>CM066037.1:86030901-89018046 GCA_033557465.1 Ichthyophis bannanicus
ATCATAGGAAATAGTTTTGCTCTAAATATAATCAACAGATAAACCAAATTCGCCGTCAAACATTAATTTAATTTGCTCAAAAAAAGGGAATAGTGCGAAGGGAAAAAGAAACAAAAAAAAAAAAAAGGAGCGATGATGTTGAGAAAAGGTACTCAGACAGCTTGGATTGCAAGTACACAATTTGGGCGACTGGCAAACCATGCCACTGCTGGGCAGAAGTAATCAACTGTGCCAGTTCCTATTGGAAAGATGGAATGCACCTGTGCAATACTAGGAATTATTTATTCAACAATACCATCTGAGAGGCACTTGAGGAACAACTTTGGAAAGCTAGATGGGTTATAGGGGTGGCTGCATCTTGGCAGGCTGCCCAGGGCAAAGTTTTACGACCCACTACCCAAGGCTGGTAGCAGGTATACCTAAGTTGGGGATGATAACATTGAGACATTTGGGACTATATTTTGATTATGGCAGGTGTGCCTCTAATGCCACCATTGCCCTTATTAGGCTATACCCTATTTACTGCATAGCACCCACTGGGTTAGCTTGTGCCTATGATGCAGCCATGCATCAGCGCAGGAGTCCTATAGAGTAGCAGAAATGATGGCAGCTTTACAGTTCCCATGGCAGGCAGGTTCTAATCTAGAGAAAGGTGATGAAGTGTTTTTGTTTTTAATTATGGCAATGGTTAATAAAAAAGCCACAGCTAAAATTTATCCCACATCTAGCACTTATGCAACGGTGGGTTACTGTACAGTACACATACCCAGGGTTGGCCTAAGGGTTTCTGCTGCTTCATCCAAAGCAAGGTCAGTGATGAGCAGCAGGGGGAATGGCTCAGCTTGGCTGGGCTGAGCAGCTGCAGCAGACCATGTGCTTCGGCATACATGGCCTGCCTCTTCTTACCCCTCTCCAACAACTTCCTGGCCGGGGGGGGGGGGGGGGTTGGGGTGTTAGAAGCAGCAGGCCCCATGCCCCCAACAGATGGTTGCCACCCAAGGCAGACACCCAGCAGACAGGCCAGCCCTGCACATACCTACGCCCTTACCAGGGAAGTAGCATAATAGTGGGCAGGAGATGCAAGGGTCTATACCTTGTAGCGCTATACAAATAATTTAGGAAGCAGCAGCTACTACTACTTATTTTAAAACTATCCTGCGGTCTACTTGGGTCCCAACTAAGCTTCAAGATGGCTTATTAGATACTATTATTTGGGAGAAAGGGATATGGAAAGACCGAGCAGAGAGTCAAATACATCCCTAAAGCTTTGAAATTGGGCAGGTCAATAACTTTCATCCACCTCTAGTACTACCACACACAAACCAAGCACCCAATACTTTAAGGAGAAAATTTTGATAACTTTACAGGAACCAGTTTGAAGAAAGTACATCAAAGTAAGGTTTCTACACTTATTAGTACAGCTAATGCAGTGTTCCCTTGTACAAGACACTAGTTCAGCATAAGTTAGTATTTGTCCTGCAGAACAGAAATATACAAGCAATATTAGAATGGCATGTTTACTGTAAACCTTATCTTGCTCTGCAACTTAAGCCAAACTTAAGAGATACTGGTTCAGTTTATCGTTGCAACAGAAACTGTAGCTTTACTTGAGGAAGCATTCTACTGCAAGATCTAGAGTCTGCACTTTGTATTTTTTTAAATAGCCAGCTCATCCCCACTGAGCTTATTATACACTATGAGACAAGGAAAAGCTTATACATATTATGACTTCAACAGGCTCCACCCAGAATTATAGAAAAATAACAGGATATAAGAAAGAAATAAAATAAAGAGAAAAAGTGACTTATAAGCAGCCCTTTATATTCATTTTACTTCTTTAAAATGACCCAAGACTGCAGCCCCACCCTCCACTATTGAGTCTGTTCAGGCTTGTAAGCCATTAAGGACACATAACTCACTAGTGAAAGTAGGTGATCATAAATGCAAAGACACTAGAATACAATGCTATTTTGGCACTAATTTCAGTTACCTCTTGAAAGGAGGCAAAAAAAAAAAGAAAGAAAAAAAGACAGTAGTACTAGTGGTACTGTTTGCAGCCCAGTGCTGTACAGCACAATCAGCAGTGCCAGCAAAATTGGACCAGCTTCACTAACTTATCCCTCACTCAGTGTGTTTTACAAACAACTGGTACCTCCTATTTTAATGACATATCAATCCCGCATTTAAACTTTGAAAAGCAGAGCATAGCTATTAACTTAAATGTTAAGCAAAGCCATAAGAATACCCTCCATTGATAGACAACTTTTAGAAATGAGTCACATCTTTATAAATGTGCTCCTTTCAGCTAGCCGTTGTTTCTTTAGTAATTTTTCTCCACTATATTCAAAGATTGTTAGGCCAAGTTTTCTCTTTTCTACTGAAGATTTAGATGTCAACGCACTGCTGATTTCAGACTTTGGTTTGTGTTCATGCACCAAAGCCATTACTGGCTGCTCTGGGGATTTTAGTGGCTCCATGGTGAGCAACATAAACTGACTTGAACTGAAAACTTGAAGGCCCCGTAAGAATACCAGAGTCCAAAGTGTGTGCTTGTGATCCTGCAGCTGCCAAGCAAGGCCATGGTTCCTTATCTATGGTTCCTAAAGCTATTTCCAAATCAGTTAGAGGCTGCATATAGATGTCTGTTTCGAGGGATGGAGAACCCCACTTCATGAAAGAGAGAGACTCCTGCTTTTCACTCAAAAAGCAAAACATCTTTTTCACAAGCTGCATCCTTCAAAGCTGCTGGATTTTGAATGCTACACACTGATGAATGAATCTCACTGTTACCAAACAGAGATTGACTACTTGAACTGCCATCAGAATGTGTTGAAGTCTCTTCTGAATCACCCATCATAAGGATCTAGAAAACTAAAGCAGTATAAAATTAGGGAAATTTATATTGATGTTTCAAATGCAAAGCAAGCTTTACAGTAGCCCCACAGTTCTAACAATTAATGTCATAACCTTGCCCAGAAATTTCCTTCTTACAAGAAGCAGCTGCTATGTTCTCTAGCTGTGGATTGGGCCCGGAGATGTTCAAATACCCCACATTTACTAGACATTAGCATTTTACAATGCCCCTTTTACAGGCAGCTTTAAGACTACAGGACCCTTTTCTACATGGAGACTTACCTGCTTTTCTAAAGCCTCCCCCCCCCCCCCATTTATTAAACGTTACCTTAAACACTGGATTGGTATTTACCCCCTCTCATTTGCAGCAGCATTTCCTCCCTTCTACAAGTAACCCATTCATCTCTCTTGTGCTAACCGGAAAGAAAGGATTGGAAATATACATCTGCAGGGAGACAAGCCTTTGCTCTTGGGTTATAAACATTTGGAACATATAAAGAGCGGCTTTCATTAAAAAGGCTCTATCTTCAGTACCAAGTTGATTTGCTTCCACCTATAGTAAGAATTTTCTTTATAAGAGCAACCATATATGATGAATAGCCTTGATATGCCTTGGCTTGAAAAGCACAGTATATCAAATTGTAATAAATAAATGAATTAGCAATCTTAAGAACTCTACATTTAAACAAAATACACAATCAAACCCAATTAAAGGTTGATTTTTATATGACTAGTGTTTGGGAACTAACACTCCATTATATGAAGAATCAAAAGAAACTTGAGCAAAATGTTATAAAATAGGGAAGCAGTACTATATTGAATCTGATTTTTGTGATGGTAGTAGAAGCTGTTACTTGGCGCAATATACTAGTAAATAAAGCACAGTTACTTACCTGTAACAGGTGATCTCTGGGAACAGCAGGAATAAGTCTTCACATATGGGTACGTCGGTACCGACGGAGCCTGCGCGGGAACGCTCCCCAGCGTCCAATCAGAAAGCTTTTGGGAGCATCCCTCAGCGCCTGCGTGCTGCCTTCCCGCCCTTCCAACTGTCTCTCCTCAGTTGAGTTTTATAGCTGAGACAAAGAGAGAGAAAGAGGAAAGGAAGATAGAGAGATACAACTCCTAGGGGAGGTGGGTGGGTTGTGAAGACTTATTCCTGCTGTTCCCAGAGATCACCTGTTACAGGTAAGTAACTGTGCTATCTCCAGGAACAAGCAGGAATGAGTCTTCACATATGGGGACTCCCAAGCTAAGAGCCTGGAGCCTAGCATGGTGGGGATTGGAACATGCTACACCTCATTTTGCCAGGCATCCTGAGGATGGAGGGTAGGAGTTGAAAAGAGAGGAGCTGTAGAAAAAACAGCTAACCTAAAATAGGACTACAGGTAAGGAGTCCTTGTATGTATGATAATTATCATGAAAAATATTGAAATGAACAATCACAATATGGACCTCACCTACTGGATTGCAGGAAGTAGAGAGGCTGATGGAGTCTACTGGGATCCAGTAGAGGAATCTTCAAGGTGACCTCACTGAAGTGAAGGTGAAGGTCCAAATCTGGAATTGACAGGTGACCCAGGTGTCAACTGGGGTAGTACAAAAACGGCAGGTCTTTAGTGGAAAGCTTTATGGCAAAAGCTGGGAACTCTTTTGGCTACAGAGTTACTCACATTTAGGAGCAAAAGAGGAAGACTGACCGATTTGGACAACTAGCCCAGTCTTGGAGGGAAGAAGGGGTATGGGAAAAAAGCCCGTATTCCCAAGGAGGACAGATGTCTGAAGGATTGAAACCTCAGATCTACTGAAGATCCACACTGTCTTTCCTAACTGGTGAGAGATAGGAAAGATATTGGAGTATGGAGCTTCAGGGATACCTAAACCTAGGGTTAAGGTAGGAGCTGTCAGTACCACAGTAGTGGTTGTGTACATAATAACCAGACATACTGAGGGACAGTATGAACATATGCAAGCCCACTGTCTGGAACCTATAGGAAGGTAAAACCTTTATAAGCATAGACAGTTAGAGAGATAAGTATGTAAATACATATCTACCTATAAGGAAGCATCTTGACAGATACACATATATATATACAGGGGTATATATATATATATATATATATATATATACACACACACACATACACAGGGGTATATATATATGTCTATAGTGAGATCTGGAGGGGCATAACATATGCACACGCAGCTTACAGACATATGTATCTATAGAGAAGTATATAGAGATATATACATACATGAATATATATGTCTAAAGATAAATGTCTGCAACTAAGCAGATAGAGATATGCCCTTAAGAACATTCACACGGGAGATGTGAAGGAGAAAGTTTCATCTAACAACAAGCAGGTGGAACCTACTTGAGAAGATATATAGAGAATCTATTCCCCCTGGCTAAGATGGTGCAGGAATGCTATCCAGTGAAATAACCAGGATGGTTGCGTGAAAAAACAGAGGATAATATCAGTCGGTTAACAGCAAGTCCTGAGTCCTGTAGAACTCTCGCATGGTAAATGGACAGAAAATGCATAGGATGAGATACCAGGTTGACCCACTGGAGGGACACAAAGGGGTATCATGCGTTATTAGTTAAATATGTGCTGTCCATGAAGGAGTAGGATACCATGAGGACAAGCTGCAAGGAAAAAAGAGCATATTCCTTGTAGGAACTGGAGAACTCTTTAGACGTTCACGTAGAAAAGGCTTATGTCCTGTATTATATAACAGGAGATAATAGGGTGTGGAGAACCCTCACAGTCATGGAAAATGACTGAGGAAGCCTTTTCCAACCATATAGGATAATCATCAGAGACAAAAACCCCATGCTCTCTAGTAAGGGTCCATGGTAAAAAGCTTCTCTAAGATTGCAGAGAGCATTATGCAGGAGAATTGGGAAATAAAACTGGCTGTATGTCAACTATGCTGCCAAATCCAAAGAAATTGGAGATGGCAAGAAAAGAAGATAGTGTGATAAGCCTGAAGTGATTAGGATTATCCAAGATAGATGAAAGCACTATCTTGGAATCACTACTAAGGCCAGACAGAAAGTGGTGGAAGACAAGACTGGAAACTTGTGGAAAAGTACCAGTAGTCAAATCACTGGAACTCCTGCATGGGCAGCTGCTGAATAAGACAGCAGAGAGAATCTTTCTGTGTAAAACAGAGAGAACAGAGTAAGAGGAGAAATTCCTGTCCCTGTCTGATGAGCTGCCCAGAGAAAAGAAGGGAGTTTATTCAAGAGAAAAAACTCCACACTGGAATGAAAGGCTAAAGAAGCCCTGCAGTAGTTTGGTACCACTCTTTCAGGGGAAACCCTGGATAAGAGGGTAGAGAAACAGGAGCTGAAGGGTGACTTACCATATGGTAAGTCTGTGGAAGGAAAAAAATTCATGTTGGAACAGAAAAACTATCATGGGATAGTTATTAAACCTCTCTTCTTGGTAGGAAGAAGAGGAAGAAACCTGTGACCCATAGACATGAATATCCTGACAGCTCAGCATACCTAGGAGCAAATGGATGTCCTGAGAAAAGGAATCCATGTGTAGAGTTTTGAATGAAAAAACAGTGAAAAAACTTCTACTGAGAAGAAGTCAACTGTAGGTTGTAAACTTCAGGACCCTATGGTTGCTGGGTTTGTTCAGCCTGGCTAGAGTTTGGATTCTTCAGACCAGGGCGAGGTTTCCCCTGCTTGGGAATATCTGTATGATGGGCAGGAGAAGAGTGAAACCTTCTCCTAGGGAAAGAAGGTTTGGTAGGGCATTTCCTACCTACTGGGGAAGGAGAAGGCTTAGAATAGCCTTCAGAAACAGGGAAGTCAGTGGACCACTGAGCAACCTGATGTAAAGACTCCTTATTGAAGAGATTTTCCCCAGTGCAAGGAGTATTACCCAGTCTTTGTTGCGCCCATCTGCTTAAGTCTGAAGCTTGGAGCCAGGCTCTACGTCGTGCCCCTATGGCTATAGCAGAAGTTCTGCTAACAGACTCAAAGGAGTCTAGGGAAGCACGAGTAAGAAACCAAGAGATACTTTGAATATGACTAAGTAGTAAGGAATAGTCTGCATTCTTGGGTTCTGAAAGAAAAGGAGTCAAAAGATATAATTTCTTTGTGACCTCCTGAAGGGATAGACTCATAAAAAATATAGGAGAGAATCCTTGTTGACAGCATGGATGTCTGGAAGGTTTGACGTCCAAAGGCATCTAGTGTCCTAGACTCACGACCTGGTGGGTAAGAAGAGTGCTTCTTCTTACTTTTCACCTTCCTCATTGCTGATTCCACTACAATGGAATGATGGGGAAGTTGAGTCTTTTGAAACCCTGGAGAGGGGGGCACCTGATACAGGAGATCAGTTGCTCTAGAAGGTGAGGGAACCATTAAAGGTGCTTCCCACATTCTTAGAAGAAGATCCTGCAAGGAATGATGTAAAGGAAGCATTATTTTCCTTTTCTCCAGTAGAAAGAGAGCCTTGTGTAGGATCATAGCCAGGGATAGGAATAGCAAGAGATGTTGCCATATTCAGGAGAAAATTCTGAAAAGAAGGATCTCCAAAGGGAACCGTCCCTGGGCAGGCTAGACCTGAAGAATTAGCCTGGGCACCGGGGGATCTACTTGAGAATATAGGAATATAAGATCCTGCACGGTGCAAGAAAGGATCCTTAAGGGATGGATGCTGGTACTGGAGGTCATGACTTGAGACAGTCAGTACTGCATCGTCCATGCCAGGTATCGACTCCAAACTTGGTATAGAAAGGAGCGATCCTGGTGAAAGCAACATGGAAGGAGCTGGCCCCGATGTTACTGCGGGTACCGGCACCGATACCGGTAGCTGTGTCGGAATCGAGGGCGACACCGACATCGAAGTAGTCATCGGTGGCTGCTCAAGCGGTACCGAGGTAACCGAAAGCCTTTGGTAATCACCCTTGGTACCGAGCATCCGGAATCGGTAAGCGTCGGTACCGAGACGTGTCGGTACCCAGTCTTCCAGACTAGAGATCGATTCCAGACTCGGCATCGAAGGAAGCAAGTCTATCGATGCATGTCTAGAGGGTACCGACGTCGGTGGTAGTATCGGCGTTGATGCCGATACTGGAAAGTCAATCTGGGGCGTATCGACCGGTCCCGAAGGTACCGAGAAAGCCAGATGACGATCCCTGGTGAGGAGTGAATCGCTCAACACCAGTGCCGATGCCGGGGTATCGGTACCGCTCAAAGCGGATGCCACCACCGAGCATGGCTCAGGTATGTTCTGTAAGGGGCGAGCCCCAGGAACAACCTGAAACCCCTGAAAGGCTCTGGAGGCCGAAGACTCCCGCCGGGATTTTGAAGCCAATGGACCCTTGAGGGCAAGGCCGAAGCCGTCATCATGCTGTGCATGAGACGTACCACTCAAGGGTTGGCTAGTCTTAACAGACTATGTGGGTTACCTGATCTTGTGGAGAAGAAGAAATAGTCGGTGCCCTGACACTGGAAGGGAACTCGGTATCGAGGGAAACTCGAAATGGAAAATCTCTTCTCACAATATTGTAGCCTAATGCTCCGGAGGAACATGGTCAGGACCCAAACAGGTTAGACACCAGTTCTTGGAGTTTAAAAACAAAACTGTACCGCCACAGCTTAGACACTTCTTAGGAAAAGAAGGAGGCGGCTCCATGATGGAGAGGCCTAGAAGGCCCAAAAGGTTTAAGACAGAAACTGAGGGAAAAAAATTCCCTGAATTTAAGAAAAAGAAAAGAAAAAACACCGGCGGTACCGGTGGAGTCGGGGAGACAGCCGCGACCACAAGAAAACAAGAATTAAAGAATTAAAAGAATTAAAAAATTTTCTGTGGTGACAGGACGTCCTGCCGGCTCCGCGGAAAAACGAAAACTGAGGAGAGACAGTTGGAAAGGCGGGAAGGCAGCACGCAGGCACTGAGGGATGCTCCCAAAAGCTTTCTGATTGGACGCTGGGGAGCGTTCCCGCGCAGGCTCCGTCGGTACCGACGTACCCATATGTGAAGACTCATTCCTGCTTGTTCCTGGAGATATACATTTGACATGAACTGTTCGTATTCAAGAAGCTATCCTGATTAAATACTGAGCCCAGCTCTTTGGTTGCATAGTTGCAATATAATGCATATCCCTAGTTTGAATATTGTAACAAGTCAACTTATTCTAAAAAGTTACTAACCAGTTTCTTCCAGCCCTAGTTTCTGAATGTGCTGGCTATTCCAGCGTTTTGTTTCCATACCTCGTAGGCAGCAAACGTAAACATGTTTTTCTTCTTGAACAACAACTTATAGTCTAGCAATTTACTTTTTATGATGAATAGAAACATAGAAACATGATGACAGAAAAAGACCACATGGCCTATCTAGTCTGTCCTTCCATATCAACAACTACAACAGTCCACTTTTTACCTTTAGAGATCCTCTGTGTTGGTCCCATGCTTTTTTGAATTCAGTTACTGTCATCTCTACCACCTCCACTGGGAGACTATTCCATGGACCCACTACTCTTTCCGTAAAGAAATATTTCCGCATATCACTCCTGAATCTATCTCCCTTCACCCTCATCGCAGAACTTGCTTTCAATTGAAGGAGGCTCTCTCCCTGAACATTTATGCCACGGAGGTATTTAAACATCTCAATCATATCACCTCTATCCCGCCTTTCCTCTAAGGTGTACATATTAAGATCCTTAAGTCTGTCCTCATATGCTTTATAATGAAGCCCACTAATCATTTTAGAATGAGACTTGACAAGTGTTCCCATAGATATGATTAGATCAGACACACAAGTGCATGGTGAGAGATAGCTGGGCTAGGAGAGCTCTCCCAAAACAGATCACCTGTTACAAGTAAGCAACTTTGCTTTCTCAAAGATAGCGTAGCTTGCTGCATCTACTTAACACAGCAGTATGTGCTTGATTTTCCTATGCTGCACATGCTCCCGATGCAGGAAGAATGATTAGTACAGCAAAAACAACAGAAAACCACTACGCCAATGATTCCCAAACCTGTCCTGGGGGCTCCCCAGCCAGTTGGGTTTTCAAGATACCCACAATGAATATGCATGAGAGATTTGCATATGCTGCCTCCATTGTATGCAGATCTCTCATGCATATTCATTGTGGATATCCTGAAAACCTAACTGGCTGGGGAGCCCCCAGGACAGGCTTAGAAACCACTGCACTATGCTAAAGAGAAGCACAGTGAACACACAAAATGGCAGAATACCAAATTTGGAAAAATGGCACTGAAATTTTGCATAATGTATTACTCATCCCTTAACGCTAATCTTTATGACATCTCAGGGCCAGCATAAAGATGCAGCCGGCAGCTAAAAGATCATCTAAGGTTAAGTGTCACTCTTCACTTATGCTGACCCAAAATCCCTGGCAGCTCAAGTGGGCCTCAGAAAAAGCAATCCCTCCCCTCCGTCCTCCTCAGCACACTACCACAACTCCTTGATCCCCCCCCCCCCCTCACTGAAGCTCCTAACCCCACAAATATCCCTGGTGGCCCATAGCCCAGGTATTCTCTGTGGACAGCAGGAATAAGTTCTCACGTATGGGTGACATCCCTAACGGAGCCCCGCATGGGAACACTCCCCAGCTTCTATTGGAAACTTTTGGGAGACTCCACCATGCACGCGTGCCTCCGTCCTGCCTGCTGCCGCGGCACCATCATCTTCAGTCTGATAATACAGCTGTAGCAGAAATCTCCTCAAGAAGGTGGAAGTGTTGTGAGGACTTATTCTTGCTGTCCACGGAGAACACCTGTTATGGGCGAGTAAGTACCTTTTCTCCAGTGACAAACAAGAAATCAGTGCTCACGTACGGGACTCCCAAGCTACAGGCTACCTAAAACCACCGAGAAGCCAACAGGGGCGAAATGAACTGTGGAACATGCAAAACCAACTATGTACATCAAAGGCAAATCATTCCACATCTGTTCTACACTCTGCCACAGGAAAATCATGCCAAACAAATTTGATTGCGTTCTATGACTGGGTGACCAGAAAACTACTGTAGATCAAGGGCATACGATGGATGTGATCTACCTAGATTTCAGCAAAGCCTTTGATAAGCCTCCTATGAGGAACAGCATCAAACTGAGCAGCCTGGAGATGGGTCGCAAGGTCATGAAACTAGATCAGAAATTGGTGGTAAACAAAACTCACTTGAAAGAAAGGAAGGTAAGTAGTGGTGTGCCCCAGGGATCGGTACTATTCAATTTGTGAGTGATATTGCTGAAAGACTGAAGGGAAAAAATCTGCCTTTTTGCAAATGACATGAAAATTTGCAAGAGAGTAGACGCCTCAGAGTGGACAACATGAGGAAAGGCCTATCAAAGCTGGAAGAATGGTCTAATACTTGGTAGTAACAATTTAATGTGAAGTACAGTCATGCACTTGGGATGCAGAAATCCAAGGGAATTGTATGTGATAGGGGGTGAGAGGTTGATATGCACTGACTAGGAGAAGGACCTAGGAGTGATGGTTTCTGAGGATCTCAAGACAGCAAAACAATGAGACAAGGCAGTGGCCAAAGCCAGAAGGATGCTGGGTTGCATACAGAGAGAATAACCAGCAGAAAGGAGGAGGTATTAATGCCCCTGTTGGTGAGGCCTGACGGAGTATTGTGTTCAGTTTTGGAGATATCTCAATTTATATAAAAAGACTTGAAACGGTTCAGAGGAAGGAGACCAAAATGATTTGGAGCCTGCACCAGAAGACATATAAGTTGAAGATTAGATCTTGTAGGGCTGAACGAAAAATCATGTAGTTCAAGGAATGACTTGAGATGTTTTATGGTCTTCAGCTTGTAATCAATGTTTTTTTCACTGTGCTACTTATGTGTGATGAGAGAGTTAAGTGTATCTAGAATGAACCTAAGTAACTTACTTCAGATTTGACTTGAAATTGAATGCCAAAAGAAATATTGGGTGGTGAAGTAAACTAGTAAACTTAGTATCTTTAGTGATATAGAGAACCTCAGTCTTTCTAAAGTTTAACGATAAGTTATGTTCAGTGAGCCAGCATATGATGGAACTGAAAAGTTCATAGGTGCAGTAATTCAGGAACAGTAGTGTTGATGGGAATATAGATCATAACATCATCAGTGTACAAGTGGTATAAGATGTTATATTTTGCCATAATGGAACAAACTGGTTGAAGGAAAAGGTCGAACAATAAGGAGGATAAAGCAGATCCTTGCAGCACTCCTTGCTGTTGTGTAAATGGGGAAGAGTATTCACATCCTATTTTGACCTGCAGTTGTCGATCGGCATATTGTGCAAAGTGAAGGGTTCTGCTATAAATATAAGGTCTAGTGTGTTGCCTTTACGACGAGTGGGTTGATCAATAATTTATGTATAACCTAGGGCCTTCATGGCACTGAAGGCAGCTATTGCGGTTCTAGTTGGAACCACACAGAGGTTGGTCACCCAAAGGGAAAAGGGGGCTAGCAATGGAGCCATAGTTACAAATTAAGTCCAGTATGATGTCTAAATCTCCTGGGCTTGCACTTGGAGATCTATAGACAAGAATGGTGATGCAATTAATTGAGATTACTAGAGTGTCTAAACCCTTGTTGGAGCCACTTGTGAGAAGTCTGAAGTTAACATACATTTTGGTGAGGATAACACCACCTCCTTTACGTTCTGTTCTTGGAGAGCTGAAAAGACTATAGTTGGGAGTGGCAAGCTGGTTCATTAAGATGTTGTCCAAGTCAGTGAACCACGATTCAGTGATGCACAGAACATCCAGCTGATTGTCAGAAAGGTGATCATTGAGCAGTTGAATTTTATTTCTCACTGAGCGAGCATCGAGAAGTAAGAATTTTAATTGTGTAGTTTCAATCAGCGAATTTCTATGCTTAGGTATTACTAAAGTCTGTGTTATTTTGATATGTATGAGATGCCTGTATAGTCTGCATCTAGTTTTAGAATGTGTGTATGAGAATGTTGAGAATGTATGAGTGCAAATGACGTGTATGTGTGAATTGTGGGGGTGATCGCTGCAATGGTCTGCACAATCAGGGTGAAGCAGAGGAGCATGACTAGAACAGTAGTGGAAGTCATTGGGGACGTTTAGTTCAGTAAGCATTACTTTATAGAGGTTGTATAATAGCATAAGCTTTATTGGTGTGATTTACTAGTATCTATTATGGCTAGGGATGGTCGAGAGGTATAATTTACAAAGCTAATATCTTTATCTTTATCTTTATCTTTATTGCACATTTTATATACCGCCCATTGTCGAAACATGAGGGCGGTTTACAATAAAATAAATGTAAATGCTGGCATTAAAAGAAAGGAACTCCATTAAAATAAAGAGAAAGAAGGACCAAAGGGGCCACCGGACAAAACAGTAAAATCAAACAATAACCCAACAGTAAATTCAATAAATAACAGTAAATTCAAACAATAACCAGACAAATCCAATGTCAAAAGACCAATAAGGACAACAAAGTCAAACAATAATCAAACTGGGTGGTAAGACAATAAACATACAGACAAACAGAGAACTATACAGGACACTCAAGGGGGGAGGTCAAACGCCTGTTGAAATAAGTGGGTCTTCAATAATGTCTTGAAGTTCTGGTAAGAGGGTTCTAGCCGGAGGGAGGGAGGAAGTGAGTTCCATAGGGAAGGTCCTAGGAAAAAGAAAGCAGCGTGACGTGTTTGTTCCAGATGAGCTTGTGTAGGGGACGGAAGGGATAAACGATTGGCATGTAAGGTGCGAAGCTGTCGGTAGGGAGTATGGAGAGAAATCAAGTCAGCTAAGTATAGGGGATTGGAGGAATGAATGACTCTGTGGGTTAGTATAAGGAACTTATATCGAAATCGGAAGCGCAGAGGAAGCCAATGGAGGCGATACAGAAGAGGGGTGATATGATCAGATCTACGGGCAGAGGTAACCAGTCGGGCAGCTGTGTTTTGCAAAAGCTGCAGGCGTTGGAGCTATATTCAGAATTGTTTTAAAATACCTTGCATGAGTTATGCCAATGGGTAGAAGCCTCTGATGTATCATTTAACAGTGTAACAGGGATAGTTTGTTATATTTGCTTGTTGTTCATGACACCACTTACTGCGTAGTCATTGGCCGCACCTAAGGGCCACTCCAAAGGGCGCTCTTGTGAGGCCCTCAGGCTAAGGCCCACAAGGCGCAGGCACGGCTGTCAGGAATGATGATTTAAATGAACCGAGAGCAGCCAATTGGCTGGAGGCAGCCCAGGTGATGAAAGAAGCCTTTGTAATATCTCTCCGGAGATCGGTCTGTTCAGCGCTTGCTTGCGCCTGGGCAGGAGTGATTATTTGAATGAGCATTTGGAAACATCAGCTCCCAGCTTGCTGGAGTTAAAAAAAAAAAAAAAAAAAGTTGGATGGGCTTCTTATGGTCCTTCGTACACTCCAAGTAGAAGGTTAAAGCCCACTTGTGGTCCAACCGGTGCAAAGCTGCTTCCCCTAGGAAAAAATGTAGGTAGCACTATGGACTGGTTGAGGTGGAAATCTGAAACCGCCTTTGGAAGGAATTTAAGATGCGTTCAAAGAACCACCCGATTATGGTGGACTCTGGTATTTACAGTGTATGAACTACCAGAGCCTGAAGCTCCCTCGCTCAGCACACCAAAGTGACAGCCATCAGAAACAAGACGTTCCAGGTCAGAACTTCAGTGGACTTGAGTCAAGTGGCTCAAAGAGAGCTTTCATGAGCTTCGCTACCACCATATTGAGGGTCCCAAGCCATGATGTGAGCAATCAAAGACTGTGCCGAGATGGATTTCCCCATCTACCCCACAGTGGCATGCCCCAATCACGCTTAGGTGAACTCTGATAGAGCTGGATAGAGGGGATTAGAAGATACTTGAGCAGACTCCTCGTGGGATAGACGAAAAGAACCAGGGCACGGCCATCACACCAGATAGCAAATCTCTGCCACATACAGGCATAAGACCTCCTCATTGAGGCCTTCCTGGAGGCCACCAGAACATCAGTTATGTTGTCAGGCAGATGGAGCTCTGACAGGACTAGCCTCTCAACATCCACACCGTGAGGGCCAAGGACCAGACGTTGGGATGTAGCATCCTCCAGCTGTCCTGCGAATTGAGGTCCAGAGCATGGCTGAGCTAGAGGGAGTCCTGCATGGAGTTCTGCAGCAGGAGCAGGAACCAGGGCGCTCTAGGTCAATTCGACACAATGAGTATCATTGTACCTCCATCTGTCCTGAGTTTTGTTAGTGTTTTCGCTATGAGAGGTATTGGAGGGTAAGCATACAAAAGACCCTCCTGCCAGTGCAGGAGGAAAGTATCCATTGCTGGTCCACTAAGGGATCCCGCTCTGGAGCAGGAACGAACTACCTGGGCATTTCATGGAGTGGCAAAACACGTCTATCGAGGGAGTGCTCCACTTCCAAAAAAGATACAAACCACTAGATCTCTCTTCATCATCCATTTGTGTGGCTGAAGCACCCAGCTCAATCTGTTCCCCATAGTGTTTTGGTCTCCCAGCAGTTATGTGGCTCTCAGCTCCATTCCGTGAGCGATGGCAAACCTCCACAACTATCAGTCTCCCAGCAAGGAGATAGGAGCCAGTGCCTCCCTGCTTGTTGATACAGAACAAAGTGACTTGATTGTCGGTCTGAACGAGGACAATGTGGTTGGTCAGCTGATCCCAGAAAGCCTTTAGAGCATTTGCTATGGCTCTCAATTCCAGAAAGCTGATCTGGTGAAGACTCTTGGACAGACCAGTCACCCCGAGTATGGAAGCCATGGAAATGAGCTCCCCATCCTAACTTGGATGCATCAGTTGTCAAGATCTTCTGGGGCGAGGCCTTTTGAAAGGGGAGGCCTTTCAGCCAATTCTGAGGGACCGTCCACCAATGCAGAGATTGGACCAGGGGACTGGTGATATACTCCCAATCCTGGAGGCAACCCATGGCCTGGGTCTACTGAGTCTGCAAAGTCCATCGGGTCTGCCACATTTGAATATGTACCAGGGGTGTAACATGCACTGTAGAGGCCATGTGACCTAGGACGGTCAGCATCCTGTGAGCTGTAACTTGGTGACTCAGTTGCATTTCCTGGACCAAGGCTGTCAAGTCTTTGAAGCCGGTCCTGTGGGAGGAAAGCCCTCTCCTGAATCGTATCAAGTAGGGCTCCTATGAACTCCAGCTGTTGGGTGGGCTGAAGGTGGAACTTGATAGTTGATCACAAACCCCAACAGCTTCAATACCTGAATGGTCAGTCAAGAGGAGTCCCAAACTCTTTCCAGAATGGTGCTTTTTATGAGCCAATCATCCAGGTAAAGGAAGACAAACACACCCAGCATTTGGAGAAAAGCTGCCACTGCCACAAGACATTTTGTGAAGACTCGGGGGGGCCAAGATTAGGCTGAAAGGCAGCACTCTATGCTGAAAGTGTTGCCCTCCCAGGACGAATCAGAGATATTTCCTGGAGTGGGATGAATCGGTATGCAAGTAAACATCTTTTAGATCCAGGGAGCATAGCCAATCTCCTCTTTGAACATATGGGTGCAGGGTGCCAGGAGAAATCATCTTGAACTTTTCTTTCACCAAGTATTTAGATCCCTCTGATCCAGGATGGGACAGAAACCCCCTGGTCTTCTTGGGAACCAGAAAGTACTTGGAGTAATAGCCCCGCCCCACTTGTTCCTGCAGAATGAGCTCAATAGCTGGGTCAGCCAGGAAGGTGGAGATTTCCATCCAATGCGGTTCCAGATTTTGGGGGGGGGGGGGGGAGAGAGGTTTCAAGGCAATACACCCTTGAGGGCCAGCTTGGAGAGGTGCAATCTGTATCCACTCTGGATTATTTGTAGCACCCAGGAGTCTAAGGTTATGAGGGGCCATCTCTGGGCAAAGCGAGTGAGCCTTCCTCCCACTGGAGGGTTCAGCATGGTGACCCCTGTAGATTAGCTATACTCTGGAGGAAGCAGTCAAAACCCTGCCCTGGGCTTAGGCTGTGGGGCGGGGCTGGGCTGGGCTTTCTGTGGGCTTTTTCTCTGCACTGGTGCTGGCAAGGGGCCTGTTTCTGCTGGGAGGTTTGGGGTCCAGGCAAGTATCGACGCCTATGGGAGCAGTAGGTCTTCTCCTGGGCCCCCTCCTTGGTACCTCCTACAGTAAGCCGGTTCAGATGTGCACCTGGAGAGTCTGGTAAGCATGATATGTTGCTTCTCTATGAAGTCAGCTTTCTCCTGCACCTGTTCACCAAACAGATTCTCACCATGGTACAGTAAATCCACCAGCTTATTCTGAAAAGACTGTTCCAAGTCAGAGGACTGGTGCCAAGTGAGTCTCCAGGGCCCAATGTCTATTGCAGCCACTCTCGACACTGTCTCAAAGGCATCATAAGTCACCCAGACCAGGAACCTGGAGCAGTCCTTGCCATGGCCCACTAGAGTGCAAAACTGCTCCAATTTCTCCAGAGAAAGGAAATGAGACAGGTCAGCTAGGTCCCACATAATGTCTGAGGAACATGCTCATGCAGAGCTGGTATGAAGCTACTCAGGCAATGAGCATTGAGCCCTGGAAACACCTCCTCCCATAAGAATCCAAAGGTCCAAGCCTCCCTTCCCAGGGGCACTGAAGAATGATTCTTGGTACTCTTAATCCTCTTAAAGACGGATTCTTCCACCAAGGAGTGGTGTGGAAGCAGAGGTTTCTCAAAACCAGATCTGCCTGCATCCTGTACATCGAGTTAAATCATCTACTTACTGGAGGTACCCATGAAGGACCTCTCCACATCCTCAGCTGTACCCTCTGCAAGATGCGATGTATGGTCACGGCAAGATTTCCAAATCCTCTGCCCTAGGTTCATCCTCAGTCTCCAGAGAGAATGGTATGGCCTTGACTATATCCTTCACAAAATCCTGGAAGGTCATGTCCTCAGAGGGATACTTCTGATGCTAATGAGGTGGGGAAGCGTCCAATGGGAGCTCCGTGACCTACACTCTGAGAAGAACTCAGATTCCACATCAGTTACCCAGCCATTGGAGTAAGATTCCAAAAGGAAATTGAAATATCTCTGGGTCTTGTGCCCTGAGGTCCCTTCTGCCTAGAGGAAAATGAGAGCGTCTCTGAGAACGCCAATGCTCGAAAGCCTGTCTGGGCTTCAAGGGTGCAACAGATCCCGAGACGCTTGAGAGGGAAATTGGCTGAGCTAGAAATAGTGTCTGATCCCTTTGGTGTCCCGACATCGATATCTCTGACAGGGGCAGGGCATGCATCTCCAGAATCAGTTGTACGTTGGATCAATGGCAAGGCCTCAGTGCGCTGCATCACAAACAGGGCTGCTATGCAATCAAGTGACTTAAGGAGCAGTTTCTCCATAGCTGCTGATTCCAAAGGCTCAGAGGCCTGAATAACTTTGACCGATGTACCCGGCACCTGTGCAGGGGTATCTGTTTCTTCAGTTCAGCTATCAGGAGCTGTCTGTGTCCCTCCAAACCCTTGGAAGTTGGAGCAGTCCTCCCTGTATGGCACGATGGAAGGGCGCTCATGCAGCCCGCCATCACTCTCGACACCGCATTGCGAGGGGCTCCAATACCGATGCACTCGGGCCTTTTCCCAGTGCTCAATCTGAGCACCCTGCGAAGTTGATGGGGGCAATACCGGTTCCCTCCTTGCCGGGAGGCTGACCGATGGTCTGGGGGGCAGTGTGGGTGCTCTGCTCAGAATGAAGTTTGAGAGTCCCTCAATATCGATGCCCCTCCGACATCCTGAATCACCTGTGAAGGTACAGAGACCAATGACATTGATGCCAAAGATGATGGACTAGGATGTGGAGTACCAAACAGTTTCCCGCTGCTTTTCACGACCCTTGAGACCTCTCCTTGTCATCCATCTGCAGGCACAAATTACAAGAAGAGGACTGATGATCGAGTCCTAGCACTGGACATACCAACTGTGCTTGTCCGTGACAAAAATGGTCCAGGCACACTTGGTGCACTTTAACCTACCGGTCGGTTTTTAAGTTAGGAAAAATAGCCATGGCAAAATCAAACAGCTCAATATTGGAGAGCTTGATCGGGGAACAGATGGTGCTACTGGATTAATAGTTGAAAATGCAAAAGGAGAAAAGCAATCAAAAAGAACCATGATGGCAGGCAGGAAAACTCAGTACAAGCAAAAATCAAGCAATTAAGTATCCCTGAAAAGTGTACTGGAACACGTCTGTGGTGCTCCACAGAAAACTAAAGATTGAAGATGATGGTGCTGTGGAACAGGCATGGTGGAGTCCCCCAAAAGCTTCAAATAGAAGCTGGGGAGCATTCCCACGCATGGCTCCATCGGGGATGTCACCCATACATGAGGGCTTACTTCCCGCTTGTCCATGGAGAACCCCTCAACTGACCTTGTGCTTCTTCAATGTTGGGAGAAAGGAGCGATACCCAATCTCTCTTGACTCCTTGCCGCCATCTTGAAAAACGGCAAAGCTTGACCCCACACCACTATTTTCTAATAAGGAAGCATAGAGGCAGGAATGAGTAAGCATTGTTCCTGCATCCCAACACTGAAGGGCATGAGGTGGATTAGGAAGTAAAAAGGAAGTCAGGGGGTAGACAGGGCCCCACAGTCCACCAATTGTTTCTTGGGAAAAGATCCAAGAATCACTAGGGGCACCAGGGACATCATTGGAATGCAAGTTCAACAGCCACAGGACACCAGGGATATTTGTGGGGTTGGGAGCTTCAAGGAGATGGCATCAGGTAGTTGTGGTAGTGGTAGAATTGTGTTGTCATAGGCTCATTTTGGTCACTGGGTATTTTGGGTCATTTGAGGTGAAGTGTCCCACAAGATGTCTTTAATGACCCTTTTGCTTCTGGCTGTATCCGTATACTGGCCTGAGCTGGCATAAAGATTCAACATTAAGGGACGAATGAAAAATACTGTGCTGTTGTGCTATGAGAGCTTGTGTGCATCAGTGATGCTGAGAGCTAAGCTATCGTAGCTTAACTACTGGCAGGGTTTCCCAAGATGGACAGGTCTCAGCTGGGGTGCCAGACTAAAGATCATCATAACATCATGCCATTCTGGGTCAGTCAAAGGTCCATCAAGCCCAGTATCCTGTTTCCAACAGTGGCCAATCTAGGTCATAAGTACCTAGCAGTTTCCCCAAATGACACAGGTTCCACAATGCTTGTATTGGGTCAAGCAGTGATATCCCGGGTCCCTTTTAATAATGGTTTATGGACCTTTCCTCAAGGAACTTGTCCAAATCTTTTTTAAACCCAGCTACACTAACAGCTTTTACTACATCCTCCAGTAACGAATTCCAGAGTTTGATTACATGTTGAGTGAAAAAATATTTTCTCTTATTAGTCTTAAATAGTTTACACCCTGTAGCTTCATTGCATGTCCCCTAGTCTTTCTATATTCTGATGATGTAAACAAGCGATCTATGTTTACCCGTTCCACTCCATTCATTAATTTATAGACCTCTGTCATATCTCCCCTCAGTCGTCTCTTTTCCAAGTTGAAGAGCCCTAACCTTGTTAGACTCTCTTCATAGAGGTATCCTTCCATCCCCTTTACCAGTTTAGTGGCTCTTCTCTGTACCTTTTCTAATAACGCTATATCCTTTTTAAGATACGGCGACCAGAATTGCACACAATATTCAAGATGCGGTCGTACCATGCAACAATACAAAGGCATTATAATATTCTTTGTTTTATTCTCCATCCCTTTCCTTATGATACCTAGCATTCTATTTGCTCTCTTGGCCACCGCTGCACACTGGGCGGAGGGTCCACGATGACACCTAAATCTTTTTCCTGGGTGATGGTTCCTAATGTGGAACCTTGCACATCGTGTAACCATAGTTTGGGGTTTTCTTTCTAGGTGCATAAATTTGCACTTGTCCACATTAAATTTCATCTGCCATTTGGATGCCCAGTCTTCCAATTTATCAAGATCCTCTCAATTTTCCACAATCCTCATGGGTTTTAACAACTTTAAATAGTTTTGTGTCATCTGCAAATTTGATACCTCACTCGTTATTCCCATTTTCAGGTCATTTATGAATATGTTAAAAAGCAGCAGACCCAGCACAGATCCCACTATTCACCTTTGTACATTGGGAGAATTGAACATTTATCCCTACCCTCTGCTTTCTATCTTTTAATCAGTTTCTGATCCACAATAGTACACTGCCTCCTATCCCATGACTTTTTAATTTTTCCAAGTCTCTCATGAGGGACCTTGTCAAAGGCTTTCTGAAAGTCCAGATACACTATATCAACCGACTCACCTTTGTCTACCTGTTTATTCACACCTTCAAAAAACCCCAACAGATTAGTAAGACAAGATCTTCCTCATCTAAAGCCATGTTGGACGTCTCCCATTAAGCCATGACTATCTACATGTTCAGTAATTTTGTTCTTTATAATGGTTTCTACCATTTTTCCCGGTACTGACGTCAGGCTCACTGGTCTGTAGTTTCCCGGATCACCCCTGGAACCCTTTTTAAAAATTGGTGTTACATTGGCCATCCTCCAATCTTCAGGTATTACAGATGATTTTAATGATAGTTCACAGATTACTAATAACAGGTCTACAATCTCATATTTCAGTTCCTTCAACACCCTTGGATGTATGCCATCTGGTCCAGATAATTTGCTACTCTTCAGTTTATCAAATAGTTGTAATACATCTTCTATGTGTATCGATATTTGTTTCAGTTCTTCCACAGTATCACCTTTAAATACCACTTCAGTCATGGGTAACATCCCTACATCTTCCTCAGTAAAGATTGAAGCAAAAACTTCATTCAGTCTCTCCGCTATGGCCTTATCCCCTCTTAGTGTCCCTTTTACCATTCTATCATCGAATGGTCCAACTGACTCTCTCACAGGTTTTTTGCTATGAACATACTTGAAAAGGTATTTATTATGCGTTTTTAATGCCACAGCAAGCTTCTTCTCAAATTCTCTTTGCCTGCCTTATCAATAACTTGCATCTAACTTGCCAGTGCTCGTGCTGTTTCCAGTTTGTCATTTGGCTCTTTTTTCCATTTCCTGAAAGATGTTTTTTTGGCAACAGCCTCTCTGACCTCACCTTTAAACCATGCTGGCAGTTTTTTGGACTTCCTTCCATTTTTCTTAAAGTGTGGAATACAGCTGGTCTGGGCTTCCAAGATAGTATTTTTAACCACCACCCAAGCTTGATGTAAGTCTTTAAACTTTGCAACTGCTCCTTTTCGTTTTTTCTTAACTATTTTGCTCATTTTATCATAGTCTCTCTTTCGAAAGTTAGAAGATAGTACTGAGGATTTCCTTTCCATCCTTCCTCCATTAATTAAATCAAACGCGATCATGTTATGATCGCTATTGCCAATACCCTTATCTTTTGCACCAGATCTGGTGTTCCTCTAAGGACTAGGTCCAAAAGAGTTCATGAACTGACCAGAGGGGAAGCTAACTGCTTTAAGAAGCAGTCATTTATTTCACCTAAAAACGTTTTCTCTCTAGCATGTCCTGCCATGACACTGACCCAATACCATTACTGTGCTATAACGTTTGTTAGCTTCCCTGATTTCTTTGAGCATTTCATCATCCATTTGTTCATTCTAGTCAGGCGGTCGATAGTACACCCCCACTGCCATCACCTTCCCCTTTTTATATGGAATTTCAATCCATAGAGGTTCTACAGTAAATTTTGTTTCCTGCAAAACGTTAATCCTTTCTGACTCGATGCCTTCTCTAACAGAGCACAACCCCTCCACCAATTTGATCAGCTCTATCATTACGATATAGTTTGTATCCAGGTATCAGTGTCCCACTGGTTGTCCTCCTTCCACTATGTCTCTGAGATAACAATCATATCTAACCTCTCATTTAGTGCTATATATTCTAACTCTCCCATCTTATTTTTCAGACTTCTAGCATTTGCATACAACATTTTAGAGACTGTATTTTATTCATATTAATCTGTCTATCGGTAGGCAGGGGTAATTTGGAATCTTTAAGCTCTGTCTGCTCCACACTCAAGGGCATTTGGCTACTTAGTGCATATCAGCAGAGAGGTTCCAATAAAGACCAAACTTAATTTTTTTGGTAATATCCTTCAAGGATACATTGTTCCAAATCTTGCGCTCTTGGGCAACTGTCGGCTCTCCCCTAAAAGCTGTTCTATCTCCTTTTTAAAGGTTAATGCCAGCAGACTGGTTCCATCCCAGTTAAGGTGAATCCCATCCCTTTGGAAGAGCCCCTCCTTTCCCCAGAATGTTCCCCAGTTCCTAACAAATCCAAAACCCTCATCCTTGCACCATAGTCTCATCCATGCATTGAGACTCCGTAGCTCTGCCTGCCTTTTGGGTCCTGTGCATGGAACAGGAAGCATTTCAGAGAACGCTACTCTGGAAGTTCTGGATTTCAACTTCCTACCTAAAAGCCTAAATTTAGCCTCCAGAACCTCCCTACCACATTTTTCTATGTCATTGGTACCAACATGTACCAAGACAGCAGACTCCTCCCCAGCACTATCTAAGACCTTGTCTCGGTGGCACGTGAGGTCTGCCACCTTCACACCAGGCAGGCATGTTACCAGGCGATCCTCACATTCACCAGCCACCCAGCTATCTACATGCCTAATGATTGAATCACCAACTATAACAGCTGTCCTAACCCTTCCCTCAAGAGCACATGGCCCTGGAGAAACTTCCTCGGTGCAAGAGGGTTTTACATCACCTGGAGGACAGGTCCTAGCTACAGGATCACTTCCTGCCACACCAGGGTGATGCTCTCCTGTCACGTGACCTCCATGGCAACAGGTATGCTGCCAGACTGGAGGTGGGACTTCAGTACTATATCCCTGTAGGTCTCGTCTATGTACCGCTCTGTCTTCCTTATGTTCTCCAAGTCTTCTACTCTAGCCTCCAGAGATCAAACTCGTTCCCTGAGAGCAAAGAGCTCCTTGCACCTAATGAACACGTAAGACCCCTCACCAACTGGGAGAAAATCATACATGTGACACTCAATGCAAAAGACTGAAAAAACCCCATCTTGCTGCTGGACTGCTGTCTGTATCTTAAATACCTAAACACAATCTTAAAAGTAAGTTCTTTACCTACTAAGGGTTGGTAGAGATACTTATACTAATAAAACTACACCTAATGGTTTAATGTACTTTGTTCACCTGAAGCTTAATCTCAAGTCATTAATGTATGCCTGATGAGAACAAACAGCTGCACCTGAGTGTGAATATGGCACCTTCTTTCCTTTGAGAGGTTTATGCACCTATAAAGCTACAATTATCCCAGGGATGGTGGGTGTTGGGGAGGGAGGGAAAAGTCTTATTAAAAGCTGGCTGCTACACAGTACCCTGGTCCTGTGCTTCTAAGGTAATCTGTGACCAATTTCCAGGGGGAGTCCCCAAAGCCCTTACTTGGATAGAGGGAGTTTTGGGTTCTAAATTTAACCAGAAAGTTCTCTGCTGTGTTTTAAATTTAAGCTGAAATCTCTTTGCTGCTACTAGGCTCTGACTGATTTAACAAATACTCGTACACTGGGTTCACAGATTAATCAGCTTTAATCTAAAAATTCTTTTTCCCCCCCAAGATTTAGAAAAATTCCCAGAAGTAAATACTTACAATTGCAGATCTCTCTACAGAAGTAGCAGTTCCCTTATGTAGTCTTTCAAGACAAACTACCCATCTGGACAGCAGCAGAATGGAATGGTGTTGGTGGCGGCGGATCACATTTCTGTGACAACGGCAATTAACACTAGCCTGGAAGAAAGGCCTGGCAATCTATTTCCGTATCTTGCCACAAAATCCAATGGATAGTCACAACAAAACAAAGTGCATTATAGTATTGGAAGATTCAAAGCCTATCACAAGGAGACCTTGCTTCAGGAAATAATACCACAACACCACAATTGCAATGACATTGATGAAACCATAACCAAATGGAACTCAAACCTATCCAAAGCTGCATCAGCAACTAACAAAGAAAAGACACCCCCCCCAAAGGAAAACCAACACCCCCTGGTACTCGGATAGGATCCGGGAAGCAAAATGCAAGCTCAGAAAGCTGGAGAAAACGGAGGCATACCAAGTCACATGAGGCAGCACTCCAATACACAACTGAACAACAAGCCTACAACAACCTGATCAACAACCACAGGCAACACCACCACACCAACCTCATCCTGAAATCAGTCAACAAACCAAGAGAATTATTTAACATAGTACAACTACTCACAAAAGACACCCCACTACCCAATGGACATCAAGTAGACCCCCAAGAATTTGCAAACTATCTGATAAACAAGAACACAAATCTGACAAACATGCCTACCGCAGAACACACACCAACATTGATAGATCACAACCAGACCTGTGAAGAATCTCACCAAACCTGGAATGACTTCTCTATACCAACACAGCAAATAGAAAACATTGTGGGCTCCCTTAATATAAAACCAAGGGAAGAAGGGGTATCCGCAGGCGTGGGTGAGAGAACCAGAGGTGGAACCCAAGGACCAGGCCTACACGTCAGTATATGGCACAAAACAATTTTATTGAGGGACCCGAATTGTTTTGTGCCATATACTGACGTGTAGGCCTGGTCCTTGGGTTCCGCCTCTGGTTCTCTCTTCTCTGGCTCCCTTAATATGACAATCGCACCAGTGGACCCATGCTCAGTGGAGTGGATCAAGGCTTCCAAGAACCAACTAAGCCACCACCTACACAAAATCGTACAGAGATCACTCCAGCAAGGGCACCTCCCACAGATTCTAAAGCAAGCTACCATATGACCAATCCTTAAAGGCAACTCGCTAAACACCTCTGACCCGAAATCTTACCGTCCGATCTCAAGCTTGCCATTTATCTCCAAATCATCGAGAAAGTAGTACAAAGACAACTACAGGATCATGTGGACCTTCATGCTCCACTGGACTTGCACCAACATGGCTTCAAACCACATCACAACGTAGAAACTCTGCTCACCTCCCTCTTTGACAACCTACTGAAAGTGACAGACAACATAAAGAACAGTTTCTTACTAATTTTCATCAACATCTCAGCTGCCTTTGACACGGTATCACACCCCATACTCCTACAGCACCTCCAAGAAATGGGATTACACAACACCCTGAAATGGTTCACCTCCTACCTAAACAACCGCACAAAGCAAGTTAAATGCAGGGAAAAGAAATCAGCTCAATTTACCACCACACAAGGAATACCACAGGGATCGGCCCTGTCATCAATACTATTCAACATCTATATCCAGCCCATATGCAGCATCATCAGACAACACAACATACAATAAAGCGTAGTTACTCACCTCTAACAGGTGATCTCCAGGAACAGCAGGAATTTAGTCTTCACATATGGGTATCGTCCAATAGGAACGCTTTTGGGAGCATCCCTCAGCACATGCGCGCTGCCTTCCCACCTTTTCAACTGTCCCTCTTCAGTTAAGTTTGTAGCTGAGTGAAAGGATAGAGGGAGACAGGAAAGAGACAAAGAGATAGAGAGACAACTCCTAGGAGAGGAGGGTGGGTTGTGAAGACTAAATTCCTGCTGTTCCCGGAGATCACCTGTTACAGGTGAGTAACTACGCTATCTCCAGGAACAAGCAGGAATGTAGTCTTCACATATGGGGACTCCCTAGCTGAAGATGTCAGGGAGATAGCCCCAGGAAGGTGCCACCCTAGAAAGGTGAGAATCCTTCCTCCCATGGATCTCTGGCATTCCACCAGGGTTGGTGGGTAGGAGTTGAATTAGGTCTGAAAGAGTTTGAAGAACAGCTTGGCCAAAAGAAGGCATCCCGACGGGAGGCTTTATCCAGGCAGTAGTGGGCTGTGAAGGTGTGTACCGAAGCCCAGGTGGCTGCTCGACAAATGTCATCGATAGACAGAGTGGAGATTAGCCATAGAAGTTGCCATGGCGCTCACATTATGAGCTGTGACATGGTCCTGAAGAGGAAGACCCTTACTCTCATAAGCAAAGGATATGCATTGGGCAATACATTTAGATAAAGTTCTTTTGGAGACTGGAAGTCCCAAATGACTAGGGTCAAAAGCTATAAAGAGTTGCAAGGACTTTCTATGTTGCTGTGTTCTCTGTAGGTAAAAGGCTAAGGCTCTTTTACAATCCAAAGTATGAAGGTTTCTTTCTGCATTAGAGGCGTGAGGCCTCAGAAAAAATACAGGAAGATAAATTGATTGATTTAAATGAAAAGGCGAAACCACCTTTGGCATAAAGTGTGGGTGAGGTCTAAGAACAACCTTATGATGAAATCTAGTATAAGGAGGATCAGCCACTAAAGCCTGCAGTTCACTAATGCGAAGTGCAGAGGTGATTGCCATTAGGAAGATGACCTTCCAGGTCAAAAACATAAGGGTTGTAGTGGCTAAAGGCTCAAAAGGCGGCTTCATGAGCTGCCCGAGAACTAGATTTAGATCCCATGCCACCGGTGGTGGCTTAATGGGAGATTTGGTTAATAGAAGACCTCTCATAAATCTGGATATAAGTGGATGAGAGGAAATTGGTTGTCCATTCAGAGGCTTATAAGAAGCTGCAATTGCACTAAGATGGACTCTTACCGAATTGGTCTTTAGACCAGAATTCGGTAAGTGAAGGAGATACTCTAGTATCATTTCTAAAGGTATGGCAAGGGGGTTTAATCCTTTCTTGGAGCACCATACAGTAAAATGTTTCCACTTGAAGGCATAAGATATTCTTGTGGAAAGTTTCCTAGAAGCCTGAAGGATATCCTTTACCTGTTGGGACAGGTTAAAATCCTGGAGGTCTAAGCCTTCAGCAACCAGGCCGTGAGATGCAGGGACTGGGGATTCGGGTGCCATAGCGTCCCGTCCTCTTGGGAAAGGAGATCTGGAGCATTCCCTAACTCCAGAGGTGCCACTTGAGAGAGATGTAGAAGCAGGGGATACCACGCTTGGCGTGGCCATCATGGCGCTATGAGAATCATGCAACCCGTGTCTCTCTGAAGCTTGAAGAGTGTTTTGGGGATGAGGGGAATGGGTGGGAAGGCATAAAGGAAGTCCTGACCCCAGTGAAGGAGGAAGGCATCCCTTGCCTGACAATTGTGAGCCGGAATCCTGGAACAGAACCAGAGAAGTTTGGCATTCAGTGGACTTGCAAAGAGGTCTATGTCTGGAGTGCCCCAGAGATTAAATATCTTTGCCACCTGGTCTAGGTGGAGGGACCACTCGTGAGGCAGCAGTACTCAACCGAGTTTGTCTGCCCAAAGGTTTTGAATGCCTGGAAGATATACCACTAGAAGGTGAATTTGATACTCTGGCAAGGGCCCACAGTCGTAAAGCTTTGTTGCATGACAGAGCCTGTCCCGCCCTGCTTGTTCACATAGAACATGGCTACTTGATTGTCTGTCTGGACTAGGACTGTCTTGTAGCTGAGCTGGGCATGGAATACTCGAAGAGCTAAATAGATTTCTCTTAATTCCAGGAGGTTTATGTGTAGAGCAGCCTCCTGTGGAGTCCAGGTGCCCTGGGTAGAGAGATGATTCAGGTGTGCTCCCCAACCCACCTGTGATGCATCTGCTGTTAGGGTGGCCTGAAAGAGGGGTTGATGAAAAGGAGACCCCACTGTCAGATTTTCTGATTGCCACCATTTGAGAGAGAAAATTAGTTGTTGAGAGTTTAATATTTTGTCTAATAAATTACCTGTGGCCTGTGTCCACTGTGTGTATAGGGTCCACTGAGCTGCTCGCATGTGGAGGCGAGCACATGGGACTACATGAACTGTGGATGCCATATGTCCCAGCAACTGTTAAATTTTACCTTCAAATGTACTGTCTAAATGTTTACAGGTACCCTAATGTTAAATGTAACCCTCCAATTGTTATCTCCAAGTTATAATGCCCTGATCAATGTAATTTCAGTTTGTTCAATGTAAACCGCACTGATGCAGAATAGCGCGGTATATAAGAGAATGTAAATAAATAAATAAATAAATAAATAAATTGTGATGTGACGTGACCACCTTGATTGAAGGATAAATAAATAAATAATATCTAAATAAATAAACAAACAAACTGTAGTAGTTCTCGAGCAGTTAGGGAGAATTTCCCCGCTGCCTGAGAAGCTAGTTGCATTATGCGAAGACACTGGGCCTGTGGAAGGAAAGCCTTTTCCTGTCTGGTATCTAGACAGGCCCCTATGAATTCCAGGCATTGGGAAGGAACAAGTTGGGATTTTGGGAAGTTTATTACCAACCCAAGTATTGGAGGATTCGCATTGTGCGAGACAGTGCAGTGCCGGCCTCTGCAACTGTAGGGGCTCGAATGAGCCAATTGTCTAAGTAAGGGAAGACGAATGTCCCCAGGGTTCGTAGAAATGCAGCAACTACCACCATACATTTCACGAATACCCTTGGTGCTGAAGCCAGATCAAAGGGAAGAGCCCTGTACTGGAAATGTTTTCCCCTGAAAAGGAATCGTAAGAATTTCCTGTGATCTGGATGGATCAGAATGTGAGTGTATGCATCCTTTAAGTCTAGAGAGCACAGCCAATCCTGGCTTTGAAGGTATGGCAGAAGAGTTCCTAGAGAAATCATTTTGAACTTCTCTCGAAACAGGTATTTGTTCAATTTCCTGAGGTTTAAAATGGGTCTGTGTCCTCCTGTTTTCTTTGGAATAAGAAAATAGGAGGAGTAGAACCCTGCACCCCATTGAAGAATGGGTACCTCCTCTATTGCTCCTTGGGCAAGAAGTGTTGAGACCTCGTGATCTAGCAGATCGTCTGTGGAGGTTTGAGAATTGAATTGCTTTAGAATTGTAGGAGGGGGCATGCTGTGAAAATGAAGCTTGTACCCCTCTCCTACAATGGACAAAGTCCAATCTTCTGCTGTTATCTGATGCCATCTGTTGGCAAAGTGGCATAACCTGCCTGGAATATTGGGGACCCCTCAGAGGCAGGAAGGCTAAGCTCTCTAGGAAGGAGTCAAAGCCCTTGAGGGGGCTGGTTGGGCTCTCGGGCCTTTTGGATTCCTTTGCTGTCTAGTTTGTCCTTTTTGGGCAACCTGACCCTGAGTTTGACTCTGCTGGGTATAGGAAGGATAAAGTTTCCTCTTTTTGCTGAAAGAGGGTTTTTTTATAAGGCTTCTTTTTGGCTGGAGTGGCTGTAGATTTCGACAATCTATCTAGAGTAGTATTGTCAGCATCCAACTCGTTAGCCTTTTCCTGCCAGTTCTTGCCAAAGAGATTCTCTCCCGTGCAAGGAATGTTGCCTAACTTGTCCTGTACCCAAGTCTCCAAGTCTGATGCCTGAAGCCAGGCAATCCGTCGTGCACCAATGGCAATAGCAGAGGTTCTGCTGATGTATTCAAAGCAGTCAAAGGCTGCACGATTGACAAACTTGGAAACATCTTGAGCATGCTTAAGTAGAGCAAGAAAGTCTTGTCTCTTGTCATCTGGGAGAAATGGGCTCATAAGCTCCAAGTCTCCTGTAACTTCCTTGAGGAACATTCCCATATATAGTATATATGAACTGATCCTAGCTGAAAGCATGGAAGCCTGAAAAGTTTGGCGCCCAAAAGCGTCCAGAGTCCTGCATTCACGACCTGGGGGATTGGATGCATGCCTCTTTGCACTTTTCATCCTACGCATGGCTGACTCCACCACCATTGAATGGTGTGGCAGCTGAGTCTTTTGGAATCCAGGACATAGCGGAACTCGATACATAGTATCAAGTCTCCTAGAATGAGGAGATGTAGTCAGAGGTGTCTCCCACATTCTGAGCATCAAGTTATGCAGAATTTCATGGATGGGCAGAGTGGCTGCCTCCTTTGGAGCTTTAGGATATTGGAGAATTTTCAATTCCTTTGCTCTGGGTTCCTCTTCAGGAGCCACCGTGATTGAAAGGCCTTTGGCCAGGTCACGAATAAAATCCTGAAAAGACATGTCCTCTGGAGGTGACATTCTGCGTTGGGGAGAAGAGGGATCTTCTGGGAGAAATCCTCTAGTACCAGCAGAATTGTCAGAGTCTTCGGAATCGGAGGATTCAACGTATTCCTGACCACGATGCTCATGCAAAGCACGGTCCCCGAATTGATCGAAGTCGGTACCCAGTTGATCCGGTACCGACCTGTCGATTCCAACCAAAGATGGCATGGGAAGAATTCCTACCGGGGCCGGTACCAGTGTCTGCACCGGTGTAGGTACCGGCATCGGTATCAATACCGGTGCACATTGGACCAACGGTAGCGCAGCTGAGAGAAGAGCTGCAATGCTGCGTTTGACAGCGAGGAACCTCTGGTCTATCGACGCTGCCGATGCCTGGGTGTCGGTACCGGTGAAAACATCCGGGACCCCTGAGCATGGCACAGGTAGTTCTTGTGAGGTCGAGGCCTCAAGAACATCATGGAGCCCCATCGATGCTTTGGAAGCCGAAGCCTCCCGCTGGGGCTGCTTTGCCGGTGTGGTTCCCTCAAGGGCAATGCCAACGGCCTCTCGATGCTTAGCAGGAGAGCTACCCTTTGAGGACCGGCTTTTATGTTTAGTTACCCGAGATCCATGTAAGGAAGAGGAGGCCCTTGAAGATGTTGATGCAATGGATCTGGCATCCAAAGAAAAGAGGGTACCAAGCTTTGCAGCCCGGTTCTGTCTTCCTCTTTTAGTCATCCCCATACAGGAGAGACATTCAGATGGAGAATGTTCAGGCCCTAAACATTTAAGACACCAATCATGGGTGTCAGTGACGGAAATGGTACCGCCACACTTAGTACATATTTTTTAAAACCACTAGTTGGTTTTTCCATGTTTTAGGAATATGGGGCCTAGTGCCCAAAATGGCACCTAGCACTAAAAAGAAAAGTTTCTGAAGAGAAACAGTTCCAAGTATAAGGTTTTTGGTGGGGTTTTTTTGGAAAAGAAAAGAACCGAACCGGCGGTACTGGTAAGCATCGTGCGGAGGCAAACGCGACCACAAGAAAACAATTTTAAAGATGGAATTTTCTGCGGTGACAGGGTATGGATCCTGCCGGCTCTGCGGAAAACAAAGAACTGAAGAGGGACAGTTGGAAAGGTGGGAAGGCAGCACGCATGTGCCGAGGGATGCTCCCAAAAGCGTTCCTATTGGATACTGGGGAGCATTCCCGCGCAGGCTCTGTCGGTAACGACCATACCCATATGTGAAGACTACATTCCTGCTTGTTCCTGGAGATTCACCTGTACGCAGACGACATAATGGTGTACACCCCAATCGACCCGAGCACCCCTGACTTAACCTCAATGACCTAGTGCCTCGAACATATGAATACCTGGCTCACCGACAACAACCTCAAGGTAAACTTTGATAAGACTGAAGCAATGTTTATTTCCAGAAGCACAACATTCAACCCACCCCAAGAAATCAACATACTACACAGGACAATCACAACAAAGGACGAAGTAAAGTATCTCGGTCTCATCATAGACAAGAACCTGAATCTCCATTCCCACATTAACAAGACTGCAGCAAAAGCGTTCCACCATTTAAAGATCATCAGATGACTCGAGCCAATCCTCAGCCAAGAACATTTCCGCACTGTATGCCAGGCAGTCATCACCCCCATACTGGACTATGGAAATTCACTATATCAGGGGTTACTCAAACACTTTCTACACCCACTTAAATTGGTTCAAAACATTGCAGTGCGCATAATCACAGGCACATCCAAATACGAACACAACACAGCTGCACTGGCTACCCATAATAGCACGGGCAAAATTCAAGGCAACACTAAACATCTTCAAGACCATACACCACTGCTCAGCATAAATTCTACAGACCACAATAACCAAAGACACAAGCAGCAGACCCAGGCGAACCCAAGGCAGCAACAGACTCCTCACCCCGGCCGGATACCACAAAATGAAGCAATCAACTTTCAGAAGAGCCAACTCACTCGGCGCCGGGCCTATGGAACTCGCTCCCTGAGGAACTAAGAGCACAAAAGGACCTCAAGGACTTCCACAAATCCCTCAAAACCCACCTGTTCATGGCCTCATATGAACAAGTACCTTAACTCCCAATCCACGCAGCCTTGCCAATACAGCCACCAAACACCAACATCTCAGACCTGGGATTCAACCCCAGAAATATATGTATGTCTTGTCACCTATGTTGAATGTAGACCCCTCGTTATATCCCTAACCACTTTGAAGGATAAAGTGGGTATACAAAACTAGCTAAATAAATAAATAAGATGAGACCCCCCCAGGTTGGATCAAAGCCCTCCAGACATCCAACTGCTGATGTAGCTGCACATGAAATGAGAGAGTCAGAAACTGCAAAGATGTTTTACATATTTTGACATGAAACGTACAAAGCATGAACCATGGGAAATTGGAGGTGGTTAAGAATGAAATGGAACGTGTACAACTCGATCTGTTGGGTGCTAGCGAACTGAAATGGACTGGCATTAAGCACTTTGCATCTGATGATCACATTGTATGCTATACTGGAAATGAAAGACAAAAGAAATGATGCTGCATTTATAATGAAGAAACTTGCAAGAACTGTAATGAAACACAATGCAATCAGTGAATGCTTAATTTCTATTTGTCTACAAGGAATGCCCATCAACATAACTATTATTCAGATATATGCCCCAACAGCAGCTGTAGAAGAGGAAGAAGTGGATCAGTTCTATGAACAAGTACAAGCTGAAATTGACAGAACATGCAAACAGAATATCCTCATAGTCATGGGTGACTGGAACGCAAAAGCTGGCAACAAAGACAGCAGCATAGTGGTTGGAAAATATGGGCTTGGCAAGAGAAATGAAGCTGGAGAAAGACCACTAAAATTCTTCAAGACCAACAATCTATACATCTCAAACACCTTCTTCCAGCAACACAAGTGGTGACTTGACACATGGACTTCACCTAATAGAATGTACAAAAATCAAATTGACTACATCTGTGGAAGCTCAACAAAGACAAAACCTGGAGCTGACTGTGGTACAGATCAACTACCACTATGCAAACAAGCTAAAGCTGAAAAAGAGCAAGCCATCCATAAATGTAGCAAAATATGACCTTGGGAATATACCACGGGAAGTTAAAGACTGCCTACAAAATCAATTTGCTACTTTGGATACAGATGATACAGTGCCAGAAGAGTTATGGGATGACATCAAGAAAGCTGTGCTCGAAGAAAGTGAAGTTTTTACAAAAGATGAAAAAGCAAAAATGGCCAAAATGAAGGACCAAAGAAACTCTGAAAATTGCCCAAAAACAAAGAGAAGCTAAAACCAGAGGTAATCGCATAACTCAGATTTCCAACATGCAGCAAGACAAGACAAGGACAAGTACTACAATGACACATGCAAGGAAATAGAATCAGAAGCTATTAGAGGAACAAGATCGGCTTTCCTAAAGCTACGAGAGTTAGAGAAAATTCCAGTCTCAAATTGGAATGCTATAAACAGGGCCGGCCCATCCATTCTGTGGGAATGTTTGCACAGGGCCCCTTGCTTTAGGGGTCCCCGTGTCAACATGCCGCACATGTTTTTTGGCTCCCGAGTCCCAAATGGTTGCAGAGCTGGCTTCAGAGGGAGCCGGGGAGGGCTGAGGCCTGGCTCACCTCTGTAGAGGTGCCAGACTGAAGAACAGGGTTTTCCTTCACAGAGTCCAGCAACTATGTTCTCATGGAGCCCACTGAGTGCCAGGAAACAGGAAATGCCCTTTAACCTCCGGCACACCAGCGGACTCCACAAGAACACAGCCGCCAGACTCTGAAGAAAAATCCCGCTCTTTAGTGCGGTGGCTGTACAGAAGTGAGTTGGGGCCAGGGTCTTGGTCTTCCCTGGTTCACTCTGAAGCCGATCATACAGGTGCGGGACTCTTTGGGGGAGGGGGACTGGGACTGAAAATGGGCTGATGCGGGGGATGAGAGAATAGGACTAGAAGGAAGTGGATGCTGGGTGGGGTTGGAACTAGAAGGGAGCTGATGTTGGGGGAGGACTAGAAGGAGATGGGGCTGGGGGAGTGAGGATGGAGAAGAGAAAAGATATTGTGTGTGCCCTCATGTAAAGGCAAGTGTCTGGGGTGACGTGGACCATGGAGGCCATGTGCCCAAGGAGGCATAGGAGAAGCCAGGCAGGCACCAAGGGACGGTACTGTATGTCTGAGACCTGAGATGATCGGCTCGGTCCCTGGGTAAGAAAGCCTTCAACTGGAGAGTGTCATTCTTTGCCCCAATGAACTCCAGACACTGTCGGGAGGAGGTGAGACTAGGGGTAGTTTATGAAAAAGCCCAAGTGTTGCAGAACCTGGATGGTGCATGCGGTGGCCTGCTGCACCTCCCTTTATGAGCCAGTTGTCCAGGTAGGAAAAGACGAAGGACCTTCTGGAGCCAGAGGAAGGCAGCCAAGACTGCCAGGCATTTTGTGCAGACTCTTGGGGCAGAGGCTAGGCCGAAGGGGAGCACCCTGTATTGAAAATGCCTGCCTGCCCCCCCATGAACCGCAGGCACTGCCTGTGGTTGGGGTGGATGATGTGAGTATAAGCATCCTTGAGGTCTAAGGGGCATAGCCAGTATCTCTGCTCCCTGGCAGCAATGTTTCAAGGGAGAGCATCTTGAACTTCTCCCTCATCAGGAATTTGTTGAGGTTGCGCAGGTTGAGGATAGGCCTTTGGCCCCCTGTCCTCTCTGGCACGAGGAAGTACCTGAAGTAGAACCCCTTGCCCTTGAGATGGTGGGGCACTGGTTCCACTGCTTTGTCCTCGAGAAGACCTGCCAACTCCTTCAGAAGAATGTCCTGGTGGAGGGGAGACTTGAGGGGCTTTCCCGGGAAATAAGGGGGAGGTGTCTGAGTCAGGTGGAGGAAGTAACCCTCCCTGACTACCCTTAATGCCCAGGAATTGGTGGTAATGGTCACCCACCTCTGGGCATAGAGGGCCGACATCCCCCTGTGGGCTGCTGATCTCCTTGGGGTAGAGAGGCTATGCTCAAGGAGTCAAAAGCTCCCCCCTGACTGGGCCGGAGATTCCATAATATTGTGGGGCTGTACTGCTGCCTCAGGAACTGGAAGCCTGGAACGTATTAAAGGAATCATGAAGTCAGAGGACTACCAAGGTATTTTGGAGCGAAACGTGCTACCTAGTGTCAGAAAGCTAGATCTGGGTTGAAGCTCATGGGTCATCCAGCACGACGACGACTCAAAACATACATCCAAAAGTACAAAAGAATGGATAAAAAGGAAAACATGTTGTTGCTGTTGTTGTTAAGTGCCGTTGAGTTGCAGTCGACTCATGGCGACCCTCTGGATAGCTATCCTAAATTGTGTTCGGTCTTCGGTCAGGCGGCTCATTGTTGACAGACTGGTACCCGTAGCTGCTGTTATTGTATCGATCCATCTCATTGCTGGTTTCCCTCTTTTGCGTTGACCTTCTATCTTGCCAAGCATGATGTCTCTCTAATGATCTCTCTCTTTGCATGATGTGTCCAAAGTATGAAAGTTGAAGTCTTGTCATCTGAGCTTCTAAAGAAAGCTTAGGTTTGATCTCCTCTAGTACGGATTGGTTTGTTTTTCAGGCAGTCCATGGTATACACAGTATTCGACGCCAGCACCATAATTCAAAGGCATCAATTTTCTTCCTATCTTTTTCACTGTCCAGCTTTCACATCCTTATGATGTTATTGAAAATACCATGGCTTGAACAAGTCGAATCTTTGTATGGAGAGAGACATCTCTGCTCTTGAGAATCTTATCTAGGTCTTTCATAGCCATTCTGCCAAGAGCAATGCATCGTCTGATTTCTTGACTGCTTGTTGCTTCTTTATTGATGGTTGATCCAAGTAGGTTAAAGTTGTTCACGATTTCAATTTCTTCTCCTTCAATGAGAAACCTGTTGATTATGCCAGTTGTCATGATCTTCGTCTTCTTTGCATTAAGGTGCTGGCCCATTTTGAGACTATATTCTTTGATTGTGAGAAGCAAATGTTTCAGATCATCTTCACTTTCAGCCAGTAATGTGGTATCATCAGCATAGCGAAGGTTGTTGAGTCTTCCACCAATCTTCATACCTCTGTTGTCTTCATACAATCCTGCTTCTCTGATAAATCCTGCTTCTCTGCTTCTGCATATAAATTAAACAGGTAGGGGGAAAGTATGCAGTCTTGTCTTACACCTTTGCTTATTTTAAACCATTCTGTTTCTCCTTGATCCATTCGAACTGTTGCTTCTTGATCAATGTACAGATTGTGCAAGAGTACGATCAGGTGTTCTGGTATACCCATGCTTCTTAACGTGGCCCAGAGTTTCTCATGGTTTACACAGTCAAAAGCCTTGCTATAGGTGATAAAGCACAAATAGATATCCTTTTGGCATTCTTTAGTCTTTTCAAGGATACATCTCATAACCGCAATGATGTCTCTCGTTCCTCGCCCTTTCCGGAACCCTGCTTGCACTTCAGGTAGTTCTTGTTCCAGGTATGGTTGTAGTCTTTTGAATAATCTTCAGTAGAATCTTGCTGGCATGTGGGATCAAAGCGATTGTGCGATAATTTCCACAGTCAGTTGGATCACCTTTCTTTAGTATTGGTATAAACACAGATCTTTTCCAGTCAGTTGGCCATGATGTTGTCTTCCATATTTCTTGGCAGAGCCTTGTAAGTATGATAACAGCTGCATCAGATTGCTGTAATACTTCTATGGGAATGCTATCAATGCCTGGTGCTTTGTTCTTTGATAAAGCTTTCAATGCTGCTTCAACTTCTTTCATCATCAATGGTTCCCAATCATAAGGTACAGGTTGAAACAGCTGTTGGTACACTTGATCTTTATCATATAAAAACTCTGTATATTCCTTCCATCTTTTCTTGATCTTCTCAGCATCATTCAACATAGAACCTTGAGCATCTTGTAACATTCCAATTTGAGGCTGGAACTTTTTCTTTAACTCTCGTTGCTTTAGGAAAACCAATCTTGTTCTTCCTCTAATAGTTTCTGCTTCTATTTCCTTGCATGTGTCGTAGTACTTTTCCTTGTCCTGTCTTTCTGCACGTTGGAAATCTCTGTTGAGTTCTGCGATTGTCTTTCTCCTCTGGCTTTAGCTTCTCTGCGTTTCTGGGCAATTTTCAGAGTTTCTTCCGTCATCCATTTTGGCTGTTTTTTCTTTTTCACCTTTTGTAGAGACTTCTCGCTTTCTTCCAACACAACCTTCTTGATGTCATTCCATAACTCTTCTGGAGCTCTGTCATTAGTCTGTCCTTCCATATCAACAACTACAACAGTCCCCTTTTTACCTTTAGAGATCCTCTGTGTTTGTCATTAACCATTTTAAACTGGCCAGCAATGAGTCATCTCAGTCCAACTGAGAACCTTTGGAAAGAGCTGAAATCTGCCATTGGTAAAATAAATCTTGGAAATATTCATGAGTTGGAACAAACTGCAGTTGACAAGTGGGAGAAACTAACAGCAGACAGTTGTACAGAGCTTATATATAGCTACAACAAATGTTTGGGGCTGTCATCACTGTCAAGGGTTGTGCAACCAAATATTAGTGAAGTATGCCATTAATCCTGTCCAGGTCATATCTTGGTTTGTTTTTTCTCAGAAATTACTACGTCTTAAGTGCCACAGATATTGTTTTTGTTATAATATTTTAATAATATGCTCAAAAGTATACAACATAATATAGCCAATTATTTCTCAAGATATTGTACACATACCTAAAATGCAAGGGTGCTAATAACTAATAACTGTAGCGAAATTAGACCTTACCTGCTAATTGTCTTTCCTTGAGTCCCTCCAGTCCAGTCCAGTACTTGTGGGTTCTTCTTCCATCAGAAGCTAGGAACTAAGGTCACCGTAGAAGAGCTCCCTCCTCAGGCACCAGAAACCAGTATCCTGTTGACAAAGCAGACCTCAAGAGAGCATAGCTAGTCATCCATGTGAAACAAAACCTCCAGCATAAGACAGAAAAGCAATGAACTATGTCACTGAGGAAAACGCAATGGAACTATGTACAATATGAGAAGAAAGAATAAGGGGTCTGACTCATATTTGCCCATCCGCCAATCCCCTTCCATGAGGACCCTGATGAGAAAAGAGATGGAATTCGTAATAGAGTCCTCTAGTGCAAACAGTCGGACACATCCACTCCGCTAGACCCTAAGAATCTACACAAAGGAGTCATTGCCAAAAATAGAGTGGGTCCTGGACTGGACTCAAGGAAAAAATTAGCAGGTAAGTCTAATTTCACCTTCCTAATTGTCCCTCCAGGCCAGTCCTTGTAGGATGTACCAGAGCAGTGACTAAGAATGGGAGGGACCTGCAAGTCCGGCTTGGAGCACCAACGCTCTAAATCATGTATTGTTAGCCATCTGCACATCTAAGCGGTAATGTCGCATAAAAGTGTGCAGCAACGACCAAGCGACTGATGTCCCCTTGTGGAACGCGAGACCATGCTCTGCCCAGGTCGCCTGTGCCCTTGTGGAATGGGCTTTAAGCCCACTCTTCATTGCTGTTCCTTTAAGGACATCGGCAGAGGTGATAACCTCATTAACACAACGCCACCGAGGCCTTGGAAGCCACTCCCCCCTTTGTGGGGACTGCTGAATAAGATGAATAACCGGTCCGTTCTTCGGATGGGTTCTGTGCATTTCAGATAATGTTGCAGAACCCTGCGCATATCCAAACGGTGCAGCTGATGACCCTCAGTGATCTCCACTACATGTGGACAAGCCGGCAGGGTCACCGTTTTGATTCAGATGAAAAGACGATACCACTTTAAGGAGAAAGGAAGACAGGCTGCAGAACCATCTTTTCCTTGATCAGGAGCAAAGAGGGCCTGCAAAATAGAGTTTTCAACTGAGATTAGACATGCCGAGCAAATGGCAACCAAAAAAAAAAAATTTTTTTTCAAAGTGAGATCCTTCAGTGAGGACCCAGCCAATAGCTTGAATAGTGCATCAGACAGCCACCAAAACCAGGTTGAGATCCCACAGCGATATTGTGGCTTGCAAGGGTGATTGGACTTGTTTTATCACCCGGAGTTAACAGACCACATCCAGGTGCACCACCAAGAAATAACTGTACCCTTCCCCGGTAAGAAGAGAGAACCGCCATCTGGACCCACAAGGAGTTCAAGGCCAACTCGTTGTCCAGCTCCACCTACAAGAAAGCTAGAATGTCCAGCAGCGAAGTGGCAAAAGGCCAGAGCCTGTTCTCACACCAATCTTCAAACACATGCCAGACCCTGATATATGCCAGCGAGGTAGAGCACTAGCGAGATTTAAGCATGGTAGCTATCACCACCACTGAATAGCCTTTGCGTCTCAGCCGTGCCCTTTCAAGAACCAGTAAACCAAAATAGAGCACAAACACCCATAGGTGATAATGGGAGAAGTACAGAACAGCTGCACCAAACAGTGGTGGAAGGTAAAAACTTTATTGAACAACCCCAATGTGTTTCAGCTGAATGCCTTCTTCAGGGGGTATTAACCTAAAAAAAAATCACAAAGATAAATCGTAAAAACAACCAACATTTGAATATAAACATCTACAGTAAAGGTAAAACCAAAACGTACAACAAAATACACAGGCACAAATAAATGAGATAAATAAATAAATACCAGTGAACCCATGTGTATTCAAACATACCATAAATATCAATTATTAAATAAAAGTATTAAAACATTTAAAACAAGTGAAAAATTAAAAGGCTGTTGACCAAACTGTATTGAGGACGACACACACAGTGGTATTTCATATTACCAAATTGCAACAATAGGAGGGAGGGATGAGGAGGACCAGTTATTGTAAATATTCGAGAACTACCAAGCGTGAACAAGACTAAAGTGCAAAAGTGTTATACATGAAACAAAGGAAACATTTTAGCAGGAGTAAAACCTCTTGTGCACAGGAGGATCAGATTATGAAAAAAAAACAAGTCAGAGTGTCTAAAGTATTGAAACCCATAGACTCCCTGCAATTTTGCTTCCAAACAAAATGCATAAAACAGAGGGTGGGGGTGGGAGACTGCCTACATTTTATACACAAATATATTTTTATCATCACTGTACAATTCATACCTTTAAAATTTTCCTTGAGGTGATATGCAGTTTGGAAGTTGGTTTTTTTTGTTGGTTTTGTTTTGTTTTTTTTACTTTTTGACCTTGGACCCTGGCAATTTGGCAGGATTCCTTTTAAATAACTGAAGATCCCTTCTGTTTTCTCTTTGCCAGTGATTTGGCGTTTCTAAACATGCTCTGTCCAGCTCGAGAGGCAAGTACTTTTATGATCTCCTATAAATGGCACACTTGCTCATGATATCCTTTTATATTTGACTTAGTTTGTTCTTTTAGGACACATTTTTATGTGCTTCAGTTTTATACTTTTTGTTTGGAATCAGAATCACAGCGAGCCTGTGTGTCTCAATATTTTAGACGCACTGACTTGGTTTTTTTTTCATTATCTGATCCTCATATTCACAATAGTATTTTTTTTACTCCAGCTAAGATGTTTCCTTTGTTTTATGTTCACCTCCGTTGGCTCGACATTCTCTCCTCTCAAGCCCTTCTGGATATTCTACAATCTGGCTTTCGTCCTTTATATTCTACCGAAACGGCTCTTGCCAAAGTCTCCAGTGACCTGTCCCTGGCAAAATCCAAGGGCCTTAACAATCCTCATCCTTCTTGACTTTTCTGCTGCTTTTGACATTGTTGACCACAACCTTCTCTCCTTGATACCTTGGTTTTAAGGGCTCTGTGCTATCCTGGTTCTCTTCTTATCTCTCCCATCGCACTATCAGTGTTTGTTATGGTGGATCCTCCTCTACTGCTATCCTGCTCTCAGTTGGTGTACCCCAAGGATCGGTCTTGGGTCCACTCCTTTTCTCTCTATATACCTAGTCCCTTGGTGCCCTAATTTCTTCCCATGGCTTTCAGTACCATCTTTACGCCGACTCCCCCCAATCTACACCTGAAATCTCTCCGGCAAACAAGGCCTGGATCTCTGCCTGCTTGACATTGCTGCTTGGATATCTCACTGCTGCTTGAAGTTGAACATGGCCAAAATTGAGCTTCTTATTTTTCCCCCCTAACCCTCCTCTCCTCTTCCTCCTTTCCCAGTCTCTTTGGATAACTCTATTCCTTCCTCTTTCTTCAGTTGGCAACCTTGGGGTCATCATTGACTCCTCTCTCTCCTTCTCCACACACATCCATCTGATAGCTAAAACCTGCTGTTTCTTTCTCTACAACAACAAAATTCACACATTCCTTTCTGAACACACTACTAAGACACTTATCCCACTCCTTAGTCACCCCTCCCCCCCCCTGTCTAGACTATTGTAACCTGCTCCTTGCTCGTCTCCCTCTGAGTCATCTCTCTCCCCTTCAATCTGTTCAACACTCTGCTGCACACCTAATCTTCCACCAGCTTCATCATGCTCATATTACCCCTCTTCTCAAGTCTCTTTCATTGTCTTCCTATCTATCTGTTTCCACATCCAGTTCAAACTTCTCCTGCTAACCTATAAGTGCATTCACTCTGCAGCTCTTCACTACCTTTTCTCTCCCTACACCCCTCCTCGGGAACTCCCCTCTTCTGGCAAAACATTTCTATCTGTGCCCTTCTCTTCTATTGCTAACTCCAGACTTCACACTCCTTTTGCGTTGCTGCTCCTTATGCCTGGAACAAAATACCCAAGTCTGTACGTCAGGTGCCTTCTTGGACCCTTTTCAAATCCAGGCTGAAAACTCACCTCTTCACTGCCGCTTTTGGATCTTGACTCACCTGATGCCCTTTGTGCTTCCTTACCGTTCCCCCTAACTGTATCCCATGTCAACACCTACTGTGTTGTCTGACTCAACTAGATTGTAAGCTCCGATGAGCAGGGACAGTCTTTTACTTGTGTCTGTGCAGCACTGCGTATGCCTTGTAGCCCTATACAAATGTTCAGTAGTAGTAGTAAAATAACACACTTGCACTTTAGTCTTGTTCACACTCGGTAGTTCTCAAATATTTACAATAACTGATAGTCTTCGTCCCTACCTCCTGTTAGTGGTATTTCATATTAACAGATTGCAACGTGTCCCCTTTTTAACAGTTTGGTCCACAGTCTTAATTTATCACTTGTTTTAATACTTTTATTTAATAATTGGTATTTATGGTATGCTTATTGAATTCACATGGGTTCACTGGTATTTATCTCATTTACTCATGCCTGTATACTGTGTTTTACATTTTTGTTTTACTTTTACTGTAGATTTTTATATTCAAATGTTGGTTGCTTTTATGATCTTTTATCTTTGTGATTAATTTTTTTTTTGAGGCACCCTCCCTCTGGAACTCACTACCGAGCCAAATCAGAAACAATGGTGATATATCCACATTCCGGAAACAACTAAAAACCATCCTCTTTCATGAATACCTTGGACCAGAAACAGACAACCTTCACTGATAACCCACAGTTCTGTCAAATCCCCAAAATACCTTCTAAGAGATTCATGTCAATTGTTTAAGTCATTACTATCTGTTCGGATCATCAATGTTGGCCCCCTCGGTGACGGCTCTCCCCCCCCTCTGTATAATGATTACTGTCCACATCCCCCCCCCCCCCTTTTGTTAAACTGCTTTGACCCAGTGAAAAGCAGTATATAAATGCAGTTAAATAAATAAATAAATACCCCCTGAAGAAGGCATCTAGCCGAAACACGTTAGGGTTGTTCAATGAAGGTTTTACCTTCCACCACTGTTTGGTGCACCTGTTCTGTCCTGCTCCCTTTCAAGAGCCAGTCCATAAGCAAGAACCAATCCACCTGTGGTAACAAATCTGACCCTGAACAAGCTGGTTGGCTCTGTTGGGAAGCCACCAGCGAACCACAACCACCAGCCAGAGCAAATCGGCATACTATGGCCGCCTTGGGGAGTTTGAAGGGATCAGGATCACCTACCCCTGGTGAGCCTCTATGCATTACAGTAGATGCCCTGTGAGGGACCATGGAGGAAAGACATACAGAAGGCCCTCTGTCGGCCACAGCTGGGCTAGGGCATTGAATCCCTCGGACATGTATTTCCTGTGCCTGCTGAAGCAGCAAGCTGCTTTGGCGCTGGATGCTGAAGCCATGAAGTCCATGACTGGCACGCCCCAGCAAACCATTAGATCATGAAACACGGCTGCATTTAATGCCCATTCTCCCGGGTCCAATCAGTGATGATTGAGGTAATCTGCTTGGACATTTTCCTTTCCAGCTATGTGAGCTGCCAAGAGACATCAGATGCTCCTCAGTCCAAAGGAGCAGAGGGTACCTCTTCCAATGTCTCACTGCCCATGCCACCCTGGTGGTTGATGTACACCACTGTTGCGTTGTTTGAACAAACCCAAACTGTCCTCCCCACAATCAAGAGGAGAAAGAATTGGAATGCCAGGAAGACTGCTCATTTCCAAACTGATTGATGAACTAAGCTCTCTCCTCCATATCCCCTGTGCTACCTGTGACTTGTAGCGCGCACACCAGCCTGTGAGTCAGGCATCAGTTGTCACTAGCATCCAGTCCGGAGGCTTCAGCAGCATGCCCGCTGCCTGATGGTCTGGCTACAGCCACCAAGAGAGCTGCACTCTTGTGGTTAGGGGCAAATCAACTGCCTCAACATTGGGTGCTGCAGTGACCAGCACGAGAGTAGTGCAGACTGCAGAAGTCGCATGTGAGCCCTTGCTCTTGGAACCAGGTATTAGGCCGCTGCCATGGAGCCCAGAAGCTGCAGATAGTACCATGCTGAGGATGCCTTCATATTCAAGAAGCTTCACACTTAGGATTGGAGTTTTTCCATCCTCTCGAGTGAGAAATACTCGTCCCATTTTAGTATCGATCCATGCTCCCAGTACACCAGGCTCTAGGCCAGATTCACCACCCAACCTAGGTTCTGAAGGAAAGCCACCACCTTTCAGAGTGGCCACCGCTCTCTCTGCCTGGGACTTTGCCCTGATCAGCCAATCATCCAGGGGGGATGAACTAAGATACCCTGCTGTCGTAGAGCCACCGCCACAATCACCATGATCTTGGTAAAAGTGCATGGGACAGTGGCCAGACCAAAGAGCAATGCCCAGAATTGAAAATGACCTATCGGCACCACAAATCTCAGAAACCGTTGATGGTCCAGTCAGATCAGGATATGCAGGTATGCCTCCATATGGTCCAGGACTGAAAAGAACTCCTCCTTCCTGACCGCCACAGTAACAGAGCGTAAAGTCTCCATTCCAAAATGAGGGACTCACAAAGTATAGTTTACATGTTTGAGATCCAGAATAGCGTAGTTACTCACCTGTAACAGGTGTTCTCCAGGAGCAGCAGGAATCAGTCCTCACTTATGGGTGACGTCGGCGCCGACGGAGCCCTCGCGGAGCAATTTTCCCCAGCTTTCAAAGAAAGCCTTTGGGAATTGCAGCGCGCATGCGCGCGGTCGTCTTCCCGCCCGAGGGTGCCATCTTAGCCAGTCAGATGACATAGCTAAAAAAGACAGCGTAAAAAATTTGCAAAAAGAACATAAGCAGACGATTGCAACTCCAAGGGGAGGAGGGAGGGTAGTGAGGACTGATTCCTGCTGCTCCTGGAGAACACCTGTTACAGGTGAGTAACTACGCTTTCTCCAGGACCAAGCAGGAAGTCAGTCCTCACTTATGGGACTCCCAAGCTCAAGGCTACCGGAGACCCTAAGCACAAAAATGAGCTCCCTCTAGCTCAGCAGCACAGAAGGACAGAATCTTCGCTGAATTATCACCCACCGGTAGCCCACATCCGGGATGGAGGGTAGGAGTTGCTCAGACCTCAAAGAGATTACGGAGGACTGCCTGTCCGAAAGCACTGTCCCTGCGGGACTCCCTCTCGAGACAGTAATGGACCGCAAAAGTCTGGCTCGAAGACCAAGTAGCGGCCCGGCAGATGTCTGCCAGCGGAACAGAGCGGAGGTAAGCCACTGACGTAGCCTTTGCCCGAACGCAATGAGCCGTGACTCGGCTTTCTAAGGAGAGTCCGGCTGCCCCATAAGCCCAAGAGATACAGTCCGCAACCCAGATGGACAGAGTACGCTTGGAGACCGGGAGCCCCAATCTATTGGGGTCGAAAGACACAAAAAGCTGAGCAGCTTTACGGTGCTCCCGCGTACGGTCAAGGTAGAAGTTCAAAGCCCTTCTACAGTCCAGGGTATGGAGGACCGTTTCAGCTCGGCTGGAGTGTGGTCTGGGAAAGAAGGTCGGAAGTACCACCTCCTGATTGATGTGAAAAGGGGAGACCACTTTAGGCAGAAATTTTGGGTGAGTCCGTAGGACTACCCTATTTTTGTAGAACCGAGTGTAAGGGGGATCAGACACGAGGGCCTGCAATTCACTTACGCGTCTAGCAGAAGTGAGGGCTATCAAGAACAATGTTTTCCAAGAAAGAAAACGGAGAGAACAGGTAGCCATAGGTTCAAAAGGCGGACAGGTGATCCGCTGTAAAACCACATTCAGATCCCAGTCAGGCGCTGGCGGGCGCAGAGGTGGTTTAAGTAGAAGGAGACCTCGGAGAAACCTCGCTACGAGAGGGTCGCTGGAGAGAGGTCTACCGTCCACCGGCACATGATGTGCCGAAAGAGCACTGAGGTGAACTTTGACGGAGTTGGACTTAAGTCCCAGAGTAGAGAGGTGTAGCAAGTATTGCAAGATCACCGACACCGGGCAGGAGAAGGGATCCTGAGACTGTTGGGTACACCAGACTGCAAAGCGACGCCATTTAAGGGCGTAGCATTTGTGGGTAGATGGCCGTCGCGAAGCCAAGACGACCTCCTCCACCTCCGCCGGCAGGAGAAGGGGAGCAAGGACTACCCTCTCAGCAGCCAGGCCATGAGGTTGAGAGACCTGAGGTTGGGGTGCAGTAGGGACCCCTGATCCTGAGTGAGGAGATCCGGTTGTACCCCCAGAGGGATTGGATCCTCCACCGCCAGTTGCAGTAGGAGCGGAAACCACGGCTGCCTGGGCCAGCGAGGGGCCACCAGGATCATGAAGGCTTTGTCTCGGAGAACCTTGAAAAGAGTCCGAGAGACTAGCGGGATGGGAGGGAAAGCGTACAGAAGGCTCCCCGACCATGAGATCAGAAAAGCGTCCGCCGCAACCCGAAGGGGGTGTGGCTGACGAGAGCAGAAGCGAGGAAGCTGCCGGTTGTGAGGACTGGCAAAGAGATCCACCGTGGGGAGGCCCCACTTGAGGAAGAGCTTCTGAACTACCAAGGGATCCAGACGCCACTCGTGCGGCTGGAGGACCCTGCTGAGTTTGTCCGCAAGGCAATTTTCGTGGCCCGGGAGATAAAGCACAGTTACTTACCTGTAACAGGTGATCTCTGGGAACAGCAGGAATTAGTCCTCACATATGGGTACGTCGGTACCGACGGAGCCCGTGCGGGAAAGCTCCCCAGCTTCTTAGAATAGAAGCTTTTGGGACCTCCCACTGCACATGCGCACTGCCTTCCCGCCTTCCTGAACAGCTCTCCTCAGTTTCGAGTTTATAGCTGAGTCAACAGAGAGAGGACAGGAAGATAGATAGATAAAAGATACAACTCCTAGGGGAGGTGGGTGGGTTGTGAGGACTAATTCCTGCTGTTCCCAGAGATCACCTGTTACAGGTAAGTAACTGTGCTATCTCCAGGAACAAGCAGGAATAAGTCCTCACATATGGGGACTCCCTAGCTTAGATGCATGGGATCCCCTGTAAAGGTTCGCCATCTTCGTATGGATCTCAGGCATCCATTCTGGGAAGGTGGGCAGGAGTTGTTTAGGAATGGAACAGGTGCTTGAGGACAGCCTGGCCAAACAAGGCATCCCGGCGGGAGTCCTTGTCCAAACAGTAATGGGCTGTGAAGGTATGAACCGAGGCCCAGGTAGCGGCTCGACAGATCTGATCTATGGAAACAGAGTGCAGATGAGCCATAGAAGTTGCCATGGCCCTCACATTGTGAGCAGTGACATGGCCTTCCAGAGAAATGTTTTTGCTCTGGTAAGCAAAAGAAATACACTGAGCAATCCAATTGGAAAGTGTACGCTTGGAGACTGGAAGTCCCAAATGGGAAGGATCAAAGGCCACAAAAAGTTGAGAAGACTTTCGATGTGGCTGAGTCCTATTAAGGTAAAAAGCGAGAGCTCTTTTACAATCCAGAGTATGAAGGTTCCTCTCTGCATTGGATGCATGAGGAGCTGGAAAAAAGACAGGTAGATATACCTCTTGATTAAGATGAAAAGGCGAGACCACTTTAGGCATAAAGTGGGGATTCGTCCTAAGGACCACCTTATCATGATGAAATCTTGTGTAAGGTGGATTAGCCACTAAAGCCTGCAGCTCACTGATGCGGCGAGCCGAAGTGACTGCAATGAGGAAGATGACCTTCCAGGAAAGAAATTTCAAGGAGGTGGAAAACATTGGCTCAAAAGGTGGCTTCATAAGTTGACCGAGCACTAGATTCAAATCCCATGCGACCGGGGGTGGTCTGATGGGAGGTTTAGTGAGAGTCAGGCCTCTCATGAATCTTGCAACAAGAGGATGAGAGGAGATAGGTTGTCCATTTATATGTTTCAAGGATGCTGCAATAGCACTTAAATGGACTCTTACCGAATTCGTCTTGAGGCCTGCATTGGATAGATGCAGGAGATAATCAAGAAGAGAATTCAAAGGAAGTGCCAGAGGGTCAAGACCCTGCTGAGCACACCAAATGGAAAAACGTTTCCATTTGAAAGCATAGGAACGCCTGGTAGAGGGTTTCCTAGAGGCAGAAAGGATATCTTTCACTGGTTGGGAAAGATGAAAGTCTTGAAGGCTTAAGCCTTCAGTAACCAAGCACTGAGGTGAAGGGATTTGGGGTTTGGGTGCCACAAAGTCCCCTCCTCCTGAGACAGGAGGTCTGGCGCAGCTCCCAGATCCAAGTAGGATCCCTGGGAGAGCTGTAGAAGTAGAGGGAACCACACTTGGCGTGGCCAGCGTGGAGCTATGAGGATCATAGTTCCATGATCCCTCTGGAGTTTGAACAGAGTCTTGGGAATCAAAGGAATGGGTGGAAAGGCATATAGGAATGCCTGACTCCAATTCAGGAGAAAGGCGTCCGTAGCCTGAGCTCCCTGACACGGAGTTCTGGAACAGAACCGGGGAAGTTTGGCATTCCACGGACTTGCAAAGAGGTCTATGTCCGGGGTCCCCCATTCCTGAAAGATTCGGTTTATTTGGTCCAAATGTAGGGACCATTCGTGTGGCAGCAGAACTCGACTGAGCCTGTCTGCCCGAGAGTTTTGAACTCCTGGGAGATACACTGCTAGCAGGTGAATCTGATGCTCTCTGGCGAAGGCCCATAGTCTTAGAGCTTCGTTGCAAAGCGACAGAGAGCCCGTCCCTCCTTGTTTGTTTATGTAAAACATGGCCACCTGATTGTCCGTCTGAACTAGGACAGTGAGGTTGGCTAGGAGGGAGTGGAAGACCTTGAGGGCAAGGTAAATTGCTCGCAGTTCCAGAAGATTGATATGAAGGGTGGTCTCCTGTAGAGACCAAGTGCCCTGAGTGGAGAGAGTTTGCAGATGGGCTCCCCACCCTGTTTGGGAGGCATCTGTTGTGAGGGTTGCTTGGGGTAGCAATGGTTGAAATGGAGCCCCCAACAACAGATTCTTGGTGGAAGTCCACCAGTGGAGGGACCAAAACAGACGATCGGAGGTTTGTATTTGGTCTGAGAGCGCTCCTGACGCCTGAGTCCACTGAGTGGCCAGGGTCCATTGAGCTGCTCTCATATGAAGACGAGCATAGGGCACCACATGCACTGTGGAGGCCATATGACCCAGTAGGCGTAGCATTTCCCTGGCTGTCAAGTGAGTGCTGGACTGAGCTTGGGAGGCCAAACTCAGGAGGCGCTGGCCTCGAACATGTGGAAGGTAGGCCCTTGCAGTGATGGTGTCCAACTGGGCCCCTATGAATTCTAGAGATTGAGTAGGGATGAGTTGGGACTTGGGAAGGTTTACTACCAGTCCCAGATACTGCAAAAGGCTCCTTGTGTGGTCCAGGGAAATCTGGGCCTGTGACTGAGTTGGAGCTCGGATGAGCCAGTCGTCCAGATATGGGAAGACAAAGATTCCCATGCCTCTTAGAAATGCGGCTACGACTGCCATGCATTTTGTGAATACTCTTGGAGCAGAGGCTAGACCGAAGGGGAGTACTCTGTATTGGAAATGTTTTCCCTGAAACAGAAAGCGAAGATACTTTCTGTGGGATGGATGGATGAGTAGATGTGTATACGCATCCTGTAGGTCTAGAGAACAAAGCCAGTCCTGACCCTGGAGGTAAGGAAGGAGAATGCCGAGAGACAGCATTTTGAATTTCTCCTTGAAGAGAAAATTGTTCAATTCTCTCAGATCTAGGATTGGTCTGAATCCCCCTGTCTTCTTTGGAATGAGAAAATAAGGGGAGTAGAAACCGGACCCTTGTTGAGGAAGAGGAACCTCTTCTATGGCCCCTTGGGCAAGAAGAGAGGAAACCTCTTGATCCAACAGGGTTAGGAGAGATGGGGGAGAATTGAATGGTCTCACCATATGATGGGGAGGAAGGCTGGAGAAATGAAGTTTGTAACCCTCTCGAATGATAGAGAGGGTCCATTGTTCTGTTGTGATTTGTTCCCATCTGGGAGCAAAGTGAACCAACCTTCCGGGTATGGTGAGAGGTTCTGGTTGTGTTAGAACCAGAAGTGGCAAGTTCCCTAGGAGCAAGTCAAAAACCCCTGAGGGGTTGGAGCCTGCTGAGCTACAGTAGCTGCTGCAGGCTTAGCTCGTGCTTGTTTGGATTGCTGACGCTTAGCAGTATAGCGAGGTTGAGAAGACTGCTGGCCAGTATTTGAAGCAACTCTGGCCTTCTTATAGTAAGGCCTTTTAAAAGACTTTTTCTTAGTAGGAATTGAAGTGGACTTTGAAAGTCTTTCCAAGGTGGCATTTTCAGCATCCATCTGGGTGGCTTTGATTTGCCACTCTTCCCCAAATAAGTTCTCACCTGTACAGGGCAGATTCCGTAAGCCATCTAGAACCCAAGGTTCCAGATCAGAGGCCTGGAGCCAAGCAAGACGTCGGGCTGCAATAGCAATGCCCGAAGCCCTACTGGCTCCCTCAAAGGAATCATATGCTGCCCTATTAGAGAACTTAGAAACCTCTAAGAGTTGTTTCACTAGGGAAAGGAATCCCTGCTTTTTATCCTCAGGGATAAAGGGGGCAAAATGCCGCACCTTTTTGGCAAGTTCCTCCAGGAACATGCCCATATAGAGACTGTAGGAATTAATCCTGGCTATAAGCATACTAGCCTGGAAAATTTTCCTACCAAAAGAGTCCAAAGTCTTACATTCCCGTCCTGGAGGGGTGGAAGAGTGCCTTTTGGTACTCCTAATCTTCTTCATTGCAGACTTCACCACAATAGAGTGGTGGGGCAATTGAGTCTTTTGGAAACCAGGAGAAGGAGGGACCCTATACATGGTGTCCAACCTACGGGAATAAGGAGACAAAGTCAAAGGATTTTCCCAGAAATCCATCAGTTGTTCTTGAAGGATTTCATGGATAGGCAGGGTAACTGCCTCCTTAGGGGCCTTTGAGTATCCCAAAATATCCAGTTTTTTGGATCTGGGTTCCTTTTCAGAGGATGTGGTAATAGAAAGGGCTGTAGCCATATCTAAAACAAAGTCCTGGAAGGACAAATCCTCTGGAGGGGACATTCTCCTTTTAGGAGAAGAGGGCTCCTCAGGTAAGTTGAGTGAAAACTCAGCAGAATCATCAGAGGAGTGAAAATCCTCAGAGGAATCGGTGCTTTCCTCTAACGCACGATACGCGTACCGATCGGTATCGATATCGGGCGTATCGGGTATGGAACCGGTATGGAGCGAAAGCCCATACGGTACCGACTTGCGTTTAGAGGTGGACGGCCTCGATACCGGCATGGCGGACGATACCGGTATCGGGCCCGGAACCGCTGAAAGCGGAACCGATGGCGTTGCAGCTTTAATGAAAGCCATGACGGCCTGCTGCATGGACTGTACAGTATCGCCCATGGACGCCATAGCTGCCTGGATGTCGGTACCGGAGTGACCCGGTACCCCAGAGCAGGCTAACAGGTGATCTGTCGAGGCCGTAGCATCGATATCAACCTGAGACCCCTGAATTGGCGTTTTTGGAAGTTGGACTTCCCGCCGGGGTTGTTTGGCTGGGGCAGGGTCCTCAAGTTCTAAGCTAAGAGCCTCTCGATGCTTTGAAGGAGATTTGCTCTTTGAGGACTTGCCCACAGAAGGTTTGGTTACCTGAGATCCATCCGGAGAAGAAGACCTGGATGACTGTGATGCTGTATTCTCTGAAGCAAACAGCACATGGAATTTGTTGGCCCGGTTCTGCAGCCCACGTTTAGACATGTGGGAGCAAGATGGGCAGTCCGGTATGGAATGGTCAGGCCCCAAACATTTCAGACACCATTCATGGGTGTCTGTGACTGAAATAACAGCATTACATTTGGTACACTTCTTAAATCCAGGGGCTGGCTTCTCCATGAGGAGAAATTGAGTAGGCCGAGAGGCCTCTCTGAAGTGACCAAAAAGCTAAAAAATAAGAAAAAAGAATTATAATTTTTTAAAGAAAGAAAGAAAAGACCGGCGATACCGGTATCGGTATGGGGAAGGCAGGTACGCGGTCTAAAGAAACAAATAAAATAACAATTTCTTCAGCGGTGACAGGAACACGACCTGCTGGCTCCGCGGAAAAAGAGAAACTGAGGAGAGCTGTTCAGGAAGGCGGGAAGGCAGTGCGCATGTGCAGTGGGAGGTCCCAAAAGCTTCTATTCTAAGAAGCTGGGGAGCTTTCCCGCACGGGCTCCGTCGGTACCGACGTACCCATATGTGAGGACTTATTCCTGCTTGTTCCTGGAGATACAGCCTTGAGGAGAATGCCGTGACTGACGGCCCAAGAGCAGAGCTTCTGTGTTTCCCGACAGAGAAGGAAGGAGCCCGTGCCCCCCTGCTTGTTGACGTAGAACATGGCAACTTGATTGTCCGTCTGGACAAGGACGGACTGGTGAGAGGTCAGGTGGGAGAAGGCCTTGAGAGCCAGGCGGATCGCTCTGAGCTCCAGGAAGTTGATCTGCTGAGCAGACTCCCACGTGGTCCAGAGGCCCTGAGTACGTGCCTCTTGGCAATGTGCTCCCCAGCCCAGGAGGGATGCATCGGTGGTCAGCACCCGGGTCGGCTGAGGTGACTGGAAAGGCATTCCGAATATCAGGTTCGGCTGCCGGAGCCACCACCGGAGAGACGAGATCAGCGGCTCGGAGACGCGCACTAGGTCTGCTAGGCCGCCTGTGGCTTGTCGCCACTGCTGGCGGAGACACCATTGAGCAGACCGCATATTTAGGCGGGCATTGGGGGTCACATGGACGGTGGAAGCCATATGGCCGAGTAGTCTCAGGAAGCGCCTGGCGGAGACCAGGGGCTGGCTGCGAAAACGGTCGGCTAGGTCCATGAGCCGTTGAGCCCTGTCGAGCGGGAGGTACGCTCGTGCCTGAGGAGTGTGCAGCCTTGCGCCGATGAACTCAAGATCCTGTGAGGGGAGCAAAGTGGACTTTGCGAAGTTTATAACAAAGCCCAGGTGCTGCAGGAGAGTCACCGTGCGGCGCGTGGCGTTGGTGACCTCCCGAGCGGACGCTGCTCTGATGAGCCAGTCGTCGAGGTACGGAAAGACAGAGGCCGTGAAGCCGGAGATGGGCCGCCACGACCGCGAGACATTTTGTGAAGACTCGCGGTGCGGAGGACAGGCCAAAGGGCAGTACTCTGTACTGGTAGTGATTTCCTGCCACCACAAACCTTAGGTATTGGCGGTGGCTTGGGTGGATGAGGATGTGCGTGTAGGCATCCTTTAGATCCAAGGAGCATAGCCAATCTCCCTGCTGGAGGTAGGGCAGAAGGATTCCAAGGGTAAGCATTTTGAACTTCTCCCGCACAAGGAACTTGTTGAGGTTGCGCAAGTCCAGGATGGGTCTGAGGCCCCCTGTTCTCTTTGGTATCAGAAAATACCTGGAATAAAAGCCTTGACCTCTCAGGTGGTGTGGCACCGGTTCCACCGCCTGTTCCTGCAGAAGACCTGCTAACTCCTGAAGGAGTAATTCCCTGTGCAGAGGGGGTCGCGGAGGTTCTCCCGGAAAATAGGAGGGAGGGACCTGGTGGAAGTGGAGAAGATAGCCTTCTCGCACGACTTGAAGCACCCAGGCATCTGCGGTGATGCTGGACCACCTGTGGGCGAAGTGAACCAGCCGGCCTCCGGTGCTGGGAGGAACCAGCGGGGGGGGAAAGGCTATGCTTAGTGAGTCAAAAACCCCCACCCTGCTGAGCAGGGGCTGGTGGTGCAGGCTTGGGGGCTTGCTGCCTACGGGACCCGTTACCCCGTCCCTTGGCCTGCTGGCCCTGTTGGGGAGCTGCAGGGGCCTGATAATGGGGGTATTGTTTGTAGGCAGCCGCCTTCCTCGGGTAAAAGGACTTTTCCCCGAGCCCTTCTTTTTCTGGGAAGGGGCGGAGGTCTTCCTAGAAAGCCTGGTCCTGGTGAGAGTCTCAGTCTCAATTTGTGCAGCCTTTTCCGCCATGGGCTTGCCAAAGAGGTTTTCGCCTCGGCAGGGGACATCGACCAACTTGTCCTGCACCCAGGGCTCAAGGTCTGACGACTGAAGCCAAGCCTGTCGGCGGGCACCGATGCCGGCTGCGGCCACTCGAGCCGACGCTTCAAAGCCATCATAGGCTGCCCGGGACATGAACTTTGAGCATTCCCGAATGCCAGTGGACAAGGCCAGGAACCTCCGCAAGGGTTCCTCGGACAAACCAGCGGAGAATCCGGCTAGCTCCTTAGCCAGATCCCAGAGATACATGCCCATGTCCGAGGGGACACACCGAGTCCGGAAAGAATCAGGCGACTCTTCCTCTTCAGACTCCCAGACCGACTCCGACAAGGACTCGGTGGGGTCGGCCCGGGCAGGGCGCGGCGCCTGCCGCCCCGACGCCGAGGGAGTCGGCGTCGGCGACCTCGGTCCCGAACGGGAGGCCGAGGGTGACCTCGACCGAGGATCGACTCGAGTTCTCATCGACTCGAGGATCGGCTCGGTCTCCGGGGTCGACTTGGACGTCCCGGCGGTCGGGGCAGCGGCGCCAGCGAAGCCAGCGAGCAGTGCCCGCTGCTGGTCCATGAAGGCAGACAGTCTGCTCTCCAAGGCCGTCAACCTGAGTCCGAGCTCAGGTGACCCAGCAGCCCCCGACTCGGGCCCGACGTCGGCTGTCGCGGAGGCGAGTCCAGAAGGACCACAGGACTTACCCCGAGCAGGCATCTCCGACTCCATGCGAGGTCGCTTCGGGAGGTGTTCCTTCTCCAAGGATCCGGGTCGGCTGTCGGGGCTATGCGACCTGGCCCTCGCGGAGCCAGGAGCGTCCACCGACGCCGCCCTCGCGGGTTTCACCTTCCGACGATGGTCCCCGGAGGGAGAACCCCGGTCGGAGGAACTCCGGCGACGGTCCGAGCTGGAGCCTTTTGACGCGGAGGCCTCCGACGAGGTCCGGGTACGGCTGGGGTCAGCGAAGATTCGATCACGCTGATGCCGCCGACTTCTCAACGCTTTTGAGGACATTTTGCCGCAGGGCCCACAGATCAGTTCCTCATGATCCGGGCCCAGGCAGCGGAGGCAAAAGTCGTGTGTGTCAGTTAGTGACATATTTCGGTCACACTGACCACACCGCTTAAAGCCACTGGCAGCCATCGGGGGAAAAAGGGCCCCTGCGAGGTCAAAGGACCGGGCTGCCAGGGAAAAATCGAAAACGAAAGCTGACAAAGTCAGAAAAACCGAAAAAAAAGTAAGAGGACTCGCGACCAGCGTCGCGAGTCCGGGCGGGAAAAGGATCGGCGTCGAACCGAAGGAAATAAGAATAAAATAATGAAGAAAATCGACTTTTTCGCGGGGACAAGACGGGGACGTCTGTAGGGCTCCGCGGAAAAAAGAAGACTGGCTAAGATGGCACCCTCGGGCGGGAAGACGACCGCGCATGCGCGCTGCAATTCCCAAAGGCTTTCTTTGAAAGCTGGGGAAAATTGCTCCGCGAGGGCTCCGTCGGCGCCGACGTCACCCATAAGTGAGGACTGACTTCCTGCTTGGTCCTGGAGAAAGGGCAGGACGACTCATCCTTTTAGGTAACCACAAAGTAGGTTGAGCATTGACCTAACCCACACTGGTCTTTCAGAACCGGTACCACCACCCTCCCCTCCAGAGACATCAAGCACAGCAGCGTGGACTGGACTGCACACCTCTTGTCCGGAGTCTTGCAAGGTGACTGCACTAAGGTGTCTGAGAGGGGACATGCAAACTCCAATGAGTACCTCTACTGATTATTTCCAAAACCCACTGGTCTGTGGTCACACTGACAAGGCGGACTAGAATTGCTGCAACCAACCCCCTACTGGCACTACCTACTCCTGGGCCTGCCTCGCTTCATTGGGCTTTTTGGCAGGAGCCAGAGAAGTGGAGTAATAGCCCCTACTGAAGCCCCTAGCTCCTCAAAAGGGCTGACCTCTCTGTGCAGAATGTCCACACTGGTAAGGAGCAAAATTTATTTGTCTGGAACTTCCTATAGTCGCTGGAAGCAGTGCTTTCTTTAGGCGCCTTTGGATGGTCCTCTGGCAACCATGTGCCATTAGAATCTCCTAAGTCCTTGACCGGCTTATCCAGGGCCTCCCCAAAGAGCAACTTGCCCTTAAAAGGAAGCTTGCTTAGCAGGGTTTTGGAAGAAACATCAACTGACCAATTCCTCAACCAAAGAAAAGAGGGAGCAGCTACAATAGATGCCATAGTCTTAGCAGAGACTTACCGGGCCATAAAAGGCATCTGCCAAATAAGCAGAGGCTGACACCAGATTAGCTGCTTCTGGCACCACATATAGAGGTTCCATGTCTGCTGCCACCAATCCTTGGATCCCGTGTATGGTGACACAGGCCCCACAGATGGAAGCTTGGAGAGAGCAAGGGCACTGGTATCAAAGGCCTGCTTCACAAGGGTCTCGAGTTTGTGGTCCTGCACATCCTTTAATGATGCAGACCTCTTCATGGGACTCATACTCTTCCAAGTAACTGCCCAGACAAGGACATCCACCTTAGGCATTTTGAGGAGGTCCCTCTCCTCCTGTGGTATGGGATAAAGCCGACCCATGCTTCTCCCACCCTTCAGCCGGCCTCAGGAACTTCCAACTCTGCCTCAATCATCTGTTTAATCACGCAATGAACCGGGAAGGAGGCTTGAGAGGACTTGCAGCTCTGAAGCAAGAGATCCTCCAAAGGCTCTTCAGCCATCAAGGGTGCCAGCACTATATTAAGTGCTACCAGTGAATGACTAATCAAGGATGGTAACTTCTCCCGGTGAAAGACCCATAACATTTTGGGGTCCCCCAGTGGGGAATCTCTCCCTCTTCCAGCTCAGGTCTGGCCAACTCTCCCCAAAGGTCCAACAGACTCTCCATAGTATCCTCAGAAGCCAGGGAGTGTGGGGTGCTCTGCTCAGCCCAGGACGCTTCAAGCATTTGTTTCTTTTTAGGAGGGGGAGCCCCTGGGGCCGGGGACCTCTCCAGCAGGACAACTGTTCGTGCTTGGTGGTCGAAGCTGGAGCAGAAGGAGTGCTACTGAGACAAACAGTAAGCTTGATGGAGCTTTAGAATAAAAGTCTGGTGAAAAAGAAAAGGCCGACAATCCAGGAGCCACCAAGTCCACTGTCCCTGGTGCTGAGGGCAACTGTGGAGGCCTAAAACTATTTATTGCACCCTGACTCAAAATGGATGCCAGCGGGAAAAGGGACACACTTCCTGCCAAAACTGCGGGCCTTGAAGACAATAAGAAGTCACCCTCAGGATTCCCCAACTCTCCCTCCATGAACTCTGACAATAAATCAGAACCTCAGCTCCCTAGATGCTCACAAAGTCTTTGCCACCAAAAACTGCATCCCCAAACAGAATGACAGCCGGATGAAGACAGCAACTGGTTGTGCCGAAACAAACATGGTCCGATGGCCCAAAGATGAAAGACAAGGAGAGCAAACAAGAGCCCTCGCAACAAAATTCCAGAAAAAGCACAAGGAGCGAGGGTGTAGAGGGTCACTGGTTTATTGAGAATAAAGCCCCAACGCGTTTCGGCAGGATTGCCTTCTTCAGGGGGCGCACATCTAAAAAAACAAAACATAGTAAACATCAAATATAAAAAAACAATGTTAATAATCAAAAATTATGAAAATAAAAACAAATATGGCATAATGTATATATAAAAAACATATATATGGATATTGATAAATTGAAACAAGCATTTAAACAAATTCTCAAATTAAAATAAAAAAATAAATATCTTAAAAAGCTAATTGAATAAATAACATGGATAGTAATATATGAAACACAAATAAATAGTAGTAATACTGATAATACTAGTAAAAAATAAACAAATAAAAGCTATAAAAGAACCATAAAACTATACATAAATAAATACTGTCAGCATACATTTCATGCAGCTGTGGACTCTGGTGAATTCAGTCTCCAAAGTTAAACTCTGACCCCCTGGTGATGTCAGTCTCTAGGACCTGTCTGCAGCTCCTCCTTGCTAAATCAAGAATAGCAGACCTTAAAGGGAGTGGCTAGCAGACCTCAAAGGGAAGTGCTGGAAAGGATTCAGTTCACTATAAAAGACAGAAACACTTCCTGTCTCTCTCTCTCTCTCACCATCCCTTGGACATGAAGGACAGGAGGCTCTGATAATCAATTCCCTTCACCCCTCCCCCGCTCTCTCTCTCTCTCTTTTGCCATGAGGCTCTGAGCCACATGTTCGGGCCTATCTCTCTATCTTACACTTCACACACGCACATGCACACACAGATTCATTGATGCACACAAACAGCTCTGTAACAATCACTATATACCTCTGTTCAATACCTATGTATTAAGCCTATTTCTACATAAAAACCTTTCTCCAAGCCACACCTGTTTGCTTGTCTTATTACAAGTCCTCCTGCCTCTGTGAAGTGAAATGAACCCAGGACCTACAGAAGAATAACTGACCAAAACTTACATCTTTATGGGGACTCGTCTCTCGGATTTCACTAAGGCAGCTCAGCAGTATGATCTGTGTGTAATTCCCTCAGAAGTGGCTGATATTCCAGTCTGGGCTCAAGACAAGATTGTGGGAAAATGCACACAGAAATACTGTTGGAAGGTGAGGATCCTCCACCACAGAAGCAATACCCAGTACCTCATCAGGCTATAGAACCAGTGACTAAAATTGTGAAGATACTGGAGGAGAGGGGTCTGATTAGACCTATTTCTTCCACATGCAATTCACCAGCCTGGCCGAAACAGTGTGCATGGACTGTGCTTCCACAGGGATATAAGGATTCCCCATCAATATTTCATGAATACATGAAGGAAGCCCTGTCACTAATGTCTTGAAGAGACGAGACCTAGACCAAACCTCCCCTTTGGAACTGCACAGTGGGAGGAACCATACTTAGTTACTGATACCTTAGGCCCAAGCCTATACCAGATCCTAATGCCTGACAACCAGCAGTACTGGAAACACATCACCCAGTTAAAACCATATGGGTAAAACGTGTTTTATCAGTCTTTGTTTTCAGACACCACCTGAAGACAGCACAGACAGCTGCTTTCTGAAGACAGCACAGACAGCTGCTTTCTGAACAAAAGTCACTTGAGGACAGTAACTAGTTACTCCTGCTGTACATGTGTTTAATAGTTATGTAAATAAGTAGTAAAAATTATTAAATTTGTTTTGTTTTGTTGTTACATAGTATAAGTGGGGAGCATTAGTTTACTCCCTAGTAGAGTGAAACAAGTTTGCTTTTATTATGTCTCGGTTTCCTGTTGTTCTTGTATCTGCTCTCTTCTACTCAAGTCTCATTACAGGAACTATCATCCGAATATGCACGATTGGCTGGGCTTATTCCACAGGTGGAGTGTATCGCTACCAAGAAATACCCCCACCTTTCCCGGAAGGAAAGGATCTGGTCATCCTGAGTTTCTGTTCGGTACAGGACAAGCCAGTGTTCTATTCATTAAACATCACTCAAGTACAGTGGGAGCCACCAGTTTCCACTTCTCTAGAAAGGACACAAGAATTGAGGGCACGCCCAGAACGTTACTTTCTAGGTCCTCCTGCTTTGATTTTGTACAATATTTCCTGTCAGGACAGAGGTACCTGGAAAATAACTTATACATGGGTTGTGAGTGATCAACAGCACATCACTGAGACTTCATTCCTTTTGGATGTATCTTGTTTACCTACCACCCCTCATCCCACCCCTCCCACCACTTCTGCTCCTCCTGTACTCTACCTTTCTGATATCCACCCATTTCAGGAAGGACATCCCTTTCAGATTAAATATGATGCACCACACAATGTTTTATATGATGTGGAATACCATTTTCTTACTTGGCATCTATTTCCCAAATTGTTTCTAGTTACTCACAAATATCCAAATTGCTCTCAGTTTGTTGCCAACCACATACAAATGCTCAATACTTGGTTTGATATGCAGTCAGTAACACCTAGAGCCAAGCAATTTCGACACAAGCGTGAATTAATTGATACAATTTTAGGTGGCACAGGGACTGCACTGGGTGCCTTTAATATAATTGATATAGAGGTGCTCCGTAATAAAATGGGATCCACTGCTCAGCATGCTGTTGATGGTTTTACCTCACAACATATTATTAATGAAGCTTCCTCTAAACTGTCCAATGTAGTTGTAGATACCTTTGCTCTTATATCTCCCATTATAGAACAGAAAATTGTTACCTTAGCACATGCAGAATATAGATTGGGAAAGAATATTTCCTGGGCTCTTGCCTGTGATCAAGTACAGATCGAGCTTATTACTATACTAAAGGAAATTCTGATCACTGCTAAGTTAGGACACTGGCCACCATCTCATTCATATGGCTAGTACCAAAATACCTGCATTTGCTATAGCTCACCTTGATTGGTGGACAGTTAGTGTTCCCATTTGTTCACCACAAGGCTGCTCTATCTGTACTTTGATCCCATGGTCAGGACAACACACAGTTATTTATCCTATGGTTAATATTGGGGTGCAGTTTGATAATATGCTTATGTATCCTGTGGACCATCTCACATGGGTGCAGCCACTGGACGACACCTGGACTTCATTCAAGCCGATGGACCCCAGTTTGTGTGAGCAGACTACATTTCAGTTCAAGTGTCAACCTCACCAGTTTAAAGAGGCTGACACCTCCTGCTAGAACAATTCCTCCTCTTGCTCCCTGACTGTTAAGCTCTCATATTCCCTAACTACCTCACACAGTTTGTATTACCTTGGAGCTGGACACTTGTTTTCATCTGTTCTTTCCCCAGAATGTTTCTTTTTCGATTGCTCCCAGAATGCATGACATTCGCCTTCCCAAGAACACTTTGTTGTACAGTTTAAACTATTTACCAAACAATACCTGGTGCAGTCATACACCACTGGTCTCCCTCACCATTAATGGGACAACTTATTCCACACCGCTGGTTACCAATGACTCTATGGACATTCCAGACTTTATCTCATATGCTGTGCATCCATTACCACTTAGCATGGGAGAAGAGACACTACATAAACTGCTCAACTTTACAGAACTCCATGCCTATATGGATCACCTTAAAACAACATCCACTGAAGTGAATCACACCATCGCTTATGAGAATGGACACATTCAACAAATTGTTGGACACTTGCTACAAGATGCTCATATGTCTGTATGGGAATTGTTATTTGGTTACTCACCTACTGCTGATCATGTCTTTAATGTTTTTATTCACCCTATTATTATTTTAACTGCTGTACAAATATTTCTATGCATTATCGTAATTTTCCTGTGCTATAAGATGAAAAAAATGTACATTTCCTTGCAGCACATGTCATACAGAACAACATTTTAAGGTAGTTACACTGAACTTCTCCAGCATCCACCCCTACATCCAGGCTAATTTGGCCTGCTAATTGGCATTTCCTATTACACTGAATACCAGAGTCAGCTGCAGTCTAGTATTGCTTCCTATCCTCACTCATAGCATCCTGGTACCTTTTGGTTTTAGCCTCCTTAAAAATTCCTGCAGACCTTATGCACTGTTCACTCTCTCTAAGACGGGCACGGAAGTGGCATATTGGGTTCCCGTTCCCTCTCCCTCTCCCCCCCCCCCCCCCCCAGTAGTGGCTGCTCTACCTAAGACACGAGGTTTGGACTCATAAGGAGACTTGTTTATCTCTAGAACACTAGAGACAGTACTGTGCAGGACAGGGGACCTGCTAGACATAGCAAGGTATTTAATACAGGAGGTATTAGACAAGCTGCCTACTCTCAGGTAATGGCAGCTGGGACAGGTACCACAGGTTTGCTCCCACCATTTCCAGGCACAAATAATAAATAAAAATAAAAAAGGTGTGGGAGATGTCAGCATACATGTCATGCAGCTGTGGACTCTGGTGAATTCAGTCTCCAAAGTTAAACTCTGACCCCCTGGTGATGTCAGTCTCTAGGACCTGTCTGCAGCCCCTCCTTGCTAAATCAAGAATAGCAGACCTTAAAGGGAGTGGCTAGCAGACCTCAAAGGGAAGTGCTGGAAAGGATTCAGTTCACTATAAAAGACAGAAACACTTCCTGTCTCTCTCTCTCTCTCTCACAATCCCTTGGACATGAAGGACAGGAGGCTCTGATAATCAATTCCCTTCACCCCTCCCCCGCTCTCTCTCTCTCTCTTTTGCCATGAGGCTCTGAGCCACATGTTTGGGCCTCTCTCTCTATCTTACACTTCACACACGCACATGCACACACAGATTCATTGATGCACACTGAAACAGCTCTGTAACAATCACTATATACCTCTGTTCAATACCTATGTATTAAGCCTATTTCTACATAAAAACCTTTCTCCAAGCCACACCTGTTTGCTTGTCTTATTACAAGCCCTCCTGCCTTTGTGAAGTGAAATGAACCCAGGACCTACAGAAGAATAACTGACCAAATCTGACAAATACATGTTAAGAACGAAGAGGAAATTATTTACAGGAGGCACAGTGTATCATTCATTCTTTAAAAAGACTCCGTGTAGAGATACTAATTGAAATAAATGTATCCTGGAGCCAGAGGGACGTGGTACAATGAAATTTAGACATACAAGGGAACAGAGGCAGAGATACTCATTAGTTACATGAATTAGAGCAGATAATCAAACACTGTTTGTCTAAATGGCTTAATTTTAACTGTTTTATAACTAAGTTTTTCTAATATTTTTTACAACATAGTATATGCAATGAATATTGTAAATATCAAAAGAAAGTGTATAAAGGGAGAAGGCAAGGGTGCCAGGACAGGGACTCTTTCATAAAGAGCAAAAATAAATTCAATGTATAATGTGGCCTTCCGCTCCACCCTAGGCAGTTGCCTAAGGTAGGACGAGCATTGTTTTTGTAGTTGTGAGTTTTCAAATAAATTGAGGTCCAAGAGACATAAGGCAAGCACAGGAAAATTTATTGATTTTTACTACTAATCCATACAGGGCTTTTGGAAAGCTCAGCGCAAAAGAAGAAAAAAAAAGGTAGGATTTCTTCTCCTAACACAAATAGCTTCTACCACTTCCAGAATTCACAAATCAGGCTTTCGTTACTTCTTCCAGCCTTTAAACATAAATGCCAGTTTACCCTTCTTGAAACTTTCAAACATTCAAAATAAACTTTCTGGCTTCATTCAAGGAGAAACATTTTCAAAAGCAAACAGGGCTTTAAAACACTGTCCAGCCTGTTTCTTTTTCTTTACTGGTTAATGCAGTTCTTTGAGCTTCACACTCTATAGTGCTCAAACATTTAACTTGTCTTGTGACACAAAGAACATTCCATTGCAGAAGATTCTGAATCAATATCAGAAGCATAGCTTTCTGTCTGCATTTCTTCTACAGCTGACTCTTCAGTATCGTGGTTTAAACTTCTCCGTGTAAACCCAGGCTGCACCCCTTCTAACAGCTCAAGAATTTTCTTCCAGCAAGACTTTTCCTTTCCTATAGAATTCTCAGCATACATTGGCAATTCTCTCTCTCTCATTAACTGGCTTACTGACTGTAGCTGGCTTAACTTACTGTTGGTCACAGGGTTACTCACGGTTCTCCTTGTAACAGGTAAGCTTTCACCAAGCCTTTGGCTTACAGTAAAAAAGTGTCCTCATTTAGGGCTCTCTCAGTTAGGAATCTCCTGTCTCCAGGCTCCAAAGCAACTCCTCTGCATTCTTGGTTCTTCCCTGGCTTATGGTTTTTTTCCCCTGAGGGCTCCGGCAGATCCCACAGTGTCCTCTGAGGCTGGGCTTCTCTTAGAAGTCTGTCTCAGCAGTTCCTTCTCCTCCCCTGGGCTGTCCTGGGAAATCCCTTTCTCTCCAGCTGCCCTGAAGCTTCCTCCTCCTTCCAGCACGTTAGGACTTCTGTTATGTTCTGCCACTCTGGTAGCTCCTCCCCTGGGAACTCCTTCTCTCCTCCCATAGCTCCTGTTGCTGCCCTCCTCCTTTTCTAATCCCCTAGGGCAGCGATGGCGAACCTGTGGCACGCGAAGGCCTTGCAGCTGGCACGCGGGAAGGTCCGCAATTGAAAAAAAAAAAGAAAACCTGTCTGCTGCCGTTGTCGGGGCCGCCGCGGCAGAATCGAGCGTGCCGCGGGGCCCCCCTGTACCCACCCGGCAGAGCCTGCCCTCCCCGTAGCAGCTCTCTCTTTGGAGCTACAGTCAGACGCGCTGGCTTGCAGAGCGCGAAGGGAAGAGTTTCCCTTTCGCGACTCTGTTAAGCCCGCGGGGGCTGATGGGAACTTCCCATCAGCCCCCGCGGGCTTAACAGAGCAGCGAGGGAACTCTTCCCTTCGCGCTCTGCAAGCCGGCGCGTCTGACTGTAGCTCCAAAGAGAGAGCTGCTACGGGGAGGGCAGGCTCTGCCGGGTGGGTACAGGGGGGCCCCGCGGCACGCTCGATTCTGCCGCGGCGGCCCCGACAACGGCAGCAGACAGGTTTTCTTTTTTTTTTTAATTTTCCCTGGGCTGGGCGGGGGGGTGGGGTTAGGAGTGGTGATGGGCTGGGCTGGGCTGGGGGGGGTTAGGAGTGGTGATGGGCTGGGCTGGGCTGGGGGGGTTAGGAGTGGTGATGGGCTGGAGGGGGGGTTAGGAGTGGTGATGGGCTGGGCTGGGGGGTTAGGAGTGGTGATGGGCTGGGCTGGGCTTGGCTGGGGGGGTGTTAGGAGTAGTGATGGGCTGGGGTTGGGGGGTTTAGGAGTGGTGATGGGCACTGGGCTGGGGGGTTAGGAGTGGTGATGGACACTGGGCTGGCTGGGGGGGTTAGGAGTGGTGATGGGCACTGGGCTGGCTGGGGGGGTTAGGAGTGGTGATGGGCGCTGGGCTGGGGGGGTTAGGAGTGGTGATGGGCGCTGGGGGGGGTTAGGAGTGGTGATAGGCGCTGAGGGGGCTTAAACTAAAAATTGAGTGATGGGGGATTAGGACTGGGAGTGGGCTGATGGGGAGGTTAGGACTGGAAATGGGCTGGTGGGATTAGGACTGGGAGTGGGCTATGGGGGGCTAGGACTGGTAATGGGTTGGGGGGGTTGCTAGGACTGGAAATGGGCTGAGTGGAAGGGGGCTTGAACTGCAAATAGCTGTTGGGGATGGGGCTTGGAATGGAAATGGGCTGAGGGGAAGTGGGGGGCTTGAACTGCAAATAGCTGATGGGGACGGGGCTTGGAATGGAAATGGGCTGAGGGGAAGTGGGGGGCTTGAAGAAGGGAATGGATGCTGGGTGAGACTGGAACTAGAAGGGAGCTGATGTTGGGGGAGGATTAGAATGGGATGGGGCTGGGAGAGTAAAATGGAGAGGGGAAAAATATTTTGTGTAGGAGGGATGAAAAATCTACAATTGGCCAGGTATTGGGAGAGTAATTGGGGATTGAGGATGGAGGGGTAAAATTTGTGTGGATGAAATAGGAATGAGGAAAGAGCAAAAGGAGAAAGATTAGTATGTTAAAGCAGATGCAGAGAGAGAGAGAATGGAAAAAAAACTAGAAGAGAGAAGAAAGGACAAATGGACAGCAGACGATGGAGAGTTAGCAGAAAACATGAAGAAACCAGAAGAAAATGGCTGGACCAATTGCAACTGAAAAAAAATGTACAAAAGGTAGAAAGATATCTCTTTATTTTGAATTTATTAACTGGAATATGTCAGCTCTGGGAAATGTGCATCATTAACATCTGCGCTTTGTTTGGTACAAGAGGAAATTCCTATTTGACGTTGCCACTTGTTCTCTTTCCCCAGTATTCTCTGAAATGTATTGGTTTAATATTTGCAGTGTTGCCTTTTGATAGGTAGGGTATGGTGCTTTGTGAGTCCTGGTAATGCTGTCAGGATACGGCGGGTTTGCTATGGGTTCTAAATGGGCAGCGTTTGTAGTAGTTCCTAATGTGCCTGGCGGTTGGCACTGGATTATAGTAATGTAGAAATCTTTTAGTCTTTCTTTATCCATACACTCATTAAGAGACGTGTTTACTAAAAGTTAGTGTATGGTAACATTATGCAAATATTTATGCAAATAAGACCACTTATGCAAATGACGTGCTGGCACTTTGAGGAAATTCTTTGGTTTTGTGCGGCAGTTTGGGCACTCGGGCTCAAAAAGGTTAGCCATCACTGCCCTAGGGACTCTATCTGAACGTGTTTGAGCTGTAGCCTCGTGCTGCTCCCTCAGCTGGCTCTCATTAGCCTTACAGCTTGTTTCTGAGCTAGAGCGTGGCTTGCAGCTAGGAACTAGATGAGTTTTTTTCTGTTCAGGAGCAGTTTGAGTTTCACAGCCCTGCTTCCTGTTTCTCTCCCTTAAGGTAAAAGTGTGTTTTTTTTCTATTTCTAGGGGCTCAGGAACATTTTGGCCACCACAATAATAGAGTATTATGATGCTAAAAAAATAAAAAGAACGAAAGAGAAGCCATTATGCAAATTATGTATGGAGTAACCCAAAAACGGGAACTTTAAAACAGTACTGGACACGGCATGATTTGTTTTTTTAAAAAACAAAGAAAGGCTGAGTTCCAGCATTATAATACAACATTCAAAGATCAAAAAGTGTTGCTACTGATATCATATTTTATTTATTTATTTTATTTATTTATTTTACATTCTCTTATATACCGCACTATTCTGCATCAGTGCAGTTTACATTGAACAAACTGAAATTACATTGAACAGGGCATTATAACTTGGAGATAACTATTTTACAGGGAACATGGGCTATGGAGGGTTAAGTGGCTTGCCCAAGACCACAAGGGAGCGCCTGTGGGACTAGAAACCCCAGTCCTTCCGGCCCAAGGTTGCTGTCCTCTAGTGGGATTTGAACCACCGACCTTCCGGCCTGAAGTACCTTGCCCCAACCACTAGGCTACTCCTCCACTCCACTATTAAGATGCATGTTCATTTTTTTTAATAACAACTTTCAATACATATTGTTATGGAATGCAAGTCAGATTTTTAAAAGCTATACGTCTGAAATTCCATAGTGCTGGATACCCAGCAAAAACAAGAATAAAAGCAAAAATAAAAACAGAATAAGGAAGGAACCATTATATAACTTGTATGTGAAGCAGCTCAAACAGCGAGAACACAAAGCGTGCGGCATGTTTTTTTAAAGAAACCATCAATCTAGGGGAGGTTTCAGTTCCAACGTAGTGCTGCAGCGTTCTAAAATCAGAGAAGTGCTACTAAAACCTGTGATAAGGAAACTTATCAGGACCCAAGAGATAGGGATAGAGAAGGAATTTACCTTTATAAAAAGGACCTATTTTACCAGGTCAGAGACACAAAACTCCCTTTACACCTAGAAAGCAGGTAATTCCTAGCTACAATAGGTTGCAGAATGCCCCTAGTGGAGAAAAAGAGAGGGAACACAGGCTCAGGATAAGGAACCCTTACGTCACTGAATTCCCCAATTACTCAGCTGCCACGAGGCAGTTTGATCTCCAACACCTGAGAGGAGAGGGGGTGGAGCAGGCACCTGAGAGGTTTAAGACTAGGTCAGTTTATCCCGAAGGGAGAGGCAGGAGAGGAAGAAGAAGAGGAAAGGAGAGAGAACATGAGAGCAGTAGGAGTGCCTATTGGAAGAAGAATGGATCTGGATCAGTGAGAACAGCAGGAAAAAGGAACACAAGTTGGAGAACAGGACGTGGAAGCACCGGTGAATGGTGGCCAGAGCATGAGAGAGGAGAAGCTGCTACAAGCTTTGACCCTGTATGAGCATTAGAAGTTTGTCTAATTCTGAGCACTACAGAATTGCCAGAGACAGCCTTAGCCCTAACGGAAGGCAGTCAGCTGACCTCTGAGCCAGAAACAGAGGATGTGCCAATGCAACTGGGTGAACCAGACATAGCTTTAGAAGAAGTCTCATACATGGATTGCTCTTTAAGCCAGTCTTCCAATACAGAGGTGTTGAAAGGGAATCAACCGTAAGGAAAACCTCCAGTGTCCGGTAGCCCTAAGAGCCTGTGGTTAACTTGTGAAGGTCTTGAGTTAAAGGCAAAATACCTTTTTTTTTTTTTTTACTGTGCAAGCCGAAGCTGCCTAATTAAGTTGGTGAATCAGCTGTGAGCCAGAGCAGTGCTCAGCCAGAGGCCGTACTAACAGTAAAAGTAAGGAAAGCTTTTGTTTCGCTGTTTATAAGAAAACCTTGCATAGAGAATTGCTGGCCTGTGAAGAGTTTAACTGCCTTGTTGAAAGTTTTTCTATGTTTAAGAAGACAAACAGTGTTCTGGACTGAGAGAAAAAGAAACCTGCTTTAGGAAAAAGCTGTTTTCTGTTTATTTGATCAGCACTGCAAGCCATGCCTGATAGCATGGGCTGTTAAAGTATTTATGTTTATACTGGAGAACATTGCAAGCTGTTTTGTTTGGAATTCATTTATATCCTGATGTTCATTTACAAGAATCCTGGAGAAATAATCCAAAGGTGGAATTTGTGAACCTTAGCATGTTTTTTTTCAGTTAATAAACTGTCATTACCTTACCACTCAAGGCAACTACAAAAGGTGGTTTTTCTTTACCCGAGGTTGAATACTTTCTGACTGAACTACCTTTCCCATAAGGCATTACAAGGCAATCAGTCAGTTAAAGACCCAAAGGTGAATCTCTCTAATGACAACCACGCCCCTCCATACTGCATGTAAGGGGCTATGGGCGTGACAAACCATATTTAGGTAAGTGCTCATTTTTAATGATAAAGAGCTTTCGAACCACATTGGTGTGAAAAGCTTGAAGAACCAAAGGTTTGAGGTTCCATAGCGAACTTGCAAGCTGTAACACATTCGTGCATACCAGTATGCATTGATAAGAAAAATCAATCCACCGAAAAACCAGAAAGGTTTATAGTTATAACACCTGCTGCTAACGGCAAAGAAGTAATGATTATAAATACCTGAAAGTCAATATTTTGGAAAATTCTGCATCGTAACAGCAGCTCAAAGTCTAGAATTGTAAAGTTGTGTTCGATTCAGCACATAGTGAACCCGCGCTCATCCAGGATTTTATTTAAAGTGTTTTTAAACGCATGCTCAGTGTAAGTCAATGCAGAGCATACATTAAGGAAAACGGCCGGCTAATAAAAACGTATAGTGCACATACTTACACAAATTAAAAACATGTAAGACCATAAAAATATATAAGTAAACAAGTAAATAAAGATAAAATAGAAACCAATATTAAAACAAGGACATTAAGATGTTTAAAATACCATGATAGTATGCTTATAAGGAAATGACTAAAGTGCATTTGTGCATGCTAATGTATAGTATTCACATAACCGGCAAAATCAACAAGGGAATAATGAGGTAAACACCTAGATTCAGCAGTTTGAGAGCTCAGCGTCATAGAATGTTCAGTGTAAGCTAATGCAGGGCCGACAAAAACGTATAATGCATGTTATTATACTATTCAAAGGGTGTACGATTAAATAAGGGGACTACAATATAAAAGAAACATAAGTATAAAATAGATTCCAATGTTGAGGTATAGACGTCTAGATGTTAAGATACACATAATAAAACCAATTAAAAAATGAACGAATAATTAAAGGAACTAAAATTTGAAAAAAACATACAAATATAAAATAGATAACAATATGGAAGCATAGATATCTATATGTCTGAAATTCATGATAGCAGGCTTGCAAGGAAATTACCAAAAATACATTTGTGCTTGCCAATATATGGTGTTTCAGATAACCATTTAAAAGAAATACCAAGGAAAGGCACTGACGGAACAGTGATTATAAATACCTAAAAATATAAAGTTTAACGTTGTAACAGCGGCTCACAATATAGGGCTGTGTTCTATTAGACACATAGTAAACACACGCTAAACCGGGTCCGTTTATAAAAGAAAACCGGCTGGTGGAAACAAATATAGATAAAAAATAATAAATAATATTAAAAGGAACCGCCAGAACAGGACACAAAGGGCAGGTAACAGACAGAATAATAATAGGAGAATGAGTACGTATAAAAACAAAGGACCTAGGAAAATTATAGGAAAACAGAAAGATAGACTTCTGAATTAAGTCCAGCAGGGGTCAAAGTCTGAAGTTCATAGATGTATCTTTGTTCAAGCCTCAAAAGGACTTTATCTAGATCACCCCCTAGCCAATGTGGTGTAACCGCCTTGATAACAAAAAACTGCAAATCTGAAACCTGATGCATACTTTCAACCCAGTGGGCCACAAATGGTTTGTCTGGAACACGACGTGACAGGCAACTTTTGTGTTCGATGATGCGTTTCTTTACCGGTTGCTTTGTTTTGCCTACATACAATAATCCACAAGGGCACCATATGATGTAAATCACATATGGTGCATCGCAGTTTGAAAAGTGGTGTAAATAAAAACTTTGTCCATTGTGGGTAAAAGAGGACTTGATAACTAATGCATTGGGGCAAACAGAACATTTGCCACATCGATAATGCCCTTTGGGTTTTGGGTTAATCCTGGGTTTGGACAATGCTGAGGGGACAAGAACATGGGCTAGATTATGATTCCATTTAAACGCAATGGTAAGTTGTTTTGACTTGAAAGTTGGCAAAGATGAAAGATGATACCAATCCTGTTTTAGAATTTTAACGATATCACTAGACAAATTAGAGAAAGTAAGACCACACACTAACCTGTTATCAATGGGTGGATCTTTTGTCTTTAAAAGTATTGCTCTCTGAGGGAGAGGAGCCCACGATGCTAAAACTAAAAGAAATTTTACTGCAGACATCCAGCAAAAGGAAGGAGGGAGACCAGGGCCATTGCCGGGGAAACTGTAATGCCAGCTTTTTTCTGTGCCCTTTTTCTTTTTTGCGCTTAAGAATTAAAGGCGCAGCGCACCAGGAAGGCTCTCAAGAAAAAAAAAAAATCAGAAAGGACAGCCGGAGACTTAAGCCATGGTACTGTGCCATCTGGCTGTGGGGGAAAGGGACCTGGACCACCAAGTATTTAACCCCTGCTTTGTACCCTACCCATTGAAGGGCCTGGGAATAGGCAAGCAGGCCGTGCCTCCTGCTCTTCTCAATTGCACTATCACACTAGCACTACCATATGCTGAGGGAACTGTCCCGTTTGCTGTGCTGAGCTCTCCTGTTGGTACTGCCCTCTTTTTTTTTTTTTTTTAAAGATAGGTATCCTTAACACAGTGAAGCAATATCTATCCAGTGGAGCTCAGCCATGCAGAAGCTCCTGCCCTATCTGCTAGGAACGGAGATAATGGTTTCCGATGCCTGAGGGGGGAGCTCTTCTACTGTGACATCAAAAATCTGACATGCTCAGTTTCTAGCTGCTGGTGGATGGCGATAACCCACAAGTACTGGGCTGGAGGGACGATTAAGAAATATTGATTTGTGTGTTTTAGGCATATTTTACGGAAGTGTGAGCACCTGTCATCAAGACTGTCAGTCTATACATCCACCCTTAAGCATGCAATTGTTTTCTGCACATGCATAAAAAGTGTTGTTACTCATGTGTAGTAGGTGTTCTCCAGGACAGCAGGAATCAGTCCTCACATATGGGCAACGTCAGCACTGAGTGAGCCCATGCAGTAATCTCTCCCCAGATTTCAAAGAAGTCCTTTGGGAGATCAACTAAGCATGCGCAGTCACTTTCCCACCCAAGGGAGCTATTTTCCCTCAGTATGATTACTTAATAAAGCCCAAAAAAACAAAACAAAACTCCACGGGGAGGAGGGAGGGCTGAGAGGACTGACTCCTGCTGTTCCCAGAGAACACCTACAAGTGAGTAACTACGCTTTCTCCGGGAACAAGAAAAAAGTCAGTCCTCACATATGGGACTTCCCAGCTACAGGCTACCAAACCTGTAAAGAGCCACAAGTGACCCAAAGATCAAATTGTGAATAGCAGCTGAAAGACACTGACTCATGGTGCAACCCCAGCATCCGCAAAGGAATAGACTCTCCACTAACCTGGACACACAGAAGGTGTCGAAAAACGGCCTGGCCGAAGACACTGTCATGCCAGGAGGCCTCCTCAAAGCAATAGTGAGCTGTGAAGGTATGGACTAGTTGGCCATTCGACAAATCTAAAGCAGGGAGAAGGTGTGTAGATTAGCCAAGGAGACCGCCATAGGCCAAATATTATGGGCTGTCACATGAAGTTGCAGGGAAAGGCCAGTCTGTCCATAGGCGAAGGAAATGCAGTCAGCCACCCAGATGGAAAGGGCACGCTTAGAGACCACCATGCCAAGTCAGTTGGGGTCATAAGATACAAACAGTCGAGAGGATCGGCGATGAGCCTTCATCCGATTAAGTTAGAAAGCCAATGCCCATTTACAATCCAAGGTATGAAGAGAGGCCTCCACCCTGCTGGAATATGGTCTTGAAAATAAGGATGGAACCAGAACAGAGGATTTTTGGCTCACCAGGAAGACAGCTAGGGTTGCTTTCCAGGTATGCCATTCTGGTTTCAAGGCCCAGAGGCTCTGAAGCCACTGCCTCAGTGGTCTGAGGACGATCTTCCAAGGAACTGCTTCCTGCCAAGGCAGCTTCAAGAATCCCATCAAGGACTGTGGTGCCAATGCTCACAGGACTTATCCGCAACACAGACAAGGACTTAGATGAAGACCGGTCCTTCCAGGGACTGCGTTCCACCAACTGTTGCCGGTCTGAAACTTGGGGCTCCAAGAGAGCTCGATGGCTGCCATGAAAGCACCGATTCCAAAACAGATTACTGGGCCAAGGGTCAAGGGTTTGGGGCCAAACAATGTCATCTTCTGTTTTTCATGATTATGCCCCTTGCTTGTCATCTGAAAAACAGAGCGGGCAAGAGGTGGCGTCATGATCAGCCCTGAGGCACTGAAGGCAGCAACTGTGGCAGTCCATGGTCCTGCCACAATCAGTGCACTTCTTGAAACAACTAATAGAGGACATAGCAAGAAAGGCAGCCCCAGGAGGTCAAACTCCAATGTCCTGATTAGGAGGGCATGAGAGGGAAAAAGCCCCGCGCACCCAAAAAGAAAAAAGTACCCCCCGAGAAAAACACGATGCCAAGGTAGCAACGGTTCTGGGACCACGAGGTGACTATACACTACTGAGAAAAAAGCAAGAAAAAACAAGGAGAGTTTACCGCAAGAGAAGACAACTTTTTTCCCCAAGGTGCAGACGGTACATTGGTGGGCTCCATGGAAAAATGAAGACTGAGGGAAAATGGCTCCCTTAGGTGGGAAGGTGACCATGCATGTGTGGTTGATCTCCCAAAGGCTTTCTTTGGAAGCTGGGGAGAGATTACCACGCAGGCTCCATCGGTGCAGACGTAACCCATATGTGAGGACTAACTTCCTTCTCGTTTCCAGAAAAAGATGCATAGAGAATGTAAGAATGTTGAAAGAACTGGAGGAAGAGTACATCTGACCCAAGGTGGCGCAAGGGTAGGGACTAGTAGAGGCTCCCACTGCTAGCTAAAGAGCGAGTCTGGGGGCCAGGCCTCACCACCAGAGACAGTAAGAACTTAGGTAACAGGAAGGGGAAGCATGAGGAGAGGAAAGTAGGGGAAGGGATGTTGGTGGAGAAGTGTGTCCCAAACAGTCCCCAGCACCACCCTTAACCATAGCCATGCCCCAAACACCTTCCCCATCTCTATGCCCTTACACGCATCACTGCTACAGCCATCCACCGCACACCCCTAGTTCCTCAGACACATCCAATTCTACAAACACTTCCACAGACACATGCTCCCTCCCATACACACAAATCCACAGTGAGAAAAACACACAAGCACATGATGCAGCTTTAAACATAGAAACATGACTGCAGAAAAAGACCATATGGCCTATCTTGTCTGCCCATCCATAACTATTATAGTCCTTTTTCCTTTAGAGACCTTCTGTGTTTGTCCCATGCTTTCTTGAATTTTGATACTGTCCTAGTCTCTACCACCAACACTGGGAGACTATTCCACACATCTACCACTCTTTCCGTAAAGAAATTTTTCCGCATATTACTCCTGAGTCCAATCGAAAGAGGCTCTCCTCTTATACAGTTATAAAGAAGAACATTAACCATTTTAGTAGCCACCCTCTGCATGGACTCCATCCTGTTTACATCCTTTTGAAGGTGTGGTCTCCAGAATTGCACACAATACTCCAAGTACTTTACACTAGTACACTTCCATACATCCTCTTGAATCATGCTATTGTATTACATTAAGTATACACTTCCAAGTTTTTTTTATATTGCATTTATCTACCATATTATCATCCACTAAAGAAAGTATCTTATCTTGCATCAGCAGGCTATAAATCCAGACAAAAAAAAAATGCTGCCGAGGTACAAAACAGAGGTCCTTGAGTAAACACAATAATCAAGCATGTGCCCGTGCATTTGAACTCTATGCCCTGTCCGTATGGAACTCTCTCCCAACCAATATCCAAAACAAGGACCTCTCTTCCTTTCAGAAACAAAGACTCACTTATACAGAGAACAGTTTGGCACAGACTGAGTCATTAAGTGAAATGGTAATGAAGAGGAATTGTAAATAAGTTAGGAGCACCTGATGTTTACCGAAATCGGGATTGTAAATAAGTTGAAACCATATTAACTGTACAATCTCCCCCCTTCTCCCACTCCCGCAATCAGAACTGTAAATATGCTATAACCTGTTTGATGTATCACTTATGGTTTAATGTAAATCACTTTGACCCAGTGAAAACCGGTATATAAGCATAGCTAAATAGAGTAGACTGGCTTTTTCAGACCACAATTTGGAGCATGGATTGCAAGCGAAAAGAGAATATCTTGGAGGACAAGGGCTGGAATGTTCAACTCCATCAGAATTTTAATTTCCACTACAATCTCCTCATCTTAAGGCAAGCAAAATGAACTACAGGCACTATAGATGCCAGATAGCCTAGTATTTTCATACAGCTGCTGGCTGTGATAGACACAAACCAAACCATCCAACTGTTTAAACAGACTAAAAAAGCTGCTGCATTTTTTCTCATAGAAGAACAAACATTCACTTCAACAGTGTCCAGACGTGATTCTATGAAGGAACACATAAGATACACCAAACTGGATCAGACCAAAGATCCATCAAGCAGGGGCGGGAGAAGGGGGGGGGGGGAGAAACAATGATTCTGAATGGAAACTCTTGGGGGGAGGGGGTGCCACAGGGATCGTCGTTTTCAGTGATCTTATTTTAATATTTAATTACAGCCATTAGTGACACTTGAGGGCTAAGGGATACAACCCTGATATTTCAGCTACAGTACTGCTATGTGTGTGCACTGAATTTGGGATTGGCTTGTCCTGAACCAGTTGGTTTTTCAGCTTATCTAAACAGAATTATTATTGATGAGTCAGAGGTATGGGGAGAACGGTTATTGCATTCTGTTCTTTGGTACATAGCTTGGATATGCGCGTGGATTTTCACCTGAGCTTTTAGGAGCAAATTGTGGGATGGCGGCTGCAGCTTTTTTTTTTTTTTTAAAAATGCTATGGAAATTGAGATACGTATTGGAGATGACCTATTACTGTAATAGTTTATACAAGTATCCCTGCATGTGTATTAAAAGCACAACAAATGATCCAGAATGCTGCAGCATGGTTGCTGACTAGCTGCTCATTTAAAGAGCTTTAAACTTTATTTGAAATAGTTGCACTGATTACCAGTTACACAAGATATCTCCTTTAAAATGTAAACCCTGTCTTTTAAAGAATTTGCTGGAGAAGCTACATATGCTGAAATTAGACCTTACCTGCTAAATGCCTTTCCTGGAGTCCTTCAAGTCCAGTCCAGTAAGTGTGGGTTTATCTCCCTCCACTAGCAGCTGAGGACTGGGTATGTCAGAATTCTGATGTCACAGAAAAAGAGCATTCTTCAGCTCCAGGAACAAGTATCCTATTGACAAAGTAGACTGCAAGACAGCATCAGTAAACACCAAACTAGGGCAAGAATCCCACTTTTAGGCAAGAGAAATAGCATTTCACAGAACAGCATCAGGATCAAACTTGCCCCGATGTCCACCCTTGTTCAGGAAGACATTAACCACTCAAAGAATGTACTTCATCAGAATCTTCTCAGAACTTACAGCCAGACTCACTCCTTCCTCCAAAACCCAAGACAGAGGATGAAACTACTTCAAGCAGGGAGGGTCCTGGACTGGACTGGAGGGACTCAAGGAAAGATAATTAGCAGGTAAGGTTTAATTTCACCTTACTTATTGTCCTTCCAGTCCAGTACGTGTGGGATGTACCAGAGCAGTAACTAATCATGGGAGGGACCCACAAGTCCAGCTGAAAGCACTGAAGCCCCAAACATGCGCCACTCTAGGAGACTGCACTTCCAAAATGGGAATGCTCTGAAAAGGTGTGAAGCAAAGATCACGTCGGCACTCTGCAAATGTCCACTGGCGGTACCTAACTATGGTCTGCCCATGAAGCTGCCTACAATCTTGGCGGGTGAGCTTGAAGACCTTCTGGCACAGACTTGCCCCTTAGCCTATAGGCAGAGGCTATCACTTCCACCACCCAGCGAGCCACCGAAGCTTCAGAAGTCCCCTGCCCTGTATGAGGGCCTTCAAACAAGACAAATCGCCTATTCAACTTCTAAAACAATGACATTTGTTTAAGAAACCAGCACCACTCTATGCAAGTCTAGACTGTGTAGCTGTCAATCCTGCCCCAACTCCACCAAAGCCAAGAAGACCGGAAGAGACACTGATTGATGCCAAGGAACACGGGAGACTACTTCATGTAGAAAGGAAGGAATCAACCAGTCTCAACTCTATCTTTTCCTTGGAAATAACCAGGACAAGCTAGCTACAAGAAAGGCTTGAGGCTCTGAAATCCGACAAACCGAACCTATATCCATTAAGATTAAAAAAAAACAAAAAAAAAACAAAGGGAAGCGGATTACATCCGGGTGTGCTGTCAGAGAGTAATCCTGCACAAGCCCCCTGTAGCAGGCCACTACCTGGATATCTAAGGAGTTGAGAGCCAACCCATTGTCCAGTACATCTTGCAAGAACAAGTAGCCATCCGGAAGGGAGGTAAAAAAAAAAAGCCAAAAGCCCCTGGAAGAACAGCAGTCTTCAAACACTCTCCAGACCTTCAGATAGGCCAAAGTAGAAGAACACCCTCTGGTCTTCAACAGCATAGCAGTCACCAAACGTGGAACAGCTGCCACGCCTCCACTGCACTTGCTCAAGAGCCAAGTTGTAAGCGAGAATTGATCCACCCGAGGCATAAGAATGGTCTCCTGTGAGAGCAGATTGTCCCTGTTCGGAAGGCGCCATGATCCGCTTATCAGGAGTCTGATCAGGTCCACGTATCATGGCCTGCAAGGCCAATCCGGAGCAAAGAGGATCACTGAATCACTGTGAGCCACTATGCGTCTTAGAGGACGACCTATGAAAATCCACAGCAAAAACACAGAGATGATCTTCTGCTGGCCACCTTTGCGCGAGAACATTGAACCCCTCGGATATGTGCTCCCTGCACCTGCTGAAGAGCCTGTTCACTTTGACAGAGAACAGAGAAACCATCAGGGCCATGATTGGTATTCCCCAGTGGTTGGTGATGTCGTGAAACACCGCTGCATTCAGTTCACATTCATCCAGGTTCAACTGGTGACGACTGAGAAAATCCGCTTGACTAACCTCCTTGCCTGCTACATGAGCCAAGGAGAGAACCACTAAGTTTTCCTCTGCCCATAGCAACAAGGACTGAATCCTCTCTGCTGGTGTAATATTTTCTGTGTCCCCCTGCTGGTTGATGCATGCCCCTGTGGTCGCATTACTGGAGCACACTGTCACCGCCCACTGGTAAATCAGACAGTTGAAGACATGGAGAGTCAGAAGAACCGCCATCATTTTCAGACGATTTATGGACCAAGCACAGTGTAACCTGAGACTGACCATGAGCTCACTACTTGCATCTGTTACGAGAATCCAGTTTGCGCAAAGAAATTCAGATCCAGACCAAAGCAATGAGATTAATTTTGTTTGGGGGTGCTCTGAATGTCACCTCCGCCAAATTGACCTCCGTGTCCCTAGATTAATTTTAGTTACTCTAAGTTATCAGGTGCACTTAAATCACCTTAGCTTAGGTGAAAACCCATTAACCCAGAGCCACATAGGTTAACTCTGTTTAGGTGACTTCAGAGCAAAACCAAATAAGCCAGTGCACCCAGATCACCTTAGTTCAGGTTAATACCAATTAATCCAGAAGACATGTAGGTTAACCCAGTTGAGGTGAATTCAGAGCAAACCAAAACGATCTGGTGCACTCAGATCAATGAAGTTCAGGCTACTACCAATCCAGAGACCCACAGGGGAGTTCTATTTAAGTTAATCCAGAGAGAATCAGAACAATCAGGTACCCTTAGATCACCTTAGTGCAGGCTAATATAAACTAATCCAGAGACACATAGGTTAACTGTTTAGATGAATTCACAGCAAGCCAAAAAAAAAAAATCAGGTGTACTCAGATCACCTCAAAATCAGTGTAACCTTTCGCCGCTTCCTACATTCGGTTACTCTCCTGTTGGTCCTGGGTCCACTTCACAGAGGCAGTAGGGTTTGTAGCACAACAAGACAACCAAACTGGTGTGGCTTGGAAAAAGGTTTCTATATAGAAATAGGCCTCTTACATGGGTACAGAACAGAGGTATATAGTGGTTACTGAGCTGCTTCCGTGTATATCAATGACTCTGTGTGTGCCTGGATGTGGGAGAGAGAGATAAAAAGGGGGGGGGGGGAGGTAAAGAGAAGCATGTGTCAGAGTCTCATAGTAAGAAGTGTTCGATGAAGAGGAAGAGAGATATTTTTGTCCTTCTCTGTATTTATAGTGAAATTCTCCTTTTCCAGCACCTCTCTTTGTCATACTTTGGTCTGTTTGAGGTCTTATCACTTGATTAGCAAGGAGGGGCTGTTGTCCTGCAGACTAATCTCAGGCATACTAAGCCCATCAAGTCTGGAGACGTCCTGACATCACCATGGGGTCAGAGCTGCAGGCCAAGGTCTGGGAAAAGCCATGACACCTATGCTAGGCATAATGTCATGCTGATGTATGCTGACATCTCCCACACCTTTTTTTTTTCTGGGAAATAATGGAAGCAAACCTGTGGTACCTGTCCCAGCTGCAATTACTATATAGCAGCTTGTCTAATACCTCCTGTATTAAGTACCTTGCTATGTCCAGCAGGTCCCCTGTCCTGCACAGTACTGTCTCTAGTGTTCTAGAGATGAGCAAGTCCCATTATGAGTCCAAACCTTGTCTCTTAGGTAGGGCAGTCACTACTGGGTGGGGAAACCCAATATGCCACCTCAGTGCCTATCTTTGAGAGAATGAACAGTGCATAAGGGATGCAGGAATTTCTGAGGAGGTTAAAGCCGAAAGGTACCAGGATGCTATGAGTGAGGGTAGGACGTAATACTAGACTGCAGCTGACTCTGGTATTCAATGTAGTAGGAAATGCCAAATTAGCAGGCCAAATGAGCCTGGATGTAGAGGTAGATGCTGGAGAAATTAAGTGTAACTATCTTAAAATGTTGTTGGTATTTTGTAGGACATGCGCTGCAAAGAGATGTACATGTGTTTCATTTTTACAACACAGGAAAATTATGATAATGCATAGCAATATTTGTACAGCAGTTAAAATAATAATAGGGTGAATAAAAACATTAAAGACATGATCAGCAGTAGGTGAGTAACCAAATAACAGTTCCCACACAGACACATGAGCATCTTGTAGCAAGCGTTCAACAGTTTGTCGAATGTGCCCATTCTCATAAGTGATGGTGTGATTCACTTCGGTGGATGTTGTTTTAAGGTGATCAGTATAGGCATGGAGTTCTGTAAAGTTGAGCAGTTTATGTAATGTCTTGTCTCCCATGAGATAAAGTCTGGAATGTCAATAAAGTCATTGGTAACCAGCAGTGTGGAATAAGTTGTCCCGTTAATGGTGATGGAGACCTGTGGTATATAACTGCACCAGGTATTGTTTAGTAAATAGTTTGAACTGTACAGCAAAGTGTTCTTAGGAAGGCGAATGTCATGCATTCTGGGAGCAATTGAAAAAGAAACATTCTGGGGAAAGAACAGATGAAAACAAAAGTGTCCAGCTCCAAGGTAAAACAAACTGTGTGAGGTAGTCAGGGAGTATGAGAGCTTAACAGTCAGGGAGCAAGAGGAAGAATTGTTCCAGCAGGAGGTATCAGCCTCTTTAAATTGGTGCGGTTCACACTTGAACTGAAATGTAGTCTGCTCACACAAACTGGGGTCCATAGGCATAATGTCATGCTGATGTAAGCTGACAATCAGGTGAATCCAAAATAATCCAGAGACATATAGATTGGCACTGTTTAGATGAAATCAGAGCAAAACAGAACCAAGAGCACTCAGACCACATTAGTTGCTGTTAATACAGCATAATCCCAAGACACGTAGGTGAACTCAGGGCAAACCAAAATAAGACAGGTGCACTTAGATCACCTTAGTTCAAGTTAATACAAAGTAATGCAGAGACAAATAGGTGAACTCTGTCTAGGTGAATACAGAGCCAACTATATGAAATCAGCTGCACTGAGACCCCCCCCCCACTTAATAGGGTAAACCAAATTAATCCAGACACACTCAGATCAACCCAGTTTAGGTGACATAAGGGGAACCAGACCATTTAGATCACCCAAGCTCAGAGTAACATAAAATAATCCAAAGATATGTTTATTATCTTAGTGCAGGAGAATCTAGAACAAAACCAGAACAAATCGGGTGTCTTAGAATACCTTAAAACAGGTTAACAAAAATTAAACCAGAGCCCCCAAGAATAATTTAATCTAGATGAAATCCGAGCAAACCTGAACAGGTACCCTAGACCACTTCCTAGACTGTAACCCTTATCCCCAAAGGAAGGGGACAGAAAGAGTATGACAATCAGATAAAGCATAGTTACTCACCTGTAACAGGTGATCTCCGGGAACAGTAGGAATTTAGTCTTCACATATGGGGTATCGTCGGTAACGACAGAGCCTGCATGGGAACGCTCCCCAGCATCCAATTTGAAAGCTTTTGGGAGCATCCCACAGCGCCTGCATGCTGCCTTCCCCAACTGCCTCTCTCCAGTTGAGTTTAAAGCTGAGACAAAGAGAAAGAGATAGAGAGATACAACTCCTAGGGGAGGTGGGTGGGTTGTGAAGACTAAATTCCTGCTGTTCCCGGAGATCACCTGTTACAGGTGAGTAACTATGCTATCTCCAGGAACAAACAGGAATGTAGTCTTCACATATGAGGACTCCCTAGCTTTAGATGCCAGGGAGATGCCCCAAAAGTTGTGTGTCCGTGTGAAAGGGCTCCACTTCCCCCCATGGATCTCTGGTATCCAACCAGGGATGGCGGGTAGGAGTTGATTAGGTATGGAACAGGTGTTGGAGAACAGCCTGACCAAACAAGGCATCCCGGCAGGAGTCCTTCTCCAAGCAGTATTGGGCTGTGAAGGTATGAACTGAGGCCCAAGTGGCTGCTCGACAGATGTCGTCAATTGACACAGAGTGTAGATGAGCCATGGTTCTCACATTGTGAGCTGTGACATGGCCCTCCAGAGAAAGGTTCTTACTCTGATAGGCAAAGGAAATACACTGTGCAAGCCAATTGGACAGTGTTCTCCTGGAGATTGGAAGTCCCAAATGAGAAGGATCAAAAACAACAAAGAGTTGGAGGACTTTCTATGTTGCTGTGGTTCTTTGTAAGTAAAAAGCTAAAGCTCTTTTACAGTCCAAAGTATGAAGATTCCTTTCTGCATTTGATGCATGAGGCCTTGGAAAAAACACAGGCAGTTAGACCGCTTGGTTAAGATGAAAAGGCGAGACCCACCTTTGGCATAAAGTGTGGATGAGTCCTAAGGACTACCTTGTCATGATGGAACCTTGTATAAAGTGGATCAGCCACTAGTGCTTGCAACTCACTGATGCGACGTGCTGATGTGATTGCAATGAGAATGATCACTTTCCAAGAAAGGAATTTCAACGAGGCAGTAGCTAAGGGTTCGAAAGGTGGCTTCATGAGCTGCCCAAGAACCAGATTTAAATCCCATGCCACGGGTGGTGGCTTAATGGGAGGCTTAGTTAGATGAAAGCTCATAAATCTTGCTATGAGCGGATGGGAGGAAATAGGTTGTCCATTTAAAGGCTTGAAAGAAGCCGCAATAGCACTTAAATGGACTCTTACTGAGTTAGTTTTAAGTCCTGCATTGGATAAATGAAGGAGATACTCTAGTAATGATTCCAGAGGTATTGCAAGGGGGTTAAGACCCCTCTGCGAGCACCATATGGTAAATCTTTTCCACTTGAAAGCATAAGAGCGTCTTGTGGAAGGTTTTCTAGAAGCATAAAGGATATCCTTTACTTGCTGAGGAAGGTTAAGATCCTGAAGATCTAGGCCTTCAGCAACCAAGCCCTGAGATGCAGAGACTGGGGATTGGGATGCCATAACATTCCGTCCTCCTGAGACAGGAGATCTGGAGCAGAGCCTAACTCCAGAGAGGGAGCTTGAGAGAGATGTAGAAGCAGAGGGTACCACACTTGCCGTGGCCAATGTGGAGCTATGAGAATCAAAAGGCCTCTGTCTCTCTGAAGCTTGAACAGGGTTTTGGGAATCAGGGGAATGGGTGGAAAGGCATACAGGAAGTTTTGACCCCAATGAAGGAGGAAAGTATCCCTGGCCTGAGATCCCTGAGCCAGAATTCTGGAACAGAACCGGGGAAGTTTGGCATTCAACAGACTTGCAAAGAGGTCTATGTCTGGGGTTCCCCAAATTTGAAAAATCTTGGCCACCTGGTCTACATGTAGAGACCATTCGTGTGGAAGCAGAACTCGACTGAGTCTGTGTGCCCAAGAGTTTTGAATACCTGGAAGATACACTGCCAGGAGATGAATCTGATGCTCTCTGGCGAGGGCCCATAGTCACAAAGCTTCGTTGCAAAGCAACAGAGAGCCTGTTCCTTTCTGCTTGTTCACGTAGAACATGGCTACTTGATTGTCCGTATGGATGAGGACTGTCTTGTAGCTGAGCAGGGTGTGGAACACTCACAGAGCAAGGAAGATTGCTCTGAGCTCCAAGAGGTTGATGTATAGATGAGTCTCCTGTGGAGTCCAAGTGCCTTGGGTGGAGAGGTCTTGCAGATGAGCTCCCCAACCTATTGGTGATGCATCTGTTGTGAGAGTTGCCTGAGGTAAAGGCTGTTGAAATGGAGACCCCATCAACAGGTTTTGAGTGGACTGCCACCATTGGAGGGACAAAATAAGGCGATTTGTGTTTGCTATTTTGTCTGACAGGCACCCTGATGCCTGGGTCCATTGAGTGGATAATGTCCACTGGGCTGCTCTCATGTGAAGGCGAGCATAAGGAACCACATGCACGGTAGATGCCATGTGACCTAGTAGTTGTAACATTTCTCGAGCAGTGAGATGAGGCTTTAGCACGGCTTGAAAAGCTAAATGCACCATACGAAGGCAACGGGCCTGGGGGAGATAGGCCCTTGCTTTTTTGGTATCCAGCCAAGCTCCTATGAACTCTAGAGACAGAGTGGGAGTTAGACTGGATTTTGGGATGTTTATGACCAGACCCAGATACTGAAGGATACGCATTGTGCAAGATAGAGAAGGCCTGGCCTCTGACTCTGATGGGGCTCAAATGAGCCAGTCGTCTAAGTAGGGGAAGACTAATATTCCTAGAGTGCAAAGAAATGCTGCTACCACAGCCATGCATTTTGTGAACACCCTTGGTGCTGAGGCCAGGCCAAAAGGAAGCACCCTGTATTGGTAGTGCTTTCCTTGGAAAAGGAACCGAAGGAACTTTCTGTGAGTTGGATGGATGAGAACATGAGTGTACGCATCCTTGAGATCTAGAGAACAAAGCCAATCCTGACTCTGAAGGTATGGCAGCAGAGTTCCCAGAGAAATCATCTTGAATTTCTCTTTGAACCGGAATTTGTTCAATTCTCTGAGGTCTAGAATAGGCCTGTGTCCCCCTGTTTTCTTTGGGATAAGGAAATAGGGGGAGTAAAACCCTGTACCCTGTTGAGGAATGGGTACCTCTTCTATTGCCCCTTGGGCAAGAAGCATAGTGACCTCTTGATCTAACAGATTGATGAGAGGGGTCTGAGAATTGAACTGTCTTACCATTGTGGGAGGGGGAATGCAGATAAAATGAAGCTTGTACCCCCTTTTATAATGGAGAGAGTCCAATGTTCTGCTGTTATCTGCCCCCATCTGGGGGCAAAATGACACAACCTTCCTGGAATGGTGGAAGGCTCTGGTCCATTGAGAGCCAGGAAGGCTAAGTTCTCTAGATGAAAGTCAAAGGCCTTGTGGAGGCTGAGACTGCCAAGATGGTTGAGGCTTAGCAGTCTTTACTTTCCTTTGTTTAAATGGTTGCTGACTCTTCCGGGCAGGCTGACCCGCGGAACGTCCCTGCTGGGAATAAGAGGGGTAGAACCTCTTCTTTTTTGAGAAGAATGGTTTCTTGAAAAAGATTTCTTCCTTGCAGGATCAGCTGTGGCTTTGGATAACCTATCCAAAGTGGAGTTGTCAGCATCCAACTCATTGGCTTTCTCTTGCCAATTTTTGCCGAATAGATTCTCACCTGTACAAGGGATATTGCCCAGTTTGTCCTGCACCCAGAGCTCCAAATCGGATGCCTGGAGCCAGGCAATTCTACGTGCACCTATGGCAATGGCAGACTTATCTTCAGGAAGAAGAGGGCTTAGAACCTCTAAATCTCCTGTGACTTCTTTAAGGAACATTCCCATATATAAATTATAGGAACTGATCCTGGCAGAAAGCATGGAAGCCTGGAAAGTATGACGTCCAAAGGCATTCAAGGTTCTACACTCACGTCCTGGAGGATTAGAGGCATGCCTCTTTGCACTCCTGATCCTTCTCATAGCTGATTCCACTACAATAGAGTGGCGAGGAAGCCGAGTCTTCTGGAAACTAGGACAAGGAGGGACTCGATACATGGTATCCAGTCTACGAGAGTGAGGAGAGGCGGTAAGAGGTGTTTCCCACATTCTTAGCATGAGACCATGTAAGATCTCATGGATAGGCAAAGTAGCTGCCTCCTTAGGAGCTTTGGGATATTGAAGAATCTCAAACTCCTTTGCTCTGGGCTCTGTTTCAGGAGCCACAGTAATGGAAAGACCTCGAGCCACCTCCCTGATAAAATCCTGAAAGGAGATATCTTCTGGAGGAGACATCCTACGTTTAGGAGAGGAAGGCTCCTCCGGGAGAGGTATTCCGGTACCGACAGAATCGTCAGAATCCTCAGACTCCACCGAGGATTCAAAGTACCTTCTGTCCGGATGCTCTTGTAGAACACGATACCCGTACCAACCGAAGTCGGTACCAGGGGGAATCGGTAGCGGTGTATCTGTACCAGAAGGCATAGCATGACTGGGTGTCGGCAAAGCAGACACTGATGTCGATGCCGATGCTGTTGGTACCGGTACTGATACCGGTGCCGGAGTCGATGCCAGTACCGGTTGAAGTGTCTGACGTGGTTCCGAGGGTGTCGATACCGCAAGGAGAGCCGCCAGACTGTGTTCAATAGCCAGGAACCTCTAGTCTATCGACGCTGCCGATGCCTGGGTATCGGTACCGGAGAAAGCAGCCGGTATCCCAGAGCATGGCACCAGTAGTTCTGCCGAGGTCGAGGCCTCGAGAACATCCTGAAGCCCCGATAATGCTTTGGAAGCCGAAGCCTCCCGCCGGGGCAATTTTGCCGGTACAGAACCCTCAAGGGTACCACTAGAGGCATCTCGATGCTTGGAAAGAGATCTACCCTTTGAGGACCGGCCAGACTTATGTTTAGTTACCTGAGATCTATGGGAGGAAGACGAAGCCCTGGAAGACGTCGATGCCACAGAAGCTGCATCGGAGGGAAAAAGGGTGCTGAGCTTAGCAGCTCGGTTTTGTCGACCCCTCTTGGACATCATTACACAAGCCATACACTCCGAGATGGAGTGGTTCAGGACCTAAACATTTAAGACACCACTCATGGGTGTCGGTGACGGAGATGGTACCGCCACACTTGGTGCACTTTTTGAAACCTGAAGCGGGTTTTTCCATGGTAGAGGAAATTTTGGGCCTAAGGCCCAAAATGGCACATGCACCTGGTAAAGAAAAGTTTGAAAAAAAAATACTATATTATTTTATTTTTTAAGAAAGAAAGAAAGACAGAAGAACCGGCGGTACCAGTATAGCGTTGAGGAAGGCAGACGCGACCACAAAAGAAGAGGAGAATAAGGAAAACATTTTCTGCGGTGACAGGAACAACGACCTGCTGGCTCCGCGGAAAATGAAGAACTGGAGAGAGGCAGTTGGGAAAAGCAGGAAGGCAGCACGCAGGCGCTGTGGGATGCTCCCAAAAGCTTTCTAATTGGACGCTGGGGAGCGTTCCCGTGCAGGCTCCGTCGGTACCGACAATACCCCATATGTGAAGACTACATTCCTGCTTGTTCCTGGAGATAACTCCTGCCCCGCTAAGCCAGGGCAGGAAGGAAAGTCCAGAATGGACAGGTTAGCCCAATAAGACAGAAATAGTCCAAGTGCTCAGTACTTGTGGTACTCCTTTAAAAACAATGAGATACACAGTACCATGCCCGCTGAAGGATAGCACCTAGTGTCTTATATCTATGGACCCACTACTTTTTCTTTTTTTTGTCTAAGATTTTTTTTTTTTTGTAAATCACTTACTCTGTGCCATGGTAATAAGAGAGATTAGACTAACATCTCGCATCATGAATCAGCCATGCCAGTCCATCACAGCTCCACAGGGTATTAAGACTGATCATTAGGGAAAACTTTCCATGATCCCAAGCCTCCAACACGACCCGCCATTCATGCATCAGGACCTGCAGGCCCCTGGAATGCAGCTCAGCTCCCCCCAACCAGGCATTCAGCACCAGAGCTACTACCCGAAGGGTACACAAGATACAATCAAAAGTATTAAGATTTGTACAATAACACAAAGTATAACACTGACAGTTTTGGAAACAAGAAAATGTCATAGGGTGTGAGGTCAGGTGAGTATGGAGGCTAACAGATTTGTTCGATTTGGTGTTTGGCCAAGAACTGCTGGACAAGATGTGACACGTGAGCTGGGGCATTATCGTGATGAATCAATCATTCACCATTCCTGTGCAACTCTGGCCTCTTATGACAAATTGCATCTCTCAAACGAGTCAGAACTTGGACATAGTACTCCTTTATTGATGGTTTGGTCTTCTGGAGCATACTCATGATGAATACCCTGGTAATCAAAGAAAATTGTGAGCAGAGGGGTGGATTTACTGTGAAACTAATGAAGCTTAAGCTTCAGGGCCCCTAATCCTGGAGGGGCCTCAGAAGCGACTTTAGTCCACTTTGCTTAAAAATTGAGTCTACTGTATGAGAAGTTTTTTTTTTAAATATTAATATAGTGTAATTCAATACAAGATAGTAGTTAAAATAAAAATTAAAAGGTTATTAAAGTATCATGTAGGCTAGCCATAAACAAACAAAAAACATTCTGAGATGTAGTGGTAAAATTTTTAAAATTTGTGGTGATCTGTCATGAACAACCCCATTGAAGATAACAGTGGTTACCCAAATGTTGTTGCTGGTTGTGAAGGGGCTCCCATAACAGTTCAAGCTTCAGGATCCCAAAAAAGGAGATGTGCCATTGCGTGAGCAAGATCCTTGACATTGCTCCTCACCTGACGGGCTTTCTTGGGTCTGGGAGAGTCTGGAGTCTTCCATTGTGAGGATTGAACCTTAGTTTCTGGGTCATAACCATAAACCCATGATTCATCACTAGTAATTGTTTGATGAAATCTAGTCATTTTCAACACATTCCAACAACTCCCTGGCTGCTGATGACCATCTATCTTTTTGGTCAAGGGACAGAAATTTCAGCATGAATTTTGCAGACACACTTCTCATCCCCAAAAAGACAGTAAGAATGAACTGTACCGGCCCAAAACTGACTATCAGGGAGCTTGCTAAAGACATGGATACAGTCGATGATTTGAGCATATTGCAGCATGCACTGCTTCAACTTTGTCTTTATTCCTGCTCATCAGGACCGTATCTAGCCCTGTGCGAGCAGTGCAGCTGCACAGGGTGCAAAGGCTTAAGGGGCACATTTCAGCTGTCTGCCATTGCCTGCCGCCGCCACTTTTTCTTCTCTCAGCGGCGGTGGCAGGCAATGGCAGACAGTTGAAATGCGCCCCTTAAGCCTTCTCGCAGCATGCTAAGCAGGTCTGGTCCCTCCCGGAGGGACCAGACCTGCTTAGCATGCCGGTGACTTGCACATCGGGCACGCCTCTTCTCTCCCACCCCCATAAAGTGTCTAGATGGAGGTGCTGGGGGGGGGGGGGCACACACGCCTGATGTGCAAGTCGTACAGGACGCATTTCACAATCGGTACGGCCCTGCTGCTCATGGATGGCCTTCCAGAACATTCACCATTGTCAACACTTTGGTGTCCCTCTTGGAAACATCTGTACCAGTCAAACTCTAGCATGACTCATGTATTTGCCATATATTTGCTGTAACTTGTCATAAGTCTCTTTGCATGAATCTCCAAGTTTCTGGCAGAACTTAATACAAATTCGCTGTTCAATTTTTTTCATTCATCATAAATCTTTTAAACTGCTTTTACATGATACCAAACATCGCATGATTAAAAAAAAAAAAAAAAAAAAAAGGTACAGGTGTGCTGCAGCCACACTACACTCTGTGCATGCAGAGCACATAACCAGGTCACTGCGTGCTTAATAGCATCGTGGTGAGATGTATTGTTATATAGTTACACAACAAGTCAATACTTTTTGATAACACCTTGTAAGGGCTAAATCTGAGGACTGAGGCCCTTAGTCTGGCCTCTTTTTATTTTTTTTTTTTAATATAACTTAGAAGGGAGCCATGCCCAGTTCTACTCTGAACAGTGTTAACATACAGAGAAAGGAACAAAAACGGCAGATGTTCACACCAAAAATATGTGACACACTCCTTCACAGAGAGTGATAAACACGTTGCTGCCATCCCCTCTGGCATACTGAGTGTTTTCTTTATGCTTTCATCTTTTCTTTTTTTTTCCTTATTCATATCTGTGAATACCTTCAAAATGAACAAAACTCCAAGAACCAGGACCATGCCCATCAGAGCAAATGTATGCCATGAAAAACAAAATACAGATCATCAAATTCACCTATATAATTATGAAGTTCTCCAAATGGCGTGGAAGATGGCTGCAAGGCTCGAAGGCACTACATAGCCTCTTCCAGACTGTGATGGGAACTGAAGGAATGATTGAGGTTCACGCCAAAAAAAACAATCCTCCAGTGAAAACCACATGACTGACTGCCGAAAAAAACAATACCGAAATGGCCTTCAGCTCCTTTTCCCCCCCCCCTCCCAATTTTGAAACACCGACCCAGAGATGCCAAATGATGCGGAACCGGTGCCGGCTCAAAATGTTAGACTCGGACACTGTCGTTATGTTGCTGCCGCCAGAGCAGGTCAGAGAGAGAAACTCAATGAAACAAAGAAAAATAATATCCCCAATACAAATAAATAGGCCGAAGAACCTGGGGGGTAAAACAGAACCATTCTCTGTGGCCGAAGAACCTGTGGTGTGAAAGAACCGTTCTCTTTGGCAGTTGAGAAAACTGCAAGTCTGCCCACTGGGAGAAGCAACACTTGAAAGACAACCATCTCCCCACTGAAGGAGACAATAGCATAAGCATCCCTCTGCACTTTTTTTTTTTAAATTCAAATTACTGCCACTTTCCTTACCATCTTCAGAAGGTTTGGCCAAGCTGACATCCTTAAAAACTCTCCAGAGTCATGGGAAGCAGCTGGGGAAAGGGGGGAGGGACCTAGCACTAGCAGGTTCTGCACCCACCCTTCACCACCACCCACCAGCTAACTGGCAGCCAGCTGCTCTGAAATGCCCATGTCTTATCCACGCAATCCAATTCAGACTGCATAGTCTGTAACAACCTCCATCCACGTTTTGTTTTTTTTAAACTAGGCTGCTTTTTTTTTTTTTTTGCATGGAGTCCAACATGCAAAAGCTCCTCACCCAGATGCTGAGGACTGATGCTGGTTTCTGGAGCTGAAGAGGGAACTCTTGTTCTGTGACATCAGAATTCTGATATGCTCAGTCCTCAGCTGCTGGTGGAGGGAGATAACCCACACACTGGACTGGAGGGATAAGGAAGGTGAATTTTCAGTTGAATGGCAGTACATCAAGCACCATCAAATAAAACAGAAACATTTGTGTTCTCTATACTGGAGCCTCAAAGCTGTAGATTATATTCTAATAGTATCAAGAGATTGTGGATTCCCATGACCTCCCGAACTAGACTGGTTAGAACTTGTGTTGCTGCATGTCCTGTGAATGGTTCACTCTTCTGGAACATCTTATTTGAAGATATCAGAACCGAGGGGACTACTTAGTCTTTCAGAAAAGGTGAACAGTTCCTATTTTCTCAGGTCATTACTTAGGGTTGTTTAATGTTTTATAGACATTAAGTTGTCTTGGGGATTTAAGATACAATATTATATATATGGTTTAAGTGTGTCTTGTAATGCTATTCTACTTATTTATATTTTATTTACAGTGTGCTATTAAATTTGATGGATTATATAAATGAATTAAATTAAATGCTTTGATCCTAAATTTAAGTCCACCTTATTGACTCCCCCTCATATAAAATAAAAAGTATTTTCCAAGTTGGAAAAAAATGCAGCATACCTTATGTCAAGGCTCTTTAGTTATAACTATTAAAACGTATCATCAATCAGTTGGTATGCATTTAAAGAAAATAGTGCTAGGACCAGCCCAAGAGTTCAAATATTAGTGTTATATACTACTATGAGGAATGCCCAGGTTCCATTTTCTTGTCAGGATTCTGCTGCTCCAGCCAGTCAGAGCTGGGAATGCTGCAAAGGCAACATTCAGTGCCTGAGGAGAGAGTTCCAGCTATTGCACCACAGTATCACTTAATGGCCACATTCATTTGTAGTTTCCAACTGAGACTGTTGCTGAAGTAGACAGGGGGGGGGGAGGTCTAAAATAGGGGGAAAAACTGGCAGTTGCAAATGAAAGCCTGTGGCACTTATCTCAGATAGAGGCCTGTTCTGAGCTAGAAACCCAAAAAAGGAGCAGGAAGAAACTACCAAGCCACAAAGTACAAATGGAAAAAAGATACTTAAAATCACTCATTTTTATCAGGGCATTTTATTACTTGATTTAAGAGATCTTGATCACTGAACTTAAATCCATCCACTTTATCTGGCTTACATTCAGCATGTCTTAATTACCGAGATAAGTTTTCTGGCTACACAACGCTAGTAATATGGAACGTCCCAGACAGTTGCTTGAGTTTCTTGTCCTCGCCATACCAACCAACCACCTCCTATTGACTACTCCAACAGGATGATATTCAAAACAAATTATGAACGTGTCTGCTGCTAGCACCTTCTTAATTTGCCTATCTGTACATTTTTAAACATTGAAGCATTGGGCCTGCATCACATGGCTCAAACTCGCCACATAAAAGTGGGCCTGCTAGGGACAGGGCAAGGATGGCGCTATGTTACTCAGATAGCACTGATATTCAGTCGTTATCTGGATAATTTATCCATTTAGTTTAGACTTGCTGAGTAGAAGGTGTAACTCACCAATCAATACGTATATTAATTGCTGCTACCTATCCAGATAACAGCAATGAATATACAGCATCAGCGTTTAACTTAAGCCAATGACCACACCAACTGAACACTGACCCCCACACGTTAATTCAAAACTGTAGACAGATCAGTCAAAAGGAAAAAAAAAAGCTGAGAAAGTTTTAAAAACTAGATGAACAATTCCTCTTGATTGGCAACAGCATTCTCAGGACAAAAGAGGTTATTAAGCCCTCCTTGAAGGGCAACATCATTTGACAGTGCCCAGTATAGTAAAGCATACTCTAAGAGCCCTATCAAGCATTTTTCCTATAGGCACAAAATGATAAAAACAGTTTAGTAAATAAGTTCAAATTAGTAGAGCTTTCTAGCAAGCAGATCCATGCATGTGCAGATTTCCCACACTGGTGTCACTGCAAGGTCATTACAGATACATTTGTTCCATCTCTGCAGGATTTTCCTCAACAAATTTTTTTTTTTAATAAAGTGTGGTGTTCACAGCACTTTACCCTATTCCTCTTACACTAGGGGTCAACACCTTCTGGGTGCCAGTATTTCCCCATAACGTCCAGGATTTTCATGTTCTGTTTTTCCTGCTGCCCTCAGTTGTTTCCTCTCCTCTGCATTAGACATTTCAGAGAGTTTGAACCATGCAGTGAAGACATCAAGTCTTAAGACCATTGCATGAGTTCCTGCATCACATGGCTCAATCTCACCAAGAGTCACATGGTCCAGAGAAGAGGAAACCTTCTGTTCTGGTAGTGGCACTGGTGGCAGGCTTTAGCAGGCAACATGATTTATTTACGAGGAGGGTCAAGGTCAGTAGGGCTTTCTAAATGAGAGGGTAACTAGCTAGCTATCTAGAGGCAGCGGCTGAGCAGCAACTAGTTAGCTCTGTGTGTAGGAAGGGAATCTGTTTGGAAAAATGGAGAGGGGCAATAGGAGTCAAAGGCATGATACTAGCTGGGAGGCATCGTTAGCTAGCTAGCTTCTTGGATAGGGAAGACTAGCCAGGGAGGGTGGGTGTAGATAGCTGGCTAGATAGGTTAGTTGATTAGGGAAGGAGGGAGAATGTGGAAAGGGAAAGGAGACTAGTGAAAAGGAGACTGATAAGAGCAGACTGGGCAATGACAGAATGAGGGACAAAAGATACTAAGGGTCTGTTGGCTGTGTACTTTGGTTGGTGCCCTGCAGTGCTGCATTAAAAGGTCTGGATTTATTAAGTTTTCTTTTCCCTTAAGCACAGAAAGGGAAAACGACTTTAGTAAATCAGTCCGAAAGGAATTACAGTAGATGAAGGGTGATCTCTTCCCTAACTAGCTTTTCAACATCAATGGAAACTATGGTGAAGGGGAAGTTTCAGCCACTGACTTCAAAATTCAAAGGAAATTTGTCAAGGCCTTTTCAAAAAAAATCTTGATTTTTTTTTAAACACAGTTACAGCCTGCATCAGCATCAGTCAGGGTTCTGAAAACTGACCCATATGATTTTTTATTGTTATTCTCGAATCCCTCCTCCTCCCATGTCCTAAGTCCTAAAAACAGAAACGTTCCAGAGGCTTCAAGAACAGCTAACACTATGGCAGGACTATATAAAGCACCAGCACATAACTGCTGGCTGGCTGGCATGCCTCAAACCCCAAAACACACATCTTCTAGTTGCATTACATTCTAATGACAGCTAAAGGTCTTCCTGGCCATTAAGGATGAAAAATTATTTTGTTCAACCATTTCCCACCCACGTGCATCATAATTACAGGCATTGACCTTGAAGGACACAGGAGCTGCACTAGACATGCATCAATTGAGACAGACATTGACCACGTCAAAGTCAAGCATCAGTAGCGGCCATTAAGGCTACCCAACAAATGAAGTCCCATCCAAAAGGCAACAAAGGATTCTGTTGCATTGAAACCAGTACTAAGACATTCTGAGGCCGTGTCAAAATAAAGAGTAGTTACTCACCTGTAACAGGTGTTCTCCAGGAGCAGCAGGAATCATGCCTCACATATGGGTGACATCGGCGCCGACGGAGCCCCCGTGCGGAGCATTTCCCCAGCTTTCAAAGAAAGCATTTGGGAATTGCAGCGCGCATGCGCGGTCCCCTTCCCGCCCAAGGGTGCCATCTTGCTTGGTCTGATGACATAGCTAAAAGGCAGCAAAAAAATTAGCAAACATAAATCATATGACTGCAACTCCAAGGGGAGGAGGGAGGGTTGTGAGGACTGATTCCTGCTGCTCCTGGAGAACACCTGTTACAGGTAAGTAACTACTCTTTCTCCAGGACCAAGCAGGAAGTCAGTCCTCACATATGGGACTCCCCAGCTTAAGGCTACCAGAGGCCCCAAGCCGAAAAAATGAGCTCCCTCTAGAGCGTCAGAACGTAAGGAAGGAATCTTCTCTGAGAACGCCCCCGACCGGTAGCCCAACATTAGGGCCGGAAGAAAGAGTTGCCTAGACCCCAAAGAGATTAGGGAGTACTGCCTGTCCGAAAGCACTGTCCCTGCGGGACTCCCTCTCAAGGCAGTAATGGGCCGCAAAAGTCTGGCTTGAAGACCAAGTAGCGGCCCGGCAAATGTCTGCCAACAGAACAGAGCGGAGATGAGCCACTGACGCAGCCTTCGCCCTGACACGATGAGCCGTGACTCGACCCTCCAAGGAGAGGCCGGCTGCCCCATAAGTCCAGGTGATACAGTCAGCGACCCATATGGACAAAGTACGCTTGGAGACAGGTAACCCCAACTTATTGGGGTCAAAAGAAACGAAGAGCTGAACAGCCCTCCGATGCTCCTGCGTACGGTCAAGGTAGAAGGATAACGCCCTCCTACAGTCCAGGGTATGCAGAACCATCTCAGCCCAGTTGGCATGCGGTCTGGGAAAGAAGGTCAGAAGAACCACCTCCTGATTGATGTGGAAAGAGGAGACAACTTTAGGGAGAAACTTAGGGTGAGTCCGTAAGACTACCCTATTCTTGTAGAACCTAGTGTAAGGGGGATCAGACACCAGCGCCTGAAGCTCACTTACTCGCCTAGCAGAGGTAAGAGCTACCAGAAAGCAGGTTTTCCAGGAGAGAAAACAGAGAGGGCAGGTAGCCATAGGTTCAAATGGCGGACAAGTAATCCGCTGTAAGAACACATTTAAATCCCACTCAGGAGCCGGTGGAGGCTTAAGCAGGAGGAGGCCTTTGAGGAAACGAGCCACCAAAGGGTGGTTGGAAAGAGGCCTCCCGTCCACCGGCGAGTGGTGTGCTGAGAGAGCACTGAGGTGAACCCTGACAGAACTGGACTTAAGGCCTAGATTGGAGAGATAAAGCAAATATTGCAATACTACCGCTACCAAGCACGAGAAAGGATTCTCGCTGTGCTGAGTACACCATGCGGAGAATCTACGCCACTTAAGAGCGTAGGATTTCCTGGTGGATTGCCGTCTAGAGGCTAACTACGTCTTCCACCTCTCTAGGCAGGAGTAGGGGAGCCAAAACTACCCTTTCAGCAGCCAGGCCATCAGATGAAGGGACTGGAGGTTGGGGTGCAAGAGATCCCTGTTCCTGGGACAGGAGATCGTGTTGAATCCCCAGAGGAATAGCAGTGTCCACCGCCAGTCGCAGCAGAAGTGGGAACCACGGTTGCCTCGGCCACCTGGGGGCTATCAGAATCATGGAGGCCCCGTCGTTGAGGACTTTGAACAGTGTTCTGGACACTAGTGGCGTGGGAGGAAACGCATACAGTAGGCCTTTGGACCATGGGATCAGAAACGCATCCACTGCTACTCTGAGAGGATGCGGTTGTCTGGAACAGAATCTCGGGAGTTGCCGGTTCAGACGACTGGCGAAAAGATCCATGGTGGGGAGGCCCCACATGAGAAAGATCTGCTGAACCACCAATGGATTCATAGAAACATAGAAACATAGAAATATGACGACAGAAAAAGACCACATGGCCTATCTAGTCTGTCCTTCCATAACAACTACAACAGTCCACTTTTTGCCTTTAGAGATCCTCTGTGTTGGTCCCATGCTTTCTTGAATTCAGTTACTGTCCTCATCTCTACCACCTCCACTGGGAGACTATTCCACGGATCCACTACTCTTTCCGTAAAGAAATATTTCCACATATCACTCCTGAATCTATCTCCCTTCACCCCCATCCCATGTCCCCTCGTAGCAGAACTTGCTTTCAATTGAAAGAGGCTCTCTCCCTGAACATTTATGCCACGGAGGTATTTAAACATCTCAATCATATCACCTCTATCCCACCTTTCCTCTAAGGTGTACATATTAAGATCCTTAAGTCTGTCCTCATATGCTTTATAATGAAGCCCATTAATCATTTTGGTAGCAACCCTCTGCACCGACTCCATCCTGTTCACATCCTTTTGAAGGTGCGGTCTCCAGAATTGCACACCATACTCCAAATGAGGTCGCACCAAAGACTTATACAGAGGCATTATCACCTCCTTTTTTCTGCTAGCCATTCCTCTCCGTATGCACCCAAGCATCCTTCTAGCTTTTTCTGTCGCCTTTTCCACCTGTTTAGCTACTTTAAGATCATCAGACACAACCACGCCTAGGTCCCGCTCTTCTTTAGTGGACAAAAGTACTTCACCTCCTATACTGTATTGCTCCCTTGGATTGCTGCAGCCCAAATGCATGACCTTACATTTTTTAACATTAAATCCCAGCTGCCAAATTCTAGACCATTCTTCAAGCTTAGCTAGATCCCTCCTCATGTTATCTACCCCTTCCTGGGTGTCTACTCTATTGCAGATTTTGGTATCATCCGCAAAGAGGCAAACCTTACCCGACAGCCCTTCCGCTATATCACTAACAAAGATGTTAAAAGAATTGGACCAAGGACAGATCCCTGGGGCACACCACTGGTAACATCCTTCTCCTCAGAGTGAGCTCCATTTACTTGTACTCTTTGTCGCCTCCCACCCAACCAATTTCTAACCCAAGCAGTAACTTTAGGGTCCATTCAATCTCCATTCGTGTGGTTGCAGTATCCTGCTCAGTCTGTCCGCCAGGTAATTTTCTTGACCTGGGAGGTAGACTGCCTTGAAAAGGATTCTGGTTGCAGTATCCTGCTCAGTCTGTCCGCCAGGTAATTTTCTTGACCTGGGAGGTAGACTGCCTTGAAAAGGATTCCGTGATTGACGGCCCAGGAGCACAGCCGTTGTGCTTCCTGACATAGAAGGAAGGAGCCTGTGCCTCCTTGCTTGTTCACGTAAAACATGGCAACTTGATTGTCCGTCTGGACCAGTACAGACTGGTGAGACGTGAGAAGGCCCTCAGAGCTAGGCGTATCGCCCGTAGCTCCAGGAAGTTTATCTGCTGAGCAGCCTCCCAAGGGGTCCAGAGACCTTGAGTACATGCCCCTTGGCAATGCGCTCCCCAACCTTGAAGAGAAGCATCTGTCGTCAGCACCTGAGAATGCGGAGGGGATTGAAAAACCACTCCGAGCACCAGATTCGGAAGACGAAGCCACCATTGTAGAGAGGAGACAAGCAGTGTGGATATTCTTACTGAGTCTGCAAGGCTCCCTGTGGCCTGATGCCACTGAGTGCGAAGGCTCCACTGAGCAGGCCCGCATATGCAGGCGGGCATTGGGGGTTACATGAACCGTGGAAGCCATATGGCCGAGAAGTCTCAGGAATAGCCTGGCGGAGACCAGGGAATTGCTGTGAAACTGCCTGGCTAGATCCATCAATCTGTGGGCTCTGTCCACAGGCAGAAAAGCCTTCGCCTGAAGAGTGTCCAGTCTTGCTCCTATGAATTCCAAGTTCTGGGACGGGAGCAAAGTGGACTTTGCGAAGTTTATGACAAACCCCAAGTGCTGAAGCAGAGGCACAGTGCGAAGGGTGGCTTGACTGGCCTCCTGGGAAGATTGGCCCCTTATGAGCCAGTCGTCCAGGTATGGGAACACAAAAAGACCATGAAGCCTCAGGTAGGCCGCCACCACCGCCAGGCACTTGGTGAACACCCTGGGGGCGGAGGTTAGGCCAAAGGGTAGTACTCTGTACTGGTAGTGGTTTCCTCCCACAACAAATCTGAGATATTGTCTGTGGTCTGGATGAATAAGAATGTGAGTATAAGCATCCTTTAGATCCAAGGAGCATAGCCAATCTCCCTGCTGGAGGTAGGGCAGCAGGATTCCAAGGGTAAGCATCTTGAACTTTTCCCTCTCCAGGAACTTGTTGAGGTTGCGCAAGTCTAGGATGGGTCTGAGGCCTCCTGTTCTTTTTGGTACCAGAAAGTACCTGGAATAAAAGCCGTGACCTCTCAGGTGGTGGGGCACCGGTTCCACAGCCTGTTCCTTTAGCAGACTTGCCAACTCCTGAAGGAGTAGGTCCCTGTGCAGAGGGGGTCTTGGAGGCTCCCCTGGAAAATAGGAGGGAGGAACCTGGTGAAAATGGAGAAGATAGCCCTTTTGGACTATATGGAGCACCCAGGTATCTGATGTGACGGCTGACCACCTGTGGGCAAAGTGGGCCAGCCGGCCTTCTGTGCTGATATGAGCCAGCTGAGGAAAAGAGGCTATGCTTTCTGAGTCAAAAACCCCCACCCTGCTGAGCAGGGGCCGGTGTTGGTGGCTTGGGGGCCTTCTGCCTACGGGGCCCATGACCCTGCCCCCTTGGTCTGCTGACCCTGTTGGGGAGCTGCAGAGGCCTGATAATGAGGGTATTATTTATAGGCAGATGACTTCCTCAGGTAAAAGGACTTTTTTCCCCGAGCCCTTCTTTTTCTGAGAAGGGGCAGAGGTCTTTCTGGACAGCCTAGTCCTGGTGAGAGTCTGTCTCGAGCTCAGCAGCCTTTTCAGCCATGGGTTTGCCAAAAAGGTTTTCACCTCGGCAGGGGACATCGACCAACTTGTCCTGTACCCATGGCTCGAGGTCGGATGACTGTAGCCAAGCCTGTCGGCGGGCACCGATGCCGGCCCCGGCTACTCGGGCCGAAGCCTCAAAGCCATCGTAGGCTGCTCGAGAGATAAACTTCGAGCACTCTCTAATACCAGTGGACAAGGCCTGGAACCTCTGCAAAGGTTCCTCGGAGAGACCAGCAGAGAACCCGGCAATCTCCTTTGCCAGGTCTCTTACTGAGGGCATCCAGGTTCCGGGCCTCCCGGCCGGGAGGCACCGAGGAGTACATCTTCGGACTTTTCAGTCGATGCATGGCCGATTCCACAACCATGGAGTGGTGTGGTAATTGTGCCTTTTGGAACCCGGGGCTCTTGCAGACTCGATAGATAGAATCGACCTGCTTGCTTAACACCGGCATCAAGGCCGGGGTCTCCCACATGCGGAAGAGCAGCCGCTCCTGCATTGGAGGAACCGGAACAGTAAAGGCCTCCTTCGGGGGAGAGTCATACTGGAGGGCCTCGAGCTCTTCGGCTCGAGGCTCCTCCGCGGGATCCGCGGGGAAGGCCAAGGCCTTGGCCATATCCCGCACGAAGTCCGAGAAACGGGTATCTTCCGGTGGGGATCGTCTCCGAGGTTCGGTCTCCGGTGAGTCTGATGGGACACACCGAGTCCGATAGGTGTCGGGTGACTCTTCGTCCTCCGTCTCCCAGCCTGACTCCTCGGAGGAGGAATCGAGCAGCTCCGGTCGGGCAGGCACCGATGCCCTCCGCCCCGACGCCAAGGGTACTGGCATCAACGACCTCGGTCCCGAACGGGAGGCCGAGGGAGACCACGGCCGAGGATTGACTCGAGCCCACATGGACTCGAGGATCGGCTCGGCCCGGCCTCCGGGGTCGACTTGGACGTTGATGTCCCGGTGGTCGGGGCAGATGCACCGGTGAGACCGGCGATCAATGCCTGCTGCTGTTCCATGAAGGCAGCAAAGCTGCTCTCCAAGGCCGTCAACCTGAGTCCGAGCTCAGGAGACCCAGCAGCCCCCAACTCGGGCCCCCGACAGCATCGGGCCCGACGTCGGCTCCCCTGGAGGAGAGTCCACGAGGACTACAGTACTCACGTGCCCAGGAGACTCCATCTTGAGATGAGGTTGTTTGACAGGCCTCTCCGACTCCGAAGACCCGGGACGGAGATTGGGGCTATGCGACCTGGCCCTCGAGGTACCAGGAGCGTCCACCGACGCTGCCCTCGTGGGTTTTTTCTTCCTGCGCTGTTCCCGCGAAGGAGACCCCCGCTCAGAGGAACCTCGACGCTGCTCGGGGCCGGAGTCCCGAGACGTCGAGGCCTGACGAGATCCGGGCCCGTCCGGACGCGGAGTCAGAGAAGATTCTATCCTTTTGGTGCTGCCGACTCCTCAGCGCCTTCGAGGACATTTTGCCACACGGACCACAGATCATCGGGTCATGATCGGGTCCGAGGCAGTGGAGGCAGCAGTCATGTGTGTCGGTAAGAGACATAAGTTTCTTACACCGATCACACTTCTTAAACCCGCTGGCAGCCATCGGGGGAAAAAGGGCCCCTGCGAGGTCAAAAGACAGGGCTGCCAGTGAAAAGAGAAAAATGGAGCGAAGGCTAGTCACGAAGGACAAAAACCGAAAAATAGAGTGCGGGCTCGATACCGGCGTATCGGGCCCGGGCGGGAAAAGGATTCGGCGTCGAACTGAAGAACAAAAAACAGGGAAATCAACTTTTTCCTCGGCGAAAAACAAACTACGTCCGTCGGGCTCCGCAGAAAAAAGAAGACTGAGCAAGATGGCACCCTTGGGCGGGAAGGGGATCGTGCATGCGCGCTGCAATTCCCAAAGGCTTTCTTTGAAAGCTAGGGAAATGCTCCGCACAGGGGCTCCGTTGGCGCCGACGTCACCCATATGTGAGGACTGACTTCCTGCTTGGTCCTGGAGAAAGGTAGTGTCACTGGCATCATTCCTACCAAAAGGGACTGCTACTGTTGGAAAGAAATCTGCACTTTATTTCCCAGAAGTAAAGAAATACATCTAAATTTTGGGGAAAAGGGAATTCTTTGGGTTAAAGCTGATAAATCAGTTTATTAGAATACAGTGTATTTGCTAACTCACTGAGGGTTCAGTAGCCCCAGAGAGCTTTTCATTTTAATCAAATTACAGTATAGCTTAGCATAGAAGGAAGAATAGAGTAAATATTCTTTGAGTACAAAGAAAGCATAGTTAACTGCAACAGGTGATCTCTGGGAAACAGCAGGAATCTGTCTTCACATATGGGTGACGTCTGTACCGATGGAGCCTGCACGAAAACGCTCCTCAGCGCTCAACTGGAAGGCCTTTGGGAGGACTCCACTACACCTCCCTTCCCAACGCTTCTCAGTTGAGTTTGTAGCTGAGAGGGGGAAAAAAAAAAAAGTCAACCCTACAACTAAGGGAGGAGGGCAGGTTGGGAAGACTGATTGCTGCTCTTCCTGGAGATCACCTGTTACATGTGAGTAACTACTCTATCCCCAAGAACAAGCAGGAATGCAGTCTTCACATATTGGACTCACTAGCTCCCAGGTTCCAGACTGGCATGGGGGGGGAGAAAGCGTAGTTACTCACCTGTAACAGGTGTTCTCCAGGAGCAGCAGGAATCAGTCCTCACTTATGGGTGACGTCGGCGCCGACGGAGCCCTCGCGGAGCAATTTTCCCCAGCTTTCAAAGAAAGCCTTTGGGAATTGCAGCGCGCATGCGCGGTCGTCTTCCCGCCCGAGGGTGCCATCTTAGCCAGTCAGATGACATAGCTAAAAAAGACAGCATAAAAATTTGCAAAAAAGAACATAAGCAGACGATTGCAACTCCAAGGGGAGGAGGGAGGGTAGTGAGGACTGATTCCTGCTGCTCCTGGAGAACACCTGTTACAGGTGAGTAACTACGCTTTCTCCAGGACCAAGCAGGAAGTCAGTCCTCACTTATGGGACTCCCAAGCTCAAGGCTACCGGAGACCCTAAGCACAAAAATGAGCTCCCTCTAGCTCAGCAGCACAGAAGGATAGAATCTTCGCTGAATTATCACCCACCGGTAGCCCACATCCGGGATGGAGGGTAGGAGTTGCTCAGACCTCAAAGAGATTACGGAGGACTGCCTGTCCGAAAGCACTGTCCCTACGGGACTCCCTCTCGAGACAGTAATGGACCGCAAAAGTCTGGCTCGAAGACCAAGTAGCGGCCCGGCAGATGTCTGCCAGCGGAACAGAGCGGAGGTAAGCCACTGACGTAGCCTTTGCCCGAACGCAATGAGCCGTGACTCGACTTTCTAAGGAGAGTCCGGCTGCCCCATAAGCCCAAGAGATACAGTCCGCAACCCAGATGGACAGAGTACGCTTGGAGACCGGGAGCCCCAATTTATTGGGGTCAAAAGACACAAAAAGCTGAGCAGCTTTACGGTGCTCCCGCGTACGGTCAAGGTAGAAGTTCAATGCCCTTCTACAGTCCAGGGTATGGAGGACCGTTTCAGCTCGGCTGGAGTGTGGTCTGGGAAAGAAGGTTGGAAGTACCACCTCCTGATTGATGTGAAAAGGGGAGACCACTTTAGGCAGAAATTTTGGGTGAGTCCGTAGGACTACCCTATTCTTGTAGAACCTAGTGTAAGGGGGATCAGACACGAGGGCCTGCAATTCACTTACGCGTCTAGCGGAAGTGAGGGCTATCAAGAACAGCGTTTTCCAAGACAGAAAACGGAGAGAACAGGTAGCCATAGGTTCAAAAGGCGGACAGGTGATCCGCTGCAAAACCACATTCAGGTCCCAGTCAGGCGCTGGCGGGCGCAGAGGTGGTTTAAGTAGAAGGAGACCTCGGAGAAACCTCGCTACGAGAGGATCGTTTGAGAGAGGTCTGCCGTCCACCGGCACATGATGTGCTGAAAGAGCACTGAGGTGAACTTTGACGGAATTGGACTTAAGTCCCAGATTAGAGAGGTGCAGCAAGTACTGCAAGATCACCGACACCGGGCAGGAGAAGGGATCCTGAGACTGCTGGGTACACCAGACTGCAAAGCGACGCCATTTAAGGGCGTAGCATTTGCGGGTAGAGGGCCGTCGCGAAGCCAAGACGACCTCCTCCACCTCCGCCGGCAGGAGAAGGGGAGCAAGGACTACCCTCTCAGCAGCCAGGCCATGAGGTTGAGAGACCTGAGGTTGGGGTGCAGAAGGGACCCCTGATCCTGAGTGAGGAGATCCGGTTGTACCCCCAGAGGGATTGGATCCTCCACCGCCAGTTGCAGCAGGAGCGGAAACCACGGCTGCCTGGGCCAGCGAGGAGCCACCAGGATCATGAAGGCTTTGTCTCGGAGAACCTTGAAAAGAGTCCGAGAGACCAGCGGGATGGGAGGGAAAGCGTACAGAAGGCTCCCCGACCACGAGATCAGAAAGGCGTCCGCCGCAACCCGAAGGGGGTGTGGCTGACGAGAGCAGAAGCGAGGAAGCTGCCGGTTGTGAGGACTGGCAAAGAGATCCACCGTGGGGAGACCCCACTTGAGGAAGAGCTTCTGAACTACCAAGGGATCCAGACGCCACTCGTGCGGCTGGAGGACCCTGCTGAGTTTGTCTGCAAGGCAATTTTCTTGGCCCGGGAGATAAACTGCCTTGAGGAGAATGCCGTGACTGACGGCCCAAGAGCAGAGCTTCTGTGCCTCCCGGCAGAGGAGGAAGGAGCCCGTGCCCCCCTGCTTGTTCACGTAGAACATGGCAACTTGATTGTCCGTCTGGACAAGGACGGACTGTTGGGAAGTCAGGTGGGAGAAGGCCTTGAGAGCTAGGCGGATCGCCCTGAGCTCCAGGAAGTTGATCTGCTGAGCAGACTCCCACGTGGTCCAGAGGCCCTGAGTACGTGCCTCTTGGCAATGTGCTCCCCAGCCCAGGAGGGATGCATCGGTGGTCAGCACCCGGGTCGGCTGAGGTGACTGGAAAGGCATTCCGAATATCAGGTTCGGCTGCCGGAGCCACCACCGGAGAGACGAGAGCAGCGGCTCGGAGACGCGCACTAGGTCTGCCAGGCCGCCTGTGGCTTGTCGCCACTGCTGGCGGAGACACCATTGAGCAGACCGCATGTTCAGGCGGGCATTGGGGGTCACATGGACGGTGGAAGCCATATGGCCGAGCAGTCTCAGGAAGCGCCTGGCGGAGACCAGGGGCTGGCTGCGAAAGCGGTCGGCTAGGTCCATGAGCCGTTGAGCCCTGTCGAGCGGTAGGTACGCTCGTGCCCGAGGAGTGTGCAGCCTTGCGCCGATGAACTCGAGATCCTGTGAGGGGAGCAAAGTGGACTTTGCGAAGTTTATGACAAAGCCCAAGTGCTGCAGCAGAGTCACCGTGCGGCACGTGGCGTTGGTGACCTCTTGAGCGGACGCTGCTCTGATGAGCCAGTCGTCGAGGTACGGAAAGACATAGAGGCCGTGAAGCCGGAGATGGGCCGCCACGACCGCGAGACATTTTGTGAAGACTCGCGGTGCGGAGGATAGGCCAAAGGGCAGTACTCTGTACTGGTAATGATTTCCTGCCACCACAAACCTTAGGTATTGGCGGTGGCTTGGGTGGATGAGGATGTGCGTGTAGGCATCCTTTAGATCCAAGGAGCATAGCCAATCTCCCTGCTGGAGGTAGGGCAGAAGGATTCCAAGGGTAAGCATTTTGAACTTCTCCCGCACAAGGAACTTGTTGAGGTTGCGCAAGTCCAGGATGGGTCTGAGGCCCCCTGTTCTCTTTGGTATCAGAAAATACCTTGAATAAAAGCCTTGACCTCTCAGGTGGTGGGGCACCGGTTCCACCGCCTGTTCCTGCAGAAGACCTGCTAACTCCTGAAGGAGCAACTCCCTGTGCAGAGGGGGGCGCAAAGGTTCTCCCGGAAAATAGGAGGGAGGGACCTGATGGAAGTGGAGAAGGTAGCCTTCTCGCACGACCTGAAGTACCCAGGTATCTGCGGTGATGCTGGACCACCTGTGGGCGAAGTGAACCAGCCGGCCTCCGGTGCTGGGAGGAACCAGCGGGGGGGGAGAGGCTATGCTGAGCGAGTCAAAAACCCCCACCCTGAGCAGGGGCTGGTGGTGCAGGCTTGGGGGCTTGCTGCCTACGGGACCCGTTACCCCGTCCCTTGGCCTGCTGGCCCTGTTGGGGAGCTGCAGGGGCCTGATAATGGGGGTACTGTTTGTAGGCAGCCGCCTTCCTCGGGTAAAAGGACTTTTTTCCCGAGCCCTTCTTTTTCTGGGAAGGGGCGGAGGTCTTCCTAGAAAGCCTGGTCCTGGTGAGAGTCTCAGTCTCAATTTGTGCAGCCTTTTCCGCCATGGGCTTGCCAAAGAGGTTTTCGCCTCGGCAGGGGACATCGACCAACATGTCCTGTACCCAGGGCTCAAGGTCCGACGACTGAAGCCAAGCCTGTCGGCGGGCACCGATGCCGGCTGCGGCCACTCTAGCCGAGGCCTCAAAGCCATCATAGGCTGCTCGGGACATGAACTTTGAGCATTCCCGAATGCCCGTGGACAAGGCTAGGAACCTCCGCAAGGGCTCCTCGGAGAGACCAGCGGAGAATCCGGCTAGCTCTTTAGCCAGATCCCGGAGATACATGCCCATGTAGAGCTGGTAAGTCTGGACACGACATGCGAGCATAGAGCCCTGGAAGCACTTCTTGCCAAGGCCATCCAGGTTACGGGCCTCCCTTCCAGGAGGCACCGAGGAGTGCATCTTCTGGCTCTTAAGACGATGCATGGCCGATTCCACTACCATGGAATGGTGTGGCAGCTGTGCCTTCTGAAAGCCAGGGCTCTTGCGGACCCGATAGATAGAATCGACCCGCTTGCTCAGGACCGGCGAGGAGGCCGGACTCTCCCACATGCGGAAGAGTAGTCGTTCCAGCATAGGAGGAACCGGCACAGTAAAGTGCTCCCTCGCGGGAGAGTCATACTGGAGGGCGTCGAGCTCTTCGGCTCGAGGCTCCTCCTCGGGATCCGCAGGGAAGGCCAAAGCCTTGGCCATATCCCTAACGAAGTCCGAGAACCGGGCATCCTCCGGGGGGGACTGCTTCCGAGGCTCGGACCCCGGTGAGTCCGATGGGACACACCGAGTCCGGAAAGAATCAGGTGACTCTTCCTCCTCAGACTCCCAGACCGACTCCGACGAGGACTCGGTGGGGTCGGCCCGGGCAGGGTGCGGCGCCAGCCGTCCCGACGTCGAGGGAGTCGGCGTCGGCGACCTCGGTCCCGAACGGGAGGCCGAGGGTGACCTCGACCGAGGATCGACTCGAGTTCTCATTGACTCGAGGATCGGCTCGGTCTCCGGGGTCGACTTGGACGTCGACGTCCCGGCGGTCGGGGCAGCGGCGCCAGCGAGGCCAGCGAGCAGTGCCCGCTGCTGGTCCATGAAGGCAGACAGTCTGCTCTCCAAGGCCGTCAACCTGAGTCCGAGCTCAGGTGACCCAGCAGCCCCCGACTCGGGCCCCGACGGCGTCGGGCCCGACGTCGGCTGTCGCGGAGGCGAGTCCAGAAGGACCACAGGACTTACCCGGGCAGGCATCTCCGACTCCAGGCGAGGTCGCTTCGGGATGTGTTCCTTCTCCAAGGACCCGGGGCGGCTGTCGGGGCTATGCGACCTGGCCCTCGCGGAACCAGGAGCGTCCACCGACGCCGCCCTCGCAGGTTTTTCCTTCCGACGATGGTCCCCGGAGGGAGAACCCCGGTCGGAGGAGCTCCGGCGACGGTCCGAGCTGGAGCCTTTCGACGCGGAGGCCTCCGACGAGGTCCGGGTACGGCTGGGGTCAGCGAAGATTCTCTCACGCTGATGCCGCCGACTCCTCAACGCCTTTGAGGACAGTTTGCTGCAGGGCCCACAGATCAGTTCCTCATGATCCGGGCCCAGGCAGCGGAGGCAAAAGTCGTGTGTGTCGGTTAGTGACATATTTCGGTCACACCGACCACACCGCTTAAACCCACTGGCAGCCATCGGGGGAAAAAAGGGCCCCTGCGAGGTCAAAGGACCGGGCTGCCAGGGAAACCGAAAACGAAAGCTGACTAAGTCAGAAAAAACCGAAAAAAGTAAGCGGACTCGAGACCGGCGTCGCGAGTCCGGGCGGGAAAGCGATCGGCGTCGAACCGAAAGGAAAAAGAATAAAATAATGAAGAAAATCGACTTTTTCGCGGGGACAAGACGGGGACGTCTGTAGGGCTCCGCGGCAAAAAAGAAGACTGGCTAAGATGGCACCCTCGGGCGGGAAGACGACCGCGCATGCGCGCTGCAATTCCCAAAGGCTTTCTTTGAAAGCTGGGGAAAATTGCTCCGCGAGGGCTCCGTCGGCGCCGACGTCACCCATAAGTGAGGACTGACTTCCTGCTTGGTCCTGGAGAAAAGTGTGATCTCTGAGGCTAAAGGTTAGAGCCGAAGAGTGCGGACACGATGTGGCCCATTGGACTCCATTCCAGGAGGCTATACCACCTAATGATAGTTTGGTCTGTTGTAGAAGTCCGGGATGGAAGGTAGGAGTTGTGTTTAAGTCCCAAATAGGTGCTGGAGTACAGCTTGGCCAAAGACAGTGTTCTGACGGGAGTCCCTATCTAGACAATAATGTGCGGCAAAAGTATGAATGGAGGACCAGGTAGCTGCCCGACAAATCTCCTGAATGAATACTGAGCAGAGATTGGCTATGGAAATTGCCATAGCTCACACATTAGGAGCAGTAACCCGACCCTCGAGGGAAAGTCCTGCTTGTGCATAAGCAAATGAAATAAAACAGACACTATCCAGATGGATAGAAGATTGTATCAAACTGTAGACCAACGTGATGGATCAAAGGAAATGAAAATTGAGAGGACTTTCTGTAAACCTTAGTTCTATCCAAGTAATGAGATAGTGCTCGCTTGCAGTCTAAGGTGTGTAGCGCTGCCTCAGCCCAAGACACATGTAGGTTTGGAAAGAAAAATCGGTAGGATTACCGACTCACTTATTTGTTTATTTAGTAGTATTTATATACCGCCATTTCCAAAGATCAGTGGAGGTTTACAAAGAACAAAACAGGAACTTTACATTATAACATCAGGATAACTTATGTACAAGGCAATTGTGAAATTGCAACACAGTTAACGTAACTACATACAAGAATGGGTTACTGTATTAAGAACGTATTGGTGAATGAGAGGGAAGAATAAAGGAGATGGAGGTTAGCAGATTGATTGGAATGTTTGTGGCTGCTGATTGTTGGTGGAGGAACCAAAGTGTTCGACAAATAGGTGAGTTTTAAGCTCTTTGCGGGAGGTTTTGAGGTCTTTAATAATTCTTAAGTTGTCTGGTAGTGCATTTCAAATGGATGGGGCAACGTATGTAAAGAGTAGTTACTCACCTGTAACAGGTGTTCTCCAGGAGCAGCAGGAATTAGTCCTCACTTATGGGTGACATCAGCGCCAATGGAGCCCCCGTGCGGTGCATTTCCCCAGCTTTCTATGAAAGCCTTTGGGAATACTACACGCATGCGCGGTCCCCTTCCTGCCTAAAGGTGCCATCTTGCTCAGTCAAATGACATAGCTAAAAACAGCACATAAAAATGAAAAAATTTAACTATGTACAACTGCAATTCCCAGGGGAGGAGGGAGGGTTGTGAGGACTGATTCCTGCTGCTCCTGGAGAAAGCACAGTTACTTACCTGTAACAGGTGATCTCTGGGAACAGCAAGAATAAGTCTTCACATATGGGTATCATCGGTATCGTCGGTACCGACGGAGCCTGCGCGGGAACGCTCCCCAGCGTCCTGAAAGCAAGCTTTTGGGAGCATCCCACAGCGCCTGCGCGCTGCCTTCCCGCCTTTCCCAACTGCCTCTCTCCAGTTCGAGTTTTAAAGCTGAGACAAAGAGAGAGAGGAAAGGAAAGGAAAGATAGATAGAGAGATACAACTCCTAGGGGAGGTGGGTGGGTTGTGAAGACTTATTCCTGCTGTTCCCAGAGATCACCTGTTACAGGTAAGTAACTGTGCTATCTCCAGGAACAAGCAGGAATGAGTCTTCACATATGGGGACTCCCCAGCTAGAGATGCCTGGGAGATCACCCAGATTGTGAGTCCCTGGGAAGGGCTCTACCTCTACCCATGAATCTCAGGCATCCAGTTCAGGGATGGAGGGTAGGAGTTGATTAGGTATGGAACAGGTGTTTGAGAACAGCCTGACCAAACAAGGCATCCCGGCGGGAGTCCTTGTCCAAGCAGTAATGGGCTGTGAAGGTATGAACCGATGCCCAGGTGGCCGCTCGACAGATTTGGTCAGATTTGGATTGCTCAATGTATTTCCTTCGCCTACCAGAGTAAGAACCTTTCTCTGGAGGGCCATGTCACAGCTCACAATGTGAGGGCCATGGCAGCATCTATGGCTCATCTTAACTCTGAGCCATAGATGCTGCCATGGCCCTCACATTGTGAGCTGTGACATGGCCCTCCAGAGAAAGGTTCTTACTCTGGTAGGCGAAGGAAATACATTGAGCAATCCAATTAGACAGAGTTCTCTTAGAGACTGGAAGTCCTAAATGAGAAGGGTCAAAAGCAACAAAAGGTTGAGAGGACTTTCTATGTTGCTGTGTCCTTTGTAAGTAGAAAGCAAGTGCTCTTTTACAATCCAGGGTATGAAGAGTCCTCTCTGCACTTGATGCATGAGGTCCTGGAAAAAAAACAGGTAAATACACCTCCTGGTTCAGATGAAAAGGTGAGACCACTTTAGGCATAAAGTGTGGATTAGTTCTGAGGACTACCTTGTCATGATGGAACCTTGTATAAGGAGGATTAGCCACTAAAGCTTGCAGCTCACTGATAGGGCGAGCTGAGCTGAGTGCAATGAGAAAAATAACCTTCCAGGAAAGGAATTTCAAGGAGGTAGTGGCTAAGGGTTCAAAGGGTGGCTTCATAAGCTGGCCAAGAACCAGATTCAAGTCCCATGCCATTGGAGGTGGTCTAATGGGAGGTTTAGTCAAAAGAAGGCCTCTCATGAATCTTGCTATAAGAGGATGAGAGGAAATAGGTTGTCCATTGAGAGGCTTAAGGGATGCTGTAATAGCACTCAAATGGACTCTGATTGAATTTGTTTTAAGGCCTGCATGAGACAAATGCAGCAAATAGTCTAGTAAAGAATGCAAAGGTATTGCAAGAGGGTTGAGACCTTTCTCTGCACACCAAATGGAAAACCTTTTCCATTTAAAAGCATATGAACGTCTGGTGGAAGGTTTTCTGGAAGCATGAAGGATATCCTTCACCTGCTGAGAAAGTTGTAAATCTTGAAGGTCTAGGCCTTCAGCAACCAGGCCCTGAGATGAAGAGACTGAGGATTTGGGTGCCACAAGGTTCCCTCCTCCTGGGAGAGGAGATCTGGAGCAGACCCCAGGTCTAGGGAGGGAGCTTGAGAGAGATGCAGAAGTAGAGGCTACCACACTTGGCGTGGCCAAAGTGGTGCTATGAGGATCATAGTCCCTTTGTCTCTCTGAAGCTTGAACAGAGTCTTGGGGATTAGGGGAATAGGTGGAAAGGCATAGAGGAAGTCTTGCCCCCAATGAAGGAGGAAGGCATCCCTGGCCTGAACTCCCTGACATGGAATCCTGGAACAGAACCGGGGAAGTTTGGCATTCCACGGACTTGCAAACAGGTCTATGTCTGGGGTACCCCAAATCCGAAAAATTTTGGCTATCTGGTCCCCATGGAGGGACCATTCTTGCGGAAGCAGAACTCTACTGAGTCTGTCTGCCCAAGAGTTTTGAACTCCTGGAAGATATACTGCCATGAGATGGATTTGATGCTCTCTGGCGAAGGCCCACAATCTCAGAGCTTTGTTGCAAAGCGACAGAGAGCCAGTTCCTCCCTGCTTGTTCACGTAGAACATGGCTACCTGGTTGTCTGTGTGGATGAGGACTGTCTTGTAGCTGAGCAGGGTGTGGAAAACTCTGAGGGCCAGAAAGATTGCTCTGAGCTCTAAGAGGTTGATATGAAGAGATGTCTCCTGTGGAGACCAGATGCCCTGGGTCGAGAGATCTTGTAGATGAGCCCCCCAACCCTTTGGAGAGGCATCTGTTGTAAGGGTTGCTTGGGGTAACACCTGTTGAAAGGGGGACCCCAGCAACAGATTCTGAGTGGACTTCCACCAGTAGAGGGACAAAAATAGGCGACTGGAGGTTGCTATTTTGTCTGACAGGCAACCTGATGCCTGGGTCCACTGGGTGGATAGGGTCCACTGAGCTGCTCTCATGTGAAGGCGAGCATAGGGAACCACATGCACCGTGGATGCCATGTGGCCTAAAAGTTGCAACATCTCTCGAGCAGTTAAATGGGATTTTAACTGAATCTGGGAGGCTAACTGCACCAAGGGTAGGCAACGGGCCTGGGGAAGATAGGCCCTTGCAGTTGTGGTATCCAGTAAGGCCCCTATGAACTCTAGAGACTGAGTAGGGGTAAGATGGGATTTTGGAATGTTGATTACTAGTCCCAGATACTGAAGAACACGCCTTGTGCAGGCTAGAGAAATCTGGGCCTCTGACTGGGATGGAGCTCGTATGAGCCAGTTGTCCAGATATGGGAATACGAATATTCCTGGAGTGCATAGGAATGCAGCTACTACTGCCATGCATTTTGTGAACACTCTTGGAGCAGAGGCCAGACCGAAAGGAAGCACTTTGTATTGGTAGTGCTTTCCTTGGTACAGGAAGCGAAGGAATCTTCTGTGTGTTGGATGGATGAGAACATGGGTGTACGCATCCTTGAGATCTAGAGAACAAAGCCAGTCCTGACTCTGGAGGTATGGAAGGAGAGTTCCTAGAGAAGTCATCTTGAATTTCTCCTTGCATAGAAACTTGTTCAATTCTCTGAGATCTAATATGGGTCTGTAACCCCCAGTTTTCTTTGGAATGAGAAAATAGGGGGAGTAGAACCCTGAACCCTGTTGAAGGGGTACTTCTTCTATTGCCCCTTGGGCAAGAAAGGTAGCAATCTCCTGACCTAGAAGGTTGAGGAGAGATGTTGGAGAATTGAACTGTTTCACCATGGTGTGAGGAGGAAGGTTTAAGAAATGAAGTTTGTACCCTTCCCTTATGATGGAGAGGGTCCACTGCTCTGCTGTGATTTGTTCCCATCTGGGAGCAAAGTGAGCTAACCTTCCTGGGATGGTGAGGGGCTCTGGATGTTCTAGAGCCAGAAAGGCTAAGTTCTCTAGTGGAAAGTCAAAGGCCCTGAGGAGGCTGAGGCTGTTGGGCCATAGCAGTCCTCGCAGCCTGGGTTTTGGCCTGTTTTGGTTGTTGCTGTCTCTTAGTGGCAAAACGACCTTGAGAAGAGGCCTGACCATAAGAAGAAAATTTCCCTTTCTTTGGGAAAGATCCCTTTTTGAACAACCTCTTTTTAAAAGGAGTAGTAGTAGACTTTGAAAGTCTATCTAAAGCAGAATTTTCAGCATCCATCTGGTTGGCCTTTGCTTGCCAATCTTTGCCAAACAGGTTTTCGCCTGTACAAGGAAGGTTACCTAGACCATCCTGTACCCAGGATTCCAAATCAGAGGCTTGCAACCAAGCAACTCTGCGTGCACCTATGGCAATAGCGGAGGCTCTACTGGCCCCCTCAAAAGAGTCAAAGGCTGCACGGTTGGAAAACTTGGATACATCCTGTGCCTGTTTAAGCCAGGTGGTATATTCTTCTCTCTTATCTTCTGACATAAAAGGAGATAAGGTTTGCAGATGATCTGTAACTTCTTTTAGAAACATCCCCATATAGAGACTATAGGAGTTGATTCTGGCTACAAGCATACTGGCCTGAAAGATTTTCCTGCCAAAGGCATCTAGGGTTCTGCATTCTCTTCCTAGAGGAGCAGAGGAGTGCCTTTTTGTACTCTTGATCTTTTTCATAGCAGACTCTACCACAATGGAGTGGTGAGGAAGCTGAGTCTTATGAAACCCAGGACAAGGAGGAACACGATACATGGTGTCCAACCTTCTGGAATGAGGGGAGGTGGAAAGAGGAGTCTCCCATATGCCCAACATGTGTTCATAAAGAATCTCATGTATTGGTAAGGTGGCTGCCTCTTTAGGAGCCTTAGGATATTGTAGAATATCTAATTTTTTGGCTCTAGGTTCAGTTTCAGAGGTCACTGAGATGGACAGGCCTTTGGCCACCTCCCTAATAAAGTCCTGAAAAGACAAGTCTTCAGGAGGAGACATTCTCCTTTTTGGAGAAGAGGGTTCCTGAGGAAGGATCCCCGATGCTTCAATTGAGGCCTCTGAAGAATCAGAGTCTTCAGAAGGATCGAAGTATCAACTGTCTGGATGCTCTCGTAGAGCCCGATACGAGTACCGGGAGGTATCGACATCGGGAGTAATCGGTACCGGGCCGGTACTGATAGGCATCACTGGATAGCGTACCACTGACGTTGATGCTGATGTCGATGCAAGCGGTACTGGTATCGGAACCGGAATCGGATCCTGTACCGGAATCGGTACGGGTACCGACAACAAGGTTTGTTGCGGTACCGTAGGCGTTGCAGCTTGAATGAATGCCATGATGGCACGCTGCATGGTCAGAATATTCTGATCCATTGACGCCACCAATGTCTGAATATCGGTACCGGTAGCAACTGCCGGTACCCCAGAACATTGTAACAGGTGATCGGTCGAGGCCGAGCCATCGATGTCAACCTGTGACCCCATAGGTAGTGCTTTGGAAGCCGGAGCCTCCCGCCGGGGTAATTTTGCCGGTGTGGTATCCTTAAGAGTAAGCCCGGGGGCATCTCGATACTTAGAGGGAGATGAACTCTTTGAGGACCGGCCAGATTTAAGTTTGGTTACCTGAGATCCATGGGATGAAGCAGCAGCCCTGGAAGACGTTGATGCCACGGAAGCTGCATCGGAGGGAAACAGGGTACCGAGCTTAGCTGCCCGATTCTGTAACCCTCTTTTGGACATCATGGAACAGGACTCACAATCCGCAATGGAGTGGTCAGGACCTAAACATTTTAGACACCAGTCATGGGTGTCGGTGACAGAAATAGTGCTACTGCACTTTGTGCATTTTTTAAACCCGGAGGCGGGTTTCTCCATGAGGGAAAAATATCTCTGTAGGCCTAAGGCCCCAGAAGAAAAATGCACTGAAAAAAGTTTTGTTTTTGTTTTTTTTAAAAGAAAGAAAAGAACCGGTGGTACCGGTGCGGAATCGAGAAGGCAGACACGCGACTAAAGAAAAATAAAAGAAAATAAGAAATTCTTCAGCGGTGACAGGAAACATGACCTGCTGGCTCCGCGGAAAAGAAGAACTGGAGAGAGGCAGTTGGGAAAGGCGGGAAGGCAGCGCGCAGGCACTGTGGGATGCTCCCAAAAGCTTTCTTTCAGGACGCTGGGGAGCGTTCCCGCGCAGGCTCCGTCGGTACCGACGATACCCATATGTGAAGACTTATTCCTGCTTGTTCCTGGAGATCACCTGTTACAGGTGAGTAACTACTCTTTCTCCAGGACCAAGCAGGAAGTCAGTCCTCACTTATGGGACTCCCCAGCTTCAGGCTACCGGGGACACAGAGCTGAAAAATGAGCTCCCTCTAGCCTCAGCATCAGAGAAAGGATTTCACTGAAAACATACCTCCACCGGTAGCCCAACCAGAGGGCTGGAAGGTAGGAGTTGCCTAAACCTCAAAGAGATTCCGGAGCACTGCCTGACCGAAAGCAGCCCCTGCGGGACTCCCTCTCCAGGAAGTAATGGGCCGCAAAAGTCTGGCTTGAGGACCAAATTGCAGCCCTGCAGATGTCTGCCAATGGTACAGAGCAGAGATGAGCTACTGAGGCAGCCATTGCCCTGACACGGTGGGTCATGACCCGACCCTGCAAAGGAAGGTCAGCTGCCCTGTAAGCCCAGGTGATACAGTCAGCTACCCAGATGGACAAGGTACGCTTGGACACAGGTACCCCCAAGTTATTGGGGTCAAAAGATACGAAGAGCTGAGTAGCCCTTCTATGCCCCTGCATACGCTCAAGGTAGAAGGACAAGGCCCTCCTACAGTCCAGGGTATGCAGGACTGTCTCAGCCCGGCTTGCATGGGGCCTAGGGAAGAATGTTGGAAGAACCACCTCCTGGTTGAGATGGAAAGAGGAGACAACCTTGGGGAGGAACTTAGGATGAGTCCTAAGGACTACCCTGTTCCTATAGAAGCGAGTGTATGGCCTGTCACAGACCAGGACTTGAAGTTCACTCATTCGCCTGGCCGAGGTCAAGGCCACTAGGAATAGAGTCTTCCAGGATAGGAAGCGTAAAGGACATGTAGCCATGGGCTCATAAGGTGGGCGAGTAAGTTGCTGCAAGACCACATTCAACTCCCACTCAGGGGCCGGTGGACGGAGAGGAGGCTTGAGCAATAGTAAGCCTCTGAGAAATCTGGACACCAAGGAGTGAACTGGCAAAGAGTGTCCCTCCACCAGAGAGTGATGAGCTGCCAGAGCAGAGAGGTGGACCCAAACCGAATTGGACTTAAGGCCCTGATTGGATAAGTGCATTAGGTACTGGAGCACTACTGGCACAGTGCAGGTGAAAGGATCTTCCTTGCATTGCTGACACCACAAGGAGAACCTTCTCCACTTTAGGGCATATGTTTTCCTGGTGGATTGCTTTCTAGAGGTCAAGACCACCTCTTCCACCTCCTGAGGTAGACCCCAGGGAGCCAAGACTACCCTTGCAGCCTCCATGCCATCAGATGGAGAGATTTGAGATTGGGATGCAGAAGGGAACCCTGATCCCGAGATAGAAGGTCGGGTTGTAATCCCAGAGGCATGGGTGTCTCCACTGCTAGTTGAAGTAGCAGGAGGAACCAGGGCTGCCTCGGCCACCTGGGAGCAACCAGAAGTACTGAGGCCTTGTCCATGAGAATCTTGAACAAGGTTCAGGCCACCAGAGGCGTGGGAGGAAATGCATAGAGCAGGCCCTGGGACCAAGAAATCAGGAAGGCATCCGCCGCCACCCTCAGGGGATGCGGTTGCCTGGAACAAAACCTGGGCAGTTGGTGATTCAGGGGACTGGCAAAGAGATCCATGGATGGAAGTCCCCATTTTAGGAAAATCTGTTGAACCACTAAAGGGTGCAGCTTCCACTCGTGGGGCTGCAATATCCTGCTTAAGCGGTCTGCCAGAAAGTTCTCCTGGCCAGGAAAATACACAGCCCTCAGCAACATCTGGTGCCTGAGGGCAAAAGAGCAAAGGGCCTGTGCTTCCAGGCATAGAGGCCTGGACCCAGTGCCGCCCTGTTTGTTCACATAGAACATGGCTACTTGGTTGTCTGAACTAGAACAGACTGGTGGGCCAAGGAGTGAGAAAAAGCCTTGAGGGCTAAGCGAATAGACCACAGTTCCAGTAGGTTGATCTGTGGCAGGGCTTCCCATGGGGACCAGAGGCCTTGGGTGCAGCTCCCTTGACAGTGGGCACCCCAGCCCTGCAAGGAGGCATCGGTTGTCAACACCACTGTGGGGACAGCTACCTGAAAAGGCACCCCCCTGCAGCAAGTTGGGGGGGTGTAGCCACCACTGAAGAGAATCCAGGAAAGGTTTGGATACCCTTACTTGGTCTGCTAGACTCCCTGTGGCCTGCTTTCACTGAGTTCTGAGGCACCACTGTGTAGACCTCATGTGGAGGCGGGCATTGGGGGTCACATGCACAGTCGATGCCATGTAGCCCAGGAGCTGCAGGCAGAGCCTGGCAGGAACCCTCGGCAGACTGAGAAACCGGGATGCCAACTCCATGAGCCGTTGAGATCTGTCCTCTAGCAAGTAAGCCCTTGCCCGCAGAGAGTCCAGCCGTGCTCCTATGAACTCGAGGTTCTGGGAGGGGAGCAAAGTGGACTTTGCGAAGTTTATGACAAAGCCTAGGTCTTGAAGGAGTGTGACAGTCCTGAAGGTGGCCTGCCTGGCCTCCTGGTAGGTTTGGCCCCGGATGAGCCAGTCGTCCAGATAGGGGAAAACAAATATCCCGTGAGTCCTCAAGTAGGCTGCCACCACAGCTAGGCACTTTGTAAAGACCCGTGGGGCGGATGTTAGGCCAAAAGGCAGTACCCTGTACTGGTAATGGTTTCCTCCCACCACGAACCTGAGGTACTTTCTGTGGTCTGGATGAATTTGGATGTGAGTGTACGCATCCTTTAGATCTAAGGAGCATAGCCAATCTCCCTGCTGGAGGTAGGGCAGAAGTGTTCCAAGAGTAAGCATCTTGAACTTCTTTCTCCAAGAACTTGTTGAGGTTTCTGAGGTCTAGGATAGGCCTTAGGCCTCCTGTTCTCTTTGGCACCAGAAAATACCTGGAGTAGAACCCGTGCCCTTGTAGGCGAGGAGGTACCGGCTCCACCGCCTTGTCCAGAAGCAGACCCTGAAGTTCTTGGAGGAGGGTGGTGTGCAGGAGAGGCCTCAGAGGTTCTCCTGGAAAGTAGACAGGAGGTAGTTGTTGGAAATGAAGCATATAGCCCTGGTGAATGATGCTTAAAACCCAAGCATCCCCTGTAATGGGTGGCCACCGGTGGGCAAACAGGGCTAAGCGACCTCCTGTGCAGGGATGGGACAGCAGGGACGGAGAGGCTATGCCTTGGGAGTCAAAAACCCCCTCCCTGCTGGGTAGGAGCAGGAGCCGGAGGCTTGGGGGGCTTCTGCCTACGGGGCCCATGTCCCTGCCCCTTGGCCTGCTGCCCCTGAGGGGGAGCTGGGGAGGCCTGGTATTGAGGGAAAGGTTTGTAGGCAGACACCTTTCTCGGGTAGAAGGACTTTTTACCCGAGCTCTTCTTTTTGTGAGAAGGGGCAGAAGTCTTTCTGGACAGCCTAGTCCTGGTCAGGTGCTCGGTCTCGAGCTCAGCGGCCTTCTCGGCTATGGGTTTGCCAAAAGATTCTCACCTTGGCAAGGGACATCAAACAACTTGTCCTGTACCCAAGGCTCGAGGTCCGATGACTGCAGCCATGCCTGGTGTTGGGCCGCGATGCCGGCGGCCGCCACACGAGACGAAGCCTCGAAGCCATCGTAGGCCGCTCGGGACATGAATTTGGAACAGTCCCGGATTCCTGAAGATAAAGACTGGAACCTCTGCAAAGGTTCCCCGGAGAGACCAGCAGAGAACCCGGCAAGCTCCTTTGCCAGGTCTCGGAGAAACATGCCCATGTATAGCTGGTATGACTGGACACGGCAAGCAAGCATGGGGCCCTGGAAGCACTTTCTGCCGAAAGCATCCAGGTTCCGGGCCTCCCTACCGGGGGGTACCCCGGAATGCATCTTCTGGCTCTTCAGTCGATGCATGGCCGATTCCACCACCATGGAATGGTGCGGCAGCTGCGCCTTTTGGAAGCCAGGGCTCTTACGGAGTCGATAAATGGAAACGACTCGCTTGCTCAAGACCAGCGCCGAGGCCGGTGCCTCCCACATCCGGAAGAGGAGCAGTTCCAGCATCGGAGGAACCAGCACAGTAAAGGCCTCCTTCGGTGGAGAGTCATATTGGAGGGCCTCGAGCTCTTTGGCTCGAGGCTCCTCCTTGGGGTCGGTGGGAATCGCCAAGGCCTTGGCCATGTCCCGCACAAACTCCGAGAACCGGGTGTTCTCCGGAGGGGACCTACTCCGGGGCTTGGACTGCAGTGAGTCCGACGGAACACACCGAGTCCGGAAGGTATCGGGGGACTCCTCATCCTCCGTTTCCCAGGCTGACTCATCGGAAGAGGAGTCGAGGGGCTCCGACCACGCGAGTCGAGGTGGCACTCGCCCCGACGCCTAAGGCACCGGCGTCGACGCCCTCGGTTCTGAGCGGGGAGGTCGAGGGAGACCTTGACCGAGGACGACTTCGAGCCTTCATGGTCTCGAGTATCGGCTCGGTCTCCGGAGTCGACTTCGACGTCCCGGTGGTCGGGGCCGATGCACTAGCGAGGCTGGCCATCAGTACCCGCTGCTGCTCCATGAAGGCAGACAATCTGCACTCCAAGGCTGTCAGCCTGAGTCCAAGCTCAGGAGACTCAGCAGCCACCGACTTGGGCCCCGGCGGTGCCGAGCCCGACGTCTGCTCCCTCGGAGAGTCCACGAGGACTATAGGACTTACGTGTCCGACAGTCTCCGGCTCTACACGAGGCACTTTGGATGGCTTCTCCTGCTCCAAAGGCCCGGGATGGCGGTCAGGGGTCTTAGACCTGGCCCTCGAGGAACCAGGGACCTCTTCCAACGCCACCCTCGTGAGCCATTTCTTCCTCTTGCGTTCCCGGTCGGGGGACCCCCTGTCTGAGGAACCCCGGTGATGCTCGGGATCAGATTCTCGAGACGTCGAGGCCTCAGACGAGGTCTGGGCCCGGCCGGAGGCAGAATCCGAAAAAATCCTTTCCTTCTGGTGCTGATGGCTTCAAAGTGCCTTGGTGGACATTTTACCACACGGGCCAGAGATCATGGGATCATGATCTGGGCCGAGGCACCGAAGGCAGCAGTCATGTGTGTTGGTGAGAGAGATTAGTTTCTTGCACCGATCATACTTCTTGAAACCACTGGAAGCCATCGGGGAAAAAAGGGCCCCCGCGAGGTCAAAGGACCGGCCTTCCAGGGAAAAACAGAAAAAAAGGCGTGAACGCCAGCCACAAAGGGCAAAAACCGAAAAATAGAGAACAGACTCAATACCGGTGTACCGAACCTGGCGGGAAGGGGAACCAGCGTCGAACTCGGAGAAAAAAGTGAAGAAATCTTCAAAAAACGTCAACTTTTCCCGGGTGACTAGGACGAACGTCTGAAGGGCTCCATGGAAAAAGAGAGACTGAGCAAGATGGCACCTTTAGGCAGGAAGGGGACTGCACATGCGTGTAGTATTCCCAAAGGCTTTCATAGAAAGCTGGGGAAATGCTCCGCACGGGGGCTCCATCGGCGCCGATGTCACCCATAAGTGAGGACTGACTTCCTGCTTCGTCCTGGAGAAAGGTTCTATTGCTGATGGTTATTTAGAGTGCAAGTCCTCTTGGTTCTTGTAGTGTTGGGTGAGCTGAGTAGGGAGCTGAGGAATGAATGAGCAATTTTGTTGTATAATTTGAAGATTACTATAAGGTATTTGTATTTAGTCCTTGTTGCAATGGGCAGCCAGTGGAGGGAGTGGAGTAGCGGAGTGATGTGGTCAGAGTAGTGGGCCTTGTGTATAATACGGGCAGCTAGGTTTTGCACTAGTTGAAGTTGTTGGATGTTTTTTTGGGGTAGGCCATATAGAAAGCTATTACAGTAATCAAGGTGGGGTGTTATCAAGGCTTTCAAGACTGATCTAAAATCATAGTATTCCAGTAAGGGTCGGAGATGCTGCAACATTTTTAGTTTGAGATGTATGATTTTTGAGATAGCTTTAACGTGGAGGACCATGGAGAGGGACTGATCTAAGTATTTGATTTCTTGTTTGATTTCCAGCTCTGAGTTGCATAGGTGAAGTTTTGATGGGGGGTTGAAGTTTTGATTTTGGGTAACGTATAATAAAAATTATCATCAAGAAAACAGATATAAGTTGTGTATGTTAAGCCAGTTAGTTATGTCAGTGAGGCAAGCTTGGATTTGAGGGCAGATGGGGTTATGGATGTCTACTGGATGATATAGCATATCATCTGCACAGAGGTGATAATATACATTGTGTTCTTGAAGATGTCACATATTGGTTGCATATAGAGATTAAATAGAAGTGTGCTAAGACCTGCCAATGGACAGGAAATCTCTTAGTTTATAGTTGTGACAGAAAAAGCAAAAGAAAAAGTGTTTTACTTGTAAGGAGATGGTGAAGGAAATACTCCAAATTACTTTGCATTAATTGGCTTTGTTATGCTCTCTGAATGCTTGCTTCTGTGACCTAAGAAATAAAGGATCTTTATGTAAGGAAAATCTGTGAGAATATTGTACCAGATAAGAGTATAAACTGCATGAGGTGTGGTCTATTGGGAGGGGTGGTGAGCCCTCCCTGTATGTGTCAGTTTGTTCCCCTCTTGCACAGAGAAGGTGGTCTGGTGATTCCATCTGGCCAATGGAGTCAGCCTCCCCTTGGTCCGTACATCCTTCAGTAGCCATACTGTGAGGTGAAGGGAATGAATATTGGGAAGGAGTAGTGTCCAATGGTTCTGAGAGAGGAGTTCGGGCACACATCCAAGTCTGAAGAGTTGCGTCTTCACAAGATGAAGCAGAGGAAATCATGGCTGATGGGGCCAAAAAGGGGCTATGAGGATCATGGAGCCCTAGTTGGCTTGTAGCTTGAACAGTGTTTTGGGTATCAAGAGAATAGGATGACATCCATAGAGAAAATTCTTATTCCCAACGGAGAAGGAAGGCGTCCAGGGCCTGTCGGTGCAGGGACGGGAGCATGGAGCAAAAGAGTGGAAGCTGTGTGTTCTGCAGAGTAACGAAAAGATCTATGAGTGGGGTTCCCCATGTTTGAAAGATCCAAGCAGCCATCTCCCGATGTAGGGTTCACTCGCGTGGACAAAAAAAAAAAAAAAGATATGGTTTAACCTGTCCGCCAATACATCAAGCTTGCCCAGGAGGTACACTGAGGTGAATGGGTGTGCGATAGCAAAGAACCACAGGTGAAGTGCTTCCTCACAGTGGATAGGATCCTGCCCCCCCTTGTTTGTTCACGTAGAACATGGTAACCTGGTTGTCCATCCTGACTAAGACATGCTGCCCTGAAAGTTGGGGTTGAAAAAGCTGAAGGGCATTTGTTAGTACCTATAGTTCTAGGAGGTTGATCTGCAGAGTAGATGCCTGTTGTGTCCACAGACCCTGTGTGGTTAGGTCCTTCAGATGGGCTCCCCAACCTAGCTTGGAGCATCCGTTGTCAGGGTGCACTGAGGTAGAGGCATCTGAAAAGGTGATCCGCCGAGTAGGTTCTGTGGGGAACACGACCACTGAAAAGATTTGGTCAGCTGAGGGGTGATGTGGATCTGGTCTGAGGCGCCCTGTTGCTTGCATCCATTGAGAAGATAGAGTCCATTGAGTTTGCCGCATGTGTAAGCGAGTATAGGGGAAGATATGGACTGTCGAAGCCATGCATCTTAACAGATATAGCATCTCTCGAACTGTTATGCAGCTTTGCTGTTGCATTCCCTTTGCCAGCTCAATAAGGCAGGCACAACTATCTTGCAGAAGAAAATCTCGGGCCTGTTGAGTGTCTAAGAATGCTCTGATGAACTCCACACATTGAGCTGGAGTGAGGTAAGACTTTGGGAAGTTTAAGACAAACCCAGAGGTTGGAGCACCATGATGGTGCGATGAAGGGAGAGTTTTACCTCCTGAGGGGAGTCTGCCCTAATTAGCCAGTCATCTGGGGGTCTTTGTCTTCCCTTAAAGTGCAGAGATAAGCAGCGACTACTGCCATGCATTTTGTAAATATTCGTGATGCAGAGGCTAGGTTTAAAGGCAGCACGCAGTATCGGTAGTGTTTTTCTTGAAAACATGAAGCGCAGATACTGTATGTATGCCTCCTTTAGGTCTAGGGAACATAACCAATCGTGCCTCTGGGAGGTATGGGAAAAGAGTTCAAGGAAATTTTGAATTTTTCTTGGATCAGGAACTTGTTTAGGTCCCTAGATTCAAAATGGGTCTGAATCCTCCTGTTTTCTTTGGGATGAGAAAATATGGAGAGTAGAAGCCCATCCTTCCTTGAGGAGGAACTCTTTCTATGGCGCCCTGGGATAATAGGTTGGACACCTCTTCTTTTAAATGAGTGCTTTGAAGGGGATGGATGGGATAGTCCCCCTGCAAAGCTTGTGGGGGGTACGGTTTTGAAGTGAAGCAGATACCCCCTTTGGACGATGCTGAGAGCCCACTGTTCTGAAGTTATAAGGTGCCACCTGTGGGCATAGGAGCAGGGCCTGCTTGCTATGTGGAAGGGCTGGGGACCCTCCAGAGGCAGAGTGGCAATGCTCTCTAGAAAGGAGTAGAAAGCCAGGCACAGGTTGTGTGTGAGCCAGTGATTGAGGCTTAGGAGCCTTGGGCTTTTTGGGTTGGCGAGGGCCCTGCTGCCGTTGAGTATGCTGAGGCTTGTAAGCAGCTGAAGGTGGGTAGGAAGGATAATATCCCTTCTTAGAATAGAAAGGTTTCTTGGGAAGAACCTTCCTTTTGAAGAAGTCAGTCGTTTTCCTGGAAAGGCGTTTGAGGGTGAGATCATCTCTCCAAATTTTTCTCTCCAACCCTTTCCAAAAAAAGGTTTTCTTCTGTACATGGGATATTGGCCAATTTGTCCTGGACCCACTGTTCAAGATCCGATGCCTGTAGCCAAAGCCATCCTGCAAGCCCCAGTGCAGACTGCTGAAGCTCTGCTTTTGACTCAAAGGCATTAAAAGAGGCCCTGGTAATAAATTTTGAAGTATTTTGACCTTGCTTGATGAGTGTCTCGAACACACTGTTTATCCTCAGGAAGCATGGGGGCAAACATCTTCAGATCCCTACAGACATCTTTTAGGAACATGCCCATGTATAGCATGTAGGAATTTAACCTAGAGGCCAACTTGCATGCCTGAAAGCATCGATACCAAAAGGTACAGAGTGTACTCAAGACCCTACCCAGAGGCATGGAAGAGTGATTATTTGGTCTCTTTATTCGGCACATCACCGACTCCACCACCATTGAGTGGTGGGGGAGCTGAGGCTTCTGGAAGCCTGGGCACTCTGGTACATGGTATCGAGCCTGTTACTGATGGTGTGATGAAGGAATTTCCCACATGTGGAGCATAAGATGTGATGCACCGGTAAAGTAGCTGCTTCTTTGGGCGTTGGAAAGTAATAGAGTATCTCCAATTCCTCTGCTCTCAGTTCCTTCTCCAAGCATACTGTGATGGCCAGTCCTGCTGCCATGTCCGTATGAAGTCCTGGAAAGACATATCTTCTGGTGGAGACCTGTGCCGCTTCTGTGAAGGGGAAAGGTCTCAAGGGATGTCTGGAAGTTCCTGCAAATCCAGTGATCCCTTGTCAGAATCAGAAGAACTGGAATCAGAGTCTGACAGAAAGTCAAAGTATCAGCAGTCTTGTGAATGACTTTGATGCTGATACTGATGCTCAGAGGTATCAGAATCGGGAGAGCCCTGGCAGTTTTTGCCTGTTGGGTACCGGAGGTATTGGCTGGTTCCAATGGAGGCATCTGTCCCGGAAGCTCAATCAAAGTGGATTTGAGGGCCAGCATCAGTGCTGATACATCTGGCTTTAGGCAGGATGCTGAAGCCTGCAAGTTGCAGTTGACGATACTGTCTGTACTGAGGCTGCCAAGAGTGTGGCCAAACTCCTCTCAAGATCCAGCATGCGCTGGTTCAGGGAGATGGCCTTTGTCTGGGTGGAATCACTGACGGGGCTTTGAGCCACCATCCTAGAGCATGGAAACGGTAGCTCTCCAGAGGTCAATTCCTTGGAGCGTCCTGGAGCCCCTCTTGGGCTTTGGAGGAGAGGTCCTCCCGCCAGGGCTGCTTGGTTGGCAGGTCTGCATCGGAAGCATCCCTAGGAGAGTCTCGATGCTTATGCTGGGATTTTCCTCTAGTCTCGGTATTTGTCTTTGATGCCGATGACTTAGTAGAAATCTGAGACTTACTTTTATGTTTGGACTTGAGAGACCTGAGACCCATGAGGTTGATTTCCTCGATGATGTGGAAGCCACTGAAATAGAGTACGGGGCAAACAGCGATCCATCCTCGGCCCGCAATCTGGGGGTTATCTTTGACTCCTCCCTCTCCTTCTCCACACATATCCAGCTCGCAGCTAAGACTTGCCGTTTTTTTCTCTACAACATTAGCAAAATCCACCCCTTCCTTTCTGAACACGCTACTAAAACGCTTGTCCACTCCTTAATCTCCTCTCGCCTCGACTACCGCAACCTACTCCTCGCTGATCTCCCTGTGAGACATCTCTTTCCCCTTCAATCTATTCAAAACTCTGCTGTTCGACTCATCTTCCACCAGCCTCGCCATGCCCATATTACTCCCCTTCTCAGGTCACTTCACTGGCTCCCTATCCGTTTCCGCATCCAGTTCAAGATTCTCCTCCTGACCTATAGATGCATTCACTCTACAGCACCTCACTACCTTTCATCTCTTCTCTCCTCACAACCCCTCTTGGAAACTTCACTCTTCTAACAAACTATTCCTATCCAGGCCCTTCACTCACACCCCTAACTCCAAACTTCGCTCCTTTCACCTTGCTGCACCTTACGCCTGGAACAACCTACCCGTGTCTATACGCCAGGCACCCTCCCTAACCCTCTTCAAATCCAGATTGAAGATCCACCTCTTCACTGTCGCTTTCAGATCCTGACTTCTGTCCTTTGTCTTGTACCGACTTCCGTCTTTTGTCTTGACTAAATGGTAAATGCCATATTTTGTTTTGGCCCTAATAGACTATTGCTATATGTTTTGCCCTGAATAGATTATTGCTATATGTTTTGTCTTGACTAGATTGTAAGCTCTGACGAACAGGGACTGTCTCTTGCATGTATATCTGTACAGTGCTGCGTGCAACTGGTAGCGCTATATAAATGCTCAATAGTAGTAGTAGTACTGTCTGGCTCTGTTCTTTCAGCCTCTGTCATTTGTTGACACAAACAAAAATTTGTTAAATGGCCATGGCCCAAACAGTTTAGACACCAATCATGTTTATCTGTGACCGATATAGTACCTGCACATTTGGTACATTTCTTAAAAGCACTAGTAGGTTTTCCCATCTTTAAAAGTGCTCCTTCAGAATTGAAGAGGATATGGAGGTCTAAAAGCCTAGTTAGCGGTGAAACACACAGGAAAAGAAAAAATAGAAAAGTTTAAAACTAAAAAGAAAAATGTAAACTGGACAGTGTCTGATTTGATGGAGTCAGTGTCGACAGAAAGGCAGAGCACAGTATTTCACCAAAAATAAGTTTTTCGGCGGTAACAGGATTAAACAACCTGCTGGCTCCATGGAAAATTAAGAATTGAGAAGAGGAGTGGAAAGTTGGGAAGGCAGACATGCAGGCGCGGTGGAGTGCTCCCAAAGGATTTCCAATTGGACATTGGAAAGCATTCCCACATGGGCTCCATCGGTTCAAACGTCGCCCATATGTGAAAACTGCATTCCTGCTTGTTCTAGGAGATAGAAATTGTTTCTAGAGACCTTTAGAAAGAGGCCTTCCAGTTAGGGGGGCAAAAGACTTGTGAAACTGTTTTTAGATGGGTATTAAAACCAAGTGACAGGTCAAAGGGGCAATATGAAAGGCTCCCTCCATCAAACCAATGGCTGTATAAATCACCCAGGAAATTGTTAAGAGATTACCTTAGAAGCACAGATCAGGGGACTGTGTAGCAAGCCAGCTTTTACTAGGTGTTTTCTCTCCCACCCACCCCAGGCATAATCTTAGCTTTATAAGCTCTTAAACCTATTAAAGGGAAAAAGGTTGTCAAATTCACTTCATGTGTAGCAGGTTATCCTCAGCAGGGATAGACTGATTAATCTTGAGGTGAATTAAGTCCCTTAAACTTATTAGGCACAGTTGTATTAGTATCTCTAGCAACTTTAAGTAGACAACTTAAATAGCTAAACAAAATCTTAAAACGAAGATGCAGACAGCAGTCCAGCAGCAAGAAGGGGGCTATTAGTCTTTTGCATTGAGTATCACATGTACGATTTTCTCCCAGTGGGTGACTGGTCTTGTGTGCACTAAGTGCAAGGAGCTCTCTGCCCTCAAGGAACAAATCCGGTCTCTGAAGGCTAGAGTGACAGACTTGGATGACATGGTAGCCTATCGGTTGCCATAAAGAAGAGAGGTCATGTGAAAGGAAGTGATCCTGTAGCTAGGACCTGTCCTCCAGGTGCTGTAACACCCTCTCGCAGAGGTTTCCTCAGGGCCATGTGCCCATGAGGAAGGGTTAGAACGGATGTTACAGTTGGCGATTTGATCATTAGGCACGTAGATAGCTGGGTGGCTAGTGGACATGAGGATCGCCTGGTAACATGCCTGCTTGGTAGCGGACCTCATGTGCCACCTAGACAAGGTTTTAGATAGCAATGGGGAGTAGTCTGCTGTCTTGGTACATGTTGGTACCGATGACATAAGAAAGTGTCAGAGGGAGGTTCTGGAGGCCAAATTTAGGATTTTAGGTAGGAAGTTGAAATCCAGAATTTCTAGGGTAGCATTCTCTGAAATGCTTCCTGTTCCACGCACAGGACTCAAAAAGCAGGCAGAGTTCTGGAATCTCAACGGGTGGATGAGACTATGGTGCAAAGAAGAGCATTTTGGATTCGTTAGGAACTGGGTAACATTCTGGGGAGAGGAGGGGTTTTTCTGAACAGACTGACTGCACCTTTAACAAGATGGAACTAGGCTACTGGCATTTACCTTTAAAAAGGAGATAGAGCAACTTTTAAACTAGATAATAGGGGAAAGGTGACAGTCACCCAAGAGCACATGGTTCAGAAGGATGTATCCTTGAAGGATACTAGCAAAAGAGGGAAGTTAGGGCATCCCAGAGGTTCCAATAAAGATAAAAGTAACCCAGTTGTCCTTAAGTACAGAGCTGAAATATTCCAAATTACCCCTATCAACTGATAACCATTTTAATATGAATAAAATGCAACCTCTAAAATGCTAGAAGTCTAAAAAATGAGATGGGAGAGCTAAAATATATAGCACTAAATGAAAGGTTAGATATGATTGGCATCTCAGAGATCTGGTGGAAGGAGGACAATCAAAGGGACACTGTGATACCTGGGTACAAACTATATCACAATGATAGGGTAGACCAAATTGATGGAGGGGTTGCACTCTATGTTAGGGATGGCATTGAGTCACATAGGATTCAAGTTTTGCATGGAACAAAATACACTGTAGAATCTCTGTGGATAGAAATTCCATATAAAAAGGCGAAGAAGATGGCAGCGAGTGTGTACTACCGACTGCCTCACCAGAATTAATAGATGGATGATGAAATGCTAAGAGAAATCATGGACGCTGCTGCCAGCTTCCTACATGGTGCCTCCAGAAGAGACCACAGCAACAATCTTAAAAGCCCTACACTGGTCTACACTGATCAATTGCTGGCTCACCTACAAAGTAGCACTGCTGACCTTCAAGGCCATCAACAAAATATCCTCCACTTCCCTAACGGACCTTCCCCACCCCACTCCTCCAAACAGATCCAGAAGGTCTTTCGCTACCAACACACTAGTAATCCCCAAGGAAATAACAATATGCTCTCAGGCAACAAAGAACAGAGCCTTTGTATTCTACGCACCTACTTGCTGGAATGACCTCCCAACCACTATCCGAGAAATCACTGACCTCACCCAATTCAGGAAGGTATTAAAGCACCATCTTTTTCTTCTACATTACTCAAACTCCAACGATACAACTCCACCCACCATACCCTCACCCAACTTGACACCACCACCAGCACACCCTAATCAGCTTGAGGCAACTGCACTCACCAGCCCAACCATCTAAATTGTAAATATCTGTCGATCCTGTACATAGTTATTTGAGCACACCATGTCTCTACAACAGCTCAGTGAGACATTGCTCAGCTTGTATATAGTTACCCCAGTTCTAAATCCAAGTTGCAATACCTGTTCAATGTAAGTACAAAGCAGGCCCTCCCTGCTTTTTACAAAGAAATGTAAACCGCACTGATTTTAAAGAGTGCGGTATAGAAAAGCTTTAAAAAAAATAAATAAATGATGGAAGCTAACAAAAGTTAGAACAGTAATAATGGGCGATTTAAATTACTCTGGTACTGACTGGGTCAATGTCGCTGCAGGACATGCTAGGGAGATAAAGTTTCTAGATGAAATAAATGACTGCTTCTTGGAGCATTTTATTCATGAACCGATAAGAGGGGAAACTATTCTGGACCTAGTCCTTAGTGGAACACAGGAACAGGTGCAAGAGATAAGGGTGTTGGGGCCACTTGGCAATAGTAATTATAGCATGAAGACATTTGATTTAATAGAAGGGCAGCAAGAAAATTCACAGTACTATCTTTTAACTTTAAAAACGGGATACTATGATAAAATGAAATAAACAGGAAAAAACTAAGAAACAGCTGCAAAGATTTACATCAAGTATGGGTGTTTAAAAATACCATCTTGGAAGCCCCAGAACAGATGTATTCCACGCTTTAAGAAAAGTAGAAGGCCAAAAAACAGCCAGTATGGTTTAAAGGATAGGTCAGAGAAGCTGTTCTAGCCAGACATCATCTTTCAGGAAATGGAAAAAGGAGCTAAATGACAAAAACAGGAAACATAATAAGCACTGACAAGTTAGATGCAAGGCATTAATAAGACAAAGGGAGAATTTGAAAAGAAGCTTACCATGGAAGCAAAATGCATAATAAAAACTTTTTCAAGTACGTACATTCATACCAAAAAACATGTGAGTCAGTCAGTTGGATGATAGAGTAGAAGGGACGCTAAGGTAGGACAAAGCCTTAGCAGAGAGACTGAATGGATTCTTTGCTTACGTCTTTACTGAAAAATATGTAGGGAAGTTCACCATGCCTGATATGGTATTTAAAGGTGATATATCGGAAGAAATGAAAGAAAGCATAGTTACTCACCTGTAACAGGTGATCTCTGGGAACAGCAGGAATTGAGTCTTCACATATGGGTGACGTCGGTACCAACAGAGCCCACGTGGGAACTCTCACCAGGGTCCAATAGGAAAGCTTTTAGGAGCATCCCACTGTGCCTGTGTAGCTGCCTTCCCGCTTTTCCAGCTCTCCCTCCTCAGTTGAGTTTGTAGCTGAGATGAAAGGCGAGAAGAAGAGGTAAAGTACAACTCCTAGGGGGGGGGGGGGAAGGGTGGTTGTGAAGACTCAATTCCTGCTGTTCCCGGAGATCACCTGTTACAGGTGAGTAACTACACTATCTCCAGGAACAAGTAGGAATGTAGTCTTCACAAATGGGACTCCCTAGCTTGGAGATGCCAGAGAGATGACCTCAGAGCGAGCTGTGGAACACAGGGCTAAGTAGTGGTCAAATGTCCTCCAAGGATGCCTGGTATCGGAACCTGGGACGGAGGGTAGGAGTTTATCTAAGTCTGAAAGAGATGCTGGAGAACAGCTTGGCCAAACAGGCATCCCGGCGGGAGTCCTTCTCTAGGCAATAGTGAGCAGCAAAAGTATGGACAGAGGACCAGGCTGCTGCTTTGTATATTTCATCAATTGGTACAGAGCGCAGATTTGCCATGGAGGTAGCCATTGCTCGAACATTATGTGCAGTGACGTGACCCTCAAGAGAGCCTTGCACTGTCATAAGCAAAGGAGATACAATCTGTTATCCATTTGGAGAGAGTTCGCTTGGATAAGTGTAGCTACTCACCTGTAACAGGTGTTCTCCAGGGACAGCAGGAATCAGTCCTCACTTATGGGTGATGTCGGCACCGACAGAGCGCGTGCGGAGAAATTCCCCAGCTTTCAAAGAAAGCCTTTGGGATTGCTACCAGGTAAACATAGTCCTCTTCCCGCCCAAGGGTGCCATCTTGCTCAGTCAGGTCCCTTAACTCAAGCCCTACCAAACAGATGACAAAGGAAGGACAAAAAATACAGCAACTCATCAGGGGAGGGGGGTGGGTAGTGAGGACTGATTCCTGCTGTCCCTGGAGATAGCATAGTTACTCACCTGTAACAGGTGATCTCCGGGAACAGCAGGAATTTAGTCCTTACATATGGGTATCGTCGGTACTGACGGAGCCTGCGTGGGAACGCTCCCTAGCGTCCAATTAGGAAGCTTTTGGGAGCATCCCACAGCGCCTGCGTGCTGCCTTTCCCAACTGCCTCTCTCCAGTTGAGTTTTAAAGCTGAGACAAAGAGAGAGAGAGAGGGAAAGGGAAAGATAGAGAGATACAACTCCTAGGGGAGGTGGGTGGGTTGTGAGGACTAAATTCCTGCTGTTCCCAGAGATCACCTGTTACAGGTGAGTAACTATGCTATCTCCAGGAACAAGCAAGAATGTAGTCATCACATATGGGAACTCCCTAGCTTTAGATGCCAGGGAGAGACCCCAGAAGTTGTGCGCCCCTGAGAAGGGCTCCACTTCCCCCCATGGATCTCTGGCATCCAACCAGGGATGGTGGGTAGGCGTTGATTAGGTATGGAACAGGTGTTGGAGAACAGCCTGACCAAACAAGGCATCCCAGCGGGAGTCCTTGTCCAAGCAGTAATGGGCTGTGAAGGTATGAACCGAGGCCCAGATGTCGTCGATAGACACAGTGCAGATGAGCCATTGAAGCTGCCATGGCTCTCACATTGTGAGCTGTGACATGGCCCTCCAGAGGAAGATTCTTACTCTGATAAGGAAAGGATATACACTAAGCAATCCAGTTGGATAGTGTTCTCTTGGAGACTGGAAGTCCCAAATGAGAAGGATCAAAAGCAACCAAGATTTGAGAGGACTTCCTATGTTGCTGTGTTCTTTGTAATTAAAAGGCTAAAGCTCTTTTACAGTCCAAGGTATGAAGATTCCTCTCTGCATTTGATGCATGAGGCCTTGGAAAAAAAACAGATAGGTAGACCGCTTGGTTTAGATGAAAAGGCAAGACCACCTTTGGCATAAAGTGTGGATGAGTCCTAAGGACTACCTTGTCATGATGGAACCTTGTATAAGGTGGATCAGCTACTAGCGCTTGCAACTCACTAATGCGACATGCTGATGTGATTGCAATGAGAAAGATAACCTTCCAAGAAAGGAATTTCATGGAGGTAGTAGCTAAGGGTTCAAAAGGTGGCTTGATGAGCTGCCCAAGAACCAGGTTTAAGTTCCATGCCACCGGTGGTGGCCTAATGGAAAGCTTAGTTAGAAGAAGGCCTCTCATAAATCTTGCTATAAGAGGATGAGAGGAAATAGGCTGTCCATTTAGAGGCTTAAAGGAAGCTGCAATAGCACTCAAATGGACTCTTACTGAGTTAGTCTTAAGACCTGCATTGGATAAATGAAGGAGATACTCCAGAAATGATTCCAGAGGTATCGCAGGGGGTTAAGACCCTTCTGCGAACACCATATGGTAAACCTTTTCGACTTGAAAGCATAAGAGCGTCTCGTGGAAGGTTTCCTGGAAGCAAAAAGAATATCTTTTACTTGCTGAGAGAGATTAAGATCATGTAGATTTAGGCCTTCAGCAACCAAGCCCTGAGACGCAGAGACTGGGGACTGGGATGCCATAACATTCCGTCCTCCTGGGATAGGAGATCTGGAGCAGACCCTAGCTCCAGGGAAGGAGCTTGAGAGAGATGTAGAAGCAGAGGGTACCACACTTGCCTTGGCCAATGTGGAGCTATGAGAATCATATGGCCTCTGTCTCTCTGAAGCTTGAACAGGGTTTTGGGAATTAGGGGAATGGGTGGAAAGGCATACAGGAAGTCTTGACCCCAGTAAAGGAGGAAAGCATCCCTGGCCTGAGCCCCCGAACCAGAATTCTGGAACAGAACCGGGGAAGTTTGGCATTCCACGGACTTGCAAAGAGGTCTATGTCCGGGGTTCCCCAAATTTGAAAAATCTTGGCCACCTGGTCTGCATGCAGAGACCACTCGTGTGGAAGCAGAACTCGATTGAGTCTGTCTGCCCAAGAGTTTTGTATGCCTAGAAGATACCAGGAGATGAATCTGATGCTCTCTGGCAAGGGCCCATAGTCGCAATACTTCGTTGCAAAGTGACAGAGAGCCTGTTCCCCCCTGCTTGTTCACATAGAACATGGCTACTTGATTGTCCGTATGAATGAGGACTGTCTTGTGCTCAGCAGGGTGTGGAACACTCGAAGAGCAAGGAAGATTGCTCTGAGCTCCAAGAGGTTGATATGCAGATGAGTCTCCTGTGGAGACCAGGTGCCTTGGGTGGAGAGGTCTTGCAGATGAGCTCCCCAACCCATCGGAGAAGCATCTGTTGTGAGAGTTGCTTGGGGTAAGGGTTGTTGAAAAGGGGACCCCAGCAACAGGTTTTGAGTGGACTTCCACCACTGGAGGGACAAAATAAAACGACTTGTGTTTGCTATTTTGTCTGACAGGCATCCTGATGCCTGGGTCCATTGGGTGGATAAAGTCCACTGGGCTGCCTTCATATGAAGGCAAGCATAGGAAACCACATGCACAGTAGATGCCATGTGGCCTAGTAGTTGTAGCATTTCTCGGGCAGTGAGATGAGCCTTTAGCACTGCTTGAGAAGCTAACTGCACCATGCGAAGGCAGCGGGCCTGGGGGAAGATAGGCCCTTGCCTTTCTGGTATCCAGCATAGCTCCTATGAACTCCAAAGACTGAGTGGGAGTTAGACTGGATTTTGGGATGTTTATTACCACACCCAAATACTGAAGGATACGCATTGTGCAGGATAGAGAAGTCCTGGCCTCTGACTCTGTTGGGGCTCGAATGAGCCAGTCGTCTAAGTAGGGGAAGACGAATATCCCTAGAGTGCGGAGAAATGCTGCTACTACAGTCATGCATTTCGTGAACACCCTTGGTGCTGAGGCCAGGCCAAAAGGAAGCACCCTGTATTGGTAGTGCTTTCCTTGAAAAAGGAACCGAAGGAACCTTCTGTGAGTTGGATGGATGAGAACATGGGTGTACGCATCCTTGAGATCTAGAGAACAAAGCCAATCCTGACTCTGAAGGTATGGCAGTAGAGTTCCGAGAGAAATCATCTTGAATTTCTCTTTGACAAGGAATTTGTTCAATTCTCTGAGGTCCAAGATAGATCTGTATCCCCTTGTTTTCTTTGGGATAAGGAAATAGGGGGAGTAGAACCCTGTACCCTGCTGATGGATGGGTACTTCTTCTATTGCCCCTTGGGCAAGAAGCATAGTGACCTCCTGACCTAACAGGTTGATGAGAGAGGTCAGAGAATTGAACTGCCTCATTATTGTGGAAGGGGCATGCTCAAAAAATGAAGCTTGTACCCCTCCTTGATGATGGAGAGTGTCCAATGCTCTGCTGTTATCTGCCCCCATCTGGGGACAAAGTGACATAACCTTCCTGGAATGGTGGAAGGCTCTGGTCCCACGAGAGCCAGGAAGGCTAAGTTCTCTAGCTGAAAGTCAAAGGCCTTGTGGAGGCTGAGACTGCTGGGACGGTTGAGGCTTAGCAGAATTTGCTTTCTTCTGTTTGGGTGGTTGCTGACCTTTCCTGACAAGCTGACCTGCAGAATGTCCCTGCTGAGCATAAGCAGGATAATATCTTTTCTTCTTAGAAAATAATGGTTTCTTGAAAGATTTCTTTCTAGCAGGATCAGCTGTGGACTTGGATAATCTATCCAAGGTGGAGTTGTCAGCATCCAGCTCATTGGCCTTTTCCTGCCAATCTCTACCAAACAGGTTCTCACCAGTATAAGGGATATTTCCCAATTTGTCTTGTACCCAGAGCTCCAGATCAGATGCCTGGAGCCAAGCAATTCTACGTGCACCTATGGCAATGGCAGAGGTTCTGATTATGCACTCAAAGCAGTCAAAAGCTGCACGGTTGACAAATTTAGAAACATCTTGGGCATGTTTGACCAATGTGAGAAAATCCTGTCTTCTATCCTCAGGAAGAATAGGACTCAAGGCCTCTAAATCACCTGTGACCTCCTTCAGGAACATTCCCATGTATAGACTATAGGAACTGATCCTAGCAGAAAGCATGGAAGCTTGGAAGACACAACGTCCAAAAGCATCCAGAGTTCTGCACTCACGTCCTGGAGGATTAGAGGCATGCCTCTTTGCACTCTTGATCCTTCTCATAGCTGATTCCACTACAATAGAGTGGTGAGGAAGCTGTGTTTTTTGGAAACCAGGACAAGGAGGGACTCGATACAGAGTATCCAGTCTATGAGAATGAGGAGAGGTGGTAAGAGGTGTCTCCCACATTCTTAACATGAGATCATGCAAAATCTCATGAATGGGCAAGGTAGCTTCCTCCTTAGGAGTTTTGGGATATTGTAAAATTTCCAACTCCTTTGCTCTGGGCTCTGTTTCAGGGGCAACAGTAATGGACAGACCCCGAGCCACCTCCCTGATAAAATCCTGAAAGGAAATATCCTCTGGAGAAGACATCCTACGCTTAGGGGAGGAGGGCTCCTCTGGGAGGAACATTCCTGCATCGACAGAACTGTCAGAATCCTCAGATTCTTCTGAGGACTCGAAGTACCGTCTGTCCGGATGCTCTTGAAGAGCCCGATACCCGTACCGACCGAAGTCGGTACCGGGAGTAATCGGTACCGGAACGCATCGGATGACTGGGTACCGGCAATCCAGACACCGATGTCGATGTTATCGGTACCGGTACCAATACCGGTTGGATTTTCGGTCGCGGTTCCGAGGGCGTCGATGCCGCAAGGAGAGCCGCCAGACTGCATTCAATAGCCAGGACTCTCTGGTCTATCGACGCTGCCGATGCCAGGATGTCGGTACCGTAGAAAATCGCCGGTACCCCAGAGCATGGCACCAGTAGTTCTGCCGAGGTCGAGGCCTCGAGAATATCCTGGAGCCCCGATAATGCTTTGGAAGCCGAAGCCTCCCGCCGGGGCAATTTTGCCGGTGCAGAATCCTCAAGGGCAACGCCAGAGGCATCTCGATGCTTAAAAGGAGATCTACCCTTTGAGGACCGGCTAGACTTATGTTTAGTTACCTGAGATCCACAGGAGGAAGACGAAGCCCTGGAAGACGTCGATGCCACCGAAGCTGCATCAGAGGGCAACAGGGTACTGAGCTTGGCAGCTCGGTTCTGTCGACCTCTCTTGGACATCATGGCACAGGCCATACATCCCGAGATGGAATGGTCAGGACCTAAACATTTCAGACACCACTCATGGGTGTCAGTGACAGAGATGGTACCGCTACACTTGGTGCACATTTTAAAACCCGAGGAGGGTTTCTCCATTATGGAAAAAATCCTGGGCCTAAGGCCCAAAAATGGCGCGTGCACCTGAAAAGAAAAGGAAAAAGTACTAAGAATTTTTTTTTTTTTTTTTTTAAGAAAAGAATGAAAGAAAGAAAAAACGGCGGTACCGGTAAAACGTCGAGGAAGGCAGACGCGACCACAAAAAAGAAACATTTTCTGCGATGACAGGAACATGACCTGCTGGCTCCGTGGAAAATGAAGAACTGGAGAGAGGCAGTTGGGAAAGGCGGGAAGGCAGCACGCAGGCGATGTGGGATGCTCCCAAAAGCTTCCTAATTGGACGCTGGGGAGCGTTCCCACGCAGGCTCCGTCGGTACCAATGATACCCATATGTGATGACTACATTCCTGCTTGTTCCTGGAGATCACCTGTTACAGGTGAGTAACTACGCTTTCTCCAGAAACAAGCAGGAAGTCAGTCCTCACTTATAGGACTCCCTAGCTAAAGGCTACCAAACCTGTAACCAAAAAACGCCTCAGCGAGGCCATAAGCAGAAGCCGAAGTCCGAAGGAGCCAGAGTCCTCAGGGCAAAGCCCTCGGTAGCCGTGAGGAAGGGTCAGAGGGCAGGAGTTGCTTATACCCCTAACAGATTATGGAGTACAGCTTGGCCGAAGGCGCTGTCCCGGCGGGACTCTCTCCAGGCAGTAATGAGCAGCAAAGGTGTTCATAGAAGACCAGGTTGCCACCCAGATGTCCATCAGGGGCACGGAGCGCAGTGAGGCCACCGAGGCCGCTTTGGCTCGGACCCCGTGTGCGGCGAATCGACAATCCAGAGGGACTCCCGCCTTTGCATGAGCAAAAGCGATGCAGTCCACCACCCAAACCAAGAGGGTACACTTGGTGACTGCTTGCCCCTGTCTATTGGGATCGTAGGACACGAAAAGCCTCTCAGACTTGCGATGAGTCAGTGTGCTGCAAATAGAAGGTGAGAGCCAGTTTGCAGTCAAGGGTGTGAAGAGCTGCCAACGCCTGATCAGCGTGGGGCCTCAGGAAGAACGTCGGCAGCACTATCTCTTGGTTGAGATGGAAGTCGGCAACGACCTTGGGTAGGAATTTAGGGTGGGTACGGAGGACCACCCTATTCCGATAAAACCTGGTGTAAGGGGCGCCCCGGCCATGAGCGCCTGGAGCTCATTGACTCGGCGGGCTGAGGTCAGCGCTACCAGGAAGGTCACCTTCCAGGATGAGCGAACACATCGCCATCGGCTCGAAGGGTGGGCGATTGAGCTGTGTGAGTATCACGTTTAGGTCCCATTCCACCGGAGGGGGACAGATGGGCAGCTTGGATACAAAGAAGGCCCCACATGAAGTGGGAGACCAGTGGCTGCCCCAAGAGAGGTTTGTCCTCGATAGGGAGATGATTTGCAAAGATGGCACTCAAATGAACCCTGAGAGTTGGACGTCAGCCCTTCCCTTGAGAGGTGGAGGAGGTACTGGAGAACCAACTGAACCGGACACGAGAAGGAGTTGATCTGGTGTTCCGAGCACCAGATAGAGAAGCATTTCCACTTAAAGGCGTAAACCCGCTTAGTGGAATCCTTCCTGGAGGCGAGGAGGATTTCCTCGACCTCCTCTGGGAGGGCCAGAGAGGCTAGAGAGACCCGTTCAGCCGCCAGGCCATGAGGGATAGGGAGGTGAGGTTCGGGTGTAGCACTCGACCCTCCTCTTGCGTTAGCAGACCCCTGGCCAAGCCCAGGGGAACCGGAGGCTCCATTGACAGCCATAGCAAGACCGGGAACCAAGGCTGCCAAGGCCACAAGAATCAGTGATAACCCGTCCCGCTGAGCCTTGAACAGAGTACTCACAATGAGGGGAAAAGGCAGGAATGCATAGAGGAGACTGAAGGACTAGTCTAAGAGAAATGCATCGGGGGCCTCCAGGCTCGGATGTGGCACCGGGCCGCAAAAACATGGGAGCTGCGTGTTCTGAGGACTGGCGAAGAGGTCTATCGCCAGAGTCCCCCAGTGCAGAAACAGCCAGCCCGCTACTCCGGGATCCAGCCGCCACTCATGGGGGCGAAGGATCCGGCTGAGTCTGTCCACCAGGCCGCTCTCCTGGCCAGGCAGGTAAGTAGCCCTGAGAGATATCCTCTGCCAGGCAGCAAAAGAACAGATAAGGACCGCTTCCCGACAGAGGGAGCGTGATCCCGTGCCTCCGTCCTTGTTAATGTAGAACATAGCTACACGGTTGTCAGTTTGTACCAAAACCGACTTCCCGATGGGGTGATCCTCGAAGGCCCTCAGGGCCCATCGGATGGTTTGGAGTTCGAGCAGGTTTATCTGCTACCGAGATGCCTTGGGTGACTACTGCCCTTGTGTGCAGAGGGGCCCGCAATGGGTTCCTCACCCTGACAGGGAAGCATCTGTGATTAGCACCATGTCGTGCCATGGAGCCTGGAAGGGCGAACCCCGCAAAAGGTTGTGGGGGTTCTGCCACCAGTTCAGGAACAAGCGGAGGTCGGGGAGGACCTTGATAGGGTCCTTGAGGTGTCTGAGGGACTGGCTCCACTGGAACCAAGGCAACATTGAGCCGTCCGCATGTGCGGGTGGCAGTGAGGGACCACATGCACGGTCGAGGCCATGTGGCCCAGGAGACATAGCATGGCATGAGCGGTGACCTGGTGGGCACTTTGGATGCAGGCCGCTAGAGCTCGGAGACGGATGGAGTGATCCACTGGCAAGAAGGCAGTGGCCTGCTGAATATCGAGGCACACCCCAATAAACCCGAGGGCCTACACCGGCTCGAGGTGAGACTTTGGGTAGTTGACCAAGAACCCCAAGTTCTCCAAAAGAAGGACAGTGCGTGACATCGCTTGCTGGGCCTCCTCAGCAGAGAGGACCATAACGAACCAGTTGTCAAGGGTGAGCGGCGGCCACAACGAGGCACTTCGTGAAAACCCAAGGGGCGGACGCAAGGCCAAAGGGGGAGCACTCTGTACTGGAAGTGCTCTCCCTGCACCCTGAAACGCAGGTACTGACTGTGTTGTGAGTGGATTAAGATATGGGCATAAGCATCCTTCAGATACAAGGAGCATGGCCAGTCGCCCTGCCGGAGGAAGGGCAGCAGCACACCAAGAGATAACATCTTGAACCTCTCCCGCATCAGGAACTTGTTTAACCTGTGGAGGTCGAGGATGGGCCGCAGATCCCCCTCCCCCCCCCCCACCCCGTCTTTTTCGGGACGAGGAAATACCGGGAGTAGAAGCCCTGACCTCGAAGATGGGGAGGGACCTTTTTGACTGCCCATTGGGAAAGGAGAGAGTGCAATTCCCACTGCAGCAGACGTTAGTGTGCAGGGAGTCAAGGAGGCTCCACCAGAGAGAAAGGGGGTGGAAGCCTATCGAAGTGGAGGCAATAGCCCTCCTGGACAACCTGGAGAACCCAAGTGTCTGAGGTGATGAGCGCTCACGATAGGGCGAAGCAGGACAGGCATCCCCTCACTGGCTGCTGCATTGCCAGAGGGTGAGGGGCTATGCTGCTAGTGTCAAAACCCCTGAGTGGGTTGCAGGGGGGCCGGTGTTTGGACCTTCGGGCCCTTTGGTTTACGGTGCCCCTGGCCAGGCTTTCCTTGTGCCAGAGTAGTTGGCGTGGGGGTAGCCGGGTATGGCGGGTAGCCGCAATACTGGAGACCCTTCCTGGGCAAGAAGGGCTTCTTGGTTGGCTGCTTCTTCCGAGGTAGAGTGGAGATCTTGCGGGAGAGATGGGTCCTAGTAACGTACTCCATCTCGATCTCCGCATCCTTTTCCTCCATCAGTTTACCAAAAAGTTGTTCACCGAGGCAGGGCACGTCCAGGAGTTTCTCCTGCACCCATTGCTCCATATCCGAGGACTGGAGCCATGTCTGGTGGCAGGCCCCAATGCCCGCGGCCACCACCCGAGCCGATGTCTCGAAGCCATCATAGGAGGCTCGAGAGATGTACTTGGAGCAGTCAGCTACAGACTTCAGCAAGGTGCGGAATCTGTCGAGGGATTCCCCTTTGAGACCCGCGGAGAAATCACCAAGTTCCTTCGCCAACTCGCGTAGGAACATACCAATGTACAATTGGTATGCCTGAATGCAACAAGACAGCATGGAACCTTGATACACCTTGCATCCCAAGGTATTTAGGGCTCTCGACTCTCGGCCTGGCAGTACCGATGAGTGTGATTTCGGGCTTTTCTGCTTCCGCATGGCTGACTCCACCACCATAGAGGTGTGTGGGAGCTGGGTTTTCCAGAAGCCTCGCCCGTGCTGCACCTTGTACATAGTATCAAGGCACTTGCTCACGTTGGGGACCGAGGCTAGGGCCTTCCACATGCGGAGCAGTAGCCGAGACAGAATCGGTGAGGGATTCCCTGGGCAGGGACTCGTACTGAAGAATGTCGAGTTCTTCAGTACGAGGGTCCTCCTTGGCCGGGTGATCAGGTTGAGGGCCCGAGCCATGTCCCGAATAAACACCAAGGAGGTGATGTCTTCGGGTGGTGAACGCCACTGGAGTGCAGGCGGCGAGGGGTTCGACGGAAGATCCCGGTGGGTATGGGATTCCGGGGAGGTGTCCCCATCAGACTCCCAGTCCGAAAAATCGATCGAGTGATCTGAGCCGGGTGGTTTGCCTTGTCCGATGGCCGGAGGCCATGGACGATCTTGCCTCTGAGGAACGGGAGGGCGAGCGAGACCGACGTTGAGGACCCTCATGAGGCCCACGGCTCTTGGGGGTTTCCTGGATGGATATGGGTGTCCCACGTGAGGGACCCGCAGTCTCTGGGTGCAAGTCAAAGCTGGCCGTGAGCGCCTGCTGGGAAACAATGAACACAAACGCTGCATTCCAGTGCCAGCATAAGGGACTCCCATGGGGGCGTGGGGCCCTGGGACACCGATACCAGGGTCACCGGATCAGGTGTCTAGGAGGAGAAAGGGTCCTCACCGGGATGACCCTCAGGAGACTGGGCACCTTAACCGGAGGCCTCCGTTTCCCTGCGAGATACCTTGCGGGGGTCGCTCCTTGTCCGACTCTCGGGAACACTATAGAGGGCTAAGCAACCAAGCACGGGAGTGCTCGCGCTTGTCAGGAGCCCCAGACAGCAACTTCGAGGCCTTCTTCTTGCGTCATTCCATCTCAGAGGACCCCTGGTCAGAGTGCCACCTGGAATGTGGGGCCACAGGGGGAGAACCCACTGGAGGGGAGACGACCGAGGGTGCCACCAGGGACTCTGAGGTGGCCTTTCAAAAAATGTTTTCGGACTTCTGCTTATGGCTGAACAGGGCCTTAGAAGACATTTTCTTACAGAGTGAGCAGAGCTCTGGGTCATAGTCTGTTCCCAGGCACTGCAAACAACAGTCATGAGTGTCCATAAGTGACATGTTCCTAGAGCATCTATCGCATTTTTTAAATCCAGTGGCCATGGGGGCAAAAATGGCCCCTGCGAGGTCGAAGACCCACGCGGCCAGAGGTTAGAAGAGAAAAAAAAAAAAGAGGACGCGAAGCCCAAAAAGGAAAAATGTGCATCCCCGAGAGCTCTAACGGGTAGAGGACCGGTGCAACCAGAAAAGAGAGCTTGTTAAGGCAAGGAAAACAAAACTTTTTTCGAGGGACGAGGATGTGCATTTGAAGGGCTCCACGGAAAAAGGGAGACTGAGCAAGATGGCACCCTTGGGCAGGAAGAGGACCACGCATGCATGGTAGCAATCCCAAAGGCTTTCTTTGAAAGCTGGGAAATTGCTCTGCGCAGGCTCCGTCGGTGCCGACGTCACCCATAAGTCAGGACTGACTTCCTCCTTGTTCCTGAAGAACTGATAGTCCTAGATGACTGGAGTCAAAAGCGATGAAAAGTTGGGAAGCTTTTCTGTGTTCCCGAGTTCTCTGGAGATAAAAGGCCAGCACACATTTGTAATCCAGAGTATGATGGGGGTTTTTTTAAATTGTATTTATTTAAATTTATACCACCTTTCGACCATTCAAAGTGGTTTACAAATAATCAACAGAAGTAACAGGGCCTGGGAGAGCAGTCTATTGTACAGTGAACTAAACAGTGAACCCAATAGTATGACAATAACATACGTTAACACTCAAATCCAGAACCCAGCAGTGAGCTTTCAGTTTAAATTCAGAACCCAACAGAGGTTACTTCTGCCCTAGAAGAAAGAGGTCTAGGGAAGAAAACAGGGAGGTACACTGACTGGTTCATGTGAAATGGCGAGACCACCTTTGGCATAAAGTGAGGGTGAATCCTAAGGACTACCTGGTCATGGTGGAAACGTGTGTAAGGAGGATCAGCCACCAAAGCTTGAAGCTCACTGATGCGCCTTGCGGAAGTGAGAGTAATAAGGAAGGAGACCTTCCAGGTAAGAAACTTCAGGGAAGTAGTGGCTAGGGGCTCAAAGAGCAGCTTCATAAGCTGTCCTAAAGCCACATTAAGGTCCCATGCCACTATGGGTGGTTTAATGGAAGGCTTAGTTAATAGAAGCTCTCATGAAGCGTGCTACAAGCAGTTGAGAGGAGATGGGCTGACCATCCAAAGGTATGTGGGAAGCCGCTATGGCACTTAGGTGGACTCGTACCGAATTGGTCTTGAGTCCAGAGGAAGAGAGGTGGAGAAGATATTCAAGTAGTTTCCACGGGAGCTAGAGTCCTTAGAAAGGCAGCTACAACTGCCATACACTTTGTAAAGACTCTTGGGGCAGAGGCTAGGCCAAAAGGCAGGACTCTGTACTGATAATGTTTCCCCTGGAACAGGAAACGCAGAAATCTTCTGTGTTCTGGGTGGATAAGAATGTGAGTATATGTGTCCTTTAGATTTAGAGAACAGAGGCAATCTTGACTCTGGAGATATGGGAGAAGAGTACCTAAGGAGATCTTAAATTTCTCCCGGAGTAGATACCTGTTCAGTTTTCTGAGGTCCAGGATGGGCCTGTATCCCCCTGTCTTCTTTGGAATGAGGAAGTAAGGAGAATAGAAGCCCAGATCTTGCTGGGAGAGTGGAACTTCCTCTATTGCACCCTGCGAGAGAAGAGAGGTGACCTCCTACAATACAGAATGGTGAGAGGAGTTGAGAACTGAACTCTCTTGGTGGAAATTGGGGGGTGGACTTCGGAAGTGAAGTTTGTACCCCTCCTTTACTATGGAGAAAGTCCAGTGTTCTGATGTTACAAGACGCCACCTGTGGGCAAAGTGACAGTCTGCCTGGAATGCGTATGGAATCTGGAATCTCCAGAGGCAGGATGGCTATGTTCACCAGAAAGGAGTCAAAGACCCTAAGGAGGTTGGGTCTGCTGGGTTGGCTGAGACCTGTTTTGGTGGTTGTTGCCCTTTTTGAGGAGCATGGATGGGACAATGCACCGCGGGGTTGTAAGAAGAATAGTACTACTTTTTCTTATTGAAAAAGGGTTTCTTTGATATCTTCTTCTTAGCTGGGTTGGCAGTTGATCTAGAAAGTCTATTTAGAGTGGTGTTCTCAGACTCTAATTGAGATGCCTTATTCTGCCAGTCTTTGCCAAAAAGGTTTTCATCTGTGCAAGGTATATTACCCAGCTTATCTTGAACCCACTGTTCAAGATCAGAGGCTTGGAGCCAAGCAATCCTGCGTGCACCAATGCATATAGCTGAAGTTCTGCTGATACATTCATAAACAGTCGAAGGCTGCCCTGTTAACAAGTTTGGAAACATTTTGGGCATGCTTCACCAAGGTGAGATAATCGGCTCTCTTGTAGTCGGGGAGGAGATGAGCCATCAACTCCAAGTCCCTAGCCACCTTTCTAACATACCTATGTAGAGTATGTAAGAAATGATTCTGGCCTTTAACATGGAGGCCTCAAAACATCGACAACCAAAAGCATCAAAGGTTCTCGATTCCCTGCCTGGAGGGTTCGAGGAATGCAGTTTGGCACTTTTAATTTGACGCATTGCCGATTCCACTACCATGGAATGGTGTGGTAATTGCGTCTTTTGGAAGCTGGGGTACTCCAGTACCTGGTACATAGTATCGCGCCTTCTAGTTAGAGTAGTTATTCACCTGTAACAGGTGTTCTCCAGGAGCAGCAGGAATCAGTCCTCACATATGGGTGACATCGGCGCCGACGGAGCCCCCGTGCGGAGCATTTCCCCAGCTTTCAAAGAAAGCCTTTGGGAATTGCAGCGCGCATGCGCGGTCCCCTTCCCGCCCAAGGGTGCCATCTTGCTCAGTCTGATGACAGCTAAAAGACAGCAAAATAGCAAAAATAAATCATGACTGCAACTCCTAGGGGAGGAGGGAGGGTTGTGAGGACTGATTCCTGCTGCTCCTGGAGAACACCTGTTACAGGTAACTACTCTTTCTCCAGGACCAAGCAGGAAGTCAGCCCTCACATATGGGACTCCCCAGCTTAAGACTACCGGAGACCACTGTTCCCTCTAAGCTGTGCGCGTGTGCGCGCGCACACACCTAGCCGAGCGAGCGCACATACTTTACCACAGAGCGCACAAAAATTACGGCTCTGATTCTGATAGAAAACAACACAGACGTCTTAAAATTTAAAAGTTATGATTGTAATTACTAGAAATTTCCAGCTTCATTTAGTAATTGTCTATTTTCATTTAATTTGATTAAAATCAGTGTGGTGTACATACTGTATTCTGACATGTAGTCAAATTTTAAAGTATATAACTCCGAGTATCGTTGTGGCGCACAAAAATTTAACCTTCCTTCAAAAGCTGCACACAGCTGATATTTTATGCGCACACAGCCTACAGAAAATTAGAGGGAACATTGCCGGAGACCTCAAGCGGAAAAAATGAGCTCCCTCTAGCTCGTCAGCACGCAAGGAAGGAATCTTCTCTGAGAACGCCCACGACTGGTAGCCCAACACCAGGGCTGGAGGGTAGGAGTTGCCTAAACCCCAAAGAGATTATGGAGTACTGCCTGTCCGAAAGCACTGTCCCTGCGGGACTGCCTCTCAAGGCAGTAATGGGCCGCAAAAGTCTGGCTTGAAGACCTAGTAGCGGCCCGGCAGATGTCTGCCAACGGAAAAGAGCGGAGATGAGCCACTGACGCAGCCTTCGCCCTGACACGATGAGCCGTGACTCGACCCTCCAACAAGGGGCCAGCTGCCCCATAAGCCCAGGCGATACAGTCAGCGACCCACATGGACAAAGTACGCTTGGAGACAGGTAGCCCCAACTTATTGGGGGTCAAAAGAAACGAAGAGCTGAACAGCCCTCCGATGCTCCCGTGTACGGTCAAGGTAGAAGGACAACGCCCTCCTACAGTCCAGGGTATACAAACCATCTCAGCCCGGTTGGCATGCGGCCTGGGAAAGAAGGTCGGAAGAACCACCTCCTGATTGAGGTGAAAAGGGGAGACAACCTTAGGAAGAAACTTAGGGCGAGTCCGTAAGACTACCCTATTCCGGTAGAACCTAGTGTAAGGAGGATCAGACACTAGTGCCTGAAGTTCACTCACTCTCCTAGCAGAGGTAAGAGCTACCAAAAACAAGGTTTTCCAGGAGAGAAAACAGAGAGGGCAGGTAGCCATAGGTTAAAACGGAGGACAAGTAATCCACTGCAAGACCACATTCAGATCCCACTCAGGGGCTGGTGGACATAAAGGAGGCTTGAGCAGGAGGAGGCCTCTGAGAAAACGAGCCACCAAAGGGTGGCTAGAAAGAGGCCTCCCGTCCACTGGCGCGTGGTGCGCTGAGAGAGCACTAAGGTGAAATCTGACAGAGTTAGACTTAAGGCCCAGATTGGAGAGGTAAAGCAAATATTGCAACACTACCGGAAACCAAGCACGAGAAGGGATTCTCGCTGTGCTGAGCACACCAAGCGGAGAATCTACGCCACTTAAGAGCGTAGGATTTCCTGGTGGATTGCCGCCTAGAGGCCAAGACCACATCTTCCACCTCTCGAGGCAGTAGTAGGGGAGCCAGGACTGCCCTTTCAGCAGCCAGGCCATCAGATGAAGGGACTGGAGGTTGGGGTGCAAGAGAGTCCCCTGATCCTGAGACAGGAGATCGTGTTGAAACCCCAGAGGAAGAGGGGTGTCCACCGCTAGCTGCAGCAGAAGCAGGAACCACGGTTGCCTCGGCCACCTGGGGGCTATCAGGATCAATGAAGCCCCGTCCTTGAGGACTTCGAACAGCGTTATGGACACTAGTGGCGTGGGAGGAAACACATATAGTAGGCCTGTGGACCACGAGATCAGAAACGCATCCGCTGCTACTCTGAGAGGATGCGGTTGTCTGGAGCAGAATCTCGGAAGTTGCCGGTTCAGAGGACTGGCGAAAAGATCCATGGTGGGTAGGCCCCACCTGAGAAAGACCTGCTGAACCACCAACGGGTTCAACCTCCATTCGTGTGGTTGCAGAATCCTGCTCAGTCTGTCCGCCAGGTAATTTTCTTGACCTGGGAGGTAGACAGCCTTTAGGAGGATTCCGTGAGAGACGGCCCAAGAGCACAGCCGTTGTGCCTCCTGACATAGAAGGAAGGCGCCTGTGCCTCCTTGCTTGTTCACATAGAACATGGCAACTTGATTGTCTGTCTGGACCAGTACAGACTGGTGAGAGGCGAAGTGGGAGAAGGCTCTCAGTGCTAGGTGTATCGCCCGTAGCTCCAGGAAGTTTATCTGTTGAGCAGCCTCCCAAGGGGTCCAGAGACTCTGAGTATATGCCCCTTGGCAATGTGCTCCCCAACCGAGAAGAGAAGCATCTGTTGTCAGCACTTGAGAATGCAGAGGGGATTGAAAAAACACTCCGAGTACCAGATTCGGAAGATGAAACCACCATTGCAGAGAGGAGACTAGCAGGTCCGATATCTTTACTGAGTCCGCTAGGCTCCCCGTGGCCTGATGCCACTGAGTGCGAAGGCTCCACTGAGCCGGCCGCATGTGCAGGCGGGCATTGGGGGTGACATGAACCGTGGAAGCCATATGGCTGAGTAGTCTCAGGAATTGCTTGGCAGAGACCAAGGAATTGCTGCAAAACTGCCTAGCCAGATCCATCAGCCTGTGGGCTCTGTCCATAGGTAGAAAAGCCTTCGCTTGAAGAGTGTCCAATCTGGCCCCTATGAATTCTAAGTTCTGGGACGGGAGCAAAGTGGACTTTGCGAAGTTTATGACAAACCCCAAGTGCTGAAGTAGAGCCACAGTGCGAAGGGTGGCTTGATTGGCCTCCTGGGAAGATTGGCCCCTTATGAGCCAGTCGTCCAGGTACGGAAACACAAAAAGACCTTGAAGCCTCAGGTAGGCCGCCACCACTGCCAGGCACTTGGTGAACACCATAGGAGCGGAGGACAGGCCAAAGGGTAGTACTCTGTACTGATAGTAGTTTCCCCCACAACAAATCTGAGATATTGTCTGTGGTCTGGATGAATAAGGATGTGAGTAGACGCATCCTTTTGATCTAAGGAGCATTGCCAGTCTCCCTGCTGGAGGTAGGGCAGCAGGATTCCAAGGGTAAGCATCTTGAACTTTTCCCTCTCCAGGAACTTGAGGTTGCGCAAGTCTAGGATGGGTCTGAGGCCTCCTGTTCTTTTCGGTACCAGAAAGTACCTGGAGTAAAAGCCGTGACCTCTCAGGTGGTGGGGCACCGGTTCCACAGCCTGATCCTTTAGCAGACTTGCTAACTCCTGAAGGAGTAGGTCCCTGTGCAGAGGGAGTCTTGGAGGCTCCCCTGGAAAATAGGAGGGAGGTACCTGGTGAAAATGGAGAAGATAGCCCTTTTGGACTCTATGAAGAACCCAGGTATCTGATGTGACGGCTGACCACCTGTGGGCAAAGTGGGCCAGCCGGCTTCCTGTGCTGAGAGAAGCCAGCTCAGGAAAAGAGGCTATGCTTTCTGAGTCAAAAAACCCCACCCTGCTGAGCAGGGGCCGGTGTAGGTGGCTTGGGGGCTTTCTGCCTACGGGGCCCTTGACCCTGCCACTTGGCCTGCTGACCCTGTTGGGGAGCTGCAGAGGCCTGATAATGAGGGTATTGTTTATAGGCAGATGACTTCCTCGGGTAAAAGGTCTTTTTTCCCGAACCCTTCTTTTTCTGAGAAGGGGCAGAGGTTTTTCTGGACAGCCTAGTCCTGGTGAGAGTCTCTGTCTCGAGCTCAGCAGCCTTTTCAGCCATGGGTTTGCCGAAAAGGTTTTCACCCCGGCAGGGGACATCGACCAACTTGTCCTGTACCCATGGCTCGAGGTCGGATGACTGTAGCCAAGCCTGTCGGCGGGCACCGATGCCGGCCCCGGCTACTCGGGCCGAAGCCTCGAAGCCATCGTAGGCTGCTCGAGAGATAAACTTCGAGCACTCCCGAATACCAGTGGACAAGGCCTGGAACCTCTGCAAAGGTTCCTCAGAGAGACCAGCAGAGAACCCGGCAATCTCCTTTGCCAGGTCTCGGAGGTACATGCCCATGTAGAGCTGGTATGTCTGGACACGGCAAGCAAGCATAGAGCACTGGAAGCACTTCTTACCGAGGGCATCCAGGTTCTTGGCATCCCGGCCGGGAGACACCGAGGAGTGCATCTTCTGACTTTTCAGTCGATTCATGGCCGATTCCACAACCATGGAGTGGTGCGGTAATTGCGCCTTTTGGAACCCGGGGCTGTTGCGGACTCGATAGATTGAATCGACCCGCTTGCTTAACACCGGTGTCGAGGCCGGTGTCTCCCACATGCGGAAGAGCAGCCGCTCCAGCATCGGAGGAACCAGAACAGTAAAGGCCTCCTTCGGGGGAGAGTCATACTGGAGGGCCTCGAGCTCCTCGGCTCGAGGCTCCTCCTCGGGATCCGCGGGGAAGGCCAAGGCCTTGGCCATATCCCGCACGAAGTCCGAGAACTGGGTATCCTCCGGTGGGGATCGTCTCCGAGGTTCGGACTCGGGTGAGTCCGATGGGACACACTGAGTCTGATGTGTGCCGGGTGACTCTTTGTCCTCCGTCTCCCAGCCCGACTCCTCGGAGGAGGAATCGAGCGGCTCCGGTCGGGCGGGCACCGATGCCCTCTGCCCCGACGCCGAGGGTATCGGCATCGACGAGCTCGGCCCCAAACGGGAGGTCGAGGGAGACCGTGGCAGAGGATCAACTCGAGCCCGTATGGACTCGAGGATCGGTTCGGCCTCCGGGGTCGACTTGGACGTCGAGGTCCCGGTGGTCGGGGCAGATGCACCGGTGAGACCGGCGATCAATGCCCGCTGCTGTTCCATGAAGGCAGCGAAGCTGCTCTCGAAGGCCGTCAACCTGAGTCCGAGCTCAGGAGACCCAGCAGCCCCCGACTCGGGCCCCGACCGCGTCGGGCCCGACGTCAGCTCCCTCGGAGGAGAGTCCACGAGGACAACAGCACTTACGTGTCCAGGAGACTCCATCTCGACACAAGGATGTTTGGCAGGCCTCTCCGACTCCGAAGACCCGGGACGGCTATCGGGGCTATGCAACCTGACCCTCGAGGAACCAGGAGCGTCCACCGACACCGCCCTCGCGAGTTTCTTCTTCCTGCGATGTTCCCGCGAAGGAGACCCCCGCTCAGAGGAACCCCGATGCTGCTCGGGGCCGGAGTCCCGAGACGTCGAGGCCTCTGACGAGGTCCGGGCCCGGCTGGACGCGGAGTCAGAAAAAATCCTATCCTTTTGGTGCTGCCGACTCAACGCCTTCTAGGACATTTTGCCATACGGACCACAGATCATCGGGTCATGATCGGGTCCGAGGCAGCGGAGGCAGCAGTCATGTGTGTCGGTAAGAGACATAAATTTCTTACACCAATCACATTTCTTAAACCCGCTGGTAGCCATCGGGCGAAAAAGATCCCCTGCTAGGTCAAAAGACCGGGCTGCCAGGGAAAAAAGAAAAAAGACGCGAACGCCAGTCACAAAGGACAAAAACCGAAAAAGAGAAAAAGGACTCGATACCGGCGTATCGGTCCGAGCAGGAAAAGGATCCGGCATCGAACCGGAGAAAAAAGAGAAAAACAGGGAAAATCAACTTTTTCCTTGGGGAAAAACAAACTATGTCCGTCAGGCTCTGCGGAAAAAAAGAAGACTGAGCAAGATGGCACCCTTGGGCGGGAAGGGGACCGCGCATGCGTGCTGCAATTCCCAAAGGCTTTCTTTGAAAGCTGGGGAAATGCTCCGCACGGGGGCTCCGTCAGCGCCGACGTCACCCATATGTGAGGACTGACTTCCTGCTTGGTCCTGGAGAAGACTAGATTGTAAGCTCTGACGAGCAGGGACTGTCTCTCTTACATGTCTGTACAGCGCTGCGTACAACTAGTAGCGCTATATAAATGCTCAATAGTAGTAGTAGTAGTATGTGGAGAGATGGTTAAGGGTGTCTCCCACATTTGAAGCATAAGGTCGTGAAGTATTCGATGAATAGGAAGAGTAGCAGCTTCCTTTGGGGCTGCAGGGTATTGAAGAATTTCAAGTTCCTCAGCCCTAGGCTCCTTCTCCGAAGTCACCGTGATGGAGAGGCCTCAAGCAACATCGCGGATAAAATCTTGCAAAGACATGTCATCCGGAAGGGACATGCAATATTGTGGGGACGGAGATGGATCCTCCAGCAGAATTCTCATTTCCCTTGTACTGGCTGATTTGTCATCGGACGAATCGGAATCCGAAGACTCAAAGTATTGATGGGCAGGGTGCTCGCGCTCTGCCCGTACTCGATACTGCTCGAAACCGGCATTGGAAAGTTTCAGTACTGGAACCTCGGTACCCGAAATGGACTCGAGGGCCGGCATAGGTGGTAGTGTGGTAAGCGGCAAAAATGTTGATGCAGGCACCTTCAGTACTGTCATCAGTACTGATGGCTGAGGAATCGACTGTAGAGGCTTTACTGGTACAGAAGCCGCTAGCAAGGCCGCTAAGCTCCACTCAATAGCTAGGATACGTTGATCAATGAAGCTTGCCAATGTCTGGGTATCGGTATCTGAGTTGTGGCCCACGATCCCTGAGCATGGCACCGAGCTCTCCAGAGGTCAAGGCCTTGGTAGCATCTTGGGACCCCACTAACGCTTTGGAGGCAAGAACCTCCTGCCTGAGTTGCTTGGCTGGTGTCTCTCCCCCAGGGCAACGCCTAGGGCATCTCAATGCTTAGAAGGAGATCTACCCTTGGAGGGCCGGCTAGTCGTCGACAGAGACCTGGGTTTTGATATCTGAGATCCTTGGGAGGAAGATGAAGCTCTCGATGACGTCGATGCTACCGACATGGCATCGGTGGCAAAGAGGGTGCCGAGTTTCGCAGCTCTGTTCTACAGGCCTCTCTTTGTCATCTTCCTACAGAGAGAACAGTCAGACAATTGATGATCCGGTCCCAAACATTTTAGACACCAGTCATGGGTGTCTGTGGCTGAAAGTGTACTGCCACATTTGGAACACTTTAAAACCACTAGTTGGTTTGTCCAGTTTGGAAAACAAGGCCTAAGCCTAAGATGGAGTCAATGCGGCCTGAGGGAAGAGATACTCCCCTCAAAAAAGTTTTTTGTTTTTTTTTACAGAAAGAAAGAGCACCGACAGAGTTGGTAGCAGCGTCGACAGGAAGGCAGATGCGACCACAAAAAAATTAGAAAAATCAAATTTTCTGCAGTGACAGTAATTGCTTCTTCTTGTCGGCTCTGCAGAAAATGAACTGAGGAGGGAGAGCTGGAAAGGCTGATAGGCAGCTACGCAGGCGCAGTAGGATGCTCCCAAAAGCTTTCCTATTGGATGCTAGGGAGCTTCCCATGTGGGCTCAGTCGGTACAGATGTCACCCATATGTGAAGACTACATTCCTGCTTGTTCCTGGAGATGCAGATAAACCGGAAAGATGTACTACAACTATTTGATAAAATGAAGAGTAGTAAATCACCTGGACTGGATGGTATATATCTGAGGGTGTTGAAAGAACTGAAAGCTGAGATTGCTGACCTACTATTAGTAATCTGTGAACTGTCATTAAAATCATCTGTAGTACCTGTAGACTGGAGAATGGCCAATGTAATGCCAATTTTTAAAAAGGGTTGCAGGGGTGATCCAGGAAACTACAGACTGGTGAGCCTGACATCAGTACCGGGCAAAATGGTAGAAACCATTATAAAGACTAAAATTGCTGAGCATGTGGATAGTCATGGTTTAATGAGAGAAAGCCAACATGGATTTAGCCAAAGAAAGTCTTGTTTTACTAATCTTTTATATTTTTTTCAAGGTATAAATAAATAGGTAGACAGAGGTGAGCCATATGATATACTGGACCTGGATTTTCAGAAAGCCTGTGATAAGGTCTCTCATGAGAGATTTTTGGCCAAACTAAACAGTCATGGGATAGGAGGTAGTGTACTATTGTGGATGAGGAACTGGTTAAAAAATACAGAAAGCAGAGAGTAGGGCTAAATGGTCAATTTTCTCAATGGAGAAAGCTAAATAGTGGAGTACTCCAGGCATCTGTGCTGGGCCTGCTGCTTTTTAACATTCGTAAATGACCTGGAAATGGGAATAATGAGCGAGGTGATGAAATTTGCAGATGATACAAAATTATTCAAAGTTTTTAAGATAAGAAGACTGATATACTGCAAGAGAACCTTGATAAATTGGAAGACTGGACGTTCAAATGGCAGATGAAATTTAATGTAGAGAAGGCAAGGTTACGCACCTAGGGAAGAACAACCCAAACTACAGTTACATGATCCAAGGTTCCACCATTAGGATCCACCACTCAAGAAAGATGTGTACATCATCATGAATAATATGTTGAATAATATATTGCAAAGCAAGATAATACTTTGCCTAAAAGCTCTCAAAGGGGTTTTGCTGTTCATTTTTAAAAGCCAAGTCTTTTTTCTATACTATAAAGGGGGAATTATTTTTGTTTTCTTATGGTGTTGGGTAAGGTTCTGTCAGTTAGAGCTCATTGTCTTTGTTCTAGCTACCCATTCACAGCTAACTCTGAGGCCACTGACCTCATCAGGTATTAGGTCCCTCCTTACACCCTCTCACCTCATGTGAGCATTCTTGCTTTATAGGGAAACTCCCCAATTAGCTACACACAGGGACATAAACAAGCACTGTTAGAACACACTTAGAAGAGTTTAACTGCTTTTTCTCTTAAAGGACAAGTGAGGAACAGGTAGGAACTTTGGTAACTCTCTCTTACTTCAACAGGTACCAAAGCTCCATCAACTAAACAATGACTGGGAAAAATTGTATTGCTAAAGCTGTTGTCCTTGTTACAGCTTCTGCCTCTGTCCAGAGAGAGATCCCAATGCCAGTTGAAGGATCGGTTCCATGTGCAGGATGCCTGCATGCTGAGACTCTCAGAAAAGATATGGAGGAGCTCAGGGAAGAGGTGGCGAGGCTGAGAAGCATTCGAGACAATGAGAAGTGCATTGATGAGATGCTTCTTGAAACATCAAAGCTCTTCAAAAGAGGTGAAGATGGGAGGCTACAGAAGGAAGAAGGTTGGACACGAGTCACCAGAGCTTGCAGTATTCAACACTCCAACTCCTCCAGCCCTTGAAATGAAGAACCAGTATACAGCCCTGGAAGTGGAGGAAATGGAAGCATCCGAAGATAGATAAGAACCACAGTTTGAGCACCCCAAAGTTGTAGAATCAGTCACCACAAGGAAGCAAAGGGTAGTAGTGGTTGGTGACTCTCTTCTGAGGGGTACTGAGGCATCCATTTCCTGACCAGATTTAATGTCCAGAGAGGTGTGTTACCTGCCAGGTGCCAAAATCTGAGATGTTATGGAGAGTTGCCAAGGCTCATCAAGCCTACTATTATCCGATGTTGCTCATTCATGTCAGCATAAATGATACTGCTAGGTATCCCTCCAAGCATAATCAAAAGTGATGGGACAGAAGGTGAAGCAGATAAGTGTGCTGATGGTGGTTCTTTTCAATCCTCCCTGTTGAGGGTAAAGGCCGAGGCAGAGATGCTCACATCCTGGAGATGAATGCATGGCTGCGTGGATGGTGGCATCAAGAGTGTTTTGGTTTCCTGGACCATGGGACAATGTGCCAAGGGCTGCAGAGCAGAGATAGTTTCCATCTGTCCAAGAAGGGTCAAAGTATCTTCAGCAGCAGACTGGCTAACTTACTGATGAGGGCTTTAAACTAGATTCGTTGCAGATGGGTGAAGAAACAGTTAAGTGAAACATTAAATACCTCTTTAGAAATGGGTAATAGGGGCAACATCTGGAAAGCAGTGCGTATACTGTAAATGCCCATAGCATGGGAAATAAGATCCCAGATTTGTGGCTTTAATGGAAGAGGTGACTTGGATTTAGTGGAGGTTATAGAGACATGGCTCACGGAAAACCATGACTAGAATATAATTATACCGGGCTATATTTTATTCACGAAGGACAGAGTAGGCAGGGGAGGTGGAGTGGCACTATATGTAAAAATTAATATTAAAGTTATAGAATTGCAGGGCCGAAAAGTAAGAGAGGAGGCACTGTGGGTTAAACTAGAAAGAGGGAAAGGGAAATACATTTGCATTGGAGTTATATACAGATCTCCCCTCACAGGGAGTAGAACTGAATGAAGATTTTTTTTTGTAATTTATATTTTATTAGTTTTCAAACAGAGACCAAAGTTTACACAAAACATCTCTTAACTATAGCATTTCGATACATTCTCCGTGTTATGCAAAGAACATACAAACAATTTCACCCTCCTTCTCAATCTTTTCCCCCCTATATACATCAATATTTATCATATCTGGGGGGTTTTCATTGTATCACTCTATACAGCTCACCGTCCCTCAACATTACTACTATGGAGCACAAACCATGCCTTTAATATTCTTTCCCTTTTCCAGTTACTCTCCTAATTCCCCCTTCCCTACCCCGCAACCCCCTCCCCTTATCTTTCTTTTCCCTGCCACTCCACATACCATCCCCACTCTTTCCGAAATTTGCTTATCTTATGCTTCTTATATGCGTCTATTTCATACATCTCCCATAAATGATCCAACCGTTTCAGCACCTCTACTCTTGTTGGTACCTCCAGTTATTTACACTTGGTCATTAGAACCATTCACGCTGCTCCAACACAATATCCCACAAACTTCTCTAAGTTTTTATCCCCCTCCCCTTTTAATTCCATTAGGATTACCATTTCTATATTTATTTTCATCTTTACCTTGATTATCTCATAGACCAATTGTTCTACTTCTTTCCATATCTCCTGGACTTTTACACAACCCCATAACAAGTGTTTGAGGTTCCCCTGCTCACCGTTTTTTTTCCAACTCTCCCCACTTTCCTGCTTATTAATAGTTTTCAATCTGGTTGGTGTCCAATACATCCTATGGCGGATTTTTATACTGTTTTCTAAATATGCAGTACCTGGTGCCAATCTCTTAGCCCAATGCATTATATCCCTCCATCTTTTCCTGTCGCACATACCTCCAATTTCTCTTTTCCACTTTTGATGGCTTATCAATGTTCCTGCATCTGTTTCCATTAGCCCCTTATATAACAGGGATAATAGTCCTCTTGGTAGGCTCTCTTTTGCCATTATCTTTTCAAAGGTAGACATATGCTCTTTTAGGTCTCTGCACCTCCCCTCTGTTTAAGAAATGATATATCTGCACGTAGGCATAATCATCCCTCTTTTCCAATTGGAACCTCTCCCTGAGCGCCTCAAAAGCGAGAACTTTTCCTTGTTCTGAAATCAGCTGCCCAATTCGACTAAGGCCGTTTCTCTCCCATTGTTTAAAGATTCCCCCCTCTAGTCCTGGGGGAAAATCTGTCAACCTGTAATAAATGCTCTTTTCGAGAATTCCTTTCCCTCCATAAGTTTTTTTCTTTGTTCCTATCCAGATAATCTTTGTCAACGCTTTAAATGGGTTCTCCTCGTTCTGTTCTTTCCCCTCCCTCCTTTTTGGATAGCATGGGTGCCAGACCCCATATTCTGCCTCGTTTATGCTTATCTCTTTCTCATGCTCCATAAAGAACCAGTGTGGTACCTCTCCCTCCCCCTTTCATATTCTCATCACCCTCAATTGAACTGCTTTATAGCAATATTCTAAATTTGGTACCCTCAATCCCCTATCTTGTCTCAAACATAATTTTCATTGAAATCCTGGACTTCTTACCCTCCCCATATAAAATCCATTATTAAATTTTGAAATTTCTTTAAGTAAGCCCTAGTCAATGCGCATGGTAGAGCACTAAATAAAAATAAAATCCTCTGTAGTTTATTCATCTTAATGAGGGCTATTCTCCCTAACCACAACAACACAATCCCTTTCCATTTCTGCAGATCCCTTCTCAGGGTTGCTAAGAGGATTGTAATTCCATATTCTCAGAAAGTTTATATTATTCCCCAAGTGTACTCCCAAGTATCTATATGCAGTCTTTACCCACTTAAAGGAGAACTTGTCTTGAAGTCTCTGCTCTAGATCTCTTGGAAGGTTGATACCCAGCACCTCAGTTTTTGTTAAGTTTATTTTATATCCCAGTACCTCACTATACTCTTTAATTTCTTTCATAAGCACCGGTAGTGAAGTTAATGGCTCACCAAGGGTAAAAATTACATCATCTGCAAATAAAGACATCTTAGATTTGATTATTCCCATCTGAATTCCTTTAATGTCGGGCTGTCTGCGTATCCTTTCCGCAGGGAGTTCCATCACCAATGCAAAAAGTAATGTAGATAGCGGGCACTACTGGCTGGTGCCCTTCTCTAATTTAAATTTTCCAGAGTAACTTCCATTCACTCTTACTCTGGCTGTTGGAGTAGCATACAAAGCACTTATCCACTCCACAAACCTACTACCAAACCCATTATGATGAAGAACTTGAAGCATGTAGGGCCACGCTACCCAATCAAATGCTTTTTCTGCATCTACTGTTAGAAATATTGCTTTTTTTCCCTGTGATCTGCAGTTTAAGTCATATTTCCTATTTTCCTAATGCTATCTCCCCTTTGTCTCCCTTTAATAAATCCAGTTTGATCTTTATTTACCAAGTACAGTAGTACCCCTTGAAATCTGGTAGCTAATATTTTTGCAAGAATTTTGACACCTAAATTGAGCAGGGAGGTCAGTCTATATGAGCCACATACAGTTGCATCTTTCCCTGGCTTTGGCAACACCGTTATCCCCACTTCCTCCATCGACCTGGGCAATTGCTTATGTTCTAAGATATCATTAAATACCTCTATCAATAGGGGGCTTAATTGCTCCTGAAATACTTTATAAAAAAGTTTGATGTAAATCCATCTAGCCCAGGCACCTTACCCAATTTAAGAGTTTTTATTGTTTCCCTAACTTCTAAGCAATTGATGGGGTAGTCTTCAGCCTTTTCAGGTGAAACTTTTTACAATATAATATCCCATAAGTACTCCTTACTTTTTTCTTCCCCAGTTTTAAATTTCACTTCTATATGTTGTTGTTGTTAAGTGCCGTCGAGTCGGAGTCGACTCATGGCGACCCTCTGGATAGCTATCCTAAATTGTGTTCGGTCTTCAGTCAGGCGGCTCATTGTTGACAGACTGGTACCCGTGGCTGCTGTTATTGTATCGATCCATCTCATTGCTGGCCTTCCTCTTTTGCGTTGACCTTCTATCTTGCCAAGCATAATGTCTTTCTCTAATGATCTCTCTCTTCGCATGATGTGTCCAAAGTATGAAAGTCGAAGTCTTGTCATCTGAGCTTCTAAAGAAAGCTTAGGTTTGATCTCCTCTAGTACCGACTGGTTTGTTCTTCGGGCAGTCCATGGTATACACAGTATTCGCCGCCAGCACCATAATTCAAAGGCATCAATTTTCTTCCTGTCTATCTTTTTCACTGTCCAGCTTTCACATCCATATGATGTTATTGAAAATACCATGGCTTGAACAAGTCAAATCTTTGTATGGAGAGACACATCTCTGCTCTTGAGAATCTTATCTAGGTCTTTCATAGCCATTCTGCCAAGAGCAATGCGTCGTCTGATTTCTTGACTGCTTGTTGCTTCTTTATTGATAGTTGATCCAAGTAGGTTAAAGTTGTTCACAATTTCAATTTCTTCTCCTTCAACGATGAACCTGTTGATTATGCCAGTTGTCATGATCTTTGTCTTCTTTACATTAAGGTGCAGGCTCATTTTGAGACTATGTTCTTTGATTGTGAGAAGCAAATGTTTCAGATCATCTTCACTTTCAGCCAGTAATGTGGTATCATCAGCATAGCGAAGATTGTTGATGAGTCTTCCACCAATCTTCACACCTCTGTTGTCTTCATACAATCCTGCTTCTCTGATGATTTGTTCTGCATATAAACTAAACAGTAGGGGGAAAGTATGCAGCCTTGTCTTACACCTTTGCTTATTTTAAACCATTCTGTTTCTCCTTGTTCCGTTTGAACTGTTGCTTCTTGATCAATGTACAGATTGCGCAAGAGAACGATCAGGTGTTCTGGTATACCCATTCTTCTTAATGTGGCCCAGAGTTTCTCATGGTTTACACAGTCAAAAGCCTTGCTGTAGTCGATAAAGCACAAATAGATATCCTTTTGGTATTCTTTAGTCTTTTCAAGGATCCATCTCACATCCGCAATGTCGTCTCTCGTTCCTCGCCCTTTCCTGAACTCTGCTTACACTTCAGGTAGTTCTTGTTCCAGGTATGGTTGTAGTCTCTTTTGAATAATCTTCACTAGAATCTTGCTGGCATGTGGGATCAGAGCGATTGTGCGATAATTTCCACAGTCAGTTGGATCACCTTTCTTTAGTATTGGTATAAACACAGATCTTTTCCAGTCAGTTGGCCATGATGTTGTCTTCTATATTTCTTGGCAGAGCCTTGTGAGTACGGTAACAGCTGCATCAGATTGCTGCAATACTTCTATGGGAATGCTATCAATGCCTGGTGCTTTGTTCTTTGATAAGGCTTTCAATGCTGCTTCAACTTCTTCTTTCATCACCAATGGTTCCCGATCATAAGGTACAGGTTGAAACGGCTGTTGGTCCACTTGATCTTTATCATATAAAAATCTGTATATTCCTTCCACCTTTTCTTGATCTTCTCAGCATCATTCAACATAGAACCTTGAGCATCTTGTAACATTCCAATTCGAGGCTGGAACTTTTTCTTTAACACTCGTAGCTTTAGGAAAGCCGATCTTGTTCTTCCTCTAATAGTTTCTGCTTCTATTTCCTTGCAAGTGTCATTGTAGTACTTTTCCTTGTCCTGTCTTGCTGCACGTTGGAAATCTCTGTTGTGTTCTGCGATTGTCTTTCTTTCTCCTCTGGCTTTAGCTTCTCTGCGTTTCTGGGCAATTTTCAGAGTTTTCTTCCGTCATCCATTTTGGCCGTTTTTGCTTTTTCACCTTTTGTAGAGACTTCTCGCTTTCTTCCAACACAACCTTCTTGATGTCATTCCATAACTCTTCCGGAGCTCTGTCATTTGTATCTAAAGCAGCAAATCGATTTTGCAGGCAGTCTTTAAATTCCAGTGGTATATTCTCAAGGTCATATTTTGCTGCATTCATGAGTGGTTTGCTCTTTTTCAAAGTTAGCTTGAGTTTGCATACTAGTAGTTGATGATCTGTACCACAGTCAGCTCCAGGTTTTGTCTTTGTTGATGTTACAGAGCTTTTCCATCGTTGACTTCCACATATGTAGTCAATTTGATTTTTATATAATCTATTCGGTGAAGTCCATGTGTACAGTCGCCGCTTGTGTTGCTGGATGAAGGTGTTTGAGATGAATAGATCATTGGTCTTGCAGAATTCTCTCAGTCTTTCTCCAGCTTCATTTCTGTTGCCAAGTCCATATTTTCCAACTACTTTGCCTTCTTTGTTGCCAACTTTTGCATTCCAGTCATCCATGACTATCAGAATATCACTTCTATATAAATTTTCATAAAACTCCCGTAACACCTGCCTGATCTCATTATTCCCAGAGACCATCTTTCCCTTAGAGTTCCTAATGCTTCCCTATTTTGCTGTGTTGTATTCTTGTCCGGAGACAGCTTGCTAATATCTTTCCTGCCTAATTTCCCCCTTCAAAATAGGCCTGTTTAAGTATGTTCAAATTATATGTGATCTCTTTTGTTCTTAGCTGCCCTAGCTCTGCTCTCAGGAGTCTGAGCTGCTCCAAAGCCTGTGACTTACCGTCCCCTCTGATGACTACGATGACTCGTACTTTCTAGTTTCTGAATTTCTTGCAGAAGTCTATACGCCGCCTCCCCTTTTACTTTTTTTTTTCATGTGTGGCTATTCCAATCAAATGCCCTCGAACTACTGCTTTCAACCTGTCTTATGTCATCCCCGACGAGACCTCACCATTAAAATTGTGCCTTATGTAATCCTTGAGAACCTCCTTCACAGTTGTTACATTTTTTGTTTCTTCCAAGATCAACTCATTAAGTCTCCAAAATTGTATTCCTTCATCCTTGTAACCTACATTAAAGGTGGCACTCACTGGGGCATGATCTGTCCAATAGATCCTTGCTCTATATTCACAACCTAACAGGGGCTCTACAGATCAACCAACAGTAAGGATTTGAGGGTTTATTTTATTAAATTGCTAGCTTTCTGACTGGGAGTTCTTAAAAGGGGTTTTGTATATTTTTAAAGCAAGGTTACTTTCTTTTTGGTGCTTTAGTGGAATTTTCCTTGAGCAGAGTAGGTTGTTGAACTCTAGTAACCTCTTCAGCTTTGGGAACTGCTAACACCTAATCAGGTGTTAGTTCCCTCCCTACCCACCTCGACTTCCACCCACCCCTAGTGAGCAGTCTTGCTTTATAGGGCACCTCTCCATTTAAAGCACAGAGAATTGGACCAGCACATTTTGAATATAATTAAAAAGATTTAACTGCTTTTTCTCTGAAAGGACAGCTGGGAAACTGGCTGGTACTTGGTAATCTCTCTCTTTTGCTTTAACAGATACCTAAGCTTAACGAACAGAACAATGGCTGGGAAAAATCGTATCACTAAAGCTGTTGCCCCTGCTACAGCTTCTGCCTCAGTCCAGACAGAGGTCCTAATGCCAGTTGAAGGACCAGTTCCATGTGCAGGATGCCTGCATGCTGAAGCTCTGAGGAAACAAGTGGACGAACTCAGAGAGGAGGTGGTGAGGCAGAGGAGCATTCAAGACAGTGAGAAGTACATTGATGAGATGCTTCTTGCAGCAACCAAGCTCTCCAGCAGAGGAGAAGATGGGTGCCAACAGAATGTCAATGGTTGGACACAAGTCATGAGGGCCTGCAAAATCACCAATCCAACTTCTCCAGCCCTTGAATTGAAGAACCATTATGCAGCCCTGGAAGTGGAGGTGGTGAAAGCATCCCTGGAAAGGGAAGAACCAGAGCTCAAGTACCCCAAAGTTGCAGAATCAGTGACACAAGGAAACAAAGGATAGTGGTGGTTGGAGCCTCTCTTCTGAGGAGTACTGAGGCGTCCATCTGCCGACCAGACTTGATGTCCAGAGAGGTATGCTGTCTGCCTGGTACCAAAATCCAAGATGTTACGGAGAGTTTGCCGAGACTCATCAAGCCCACTGACTATTACCCAATGTTGCTAATCCATGTTGGAACAAATGATACTGCCAGGTATAACTCGGAACGTATCAAAAGTGACTTCATGGCTCTGGGACAGAGGGTGAAGCAGTTATGCGCACAGGTGGTGTTCTCTTCAATCCTCCCTGTTGAGGGTAAAGGCCAAGGCAAAGAGGCTCGCATCCTGGAGATGAATGCATGGCTGCGTGGATAGTGTCATCGAGAGCGTTTTGGTTTCCTAGATCATGGGATGCTGTTCCAAGGGTTGCAGAGCAGAGATGGCATCCATCTGTCCAAGAAAGATCAACGCGTCTTCGGTAGTAGACTGGCTAATCTACTGAAGAGGGCTTTTAAACTAGATTCGCTGGGGATGGGTGAAGAAAGCCCCCAGGTAGGTGATACATTAAATACCTTTATGGAAATGGGTAACAGGGGTAACATATGGAAAGCAGTGTGTATAAATGCCCGTAGCATGGAAAATAAGATCCCTGATGTTGAAGCTTTGGTGGGAGTGGCTTATTTTGATTTAGTGGCAGTTACAGAAACATAGTTGACAGAAAACCATGATTGGGCTGTAACTATACCTGGCTATACTTTATTCAGAAAGGACAGGGTAGGAAGAAGGGGGGGGGGAGAAGTGGCACTATATGTAAAAACTACTATTAAAGCTTTGGAATTACAGAGCTTAAAAGGGAGAGAGGAGGCATTGTGGGTTAAACTAGAAAGAGGGAAAGAGAAATCTATTTGCATTGGTGTGATATACAGACCTCCCTCACAAGAGGAAGAGGTGGAGAGTGTTAATTGAAGACATACGCAGCATTGCTAGGAAAGGGGAAGTGCTACTGATAGGAGATTTCAATATGCCAGATGCTGACTGGCACATTCCTGCTGCAGTATCATCTAGAAGTAAGGAGATCCTGGATTCTCTACAGGGAGAACTATTCAGGCAATAGGTAATAGACCCCACACGTGAAGGGGCCATACTGGACTTGGTGCTTACCAATGGTGAAAGTGTTTCTGATGTTGTAGTGGGAGATCATTTTGCATCCAGTGATCACCAGATAGTATGGCTCAGTATTAGGACTAGGGCTGATAAAAACAATTCAAAAGCGAGGGTCTTTGACTTTAGGAAAACCAACTTTGCCAAGATGGAACAATACCTCAAAGAGTCGGTAGTGGAATGGGAACAGCTGGGGGATGCAGAAAAACAGTGGACAAAACTGCAAGGGGATATTTTAAGGGCAACAAACCTTTTTGTTAGGTAAATAAATGTAAAAGGAAAAGGAGGCACAATGGTTCTCAAAAGAAGTAGCTGAAAAGTGAAGAAAAAGAGGGAGGCCTTCATGAAATACAAGAGATCACAGAGAGAGGAAGACAGGCATCTATATTTGGAAAAACTTAGAGAAGCTGGAAAAGTAGTCTGGAAAGCAAGGATACAAAAAGAAGAAATAGCCAATGCAATAAAATGCAGGGATAAAGACATTTTTCAGATATGTTAGTGAGAGGAGGAAGGGCAAAAGTGGTATTGTCCGATATAAGGGTGCAGAGGAGGAATATACAGAAACTGATGAGGATAAAGCAGAATTGCTTAATAAATATTTCTGTTCTGTATTCACAGATGAAGGGCCAGGAAAAGGACCTCAGAAAACACACCCACAAATAGGAATAGAAATGACGGGGATCTTGAACGATTTTCAGAAGACTGTATACAAGGAATTAGCTGAACTAAAAGCAGACAAAGCCATGGGTCCAGATGGGATACATCCAAGAATACTGAGGGAACTTGAGGACAATCTAGCAGCTCCAGTGTCTGACGTTTTCAATGCCTCTTTGGAGTCAGGAGTGGTGCCAGAGGACTGGAAAAAGGCACATGTGATCCCTTTACACAAAGGTTGACTTAAGGATGACATTGAGAACTATAGGTCGGTTAGTCTTACCTCTGAGGTTAGTAAATTATTGGAAAGGCTACTAAAGGAGAGAATAGCGAGGTTTCTGGAGTCCAGTGGATTGCAGGATCAGAGGCAGCATGAATTCACCAGAGGCAGGTCTTGTCAGACAGATCTGATAGATTTCTTTGATTGGATGACTAGAAAGTTGGACTAAGGGAGAGCCCTAGATGTGGTGTATTTAGATTTCAGTAAAGCCTTTGACACTGTTACCACACAGGCGACTTATAAACAAACTGAGCACCCTATGGATGGACCACCACTGCAGCTCTGCTAGTAGACTCAAGAATCAAAAGCTGCTCTAGTGACAAATTAAGAACAGTCTTGACCATGCTTACCAAGGCCCAGTATGCCTCTTGTTTCTCTGAAGGGATGAGAGCAGAAAACGCATCAAGATCCTTCACAGTGTCTCTGAGGAACACGCCCATATAAAGCCTACAGGAATTAATACTGGAAGCCAACACTGATGCCTGGCAGCATCGGTGGCCAAAGGCATCAAAGGTACGCAATTTTCTTCCAAGAGGAACAGAGGAGTGGTTCTTGGTACTCTTAAGCCGGCGCACAGCTGACTCGACCACCATAGAATGGTGAGGGAGCAGAGGTTTCTGGAAGTCCAGAGAATTGGGAACCCTGTACAGGATGCCAAGTCTCTTACTGACCGAAGGAACCAAGAGAGGGGTCTCCCACATCCAAAATATGAGGTTCTGTAAAATATTATGGACTGGAAGAGTGGCAGCATCAAGAGTCGAGGGATACTGGTGTATCTCCAGTTCCTTGGCTCTCTTCCTTCTCAGTGCCCACAGAGACAGAGCCTGGCCATGTTGCAGATAAAAGTCCTGGAAGGCCATGTTCTCTGGCAGGGACCAATAGCGCTCATGAGACGGTGAAGGGTCTGACAGCACATCTCTGTGCCTTTGTGCAACAGGGAACTCTGCCTCAGACTCCCAGGCTCTTGGTTCTCAGCTTCAGAATCCTGCCAAGGGGAGCTCTGGTGTCAATGTCTGAGAGAACGATCCCAGGAATCTGCATCAGCTCTCAACGTTGAATGCGGCTTTGGTGGCTGGCTGTTTTTTTACCATGGCCTTTCGATTGCAAGGAAGCTCGGGAACCATACAAAGGACAGGAGCCCTGAGAAGACATTTAACCCTTTCCTTGTCATTTGCTGACACAAAGTACAAGAGTCTGGGTTATGGTCAGGCCCCAATTGTGCTTGTCTGTGGCCGAAATAGTGCGGTTACATTTATTACACTTCTTAAAACGGCTGGCTGGTTGGCTTCTCAATATCAGGAAACAGCCTCTGCTAGGTCAAAAGACTCAATGCCAGCCTGCACGGACAAAAACCCACAGAAACCACAAGGTAAAAAGAGAAAAAAATAAAAGTAAAGGAAGTGCCCAAAAGGGCATCAGCGTCGACGAGTGACGGTATTGAAGTAGAGGGGAAGGCAAAAAAAGAAAAAAGAAGCACCCCAAAGGGCAGGAGAAAGATCTAATTGTAGTGACAGGGCAAGGGTCTGTAGGGCTCCACAGAAAAACTAAGACTGAGGACAATCACTGGGAAGGCATGCATGCATGCATATGCAGAGTGATGCTCCCAAACGCTTCCTATTAGATGCTGGAGAGTGGTCCAACGTGGACTCCGTCGGGGGACATCGCCCATATGTGAAGACTGCATTCCTGCTTGTCCCTGAAGATACATTAATACACTACTTATTGCACTATCAGATGATATCACTCATCAGTGAGGACTTCTGCGGTCAGAACTACTACAGATTAATGACTTCATTTTCATCAGATTTTGAGCACATTTGGCAGTTCAAGAGACCATAATATGTAATTTCTTTTTTTTCTCTAAATAAAGGCAGGTTAAGAGAATAAGTATTTGGACTATGTACTTTCAAAACAGATCTACCTTACGACAGCAAAATTCATAAATGCACAAACCTACTTGAAGGCTCAAGTCACCCGATTTCTTCCCCTGAGTTGCCATGCTTGTAAAACCCTATACAAAAGATGCATAAAAAGATATTAGAACAAAATGCAGGATTTCTGTTAGAACAAAAAGCATTTTCAGGTCTAGCCCAATTTAAAAAAGTCTTCCCCAAATAGCAGATCAAACAAAAACTACTATTAATAAATTGTGTATTTAATTGCTTATAGCACTTTTACTTCCACTGGCACATAAGAGGGGGTCCTCAGTGTAACATGAATAGGGCTAAATGGACATGACCTTTATACAGTGTAAGGTCATAAGCTTGCCCCTTGCTGTAATCACATCACAGGTCTTCCTCATTTTATTTTCACAAAACAATAAATGCTTAGAAGCAAGCTTGCACTTATCTCTGCATTGTAAACACAGTATTTTATTCAATCCTAAAACCTCGACGCCTTCAGCATTTCACCAGGTGCTGCTTCAGGCGGCCGACTTAGGATGTAAAATTTAAGCATATTGAAAATGCAGTGCACTGTCATATAGAAGGTCCCTTAGTCAATCCTCAATTTTTTTTTCCATTCCCCAAATTGGCTAGGAATGCTTGGGAAGCCACATTTACAGCTCCTAGAAGGGGGGGGGGAAGAGTGGGGGGGGGAAGAGGGGGAGTTTTACTTGAGGGCAACATCTAGCAGTTGGATGCTGAGGAGACCTATGCGAAAGCAAGGCTTGCTGTAGAAGTCTCATGCGGGTCCTTGCCCACGGGACTAGGTCCAGGGTCACCACCGTGGATCCCAGGAGCTGGAGCTAGTAAACGTTGAAGGCACCTTCATGTCTAGGGAGCACTGTACTTGGGATTGAATCTCCTGTACCCTGTAGACCGGCAGGTAGATACACCCCGCCTTGGTGTCAAAACGTGCCCCCAAATATACCAGATCCTGGACCGGGTCGAGTTTGCTCTTGGCCAGATTCACCACCCAACCCAGGCTCAGGAGGAAGGTTACCACTTTCTGGGGGCTGCCACCCTCTCTGGCTCAGACTTCACCCTGATCAGCCAATTGTCCAGATAAGGATGAACTAGGATGACCTATCATCTCAGAGCTGCAGCCACTATCACCATGGTCTTGGTAAATGTCTGAGGGGTGGTGGCAAGGCCAAAGGGTAATGCTCGTAACTGAAAATGACCCATAGGAACTGCAAACCTCAGGTACTGCTGATGGTCCGGCTGAATTGGAAAATAAAGATATGCCTCCATGAGGTTTAGGGCCGAGAGGAATTCCCCTTTCCTGAATGCCACAATGACCAAACGCAAGGTTTCCATGCAAAACTGAGGCACCTGCAGAAACAGATTTACATGTTTGAGATCCAAGATGGGCCAAAATGAACTGTCCTTTTTGGGGACCATAAAGTAGATGGAGTACTGACCTGACCTGCACTGGGCGTTCGGAACGGGCACAACTGCTTCCAGGGAAATTAAGTGCTGAAGCATGATCTGGACTACCTGCTGTTTCAAGGGGGCCTTGCAAGGCAAATGAATGAAGGCGTCGGAGAGACAATTTGCAAACTCCAGCATGTACACCTCCCTGATGATTTCCAGGACTCACTGGTGGTGAGGATACTGACCCAGGCGGAGCAGAATTGCCAAAGTAGACCCCCTACAGGCACCAGCTCCGCCTGGGTCCCCCTCGTTTCATTGGTACTTTTTGGGAGGAGCCAAAGAGGCTGAGTAATAACCCCTGTTGGATTCTCTATAGCCTCAAAAGAGCTGACCTCTTGAAGAGTAGCGATCTCATTGAAAAGGCACAAAGCGTGTTGCCCGAAACTTCCTGTAGTCCCTGGACTTGACCTCTGGGAGCATTTCCTTGTTTTGCTGCTTTAGGCCTGTCTTCTGGTAACTGTGAGCTTTTAGAATCTCTTAGATCTTTGAGCAACTTATCCAAGGCTTCCCTGAAGAGCAGCTTACCCTTAAAGAGGAGTTAAGGAGCCTAGTCTTGGAAGAAACATCCACCCACCAGTTTCTCAGCCAGAGAAAACGTCGAGCGGCAATAATAGAGGCCATGGTCTTAGATAAATCTTGTACCAGGTCATAAAAGGCATCTGCCAGGTAAGATGAGGCAGACTCCAACTTGGCCATCTCAGGCGCAGCCCCTTGAGGATCTCTATCCATTGCCGCTGCCAGGCCTTGGATTCAGTGGATGGAAGCCCTAGTAACAGGCTCTGCAGATCGACACCTGTAGTGCCAATGCACTAGTGTCAAAAGTCTGTTTCAACAGAGTTTCCAGTTTGCGGTCCTGAACATCTTTTAATGCCACACCACCTTCCACAGAAATAGTAGTCTCTTTGATCACGGCAGAGACCAAGGCATCCATCCCTTAAGCATCTTGCAGGGATCCTTTTCCTCCCAGGGAATGGGGTAAAGCTGGCCCATAGATCTTCCTCCTTTCAGGCCAGCCTCAGGAACCTCCCATTCTGCCTCAATCATTTCTTTAATTATGCGGTGAACAGGAAAAAAGGCTTGAGAGGGTTTGAACCCCTGCAGCAGAGGATTTTCCAAGGACTCCTCTGCTGACAGCGGTGCCTGCACAATATTAAGTGCTGCAAACAAATGACTAATCAAAGCAGGTAGTTCCTTCCCAGTGAAAAACCCTCACCACATTGGAGTCCTCTCCCTGAGGGATCTCACCCGCCAACTGGCCCAGCTACCTCCCCGCAGAAGTCAGAAGGGCCCTCCCCCGACTCATTCAAAACTGGGGACTTGCTCTGGTCAGACCAGGAGTTAACTCGAGCGTGTCTTTTTAGAAGGGGAGGTCCCATGTCAGAAAGGCACCCTCCAGTAAGGCTAACTGGTCATGGGTTCTTTCTGGCTTTGTCTGACCATAAGAAGTGCTTCCCATTTTCTGGGACAAGCAGTAAGCCTACTGCAGCTTTAAAATGAAATCAGGTGAAAAAGACATTCTCCTAGGACAAGCAGGATGTGTCAGCCACACCTGGTGTCGTCCCCCGACGGCGCCATGACGGAAGTGCTCTATAGCTCAGAAGCTTCTAAGCATGTGTGAGGTGGTCCCACCTCCCCAGCCCGCCCCCAGCCGGTCAGTTTTTTTCCTTCCGCCTTTGCCTCAAGACGGACTTCCTAGCTCTCCTACACTTTTAACATCTTCAATGCCTAAACCAGGCTTCAAAAAGTGTCTATACTGCAACAGAAAGATGAACACATCGGACACTCACCAACACTGCATCAGATGTCTGGGGATGTCTCACCAAGTGGAGAACTGTGCAAGCTGCGGCCGGATGTCTCCCAGGGCAAGGAAACACCGCGAGCACTCCTTGCAAGACTTGCTCTCCTCTGCAGCCTCCATGACCCGGGACATAATGAACTTCCCAGGTCTGTTGATCAATCTGCTAAGCGTTCCGGTCCTCTTAAGCATCCCAATGCTGCCTCTGGAAAAGCGCCGCTCAAAAAGGACAGAAATCCTCACCGGGACCTTCCCGCTGAACTTCCTGCCCCCGGAGAGGCCTCTACCTTCCCGGTAAACCCTTCTCCGGTTCGCAGCAACTCGGGCCACGCTTCCCTGCCATGCGGTTCCTCCTCTGGCCAAGATGGCGCTGCCCTCGTGGCCCCGCCTGCGGACACTCCCGCTCTCGCCGGATTGGCTGCAGCGGCTCCTGTCCCGCCCCCTCCAGCGATCCACTCAGACCTCCCTCCCCCCTGCCTAGCACGGGGGAGCCACGGAGCAACTTTATGAATGGAGACCGCGCCGATTCAGCCGCTGCTTCTTCGGCGCCGGAGCAGCAACGCCTGGCAGCCTCTCTTCAACTACGGGCAGCTTCTCATCGGCGCGGTGGCAGCCAGCACCGCTCAGGATCAGAAGGCTGCTCTGAGCCTCAGCGCCAACGGGAGAGCCGCGATCACCGCGCGGACAGCAGGGAATCCCAGACAGCGCGGTGGCGGCGAGACTGGCAGGAAGAAGTCTTCCAAGCAACGCAGGCATCGATCTCCCTCAGAGGCAAGGGATTTGCACGGTGAGTCATCCAGTATGCGCAAGAGGAGCAGGAGATATTCTCCACACAGCAAGAGGCACAGAAGCAGCAGATCTTCTGAATCCACTTCTTCTGCAATCCTAAGCCTGCTGTCTCGCCTGGTAGAGCAGACTGCCCCTCTGCGGACGGACCGGGAACACATGACACACAGTCCACAAAGGACCTTTTCGGATCGGGCACCATCCCCCCGATCCCCCAGGCTCTCGCCCAGAGCGCGAACCCCTTCCCCTGCACCTTCCAGAGAGCGAGCTCCTTCCCCAGCGCAACTGGACTCCGAAGGAAGCGATGCAGAGGAGCTGGGACCAGCCTCGGATGTGGAGGATTCAGGTCCAGGCTCTGACACCTTCAAGAGCCCAACGGATGAGACAGAGGATCCACCGACAACAGTACCTGAGGACCTCACATACCCCAAATTCCTTCGCAAGGTAGTTTCCAAGCTGGGGCTGGCCACGGAGGAGACATCAGACGAGAAAGAACCGGAGGTCATGAAATACCTCAACGGCCCTAAGCCAGCCATGGCTCTTCCCCTCCACCGCAGACTGAAGGACAAGCAGTTGACACTCTGGCAATCCCCAGCGTCTGGACAAGCTTTCTCCAGACGCTTGGACAGCAAATACATCATCCACACGGCCCCGGGTTTCAACAAGACGCAGTTACCACACCAGTCTATCGTGGTGGCATCAGCTCTCAAGAGATCTAAGTCGACGCGTACCAACCACCCGCCAGGTCGGGACCCCAAGCCCCTAGACGATGTGGGGAGGAAGGTGTTTCAAGGGGCCATGCTGAACGCCAAGATAGCGGCCCATCAATTCCAGCATGTCCTATTCCAGGACGCTCTCCTGGCCGACCTTAAAAAACGACTACAGGACCTTCCCAAGGACTCACGTACATCTGCTTCAAGCTCCATGCAGGAACTAGCCGAATGCAGCAAGCACCTGATGAGTACAGCCTTTGATGCCTTTGATACAGCTGTCCGGACAGCGGGCACGGCTATATCTGCCCGGCGCTGGGCATGGCTTCGTGCCTCGGGGCTCTCGGACAACACCCATGACCGAATTGCGGATGCACCTTGCTCGGGTGACTCCCTTTTCGGGGACAAAGTTGCCGACACCGTGAAGGGCCTAAAAGAGGATTGCACCACCCTAAAGACACTGGCAGCGGACGGACTCGAACGCCCCTCTTGGTCACAGAAAGGGAGCTATTTCCGCAAGCCCTTTTCCGCTTCAAAGCAATACTATGGATCCAACCGACAATGGCAGGCGCCCAAATTCAAGCAGACCTATCATAAGTCACCCTTTCAGCGACAGCAACCGCGACAACGTAAACAGAAGCAGTCCAACCCTCCCCATTCGGGGAAAGACACCTCTTCCTTCTGACTATCCCCCGGTTGGGGGTCGCCTGTCTCTATTCCTCTCTGCCTGGCAGGAGATCACCACGGACAAGTGGGTCCTTCAGATCATCCAGTCGGGCTACCGCTTGCCCTTCTCCTCCCCTCCACGGCAGCACAAGCGACCCACCAGCCAGCCTCCTCAACACTTGGAACAGCCACTTCTGGAACTCATACAGCAGCTTCTCCAGGCCCGGGCAATAGTGCGGGTGCCCCCGGACGAGGTCAACACTGGCTTCTACTCCCGGTACTTCCTTATTCCCAAGAAGTCAGGGGGCCTTCGTCCCATCCTCGACCTCAGGAAACTGAACAACTTCATCAAAAAGGAAAAGTTCAGAATGTATTCGCTCAACTCCATCCTTCCCCTCATCAGAGCGGGGAACTGGCTGGCGACGCTGGATCTTCAGGATGCGTACTCCCACATCTCAGTCCACGCTTCACACAGGAAATTCCTGAGGTTCACAGCACTGGGATGTCATTACCAGTACCGGGTCCTGCCTTTCGGCCTATCCCCAGCACCCAGAGTTTTCACAAAGTGTGTGGCAGTGGCCGCTGCACATCTCCGCAAACAAGGAATCGCCATCTTTCCCTACCTGGACGACTGGCTCCTGTCGGCGAAGTCTGCCCCCGACCTCCGCAGGGCAGTGCACCAGACTACACACCTGCTGGCCAAATTGGGATTCCTTCTCAACAAAGAAAAGTCCAGATTGGAACCGCTGCAACGCACGGAGTTCATCGGGGCGATAATCGATACCAATGCCTGCAAGGCTTTTCTACCCAAGCTCCGGATCAACACCATCATTCACCTTGCCAAAAGAATGTCGGCGGTGAAACAGACCTCAGCCCGCGAGATCCTGTGCCTGCTAGGCCACATGGCTGCGACAACTTCAGTCCTCCCATTGGCGAGGCTATATATGCGCACCCTGCAGTGGCACCTACGGACGCACTGGAAGCAACTCTCCCAACCACTCAGCACCCGCATACCGATATCTGCCCGTGTTGTCCAGGGCCTACGTTGGTGGACACAACCAGCCAACCTCTCGGTGGGCAAGTGTCTGCAACCGCGCATTCATCAACTCATCCTCACCACGGATGCTTCCACCACGGGATGGGGTGCCCACCTACTGCACCTCAGCACACAAGGGGCATGGACCAGAGCAGAACAAGCCCTCCACATCAATCTTCTAGAGCTCCGGGCTGTCAGATATGCCCTACAGACTTTCATGCCCCACCTGGTGGGGAAAGCAGTCTTGGTGCAGACGGACAACCAGGTAACCATGTTCTATATAAACAAGCAAGGGGGCACTGGCTCCCGATCGCTATGCAAGGAAGCCCTCGAGACATGGGCCTTGGCGCTGAAGAACAACTGCGCACTTCAGGCGACTTACCTTCCCGGGGATCAGAACGCCTTGGCAGACAGGCTCAGCAGACAGCTTCAACCCGAGTGGATGCTACACATGGAAGTGACACGCAATCTCTTCCAGTGCTGGGGAACCCCACAAATCGACCTCTTTGCGACCAAAGAGAACATCAGATGTCCCCTGTTCTGCTCCAAGCACCCATCACAGCAGAGGGTGGCCTCGGACGCGTTCGCCATTACGTGGAGAACATGGGAGTTGGCATACGCCTTCCCTCCAACACCTCTCTTGACTACCACGATACAACGTATCATCAAGGAGAAAGCGCACGTGATTCTGATTGCCCCCTATTGGCTGCGACAGATGTGGTTCTCCCTGCTACTGCAGCTCACTCAAGAACCTCCAATCCGACTACCTCTGAGACCAGACCTGTTAACCCAGAACGGGGGCCTAACCTGGCACCCCAATCTCCAGACGCTAGCTTTGACAGCCTGGAGACTGAAAGGATAACCTTCAATGGCTTGCACCTTTCTCCAGATGTACAACAAATTGTTCTGGCCTCCCGGAGACCATCTACTAGAAGGGCGTATGGCTTCAAGTGGAAACGCTTCAGTATTTGGTGCAGGGACCAAGGGGTCGACCCAGCTTCTTGCCCGATACCCACGATCCTGCAGTATCTTGCTCTCCTCTTCAGCTCGGGTTTGAAGCCCCAATCTATCAAGGTACACCTTGCGGCCGTGGCCTCTCTCCACGAGCATACAGATGGCACGTCAGGCTCTATTGCCGCCCTTCCTATTGTGATGCGTTTCATGAGAGGACTCAGAAATCTGCAACCCCCGGTACAGAAACCGGTACCCTCCTGGGACCTTAACATCGTCCTACAACAGCTCACGCAGGAGCCATTCGAACCATTGGCCACAGCTGAAGGAAAATATCTCTCATGGAAGACCCTTTTCCTCGTCGCAATCACCTCTGCCCGGAGGGTTAGCGAGTTTGCAGGCTCTCGTGGCACACCCGCCATACACGAAACTCTACCATGACCGGGCATCCCTGCGGACTCACCCCAAGTTTGTGCCAAAGGTCGCCTCCGCCTTTCACATCAACCAGGCAGTGGAGCTACCATCCTTCTTTCCAGCGCCACACTCATCCCCCAAAGAGCAACGTCTTCACTCCCTAGATTGCATACGTGCCCTACGCATCTACATTGAAAGGACATCTGCCATTCGCCAGGGGACCCAGCTGTTCGTCTCCTTCGACCCGAACAAACCAGGGAGACCTGTTACCAAGCGCACACTATCCCTTTGGATTTCAGCCTGCATTGCATTTTGTCTACAGAAGGCGGGAGCACTCCCAGCAAACAGGGCGAGCGCACACCAGCTCCGCGCGTTAGCCGCTTCTCTGGCCTGCGCACAGGAAATTCCGGTGAGTGATATATGCAAAGCCGCCACCTGGTCCTCTCCTCACCTTCCAGAAACACTACTGCCTCGACATCCACTCTGCGACCGACTGCTCGTTTGGCCGAGCTGTCCTATCTGCAGCCACGGCTCCCGTGGGTGCGGGCAGTGTGCAAGACTAAACCAAAGGACTCAGATACACTGACACTAATGCTCTGAATCGTGATTGCACTAGTTAAATTGTTGATGCACTTGTTCTTGCACTGTTGTTGTGTTGCACTATTCACTGGTTTGCACAGTTGTTGTGTTGCACTGTTCACTGGATTGCACAGTTTATGATTTGCCTCTATGGATATGGTGGAGTTGCACTTTATTCTTAAACCTGTTTTCTCCACAATAAACGTTTGCAATTTTACGCATGCCTCCCTCATTCTCCTCAGCGTGAATCATAGCTTGGGAGACACCAGGTGTGGCTGACACATCCTGCTTGTCCTAGGAGAAAACAGAGTTACTTACCTGTAACAGAGTTCTCCGTGGACAGCAGGATAAGTCAGCCACACCATCCCACCCGCCTCCCCTGCATGAGGGTGGCCTGCGCACTGCTCCGCACCTAGCCGCAAGGGCATAGCTAGTCACTAACTGACCGGCTAGGGGCGGGCTGGGGAGATGGGACCACCTCACACATGCTCAGAAGCTTCTGAGCTATAGAGCACTTCCGTCATGGCGCCGTCGGGGGACGACACCAGGTGTGGCTGACTTATCCTGCTGTCCACGGAGAACTCTGTTACAGGTAAGTAACTCTGTTTTGCTTCTAAATCCGGAGTCCCTGTGTCTGCTGTCCCTGGTGCTGAAACATGGGAAACTGCCTGCAAATTCTTCTGTTCTTTGTTTTTTGATGGATGCTGGAGGTAAAATGGCCACCGTTTCTGCCAAATTGTCCCCGGCTGTGGAAAAGCCTGCTCTTGAGTCCCTGAATCACTCTCCATCCCCCTGGCAAAAAAAACATGTTCTGCAGACCTCCCATGACCAAGACAAGCCCAGCAGAGCCCCCGAGTCACTAAAATGCAGTTTCCCCACACACACACAGTGCAAGGAAGGCACTCAGTTGACATGCATGCCACCACGATGAAAAGAAAAATGAAGACCTTGATGACCTGAAGAGGAAGGAAACAAGGTACTCACTGGCAGCAGCAGAAAGAAGGGAAGGGAGGCTTCTCCGAGGCTAGCATCTACCCGTGTGAAAGTGAAAGTAAAAATTGAAGTCAACAGGACTCTGCCATCACAGGTGTCAAAAAAGGGCCCTAAGATGTTCCAGTGACAGATGGTCCAAGATGACTCTTGCTTTGGATGACCCAAGTGAGGTCTTCCAGAAACTGAACCATGTGTGTTGTCTCCTTAACTGCTTCTGATTACAACCTGGTCAGAATAAGCCAGTTTTCAAGGTAAGGGTGTACACACATGCCCTCGCACAAGACCACAGCTGTGGCCATCATGATCTTGGAGGTGGTTCTCAGTTCCGGCAAGACCAAAGGGCGGAGCACAAAACAAACCTTTTCTGGTCCTTACAAATGGAAATGTGGAAGTATGCTTCTGCCAGATCCAAGAAGAGGCACTCACTGCTGTGAACCGCTTGAATAATTGACTGCAACATCTCCAACCAGAAAGGAAAGACCTTCAGGTAGGATGGACCTAAAGGAACTGTTCTCCTTTGGCATGACCAAAGAGGTAACATCTTCCTTTAGGCAGGGGAGAGGGGGGTGAATGGGTACAATTGGCTGGAGATGAACCAGCTTCTCTTTAAAGCGACCAAACCACTGCCTTCCTGGTTTCAAAATCACAGGGAGAGACCAAGAAATAGTCTAAAATGAGCTCCCCTGCACTACAGGGCAAACCATGCTAAATAATGTCGATCCCACAATATACCTGATCACTACCACGATACCCATCAAATCTACAGTGAAACACCTCTGAGTCACACTGGACAGAGATCTGAACCTCCAGCTTCATATCAACAAAACTACCCAAGAACACCTATCACAAGATGCAAGTCAGACAACTCAAACCACTACTCTGCCTAGAACACTTTCGCACTGTTTGCCAAGCTATAAATCACTCCCATTTTGGACGACTGCAACCCCACATACCTTGGGCTACCAAAACATGCACTCCGCCCCTTACAGATGGCACAAAACACTGCTACCCAAATTATAACTGGATCCTCAAAGCACAAACACATCTCTCCCTTGAGCCACCTCCACTGGCTCCCCATTAATACCAGCATCAAATATAAAACACTATTAAATACCTTTAAAAATCAAACACTCTCTCGGCAAACAGTCTGCAAACCCTCATCACCACTGACTCAAGCACCAGTCCCAGAAGACAGCACACCACAGACAGTATCTCAACCCCCAGTGCCTACACCAAAGTGAATCAATCCACATCTGGAAGAGAAATAGCCCTTGCCCCTCCTGCCCTATGGAACTCTCTCCCGGACCACCTAAGATCCACTGAAAATCTCAAGGACTTTCAGAAGATGCTCAAAACCACACTCTACATAGAACACTTTGGAGACATTACATAAGCTCAAACACAGGAGACAATTTAATTGCTTCTCAAATGCTCCCACCCCTCCCCACCCCTGCCTTCATCCCAATCCCCCCACATTTTGTTCCTCACCTTCCGACCCACTCCCTATTTCGCTAACCTACCTAGTCCGTTGGATGTTTTCAGAATATCCATCATGTATATAGCTCATTTTGTATTCAGTTCACCTTGTACATAGTTATATCACAATAATCACAACCTGAACACATTATACAAAGTCCCACTGTAATACCCCCCTGCATGCCCCACACCCTCGTTTTATGTAATATGTTTAGTTGTACTGTGAACCGCTTTGATTTAAGGATAAGGCAGTATAGAAATCCTTTTAAATAAATAAATCCATGGAAACTCAGGCCCATTCCTGGTGAACGACAGATGGTTGCCTACCGGGGGTACCCAGAATGAGTCTTCCAAGCACCATTGTGCTGAAAGGGAGTGTTTGATTCTTGAGGAGGAGCAGTTATTGGGCATGTGGGTTCCATGAAAAGGCTAAGGCCGGGCCCAAGAACAGATTGGTACAACCTGGAGTTCCAAGGATTCCAGAAGTCCCAGAATCGGTGGTGAGGAAGAGGAGGAAAATGACAAAAGCAGCACACACCTCCAGGGCCCCCGAGCCTAAGCTCCAGGAAGTGCTGGGGCTTGGATCCCCTATCAATTGCTTAAAGTTTTTGTCCTTTAAAGGCAAGTTTAAACTTCCTGCTGCCCACTGTGTAGCTAAAGTCACCTTCTTGTTACCATGGCCACTGCAATGTCCTTAGCCGAACCAGGTCATATATAGTATCAGAAAGACATGCCACCGCAGACTCATTCTTCAGTAGAACCTGCATACATTGGAAGAGAGGCCACATTGTCAAACCCCCACAAATCACTGCTTGAAAGATAAGGGTAGAGGTCAAGAACCCAGTCTAGAGCAATGCCTCTATCTTACGATCCATCTGATCTCTAAGGGCAACTCCACCCTTTACCAGGAGGCTAATATGCCTTGTGACAGCAGCCACATGAGAGTGTACCCTCAGAAGGCACAGCCACATATCCAAATCCTTCTGAGGGAGGGCATCTAGCTTCCTCTTCAATGCTAAACCCTCTCTGAGGAGGGCTGGGGGGGGGGGGAGACAGAAGGCTGTGTGAAGATAGGGTTCTGGATCCAGAAGAATCTTGGGCTCTCAATTGGTCAGAGTTACTGACTGGGAGGATGGCCCTTTTTTTCCTCTCCATGCAAGAAACTCTAGGAGGGTATTGAAGGATACACGCTACAGACATCCGTTGTCAAGCTCTATTAGGTCCATGGTGCCCCTGGACGGCTCTCCAGGAGCTAACAAGTTCACAATTAGCTGTAAAAGTCCTGCATCCATCAAGCTCGAGAAAAAAATACTGAAATGTGCCTCTAGCTGCACTGGCTCAAGTAGCAGGATGTCGTCACTAGAAATCTCTGGTTTATTCTGTCTCCCCACCCACTTATCTGGACTGGTCTAGCAGGATGATCTGGAAAGTCTTGTTATTCTATTTTTATTTATGTCTCTAGTAAGTCAGTCACTTCCATAATGGATACATTTACTATTACATGAATTTTCTTTCCTTGAATCCTGCTAGACTAGTTCAAATGCACATGTTTGTGTCACTCTCCCAGCAGATGAAGATAGAACACAACTTTCCTGTGACATTACTGCTACAAGGAATTATGCCACCCTGGAACCTGCCTGTATACTAATGACAAAGGTGCAAAAAGAACGGCTTAAGCAAGGACATAAGAAAACCCTTCCAACAACTGGAAAAATACAAAACCCATTGAAACAATAGACAATTCTAAAGGGATACAAAGAAAGCGTAGTTACTCACCTGTAACAGGTGATCTCTGGCAACATCAGGAATCAATCTTCACATATGGATGACATTGGAAAAGAGCCCCATGCAGGAACACTCCCCAGCATCCAATAGGAATGCTTTTGGAAGCATCCTTCCACACATGCATATCTGCCTTCCCGCCTTCCTAGCCATTCTCCTCAATCAGGTGTAGAACTTAGAGAAAAAAAAAACACACAAAAACAAAAAACCTATCCTACAACTCCCAGGGAAGGAGGACAGGCTGTGAAGACTGATTCCTGCTGCTCCTGTTACAGGTGAATAACTACACCATCTCCAGGAACAAACAGGAATGCAGTCTTCATATATGGGACTCACCAGCTCCTGGCTACCATGAAGGACAGTGGATAAAGGTGCAACAGATGGTGGGAAAAACCCCCGAACCTCAACTAGGGTAGAGTAGAGATCCGTCAGACCCAGCCATTTGAGCACACGCGCCGTTGAGGTAGCCGGCAGGAACAGAGGGCCAGTGGGAAGGAGGTGTAGTTAAGTCCCTAAAAGGTGCCGCAGAACAGCTTGGCCAAAGATAGTGTCTCCAATGGAATCCTTGTTGACACAGTAATGGGCAGCAAAAGTATGAATAGAAGACCATGTGGCAGCTCAGCAAATATCTGAAATGGCGACAGAGCGTAAGTTGGACACCATGGCGGCCATAGCTCGGACGTTATAAACCGTGACATGACCCTCTAGGGAAAGTCCGGCCTGTGCATAAGCAAAGGAAATGCAGTTAGCAATCCAGTGAGAAAAAGAGTACACTTTTTGACAGGTAGGTCCAAGTGACTAGGGTCAAATGACAAAGTTGAGAGGATTGTCAAACCTTTGTTCTTTCCAAATAGGCTAAAGCGCTCTTTCAATCTAGGGTATGCAGAATATCCACCCCACCCCCCAGAGAAGAATGAGGTCTCGGAAAAAAGGTCAGAAGGGAGACCAACTGGTTAAGGTGAAAGGGGGAAACCACCTTTGGAAGAACTTGGGATGGGTTCGGAAGACCACTCTATCATGGTGGAAGTGAGTGTAAGGAGCATAATCCACCAGAGCATGCAACTCACTGACATAAGCCAATGTGAGATCAAGAAGATAATCTTCCAAGTGAGGAACTTCAGCGATGTTGAGGCAAGGGGCTCAAAGGGAGGTTTGATCAGCTGAGTCAAGACAACATTGAGATCCCAGGCTTGTTAAGAGAAGGCCTTGCATAAAGCATGCTACAAGAGGATGAACAGAGATAGGTTGACCGCCAAATGGGCAGTGAGATGCTGAGACAGCATTAAGGTGGACCCGAACTGAGTTTGTCTTTAGTCCTCTCTTAGAGAGATGGAGAAGATATTGAAGTAGAGGCTCCACTGGGCAAGCAAATGGGCTGAGAGTCCTCTAAGAGCACCAGAAGGAAAACCGGCACCATTTAAAAGCACAAGTATGTCGAGTGCAGACCTTTCTAGAAGCTAGAACATCTTCTGCTTCCTTTGGAAGGTCTAGATGAGAGAAGACTTAGGCTTTCAGCAGCCATGCCATCAACCGTAGCACTCTCAGATTTGGGTGAAGGAGCATTCCATGGTCCTGCGATAGGAGATTGGGCACACAACCCAGACTGAGAGGTTGGGCTTGCGCTAGTCAAAGGAGTAGAGGAAACCATGGTTGATGTGGCCAGAATGGGGTGATGAGAATCATTCCCTTGTCCACTAGAAGTTTAAAAAGAGGGCCTTCGATATCAGTGTAATGGGTGGGAGTGCGTAAAGCAATACCTGTCCCTAATGAAGGAGAACGCATCAAAGGCCTGGCTGCGTGAAGACGGCATCCTGGAACAGAATCGAAAAAGCTGTGCGTTTATTGGAGTAGCAGAGGTCGATGATGGGAATTCCCCAAAACTGAAATATGTGCTGCGCTGTTTTGCGATGCAGCATCCATTCGTGTGGTCAAAAGGACTCTGCTCAACTTGTCTACTAGCACATTTTGCTCTCCTGGTAAGTAGACTGCTTGAAGAAGAATCTGATGAGATATCAAAGGTCCAAAGGCAGATCGTCTCCCTGCACAGGTGGCAAGATCTGGTTCCCCCTTGTTTGTTGAGGTAATACATTGCAACTTGGTTGTCAGTATGAATGAGTACTGTTTGTCCGGTTAGCTGAGGACAGAACACATGAAGGGCACTGGCAATTGCCCTGAGTTCTAAGAGATTGATGTGGTAAGTGGCTTCCCTGGGGGTCGAGATGAGTCACCCCCCCCCAGCCCTGTTTGAAAGCATCTGTTAAGGTAGACTGCAGTGCAGACATTCAAAAAAGTAACCCAATGAGAAGATTTTGAATGGTGCACTAAGCTATGCTATGCATAAACATGTGCACTAAGTGCAATGGTGCACTAAGTGCAATGGTGCACTAAGCTATGCTAAGCATAAAAATGTTATCCAAGTTGTTACTCCTGTTCTATGTGAAGCCAAGCAGTTTGTTATGGTCATTTTGTTGTATGTAAACCGCGCTGACAATAGTGCGGTATATAAGAAATTGTAATAAATAAATAAATAAATAAATAAATTTAGGGACTCCATCAACTGAGGTGTGATGGTGATCTTGTCTGTGAGATGACCTGTTGACCATTTCCACTGATCTGAAAGAGTCCACTGCGCTGGACTCATCTGAAGTCCAGCATAAGATACGACATGGAGTGTGGAGGCCATGTGTCCTAAGAGGCAAAGCATGTCTCTTGAACTGATGCAGGACCGGTTTTGGAACAGAGTTGCTAAGTTTACTACTACTACTGAGCATTTGTATAGTGCTACAAGACGTATGCAGCGCTGCACAGACACATGTAAAAGACTAAGCTCTGATGAGCAGGGACAATCTAGTCAAGACATACAACACAGTAGCTGTAGGTGGAGCCAGTCTCTTGGAAAGAAGGCTTGAGCCTGCGTAGTGTCCAGAAGAATCCCAATGATGGTGCGTTGGAGCAATATGGCCACTATATGAAAGGAATCACTCTTGATTAGCCAATCATCTAAGTAAGGAAAGACTAAGATGCCCAGAGTGCAGAGTTAAGCCGCCACGACTGCCAGACACGTTGTGAAAACGCTTGACGCAGATGCAAGGCCAAGAAGTAGAACACTATAATGGTAATAGTGTCCATGGAAGAAGAACCGGAGGTAATTTCTGTGGGAGGGATGAGTCAGGATGTGAGTGTAGGCATCTTTGAAATCTAGAGAACAGAGCCGGTCTTTTTTTTTGGAGGTAAGGAAGTAAGGTCCCTGGCGAGAGCATTCTGAACTTTTCCCGCACCAGGAACTAGTTGAGATTCCGGAGGTCCAAGATAGGCCTGAACCCCTCTATTTTCCTGGGGATGAGAAAATAATGGGAGTAGAACCCAAGGCCTTGTTGAGAGACGGGGACTTCCTCTATGGCCCCCTGCACTGCTAGAATGGTTATCTCCTGCTAAAGTAGAGTGGTGTGCAGGTGATCCATGGGGAACTCCCTCATAAAGAAAGTGGGGGGCAGGTCCAGGTCTTTAGAGTATAGAGTTCTGAAATGAGGAGCCATCTGTGGACAAAGTGGCTTAATCTGCCCTCTATGTGGGAGAGGAGTGGATCCTGTAAGGAGAGACTGGCTATGTTCTCAAAGAAGCAGTCAAAAACCAGTTGGAGGCTGTGCCTGCTGAGCTGATTAGGGTTTTGCAGCCTTAGGCTTCCTGGGCTGACATGGCCCCAGTTTTTTTATGCGGCTGTTGAGACTGATAAGAAAAATAAAGGTGGATAAGAAGGGTAATACTACTTCTTCCTGGGATAGAAAGGCTTCTTGGCAGGAGCCTTCTTTTTAGTTGGATCAGCCATCTTCCGAGATAGAGACTGATGATCTCACCATGAAACGCCTCTCATATCCCCCTTTCCATGCCAACCTTTTCCAAAGAGGTTTTCACCTGTACAAGGAATATTAGCAAACTTGTCCTGAACCCATTGTTGAAGGTCAGAGGCTTGCAGCCAAGCCATTCTTCTGGCTCCTATGCAAACAGTTGCTGCCCTACTGGTGGGCTCAAAAGCATCAAAAGCAGCCATAGTGAGGAATTTGGAAGAATTTTGACCATGATTGACCAAGGCCTGATATAGACCTTGCTTGTCAGGTGGCAATAGGGGTAGAACTCAGCCAGATCTTTAGCTATATCTCTCAAAAACATACCCATGTAAAGCCTATAGGAGATTATCCTGGATACTAACATAACTGCCTGGAAGCAAAGACATCCAAATGCATCAAGAGTCCTCAATTCTCTGCCTGGGGGAACAGAGGAAAGATTTTTAGAACTCAGATTTGACGTATTGCAGATTCCACAACCATAGAATAATGTGGTAACTGAGGCTTCTGAAAACCTGGGCAAGGAGGAGCTCTATAGAGAATGTCCAGTCTCTTGCTGATTGATGGAACAGTCAAGGGAGCTTCCCACATGCAAACCATAAGGCCTTGGAGGATATGATGTTTGGAAAACTTATCAGCCTCCTTACAAGTAGAGGAATAATGAATTTCAAGCTCTTCATCCCTCTGTTCTGTCTCCATGGTTACGATCACGGAGAGTTCAGCCTCCATGTCCCCAATGAAATCATGAAAGGACATATCTTCAAGCAGCAATCAACATCTCTTATGTGATGGAGAAAGGTTGGAGAATGTCCAGGAGAGGTGCAGAATCAGACTATGTCTGATTCCGAGGAAATGGAACCAGAACTCAATAGAAAGTTGAATTAGTGACTGTCAGTAGCATGGTGTCTACTTCGCTCTGATATCGACAGAGGCTCTGTGCCGATGCCCCAGTGCATCGGAACAGAGGTGTACAGAGCACAATGCAGCTACAGGTTCCAATGGGGGTATCGGCCCTGGGTGTGATGGTGCCGGTTCTGTTAGTAATATCATGGAATGTCTCAATGCACAGACATAGAAGTCGAGCATCAGGTCCATGAATCCCAAGGGTCCCGGCACTATGGCCTCCAGGATAGTGACCAGACTTCGCTAGATAGCTTGTGTACACTGATCGAGGGAGACTGGAGGTGACTGGGTGGATTCTTGCACAAAGCTCTGTGCCACTGAACCAGAACACTGTACCGGGAGCTCCGCAGAAGACGCCGCCTTGGGAGCATCCCAGAGCCCCATTGGTGCTTTGGAAGAAGTATCTTCATGCTGGAATTGTTTTGCTAGTCCATTTCCGGTTCCCTTGTTGGGGAGTGTCTGTGTCGATGCTGGGTATCGGAGTCATATGCCGAAGTCAAGGATCTTGATGCCTTTCTTGCAGATGCTAATGTCTTCGATACCTTTCTTGCCTCTGTGAAGGACTTGTGTTTGCTGTCATGTTTGGACTTAGAGGAGGTATGGGAACCATGCGATTGCAACGGTATGGAGGACAATGAAGAGTGTGCTGAAGTGGCAGAGTCTGACAGAAACAGCTTTCCCTGTTCACTGTTTTTAGTCCCCTCCAGGTCATCTGTTGACACAGGGGGCAAGCTGAAGTGTTGTGGTCCAGGCCCAAACATTTAAAGCACCAGTCGTGCTTATTTGTAGCACAGATAGAGTTTCAGCACTTGGTACATGTTTTGAATCCACTGTGATTTCTCCATATCTGAGAAGACCACCAAGGCAAAATCAAAAAGGGCAATGGGGTCTAGGCCAACCAGGGAAAGCGTAGTTACTCACCTGTAACAGGTGATCTCCAGGAACAGCAGGAATTAAGTCTTCACATATGGGTATCGTCGGCACCAACAGAGCCTGCGTGGGAACGCGCCCCAGTGTCCAATAGGAAAGCCTTTGGGAGCATCCTACAGTGCCTGCGTGCTGCCTTCCCCCCTTTCCAACTCTCCTTCGTCAGTTGAGTTTATAGCTGAGACAAAAGGAGAGAAGGAGAGAACTCCTAGGGGAGGTGGGTGGGTTGTGAAGACTAAATTCCTGCTGTTCCCACAGATCACCTGTTACAGGTGAGTAACTACGCTATCTCCAGGAACAAGCAGGAATGTAGTCTTCACATATGGGGACTCCCCAGCTGAGAGATGCCAGGAGGATGACCCTAGCACGCTGCGAATCTCTGGTGAGATGGGTCATTCTTCCTCCCATGGATCTCTGGCATCGAAAATTCTGGGATGGTGGGTAGGAGTTGTACTAAGTCTGAAAGAGATGTTGTAGAACAGCCTGTCCAAACGAGGCATCCCAACAGGAGTCCTTGTCTAAACAATAATGGGCTGTAAAGGTGTATACTGAAGCCCAGGTGGCTGCTCTACAGATATCGTCAAAATGGACACAGAATGAAGATTAGCCATGGAGGTTGCCATTGCTCTCACATTATGAGCTGTGACGTGGCCTTCGAGAGAAAGTCCCTTACTCTCATATGCAAAGGATATGCAATTCGCATTCTATCTAGAGAGAGAGTTCTTTTGGAAACTGGAAGTCCCAAATGACTAGAATCAAAAGCAACAAAAAGCTGAGAAGATTTTCTGTGTTGCTTAGTTATTTGAAGGTAAAAAGCTAAGACTCTTTTACAATCCAAGGTATGAAGGCTCCTTTCTGCACTAGAGACATGAGACCTAGGAAAGAATACAGGAAGGTAAACCACTTGTTTTAAACGAAAAGGTGAAACCACCTTTGGCATGAAGTGAGGATGCATCCTAAGAACTACCTTATCATGGTGAAATCTTGTATAAGGAGGATCAACCACTAAGGCCTGCAACTCACTGATGCGTCTTGCAGAAATGAGAGCGACTAGGAAGATGACTTTCCAGGAAAGAAACTTCAGGTCCGTAGTGGCTAAGGGCTCAAAGGGTGGTTTGATAAGCTGCCCGAGAACAAGATTGAGATCCCATGCCACTGGTGGCAGCTTAATGGGAGGTTTTGTTAAGAGTAGACCTCTCAAATCTTGCTACAAGTGGATGCGAGGAAATAGGTTGTCCATCCAAAGGCTTGCAAAAAGCTGCAATGGCACTAAGATGGATCCTTACCGAATTGGTTTTAAGACCAGAATTTGATAAATGGAGGATACACTCCAGTAGCGATTCCAGAGGCACCAAAAGGGGGTGAAGTCCCCTTTGAGAACACCATACAGAGAACCTTTTCCACTTGAAGGCGTATGATCACCTTGTGGAGGGTTTTCTGTGCAAGGACATCCTTTACCTGTTGAGAACGGTTGATATCTGGAAGCTCTAGGCTTTCAGCAACCAGGCCATGAGATGTACGGGGACTGGGGATTCGGGTGCAATAGCATCCCATTCTCATGGGAAAGAAGATCTGGAATGTATCCCAACTCCAGTGGTGTGGCTTGAGAGAGATGTAGAAGCAGAGGATACCACGTTGCCATGGCCAATGTGGAGCTATGAGAATCATACGTCCTCTGTCTCTCTGAAGCTTGAAGTGTTTTGGGAATGAGGGGAATGGGTGGGAAGGCATAGAGGAAGTCCTGCTCCCAGTGGAAGAAAGCATCTCTTGCCCAACAGTTTTGAGCTGGAATTCTGGAACAGAACCGGGGAAGTTTGGCATTCTGTGGACTTGCAAAGAGGTCTATATCCGGGGTTCCCCAGATTCAAAACACTCGAGCAATCTGGTCTGAGTGAAGAGACCATTCGTGTGGCAGCAGTATTCAACCGAGTTTGTCTGCCCAAAGGTTTTGAATGCCCGGAAGATATACCACTAGGAGGTGGATTTGAAGCTCTCTGGCGAGGGCCCACAGTCGCAAAGCTTCGTTGCATAACGACAGAGAGCCTGTTCCACCCTGCTTGTTCACATAGAACATGGCTACTTGTCGGTTTGAACCAGGACTGTCTTGTAGCTGAGCTGGGCCTGGAATACACGAAGAGCACGGTAGATGGCTCTGAGTTCTAGGAGGCTTATGTGAAGACAAGCCTCCTGTGGAGACCCTGAGTAGAGAGATCGTGCAAGTGAGCTCCCCAACCCAATATGGATGCATCCGTTGTTAGACTGGCCTGGAAAAGAGGCTGCTGAAAAGGACAGCCTACTAGAAGGTTTTCCAGAGATTGCCACATTGAAGGGATGAAATGAGACGTGTGGAGTTTCTGATATTGCCCGACAGGCGACCTGAGGCCTGTGTCCACTGAGAGGAGAGGGTCCACTGGGCTGCTCGCATGTGAAGGCAAGCATAGGGAATCACATGGACAGTGGATGCCATATGCCCCAGAAGCTGAAGTATTTCCCAAGCAGTCAGGAAGACTTTCATAGCTGCTTGGGATACCAGCTGCAGTATATGAAGACAGCGGGGCCATGGTAGGAAAGTCCTTGACTGTCTGATATCTAGACGAGCCCCTATGAACTCCAGAGACTGAGAAGGGGTGAGCTGAGATTTTGGGAGGTTTATGACCAATCCCAAGTAGCAAAGAATTTGCATCATGTGAGAAAGAGCGAAGCTGGCTTCTGGAGCTGTTGGTGCCCGAATGAGCCAGTCGTCTAAGTAGGGGGAAGACGAATATTCTCAGAGTTCTCAGGAATGCTGCTATTACTGCCATGCACTTTGTGAAGACTCTTGGGGCAGAAGCCAGCTCGAAGGGAAGAACCCTGTATTGGAAGTGTCTTCCCTGGAAAAGGAATCAAAGGAATTTCCTGTGACCTGTATGGATGAGAATATGAGTATATGCATCCTTTAGATCTAGAGAACATAGCCAATCCTGACTCTGAAGGTATGGCAAGAGTGTTCCGAGGGAAATCATTTTAAATTTTTCTCGGAACAGATATTTGTTTAATTCTCTGAGGTCCAGAATAGGCCTATGTCCCCCTATTTTCTTGGGAATGAGAAAACAGGAGGAGTAAAACCCCGCACCCTGTTGGGGTATGGATACTTCTTCTATTGCTCCTTGAGCAAGAAGTGATGCGACCTCCTGACCCAAGAGATTGGTGACAGGGACTTGAGGATTGAACTGCTTTATGATTGTAAGAGGGGGAAGGCTGTGGAAGTGGAGTCTGTACCCCTCTCGTACAATGGACAAAGTCCAGTTTTCTGATGTTATTTGTTGCCATCTGCTGGCAAAATGGTATAACCTTCCTAGAATGGTGAGGGGCTCTGGACCTTTCAGGGCAGAAAGACTAAGTTCTCTAGGAAGGAGTCAAAGCCCCTGAGGAGGCTGAACTTGTGGAGCCGATTGAGTTCTTGGAACTTGTGGCTTCCTCTGCTGTCCTGTTGCCCCTTTTGGGAACATGAACTGGACAGTGAGTGAGTATGATGGGTATAGGATGGGTACAACTTCTTTTTCTTACTGAAAAAGGGTTTTTTGGCTGACTTTCTTTGCTGGGTTGGCTGTAGACTTAGATAGCCTATTCAAGGTAGTATTTTCAGATTCAAGCTAATTTGCCTTGTCCTGCCAATCCTTGCCAAAGAGATTTTCTCCTGTGCAAGGAATATATCCCAGTTTCTCTTGTACCCATTGTTCTAAGTCCGATGCCTGGAGCCAGGCAATACGACGTGCACCGATTGAAATAGCAGAAGTTCTGCTAATACATTCAAAGTAAGAAAATCCCTTCTTTTGTTCTCAGGAAGAAGAGGGCTTATAAGCTCTAAGTCTTCTGTAACTTCCTTGAAGAACATTCCCATATAGAGAATGTAAGAGCTGATCCTGGCTGCCAACATGGAGGATTGGAAGCATCGACGCCCAAAGGCATCAAGAGTCCTTGACTCCTGCCCCGGAGGATTAGAGGAATGCATCTTAGCACTCTTAATTCTACGCATTGCCAATTCCACTACCATTGAATGGTGTGGTAACTGAGTCTCTTGAAAACCATGACAGCTTGGAACTTGGTACATAGTATCGAGTCAGGAGTGTGGAGACATAGTTAAAGGGGTTTCCCACATTCTGAGCATAAGATCCTGCAAGATCCTATGAATGGGCAGGGTAGCTGTCTCTTTAGGAGCTTTAGGGTATTGAATTTCTAATTCTTCTGCCCTGGGTTCCTTCTCTGGAGTCACTGTGATTGCAAGACCTCGAGCTACATCACGTATGAAATCCTGGAAGAACATGTCTTCTGGGGGAGACATTCTGCGTTGAGAAGAAGGAGATGGATCCTCCAGAAGGTTTGCTCTGGTACCGGCAGAGTCATCGGAATCGGAAGATTTGAAGTATCTTGGTGACTGATGTTCGTGCAACGCTCGGTACCGGTACCGTTCGAAGTCTATATCGGGGTGTCTCAGTACCGGCCCTTCGATGCCTGAGATAGACTCGAGGCTTGGTATGGGCGGAAGCATACCTGCCTAGGCAGGTGCACTTGGTACCGGCACCGATGTCGGTACCAATACCTGTGGAACCGTCTGTAGCGGTCTTAGCGGTACCAAAGCTGCTAAGAGCCGCTAGACTGCGTTTGATAGCAAGGAATCTCTGATCCACCGCTTCTGCTGATGTCTGGGTGTCGGTACCGGTGGAAGCGGCTACAACCCCAGAACATGGCACCAGTAGTTCTGCAGAGGTTGAAGCCTCTGGAACATTCTGGAGTCCCGTTAGTGCTTTGGAGACAGAGGTCTTCCACCGGGACTGTTTTGTCGGTGAACTTTCCTCGAGGGCAATGCCAATGGCATCTTGATGCTTGGAAGGAGATCTACCCTTTGAGGACCGGCCAGTCTTAAAAGACTTAGGTTTAGTTACCTGAGATCCATGGGAGGAAGATGAAGCCCTGGAAGACGTCGATGCAACAGACATCGTGTCAGCGGCAAAAAGGGTACCGGGTTTTGCAGCTCTATTCTGCAGGCCCCTCTTGGTCATCTTTCTGCAGGAGACACTCCGATGGAGAATGGTCAGGACCAAAACATTTAAGACACCATTCATGTGTGTCGGTGACTGATATGGTACCACCACATTTACAACATTTTTTAAAACCACTAGCTGGTTTTTCCATGTCTGAGGAAAAATGGGCTTAGTGCCCAAAATGGCGCCTAACCCGAGAGGGAAAAAGGCTCCTGAGAAAAGATTTTAGAAGCTAGTTTTTTTATTTTGTTTTGTTTTGTTTTTTGAAAAAGAAAGAAAAGAGAACCGGCGGTACCAGTAGGCGTCGAATGAAGGCAGACGCGACTACAAAAACAAAATAAGAATAGTTTTTCTGCGGTGACAGGGATACATCCTGTCGGCTCCAAGGAAAACGAAAAATTGATGGAGAGTTGGAAAGGCAGGAAGGCAGCACGCAGGCGCTGTGGGATGCTCCCAAAGGCTCACTTTATAGGGCCCAATGAACACTATATGGAGCCTATCAGCTTTTGAGAATAAGCAAGATTTGCTGACCTGTATCGTGGGTTCTTCGTAGAGAGCAGGATGATGTAGGCACAAAGAGGTGACATCTGGGCAGCACCAAGAGCCCAGAAAGCATAGTTACTCACCTGTAACAGGTGATCTCCGGGAACGACAGGAATTTAGTCTTAACATATGGGTGACGTCTGTACTGACAGAGCCCACGCAAGAACGCTCCACAGCATCCAAAAGGAAAGCTTTTGGGAGCAGTCCATTGCGCCTGGGTTGCTGCCTTCCCGCCTTCAACTCCCTCACTTCGATTCTTTGTTTTCTGCAGAGACAGCAGGAAGCAAATCCTGTCACTGCAGAAAAAAAACTTTTGTGGATAGTATTTGCCTTCCCGTTGATTTTGGCACTTTCTAAGACATAGCTGGTTCCCTTATTCTTTTCTTTTTTTCCTATTTTCCTAAAAAATAAATAAAAACAAACCTACTTGGGTGTCGACGCCCTTTTAAGCATTAAGCCTTCCATACTCTTCATTCTTGTGAGTATGGAGAAACCAGCTAGTGGTTTCAAAAAATGCACATGACTGGTGTCTAAAATGCCTCGGCCCAAACCACCAGCCAAAGGAATGTCCCGTGCCAGAAAATGACCTAGAGAAGCCTACAGAACCGGGCTTCTAAATTAGGTACACTCTTCGCCTTGGACGTGGTACCATTAGCGGCCTCTTCGTCCTCTCCTGGATCTCAGGTATCCTCAAAGTACAAGCACAAGGCTGCATCGAGGTCTGCAGGCACCTCCAGGGAAAGATCTCACTCTAAACATTGAGATCCCTCAGGGATTGCCTCTGAGGTGGCTTGGCCTGCCAAACAGCCCTGCCCTCCAAAGCCTTCAAGGGGTTCCAGGATGCTCCTGAGGCCTCTATCTCCGGAGAACTACTGGTGCCATGCTCTGGGACGGTAGCGCAAATACCTGTTGCTGATACCCAAGCATCAGCAGCCTCGATAGACCAGCGTATACTGGCCATCGAGTGAAGTTTGGCAGCCCTACTTGCAGCCTCGGTACCCATAAAAACCCTTGGCTACATGTACCGGGCAATCAGTACCGGTTCCAGTACAGATACTGGTTCCAGGTGTGACATCACTCCCACTCATGCCCTCCCTGGAATCCCTTACCATACCAGTGTAAGGCCCAGACGGCTCACCGAGGTTGGAACATCTGTACCGGCATCTATCTTCTGGGGCGCACGGAACCCGTTGATACTTGAGTCCTCAGATTCCCTTCCGATTCAGATTCTCTTGATTCTCATGCAGAGTCACTCAATTCACAGGGGCCCAGGACATTGTTTCGGACCCTTCCCCACCTCAACAGTGGCGCATGTCGCTGCCAGAGGACGTCCTTCCGGGAATTTATTCGAGACCTAGCCAAAGATCTCTCTATCAGAGTGATATTGGAGAAGGAGCCAAGGGCAGAGGAACTGGAGATCCTCCAATACCCAATGGCACCCAAGGAAGCAGCCATCTTACTGGTGAACCACATCCTACATGACCTTATGCTCCAAATGTGGGAGACACCTCTCACGGTCTCACCTCAGAGTAGACTTTTCGATACCATGTACCAGAGTTCCAGGGTTTCAAAAGGCATAGCTTCCTCACCATTCCATAGTGGTTGGATCGGCTATGTGCTGAATCAAAAGCTCAAAAGACTCATTCTTCTAACCCACCCGGCAGGGAATCAAAAACCCTCGATGGCTTTGGGTATCAATGCTTCCATGCTCTCAGCTAGGATCAATTCCTATATACTTTATATGGGAATGTTTCTAAAGGTCTCTAGGGATCTTGAAGCATTTGCTCCTCTCCTCCCAGATGACAAACGGGCAGACTATTTAGCCCTAGTTAAACATAGCCAAAATGTATCAAAATTAGTCAGTAAGGCTACATTTGAAGCTTTTGAGTGCACAAGCAGGGCTTCAGCAATTTGCACCAGTGCACGTCGCATTGCATGGCTTCAGGTCTCTGATTTTGAACAGCGAGTTCAAGATAACCTGGGCAACATACCTTGCACAGGGGGAAAACTCTTTGGCAAAGACAGGCAAAATAAAGCCTCTTAGAGTCAGAAAATACTACTCTGAAGAGACTGTCCAGCGTAACAGCTGACCCTGCTAGGAAGAAAACTCCTGCAAAGGAGTCTTTTTACAATAAGAAGAAATTCTTCTAGTCTTATCCCCCTGCTTCTCAGTATCATAGCCCCTCACTGACCACAGCAACCATGGTTTCTGCTGCTACTACGTCTGACTTGCTCATCCTCTCTGATTGGGATATGTGCCGGATCTCCTCTCACAGGACAATGGTTCACTACTCCATCCCAATCCACAGTTGCTCCGCCTCACAGTTTGGCTACTGAGAGCATAGCCTTACAGGGCTTTGACCTTTCTCAAGAGGTTAAAGTAGATTCTCTTGGCTTCTAGAAAGCCCTCCACCAGACGTTCATATGTTTTTAAGTGGTGTAGATTTTCGGTCTGGTGTTCACAGAAGGATCTCAATCCTTTTTCTGTTCCAGTGGAGTCCCTCCTTCAGTAGCTCCTCCACCTGTCCTCGACAGGTCTACAGACAAATTCAGTGAGTGCGCCATTGCAGTCTCTCATCATCGGCTTGATGGACAGCCCATCTCCTCACAACCACTAGTGGGGCATTTCATGCGAGATCTCCTGCTGTCCAAACCTTCCATTAAGCCACCTGTGGTAGCTTGGGGACCTCAATGTTGTCCTAGCGCAGCTCCTCAAGCCACTCTTTGAACCATAAGCCACAACCTCACTTAAGCTCCTCTCATGGAAGGTAAACAGTTCCATGTATGATGTCACTTTGTAAACCAAGCTGATCTTGAATAGTGCAGTATAAAACCAAATAAATAAATCTTCCTAATTGCCCTCACTTCAGCTAGACACATTAGTAAGCTTCAGGCTTTGGTGGAGTTTCCTCCCTATACCACTTCACCATGACAAAGTAGTCCTTTGGACTTGCCCACACTTTATGCCAAAAGTGGTGTCTCCCTTCCATCTAAACCACTCAATTTACCTTCCAGTTTCTTTCCTAAGCTGCATGCATCTAGAGCTGAAACAACCCTGCACACTCTTGACTGCAAGTATGCATTGGCTTTTTACCTCCAAAGGACTCGGGATCATCGTAAAATCTTGTAGTTGTTCATCTCTTTTGACTCCAGTCACCTGGGATTACCTGTCTCTAAGTGTACTGATGGTATCAAGGGGGGGGTGAACCCCCCTTCATACTATGCCCTTACGCATTCCTTGAGTTATACAGCTTAAACCCTATTAAGACTACATTCCTGCTTGTTCCTGGAGATGACTTTCTAAGCATGTATAGTTGTTCCCATCCTACCCACTGTCATAACATACTTCAGTGGTACAAAGAAAATAGTTTCAACTGAATGGGGAAAATCGAAGGGAGTGTGTGCCTGCAGCAACCAGCTGTCTACAGAGATTCTACTTTCCCTATTAACAACTGGCGCACTAAGTCTGTTGGGACCAAAGGAAACAGAGCTGCAAGCACAAGCCAAAAGTCTTGTGTTCTGTTTAAATAGTACACCACCACTCATCTATAGTCTAGGATGTGAAAAGCTATCTCCCCCTGGCTAAAGCAACAAAAGATGGGCAGTACGATGAAATAGATCACGTTCAGGAGAAATTTTGGGTGGGTTCTTAGTACCACCCTTTTGGGGAAAAACAAGATGAAAGGGTGACAGTGTACAAGAACTTGCAGTTCACTTACTCTCTGCACATAGGTAATAGTGAAGAGGAACAGGTTATTCCATGAAATAAATATCAATGACACATCCACTACTATTTCAAAAAGGTGGGGGGGCGCACACATGAGTTCAGCCAGCATGAGGCGGTTTCTGGGTGAAATGGGAGGGGGTGGGGAAGAGAACAGGGGTTGTTTGGTTATGAAACCTCTCACAAATCTGGTAATCAAAGGCTGAGAAGACACTGGTTTATTTTCAACTATGGCACTATGGTGAATTTATAATGTGTCTTCAGCCTTTTTTCAGAGAGAAGAGGTAACAAAATCAGGAACATGGCACTTAAGAAAAAAAAAAAAAGAAAGGAGTCCTAGGTTGGTGGTTGTGCACCAGTTTGCACATTGAATCCACTTAGACTAGCAGGATTTCCTGATGGCATGCTGTCAGGAGGCAATGCTGTGTCTGTCCTCCCGACAAACAGGTAGGTTAGAAACTAGTCTCCCTTCAACATCCAAGCTGTCAATGCCAAGGACTGCAGAGATTCAGGTGGAGAAACTTACCTGCTTGTTGTGAGAGGAGGGATGAGTGGGTTACCTTTCCTCTCCACCCTGCTATAGCCAGGATGGAGAGGAAAGGGAACCATGTCTGGTGAGGCACACATTAATCTGAACCCAACCAATAGCAAATGGGTTATGTGCTAATTTGTTCATTGCTAGTCTTCAGAATCAGAAGACTGGGCATTTGAATAGAGATGAGTTGCAAAGAGGTTGATCTCTAGTGAGTCTTGAAGGACTAAGTCTACTACAGCAGGAAATAGATCTGCACTTGTATTTATCTTCTGGAATATACTCTAAATCTTGGGGGTAAAGGTAATTATTTGGGTTAAAGCTGATAAGTCTGTGTATTTTCGAATTCAGTGTTTTTGTTAAGTCAGTCAGAGAGCTTTTCATTTAAATCAAATCAGAGTGTAGTTTAGCATAGAAAGTAAAGTAGAGTAAATAGTCACTGAAATAAATTTCTTTCCAGAGAGCTTTCTATTTAAAAAAAGCTATTTCTTCTACAAGTAGAATAAATAGCCTGAGTAGAAAGAAAAACTGGTTTCTAGAAATCTTTACAAAGGGGCTTTCCAGTTAGGAGGCAAAAGATCTCTGAAGTTGTCTTAAATAGGAGTTAAAGGCAAGTGTCAGATCAAAGGGGCAATTTGAAAGGCCCCCTATCAAACCAAGGGCTGTGTGACTCACCCAGGAAATTGGTAAAAAACCTTTACATGCACAGATCAGGGCACTGTACAGGAAGCCAGTTTTTATTAGTCATCTTAACCTCCCCCAGGGATAATCTTAACTTTTTAGGCTCTTAAACCTATTAAAAGGGAAGGTGGTGCCCATATTCACTTTCAGGTGTGGCTGGTTATCCTCATCAAGAATACATTACTTAAGGACCTGAGATTAATTGATCTTGAGGTGAACAAAGTCCATAAAACTTAAGTACAGTTGTATTAGTATAGGTATCCCTGGCAAACCTAAGTAAACAACTTAAATACCTAAACAAAACCTTAAAACTAAGATGCAGACAGCAGTCCAGCAGCAAGAAGGGAGCTTTACTGTCTTTTACATTGAGTGTCACATGTATGATTTTCTCCAGTTGGTGAGGGATCTTACGTGTGCACTAGGTGCAAGAAGCTCTTTACTCTCAGGGAATGAATCTGATCTCTGAAGGCTAGAGTAGCAGACTTAGAGGACATAAGAAAGATAGAGGTATATAGACAAGACCTACAGAGACGCAGTACTGAAGTCCCACCTCCAGTCTGGCAGCCTCCCTGTTGCCATGGAGGAGAGGGGTCACATGACAAGACAGTATCATCCTGGTGTGGCAGGAAATGATCCTGTAGCTAGAACCTGTCCACCAGATGATATAAAACCCTCTCGCACCGAGGTTGTTTCTCCAGGACTATGTGACCTAAGGGATAGAACAGCCATAATAGTTGGTGATTCCATCATTAGGCATGTAAATAGCTGGATGGCTGATGGATGTGAGGATCACCTGGAAACATGCCTGCCTGGTGCAAAGGTAGCGGATCTCACATGCCACCTAGATAAGGTTTTAGATAGCGCTGGGGAAGAGTCTGCTGTCTTGGTACATGTTGAACCCGGAGTGCCAAAAAAGCATCTTTTATGAAATGGAAAAAGCCGCCAAATGACAAAAACTGGAAACAGCATAAGCACTGGCAAGTTAGATACAAGGCATTGATAAAGCAGGCAAAGAGAATTTGAAAAAAAAAGCTTGCCGTGAAGGCAAAAACACATTAAAAAAAAACTTTTTCAAGTACATTTGTAGCAAAAAGCCTGCGAGTCAGTTGGACCATTAATGATAGAGGGGCACTAAGATGACAAGGCAATAGCAGAGAGACTGAATGAATTCTTTGCTTTGGTCTTTACTGAAGATGTGGGGAAGTTACCATGACTGAAATGGTATTTAAAGGCGATGCATTGGAAGAATTGAAAGAAATATTGATAAATCGGGAAGATGTATTACAACTATTTGATAAACTAAAGAGTAGCAAATCACCTGGACCAGATGGTATACATCCAAAGGTGTTGAAAGAACTGAAATATGAGATTGCAAACCTACTATTTAGTAATCTGTGAACTATCATTAAAATCATCTAATACCTGAAGATTGGCGTTGCATTGGCCATTCGCCAATTTTTAAAAAGGGTTCCAGGGATGATCCAGGAAACTAGAGACCAGTGAGCCAGACTTCAGTACTAGGCAAAATGGTAGAAACCATTATAAAGAATAAAATAACTGAACATGTAGATAGTCATGGTTTAATGGGGAAAAGCCAACATGGCTTTAGCCAAGGAAGGTCTCGCCTTACTAATCTGTTATATTTTTTTTGAAGGTATGACTAAACAAGTAGATAAAGGTGAGCCAGTCAATGTTGTGTATCTGAATTTGCAGAAAGCCTGACAAGGTCCCTTACGAGAGACTTGGTGAAATTAAAAAAGTCATGGGATAGGAGGCAGTGTACTGTTGTGGATCAGGAACTGGTTAAAAAGACAGAAAGCAAAGGGTAGGGCTAAATGGCCAATTTTCCCAATGGATAAAAGTAGTACCCCAGGGATCTGTGCTGGGTCCGCTGCTTTTTAACATATTTGTAAATGGCCTGGAAATGGGAACAACAAGAAAGGTAATCAAATTTGCAGATGACACTAAATTATTCAAAGTTGTTAAAACCCAAGAGGATTGTGAAAAATTGCAAGAGGTCCTTGATAAACTGGAAGACTGGACGTTCAAATGGCAGATGAAATTTAATGTGGACAAGTGCAAAGTTATGGCACCTAGGAAAGAACCACCCAAACTGTGGTTAAACAATGCAAGGTTCCACATTAGGAACCACCACCTACTGTAGAAAAAAAAAAGATGTAGGTGTTATTGTGGATAACATGCTGAAACCCTCCACCCAGTGTGCAGCGGGGGCCAAGGCTGCAAATAGAATGCTAGGAATAAGGAGAATAAAACAAAGGATATCATAATGCCTCTGTATTGTTGCATAGTGTGACGGTACCTTGAATATTGTGTGCAATTCTGGTCATCGTATCTTAAAGGATATAGCGGAACTGGAAAAGGTACAGAGAAGAGCCACCAAAACGGTAAAGGGGATGGAAGATACCCCTATGAGGAGAGGCTTAAAAGGTTAGGGTTCTTCAACCTGGAAAAGGAGACAGTTGAGGGGAGATGATAGAGGTCTATAAATTAATGAATGGAGTGAAACAGGTAAATGTAGATAGATTGTTTAAAAGTAGAAAGACTAGGGTTAGCAGGCCCACTCCCCAGTGAATAATAAAGGCATTTAATGCCAGCAGATTGCGAGATGCAACCCTGGAGCAGAAATGATCCATCTAGGCATTGTGCAGAGTGGCAAAGATATCTATCGCAAGAATAACCCACTCCCGAAAGATCTGCCCCACAACTTCCCTGTTGAGGGTCCACTCATGCGGCTGAAGAATGCGGCCCAGCTGGTCCACCAGGAAGTTGAGGTTCTCAAGCAGATGATTTGCCCTCAGCCCCATTCCATGAGCAATGGCAAACTTGCACAAGTGGACCATTTTCTAGCACAGGAGGTATGACCCCGTGGCTGCCCTGCCTGACAATGTAATACAGCGCCACTTGATTGTCTGAATCACAATCTGATTGCTACCATTTGCTATGGCCCAGAATGCCAAAAAATTGATTTGGTGCAGGCTCTCCTGCTGAGAGGGCCCCTAATGAGTTCCAGCTGTTGGGGAGAGTCGGAGGTGAGACTTGGGGTAGTTGACAATGAACCCCAACCGCTTCAGCACCTGGATGGTCAGCTGAGCCAACTGATGGACTCCGTCAGGAGTTGAACTCTTTATGAGCCAGTTGTCCAAGTAGGGGAACATGAATATCCCCCAGAGTCCTCAGGTAAGTGGCCACCACCGCCAGATACTTTGTGAAGACTCAGGGTGCTGATGCCAGTACGAAGGGAAGAACCCGGTACTGGAAATGCCAGTCCCCCAGGATGAATGAGAGGCATTCTCTGTGAACGGGGTGGATTGGCATGTGTGTATATGTATCCCTGAGATGCATGGAGCACAGCCAATCATCCTTTAGGAGGTATGGGAGACCATCTTCAACTTCTCGCACTAAGGTCTCACAGGTCCAGGATGTGTCAACTACCTCCCCATTTTCTTGGGGACCAGGAAGTACCTGGAAGAGCACCTCTACCTGACCTAAGCCAGAGGCACCAGCTTGATGGCGAGATTTGCAAACAGGGCAGAGACCTCTCCCTGTAACAGATTGAAATGCAAGGTCTAGTGGGAACTCTCTCAAGGGGAAAGGGGGTGGCAGCTCGGCAAATGTAGCCATTTCTGACTATTTGTAGCACCCATGTATCTGAGGTGATGAGCCTCCTCCCCCCTCCCCAATCGAAGAGCTGTCCCCTACAGAGTCTGGTAGATTGACTGGTTTCTCTGGAGTGCCTTTAGGCTTGTGTTGCCCTTGGCCTGCTCCTTTGCCCTGGTGACCCTGCTGCAGAGTCTTGGAGGCCTAGTATTGGGAATAGTATCAGCAAGACTGGCCCTTCCTGTGGAAAGGAGGCCTTTCCCCTGACAATTATTTCTTGGGAAGGGTGGAGGTCTTCCTGGAGAGCCGAGTCCTTGTGACAAACTCTTGATCTCCGCCGCCTTATCCTCCATCGGTTTGCTGAAGAGGTTTTCATTGAGGCAGGGGACATCGAGGAATATCTTCTGGATCCACTGCGAGATCCGATGCCTGGAGCCAGGCCTGGCATCAATGCCTGCGTTGGCCACTCTCGCGTTAGACTCCATGCAATCGTAGGGGTAGTACTTCGAGCACTCCCCGATGCACTTTGTGAGGGTTTGGAAGTGCTGGAAGTGATCTCTGCTGAGACCCGACGAGAAACCCGAGTTCTTTTGCTAGGTCTCTGAGATACATGCAGATATACAGCTGACAGGCTTTTATTTGGCAACCCAGCATTGAGCCCTGGTAGCATTTGCATCCAAGGGCATCAAGGGCACGGTACTCCCTGCCTGGAGGCATGAAGAGTGAGTCTTTGGGGATGGCGGGGACGGGGACTGTCAGATCTCCTTAGGTGGAGCCTCATACTGGAGGATTTTGAGTTTCACCAAAGTAGCACAATACCATGTAAACAGAAGAAACCCAGTACTTAAACCGTGATATTAGAGAAGGAAACCTTTATTGCAAACAAATTGCACACGCCAAAATGCCCAACACAGACCGTGTTTTGAATCCTCTTCTTCAGGGGAATTCAGGCGTACTGTATCCATAAACACACGAACAAACAATATATAAAAATTGCTCATGAATGAATAAACATAAAATAACACCACCACATAAAAGTAATGTTCACAATTAAATAAAATGAATCAAAACAATCACCAAATGTTAATAAAAATGTAGGAATGCCCAAAAAACATGATACAATGAATCAATAAACAGCAATAAAAACAATAAGAGAAAACAATATAGGTAAAAATAAGCTCAAAATGAAAGTGAAAATAATAATCATTCAAAATAGACATAAGGGTGTGACAAGCTAAGGAAACTATTAAAATCTTAATGACAATACCTCTCCAGTAAGTTCAAACCGATTGCAGTGACCTTGTGCTAAAACGGAGGAAGAGGAAAAAGGATACGATGTCAGAAAATTCATAAACAAAAGCAGGAGTGATCGAGAGATGCCAAATCTCATTCATAAATATTTAAAAAACCAATATGGTGATACATAGTGTGTATAACTAACAAAAGAGGGGGAACGCAGAGGTTGGTCATTGGAAGGAACAGATCCCATATGCTATAGGGGAACTTTTAAACGGATTTGTTTAAAAACCTTTTTAAACTATTCTTCATGCCTTAATGCCCAATGAATGACTTGTATCTTAAAACTTTGATTAATAAATAAACAGATACATAAAACATTGCATCCATCGGAAGCAAACATGTTACCTGAAGGAAATCGTTCTCGATTGTAATCACAAGGAAAAAAACCTCTCGTATGTAATCCTTTTCACAGCAAAAATGAAGTCTTGTTGTTACACATCAAAAGTCAGTCTTTCTGCTGAAAAAAACACCAGCACTTGTGCCCTGAAGAAAAAAGGGGGAACCGCGGGAAAGTGACACGTAGAGGCTTCTGATTGGAAGATTTGCAACCAATGGCACACTTGAAAAATACCCATTTATATGAATGTATTTCTACTCAACGTCCATTAGTAACCCAGCATCAGAGGTGTTTCATACCATATTGTGCTTGTAAATAATGCAGCTTAAATAAACTGATCTTGCATACTATGTATTATATAAAAAGAAAACATATTTCTGTGATCTGGTCCTTTATAGATGTGCGCAAAAATAAAAATCAAGCGTAAATAAAGACCAAGCTACAGTATCCGGTAGGGTTTATTCGCCATTCTATGCCATTTCGTGCACATGGTAGCTGCTGCATAAATCTACCGGCTCTAGTGTGCCGTTCTCTGATCTTGTATAACATTTTAAAAGTAGAAAAGGAGGGAACAAAATATGCACTCATTCAGACACGGCACCAGTAAGTGCCATTCTATGATCATTTGCAAAAAACTTGTATCCTTAGGTACAGAAAAAGCAAAAATCTAATAAATACATTGCAAATTATAACCTTTGAGTAAATTGGAGAGAGCTCATATAGTATAAAACCCATAGTTAAATACCTAAATAAAAAGATAAGAGATGCTTAGTAGGAATAAATAGTTAATAACCTATTGTACCCTTAAAAATGAAAAAAAAACAAATGGGCATATATCAAACCAGACACCAATTCATTAGGTCAGGTATATTAAAGAACTTCATCTTGAATAAATACATGAGCAAGAAGATCGATTCACAATACATGATCACAAGCACTACGCCTAAATATCCAAGAAATTAAAAAGTAAAAATTGACAATATCATAAATACCCTTAGGAACACAAGGTCAAACAGTATCTTATTTAAAACAAACCCCATATGTAAATGACTTAAAAGTGGCACGATCAAAGGTAAACAACATAAGTGAATTAAAGGAACACAGAAAGATCCTTGTCTAAATTCAGAACATTTGGAGATAAAGCATAGTTAGTCACCTGTAACAGGTGATCACCGGGAACAGCAGGAATTTAGTCTTCACATATGGGTATCGTCGGTACCGACAGAGCCTGCGCGGGAACGCTCCCCAGAGTCCAATAGGAAAGCTTTTGGGAGCATCCCACAGCGCCTGCGTGCTGCCTTCCCACCTTTCCCAACTGTCCCTCTCCAGTTGAGTTTAAAGCTGAGAAAGAGAGAAAGAGAGAGATGGAGAGATACAACTCCTAGGGGAGGTGGGTGGCTTGTGAAGACTAAATTCCTGCTGTTCCCGGAGATCACCTGTTACAGGTGAGTAAAGCACAGTTACTTACCTGCAACAGGTGATCTCTGGGAACAGCAGGAATAAGTCTTCACATATGGGTACGTCGGTACAGACGGAGTCTGCACAGGAACGCTCCCCAGCATCCAATCAGAACGCTTTTGGGAGCATCCCAACACGCCTGCGTGCTGCCTTCCCGCCTTTCCCAACTGCCTCTCCTCAGTTAAGTTTTAAAGTTGAGGCAAAGAGAGAGAGAGCAAGAAAGGGAAAGATAGAGATAGAGAAATGCAACTCCTAGGGGAGGTGGGTGGGTTGTGAAGACTTATTCCTGCTGTTCCCAGAGATCACCTGTTACAGGTAAGTAACTGTGCTATCTCCAAGAACAAGCAGGAATGAGTCTTCACATATGGGGACTCCCAAGCTAAGATGCCTGGAGGAGTCCCAGCATGTTGCGAGTTTGAGAGCCATGCTATCTTACCAAACCCCCAGGCATTCCAGGGATGGAGGGTAGGAGTTGAGCTAAAAAGATGTGCTGTTGAACAGCTGGACCAAACAGGATGCCTAGATAGGCTCTGTGCAGGTGATATTTAGTGGTAAGATTGAAAATCAATAACCAAATATGGACCTCACCTGGTGGCATTGTAGAAGGGTATATGGAGGTTCATGAGGATTTGTGAATATGAACCAACAGAATATCCCCAGGGGGTACCTCAATGAAAGAAGAGGTAAACAACTGTGCAAAAAACAGGCTGAGGTAGAACCCTTAGGGTGAGAGGAACAATCCTAGTGGAACTGGGGTAGTTCAATGAGGTAGGACTTAGCGGAAAACGCAAGTCTCCATTGGATAAAACTGAAAACTCCTTTGACCTTAAGAGACCTAGTTCTTATAGGAGAGGGAGCTTGAAAGATCTCCATATCCGATAACAATAAGGATAGGAGTAATGAGGCATTGTAGCCTCTCATTTTCTGAAGATGCAGAAAAAAGTCCCTCGTAATGGAAAAGGAAGGTATGTAGAGGGCTTCAGGTGTATTCAAAACTGAAGGTCATGGTATAAAAACTCCTGATCTACCACGGGAAGTGGTTGATGATAGAGAACCCTAAGTATGCTGGGACAGCATGGAAAGGGATAGAGAGTATCTGTCGGTCCGTGGTGGAATATATATATTTGTATAGTTATATATATATATATATATATATATATATATATATATATATATATATATATATATATATATATATATATATATATATATATATATATATATATATATATATATATGAATACATACCCATGTCCGCACATAGGGTATGTGGAGAAAGATTTATCTAACAAGAAGGGAGGTACCTGCTTGAGTAGATATTCAGAGAACCCCTATCTCCTGGTTAAGGGTAGGAAGCACAGGGAGTTCTCTCATTGGCAAGAGAAGTCTAGAGTCCTCTAAGAACTCTTGCCCTTGAAAAACCAGGAATGGAGATCTATCTGGAAAATGCAGAGGATGTTTTTAATCTGCAGACAGTGAGTCTGAATCCTTCCATAACTCCAGCAGGTAGCTGGAGAAAAAGATGCCATAAAAATACCATATTTACCCTCAATGAGGGTAAAAAGGGGTATAGTGCATTGCTGTGCTCAACATGGATCACGCCATGAAGAATTGAGGATGGAAGGAAAAAAACTAGACAGGGATGGTCTATACTGAAAGAAGGAAACCATCTCTGGTGAAGGGGTCCCCTGGAGATGTGGAGCAAACCAGGGAATTGGATAATTCTTTAGGTCTTCTCTTAATGAAAGGCCTGTGACCTTTATTTAAGAAGCCTTTAATGGAAATGGTAAGGGCAAGAAGAATCCAGTAATCCTGACTGGGTAAAACCCTTCCTAACCATCTGACATTATGTGCTCTCTAATAAGGCCCCATAGTGTAGAGCTGCTCCGTAGAGATGCAGAGAGCATGTTGCAGGTTAATTAGAAGAAAACCTGATGTTCAAGAGCCCGCAGGCAGCATGAACTACTCCGCCAAGACCAAGAATTGGGAAGGCTAAAGAGAAAAGGTAAGGCCTGCAACAATAGCCAGAAAAGGTTGTTAAACCGTCTGGGACTTAGTGGCAAGGCCAGAAACCATTAAAAATGGAGAACAAGCCCTGGCTGCTTGGACAGCAAGTCAGTGGTCTAAGCAGTAAGAGCCCCTGCAGTTCTAACTATTGATAGGGCAGCGGAAAGGTCCCATGGTTGGGAAAGAAATACAGACAGAAGTAGGAGAGGTAAGACTCCGCTACTGTCTGAGAAGCTGCCAGGAAGAACTAAGAATGCAAGGGGGAGACAACTCTGAAAGAAACTGTTAGGGGCTTAAGGAAAAGCCCTCAGTAAAGTGGTATCACTCTTACAGACCAAATGTCCTGGAAAGAGTGGCAGAGTCGAAAGAAGACTTATTGAGGAGGAAATCCTTAATAAGTAGTAAGAGATGCTGATACAGGAGAAAAGTCAAAGATAAGGGATGGTGACCTTATTGACAGCTGTTACTCCTCTGTGTAGTTCAAAGGACGAGGAGTAACTGTAGTACCTGTAAAGCAAAATCATCTCAAGAAGCCCATTGAGCTAATAGATAGGATGTGTCCTTAAGAGGAACATATGTTAGTTTTAGGATGGAACCGATGTAGATGCTTGTAGAGGTAAGAAGCAAACTACAGGATCTATACCTCAAAAGGAAAAAGGATTCAGGGAAGAGTTTATCAGCAACCCTACGGCTGCTGGGTTTGCTGAACCCGTTGAGGTTGTGGTTTCCTGAGCCTGGCTGGGTGATTCCCCTGCCTAGAAACATCTGTATGATGGGTAGAAGATGGATAAAACCTTCTCCCATTAGGGGAACAAAGCTTAGTAGTAGACTTTCTACAAACTGGGATAGAGGAAGGCGTAGACAAGCCTCTGAAAGCAATAGTGTCAGTAGTAAACTGAGCAGCCTGGAGTAAAGACTCCTTATTGAAGAAATTTTCTCCAGTGCAAGGAGCATTTCCCAGTGTATCTTGTACAGATTTGTCCAAGTCTGAAGCTTGGAGCCAGGCTCAACGTCGTGCTCCTATGGCTATAGCAGAAGTTCTGCTAACAGACTCGAAGGAGTCTAGGGAAGCACGAGTAAGGAACTTAAAAATATTTTGAGCATGATTGACTAGCATAGAAAAATCTGCTCTTTTAGGCTCTTGAAGGAAAGGGGTCAAAAGTAATAAAAATTTTGTGACCTCCTCAAGAGAGAATCCCATATAGAAAATATATGAAAGGATTTTTGCTGAAAGCATGGATGCCTGGAGAGTTTGACATCCAAAGGCATCTAAAGTCTTAGCCTCACAACCTGGCAGATAACAAGAGTGCTTCTTAGTACTCTTAACACGCCTCATTGCTGATTCTACAACCAGAGAATGATGAGGGAGTTGAGGCTTTTGAAAACCTGGAGAAGGGGGCACCTGGTATAGAAGATCAGTTGCCCTAGAAGGTGGGGATACCATTAAAGGAGTTTCCCACGTTCTAAATAGGAGATCCTGCAAGGTCTGATGCAAAGGAAACATAATGAGTTCCTTTGTATTGCAGGGGATCAGTATAGGTTGTGAATCCCCTGGTGCAGGGACTTGACCAGGTATAGAAACGTCAAGTAACTTTGCCATATCAAGCAGAAAAGCTTGAAAAGAAGTCTTCCTGGAGGGGAGTCCTCGAGGAAGAGGAGGAGGAACTAGATCTGTTGAAGAACTAGCTCTAGCAGCCACCTGTTCAATCAGATTCTGTGGAATAGCAGATCTGGAGGAGTGGAGCATCGGATTATCTTTGAAAGATAGTTGTGGGTACCGATGAAACCCGGTACCACAACTCGTCGGTAGCAAGTCGTCCATGCTAGGGATCGATTCCAAACTCGGTATGGAAAGAAGCGAGCCGGCTAGCATGGGAGGTACCGACACCGATATCGGTACCGTCGGTGACACCGATACCTGAAGATCAGTCTGTAATGGCACTATCGGTACCGTGGTAACCGAATGTGGCAGACCTTGATCGGTGGAATGTCTACGGTACCGTCTGAAGTCGGTACCGAGACGAGTCGGTACCCAGTCATCCAGACTAGAAATCAATTCTAGACTCAGTATCAAAAGAAGCGGGTCTATCGATGCATGTCGGGAGGGTACTGACGTGGATACCAGCATCGGTACCGTGACCGATGTGGGAAGATCGGTCAGTAGCGACTCTAGCGGCACCGAAGATACCGAGAGCGCTCGACAACTATCATCGGTGTGGAATGTTTCATCCAGCACCATTGCCGATGCCGGGGTACCGGCACCGCTCAAAGCAGATACCACCACCGGGCATGGCTCAGGCATGTTCACCGAGGTAAAAACCCCAGGAACAACCTGAAACCCCGTTAGTGCTTTGGAGACAGAAGCCTCCCGCCGGGGTTTTAAAGCCAAAATGTCCTCGGGGGCAAGCCGAAAGGCATCTCTATGAAGGACATGAGATCTACCACCCGAGGACTGGCTAGTCTTTACAGACTTTTGTTTGGTTACCTGATCCTGCGAAAAGAAGATGGAGCTGGTACCCTCAGGAGTGAGGGGAACGGTGTATCGAGTTGAGCTCGATGCTGAAAAACGTCTTGCAGAAATGGAAGTGCAGGAGGGACAGTCCAGCGGATTGTGTTCAGGTCCCAAACATGAAAGGCACCAATTATGGGTGTCTAAAAGTAATTTGGTAGTGCCACAGTTAAAACACTTTCTAGTGGCTAGAATTTCCATGAGGGAAATGTAGAGGCCTAGCAGGCCAAGCCTGTCAGGCACCAAATAGGAACAAATTTCCTACAGAAGGAAATATCTATAAAAGAAAAGAAGAAAACACCGGCGGTCGGTGCGTCAAGGGAAGGTAGACGCGACCACAGGAAAAAAAACAAAAAATAAAGGAAGAATTTTCTGCGGTGACAGGAGGACGTCCTGCCGGCTCCGCGGAAAAACAAAAACTGAGGAGAGGCAGTTGGGAAAGGCGGGAAGGCAGCACACAGGCGTGTTGGGATGCTCCAAAAGTGTTCTGATTGGACGCTGGGGAGCGTTCCCGCGCAGACTCCGTCGGTACCGACGTACCCATATGTGAAGACTCATTCCTGCTTGTTCCTGGAGATCTATGATATCTCCAGGAACAAGCAGGAATGTAGTCTTCACATATGGGGACTCCCTAGCTGCAGATGCCAGGGAGAAAGCCCCAGAAATTGTGTGCCCCTGTGAAAGGGCTCCACTTCTCCCCATGGATCTCTGGCATCCTACCAGGGATGGAGGGTAGGAGTTGATTAAGTATGGAACAGGTGTTGAAGAACAGCCTGACCAAACAAGGCATCCCGGCGGGAGTCCTTGTCTAAGCAGTAATGGGCTGAGAAGGTATGAACCGAAGCCCAAGTAGCTGCTCAACAGATGTCATCGATAGACAGAGTGAAAATGAGCCATAGAGGCTGCTATGGCTCTCACATTGTGAGCTGTGACATGGCCTTCAAGAGGAAGGTTCACACTATCATAGGCAAAAGATATACACTGTGCAATCCAGCTGGACAGTGTTCTTTTGGAGACTGGAAGTCCCAAATGACTAGGATCAAAAGCAACAAAAAGTTGAGAGGACTTTCTATGTTGCTGTGTCCTTTGCAAGTAAAAAGCCAAAGCCCTTTTACAGTCCAAAGTATGAAGATTCCTTTCTGCATTTGAGGCGTGAGGCCTTGGGAAGAATACAGGAAGGTAAACTGCTTGGTTTAAATGAAAAGGTGATACCACCTTTGGCATAAAGTGTGTATGAGTCCAAAGGACTACCTTATCATGATGGAACCTTGTATAAGGAAGATCAGCCACCAACGCTTGCAATTCACTGATGCGACATGCTGATGTGATTGCAATAAGAAAGATGACCTTCCAGGAAAGGAATTTCAAAGAGGTAGTAGCTAATGGTTCAAAAGGCGGCTTCATGAGCTGCCCAAGAATCAGATTTAAGTCCCATGCCACCGATGGTGGCTAAATGGGAGGCTTAGTTAAAAGAAGGCCTCTCATAAATCTCACTATGAGAGGATGAGAGGAAATAGGCTGTCCATTTAGAGGCTTGAAAGAAGCTGCAATAGCACTCAAATGAACTCTCACCGAATTGGTCTTAAGCCCTGCATTTGATAAATGAAGGAGATACTCCAGTAATGATTCCAGAGATATCACAAGAGGGTTAAGACCCTTCTGCGAGCACCATATGGTAAACCTTTTCCACTTAAAAGCATAAGAGCATCTTGTGGAAGGCTTCCTGGAAGCATAAAGGATATCCTTTAAGATTGTGAAGTTCTAGACTTTCAGCAACCAGGCCCTGAGATGCAGAGACTGGGGATTGGGATGCCACAGCATCCCATCCTCTTGAGAAAGGAGATTTGGAGTAGATCCTAACTCCAGAGACGGAGCTTGAGAGAGATGTAGGAGCAGAGGGTATCACATTTGCCATGGCCAATGTAGCGCTATGAGAATCATATGACCTCTGTCCTTCTGAAGCTTGAACAGGGTTTTGGGAATTAGGGGAATGGGTGGAAAGGCATACAGGAAATTCTGGCCCCAATAGAGGAGGAAAGCATCCCTGGCCTGACAACCCTGAGCTGGAATTCTGGAACAGAACCGGGGAAGTTTGGCATTCAGCGGACTTGCAAAGAGGTCTATATCCGGGGTTCCCCAAATTTGAAAACCTTTGGCCACCTGGTCTGAATGGAGAGACCATTCGTGTGGAAGCAGAACTCGACTGAGTCTGTCTGCCCAAGAGTTTTGAATGCCTGGAAGATACACCGCAAGGAGATGAATCTGATGCTCTCTGGCGAGGGCCCATAGTCGCAAAGCTTCGTTGCATAGCGACAGAGAGCCTGTTCCGCCCTGCTTGTTCACATAGAACATGGCTACTTGATTGTCCGTCTGAACTAGGACTGTCTTGTAGTTGAGCTGGGTGTGGAATACTCGAAGAGCAAGGAAGATTGCTCTGAGTTCCAGGAGATTGATGTGTAGATAGGCCTCCTGTGGAGTCCAGGTACCCTGGGTAGAGAGGCCTTGCAGGTGGACTCCCCAACCCACCTGTGAGGCATCTGTTGTTAGAGTGGCTTGGGGTGGGGGTTGTTGAAAAGGAGACCCCACCAAAAGGTTTTGGGTTGACTGCCACCATTGGAGGGACAAAATAAGGCGATCTGAGTTTGCTATTTTGTCTTGACAGGCAACCTGATGCCTGAGTCCACTGAGTGGATAAAGTGCACTGGGCTGCCCTCATATGGAGGAGAGAATAAGGAACCACATGCACGGTGGATGCCATGTGGCCTAGCAACTGTAACATTTCCCGAGCAGTGAGGTGAGGTTTTAGCACTGCTTGGGAAGCTAACTGCACAATGCGAAGGCAGCGGGGCTGTGGAAGGTAGGCCCTTGTCTGTCTGGTATCCAGCAGAGCTCCTTTAAACTCCAGGGACTGAGTGGGAGCAAAGTTGGATTTTGGGACATTTATGACAAGTCCCAAATACTGAAGGATGCGCATTGTGCGAGAGAGAGCAACCCTGGCCTCTGGTTCTGAAGGGGCTCGAATGAGCCAGTCGTCTAAGTAAGGGAAGATGAATATTCCCAGGGTGCGGAGAAATGCTGCCACCACAGCCATGCATTTGTGAACACCCTTGGTGCAGAGGTCAGGCCAAAAGGAAGAACCCTGTATTGGTAGTGCTTCCCTTGAAACAGAAAGCGAAGGAACTTTCGATGAGTTGGATAGATGAGAACATGAGTGTACGCATCCTTGAGGTCTAGAGAACAAAGCCAATCCTGACTCTGAAGGTATGGCAGCAAAGTTCCTAGAGAAATCATTTTGAACTTCTCTCTGAAGAGGAATTTATTCAATCCTCTGAGGTCTAAAATGGGTCTGTGTCCTCCTGTTTTCTTTGGAATAAGGAAATAGGGGGGAGTAAAACCCTGTACCCGGTTAGGGAATGGGTACCTCTTCTATTGCCCCTTGGGCAAGAAGCACAGTGACCTCTTGACCTAACTGATAGTTGAGAGAGGTCTGAGAATTGAACTGTTATTATTGTAGGAGGGGGCATGCTGAGGAAATGAAGCTTGTACCCCTCTCTTACAATAGACAGAGTCCAATTTTCTGCTGTTATCTGACCCCATCTGGGGCAAAATAACATAACCTTCCTGGGATGGTGGAGAGTTCTGGGCTGTTCAGGGCCAGGAAGGCAAAGTTCTCTAGACAGGAGTCAAAGCCCCTGTGGAGGCTGAGTCTGCTGAGCCGGTTAAGGCTTAGCTGCTTTTGTCTTTCTTTGCCTCGGTTGTTGTTGCTGTCCCGTTTGGGCAGACTGACCTAAACAATGCCCCTGTTGGGTATAGGAGGGATAAAACTTCTTCTTACTGAAGAATGGTTTCTTAGAGGATTTTTTCCTCACAGGATCAGCTGTAGATTTAGACAATCTATCCAAAGTGATATTGTCAGCATCTATCTCATTAGCTTTTTTCCTGCCAATTCTTGCCAAAGAGATTCTCTCCTGTGCAAGGAATATTCCCTAGTTTATCCTGTACCCAAATTTCCAAGTCAGATGCCTGGAGCCAGGCAATCCTACGTGCACCTATGGCAATGGCAGAGGTTCTGCTTATGCACTCAAAGCAGTCAAAAGCTGCACGATTCACAAACTTGGAAATATCCTGAGCATGTTTGACAAGGGCGAGGTAATTTTGCCTCTTATCAGGAAGGAGAGGGCTCATAAGTTCTAAATCTCCTGTGACTTCCTTAAGGAACATTCCCATATATAAGATATAGGAACTGATCCTAGCAGAAAGCATGGAAGCCTGGAAGGTTCGATGTCCAATGGTGTCAGTCCTACACTCACGTCCTGGAGGATTAGGTGCGTGCCTTTTTGCACTCTTTATCCTTCTCATTGCTGACTCCACCACAATGGAATGGTGTGGTAATTGAGTCTTCTGAAATCCAGGACAAGGAGGAACTCGATACATGGTGTCGAGTCTTCGAGAGTGAGGAGATGTGGTTAGAGGTGTTTCCTACATCCTTAACATGAGATCATGCAAGATCTCATGAATAGGTAAGGTAGCTGCCTCCTTGGGAGCTTTAGGGTATTGCAGGATTTCTAATTCCTTTGCCCTAGGCTCTTTTTCAGGAGCCACTGTGATGGAAAGACCTCGAGCCACATCTCGGATAAAATCCTGAAAGGATATATCCTCTGGTGGAGACATCCTATGCTGTGGAGAAGAAGAATCCTCAGGAAGAAGTACTCTGGTATCGGCAGAGCTTTCAGAGTCTTCAGACTCATCCGAGGATTCGAAGTATCTCCGATCTGGGTGATCGTGCAAGGCACGGTACCGGTACCGACCTGTTGATACTGGATGGATACGCATGACTCGGTCCCGATAGAATACCTGCCGATGTCGATGCAGTCGATGCCGGCACCGGAGTCAGTGCCAGTACCGATTGAATTGTCTGAAGCGGTTTCAGGGGCATCGAGGCAATGAGAAGAGCCGCCAGACTGCGTTCAATAGCCAAAAATCTCTGGTCTATTGACGCTGCTGATGCTTGGGTATCGGTATCGGTACCGGATGAAGCGGCCGGTACCCCAGAGCATGGCACCAGTAGTTCTGCCGAGGTTGAAGCCTCGAGAACATCCTGGAGCCCTGTTAGTGCTTTGGAAGCTGAAGCCTCCCGCCAGGGCAATTTTGCCGGTGAAAGTCCCTCAAGGGCAATGCCAGAGGCATCTCGCTGCCTAGAAGGAGATCTGCCCTTTGAGGACCGGCTAGATTTATGTTTAGTTACCTGAGATCCATGGGAGGAAGATGAAGCCCTGGAAGACGTCGATGCCACAGAGGCTGCAACGGAGGGAAAACAGGTGCCAAGTTTAGCAGCTCGGTTCTGCCGGCCCCTTTGACATCATCCCACAGGCAACACACTCTGAAATAGAGTGGTCAGGACCTAAACATTTGAGGCACCACTCATGGGTGTCAGTGACGGAGATGGTACCGCCACACTTAGAACACTTTTTAAAACCCGAAGTGGGTTTTTCCATTCTGAAGGAAAAGTTGGGCCTAGTGCCCAAAATGGCGCGTGGCACCTGAAGAGAAAATTACTAGAAAGACTCCAGAGAAAGGGTTTTTTTTTTTTTTTGAAGAAAAGAAAGAAAAAGAACCGATGGTACCGGTGTAGCGTCGAGGGAAGGCAGATGCGACCACAAAAAAAGAAGAATAGAAGGGATTTTTTTCTGCGGTTGACAGGATGTGCGACTTGTCGGCTCCGCAGAAAACGAAGAACTGGAGAGGGACAGTTGGGAAAGGCGGGAAGGCAGCACGCAGGTGCTGTAGGATGCTCCCAAAAGCTTTCCTATTGGATGCTGGGTAGTGTTCCCACTCAGGCTCCGTCGGTACCAACGATACCCATATGTGAAGACTACATTCCTGCTTGTTCCTGGAGATAGTATCCAATCTAAAAAAGTATTTCTGTTCTAGTCTTGTCTATATTACTATTGTCTTATCTATATTACCCCCACGCCAATTCATTTTGACTCTTTTGATAACAAAAAACTTCAAATCTGCAATCTTCTGCGCTTTCTCCTGGCCAATGCATTACCAGGGGTTTATCCACCGCACCTCTCCTAATACAACTCTTGTGTTCCACAATTCAAACTCTAATACTTCGGATAATTTTCCCCACATATAACTTTGGACATGGACATTGGATGACATAAATCACATGAGTGGTTTCGTAATTTGCAAAATCATCAATTAAAATGTTTTCTTTTGTAATGGAATGAACAAAACTCTCTTATGGGCAACACATGAGGACATATAGAATACTGTCCGCACTGGAATTGTCCTTTGTACTTGGAAAGGAACCTGCGTTCGTTCTAAGCTGATGGTACTAATAAATTCCTCAGGTTATTTATTTATTTTTATTTATTTGACATTTCTTCTATACCGCGCTATTATAATCAGCGCGGTGTACATCGAACAAAACATACTGCAATGCATACAGACAACATTGAGTTTACAATGAACAGGGAAAACACATGGGATAACCGGGGGAACTATGTACAGGTTAACTTGATACTATATACAATACTCTAAACTCGTTTGGATATTGCAAGTGATTTTGTGTGGATGGTGCAGGTAGATGGTTATCAGGTGGGCTAGTGTATAGGCTAACCATTTTCTGGTTGTATTAAGGTGCTAAGGCGTCTGGGGTATGTGGGAAGCTTGCCAGATGTGTGAGTGTCCGGGATGACTTCTGGGTAACATTTTGTGAACAGATGGTGTTTCAAAGCTTTTCGGAATAGGATTAGGCTTTTGATGCCACGGATTTCATGGGGAAGTGCATTCCAGTTTAAAGGAGCGAATATTGAGAAAGCTCTGTTTGAGGTAGCCTTAGTGCACGATGTCATCATTCTAGGAACTATTAAGGTGTTCATTGCAGTAGGCCTCCTATTTCTATTTTCGAGGGTGCTGTGGATTAGCTTGCTGATTGGTGTAGGTGGGTAGTTATTCAAGGCTTTGAAGGTAAGGACTAATGACTTATAATGGAGTCTGGCATGTAAAGGTAGCCAATGCAGATCTTTCATGATAGGCGTTATGTGGTCAGATCTTGATGATCCAGAGAGGACTCTTGCAGCTGTATTCATAGCCAGGCGAAGCGGATTTAAAATTGATTGAGAGATACCGTGGAGGATGATGTTTGCAAAATCCAGGTGTGGGAGGACCAATGCCTGGAAGGTTGTTCGGTATTCAGTAGAATCCAGTAGGGGGCGGAGGTGGCGTAGTGTTCTGATCTTATGATATATAGTCTGTCACATTCTTCACATGTGTTGTCATATCCAGGTGCTGGTCCAATGTGATGCCGAGATATCGGATTGTGGGTTTGGACTTCAATTCTACATTGTTGACCAGTAGCGATGGGGGAGGTATGAACTTACGGTTCCTCGTAACAAAAAGAACATCAGTTTTGCTATGATTTATCCGTAGATTTTGTGTCAGCAGCCATTCAGCTACTGCTCCGAAATAATTGATTATTGGGGAGAACACTGGTTGGTCAATTTTGAACGGCATGTAGAGGAGGATGTCATCTGCGTACGCCAGGCATTGTACGTTGAAAGATCGGATCAAATCACATATCGGCTGCATATAGATATTGAACATCAGTGCCGATAAGGATGATCCCTGAGGTACCCCTTGGGACTGCAGGAAAGGTTCTGAGGATGCATGGCCTGTTTTGACTTGTTGCCACCTATTGGATAGGTAGTATTTACACCATTCTAGTGCTGTGCTTCGAATCCCCTTTTCTTTCAGGCGTTGCAGAAGTATATCATGATTCACAGAGTCAAAGGCGGCGGAGATGTCCTGGAAGATGAGGACAAATCCTTGTTGGATGCTGTTTATTCCAGTGACCAGATCATCGAATAGGGTTGTAAGGATTGTGTCGACTCCATGTGCTTCCCTGAAGCCATGTTGTGATGGGTCTAGTGGTGCCTCAGTGTCGATATGATGCTGGATTTGTTGTTGAGCCGCTTTTTCGATGATTTTTGTGAGCTGGGGGATGCTCGAGATTGGCCTAAATGATTCAACTTTGGATGGGTCAAGTCTACTGTTTTTCAGTAGGGGCCTGATAGAGGTGTGTTTCAGACTCTGTGAGAACGAGCCTGTTAGAAAGGACTGGTTCAGTATCTTGCACAAGATTTGGCTTAGATCATGTCGCAGATCTTTGATCCAGCTGGCTGGGCAGGGGTCGTTAGGTGCTGTGCTGGGATTGATAGAAGCAATAATGTTCTCAATCTCACTAGTTGATACCGTATTGAAATTGCATAATGGTGTTGCTTGGGATGCCTTAGGTCATAGGTGTCAAACCTGTCCTGGAGGGCCACAATCCTGCCAGGTTTTGGGATAGCCCTAATGAATATGCATGAGATATATATGCATTAGAGATAGCCTGCCAACCTGACTGGTTTGTGGCCCTCCAGGACTGGATTTGGAGACCCCTGCTTTACACCTCTGTCATTTAAGATTGTGAGTGGGCAAGGTGCAGATGTCCAAGACATCAAAAAGGTTAGATAGAATTTGTCACATTCCTCCTCACTTCTCACCACCACCAAAATATTGTCCATTAGACATCTTTTTGGTGGTGGTGAGAATCGAGGATGAATGTGACACATTCTAGCTACCCTTTTTATGTCTAGGACATCTGTACCTTGCCCACTCACCATCTTAAATGACAGAGGTGTAAAGCAGGGGTCTCCAAATCCAGTCCTGGAGGGCCACAAACCAGTCAGGTTGGCAGGCTCTCTCTAATGCATATATATCTCATGCATATTCATTAGGGCTATCCCAAAACCTGGCAGGATTGTGGCCCTCCAGGACAGGTTTGACACCTATGCCTTAGGTGATACGGAGGAGTTACTGATATTTATGTTTGTGTTGGTCTTAATCATTTTTGAATGCAAGTAGTTTGCGTAGTCCTGTGGCTGAGGCATTGCAGGTTGGGCTGAAACCGGCTCTCCTGTTATGGATTTTACTAATCTGAACAGTGCATATGGTTTTTATTGATGGAGCGTTTCAATAAGTCTGTGTGGTAGAGTTTCCTACTCTGTGTTATCTTCCCACGGTGGGTAATTAAGTGTGAGTTGTATGCAGCAAGGGCCTCTGGGGAGTGGATTCGTCGCCACCGTCTCTCAAGTTTGCATAGGTGGTGGAGAGATGTATGAAGGTCCGTAGAGAACCATGGCGCGTGTTCCCGTTTTCTTATTTTCTTTTCAATGTGTAATGGACATGAGGCGGCTCCGAGGTTCTCGTCCCATTTGGATATAAGGTCGTCTAAGTTGAGGGAAGTGTTGGTCATAAGTGGTCAAAAGTTTTCTAGGACAACGTCCCGGTTGAGTGGTTGGAAGCGGGCTGTGGGGGTTCCAGGTGTGTTAGATGGCATTCGGCTCTTGTGGGAAGTATTAATGGGTATATTGAATCGGAGAAGATTGTGATCTGACCATGACACTGGTGTTACAGACAGTGCAAGGGGGCTTGGTGTGTTGAGGCGTTGAAATGAGGTGCGAAAATGAGGTCTAGTTTACCTCCCTTAGTGTGAGTGGGTGAGTCAACATATTGTTTGTAGCCTAGGTCCTCTAGTGCGTCTAGGAATGCTGCTGAGTGGCTGTCATGAAGAGATGGGAGGTTGAAATCACCAACTAACCAAATTGGATTTCTTCAAATTGGAACATGTATAAGTTCGCTACGTCTGGGGCCATGGATGATCCCTTTGCTACCCCATTAACTTGCTTAAAGAAAAGATCTCTAAAACAAAAATAATTCTCACATAATGCAAACTGTGCTAATGTCACTAGAAAAGCCGTAGGAATCCCCTTATGGATTTCCCTTTTAACCCTGGAATTACCGAGTTTTTTGCACACACTGAATACCGTTGGGGTCATAAATGACCCCACGATGAATTTTAATTGTTAACCATGAAAATTTTAAACTAAACAGACAAAATATTATTCCAAAGTAAGTATTTATTATATGAAGGTTAAATGTTTTGAAATTTAATGCTTTATCATAAAATTACATGAAGAAGAGTTGCCATGAAAGCAGTTTTTGCATGCACTTGATGAACACAGTAAAGTACTACAGTCATTTGCATGACACACAGAATTTCTGAATGTTCTTTGCAAACATTGCGCTTGCAGGAGGTGCAAACTATGTTGCTTTTCTTGTCTTTTTCTCTGGAACAGCAGTGACACCTTGCCCTTTTCTTTGGGATCCCAACATTGCAAACAGCATCAGTGGCTTCTTCAATGCTGGAGGAAGTCTCGCTGCAATTACTCTGAAGCAGCTGCTTTCCTAATTCCAAGAGGAATAGATGACATCTTTGCTTTGACTTGGACTGCCATTCTGGATTTAGTGACATCCAAACAATGAAGGCGTTCAAAGCACTGATGTCCAACATGTTGTAGAAGATTGTCACTGGCCAGAGTCTTGTCATTCGTTTTGTGGTATACATACGCAACATTTGATCTGCTGTATCTACTCCATCTTTACTAGACTTATAGTCCAAGATCATGCGTGGTTTTTTGTCTGGACGTGTGTTATCTACTTCTTCTTGATCATGCAAACTGCTCAGAAGAACCACCACTTTTCCTTTCTTCGGGCAATAGGAAACCAGAGTGGCGTTATCGCGAAAGGCAAACAGTGAAGTGAATACCTCTCGGCCCTTTGCTATTACAAATTCTGGAGGTAATTCTTTTCTGTTCTTTCGAATTGTCCCCAAAAGTGTCATTTGTTTTTCTAGCAATTTCCGTGACAAGGATAAACTGCAGAAGAAATTGTCAACAGTAACATTTCTGCCAGATCGCGTCAATCCTTCAGCGAGTTGCAGCATAACCCTTTCACCCTGATTCTGTTCCCTGTTTTGTCCGAGTTCCCTTCCTGTATATACTTGAAGACGCATAACATATGACGTTGCACTGTCACACAACATCCATAGCTTTATGCCATATTTCCCAGTTTTGCTGGGAATATATTGTCTGTACGGAACATGGCCACAAAATGTAAGCAGTTGCTCATCCACGGTAACATTTTCACCAGGAACAAAGGTGTCACTTAGAGTTGCTTCCCAGGTATCAAAAACATGTCTGATTGGAGCAAGCTTATCCACGCCTTGTTGTTCACGTCTGCTGGTTGCATCATCAAATCTGAGAGCACAAGAAATTTGCTGAAAACGGTTACGGGCCATATTTTTGCTGAAAACAGAACGACCATCTTCAAGGTTCCACAACTGAACTATGGATTCATTTTGTGACTTGTACACGCCTGAGAGAATGAGAAGTCCAAGAAAAGGTGAAATTAGACTTACCTGCTAATTGTTGTTCCTGGAGTAGATACAGTCTAGTCACGGACCTCTGGGTTGTCTACCTTAATCAGCAGCTTGGAGACTGAGGAACCTCCTTTTCATGATGTCACCAGTATATCATCCCGGGAGCCGCCTCCATTTCCCAGTTTCCTATTGACAAAGCAGACTCACCGGAGCAAAAGTAAGTATTACTGTAATATTCAACTTTCCACTCTATCGCTAGCTTAAAAGAGTAGTTATTCACCTGTAACAGGTGTTCTCCAGGAGCAACAGGAATCAGTCCTCACATATGGGTGTCATCGGCGCCGATGAAGCCCCAGCGGAGCATTTCCCCAGCTTTCTATGAAAGCCTTTGGGAATGCAGGCACGCATGCGCGGTTCCCTTCCCGCCTAAAGGTGCCATCTTACCTCAGTCAAATGACATAGCTAAGAACAGCACACAAAAATGAAAAATAAACTATGTACAACTGCAACTCCCAGGGGAGGAGGAGGGTTGTGAGGACTGATTCCTGCTGCTCCTGGAGAACACCTGTTACAGGTGAGTAACTACTCTTTCTCCAGGACCAAGCAGGAAGTCAGTCCTCACATACGGGTGACTCCCAAGCTCTGGGCTACCGAGGAACCCAGGCTGAATAAGAGAACTCCCTCTAGTCTCAGCAGCAAAGAAAGGCTTTTCAAGGACACAACCTCCACCGGTAGCCCAACAGAGGGCAGGAGTTGCCTAAACCTCAAAGAGATTCCGGAGTACTGCTTGGCCAAAAGCACTGTCCCTACGGGACTCCCTCTCCAGGCAGTAATGGGCCGCAAAGGTCTGGCTTGAAGACCAAGTTGCAGCCCTGCAGATGTCTACCAAGGGCACAGAGCGGAGATGAGCCACTGAGGCAGCCATTGCCCTGACACGGTGGGCCGTGACCCTACCCTGCAAAGGAAGGTCAGCCGCCTTATAAGCCCAGGTGATACAGTCAGCTACCCAGATGGACAAGGAACGCTTGGACACAGCCAACCCCAACTTATTGGGGGTCAAAGGATACGAAGAGCTGAGTAGCCCTTCTATGCCCCTGCGTACGGTCAAGGTAGAAGGATAAGGCCCTCCTACAGTCCAGTGTATGCAGAACTGCTTCAGCCTGGCTTGCATGAGGCCTAGGGAAGAATGTTGGAAGAACCACCTCCTGGTTGAGGTGGAAAGAGGAGACAACCTTTGGGAGGAACTTTGGATGAGTCCTGAGGACTACCCTGTTCCTATAAATCCTGGTGTAAGGCCTGTCACAGACCAGGGCCTGAAGCTCACTCACTCGCCTAGCCAAAGTAAGGGCTATCAAGAAGAGTGTCTTCCAGGAGAGGAAGCGGAGTGGGCAAGTAGCCATCGGCTCAAAAGGTGGGCGAGTCAGTTGCTGCAAGACCACATTCAGCTCCCACTCAGGAGCAGGGGGACGGATTGGAGGCTTGAGCAAAAGCAAACCCCTGAGAAAGCGGGACACCAAGGGGTGACCCGACAGAGAATGTCCCTCCACCAGTGAGTGGTGAGCCGCTAGAGCTGAGAGGTGGACCCGAACAGAATTGGACTTAAGTCCCTGATTTGATAAGTGCAGTAAGTACTGAAGCACTACTGGCACAGTACAGGAGAAAGGATCCTCTGTACGGAGCTGACACCACACAGAAAACCTCTTCCATTTTAGAGCATAGGTTTCCCTAGTGGACTGTTTCCTAGAGGCTAGGACAACATCCTCAACTTCCTGAGGTAGGCCCCAGGGAGCCAAAACTACCCTTGCAGCCTCCAGGCCATCAAATTGAGAGCTTTGAGATTGGGGTGCAGAAGGGAACCCTGGTCCTGTGTGAGAAGGTCGGGTTGCAACTCCAAAGGTAGTGGAGGATCCACCGCCAGTTGAAGCAGAAGAGGAAACCAAGGCTGTCTCGGCCACCTGGGAGCCACCAGCAGGACTGATGCCTTGTCCTGAAGAATCTTGAAGAGAGTTCGGGCCACCAAGGGCGTGGGAGGAAACGCATAGAGGAGGCCCTGAGACCAAGATATCAGAAAAGCATCCGCTGCTATCCGCAGGGGATGTGGTTGCCTGGAGCAGAACTGTGGAAGTTGCTTGTTCATGGGGCTGGCAAAGAGATCTATCAAAGGGAGACCCCATTTTAAGAAGATCTTCTGAACCATTGAAGGATGCAGCTGCCACTCGTGGGGCTGCAGTATTCTGCTTAACCTGTCCGCCAGGTAGTTGTCCTGGCCTGGAAGGTACACAGCTTTGAGGAGCATGTTGTGCTTGAGGGCAAATGAACAAAGGTCCTGAGCCTCCCGACAAAGGATCCTGGACCCAGTTCTGCCCTGTTTGTTCACAGTGTCAGCACCCCGCCTGCAGATGTATGTACATATTTCACTCATGTTATCTTAGCTTTTACACTTGTTCTTTGTAAATATTTTATGTACATAGTTTACCCATGTTATCCAAGTTTGTACCCCTGTTCTCTGTAAAACCGAACAGCTTGTTGTTCTGGTCATTTTGTTATATTGTAAACCGCGCTGATATTGAATAGTGCTGTATATAAGAAATTGTAATAAATAAATAATACATGGCTACTTGGTTGTCTGTCTGAATCAGGACAGATTGTTGAGCCAGGGTAGGAGATAAAGCTTTGAGTGCTAATCGAATAGCTCTGAGTTCGAGGAGATTGATCTGCTGTGCAGCTTCCCAGGGACACCAGAGGCCCTGGGTGCACTTGTCCAGACAATGAGCTCCCCAGCCTTGTAGGGAGGCATCCGTTGTTAGCACTACTGTGTACCCTGGAATCTGAAAAGGCACCACTTTCAGCAGATTGGGTGGGTGTAGCCACCAGTTGAGGGAGTGCAGAAAAGGTCTGGACACCCTTATTCTGTCACTGAGGCTGCCTGTGGCCTGTGACAACTGAGCCCGAAGACACCACTGTGCAGGCCTCATATGGAGCCTGGCATTGGGGGTCACATGCACTGTCAAAGCTATGTGGCCTAGAAGCCTCAGGCAGAGTCTGGCGGAGACCAGGGACTTGCAGAGAAACTGATTTGCCAAGGCCATCAACCTTTGGGCTCTGTCTTCTGGCAAGAATGCCTTTGCCAGGAGAGAGTCCAACCTTGCCCCTATGAACTCCAAGTTCTGGGAGGGGAGCAAAGTGGACTTTGCAAAGTTTATGACAAACCCCAGGCGTTGTAGAAGAGCAATAGTCCTGAGGGTGGCATGATTGGTCTCTTGACATGTCTGACCCCTGATGAGCCAGTCGTCCAGATAGGGGAAGACAAAGATTCCCTGATTTCTCAGGTAGGCCGCCACCACTGCCAGGCACTTTGTAAAGACTCTGGGGGCGGAGGTGAGGCCGAAAGGCAGCACTCTGTACTGATAATGGTTTCCTCCCACAATGAACCTGAGGTACTTTCTGTGTGGTCTGGATGGATGAGGATGTGAGTGTACGCATCCTTTAGATCTAAGGAGCATAGCCAATCTCCCTGCTGGAGGTAGGGCAGAAGGGTTCCAAGAGTAAGCATCTTGAACTTTTCCTTCACTAGGAACTTGTTGAGGTTCCTGAGGTCCAGAATGGGTCGAAGGCCACCGGTTCTTTTGGGCACCAAGAAATACCTAGAGTAGAAACCGTGACCTTGTAAGTGGGGAGACACAGGCTCCACTGCCCTGTCCACCAACAGACCTTGAAGCTCTAGCAGGAGAAGGTCTGTGTACAGGTGAGGCCTTGGAGGCTCCCCTAGAAAATATGGTGGAGGCAGTTGGTGAAAATGCAGGGCATAACCCTTGTGGACTATGTCCAACACCCAACTGTCCCCGGTGATAAGGGGCCACTGGTGGGCAAAGAGGGCGAGACGACCTCCTGTGCAGGGTTGGGAGAGCAGTGGAGGAGAGGCTATGCTCGAGGAATCAAAAGCCCCTACCCTGCTAAGTGGTAGCAGGGGCCTGAGGCTTGGGGGTCCTCTGCCTACGGGGCCCATAACCCTGGCCCTTGGCTTGCTGACCCTGGGGGGCAGCCTGATATTGTGGGTACTGTTTGTAGGCAGTGCCCTTCTTCGGGTAAAGGGCTTTTTACCTGAGCCCTTCTTTTTATGAGAAGGGGCAGAGATAAGGTTTAAGGTTTAATTATTTGATAAAAACCGCCTTTCTGTTCCAACCAAGGCGGTGTACAATAATAAAATACCATAAAAATTGGCCGAGGCCAGTAAAAAGAAAAGGAAATGTACAAAATTATAAAGGACAGAAAAGAAAAAAGAAAAAAAGATAAAAGATAATAGGGACAGGACAAGACACAAAAGGCAGACCTAATATACAAGAAGGGGTAAAACTCGTACAAAAGGAGAAGGGACATTGAATGCCAGGGAGAACAGATGGGTCTTCAGATTTTGCTTGAAAGTGACATATTGTGGTTCCAGACGGAGGGAGGAGGGAAGGGAGTTCCAAAGAGCAGGGCCAGCAAAGTAGAAAGCAGAGAGGCGGGTGAGCTGCAGGTGGGCACGAGAAGGGGAAGGAAGGGCAAGACGGTTAAGGTGAAAAGAGCGGGGTGTATGCCTAGGAGAATGGAAGGAAAGGAGATCAATCAGGTATGATGGGGTACTAGTGTGAAAAACTTTGTGTAATAGAGTCAACAGCTTAAATTGAGAGCGAAATGGAACAGGCAGCCAGTGAAGATGAAAGAGTAAAGGAGTGACGTGATCTCGGAAAGTGGAATGTGTGACAAGGCGTGCGGCGGTATTCTGAATTCTTTGAAGTCTGGTTACCTGATTTTTAGGGAGACCAAGGAACAGTGAATTGGAAAAATCTACCCGTGACATAACCAAAGATAATACCAGAGTGGTCAGAGCTGAAGGAGAGAGGAAAGGGTGGACTGAGCGAATTTGACGAAGAAAAAAAAAAGAAGTTTTGGTAATATGGGAGATATGGGTACGAAAGGAAAGATCTGAATCAAAGTGGACACCTAAGTACCGGAATGTGGAGACTAGTGGAACCTGGGAGCCAGAGAAGGAAGGGGCTAGTGAGGGGGAAGGACCATCGTGGGTGAACCAAATGGCAAGAGTCTTTGTAAGGTTTAAATGAAGACAGACAGTGGTGAGCCAGTTTGCAACTGAAAGACAAGAGTTCAATGGAGTGAAGTCGGGACAGGAAGGAGAAGTATGATGAAGCAGAAGAATGTCGTCGGCGTAAAAGAAAGCTGAAATACCTGACTGCTATATGAGAAGAACAAGAGGAGCCAGAAAAAGGTTGAAAAGAAGAGGGGCAAGAACAGAACCCTGTGGGACCCCACAGGAAAGGTGCTGTGAATCAGAAGGGAGGGCAGGTGAAGAAGAAAGAACTGCACAAGATCGGGAAGAAAGGAAAGAGTGAAACCAATGGTGAACCGTACTACGGAGACCAGCTTCCCGAAGACGGTGAAGAAGAAGAAAGTGATCAACCAGGTCAAAAGCAGCCGAAAGATCCAAGGCAACCGCCACCGAAATATCACCGCGATCGTGGGCTACATGCAGTGCATTAGTGAAAGCTAGAAGAACAGTATCGACACTATGCCCAGGACGAAACCCAGATTGACAGGGGTGAAGAAAGTTAGTGGAATCAAGGTGGTGGGAGAGTTGAGCAAAAATAAATTTTTCTAGAAGTTTAGACAAAAAAGGAAGGTTGGAGGCAGGGCAATAGTTAGAAGGAAGTGAAGGGTCAAGGAAGGGATTCTTCAAGATGGGGCGAACCAACGCATGCTTCCAAGATCTAGGAAAGATCCCCGTGGAAAGACTAGAATTAAACATAGCGAGAATGTAAGGGAAAAAGCCAAGAGAGGGAGTGATAAGCCAAGAGAGAGGGATGGGGTCAAGCGGACAAGAGGCTTTTTTTTTTTTAGAGGAAGAAAGAAAATGATGAAGTTCAGGTGCGGTGATGGGAGAGAAGGTAGCCCAGAAATGAGAAAGTTGGGAGATAGGCGGAGGGGAGGGAACGGGGGGGGGGGGGGGGAAATAATAGGAGCAGGGCAGGAAGGTAGCGAGTCTCTTAAGGAGGCAACCTTAGTGATGAAGAAGGAAGCCAGTTGTGAGGGAGAAGGAGAAGACTGGATGACAGGAGTTGGTGATGGAGCATGTAGAGAGATAAGAGAGCGAAGAGCGGAATAGAGGTGTCGGGTCTGATTGGGAGCATGTGAAATAGTGTTAGAGAAGTAATCTCGTTTAGCGGAATGAAGTTGGGAACGATAGAAAGAATAGTGAGATTTGAAAATTGATAAATTTGCAGGAGAAGGGACCTTGCGCCATAATCGTTCAGCCCTCCGGAGATGTGCCCGCAACAGCCGCAAGCCGCTGTGGTACCAGGGATGAGATGGACGTCGACAAGGTGGACGGGGGCGTAAGGGAGCTAGAAGATCAAGAGTAGCAGAGAGAGTGGAAGACCAAATAGCAGCCTGGGACTTAGGGGAAAGAAGTGGAAAGTCAGAAGGCAAAAGCTCAGAGGCTGGGGGAAACTGTTGAAGGGTAAGGGGGGTGAGAGCACGAGACAGCCGTAATGGAGATGAGGACGACGACACTAAAGAAGCAGAGGGTAAAACGCCTGAATATGAACAGGACAGAGTAAGATGAAGATGATCAGTCCAAGGGAGGGATGTGGCGGAGAGGTTTGACAAAGTAAGAGAGGAGGAGGAGGAGGAAGTCAGAAATAGATCCAGGGTGTGACTGGCCTGATGAGTCAGAATAGTGACATGTTGGATTAGTGATAGATCCTGGAGGAAAGAAAGAAAAGAATGCTCCCTTGTTGAGGAGGGAGCATCTATGTGAAGATTAAAATCACCCACAATAATTAAATGAGGGAAGGCCAAGGAGACATCAGTGATGGTTAACAAGAGGGCGTCCCAGAGTTGAGAGCGAAGAGCTGGAGGAGAGTATATAAAAAGAATATGAACGGAAGGGGAAGTGTGGAGGCGGAGTAAGAGAGCTTCAGGATAATGCAACGACGGGGAGGAGATCTGAGTATAGTAAAGAGAAGGATGGAGAATGACAGCCACGCCACCACCGGACCGACCGAGACGAGGGACAGAAGATGCGGAAAAACCAGGAGGGAGACAGCGCGCAAGGAGAGCGTCCTCACCGTCACGGAGCCAGGTCTCCGTAAGGAGAGTAATCCCAGGAGAAGATCTAAGAACCAAATCCTGGAAAAGGAGAGTTTTATTACGGAGAGACCGACAGTTAAGGAGGCCAATAGAAAAGGGGGTCCAGGGTGTGCTAGAGGGAAGGGGGAGGGGGAGAGAAAGAGGGCATGAGCGGAGGTTAGCGCTACAACGGAAACGTAGATTGGGGGGTTTGTTCGGCCGCCTACCCCAGTATACAGGAATAGAACCCATAGGACAGAGAAATGAGGGAAGAGACGGAGGAGACCAAAGAGGAGACGTTGCTAGGATCGACGAGCTAGAAATATGCCCGGATGGAGGTAAAAGTGGTGCGTACGGGGAGCTAGACTTACTGGGTAAAGAAGTGGGAAAGAGAACGGAAAATAGACCCATCCAGCTCAGGAAGAGAAGCAAACCTCCGCCACCGGAGCGGCCCCAAGGAGCGCACCTAAGGAGCACGTTGTGCTCCTTCGGTGCGCGCTGCGGCGACGAGCGCCGCAGGCGCTGCTGATTTATAGTAGCAAGGCAGTGTACCTTGTTGGACGCGGCCACGGTCACGCGGCCATGGGAAAACCGGAAGGGGAGGACCCCACTTACAGGCGGCAGGAGACTGTTGGCCCGGATTGAAGGGGCAGTGTCTGAGAAAACACAAATAAACAAAATAAACAGGACACCAGCAGAAGGACAGCATGAACAAAACGCAACTGAATTCTTGAGCCGCAGGCGCTGCTGATTTATAGTAGCAAGGCAGTGTACCTTGTTGGACGCGGCCACGGGAAAACCGGGATCTTCCTCGACAGCCTTGTCCGAGTGAGGTGCTCGGTCTCGAGCTGAGCGGCCTTCTCGGTCATGGGCTTGCCAAAAAGGTTTTCACCTCGGCAAGGGACATCGACCAACTTGTCCTGAACCCATGGCTCGAGGTCCGATGACTGCAGCCATGCCTGGCGTCGAGCCGCGATGCCGGCTGCCGCAACCCGGGCCGAAGCCTCGAAGCCATCGTAGGCAGCGCGGGACATGAACTTCGAGCAGTCCCGAATCCCCGAGGACAAGGACTTAAATCTCTGCAAGGGTTCCTCGGAAAGACCAGCAGAGAACCCGGCCAACTCCTTGGCCAGATCCTGCAAGTACATGCCCATGTACAGCTGGTAAGACTGGACACGGCAAGCAAGCATCGAGCCCTGAAAGCACTTTCTACCGACGCCATCGAGGTTCCGGGCCTCCCTGCCAGGAGGCACCGCGGAGTGCATCTTCTGGCTCTTCAGACGATGCATGGCCGATTCCACAACCATGGAATGGTGTGGTAGCTGTGCCTTCTGAAAGCCAGGGCTCTTCCAGAGTTGATAGATCGAATCGACTCGCTTGCTAAGAACCGGCACCGAGGCCGGTGCCTCCCACATAAGGAAAAGGAGCCGTTCCAGCATCGGAGGAACCAGGACAGTAAAGGCCTCCTTCGGAGGAGAGTCATACTGCAGCGCCTCGAGCTCTTCAGCTCGAGGCTCTTCCTCGGGGTCCGCCGGAATAGCCAAGGCAGTGGCCATATCCCGGACGAACTCCGAGAACCGGGTGTCCTCCTGGGGGGAACTACTCCGGGGCTCAGACTGCAGTGAGTCCAAAGGGATGCACCGAGTCTTGAAGGTATCAGGAGACTCCTTGTCTTCCGTCTCCCAAGCCGACTCGTCCGAGGAAGAGTCGGGGTCCGACCCCGCATGGCCCTGGAGCACCCGCCCGGACGCCAGAAGCACCAGCGTCGACGCCCTCGGTCCCGAACGGGAGGTCAAGGGAGACCGCAACCGAAGTCGACTCCGAGCCACGATGGACTCGAGTATCGGCTCGGTCTCCGGGGTCGACTTCGACGTCGATGTCCCGGTGGTCGGGGCAGATGCGCCAGACAGGCTGGCCATCAGTGCCCGCTGCTGCTCCATGAAGGCAGACATTCTGCTCTCCAAGGCTGTCATCCTGAGACTCAGCTCGGGAGACGCAGCAGCCACCGACTCGAGCCCCGGCGGCACCGGGCCCGACGTCGGCTCCCTGGGAGGAGAGTCCACAAGGACTACGGGGCTTACGTGTCCAGCAGACTCCGGCTCCACACGAGGAACTTTGGCAGGCTTCTCCAGATCCACGGGCCCGGGGCGACGGTCGGGGGTCTTAGACCTGGCCCTCGAGGAGCCAGGGACCTCCTCCGACGACGCCCTCGCGAGCCGCTTCTTCCTCTTGCGTTCCCGGTCAGGGGACCCCCTGTCCGAGGAGCTTTGACGGCGCTCGGTATCGGAATCCCGAGATGTCGAGGCCTCAGACGAGGTCCGGGCCCGGCCGGAGGCTGAGTCCGAGAAAAGCCTTTCCTTCTGCTGCTGGCGACTTCGTAGTGCCTTGGAAGACATTTTTCCACAGGCCCCGCACGACTTAGGATCGAGGTTGGGGCCGAGGCACCGAAGGCAGCAGTCGTGTGTGTCGGTGAGAGACATTAGTTTCTTACACCGATCACACTTCTTAAAGTCGCTGGAAGCCATCAGGGAAAAAAGAGTCCCCGCGAGGTCAAAGGACCGGCCTTCCAGGGAAAAGGAGAAAAAAAGGGCGCAAACGCCAGCCACGAAGGGCAAAAAACGAAAAAGAAGAATCGGGCTCAATACCGGTGTACCGAACCCGGCGGGAGGGGAACCGGCGTCGAACCGGAAGAAAAAAAGAGCAAAACAAATCGCTGAAAAATCTAATTTTAACCGGGAAAAACAGGACACACGTCCGGTGGGCTTCACGGAAAAAAAGAGACTGAGGTAAGATGGCACCTTTAGGCGGGAAGGGAACCGCGCATGCGTGCCTGCATTCCCAAAGGCTTTCATAGAAAGCTGGGGAAATGCTCTGCTGGGGCTTCATCGGCGCCGATGACACCCATATGTGAGGACTGACTTTCTGCTTGGTCCTGGAGAACAGTACATAAAGGAAAGAGAACTCTCTCCATCAATTAAACTTTAAACTGTAACATGTAACCTTTAAACATGCGAAGACAATCCCCCCCCCCCCTCTGCTTGGAGGGATACCCCTCTAGAAAAAACATCCTCCCTCCAAAAATCATCCACTCGTATGGCAAAATCTCTTACCTGCGTCAACTGGAACCACCTTCAGGCTGAAAACCTCAGCATATATCATAACTGGGGAGGGATACGGGACTAGACTATCTACTCCAGGAACAACAATTAGCAGGTAAGTCTAATTTCACCTTCCTGATCGTATCTCCAGTCTAGTCCCGGACCTCTGGGTATGTACCAGAGCAGTGACTTAACGGGAGGGACCCGCCTTAGCCGCCTGAAGAACTGCCGCTCCAAAACACGCATCCTGCTGCGCCTGGACATCTAGGCAGTAATATTTAACAAACGAATTCAGTGACGACCAAGTCGCCGCCTTACAAATTTCCAATGGCGGTACCAACCGAGCCTCTGCCCAAGATGCTGCTTGCGCTCTCGCAGAATGGGCTCGCAGTCCTTCTGGTACAGTCCTACCCTTCAGAACATAGGTGGACACAACCGCTTCCTTAATCCATCTAGCAATGGAGGCTTTCGACGCTGCTTCGCCCTTTCGCGGTCCCGTGAAGAGAATAAAAAGTCTCTCAGATCTGCGGAAACCCTTCGTTCTACGTAGATACTTCAACGCCCGTTTGACATCCAAGAGCCTCTGATGTTTCGTGGCCGGACTACCAGCATCCCCAGTAAACACTGGTAAGGCGATATCCTGATTCAAATGAAATGCCGACACCACCTTGGGTAAAAAGGCTGGCACCGGCCTTAACGCTACCTTTGACTCAAAGAACGAGAGGTAAGGTTCTTTACAGGACAACGCTTGCAACTCCGAGACTCTTCTCGCTGAACAAATTGCCACCAAAAATACTACTTTCAAAGTAAGATCCTTCAGCGACGCTCGACTCAAGGGTTCAAAAGGATCCTGTTCCAATGCTTCCAGCACGAACGGCAGACTCCATTTAGGTACTATCTGCCTCTCTGGTGGCCTTAACAGCGTGACCGCTCGAAGGAAACGTTTAATATCCCAAGCGTCGTCCATCTATCCTACCTCTGTAACAGGCCAGGGCTGTGACCTGCACCCTAAGCGAAGTGGCCGCGAGTCCCTTGTCAAAACCATCCTGCAGGAACTCCAATATCTGCGGGACCAACGCTCTTAACGCCACGGAAGCCCTGTTGGCACACCATGCTTCAAACACTCTCCGGATTCGAACATACGTCAAGGACGTAGACCTCTTCCTGGCCCTCAACAAAGTGGCAATCACCGCTGCCAAATAACCTCTCGCCTTCAACCGCGCCCTTTCAATAGCCAAGCCGTAAGCGAGAACCAATCCACGTGGGGCATGAGTAGAGGACCCTGCAATAACAGGTCTGCTCGTACCAGAAGATGCCATGGCTTCGCTACCAAAAGCCTTATCAGATCTGCGTACCAGGGCCAGTGAGGCCAATCTGGGGCTATCAGAATCACTTGTCCTCTGTATCCCTCTATGCGCTGAACTACCCTGCCTATCAAGGCCCATGGGGGAAAGACATACAGAAGCCGCTCCTCTGGCCAATTTTGAATGACAGCATCCAGTCCCTCTGACATTCTCTCTCTTCTTCTGCTGTAAAACCGACTGACCTTCGCTGACTGGAACATTGCCATGAGGTCCATGACCGGCATGCCCCAGCGACGTTCTAGCATATGGAACACCTCCGGATGAAGGACCCACTCCCCTGGATCCACCTTTACCCGGCTCAGAAAGTCTGCCTGTACATTGTCCACTCCTGCCACATGCGCCGCCGAGAGAGCTACAAGATGTTCCTTGGCCCACCTGCACAGGCCCTCGGCCTCGTCTTCCAGTGCCACACTGCTGGTTCCCCCTTGACGATTTACATATGCCACAGCGGTTGCGTTGTCGGAGAACACGCGAACCGCCGACCCCGCAAGATAACTCTGAAAGCTCTGTAAAGCCAGCGCCACCGCTCGCAATTCCAGTCTGTTGATTCACCAGGTCTTCTCCTGCGCGTTCCACTGTCCTTGCGTGAACCTGCCCTGGAAATGTGCTGCCCAGCAGACTGGCATCTGTCGTTACGGTCAACCAGCCGGGTGATTCCAATGATCTTCCCCTCTCCAGAGACTCGGGAATCAACCACCAGCACAGGGCTACACACGTCTCCGCTGGACAAGGAAGCTTCCTTGACAGCGGATCCCGCTGATGCGACCAGCGCCTGAGCAACGCCCTCTGTAAAGGTCTCATGTGCGCTCTCGCCCAAGAGACCAACTCGATCGTTGACGCCATTGTGCCTAACAGTTGAAGGTACTTCCACGCTGTGGGCACCGAGCTGCCTAAGAACCTCCGTACTAGCTTTCGCAGCCCCCGGGCCCACAGATGAGGAAGAAACACATGACCCGTCTTCGTGTCGAACCGAGCACCTAGGTATTCCAAGCTTTGCGAGGGAATCAGGTGGCTCTTTGCCAAATTGACTACCCAACCCAAGCTCTCTAGGAAGGACACTACCCTGGCCGTAGCCCTTTCACTCTGGGCCTTCGATTTCGCTCGAATCAACCAATCGTCTAAGTATGGGTGTACCAGAATCCCTTCCTTCCGTAACGCTGCCACGACAACCACCATGACCTTGGTGAAAGTGCGGGGAGCCATTGCTAGACCAAACGGCAAAGCTCGGAATTGAAACTGTCTGAATGGCACCGCAAACCGGAGATAGCGCTGATGATCCGGTCGGATAGGAATGTGGAGGTACGCTTCTGAGAGGTCCAAGGACGTAAGGAATTCGCCTTTTCAAACCGCTACTATTACTGACCGTAGAGTCTCCATGTGAAAGTGGGACACGCGAAGGCACCGATTCACTCCCTTGAGATCCAAAATTGGTTGAAAACCTCCGTCCTTTTTTGGTACCACAAAATAAATGGAGTATCGACCGCAGCTGAGTTGGTCTCGAGGAACCGGGACAATTGCCCCGAGGTCTAGGAGTCTCCGTACTGTCCCCCTTATCGCCTCGCACTTGCTCAGCGACTTGCAGGGGGACCTCACAAAGGCGTCTCACACCGTAACCTGGAACTCTAAGGCATACCCCTCTCGAATTACCTCCAGCACCCACTGATTTGATGTGACACGGAAACAGGCAGCATAGAACTCTTGTAGTCGCCCTCCTACGGAAACTAGGGGCGCCTGGGTCCCCCTGAGATTGCGACTTCCTAAGGTTGGACAAGGAGGAGGCGGCAGCTCCAAATCCTCTACCTGCTCCACGAAATCCTCGGAAGCCCCAATTTCTATTGGGAAATCTGCCTCTCTGAGCGGGATTAAACCTCTGAAAACAGAACTGACGAAACTCCCGCAGGGAACCCTTGCCCCCGGGTGTCGTCCGTCCCTGTTTAGGTTTGTCCTCTGGTAACCTACTGCCCTTAGATTCGCCGAGGTCCTTGACTAACTTATCTAGCTCCTCACCAAACAGGAGCCGTCCCTTAAAAGGCAGCTTACTTAGCCGCGATTTAGACAAATTATCCGCTGCCCAATTACGAAGCCATAGATAGCGCCTTACCGCTACAGCCAACGCCATGCTCTTTGACAGACCTCTCATCAGATCATAATGCATATCCGCCAGGTAGGCCGCTCCGAACTCCAGCCTGGAGGCCTCCCCGGTTATGTCGCTGTCCCGATCTCCTTGTACTAGCTGCGACCATCTCAGACAAGCCCTGGCTACCCACGCTCCACAGATAGCCACCTGGAGTGCTAAGGCATTCACGTCAAAAATCTGTCGTAGCAGCGCATCCAACCTTCTGTCCTGAGGGTCCTTGAGGGCTGCACCCCCCTCCACTGGGATCGTGGCTTAAAAATTTCCTTATCCTGATCCACCGGCGGACAGACGCCTCATTACTCTGGAACCCTTCAGTGGCGCCTCTGGTACATTCCACTCTTCCTGAATCATCTCTTGAAAATCTGTGCACCGGGAATACCTTTTGAGTCTTCCTAAAGACCTGTAATAACGGATCCTCTAGGGTCTCCTCCTCAGTCAACCCCGGGACCGGCATATTCAACGCACCCAGCGTCTCTACGATAAGTGCTGGGAGCTCCTCTCTGCGGAAAACCCGCACCACTCTCGCCTGATCTTCCTTCTCAGCGAGCTCTCCTTCCTCTAATTACTCCTCCAGATCCCCACTGAGGCACTCATCAGAGAGATGGCCCTCTGATGTAACTGAGGGATCCTTAAGGTCTTCATCCAGCCGTGGTCTCTTGGTACCCTCCTGGGACTCCTCCGCAATCCTGACGGCTGTGAGTCTCTTCACTCCGCGCCTTTCTGGGTTACCCTTTCCTTGCCCTCGTGGGACGCCTCCCACTGCTTGCTGCAGAAGAGCCACGAAGTCTTTTGAAAAGATAGACGCCAGACCCTTGGACCAAACTACAGGAGAGGAAGGCAAGTCCGGGGCAGACGACGGCCCTGCCACCGGCTCCTCCAGGGACACGAAGGGCGTCGGGGCAACGGAGACCTCAGTTTCAGCCTCCAGCGACCCCTCCTTGTCCTCCCTTACCTGCTCAATAACAGAGGCCTCCTTTGTACAGCTCTTGTACACCCCCGAATCGGCTACCGAGCCTCTTTTAGCCCCCCACACAAAACATTGGGGTCTAGAAGGCATATCGAACCTGAACAGAGCTGGGGGCACCTACTTAGCCCCAGTCACCCTCAGTACTTGAAGCACCCAAGCTTACCAAGAGTGAGAGGCCAAATGCTCTTTCCACCTCTATTTCTTGTTTTGTTTTTTAAATACTGACTCCCGCAAGAATTGCTCAGCAACGCCCAAATCTAATAAACCCCTGCACCAACCGCCTGAAAAACTCTCAAACTGGCAGAAAAAGAAAGAAAAACAGCTTTCTGCACAGCCCGACGCTGTCTCTGCCACATGGTCAGCCTCTTCTCCGTTTCGCGCTCAAACGCGCTGACAGAGTGGACTGCTTAGACTGGGCCTACTTACTTTTACCGGTCTCTCACCTCGTCGAGCTACCGCTCTGTTTTCGTCCACTGCACCGGTTTCTGCCCCCGAGGCTCTCCCGGCTTGAAAATATGGGACCTGTGCCTCACCGGAACGTCCGTTGCCACAATCAGCCAGGGCGCACTGACAGGCAGAGCCTCTGTGAAGCGCCGGCTGTGTATATCCCTGGTGTCTGGTCTGAAAACTAGGCCCTGCCCGTTTCAGCACCGGAACTGCTCCTGCTTCTGCAACGGGCACCTCTTCTACTCCCGCAGCTGTATGGTAAGCCCAACGGGAGGGGGGGAAGACGTCAGCGCAAATTTAAAGGCACAGCCCCTATTATAATACTTCTCCTTTCTCTCTTATAAAAAAAAAAAATCCACTAAACTTAACCAAAAACTATCCTTAATTGTTCCTCCAGGGAGCCTGGACCCCCAGGCTCACCGTCCCTTCAGCTGCTAGGAGACTGAGGTAACTGGGAAATGGAGGTAGCTCCCGGGATGATATACTGGTGACAACATGAAAAGAAAGGTTCCTCAGTCTCCAAGCTGCTGATTAAGGTAGACAACCCAGAGGTCCGGGACTAGACTGGAGATACGATCAGGAACGTTGAAATTCACCGTCTGTCAAATCTTTCCAGGTGTCGTCATAAATGTGTCTTCCTTGTTTGCTCGTCCACATCATGATTTCATTCAATAAGTTCTTCCTCATGAACAAGTGGAATGCTGCAAAAGGGCCATCGACATTTCATACAGCATACCTTGTAGGATCTTGCTGTACGGGCATGACATTAGCTCTGGCGTATCTTCCAGCAGCTTGCTTTATAGGTTTCCTGTTCCATGATGTGGCATCCTTAGATACATAGGCTTCAATGGCAACATTTGTGCTTATAGTTGATGACCTCTTAGCTCCTCTACGACCACAACTAAGATTCCTCACAGATGATACGGACACCGAGGACTCCTGCCTTCTTCCCCGTCCAGCACAGCCTCGACCTTTGCCTTGACCTATAAGTTGACTCTTTGCTGCAGGCGATGTTACCAGCTCAACATCAGTCTCACATTCACTTGGCGACCAACTGCTGTCGCCATCTGAATCAAGACTGTCATCATCCGATTTAATCGCCCGAACTTGGCTGATATGCTTCTTCGCTTGCTGAATATGCTGCATCATCAGACAACTCAAAGCAGTCACTGTCAGCATCTCGTTGCAATATTTCTCTTACTTGGGCAGCTGAATACTTTCGTTTTGACATCATAAACAATAACCTAAAATAAACAAAGATAAAGTTGAATAAAACGCAAAGCAGTTTTACTATAGGTGTACAATAATCGTGATGAACAAGCTGAATGCCTTTAGATTTCATCGGAAATAATGAGAGACTGTATGATATCAATTACAGAAAATGTGTAATTTTCATAAAATAAGAGTACAAAAAATAAATGATACATGATACATACCTTTGTCAGATCAAAAAATTTACAAAACTGCAAATTGTATCACGATCCAAACCAGATGTAAGCAACTGGGGTCAAAAATGACCCCACTGGTACTCTGTGCTGCAATTCATCACTAGTGTTAGCATCACCTAGCGGATGAAAATTATTCCTCTCATGACGCAATATATAGAGAATATTGACATGTGAAAAGTTGTAAAAAGATTGCATTCTTGAACTAGTTTCCGAGATACGCATTGTAAAACTTGGAATGGGGTCACTTTTGACCCCATCGTTACTGTGGTGATGAGGCTGCAAGCTCAGCCCTGGAAAACAGATAGAAAAACGTTTTCTTCTGTATGGAGGAAGGGCTCAGCTAGACACACGTTTCAAAATGCAGGTAGTGGAAAAACCCACACTTCCAGAGCTACTAGGCTCAGACCACACCCAGACTCCATGGCAACCCAGAGGAGGGATAGGAGACACCTGTGGGAGGAGCCAGGAGAGGGAGGACGCTTGCATACATTTAAGCTCAAAGAAACACACAGGAACAGGTTCGAGAACAAGTCCAAGTTGGGACATGGGAACAGGTTCAGCAGCAGCAGCTGGGACAGAGCCAGGAGCAGGGCTAATCCCACTCCTTCCAAGAGAGAGGAACTGAGGAAGCTAGCTGTAAGTAAGCTGGAAAGAGAATCCTTAAGCCAAACTGAAGAGGACCAAAGCTTCAGTGGTGGAGAGCAGAGAGTCTAGGAACAGACAACTGAGTGATTCCCAGAGCAGCTCTGATTCTGAGAACGCTACTTCAAAGAAGAGCCCCTGCTGTGAGAGATTTGCAGCCAGGCTTGGAGGTAGGAGGGAAAGACCTGGGGGAGCTGAAGAATACAGCCAAAATACAGGAATAGCCCTACAGGATTCTGAGGCAGAAGTTTTATCTTTTAAGAAGCCTGTCAGGAAGAATGTTCCCAGAAGTAAAGGGAAACAGACAGAACCTTTAAGTGTTTTATTAAAGGGTAAAAAGCCTGGTAGCAATACTGAAAACCCAGAGGGGAGACGAAAAGCTCATTGGGAAAAGGTGTTCAAGCTTTTAAAAGAAATTAGGCCTGAATACTCTGAGCCAGTCTCAAGCCCAGAGAGATGTGATTTTGAGTGCGAAGATATGGAGACAGAATCCTATGAACTGGAACAGGACTCCATTGATTCCTTAATGGAATGCTCCTTGTGCATAGCTTCAGACTGAGGGGAGGCCAACGGTTTAAGCTAAAGAGAAACCAGAAGCCAGGTAACCTGATACGCTGAATGCTGGGAGCCTGAGATAGAGAAAGAATTATTCAAGGTTGAAAATTACCACAAATGTTTATGCTGGAGTAAAATGTTTAAAGCAGCAGTTTTCTGTTAGCAATGCTGATAAGCAGAAGAAGCCTTACTTTTAAAACCCTACGCAGTTGAAAGAAGCTGAGGGCTTTGCTGGACTTTGATAATAGCAGTAAGTTACAACTGTGGCTTGTTGGGGAAAAGAAGTTATCTTCTGTTAAAGAGCTGAAGGAAGCAACCTCGTTATTAGCATTGTTGGAGCACGGTTTATGTGAGTTTTGTTGGAGAAATTATCCTCTATTCTGTTATTCTGTTCAGGAACTTCCATAACAGTTTTGTTTGCAAAGTGTTGACTACAAAAGAAAAAAATTAATACATTTTTCCTGTGTTGCCTCTAAAACCACTTGGTTGGCCTTTTTGCACACAACTACAACTCCAGAGGCCTTGGCCCTGGAATCTCTGCAAAATACAAGACATTAGATGGCATGCTGTCTCCACTAGGCGACCGCCTAGCTGGGGTGCAGCATCACAGTACTCCCAGGGTTAAGTAAACAATGCTCAATAATATCAAAGATTCCACTTGTGGGACATTCATATATAAAGATTCAACATCTAAAGTAACCAGAATAATGTCAGAATTTAGGTTTTGAAAAGACAACAAAATTTCAACAACATGCGATAAATCCCGCACATAGGACCACATAGTAGTCATGAAGAGTCTTAGTAGTACATCCAAAAATTGTGAGATCGGTTCCATAAGTGATCCAATCGCTGAAACTATCGGAAGACCAGGAGGGGCCGTCAGGGATTTATGAATCTTTGGGATAACAAATTGTAGGGATAACTGGTGTGGGAACAATGAGAAAAATCTATCTTTTTTAGTAAGATAACCAGTCTCAAAAGCCATCAATACAATATAGCGTAGTTACTCACCTGTAACAGGTGATCTCCGGGAACAGCAGGAATTTAGTCTTCACATATGGGGGTATCATCGGTACCGACGGAGCCTGCACAGGAACGCTCCCCAGCGTCCAATAGGAAAGCTTTTGGGAGCATCCCACAGCGCCTGCGTGCTGCCTTCCCACCTTTCCAACAGTTCCTCTCCAGTTGAGTTTATAGCTGAGACAAAAGAGAGAGGGAGAGAGAGAAAGATACAATTTCTAGGGGAGGTGGGCAGGTTGTGAAGACTAAATTCCTGCTGTTCCTTGAGATCACCTGTTACAGGTGAGTAACAACGCTATCTCCAGGAACAAACAGGAATGTAGTCTTCACATATGGGCACTCCCTAGCTGCAGATGCCAGGGAGATGGCCCCAGGAAATTGTCAGCCCTTGCGAAAGGGCCCCACTTCCCCCCATGGATCTCTGGCATCCTACCAGGGACGGTGGGTAGGAGTTGATTAAGTCTGAAAAAGGTGTTGAAGAACAGCTTGGCCAAACAATGCATCCAGGCAGGAGTCCTTGTCTAAGCAGTAGTGGGCTGTGAAGGTATGTACCGAAGCCCAAGTAGCTGCTCAACAGATGTCGTAAATAGACACAGAGTGAAGATGAGCCATTGAGGCTGCCATGGCTCTCACATTGTGAGCGGTGACACGGTCTTCAAGAGGAAGGTTCTTACTCTCATAGGCAAAATGATATGCACTGTGCAATCCAGTTGAACAGTGTTCTTTTGGAAACTGAAGTCCCAAATGACTAGGATAAAAAGCAACAAAGAGTTGAGAAGATTTTCTATGTTGCCGTGTCCTTTGCAAGTAAAAGGCCAAAGCTCTTTTACAGTCCAAGGTATGAAGGTTCCATTCTGCACTGGAGGCATGAGGCCTCGGAAAGAATACAGGAAGGTAAACCGCTTGGCTTAAATGGAAAGGGGAAACCACCTTTGGCATAAAGTGTGAATGAGTCCTAAGAACTACCTTATCATGATGGAACCTTGTATAAGGAGAATCAGCCACTAATGCTTGCAATTCACTGATGCAACGTGCTGATGTGATTGCAATGAGGAAGATGACTTTCCAGGAAAGAAATTTCAAAGATGTAGTGGCTAAGGGTTCAAAGGGCGGATTCATAAGCTGCCGGAGCACCAGATTTAAGTCCTATGCCACCGGTGGTGGCTTAATAGGAGGCTTTGTTAAAAGAAGGCCTCTCATAAATCTCACTATGAGAGGATGAGAGGAAATAGGTTGTTCACTTAGAGGCTTGTAAGAAGCTGCAATAGCACTAAGATGGACTCTTACTGAATTTGTCTTGAGACCCGCATTTGACAAATGAAGGAGATACTCCAGTATCGATTCCAGAGGTATCGCAAGAGGGTTAAGACCCTTCTGCGAGCACCATATGGTAAACCTTTTCCACTTAAAGGCATACGAGCGTCTTGTGGAGGGTTTCCTAGAAGCATGAAGGATATCCTTTACCTGTTGGGAAAGATTAAGATCCTGAAGTTCTAGGCTTTCAGCATCTAGGCCCTGAGATGCAGAGACTGGTGATTCGGATGCCACAGCATCCCGTCCTCTTGGGAGAGAAGATCTGGAGTGGATCCCAACTCCAGAGGCGAAGCTTGAGAGAGATGTAGGAGCAGAGGGTACCATGTTTGCCATGGCCAACATGGAGCTATGAGGATCATATGACCTGTCTCTCTGAAGCTTGATTAGAGTTTTGGGAATGAGGGGAATGGGTGGGAAGGTATATAGGAAGTCCTGACCCCAGTGAAGGAGGAAGGCGTTCCTTGCCTGACAACATCGAGCCAGAATTCTGGAACAGAACAGGGAAAGTTTGGCATTCAGCAGACTTGCAAAGAGGTCTATGTCCAGGGTTCCCCACATTTGAAAAGTTTTGGCCACCTGGTCTGCATGGAGAGACCATTTGTGTAGAAGCAGAACTTGACTGAGTCTGTCTGCCCAAGAGTGTTGAATGCCTGGAAGATACACACCGCAAGGAGATGAATCTGATGCTTTGCATAGGGACAGAGAGCCTGTTCCGCCCTGCTTGTTCACATAGAACATGGCTATCCGATTGTCCGTTTGAACTAGGACTGTCTTGTAGCTGAGCTGGGCGTGAAATACTCAAAGAGCAAGGAAGATTTCTCCGAGCTCCAGGAGGCTGATGTGAAGACAGGCCTTCTGTGGAGTCCAGGTACCCTGGGTAGAGAGAGCGTGCAGGTGGGCTCCCCATCCCATCTGTGAAGCATCTGTTAGGGTGGCTTGGGATAGGGGTTGCTGGAAAGGAGACCCCACCAGAAAGTTTCTGGGTGATTGCCACCATTGGAGGGACGAAATAAGACGATCTGAGTTTGTTATTTTGTCCGACAGGCAACCTGAGGCCTGTGTCCACTGAGTGGATAAAGTCCACTGGGCTGCGAGCATATGGAGGCGAGCATAAGGAACCACATGCACGGTGGATGCCATGTGGCCTAGCAATTGTAGCATTTCCCGAGCAGCGAGACAAGGTTTGAGCACTGCTTGGGAAGCTAGTTGTACTAGGCGAAGACAGCGGGGCTGTGGAAGGAAAGCCCTTGTCTGTCTGGTATCCAGATGAGCTCCTATGAACTCTAGGGACTGAGTGGGAGCAAGATTGGATTTTGGGAGGTTTATGACCAGTCCCAAATACTGAAGGATTCGCATTGTGCGAGACAGAGCAGAGCTGGCTTCTGGCACTGTAGGGGCTCGAATGAGCCAGTCGTCTAAGTAAGGGAAGATGAATATTCCCAGAGGTAGGAGAAATGCTGCTTCCACAGCCATGCATTTTGTGAACACTCTTGGTGCAGAAGCCAGGTCAAAGGGAAAACCTTGTATTGGTAGTGCTTTCCTTGAAACAGGAATCGGAGGAATCTCCTGTGATTTGGAAGGGTGAGAATATGCGTATACGCATCCTTGAGATCTACAGAACAAAGCCAATCCTGACTTTGAAGGTATGGCAGCAGAGTTCCTAGAGAGACCATTTTGAATTTCTCTCGGAACAGATATTTGTACAATTCTCTGAGGTCTAAAATGGGTCTGTGGCCTCCTGTTTTCTTTGGAATAAGGAAATAGGGGGAGTAGAACCCTGTACCCCGATGGGGAATGGGTACTTCCTCTAGTGCTCCCTGAGCAAGAAGCACTGTGACTTCTTGACCTAAGAGACTGTCGAGAGACGTCTGAGAATTGAACTGTCTTATAATTGTAGGATGGGGCAGGCTGTGAAAATGAAGCTTGTACCCCTCTCGTACAATGGACATAGTCCAATTTTCTGCTGCTATTTGGTACCATCTGTGGGCAAAATGACATAACCTGCCTGGGATGGTTAAGGTTTCTGGACCCTTCAGGGGCAGGAAGGCGAAGTTCTCTAGAAAGGAGTCAAAGCCCTTGAGGAGGCTGAGCCTGCTGAGCTGGCTGAGGTTTTGCAGCTTTTGGCTTCTTTTGTTGTCTAGGTTGTTGCTGCTGTCCCTTTTGGGCAGTCTGACCTGGACGGTGTCCCTGTTGGGTATAGGGTATAGGAAGGATAAAACTTTTTTCTTATTGAAAAATGGTGTTTTAGAGGATCTTTTCTTTGCAGGTTCGGCTGTTGATTTGGACAATCTATCCAATGTGATATTGTCAGCATCTATTTTGTTAGCCTTCTCCTGCCAGTTCTTGCCAAAGAGATTTTCTCCTGTGCAAGGAATGTTTCCTAATTTATCCTGTACCCAAATTTCCAAGTCAGATGCCTGAAGCCAGGTGATCCAATGTGCACCAATGGCAATAGCAGAGGTTCTGCTTATGCACTCAAAACAAAGGCTGCATGATTAACAAACTTGGAAACATCCTGAGCATGTTTGACAAGAATGAGATAGTCTTGTCTTTTGTCATCAGGAAGAAGGGGGCTCATAAGCTCCAAGTCCCCTGTGACCTCTTTAAAGAACATTACCATATACAAGATATAGGAACTGATCCTAGCTGAGAGCATGGAAGCATCGACACTCAAAGGCATCGAGAGTCCTACATTCACGACCTAGAGGATTGGATACATGTCTCTTTGCACTTTTCATCCTTCTCATGGCTGATTCCACCACCATTGAATGGTGTGGTAATTGAGTTTTTTGAAAGCCAGGACAAGGTGGAACTCGATACATGGTATCGAGTCTTCGAGAATGAGGAGATGTGGTTAAAGGTGTTTCCCACATCCTTAGCATAAGATCATGTAAGATCTCATGAATAGGCAGAGTAGCTGCCTCTTTAGGAGCCTTAGGGTATTGGAGGATTTCCAACTCCTTTGCCCTAGGCTCTTTTTCAGGAGCTACTGTGATGGAAAGGCCTCGGGCCACATCATGAATAAAGTCCTGAAAGGACATATCCTCTGGCGGAGACATTCTGCACTGAGGAGAAGAGGAATCCTCGGGGAGAAGTACTCTGGTATCGGCAGAGTCTTCGGAGTCTTCAGACTCATCCGAGGATTCAAAATATCTCCGATCCCGGTGATCGTGCAAAGCATGGTACCGGTATCGATCGAAGTCGGTATCAGGTTGTTCAGGTACCGATCTGTCGATGCCGGAGAGAGATGTATGACTCAGTACGGGTGGCATACCCGCCGATGTCGATGCAGTCTGTGTCGGTACCGGTATCGGTTGAGGTGTCTGAAGCGGTTTCAACAGTACCAAAGCTGTGAAAAGAGCCGCTAGACTGCATTCGATAGCAAGGAATCTCTGGTCTATCGACGCTGCAGATGCTTGGATGTCGGTACCGGTAGAAGCGGCCAGAACCCCAGAGCATGGAACCAGTAGTTCTGCCGAGGTTGAGGCCTCGAGAACATCCTGGAGCCCTGTTAATGCTTTGGAAGCCGAAGCCTCCCGCCGGGGCAGTTTTGCCGGTGAAAATTCCTCAAGGGCAACGCCAGGGGCATCTCGATACTTAGGAGATCTACCCTTTGTGGACTGGCTAGATTTATGTTTAGTTACCTGAGATCCATGGGAGAAAGATGAAGCCCTGGAGGACGTCGATGCAGCAGACGCCGTGTCTGAGGGAAAAAGGGTGCTAGGTTTAGCAGCTCGGTTCTGCTGAACCCTTTTTGACATCATTCCACAGGAGAGGCACTCTGAAATAGAGTGGTCAGGACCTAAACATTTGAGACACCTATCATGGGTGTCGGTAACGGAAATGGTACCGCCACATTTAAAACACTTCTTAAAACTCGAAGTAGGTTTTTCCATTTTTAAGGAAACATTGGGCCAAATGGCGCCCAGCACCAAGGGAAAAAAGTTCCTGAAGTAAACCACTTCAGAAACTATATTTTTGGGGGGGGTTTTTAGAACGAACGAACGAACCGGCGGTACCGGTATAGCATCGAGGGAAGGCAGACGCGACCACAAAAACAAAGATTAAAGACAAAATTTTCTGCGGTGACAGGGTATGCGACCTGTCAGCTCCGCGGAAAACGAAGAACTGGAGAGGGACAATTGGAAAGGCGGGAAGACAGCATGCAGACGCTGTGGGATGCTCCCAAAAGCTTTCCTATTGGACGCTGGGGAGCGTTCCTGTGCAGGCTCCGTCAGTACCGACAATACCCCCATATGTTAAGACTACATTCCTGCTTGTTCCTGGATATTATCAATACTACCTTTCAATTTCTGTGTGGGATCACCCTCTAATGGAAGATAAAATGTATCTGTAAGTTGTCTATTAAAAAATGCATATTGATGAAATTATCGAGAACTAATACGGCGCCCCCTTTATCCGTGGGTTTTATGATTACTTTGTCATTTTTTTGCAAAGACTTGATAGCCTCATTTTCATCTTTTGTAAAGTTATAAAAAAATGGGGCTTGGTTTTGTACAAACCTTAACTTGTTGGGAAACCACTTGTTCAAAAGCCTCTATGATAGGATCCGTTTGCGGGGGAGGAATCCAAGAAGATTTATTACAAATAATCGAACCATCACTGGGATTAGCCTCCTGATTCATAAAAAACTGCTTGATGCAAATTTTATGAAATGGCGGGGACGGGGACTGTCAGATCTCCTTAGGTGGAGCCTCATACTGAAGGATTTTGAGTTCCTCCATGCGAGGGTCCTCCTCCGTCTCTGTGGTGAGAGAAGGCCTTCGCCATGTCCCAGACCAACTTGTGAAATGTCTTGTCCTCAGGAGGGGATCGGTGTCACGACGCAAGGGAGACTGATCCAGGGGGAGATTGAGGTGCTTATGTGTCTCCTAGGAAGACTCGTCTTCTGACTCCCAGTCCAAGTAGTTGATTGAGGACTTGAGGCCTGACGGCTCCTGAGGAATCTGGCTTGGATTGGGTCTTCGCTGACCCACGGCAGCTGCTTGGCCAGAGCCAAGAGCACTTGCCAGGGAGGCTCTCGCTCCCGAGGACCGGGATCAAGACCTTCACTGAGAAAAGGCTCAAGGCTCAGGGGATCATATTGGCGGCCTGGGGAGTCCTCTATATCAAGGTCCCTGCACGAGCACTGGTGGGGCCAGGCATAGATACTTGCTGTGAGGAAAGGAAAGCAATGACATTGTGTTCCAATGCCATCATCCTGGCTTCCCACTCAGGAGTTGCAGCCTTCAATGTGGACACTGGGGTGACCTGGTCTGGCATAGGTGAGGAGAGGGAGTCTTCAACGGGACAGGCCTTGGGGGTCCACGATCCATCACCAGAGGCCTCTGCATCTGTTCTGGGTATCTTCGCCGGCTGCTCCAACTCCTCGGATACCCTCTGGGGACTGTGGGACCTGGCACGGGACTTGCCATGCATGTCTGATTCCCAGGATGAGGTCCTCAAGGATTATTTCTTCTTGCACTCCCACTCTGGAGAACCCTTGGAGTGTCCGCGGACCCGATCAGTTGCCACGGGGGCTTTACGTGACTCAAAGGAGCATACGGGACCTTAGAGCGCAAGTTTACCGGGGACATTAGGGCAGAATCTAACCTGTGGAAGATGTCATCTTCCTTCTGCCGACGACTTTGGATGGCCCTGGTGGACATCTTTTTGCACAGGGTGCAAACCTCTGGGTCATGGTCAGCATCTAGACACCACAGACAGTAGTCATGTGTATTGGTTTAGAACATGTTCTTTGCGCACGATCACACTTTTTGAACCCACTGGCCATTGGGGCAAAAAGAACCCCTGTGAGTTCAAAGACCCTCAACGCGGCCAGCGGTTAGAAAAGGTGCGAAACTGCACTGGAAAAAAACTGTTCCACGATTCAAAGCAGAGGGGACGGGGCTCAGAGGCAGGAAAGTAACCAGTGCTAACCAGACAAGAAAAGGCACTTTAATGCACAAGAAAAATCAACTTTTTTCTGGGAAAAGAAGATGGATGTCTGTAAGGCTCCACGGAAAAAGGGAGATCGAGTAAGATGACACCCTTGGGCGGAAGGGATCACGCATGCGTGATGGAATCTCCCAAAGGCTTTCTTTGAAAGCTGGGGAGATGCTTCCACGGGGCTCCATTGGCACCGATATCACCCATATGTGAAGGCTGATTTCCTGCTTGTTCCTGGAGAATGTTTAGTAAACATGTCCCTAATTCATTGCCGGCACAAAAAAAAAAAAAGTGGTTTGTGAAAAAGCTCCTTTGGAAGCCTGAAGTCAACTAGGACCAGATATGCAGCCAAAAAGCACAGTTTATAGCCCCCAGGGATGTGAGAGGGGAAGGAGAGAGGCTCAGCCATCCTTAAATAATGGTCTGGATGCTCAGAAGAACTATGGGCCTATCTATATACCTAAGCATTTATTCACCATCTACAACTAAAATGATAGGGGGGGGGGAGTATTTGCAAAAGGAGTGTTTTACTAACTTACGACTATCGTAATGAGCCAATCGAAAAAACATCTAGAGCAATGTTCAGAAAACAAGAAAAGAACAAAAAATAACTCAGAAAAAAATGCAACAAATGCAGAACTGGCTTAATATTTCTTGGTCAGATACCAGCCAAACATAGATTGATGGTTCCACCCAGTCAGGCATAGGCGATATTCAGAATTGCAAAACACAAACACCTACAGAGAAGGAAGTAGCTGAAATTCTAGATGTTGCTGGCACCACCAGTGGAAGTGGTGAAGTTAGGGAACCAATGGAAGAAGATCCACAGAAAGCAATTTTTCAATTTGATATTCCCACAACTTGGCCTCCTATCACTATCAAAATTAGGTATATGTTAGTTTCTCAAGGGCCAGAACAAAATGATAGGGATTACAATTTTCTGAACAGTTCTACTTCTGGAAAACAGCATTTTAGTAAAAACTGGTTTAAAAAAAAGCTCTTCCGAATAGTGAAAAAGTTCACCGCCAATGACTTTTGTATAGTACATCTAAGGATGCAATATTTTGCTTTTCATGCATGCTGTTCTCCTGTGCTAACAGCTGTAAATTTTCAAATCCTGCTAAAGGCTTTTCTGATTGGGTTCATCTGAGCCCCAGGATTCTAGAGCATGAAAACAGCTTAGAACAAAGAAAATGCTACCATCAGTGGAAAGAGCTTGAAAGGCTTTGAAAAAGGACAGAACTATTGATGATGACTTACAGAAAGCATTGAAAGGAGAAACAGAAAGGTGACACGGCATACTGAAGGTAATCATTGATGCTATAATATTCTGTGCTCGAAACAATCTTGCTTTGAGAGGTACTAGTGAGGTTATTGGAAAACCAAACTGTGGTTTGTTTGTGAAAATCTTAGAACTAATAAGACATTACCACCCAGGGTTGGCTGAACATATTGCAGCTGTTAAAGTAGCAAAAGCAGCAATGACATACTTTTCTCCACGAATACAAAATGAGTTCATAGCACTGCTGGCTGAAAAGTGAAGAAAGAAATTGTATCATGAATCAAAGAGGCTAAATATTATTCTATTCTGTTTGACAGTACACCTGATGTTTCTCACAAGGATCAGTTAACCCAAATTATGCAGTATGTTTTAATTAAAGATGGTAAAATGTTCATTGGAAGAAAGTGTCATTGATTTCATTGAAATTCATAATAAAACTGGCCTTGGGCTGGCCAGAGATTACAGAGAAATTACAAATTGATGGTTTGGATATAAAAGATTGTAGAAGTCAGGAATATGATAACGGAGCAAATATGGCAGGCAAGTATAGTGGAGTGCAAGCCCAAATTAGTGGTCTCAATTCCTTGGCTAGATTGGTGCCAAGTGAAGCACATTTGCTCAATTTAGTCAGAGTTCATGCAGCTGAGGTTTCACCGCTCATAACCTTTTTTTTTTTTTTTTTAATGCAACCAAACAACAACTGTTCACCTTTTTCTCTAGCGAGATGGAACGACTGATGAAGGTGTCTACTATTTCTTTGAAAAGTAGTAGTGTAACTAGGTGGTCTGCTAGAAACGAAGCAGTTTCTGCACCGTTGATACAAATTGAAGACATTTATAATGTTTTACAAGAGTTAAGTAATTCCTGGAGCTGTAAGGACGATACAGTATCAGGTGCTCAAACGCTTCTCACACAAATCAATTTTGAATTTCTTTGCTTGCTCCATTTATGGTATCAATTGACAGAGAACTGCTGCTTGCAATCAAAGACTATATCAGTCGATACAGCTTCAAAGCTGTTGCAAGGTTTGTCATTGCAGATACAGTACATGTGAGACAAAGGTATCACAGAAATAATCAATGCAGCAAAGATAACATCGTAAAGAATTGGCATCAAACCAGTTTTTGCAACAAAGAGGAGGCATAAGGCAAAAATAATGTGTCTTGAGTGAATCTGATGGTGATCTTACACCAGAAAATAATTTTGAGAGAGACAATGCAACATGGTGTTTGACAGCCTTATAACTCAAATGCAATGGTGTTTTGAAACACTAGATGGGTGATGTCTGACAGTTAATTCCTCACCGGAAATTCTCTTGCAACATTTTCAGTGGAAAAAGCTAAAAATTGTGCAGTTAACCTAGCTCAGAGGTATGATTGTGACTTGGATATGCTGGAACTGGTGTCAGAAACAGAGTTTAAAATTTCAGGCGAATATGTTGATTGCTTTGCCTAAATCAGCAAATACTATTGACCTTTTGCAACTTATCCATATGTATTCCTTAACCCTTTCCAGGCCGAGCCCAAAACTCTCGGGATCCAAAATTCTGACTAAATATTCCTATCAAATGGTATATAATACATGACCATAGCAGAAGGAAAATCACTATTAGTACATATTGAATAAGACGGGTACAATTTTCCTGAAATAAGCAAAAATTAACCCAGCTGCAGAATGTGGATTAAAAATTTAAAGTATTTATTTATTTTATTTATTTATTCTTTTCTTCTATACCGCCCTTCCAGAGATCAAGGGCGGTTTACAGGGAACAGTTAAACAATTTTATATAGTTTTACATGGAACAGTATTTGTAACTATGTACAGGTAAACATTATAAGCAACTGTGACAAGAACTATTTACAACAAACTATCTTGCAATCTGTCTTGTGTACGTTTTGGAAGTGGTTATTTTCTTCCTCTTTTCTTACGTAATACATACTGGGGGGGGTTAATAGTGGTGGTTCTGTCAGGGTTAGTCGTTTGTGGGTTCAGGGGGTTGGTGGGATTGATTTCTGTGACTGCTGGGGTGTGGCTCTAGGGAGGTTGGGGATTTCAAAATGCTCGGTAATAAGGTAGGTTTTGAGTTCTTTTTTGAATAGTTGAAGGTCCTTCATCATGTGAAGGGTTATTGGGAGTTCGTTCCAGAGGGTGGGGGCAGCAAATGAGAAGGCTCTGGAGCTTGTAGTTTTCTTTGTTTTTCTGAAGGTTTTGTGCAAGTTTAGAGTGTGGGTTGCATTTTGTCTACGCGTTCTTGATTCTGATGGAAAGTGTAGGAGGGTGGTAAAGTGTGAGGGGGAGATGTTAAGGAGTTTGAATGCTGTTAGAAGTATTTTATATTTTATTCGACTGTTTATGGGGAGCCAATGTAGTTCAAGCAGTATGGCTTGACGCAGTTTCTGAATGGTTCCAATCCCAAAACCTCTGTATTCAACATAAGACGGAGGTACTATTCATCACAAAAGACCACAATTTCACCCCGCCACCCCATATAAGAGTGAAAGATGCAGAACTTCAAACAAAACCTACAATTCGATACCTGGGGGTTACGTTGGATCAGCGCCTTGATATGAAGGCTCACATAGGTAACATAGTAAGAGCAGTCTATTTCAAGATCTGATCTCTCAGGCATCTGCGCTCCTTACTAGATCCAGAAGACCTCAGGACAGTATACCAGGCATTAATTCTACCGCATTTTGACTATGCCGCCATCCTACAAGGCCTCCTACAGTCTACCATTAACCCCCTACAACTCGCCATGAATGCTGCAGTGAGGGTCCTTCAAGGAGCCTCCAAAAACGAGCACGTGACCCCCATCCTTAAGCAGCTCCACTGGCTCCCCATTCATGCAAGGCTCGTTTTCAAGACCTTACTGCTTACCTTCAAGGCTATCAATGGTCTCTCATCCTCCTCACTAACGGAGCTCATTCACGTCACTCCACCTAACAGATCCAGAAGACCGACAGCAACAAACACACTAATAATCCCGAAAGCATTAACAAAATGCACCCAGACAACAGCAAACAGGGCATTTAGATTTTGCGCCCCGAGATGCTGGAACACACTCCCAGACATACGCACAATTACTGACCTAACCCAGTTCAGGAAAGCACTCAAATATCACCTGTTCCTCAAATACTATCCACCCAGCAATACACCAAGCCAAATCCCACCAACAAAGTAGCTACACCATAATTATCAGTCAATCTTATCAACTTTCTCAGTGTGATATCATGATCAGTGTCCATTGTCATTACCATAACGACTGTATGTAAATAATTTTTGTATATAGTTCCCCATGTTACCCAAGTTTGTATACACGTTCTCTGTAAACTCAGAATAGTTTGTTCTGATCATTTTGTTTCATGTAAACCGCGCTGATACCAAATAGCGTGGTATATAAAAGATTGTAATAAATAAATAAAATAAATATGGGGGTCACATGGTTGGTTAAACGCGCTTTTGATATTACCTTAGCACAGATGTTCTGGGCTCTTTGCAATAGATATGTATTCTTAAGTGGCAGGCCAATTAGGAGACTATTACAATAGTTGAAGTGGGGGGTGATGAGTGTGCTGACTACAGATCTAAAATCATGTGTGTCGAGGAGGGGTCTTAGGTGTTGTATGGTCTTGATTTTATAGAAAGCACAGTTACTTACCTGTAACAGGTGATCTCTGGGAACAGCAGGAATAAGTCTTCACATATGGGTACGTCAGTACCGACAGAGTCCACGCGGGAATGCTTCCCAGCGTCCAATCAGAAAGCTTTTGGAAGCATCCCAACACGCCTGCGCGCTGCCTTCCTAACTGCCTCTCCTCAGTTAAGTTTTAAAGCTGAGACAAAGAGAGAGCGATCAAGGCAGGGAAAGATAGAGATAGAGAAATGCAACTCCTAGGGGAGGTGGGTGGGTTGTGAAGACTTATTCCTGCTGTTCCCAGAGATCACCTGTGCTATCTCCAGGAACAAGCAGGAATGAGTCTTCACATATGGGGACTCCCAAGCTCAGATGCCCGGAGGGAGTCCTAGCATGTTGCAAGTCTAGAACGAGCCATGCTATTCCTCAGGACCTCAGACATCCTGGGGATGGAGAGTAGGAGTTGAATACAGAAAAGGAGCTGTGGAACAGCTGGCTAGAACAGGGCTTCAGAAGGGGAAGACCCTGTATCGAGGGCATTTGGTAGTAAAATATTGTGATCTGGGCCTCCCTTGTTGGCATTGCACAGGTGCACTGAGCTACATATGGATCTGATAGAAGAGCCCGTGAATGTGCTCAAGAGGTACCTCACTGAGAAGTAAAGGTAATAAAGTAGAACAAAAACAAGTGGAGGTCAGAACCCTTCAGGGTGAGAAATAGCCCCAGGGGAAAACTGGGGTAGTATAAGAGGTAGAGCTTCAGCGGAGACGCAGAAGGTACTACTAAAGAAAGCTTAAGCTGTTTTGGTCCAAGAGAAAAAAATGAGTGACCCAACTGGACTGGGGTTGGATCAGTCCATATAGGGGAGAAAGGGTATGGCGACCCTTGTATCTGATAAGAGAGTAAACACAGACTCAGGAGCGCTAAGCTTTAGAGCAACTGAAACTCTGCAAAGTCTTTCCTAAATGGGGTCAATTAGGAAAGAAAAAAGGTACATGAAGAACTTCAGGAGTACCTAACCTGAAAAGGTTATGGTAAAGGTTGTTAATTACCACAGGAAGTGGTTATAGGTGTAGCCCCCTAAGTATGCTGGCACAGCATTGATAGGGGTAGTGCCCATCTGTCAGGATCATATAGGAATGTAAGGATATCTGAACCTAACAGACAGATAGATAAGTAGATGGATACAGATCTAAGATATATCTCATTATATAAATATAAATATATATACACACATACAGGGTATATATGCATATATCTATAAAGAGATATATATGGGCAGAAGACACACAGATATAGATAAGTATATATCTGTATCTATATATATCTATATATACCTAGATGAATGGGCAGGCATATAGAGACATGTCTCCAGGTATATGGATGGAGAGATGTCCAGAGAACCCCATCCCCCCTTATAGGGAGAGAGGAAGATTCATCTGACAGCAAGAAGGTTGGTACCTGCTTGAGTAGATAAATAGAAAAAAATCCTCATCTCCTGGTTATGACTGGCATAGTCAGAGGAGGGTGTCCCTGACAAGAAGGCAACTTAATTCTTTGCAGAATTTGAGCTCTTGAATAACCAGGATGGCCTACATGAAAATGGCAGAGGATAACGCTAGTCTGCAGACAGGAAGTCCAGATATCTCCAGAATTGTAGTATGGAGATTGGATAGAGGAGGCCTCTGGAGGAAGATACCCTAGTGATCTGCCTATGAGGGCAAGATGGGTATTAGGTGTCCTCTAGTTGCCAGTGAAGAATTTATCCCTGACGGGAAAACCCAAGGTGATATGGGCCAAGCCAGGGAATTGGCCCTTCTTTTAGGCTTTCACGTAATGAAAGGCCTGAGGCTTATGCCTCAACAGAGATTTAAGATAAGATGGAAAAGGTAGAGAATACCTGCCAGGCATGAACATGGCTGGGGGAAACCCTTTTTAACCATCTGGGGTTATCTGTTAGGCAAGATACTAATGCTCTCTAGCAAGGGCCCATAGTGCAAAGCTACTCTGTAGAGTTGCAGAGAGCATGCTGCAGGTTGGTTAGAAGAAAAACTGGCTGTGGACGATCCTTGGTGAGGAATGTGGAAAGCCAGTAGGTAACCAACTATTCTGCCAAGGACAAGGGGGCAAAGAATAGAAGTTAACCAACCAAACAGTGATAACAGGGTTTCCCAAACGAGGTTGATAACCTGTTTGGGACTTAGCACTGAGGCTAGGAGGATTGCTAGTGGAGGGGAGGCCCTGGTTGTGTAGTGAACAAAACCTGTGGCCTAACCACTAGGAACTTTTGCATCTGCAGCAACTATCAGGGCAGCATGGAGAGTTTCTTCTCCCTCTTTTTTTTTTTTTTTTTTTTTAGATTGGGAAAAAGAAAACAGACAAGGTAGGACTTCCTATTGTCTGAGGAGCTGCCCTAAGGTAACAAGGGGGAAGACAACTCCAGAAGGGAGAATCCCCCGGTAGAACAGATAGAAGACCATAGGGGCTTACCCATGTAAAGTGTCACTCTTACAAACCAAATGTTGTAGTAAGAGGGAGGTAAGACAGAGCTGCAAGAGACCCACTATGGAGGAAGTCTGACAGGCGAGATGATACATGCCAGTATAGGGAAACAACTGTCTATTGATAGTTGTTACCTCTCTTTCCTCCAAGAGGAAGAGGAAAATCTGTTAAGTATGGGCATGATCATCATAAAGACTCTTAGAGAAAAGATGTCTCATGAAGAGATATCTAGGTAGGTTAGGATAAAATTAGTGCAGATACTTCAAGTGAAAAGAAGCAGACTGCCATCCTAACCCCCCAAACGAAAGGGGCAATGATCTATTTGAAACCCTGCGACTGCTGGGTTTGTTGACCTTGTTGAGGTTGTGGATTCCTCAGACCAGGGCGATGTTTCCCTTGTTTGGGAACATCTGAATGATGGGCAGATGATGGGTAAAACCTTCTCCCCTTAGGGGAAGAATGTTTGGTAGGACATTTCCTACCTACTGGAAAAGGCGGCGGCGTAGAACAGCCTCTGGAAAAAGGAAAGTAAGTGGAAAACTGAGTAACCTGAAGTAAAGACTCCTTGTTGAGATTTTCTCCAGTGCAAGGAGTATTTCCCAGTCTTTCCTGTGCCCATCTGTCCAAGTCTGAGGCTTGAAGCCAGGCTCTACGTCGTGCCTCTATAGCTATAGCAGAAGTCCTGCTAATAGACTCAAAGGAGTCTAGGGTAGCACGAGTAAAACTTAGAGATATTCTGAGTATGACTAACCAGTGAGGAATAGTCTGTACATCTGGGCTCTTGAAGAAAAGGAGTCAAAAGATGTAATTGCTTTGTGATCTCCTCAAGAGATAGACCCATATAAAAAATATATGAGAGAACCCTTGCTGAAAGCATGGATGTCTGAAAGATTTGACGTCCAAAGGCATCTAGTTTCTTAGACTCACAACCTGACGGACAAGAAGAGTGCTTTTTATTACTCTTCACTCGCCTCACTGCTGATTCTACCACAATGGAATGATGAGGAAGTTGAGTCTTTTGAAACCCTGGAGAGGGGGGCACCTGATATAGAAGATCAGTTGCTCTAGAAGGTGGGGGTAACTTTAAAGGCGCTTCCCACATTCGTAGAAGGAGATCCTTCAAAGAATGATGCAAAGGAAGCATTATGTTTACCTCTGTTCCTAACAAAGCAAAGGAGTTCTGCATTCCCATGTGTAGGATCTTGTCCAGGAATAGGAATGGCAAGTGATTTTGCCATATCCAGGAGGAAAGTATGGAAAGAAGGATCCCTAGAGGGAACTTCCCCTGGATAGAATAGATCTGATGAAGAACTAGCGTTGGCACCGAGGGATCTATCTAAGTATATAGGCTTAGATGGTGGTCGCTGGTACTGCAGGTCAGAACCAGCGACAGTCGGTAACAGATCGTCCATGCTAGGGATCAATTCCAAACTCGGCATCGAGGGAAGCGAGCCTGACGAGAGAAGCATGGAGGGTACTGACAACAAAGATAATGTGGATATCGGTGCCGATTTCGGTACCGTATCTGATACTGGAGGATGAAGGCCAGCCGGTGGCAACTCTAATGGTATCGGAGGAACCGAGAGTTGTGGATCCGAAGTATCGGAACCGAGCCTTCGGTACCGACAGGAGTCGGTACCCAAGTGAGTTGGTACCCAGTCCTCCAGACTGGAGATGGATTCCAGACTCTGCATCGAAGGAAGCAAGTCTATCGATGCACGTCTGGAGGGTACCGACGTCGGTACTAGTATCGGTGTCGATACCAATACTGGAAAGTCGGTCTGAAGCGTATCCACCGGGCCCGTAGGTACCGAGGACGCCAGACGACGATCCTTGGTGAGGCATGTTTCATACAACACCAGTGCCGATGCCGGGGTATCGGTACCGCTCAAAGCGGATGACACCACCGGGCATGGCTCAGGTATGTTCTGTGAGGGGTGAACCTCAGGAACAACCTAAAACCCCACACAGGCTTTGGAGGCCGAAGACTCCCACCGGGGTTTTGAAACCAGTGAATTAGAGGACAAGGCCATAGGCATCTCTATGCTGTGCATGAGAAGTGCTGCTCGAGGACTGGCTAGTCTTAATAGACTGTTTTTGGGTTACCTGATCTTGTGTAGAAGATGATATGGTCAGTGCCCTGAAGTTGGAAGGGGACCGCGTGTCGAGAGGAACTCGATGTTGAAAAGTGCTTCTCACAGTACTGGTGCCCGAAGGCTCCGGAGGAAAATGGTCAGGACCCAAGCAGGTTAGACACCAATTGTGAGTGTCTAAAAATAAAGTTGTACCGCCACAGTTTGTACATTTCCTAGGAAAAGTGGCTGGCGGTTCCATGAGGAAAAATAGAGAGGCCTAGAAGGCCTGAGAACCGAGAGACACTAAGAAGAAAAAATATATTCCTTAAGGAAAAAATTTTACAAGAAAAGAAGAAATACCGGCAGTACCTGTAGCGTCGGGGAAGGCAGCAGCGACCACAAGAAAACTAAAAAATAAAAGAAGAATTTTCTGCGGTGACAGGAGGACGTCTTGCCGGCTCCGCGGAAAAACGAAAACTGAGGAGAGGCAGTTGGGAAGGCGGGAAGGCAGCACGCAGGCATGTTGGGATTCTTCCAAAAGCTTTCTGATTGGACGCTGGGAAGCGTTCCCGCGCGGACTCCGTCGGTACCGACGTACCCATATGTGAAGACTCATTCCTGCTTGTTCCTGGAGATTATAGTTTTTACTGTTTGTTTTATGTGAGGTAGCATGGTGAGTGTGTGGTCTAATATTACCCCTAGGTACTTTACTTCTTTTTTGACAGGTATTGTAGTATTGCCGATTGTGATGGTTGTTGGGTAGGTGGCATCAGCGTCAGGTTTTCTTGTTACAAACATTGCCTCTGTTTTTTTAAGGTTAATGTTTCGATAGTTGGTTTCTAGCCAGGAGTTGGTCTCATTCATGCATTCGGATAGGTTGTTGTATGAGGGGCTGTTAGTGTTTATTAGGATAGCAAGCATGATGTCGTCAGCATAGATAAAATGGTTAATTTTGTGTTTTTTAAATATGTTTGTAATAGGCTGTAGGTATAGATTGAAAAGGAGGGCAGAGAAGGCTGAGCCTTGAGGGATTCCTTGTCCTTGAGAGAATGTCTCTGATGTGCCTTGGCCTATTTAGACACATATCAGTCTGGGCGAAATATAAGATCTGAACCATTTGGAGGACTGTGCCTCCTATCCCTAGGTTTTCTAATCTATTAGAGTGTTGTGGTTGATATTATCAAAAGCAGCAGATATATCTCTGAAAAGGAGTAGGAAACCCTAGTTGTTGTCATCTGTACCTCTGATGAGAAAATCCATCAGAGTTATTAGGAGGGTTTCGACTCCATGGAAGGGTCGGAAACCGAATTGGTGTGAATCAAGGGGTTTGTGCATGTCTATGTGATCTTTTAGTTGTATAATTTTTTCTATTATTTTAGCAATGAATGGTATACTAGCTATGGGCCTGTATGAATTTGGGTCTTTTGGGTCAAATTTGTTGTTTTTTATGATAGGACGAATGGAGGTGAGCTTTAGGGCATCAGGCATGATGCCTTGGGAGAGTGATTGGTTAACTATGTATTGTATGTTTGTGGTGAGTTTGGCTTTTGTGGACTTAACCCATGATACTGGGCATGGGTCTAGAGGGGAGGTTGTGGTATTAATCATTGTTATGATCTTAAGGAGTGTTTTTGGTCGACCATGTGAAATGTTGTCCATTCGTTATTGGTTTTTGGATTTGCCTGCAATGTTGTGTTAGGAGGTTTACTTTTTAGTTTTTCAGCAAAGTGTGCCGCTAATGTATGTACACTTATTGTGGATTGTTTAGGTTCTTGATTCTGCATCTTTGTCAGTGTTTTTACAATCTCGAATAATTCTCTAGGGCGATTGATGGCCATGTTTATTACTTTAGAGTGGTAGTCTCTTTTTGATTTGTTAATTGCATCTTTGTATGCATTGAGCAATTTTGTGTATTGTAATTTGTTTTTGTTTGATTTTGTTATTCTCCACCTTTTTTCTTGTTTTCTTAGTTGTTTTTTTAACTTTGCAAGGTCCTTCGTGAACCATTTTTCTGACTATTTGTTTTTGTGTTTTCATGGGGGCGGCTGCTTCTTGGATTGTTAGGTTCCATTGGTTTATGGTTATATTGATATTTGGTGGGTTTGTAGTGAGCGTGGGTATTACCTTGCCTAGGAAGGTGTCTTTATCAAAGTGGGTGAAGCGTGAGTTGTGTGGTATAGTGTTTGTTGTATTGGGGGTTGTTTGTGAGGAGATGGAAGGTTATCAGGTGGTGGTCAGACCATGGTACCTCTGTTATGATTGGGGGGGTGTAGTTGGTGGTTGTTGAAGGGGGTAGGGAGGAAGATGAGGTCTAATGTATTACCCTTATTGTGTGTGGGGGCATGTATTATCTGTTCATATCCCATTTCTGTCATAGTGTCTAGAAAATTTGTTGAGTGGGATGGGTTTAGTGATGGAAGATTCAGATCGCCCAGTATGAGTGGTTTGCTTTTTGAAGCTGTACAGGCGAGTTCAAGGATGGGGGTGAGGTTTCTTTGGTCAGTTGATGGGGGTCTATATATGAGGGTGAATGCAATGGTTTTATTTTCTATGTTGATGATATCCATTCCATCTATATTTAGGTTTGTTAGGGTGTAATGTAGGTCCTTTTTAGTGAGTACGAGTGCTCCGCCTCCTCTTTTTGCATCTCGGTGGCAGTTAAATACGTCATATTGTGTGTGTAGTTGGTTTAGTAGGATTATGTCTGTGGGTGCAAGCCATGTCTCGGTGATGAAGAGCATGTCGGGTTCTTTATCTCTTATCATATCATTGATAATAGGTATTTTGTTTCGTATGGATCGTATGTTTATTAGGATGAGTTTTCTTTTAGTGGTCATGTTGGGGGAACCATTTATATTGCTATGTTGTTGGTTTATCTGGATTAGTCTGGGATAGTGTCTGTGGGGGTTGTGGCGTGAATTTTGGTTATGTATGTGGATGTAAATTGGGGCATGTAATATGCTTGGGTAAGAATTATGGATAACAGGAATGCTATTATAAGGGGTTTGGTTGGGTTTGTATGAGTAAATGTTTTGTATTAGGAGAGTTATCAGGAGGAGAGGGAGAGGAAGGTTATTAAGTTTTATGGGGGCCATTATGTAGTTTAGGTTTTGGGCAGATGGTACAGGTTCTTATGTAGGCTAGCTGTGTATTTTTAAGCAATACAAAGCTAGGTTCGTAATATAATTTATAGTATGTTCTAGACGGTTCCAGGCAAGGTAATGCTAGGTTAGTAATACAATTTGTAGAGCATTCTAGATGGTTCTAGGCAGATACAACAATATGTAGCAATATAAAGCTAGGCTAGTAATACAATTTATGGTGCATTCAATACGGTTTTAGGCAGAAACAACAATATGTGGCAGGTTCTAGGTGGGTCTCTTGTCTTGGAGCAGTCTCTCTTCAGTGTTTTTATGATAGCAGTTCGGTTGGCAGGTTCTGCCACTTAGTCTCTGTTGTGATGTTCAAGTATGCGTAGTGTCGTTGGTCTACTTTTGTTCTCTGGGATCTTTCAGTTCGGTTCTAAAGTTCAGCTGGAGTAGAGGCGGAAACGTCCGAGCTGTTCCTTACCGTCCATGCCATGCCGAAACATCAAGTATGGATTGGTCGCAGTCCGCTGAGTGGAGGGCGGCGCTGGCAGTTTAGGCTCTTGTTGGCACTCGATGGGAAGGTGGACCTGACCTGGAGGGTTGGATGATGATTGCCAGAGACGTGTGGTCTTCCAGGCCGGTGGTCTCTCTGTTGAGGATCCCGCCTAAAGGCCACGCCAAAGGGCCCTCTGGTGAGGCCCTCAGGCACGGGCCCACCAGGCACGGGTGCGCCCGATGGCACTTCATTAAGATGTTCCCTGGGCAGCCCCGATCGGGCTGCTCACACTTCCGGGAGTGGATCGTTGCTCCGGCAGCTCGATCCCCCCCCCTGGGAGAGCTGATGTTGGGCTGGAGAGCTGCAGGTGCGAAAAGGAGCATGCGCCCGATGGCGCTTCCTTAAGATGTTCCCCGGGCAGCCCCGATTAGGCTGCTCACACTTCCGGGGGTGGATCGTTGCTCCGGCAGCTCGATCCCCCCTGGGAGAGCTGATGTTGGGCCGGAGGGCTGCAGGCGCAAAAAGGCCTTCAAAGGGTTAAAAAGATACATATCCTAATATAGAGATTGTTCTTAGAATTTTTTATTTTTTATTTTTTTAAACAATTACAGTCACTGTTGCTAAAACTACATTCACAAGAAGCAAGTTGAAGCTTGTAAAAAAATTACCTTAGGTCGTCAATGGGCCAAGAACATTTGTCCAACTCGGTAATTTTGTCTATTGAGCTAAACTAGCTGACTGACTGACACTCTCAGTTATGACTATGTCATTGATGATTTTGCTGTGCAGAAAGCAAGGAAAGTAATTTTGAAATAACTGAGTTGTCTATTGGATTTGTGCTCCAGTTCCTTCTTTATTAGTTTGGTTGGTAAGTTTGGTTTAAAACCCTCTAACATTTAACAAAGACCAGTTTTCTACTTAGTACTTTTGCCTTTATGGATAGGGAAGTCACATTTGGCTAAATTTAAACATAAGCTAGATTTTGTATCAAGATGACACCTATCTTACAATAGCTCCTTGCAGGCCGTTATCTGATAGTGTTTTTACATGGTCATGTTAGACAACAGGCCTGTATAAAGTTGATTAAAGATGTCTAATGTAATCCTTAGTCTCATGACTGTCTTAAACGGCACACTGGGCCGTCTTAAACGGCACACTGGGCCGTCTTAAACGGCACACTGGGCCGTCTTAAACGGCACACTGGGCCGTCTTAAACGGCACACTGGGCCGTCTTAAACGGCACACTGGGCCGTCTTACAACCACTGCCAATGTTCTTAAATTTGCTCAGAATGCAGCTGCTCACATTTTGGAAGAGATCTCATGTTATCATATTTTTCCATGTTCAAAAGTTTACATTGGTTGCCAGTTGCATGGAAGATCAGGTATAAGGTGTTCACAATGATTCAAAAAGCATTATATGGTGATGCTATCAACTACATTGGTACTGTGTTAAAAAATGATTAAGCTGCCTTGGGCTTTAAGATCTGAAGGTGTTCCAGCAATATGCTGTTTTTCTTTAGCTGGCCTGTTGAATGGAACAGGCTTCCAAACAAATTAAGAGGGATGATCGATGTAAAACTGTTTTATAAGCAGCTTTACAGCATTGTTTTACAAGCATTTTACCTGGTGGAATAAATAGCAGCTCTTCGGAGCAGTGCAGTTTACTCTGAAGTATTTAAAGGCAGCAACATTTTTTTTTGTTTCGGATGTTTTCAGTTTGTCTAATTTATCGTTATGAATGTTATTTTGTAAGCCTTAGATTTTGATAAGCAGCATAGAAATGCCTTTAAATAAATAAAATATGTAACTGATAAAAGTCTGATGTAATGGGGGAGCACCATTTTCACAAGTAGCACAGGGTGCAGTTATAGCTTGGTACGGCCCTGGTTATCCCCCATCATGGGTCTAAAAGGTAGTTCCACCAAGTGAAGCTCTTGCACTGTATTTTCTGTATCTTCAGATTGCTCATTACAAACCTGGTGCAGGATCAACTAGGTTTTCTTTGCTGCTGGAAAACAGCAATCAAGTACTGCAAAGGGGATTCCCAAGTTTCTTCTAGATACAATTAGTCTTCTATGTGGTACAAGTGGAGGATGGAGAAGTTTTACTTACCGATAATTTCCTTTCCTAAAATCCTGCTAGACCAGTCCAGACTAGTGGGTTGTGTCCCCCTGCCAGCAGATGGTGAGACAGAGAAAAATTCCAGAAGCTTTGCATCATCACCCTAGGTATAAAAACCCATCCCCCAAGGGGAGCTTCAGTATAACCATAACAAGCAGCAGGAGTTCAAACCACCAAGGAAGCATAAACTCAGACCAAAAATGAGTTCATAAGCTAATAACTAACTCTTATAACAAGCAGCTAAATTGAACAATGTGAAACAGGACTCGCAGGCCAAGGAAGTATGTACATGGTGAGGTACAGCAAAGTCACTGATATGTAAAGAGTCTTAGCTGGGTGACTGACTAAACAGTTAAAAAGGGGCGGGTCCTGGACTTGTCTAGCAGGATTCCAGGAAAGGGAAATTATCAGTAAGTGAAATTTCTCCTTTCAAATACATCCTGCTAGACCAGTCCAGACTAGTAGGGAGTACCAAAGCTAAACCACTCCAGGGCGGGAAGAAAACTGGGTTATTTACCTGTAACGGAAATTCTCCGTGGACAGCAGGATAAGTCAGCCACACCTGGTGACATCCTTCGACGGCACCGTACACGGAAGTGCTCTCTAGAGCATGAGCCAGAGGCCCAACCCACAAGCCCGCCCCTAGCTAGCCAGTGAGTCTCAAGCTGTGCCTGGCGTTTCCGTGGCTAGGGGCGTATGGAGGCCGACCTCGGCCCAGGGAGGTGGGTGGGATTGTGTGGCTGACTTATCCTGCTGTCCACGGAGAACTTCCGTTACAGGTAAGTAACCCAGTTTTCTCCTTGGACAAGCAGGATTCGTCAGCCACACCTGGTGCCTCCCTAGCTGTGCAATAGCGCGGAGTAGCGGTGGAGAGGGAGGCCGAGTCTAGGTGAAGGCAATTAGTGTTTGTTTTCACACTTGAATTTTCACATTTGACAAGGTTAATTAGCAGGTAACAGTGCAACAATTATAACGTTGAATAGATGGCCAACATGGCCGGAAGTTATCACAGTAACGTCAGGGTAAACTCCGTCACTGTCCTCTATCGGGTCCACTATTGGCGGTGGAAAGGACCGCCTGGCCAAAAGTGCAACGCGCTTGAGTGTTCAAGTCCAAGCAATAATGTCTCTGGAAGGTATGAACAGAGGACCAAGTGACGGCTTTGCAGATGTCGGTCAGAGGGATGGAGCGCAGGTTCGCGATAGTGGTTGCCAGCACCCTGAGCTGGTGAGGTCCCACATTTGGTGCCGCTTGTGCGCCCGCTAGTTCGTGGCAGAGGCCGATGCAGTCCAAGATCCATTGAGCCATGGTATGCTTCGTGACCAGGCGACCTGGTCTGTTGGGATCGTAGGACACGAATAGCTGAGAGCCCTTCCGGATCGGACCTGTCCCGAGGATATAGGTTCGGAGGACTCTGGTGCAGTCAAGAGTATGTAGCCTCTGCTCCTCGGGTGAGGAGTGTGGCTCGGGGTAGAATGTGGGTAGCTCGATGGTTTGGTTGATGTGGAACTCTGAAGCTACCTTTGGGATGAACCTGGGGTGAGTACGTAGGGTGGCTCTGTCCTGGAGGAGCTGAATGTACGGGGGATGTGCCACCAGCGCCTGAAGCTCGCTGATTCTGCGGGCGGAGGTGATGGCTACAAGGAACAGAGTTTTCCATGTTAGATGCTTCATTGAGGCTGTAAGTAGAGGCTCGAAGGGAGGCTGGGTGAGTTGCTGTAGGACAATGTTCAGATCCCAGGCCGGGGCAGGGGCTCGTATAGGAGGTCGTAGGTTGTTCAGACCTTTCATAAAGCTTACCACCAGGGGTAAGGGGGCGATGGCTGCATCACCCGAGTGGTCATGGAAGGCCACAATGGCAGATAGATGTACCCAGACGGAGTTGGTTTTGAGCCCTTGTTCTGAGAGCGAAGTGAGGTACTGCAAGACACTCGGAATGGGGAAGCTGGAGGGGCAAAGCCCTTTGGCGGCACACCACAGGCTGGACCTTTTCCACTTGAGCCTGTATGATTTTCTGGTGGATGGTCATCTGGCTGCCAGGATGATGTGTTGGACCTCCTCCGAGATGCTAAGTGAAGAGAGGGTCATCCGTTCAACCGCCATGCTGTTAACGCCAGAGCCCGCAGGTTGGGGTGCAGGTTGAGTCCATCGTCCTGGGTGAGCAGGGACGGCTGGAGAGGGAGTTGGACGTGTTGTTCCTGCACGAGGCGCAGCAGACTTGGGAACCACATCTGTTGGGGCCAGTATGGGGCCACCATGACAACGTGGGCCTTGTCCTGGACCACCTTCTGCAGCATTTTGGAGATCAGAGGGGTGGGTGGGAAGATGTACACTAGAGACCACTCCCTCCAGCACACGTCGAAGGCATCCGATGCTATGCGGTGGGCTGACGGACGTTTGGAACAGAACAAGTTGCACTTCTTGTTCTGGTCTGTTGCAAAGAAGTTAATCTCTAGTTGGCCCCAGCGGCGGAAGATGTCGTTGGCGGCCTGGGGACTCAGGGCCCACTTGTGTGGGCTCAGTTGTCGGCTTAACCTCTCCACCAGGGAGTTCTGTTCGCCCAGTAGATAGGCCACTTTTATCCAGCAGTGATTTGCTAGGGCTAGTGCCCAGATGGTGAGCGCATCCTTGCACAGAGGTCGCGAACCCGTCCCTCCTTGTTTGTCGATATAGAACATGCCAACTTGGTTGTCGTCTGCACGAGGATTGATTTGTTCTTGATGTGCGGTTGGAAGGCTTGTAGTGCATATTTTATGGCCCTGAGCTCCAGGAGGTTTATGTGGAGGTCCGCTTCCATTGTTGTCCAGGCCCCTTGTGTGCGTAGCTGACCCATGTGGGCTCCCCAGCTGGTCCGGGATGCATCCGTAGTGATGGTGATCTGGTGACTGGGTTGTTGGAGTTGTTTTCCCACCATGAGGTTTTGTCTGACAGTCTACCACCAGAGGCTCCTCCTGGTGCGAGCGTCGAGGGGAATGGAGGTGGAGAGAGACTGGGTGCGTTGGTTCCAGCAAGAGCGTAGGTGCCACTGAAAGGTGTGCATGTGTAGCCGTGCTAGGGGCAGCACCTGAGTGGTGGTGGCCGTCATGTGGTACAGAAGGCGTAGGAGGCTCCGGGCCGTCAAGACTGTCTGAAGGGAGGCTGCCATAGCTAGAGTGGTCAACTTCTCTGCCCACTGCGAAGGGAGAAAGGCCTTTGCCTCCACAGTGTCTATATCGGCCCCGATGAATTCCAGGCGTTGAGAAGGGACGAGGTGTGATTTTTGGTGGTTCACAAGGAATCCGAGGGAGGTGAGGAGGCGGATAGTCTGTCTGAGTGCCCACTGAGTTTCCCATGGTGATGGCGATGAGAGGAGCCAGACGTCCAGGTATGGGAAGACATGAATACCCTGTTTCCGTAGGTGTGCCGCTGCGACGGCCACACACTTTGTGAATACCCACGGTGCTGGGGAGAGGCCGAATGGAAGGGCTTTGTTTTGGTAATGACCTCCCAGGGCTTGGAAGCGCAGGTACTTTCTGTCCTCTGGATGGATTGGGACATGTGTGTAGGCGTCTTGCAGGTCCAGGGATGCGATCCAGTCTCCAGGTTGGAGGAGAGGGAGGATCGAGCCCAGTGAATACATATGGAACTTCTCTTTGACGATAAACTTGTTTAAGTTCCTGATGTCAAGGATGGGGCGCACTCCTTCCGATTTCTTGGGCACCAGGAAAAATCTGGAGTAGAAGCCCAGATTGGGGGGGGAACCAGCTCGATCGCTTGGGATGCCAGGAGGTGCATCAACTCTTGGTGCATCAGCAGGGGTCTTTTGTTGTTGTTGGATTTCAAATCATTTTTATTGAATTTTTCACACAAAATGCATACATCCATAGAAAAGCAAACTTAACAATATCCCCCACCCCCAAGGACAAACAGGGAGGATAGCCTCCCGAATTCTGAATAGGTTAACGTTCCCCCCCCCCACCCCCCTCCCCGACAGCACATACAAGCAACAACCCATCAGTGGGGGCAGTAAATACATTGGTGAGAAGTACAGTCAGAGCACTACAACAGCGAGTTGGGAAGCACAACCCAGCACATCGTGGGAGGACCAGTAACTCCGCTCCCGTACCCTCCATAGACATTAACACTCTCCAAGACTCAGAGCAGATGAGAGGCGCAGAAAGAACTTGTGGCTTAGGGCTCCCCCAAATAAGGAGTACCCCTATTACACATTGAACACCCCCCCCCCCCCCCGGTCTCGAGGAGATAATTGAGAAGTCAGGGGGGACCATAATTCCAGAAACCCCTCCCAGCTCTTACCCCCTTTCTGCTGCGCTGTTAATTTTTCCATACACAGCAAATCAACCATGTAATTCTCCCATAGCGCCAGACATGGAGGGGAGGGAGCCACCCAATGACTCAAGGCCCGTTTAACCAACAGAAAGCCCCTCTCAAGCAGTGCTCGGTGCCAGAAAGAAAACCTCTCATATCCCAACTCCCAATTATGAAATAGACAAACCTCTCTCTGCAGAACACTACCCGACCCCAACCACCCCTGCATCTTATTGCAGACCTGTACCCACAGTACGCACTTTCGGACATCCCCAAAACTTGTGCGTTAGAGTCCCGGGACCACTACCACACCATTGACAGAGAGCAGATAACTGCAGGCCCGCATGATAAGCCCACTTATCACTAGTATACGCACGCCATAAAAATTTATACTGCATTTCCTGCAGATACACCCAAACCGGCCCTGTCTCTATCCCCTCAAAGGCCACCCTCAACATCTCCGTCGTCATTTCCTCGATCCCATCTTTCCGCCACCGTAATGTGAGCTCCTGAAGAAATCCAGGACCCCCTAAGGGCCGGAGCACCCTACGAGAGGCCGTCTCCCCCAACCGACACTCCTCTAACTGTTCCAAGATTACCCGCGGGGATTCAGAAGCTAACCATACTCCCCCTCCCCCCGCCGCCGGGGCAGACGTCAAATAAGATCGGACTTGTAAATAACCATAGAAATCCTGATGACGAATATGGAACCGGCGCTGCACCTGTTGGAAGCTATCCAAAACTCCAGTGTCAGTAGAATAGAGATCACCCAAGCACAAAAGCCCCCTCTCAGCCCATTTCCAAAAAATATTCGGGTGTGCATACCCGGGCGAAAAGTCAGGATTACCCACCAACGGCAGCAGAGGTGACTTACACCAATCCCAACCAAATCTCTTACATAAGATTTTCCAGGCTGCGCGTAAGGCCCCCATATAGCCCCCGCCCACTCCAGCCCTAACCACCCTCGGCAACTGATCTACATGTAAAAGATAAAGACCATGATACGGAGCCAGCACCTCCACCAACTGCCGAACCGGGGCACACCCCCATCCCCCTCCAACAACGCCCGTATATGGCGGGCTAAATAACGTAAATTATAGTTACGCAAGGCAGGCAGTTCCAGGCCCCCCTCTGCTCTCCTACTCATTAAGGCTTGTAGGGAAATCCGCGCCCTCTGACCCCCCCACAAAAAACCCCGTAAACAGTGTTCAAAACGCTTCCAGTCTTTATCCAAAATCCATAAAGGCAGTGTACGTAACACATATATAACCATCTAGGAGACTCCACCATGACGAACAACGCAATCCTCCCTCTCAGGGACAAAGGCAAACTCCGCCAACTGGCAAAAGTTTTACTACTTCTATCTAGCAGGCCAGGGATATTCGCGCAATACAGATGTGCAGGTCTGTCAGGGAGTTGTATCCCCAAGTACTTGATCACCCCATCCGCCCACACCAACGGAAACACCCCTTCCCATCCCGGCCGTACTTTACCCCCAACATCGAGCACTATCGACTTCATAGTATTAACTTTCAAACCCGAAAAGCCCCCATACTCCCGTATCAACTGGAGCGCTCGTTCTAGAGACCTGGGTAACTTCGTAAGACTCAGCAACATGTCATCGGCAAAAGCACTAACTTTGATATCTTCCCCTCCCAAGCGTATACCAGCAATCTCAGAGTCCCTCTGCAAAGCCCGCAGCAGCGGTTCCAAGGCCAACACAAAGAGCAGCAGAGACAGAGGGCAACCCTGCCGAGTGCCCCTCTCTAACACAAAGGGTTCCGAAAAGACACCATTAGAGCCTACTCGAGCCATGGGTTGTGCATACAACACTTGCACCCACTGCACAAAATTCCCTTCCAATCCAAACGCGGACAGCGCATCCCACATATAAACCCAGGCCACCCTATCAAACGCCTTTTCAGCATCCAGGCTGACCAGAAGCAAGGCCTCGTCCTTCTGCAGACAATGTTCCATTCCCAAAAGCAACTTAGCAATATTTCGAGAGGCCTCCCTCCCTTGCACAAACCCAACCTGGCTAGGATCAATAAGCGGCGGTAACAAAGGTGCAAGCCTGGCTGCTAATACTGAAGCCAAGAGTTTCAAATCACAATTGATGAGAGAGATCGGGCGATAGGAGGCCAGATCCAACAAGTCCTTCCGGGTTTCGGAATCACAGTTATATCTGCACAACGCATATCTCGCGGAAAGACACCTTTTGCGCAGGCCTCCTCAAACATCACCACCATGGAGGGAGCAAGATGCGGGGCCAATATTTTGTAATATTCCATACTAAAGCCATCAGGTCCAGGCGCCTTATGAGATTTCCCCTGCTTAATACCCACAAGGAGCTCCGACACCGTCAACGGCGCATTGAGTTTCGCCAAATCCTCGTCCGAGACCCTTGGAAGAGACAAGTTGCGGAGGAACACTGCCCCCTGCCCATAATCCCGGACCTCCTCACTATACAGCTGCTTATAAAAGGCTCTGAAAATCCGCGCAATGGGCGCAGGTTGATGCTGCAAAGTACCATTCTGATCACGGAGCACAGGGATAAACCGATTGCCTCGAGGATCCCGAACAAGTCTGGCCAGTAACTTCCCCGCCCTATTACCATAGAGGTGAAGTCGATGTTTATAATAGTGCATCGAAAACGCAGCTCTCCGCTGAAGTAAAGCATTGAGCGCCGCCTGCGAACTAGCATAATCCCGCTGAAGAACACCACCTCTACCCCGACACAACTGACGCTGCAGGGTTCGCAGGGCGCGCTCCGCTACCAAGATGCTACGGTCCAGATGTTTACGTCGCGACACAGTCTAAGAAATAATCGCACCTCTCATCACCGCCTTACTAGCCCTCCCAAAATAACAGCGGGGAACAATTTGGGAGATCATTAAATAAAACATATTCCTCCCACTGCTTTGAAAGACAGAGTCGGAAAGCATCATCCTCCCACAAAAAAAACGGAAATCTCCACCCCATTCTCTCCGGCCCCTGGCACTCCCAAGTAATCCAGACCATGCCATGGTCCGAAAACGGCAATGGGTTCTATTTCTGCCTGCCCGACCCGAGGGAGCCCTCCCTCACTTACAAGTATGTAATCTATGCGGGACCAAGTAAGGTGTGCTCTCGATTGGTGTGTGTACTCCCGCATCCCAGGGTGTAAGACTCGCCAAACATCCACAAGGGCCCCCACTCTACAGAGATAACTAACCCCTCTACGGGTCCAAACCCCCTCGCTCCCTTGGATAAGACTTATCCAAACGAGGATCATGTGGACAATTAAAATCCCCAGCCACAATGACCTTCGCCCCCCCAGCATGCTTTAACAAACCCACCAACTGGGTAAAAAAAGCATGGTCATATACATTGGGTGCATAAATATTCAATAACCAAAGTGGTTCATTATACAGTTTACCCTTCAACAAAACATATCGCCCATGGGGGTCTGTTTGCACCCCATTCACTTCAAGAGGGACCCCCTCTTCACTAACACCACCACTCCCGCTTTCTTCTTACCCGACTCTGCTCCATAAGCCACTTCTACCCAATCCCGTGCAAGTTTCCTGTGTTCTACAGCGCTCAAATGTGTCTCTTGTAACATGGCAATGTGCGCACCCTTTCTTTTGAGCCCCTGGAGAATCTTAGTACGCTTAATCGGAGAGCCTATGCCCCCCACATTCCAAGAGATTATCTTGATCTCAGGCATGTACCAATGCAAAAGATATCCACAGGCAATACCGCCTATTCTCCTCCTAGAGGCGCCCAGCCTCGCCTCTGGGACCCTCGCCCTTTCCCTCCACTGTACCAAACCTCCAAGAGGTGAATACACTCCTCCCACCCATAGAGCTATCAAAAAAAGAAAAATGTGCTGTCCCCTGCCTATACCCCCACCCGCCATCCCGCCCATCTCTCCCCCCTCCCTTCCCTCCCCCCCTCCTCTCCCACCCCCACCCCCTACTGCCCCCTGCCCCATTCCTACTACTACTTCCCACCTACCTACCCTCCCCCAACCCCCCAACTATACTAACTGTCAACCTCAACTACTAGAGCCGAGGCTGGACTTTGTCAGGCACTGCAGGGCCGCCCCACCCCACCCACCTAGCACTGTACAACCAGTACACACTTTACCCTACTCGACGAGCAGTATGCTGCACTCAAACATTCAACAGGCAACAACAACAGTCAACACATAGCCATAACCATCTCCTCTGACCCCCACCTGTATAAAGTGGCACATCGATCCCCCCCCCCCCATATTCACAATAAGCACACTTACGAGTCCACAGATATACATTATACCGGTAAAGTTACATGCCACAGTGTTCAACTGTCCTCATGTCGGCTACGCCGTGTGGACTATCTGAATCAGAGGCCGCCAGATCCACTGAGAAGTCTCGGTATCCCAGAGCCTCAACCGCTCTCCTCTCGAACTGGCGGCTCTGCCGGTCCAGCACCCAAGGTGTCCAAGAAAGATTTGGCTTCCCCGACCGCTGTAAAAGCATGGTTGATACCTGAATGGGAAACTCTCAGGGTAGCTGGAAACGCGAGAGTGAACCGCATTTTCCTCCGACAGAGAGCAGAACAAATCGGCGCGAATTCCTTCCGCTTAGCTGCAACGGCTGCAGAGTAGTCTTGAAAAAGCAGAAGTTTTTTGTTTTCAAAGGGTTTATGTTTATTTCGAATTTGATATACCGCTCAGGCCAGAGGCATTAGAGCGGTTTACAATGCAAATCATTCAAGGAAATAGAAAAGAACGCCATTTATATGATAGGACAGAATAGAGGACAGAGACAGTCAGACAGAAAAGAAGAGGAGAGGAACACGGGACAGCGAGTTACCACAATGTAGAAGCAAGTCGACCCAGTCCATGTCTTCGGATCAACCCACAGCCACAAACGCCACGGCCCTACGCCTAAGGGCCACGCCAAAGGGCCCTCTGGCGCGGGCCCGCAAGGCGCGGGCGCGCCTCAGAAGCGGCGGTTATTTTATGCAGGGCTGCTGATGGTACGCAGGGGAAGCGAGGAGGAGCTCCTGCTCACTCCCTCCTAAGATGACTGCTCCCGTTCCACTGGCGTGCCTCAGAAGCGGCGGTTATTTTATGCCTGAAGAAGTTGCATCTTGTGCTGAAAGTTTAAAATTCTGGCAATCACCACCCGCGGCCGCGGGCGTGACTCGAGTTTCGGCCCCAGTCTGTGAACACGTTCCACTTTAAGCTGGCCCACCAAGTCATCCAGACCCAACGTTTTGGGCAGCCAGGACTCAACCAGTGGAAGAAGTAGGGCATCAGTGGTGGACTCCGGGACCCCTACGATCCGCAAATTGTTCCTCCGGGAACGATTCTCGAGGTCTTCAACTTTCTCCAACAAGGCCGCCAGCTGCACAGGTTGAGCCTCGTGCTCTCTGGACCTGCTGCTCCCAGCATCTTCCAGCGCCGAAACTCTGCGCTCGACCTCCTCCACCCTCTGGCCCATTTCAGCCAGCGCGGTACCCACAGAGTCCAGCTTACTGAGAATACGATCAAATTTAGGATGAAGGAATTTGACTACCTCCTTTGCCAACTCTTCTGTAGCGGAGTCAGCACTCTCCGCTCCCGGGGAGGCCGGATTGGAACCTCCAGGAAGCGTGGCCCCGGATCGGGGAGCTTTCTCCCGCTCTTTCTTCGGCGGTGGAGGCATTTTCCGTTGCGATTTCGTTGCCACCGTGCCCCCTACTATTACAGCAGTATTCCGCAGCGGGTTTAAACACTTTCCACGGGTATTAATTGCAAAGAATAATAGTTAAAGCTGAGGCGGCCCCGGAGCGAGCAGAGAACACGTCCTCACTCGCTCATGTGCCACTGGAAGTCTCTGGATTTATTTATTTATTTACATTTTCTTATATACCACGCTATTTCCCATCAGTGCGGTTCACATGGAACATTTAACATACGCGTTTCACAGGATGATCTGCGTTTACAATTAAAACAGGTAATAGAACTTGTTTCAAGAACGTGGGTAACTATTTACATCTGTACAATAGTAATAAGGAGGTCCATTTGTGCTGCGTTGGTCAGCTCGATGTTAGGGTTCCTGTGGAGCTGTTGTCAGGGTAATGCAGTAGGAAGAGGTGATGTTTCAGCACCTTCCTAAACTGTGCTAGATCGGTGATTGCCCGGATGCTGGGAGGGAGGGTGTTCCAGCATCTAGGCGCGGAGAACCTAAAAGCCCTGTTTACTGTTGCCTGGGTGCAGTTAGTCATTTCTTTTGGGACTACTAGCTTATTGACTGCAGTTGACCTTCTAGTTCTGTTAGAGGGGTTGCGCTGTATGAGTTCAGTTAGGGATAGGGGGAGAGGCTGTTTATGATTTTGAAGGTCAGTACTAAGGTTTTGAAAGTGAGTCTGCCTTGTATGGGAAGCCAGTGTAGCTGTTTTAGGATAGGTGTCATGTGATCCCGGCTAGATGCCCCTTGGAGAACTCTTGCAGCTGAGTTCATCACCAGCTGTGGGGGATGCAGAGTGGACTTAGGGAGCCCCTGGAGTATGGCATTTGCATAGTCAAAGTGTGGTATGATTAAAGCTTGATAGACTGTCCGGAATTCGTCCGGTTCAAGTAGGGAGCGGAGGTGTCTGAGTGATCGTACTTTATGGTATACTGCTCTTGCTACATTACTTATGTGATTCTTCATGTCTAGTCGCTGGTCCAGGGTGACTCCAAGGTATCTGACCGAGGATTTAGTAATGAGTTCTGCTTCCTTGACCTTCAGGTAGGGTGGTGTGATGAAGTTTGGATTCCTTGTGATGAACAGGACCTCCGTCTTCTTATGCTGGATTCGTAGATTTTGTGTTTGAAGCCAGCTTGATACTGCGTTAAAACAGTCAGTTAGTGGGGAGAGGTCGGAGCTATCAGTCAAGAAAGGCATGTACAGGAGAACATCGGCATATAACAGGCAATTCACTTTGAAAGACCGGATGATGTCTCAGATGGGCTGCATGTAGATGTTAAACATCAGTGCAGAGAGAGATGATCCCTGCAGGACTCTGATTCTGGTGGAACAGTTCTGATGTTGACTCCCCTGTTTGTACATACTGCCATCTATCCAAGAGATACGACTTGTACCACTCTAGTGCTGTGTCCCGTATCCCTTTCCCCTTGAGGCACTGTAGGAGTAGCTCGTGGCAAACTGAATCGAAGGCGGCTGCTATGTCCATGAAAATGAGCGCATAAAGCGTAGTTATTCACCTGTAACAGGTGTTCTCCAGGAGCAGCAGGAATCAGTCCTCACATATGGGTGACGTCGGCGCCGACGGAGCCCTCGCGGAGCAATTTTCCCCAGCTTTCAAAGAAAGCCTTTGGGAATTGCAGCGCGCATGCGCGGTCCCCTTCCCGCCCAAGGGTGCCATCTTAGCCAGTCAGATGACAGAGCTAAAAGACAGCATAAAAATTTGCAAAAAAACTAAAGCAGATGATTGCAACTCCAAGGGGAGGAGGGAGGGTTGTGAGGACTGATTCCTGCTGCTCCTGGAGAACACCTGTTACAGGTGAGTAACTACGCTTTCTCCAGGACCAAGCACGAAGTCAGTCCTCACATATGGGACTCCCAAGCTTAAAGCTACCGGAGACCCTAAGCACAAAAATGAGCTCCCTCTAGCTCAGCAGCACAGAAGGAAGGAATCTTCACTGAATTATTACCCACCGGTAGCCCCCATCCGGGATGGAGGGTAGGAGTTGCTCAAACCTCGAAGAGATTTTGGAGGACGGCCTGTCCGAAAGCACTGTCCCTCTCGAGGCAGTAATGGACCGCAAAAGTCTGGCTCGAAGACCAAGTAGCAGCCCGGCAGATGTCTGCCAATGGAACAGAGCGGAGGTAAGCCACTGACGTAGCCTTCGCCCGAACACAATGAGCCGTGACCCGACTTTCTAACGAGAGTCCGGCTGCCCCATAAGCCCAAGCGATACAGTCAGCAACCCAGATGGACAGAGTACGCTTGGAGACAGGGAGCCCCAATTTATTGGGGTCAAAAGACACAAAAAGCTGAGCAGCTTTACGGTGCTCCCGCGTACGGTCAAGGTAGAAGTTCAACGCCCTTCTACAGTCCAGGGTATGCAGGACCATTTCAGCTCGGCTGGAGTGTGGCCTGGGAAAGAAGGTCGGAAGTACCACCTCCTGATGTGAAAAGGGGAGACCACTTTTGGAAGAAATTTAGGGTGAGTCCGTAGGACTACCCTATTTTTGTAGAACCAAGTGTAAGGGGGATCAGACACGAGGGCCTGCAATTCACTTACGCGTCTAGTGGAAGTGAGGGCTATCAAGAATAAGTTTTTCCAAGAAAGAAAACGGAGAGAACAGGTAGCCATAGGTTCAAAAGGCGGACAGGTGATCCGCTGTAAAACCACATTCAGATCCCAGTCAGGTGCTGGCGGGCGCAGAGGTGGTTTAAGTAGAAGGAGACCTCGGAGAAACCTTGCCACGAGAGGGTCGTTGGAAAGAGGTCTGCCGTCCACCGGCACATGATGTGCTGAAAGAGCACTGAGGTGAACTTTGACGGAGTTGGACTTAAGTCCCAGATTAGAGAGGTAGAGCAAGTACTGCAAGATCACCGACACCGAGCAGGAGAAGGGATCCTGAGACTGCTGGGTACACCAAACGGAAAAACGATGCCATTTAAGGGCGTAGCATTTGCGGGTAGAAGGTCGCCGGGAAGCTAGGACGACCTCTTCCACTTCCGCCGGCAGCAGAAGGGGAGCCAGGACTACCCTTTCAGCAGCCAGGCCATCAGATGTAAAGATCTGAGGTTGGGGTGTAGCAGGGACCCTTGATCCTGTGTCAGGAGGTCTGGTTGAAACCCCAGAGGGAACGGAGCCTCCACCGCCAGTTGCAGCAGGAGTGGAAACCACGGCTCTCTGGGCCACCGAGGAGCTATCAGAATGATGGAAGCTTTGTCTCGGAGAGCCTTGAAAAGAGTACGAGAGATTAGCGGTATGGGAGGAAAGGCATACAGAAGGCTTTTCGACCATGAGAGTAGAAAAGCATCCGCCGCTACTCGAAGGGGATGCGGCTGCCGAGAGCAGAAGCGAGGAAGCTGCCGGTTGAAGGGACTGGCAAAGAGATCCATCGTGGGGAGGCCCCACTTCAGAAAAATTTTCTCAACTACCAAGGGATCCAGTCGCCACTCATGCGGCTGGAGGATTCTGCTGAGTATGTCCGCCAGGCAATTTTCTTGGCCTGGGAGATAAACTGCCTTGAGAAGAATGCCGTGGCTGACGGCCCAAGAGCAGAGCCTCTGCGCTTCACGACAGAGAAGGAAGGAGCCCGTGCCCCCCTGTTTGTTCACGTAGAACATGGCAACTTGATTGTCCGTCTGGACAAGGACTGACCGGTGAGAAGTCAGGTGGGAGAAAGCCTTGAGAGCCAGAGGAATTGCTCTGAGCTCTAGGAAGTTGATCTGCTGCGCAGACTCCCACGTGGTCCAGAGATCTTGAGTACATGCCCCTTGGCAATGCGCTCCCCATCCCAGGAGAGAAGCATCGGTCGTCAGTACTTGAGCAGGCGGAGGAGATTGAAAAGGCATTCCGAGTACCAGGTTTGGCTGATGAAGCCACCACTGTAGAGAAGAGGCCAGCAGGTCGGAGATCTGCACTAAGTCGGCTAGGCCGCCCGTGGCCTGTTGCCACTGCTTGCGAAGGCACCACTGAGCAGGCCTCATATTCAGGCGGGCATTGGGGGTCACGTGGACGGTGGAAGCCATATGGCCGAGTAGTCTCAGGAAGCGCCTGGCCGAGACCAGGGACTGGCTGTGAAAACGGCGGGCTAGGTCCATGAGCCGTTGAGCCCTGTCGAGAGGCAGGAAAGCTCTCGCCTGAAGAGTGTGCAATCTCGCGCCGATGAACTCGAGATCTTGCGAGGGGAGCAAAGTGGACTTTGCGAAGTTTATGACAAAGCCCAAGTACTGGAGAAGAGTCACAGTGCGGTGTGTGGCTTTTGTGACTTCCGGAGAGGACGATGCTCTGATGAGCCAGTCGTCTAGGTAAGGAAAGACAGAGGCCCTGAAGCCGGAGATAAGCCGCCACCACCGCGAGACATTTTGTGAAGACTCGTGGTGCGGAGGATAGGCCAAAGGGCAGTACTCTGTACTGGTAATGATTTCCTGCCACCACAAACCTTAGGTATTGGCGGTGGCTTGGGTGGATGAGGATGTGCGTGTAGGCATCCTTTAGATCCAAGGAGCATAGCCAATCTCCCTGCTGGAGGTAGGGCAGAAGGATTCCAAGGGTAAGCATTTTGAACTTCTCACGCACGAGGAACATGTTGAGGTTGCGCAAGTCCAGGATGGGTCTGAGGCCTCCCATTCTTTTTGGTATTAGGAAATACCTGGAATAAAAGCCTTGACCTCTCAGGTGGTGGGGCACCGGTTCCACAGCCTGTTCCTGAAGAAGACTTGCTAACTCCTGAAGGAGTAAGTCCCTGTGCAGAGGGAATCGTGGAGGCTCTCCCGGGAAATAGGAGGGAGGGACCTGGTGGAAGTGGAGAAGATAGCCTTCTCTCACAACATGAAGCACCCAGGCATCTGATGTGATGTTGGACCACCTGTGGGCAAAGTGGACCAGCCGGCCTCCTGTGCTGGGAGAAACCAGCCGAGGGGGAGAGGCTATGCCAATGAAGTCAAAAACCCCCACCCTGCTGAGCAGGGGCCGGTGGTGCAGGCTTGGGGGCTTGCTGCCTACGGGACCCGTTACCCCGTCCTTTGGCCTGCTGACCCTGTTGGGGAGCTGCGGAGGCCTGATATTGAGGGTAGTGTTTATAGGCAGCTGCCTTTCTCGGGTAAAAGGACTTCTTTCCCGAGCCCTTCTTCTTCTGGGAAGGGGCAGAGGTCTTCCTAGAGAGCCTAGTTCTGGAGAGAGTCTCCGTCTCGATTTGCGCAGCCTTCTCAGCCATGGGCTTGCCAAAGAGGTTCTCACCTCAGCAGGGGACATCGACCAACTTGTCCTGCACCCAGGGTTCAAGGTCAGACGACTGAAGCCAAGCCTGTCGGCGGGCACCGATGCCGGCTGCGGCCACTCGAGCCGATGCTTCAAAGCCATCATAGGCTGCTCGAGAAATTAATTTGGAGCAGTCTCGAATTCCAGTGGACAAGGCTAGGAACCTCCGCAAAGGTTCCTCGGACAGCCCAGCAGAGAATCCGGCTATCTCTTTAGCCAGGTCTCTAAGGTACATGCCCATGTAGAGCTGGTAGGTCTGGACCCGACAAGCAAGCATAGAGCCTTGGAAACACTTCTTACCGAGGCCATCCAGGTTGCGGGCCTCCCTGCCGGGAGGCACCGAGGAGTGCATCTTCTGGCTCTTGAGCCTATGCATGGCCGATTCCACCACCATGGAATGGTGCGGTAGCTGTGCTTTCTGGAAGCCAGGGCTCTTGCGGACTCGATAGATGGAATCGACCCGCTTGCTTAATACCGGCGACGATGCCGGACTCTCCCACATGCGGAAGAGTAGTCGTTCCAGCATGGGAGGAACCGGTACAGTAAAGTGCTCCTTTGCTGGAGAGTCGTACTGAAGGGCGTCGAGCTCTTCGGCTCGAGGCTCCTCCTCGGGATCCGCAGGGAAGGCCAAAGCCTTGGCCATATCCCTGACGAAGTCCGAGAACCGGGCATCCTCCGGGGGGGACTGTTTCCGAGGTTCGGACTCAGGGGAGTCCGAGGGGACACACCGAGTCCGAAAAGAATCAGGTGACTCTTCCTCTTCAGATTCCCAGGCCGACTCTGAGGAGGAATCGGTGGGGCCGGTTCGGGCGGGCGGAGGCGTCAGCCGCCCCGACGCCGAGGGAGTCGGTGTCAACGACCTCGGTCCTGAACGGGAGGCCGAGGGAGACCTCGACCGAGGATCGACTCGAGCCCGCATGGACTCGAGGATCGGCTCGGTCTCCGGGGTCGACTTAGACGTCGACGTCCCGGCGGTCAGGGCAGAGGCGCCAGCGAGGCTAGCGATCATGCCCGCTGCTGGTCCATGAAGGCAGACAGTCTGCTCTCCAAGGCCGTCAACCTGAGTCCGACCTCAGGTGACCCAGCAGCCCCCGACTCGGGCCCCGACGGCGTCGGACCCCTCGGAGGCGAGTCCACGAGGACTACAGGACTTACCCGAGCAGGCGTTTCCGATTCCAGACGAGGTCGCTTCGAGAGACGATCCTGCTCCAAAGACCCGGGACGGCTATCGGGGCTATGCGACCTGGCTCTCGCGGAACCAGGAGCGTCCACCGACGCCGCCCTCGCGGGTTTCGCCTTCCGATGATGATCCCCGGAGGGAGAACCTCTGTCGGAGGAACTCCGGCGATGCTCAGAGCTGGAGCCTCTGGACGCCGAGGCTTCCGACGAGGTCCGGGTACGGGTGGGATCTGCGAAGATTCTTTCCCGCTGATGCCGCCGACTCCGTAAAGCTTTGGAGGACATTTTGCTGCAGGCCCCACAGATCAGTTCCTCGTGATCTGGGCCGAGGCAGCGGAGGCAATGATCGTGTGTGTCAGTGAGCGACATATTTCTGTCACACTGAACACACCTTTTGAAGCCACTGGCAGCCATCGGGGGAAAAAGGGCCCCTGCAAGGTCAAAGGACCGGGCTGCCAGCGAAAAACCGAAAAACGAAACTGACAAGAAAAATCTGAAAAACCGAAAAATAAGAGAAGGACTCGCAACGGTGTCGCGAGTCCGGGCAGGAAAGAGACCGGCGTCGAACCGAAGAAAAAAGAGAAAATAAACGACGAAAATCAACTTTTTCTGCGGGGACAAGAAGACCACGTCTGTAGGGCTCCGCGGAAAAAAAGAAGACTGGCTAAGATGGCACCCTTGGGCGGGAAGGGGACCGCGCATGCGCGCTGCAATTCCCAAAGGCTTTCTTTGAAAGCTGGGGAAAATTGCTCCGCGAGGGCTCCGTCGGCGCCGATGTCACCCATATGTGAGGACTGACTTCCTGCTTGGTCCTGGAGAACCAGCTATTATGGTGCTAAAGAGAGTAGTGAGGAGTGTTGACACCATGTGCTTCTCTAAAGTCATGTTGGCACGGGTCGAGCAGAGCCGAGGAGTCGATGTGTTCTTGAATTTGTCTTTGGACATCTTTTTCAATGATTTTGGCTAAAAACGGTATACTTGATATCGGTCTATATGAGTCTGTCTTCTTGGGGTCCAGCTTGCTGTTTTTAGCAGTGGCCTGATGGAGGTGCGTTTGAGGGATTGGGGGAATACACCAGTCGTGAAGGAGCAGTCCATTAGCCTCGCTATGAACGGGCTGACGGCCGATCGTAACTCCTTTATCCAGAACACCGGGCACGGGTCAGTTTATGCAGTGGTTGTGTTAATCACTGTGATTGTGTCTTCAATGTTTTTCTTGGATGGTGTGGAAAACCTGGACAAGGGGGTTACATAATCCTGTTCAAGAGCGATGATGGGTGTGGGAGGCTTGTTTGTCTGGCAGATCTTTGATTGTAAGTAGTCTGCGAAGTCTTGGGGTTGGATCTGACTCAGGTGTTCCGGTACTGGTTCCTTTGTTAAGTTTTTTACCAGGGCGAACAGGTCATGTGGTTTGTTTAAGGACCTCTTTAGTGTGTCCGTGTAGAATCTTTTCATGCTCTCGGATATTGCTTGGCGGTGTTTAGTCAGTTGTATGTTGTAAGCCGTTGATGCGTCAGAGGAGTGTGTTCGGCGCCAACGTCTTTCCAGCTTCCTCAAGCATTTGAGAGATGCTCTGAGCTCGGTGGAGTACCAAGCTGCAGTGGCTCTTTTACCTGATGGTTTGTTTGAAGGTGGCAGTAGTGCAGTAGAACTGAGATTTTTATTCCAGGCTGATACCAGCTCTTCGGGATCACGTGTCATCGAGTTGAGGAGTGGGTGGGTTCTGGCTAGGATCGTGTCTTTGTCAAAGGCTTGGTGTTGCTGCAAGGTCTGTTGGGGTTCCTTTGTGCGTTGTTGGGCATGGATATTTGGAATATGATTAACGAATGGTCAGACCAGGGGACTGCGGTAGTGGACAGTACCGTGGTATTGATTGAGTTGAGAGTAGGCTATAGGGCAAAAATAAGGTCCAGTCGGCCACCTTTCACATGGGTGGGTTCATTGACCATTTGTCTGTATCCTAGTTCTTCAAGAGCTTCAAGGAAAGCTGAGGCCTGCTCATTTTGCAAGGATGGGAGGTTGAAGTCCCCTACGACCCAGTTTGGTGTACTTGGGCACTGGGAGTTGGTTGCAAGGTTTATTATTGTTGAAAGGGACTCAGTGTCTGTGGATGGTGGCCTGTATAACAAGTTGATAGAGCAGTGCTTGTTTGTTATGGCGATTGAGTCAAGGTGTGCGGCATTGGATGTGCTGCTCAGTTGGAAGTGGAGGTCTGTTTTGGTGATGGCAAGCACTCCTCCCCCTCGTTTGTCATTTCTATGGCATGTGTGTAGGGAAAAATTGTTAGGTAGTAGCTGGTTGAGGAGGACATTATCATCGCTTGAAAGCCATGTCTCAGTAATCAGGAGTATATCAAGGACATGGTGGGCAATCAAGTCAGGTATGACTGGCCATTTCTTGCGTATAGATCATGCGTTTATGAGGGCACATCTTAGGCTTTGGGGGTGGGTGTCGACTTCTTTCTTTACCTTCTCAATGTGTTTTAGTTCTATATGTAATAGGTGGGGGTGGCGAGGGTGGGCTGTCTCTTCTGGTAGGTGGCGAGGGGTGTGTACCCACCTTCTCCTGTGGTTCTGAAGGGTAGGTATTTGATTATAGATTGGGGATGACACTGAGACGCTGCTTAGCCAGCCAGTGAACAGATATATGGCAACTATGGAAATGCTTGAAAGGGCCATTCTGTGTCTCTGCCTTGGGGGTTGGGCAGTGCTGGACCTTACTGGGTGGGTGGAGATGTGGCAACGCCGCAGTACAACAATACGAGCAGTACAGCAATAAATGCAGTACAAGCAATACAGCAGTAATGACAATCCCGTAATACAGTGAAACTACCACACAGCAGTATAGGCAATATTGGCCGTGAACAGGCGGGCCGTGAGTAAGGTCTCATACAGTTAGTTATACTAATACGGGCCTTTGGATAGTGGGGGGATGTCTTTTACTTGCGTTTTTGTCTCCGCTTGCTCTCCGGCTTCTTTCAGGTTTGTCGCATGGTTCCTTGGTGTAACGTGGCCTCCGGATTTGGCCTCTGCCTAAGGGCCACGCCAAAGGGCCCTCAGGCGCGGGCCCGCCAGGCGCAGGTGTGCCCGATGGCACGTCTTTTAAATTGTTCGGGTGCTGCCCCGATTGGGCAGAGCGGCGGCCGGCTGGAAATGGCTGTTCAATCCCCAGGCAGGGAGAGCAGCTTCTGGGCGGCAGGCGGGCGGCAGGCTGGGTATATGCTGGAACTGGTGTGCCGAGATTCTTGGATGGTGCTGGGGTGGATCGCTGGCAAGGGGGAAACAGGAAACGCAGGTGGTAGCCTTCCCGAATGATTCGCAGGACCAATGTGTCTGTAGAAATAAGTCGCCAAGAGTCCCAGAAGGCAGTCAATTGTCCTCCCACTGGAAGTGTTGCTCGTTCTTCCAAGGGTTGGTTGTCAAAAAGAAGGGCCGCTTTTCCCCGGCTGAGGCGGTTGCTTCTTTTGCTTCTTGTCTCTTTGGTGCTTTTGCTGATGTGGAGCTCCATATGAGGGTCGGTATGTTGCCTGCTTGTAGCGTGGTGGCTGCCATTTGCAGTAGGAATTATATCCTTTGTGTGCGGGTTAGGATTTGCGGCTGTAGTTTCCCTTGGCATTGGAGTTGCGCTCTAGACCATCCTGAGCAAGGGTCTGTAAGGTGGTGCAATGGTCCTTCATGTCGTTGACTGTGTCAGTGACTTTTTCCCCAAAGAGTGACTCGCCGTTGTTAGGGTGCATCGATGATGCGTTCATGGGTATTCTTCGTGCAGGCCCGAAGCCCACAGCCATGCTAGTCGCCTGGTAGAAATGACAGTACAGTCCATGCGTGTAGCAACCCCAAAAGCGTCATGCACAGTGCTGATGAGGTGTTTTCTGCATTCCTTGAGGTCTCCAATTGTGGATATAGCTTTTGCTTTTTCCTCAGGTGGGAGGGCTGACATTGTGTCCTTGAGAGACGCCAGCAGGGAGTCCTGGAAGAGTATATGCTGGAACTGGTGCGCCAAGATTCTTGCATTAAGCATAGCTCCTTGAAAGACTTTCTTCCCTACGTCGTCCAGGAGTTTGGGGTCTTTCCTGGGGGGGGGGGGGGGGGGAAGTTGGCATGATTGCGTGAAGACCTGATGCGCTTTAGGGCTGAGGATATGACTATGGAGTGATGAGGCAGCTGACTCTTCCCGAACCCAGGCGCTTGTTGAACTTGGTACTTCGTGTCCAGATTCCTGGGACATGCCAGTGAGGAAGCCAGGTTCTGCCAGAGCTTTGCGTGTGTATCCAGGAAACGCTGATGGATTGGCAAGGTGATCGGCATCTTAGGAGCGTTGAGATACATTAGGACCTCTGGTCCGGCTTGGTCAGGCTCCAATAGTGCGAGGTTTAGGGTGGAAGCCACTTTTCATAAAAACTTGGGGTATGCGAGGTCCTCAGGTGGCAGAACTGATGGAGGTGGCTTCGTGTCAGCGGATGTCACGGTGGATCCCCCCCGCTGAACTCGGGGCTGAGGCCACTTTGGCCTTAGTAGGAGATTTGGATCCAAGTGGGGTCGTAGCATCCTCCTCCTCACCCATGCTTAGGAAGGATGGAGACACAGAGCTCTCTGACGCGTTGTCAACGTGCTGTGTATCGTTGCCAGTATTGGAGTCCCGTGGTCTCTCTGGGCTTGCGTCTGGTGCGGAGTGGTTGGAGTCCCATGGCTTCTCAGAGTTTGCGTCTGGGGCGGAGGTATCTGTGAGGCCGTCACGCAGCAGGTCTGTCAGACTGGAAAGCAGCTGTAGTATAGCTCCCTGGTTAGGAAGCAGCCTCGCAGGGGTGGTGGGTGCTTCCGTTTGCTGGGCTGCCCTTGCAGAACTGGGCCCTTGATGCGGATGTGGCCCTCTTCCGTGGCCTGGCTCCTGGGCTAGGGCTGCTTGAGATGCAGCATTTGTGCTGTGATCCGCGATCCTTCCAGGAGGCACCGGGGCTGCGTGAGCGGTGGTGTATTTTATGTTTATGCTTGCTTTGCTCCCGACTCTGCCCCGATGGTGATCACTGCTCCGGTCCTGGTGGCGTTCACTATGCTGAGTGCGATCATTGTCCCATTCACCATGGCGATCACTGCCCCGTGTCCGTGTCGGAGAGGAAATAGTGCCGGCGCTGCAAGGGGATTCTGCTTCAGCAGCGGGAGAAGAGGCGGCATCATGATGTTGTGGGGAAGATCCGTTCCGCTGGCCAATGGGTGACTGGTGGGCGGAGCTCGTCGGCCTGTGCCGATGGCCAATGGCAGAGGAGGGGGAGGGGCTTGCGGCGGTGACGTCCTCAAGATGGCGGCCCCCAGGAGCAGCATGGTCAGGCTGGCGTGCTTGGTCTCTGTGGGGGTCCTGGGAAGCGCCAGGGGAGCTGCAGAGGCTGGAGGTGGTCTTGGAAGCATGCCGTTTCGCTGCCTTTTTTTAGCAGGTGTTTTGGAGCTGGGAAGGCTGTTGCCATCGGACGTTTTCGCCGCGGGAGCATCTGAAATAGCTGGCGAGTCCAGAGCTGAGCGACCGGGGATGGAGGCCCCTAGGGGCGCATCCCGTGTCGGCAGAGCAATTTGTGAAGATTCCGGAGGCTGGGAGACGAGGAAGTCCTTCAGCACGTGGCCTCTGCACCTCAGGGCTCTGGGAGACATCTGAGAGCAGTTCTGGCAATCCGAGACCTGGTGGCTGGCACCTAACACACCAGTCGTGGGCATCTGAGCTGCTCATCTTCCTTAAGCAGTGGCTGCATTTTTTAAAACCTGGTTTTGTCGATGGCATTTTCTTACCGCGAGCATTGCTTTTCTCTTTTCTTCTCTGGCTGTGAGAGAGCAGGAATCCGCGTGTGGTAGGCACGGCAGAAGAAAAAAGACTGGCTAGCTAGGGGCAGGCTAGTAGGTTGAGCCTCTGACTCATGCTCAGAAAGGTTCTGAGCTCTAGAGAGCACTTCCATGTATGGCGCTGTCGGAGGACGTCACCAGGTGTGGCTGACGAATCCTGCTTGTCCAAGGAGAAACAACTGAAACCAAGACAGAGGCTCCGAAGCAAGCTGCTTCTAGAGCTTGGACATCCAAGCGATAGCGACGTGCTAAAGTAGAGGGGGAGGACCAGGTGGCTGCCCTGCAAATATCTAGCGGAGCTACCTGTGGAGCATTCTGCCCAAGAGGTAGCCTGGGCTTGCGTAAAATGTGCCCAAAGACCTACGGGCATGTTTGTTCAATAAAATATAAGTTGACTCAATGGTCTGCTTGATCCAGCGGGCAATGGTCACTTTGGAAGCAGCCACTTCTTTTCACAGGCCAAAAGAGGTGAATGGAGAGACCAAACGTATTAGTGAGTTTGAGGTAACGGTGTAACACCTTGCCAAAGTCCAATAGGTGAAGGACTCTGCTGCTACCCAAAAACTGCTCCTTAAAAAAGGAAGGAATAACTACTGATTGGTTGACATGAAAATCCAAAAAGACTTTAGGTAGGAAAAGAGGGCACTGTTTGAATGGTAACCCTCTCAGGGGTGGGGTGTGGGGGGGGGGGAATCCCAGAAAAGGATCCCAGCAAGAAAGTGCCCGAAGCTCTGAAAGGCGCTGCACCAAAGTGACTGCTATAAGAAAAACATTTTTTGAGTCTCAAATCTTTGAGGGATGCCCTGAGGAGAGGCTCAAATGGGGCACGGGTGAGTGCACAAAGCACTAAGGACAGATCATAAGAAGGGACGATTGCTCCCTGAGGTCCTCCGTTGGTCCAAACACCCTGCAGAAAACAGGAAATGTCTACATGAGAAGCAAGAGACCGCCCATGGAGAGGCCCCCAAAACTATATCAAGAATGCAATATGCACCTTTAAAGAATTAAGGGTGAGACCCTTATCAAATCTGTCCTTAAGGAAGGAAAGGAGTCTGGAATATCAACTCGCCAAGGGGAGAGGGATCTCTTAGAACACCAAGAAGAAAAAAAAAGATGCCAGATCTGAGCATAGGCATGTGAGGTAGAAAACCGTCAAGTCCGTAGTAGGTGTAGCCACTACTTGTGGCAAGTAACCTCTGCGATGCAAGCAACACCACTCAATAACCAAGTCATGAGTGAGTAAGGAGCGGGGTCGTCCATGAGAACTGGCCCCTGAAACAGGAGGAGATCTCTCTGGACACTGAAGAGTAGGGGCACCTCCTGCCGAAGGTGGAGGAGATTAGCATACCATAGATGCAGAGGCCAATCCGGGACCATGAGCACTACTTGTCCAGAGTGTGACTCAGATGGAGTACATGGCCAATTAGTGGCCAAGGAGGAAAGATGTAGAGAAGCTGATTCAAGGGCCAAGTGTGAACCAGAGCATCTAGGCCATGAGTTTGGTTCCTTTCGCAGACTGAAAAAGATGGGCATTGGAAGAGGTGGCCATTAGGTCTAAGGTCTGATGATCCCACTGATGCACAATGTTCGCAAACACCAACAGAGCTAGCTCACAGAATATGATGACTCAGGAAATTTTCTTGAATGTTCTCCATTCCCGCAATGTGCTGCACAGAAAGAGCCAGGAGGTTGGATTCTGCCCAGGGAAACTCATTCTGCCCAGGGAGACTCATTTCCAGGGCCACTCAGGGACCTTTGGTCCCACCCTGTCTGTTGAGATAAGTCACAGTGGTGGAATTGTTGGAAAGTACTCTGACTGCTTGACCCTGGAGGTGGGATTGAAAGAAGAGTAGAGGCAGATGAACCACTCGGGCTTCAAGGTGACTGATGGTCCAAGAGGCTTCTTGAATGAACAAAGATCCCTGTGCTACCTGTTCCTGGCTGTGCGCTCCGCAATCTGTAAGGCTGGTGTCCGTGGTGACCACCACCCAACATGGAATTTCCAAGGGAATGCCCTTCAACAAGTGATGAGGACACAGCCACCAGCTAAGACTGCAGCAAACCACTGAAGAAAGGGGCAGACAAAGCTGATAGTCCTGGGCAGATGGGGACCAGTACGACAGGAGAGAAAACTGAAGTGAACACATGCGAGTATGGACCCAGGGGACTACAGTATGTCGAGAGCAGAAGCCATGGTGCCGAGGAGTTGTAGGTAATCCTAAGCAGTGGGAGCTGCCATGCGCCGGAAGGCTTGGACCTGAATGCAGAGCTTCTTGCATCAGTCGTAAGAGAGGAAGACTCAACCCACTCTCGTATCGAAGCAGGTGCTGAGGAATTCCAGAGACTGAATTGGGCACAGATTGCTTTTGGCATAATTGACCACCCAGCCAAGACAGTCCAGAAAGGAGAGGACCTGAGAGACCACAGAAGTAGCCTCCTCAAAACTCATTGCTCTGATCAGTCAGTCAGTCTAGATAAGGATGAACGTGAATACCTTGGCGCTGCAGGGAAGCTGCCACTACCACCATCACCTTAGAGAAAGCGTAGTTACTCACCTCTAACAAGTGTTCTCTAGGGACAGCACGAATCAGTTCTCACATATGGGTGATGTCGGCACAACAGAGCCCCCGTGAAAGCAACCCCCCAGTTTTCAAAGAAAGCCTTTGGGAGATGCCACCATGCATGCATGGTGCCCTTCCTGCCCAAAGGTGCCATCTTGCTCAGTCAGATGACATAGCTTAAAAGATGGCAAAGAAACAACTCCAAGGGGAGGGGGGAGGGTTGTGAGGACCGATTCCTGCTGTCCCCAGAGAACACATGTTATAGGTGAGTAACTACACATTCTCCAGGATAAAACAGGAAGTTAGTCCTCACATATGGGACTCCCTAGTTACAGGTTACCCGCAAGCCCAAAGGGGAAAAAAAAAAAATCACGGACGCCCCTAAGGGGAGCCGTGAGCAGCAGCAATTGAGTCCACAGACACAGACTGCAGTAGAAACGGTGTGTCCGATGGAACCAACACTCTGGTAGCCTGAACACAGAAGGGCAATGGGTAGGTGTTGCCTAGACCCCAAAAAGATTCTGCAGTACAGCCTGACCGAAGGCGCTGTCCCACTGGGACGCTCTTTCCAGGCAGGTATGGCCTGAAGACCAGGTGGTGGCCCAGCAGATGTCCAGCATCGGGATGGAGCGCAGGTTTGCCACAGAGGCCGCCATGGCCCTGACAGAGTGTACCTTAACCCAGCCATGAGCAAGCGGAGCTCCCGCTGGATAGGTAAGGGCGATGCAGTCTGCCATCCAAGTAAACAATGTTCATTTGGTCACCACCCTCACCCAACCGAAACAAAAAGCTGAGAAGATTTTCGTAGGCCCTGGGTATTCTGAATGTAGAAGAACAAGGCCCTCTTACAGTCCAAGGTGTGGAGGACAATCTCCACCCTACTAGCATGAGGCCTTGAGAAGGTGGCAAACAAGGTCCCTTGGAAGGAGAAACATCTTTGAGTGTCCGCCCAACACGTGTTTCAGTCAAACTGGTCTTTTTCAGGGGACCATGACCACTAGGGGCATAAAAATACATAAGTAATAATTATAATCAACACAATAATTCTAGAAACAAAGATGAGCTGATGCTCATTAAAATATGCAAAGATAAAAGAATAAAAATTACAAAAAAATAATGGTAACATTAAAAGTAGCAATATACAAATTAAAATTAAATGTAATTCATAAAAACATCCAAAAAAGGTCAATGGATATGTTAGAAAACATGTACTGTCAGTAGCCCAAATAAAGCAACATACAGGTAAAATATAAATCATACATAACAAGAGGATAAAAACTTGCCAAAAACTGGAAAATCAAATGTCGCATACCAACAAAGGGTAAGAAAACAGAATGCAGACAACTAAGAACAAAAATGGGGATATAGTACATTATGTGACAACTGTAAATATCATCCAAACTAAAATAAAATGCAAAGACACAGGAGGACAAACTGTGGAAAAAGAGAGGGGAGCCCAAGAGCAAACTGGTTAAACCAGGAGGTAGCAATGGTGAATCATCAAATTGGGTAGGAACCAACATGTAGATTTACTGTTCTTTGAAGATCAAGAGTCATCCTAAACAGAAAAGGAATACACGAGTGAAAAGGAACAGGAATGACATGAATTGCACATAACGTCAAGCAAATGTAATCTATAATGTGCAAATGCATAAAAACAGAACAGTTCTGGATCAATTGGTGGAAAGCAGATTGAAACACACAAAAAGGGCAGAGTGATGATACACTGAAAATGATAATATGAAACAAAGACCAAACTTACAATGAATTGCACACACTTCAATCGATGCTGCAAAAATTCAAACAAAAGGCAAAAGCCAAAAAGGGGCAGCTTATATAGGGTGACATGACGTCAAATGATTGTGAATATGTTAATCACCCCTATATCCCTTCTTTTCTGTTTTGGATGACTCTGAATGATTCCGTTTATCGTATATTAATGATTCTTTAAGCGCTCTAGATTCTATTTTTTGCTTTGTGATTTTATTTTTAAAACTCTTGCGACTAAACTTTTAATAGCATGGTTTGGAATATATTTGTCATCTTTAACTAATTCCCTTATGTGGTTATTCATTGTTATTGGACATGGTCTTTTATAGTAAAGTTCATATCTATGCCAATCCATTTTACACAGTTCAAATACCATCTCTGCTGCTGTTTTTAAGAATGTGGTTAGCGCTTTAGTGGACATTCCTTCTGATACATATCTTTCCATACACCTCTGCAAATTTCCCATTTCTCACATAGTCAGATGCTGTGTATATCCATATTTTCACATGCTTGATCTTCAAATAACAGTCAATCTACATGTGCTGGTTCCTACCCAATTTGATGATCCACCATTGCTACCAGTTTGCTCCTGGGCTCCCCTCTCCTTTTCCACAGTTTGTCCTCCTGTGCCTTTGCATTTTATTTTAGTTTGGATGATATTTACAATTGTCACATAATGTACTATATACCCTTTTTTGTTCTTAGATGTCTGCATTCTGTTTTCTTGCCCTTTGTTGGTACATGACATTTGATTTCCAGCTTTTGGCGAGTTTTTATCCTCTTGTTATGTATGGTTTATATTTTACCTGTATGTTACTTTATTTATCTGGGCTGCTGACAGTACATGTTTTCTAACATACAGTATCCATTGACCTTTCTTGGATGTTAATTTGTATATTACTACTTTTAATGTTATTACCATTATCACTTTTATGTAATTTTATTCTTTTATCTTTGCATATTTTAATGAGCATCAGCTCATCTTTGCTTCTAGAATTATTGTATTGATTATGATTACTTATTTTTATGCCCCTAGTGGTCATAGTCCCCTGAAAAAGGCCAGTTTGGCTGAAACACGTATTGGACGGACTCTCAATAAAACTATTTTTCCTTCCAAGGGACCTTGTTTGCCTGCTTCTGTTTTCGTGTTCCCTGGACTGCAGGTGGGATGTTTTCTTGTCTTGGGAAGAAGGTGGGCAGCACCATCTCCTGGTTGGGATGGAATGGAGATACCACCTTCGGGAGGAATCTGAGGTGTGTGCAGAGCACAACTCTGTTCTTGTAGAACCTGGTATATGGCGCCTCTGCCACTAAGGCTTGGAACTCGCTAACCCTGCGAGCGGAGGCAATCGCTACCAGGAATACCACCTTCCACGAGAGGTCTCACAGGCTCAAAGGTGGGTGAGAGTGCTGCGCCAATACTACATTAAGGTCCCACTCTGTCGCTGGGGGCGAACAGCGGGTTTTGATAAAGAAGTCCCCTCAAGAAGAGGGTCACCAGCAGCTGGACCAAGAGGGGTTTGCCATCTACCAGATACTGATGCGTCACCAAGGCACTGAGGTGCAATCTGATGGAATTCAATTTGAGCCCGGATTGCGAGAGATAGAGAAGGTACTGCAGCACCAACTGCACTGGGCAGGAGAACGGGTTAACCCCTTGCTCTGCGCAACAAACCGAAAATCTGCACCATTTGAAGAAGGTATAAGCTTTACTGGTGGAAGCCTTACGGGAGGCCAGCAGGATCTCCACTTCTCCCGAGAGATTGAAAGGGGCTAAGGTATCGTTTCAGCAGGCACGCCGTCAGTGATAGGGACCCCAAGTTAGAGTGCAAGGAGCCCCATCTCCTGAGACAGGAGCCCTGGGGAGCTCCCCTGTGGGATGGGAGTCTCCACTGACAGCCAGAGGAGTAGCAGGAACCATGGCTGCCTGGACCATTGAGGAGCCATCAGATCAGGAAGGCCTTGTCGTGGAGGGTCCTGAATAGCGTTTTGGCAATTAGTGGTGTGAGTGGGAAGGCGTACATGAGATCTTCTGACCATGAAATGAGAAATGCATCTGCCACCACCCAGGAGGGGTGGGCTTGCCGGGAGCAGAGGTGGGGCAACTGGTAGTTGTCTGGGCTGGCAATACGATTCACCCCTGGTGTCCCCCAGAGATGGAAAAGCTGGTTGGCTACTCTGGGGTCCAGCTGCCACTTGTGTAGCTGGAGGACCCTGCTCAATCTGTCCGCAAGGGAGTTGTTCTGGCCTGGCAGGTACACTCCCTGTAGAAGTATGCCCTGCTGGACTGCATAGGAGCAGAGCATCATCGCCTCACGGCAGAGGACGCAAGACCCCGTGCCTCCCTGCTTGTTCACACAGAACATTGCCACTTGGTTGTCTGGATCAACATCGGCTAGCGCCACAAGCAGTGGCAAAATGCTCTGAGAGCTAGATATATCGCCTGAAGCTCTAGGAGGTTGATCTGCTGGTTGCTCTCGTCCTGTGACCTGCTGCCCTGGGTGTGGAGATCCTCGCATTGGGCTCCCCATCCTGGTAGGGAGGTCTGTAGGGAGAACCCTTAAGGAGGGCTTGGAGTTTGGAAGGGCATCCCTGCCTCGAGGTATTGAAGGTTTTGCCACCAGGTCAGAGATTCCACCAATTGGTGGGTCACTGAAACTCAGGCCACAGGCCATCTCCAGGACAATGTCCACTGGTCCCAAAAGCACTACTGTGTGGCCCTCATGTGAAGGCGGGCATCTGGGGTGACATGGACCATGGAAGCCATATGCCCGAGTAGGCACATCAGGAGCTGAGCTGACACAGAGGAACGGTGTTGTATGTTTAGGGCCAGTGCCATGAGAGGAAGGCCATTGCCTGAAGGGTGTCTAGCCTTGCCCCTATGAACTCTAGTGTGTCGGGAGGAGGTGGGACATGGGGTAGTTTATTACAAACCCCAGATGCTGCAGGACCTGGATGGTGTGTGCAGTTGCCTACTGCACTTCTGTAGCCATGCCTCCTTTTATGAGCCAATTGTCCAGGTAGGGGAATTCAAACACCCCCTGGAGGCAGAGGAAGGCGGTCACGACTGCCAGGCACTTGGTGAAGACCCTTGGGGAGGAAGCCAGGCCGAAGGGTAGCACCCTGTACTGGTAGTGGCTGCCCCCCACCATGAACTGCAGGTACTGCCCATGGTTGGGGTGAATGAGGATGTGGGTATAAATATCCCTCAGATCCAAGGAGCATAGCCAATCTCCCTGCTGGAGAAAAAGCAGCAATATTCCAAAAGAGAACATCTTGAATGTCTCCCTCACCAGGAATTTGTTCAGGTTGCGCAGGTCGAGGATGGGCCTTAGGCTTCCTGTTCTTTTTGGTACAAGGGAGTATCTGGAGTAGAGCCCCTTGCCCCTGAAATGGTGGGGAACTGGTTCTACCACTCTGTCCTTGAGAAGACCTGTAAGTTCCTTCAGTAGAAGGTCCTGGTGAAGGGGAGTCCTGGGGGGCTCTCCTGTGAAGAAAGGAGAAGGTGTCTGAGCCAGATGAAGGACATAGTCCTCCTTGACTACCTGGAGTGCCCAAGAATCAGTGGTGAAGGCTGGCCACCTTTGGGCATAATGAACGAGACATCCCCCTGTGGGCTGCTGACCTCCTTGGGGTGGAAAGACTATGCTCAAGAAGTCAAAAAGCTCCCCCCTGGCTGGGCCAAGGCTGATGCCTGGGGCTTGGGAGCCTTCTGCTTATGAGGGCCTTGCCCATGTTCCTTAGCCTGCTGACCCTGCTTGGGAGCCGGGGAGGCCTGAAAAGGTGGGTAGTTTCTGAAAGCAACCCCTTTCCTTGGTTAGAAGTGCTTTTTACCCAAGCCCTTCTGTCAGGGAGGGGCAGCGGTCTTTTTAGGGAGACTTGTCCTCGGTCATGAACTCGGTCTCCAGCTCAGCAGCCTTGTCGGTCATGGGTTTGCCAAAGAGGCTCTCTCCTTGGCAGGGGACTTCGACCAATTTGTCCTGAACCCATTGCTTGAGGTCTGATGACTGCCGCCAACTCGAAGCAGTCATAGGCTGCCAGAGACAAATTTGGAACACTCATGGATGGCCTTGGCCAGGTTCTTGAACTGCTGCAGAGGTTCCTCGGAAAGACCAGCTGAGAACCTGGCGAGTTCCTTCGCCAAATCTCTCAGGTACATGCCCATGTTCAACTGGTAGGCCAGGATCCAGCCGATGTGCATCGAGCCCTGATAGCACTTTCTGCCAAGGGCATCCAGAGTGTGTGCCTCCCTACCAGTGGGCACCAAGGAGTGCATCTTTTGACTCTCCAGCTGACACATGAGCGTCAGATGAGCGTCAAGGACTGTGGGACCTGGCTCGGGGCTTAACTGGCCCTTGTCATGAACTTGGTCTCCAGCTCGGCAGCCTTGTCAATCATGGGTTTGCCAAAGAGGTTCTCTCCTTGGTAGGGGACTTCGACCAATTTGATCTGAACCCACTGCTCGAGGTCGGACGACTGTAGCCAAGCCTGGTGGCGTGCACCAATGCCCACCGCCGCTACTTGAGCTGCCGACTCGAACCAGTCATATGTGCCCGAGACATGAAGTTGCAGCATTCATGGATGGCTTTGGCCAGGTTCTTGAACTCCTGCAAAGGTTCCTCGAAGAGATCAGCCGACAACCCGGCGAGTTCCTTCGCCAGATCTCTCAGGTACATGCCCATGTACAGCTGGTAGAACTGGATGCGGCCGATGACCATTGAGCCCTGGTAACACTTCCTGCCAAGGATGTCCAAGGTGCGGGCCTCATTACCAGGGAGGGGGGGGCGCAATAAAGAGTGCGCCTTTTGGCTTTTCAGCTGACACATGGCCAACTCCACCACCATGGAGTTATGTGGCAGTTGTGACTTTTGTAAGCCTGAGCTCCGGTGGACTCGATACATCAAAGTCAAGCTGTTTGCTCACCACCGGCACCAAAGCCGACGTCTCCCACATTCGGAACATCAGCCGTTCCAGGATGGGAGGGATGGGCACCGTGAGCGATTCCCACAGAGGGGCCCTCATATTGGAGAATTTCCAACTCATCTGCCCAAAGATCCTCCCTCCAACTCCACAGGGAATGCCAGGACCTTGGACATGTCCTTGACAAAATCAAGGAAGCCCATATCCTCGGGCGGAGACTGCCATCGAGGTTCCTCGTCCTCCGTCTCCCACTCAGAGTAGTCCATTGAGAACTCATAGCAGGGCTGCTCCATGGGCCTTGGGGCTCCCGATGCCCTGCGGCTGGTACCTGGCAGACTTGTCGAGGATGACCGCGGTCCCATCGAGCAGATCGCGACCTCAGCTGAGGATCGACTCAAGGCCCAAGAACCCCGAGGATTAGCTCAGCCTCCGGGGGATATAGGACGTCGAGTGCTCGGTGGTCGGGGCAGATGAATCGGTTGTGTCGGACAACAGCACCTGCTGCTGGTCCATGAAGGCAGACAAACTGCGCTCCAGGGCCGCCATTCTGGATTCCAGCACAGAAGGCTCTGCAGCCTTGGGCACAAGCACTAAAGGACTCGGGCCTGATGCCGGCTCCCCCGAAGGGGAATCCTCAATGAGAATAGTGTCTGGGGACCAAGGCAGGTCTGTGGTCGGATCCTTCCAGGGGACCTTCGCAGGCCGCTCCTTCTGATGCCTCGGATGGACATCTCGGACTGAGGGACCGGGCCTGGGGGACACCCGGGTGGTCGGAGCCATCCAGGGACGCCACCTTTGAGGGTTTCTTCTTCTTCCTGGCTTCCCTCAAAGAAGACCCCCCTTTCTGAGGACCCATGACGAGGCTCGGGTATGGAGGGTTCTGCCCGAGATGCCGGGGCCTCAGATGAAGCCCTGGCCTTCGGAGGCACTGGGGACTCGGGAAAAATGTATCATGCTGCTGCTGGCAGCTCTTGAGGGCCTTACAGGACATCCTCTTGCAGAGACCGCAGACTGCCGGGTCGTGATCTGGCCCAGGCAGTAGAGCCAGCAGTCGTGTGTGTTGGTGAAAGTGAAAGACAATTTTGGAGCACCGATCACACTTCTTAAAGCCACTGGTAGCCATGGGGGAAAAAGGTTCCCCTGTGAAATCGAAGACTCTCTGGGCTGCCAGTGGGAGAAAAAAGGCACGAAGACGCCAGAAAAAGAAAAGAACAAAAACTACAAAAAAATGGGCCGAACTTGATGCCGAGGCAATGAGGTCGGCCGGGGGTGGGGAAAAGTACTGGTGCGATACCAGAGTTGAGTATGAAACTCAGAGAGAAAAATCAACTTTCCTGGGGAAAGGCCAGACAAACATCAGAAGGGTTCTGTGGAAAAAAGGAGCCTGTGCAAAATGGCACCCTTGGACGGGAAGGGGACCACGCATGTATGGTGGCATCTCCCAAAGGCTTTCTTTGAAAGCTGGGGGAATGCTTCTGCGAGGGCTCCATCGGTGCCGATGTGACCCATATGTGAGGGCTGACTTCCTGCTTATTCCCTGAGAACAGTGTGTCTACTTTAGGGAAATGCAACTACTTGTCAAGATCATCCGAAGACCAAATGTAAACACGCCTAAGCATAACAGACACATCAGGAGAATCCCACTATAAGGAGACTATCTATTGTAGTTCCAGAGGAAAGGGAAAAGCCTTAGGTTTCCTGATGCCCATGATGATGGAGTCTGCCTGAGGTTTAGAGGAATCTGAAGGCTGTTGCACTTGAGAGGCCGAGAGGTGCAGAGCCTCCATAATTTGAGCAATGAGAGCAGGGAGCTCTTCCTTACGGATTAACTGGATAACCTGACAGTCTTCTCGAGGCTGCTGGTTGTCTCTGAAATGGCGAGAGCTCTCCTTCCCAGCCAGACTCAGAAGTGATAGGACTAAAAGAACTGTCACAGTCTTCCCCTGCAGGGTGCCAGTCCCCTGGAAGAGAGGAGGTATCCTTGGCCAGATCTAAAGAAGCCCAAACCAAAATTTGGCGGGCACGTTTTCTAGATGGAAGATCAGCAGCCGTCAGAGTACCCGAATTCCCCAAGCGTCACATAGCCCAGGCTTGAGGAAATAGCTGCATAAACTGGAGGAGATCAGAACCATCAGTGGAAGTCTGCATAGACTGAATAGAGACTGTAGAGGGTGAGCAGGCTGCTCAGGCAACAAAATTGGAGGAAGGACATCTTGAGATCTAGCATCACCCTGAGGTAACCCAGAGGGAGCTAAAGCAAAAGACGTAGAAGGGCTACCGGAACCAGGAACTGCAGACGCAGAAGGATGATCAGAACCACAGGAGGAACACAAACTACCTGTCAAAAGTTTTACATTTCTTCCCATAGCCCAAGCAGCGCTGTAGGGAAGGCAGCATTTTCACAACAGGATAAAAGAAAGTCACAGGAACTGCCAGGGAGCCAAAAATCAGACTCTGAAGAAAGAATGGCAGCCACGGCACAAAACCTATGGCAGGAAATAGCAAAACAGAGCTGGGAAGAAGCTGCCAACTGACCACGTAAAGAGAAGTAGGAAAAACACAACTGTAGAAAATGGAGCACACTGATAAAGCACAGTTACTTACCTGTAACAGGTGATCTCTGGGAACAGCAGGAATTAGTCCTCACTTATGGGTACGTCGGAACCGACGGAGCCTGCGCGGGAAAGCTCCCCAGCTTCCCAGGAAGGAAGCTTTTGGGGTCTCCCACTGCACATGCGCGCTGCCTTCCCGCCTTCCTGACCAGCTCTCCTCAGTTCGAGTTTATAGCCGAGACAATAGAGAGAGGAAAGGAAGATAGATAGAAGATACAACTCCTAGGGGAGGTGGGTGGGTTGTGAGGACTAATTCCTGCTGTTCCCAGAGATCACCTGTTACAGGTAAGTAACTGTGCTATCTCCAGGAACAAGCAGGAATAAGTCCTCACTTATGGGGACTCCCTAGCTAAGATGCCTGGGAGATCCCCTTCCAAGGGTTCGCCATCTTCGTATGGATCTCAGGCATCCATCCTGGGAAGGTGGGCAGGAGTTGATCAAGTATGGAACAGGTGTTTGAGGACAGCCTGACCAAACAAGGCATCCCGGTGGGAGTCCTTGTCCAAGCAGTAATGGGCTGTGAAGGTATGAACCGAGGCCCATGTGGCGGCTCGACAGATCTGATCTATGGATACAGAGTGAAGATGAGCCATAGAAGTGGCCATGGCTCTCACATTGTGAGCTGTGACATGGCCTTCCAGAGGAATATTTTTACTCTGGTAAGCAAAGGAAATACACTGAGCAATCCAATTGGAAAGTGTACGTTTGGAGACTGGAAGTCCCAAATGAGAAGGATCAAAAGCCACGAAAAGCTGGGAAGACTTTCGATGTGGCTGAGTCCTGTTGAGGTAAAAGGCAAGAGCTCTTTTACAATCTAAAGTATGAAGGTTCCTCTCTGCACTGGATGCATGAGGAGCTGGAAAAAAGACAGGTAGATATACCTCTTGATTAAGATGAAAAGGCGAGACCACTTTGGACATAAAGTGGGGATTCGTCCTAAGGACCACCTTATCATGATGAAACCTGGTATAAGGTGGATGAGCCACCAAGGCTTGTAGTTCACTGATGCGGCGAGCCGAAGTGACTGCAATAAGGAAAAGGACCTTCCAGGAAAGAAATTTAGAAGGAGGTAGAAACCAACGGTTCAAAAGGTGGCTTCATAAGCTGACCCAGAACTAGGTTCAAGTCCCATGCTACCGGAGGAGGTCGGATGGGAGGCTTAGTTAGAGTCAGGCCTCTCATGAACCTTGCAACAAGCGGATGAGAGGAGACAGGTTGTCCATTTATAGGTTTTAAGGATGCTGCAATAGCACTCAAATGGACTCTTACTGAATTCGTCTTAAGGCCTGCATTAGAAAGATGCAGGAGATAGTCTAGTAGAGAATTCAAAGGAAGTGCTAGAGGGTCAAGACCCTGTTGAGCACACCAAATGGAAAAGCGTTTCCATTTGAAAGCATAGGAACGCCTCGTGGAGGGTTTCCTAGAGGCATGAAGGATATCTTTCACTGGTTGAGAAAGATTGAAGTCATGAAGGCTTAGGCCTTCAGTAACCAAGCTCTGAGGTGTAGGGACTTGGGGTTTGGGTGCCACAAAGTCCCCTCCTCCTGAGACAGAAGGTCTGGCGCCGCTCCCAGGTCCAGAGAGGGTCCCTGGGAGAGATGCAGAAGTAGAGGGAACCACACTTGGCGTGGCCAGCGTGGAGCTATGAGGATCATCGATCCGTGATCTCTCTGGAGTTTGAACAGAGTCTTGGGAATCAAAGGAATGGGTGGAAAGGCATATAGGAATTCCTGACCCCAATGCAGGAGAAAGGCGTCGTTGGCCTGAGCCCCCTGACACGGATTCCTGGAACAGAACCGGGGAAGTTTGGTATTCCACGGACTTGCAAAGAGGTCTATGTCCGGGGTTCCCCATTCCTGAAAGATTCTGCGTATCTGGTCCATATGTAGGGACCATTCGTGTGGAAGCAGAACTCGACTGAGTCTGTCTGCCCGAGAGTTTTGAACCCCTGGAAGATAGACTGCCAGAAGATGAATTTGATGCTCTCTGGCGAAGGCCCATAATCTGAGAGCTTCGTTGCAAAGAAACAGAGAGCCTGTCCCTCCTTGTTTGTTTATGTAGAACATGGCTACCTGATTGTCTGTCTGGACTAGGACGGTCAGGTTGACTAGGAGGGTATGGAAGACTTTGAGGGCAAAGAAGATTGCTCGCAGTTCCAGGAGGTTGATGTGAAGGGTGGTCTCTTGGGGAGACCAAGTACCCTGAGTGGAGAGGTGTTGAAGATGGGCTCCCTACCCTGTTTGGGAGGCATCTGTTGTGAGGGTTGCTTGGGGCAACAAAGGTTGGAAGGGGGTCCCAACAACAGATTCTTGGTGGACATCCACCATTGGAGGGACCAAAACAGACGCTTTGAGGTGAGTATTTGGTCGGAGAGCGCTCCTGATGCTTGAGTCCACTGAGTGGCCAAGGTCCATTGAGCTGCTCTCATATGAAGACGAGCGTAGGGCACCACGTGTACCGTGGAGGCCATGTGGCCCAGAAGTCGTAGCATTTCTCTGGCTGTCAAGTGACTGCTGGATTGAGCTTGGGAGGCCAAGCACATCAGACGTTGGCCCCGGACTTGAGGTAGGTAGGCCCTTGCAGTGGCGGTGTCCAACTGGGCCCCTATGAATTCCAGAGACTGAGTAGGGGTAAGTTGAGACTTGGGAAGGTTTACCACCAGTCCCAGATACTGCAGAATCTGCCTGGTGCGGTCCAGGGAAATCTGGGCCTGTGACTGAGATGGAGCTCGGATGAGCCAGTCATCCAGATATGGGAATACAAAAATTCCCAGACCTCTTAGAAATGCAGCCACCACTGCCATGCATTTGGTGAACACTCTTGGAGCAGAGGCCAGACCGAAGGGAAGTACTCTGTACTGGAAATGTTTTCCCTGAAACAGAAATCTTAGATATTTTCTGTGGGATGGGTGGATGAGTATATGTGTGTACGCATCCTTGAGATCTAGAGAACAAAGCCAATCCTGACTCTGAAGGTATGGAAGGAGAATGCCTAGGGAAAGCATTTTGAATTTCTCCTTGTACAGAAATTTGTTCAATTCTCTCAGATCTAGGATAGGTCTGAATCCCCCTGTCTTCTTTGGTATGAGAAAATAAGGGGAGTAGAATCCTGTCCCTTGTTGAAGAAGAGGAACCTCTTCTATTGCCCCTTGGGCAAGGAGAGAAGAGATTTCCTGACCCAACAGGTCCAGGAGAGATGGGGGAGAATTGAAGTGCCTCACCCTGGTATGTGGAGGAAGGTTGGAAAAATGAAGTTTGTAGCCCTCTCTGATGATAGAGAGGGTCCAGTGCTCTGATGTAATTTGCCCCCATCTGGGAGCAAAGTGAGCTAACCTTCCGGGAATGGTGAGGGGCTCTGGTTGTTCTAGAGCCAGAAATGTTAAGTTCTCTAGGGGCAAGTCAAAACCCCTGAGGGGGTTGAGCCTGCTGAGGAGTGGCAGACGCTGCAGGCTTTGTCCTTGCCTGTTTAGGTTGCTGACGTTTAGCAGCAAAGCGAGGCTGAGAAGATTGTTGGCCAGTATTTGTGGAAAATCTGGCCTTCTTGTAGTAAGGCCTCTTGAAAGACTTTTTCTTGGCAGGAGTAGAGGTAGACTTAGAAAGTCTATCCAATGTAGCATTTTCTGCGTCCATTTGAGTGGCTTTAATTTGCCAGTCTTTACCAAATAAGTTCTCACCTGTACAGGGCAGATTCCGTAAGCCATCCAGGACCCAGGGTTCTAGGTCAGAGGCCTGGAGCCAAGCAAGTCGTCGGGCTGCAATGGCAATGCCCGAAGCTCTACCGGCACCCTCAAAGGAATCAAAGGCTGCTCTGTTGGAGAACTTAGAAACATCTAGAAGCTGTTTCACTAAAGAAATGAACTCCTCCTTTCTATCCTCAGGGATAAAGGGGGCAAAATGCTTTACCTTTAGGGCAAGTTCCCTTAGAAACATGCCCATACACAGACTGTAAGAATTAATCCTGGCTATAAGCATACTAGCCTGGAAAATTTTCCTGCCAAAAGAGTCTAGGGTCTTACATTCTCGCCCTGGAGGGGTAGAAGAGTGCCTTTTGGTGCTCTTAATCTTTTTCAGCGCAGACTTCACCACAATGCAATGGTGAGGCAGCTGAGTCTTTTGAAACCCAGGAGAAGGAGGGACCCGGTATATGGTGTCCAACCTACGAGAGTAAGGAGACAACGTTAGAGGAGCCTCCCATAAGTCCATCAAGTGTTCTTGAAGGATTTCATGGATAGGCAGGGTGACTGCCTCTTTAGGAACCTTAGGGTATCCTAAAATATCCAATTTCTTTGACCTAGGTTCTTTTTCAGAGGATGTGGTAATAGAAAGTCCTTTAGCTAGCTCTATAATGAAGTCTTGAAAGGACAAATCCTCTGGTGGAGACATTCTCCTCTTTGGGGAAGAGGGGTCTTCATGAAGAACTAGAGACAGCTCAGAGTCCTCAGAGGAGTCAAAATCCTCAGAAGAATCAGAGTATTCTCTATTTGCTTCCAACGCACGATACGCATACCGATCGGTATCGACATCGGGCGTACCGGGTATGGGATCGGTATCGGGTGAAAACACGGATCCGGCATGCGGAACCGATCTGCGTTTGGAAGTCGATGGTCTTGGTTCCGGTATGGGAGACGATACCGGAACCGGACCCGGTACCGCTGAACGCGGTACCGAGGGCGTCGCAGCTGTAATAAAAGCCAGCATGGCCTGCTGCATGGTCTGAACAGTATTGCTCATAGACGCCACTGCTGCCTGGATGTCGGTACCGGTATGGGCCGGTACCCCAGAGCAGTCTAACAGGTGATCAGTCGAGGCCGTGCCATCGATGTCAACCTGTAACCCCATAGATGGTGCTTTGGAAGTCAGAGCTTCCCGCAGGGGTTGTTTGGCTGGGGCATGGTCCTCAGATTCAAAATTGAGAGCCTCTCGATGCTTTGAAGGAGATTTGCTCTTTGAGGACCTGCCCGAAGGTTTGGTTACCTGAGATCCATCCGGAGAGGAAGACCTGGATGACTGTGATGCTGGATTATCTGAAGCAAACAGCACATGGAATTTGTTGGCCCGGTTCTGCAAACCACGTTTAGACATCTGGGAGCAGGATGGGCAGTCCGGAATGGAGTGGTCAGGTCCCAAACATTTAAGACACCATTCATGGGTGTCTGTGACAGAAATAACAGCACTACACTTGGTACACTTCTTAAAACCAGGGGCTGGTTTCTCCATGAGGAGAATTTGTGTAGGCCTGAGGCCTAACCGAAGTCACCAAGTTGTGCAAGATAAAGATTTTTTTTTTTTTTTTTAAAGAAAAGAAAAGAGAGACCAGCGGTACTGGTTTCGGTATGGGGAAGGCAGGTACGCGGTCTAAAGAAACAAACTAAAACAATAATTTCTTCAGCGGTGACAGGAACACGACCTGCTGGCTCCGCGGAAAAAGAGAAACTGAGGAGAGCTGGTCAGGAAGGCGGGAAGGCAGCGCGCATGTGCAGTGGGAGACCCCAAAAGCTTCCTTCCTGGGAAGCTTTCCCGCGCAGGCTCCGTCGGTTCCGACGTACCCATAAGTGAGGACTTATTCCTGCTTGTTCCTGGAGATAGAGGCGGCGCATGCGGTCACAAGAACAAGATACCACAAAAAAAACAGATCAGGATGCTGCTTTAAAAGAGAACCACAAAAGAAATAAAACAAACCATCACTGCTCTCTGAGAAAAAGATAGATGAAGAAGGAAGGGTCCAGAGAAGAAAACATTGCCCAACAACTTACTCAGCAACTTAGTCCTTGAATAAGGTGGGGGGGGGTTTGGGGGGAGGGATTTTTTTTAAACAAAACTTTAAGGAATTAGAAAAACAAGAAGAGACTGCCAACTTAGCCTATAGAAGTCTTGCTTGCAGAAAAGTCACAACAGAAGGCTGCAACTGCTCCTCATGAGCAGGAGCACTTCCCTTCAGAAGTGCTCTACTGGTCCTCTTGACCAGAAGCAGCTCTGGAAAGTGAAGAAAGAAAAACTGTCAGCAAAGAAGGGGCAGCACAGTGTGCACAACTGCCAAGGATAGATACACTGACACCAAATCTCTTCTCAGAGAATGCCAGGAGCTAGGAGAAGTCCACCATCTGCTGAGACAGAAAAAATACTGAAGCTCCCCTTAGGGGATGGGTTTTTATCCTAAGGGTGATGTCACAAAGCTTTGGGAATTTTTCTCTGTCTCACCATCTGCTGGCAGGGGACACAATCCACTAGTCTGGACTGGTCTAGCAGGATGTATTTGGAAAGGAGCCATTTCAGGTGGATCATGGAGCCTCAGCAGCTGATGGATATACAGAGAGCTTGGAAAGGCAGCACCATGCTGAACGTTCAGGTTAATTTGCAGAAATTCCTGCAGGAATTGCTGCAACAGAATATTGTTGTCTGGACCATGCTGAGGTATACAAAACAGATGCACTGACTGCATGTTGGGCATGATGCAGGATCAAGACTGATGCCCTGATCTGGCTCCCAATGTTGAGAGTTTAGGGGAATGGAGAGTTCATTTTCTGGGAGCAGGATGGGAACCTTTTGTTTAAAGAGTATTGGCCATACATCTGTTTCTCTTTTATGTGCATTTCACCTTTAAATACAGTACACTGATGTTATGGATCTCCTTGCTATAGGATAAGTCATTCATGGTTGGGCACATGATTAAGAGAAACACTTGTGCTACCATTACTTGCTCCAATATGGTACAAAACCATGGAGGACAGGACCAGCCTGTCCATCGTGTGAGAATGTTGTTTGCACAGGGCCCCGCGTGAACTTCATTCACACGCAATGGACGGCTTCAGAGGTGAGCTGGGGAAGCCGCGCGAGGCCCTAGCTCACCTCTGCACAGCTGCAAGGGTGAAAAGCGCCGTTTTCTCTCACCCTGCAGCTGTGTTACTGTGAAGCATGCTGAATGCCGGAAAAGGTTAAAAGAAAAAAAAAGTGAAAATACCCTTTACCTTGAGGATCAAACCATACATCCAAAGTCTACAAGATCCCAAGTGAGACAATGAATCCTAAACTTGAAATTTTTTTTCGGGTACACTGTCACAGAAGGAGATGGGTTTCTCTCCCCTCTGCAGTAAACCCATTGTAATTAAAGTGTAGTTGCACAAATACATAAATAATTAAAATGGCACTTAGCTCATAAAAACACACCAAAATCCTTTTTGAGAATGTACTGAAAGAAGTCCTGCATACACGACGTGACACGTTTCGGGTTGAATCACAAACCCTGCTTCAAGCATTACAGGACATCGCTCAAGTCACAAACTAGCATGGCCGTGTTTAATTAGATTCTGACATCATAAGACAGAAAAAAAACAATCAAACACAGAGTGTTAGGAACCTCCCACTGAGCAGGGAATCCCAAATATGAATGGACAACATCAGAGTATACTAGACCAGTCCTGTTCAAGATTCAAACCTTTGTGAGAAACTGTATCTAGTTTAAAAATCCATTATTGCTCATAGCGCTGAAGTTTTGAATCTGACCTCCACCCCTAGGATCAGCTGGAACACGATCAATAACTCGCCAAGACAGCTGATGAAAAAGATGCCCTTTCTCAAGGCAATGTTCAACCATCGGCCCGACATAGTGACTGGATTACTAGGCAATGCACGACTTGCCTTAGTGAGCATGTGTCTCATTTGAATTCAGCCACTATGTCGGCACTGATGGTTGACCAGCTCTGGGAAATGTGCATTGCTAACGTCTTTGCGTTTTTGTTTAGTAGAAGAGGAAATTAATTTATAGCTTTATTTCTCCAGTGTTGTTGTTGTACGTTCCAACTTTGGCCCTTGGGGTTCTCAGTTTAATTATTGTCTTTCTATTTCTAAATTGTGATCCCTTGTTCTTTTGTTTGGTAACAGTCTATGTTCTGCATGTGTAACCGAGCTAAGGTATTTTGTTTATGTAGTTTCTATTTGACAGTGGCACTTTTTCCCCAGTAGAAGATGTGTTGATATTCTCTGAGATGTAATGGTTTAATATGTGCAGTGTTGCCTTTTTATAGGTAGGGTTTGGTGCTTTGCAAGTCCTGGTAGTGCTGTTATGATACAGCAGGTTTGCTACGTGTTCTAAATGGGCAGTCTTTATAGTACTTCCTAATGTGTCTGGCGGTTGGCACTGGAGTATAGTAATGTAGAAATCTGGTAGTCTTTTTTTTTATCCAGACACTCATTAAAAGGCATGTTTGCTAAAAGTCAGTGCACATTTGCATAAATATTTGCAGAATGTTAATGAGTCCCCCCCCCCCTTGGGCCGTCCCTGATGAAGGACTCATGATTCGTTTCTAGATTCAGCTGTAGGTTGCGGCCTGCACCAGCACTATAAGGCAGGTGACTTTTCCCTGGAATCCATATCCTTTTTCTCTTAAGTTTGTTCTGCTGTGTCCCCTGAAAATAGAAATTACACTTACCTGGTAATTGTAGTTCCTGGAGGGTCCAGTTTAGTCCTCCACATCCGGGTAGTGCACCTCCTCCTGCAGCCTGGAGACTGGACCAATCAAAATCTTCCTCTGTATGATATATGCTGTCGGAGCTCCCATCAGCCCCCAGTGAACTAGTAACAAAGCAGACTTAAAGAAGCAACACATGAGAGTACAGGTAATATAAATATACAAAAAGAACTCATACCCCAGATGAATCTACTGACCCCCTCCCCAAACGAGGAAGCCAGAACACTGCACATCGCCTCTACCTCCACCTTGGAAGAAAGCGATAGGCCAAAGCCCAGCTCCCGAAAGCAGGAGCTAGAAGGAAAAAAAGCTAAGCAGACAGAAATCCGCGCCCAGAAAGACTAAGAACAGAAGGCCACTGGAACGCCGTCCAGGTCGCAGACGCGCGCCGCAACAGACAACGTGACTGACAGGGGTGGGAAGGAGGACTAAACTGGACCCTCCAGGAACTACAATTACCAGGTAAGTGTAATTTCTATTTCCTGAGCGGTCCTCCAGTTTAGTCCTCCACATCCGGGATGTAACAGAGCAGTCAACACCGGGCAGGACCTTGCCAACCGGCGCGCAATACTGCCGATCCAAAACAAGAATCCCGAGCGGCGAGCACATCCAAGCGGTAATGCTTACTGAAGGCATGCAGGGACGACCAAGTAGCCGCTTTACAAATTTCCGCCGGCGGGACCAGACTGTGCTCCGCCCAAGAAGCCACGTGCGCTCGGGTAGAGTGGGCCCGCAGACCCACCAGGACCGGCTGAGAATGTAAAATATAAGCCGACGCAATAGCCTCCTTGACCCAACGAGCAATGGATGCTTTAGCCGCCGCCTCTCCTTTGCGTGGCCCGCCAAAAAGCACAAACCACCGGTCGGTCTTACGGAAAGAGCCCGAGACTTTCAAATAACGCCGAAGAACTCTGCGCACATCCAGACAATGCAAGTCCCCGTCCACCGCGCCGTCCGGGCTCACAAGCAGAACTGGAAGGAAAACCGCCTGATTTAAATGAAAAGGCGACACCACCTTAGGCAAAAAGGAAGGAACCGGACGAAGTACTACGCGGTCCTTAGAGATAGATAAGAATGGTTCTCGGCACGAGAGCGCCTGCAACTCGGAGATGCGCCGCGCCAAGCAGATGGCCACGAGAAAAACTGTTTTGAGGGTGAGATCCTTAAGAGACGCCTGGCGTAGGGGATCAAAGGGCTTGCCCACCAAAGCCCTCAAGACCAGGTTCAAGTCCCACGATGGCACTGATACCCTACGCGAAGGCCTCAAACGGAACACCGCCTTAAGAAAACGCTGCACGTCCGGATGGGACCCAAGGTTAAGCCCCAGTACCTTGCCCCTGTAGCAGGCGAGAGCCGCTAGCTGAACCTTCAGAGAGCTGGCAGCCAGACCCTTGTCAAAACCGTCTTGCAAAAAACTGAGAACCACAGGCACCGAAGCCGTCGCCGCCCGAACCTTCCGCCGTGAACACCAATCTTCAAAGATTCTCCAGACCCGCACATAAGCGAGGGAGGTCGAGGACTTCCGCGCGTGCAGAAGAGTGGCAATAACCGCAGGGGTATAACCCCTCTTCGTCAGCCGAGCCCTTTCAAATGGCCAAACCGTAAGCGAGAATCGAGCCACTTGGGGCATCCGAAGCGGACCCTGAAGGAGCAGGTCCGGCAACGGAGGCAGAGTCCACGGATCCCCGTCGCACAACCGCACGAGGTCGGCATACCACGGTCTCCTGGGCCAATCTGGAGCCACCAGCAGCACACGACCCCGGTGTGCCTCGATGCGCTGAATGACCTGGCCGATTAGCGCCCAAGGAGGAAAGACAAAGGAGACCGAAGTCCGGCCACGGTTGAATGAGGACGTCGATCCCCCTCGGACATCCTCTCTCTTCGCCTGCTGAAGAAGCGCCCCGTCTTTGCTGATTGAAACGTTGCCATGAGGTCCATGAGGGGAGGCCCCCACCGACGAACAACTTGCGCGTAAATTTGCGGGTTCAGCTCCCAATTCGCCGGGGTCCATGTGCACCCTGCTGAGATAATCCGCCGTCACATTGTCCTTTCCTGCGATATGCGCCGCCGAAATTGCTGGCAGACGGGACTGAACCCAATGGAACAAAGCCGCCGCTTCGCACTCCATGGCCACACTGTCGGTGCCGCCCTGGCGGTTGATGTAGGCCACCGTCGCTGAATTGTCCGAGAGAACTCGCACCAGTCGCCCGATCACCAAGTCCTGGAGGGCAACCAGGGCGAGCCTCACCGCTCGCAGCTCGAGACGGTTGATTGACCACGAAGCCTCGAGGAGAGACCACGTTCCCTGAGCGAAGCGACCCTCGCAGTGAGCTCCCCAGCCGGAGAGGCTGGCATCCGTAAGGAAGGGAATCCAAAGGGGAGGTTCCAAGGGAAGCCCCATCCGCAGATTGTCCTCGCTCAGCCACCAACGGAGCGACCGATGAACTAGTTGCGGGCAGGACAAGCGCATGTTCAACGAATCGGACTGATTCGACCAACGACGAAGCAGTGAGCTCTGGAGTGGTCGCATATGGAACCGCGCCCAAGGTACCACTTCGAGGGTCGCTGCCATAGTGCCGAGAAGCCGAAGGTACCACCAGGCTGACGGGGCGAACATCCGTAAGAAGGCGCGCACTAGATTCTGCAAGGCGTGGACACGGCGCTCCGGCAAGCATACCAATCCTCTCACCGTGTCGAACAGAACTCCGAGGTACTCGAGGGATTGAGTCGGCGCCAAGCGACTCTTTTTCTCGTTGACCACCCAACCGAGGGACTGCAGCAATGACACCACTCTGCACGTGACCCGTAAACTCTCTTCGTTGGACTTCGCTCGAATCAACCAATCGTCGAGGTAAGGGTGAACCAAAATACCTTCCTTCCGCAAGGCCGCCGCGACCACCACCATAACCTTCGTGAAGGTGCGCGGGGCTGTGGCCAGACCAAACGGCATGGCTTGAAACTGAAAGTGACCCCACGGGAAGGCAAACCGCAGGAACTTTTGATGAACCGACCGAATGGGAATGTGCAAGTAGGCCTCCGAGAGATCCAGGGACGTAAGGAACTCCCCTTGACGCACCGCCACTATGACCGATCTTAAGGTTTCCATTCGGAAATGAGGGACCCGGAGAAAGCGATTCACGCCCTTGAGATCCAGGATGGGCCGAAGCGACCCGTCCTTCTTGGGCACCACAAAATCGATGGAGTAGCGACCGACGCCGCGATCGGAAGGAGGAACGGGAACAACCGCCCCTAAGGCTAAGAGGCGGAGCAGAGTCAACCGAATCGCCCGCGCCTTCTGGACGCCTGTACTGGGAGACAGAACAAAGGAATCCGGGAGCGGGTAGGCAAACTCCAGTGCATACCCTTCTCTGATGATCTCTAGAACCCACTGATCCGAAGTGATTTGGGCCCAGGAGGAAAGAAAGTCGCGCAAGCGACCCCCGATTACGAGAGTTTCCTCCGGAGCCCGCCTCGCTTCATTGTGGCTTTCGACTAAAGGAAGAGGACGAGGAAGAAGAAGGTCCTGAGAAGCCTCTGCCCGCTCCTCGAAAACCCCGGAAACCCTGGGACCGAGATCCAAAGCGACCCCGTTGGGAACCCCAAAGGCGTGTAGAGCGAAACCTGCGAAAGTCCCGAAAGGAACCCCGCGCTGGAGGCAAAGTCCTATTCAACTTAGGCTTATCCTCCGGCAGTCTACCGCCCTTTGACTCCCCGAGGTCCTTAACCAACTGATCTAGGGCTTCTCCAAACAACAACTTGCCCTTGAAAGGAAGCTTACTGAGGCGAGATTTGGACGAACCGTCGGCCGCCCAGTTCCGCAACCAGATAGATCTGCGTGCCGCCACTAAGGAAGCCATACTATTAGCCAGAGTCCTGATTAAGTCATAATGCACATCTGCTAGATAAGCAGACCCAGACTCCAGCCGGGTCACCTCTAACAACCCTCGCTGATCTAAACCAGAAGCGGTCCGCAGACGCTGGGCCCAACGCAAACAGGCTCTAGCAACCCAAACGCCACAGATAGAGGCCTGTAGCGATAAGGCATTAGTGTCAAAGGCTTGTTTTAGCAAACAGTCTACCTTCTTGTCCTGTGCATCCTTCAAGGCAGCACTGCCTTCAACAGGAATGGTGGTCTTCTTAGTGACTGCCGAAACCGCTGCATCAACCCGAGGCGACAAACGTTTCCTTGTCCTTATCAGCCAAGGGATACAGACGGTTCATCGTCCGAATCCCTTTCAAACCGGCATCGGGCTGATCCCACTCAGTCTGAATCATTTGCTCCACCACGCGGTGTACTGGAAAGACCACTTGAGACTCACGCACGGCCTGGATGAGAGGATCCTCCAAACCGTCCTCCTCGATAGGATGAGGCACCGCCAGATTGAGCGTCTGAAGAGATTCCGTGATTAGAGGCACGAGCTCTTCCCTAAGAAACACCCGAATAATTCGGGCCTGTTCCTCCGGCTCCGGAATCTCCCCGTCCTCCAACTCCTCAGCAGCAGCATCAGGATCTACGTCCGCATCCAGATCCTGCCAGCTCAGCTCGTCCTGTTCCACGTCCAGGGACCGAAAGCGTTTGGCGGCAGGCGGGAGCAGGCGTCGAGGCTCCTCATTTTTTAAGGAGGAAAGGGACGCCGGCCAGGCCTCAGGCAACTTGCCGGAGCGGCTCAAACGAAATGCCTGATGCATCAGGAGAACGAAGTCTGGAGAAAAATCAGCAGCGAGAGACTCGGCAGCCTCAATGGGCAATGGGCCTGTGTGCCCTGAAGTGGGGGCCGTAGAACCATAGGGGAGAGGACCAGGCGAAGGCCCCCTCTCCGTTAGAACAGGAGGGCTGTCAGATTCCGGCAGCTCCTTGGGAAGCTCCGAAGCGGAAGAAGCAGCAGCACAGCCTTTGCAAAGGCTAGAGTCCGCTATCACCCCCTCTGCGTGACCTGCAGATCACGCACTGCGGCTTAGTAGCCATGCTCGCACTGGAGGCGGACCTGAACAGAGAAATGGTGCAGGTTTGGGCCCTCTGTGGATTAAAACTGTTTTTTGTTTTTTTTTCAGTTGCAAAACATCAGGTCCGCATGAGAAGAGGCCCGCCGACAAAATCGCCACGAAAAGCGCACCAAAAACCCTCAGGGGAACGCGTGCACTACTATTAAAGTTGGCGGGGAAAAAAGACACGGAGCAGAAAATGGCCGCCGGCAATCCCTCGCCGGCGAAATAAAAGGGCGCGAAAAATAACACAAAACAACCAAGGAAGAAAAAAATAAATGAAACAAAGGAAATTAAAAGAAACCGCGACTCCTGCCGAAAGGAGAAAGCTCGCACCGACGAAATACCGCCTGAAACAGTCTCACCGCTCGATTCTAGAGCGGGAGCACGCTACAGCTCTGGACTCACCACACAAGATGACAGCACTGCGGGAGATAAGCAGGAGAGAGATAAAGATGACCTCACATCAAGAAGGTGGTCGGAGCAGGCAGACCTCGTCCCCGTGCAGTCCAGGGGAGAGATCAAACCTGCTGGACTGCAAGAGCTCCTCCACAGAGAAGGCAGAGTGCCAATGCAGATTCGGCTTCCCTACACCGGCTGCTTCTGCCTGTTTTTTTTTTTTTTTTTTTTAAAGGACCAGCTACCTATTAAAATAAAGAAAGAAGAAAAGAAGAACCCACAAACAAAAAACTCTAGTGTTGCTCCCTAAGCATCCCTAAGTGAGCCTAACCCAGGCACACACGTTCTCCAGCTGCAAGGAGACTGGACACACACTGGAGTTCACTGGGGGGCTGATGGGAGCTCCGACAGCATATATCATACAGAGGAAGATTTTGATTGGTCCAGTCTCCAGGCTGCAGGAGGAGGTGCACTACCCGGATGTGGAGGACTAAACTGGAGGACCGCTCAGGAACTTTTGAGTAGCCCACTGAGACAGTGCTTCATTGTTGGGACTCATACATATTCCCTCTGTAAGCCTACTGAGTTACTGGTATGCTTGACGCACGTGACTGAAGATACTAGTGTCAAGGAGCCCTTTTGGGTCAGTACATTTTGCATTATCCTCCTCCCTACTTCTTTTCTTTTGAGTTTGTGACTTTTCTCCTTTTGGCAATGGAGAGCAGCTGCATGTCCAAAAAGACCTAGTGGATAAGAACTGCTGAAGATGGTGAGGCAGCAGAATAGCACAGGAATCCATATACGTGGACAGTAAAGTCTTTCAGAAAGCCTTTGGGAGAGGCAATACCTGTCTTGAGAACAGCTGAATGTTATGAATGTCGTGGCTGCATTATTCGTCAGAGAATGTCTAACCCTTCGCCTTTCCCCTAATTCTTATCTTTTGTCTTCTGTTCTTAATTAGATTGTAAGCTCTGACAAGAAGGGACCATCTTTATATATGTCTGCACAGTGCTGCATATGCCTTAGAGCGCTTTATAAATGTTTAATAGTAGTAGTAGTATGAATTTTCATCCTGTCCACTAAAATGGATCTAGAGTACTCAAGTGTTTTGGCAACCACATATCCAAGGTTAAGAAATAAGTTACATAGATGAATTGTTGTCCAGTTGCTAGTTCAAATGCAGGACAAGGGTAATGGTAAAAAGGTAGATTATTTACATATACTAATTTATTTTCAGCACTATCCACACAGGGTAGTCAAATGTAAATAAAAGTCTACTGAAAATAATCCTTTTAATTTGATCTGGCATGCTGCATTATGTACAATTGCCAAGCTTTTCTGGCGGCTGTAGACTAGTCTGTTGGGGCAATTGTCATCTACTACAGTCTGGTTATAATCTCATATGCTTTTCAAAATTGAACATAACTAACAAAAAGCAACACTTGTCACAAGATTATTCCTTGCAAGGACTGAATGCAACATTTCAAAATGTTCAAAGAAAGGAGCAAAGATTACCTCTGCATTGATGTCTGATTCAGAGTCGGTACTGGAATCTACTTTACACTTCTGCTTTAAAGAAAAACAAAATATATACAATTTAAGTCCAAAATACTTCCTCCTCTTATAGGTCAATTAAGCTGTAATTTATTTGTGGTTATCACTTATGACTTTTCTATGCATCTAGAATCACTGAAATAAAGGGGAAAAATGTTAAATATTCATGTTCATGTGATAAAGTAACTTGAGATGCGCTGGCTAAAGCCACTCATGTCTAATGCCATATCACAAAGAAAGTTCACTGTACCATTGCTGTTTCAGCTGAAAAGAATATACAGATGTTTTTCCAATTTCACTTTTCTCCTTACTTCCAGGATGACCATTTGGGCAAACCAACCAAGACTTATGATAGCTGAGAGGGTTCAGTATTTCCCTAAACCAGGAGGCTTAAAAACTAGAAAGGTCTGACAGACAACTAAACCTGTTCTATTTCTTATGTACTTCCTATAAGCACCTGCTCCTTACAGCTAGCAGAGAAAAGGACTCAGTTAGATGTGCCTTTAGTCTCACCATAGGGAAGTTCTCCCTTAGGTAGGGGCCAGAACAGAATTTTTTTTAAATAAATGACAAAGTCACAAGACTCCTCCTTGCAACACTTATGTGCTGCTAATGTCACAAGTTATCCCTGCAGTGATAATTATTCTCCCTATCCTCCTCTCTAGAGCTCAAGCACATCATTCCTATAAGTGATCCAAGTCTCACTGGCCTTAATGGATAAGTGACTCAAATGTGTATATGAGCTTTTTCTAGTATAGAGAAAAAGGTAGTTACTCATTTCTAGCAGGTGTGCTGTGGACAGCAGGAATAAATCCTCACGTATGGAAGACATCACCAATGGCACCCCACACAGGAACACACTCCAGCTTCTATTGGAAGCCTCCACCATGACTGTGTGCCTGCCTTCCTGCCTGCCACGGTGCCAAGTTCTCCAGTATGATCAAGCTGAAGCAGAAGACAACTCCTTGGACTTATTCCTGCTGTCCATGGAGAACACATGCTACAGGTGACTAACTACCTTTTTTCTGTGGACAAGTAGGAATGAAGTTCTCACATATAGGACTCCCAAGCTACAGACTACCGAAAACAGAAGAGACCGAAAAGCTCAACAGTGGCAAAGTGAACTAAGAACTGGAGAATCAATTATGTGCAACATTGGTAGTCTCCAAGGGGGAACCCATCCAATTTAGCTTCTTCTTCACTATACAGTTTCATGATCTGTCTAACCAGGCTACCAAAAAAAAAAAAAAAACACAGATGAGTCTTGGAAAGGGGGGGGGGGGGGGGTGGGATAGAGTTGGATTCTAATCCTAAAAACAAATGCCAGAGTACAGATTGGCCAAAGTTGCTGTCACATCAGGAATATGCATCCAGATGAATGTGCGCATAGAAGACCCTGCAGATCTCTTCCATGGAAACAGAGCGCAGTTGGCCACAAACGTAGCCGTGGGCCTGATGTTGTGAGCCTTGACAACTCCATCAAGGCTCAGGACAGCCTGAGCATAAGCTAAAGAGATGCAGTCTGCCAGTCAAATTGAAAGAGTGCATTTGGAAAGGCTGCCTGCTGGGGTCAAAATAGAACTGCTGGATGTACTTTCAGTAGACCTTTTCTGCTCTAAGCAGAAAGCCAAGGCTTGCTTGCAGTCCAGCATATGCAGTGCCATTACCCCTCTGGGTGCAAGGCCTTGGATAGAAAGTTGGCAGAACAACAGATTAAGATGGAAAGCAGATACCACCTTTGGGAGGAATCAAGGAAGAGTGTGCAAGACCACTCTATTATGATGGAACCTGGTGTAAAGCAGGTGAGACGCTAGAGCTTGGAGCTCACTTACCCAGCATGCTGACATAACTGCCACCAGAACAGGACCTTCCAGGTCAAATCATCAAAGGGCAAGAATCGAGTGGCTCAAAGGGAGTTGACGTGAGCTGTAATAGGACCACACGGAAGTCTCAAGCCACTGCCGGGGCTTGAAGGGAGGCTTTGAGGGGAGCAAGCCTCGCATGAAGTGAACCACTAAAGACTTAGCTGAAATGGATCGTCCTTGAGGTGGACCCTGAGAGTTACACTTGAGATCCAACTCCAGGAGGTGTAGGAAGTACTCAAGAAGTCTATCAGTGGCACACTTAAAAGGGATCCAGTGCCTGTGCTGCACACCAAGACGCTAATCACTTCCATTTGAAAGCATAAGACCTTCTCATCGAGGCCCTCCTAGAGGCCAACAAAACATCTATTACTCCATTGGGCAGGTTAAGCTCCGACAGGGCTAGCCTCTCAACATCCACACAGTGAGGGCCAAGGATCTGTTGTTGGGATGCAGCATCCTCCTGCCTTCCTGCGATATGAGATCTGGGGCAGAGCCCAACCAAAGAGGTTCCCACTGGTAGATTTGAAGCAGAAGGGAAAACTACGGCTGTCCAGGCCAATACAGCACAATGAGGATACATGTATAGCAGGCCCTTCCCCCAGTGCATGAGGAAAGCATCCTGAGCCAACCACCTTCTGTGCGAAGCAACTCTGGAGCAGAACTGATCCACTTGGACAGTGTGCTAAGTGATGAATAGATCTATTGACAGGGTACCCCACTCCTGAAAGATCTGAGCCGCAACATCCCTGACCAAAGTCCATTTCATGCAGCCAGAGAATGTGGCTCAGCTGGTCCACCAGGGTATTCTGCTCCCTGGAAGATATGCGGCGTAACGTCATATCATGACTGATGGAAAACTTCCCTAGCCAGACCGGCAGCCTGATTGTCATCCAAATCAGTACAATCTGGTTGGCTAGGCAATTCTGAAAAGCCGTACGGGCCATTTGCTATGGCTCTCAATCCTAGAAGTTGATCTGATGCAGGCTGTCCTGTTCGGACCAGATGCATTCCCCAACCTATCTTGGAGGATTCTGTCAACATTTTCTACGGTGATGCCTTCTGAAAGGGGAGACCCCTGAGCAGGTTCTGATGATCCAACCAGTGCAAGGACTGGATGAGAGGCTGGTGAAAGCTGCCAGATCTTAAAGGCAGCCAGTGGCCTGGTCCCACTGAGTCCTCAGTGTCTAAAGAGCCTGTCTCGTCAAAAGACAAGCCATAGGTGTGACATGTACAGTAGAGGCCATGTGGCCAAGCATGGTCAACATCCCATGAACCATTGACCAATAACTCCACTGGTATCTTGGACCAAGGCCCCAATCTCTGGAGTTGGTTTAGTAGAAGAAAGGCTTTCAGACAAGTCAAGTCGAGGAGAGCCCCTATGAACTCCTGTGGTCGGGTGGGCAGAAGGTGGGACTTTAGCTAAATTGACTACAACTCCCAACAGCTCTAGCACCTGAATGGTCAACTGTGTTGATTGATGGACTCCATCTGGAGTGATGGTTTCTTTAACGAGCCAGTTGTCCCAAAAAGGGAAGACGGAGACCTTCAGTGTTCTAAAGTAGGCTGCTGCATCGGCAAGGCAACTTGTGAAGTCTCAGGTGCAGAAGCCAGCCCAAAAGGTAGTACTCTGTACTGAAAGTGCCTCTCCACTAGGACAAATTGGAGATGCCTCCTGTCAGCAGGATGAAGCAGTACATGGGTACACACATCCTGTAGATCCGGGGACAGAAAGGGGAAGCAGAGTACCTAGAGATACCATCTTGAACCTTCCCGTACTAGGTAGTGTTGAGGTTTCTGGGATCCAGGATTGGTCAAAAAATTTTTCTTCTTGGGGCCAGAAAATACCTGCAGTAGAATCCCCGTGTGATCTGCTCCTGAGGCACAGGCTTGATGGAGATTTCCCCTTGAAGAGGTCAGATGCAGAGGATTGAGGGGATATATCATTGCCAAATAGGTGGCAGTCTGGCAGAGTGCAATATGCAGCTGCCTTGGGCTATTAGTAGCCCCCACGAGTCTGGAGTTATGAAGGGCCACCTGTGGCAGAGAGAGTGAGCCGTCCATCCAATGGAGAGTTCTCCTCCGATCATCAGCTGATAGCTAATGCTCCGGAGGAACTAGACTAACCACCGCCCTGGTGGTTAGACTAGTTCCTCCGGAGCATTAAATTTAATAGTCACTCAGGGCCTAGTATCAAAGTACTTTTAGTTTAAATTTAAAACACAGAAGAGAGCTTTCTGGTTTAATTTGGAACCCAGCAGAGAGCTTGTAGTTTAAATTTCATAATAAGTTAGAGTCTAGCAGCAGCAAAGAGTTATAATTTAAAATTTAAAATCAAATAAGAGTATAGCTTACCTCAGCAGCACAAGACAGGGTACTGTGTAGCAGCCCTCTTTTAATAAGTGTTATTTTTTTGAAAGTGTGAATAAACAGGTGGACAAAGGTGAGTCGGTTGATATAGTGTATCTGGACTTTCAGAAAGCCTTTGACAAGGTCCCTCATCAGAGACTTTTGGCAAAACTAAAGAGTCATGGGATAGGAGGCAGTGTACTACTGTGGGTCAAGAACTGGTTAAAAGATAGAAAGCAGAGGGTTGGGCTAAATGGCCAATTTTCCCAATGGAGAAAAGTGAATAGTGGTGTACCCTAGGGATCTGTGCTGGGTCCGCTGCTTTTTGACATATTCATAAATGACCTGGAAAGTGGAATAACGAGTGAGGTTATCAAATTTGCAGATGACACAAAACTATTTAAAGTTGTTAAAACCCAAGAGGATTGTGGAAAATTGCAAGAGGATCTTGATAAATTGGAAGACTGGGCATCAAAATGGCAGATGAAATTTAATGTGGACAAGTGCAAAGTTATGCACCTAGGGAAGAACAACCCAAACTATGGTTACACGATGCAAGGTTCCACATTAGGAACCACCACCCAGGAAAAAGATTTAGGCGTCATTCTGGATAGCATGTTAAAACCCTCGGCCCAGTGTGCAGCAGCAGCCAAGAGAGCAAATAGAATGCTAGGTATGATAAGGAAAGGAATGGAAAATAAAACAAAAGATATTATAATGCCTCTATATCGTTCCATGGTGAGACCACACCTTGAATATTGTGTGCAATTCTGGTCGCCGTATCTTAACCCTTTCCAGGCCGAGCCCAAAACTCTTGGGATCCAAAATTCTGACTAAATATTCCTATCAAATGGTATATAATACATGACCATAGCAGAAGGAAAATCACTATTAGAACATATTGAATAAGACGGGTGCAATTTTCCTGAAATATGCAAAAATAACCCAGCTACAGAATGTGGATTAAAAATTTAAAGTAGGCCTTGAAAGGGTTAAAAAGGATATAGCATTATTAGAAAAGGTTCAGAGAAGAGCCACCAAAATGGGAAAGGGGATGGAAGGATACTCCTATGAAGAAAGGCTAAAGGTTAGGGCTCTTTAACCTGGAAAAGAGACGGCTGAGGGGAGATATGATAGAAGTCTATAAATTAATGAACGGAGTGGAACGGGTAAACGTAGATAGATTGTTTACGTTATCAGAATATAGAAAGACTAGGGGACATGCAATGAAGCTACAGGGTAAACTATTTAAAACTAATAAAAGAAAATATGTCTTCACTCAACGTGTAATCAAACTCTGGAATTTGTTATCGGAGGATGTAGTAAAGGCTGTTAGTGTAGCTGGATTTAAAAAAAGGTTTGGAGACGTTCCTGGAGAAAAGGTCCATAAACCATTATTAAGAAGGGACCCAGGATATCAATGCTTGACCCAGTACAAGCATTGCGGAACCTTTTCTTTTGGGGAAACTGCTAGGTACGTATGACCTAGATTGGCCACTGTTGGAAACAGGATACTGGGCTTGATGGACCTTGGTCTGACCCAGTATTGTTCTGGGATGCAGGGCAGGCTGAGCTTACTGGGGCTTCTCCCAACGGTGTGGCTGAGGAGCCTACGACTTCTGCTGGGAGGCTTGAGGACCAGGAAAGTACCTGTGCTCGCAGGGGGTAGTAGGCCTTCTTCCAGCCTCCCCCCGATACCTCTTGTGATAGGGATCAGACATAGGTTTCGAGAGCCAGGTGAAAAAGATGTGATGCTTCACTATGACTCCAGAGTTCCCTCCCCCCTACCCTTGCTCTTGAAGGGGTTCTCTCCCCAGCACAGCACACCCAGCTCATCCCACACAGACTGCTGCAGGTCGGAAGACTAAGTGCAGTCAAGTCAATGCTAACTCCTGGCAACACAGCAGCTCCTGAGTTTCAATGGCAAAGTATGACCAGAAGTAGATTGCCAGGCCTTGTCTTCCGAGGCAAGGGAGGGTAAAGTGGCTTGTCCAAAAGTCACAAAATTTGCCAGTGGGAATTGAACCCCAAGCTCCTGGCCATTAGCTGTTTCTCTAATCACTAGGGTACTCTTCCACCCAGCGTCATACCTAGCCCTGTACAAAAAAATAGGGGCACAGTTAGGGCAGACTGCCGGCTTTGGCTCCACCCTCCCCCCCCCCCCCCCAAATTGCCTGTCCTTGTCCCACCACTGCTTTTCCTGTTCCCTTGGCAGCAGTAGCAGCAGTGAAGCAGACTCCAAATTAAAAAACACCACACACACACACAGGTCTTTCCGACTCCTCTTGCCTGGCTGGTCTGATCGATCCCTCCCTCCCTCCGATGCAAGCAAACATCAGCAGAGGGAGCAATCAGACCAGCAATGCAAGTGCAGAGTCAGAAAGTCCAGCGTGTTTTTTTTTGTTTTTTTTTAATTGGAGGTCTGTTGCCACAACAGGAAAAGCAGCAGCAGAGCAAGGGCACACTGGCAAGCAGCACAAAGGGGGAGAGGGGGAGCCAGCTGGACATGAAGAGGTGTGGGGTAAGATGGGGCAAATGACAAACGTGTGATGTCGGGGGGGGGGGGGTGCTAGTTTTGCCAGTCGCACAGGGTGCATTTATGGCTTGGTACAGTCCTGCCTCCACCTCCAGTTACCCCAAGGGGAGGAAAGGACAAGCCAGCAAAAGCACACAAAAGATATCAGTCAGGGACATGCTCTAGTACAGCTGATGCATATGTACCCTGGCCGTGAGCATGAAGCTCCAGAAGCACCTCCTTCCAAAGGAGTCAAACAACCGAGCTTCCCTACCCAGAGGCATCAAGGAATGGCCCTTTGTGCTCTTGATACTTTTCAGGGCGGACTCCACCACTAAAGAATGGCATGGAAGCTGATGTTTCTCAACTTCTGGGGGTCTTCTGAACCCGGTACCTCATTTCCAGCCTCCTACTGACAAAGGGCAGAATGAAGGGGGGGGGGGGTTCTGCCACTTCCCCAGGTACAGCCCTTGTAGGATTCATTGCACCAGCACCTTAACTGCATCCTTAGGAGTCAAGGAGTAGTAGAGGAGCTTCAATTCTTTCATCCTGGATCCATCCTCCAACTCCACTAAAAAATGGGATGGCCTTGACTGTATCTCTCACAAGGTCTTGGGAGGACATATTCAGAGAGGGGAAAGGTTATGGAAATTACACTTACCTGGTAATTGAAGTTCCTGGAGGGTCCAGTTTAGTCCTCCACATCCGGGTAGTGCACCTCCTCCTGCAGCAAGGAGACTGGACCAATCAACTCTTTAGAACCGTAGCCTGCATACTGCTGGAACTCCCATGAGCCCTCCAGTGAACTAGTAACAAAGCAGACTAAATAAAGAACAGATTAAAGAAAGGACAGAAAATCAGAAAGTACCCATTAAAGCGTTGCAGATCCCCCTCCCCAAATGAGAGGACTGAAACGCTGCACCTTGCTTCAGCTCCCGGACCCGAATACCGACAGTCAACACCGGAAGCTGAGGAAACAGAAAGAAGTCTGAGAACGAAGACGAGGAAACAAATTCTATGGAACACCAACCCAAGGGAGAATGGTGTCCTTCGTCTTTTTTTTTTTTATAGTAAACGCATAGGCGCAGTAAGGTAACTGAGAGCAGAGTAGAACGGTCAGAGCGCGCCGCCAAGACTGAGCAACAAATTCCGGGCGGGAAGGAGGACTAAACTGGACCCTCCAGGAACTTCAATTACCAGGTAAGTGTAATTTCCATTTCCTGAGCGGGTGTCCAGTTTAGTCCTCCACATCCGGGATGTACCAGAGCAGTTAACAACGGGGGGGATCTTGGCACACGGCGCGCAAAACCGCAGATCCAAAACTGGTATCCCGAGCCGCTGACACATCCAAACGGTAATGTTTACTAAAAGCATGGAGGGAGGACCACGTCGCCGCTCGACAAATTTCCAGCGGAGAAACGAGACTATGCTCCGCCCAAGACGTGGCCTGCGCCCTAGTAGAATGAGCTCGCAACCCCAAGGGAACAATCTTTCCCTGTAGAAGATAAGCCGATGCTATTGCTTCTTTAATCCACCGAGAAATGGAGGCCTTAGCCGCTGCTTCCCCTTTCCGCAGACCCCCATACAGCACGAACAAACGATCCGACTTCCGAAAGGGCGCGGACACCTTGAGATACTGACGTAGGACGCGACGTACATCAAGCTTATGAAGCACCGAGCTGGACGCGGAAGACGAACTCGGAGCGAAAACCGGCAAAACTACTGGCTGATTCACGTGAAAGGGAGACACCACTTTAGGCAAGAAAGAAGGAACCGTCCGCAGAATCACCCTATCGCTAAGAAAGGATAAAAAGGGAGCTTTACCAGAAAGCGCTTGCAGTTCAGAGATACGACGCACCGAGCAGATGGCAACGAGAAAGACTGCCTTCAAGGTCAAATCCTTTACAGAGGCACTGCGGAGAGGTTCAAAGGGCGCCCGAGCCAAAGCTTGTAGCACCAGGTTCAAATCCCAGGGTGGCAAGACAACCCTGCGAGAAGGGCGTAACCGAAAGACAGCTCTGAGAAAACGCCGTACGTCCACATGAGAGGTAAGAGGGACGTCGTGAATCTTGCCGCAATAGCACACCAGAGCAGCAATTTGGACCTTTAAAGAGCTTGCGGCGAAACCCTTGTCAAAACCGTCCTGTAAAAAACTAAGAATGACCGCAACGGAAGAAGTGGCAGCGCGGACTGCATGCCGGGAACACCAATCCTCAAAGATCCGCCAAATCCGAACATAAGTGAGGGAGGTAGAAGGTTTCCGCACACGCAGTAGAGTGGAAATAACCGCTGGGAAATACCCTTTCTTCTTCAACCGAGCCCTTTCAATGGCCATACCGTAAGCGAGAACCGATCCACCTGAGGCATGCGCAGAGGTCCCTGCACGAGGAGATCCACGAGGGGCGGAAGTTGCCACGGCACGCCGTCGAGCAGCCGGACCAGATCCGCATACCACGGGCGACGGGGCCAATCTGGCGCTACTAAGAGGACCGTTCCGCGGTGGGCCTCGATGCGCTGAACCACCCTGCCAATCAGAGCCCACGGAGGAAAAACATACAGAAGTTCGAATTCGGGCCACGGCTGGAGAAGGGCGTCGATATCCTCGGACATTCGCTCCCGTCGTCTGCTGAAGAAACGACTCGTCTTGGCTGATGCGAACATCGCCATGAGATTCATGATGGGTGGACCCCACCGACGAACTATCTGAGCAAAAATCTGTGGGTGCAACTCCCACTCGCCGGCGTCTATTCGCACCCGACTGAGAAAATCTGCCATGACATTGACCTTTCCAGCGATATGCGCTGCCGAAATGGCCAGGAGACGCTTTTCCACGCAACCAAAAAGCGCGTCCGCCTCGACTTCCAGGGGCATGCTGCCGGTGCCGCCCTGCCGGTTGACGTACGCAACCGCCGTCGCGTTGTCCGACAGATCCCAAACCGCTCGACCGCGGACTGACTCCTCGAAAGCGTGAAGTGCAAGTCGTATTGCTCGAAGCTCGAGCCGGTTGATCGACCACCGAGCCTCCTACGGAGACCAGGTCCCCTGTGCAAACCGGCCCTGACAGTGGGCTCCCCAGCTGGAGAGACTCGCATCCGTGATGACCGGCAACCAGAGAGGCTGCTCCAAGGGCGCTCCCGTCCGAAACGAGAGCGGGGACAGCCACCATTGTAACGCCCGCCGAACCCGGAGGGGACATGACAAACGGCGGTTTAGAGAATCCAACTGATGGGACCAACGACGCAGCAGCTCACGCTGAAGCGGTCGCATATGAAATCGGGCCCACGGAACCACTTCCAGAGTCGACGCCATGGTGCCCAATAATCGGAGATACCACCAAGCCGAAGGAGCGGGGTCCGACAGAAACATCCGCAGCAGCTGATGCAAGTCCTGGACCCGGCGACCGGGGAGAGACACTACTCCCGTAACCGTATTGAAGCAAACCCCCAGATATTCGAGATGTTGAGACGGCACCAGCTGACTCTTGTGAACGTTGATCACCCAGCCGAGATTCTGCAGCAGACGAACGACCCTGTCCGTGGCTCGCAAACTCTCCTCCGCGGATTTCGCTCTGATCAGCCAAACGTCGAGGTAGGGGTGCACCAGAACCCCCTCCTTGCGTAATGCCGCCGCGACTACCACCATCACCTTGGTGAAACTGCGAGGCGCGGTGGCCAGGCCGAAAGGTAGAGCTTGGAACTGGAAGTGTCCCCAGGGAAATGCGAAGCGGAGAAACTTCTGATGAGCGGGCCGAATGGGAATATGCAGATAAGCCTCGGTGAGATCTAGAGAAGTCAAGTACTCTCCCTGTCGCACGGCGACAATGACGGAACGGAGAGTCTCCATCCGGAAATGTGGTACCCGTAGACAGCGATTCACGCCCTTGAGATCGAGAATAGGGCGGACGGAGCCGTCCTTCTTTGGCACCACGAAATAAATGGAGTAGCGACCGAGACCGCACTCGTCCGCAGGGACTGGGACGACAGCCCCCAGCGCTAACAAGCGATCCAAGGTCACCCGAATGTCCCGCTCCTTTTGCGACCCCTTGCAGGGAGAGAGGACAAAGGAATCCGTTGGAGGGATGGCAAAATCCAACGCATAGCCGTCTCTGACTATCTCGAGAACCCAACGGTCCGAAGTAATGTGGGCCCAAGAGGGAAGAAAGTTGCGAAGACGTCCGCCGATAACTTGAACCCCCTCCGGAGCCCGCCTCATCTCATTGCGATTTACGACTGAAGGAGGAGGCGGCAACGGAGGCAGCGACGGAGAAGCCCCTGCCAGCTCCCCAGAAACCTCGAAAGGACTCGGCCTCGCTGGGAATTCCAAAGGCGGGTGGACCGAAATCTTCGAAAATCCCGAAAGGAACCCCGAAGCGCTGGTAAAGTTCTAACCGACTTGGGCTTGTCCTCTGGAAGCCTACCACCTTTGGTCTCACCCAAGTCCTTCACCAACTTGTCCAAGTCTTCCCCGAACAGCAACTTACCCTTAAAGGGAAGTTTGCAAAGGCGAGACTTGGAAGAAGGATCGTCGGCCCAGTTACGCAACCAAAGAGATCTGCGCGCCACCACCAACGAGGCCATACTATTCGCCATGGTACGGATCAAATCATAATGGACATCCGCCAGATAAGCAGAACCCGACTCCAGGCGAGTAACCTCGAGCAACGCTTGTTGGTCCAAAGAAGAATTCTGACGCAAACGCTGAGCCCATCGCAAAGAGGCCCTAGCTATCCAGGCTGCACAAATGGAAGCTTGAAGCGATAAAGCATTGGTCTCGAATGCTTGCTTCAATAAACCATCGACTTTTTTGTCCTGAATGTCCTTCAAGGCAGCACTGCCTTCCACCGGAATAGTGGTCTTTTTGGTCACCGCAGATACCGCCGCATCAACTCGTGGAGACTTGAATTTCTCTTTATCCTCGTCTTTCAACGGGTAAAGGCGATGCATCGTCCGGATGCCCTTCAAACCAGCGTCCGGATGGTCCCACTCGGTCTGAATCATCTGAGCAACCACCCGGTGAACAGGGAAGACCACCTGAGCGTCCCGAACTGCCTGAATAAGAGGATCCTCCAACACATCGGCCTCCCCAGGAACCGGCGCTGAGAGATTGAGCGTCTGAAGTGCTTCTGTGATAAGAGGAACCAACTCCTCCCTACGAAACACCCGAACAATCCTAGCCTGATCCTCAGGGTCTGGAAGCTCACCCTCTTCAAGGTCATCGACACTGCCCTCAAGGTCCGCATCCAGGCCGAGGTCTTGCACCTCGAACTCTGCTTGTACCAAGCCAACAGGGTGCGATTTCTTAGCCACCTTGGCGGGCGGCTCCGGCGGGGCCGCGACAGTCGTCAGAGGGACGAGAGCTGAGGGGGAGGCCTCAGGCCATTTGCCCAATTGCCCCAATTTGAACGCTTGATGCATAATGAGCATGAAGTCTGGAGAAAAATGAGTCAGAGAAGACGAAACATCTCCGTGCTCTACAGAGACCGCGGACCCCAGCGCCTGAGAGCCGGTAGCCACAGGCGGCAACAGAGGCCCCGGAGCAGTATCACCCTCAGCAGAGGGCGGAGTCACCAAGTGCTCCGCTGGAGAAGGGGAGCTCTCCTGATGTTCCACGCCCGAAGAGACTGCAGCACAGCTGGAGCAGAAACCAGCGGCAGAGACAGACCGCCTGCGCAAACCGCAGACCAAGCATTGTGGTTTGGAAGACATGGATAGAGGCAATCAGGGTCGCAGCTGAAGGAAGAAAGGAAACAGCACACCCTGAGACAGTCGGCAAGCAAGTGAGGGAACTGCTATGCCCCCCACAGAGCCCGCGGGCTGAACCCCTGTGAATGTTTTTACAGCTCTCTTGTCCCCTGCGTTTACGTTTTGTTTTGTTTTTTGTTTTTTTTTTCAAACCGAAACAAAAAAGAAACAGTTATAAGCGCCCCAAAATAGCAGAGAAGGCAAAACGCTAGGAAATTAAAAGAATTGTGAACCCTCAAAGGCAAAAAACCGCCAAAAAAGAAATCCAAAATGGCCGCCGCGAGTGAGACGCGCTGAGGAAAAAAGGAGCGCCAAAACCGAAGAAAATAATGAAAGAAAATAAAACACCGACGACAAAGAAACTGCGCCGAAAAAAACCACTTACCCTGAAATCATGCAAAGGCAAGTGTCAGGACGGACTCTCCACAGGACCGGAGCAGAGGAGAGAGCCTGTGAACTGCAGGGCAGACAGCACCGGATCGCAGCCGGAGTGCCTGGCAGCGTGCTCAGAGAGATCTTAAGGCAGAAGAGCCGCGGGTAAACTGATGCTGCCCCCGAACAGTCCTGGGGGAGCGATCAGAGCACCGGTGAAGACTGCTAGCAGGGAACCCGGAGCGAAGGGCAGTACCGTTGAGCCTCTTGAACTGCGGGAAGCCCCATGGGTCAGAGACACGCTCTGTAAAGGGGTTGTTTTTTTTTTTGTTTTTTTTTTTAAACTCAATTAAAGCGACAGCAGCTAGAAAAAAAAGAAAACTAAAGTAAAGTAAACCAAACTGGAGAAAACCCCAACTAGAAAAAAGAAGTGAGCCTAGCTCCAGGCTCACACCACCTCCTGCTGCAAGGAGACTGGACACACTGGAGGGCTCATGGGAGTTCCAGCAGTATGCAGGCTACGGTTCTAAAGAGTTGATTGGTCCAGTCTCCTTGCTGCAGGAGGAGGTGCACTACCCGGATGTGGAGGACTAAACTGGACACCCGCTCAGGAACTGTCCGATTCCACATCAGCATCCATGGATATCGGAGTAACTCAGACTCTGCCCAGAGCTCCCTCCGACCTTGAGGCAGGTGGGAGCATTGACAGGATTGATAAGGCATAGAGTGCTTTCCACTTGCACTAGGACAACAGATGCTTGACACTTGAGAAAAATGACCCTGCTAAGAACTGCCATTGGGTCTCCCCAATGCCAATGCCTCCGCAGGCAGAGTATGTGTTTCAAGGATCGGCTGCACCATGGTCAATTTATTTATTTAACAGGCTTTTATATACCGCCTCTTCCTGAGATCAAGGGTGGTTTTCATGAAAAATCACAGCAAATTTTGCATTAAACTTTGAAACTATGTACAGTTAACTTGTTATAACTATATACAATAAACTATGTAAAGTATGGACAAAAACATATGTATCATGAAGTTTTATGTATCATTATTTTATGAACTTGCATAGCCATGTGAAGTTGCTTTATAGTGCTTCAAATTTCTTGGGATTTGGGGACACAATCGTCAAAATGTTCAATGAATAGAAATGTCTTTAAATCCTTCCAGAATTGCAGGTCGTCTTTTGTAGCTCTTAAGTCATTGGGGAGGGAGTTCCAAAATATTGGGGTTAATGCAAGAGAAGGCTCTGGAGCTGGTGCATTGGTTTGTGTTGCGGATGTGGGAGGGTATTCTATAGGTGTTTTTGGAACAATGTCAATGACAATGCCTTGGTACTGAAGAACCAGCCAGCTATTGCTGCAGCATAAATGCAGGCCTCAAATGCCCAAAGGCAAAAGCATTCCTCCATGGCTGCTTATTCCGAAGACAGTCCAACAAAGGCAGGCACAACACTCACAAAAGCAACACAAAAACAGGTCCAGAGCAAGTAGTACTAGAAGAACTTCCTCGTAGACAAGGTGGTCAAACCTGGGAAACAAAGCCCAATACGTCCATGTTTCAGCATGATCATCAGGGGCTACAAACTGTATGAAAACAATAGAATACAATAAACTGAAAGTATAAAGATAATAAAATCAATGTTGATTAAATAAAAACATTACAATGTACCAAAGATAAATCTTATATCTCAAGATAAACCCCCCCCCCCCCGACAAAGATAAAAGCTATTTGAAAACTTTTTTATATAAATAAATAAGCCATAAGAAACTAATACCATAAATAATGAGCATAAAATTATAAATAAATCCACATAAAAGCGGTTGATAAACAATGTGACTATATTTGAGTAGGTCCAATAATTCAAATACCTGGGATTGCTGGTATAGGAGATGAAGGTGGCATCCATCACTGAAGTCCTCAGCAGGACTGGCCAGGCAACAGTAGCATTTGCCCCACTCAAATGGTGCCTCTGGAAGGCGGCAAATATCTCCACCAAGACCAAAATTCACCTCTTCCAAACACTGATCCTGCCAATTCTCCTGTATGGATTGGAAACATGAATTCTGCTCAAAACTGACTTGAATAAACTCAAAGCCTTTCAAATGCAATGCTCGAGACAGATTTTGGGCATCTCTTCGTGACTGCTATCAAAATGAGACAATTCGGACAAGATGTGACCATCACTCCTCAGTCGAAAAACAAATCCAAAAAACACAGACTACACTAGTTTGGCCACGTTTGCAGAATGACCACCAGTCGGCTGCCATACAAACTCCTCTGGCAAGAGCAATTTGTCCACTGGAGGGTTCAACAAGCAGCACCAAAGAAAAACATGGCTCAAACACATTGAGGAAGACCTAAGAAAACCAATGACTGACCATCAATGAGGCCAGAAATGTTGCCACTGATCGCCAAGATTTGAAGCGTATTGTGAGCAACACACAGAATCCAGCAGCAACTACAGCAGCATGTTTACCGAGAGGATGGCCTTTCCAAATGCCAGCTAGGGATTAAAAAGGAAGAAGTTTACCCATGGAGTAACGTAACATAGTAAAGAGGAGTCAAAAGATATAGGCAGTGTTAAAGGGACAAAACTGTACCATCTATTGATCCTGAAGTGAAAGAAATCTAATAAGGGATCAGAGAACAAAAAATGAGAGCACAACATATCGCAAAAAACATTCATTCATGAAATCATAGAAAACATGCGATGCCAGAGAAGCGCATTTAATAGAAAGCATTTTATAATTAGTCCAAATTATGAAATGTGGGCATTAAAGTGTGTAATATCTTATTTTCTGAGTACAGATTATATTTTAAATCTCAGGAATTGAATAGTGAAGGAATGGCTGCATGAACAACCGGAGGCCAGGAGAACTTTAGACAGTCGGTCCATCAATGTATGGCACTCTAAATTATGAGGAACGTGTATAAACAAAAAGGTAAAAAATTAACAGATTTTTACTTATTCTTGTGTTTCGTAAACAGTTAAGAATCCACAGATTTTAAACTGCAATCCTAGTATCTGAACCCTACAAGTGCAACCATAGTTATTAAAAACCGGCTAAAAGTGAACTTGTATAGTGGTGTAAAAAGCAGCATCTAAAATGTGATTAAAAACTAATGGGTTTATAGTGCAAGTTCATTTAGGATATGGAATAAAACTAACAGTATTAAAATTACAAAATATATTGCATATTGTTTAAGCGTCCGATTGTTACCATAAGTAAACTGCAAAAGTGTAGTCTCGCAGGCTATTTGAATAGGCAATAAGGAGGCTACAAATTAAAGAAATACATTGAATCGATCTAATACCAAATAGAAACAGACCATAAACAACCAACCTCTTGTGGCTACTGTACCTGATATGTAGCGGCACTATCATTGAAACACATTTGCACATCAAAGTCAGTAAGAAAGAAAAGCAGTGCGCTGGCTCAGCATTTAAGGAAACCGTTTTGCGCCAAATATAGTAATCATGAAAACCTGTAAACAACCAGAGGAGGGTCTATGTTGGAGGCAAGGCTGTGTGATACTATTTCAGTGATGTTAACAGATACAAGTGAAGATTTATTTATTTTATTTAAAAGGATTTCTATACCGCCTTCTCCTTTAATCAAGGTGGTCTCCACAGCAAACAATCATAAGACTGATTTAGGTGTGTTCATGCAATGATACGGTGTGTGTGTGTACGTGGTAGTGTTCCGTAAATTCCATTTGAGCTATTTACATAGTGCGCTATTATACATTCATATGTACATGGGGCAGGCATGGTGAGTAGTTCATGTGACGTCCCCGTAGTGCTCAATGAATAGTGTAGTCTTCAGCTGCTTTCAAAACTCTTTGATGTCTGTTAGTCGAAGTTCGTTTCGGAGGTTGTTCCAAATTGTTGGTGCAGCCAGGGAAAGGGCTCAGTCTGCGGTGTCTTTGCGGACCCTGGTGAGATCTTTTGATGTGTTGACGCGGTTGGCGGTACCCTTCCTCCTTGGTCATGTGCTTCTGTCCAGTTGTATGAATGTTTGTAAGCTGTGGGCTGATGACTGTTTGATTTTGAATATGTTTATGATTGTCTTGTATTTGATGCGTGATCTGATTGGGAGCCAATGTAAGTCTTTCAGGACTGGTGTGATGTGTTCTTGTCTTGCTGTGCCAGATATTAAGCATGCTGCTGTATTTTGTGCCAGTTGCAGCGGTCTGAGTGTTTATTTTGGGAGACCGAGGTAAATTGGGTTGCAGAAATCTAGCAGTGGGGTTATTAGGGCCTGGAAGACTGTGCGGAAGTGTTCTGGGGCGAGGAGGGGTTTGAGTCGTCGGATTAGTTTCATTCTGTGGTATGCGCTTTTGGTGGTTCTGCTTATGTGAGATTGTAGATTCAGTTCGTTGTCCAAAGTCACACCAAGGTATTTTACTTCCGGTTTTATTGGTATGGTTGTGTCCTTTATCTTGATGTCAGGTGGGGGGACGAAGTCGGTGTTTCGGGTGATGATTAGTGCCTCGGTCTTGCTGTAGTTTATGGTCATGTTGTTGTCTTGAAACCAGCTGGTCATGTGTATGAGGCAGCTTGTTATTTTGGAGTAGTCTGGGTTGTCAACTGTGATAGGTGTGTATATCATGATGTCATCGGCATATATTGTATACTGTATGTTGTGCTCTTTCATGATGTCGCATATTGGCTGGATGTAGATGTTAAATAAAAGTGCTGATAAAGCGGTTACTTGTGGTACTCCTTGCAGTACTTTTATGGGTCGTGATGTGTTGGGTCCGATCTTGACCTGTATCTGTCTGTTAGGTATGATTGGAACCATTTCAGCGCGGCTCCTTGTAGTCCAATGTTCTGTAGTCTTTCCAATAGAGTTCTGTGATCCACTGTGTCAAATGCTGATGAGATGTCGATGAATATCATTAGTATTCCGTTCTTGCAGTTGTCTATATGGCAGAGTATGTTGTTGAAGAGGTATAACAGGAGTGTTTCAACCCCGTGGTTGGGGCGGAAACCATGTTGGTTGATGTCTAGTGGGGGCGTGGTTGTCAATATGGTCTTGTAGTTGATGCTGTACCGCCTTCTCCATTATTTTTGCCAGTAGTGGTATGCTTGAGATTGGCCTGTATGCTGCTGGATTGTTCTTATTGAGTGTTGATTTCTTTGGGATAGGTCTTATTTTGGCGAGCTTTAGTTGGTTTGGCATGCTTCCTTGGGTCAGAGAGCTGTGCACCATCTTGTGTATGGTGTGGATGAAGTGTGATTTTGTGGCTTTGATCCATGTCACTGGGCATGGGTCTGTTGGAGCCGTGCTTGCATTGAGTGTGGTGATGATGTGAGAGAGCTGCTCAGTGAAAGGGGTGCTGAAGGTGTCCCATGTTTTCATGGGTGTGGTTAGCTTAGTAGGTGTGTTTGACTTTGGTTGTAAGGCTGAGTGGAATTTTTCTTGGATGTGGTCTGCAAATGTTTGTGGGTATATTTGGACTTCGCTTTCTGCTTTCTGTTCCATGGTGAGGGTTTTTATAATTTCGAAGAGCTCTCTAGGTTTGTTGTTGGATGTGAGTATAATGTTTGTGTGGTATTCACTCTTTGGTTGGTTGATGAGATCGTTGTATTGTTTTTGCTTTGTTAGGTATAGTTCCCATGTATTGTTTGACTTGTCTCTCCATCACCATTCTAACTTTGAGTTCCTTCTTTTCGCTCTGTATGCTTTTTGAGTACCATGGCTTGTGATGTAATTTGTTGCGGCGGGTTTTCTTGTGTCTGTGTTCGGTGGCTTTGGCGGCATCGTTTATGATGTTGTTCCAGTTTTTGATTTGAGCTTCTGGATCCTCTGCTTCTGAATTCAGGTGTGGTATAGTGTCCTGAAGGAATTGGTCCGTCGAAGCTCTTGAATCTTCTTTGCATGGTTGGGTTGTCCGGGTTCTCGTCTTGTTTTCGTCCTTGTGTCACCACATTTATTTTAATTAGGTGGTGGTCTCACCATGGTACTGGTGTGATGGTGGGGGTTGAGATGAGTCCTCTGTATTAGGTAGTTGGGTGTGAAGATGAGCTCTGGTGAAGATCCATGTCTGTGTGTTGGTGTGTTGATTATTTGGGTGTATTGAAAGGAACTCATCGCTTGAAGGAACGCTTCTGCATCTTTGGTGTTGGTGGATTGAGAAGATAGAAAGTTTTGAGTGGAACGACAATTAGTCCCCAGCACTTTTAGATGAAACAGCAGTATCAGCCTCTAGCATATGAATCCATTTTAAAATACAAAATAAAAACACAGATTCATAATTTAACAAGTTTTGATATACCGTCTTTCTACAAGTCAAAACGATTTACATAGAACTCAGTGAAATACAATGAACACATTAAATAGAACAATTATGAACATTTACAGTGAATTTGAACATGTTAGAGATAACAGTCTACAGGCTTGATTGGACCCGTACAGTGGGCTATGATTTGTATGTGTAAATGGGCGAGCACTTGCAAAAAAAAGCCCACTAGTATAAAAGAAATCAATTGAATACTGAAAAGGAGCAGCAAAGTCAAAAGACTAAAAAGATGACTATTTTGAGATTGAGAAAAAAAATCAGAAACCTTGGAATAAAGGTATAAGCCAAGTAACAGATTGGCGAGTAGGGGGAAGGGGAGGGCGGGGTGGAGGTTGGTGTATTATGGGACATCCTATTTCATTTTAGGTCTATTCAATAAGCGTTTCTTTAATTTGTAGCCTTCTTATTGCCTATTTGAATAGCCTCCGAGTCTACCCTTTTGTGATTTACTTATGGTAACAGATCGGCTGCTTACATAACATGCAATATATTTTGTATTTTAATACAGTCAGTTTCATTCCATATCCTAAATGTACTCACACTATAAACCCATTAGTTTTTAAACCACATTGTAAATGCCATTTTTTACACCACTATATGAGCTCACGTTTAGCTAGTTTTTAATACATATGGTTGTACTTTTAGGGTTCAGATACTAGGATTGCCGTATAAAAATCTGTGGATTCTTAACTGTTTTATTTTTACTTATTCTTATGTTTCTTAGTTTCTAATTTTTTACCCATTATACACGTTCATCATAAATTAGAGAACATTGATGGACAGACTCCATCTAAAGTTCTCCTGGCCTCCGGTTGTTCATGCAACCATTCCTTCACTATTCAATTACTGAGCTTTAATATATGATCGGTACTCCGTGAAAATAAAAGATATTACACACTTTAGAGCCCACGTTTCATAATTTGGACAAATTATAAAATGTTCTCCATTAAATGTGCCTCTCTGGCATCACATATTTTCTATGATTTCATGAATGAATGATTTTTGCGATATGTTGTACTCATTTTTTATTCTGATCCCTTTCACTTCAGGATCAGTAGATGGTAGTTTGTCCTTTACCACCACTGCCTAGTAAGTTTTTTGACTCCTCTTTGCTATGCTATATTACTCCATGGGTAAACTTCACAAATATAGTCACCTATTGTTCATTATCTTTTATGTGGTTTTACTTATAATTTTATGCTCATTATTTGATATTAGTTTCCTATGGTTTCTTATATTTATTTATATACAATTTTCTTCAAGTAGCTTTTTTCTTTGTTTTTACCTTGCAGTATAAGGTTCATCTCTGGTACACTATAATGTTTTTAGTTTAATCAACATTGATTTTATTATTTTTATACCTCCATTTATTGGATTATGTTATTGTTTTCATACGGCTTGTAGCCCCTGACGAAGGCCATGCAGAAACATGGCTGTATCTGGCTTCCACCCCCCCAGGTTTGACCTCCTTGTCTACAATAAAGTTCTTCTAGTACTACTTGCTCTGGACCTTTTTTTGTGCCTATTTTGAAGACCTTAGGCCTAAGCAGCTTCGACCAATGTCTGGCATCCCTGCAGGGGAATCAGGACATCAGTGGTCAGGAAACGTCAGTGCCCTCTCCAAGCTGTGGAGGTTGCTTCCTCTCTCCAGGGTCACTTGAGCAGGCTGTTCACGGCCAGCACTCTCAACATTTCGTCAGGAAGAGCTTTGATGCAGATGCACCTGGGATGTAGCCCAGTGCTCAGATGTCCCACTTCGATGCAGATGGAATCTGGGTAGAGTCCTTTTTCGACTCCAAGCAGAGACAGACTGACAGCCAATACTCCAGGGCATCATGAGCGCTCAACTCCGATTGAACCTGAGGCTCTTCCAATGTTGGGTCAGGAAGGGCTTCGATGCCAATGCACATGGGACTTAGTCCAGTGCTCAGATGGTCCACTGATACCAATGGAGTCTAGGGTAGAGATCTCTTTCAACTCCAGGCAGAGATCGATGTACTTTTGGTGGATGCTAGGGAAACCATTGAGAACAATGCTGGATCCAAAGATGCTGAAGTAGACTTCTGGCCAAGAGCTTTACTTGACCGCTCAGGCCGCACAGGATCTAGACTTTGGAGGCACCAGTTGTGCCCATCAGCGACTGACGCTGTGCCAGTTCCTAGAAAGAGGCCGTGGCAAAGCAATAGCTCAAAAGGAGACCAGAGGCCCTGCCACTGAATAGCAAGGCCACTCAAAAAGCGTGAAGCCTCATGGATGCCCCTCTCCAAAGAAATCTAGCAAAAGGCCAAAAGATCCATTCATTTTGAAGAGAAACAAGAGAATAGAGAACAATGAAAAAATAAGTTACCGAAAAAGTGCCAGAATCAAAGGCAGAACCACAAGCAACAGACCAAGCGCTAACGATAGCAGGCAGAAAAGTTAAAAACCAATCATAAGAGAGACCCCTGGAGGAGAAAAACAAAATGTTTATTGGTGGATGACAGCACTGTTCCCTCTAAGCTGTGCACGTGTGCGCATGCACACACACCTCACCGAGTGAGCGCACATACTTGGAGTGGAGGAGTGGCCTAGTGGTTGGGGCAAAGTACTTCGGGCCGGAAGGTCGGGGGTTCAAATCCCACTAGAGGACAGCAACCTTGGGCCGGAAGGACTGCGGTTTCTAGTCCCACAGGTGCTCCTTGTGGTCTTGGGCAAGCCACTTAACCTTCCATAGCCCATGTTCCCTGTAAAATAGTTCTCTGTGTGCTGTGCTTTCCTGTCTAATCAATGTGTTTATACCTCAAAAATGTCCTGTCATGATTTGACAATTTCCAATCTGTAATCAAACCGCTGCTGATCGCTGGAAGTAGCGGTATACAAATGTATACTAAATAAATAAAATAAAAATACTTTACAATAGAGCGCACAAAAATTACAGTTCTGATTCTGATAGAAAACACAGACGTCAAACTTTAAAAGTTGTGTATTTACGGTTTTCACAAGTTCTACAATATTTTCTAGTGCAATCAATGTGGTGTACATACTGTATTCTGACGTGCAGTCAAATTTTAAAGTATATAACTGAGTGTCGTTATGTGGCGCACAAAAATTTAACCTTCCTTCAAAAGCTGCACAGCTGATATTTTATGCGCACACAGCCTACAGAAAATTAGAGGGAACATTGGATGACAGTCACCTCTGTGGGGCTCTGTGGAAAATTAAGATGGCACCGCAACAAGCGAGAATGCAGGCACGCAGGCATGATAGAGCCTCCCAAAAGTTAGAAGCTGGGGAGCATTCCCGCATAGGGCACCATAGACGAGATCACCCATATGCGAGGGCGTCATTCCTGCTTGTCCACAGAGAGAATTTCATACAAAGAAATACTTAAGCTTTCAATCAGGTCACCAAAATTTTCATACAGCGATGGAAGAATACATTTTGTTCATTTGTTCTCTCAAATTTTAGTTTAAAAGGACTGAATTCAAATGCCACTCTTGTAGGTATATCAACACCTCCCAATTCCTTGTTTTGAAGGTTGGGATAACCTGCATGGAGGAGCTATGTTATAACCCCATTATCAATTATTGGTGAAAGGCGGTATATAAATGTAGCTAAATAAACACAAGGTTTTGATAGTAGATTGGATTATTACAAATCTTTGTGGTAAAAGCTGAATTTTTAATTTTGTTTATTCATTTGATATATCACCATTGTAAACTACTGTGCTGTGCTGTCAAATATAAACACATTTTAAGTCAAAGCATAGGGGCAGCATAAAGACATCACATTAGACAACACGGGATATGAAGAGCAAAGAAAAGATACAGTAGTAATAGAACTATAGAAAGCAATTGAAGTAAGCAGAAAAGTTATGGTGAAAGTGGACTGGGACGAGTATAGGTAACATTAAAAGACAAACAAGGAAGTATTAGCACTGATGTCTCAAGGATTATGAAGGGAGGCTGGGCTGCCAAAAGGTCAAGTTAAGAAGTTCCAATAAAGTGGGAGTGGGGAATAAGGAATCAGAAAATCCAAAAGATATGCCAGCTGCTTAATAAGGAGAACAAAGCCAAGTCTAGGATTTTGAATTTCATCATGTAAGCCAAAGCAAGCCAATGGTAGCTGGCTGAAGAGGGATGGCATGGATGTATTTGTAAACATCACTAAAGGCTCATGGCAGCATTCTGAATAAGTTACACAGTATATCTTTCAAATGTCTAAGGTGGCACTCCTGTAGATTAGGCAGCTAACAAACGAGTACAGAAACAGTTTAAGGTACTTCTTTCCTCAAAAAATGTATCAAGGGGTGAATTTTGCAGAGATGATTCTTCTTCAAGAGGTGAAATGTGCAGGTGAAAAATTAACTGAAAATCTAGAGTGATATGTTTCCTTTAATAGGATTTGGCTTCCTAGGATTCAAAGGAGGGCAGAACTTTCTTCATATCCATAGTGCTTCTGATTTTCACAAGTTAAAAGGCACATTTTAGAAAAGCCATCTAGGTGTCCCCTGGGACATACTTATTTTATTTATTTAGCTGCATTTATATCCTGCTTTTCACCAGGTCAAAGCCCTAAACTCTATGGGAGGGGCAGTAGGGAAGGTGGACACGTGAAAAAAGTGTTCTAAAATCAACCTCTCCTCCCAATGAGACAAATGTCTCTGTACATATACAGAATAAAGCCCCAAACATATATGTGCAAGGACAAACAATTTTAGAAACATGCATGTGTGAAATATGAACATGTGCAGAACTGGCAGATGCATGTTCTGAAATGCTGCTATACACACATGGATGTTGCCACATACACTTCCGAGCCTGCCATTTTGAAAACAGGGACATGCAGTGCCTTGGCAGGATACAAAGAGGCATCAATATTCACCTGATGTCCTATGAGGGGGAGAAAATTATCATGGTGGTAAAGAGGGAATGCCCCGGTCATCCCTATTCTTCAGAGCTGGCAGAAACAAGCACTTTTGAAATGCCTATTCATGTCAAGGAGCAAGGTCTAGATATGGGCATGTCTACTGGCAGTTTTAAACATGAAACACCATTGTGAGATCAGAGACACAAGACTTTTTGTTGCAGTCAGACACTCCTCCAACCACATCCCCATGCAATGTGGATATGGATTACTCCAGACAAGTATAAATTCGGGTCTTTTTAAAATAACTGTTGGGACATGGATTTGATTTGTACACGTGCAGTGTGTTTTCAGATGTGCAACTCATGAATAGCTTCTAAAATGACCCCCTAAAGTTCCATCTATGATGCGTGTCAATCAGTAACTGTGTCTAAGCAAGACTTAAATGATACTGGATTGATAATATGATGACTTTCGTCTGCAAGAAGGACCCAGGAAGAGCAAGCAGGCAAGGTCCATAGACTGGCTCGCCAATAGATATGGTACTCTGGGTCAGGAAAATCATGCAGGGGTCTTCCACCTGAAGCAACTCCCTTCCCTGCAGATTACACTCATTACTAGGGATGAGTAATGGCTCTCCAAGATCTACCTGGCTAATTTTTATGGACTTGTCAAAGACTCTTAAATCCTGCTGTTAGCCACCTTGACCACATCCTCCAGCAATATATATCACAGCTTAATCACAGGTTGCGTGAAAAAAAACTTTTTACAATTTGTTTTCAATGTAGTGGTCATTGGTTTCATGGAATGTCCTTATCTGTGAGTTGTTTAAAGGTTAAACCACCATTCCCTATTTAATCATTCCATCCCACTCATGATTTGAGAGACTTCAATCATATTCCCTCTCAATAGTCTTTTCTCCAAGATGAAGAGCTTTAACCTACTGCCTTTCTTGTTCTACCCACTACCATTTTGTTACCTTTGCAGGATCTTTTCTAGTTCTGCTATATCATTTAAGATTGAGCAATAAGAATACACGATACTTAAGATGAAAGTTGCACCAAGGACCTATACAGAGACAAAGATATTCTTGGGTTTGCTACCACTTTTTTTTAAGCAGTCACCGCACATTGAGCTGTAACTTAACATATTGTCCATGACAACTAAGATTTTTTTTTTATGACAACTCACAATGCAGTATTTTGTACCTACTGTTAAGATTATTTTTCCCTGTTTCCCTTGATTTGCACTTGCAGAGTTTTCTTTAAAAATAAAAAAAAATATATATATATTTTTTTTTAAAGAGCAGATTGTATGTTATGTTTGGTCTACGCTCTGGAATGACCAGACAGAGGAAGTGCAGTTATTTGTGAAAATCAAACATCAAAAAGTCAGTCATTTTGCCTAGGTTTTTAAGGCTGTAAATTTAAATGATCATTGAAAAAATTACAGGTAAAAAATTCTCTTGTAGTGTTTAATTGTATGAAATGTATGTTTATATTGTTTTGGCTTTTTACTATCTCATGTAATCTAATAAATTGGTAAGGTGGGAATAGTCTTTACTGAATCTATGCTGGCTCATTCCCATTAAGCTGTATCTGCCTTCCTCTGTATATAGCCTGCAGGACAGAATCACAGACCCGCTTCCCCTGGCCCATGCCATCGCCACCAAGGCCAAACTCCTATGAGCCCACATCATCTCTCTCCCTGCCCTCCTTCAACCCTCCCCCCACCTCTCCCTCCCTTCTAATAATGGACCTTTTCACTTGCCTTTACTTTCAGGGGTGGCTGGCCTCAAAGCCTTTCGCTCTGAAGCATCCCAACCCCATCAGATATCAAGTGGCAAGTCAGAGGCGGCAGGATTTAGCATGTTCTCTGAACAGCAGGATAAACCCTCACATTTGGAAGGTTCATTAGAGTCCACACAGGAACTCTCTCTGTTTTTATTCTATAAGTTTCAGAAATCTCACCGCATATGTGCCTTTTACTGCCTGCTGACACAGTGCCTGAACTCATTCTTATGAAGAGCTTAGCAGCCAACTCCAAGGGCAGGTGGGATGGTAGCAAGGACTTATCCTGCTGTCCGCAGAGAACATCTGCTACAGGTAAGTAAAAGGTAGTTTACTCACCTGTAACAGGTTCTCTCTATGGACAGCAGGAATGAGTCCTCATGTATGGGATTCCCAAGCTATAGGCTACCAAAAATAGAGGCGGCAACCAAGGAGCCCAGCAGGGGGCAACTCCACTGCGAAATAGCGAGAGGCCAGACCTCAACCACCAACTATGTACAAAAATGAGTGAATTTCTCTCCACCCCCCCCCCCCCCCCCCCATATTTAATTTATTTATAATTTAATTTTTTTGGGGTGGTAGCCTGGACAGAGAGAATGAGTCTAGGGGGGGATGGCGTTGGATTCTAATCCCCAACCCGATTCTGGAGAAGAGATTTGACTAAGGTACTGTTAACAGGAATCCCCCATCTAGACAATAGTAAGATGCGTATGAGTGGAGAAAAGACCACAGCACAATCACGTGGAGCTGAGCATAAGCTGGCCACCAACGCAACCATAATCCTGACCTTGTGAGTGTTCACATGGCCATGAAGGCTCAGGGCCCACCTGAGCATAAGCAAAAGATGATGCAGTGCCCAGCTAAATTGATAAAGCATGCCTAGAAACAACAGCCCCTAGCTTGCTGGGGGCCTAACAAATAAAAGCTGGAAGCACTCCCTATGGCTTCTGTCTGCTCCAAGAAGATAGCAGCTCACACATAGCTGCACCTATGCAACACAGCTTCACCCTTGCAGGCGTGAGGCCTCGTAAAAATGTTAGCAGAGCCGTTGACCGATTAAGATGTAATCCGAGAAAACCCCCCCCCCCCCCCCCCCACAAAGGGATTCAGGATGGAGTACGGAGGGAAAGTATAGTATTATGGAATTTGGTGGATAAACTGTTGGAGCCTGAAGCTCACCCATCCTGCATGGTGAAGTGACCCCCAAACTCCTCCAGGACCAGGACTCCAAAGGGCAGGAAGAGAGAGAGAATTCAAAGGAGTTTCCAGGAAACACACTGAGGTCAGAAGACACTGCATGAGGCCTGCACGGAGGCTTTCAGAGAAGCAAACTCCACATGGGGCAGAACTCCAATGGTCAAACCCAGATGGACAGCTGTTCTACTCTCTGATGGTAAGCTCCATTTCCAGAGAGGTGGACCTTGCCAAAGCTGGACTGACGTCCTGACACAGAGGAGCAGAAAATATTCCAGCAGATGCTGCCTGGAACAAACAAAATGATATAGAGCCTCGCCTCCCACCAGACAAGATTCTCCTATGTGCAGGAAAGCGTACTCACTCATTTGTAACAGGCGATCTCCAGAACAGCAGCAATTTAGTCTTCACATATGGGTGACATCGGTACTGGTAGAGCCCGCAAGGGAACGCTCCCCAGCATCCAATAGGAAAGCCTTTGGGAACACTCAACTGCAACTGGGTAGCTGCCTTCCCAACTCCCTCACTTGAGTTTGTAACTGAGAAAAAAGGAGAGTAAGAGAAGAAAACCCTACAACTCCTAGGGGAGGAGGGTGGATTGTGAAGACTAAACTCCTGCTGTTCCCAGAGATCACCTGTTACAGGCGAGTAACTACGCTATCTCCAGGGACAAGCAGTAATGTAGTCTTCATGTATGGGACGCCCTAGCTCTCAGATGCCAGATGAAGCGATTTCAGAACCAGTGGAGGTTTGCCTTGGAGTAGGCCTCAAGAGGTCATAGATGTCTGGTATTGTCAAAGTCCAGAACAGAGGGTAGGAGTTGCCCTAAGTCTGAAAGAGGTGCTGGAGAACAGCTTGACTGAACATGGCATCCCAGTGGGAGTCCTTGTCCAGACAATAATGGGCAACAAAGGTATGGACAGAAGACCAAGTTACTGCCTTGCAAATATTGTCAATGGCTACAGAGCATAGGTTTGCCATTGAGGTAGGCATGGCATAAACATTATGAGCAGTGACATGCCCTTCCAGGAAGAGTCCTGCTTTGTCATAAGCAGATGAAATGCAGTCCACTATCCATCTGGAGAGCATACGTATAAATACTGGGAGACCCAAGTGACTAGGGTCAAAGGAAATGAACAACTGCAAGGCTTTACAGTGATCGAGTTCTCTGGAGATAAAAAACAATGCCCGCTTGAAGTCAAATGTATGCAGGATTGCTTCTGCCCTAGACGCATGTGGTCTAGGAAAGAAAACAGGAAGGTAAATTGACTGGTTTAAATGAAAAGGAGACACCATCTTTGGCATAAAATGTGGGTGAGTCCTAAGGACAACCTTGTCATGGTGGAACCTAGTATAAGGTGGGTCCACCACCAAAGCCTGAAGCTCACTAATGCATCTAGCTCAGGGGTCTCAAACTCCAATCCTGGAGGGCCACAAACCAGTCAGGTTTTCAGGGTATCCCTAATGAATATGCATGAGATATATTTGCATACAATGGGGGCAGTGCATGCAAATATATCACATGCATATTCATTAGGGATACCCTGAAAACCTGACTGGTTTGCAGCCCTCCAGGACTGGAGTTTGAGACCCCTGGTCTAGCTGAAGTGAGGGCAATAAGGAAGATAACCTTCCATGAAAGGAACTTTAGTGGAGTCGTAGCTTAAGAAGCTGCGCTAGAACATTGAGATCCCAAGCCATCAGAGGTGGCTTAATGGGTGGCTTGTTCAGCAGGAGCCCTCTCATAAAAAACACACTACTAGCGGTTGTAAGGAGATGGGCTATCCATCCAAGAGATGCGAAGCCACAATGGCACTGAGATGAACTCTCAAAGAGTTGGTCTTGAGATCTGTTGAGGACAGGTGCAGGAGATACTAAAGAAGTGCCCCCACAGGAACCAAGAAGGGATTTAGATCCTTCTGGGAACACCGAAACAAGAACCTGCACTACTTGAAAGCATAGGAACGTCTGGTGGAGGACTTCCTGGAAGCCAAAAGGATCTCCATAACCTCTTGAGTGAGGTTAAAGTCCTGTAATGCTATGCTCTCAGCAGCCAAGCTGTGAGACGAAGAGACCGAGGATTGGGATGGAGCAGTGTCCAGTCTTCCTAGGAAGAGATCAGATGCGGATCCCAATTGTAGAGGTTGTGTCCGAGTCATATGTAGCAGCAGGGGGAACCACGTTTGGCATGGTCAGTGAGGGGCTATGAGAATCATGAAGCCCTCGTTTTCCTGTAGCTTGAAAAGCATCTTGGAAATGGAGGGGTATGGGAGGGAAAGCATAAATGGGATCCTGACCCAATGTAAGTGGAAGGCATCCATTTGCTGTCTGCTGGACGTTGGAGTCCTGGTGCAGAAGCAGGGAAGCTTGGCATTCTGCAGTGTGGCAAACAGATGTCTGGAGTTCGCAAGGTCTGAAAAAGAAAAATGTAGGACGTTGTGTCCAGATGGAGAGACTATTCATGGGATGAAGGATCCGACTCTGCTTGTCTGCCAAGACATTGAGCACCCTTGTGAGATACACCACTTGGAGGTGTATTTGATGAGAAATGGCAAATGACCACAGATGAAGAGCCTCCTCGCAAAGGGACCAAAAGCCTGTTCCACCCTTCTTGTTCACATAGAACATGATCACCTGATTGTCTATCCTGACTAGGACCCTTTGTGCTCTGAGGTGATCTTGAAACACAATGAGGGCATTTGAGATGGCAGGAAGCTCCAGGAGATTGATCTGGAGCTTGACTCCTCCACTGTCCAGAGGCCTTGTGTAGAGAGAGTGCCCAAGTGAGCTCCCCAACCCAGTTTGGAGGCATCCATCATCAGGGTACATTGATGTGGAGGAATCTGAAAAGGTGACTTGATGAGGAGATTTTCTGGAGAATACCACCACTGGAAGGATGTGATGAGAGGGGCAGTGACTTGGATCTTGCCCGAGGTGGCCCGAGGCCTGCGTCCACTGGGAGGCAAGAATCCACTGGGCTGTCCGCATATGTAGGCAGGCATATGGGATAACATGTACTATTGAGGCCATATGCCCCAGAAGCTGCAGCATTTCTCTGGCAGTCAGATGGTCTCCGAGTAGCACTTGGGAAGTTAGCTCGATGAGACAGGTATAGCATTCCCATTCCCTCCCACTGGCTCTTAAATCCCTCTCTAGCTCTCTCTCTCCACATTCTATCTTCAACTCCAGTCTCTCCAACGGTATCTTCCCCTCTTCCTGGAAACATGCTACCATTCGCCACATTCTGAAAAAGGGTTCACTAGATCACTCTTCCATCTCTAGCTGGCGCCCCATTTCTAATCTTCCTTTCCTCTCCAAGCTCTTAGAAAAACTTGTTTTCACCCAATTGGCATCACACCTTGAAGCTTCTCTCACTCTTCATCCCCGACAATCAGGTTTCCGCCCCGGCCACAGCACGGAGTCTGTTCTTCTTTCCCTTCTAAATGAACTACACACCGCTCACGATCATGGCCTTGTCACTCTCGCTGTCTCTTTAGATCTCTCTGCTGCATTCGACCTTGTCGATCATCGCACTCTCCTCTCACGTCTCCAAGATGCCGGCATCTGACAGTTCTTCACTGGTTTCACTCTTTTCTCTCTGGCCGCTCTTTTTCAGCCTCCATCGGTTCTCTCTCTTCACCCTCCACTCCCCTTCCCTGTGGTGTCCCCCAGGGCTCTGTCCTTGCTCCCCTACTCTTTAACGTCTTTCTGGCTCCTCTTGCACTCTTAGTCCAACAACACGGTGTCTCCGCATATTATTACGCTGATGATATCTTCCTTCTCTATCACACTGACTCCATTTCCCCCGATATCACCCCCTTCAATGACTGTCTTTCCTCAGTAGCTTCCTGGTTCTCCTTCAACTTCTTACATATCAATCTCTCTAAAACCTCAGCCATTTGGTTCACTGCCGGTAGCCCTGCCCCTTTCCTCACTCCTCTGCTCTCTTCCGCTCCAATCCCCATCGTCACCTCTCTACGTTACCTTGGTGTGACCCTTGACTCCTCCCTATCGTTCAAAGCACATATCTCATCCGTTGTCCAGCGCTGCTTTCTCACACTAAGACAACTCTGATCTGCATGCCCTTTCCTTTCTCCGCTATGACCACCCGAATCTCCCTCGTTGTTTCCCGCCTTGATTACTGTAATGTCTCCTTAGCTGGCCTCCCCCAATCCCAACTTAAACGTCTGCAACGAGTCCACAACACTGCTGCCCGTATCCTCACTTGCTCTTCCCGTTTCAACCATATCACCCCTCTTTTCATTCGCTTGCACTGGCTTCCGATTCCCTTCCGTATTCAATATAAATTTCTTCTCTTTGTCCACAGGTCTATTCACACTGGCACTACCCTTTACCTTGCTGACCTAATCCACCTTCACACTCCTTACCGTTCCCTCCGTTCCATCCACATGAACCGCTTAACCCTTCCCTCCCCATCCCAGGCCCACCTAGAAACCACCCATTCCTCTGCCTTTTACTTTCTCGGTCCACGCCTATGGAACTCGCTCCCCACAGACCTTCGCCTGGAACCTTCATTTAAAACATTCAAGGCAAATCTGAAAACACACCTCTTCTGTCTAGCTTTTGGCCTCTCTCCTCCCCCGCACCCCTTTTCACCACCCCCATGATGTTGTTTCCCCTGTTACTGTTACTTGTATTCTAACCTCAACCTTTTATTCTTCTCTCCTCTTTCCTATCACACTATGGCATTCCTTTCCTAACTTTCTAAGCAGCCTTTGCACATTGTAAACCGCCCAGATGCTATTGTGATGGGCAGTCTATTAAATTCTCAATAAACAAACAATAGCAAAGTTGGGGCAGAAATGTCTTGGCCTGCTGTGTGTCCAGTAAAGCTCCTATGAATTCTAGTCCAAACTGGAGCAAGCTGGGATTTTGGAAAGTTTATAACAAATACCAAGTGTTGTAGTACTGCGATGATACAATGCAAGGAAAGTTGAACTTCTTGGGAGGTGTCTGCTCTTAGGAGCTAGTCCAAGTATGGGAAGACAAATATCCCTACAGATCTTAGATATGTGGCCACGACCGCCATGCACTTTGTGAAGACTCTTGGGGCAAAAATGAGTCCAGAAGGAAGGACTCTGTATTGATAATGTTTTCGCTAAACGATGAAGTGTAAATATTTCCTGTGTCCTGGATGAGGATGTGTGTATGCTTCTTTTAGATTTAGAGAACAAAGCCAGTTCCGACTCAGGAGGTAGGGAAGAAGTATCCCAAGAGAGATCATTTTGAACTTCTCGCAGACTAGAAACTTGAGGTTTCCGAGGTCTAGGATGGGCTTGTACCCTCCTGTCTCCTTTGGTATGAGAAAGTATGGAGAGTAGAACCCCATTCCCTGTTGGGATATTAGGACATAGTCTACGGTGCCCTGAGACTGTAGGAGAGCAGCGAGTGAGGGTTGCATGTGATATTTCCCCACCAAGTCGAGGGGGGCAGAGTCTGCAGATCAAGTCTGTACCCCTCCTGAACTATGGTTACTGTCCACTGTTCTGAGGTGATAAGGTGCCATCTATGGGTGAGGTGACAGTGTGCCTGCAACATGGAGGGGGTGAGTGTTCTCCAGAGACAGGGTGTCAATGTTCTCTAGAAAAAAAAAAAAGTCAAAAAACAGGCACAGACTGTGGCTGTGGTGCTGGTTGAGATTTAGCCACCTGTAGCTTCTTTTGTTGCATAGAAGGCTCTCTCTTCTTTGGGCCTTGAGCCTGGTACTGAGAAGCAGGAGGATAAGAAGAGAAGAATTTCTTCTTATTGAAGAAAGCTCTCTTTGTAGCCATCTTCTTTCTAGCAGGATTAGCTGTTGTCCTGCAATGTGTGCCTTTGAGTCGGTCCTGACTCTTGGCGGCCCAGAAGCTCCTGGGTTTTCTTGGCAGTGTCACCGGAAGTAGATTGCCAGGCCTTTCTTCTGAGGCAGTGGAGGGTTAAGTGACTTGCCCAAGGCCACAAGGAGTGCTAGTGGGAATCGAACCCTGGTTGCTTGGTTACCAAGCCAGTGTTCTAATCACTAGGCTACTCCTCCACGCCACTGTTTTCCTAGCCAGTCTATTTAGGGTGGTATTCTCTGAGTCTGAGAAACCTTATCCTGCCAGTCTTTGCCAAAGAGGTTTTCCCCTGTGCAAGGTATGTTGCCCAGCTTATCTTGAGACCACTGTTCAAGATCTGAGGCCTGAAGCCATGCAATTCTGCCTGCAGAGAGAAATTGCTGTAGCTCTGCTTGTGTATTCAAATGCATTGAAGGTTTCCCTATTGACAAACTGATACATTTTGGGTATGTCTAACTAGAGCAAGATAGTCATCTCTTATGATCTGGGAGAAGGGGCCATAGCCTTAAGATCTTTGGTGACTTCCTTGAGGAACATACCCACGTATAGTATATAGGAGTTAATCCTGGCTGAAAGCATGGAAGCCTGAAAAACTGACACCCAAAGGCATAGAGGGTTCTTGATTCCCTACGCAGTGGATTAGAGGAATGAGTTTTGGAACTCTTGATTCTGCGCATCGCCGATTTCACCACCATTGAATGGTAGGGAAGCTGTGTTTTTTGGAAGCCAGGACACTCTGGTATTCGATATATGGTATAAAGACAGAGTATGAGGTGAGATCGTGAGGGGAGTCTGCCACATCCGGAGCATCAGATCATGGAGGATGCGGTGCACCGCCAGAGTAGCCACCTCCCTGGGAGCTATCGGGTATTAGAGAATCTTCAATTCCTCTGCCCTGGGCTCTCTCAGATGTAAATGTTATAGAGAGACCCCTAGCTAGGTCACAAATGAATTCTTGGAAGGACATGTCTTCAGGAGGAGACATGCATTGCTCTGGAGGCAGGAGGGCTCCGAAGGCAGGCCTCAGGGTTCCTGGGAATAGAGCGACTCATCCAAAATAGGGGAGTCTGAATCGGAGGACTCAAAGTATCCGTGGGAACAGTGCTCGCCTTCTACCAGACGTTGATACCAATACGTGTCTGTATTAGTCTCTGGGTACCATGTGGGTCGAGCCCTGGTATATGTGATGGACTCGAGGAAAGGCATGGATGGTAGAGACATGTATCCCGATGCACCCTGCACTGGTGCTGATGTCAGTGCCGGTACCTGTACTGGTATCAACGGCCAGTTCCTGAGGGCAATGGTTTGATGGGAACTGAAGCTGCCAATAGAGCAGCCAAGCTCCGTTGGTCTATCGAGGTCACCGATGCTTGGGTATTGGTGACAAACTTGCATCATCATCCCAGAGCATGGCACCAGTAGCTCTCCTGAGGTTGGTGCCTTGGCAGCATCCTGGAGCCCTTCGGCTTTGGAGAGCAGGTCCTCCCGCCAAGGCTGTTTAGCGGGCAAATCCAACTCCAAGGCAACACCCGAGGCATCTCGATGCTGGGAGAGATCTACCTCTGGAGGAATTTTCTGTCTTCGAGGAAGACTTGTGCTTGGACACTTTCTATACCTGAGATCTATGTGAGGAGGATGAGACTCTTGATGACATCTATGCCAAAGATTCAGCATCCGAAGCAAAGAGAGTTCCAAACAGAGGCCCGGTTCTGCAGGCCTCTGTCAAAAGGACACCAGTGACACAGACCGGCAGGTGGAGCTCAGAGACAGCCTTTCAACATCCACACCGAATGAATAAACATGTAGATAACAGGTCAGCCTGTTGCTAGTGTATCTAGATTTTCAGAAAGCATAGTTACTTACCTGTAATAGGGGTTCTCCATAGACAGCAAGGGTATGCAGCCAAAAGCAAAGTCCCCAGACTGAGCCTTGTGCCGGATCTCTTAGCTCAGAGAAGCTTTGTTGCCTCTGAGCATGTGTGCCTGCTTCCTGCCTGCTTGTGACCGGAGAATCAGTTCATACCAGAGCAGAATAGAGAAGATAAGAGAACGTGACAGAAGGTGCATGGTTAAACTACCAGAAGGCAGGAGGAGATGAAACTGAAGGCTATAGTACTGTGGATCAGTTGAATCCTTGTATATAGTTCTGGGAGTTTTTTTGTTTGTAGGGAAGGCAGGAGGAAGAGTGGCTGAATACCCTGCTGTCCAAGGAGAACCCCCGTTACAGGTAAGCAACTACACTTTCTCCAGAGACAAGCAGGGTGATACAAGCACACAAAAGTGAGTCCGGAGCTAGAGGCCTCCTGACAGATGCGCTTGGATTTCTTCAGAACAGGGGCGGCCCCAAAGGTCCTGGGTGGAGGACCTCAGTCAAATAACAAAAAGGTTACGGAGGACCGCTTGGACAAAGGCAAAATCCCTTGGAGAGGAGCAATCCAGACTGACGATGTAGATGGAAGACCAGGTGGCTGCCTTGCAGATGTTCTGGGGAGAGACAGATGTCAGACTGGTGATGGAAGAAGCAGTAGCCCACAGCTTGTGAAGGACAATCCACATCGAGGATGGAAGGGTGGCCTGCTCATAACAGAAGGTAATGCCATCCACAATCAATGAGAAAACAGTCGGTTTGGCTGCTGGATGTCCAGGACTGTTGGGGTTGAAGGTCACAAACAACTGCAATGACTTGCAGACTAGTTCTGTGCAATGCAGACAGTAAAGAAGAGCTCTCCTATAATCCAATGTGCGGAGCTTTTCTTCCAAAATACAGCAGAGGCATCGGGGAGGGGGGGGGGGGGATGACAGGAAGTACAAGGGATTGGTTGATGTGAAAGTCAGAGACCATCTTCAGGAGAAATTTTGTGTGGATCCAGAGGACAACTTTGTCGTGGAAGAACTGTGTATAAGGGGAGTAGTGCACCAGTGCCTGAAGTTCCCTTAGTCGTCTTGCAGAAGTGATGGCTACGAGGAAGGCTGCTTTCCAGGAGAGGTGTTAAAGGCAGACGTGAAGGGCTCAAACAGCTGTTTCATTAGTTCAGACAAGATGACACTGAAGTTCCAGGCTGGGCATAAGCAGGCAGTTGTGTGTTCATGAGATCGGGCCATGACAGGGTGTACAGAGATGGATTTCCTGTCGACTGGCTCATAGGATGCAGTAATGGCCGTTAGATGGTAACATACTGAAGTGGTCTGTAGATCAAAATGGGGTAGGTGAAGGAAGGACAGTAGCTGTCCCACAGAGCACTGGACAGGATCTTGGCCATCTGGAGGTAGCCCACTGTGCGAAACCAGACCACTTATGTTGGTAAGAACACTGAGTCGAGGGTCTACGAGAGGCAAAGAGGACAGTGAGGATGCCCTGTGGAAGTCAAGAGATTAAGGCCTGGTGCCCTGAAGCCGCCATGTCGTGAGGGGTAGGCTCTGGAGGTGGGGACAGAATAGGTAGCCCTGATGCCGAGTAAGCAGGCTGGGCTGAGTCCCCCATGAAATGAGGGGCTCCTGCAGAAGTGCCAGTAGATGGGAGAGCCAGAACTGTTAAGGTCATCATAGCACTATCAGTATGATTGAGGCTTTGTCTTGCTTGAACTTGAGCAGGACCAGCGTAATGAGTGAGGACGGAGGAAATGCATAAAGAAGGCCTTGGGACCAGTCCAGAGCAAAGGCATTGGGTGCCCATCACTGTGGTCACGGCCGAATGAAAAGAAAATTTGGCACAGTCTTCAGAGGCAAAGCTATCTGCTATCCATGTTTAAATTCCCTGTTATATGTAAGTTCAATGTCTGAACGTTCTACATTGTACAAACCTGTTCCTTGTAAACCGCGCTGATGCCGAATAGTGCGGTATAGAAAAACAAATAAATAAATATCTACATCTGGCTCTCCCGTGCAGGTCCAGCTTGTGGTTTAAACTTGTTGGCCAGCCAATTCAGAGTTCCGGGAAGGTAGGCTGCCCGTAAGATAGCATCTATGGAGAGGGAAAATGTTCAGAATCAAAGCGAGCCTGTACCTCCTTACTTGTTGATGTAGAACATGAAGAAGGTTATCTGTGAGAACGAGGACAGTTTTGCGACGTACCCAGGGCATAGTATAATCACTCAAAGCTCCAACACATTTATGTGCAGGGTGCACTCCTGAGGGGACCACATACCCTAGTGTAAAGGTGGTGTAGATGAGCTCCCCAGCCATGCATGGAAGAATCTGTAGTCATGATGTGGTGAGGTGGTGTCTGGAAGGGACACACCATCATGAGGTTGACCGGAAAGAGTAGTTATTCACCTGTAACAGGTGTTCTCCAGGAGCAGCAGGAATCAGTCCTCACTTATGGTGACATCGGCGCCGATGGAGCCCCCATGTGGAGCATTTCCCCAGCTTTCTAAGAAAGCCTTTGGGAATACTGCACGCATGTGCAGTCCCCTTCCCGCCCAAAGGTGCCATCTTGCTCAGTCAAATGACATAGCTAAAACACAGCACACAAAAAAGGAAAAATGAACTATGTACAACTACAACTCCCAGGGGAGGAGGGAGGATTGTGAGGACTAAATCCTGCTGCTCCTGGAGAACACCTGTTACAGGTGAGTAACTACTCTTTCTCCAGGACCAAGCAGGAAGTCAGTCCTCACTTATGGGATTCCCCAGCTTCAGGCTACCAGGGACCCAGAGCTGAAAAATGAGCTCCCTCTAGCCTCAGCATCAGAGAAAGGATTTCACTGAAACACACCCCCACCGGTAGCCCAACCACAGGGCTGGAGGGTAGGAGTTGCCTAAACCTCAAAGAGATTCCGGAGCACTGCCTGACCGAAAGCACTGTCCCTGCAGGACTCCCTCTCCAGGAAGTAATGGGCCACAAAAGTCTGGCTTGAGGACCAAGTTGCAGCCCTACAGATGTCTGCCAACGGTACAGAGCAGAGATGAGCTACTGAGGCAGCCATTGCCCTGACACCGTGGGCCGTGACCCGACCCTGCAAAGGAAGGTCAGCTGCCCTGTAAGCCCAGGTGATACAGTCAGCCACACAGATGGACAAGGTACGCTTGGAGACAGGTACCCACAACTTATTGGGGTCAAAAGATACGAAGAGCTGAGTAGCCCTCCTATGCCCATGCGTACGCTCAAGGTAGAAGGATAAGGCCCTCCTACACTCCAGGGTATGCAGGACTGTCTCAGCCCGGCTGGCATGGGGCCTAGGGAAGAATGTTGGAAGAACCACCTCCTGGTTGAGATGGAAAGAGGAGACAACCTTGGGGAGGAACTTAGGATGAGTCCGAAGGACTACCCTGTTCCTATAGAAGCAAGTGTAGGGTCTGTTACAGTCCAGGGCTTGAAGTTCACTCACTCGCCTGGCCGAGGTGAAGGCCACTAGGAATAGAGTCTTCCAGGAAAGGAAGCGTAGAGGACATGTAGCCATTGGTTCAAAATGTGGGCGAGTCAGTTGCTGCAAGACCACATTCAATTCCCACTCAGGGGCCGGTGGACGGAGAGGAGGCTTGAGCAATAGTAAGCCTCTGAGAAACCTGGACACCAAGGGATGAACCGACAGAGTGTCCCTCCACCATTGAGTGGTGAGCTGCCAGAGCAGAGGTGGACCCGAACAGAATTGGACTTAAGGCCCTGATTGGACAAGTGCAGAAGGTACTGGAGCACTACTGGTACAGTGCAGCCGAAAGGATCTTCCTTCCTTGTGTTGCTGACACCACAAGGAGAACCTCCTCCACTTCAGGGCATATGTTTTCCTGGTGGATTGCTTTCTAGAGGCCAAGACCACCTCTTGTACTTCCTGAGGTAGGCCCCAGGAAGCCAAGACTACCCTTGCAGCCTCCAGGCCATCAGATTGAGAGATTTGAGATTGGGGTGCAGAAGGGAACCCTGATCCTGAGAGAGGAGGTCGGGTTGGAATCCCAGAGGCAGTGGTGTCTCCACTGCCTGTTGAAGCAGCAGAGGGAACCAGGGCTGCCTCGGCCACCTGGGAGCAACCAGCAGTACCGAGGCCTTGTCCCTGAGAATCTTGAACAAGGTTTGGGCCACCAGAGGCCTGGGAGGAAATGCATACAGTAGGCCCTGGGACCAAGAAATCAAGAAGGCATCCGCCGCCACCCTTAGGGGATGCGGTTGCCTGGAACAAAACCTGGGTAGTTGGTGATTCAGGGGACTGGCAAAGAGATCCATGGATGGAAGTCCCCATTTCAGGAAAATCTTTTGAACCACCAAAGGGTGCAGCTGCCATTCGTGGGGCTGCAGAATTCTGCTTAATCTGTCCGCCAGAAAGTTCTCTTGGCCAGGAAGATAAACAGCCCTCAGCAACATATGGTGTCTGAGGGCAAAGGAGCAAAGGGCCTGTGCTTCCAGGCATAGGGGCCTGGACCCCGTGCCGCCCTGTTTGTTCACATAGAACATGGCTACTTGATTGTCCATCTGAACTAGCACAGACTGGTGAACCAAAGTGTGAGAAAAAGCCTCGAGGGCTAAGCGAATAGCCCGCAACTCTAGTAGGTTGATCTGTTGCGTGGCTTCCCAGGGGGACCAGAGGCCCTGAGTGCAGCTCTCCTGACAGTGTGCACCCCAGCCCTGACAGTGTGCACCCCAGCCCTGTAAGGAGGCATCTGTTGTCAACACCACTGTGGGGACAGGCGCCTAAAAAGGCACCCCCTGAAGCAAGTTGGGGGGGGGTGTAGCCACAACTGAAGGGAAGTCAGGAATGGTTTTGACACCCTGACTTTGTTTGCTAGGTTTCCAGTGGCTTGTTTCCACTGAGTTCTGAGGCACCACTGTGCAGGCCTCATGTGGAGGCGGGCATTGGGGGTCACATGTACAGCTGATGCCATGTGTCCGAGGAGCTACAGACAGAGCCTGGCAGGAACACTTGGCAGGCTGAGAAACCGGGATGCCAACTCCATGAGCCTTTGAGCTCTGTCCTCTGGCAAGTAAGCCCTTGCTTGCAGAGAGTCCAGCCGTGTCCCTATGAACTCTAGGTTCTGGGAGGGGAGCAAAGTGGACTTTGCGAAGTTTAAGACAAAGCCTAGGATTTGAAGGAGTGATACAGTCCTGAAGGTGGCCTGCCTGGCCTCCTGGTAAGTCTGACCCCGGATGAGCCAGTCATCTAGATAGGGGAAGACAAACACACCTCGAGTCCTCAAGTAGGCCGCCACCACAGCCAGGCACTTGGTAAAGACACATGGGGCGGAAGTTAGGCCAAAAGGCAGCACTCTGTACTGGTAATGGTTTCCTCCCACCATGAACCTGAGGTACTTTCTGTGGTCTGGATGAATGAGGATGTGAGTATACGCATCCTTTAGATCTAAGGAACATAGCCAATCTGCTGGAGGTAGGGCAGAAGTGTTCCAAGAGTAAGCATCTTGAACTTCTCTTTCTCCAAGAACTTGAGGTTTCTGAGGTCTAGAATAGGCCTTAGGCCTCCGGTTCTCTTTGGTACCAGAAAGTACCTGGAGTAGAAACCGTGCCCCTGTAGGCGGAGGTGGTACAGGCTCTACCGCCTTGTCCAGGAGCAGACTTTGAAGTTCTTGGATGAGGAGGGATGTGTGCAGGAGAGGCCTTAGAGCCTCTCCCGGGAATTAGACAGGAGGTAACTGCTGGAAATGAAGCATATAGCCCTTGTGGATTATGCTTAACACTCAAGCATCCCCTGTAATGGGTGGCCACCTGTGGGCAAACAGAGCTAGGCGACCTCCTGTGCAGGAATGGGGCAGCAGAGGTGGAAAGGCTATGCTGTGGGAGTCAAAAAACCCCTCCCTGCTGGGTAGGAGCAGGAGCCGGAGGCTTGGGGGTCTTCCACCTATGGGGCCCATGTCCCTGCCCCTTGGCCTGCTGCCCCTGTTGGGGAGCTGGGGAGGCCTGTAGGCAGCTGCCTTTCTCAGGTAAAAGGACTTTTTACCCGAGCCCTTCTTTTTGTGAGAAGGGGCAGAAGTCTTTCTGGGCAGCCTTGTCCTGGTCAGGTGCTCGGTTTCGAGCTCAGCCGCCTTCTCGGCCATGGGCTTGCCAAAAAGGTTTTCACCTCGGCAAGGGATATCGACCAACTTGTCCTGCACCCAGGGCTCGAGGTCCGATGACTGCAGCCATGCCTGGCATCGGGCACCGATGCCAGCTGCCGCCACACGAGCCGAAGCCTCGAAGCCATCGTAGGCCGCTCAGGACATGAACTTGGAACAGTCCCGGATTCCTGAGAACAAAGTCTGGAACCTCTGCAAAGGTTCCCCGGAGAGGCCAGCAGAGAACCCGGCAAGCTCTTTCGCCAGGTCTCGTAAGTACATGCCCATGTACAGCTGGTAGGACTGGACACGGCAAGCAAGCATCGAGCCCTGGAAGCACTTTCTGCCGAAAGCATCCAGGTTCCGGGCCTCCCTGCCGGGGGACACCGCGGAGTGCATCTTCTGGCTCTTCAGACGATGCATGGCCGATTCCACCACCATGGAATGGTGTGGCAGCTGCACCTTCTGGAAGCCAGGGCTCTTACGGAGTTGATAGATGGAATCAACCCGCTTGCTTAAGACCGGCGCCGAGGCCGGTGCCTCCCACATCCGGAAGAGGAGCCGTTCCAGCATCGGAGGAACCGGCATAGTAAAAGCCTCCTTTGGAGGAAAGCCATACTGGAGGGCCTCGAGCTCTTCGGCTCGAGGTTCCTCCTCGGGGTCCGTGGGAATCGCCAATGCCATGGACATGTCCCGCACGAACTCCGAGAACCGGGTGTCCTCCGGGGGGGACCTACTCAGGGGCTCGGACTGCGGTGAGTCCGAAGGGACGCACCGAATCCGGAAGGTGTCGGGGGACTCCTCGTCCTCCGTCTCCCACGCTGACTCATCCGAAGAGGAGTCGAGGGGCTCCGACCGCGCGGGTCGAGGTGGCACCCGCCCCGACGCCAAAGGCACCGGCATCGACGCCCTCGGTTCCGAGCAGGAGGTCGAGGGGGACCTTGACCGAGGACGACTTCGAGCCTTCATGGTCTCTAGTATCAGCTCGGTCTCCGGGGTCGACTTCGACGTCGATGTCCCGGTGGTTGGGGCAGATGCACCAGCGAGGCTGGCCATCAGTACCCACTGCTGATCCATGAAGGCAGACAATCTGCACTCCAAGGCTGTCAGCCTGAGTCCAAGCTCAGGAGACTCAGCAGCCACCGACTCGGGCCCCGGCGGCGCCAGGCCTGACGTCGGCTCCCTCAGAGGAGAGTCCACGAGGACTACAGGACTTAGGTGCCCGACGGTCTCCGGCTCCACACGAGGTACTTTGGACAGCTTGTCCTGCTCCAAAGGCCCAGGACGGCAGTCGGGTCTTAGACCTGGCTCCCGAGGAACCAGGGACCTCCTCCGACGCCACTCTCACGAGCCGCTTCTTCCTCTTGCATTCCCGGTCGGGGGACCCCCTGTCCGAGGAACCCCGGCGATGCTCGGGATCAGACTCCCAAGACGTCGAGTCCTCAGATGAGGTTCGGGCCCGGCCGGAGGCAGAATCGGAGAAAATCCTTTCCTTCTAGTGCTGACAGCTTCGAAGTGCCTTGGTGGACATTTTGCCACACGGGCCACAGATCATTGGGTCATGATCTGGGCCGAGGCACCGAAGGCAGCAGTCATGTGTGTCGGTGAGAGACATTCGTTTCTTGCACCGATCACACTTCTTGAAACCACTGGAAGCCATTGGGGAAAAAAGGGCCCCCCGTGAGGTCAAAGGACCGGCCTTCCAGGGAAAACAGAAAAAAGGGCGCGAATGCCAGCCATGAAGGGCAAAAACCGAAAAATAGAAGACGGGCTCGATACCGGTGTACTGAACCCGGCGGGAAGGGGAACTGGCATCGAACTCTGAGAAAAAGATGAAGCAATCGTTGAAAAAACGTCAGCTTTTCCGGGTGACTCGGACAAACGTCCGATGGTCTCCACGGAAAAAGAGAGACTGAGCAAGATGGCACCTTTGGGCGGGAAGGGGACCGCGCACATGCGTGCAGTATTCCCAAAGGCTTTCTTAGAAAGCTGGGGAAATGCTCCGCACGGGGGCTCCATCGGCGCCGATGTCACCATAAATGAGGACTGACTTCCTGCTTGGTCCTGGAGAATCATCCACTAAATGGAGATAGTCAACCAAGACCATCGAGGATGACCGCTCGCTGTAGCCCCCTAACCAAATCTTTGATTGTAAGATTTGGTTGCACTGGCACCAGTTCAGTCTGAGGTGCTATTGTAAGGGGTGCATGTGTAGCCTGCAAGAAGTACCACATGCACAGAAGTGGCCATGTGCCCCAGTAAACACAGGAGCAGATGTGGTCTGGCATGTAGTGAGGGCATTGCTGAGGAAGCTTAAGGCCTGGGCCCTCTGCTGGGGGGGGGGGAGGCTTTGGCTTGCAGAGTGTCCAGGTGCACATCAATGAAGTCCAAGCATTGCTGAGGAATGGGCTCAGACTTCTCTGCATTTAAGACAAAGCCAAGGGTCTGCAAAGTGGCAGAAGTGTCCCACACAGCTGAGCAGTGGTGGCCTGGGAAGCACTGGAGACAAGCCAGTCATCAAGATAGTGTAGTTGCTTACCTGTAACGGGGGTTTTTCACATTCAGCAGGGATATGCAGCCACACTCTATGGAGTTGTCTGCTGACAGCACCTGTGCCAGCTCTCCAAGGACTTCTGGGCATGCATGCAGCATCCCGACACATGGAGAAACAGTTTGTCACAGAGTATGTAAGTCCAATGCTGAAAGCACTCAGGAAACCATAGCAGAAGGGGGGGGGGGGATTCAAAGATGACAGACAGGTAAGGATGCAGCTGAGATTGGGCAGATGTTGGCCTGTAGAAGTGCAGTAGAACTGAGACACTATGAAGGGTTGGTGGTAGGCAATGCTGCTTTGCTCTTCATTCTTTTAGTTTTTGTTTTTTTTTGTTTGTTTGTTTTTTTACACTGGTAGGCATTGGAATTCCAGTGGCTGAGGAACTAGCAGGCAGATCAATGTGGCTGCATACCTCTGCTGAATATGGAGAACCCCTGTAACAGGTAAGCAACTAGGCTTTCTCCATCTTCAAGCAGGGAGATGCACACTCTATGGTGAGTACAGAGCTGAGAGCCCTTTGGAGTTATTGTTTGCGGCCCAGGTGAAAAATGGGTGGCAGAAGACGTTAAAATGGTTTCACAAAACAGCCTGACTGAAGGAGACATAGGTGGCTGAAGAGTAATCCACATTGTAGTGTTTTGTCAAGTATGCACAGATGACCATGTAGCAGCTTTGCGGATCTCTTGAGGTGGAACAGTAGCCACTGAAGCTGCTGTAGCTCGAAGACGGCTAGGACCAACCCGGCCCTGGGGGGGGGGGGGGGGGGGAGAGACCTGCCTGAACATAGCAAAAGGAAATACAGTCTACAGTCCAAGATGACATGATCCGTTTAGATGCAGGTTTATTTATTTATTTTATTTTTATTTATTTGCATTTTTTATATACCGCGCTATTTCAATCAGTGCGGTTTACATTTGAACAAAATATACAGCAATGTAACCGGTTACATTGAGTTTACAATAAACAAGGGATACAAACTTGGATGAACAAGGATAAACTATGTACATTGAGTTTACAATAAACAAGGGATACAAACTTGGATGAACAGGGATACACTATGTACATTGTTATGTAAATAGATTGACATCAAATCAGGCATTGTAATATGGAAGTGGATAGGTAACAGGAGGAGTATCAGGCTGGTAAATTTTCTAGTTGAGGTTATGTTAAGCGTGAATCTTGGTGGAGCTGTGTATTATGTTGGGATTGACTGTGGGGGAGGTGATTGGAATAGTATTTTATGAACAGATGATGTTTGATAGCCCTTCTGAAGGAAATGATATTGGTGATGGAACGAATTTCTGGGGGAAGAGAGTTCCATGCTCCTGATGCAAATAGAGAGAAGGCTCTATTGGACATCGTTTTTGAACATTTTGTGATTGTTTTTGGCACTTCTAGTTTGTTTAAACATGCCGAGCGTCTGCTTCTGTTGGGTGGAATAGGTTGAATGAGCTCGGAGAGCGGGGTGGGGGGCTGATTTTTTAAGGCCTTGAAAGTTAGTATGAGGGCTTTGTATATGATTCTAGCTTGTAAAGGCAGCCAGTGTAGGCTCATCAGTACTGGAGTTATGTGATCTGATCTAGAAGTTCCGGTGAGTATTCTAGCCGCAGAGTTCATGGCTAGCCGAAGCGGGTTCAATGTTGTTTGTGGGAGTCCAAGGAGTATAATGTTGGCAAAGTCGAGGTGGGGGGTTACCAATGCTTGGAAAATGGAGCGGACATCAGAGGGGTTAAGAAGTGGTCGAAGGTGGCGTAGTGACCGGTTTCCCTGGATTGTTAGGATTGAATGTGACTAAAAGTTAGGAAGATTGACAGAGATGCTTGGTGGCTTGTAAACAAGTACAGTAGAGCTCTGCAACAGTCCAAGGAATGTAGTGATTGTTCCAGTCACCTTGGCTGGTCCGCTGGGAAAAAAGGAAGCATAATGGATTGCTTCAAGTGAAAACTGGAGAAAATCTTTGGAAGGATGGATGCATAATAGCACCTGGTCATGAAGAACACAGTATATGGAGAATAATGAACGACGGCCTGAAGCTCCCTTACTCATTTTGCAGAGGTGATAGCAATGAGAAAAATGGTCTTCCAAGTGAGATGTTTCAATAAAGCAAACCTCATAGGGGCAATGGGGTCTTTCATGAGCTCCAAAAGAACATTTAGATCCCACGCTGCAGCTGGTGGTCTCAGTGGAGGCTTAACGTTCATCAACCCCTTCATAAAACATGCATTGAGTGCATGGAAATAGGCTGGACATCTTGGTGCCGGTGGGATGCCGCTATGGCGGAGAGATAACCAACCGACAAAATCTGAAGACCAGAGTCAGATAAATATCCTTACCTATTTATGTATGAGACTTTTTCTATACCACCTTTTCCAGCAATTAAGGGCAGTTTACAAAGAACAAAATCAGTTACGTAGAACGTAACACAAACATTATAATCAAGGTCAATATCAGTGCCAAAGGTTGAGGACTTTTAACATGAATGTTATGTAAAAACTGATCATTACATTTATAGTAAACATATTACCATCAATGTATTTACAAGAATGTTTTATGCTTAGTTACTCTGTAGATAGGGTATGTCCTCTCCTGATGGGTGATGGGGAAAGTAGGGGGATTCGCAGTTAGGTTGGATAAGTTTTGCTTTGTTCTAATGGATCACCAAAATGCTCAAGAAACAGATGTGTTTTGATTTCCTTACAGAATGTCTGTAGGTCACAGATTGATCTTAAATTTTCAGGAAGGGAGTTCCAGCATATAGGAGGAAAGTAACAAAACACTCTGTTGCTTGTAGAACGGTTGGTTTTATGAAAGTTGGTGGAGATTATTATGGCATTATGGGTGCATCCTCTTTATATTATCTCATCAGACAGAATATTAATCAAAGAAGTGAGGTATGATGAGGCTATGTTCCTGAATAGTTTAAATGTGATCATTAATGATTTGTTATCTGATCCAACTTAGAATTGGTAACCAGTGTAGATTGTATAGTAGAGGTGTAATCCGTGTTGTGGGCTCTACAAATCTCTGCTTTGGGAGTCCCCGCAGTCCCCGCAGTGGCCAAAGTGTGGTACAGCGGACAGAGTCATTACCTCTAGGACCAGAGGGCAGAGGTTCAAAACCCAGCTGGGGCACCTGCCAGCCCAGTCCCTATATTTTGGTCTTGACGGACTGGAAAGGGGGGCTGTTACTTCTGGAGAGAAATCTGAAATTGTGAGTATATACTTCTGGGAATTTTTCTGAAAGGAATTGTTTTTCTTTTAAAGCTAATTAATCTGTGAACCCACTATTTTTTTTGTTAAATCAGTCAGGGCCTAGTAGCAACAGTTTAAGATTCAATTTAAAAACACAGAAGAGAACTTTCTGGTTACCTTTCATACCCAGTAGACAGCTGTAGTTTAAATTTCATAGTCACTCAGGGCCTAGCATCAGCAAAGTACTTTTAGTTTCAAATTAAAACACAGAAGAGAGCTTTCTGGTTAAATTTAGAATCCAGCAGAGAGCTTGTAGTTTAAATTTCATAATAGGTTAGAGCCTAGTAGCAGCAAAGAGCTATAATTTAAATCAAATCAGAATATAGTTTTCCTCAGCAGCACAGGACAAGGTACTGTGTAGCAGCCCTTTTTTAATAAGTGTTATATCCCTCCCTCCCTCCCCACACCCACCCTCCCCTGGGAATTTCACAGCTTTATAGGTACTTGCACAACTTAAAAGACAGGAGGTGCTCTCAGGTGAAGCTCATTACCCAGATCAGTCATACACCAAGGACCTGAGATTAATTAAGCTTCAGGTGAACAAGGTATATTAAACTTCTTAGGTACAGTTTTAGTGGTATAAATATCCATTCCACCCTTTAGTACATATAGAACTTAAAGATCTAAACACAAACTTAAAACTAAGATGCAGACAGCAGTCCAGCAGCGGGATGTGGGCTTTCCAGTCTTTTGCATTGAGTGTCACATGTATGATTTTCTCCCAGCTGGTGAGAGGTCTTACGTGTGCACTAGGTGCAAGGAGCTCTCTGCTCTCAGGGAACAAGTCCGTTCTCTAGAGGCTAGAGTAGCAGACTTGGAAAACATAAGACAGACAGAGAGGTACATAGACGAGACCTACAGGGATATAGTCCTGAAGTCCCACCTCCAGTCTGGCAGCATCCCTTTTGCCATGGAGGAGAGAGGTCACGTGACAGGAGAGCATCACCCTGGTGTGGCAGGAAGTGATCCTGTAACTAGGACCTGTCCTCCAGGTGATGTAAACCCCTCTCGCACCGAGGAGGTTTCTCCAGGGCCAAGTGCCCATGCGGGAAGGGTTAGGACAGCAGTTATAGTTGGTGATTCGATCATTAGGCATGTAGATAGCTGGGTGGCTGGTGGACGTGAGGATCGCCTGGTAACATGCCTGCCTGGTGCGAAGGTAGCGGACCTCACACGCCACCTAGATAAGGTCTTAGATAGTGCTGGGGAGGAGTCTGCTGTCTTGGTACATGTTGGTACCAATGACATAGGAAAATGTGGTAGGGAGGTTCTGGAAGCTAAATTTAGGCTTTTAGGTAGGAAGTTGAAATCCAGAACTTCCAGGGTAGCGTTCTCCGAAATGCTTCCCGTTCCACGCGCAGGACCCAATAGGCAGGCAGAGCTCCGGAGTCTCAATGCGTGGATGAGACAATGGTGCAGAGATGAGGGGTTCGGATTTGTTAGGAACTGGGGAACATTCTGGGGAAAGGAGGGGCTCTTCCGAAGGGATGGGCTTCACCTTAACCGGGATGGAACCAGGCTGCTGGCATTAACCTTTAAAAAGGAGATAGAGCAGCTTTTAAACTAGATAATAGGGGAAAGCCGACAGTCGCCCAAGAGCGCATGGTTCGGAAGAATGTATCCTTGAAGGATACTACAAAAAGCAGAGAGGTTCCAAAAAAGAGTAAAGTAGCCCAAATGCCCTCGAGTATGGAGCAGACAGAGCTTAAAGATCCCAAATTACCCATGTCTACCAATAGCCAAATTAATATGAATAAAATACAGTCTCTAAAATGCTTGTATGCAAATGCTAGAAGTCTACAAAACAAGATGAGAGAGTTAGAATATATAGCACTAAACGAGAGGTTAGATATGATTGGAATATCAGAGACATGGTGGAAGGAGGACAACCAGTGGGACACTGTGATACCTGGGTACAAACTATATCGAAATGATAGAGCTGATCAAATTGGTGGAGGGGTTGCGCTCTATGTTAGAGAGGGCATTGAGTCAGAAAGGATTAAAGTTTTGCAAGAAACAAAATTTGCTGTAGAATCTCTATGGATTGAAATTCCATGTAAAAAGGGGAAGGCGATGGCAGTGGGGGTGTACTATCGTCCGCCTGGCCAGAATGAACAAATGGATGATGAAATGCTCAAAGAAATCAAGGAAGCTAGCAAAAGTTACAGTGCAGTAATAATAATGGGTGATTTCAATTACCCCGGCATCGACTGGGTCAGTGTCACAACAGGACATGCTAGGGAGATAAAGTTCCTAGATGAAATAAATGACTGCTTCTTGGAGCAGCTGGTTCATGAACCGACCAGAGGGGAAGCAATATTAGACCTAGTCCTTAGTGGAACACCAGATGTAGTGCAAGAGATAAGGGTGTTGGGGCCACTTGGCAATAGTGATCATAGCATGATCGCCTTTGATTTAATTAGTGGAGGAGGGATAGTAAGGAAATCCACAGTACTACCCTTTAACTTTCGAAAGGGAGACTATGATAGAATGAGGAAAACAGTTAAGAAAAACTAAAAGGAGCAGTTGCAAAGGTTAAAGACGTACATCAAGCTTGGGTGTTGTTGAAAAATACTATCTTGGAAGCCCAGACCAGCTGTATTCCACGCTTTAAGAAAAGTGGAAGGAAGTCCAAAAAATTGCCAGCATGGTTTAAAGCTGAGGTCAGAGAGGCTGTTGCCAAAAAAGCATCTTTCAAGAAATGGAAAAAAGAGCCAAATGATGAAACCTGGAAACAGCACAAGCACTGGCAAGTCAAATGCAAGGCATTGATAAGGCAGGCAAAGAGAGAATTTGAGAAGAAGCTTGCTGCAGAAGCAAAAACGCGAAATAAAGACCTTTTCAAGTACATTCGTAGCAAAAAAACCCGTGAGAGAGTCAGTTGGTCCATTAGATGATAAAGGGGTTAAAGGAGCACTAAGAGGCGACAAGGCAATAGCGGAGAGACTGAATGAATTCTTTGCTTCGGTCTTTACTGAGGAAGATGTAGGGATGTTACCCACGACTGAAGTGGTATTTAAAGGTGTGGAAGAATTGAAGGAAATATCGATACATCGGGAAGATGTCCTACAACTATTAGATAAACTGAAGAGTAGCAAATCACCTGGGCCGGATGGTATACATCCAAGGGTGTTGAAAGAACTGAAATTTGAGATTGCAGACCTGCTATCAGTAATCTGTGAACTATCATTAAAATCATCTCTAATACCTGAGGATTGGAGGATCGCCAATGTAACACCAATTTTTAAAAAGGGTTCGAGGGGTGATCCGGGAAACTACAGACCGGTGAGCCTGACATCAGTACCGGGAAAAATGGTAGAAACCATCATAAAGAATAAAATTACTCAGCATGTAGATAGTCATGACCTAATGGGAGACAGCCAACATGGCTTTAGACAAGGAAGATCTTGTCTTACTAATCTGTTATGTTTTTTTGAAGGAGTGAATAAACAGGTGGACAAAGGTGAGTCGGTTGATATTGTGTATCTGGACTTTCAGAAAGCCTTTGACAAGGTCCCTCATGAGAGACTTTTGGCAAAACTAAAGAGTCATGGGATTGGAGGCAGTGTACTACTGTGGATCAGGAACTGGTTAAAAGATAGAAAGCAGAGGGTAGGGCTAAATGGCCAATTTTCCCAATGGAGAAAGGTGAATAGTGGTGTACCCCAGGGATCTGTGCTGGGTCCGCTGCTTTTTGACATATTCATAAATGACCTGGAAAGTGGAATAACGAGTGAGGTTATCAAATTTGCTGATGACACAAAACTATTTAAAGTTGTTAAAACCCAGGAGGATTGTGGAAAATTGCAAGAGGATCTTGATAAATTGGAAGACTGGGCATCAAAATGGCAGATGAAATTTAATGTGGAGAAGTGCAAGGTTATGCACCTAGGGAAGAACAACCCAAACTATGGTTACACGATGCAAGGTTCCACATTAGGAACCACCACCCAAGAAAAAGATTTAGGCGTCCTTGTGGATACCATGTTAAAACCCTCGGCCCAGTGTGCAGCGGCGGCCAAGAGAGCAAATAGAATGCTAGGTATGATAAGGAAAGGAATGGAAAATAAAACAAAAGATATTATAATGCCTCTATATCGTTCCATGGTGAGACCGCACCTTGAATATTGTGTGCAATTCTGGTCGCCGTATCTTAAAAAGGATATAGCAATTTTAGAAAAGGTTCAGAGAAGAGCCACCAAAATGGTAAAGGGGATGGAAGGCTACTCCTATGAAGAAAGGCTAAAAAGGTTGGGGCTCTTTAACCTGGAAAAGAGACGGCTGAGGGGAGATATGATAGAAGTCTATAAATTAATGAACGGAGTGGAACGGGTAAACGTAGATCGATTGTTTACCTTATCAGAATATAGAAAGACTAGGGGACATGCAATGAAGCTACAGGGTAAACTATTTAAGACTAATAAAAGAAAATATTTTTTCACTCAACGTGTAATCAAACTCTGGAATTTGTTACCGGAGGATGTAGTAAAGGCTGTTAGTGTAGCTGGGTTTAAAAAAGGTTTGGACAAGTTCCTGGAGGAAAGGTCCATAAACCATTATTAAGAAGGGACCCAGGATATCAATGCTTGAACCAATACAAGCATTGTGGAACCTGTGTCCCTTGGGGAAACTGCTAGGTACGTATGACCTAGATTGGCCACTGTTGGAAACAGAATACTGGGCTTGATGGACCTTGGTCTGACCCAGTATGGCATATCTTATGTTCTTATGTTCTTATACTACAAAAACCAAAGTGTGGGGTGATCAGCCTGAAGCACAAATCTGAAATCATGGTTCGAAAGCAATAGTCTCGGTTGGAGCATCCGTAGTTTATAGCAAATTGAACTGGCAATTTTATGTAGATAACCATGCTAAGTGCCTAATCTAGTGTAACAGCAAGATATTTCACTTCATTTTTCACTTCTAGTTCAGCTTCTTGAAGGTGAAGCTTGGGGGGGGGGGGGGGTAAAGTTATGGTTCCTTGTTAAATATAATACTTCAGCTTTGTTATAGTTTATTTTGCAGGTTATGTGAATGTAGTCACTTTGTCCTGCTTCAGTGAAATGGCAATCTGATGAGGGATGATATTTATAATGTGTGATAAGGAAGCTTATCAGTTCAGGAGGGAGCTATAAAAGAGGTGAATTGGCTCTGAACAAGCAACCTGTCTTTGCTGGTAGAAATACTAAAACAGAATGTTTTCATAAAAGACTACCAGTCCCAGAATGCACCAGGTTTCAAACAGCCTCTAGGAGGGCTGAAGTGGGGAAACGTGTTCAATCAGGAGAGCTATGAGGTAATCCCCAATCACTCATCTCCAGGGGCAGGGCTTGATTCAGCACACCTGGGCTGTGCTAGGGTGGAGTGTCCCTCTAAGCACTTTAAAAGTAAAAGATATTCTACACAGAGACAGATCAGGAATAAGCAGCACAGGGAGAAGCAGAAGCTGCAGATCCAGAAACAGGAGCCATTGGAGAAAGAAGAGAGAGGACTACAACAGCAGAAGCAACGCAGAAGGAAGAGAAAGACATCTTGGAGGTCTAACGAAGGAGCCCACAGCAGTACGTGTGTTAGGAGTGATTCCAGAGGCAAGCATACACCATTGGACTGGAGGAAGCCAGAGGAGTGGGGTTATAGAGCCAGGAATCCCCAGACAGCACCTTTGAGGGAGACGGCTGCATTTGGAAGGGGCCCTAAGACTGGTGCAAGAAGGTATGTGAAGAGAGACCCAGTGTCCAGGGATCTTGATTGGAAGGCTGGACATAAAAGCTGGACTACCTACTGGCCAGGATACCTGGAGAGGAAATCTAACAGCAAGGGGATCACAGGTATGAACTTTGATCTATGCCCTAGCTCTTCATCAGGAAGACAGCAGGGAAACAAGTATTATCCTGAGAGTGATCAATTAAGGAATTCCTCTGAGCCAGACCATGATATTGATTCCATGATATTTGAGGAAGAAGGAGATATAGTAAATGACCCGTTGGAATACATGGATTGCTCTCCGTCTAGGCTGCTGTTTTAAAGTAGTTTCTCACTAATGCAACAACCACCAAAAGGAACTATAATTTGTTCTTTTATCAATCCAGAAAAGTCTCTGCAAGAAAGCTTTAGGGTAGGATTAAGCCACGTAGAGAGAGTGAACCAGCAAAGGGGTTTGCAGCTGGCTAATTATTTGTAATTGAGCCAGGCACAAGTGCACGTGAGCTCTAGAAGGAAACTTCTTTTTTGTGTGTGTGAATAGAAGAAAGTTATCCTTGGTAAAGAACAGTTTTTTTGTTACTTTTGGGTTTGTTTTTGCCTTTTGGAGCACTGCTAAGAAGGACATTAGCAGGAGCCATCAAAAAGACCTTTTCTGTTTCCCATCAAGGTCTTTATTGATTTATTGCTTTTGAAGTTCAGTTACCTTATAACATGTTTTGTTTTTCCTGAGTACAATACTGAAGCAAGTGTCCTTTTGTGTTACCAAGTAAATCTGTGTGGGAGAATTAACCCCATGAATAAAATCTGTTTTTCTTTGCTTACACTCGAGCATCACAACTCATTATTTTGTGAACGGCTGATTCTGGTATGAATGAACTGAAACTCCCACAATCCTTTGCCAGTCATAATAATATTTTGCCTTTGCCAAGACTGTGGACTTTCACGACCAGCGCCCCCGTTTACAAATGTCATAGTAACATAGTATATGATGGCAGATAAAGACCGTATAGTCCATGGCAGCAAGAGTAGGTGCACCTGCCACTCCATGCCTTTGTTTAGGGGTGTACCCATCGCTTTGTGCAGGTCACCCCTATATGTTGAGATATAAGAGTTATATTTATTTTGATTTTATCCTGTTGCTATATAAAAGGGATCCATTATGTCTGCCCAATGCCATTTTGAATTCTGACACTGTATTTTCCCCCACCACTTCCATCAGGAGGGCATTCCAGGCATCCACCACCCTTTCAATGAAAAAGTATTTCTTGACATTGCCTTTCAGTTTACCACCTTGCAGCTTCATGTTATGCCCTTTAGTTTTCCAACATCCCTGTCTTTGGAAGAGGTCTGCTTGCTCATTAAGTATTCAAAGGTCTGAATCATATCTCCCCTGTCCCTCCTCTCCTCCAGAGCGTACATATTTAGGTCTTCAAGTCTCTTCTCATAAGTCTTCTGGCGCAGGCTCCAAATCTTTTTGGTCACCTTCCTCTAAACCATTTCCAGTCTTTTTAGATCCTTTGTGAGATAGTCTCCAAAACTGAACACAATATTCCATGTGAGACCTAACCAGTGACCGGTACAGTGGCATTAGTACCTCCTCCTTTCTGCTGGCAATTCCTCTCTGTATGCAACCCAGCATCCTTCTGGCTTTTGCCACCACCTTGTCACACTGTTTTGCCACCTTGACATCCTCAGAAACAATCACTCTGAGGTCCTTCTCCTGGTCCATGCACACCAACTTCGTGCTCCCTGTCGCATACAAGTCCCTTGGATTTCTGCTTCCCAAGTGCATGACACTGCACTTCACATTAAATCTTAACCGCCAAGAATTAAACCATTCTTCCAGCTTTTGTAGACTTTATTCATGTTCTCCACTCCCTCAGGGAAATCCACTCTATTGCAAATGTTCATGTCATCTGCAAAAAGTCAGACTTTTCAATTCAATCCCTCAGCAATGATCATTCACAAATACATTGAACAGTACCGGTCACAGGATCAAATCCTGGGGCACACCGCTAATCACCTTCCTTTCATTCAAGGGAGTTCTGTTTACCATCACCTGTCAAACAATTTCTGATCCAGTTCACCACCTTGGGACCCCATCCCCAAGCTGTTGATTTTATTGATAAGTCTTCTATGAGGAACAGTATTCAAAAGCTTTGCTGAAATCTAGGTAGATAACATCCATTGCATGCCCTTAGATCTAGTTCTCGAGTCACCCAGTCAAAAAACTCAAAATCAGATTTGTTTGGCAAGATTGTCCTTTGGTAAAACCATATTGCCTCAGATCATGCAACCTGTTGGTTTGGAGAAAATCCATTAGTCGCTCTTTTAGGAGCACCTCCATTATCTTTCCTGCTACCGCCCGTAGTTTGTCACTTCTTCCCTTTTGTGAAGAGGTACCACATCAGCCCTTCTCCAGTCCTGTGGAACTCCTCATGTCTTCAAAGATCTATTAAAAACATCCTTTAACAGCCCTGCAAAAACCTCTGAGCTCTTTCAGTATCCTGGGATGTATCCCACCCGGTTCCATTGCCTTGCCTATTTTCAGTTTTGCAAGCTGCTCAAACACATCATCTGCGAAAGGTGTGGTATCTACTCCGTTCCCATTTGTGTATTTGGCAATCACAGGTGGTTCTCCTCCAGGATTTTTTTTAGTAAAAACGGAGTAGAAATATTTAACATTTTTGCTATTTCAATGTCCCTTTCCACAAATCCATTCCTGGCACTTTTGAGTCCTGCAATTCCACCTCTGATCTTTCTTCTCTCCCAAATATACCCGATAAAAGGTTTTGTCGCCATACTTCACATCTTTAGCCAACTTTTCTTCTGCCTTTGATTTTGCTAGCCTTATTTCTCTTTTTGTCTTTTAGTTTTATCCTGTATTCTTTTCTGTCTTCCTCTGTTTGCGAACTTCTGAATTTTGTGAAAGCTGTGTTTTTTGTATTTGTGCAGCTACTTCTTTGGAGAACCAAATAGGTTTCTTTTTCCTCTTGTTTTTATTTACTTCCTTTACATAGGTATCTATTTCCCCTTTCATTGCCTTCTTTAGTTTAGCCAACTACAATTCCACTTTCCTTATCCTCTCCCACCCTGCCAACTCCTCCTTCAGGCACACGGCCATTTTACTGAAGTTAGCGTTTTTGAAGTTTAGGACTGAGTTTGCTGTCATTGGGACTCCACCTTGGCTTTTATATCAAACCACACAGTGTGTTGATCGCTGCTGCTCACATGGGCACCCACCCAGATATTCAACACTATCTCCTTTGGCAAGTACTAAATCCAGCATCAAGCTTTCCCTGCTCTGTTCCATCACCAGTTGTCTAATGCATCTTGGAAAGGATCCACAATGTATTTACTTCTTTCCAAATTTGCAGAAGGAATACTTCAATCCACATCAGGTATATTAAAGTCACCCAATATGATCACTTCCCCCTTTATGGCTATCTTTGCAATATCAATCAATTCGCTATCCATTTCTTCAGATTGAGTTGGACACCTGTAGACTATACCATCTCCACTTTCCAACACAATCCACAGCACTTCTTTCCCCCCCCCCCCCCCCATGTCCCCTGCATTTCAGGAGTTTTAATACTGCTTTTGACATATAGGGCCTACTCTTCCTTTTCTACCCTCTCTCCTAGATTATAGCCAGCTATGGCTATATCCCATTTATGCAACACGTTAAACTATGTTTCTGTAATGGCCACAATGTCCAAGTCCATTTCCACCATTAGGGCTTCCAGGTCAGGAACTTTGTTGGCTAGGCTTCGAGCATTTGTGCTCATTGCTTTCCAGCATTTGTTGACTGGCTTGCCTGTCTTTTTGCATGGATTTTGTTTTACATGCCTCTTCCCACTTGGCATTGATGTGTGGGTTAATAGTGCAGCTGTTTCCAATGTTATTGGGTGTGGGCTAATAGTGTCAATGGGGAGATAAACATTATATCACCCACGTAGATAGGATATCCTACATTTAAATTTCTTGAAAATGCTACAGCTAAGCTGTAGATATAAATTAAACAGAAGGGCTGGGAGGGAGGAACCTTGTGGTATGCCTCTCTTGTTTGTAGGACTTGAGGTTTGCTTGCCAATCTTAACTTGAGTATGATCAGAGTGGTAGGACTGGAACCACTGAAGCACAATGCCACGTATCCCTAATCTGCAGGGGCGGCTCTATAATGAGGCCAAGTGAGGTAGTGGCCTCAGGCAGAAACCTTTTAGGGGTGGCAAAAAATGCCCCCAAAAAGACCACCTCACTCGGCCTTCAAAATCGAAAGAAAAAGAAACCCGGTCAAAGAAGCTGCTGCAGCGTCAGCAGCTGAATGAAATGCCCCCCCCCCCCCCCCCGGATGAGCCCTGCCATTTGTTTTCCCCGTGCCAGCTCAGCTTTGCAGAGCCATGAAGGGAGCGTGCTTCCCTTTCCCGCAGCTCTGTTAAAATTGAGCCTGCTGGTGCTGATGGGAAACAGGCATTTTCCTGTGCGAGGGGCAGCGAGAAGGGGCAAATATGAAAGCCTGGTTGCAAGTCTTTAAGAAGGAAATACATGAAGAGCTGAAAGAGACATTGTTAACCATACAAAAAGACTTGGGTTGCTTAGGGCAGCGTGTGGAGGATATAGAAGAGCACATGGAGAACCATGATGGGGAGCTGCAGGAAATGGAGGCAGAGCAGGGCAAAACTCAAGGCCCAGCAGGAGGAAATGAGGGAGAAACTGGAGGAGATTGAGGACAGAGCACGGCGGAGTAATCTCAGAATTAGAGGGATACCGGAGACAGAAACATATAAGGACTTGCGCAAGTAATACAATGTTTATGTATGCATATACTGAGAATGGAAGAGGGGGGAGGAAGGCTGACTGGCATCAGGGGTGGTGGAAAGAGCACATCAGAGTCTGGGCCTGTGGAGAAACAGGCACGAGATATAATAGTGTGTATTACGAACAGCTTTCCAATCAAAGAAAAAATATTGAAAGTGGCCAGGAAATATGGAAGGACTGCATGGGAGAGCTGTGAAATGTAAATCTTTAATGACCTCTCCAGGGGAACTTTGGAGTGGCAGAGGAGTTTGAAGGAGGTAACAGCTTATCTGAGAGGAAAAGGGTTGAGGTATAGATGGGCGTTCCCGTTTGGACTACTGCTGACAGTAAATGGGGTCTCCAGGAAGGTGAAGATGGCAGAAGCAGCATGGGCTGTGCTACTGTGCTAGGAGTTGGGGTGCGAGAACCTACCAAAAGCAATGGAGAGAGAAAGGACAATGCAAAATAAAGGAGCTGAAAGCAGGGTGCAAGCTATATCTCAATGGCAGCGTGTGGCAGAGGAAGGGAAGAGATTAAAGAGACTGTCACAAGAAAAGAGGACAACGCGGACTGAGGCAGATACATGAGAAATGCCAGCAGGTAATGGTGCGATCATTAGAGACCACATGGAACAGGGCTGTAGGGCCCCTTGGACACTGGACTTATAGGGCATTAAGAGGAAGTGATAATATGGGGGGGGGGGGAGGGAGGGGGTGGGGTTGGAGATGGTAATAGTTGGGGGATTTGTATGTTGAATTGGTAATTGTGGTTGAGGGAGGGAGTGAGTAAAGGATAAAAGAGGAAGGATGGGGAGGGGGAAGTGGGGTATTTGGGGAGAATGTTGGTATTTGTATGATGTATAAGAGGGGTCGAGCTGGAAGGGGGATATAAAGGGATGATCAGTTGAGGTGGTTGCAATAGAGGGGACGGAAGAGGGGAATATAAGTGGGAGGAGGGGAGTCTGATCGGCAAGGTGGCGGCGTATATGAACGGGGCAGGTAATGGGATAGGACATGACACACACGGAAGGAAGGAGGGGGGGGGGAAGGGGTAGGAGGAAGGGGAGGAGGAGACACGTCAAGGAGGGGGGAAGGAAGGAGAGGAGGGAAAGAGGCATGATACGGATAGGAGCGGTAAATGTTAAAGGACTAAATTCACCCAACAAAATGTAGACTGTGTGACATAGTGGGTCCTTCCAGCCCGTTAGATGAGGCTAAAAAGCCAGGAACAGGAGTAGGGCTGAGTTGTAAACAAAAGCACATGGCTCCTGGTTACCTTAGAAACCAAACACAGAGGCAAGAGAAACGCCTGTGCTACCATTCAGGGAATGAGTCACGAGCTAATGCAGGACACCTGCTAGGGGGTGGAGTTGAGCACTGTCCTAGAATTCACCCTGATAAAGAGAGTTCAGTTGAGCTTATGGAGTTAGAAGAAGAAGGAGAAGTGGATGAGGCATGTGTGCTGGATAAGGAAGCTAATGAGAGCTACGGTGAAGACAGCAGTGCCAGGAAACAGCCGGAGTCTCTGTGGAAGCGTGAGACAGAGTCTTTCTTCAGGAAAAGAAAAGAAACCCCAAGGGAAAGATATAATAAGGGCAGAGTGGATTATCTGCAGTATCCAGGGGAACACAGAAGTGAAAGGAAGCCAGGAAGGCAAGTGAAATCTTCTGTGCAAGGCTTAGGTTGGGAACCTACAGCCAGTCCAAAGCCACAAAGAAAACCTCCACCAGCTAGGCTAAAAGGTAAGCCAAAGGCTGGTATAAAAATACTTACAGTGACTGTATTTACCCAGAGGGTTGGAGCTGGGAAGAGAATACCTGTGCTGATAACGTTTGTGAAAGCCAGTATTTAACTCAAGAATATCAGGTGAAACCTGAAGCAGTTAGAAAGGGCTTGGCATCAGGAGTGCCGTTACAGACATTTCCTTCTAGCCAGGAAGAGTTAATGGACTTTGAACCTGAGTGTGTGAATATTGATGAAGATATCATGGACTGTACGATATCGCTTGCTAATGAAATAATCTCATTACGCTGAAGGCATGTTTTGAAAGAGAAAGTACAGCACTACTAGCATTGGGAAGCAGAGAGCTGTGAAGAAACAGTATTGTTACATTGGAATGCTAGATATCAACTTGTTTATTGCTGAAGTAAGCCTTTTCTGTTAAAGAACCTTTGATTTGTCCTTATGCCAGTAAATACCTGGTTTGTGTTACTTTGTTCATGGTGAAATCCACCCCGGGAGGGGAAATAAAATCCTTTGGTTACTTAAACCACTTTTCCACAACTGCTCCTCATTGATTCGGTGAAGGGACTACATTTCCCAAAAAGCCCAGCTTCAGGATTTGTAAAGTAGCTGCTTCAGTGGGGAAGACCCACTCACGTAACCTCTACACACTTATATACAGGGGTTTAAGGAGAGCTGGTGACAACTGTTGTATCGGGAGGCACAGAAGAATCAGTGGGATGTGGTGTTAGTGCAAGAAACCCATCTGAGAAGAAAGGATATGGGGAGGATGAAGAATGGGCGGTTCCCTGATCAATTCTACTCATTTAATAAGGAAGAAGGGGGGAGTAGCTCTATTGGTGAAGGAAGTGGGCTTCAAGTGAAGGGAAGTTCTAGGGATTTAGAGGGGAGAATAGTGGGTATAAAGGGGAAAATGGGGACAGAGGATATTACTATTGTGTCGGTTTATGGACCAAATGGAAATCAGGTCCCATTTTGGAAGGAAATGCAAAAGCTGTTGGAGGGGGAAAATCCAAGGGAAGCTCATCATCGGGGGGGGGGGGGGGGGTTAATGTAGTATTAAAGCCATGGGTGGATAGGGACCCGGGTGAATCAGATGGGGGGGGGGCGCGGAAAAGAAGAGGGTTAAATTTGGTAGATACCTGGAGAGAATTGCACCCTAAGAGAAGGTAAAGCACAGTTACTTACCTGTAACAGATGATCTCTGGCAACAGCAGGAATAAGTCTTCACATATGGGTACATCGGTACCGACGGAGTCTGCGTGGGAACGCTCCCCAGCATCCAATCAGAACACTTTTGGAAGCATCCCAACACGCCTGCGTGCTGCCTTCCCGCCTTTCCCAACTGCCTCTCAGTTAAGTTTTAAAGCTGAGATAAAGAGAGAGAGAGAGGAAGGGAAAGACAGAGATAGAGAAATGCAACTCCTAGGGGAGGTGGGTGGGTTGTGAAGACTTATTCCTGCTGTTCCCAGAGATCATCTGTTACAGGTAAGTAACTGTGCTATCTCCAGGAACAAGCAGGAATGAGTCTTCACATATGGGGACTCCCAAGCTAAGATGCCTGGAGGAGTCCCAGCATGTTGCGAGTCTGAGAGCCATGATATTGTACCGAACCCCAGGCATCCCAGGGATGGAGGGTAGGAGTTGAACTAAAAAGATGTGCTGTGGAACAGCTGCACCAAACAGGATGCCTAGATAGTCTCTGTGCAGGTGATATTTAGTGGTAATATTGGGAGCAATAAACGACTATGGACCTCACCTGGTGGTATGGTAAAGGGGTGTATGGAGGTTATACCTCAATGTAAGGAGGGGTAAATAACCGTGCAATAAATAGGCTGAGGTTAGACCCCTTAAGGTGAGAAAAAACAATCCCAGTGGAACTGGGGTAGTTCAATGAGGTAGGACTTTGCGGCAAACACGGAAGTCCCTATTAGATAAAAAATAAAGCTCTTTTAACTTTAAAGAGACGTAGCTCTTATAGGAGAAGGGAGTTTCAAAGATCCCTATATCCGATAACAGAGGAGTGATGAGGCAGTGTAGCCTCTCATCTTCTGAAGAGTCAGAAAGTCCCTCCTAATTGGAAAGGAAGTATATGGAGGGCTTCAGGTGTACCTAAACTGAAAGGCATGGTACAAAAAACTCCTCAACTACTAAAAGTAGTGGTTGATTATGGAGAACCCTAAGTATGCTGGGACAGCATGGAAAGGGATAGAGTGTATCCGTCGAGTCCGTAGGGGAATATATTTGCATGTATATGGACATATACATCTATATATATTTGTTATATACATATATGAGGGATGTATCTCTTTCTATATCTATATATACATATACACACACATATATATATACATATGATAGTGGGTAGATATATCTCTATATTCTATTTCTATCTGTCTGCCTAGATAGATAGATATCTCTATCTCTATCTCTATCATATATATATATATATATATACACATACATACACCCATGACCGTGCATAGGGTACGTGGAGAGAGAACGATTTATCTAAACCACAAGAAGGGAGGTACCTGCTTGGGAAGATAGAGAATCTGTACTTCCTGGGTATGGATAGGAAGCCCATGGAGTTCTCTCACTGGCAAGAGAAGTCTAAAGTCCTCTAAGAACTCTAGTTCAGGGACAACCAGGAATGGAGACCTACCTGGAAAATGCAGAGGATGTTGTAAATCGGCATATAGTAAGTCTGAAGCCTTCCATAACTCCAGCAGGTAGCTGGAGAAAAGATGCAATAAAAATACCAAATGTACCCCTCATGAGGGTAAAAAGGGGTATGGTGCATTCTTGTGCTCAACATGGATTACACCATGAAGAGTTGAGGATGGAAGGAAAAGACAAGACAAGGATTGTCTATACTGATAGAAAAACCCCTCCCTGGTGAAGGGGTCCCCTGGAGATGTGAAGCAACCCAGGGAATTGGATAATTCTTTAGGTATTCTCTTAAAGGCTTGCGTTTATTTAAGAAGCCTTTCATGGAAAAATGGTAAGGGCAGGGAGAACCCAGCAGGCATGACTAGGTAAAGCCCTTCCTAACCATCTGATATCATGTGCTCTCTAACAAGGCCCCACAGTGTAGAGCTGCTCTGAAGAGATGCAGAGAGCATGTTGCAGGTTAATTAGAAGAAAAACTGGTGTTTAAGAGCCAGTAGGTATGAACCATTCCGCCAAGCCTAAGGATTGGGGAAGGCTAAGGATAGAAGGTAAGGTAATGTGTCTGCAACAATAGCCAGAAAAGGTTATTAAAACCTTCTGGGACCTAGAGGTAAGGCCAGAACCATTGAAATTGGAGAACAAGCCCTGGTGGCTTGGTCAGCAAGTCAGTGGTCTAGCCAGTAAGAACCCTTGCAGTTCTAACTATTGATAGGGCAGCAGTAGAAATCTTATGTCCCAACATTGGGAAAGAAATACAGACATAAGTAGGAGTGGTAAGACTCCACTATTGTCTGAGAGCTGCCAGAAAAATTAAGAATGCATGGGGGAGACAACTCTGAAAGAAAACCTAGGGCTTAAGGAGAAGCCCTCAGTCAAGTGGTATCACTCTTACAGACGAAATGTCTTAGTAAGAGTGGCAGAGTTGAAAAGAAGACTTACGGTGGAGTAAATCTTTGAAGTAATATGAGATATGCGGATACAGGAGAAAAAGTCAAAGGTCAAGGCAACCTTATTGACAGTTGGTACTCCGAGTAGTCCAGAGGATGAGGAGTAACTGTATATAACCTGTAGAGCATAATCAACTTAAGAAGCTCATGGAGCTGATAGTTAGGATGTCCCCCTAAGAGGGACATATGTAAAGTTAGGATGGAATTGATGTAGATGCTTGTAGTGGTAGGAAGAAAACTACAGGATCCAAACCTCAAACAGGAAAAAAGGATTCAGGGAAGAGTCTATGAGCAACCCTGCGGCTGCTGGGTTTGCTGAACCCGTTGAGGTTGTGATTTCCTGAGCCTGGTTGATTGTTTCCCTTGCCTGGGAGGATCTGCATGATGGGTAGAAGATGGATAAAACCTTCTCCCATTAAGGGAACAAAGCTTATTAGCAGACTTTCTACAAACTGGGATAGAGGAAGGCATAGACAAGCCTCTGAAAGCAATAGTGTCAGTGGTTAACTGAGCAGCCTGGAGTAAAGTCTCTTTATTAAAGAGATTCTCTCCAGTGCAAGGAGCATTTCCCAGTTTATCTTGTACAGATTTGTCCAAGTCTGAAGCTTGGAGCCAGGCTCTACGTCGTGCTCCTATGGCTATAGCAGAAGTTCTGCTAACAGACTCGAAGGAATCTAGGGAAGCACAAGTAAGGAACTTAGAAATATTTTGAGCATGATTGACTAACACAGAAAAATCTGCTGTGTTAGGCTCTTGGAGGAAAGGGGTCAAAAGCAATAAATCTTTTGTGACCTCCTCAAGAGATAATCCCATATAGAAAATATATGAAAGGATTCTTGCTGAAAGCATAGATGCCTGGAAAGTTTGACGTTCAAAGGCATCTAGTGTCTTAGCCTCACGACCTGGCGGATAAGAAGAGTGCTTCTTAGTACTCTTAACACGCCTCATTGCTGATTCTACAACCAGAGAATGAGGGAGCTGAGGCTTTTGAAAACCTGGAGAAGAGGGCACCCTGTATAGGAGATCAGTTGCCCTAGAAGGTGGGGATACCATTAGAGGAGTTTCCCACGTTCTAAATAAAAGATCCTGCAAGGTTTGATACAAAGGAAACATAATGACTTCCTGTGGATTACAGGGGATCTGTGTAGGTTGTGGATCCCCTGGTGCAGGGTCTTGACCAGGTATGGAAATGGCCAGATACTTGGCCATATCAAGCAGGAAAGCTTGAAAAGAAATCTCCCCAGAGGGGAGTTCGAGGAAGAGGCAGAAGAACTAGATCTGTTGAAGAACTAGTTTTAACATCCACCGGTTTATTCAGATTCTGTAGAATAGAAGATCTGGAGGGGTGGAACATCGGATTATCTTTGAAAGATAGTTGTCGGTACCGCTGAAAAGTGGTACCGCAACTGGTCGGTAGCAAATCGTCCATGCTAGGGATCGATTCCAAACTCGGTATGGGAGGGAAGCGAGCTGGTTGAAAGGAGCATGGGAGGTACCGACACCGATGTTGATGTCAATACCGGTACTGGGATCGGTACCGTCGGTGACACCGATATATGAAAATCAGTCTGTAATGGCACAATCGGTACCGTGGAAACCGAATGTGGCAGACGTTGATCATTGGTGGAATGTCTACGGTACCGTCTGCAGTCGGTACCGAGACGGGTCGGTACCCAATCATCCAGACTAGAGATCGATTCTAGACTCGGCATCGAAAGAAGCGAGTCTATCGATGCAGATCTGGAGGGCACCGACGCGGATACCAGCATCGGTATCGAGGTCGATGTGGGAAGATCGGTCAGTAGCAGCTCTAACGGCACCGAAGATACCGAGAGCGCTTGACTGCAATCGGTGTGGAATGTTTCATCCAGCACCATTGTCGATGCCGGGGTATCAGCACCGCTCAAAGCGGATACCACCACCGGGCATGGCTCAGGTATGTTCACCGAGGTGAAAACCCCGGGAACAACCTGAAACCCTGTTAATGCTTTTGAGACATTAGCCTCCCGCCGGGGTTTTGCCAATATGTCCTCGGGGGCAAGCCGAAAGGCATCTCCATGATGAACATGAGATCGACCACCCGAGGACTGGCTAGTCTTTACAGACTCGTTTGGTTAACTGATCCTGCAAAAAAGAAGATGTAGCTGGTACCCTCAGGTCTGAGGGGAACGGCGTATCGAGTTGAGCTCGATGCTGAAGACTTCTTATAGGAATAGTAGTGCAGGAGAGACACTCCAGCGGATGTGTTCAGGTCCCAAACATGGAAGGCACCAATTATGGGTGTCTAAAACTAATTTGGTAGCGCCACAGTTAAAACAGGTTCTAGTGGCTAGCATTTCCATGAGGGAAAGTGGAGAGGCCTAACAGGCCGAAACCTGTCAGGCACTAAACAGGAAAAAATTTCCCACAAAAGGAAATACTTGAACAGAAAAGAAAAAAGAAAAACACCGGCGGTACCGGTGCGTCGAGGGAAGGTAGACGCGACCACAAGAAAAAACAAAAATAAAAGAAGAATTTTCTGCGGTGACAGGAGGATGTCCTGCCGGCTCTGCAGAAAAACGAAAACTGAGGAGAGGCAGTTGGGAAAGGCGGGAAGGCAGCACGCAGGCGTGTTGGGATGCTTCCAAAAGCGTTCTGATTGGACACTGGGGAGCGTTCCCGCGCAGACTCAGTCGATACCGATGTACCCATATGTGAAGACTCATTCCTGCTTGTTCCTGGAGATTACACATTTTTCTCAAAGCCACATAGCAGCTGAAGTAGAATTGATATGATTCTAGTAGATAAGGAATGGATGCTCGAGGTTAAAGGAGGCAGCATAGAGCCGATAGCGTGATCAGATCATGGGGCGGTGGAAGTGGCAATAACAGGGAAGAGGCAAGTAGGGACAAAATTTTGGAGATTAAATCAGAGCTTGCTTAAGCGTAAGGAGGTGGTGGCAGATATGAGGTGCAATAAAGTAATATCTCTCCTTTAATGACAATGGGGAGGTGAGAGATGTAACTCTATAGGAAGGATTGAAGGCCTTCATTCGTGGGAGGTTTATTATGTGGGGGGGAGGGGGAAAAAGCTAGATACCAGAAGGAAGAGGAGCCGAGTAGAATACTTAAGGAGGCAGAGGTGGAGTATCAGAGGATGGGGGCAAAGAGGGATAGGAAGGAGGTAAAGAAGGTAAGGGGGAAGTTGCAAGCATTACAGATAGAGCAAGTAGCCTTTGAAATGAGACAAAAAGCAGGTGTATTACAAATTTGGAAATAAAACGGGAAGATTGTTGGCTAGAAGGCTGAGGCAGAGGAAAGTAGCGTCAATGATATATCAAATAAGGGGGAACAGAGGGGAGGTGTGTAGGGAAGAAAAGGACATTAGAGATATATAATTCCTGATAATATTGCAAGAATCTAAGAGGGAGGGATTGGGGGTGAGCAAATTCAAAGGTATTTAGATGAGATACATTTGTTAGAACTTCCAGAGGCGGCCCAAGAGAGCTTGGAGGCAAGAATCACGGGAGAGGAAGTGGAGCGGGTGGTAAAAGGGATGGTGGGGGGGGGGGGAAGGCACCGAGATTAGACGGGTTATCAGGAAGCTTTTATAAGATATTCTTAACAGAGACTGGGGAAGTATTGGGTCGGGTATTTAATGGAATATTAGAAGAGTGGGTGAATTGACACCTGGAATGTTGACAGCAGGGATTACTATCCTACCGAAGTCAGGGAAAGATCCTATGAATTGTAGTTCATATCTCCCAATTTCACTACTTAATGTAGATGTTAAAATATTAGAGAAGATTTTGGCAGGGAGACTGGCACCGTGGCTAACAGTAGTAATAAAGGAAGACCAGACAGGGTTTATCTTGGGGAGGCAGGCAGCTGATAATATTAAGAGGGCAGTAGGGGTGGTATGGGAGGAGGGGCAAGGAAACGAGGAATTTATATTAATGTCAATTGACGCAGAGAAGGCTTTTGATAGAGTGCACTGGGATTTCTTTTTAATGATGGTAATGAAGAAAATGGGGTGTGGGCCAAATTTTGAAAAATGGATACGGGGTTTATATGCAGGGCCTCAGGCGCGAGTTAAAATTAATGGGAGTTATTCAAGGGATTTTGGATTGGACCAGGCAGGGGTGCCCAATGTCACCTTTATTATTCGCAATGGTGGTTGAACCAGTAGCACAGAGGATAAGGGCAAATGATAGGATATTGGGAATGGAAAGGTGGGGGGGTTAGACATAAAATTTCATTATATGCAGATATCTTATTATATATAAATAAACCACAGCTGTCCTTACCAGAAATAAAGAGGGAGGTAGAGAGGTTTGGGGAGGTATCAGGATTTAGAATGAATGTTGATACAATGGAAGTGTTGAGAGTGAATGTGCTTAAGGTGGTGGAAGAGCAATTGAAAAGGGAACATCCCCTGAGATGTGTTAACAAATCTCTGAGCTACCTGGGGGTTCAAATTACAGCGAGATATGAGGAAATCTACAAAGTTAACTATCAGAGAGTATTTTGGAGAAATTAAAAAGGACTTAGACGGGTGGATGAGGTATGAAGTGTCATGGCTAGCAGGGGTCAAAATTAATATTTTACCCCGCTTGTTATATCTATTTCAGGCTCTGCCGGTGGGAGTACCGGATGGAGCAATGCGGGCGTTGCAGAGAAACGTCTTTCAATACATCTGGAAAAAGAAACCTCCGAGGATAACGAGGGAGGTTATGTTTGCACTTAAAGAAGAGGGTGGTTTGGGGGTTCCTAATTTTAAGGATTATCATACAGCGGTTCAAGTAAGATATGTAATGGACTGGAGGCTTAGTAAAGGGGTGAAACACTGGGTGGTGTTGGAAAAAACAAGGGTGAAGGGAGGAAGGTTGGAGGCGTGGCTCTGGGCACCTCAGAAAGAATGTAAGGAATTGGGGGTGGGTTCACCGGCTACGAGGCAAGTGGTGGAGTATGGGATGGGGTGAGAGCACAGGATATAAAAGAACGGGGCAGTGGGTTTTCCCTGATGATGCCATGGAGAGGCTGGAAAGCCTTTAAACCAGGCTGGGAATGGGGAAATTTTGATGAATGGCGTAATAAAAGATTGGAGTGTTTTTATCAATTGGTGGAGGCGGGAGAGCTTTAAAAATTTGAGGTGGTAAGGAAGGAATATGGCCTGGAGGAAAAGGATAGATTTGTGTATATGCAGGCCAGGCACTGGGGAAAGATGGGCTGGAAAAGGAACTGCCCGTATTGGAGGCACTATGGTATGGGAAAAAGAGCTCAAAGGGGCTGATCTCAGCATTATATAAAGGGGTAAGAGGGCAATAGGGAGGGAAAGTCAGGTATATGGTAGAATGGGAGGCGGAGTTAGGAGAGAATGTCATCCAAAGAGTGGAAGAAGGTGTGGGATCAGGTGAAAAGAGCACCATGCTTGAGTAGCATTAGAGAAATTTGTTATAAAATATTTTGTTTAGGTGGTACTACACACTGGAGAGGTTACATAGGATATATCCTGGGGTGGCACCTGTGTGCTGGAGAGTGTGTGGGGTGGTGGGTTCATTTTGGCATATTTGGTGGGGGTGTACAAAGATTCAAGTATATTGGGGTAGGATTCAAAAGTGGATACAGCAGAAGATAGGGGTGATGGTGGATATGAACCCGGGTATCTTTTTATTATCTTGGTGGCCAACAGCAGGGGGGGGGGGGGCGAATGGTACTGGCATGTCCAAGTGCAGCTCGATGTGAGCTGGTAGCAGCATGGAAACAGAAAGAGGCACTTTCTGTGGTGGACTTTGAGGGGAGGCTTAGGCATATAGTCCTTATGGAAAAGTTAACAGCTGCAAGGCGGCAGAAAGTGGATAAGTTTGAAGTGGATTGGGGAGAGTTATGGCTTGTCATAGGGGAGGGGGGTGGGGGGGAAGGGTAATTGAAGTACAAGGCATATGAATAATAAGATTGTTGGTGGGGATTTATTATGATGTATGGTTGAATAAATATTTAAATAAAAAAGAAAATTTAAAAAAGATTTAAGTCTCTTGTAACATACTTCAAGGCATTAAATAATCTCATAAGAGTTTTTATGTAAACAAAGGGGAGGGTTAGATGGGAGTTCTGAAAACATACATCATAGGAAGAGTGATGGGAGGGTGAAAGGTGCATATAGCTTAACTTGTGTAAATCGGCTTGTGGAGTGGGCATGGTATCATGTAATGATTAGTGTGATTGGGGGTCTTCATTGAATTGCTCAATGAATAGGAAGGTTTTGAGTGATTTTTGGAAATCTTATGTCAGTTGTGGATCTTAGCTTTTCAGGGAGTGCATTCCAAAAAGCAGGGGCAGCAAGAGAGAAAGCCCTCAGATGTGGATTTATTGGTTTTTGTGACTAGACTAGGGGCTGGTATGGCGTTTTTAGTGCTGTTTCTGTCCGGTCTTTTGCTTGCTTTGGTTCCGATGAGCTCTTGTAGTATTCCTGCTGACATGTTATTTTTAATCTTGAAGATTTATTTATTTAGCTGTATTTATATACCGCTTTTCACCAGGTCAAAGCGGTTTACAATAAACAGGGGGGATACATTGAACAGGATTGTTTGCAAATACATGGGGGAACAGGGTATACCATCACCAGGGGGTATTTATATTTTGCCCGTGAAGAGATTGGTAGCCAGTGCAGATCATAAAGGATGGGAGTTATAGGGTCTTGTAGTGAAGCGCCAACAATAATACGGGCAGCAGTGTTCTGGACTAGTTGAAGGGGGTTGAGTGGATTGTTTGGGTAGACCTTAAAAGAGGAGATTACAGTAGTCCAGCACAGGTGTAATGATGGCCTGGAATACATTGGAAGGCACTAGGAGGGGAGGACTGGAAAGGGGGCTGATTCTGAGGAGGTTTACTGCAACTGGAAATGGGGTGATGGAAGGAAGTGAAGAAAACAAAAGAGATAATAAATGGCAGATGGACCATAGACCAGAGAAAGAGAGCAAGACAGGAAAGCAGAAGCCTCACATCGGGACCAGCATGATCAGAGAATAAAATGGTCAGGCCACAAAGGTATAAAAAATAATTATTTAATTTTAGTGATTGGATTTTGTGCTATCTTTATAATTTTACACAGTATAGGGGACTTGCATCTCTTATTTATCTGATGTTGCAATGCATGCGGAGTCTGGCTTCTTGGGATTTCAGTTTAAATTTTGTCTACATATTTTTACTTTTACTTTAGATTGTGGTTATTTATTCTGTACTTGGTGAGGGTCTGTGTTCTGAGTGTGTGACTGAGGCCAAGTGATGTGTTAACATGGAGTTTGTACATAAAGATCCATACTGTAGTAATTTGACTTGTCCAGCTTTTCAAATAGGTTTATGAATGTTCCAGGGCCCACTGTAGTATTTACAGTGATGCTTTTTTTGGATGGGCTCCTTCTGTGAGTTTTGGAAGTTTGTGCTGATATGGTATGGTAGATTTGCTCTTTGTTGTAGGGTTTTGTATTAGTTCATAGTATGCCTGGTACTGGAGAATGTTTGTTGTTGTTAGTGAGATGATCAGAATCAGACTTTTTTTTCCTCTAAGATATTGAGTTCTGGGGGTGAATGTCCTGGTTCTGCTCTGCACCCACTGTGGATGCAAAATATATATTGAAAAAGAAAAAGCAAGAACCATAACGCAGTTTAACACAACAAAATAAAAATGAGTTATAATTTAGTTTTATAAAATGTGCTGTTGGTTCTCACTCTTAGTTCCTTGGTGTGCAAACATCTTGCATTTCCTCCATATAATCAAATCAGCTTTTCGGTTTGGTTCAATCCCTGATTGGAGCTCTGAAAAAGCCCGCCCCCCCCCCCCCCCTCTATGGGGAGAGGAGTACCATCTCATCCTTCGCCTCAGGCAGCAGATTGCCTTGAGCCGCCCCTGCCTATCCGATGAAGTCGAGTGAGAAGTAGACTGACTGATGCTGTCAAATGCCAAGGCAATGTCCAAAAATAAGACAAAAGCTTGTTTAGAGTTATCAATTCCTCAAATCAGTTTATCAAAGAGAACTAGTAGGAGAGTTTCCACCCCATGATTCGGTCTGAACCCATATTGATGTTCGTCTAATGGGGAGTTCAGATCAATATAATCCTGTAATTGAGTTTGCACGATTTTTTCAATGTGTGGAGTGGAGGAGTGGCCTAGTGGTTGGGGCAAGGTACTTCAGGCCGGAAGGTTGGGGGTTCAAATCCCACTAGAGGACAGCAACCTTGGGCCGGAAGGACTGGGGTTTCTAGTCCCACAGGTGCTCCTTGTGGTCTTGGGCAAGTCACTTAACCCTCCATAGCCCATGTTCCCTGTAAAATAGTTATCTCCAAGTTATAATACCCTGTTCAATGTAATTTCAGTTTGTTCAATGTAAACCGCACTGATGCAGAATAGCGCGGTATATAAGAGAATGTAAATAAATAAAAAATAAATAAATAAAATGACCTTGGCCAGGAACAGGAGGCTAGGAATTGGTCTATATGAATTAGGATTTCTTTATCCATTGATTTATGTTTAATATCGGGTGGGTCATAGAATGTTTTAGAGCTGATGGCATGATGCCTTGCCTCAATGATTGGTGATAATTCTGCACAGGTTATTTTTAGCCAGCTGACTGGGCAAGGATCTAGACTGGAAGTTGTTGTGTTAGTTTTGGATATTATATTAAGGTATTTTAAGCTGACCTGGTGAAAAACTTGCCATTTTATTGAGGATATCAATTCTAGATTTGGTTGGAAGATCATCTCTGTGGGAGGTCATTTCAGTTTATTCATATGATAGCCAGAGCTTGCAGTTTGATGGCGAGGTTATTCTTTTCCATATTGGGTGTCAGAGTGAGCACTTTAACAATTTTGAATAGCTCTCTAGGGTGATTGAGAGAGTTGGTGAAAATCTTAGTACAGTATTCCTTCTGTTATTGATGGAATCTTTGTAATGTTTGAGTGTGTTCATATAAAGTGTTTTATCACATGTAGATTTTGTGGTTCTCCAGGTACGCTCAACTCTTCCTGAAATTTCTTTTTATCTATCTAAAATCATGAGACTACCACTCTTCAGAACTCTTTTGCCCATTTCTGTGGTGTGAGATGGGTGCAGAGGCAGTGTTCGATATCATGGTGTTTTAGTGGGGTATCTAAATCCATTGAAGAGGTATCCATTCAAGGAAGGATTTCATTTAAAAAGGATTCCTTTTTGAATGCCTTATAATCGCTTGGTGCGAGTCCTTATCCGATAGTGATAAAGGAAGTTGGAATAGGAATATAAGGTTTATTAAATAGTTGTCAAATCACAGGACTTGTATTGTTTGCAAAGGGTGAATATAGGTAATGCTGGCAAATATTATTGGGCAGGAATACTAAATCCAAAAGTATTACCTTTGTGTGTAGGAACCCGTACAACCTGTTTATAGTCCATAATCAGACAGTTAAACATCAAAGATTGTGTATCATGCATTGATGCAAGGTTAAACACATACAGTAGGATTAGATGCTTTAAGGAAGACGTACAGTTTCTATAATTGTGGTGAGGCTATCTGGGTTAGAGTTTGGTAGTCTACAGGAGACAGATGTTTGTTTTCTATGATGAGGATGTCCATGCCAACATTTTAGTTAGGAGGGGGGAAGCTTTAAGGTCTTGTTTTATAATTATAAGGACTCCTCCTCCTCGCTTTGTGTCCCTGGGACATTGAAATAGGCTGTAACCAGAAGACGTAACCGATTGGTTAACAGTATCTGAATCTGAAAGCCAGGTTTTAGTAATACACGTGACATCTGGTTTGTCATCCCTAATAAGGTCTATTATGACTGGTATTTTGTTCCTTACGGATCTTGAATTGAAAAGATAGCATTTAAATCTGTGTAGAGTTGTCTGATTGTGGGAAGAGTGAAGCCTTTAAATCTCACTATAGATGAGTCTGTCATGGTGGTGCTTATGTCCATTTATTGTTTTATGAGCAACTATTGTGGTGTTGTAGCGAGCCACAGCTATGTATGATGGGAATATTCTGGGTGATGGGTAAAAACCATAGGGTACGAGTTGCTCTGGGAAATGAGATAGATAAACTGCAGTAATACCATAGTAGCCTCTTGGTCCCCATATTTAAATTGTCTGGTTGGTTAATAAATATCTAATAACCTTCCTTTCATCAAATATAGGCAGATGCTGAAAATTAATATGCTGTTAGAGGCAAAAATGTAGCATCGAACATAGACAGCAGACTATCAAATACAATTACAGTATGTCCCATGAGTATGATACAGAACAGAGAAAGGAAGGACTATGGGAAGCTGAAAATAAACCCCCCAGCTGAGAGACTAAACGCTATGCACAGCAAGAATTCTGGAGCTCTCTAGAGGTCATAGGGAGGCAGCCATGACACGCTGAGCAATGCAGGGGGACCGAATGACTGGGAGTGAGTGAGCTGATTCCAGATGAGTATGAGATGCCACTGGAGCAGACACATGTAGGAGACATGCTAAGGGAACCATGTGTACAGATGCTACCATGTGGGCCTAATAATCACAGGATGGTTCGAGCTGAGGTACTTTGTAGAATGAGCAGTTGGGTGGCAAGCTACTGCAGGATAGTTACTGTTGGGAGATAGGAAGGCACAAATCGCTGTGATGGTTCAGCAAGCACCTTTGAAGTCCAGGACTTCGTGAGGACAGCACTCTGACTTCTGGAAGTTTATGATTAAGCCAAGCTGTTGGAATAGTGTGGAGGTAATCAAGACTGACATCTGGGTTGAGACCTTGTTGGGCCCCAAGATGAGCCAATCATCGAGATAAGGATAAACACAGAGACCTTATTTGTATAAGTGAGCTGCGGCTACCCCCAGGCCACCAGAGGAGAGTCCAGAGGAGTATCCGTCAGCATGATGTTAAAGGGGCAGAATGGTGGCTAGAGATACAATCATGAACTTCTTATGGAGGACAGGTTGAGCTCTCAGAGCTTGAGGATCAGTCGGACTCCTCCCATCTGTTTTGGAATGAGGAAGAAGTGGACGTAGAAACCCTGGCTCAAGTGGATGTAGAAACACAGGCTCAATTGCAAATGTCTTCAACAACCATGCAAGCTTTATTAACAGAAGAGGAAGATGTGGCAGAGGTATATTGCTGGGTGGCAATGGTCTTTGAAGAAGAATCATGAAATTGAGTTTGTAACCAGAATAAATTATGCTGAGAATCCAACAATCTGTAGTGATCGACTGCCAGGCCTCATGGAAGTGTTGGAGATGGCCTCCCATTGGAAGATAGTCAAACACTGGGTGCCGTCTTGCACTGTTGAGTCACGGTGGCTACCAGTTGTTTTCTATCTCTGCCTGTGGCTTCGATATGCAGATGTTGGCTGACATTGTGGCAGAGGCCAAGAATAAGGCTGGAAACATCGATAGGGGTAAAACTGCTGAAAATACTGGTAATAGTATGCCCTGCAGTATTGTGGGCAGAGAGACTGCTGGGTTCCATCCAGTGTTTGAGCTGAGAGTTCCCGTACAGTAGAATGATCTTTGACCCCTGAGACAACCTCCTGTATCTTAGGAAGCATCTCAGAGGTCTTCTTGCAGACCAGAGACCCATAACCAAGCTGTGCAATGTGCAAAAACAGAAGTGGCTGCAGCTCTGGCAACAGAGTCAAAAGCATCATATGTGGCTCAAATGATGTGGTAAAGGAACTCTTGTAGATTGTCTTGTAGGAGTATGTGTTTCCAACATTGGAATGACCGCCAAATGGGTATTTGTGAAAGGAGGTCATGATGCTGCTGGAGTAGCTGAAGTTGATAGGTTAGAATTTAAGGCTAGCACCCCACTCTGAAATGTTTTTCTGCCAACTGCATCCAAGGTATGCTGTTCTTTTCCAGTCAAGAGTATGAGATTTGGAAGATTTTGCTTTCTTTAGTACCGTCTCAGACTCTGACTGATAGGGTAGGTAGTTGATGCTAGAATCAAGGGGCAGGGGAGTACTTGATATGTAAGGTTTAGACATTGGGCTGTGGCATGCACAGAGGCTGGTGTTTTCCAGACAGACATAAGGAGGTCCTGCAAGACTTGAGATACCGGTAGTGCAAGGACTTTCTTAGGATGCTACAAGCCCTTAGGATAGGCTGAGAATCACTAAGGACCAACTTTTTTTTTCCAAAATTTTTCAAAATGTATACAAAGTAAACATTTAGGAAAAACAACCAATTTTGACTTAGGAAGAAAGAAAACACAAAGGAAAATTTTACAAATCAGAAGACAGACAAGCCCACATCAAGAGAGGCTATCTAAAGGCCCACACCCCCACTAATAACGAAGACCCCAATCATACAAACAACCAAGACCTGAAAAAACCCAAGGATAATAAGTAAAGGATGTTAATTTTCTTTATCAAGCAGGAACCGTTCCAACTGCGATGGTTCCATGTAAGTAAATTTTGTACCCCTGTAGGTGACCAAACACTTACAGGGGTACTTCAAATAAAACATAGCTCCGATAGCCAAAATCCTAGGTCTAATTTGAAGAAAAAATTTTTTGATGTGATTGGGTGACACTTGCAACATCAGGAAAAAGCATTAATGGTTGACCACAAAAAGATGAAATCTTCTTAGAAAAGTAAAGATAAAAAAATCATCCCTTTCACCGCCTCTGAAAGAAAAGTAACCAACAATGTCGCCCTCAGAGGTCTCCAGAAAGGTAGTTAAATCTAATTCATCCAAATCAACTAAGTGATCCATTTCCCCTTCTGGAGCTTTATCCAAAACCCGATGTGGTAAATAGTATATGGAAGAAATAAAAGAATCATCAAAAGAAGAAAATAAAAAATGTTAAGTACCCTCATGTTAAGTGTAACCCTCCAATTCTGATGTGACCACTTTGATTGAACGATAAGGTGGTATACAAAGAGAGAGGTGATGCGGTGAGCTCGGCGGACGTACTCTGCTTGAGCTCCGGTCTCTCCTGACCTGAATCGGGCTATTAATGCCGGTCTGAGAGCTGCAGTACAGCTAAAATATTAAGTGCCGAGAGCGGAAAGACACCCGAAGCCATCTCAGTGACTGGCGTGGTGCTGCGGGGATGGCAACGGTTAAAGCTGCGAGGAAAGAGAAGGAGCGCGGAACCCCGATCCCTAAAATGGCGGATGCAGGGAGCAGACCGAAGTCACCGACCTCTCCAGCCTTTATAGCAGAGATTTCTGCGGCGGTGGCGGAGGCTCTGGCGGTGCAATTCACGGCTCTGAACGATAAAGCTACTGCAGGGGCCTTCGGGGCATTGGGCAGCCGCCTGCACGACGCTGAAACCCGCATTGGGGCGACTGAGGACAGCCTTACTTCTCTGACCTGCGAATTGACGGCGATGAAATCCCAACTTCAGTTACAGGATGCCAAAATCGACGATTTGGAAAATCGATCGCGCCGTAATAATTTGAGACTGATGGGAATCCCCGACTCGATCGCCGATAGAGAATTAAAGACTTACTTGGAGACTTTACTTCCCCAGCTTTTTGAGGGCCTCGAAGATGGCGGCAAACTGCTGATAGAACGAGCGCACCGCGTGGGTGGCCGGCAATCCCGAGACCACCGACCGCGGGTAGTGCTGGCTAAGTTTCTACACTTCCCGCAAAAAGAGGCTATTCTGCGAGCTGCAAGGCAGAAGGGCGAGCTGGTGCATGCTAATTTGAAACTGCGAGTGGCCCAGGATTATTCTGCTGCCCTAAGTAAGCGGCGCAGAGCTTATGCTCCTCTCTGCCAGCGTCTGCTTGAAGCGAAGATTAAATTCTCGGTGCAGTACCCCTCTAGACTGCATGTTTTTCACGAGGGCGCCCACCAGACTTTCGACTCAGCGGTTGAGGCCCGACCCTACATCGACCAGCTTGTGGGAGAGGAGCAACCATCACTGTCCCCTACACGGTAGCTGTGAGGCACCTGGAATGTTTCCCCGGAGGGGGTTGTTGGTGCGGACTTTGGCTCTAGCTGACTGAATGGACTCGAGCCGGGAGGGGGTGGGTTAGGGCAGTTTCTACTAGGCCTCGGGCGGGGGGTTTGTCCCTCGCTGGCGGTTCGAGCGTGCATGCCAGACCCACACAGTAGGCCTTGTGGAGGGGTGTGTGTGGTATGTCAGCTGGTGGAGCTCCGGCTGGAGTGTGCCCTACACCTCCCGGCGCTGTTTTTTCCCTGGAGCTGAGTTTGATAAGGATCGAGTGAGATATGGGGGGAGGGGGCTGCGGGTGAGAGGGTGTATGTGTGTGCTTGGAGTGTGTTATTGTGTGGATTTTTTTGAGTGGGGGTTATTGTTTTTTTCGCTAGGGAAAGGGGGTTTTGTGTGACGGGAAGGATTTGTTAGGGGTTACGGGGGGTTCTTTTTGTTGGCTTGAGGTATTGAGCTAGTTCTGCTGATTGTGCCTTTCCCCCCCTCCCCTCCCCCTTTATCGGGTGCCCTGAGGCAGTTACAAGCTGTTCTTGGGGGATAATGTTCATAGCCCCTTTTTTGCGGGTAACTGGCTCCGGATGCGCTGGCTTTGGATGCGCTGCCGCGCGCCAGCTGGGGTGGTCCCGCTGCGATGTGGGACAAGTCCTTCTCCCTATGGTGACCTGTAGAGGGCTGGGCCGGTAGGAGATTGGATCCGGGGTCTGGGGTTAGTCGACCCTCGGGCTTGAATGCCGGTAGGAGTGGGAGTGGGAGGGGGGGGAGCTTCTCTAAGTGGTTGGGGCTGCTGTAGGGCATGATTGGGGCTAACTCCCATTAGGAGGTACTTGGGCTTTCTTTAATATGTTTTACTGAAGTTTAGCGCTGTTTCTCCACCCTTATCTGCTATAGAGTACTGTAGAGCTGAGGTGGACATCTGTATTCATTCTGTGTGTGTGATAGACACCTTTGTTTAAGGCTTCTAGTAGCATGATGTCACTATGTCTAGAAAAAATTTGATTTGTTTTTTCTGTTGGAGGGGATTATGTCTATCCCTTTTTGTAATACTATTGTACTGGAAATGGCACTGTTTATGGGGGCAACTGCAGTATGGAGGGCAGGCATGTGGTAGAGGGTGTCTCTATAATTTCATAGGGGTTGGGAGAGACCGGTCGCGTTGCAGCTTGTCTCTACCTAATAGAGGTGGAGCTGTATCGCTATGAGGCGGGGGTGGGGGGAGGGTGTTGGTCGCGTCCAACCGGGAGACCCCTGGTATAGTGGAATCCCACTACATGGTGGTAAGGAGGAATTTCAGGCTGGGGGAATTCCTTCTGGGATATGGTTGACTAAATTCCTGCGTTATTGGGGTGATATTATCCCAGACTGAAGATAATTTCATGGAACGTTTGTGGACTAGGGAGCCCGATCAAGCGAACAAAAGTTTTACAGGCTTTAGCGCGGCAAAAAGCTGATATTGCCTTACTTCAAGAGACCCACCAGACAGCTGAAGAGCATGCCAAATTATGTAGAACCTGGGTGGGGCAGGTTTGGGGGGCGCCTGCGGTGAATAAGAAAGGGGGGGTGGCCCTATTGATACACAAGAGTATACGCTTTAAGGCTGAGAAGGAAATAATTGATCCAGGGGGGAGATTTCTCCTGTTGCAGGGCAGCTTGGAGGGCCGCTCTGTCCTCTTGGGCAATATCTATAGCCCTAATGTGTTGGACAATGCGTTTTATGCCAGACTGGCCTCCCAGGTGGAACAGCTTCCAGAGTCCCCGTTGATTTTGGGGGGGGATCTCAATGGCGTGATGGACGTGGAGCTGGACACGTCTCGGGGGGTGGGGGCTAGGGAACGGGCCCAGACAGCCCGTGCTTTACGTGGACTCCGAACGCGGCTGGGGCTGGTGGACCCGTGGAGACTTACATCCCACTGAAAAAGATTATACGCACCACTCTCGAGCACATAGTTCCAGTGCCCGCATTGATTACTTGTTGATTTCGCAAGGTTTGTTTGCTTTGGTGGATGACGCGCAGATCGGTCCCGCGGAAATATCTGACCATGCCTTGGTCTGGCTGCAACTTCGCTGGGGCGCTGCCCGTGCTGCGACGAGAATGTGGAGGTTTCCCCTGGAACTCTATAGGGACTTCCAGTTTCGACGGTTTCTGCAGCAGCGTTGGAGTGAGTTTGAGGCGGATCATAGTGGGCATCGAGGGGACCCAGAGCTGATTTGGGAGACAGCAAAAGTTGTCTTGCGCGGGGATATTATTGGCTTCTTGGCGAGAAAGCGTCGACTCATGGCGGAACGTATTATTCGCTTGGAACGCTTAGTTACTCAACAGCGGCGGCGATGGGCGGCTAATCCGAGTGTGTCTTTGAAAAAGCAGGTTTGGGAGACGCAGACAGCTCTGAATGAACTTCTACATCAGAGAGCCAAAAAATCAGTTCAGTATTATCGCTTTCAGCTTTATTGTCATGGTGATAAGCCTGGGAGGTTATTGGCTCGCTGCCTGCGGGGCTCTCGGACCTCTCGGCTGGTGCATGCGCTTCGGGATGAGCAGGGGATCCTTCATAAGGAGAACCCGGAGATAGCTAGGGTGTTTCGTTCATTCTTTCAGAGACTTTATGCAGCAGAACCGAGCTCCCATGAGCAGATGTCCGCATACTTGGAGGGCTTGAGCCTGCCTCAATTGACCGTTCCGCAACGGGAGGCACTGGATCGGCCGATATCGGTACAGGAGGTGCAAACTGTTATTGCTAAAGCGAGCTGTTATAAAACTCCAGGTGCAGACGGGTTAGGGGCGGAATTCTACAAGATTCTGGGCGAGTTGGTCTCACCGTTGCTGGCGGACGTTCACAATCGGAGATCAGAACAGGGGACTTTTCATTGGGGATGTAATTTGGCTCATGTGATACTCATTCCTAAACCTGGGAAAGATTTGCTGTGTGCGGAATCTTACCGCCCTATTTCTCTCCTCAATTTCGATTTGAAAATACTTGCGAAGATCCTTGCGGACCGCTTGGCGAGTGTATTGGGGCATTTGGTCCATGACTCCCAGGTAGGCTTTGTGAGGGGGCGGTATGCTGTCCGCAATCTTCGGAAGATCTTGGCCTCCTTGGAGTGGGTGCAGAGCAGTCGTCTCTCCCCTCGTTGTTAATCAGCTTTGATGCAGAGAAAGCCTTTGACAGGGTGGATTGGCAATATCTCTGGCGCTTGTTGCCTTGCTATGGGCTTGGGAGTTCCTTTTGTGCTATGGTTCGTAGTCTCTACATTGAACCGATGGCGGCGATTTGCTGTAATGGAGTGCTTTCGGAGACTTTCCCCTTACATCGGGGGACTAGGCAGGGCTGCCCCCTTTCTCCCCTACTGTTTGTCCTCTCCTTGGACCCGTTCATACGGCGGGTGGAGTTGTCCCGGGACATAAAGGGGGTGCAGATTCGCTCTATGACCTTCAAGCTCTCGGCCTTTGCCGACGATCTCCTTGTGCATCTGCTCAGACCGCAGGAATCACTTTCCCGACTGCTGCAGGAGTTTGCGACGTTTGGCCAGCTTGCCGGGTTAAAAATTAATCAGACCAAGTCTGAGGCCCTCGACGTTTTGGGTGGGGTGCGGGATGCTTGGCGGGGTGACTTTCCCCTCCGCTGGGCGGTTCACCATTTTAAATATCTTGGCGTCCTGCTGACTGGTCAGCCCTCTCAGCTGTATGGTTGTAATTTCGACAGAATTCTGCAGAGTCTGCAGGACCAGCTGCACGCTTGGCGACCGCTCCCGTTGTCCTTGTCTGGGAGAATTGCAGCGATTAAATTAGTTGTTTTACCACGGCTTCTTTATTGGTTGCAGACGTTGCCTGTATGGTTGTTGCGGAAGGACTTAAAGAGGATAGAGGGGCTTTTCCGGGGGTTTATATGGGGCGGAGCCCGAGCGCGTGTTTCATACTCTCGCATGGTGGGGAACTGGCGGCAAGGGGGGTTAGGTCTACCGGATTTAGGTGCCTATGCTTTGGCTTGTCAGGCGCGGCATTTGGGAGACTGGCTGGGGGGGACGGCGGTATACACTCCGTTGGTCTTGGAAGAGGCCTTCGCTGCCCCAGTGTCGTTGCTTGCCCTCTTACATCTGGATACTCGATTGCTCCCCGATAGATTGGTTGAGAGTGTCCTTATTGACTCGGTGCGTCGAACTTGGCGGCAACTCAATGGATATTGGGGAACGAATTGGAGAGTCTCGAGTTGGTTGCCGATTCAGGGGAATGTCCTTTTTGCTCCAGGACTGGATCATGCGATTTTTCGCGATTGGGCACGCAAGGGTCTCACTAATCTTGGACATATGGTGGATCCCTCGGGGCTCTGTAAGAAGTTTTTGCCCTTATGTGTTGAATATGACCTGGGGCCTCGACACTGTTTTGCATATCTGCAGATTGCGCATTATATTGCCTCTCTACCGGCAGCGGAATTACAGGCTGACCGCTCGGCGCAGATCCTTTCCTTTTTTGATATAGCTGGGGAATCACCGCCGTCCATAAGGTTGTTGAAGTCTCGTTTGACCCCCTATAGGTCTGTTCCAGATTATCGCCCCGTGGAGTTAGCGTGGGCCGCAGAGCTGGGGCGGGAGATTGCACCAGGGACGCTTTTGAAAGCTCTGCAGCGGGTGGGAGAATTGGCGGTAGGGACCCGTTGGAGAGAGATGCAATATAAATCGCTTACTAGAGTACACTTCTCCCCTCGTCGGGCATTTCGCTCCCAGCTCACACAGGATGGACGGTGCCCGCGGTGTTTGGCGCCACTGGCGAACCTGTTCCACATGTGGTGGGGCTGTCGACTTCTCCGCCCTTATTGGGCTAGAATTGGTTCCTTCCTGGAGAGGCTTTTGAGACAACGGGTGTGTTTTGATGCCTCTTTAGTGCTCCTTGATCAGTTGCGCCTTCTACAGCCTAAAGGTAAATGGGAGAGATTACTAGTGCGTAAAGCCTGTCTGGTGGGCAAAGGCCCCATATTGCATAACTGGCGAGATAAGGCGCCGCCCTCTTTCTGGGAATGGCGTAATGCCTTTCACCAGCTGATGCTGTTGGAGGCTCGATACGCCCGAGGTAATGTCAAACGCTGGCCATTTTTTCAATTGCTTTGGGATCCCTATCTCCAGAATTTAAGTTCTCGTAGTAGGAATGACATCTTACAGTTGGGTTCCTAGGCTGATCCGTGTCTTACGGGACTCAGCCTCGGAATGATGCAGGGGGGTCTCCTGGATTGGACGCGACGTTCGGGTGGGTTTGGGGGGGGAGGGGAAGGGTTCGGGGGGGGGGGGGTTTGTCCTTGGAAAAACGCACCTGTTTGTCTTGCTTATTCTCCTGGACGGGGATCAGAATCCACCCCTCCTGGAGCTTGTTTGCTGTTTTGCCTGTTGTTCTTACATGGTGTTAATAAATAAAGTTTTGAAAAAAAAAAAAAAAAAGGTGGTATACAAATCTGTCTAAATAAATAAAATAAATAAAACACCACAATATCTAACATATTTTTTAAAAAGCTCCAAAGGGGAAATGAGACGAATCTTAGGAAAATGCAAAAATCTAAGATTTCTGGCCTGGGCAACATTTTCCAAAGCTTCCATTTTGGATTAAAGAAAAACTATCCTTAATAAAAACATTACTTGCTCTTTGAACCCCGTTTACGGTGGCTTCTATCTTGCGGGTTCTTTCACAAACAGCTGATAAGGTCTCCCCATGGCTCAAGGGCTGCGGAAGTGCCCTCCGTAAACTCACACAGCTGAGCAAGAGTACCCGACAAAACTCCCTCTACCCGACAAATAGCTGAGAACACATCATTCAAGGAAATCTCTGCCCCGAGGGGGAAGAGATTCTCATTACTGGCCTAGCAACAGCTAGTGTTACTGGCGCTGGATAATACAAATCCACACAGGGAGAATCAAAGAAAATGTTCCCATCTCGAGGGAGAGGAGGCCACCATTTTAGGAGAACCCGCTTCTATTGCGAGGTCTCCACAGGGAGGCACAGCAAGATCATAACCTGGTTGAGAGGGAGAGGTACACCCCCCCGAACTTAAAGAAACCTCAAAAGGTGAAACCACGTCCAAAGCAGAGACTCCAGAAGACAGAGGGGGAGAAATGTTCACTACATGATGGTCAATAGGGCCAACAGCTTTCCCCCAAGGACACAGGGCCTTTACCTCATGCCTTCCGTTTCCCCATTATTACCAGGATGGAAAAAAGTTATCACCAAGGCTCCCAAGTGCTCCAAAGGGGCAGATGTGCCCCTTCGGGCACACGCCTGCGGCCGCATACCATAGCACACAAAAATTTAAACCTCACCGCAAGGGAGGGGCAACTGTAGTCCAGTCTGTGATAGGTGGAAAATGTAGAAGGGACAACTCTTGAGATATTTCAGGTATGAGACATCTTCCAAGGGTTCATCCTCCCCTGGGAGATCAGAGGACTGGGTGAACTACCTCTCCTAAGATACAGGAGTCTGTATCCCACTGATGAGGGTGGGGAGGGCTGGTGATTTAATTCAGGCACTTGAGATTCACTCAAGTCCAAAAATGGAGGGCGAACCCTGGGAAGTGGATGAAGTTTGAAAAGGTGGTATTTCAGAGGGCATGGAATCTTCTAGTGGGACAGAGCTAAGTAAAGCTGCACTGTCCTGAACAAAGTGACATAGCAGCTGAAGTAAGGAGTCAGTGGGGACTGACTTTTCGTTTGTCAGAACTATAGGAGACAGGGCCGGCATGGTCTCTCTGATTTATGTAAATAGTTACAGCATTACTAGCCAAAGTTAATTGTATATAGTTATGAAAAAAACACTGTTCCATGTAAAAACCATGTTCATTATATGTTAAATGTAAACCGCCTTTGATCTTTGGAAAAAGCGGTATAGAAGAAAAGCATAAATAAATAAATAAATAAATAAATATGGGAAGAGGTTTCAAAGGATTTGCCCTCAGATTCTTTTGCGAGCCCGGAAGGCATGGGTGTCTTGTGGGGTTTCAGGGTCATCACTGTGCCCATGCTTGGACAGTCTTGTATTTAGCACTTACCAGAGTCTCTGACCTAGACAAGTGCCCCACAGAAGCTGGGTTGGGTGAAGACTGAGTAGGGCCCCTCATCTGGTTTTTCAGGTTTTGGATAGTTTTCCTAGGAGCCAGAACCAATAGGGGGTCTGCCTCCTGGTACATGGCAGCCCTTCTGTCCCCAATCATGTCATGTCTGGGGTACTGGCAGGAGTGGAAGTAGCCATGAAGGTAAAAGAAAAGGGTAGGGCATGAAGAACAGCATTTTGCCTTTAAATTTTGATCAAGGGTATTTTGAATCTCCACTGCTCCACTTCTCTGGTATTCTTCAGTTTTTCTATTTTTTTTTTTTTAATTAAATAAGCAGCATTGAGGAGAACGCTGCCCTGACGAAGTACTGCAAACCATGTCAGAGCCGGGAGCTGCAGTTTGTTTCAGTTTCACTTGACGGTCATAAAAGACTACAACTGAAAACTGAAGGAAAATAAAGAACTAATGTGAATCGTGGCAGAAGGGAAGAGCAACTGCCATTCGCTGAGTGGTAAGGAAGAAAATCATTTCTCCATGCATCAGGATGCTAGGCAGGAAGGAGCATGCATGCTCAGAAGTTAAGACTTCTGAGCCAGGGGAGAGCAGCCAACACCATAAAGGGTGCCTGAATCCCCCTGCTTGAAAGCATAGAAAGGATTAAATGCAGTGGTCTTGATGTTGTAAATGGGCCGCCACCACAGCTAGGCACTTGGTGAAAACACAGGGGAGGGGCAGACAAGACCAAATAAAGTGCTGGTCGAGAAATGTGAAGTGAAAGTACTTCCAGTGATGAGGATGGATGGGAATATGGGTATAGGTATCCATTAAGTCCAGAGAGAGACAAGCCAATCTTGGTGCCTGAGTAGAGGGAGGATGGTGCTCAAGGAATGCATCTTCAACTTTTCCCGCTTGATGAAGAGATTGAGTTGGCAGAGGTCCAGTATTAGCTGAAGGCCTCTGGATATTCTGGGGATCAGGAAGAATCGGGAGTAGAACCCCTGGCCCCTTTCAGGGTTCAGGATGAGTTCTATGGCATCACTGAGCAAGAGCTAAGATATCTCCTGCGCCAGTTGGGGCACATGCTGGCCCAGGAGGCAGTTGAATTCAGGCGGGGGGGGGGGGGGTCAGGGGGACGTTGAAATAAGAGTTTGTACTCCGACTGAACAATGGAGAGAACCCACCAGTCTGCTGTGATGGGTTGCCATGCCTCTGGCAAAGCGAATGATGTGCCCTCCCACCAGCAAGTAGTCAAAAACTGGGGGAGGGTTTGGGTAGGGTGGTTTGAGGAAGAGGCTGGGATTCTCTCTCATGCTGGCAACTATGTAGAGGGCAAGTCTGAGCCTGGGTACGTGGCAGAGGCTGCTGTGAATAGGGTTGATAGCAACACTGCAGGTAGAACTGTTAGAAGTACTGATAATAGTAAGGACGTCAGTAAGGAGGCATTGTAGTGCAGCAGGTGAACGAGGATGTCTCCACCGTTCGAGCCAAGAGCTCTCAGACAGTGGAAGAATGGTCATTGACCTCTGAGACTGCCTCCTGAACCTTGGATCCAAAGAAGCTGTCTCCCTAACAAGGGATGTATGCCACGCAGTCATGAAGGTTTTCCAGAAGTCCAGAAACTCTAAGCCATGCTATCGAGCTGAGATGGCTGTAGCAGCGGAACGGGCTATGGAACCATGTCATAAATGGCACAGATGATAGAGATTCATGTAAATCCACAGTCAGCTGCACTGGGTCTGCTAAGGCAGAGTGCTCCAGCTGAAGATCATGATAATGTAGCAAAGCTAGTGGGCTAGGATATGCATGGCAAGAGTACTGCTCTGGTAAGATTTGCACCCCATGGCGTTCAGGGTCCGCTAGTTTTCCCCCTGAGGTGTCTTAGACTGCAGTTTGGTACTCTTGGACTTTAAGGGAGGCCTCAGACAACTGACTGGTGAGGCAGTTAAAGATGCTGGAACCCCAGCACTTGCAGGACCTTGTACTTCAGGTCAATGCGGCAGGATGCAGCACTGGTAGAAGATGGCGTCTTCCAGATAGAGGACTGAATATCTTGAAGAATTTGTGGGACTGGGAGCGCAGGGATCTCGCCTTGTGCTGCAAGCTCTTAAAACAGAGTGAAAATCCTGTTTGTTGGTGGGCGTTTTGAGAGTCATTGAGGGCAATAGCCCAAGAGATTTTCTGGAGGAGCTTTCGGTAGGAAAGGTCATCAAGCGGCTCCTCCTGGGAAGCCCAGAAGAGGGTCTCTCACACAGGACTCACAGGTCTCCCAAGGATAAGTCTGGAGTGAACAAATATCGATGGGCAGTGGTGCTTGCCAGTTAATGAAGAGAAGGGACCCAAGTATCCCTTGAGTGGAGGGAATCCAGGGTCAAAGGACACAGATCAAGATTTTGAGGGGCTGCTTGCACTATGGTGGAGCTGTCCTGTATGAATCTCTGCAGCAGTGAGAGAAGGGATGATTGAGAGCTGGAGGAAGCATCCAGAGGAGAGGGAGGGCTGTCAGGCATCGAGGGAGGGGAGCTTGCATTTGGCATGGTGTTTACCTGATGTCTTTAAGGACAAGAGAAGCTAGTGCTTGTTTGCCCTTAGATTTTTTCCCCAGACACTGGCAGTTCCCCCTGTGAGGTAGAGGTGGTTTGGTGTCAGCTCTGGTGGGGGGGAGTGGTGGCACTCAATAGCAGGAATAGCCAAGGGGGGCCCCCAGACCTCACAGTAATGACTGGGAATGACAGAGCTGGTATTGTGCAAAAGAAGCAGATGTCCTGTATCATGAAGAGAATCTCTTTGGGGAATAGGTCGAAAAGAAGGCTGGCCATATTGAAAAGCAGCAGGTTACTCTTACCAGCATCACCAGGTGCACGTCTGAGTATGCCTCATGTTGTATAAGGTACAAAAGGTGGAAACCAGAAAGACCTATTACCCTCACAGACGGAGGTACTTTCCTAGGCCCCAGATCTCCCAACCCAAGCAGGCCCATGGACCAGCAATGGCATGAGAAGCCTAAAAAGGCCCCGCCAGCTTCTCAGCCAAAACCTGGGGCAGGGTTTTGACTGGTTCTTGCGGAGCACAGCCAACATTCCAATGACTACCATAGAAAACCTTCCAGTCAGGGATAGGCTCACTCTTTTTGCACAAGGGTGGCCCCTCATAGCATCGGACTCATGGGTTCTACAGATCATCAAAAGCAGTTAAATACATTTATTGGAACTACCACCAAATTGCCCCCTGGGGGTGCATCATCTCGACTCTGTTTTAGGAACTGCTTTAGAGAGAAACCACCACCCTCTTGTCAGATCTCATGATGGAGCTTATACCACCAGAGCAAAAGAGTCAGGGCTTTTATTCCAGATACTTCTGATTCTCCAAGAAAGCAAGGGGATACCATCCCATCCTAGACCTAAGAGATCTGAACCTGTATTTAGTGAGAAGTTCAGAATGACTTCTCTAAGCATCCTGCTTCCTTACCTTCAAAAAGGAGATAGGCTATGCTCCCTGGTTCTCAAGGATGCCTACACCCACATATACTTCCTGTGAGTGGGATGTATCTCAGCTTTATCCTGAGTAGACAGCACTTCCAGTACAGTGTGTTGCTGTTTGGCCTGGCCTCAGCTCCTCGCATCTTCACAAAGTGCTCATGGTAGTAGCTGCTTACCTCCGGATGCTGGGAGTGTTTGTCTTCCCCTATCTGGGCTATTGGCTGATCAAGAGTGCCACACCGGAAGTAGTTCAAGAATCAACACAACTGACCATTCGGGTGTTGGAACTATTAGGCTTTGTGGTAAATTACCCAAAATCCCACCTTCAGCCCACCCAACATTTGGAATTCATTGGAGCCCTACTCGACAACTCGAGCGACAACTCCAATCTGAGAGAGTAGGGTATTCCATAGAGCAGGATCCAGGTAGGAAAAAAAAACCCCACAAAAAACACAGAGCAGCATGTTTGTTCCAATTTTACACATGAGGGGAAAGGAAGAACCAAGCGGTTGTCTTGTAATAACCTGAGATATTCACTCCTTTGTCCCTCAAAGTTAAGGAAGACAGTGCGTTGCATGATCACAAAGATTTCTGTTAAGTGCAAGAATCTTAAAAGATGATCTTTTGAAAAACCGGTAACCAGTGATGCTGCATGAGCAGCAGTGTGACGTGGTATCTTCCGATAGAGGTGAGGAGACAAATTGCAGTGTTTTGGATTGATTGAAGGCATTTAACCTGATAATGTGGAAGACCAGAAAGGCAGATGTTACAATAATCTATTTTTGAGATGACCATTCTTAAGAGTAGCACAGTCAAGGCTACTTCATCAAAAAGGCAGGCAACAGAGAAAAAAGCAGACCCTAGTGATGTGAGAAATACACATTGAAAAGGAAAGATCTGAGGCTATGTGGACCCCTAAGTATTTGAAAGAAGATTGCAAAGTTATGGGTGAAGAAGCCAGAGAAGGGGCCAAAGAAAGCACACTCTGGGAAACGGTCACCCAAGTAGCAGTGGTTTCGTTAGGGTTGAGCTTTAAAGCGTTTGTATGAAGCAATGAAGCAATAGAGTCAAGGGTGGCATTAACTTGACAAAGGTTGGGGGTGACTGTCTAGGTACACAAGGAGAATATCATCCGCGTAGACATAAAAATTAATGCTTAACAACTGCATACGGGTAGCAAGGGGGCTAAGGAAGATACTGAAGAGAATGGGGTAGAGAGCAGATCCCTGGGGGACAACACAGGGAAAAAGAAGACTGATGAAATGGCACCATGGTGATTGACCAGATATGTGCAATCCTGCAGAAATCCAGAGAACCAGAAGAAAGCGATATCTCAACTTCTTGATATCGGAGTATGGGGTAAGTGGAGATTATGGTCAACCAAGATCAAAGGCAGCTGTAAGATCAAGAGAAATTGCCAGGGTGTAGAAACTCTGATCCAAAGATGTATAAATGTCATTGAGCAAAGAGGTAATGATGCTTTTGGTACTATGATATTTTCTGAAGCCAGACTGGCATGGGTGTAAGGCTAGGGTAAGCTCTAGATCTATCTGTTGATTGAGAACCAGGCGCTCAGCCAGTTTACCAAGAAATGGAATGCTAGAAACCAGAAGGTAATGGGCAGTATAGTCGGGGTAGAGTTTGGGACCTTTTAGCAGAAGGTGAATCACAGCCTCTTTCCTGGGAGGGGGGAGGGGGAAGGAGGATAGTGCCAATAGTAAAGGAGTGGTTAAGCATAGAACAAACAGGGTCTAAGAGGCTAAAGAATTGCTTACAGAGGCCAATGTGCGACAAAGCTGATTCATCAATGGGTTGTAGGGAACACCAGATATGTGTATTGAGTGAGGGGGATGTGGGGGACGAAGGAGTAAATGTCTAACAGAGGGGGAGTCGAACAACTGGATGAGATTTTGGGGATGAAAGCATTAGCCAAAGCATCAGGTGAAAGGCCCGCGGAGGCTGGGGACAGAAAAAGGCTTTGGGTTATGGGAGGAAGCCAAAATTAATGAATAAATGTCCCACTGAGCAGACAATACTATGGTGCAATAATGGTTATGGTAGTCCAAGAAGATGAAGCAAGACCCTTCCCTCTGTGCTTTCACAATGTTCTTTCAGCAGCACAGCCAGATAGGGACTGATGGGGCAAGATGGTCCAATTGAGTTTATAAAATAGAGTTTCAGCGGTCAACTTGAAGATTTAAAGGAAGAGAATTAAAGTCTGATGGGAAAATGCCTGAAGCTACAGGGAAACAGGCTTTCATATCAAGCGTGATGTGCCTGCGGGCATGGGGATAAGTGGAGCCTGCCCTAGGGGAACCTGAGGATAGGGGGAGTGAAAAAAAATGATTAAAGAATGATCAGTCCAGGGAAGGGGATGAATTAAAAAAAAAAAACCAGAGGGGATAGGGTGGGTGTCTAAGTGTGTGAAAAGCAGATCAAGCATGTGACAAGCTGAATGGGTAGGGACATGCATGAACTGAACGAAGTCATGATCAATCAGAAATTAGTGGAACAGGAAGTCATGAGGGCAGGAGGGTACGTGTAGATGGATATTAAAGTCTCCAAGTACAAGGACATTGGGGAAAGACATTGTGATGTCAAGAACTGTTTGATAAACAACATCCCATTCAGGACTCTGGAGGGAAGGTGAACAATAGACTAACAGGATATGTTATGGATGAGTAGAACCTAAAATCTGATAAGTTACTTCTCTGGCTCAGTCCAGCCCTCAGCTGCAAGCTCGATACAGGGAGGTAGGTTTGATACAGGATAGCCACTCCATCCCCCTGGTTCTTATAGGATGAGACAAAAAGGTGGTAATAGCCAGGTGGTGGTGAACACAGAATATATGGGTCATTACCTGGCTTAAGCCAGGTTTCAGTCAAAGAATATCCAGATCATGACTGAGGAGAGTATCAACTATGAGGTCTGTTTTGTTCTTTAATAATCTACAGTTAAGTAGAGCGATGGAAAGGTTGCTGATCCTAAGGGTCTGGAGAGGAGGGGTAATATGAGTCATACAAGGAACTAGGTATCTTATCTTTGGTGGCACTCATGGGCATCCCTGAAGTGAAGAGAAGCGGCTTGACCAAAGTACCGGAATGGTAGACATGTGGGTCACTGCAGAAGTCAGTGCTGCGACAGCTGGTGCAGACTGACAATAGACAGATGAATGACGACCAGGCCTGGGGTCATTAAGGCAGGGATACTAAACTGGAGAGTCACATCAGTAAGGGGAGGAGGAAGGCAGAAGGGCTCACAAAGAGGAAGAATAGCAAGTACATAGTGACCATCCCCGCTCCATGGGCATGCTCACCACTGGCGTCTGATAACAGCAGAATGTAGCAACGTCACCTGGAGCAATGTCAGAGGGGCATAGTCAGTGTGGGAGGTGGCAATCAGTAGCAGGAGATGCAGGCACAAGAGCGACAGCAAAATTAACTGTCCATCTAGAACTGGTAAGAGGCCATGCAGGCAACAAGCAAGAACTCTAGAAATATCTTCTCCCTAGAGTCCAGTGTCCAAGTCTCCCTCCCTGGGGGCGCGCCAAGGAATGAGTTGGTACTCTTGATTCTCTTTAGGGCAGATTAGACCACCCAAGGAATGGTACAGAAGTGGAGGCTTCTCAAATCCAGGAGCCTTCTGAACACTGTACATGGCGTTAAGCCTTCTACTAACTAGGGGTACAGCGAACAGATTCTCCCACATTTTCATCTGTACCCTCTGCAGGATTTATTTATTTATTTATAGTTTTTCTATACCGCGCTATTTACCATCAGCGCAGTTCACAGGCAACAAACTCGCACAGCAGGAAAAGCCATACTGCGTTTTACATTGAACAGGGTATTGAACACATTTTACATTGAACAGGGTATTGAACATGGAACACAGGCTAACTATATACATCATGGAACTATATACAACATGGGATTATATACAGGTTGATAACAGTAGTAAGATATCAACTAGGCATTATTCATCGTAAACATGGCTTGAGGGGTAATGTCGTATGTTAGCATGTTAAAGGCTAATTTGCTGGGGGCACAGGAGTGAGATTAACGGAAGAGGGGATAAAGGAGGAGTGAACAGTGGCTGGTTATGTGATTTCTTCGGAGTTGAGGAAGTGCTGAAGAAAGAGGTGATGTTTCAGCTCCTTCCTGAACTGAGAGAGGCTGTTTATAGCTCGGATGTTTGCTGGAAGCGCGTTCCAGCAATGGGGGGCATAAAGTGCAAAGGCTCGGTTTCCTGTAGCCTTATTACATTTGGTGAATGCTTTTGGGAGGCATAAGGTGTTGGCAGCAGCAGCTCTTCTCAGTCTAACGGTGGGGATGAGCCGGATAAGTTCGGAGAGGGAGCTAGATGTGCAGTTGTTAATGGCTTTGAATGTCATTGTCAGTATTTTAAAAGTGATTCTGCTGTGAACAGGGAGCCAGTGTAGATCTTTTAGGATAGGGGTAATATGGTCTCTTCTGGATGCTCCATATAGGGTCCTTGCTGCAGTGTTCATTGCTATCTGCAATGGGAGGAGTGAACTCTTTGGTAGACCATGCAGAATGGAATTGGCATAGTCAAAGTGCGGCATCACCATTGCCTGAAACACTGTTCGGAAGTCTTTTGGCTCTAGAAGCTGTCTCATGTGTCGCATCATCCGGATTTTATGGTAAATTGCTTTTACTAGGTTACTTATATGGGCATTTAGGTCCAGGTGTTGGTCGAGGGTTATTCCGAGGTATCGTAACGAAGTCTTAGTAGGAAGCTCCGCACCACGTACCTTCAATGATGTAGGTGGGATGAATGTCTGATCTCTACTGATGAAAAGCACATGTGTCTTTTTGAGGTTTATCTTTAGCTTCTGGGAGTGTAACCAATCCGAGACTGCATCGAAGCAGGAGGATAGCTGAGATAAGTCTGGGTGCTCAGTGGAAATTGGAGTAAACATAAGGACGTCATCAGCATAGACTAAGCAGTCAATGTTGAATGATCTAATGATGGTGCAAATAGGTTGCATATACACATTGAAAAATAGGGCTGAAAGAGATGAGCCCTGTGGGACACCTCTGGTTTGAGGGAAAGGGGTGGACTTGGATGCGCGAGAACGAACATGCTGCCATCTGTCCTTAAGGTAGGCGGCACACCAGGTTAGAGCATTTCCATGAATTCCCTTCTCATTTAGGCGCAGTAGGAGTAACTCATGGTTGACAGAGTCGAAGGCGGCTGCAATGTCAAGGAACACTAGAGCGAAGCCTTGTCTGATGTTATCCAGACCTGTTATCAACGTGTTGAGTAAAGTTGTTAACAATGTTTCGACACCGTGAGCCTCCCGGAAACCATGTTGACAGGGGTCGAGGGGAGCGTTGTTCTCAATGTGGTGGTTCAGTTGACGCTGGGCTATTTTTTCCATGATCTTAGCTAGGAGTGGGATACTGGAGATGGGTCTAAATGAGTCCAACTTTTCTGGGTCCATTTTATTATGGATGCGGTGCATGGGCACAGTCACCAACTCCATAGAGGCAGAGGAGTACTATAGGATCTCCAACTGTTATGTCCTGGGCTCATTCTCAGTCTCCAAAGAAAACTGAATGGCCTTGGTCATATCCCTCACAAACTCTTGGAAGGCCATGTCCTCAGGAGGGGCTTGCACTGCTCATGAGGTGGAGAAGGGTCCGACAGGAGCTCAGGAGACCTGCCCTCCAAAAAAAATCCTCCGATTCCATGTCAGTGACCCAGCCTTCCGAGTCAGAGAGGAAGTCAAAGTACTTATGAATCTCTGCTTTGCTTCGAGGGGGATCAGGAGCAATGATGCACCAATACCCTTTTAGTTCTCAAGGGCACATCAGATCCCGAGACACTAGATAGGGATATATTGACAACACAGGCACCGGTGTCTGGGTCCATTGATGCCTCTCTTACAGGCAAGTCACAAAAATAGAACCAAACCAAATCAAACTATTCCCCCATCTATAATATTCTTTTGTTGGAGCAGGCTGGAGGCGACTGAAAGAACAATACAGCCGCTCCAGACAGCCAGTTCCTTTTTAATCAAACCAAGCAAATATGGTACTTATCCAAATTTATGTCCCAGTGAAGTATTGCAGTAATCTTCAGAAACAAAAGTATTATCCAATGTGATAGCGGTCACAAGCAGCATATTCATTCCACGACACACACGTTTTGGGCCAGCAAGCCCTGTGTCAAGTGTCCATAAACGCGCAGAAAGCCCGCTTACAGCTCACCCAACACCACACACCGGATATGGAGGGTGAATCACACAGAGTGGCTAACAAAAGCATCAATCAGTCAGGAGCACCAATCACCAAATGGGAGACCCCACTGCACATCGGGGAATCCCTTGGTAGTAGAGGTGACATCATAACAAGCTTGGCCAATCTATTTCCTTATTAAAGCCCGTCGGATGATTTTTGATATGGCTGTGGTTCTTCCGACGGGCTTGAATAAGGAAATAGATTGGCCAAGCATGTTATGATGTCACCTCTACTACCAAGGGATTCCCCGATGTGCAGTGGGGTCTCCCATTTGTTGATTGGTGCTTCTGACTGATTGATGCTTTTGTTAGCCACTCTGTGTGATTCACCCTCCATATCCGGTGTGTGTTTGGTGAGCTGTAAGCGGGATTTCTGCACGTTTATGAACACTTGACACAGGGCTTGCTGGCCCGAAACGTGCGCGTCGTGGAATGAATAAGCTGCTTGTGACCGCTATCACATTGGATAATACTTTTGTTTCTGAAGATTACTGCAATACTTCACTGGGACATAAATTTGGATAAGTACCATATTTGCTTGGTTTGATTAAAAAGGAACTGGCTGTCTGGAGCGGCTGTATTGTTCTTTCAGTCGCCTCCAGCCTGCTCCAACAAAAGATTATAATAGATGGGGGAATAGTTTGATTTGGTTTGGTTCTATTTTTGTGAGTGATTGTTGTTACTGAACCAGGGGATTTTTGGTGTTTTTGGTCTCTTACAGGCAGGGCATGCATCTCAAGGATCAGCTGTACTGTGGCCGATATTGATGCAGCCAATGTCAAGGCCCTGGCATGCTGCACCAACAGCACCACAATGCAGTCCTCAAGCACTTGCAGAAGGTGCTTATCCATGGCTGTCAATTCTGAAGACAAAGGGAAATAAGCAACTTCCAATCAATGTACCCGGTAGGCTGGGTCTCAGCCATCAATAGGCTGTCTGCACTCCTCCAGTATCCCAGAGGATGAGCTCTCCTCCCTTCAGGGCATGCTCAAGCAGCCCCCGTCACTCTCAACACCATGCCTTGATGGGCTCTGACACCAATGCACCCAATTCTCAGCGTGGTCAACCCTTGATGTCAAAGAGGACATGGTCGAATCCTTCCTAGTCTTCGGGTGGAGATCAATCGATGGCTAATATTCTGGGGCATTATGGGTACTCTGCTCCAATTGAGCTCAAGAGCCCTTCAGCATCTATGCACCATCAGCATCCGATGCAGCCTTGGAAGCTATAGAGAGCTATAATGATGGATCAGACTTCTGAGCACCAAAAAGTGATTAGTGCTGCTTCTCATGACCTTCGAACCCTCTGCTTGTCATCTGTGAACACAAATTACAAGACGGCTGATGATCGGGTCCCAATCACCAATAATGGTTATCTGACAGATATGGCCCTAGAGCACCTGGAACACTTCTTGAACTTGTTGGTGGGTTTCTGGGACATGCCTGGAAAAAATAGCCACAGCAAAAGTTGAATGGCTCAATGACGAGGACAGAGGCCTGCCAGAGCACTGGCACTGGGAGGGACAAGGTGTCACAGCAAGAATAAGATTAACCATCGAAGGAGAAAATAATTGAAAGGGAAGAGAACCGTGATGGCAGGCGATTGGGACAAAAAGCCCCAAGGGGAAAATAGAGAAGAAGTTTACCAACAGAGGTGTCTGGAATTTGTCCATGGGGCTCCGTGGCAAACAAAAGACAATCAAATTGGTGCCATGGTGGCAGGCAGGAAGGAGGCACAAAGACGCAGTGCAGTCTCCCAAAAGCTTCCAATAAAAGCTGGGAAGCATTCCCACACAGGGCTCCATCAGAGACATCACCTATACATGGAGGACCAACCCCTGCTTGTCCACAGAGAACTATAGCTACATGATTTTAAGGTTTCACATCAGGAATTGCCACCCAGAAAAAGGATCTAGACATCATGGGTCATCATTGAAATCCTCTGCTCAGTGTTCAGCAGCAGCCAAGAAACCAACAGAACACTAGGAATTAAGGAAAAGAATGGAGACTGACTTCCTGTTTGGTCCTGGAGAATACTATCCATACTTTCAGCTGTTCACTACCTGACCCGAGGAAGGGTGTGGTCTGATTTACAGGAAGCCTGTATGACTTTTGAGGTGCTAATGGAGAGGAGGGCACAAAGAAGGGGGCTGTTGTCCATCCTGGGGAAGTGTCTCAGGGAAGGGGGGGGGGGAGAAGAGGCTCTTACCATACCAGGTTAAGTGGGAATAGGAGTTCCAGGGGGAGTGGAATGAGAGGAGGTGGAAGGGTATTTATGAGGCCACCAAAACGGCGCTCCTGGAGAATTATTTAAAAACTAGGCTCTGGATGTACTGGACCTCAACAAGGTTGCATGCTATTATGGGGAGTTAGATTGTTGGAAAGGGTGTGGTGGTAGCGGGGGGATCTAAAGCATTTACTCTAGGACTGTCCAGTGGTGAGGAACCTGTGGAGGGAGGTTGAGAACCTAGTTGAGGAAATTACAGGGGGTGAAAATGAGCCTTAACCCGATGGAAGCAATACAGAGTATTATTTTGGAAGGGGATATGGGGATGTCTAAAGGACTGTGTGCAACTGCGACCTGAATAGAATGTATGGTGCCACAGAAGAAACCTGAGGTACTTACTAGATGTATGGTGCTTAAACGCTTGGCACACACATTAACAATCTTCATCTGACCATATTAACAGCATAGTCCATGATACAATAACTGCCCCACTTACAGGTGACTGCTTCAAACAAAACTTCATCATTAAACTGTATAACAAACTCAGGTACCCCCTCCTCTATCCCACCCATCCCAACCCTCCCAATCATGCCCCCAAATCACTTTTGACACTGTTCTCCTCCCTATGCTAAACCACCCATAATATCCAGTATATACACAACATTTCTTCCCTTAACCTCCCCTTTGACCTGCTAATCTACCCCATGTATCTGCCTCCACATCTGGTACCACTGCCACACACGCTGAAATCCAACCATCGAGTGACACTGGTAGGCAGTTCTCTCTCCCATACAATAAGTATTGCTGCTTGTATGCAAAATGAAAAATAAAAAATAAAAAAATACTTGTTCCCAGGAGCTGAATGATGCTCAGAGATAGAGCTTTTGAAATTCTTTGCAAAAATCTGTGATGACCCCAGTCTCCTGATATGCTGAGGCTTCTGGTAAGGGTAGTGAAGGACTTGGACTGGGAGGAATAGGTTCCTCAGGGACAAAATCTTACTCATGGGAATAGGGTATGCTTTATGGTGACCGAGGCCAGGTGATTCAGATAGTACTGGGGACCACTGTTCCCTCTAAGCTGTGCGCGTGCACACACCTTGCCGAGAGAGCGCACATACTTTACAACAGAGCGCACAAAAATTACGGCTCTGATTCTGATAGAAAACAACACAGACGTCTTAAAATTTCAAAATTATGATTGTAATTACTAGAAAGTTCCCGCTTCATTTAGTAATCGTCTATTTTCATTTAATTTGATTAAAATCAGTGTGGTGTACATACTGTATTCTGACGTGTAGTCAAATTTTAAAGTATATAACTCCGAGTGTCGTTATGTGGCGCACAAAAAATTTTACCTTCCTTCAAAAGCTGCACACAGCTGATATTTTATGCGCACACAGCCTAAAGAAAATTAGAGGGAACATAGCTGGGGACCAGTCACCTTGAGGCTGGACAGGCATAGATTGCGTACAGAAAGGTCTCCAGAACTGTGACTACAAAGGAGCCCTAGAGGATTACTGCTATATCCTGTACAAGTTTATTATGAAGTTGCAGGAGAGTTGGCTGGGAGGTAGTTGCTGAAGTGACTACTGGGTGTATCTGGGGTCCTGGAGATAGGTTCTGCTTACTGATGTCCATCCTGTTTCTAGAGATTTGGCTGAAAATTCAGTGGAGGATTTCTGGTTCTTTATGCCTTCTCTTCAGAACTGTGAGGGGAGTAGAGCAGCGTTCCTCTCATGAGAGATTTGAGTCCCTCAGGATCGGCCAAAGGCTGGCAGATTTTTTTAAGACAACGTCTTTGATTTTACTATATTTGGTAGCAGCACTACTGTAACTGGCTGAGCTGATACTGCTGAAGTTTTTGAGAAGTTTTGCCTGTGAGGAAACCCCTTCTGCCAGTGTATCTGGTAGGAAGAAGGTGGAGCATCTGTCCTGGTGCTGGAGACAATTAGCTCTTTTAGATCCTGCCATTGCCAAGAGGAAGACTGCACTGGGAACAGTCTTGAGGCAGTTTCTCCAAATGGGTTAGTTTTGCGCAAGACAGTCATGAACCTCACTTCTAATCCAGGGCATGTGGAATATGATCTCTGTCCCTCAAATTTACTGCTACAGCTTGACGCAGTACTTGCATCGTGCAAAAGAGATCCGCCTGCTGGAGTTCATAAGACGTAACATGTACGGGCAATTTATCAAGATGTGCTTGTGAATTCTTCTTTATCAAGCCTGTGACACCCAACACTTTGGCAAATATTTCTGTATTTTTCTGCCACATCTTCTGTCTCTCCATGCAATTCACAGAGTAGTCGCTTGGAAACTACACCTATCATCAATGCTGTTCTGGTGTTTTTCTCCTTAACAACTATATCTTGCTTCCTCGCATCCAGCATGTTATCGATCGGAATGGGATTATGCCAGATGATCATAACTTTCTCATTCTCTGTATGTGTAATCAACTTCTAGGAGGCCTAGCCCTCCCTTCAGCTCTAGGGATGTACAGTCTTGGTATACACCGATTCTTGTAAATTCATTTATGGGCATGGAGGAGTTTTCTTGTTCGCACATCCAAGTTTTCATGTTTGAGAGGCCAGTCCACAATCCCAAAGCTGTATGCGAGTACAGGAATTGCCAGCTGATTAATGGGCTATATCTTAATCCGTGATATTAAAGCATTTTTCAATAACTATTTTGATCTCCTGTAGTATTCTTTACAGATCTTTTCTCTCAGTAATTTCGGCTCGAGTGCCGTTCATTCCTCTATGCTGAGATAGTTATATACGCGCTCAGCCAGGGAAATGTTTTCAGTTTTGCTCAATTTTCCTCAAACCCCCCCCCCCCCCACAAAGTTGCCTTAACACATTTGTCAAGGCCAAAGGTCATCTGATACCATCAGAAACGCTTTTCACTACATGGAGTTGCTCTAATTGTTGGTCGCTGGAAATGTAGAGCTTCAGAGTCTACAAATATATGAGGTGGTGTTTCAGGGTGGTTAACGTCTTTAGGATTCAGGCTAAATCTGTATCCAAAAAGAGTTGACAAAAGTACTCATTGGATTAACCACCACACAAAACCGAAGGGCAACAGGAAATCTCCCTGAAATATTCTTCACTGGATCTTAATGCTAGGAGTGATGTACTGACCATCTCCATATCTCAAAAAGTGTGGATTGCTAGAATGTCATAGTGAACGTAATGTACTCTATCAAACTAGGATTTAATACATTTCAAGGCAATTTATTATCCAAGAGTGTGGGACGCTGTCAAAAGCTCTCTTCCATGCTATACTAAGATTTCTGCTTCTCTTAGTGCTGGTCATGATGGCTTTATTCATCATTAACTGGTCCTTGGTTCTATATGGCCCCCTCTTATTGCCCTTTTGCTCTATTGCCATGTTATTGGACTCTATATGATCATATATTCTGTCTGCATCTATTGCAGTGAACTGCTAGATTGTAAGTAGACAAGTTATTGGTCTGTAACTATTGGAAATATTACTTAGGTCCCCCTTCAGAAGGAGAAATTTTCTTCCAGTAGTAAGCCATTATGGTGCTGCAACAAATGTATTTTTGTAGTTCGCCAGGTCTTGATGTTGTGAACTGTGAGTAAAAAGTTGGTTACTGTATCTGGGCCAGGGCTCTTCCAGTTTGGGGCGCATTTCAACATGCTTTCCAGCTCTTTCACTGTTACTGCAGGCCAATCCATAGGTTTGATGTTTGCTTTTTCTAAATGCTCTTGTATGCAGGGTAACCATTCTGCTTCTTGACTGTGCTCTATAAAAGGTCCTCATATAGGTTTCTCCAGAAGGTTTCTGTTTCAACTTTGGTTGGTGGTACTTTTACCATATTAGTGTTCTTTCCCAAATTCCCTGTAGAATTGTTTTGGGTTCTCTCTAAATAGAAAAGAGATATCAAAATAAACTATTTTCTTCTTATCGTCTCAGTTTTTGCACTTCTGCTGCTACTTTCAATTTAATTGTTGAACATAAAAATATCAGGTCTTCTTCTGTCAATGCAGCATGCTTCAGCTTGACGTCTTGGGTATCTAAAATGATTACAATCAAGGATGTTGAGGAAGATCCATTTATCGAGGATACCTCCGAACGCAATAATTGTATTTTTTCTTCGATACGCTTTTTTCCAAGGAGAAATTGTTATTATTCGCCTTTTCTTCTGGCCCTGCACTTTAGTTGGCAATATTTTTGCAGTCATTTTAGCAGCACAATATTGTATTCAATTTATTTCAGTGATGCCAATAAATGGTCCCTTTATACTGGATATGGCCTTATTCAGCTTAAATCCACATACTCCTAACCCTAGATGTTAAATTTAACTTGGGTAATCTTTCCCTTGCCTGAAACCCAGCATATTCATTTTCCATGCGGACTAGGAGTTCGATCTTTACTTCCTCCATCTACCTTTCTCCCTCCTCTTCAGATGATTTGCTGACCTGCCCTGTAGTCATTTCAGTCACTTGCAGACAGTTCCAGCTCTCTGCGCTCCATCTCCCCCTCAGCTGCTCTCTTTTTTTCTGTGTATTCCTGTCAGCTGGTACTCTCACCTAGATCTCCTCGTCCCTGTAATTCCACAGAAGCCCTTAGCTGCTTCAAGATGTTATCACTCACATACTTCTTTACTTTGATCTTCAAAATTAATGATCTTAAATTTGCATCTGTTGCTTTTTGCAGTTTTTATGCTGACAATTTTTCCTCTTTCTTCCGGCTTTTGGTGGACCCTCTCAATTTAAATAAAGGGTTTGTAGCATAATAATGCTAGCAAAGCTGTGTGGAGATCTTTACGTTGCTCTCCTCTTAGTGCTGGAACCAAGCCTCGGAGTGTCAGTGGCTGAAGCAGCATATGGCAGCATATGGCTGAGATTATGCAGCAACAGTTAATGTGCCGCTTCAAGGAGAACAAAGTCAAGGAGCCACAATGGGTAGAAAGACTGAAAGGATTTTTTTTTTTTTTTGCTGTGCCATGATGAAAAATTGAAAGTAAAAAAGTAGCGCTTCACTCACTAATCTATATTTGCAGTGGATGTGAAGTTTGCTTTTGTCCTCTTCACTGATTGTCAGGCAATAGAAGGCAAAGTCTGCACAGAAGCCACAGCCAAAAACAATTGTGAGGAAATTGCTGTCAAGTGGAACATGGGAATGGTAGCACATGCGCAGAGATGTCACAGAAGACTTTTCTTGGCTGGATGGCAGCTTTGGGTATACTGGCACCAGTAGATATCAGCAACAGGTGTGCCTGCATTGTCCTGCTTGTTTATAGAGAAAGGCACTGATCTTTTTCACAAAGTCAGTTAACTGAAGAATTACCCTTCTTGGGGACCTTAAGAGAAATGGGGAATGCCTTTGAGACTGCTTCTACAGTTTGAGGTTATCCTGGTTCAGGACAGATTTTTTTAAAGCAAAAATTTAACTCTAGCTTCCTTCGAACACCAAATCCTGAGAGAAACCAGCAAAAACTAAAGTGCACAGATGAAGGGGAAAAGCCCAAAGATGACTTCAGCAAGCTCACTTATAGAAAACCGTGTAGAGGTAGAAGAAATCATCAGAATTTTCTCCAGCCCAAAAAACAAGAAATCAGCTTTACAACTTACCAAGTTGCTCCTTAGGCTGGGATGAATAGACAAATTCAGAGAAGTCATTTGGGGAAATGAGAGAAAATCTTCTGAATATTAGCTATCTTCATAAGAAAGTAAATTGCAAAATAGTTTCAAGGAAAGATTAAGATTTTGGAGATTTGGGGAGGTTGGAGACCAAAGGTTTTTTAAAAAAAATTTATTAGCAGCAGTATATCAAATATAATACGGTGAAATTAGAGCTTACCTGCTAATTGTCTTTCCTTAAGTCTCTCCAGTCCAGACATGTGGGTTATGTTTGCCTGCCAGCAGATGGAGACTGAAAACCACTTAGCTAATTTTGACGTCATGCTATAGAGCAGGGGTTCTCAACCCTGTCCTCGGGACCCACCTAGCCAGTCGGGTTTTCAGGATAACCACAATGAATAAGCATGGGAGACATTTGCATATAATGGAGACAGTGTATGCAAATCTCTGTCATACATATTCATTGTGGTTATCCTGAAAACCCGACTGGCTAGGTGGGTCCCGAGGACAGGGTTGAGAACCCCTGCTATAGAGGATCCTGTGCAGCCTCGCTCTCACCAGTATTTCTATAACAAAGCAGACTAACAGATTATTAAATGCTTATCATATTCAAACAACCGCTCTCCGCCTAGCTACCAAAGAAGCTTTCCTGCTCGAAAGAGGATAAGGAAAAAAAAAAAAGACCTCTGTGAACATGTCCAAGACCACAAAACCCAAACACGTGCACAAGCACAGTTCTCAAACTGCTTGAGAGCCACAGCAGAGTGAGATAGGAGCTCAAGAATATTACTTGGCTTACCAGCCTCCCGACATTGTGCTCCCTCTAAGAATGGAGCTGAACCAAAGAAAATGTAATGGGTCCTGGATGGAGGGTCTCCAGGAAAGACAATTAGCAGGTAAGGTCTAATTTCACCTTCCATATTGTCTCTCCAGTCCAGTCCAGACACATGGGATGTAGCAAAGCAATACCCAATATTAGGGAGGGAAAGAAAAAAAAAACTAGTTCTGAGAGAAGTCTGGACAAATCACCCTCCAAGCTGGAATGTATCAAGGCTAGCAAAAGGTGGCAAGTATCGATGCCCAAAGACACCCTTGCACCAAGCTCTGCTGCCAAAACCATGCACTCCATAGCGGAAGCCACTGCCACCCTTGCAAGAAGCAAGAGAACCCCACACCTGGACAACCAGTACAGCCCAGAAGCCACCAAAGAAAGCTAAAAGGGTAAGGCTTTCCCAAATTATACTGGATTCTATGAAGTACACATGCTGAAACAGCTAGCATCCACACTAAACATCAGTTGTAAGCAAATATGTTCAGTAGCTATTGAAGACAAAGAATTAAGAGAAAAAGTGAGTACAGACCTGAAGCTGCCCAAAGCTCCATGCCTCCGAGAAACTTAAACAGAAAGGATTCAAAAGCAGTGCACCTTTCCAAGAATATGAGACAAGATTACTCAATGCCCATCGAGGAACCTTGAAGTCTGTAGGCCAAAGAGAAATAATTGACTAGAAGGGAATCTGAACAGCCAGATACCCATAGTGTGATGGGAAGAAAAAAGGTAGTAGAGAATGCGAGAACATCCAACCCCTGTACGCTATCCCCGTTTCTTTCCAACTAAAAACAAAATAGGATTTGAATTAAGGCAGACTAGACACCCAGCCCTTCGCCATCCACAGCAAAAAAAAGAAAAACAGAGGAAGAGAAGCCTACAGTAGACCGGATCTATCAAAACTGCGGCTATACAAGACATCTGCAAGTGACCACTAAACCAAAACAACCCCCTGCCCTGGTCTCAACCCCAGAGACATGATCTGCCTCAGCAAACAGACCAAGACCAGGGCTGCAATTGCTGACATCCAGTAAGGCACTAGTAAAGCGATCCACTCACGGCGCCAAACGCAGTCAGGGCCGCAGCCTGTGCGAACCATCTTGCAGCAGTAAGTACCAGGAACAATCCATTGCAACAACCAGGGAAAATCATAGCACTGACTAGGCTCCATAGTAAGGGTCGGAGAACATCTTCCACAGCATGCTTAAGTGCAAATACCTACAGAGCCTTTAGGGACCATCTCCCCAGCTGATTAACCCAAACTCAAAATCACTACAGGTGACTGATTAAGGCTAACTGTAATACAAGGTCCATAAACCATTATTAAGAAGGGACCCAGGATATCAATGCTTGACCCAGTACAAGCATTGCGGAACCTGTGTCTTTTGGGGAAACTGCTAGGTACGTATGACCTAGATTAGCCACTGTTGGAAACAGGATACTGGGCTTGATGGACCTTGGTCTGACCCAGTATGGCATATCTTATGTTCTTATGTGCTCAGAACAAAAACAGACAATCCCCACAAGATGTACATACCACTCCTCTAATCGCAGATCTTTGGCTCACAGAAAATGAATATCAATCGTTAACATACGCACTATTGACTTACTGGCTGGAACCACGACAGAAAATATATCCTTCTTGCAGCCCCCTGGCAAGGCACAGCAGCAGCTGATTCGAACTCTAAAAGGTGTCCAACAGAGTTGCTGTCCTGCTATATGGAGATACTCCCAACCCATGTGACTGTGTCCAGAGCAACTTTACAAGTTAAGGAAATTAAAAGCTAATTAGCATGGAGTTCCCCTTGCGGATGCTTGTCGAGAACCCAACGTTCCCAAAGACTAAAAAAAGAAGCTACTATGGCACAAAGACAGTCTTCCATGGCACCCAGGCATGAACTAGACATAGTCCCCAGATACCAGCTCACCCTACATTGCTGTGATTTCTCTGGGCCTCCAGAGCACCAAGGAAACATGAATTGCTAATATCCCCCCTAAGGCAGAGGATGGACCAACTCTCTCAACAGTCATACTCCATACATCCAGTATGCTATATTTTCAGCCCCCCATGTCAACCAATTCACCGACTTACACCGAATTCTTGAAGAATCTTTAGAAATCAAAGAAGCAGCGAACCAACTCCCTCCACCCAGAAAAACACTTTTTTTCTCATGAAAGAAGATATACTATCCCAGCTCAACAATGAATCACTGAAAACCTACAAGGAGCAACTGTCAGAAGCGACTGGCTATAGACCGCATTGGCCTAAGGAATAACCACTGTACACCAAAAGTCAAATAAAGCAGAGAAACCACTGCATATCCTGGGACAAGCTGCAAGAAATCTGGGTACCCTTTCTGGGAAGCGGAAAGATACCTCTGACCTAGAGTGACCGGCGATGGAAACAGGATACTGAGCTCGAAGGACCTCAGCCCGAGTCAGAATGGAATATTCGATGCTCTTAGAAGGAAAAAGAGACAAAGGGGAACTCTTATACCAGGAAGACCAATGTATAAAAGTAAGTACAGCACGTGCGCACAGGTGGAAGAGCACCCAACATAAAACCTGCCGAATGCCCGAACCTGACAAAGAACCAGAGCAGCAGCAGCCTAGGTGCAAGGACTTCCATCCACTAATTGCTACATATGAATTTAAGAACATAAGATATATGTCATACTGGATCAGACCAAGGTTCATCAAGTCCAGTATCCTGTTTCCAACATTGGGAAATACCGGTCACAAGTACCTAGCAGGTTCCCAAAAAGACACACAGGTTCCACAATGCTTGTCCAGGGACAAGTAGTGGATTTCCACGGTCCTCTTTAATAATGGTTTATGGACTTTTCCTCTAAACCTTTTTTAAACCCCACTACACTAAACAGCATTTACTACATCCTCTGGTAGCAAATTCCAGAGTTTGATTACACATTGAGTGAAAAAGAATACTCTTATTAGTCTTAAATGGGTTACATTGTAGCTCCATTGCCTATCCCCTAGTCTTTCTAATTTTTGCTGGCATAAAATAATTACACTTACCTGGTAATTGTAGTTCCTTGAGTGACGACAGTTCAGTCCTCTACCTCTGGGTTGTCAACGTCCTCCTGCAGCTTGGAGACTGGGCATGTCCAAATCATGACATCACTGGCTATAGCCTGCTGATCTCTCCCATCAGCCCCAGTGAACTATTGACAAAACATACTCAAAGAAACAAATAAGTAGCTAGCTCTAAACTGTAACTCTAACCAGAACCCTGCACGTAAAATGGCAAGGAAACAAAAAGGTTTTTTAGGGGGGTTTCCCCCCCCCCCCAATTGGCCCTGGAAATTTCCAAGGCTATTCTACGTGCCCCTCACCCTTTCGCCTTAGGCAACCATAAGAAAAGGATGACAGAGAAAGACACAGAACAGGAAAGCATAGAAAAGCATCAATCTCTCTTAAATAGTCATACCTACTGGTAGGGCTAGTACTCCACCATCGGACTCCCCCTTGCCAACAAAGCTCTCTGGGCGGGAATGAGGACTGAACTGTTGTCACTCAAGGAACTACAATTACCAGGTAAGTGTAATTATCATTTCCTTATCGTTCCTCCAGTTCAGTCTTCTACCTCTGGGAAGTACCAGAGCAGTATTCATGGGGGGGGGGGGGGGGAGGGGGAGGGACCTCACCTGCCGGCCCTTAGAACGGCCGAACCGAAACAGGCGTCCCTCGCCGCCAACACGTCCAAACGGTAGTGTTTATTGAAAGTATAAATAGACGACCATGTCGCCGCCATACAAATCTCCCCGGGCGGAACCAGCTCATGTTCCGCCCAAGAAGTGGCTTGTGCCCTGGTAGAATGTGCTCTGATCCCCTCTGGAACCAAGCATCCCTGTAGCAGATACACTGACGCAATCGTCTCTCTGATCCATCGGGCAATAGAAGCCTTCGCCGCTGCCTCACATTTACGGACACCTCCAAACAACACAAACAGCCGGTCCGATTTACGGAAGCTCTCGGAAACCTTCAAATATTGCCGTAGAGCCCGTTTAACGTCCAAACGACGTTAACGCACGGTCTGACTCGTCACCCTCCGCTGACCCTAGTACGGGAAGACACGACCTGGCTAAGGTGAAAGGGAGAAACCACCTTAGGCAAAAAGGAAGGCACCGGCCGCAACACCACTTTCTCTTGAAAAGGACAAAAACTGCTCTCTACAGGATAACGCTTGCAACTCTGAAATGCGTTGCGCCAAATAGCCACCAGAAAAACTGTCTTTAACGTCAAATCCTTAACTGACGCTTGGAATAATGGCTCAAAAGCAGCTTTGGTCAATGCCCTCAGGACCAAATTGAGGTCCCAGGGCGGTACCAAAATTCTCTGTGCGGGCCGCAGTCTGACTACCGCTTTCAAGAAATGCACCACGTCCAGATGAGATCCAAGTGCGACCCCCTGCACTTTGCCCCTGTAACAAGATAGGGATGCCAGCTGCACCCTTAAGGAACTGGCTGCTAGCCCCTTCTCAAAACCATCTTGCAAGAAACTCAAGACGGCCAGAACGGACACCGCCGTCGCCTTCACTCGCTGCTGCAAACACCAGTCTTCAAAAATACGCCAGATCCAGACATAAGCCAGCGACGTGGAACATTTCCGCACTCTAAGCAAGGTCGCCACCACCGTCGCTGAATAACCTTTCTTCGCTAGCCTCGCCCTTTCAATGGCCAAACCGTAAGCGAGAACCGATCCACCTGTGGCATGAGCAACGGCCCTTGAATCAACAGATTCCCCTTTGCCGGTAACCTCCAGGGGACCCCGTCGAGCAACTGCATGAGATCGGCAAACCAGGGGCGTCTCGGCCAGTCTAGGGCTACCAGCAACACACTGCCCCGGTGAGACTCGACACGCTGAATTACCCGGCCTATGAGCGCCCATGGCGGGAAGACAGAGAAGTCCTGTCGATGGCCAGGGCTGCATCAGCACGTTGATCCTTTCCGACATCCACTCGCGTCTCCTGCAGAAGAAGCGACTTGTCTTTGCCGAATGAAAGGCCGCCATTAAGTCCATTACTGGCTGCCCCCATTTGCTATTTGCGCGAACACATCCGGATGCAGCTCCCACTCCCCAGCATCCACTCGGACCCTGCTGAGGAAGTCTGCTGTCACACTGTCCTTCCCTGCGATATGAGCTGCCGAGAGCGAGGTCAGCCGACGCTCCACCCAAGCGAACAGTCCGTCTGCCTCCTCTTCCATGGCTGCATTGCCTGTGCCGCCCTGTCGATTGATGTACGCCACCGTTGCTGAATTGTCCGATAACACGCGGACTGCTCGGCCCGTCACCGCATCCTCAAACCGTTGCAACGCTAGAGATACCGCTCTCAGCTCTAGCCGGTTTATCGACCATGCACTCTCTTGCACTGACCATGTGCCTTGCGCGAACCGATCCTCGCAATGTGCTCCCCATCCCGCGAGACTTGCGTCTGTCAGTAGCGGAAGCCACTTCGGCTGCTCCAGAGGCATCCCGGCAGTCAAGGATTCTGGACTCAGCCAACATCGAAGAGCCTTCCTGACCCTGACTGGGCAGGGAAGACGCTTGTGCAGAGAGTCCGTCTGGTGCGACCACCGGTGGAACAGCGCTCTCTGGAGCGGTCGCATATGAAACCTGGCCCAAGGTACTGCCTCCAAGGTCACCGCCATGGTTCCCAGCAGCCGTAAGTAATCCCACACAGTGGGGGCTGGAGAGGCCCAGAACTGGCAAACCAGCCGGCGCAGCGCCCGAATTCGACAATCTGGGAGAAACACCTTTCCTTCCTGCGTATTCAAACAGACTCCTAGATACTCTAGATTTTGAGAAGGAACTAAACGGCTCTTGGCCGGGTTGACCACCCATCCGAGGCTTCGCAACAACTTTATCACCTTGTCTGTTGCCCGGATGCTCTCGGCCTTGGACTTGGCTCGAATCAACCAATCGTCGAGATAGGGATGAACTAGAACACCCTCTCTTCGAAGCGCCGCCGCTACCACCACCATCACTTTTGGTAAACGTCCTCGGAGCTGTCACCAGACCGAACGGCAAGGCCTAAAATTGATAATGACCCCAGGGTACAGCGAACTGCAGGAACCTTTGGTGGCCCTCCCTAATTGGAATGTGTAGGTACGCCTCTAAGATCGAGGGAAATCAAATACTCCCCCTACCGAACCGCCACAATGACGGAACGCAAGGTTTCCATCCTGAAGTGGGGCACCTGAAGACAATGATTCACTCCTTTCAGGTCCAGGATAGGTCGAAGGGCCCCATCCTTTTTTGGTATCACAAAATAGATGGAGTATCGACCCGTGCCGTAATCTTCTAGCGGCACTGGCACGACCGCCCTCAACTGTAAGAGGCGATCCAAGGTCTCCCGCACCGCCAGAGCTCACTGTTGATCTCTGCAGTGCGACATCACGAAGGAATCCCGCACGGGCCTTGCGAATGATCTCCAGCACCCATTGGTCGGTGGTTATTTGGGTCCAAGCAGGGAGGAAATCCCGTAGTCGCCCGCCTATCGGTTGACTCCCTGCCGGGACCTGCCTCCTTTCATTGTGGCTTTTGGCCTGTCTACTTGCTCTGCGAAAGCCACGAAACCCCTGGGCTCTGGAAGCAAATCTTCCTCTTTGGAAACCGCCCAGCCAGGAAGCTCGGAATCTTCGGAAGTCCCAAAATGACCCTCGAGAGCCTTGGAAGATCTTCTCTTGCTTGGGCTTATCCTCCGGAAGTCTCCCCCCTTTGGGCTCCCTGAGGTCCTTGACCAACTTGTCCAAATCTTCACCAAACAGCAACTTTCCCTTAAACGGCAGCCTACTGAGCCTGGACTTGGAAGAACCATCGGCCACCCAATTCCTCAACCAGACAGCAGGCCGCGCAGCTACCACTGATGCTGTACTATTGGCCAATGCTCGAATTAAGTCATAATGCACATCTGCCAAATATGCAGTCCCTGGACTCAAGGCGATCTAGCTCATGTAGTTCTTCCTGCTCCAATCGCGTGGACTGACGTAAACGCTGGGTCCACCTGAGACACACTCTCGCCACCCAGGCCCCACAAATGGAAGCCTGGAGGGACAGAGTGTTCGCTTCAAAGGATTGTTTCAGAAGGGCTTCTACCTTTGTAGCCTGAGCATCTTTTAGGGCCGCACTACCTTCCACTGGGACAGTAGTCTTTTTAGTGACCGCTGCTATGGCGGCATCAACCCCAGGAAACTTGAATTTCTCCCTGACCGAATCTGCCAAGGGATAAAGTTTGTTCATAGCCCTAATTCCTCTGAGACCAGCCTCCGGCTGATCCCACTCCTCCTGTATCATTCGGTCCACCACCTGGTGAACCGGGAAGACCACCTGTGCCTGCTGCACCGCCTGAATGATGGGATCCTCCACTCCTTCATCGTCACCCTGTTCCGTAGCCAAATTGAGAGTTTGAAGGGATTCCATGATAAGCGCAGACAGCTCCTCTCTCCGGAATCCTCAAATAATCTTTGCCTGATCCTCCGGCTCCTGTATCTCGCCCTCTTCCAATTCTTCCACGCCGTCTTCGTGCTCCGCATCAGCCTCCTCCGCCTCTGGCCACTCACCCTCAAGAACCGAGAGCTCGCTTGACCTGGGCCTCTTAGGGGCTCTCGGGCTGCAATTACCCATGCCTCCGACCGCAGGCAGCTGCCCCTGGCCAAACATTGCCCCATCTGGAAGCTTTCCCTGCCTCCGCAGGCAAAAAGCCTGATGCATAAGCAAAACAAAGTCTGGGCAAAAATCCCCTAACTGGGACCCCGACCCTAAGGCCAAAGGAGCGCCGGACGTGCCAGCGACTGCCTCCTGGTCCGCACTCGGCGTCATGGTTAGCAGGGACGCGAGCTCGGCCCCTGGGACGGGCCCTTGGGATTCTTGCGTGACCTTGACTTCCATCTGATGCTCTACACTTGTAGAAACCAGCGCGCAACCCCGGCAGATCCCAAAGTCTGCGGCTGTACCCCTGCGAGTACCGCAAATGACACACTGCGGGCGCGCAGTCATAGAGCCGGGCCCTGCTGAATATATAAATATATATTTATACTCTTTTTTTTTTTTTTTTAAATAATAAATTCCACAAACTCAAGGAAAAATGTGCAAACACACTAACACTCTCCTTAAACGTCAACGAAGGCCCGAAACGGTGCACCTCAAGGCAAACCTTCTCAGGCCAGCCCTGTGAAACACACAAGCTCAAAAACCCAAAAGGAACAAAAGAAAAAACAAGAAAAACAATGTCTGGACAGGCGACTCTGGAAGCCCCCCAAGCTGATCGCTGACTCCAGGCCCCCAACAAGCTGCCCCGAGGCTGCCGAAGCGAGCACTGGACACGCCGTGCCCACGCGGTTACAAAATGGCCGCCAGGCGGTCCGCCCGCGAAATGGCACCAAACCCCCGCTCTCAAGTAAGCCACGAGGATTTTCAGGCGAATCCGGCCCTCTCCCCTAGTCACCACCGCTAGCGCGGTTACCTTCTCGCTATTCAGAATGACTGACCCGGAAGAGAGTCTCTTGCCTGCACGACTCCGCTCCCCGGCACAGAGAGCGGTTTGCTGCCAACGGCTTCAACTCAGTCTGTTCTGCACTCCCGCGAATCTACTGCCTCTGAGGGAGACTGCCGGGAGGGGACTGCATACCGGCGAGCTCTCTTCCGGATCATCAGGGAGGAGAGATCTGTCCGGTGCACATCCACGAAGTAAGACACAAAAACAAAGAATGCAGAGGGGGCCGGTACACGTAGAAATGCCTTTTCAATCAGCTTTCTTCTTTTCTTTTCTTTTTTTTTTTTTAAAGGGAGCAGGCTCAGGTTTATGATAGTCAAACAGACCAAAAGCAAACCCACAAAAGAAATAAATCTAGCTACTCTCCAAATTCGTTATCAGCCCTTGAGTGAGCCCTCAAGGCTCACATGTCTTCCTGCTGCATGGAGACTGGAAACACTGGGGCTGATGGGAGAGGTCAGCAGGCTATAGCTAGTGATGTCATGATTTGGACATGCCTAGTCTCCAAGCTGCAGGAGGACGTTGACAACCCAGAGGTAGAGCACTGAACTGGAGGAACGATAAGGAACAACTGAACTATGTTTACTCATTCCATGCCATTCATTAATTTATAGACCTCTATCATATCTCCCCTCAGCCATCTCTTAAGAACATAAGATATGCCATACTGGGTCAGACTAAGGTCCATCAAGTCCAGTATCCTATTTTTCCCAATAGTGGCCAATCAAGGTAGCAAGTACCTAGCAGTTTCCCCAAAAGACACAGGTCCCTCAATGCTTGTATTAGGGCAAGCAGTGGATATTCTGGGTCCACTTTAATAATGTTTTATGGACCTTTCCTCCAGGAACTTGTCCAAACCTTTTTTAAACCCGACTACACTAAACAGCTTTTACTACATCCTCCGGTAGCAAATTCCAGAGTTTGATTACACGTTGAAAATATGTTTACACTTTTATTAGTCTTAAATAGGTTACCCTGTAGCTTCATTGCATGCCCCCTAGTCCTTCTATATTTTGATGGTGTAAACAATCGATGTTTACCCGTTCCACTCCACTCATTAATTTATAGACCTCTATCATATCTTCCCTCAGCCATCTCTTTTCCAGGTTGAAGAGTCCTAACCTTTTAAGCCTCTCTTCATAGGGGTATTCTTCCATCCCCTTTACTATTTTTTGTGGCTCTTCTCTGTACCTTTTCTAATTTCGCAATATCCTTTTTAATATACAGCAACCTAAACTACACACAATATTCAAGGTGCAGACGCACCATGGAACGATACAGAGGCATTATAAATATCCTTGGTGTTATTCTCCATTCCTTTCCTTATGATTCATAGCATTCTATTTGTTTTCTTGGCCACCGCTGTACACTGAGCGGAGGGTTTCAACGAGTTAACCACGATGACACCTAAATCTTTTTCCTGTGAGGTGGTTCCTAATGTGGAATCTTGCTTCGTGTAACCATAGTTTGGATTGTTCTTTCCTAGGTGCATAACCTTGCACTTGTCCACATTAAATTTCATCTGGCATTTGAACATCCAGTCTCAATTTATCAAGGTCTTCTTGCAATTTTTCACAATCCTCTCGAGTTTTAACAATTTAGAATAATTTAGTGTCATCTGCAAATTTGATCACCTCAATCATTATTCCCATTTCCAGGTCAATAATGAAAATGTTGAAAAGCAGTGGACCCAAAACAGATCCCTAGAGTACTCCACTATCCACCTTTCTCCATTCAGAAAATTGGCCATTTAGCACTACCCTCTGTATTCTCTTTTAACCAGTTCTTTGATCCATAATACACTGCCTCCTATCCCATGACTTTTTAATTTCGCCAAGAGTCTCTCATGAGGGACCTTGTCAAAGGCTTTCCGAAAATCCAGATACACAATAATCGACTGACTCACCTTTGTCTCCCTGTTTATTCACACCTTCAAAAAACCTAACAGATTGGTAAGACAAGACCTTCCTTGACTAAGTCCATGTTGGCTTTCTCCCATTAAACCATGACATGTTCAGTAATTTTGTTCTTTAGAATGGTTTCTACCATTTTGCCCAGTACTGATGTCAGGCTCACCAGTCTGTAGTTTCTCAGATCACCCCCTTGAACCTTTTAAAAATTGGCATTACATTGGCCATTCCCTAACCATCATTTACTACACATGATTTTAATTATAGTAATATTTGAACTAATAAGAGTTCTGCAAGCTCATATTTCAGTTCTTTCAACACCTTCCGATGTATACTATCCGCTCCAGGTGATTTGCTACTCTTCAGTTTGTCAGATAGTTGAAAGAAATATTGATAAACTGTGAAGATGTATTACAATTCTTCCAAGCATCGCCTTTAAAATACCATTTCAGGCGTGAGTAACTTGCCTGCATCTTCTTCCATAAAGACCGAAGCAAAGAAATCATTCAGTTTCTCTGCTATGGCCTTGTCCCCTCTTAGTACCCCTTTTACTCCACTATCATCCAATGGTCCAACTAACTCTCTCAAGTTGTTTTGCTATGAATGTACTTGAAAAAGGTTTTAATGTGTTTTTGCTTCCACTGCAAGTTTTCTTTCAAATTCTCTCTTTGCCTGCCTTATCAATGCCTTGCATCTAACTTGCCAGTGCTTATGTTGTTTCCCATTTCCATCATTTGGCTCCTTTATCTATTCCCTGAAAGAAGCTTTTTTGGCTAACACAGCCTCTCTGACCTCACCTTTAAACCATGCTGGCAGTTTTTTTTACCTCCCTTCCACTTTTCTTAAAGCATGGAAATACTATCTTGAAAACTCAGACCAGATGTATTTTTAAACAATGCCCATGCTTCACATAAATCTTTAACCTTTGCAGCTCCTCTTCTTCCCAGAAGCATAAGAATAAAATACAACAGGAGGCCACATTCCTCTAGTAAAGCGCACCTCAATGGAGATCAGATCAGAAGCCAGATATGCAAGGCAGCACTATCTATCACGAAACTAAGGAAGATTGCAAACCCAATATATTCCCAGTGAACCACAAATCCATGTGAATCTCCTTGTGGTCCCTCTTTTTTCCCATACAGCTGAGCAATATACTGACCAACGTATTGGTAGCAAGCATTGCTGAACTCTAAGGCTGGAGGACTGACTAACTCAAACCTGGCAGGAACTCTTATCGTGAAGTATACTGCATCAGCAAAAACACAGTGTGCATAAAATGGTAACAGCAAACACTGTCCGCTCAATGCAACGACCTAGCCCAGTGGAGTCTTGAGCTAGACCTAACCGAACACATGATTTTGTTTTTTTTCTGCTTTTTCTCTTCTCCCCCTCCTCCCCAGAGTTGGCCTGCCCTATCAACAGCAGCTCAGCAGCTTGTGAATGGGCCTTCCTCTCAGAGCATGCAACCATTATCCTGATCAGTCGAAGGATATGAACTGATGTAATTTAAGACCGGGCTGCATACAAAGTACAAATGGATGAACAAGATCAGCCTCAGAACGTACACTGAAAAGCCAAAGCAACCAAAACTAGAGCCATTACCCAAAGCAGCTGCTCAAGAGTACAATAGTCCACCCGAGGAGATGCCGCCCCGAATCACGAGTATCTCAGGAGGATACTAAGAGGATCCCAGAGTACACTCAAAGCTGGATAGCCCAAGCTTGCCAGCCACAGTAAGCTATCCTGCAGAGAGTTGCTTTTCTTAACTCTCAGGCCTCGACTTCAGCGGCCCAAGGGTCAATGTAAAATTATGTGAATTAACCTCATTTTCCCACCCCCTTAAACAAGGTGTTCAGGAGAGTAGCCAAACTTGGCAGAAAATACCCCAGCCACCATCTGCTTGAGATTCCAGTAATAACCAGAAGGACTACTCCCTGCCAACCAAAGCATCAGAATGGTAAACTATTTTTTTAAGTAATAAAGGCTGCCCTACTCTCTTTTTTTTTTATTTTATATTTATCATTTTACAAAAAATTAACAAGCAAACACACTTGTATAGAAATCATGCAATTTGTAAGAGAAAAAAGGATAAGAGGAAAAATATCTAAAGAAAAACACATTGACAAATACAATTGCAATTTTAGCCCACATTTGAGGGGGGATGTTACCCTAATACAATTGGGGAGAGGAGAACCCCAATAGAAAAGGAAATTGTATTTATGAAATAAAATAGCATAAGGAGCCTGACGCCACACATAACTCTTAGAACAATACCGGCATCATACAGGCGAGGATGTAACTGCATAGGAAGTAATAAAGGAGGATAATTCATTGGGCTGAAAAAAAACACCACACTTCTGAGAATGATACACAACAATACATCTACAGGGAAACCTTAATAGAAAAGAACCCCCCATCCGAAGCACCCCCGTGCGTAATAAGAAAAAAGCTTTTCGCTGCTTCTGTGTTTCCCTAGATAGGTCAGGGAAGATATCTTCTTACCATAAAACAGACTGGCCCGTTTTTTTAAAAAGTCGAAATAACCATTCTCTATCAGAGGAAATAGCGAAAGTAACTAATAACGTGGAAACAGAAATATCATTTTCTTTAGGAGACTGAAGCAATGCAGAGACATCCAAAGAATCAAATTCTAATTGACCCACAACCACTTTCCCCTCCTTCTTAACCAAAGGAATAAAGTAAGCTTTCACAATTGATGGGATCAACTCTGAAGGAACCGACAAAGATTCTTGTAAATATCTTTTAAACAATTCAATAGGAGCTACCCCTGGAATCATAGGAAAATTCAATAAACGAACATTAGCCGCACGAGTAGCATTTTCCAATGTCTCTGCCTTCATTTTTAATGCAACATTGTCTTTCATTAAAGAAAAAGTCAAGTCAGAAACTTGCAAAAGTTTCTGATCCATAGAATCAATTCTGCTAGTAGTTACTCCCACTTCATTAGCCAAGGAAGATACCTTCTCTTCAACAGAGGTGGTCTTGACAGACGATAGGGCGAGCTGTTGATTCACCACAGTAGAAAGTTGCATAATCGCCTCCCATATACTGTCCAGAGTAAAAACTGAAGGACGAGAAAAAGTAACAAAAGGCAATTCGGGGGTCACTTCTCCAGGGGATTGCAAACCTCCTTCACTGCCTCTTTTGCCAGCCTCGATCCGGTCATCTCCTACTGGGGTTCTAACCGCCGAGCCCAGCAGTCGTCGACCGAGAGAAACCTCAGACGCTCCCTGCACCGACTCCTCTAACCCCGCCTCCACAGGCGGAGTATGCAAGCCAAGCGACTGAGGTAAACTCGGGACTCCGGTTGGAACAGGAGGAGTACTTCGTTCTTCGGGGGAGAGAGTCAATTCCAGGGCGGCCGACGCCAATCCCTCCTCTGCTGACGCCGCCAAGCCCGCTCTCATCTCCCTTCGCTGGTTGTCAGTAAGTTGTACAAACCGGTCCATAGGGCCTACCACCGCAGGCTCCGACTCTGCAGGGTAAGTCTTGAGCTTGCCCTTCCGCTTCGGCATTCTGGATCAGAAGCTCACAAACGCTATCTTAGATTAAACCACCCCCCCCCCCCGCCTCCGCTTCCGCCTCCGCCTCCGCCTCCGCCCCCGCCCTCGCCCTACTCTTTCTTTGATGACTCTTACTCACCCAAATCAAACAAGAGGGCATCCCAGCACTCGGCAGCACAAATAAGACCTGCCAGTTTTGCAAGTGCTTCCGGATGCCTTAAATACTCAGAACACCTTTACCAATTCAAGGACAGAAAATAGCCACCCCACCCCACCAGATAACCAGTCCTCATAAGGCAGGCAATACTGGAGCTATGCACCCTTTTGGCAACCACTGCATGCCCTCCTGGTTTGAATTGTGAAGATCACATAAATGTAGAGGGCTGCAACGTGTCGAATCTCATCTTAATTATCTTAAATACACCTCTGAATTCTTGTCTTAATTTCCTCAATGGACCGCAGACAGAGTCCTGCAGAGCCCAGCTCACTTTTGAGCCACTTTAAGAAACCAAGAGGAAAACAAAAGTAAAAATACCAGATATTCACCCCAAAATGTCTTTCTACAGAGAGTGCGAGACCCAACGCAAAAAGGCTGGTCTGGTCTCATGAGAAACTCTCAAAATGACTGGGAACCCTCAGCAGCCTGTACCACCAAAACCTGAAAACACTATGGCCGCCATTGCTGCAGAAGGTCCCCTGAGCTAAACGTATCCCTTTCACCTCGGGGGAAAAAAAACACACACACAAAACAAAGAAATAAAACACGAGCAGGTGAATGTGCAGAATGACAACACAACACTCAACAGAAGCAGCATCTGCATAGCAGCCTTCTCTCCACTCAAATGGATTTCTGCATAAAACCTCCATTGGCATTTTTTTAAACTTCGGTCTATTGGCCCCCTCCCCATAGTAGCAAGTAAGACGGAACACCACTTAACCGAGTGACCTTACCATAAGCCTTTCTGAAGGAGAGAGAGAGAGAGGGAAGAAGGGCCACCTTTGGTCAGGCTGCCTTCATGAATCTGTCCCCCAATTTGAGACAGGGCGAACCAATGGGGATGGGAGGAGGGAGGGACCTGGCACCACCAGGTTCTGCACCCTGGGGCCTGCTGCCAGTGATAGCCAACCAAAGCCCCTCCCTCATTATCCTTTCAATCCAATTCATATTGCACAGAGTTAGACAATCTCCATCTGCTGGAGGATGAGAAATACTGGTGAGAGCAAGACTACACAAGACCCTTTATATCATGTCATCAAAATCAGCTCAGTGGTTCTCAGTCTCCACATGTCTGAACTGGAGTAACGATAAGAAAACCATAATACCTTAAGTGAGAATTCCTTTGAACCAAATACCATACTGATATCATAGTGAAGCAAACTGCTGCTTTACAGCTAAAATATCACTCTAAGCAGTATAACATTGCTAATGTTCTTATTCTTGCACTAGTCCCTGTGTAATGAGCTTGCTTTTTTTTAACATATGAAGGCCCTCATGATACTACTACTAGTATTAATCATTTCCAGTGATGAGCCCAATAAGAGGAATTGGGGTGATCCCTTAAAGGAGCCACCATGTCTAAGCACAGCCAGCCCTACTACTAGGCAGATTAGGCACCTGCCTAGGGAGCAGTACTTTGAGCACTTCTGCACTACCCCTCCTTTCCTTTCTCCTCAGGAACTGTGGCAGTAAGCAAGCAGTCAGCAGTAGGCCATAGAGAACTTGCATATGCTTGAGACCTGCTGAGTCAGTGCCCTACAACACAGACTTCCTGTTTGGGAGAGGGGGAGCAGGGCAGGCTTAATGTGCATGCGAGTGCTCTAAGGCCCACCACTGTGGAATTTACTTACCTTTGTGGTTCCTGAGAAAGGAGATAGGTATACAACAGGAGGAAGGGAAAAGTGGTCTGTGATCCTGGACACAGGAGCAGAAGGTAGCAAAGAAGAAATGCTAAACATTGGGTGACTCATGGAAGGGAAAAGAAGATACTTATTTTACCTCCTTCTACCATCATGTCCAGCAAAAGGAGATGTTACATGGAGGGGGACGAAAAAGGTAGATGCTGGGCATGGTGGTGGAGTTAAGTCAGGAAAGGGGATATGCTGGACTAAAGGGGGGGGGGCACAGAACTGGGGGACTAGGATGTTGGATGCCATTACATTGGCTCTAAGGCAGATCTTAGCATGAAGTACCACAAACTGTCTTATCTTTTAATAAACAGGAAGAAAATTCAGAGAAAAAAAAAGCACAATCCTGGAGGCAGGGGTAATTGAGTCTAACCTATGATGTTTCCTTGAGAACTATCTACAGCGCTGCATGCACTTTATAGCACTATACAAATGATTAGTAGTAGAACTTGGTTGATATTTAAGTCCTTGTCTTGTCAGACTTAAGTTATTTCATATAAGCAGATAATTAGACCATAAAATAGCAGAAAAATAATCTAGCCTACAAAGCATGTAAGAGCCCTAGCAAGATTAGAAGTGGAATGTGGCCAGCTTTATGAGCAGCTGTCAGAGGGCCCTTAGGTGTTGGATTAAGTATGGAAAGTAGTAAGATCCAAAGTGGAAAACATTCCCAGAGAAGCCCATCAGCAGAGTTAGAGGCCAGCACTATAGCAGAATGGATATATTTGGGGCAGGGAGAGGTTGGGTGTTGGGGAAGTGGAACAACTTTTGGCTGGAGGGGTCAAACAAACCAACCAAGCTCTCTTCAAGCACTCTCTATACTGCTGCTGCTGTGGATAGGTCACTGGGGGTCCATAGTCCAGCTAATAGTTAGCCCATCTTATTCGACTGCCTGCTCTTAATGAAAGACATGGTATTAGCTCATCTTGCTCTGTATATGGAAATCTGTGCAATGGGCTACACCCAGGGAGGGCTCCAGGAGATTTTTGTTGGAGAGTTTTAAAGACTGAAAAAGAGCAACAATTCCCTCCAGCTAATAGGAGTTAATGACTATACGCCTGCTCTGTGACTGTGAAAGCAGCGGGATTGAGTTAAGTTTCATGTGTCGTGGAGATATGGGCTCCATTTTCCAAGAAGGATTTCTTGTAAGCATACTATAAAGTTAGACAAAGTTTCAAACAAGTTAGAAGAAATAAATAAGCTTCATCCTTGCAGTAGGGGAAGCCCGTACCCTTCACAAGCTGCAGATTAAACTTGGGGTATCACTTTGATGTTGATTTTGTCAACCATGGCCCACGTCCACCCAACAGTTCAACAGCATTGAACACGAAATTAAAACAACAATTTATCCATACTACAAACTCAGCAACAGCTTTCACAGACTAAATGCATTTAAAAGGTAAAAGGCTTTACCATATATTTAAGCGTCAGTGTGTCCACTAAATCCAGACTTGTATCAAACTCCATTAGGTTACAAGAGTCTACAGGAAAAGAAGATAGATTAACGAAGCCCTTAAATAAAGGTACAACTAGCAGACGGTTTCAGTCTTCCTACGCTACTAAGCGCCAGGAGGTAGGGGGGGAGAGAAAACACTCTGACTCCATCCCCTTCCCGCCCTCTGGGACTCGCTGCACCTGCAGCCGACGCTCCGGGCCCTGGCCGCGGATATGTGGCGTCTCCAACTAAAAACAGGCTGCTTAAAGCGAGCTGTATAAACCCAAGAGCCACAGAAAAGGCACAAGCCTGCAGCTGCTAGGAAATCATTCCTGGGCGAGGACGGCAGAAACACGAGAGCTGCACCTGAGCCGGTTGCCCGCCGGCCTCTAGGTCGCCGCTTCCTCCTATTCCCGGAGGCTAACATCGCCAGCGCCCTTAGCGGGCCTTCTGGCTTCAGCTATATGGGCTTGGCTCCCTTCCCAGCGCGCCCCCTGCTGCTCGCTCCCACAGGCACAGCCCTGGCGCTGTGCGGGCAACGTCCAGCTCCGGACATCTTCGGTTATCATAGAGGCCAAGTTTGTGGATGTAGTGCAGTGGGTGCTCTCAGCACCCCGGAATAAACTTATTCACGGTGTTGGAAGGGGGGAGTAATTTTTGTTGGCTTTAGTACCCAAGGTCTGCCCTAGAGTTGGTTCAAGGTGTTGGCACCATAGATAAACAATCCTTTTAACAGCTATTGTTTAGCTTTGAATACCCTATTCTTTGCCACACATACATCCCAGACGTTGCCACCAAAGGCAATCGTTTAGTAGTTGGCTCCGACTCTGTTAGTGCCTCCAGTTGTTTTGAAAAGCTGACTACTATCATGTCACCTACTATCTAAAGACACCTGAAAGCACATTTTACAAATGATGGTCCAAGTGCAATCTGAGACATCCAAGCCACAACATCTGAAAAAAATATTAGGCACATCCATGTTCAGGCATGATTTCACAAATGTGGACATAACCAATATGAACATCCGTGGAGGTTTCTACATTGAAATACTATTCTAGGGATGTCTAACTGTGGCCATGCAATATAAGCCTAATGTTTAGAGTAGTAGGCTACAGTAGAATTTGAAAGCCATGGTTCAAATCCCACCACAGCTGTCATTGTACTTGTGCAGAGCACTGTGGATGGTGGAGTGCCATCTTCTTTAAAGCCTTTGGAGGTTTTACAGCCAAAACAAGCAAGCACCTTCCCGATGCCTATCCATGCCTGGAAGAAATTTAAACTTGGACAGGGTCACAGACATCCCCAATGTTTCTGAAATCAATCATTGCACTGTCCCAGGCACACCTCTGCCACACCCCCTGCTTACTTGGATGTCTGCACACTGGAGATGTTTTTAAAAGCCATTGTAAAATGGCTTCGGAGACATCTCAATGATTTGGATGCCCGCATACATGTTTTCGGACATCTAATTAGAGGCTAAGGGGTATGTTTACTAAATGGCGGTAGCAACTTCTGTGCAATATCGGAGCCATGGCCCCATTGAAATCAACCTTTTTTAAACCCAGCTACACTAACAGCTTTTACTACATCCTCCGGTAACAAATTCCAGAGTTTGATTACGCATTAAGTGAAAAAATATTTTCTCTTATTACTCTTATATGGATTACACTGTAGCTTCATTGTATATCCCCTAGTCTTTCTACATTTTGATGGCGTAAACAGTCGATCTACATTTACCTGTTCCACTCCATTCATTAATTTATAGACCTCTATCATATCTCCCCTCAGCCATCTTTTTTCCTGGTTGAAGAGCCCTAACCTTTTTAGCCTATCTTCATAGGGGTATCCTTCCATCCCCTTTAACATTTTGGTGACTCTTCTCTGTACCTTTTCTAATAATGCTATACTCTTTTTAAAATATGGCAACCAGAATTGCACACAATATTTGAGGTGCGGTTGCACCATGAAACGATATAGAGGCATAATAATATCCTTAGTTTTATTCTCCATTCCTTTCCTTAAGATTCCTAGCATTCTATTTGCTTTATTGGCCGCCATTGCACACTGGGCAGAGGGTTTCAACGTGTTATCCACGATGATGCCTAAATCTTTTTCCTGGGTGGTGGTTCCTAATGTGGAACCTTGCATTGTGTAACCATAATTGGATTGTTCTTTCCTAGGTGCATAACTTTGCACTTGTCCACATTAAATTTCATCTGCCATTTGAACGTACAGTCTTCCAATTTATTAAGGTCCATAATGCAAGTATTTTCTCACTCATGGGAGCCAGAAAGCAATTTTCAGAAAGATGTTCATTACAACAACAAAAAGATGCATGATTTTATATGTGTAGCACCGAAGATGAACCCCTTTGGTAGTGGCAGCAAGCTGATACAATCCAGCCCTTCTTAGGGCTGTCCTATGAAAGCCACACACTTGATAGGTGATGTCTCTGATGTTGTTGACATGCTGGGTTCTCCCTAGTCTGAGCATTCACACTCGGTTATCTCCCTTCTCTATTAGTTTGTCACATAGCTGAGCAGCTACAGACCAGATGAGTCCATGAAAGGAGATGGATTAGCTGAATCAACTGTGGTTTCCTGAATGTCTGTGTGTTCGTCTCCTTGGTTATATGGTTATTATTGTTAATTTTTTCCCTTTTCTTTGTGGGGAAGACAGGCGTGTGAGTGCGGTGACATACCCCTGCTGACTACAGAGAACCTCCATTACAGGTAAACAACTCCTTAGACAAGCAGGAGGATGTAGTCGCACTTGATAGCCGAGTTCAGAGCTGAAGGTCACTTCAGAGTCCATGTAGGCTGTGGCCTGGTGGTTCTGGTTATGGGTGACAGAGAACTGTTGCTGCTGTGATCATTACTTAGGAAGCAAAAAGGTTCCTGAGAACCACTTGGCCAAAGGTGAGGTCCTGGCCGAGGAGCGGTCCAAGCTGTAGTATTTTGTGAAGGTGTGAATGGAAGTCCAGGTGACTGCTTTGCAGATGCTTTGGGCCGAGACTGAGGATAGGTGGGCTATTCTAGCCACTATGGCTTGTAGAAGGTGAGGCACAATGTGGCCGGGGGATTGCTGTTGCACTTGGACATAGCAGAAGGATATGCAGTCAGATATCCAGGAGGAAATAGTCTTTTTGGATGTAGGTCATTCTGGATTATTTGGATTAAATGTGACAAAGAGTTGTGAGGAAGCTCGTATATCCTTGGTCGCCTGGAGGTAGAACAAAAGAGCTTATCGACAATTCAGCGGGTGAAGGGTTTACTCCAGAGAATCCACTGGAGAACTGGGGAAAAAAAGAATGGCAGAACAATGTCTTGGTTGAGATGAAAGATGGAGATGACCTTGAGAAGGAATTTCAGATGTGTCTGCAGGACTATTCTATTGTGGAAAAACTGCATGTATGGCAGGTAGTGAAATAGCACCTGTAATTCACTAATGTTCCTTGTTGAGGTGATGGCGACCATGAAGACTGCCTTCCAGGTGAAGTGCTTAAGGGAGACTGAGGCTAAGGGCTCAAATGGAGGCTTCATTAGTGCTAATGTTTAGATCCCAGTCGGGAGACGCTTGGTATTGAGTGGAGGCTTGGGATTCATGAGGCCATTCATGAACTAGGAAACTAGCAGTTGAACTTGTGAGGTGATGATGGCGGAGGAATGATATCGAACTAATGTTGTTTGTAGGGTTGAGTGTGAGAGCTGAAGTAGGTAGGTGAGAACCCAGCAGATAGGTGACCAGGTCTAGATGTTTCCCCTTAGTGCAGTTGGTAAAACATGACCACTTTCGGTGGTAAGAGAGCTGCATTGCCGATTTCCTGGTAATGGAAATTACATCACACACTTCAGACAGAGCAAGTTCCTCTGCTAAATTAGGCAAACTTTCCAGGCCATTAAGAGGCTGGTGAGGATGGGGTGCAGTAATGTTCGCTGGATCTGTGTGAAGAGAAAGGAATCTATCCCAAGAGGTTGTGGACCATCCTCCATGAAGGTTAGGAGGTGTGGGTACCAGAATGTGAAGGCCACTGCGGGCTATGAAAATGACTTCTGCATTGTCCTCCTGAGCTTGATCAAGACTTGGCTGATTAGAGGGAAGGAGGGAAAGAGTACAAAAGCCAGTGGCTCCAGTTGATGGCAAATACATCGTGGGCCCATCAGTGCAGGCTGGGGTGTAGGGAGCAGAAGAGAAGGCATTTGGCATTCTCAACAGTGGCAAAGAGGTATACCTCTGGGGTGCCCCACTTCTCAAAGATCTGCGAGCTACTATGCAGTCCAGAGAATATTTGTGCGGATCCAGCCATCAGCTGAGATTGTTTGCCAGTTGGTTTTGGGCTCCCAGGAGATACATTGCCCTGAGGGAGGTGTGCATGGACTAGGCTAAGAGCCAGAGAGGTGCCACTTCCCATCAGAGTCTGAGGAACCCTGTCCATCCTTGTTTGTTAATATTAAACATCGTGGCCTGGTTGTCAGTTTGCACCAAGAGAATCTTGTGACTGGCCCAGGACCGAAAAACCTTTAGGGCATAGAAGACTGCGCACAGATCCAAAATGTTGATGGGAAGAGAATGCTCCTGTACTGACCACTGTCCTTGAGTGGCCAGATGGAGTAAGTGCACTCCCCAACTGAACATGGCGCAGCCCTTCTTTAGGTTGGACCACCACTGGAGGCTCCGGTGCAGGCATTGATACCTGTTGTTTGACATAGGAATCTTCATGTATAGAGACTGTGTATGCTGATTCCAGTTTAACCTAACGTGCCACTGCAGGGTCCGTATGTAGAGCCTTGCAAAAAGGTCAACCTGCACGGACACCACAAAGTGGCCGAGCAGCTGTAATATGATCCAAGCAGAAGCGATGTGACTGCACTGTAGGTTGGTGCAGAGCCATTGCTGGACTACAGGCCTGTCAGTGGGGAGGTAAGCACTGCTCTCAGTGGTGTTTATCAATGCTCCTATGAAGGCCAGGCTTTGCTGGGTTCCAGTTTGGACCTTTTGGTATTGACAAGGAAGCCTGTTGCCTGCAGTACATTGATGGTGGCCTTCAGGGTGTGCTGAGCTGCATCCCTGGACAAGGCCGAGATAAGACACTCCTCGAGGTAGGGATAAACACAGTGGCCCTGATGGCACAGTTGCGCTGCGACTATGGCTAGTCACTTGGTGAAAACCCAGGGGGGAGTCGAGAGGTCAAATGGAAAAATTTGGTACTGATAATGCTCTTCTTTGTACATGAAGCAAAAATAGTGCCAGTGGAGAAGGTGGATGGGGATGTGAGTGTAGGTGTCCTGCAGGTCCAGCAAAACCAGCTAACTGTTGCGATGCAGCAGAGGGAGGATATTGTTGAGGGAGTTCATTTTGAATTTTTCTCAATTGACGTAGAGGTTGAAGTCGCACAGGTCAAGGATGGGTTGGAGTCCACCGGTTTTCTTTGTAATGAGGAAGAAGCGGAAATAGAAGCCTCAATTGCGTTGTTCAGGAGGGACACTATTGTGCGGTTGTGGAGAGGCTGCAATATCTTTTGCTGTAGGAGGTGTAGATGGAGGTCCGGAACTGGTTTGATGGGTGGTAGGGAATGGGTTAGTGGAATTTTTATGAAGTTGATTTTGTATTCTCTCTGAACAATGTTGAGAACCCAGTGGTCAGTGGTTATGGGTTGCCAGGCTTCCCTAAAATGCTGTATCCTGCCCCCCAACTGGCAGGTAGTCAAAATCTGAAGCTAGCTTTTTGAGTGGGGGCCTGGTTGGTAGATTGTTGTTTCCTCTCTCGCAGTCAAGAAAGTTGCAAATAGGTTGTAGCATTTGAGCACCGAGACTGTTGCCGCGTGTAGGGCTGGAATCTCCTTCGAGGGTAGAATTGTTGGAAATATTGATAGTAATAGGCCCTTCAGTACTGAGGGAGCTGTGCCCTGCAATTTTGAGGCAAGGGTTTCACCTGTTGAGCTGTTAGTTCCCAGACCATACAGGAGTGGTCTTTGACCTCTGAGATAGCTTCTTGTTTTGAACTAAAAAGGTTATCCCGCAGGCATAGCATGTGTGCCAAACAGTCATAGAGGTCTTCTTGGAGGCCAGACATCCACAGCCAGGCCGTGCTGCAATGGCAGTGTCAGAAGAGCGGGCCATGGAGTGTGATAAGGAAGCTTATCATAGCTCAGGTAGGAGCTATAGAAAAGATGATGTGACTCTGAATAAGCAACCTGTCAGTTCTGGTAGAAGCAAGAAAACAGAGTTTTCACATAAAAGACTACCAGTCCCAGAATGCACCAGGTTTCCAGCAGCCATGAGAGGGGCTGAAGTGAGAAAATGTGTGTGCAATCAAGAGAGCTATGAGGTAATCCCTAAGCACTCATCTCAAAGGGCAGGGCCTGATTCAAGACAGCTGCGCTGTGTTAGGGAGCAGCACACATTAGAACAGGATAAGAGTAGAGCTTATTCTTCAGATAACAGCTTCAAGAACAGCTACAGAAAGAGCTTCAGGAAGAGATACAGAGACAGAGACAGCAACGGCTACAAGCTCAAGCACCAGTATCACCTGGAGGAAGAGAAGCCAAGCCAAGCGGATAGAGAAAGAAGGAAACTCTCTGGAAGGAAGAGAAGAAAGCCCATTGGATGGTCTGGGAGAGTCCAAGGCAGTACCCATACTGGGAGGTATTCCAAGTGCCAGCAGAGTCCATTGGACTGGATTCAGCCAGAGGAATGGAATGGCAGAGATAGGAATCACCAGTGGCTACCTGGAAGAGAGAAGACTGCACGTGGAAGGGACTTTCAGACCAAGGCCAGAAGGTATGTGAGAGGAGATCCAGTGTCCAGGGATCAAGATTGGAAGGCTGGACATCAGAATTGGATTACATACTGGCCAGGCTTTACAGAGAGGAATTATGATGGCAGGAGAGGCTCAGGTATGAACACTGATCCAGACCCTATCTATAATAGAGAATGGCAGCAAGGGAATAAGCATTCTCATGATAGTGCCTTAATGAAAGACTCGTCTGTGCCAATGTATGATAGTGACCCTATGCTGATTGATGAAGGGGGAGATACAGCAGATGAAAGTACAGTTTACATGGACTGTTCTCTATCTAAATGCTATTGCTAGCTTTCTGTGAGAAAACACATCAGCCATCACAAAGAAACCTAACTTTGTTCTTTATTTCCACTGCAAACAGCTCTTAAAGCAGGATTTGGGTTCACACAGTAGCAGCCAGCCAGCCAGAGGCTTTCAGCTGGTCAATTGATGGTAGTTAAACCTGCACCTGATTGTGTGTGTGAGCAAGGGAAAATCACTGCTGGATCTGAGTGAAAAATAAGCAGAAGTTAACCTAACCAGCAAAGTTTATTCTTTTCTTTGTGCCTTTGTATTTGGTAATTATTTGCTAAGAAAACATTAGCTAATTGCCTGACAAGCTGAAGGTTGTTTTCTGGTTTACTTTGTGACTTTTTGTTATCCATTTAAACACTGCAAGCAAGTAACCTCATTTATATTGCTATCAAGCATACATGTGCTGGGTGAATTAAACCCCATCAATAAAAGAAGTATTTTATTGGCCTTACCACTTGGTTTACACAACTCAATTAATGTCATCAGCTGTGTTTGGGAGTGAATGAACTACAATACCCACAATACCTTGCAAGAATCATATGAATATATGCATCGTCAAGATTGTGTAAGTTCTCACCCTAGGCAGCCGTCTGACAGGAGTCAAACACATCATACGTGGTATGGATGATGTGGTAAAGTGATTCATGGATGTTAGACAGCAGTTGAGTCTGAGCCTGATCCTCTGCGGGCAAGGTGGAAGGCTCATCCAGTTGCAGGAGGAGGTCATGATGGCAGTGTAGAATTGAAAGCTGGCGCACAAGAATTTGCATTGCTAGGAGGCCGCTCTGATAGGACTTCTGACCAATGGCATCCAGTATCCTTTGTTCTTTGCCAGGTGAAGTTTGAAAGGATGACTTTGTACTCTTGGATATTTTGAGGACCACTTCTGAGATAACAGACTGATGAGACAGCTGTTGGTGTTGAAAACTTGGAGCAGGAAAAGGTAGTTACTCACCTGTAGCAGGTGTTCTCTGTGGACAGCATTCCACATTGGCCCCCATATTCCAAAGGCATTCGGCCTAAGCAGCTTCAACCAATGTCTCCGGCATCCCTGCAGGGAAATTGGGACCTTGGTGGTTGGGAGACGTTTGGTGCCCCTCCAAGCTGTGGAGGTAAATTCCTCTCACTAGGGCATATGAGTGGGCTGTTCATGGCCAGTGCTCTCGACATTGCATCAGAAAAGGCTTTGATGATGATGCACCTGGGACATAGTCCAGTGCTTGGACGGCCCACTTTGAGACTGATGGGATTGAAACAGTCTTTTTTTTACTCCAGGCAGAGACCGACCGACAGCCGATGCTCTGGAGCACTACAGGTGCTCCGTTCCAATTGAGCCAGAGGATCTTCCAATGGGCTTCAACACCGATGTACATGGGACAGTCCATTGTTCAGATGGCTCACTTCAGTGCCGATGGAGTCAGGGTCGAGTCCTCTTTCATCTCCAGGTGAAAATCGATGTACCTTCAGCAGATCCTAAGGAAGTCATTGAGAATGATGCTGGTGCCAAAGATGTGAAGTAGACCTCTGGCCAAGAGCTTCACACGCCCCTTCAGGGCACTCAGGACTCAGACACTGGAGGCAACAATTGTGCCTGATGGTGCTGGTTCATGGGAAAAGGCTGTAGCAAATGCGGCGACCCTGCCCGGCTCAAGGGGTTAAGGACATGAGCAGCCGCTGTACTTCGTGAGGGAAGGAGGAAACCTTTGCCCCCAGGAATGCTGGGAGTTGTAGTTCCAGCTCTTCTCGCTCCGAAAAAGAAACTTGTAGTTGTGGTTTCTTTATAATAAGTATTTTATTAAAGTAAAAGGTAAATGTTCCATCACATGCAAACAAGGGTGCTTCAAAAAGGCAAACAGAAACTTCAGGTTAAATGCAACTCAAAATACAAATGCTGCTTTTTCACTTTCCAGCAAATTGCTCTCTTTTGCCTCCAGAGGTCAGTTGACTTCACTGCACCTCTTACAGCCACAGTTACTTTTACTATGCTGAGAATCAGGTGGAGGTAATTAGAACTTCCATTTTCACGGCAATACAACAGCTTTACAGAACTCAGCTCACACACGATAAAGGCAGTTCCCTTCAGCTTGGCTTTCCTATACAACAGAATGTACAGTCCATTTGTTCACACTCAGGTATGCTTGTATTTCCCTGGGTTACTCCTTCAAGCTGTGCTGAATTATTTGCCTCTTGTGATACTAGCTGTTTTCTAGCCTGTAAGTCTAAAAACTGTTGGAAGCTCTGAAGTAGCAATTCAGCCTGTTCCTTATGAGAGAGGGCACTACTATCTGCTATAGCTTTTCCCTTCTGCTCAAGGCTGTTTGTCTTCTCTTCCTTTAAGATAAAGGTATTAGGATAATTGCTAGTTTCTTTAGCAATTGACTCATAGGAGGAAGAATTATCTCTATATTCAGCTTGGCAGCCGGGTGGCCAATTACTCACTGTTTGTGCAGCCCTTCTGCCTGCAGATGGCTCCCAGGCTCTCCAGCTGATCTGTTTGTTGCTCTCCGGCACAAACGACGTTTCAGGGAATGATTGCTCTTTCACCTGTGCTTGTCCTGAAGTCTTTCTCCCCCAAGGCGATGCCTTCCAAGGGCTATCCACTTCAAGGTTAAATCCTCTCTGCGTGGGACTTCTGCTTATTTCCCTGGAATAGGATTGTGCAGGTTTTCTTCTTATGCCAGGTTCCAAAGTATCCTTAATCACTCCACTGGCTTTCCAACCATCCCCTTGTTTCTTCTTCCAATATTCCTTCCTTCCTTTACCTCCTGTATTCCTTGTACTTCTTGTACTCCTTGTACCACCTCCACTCGTGCTTCCTCCACTCGGGTCTCTCGTCCTTCCCTTACTCGGGTCTCTTATCCGTCCTCTACTCGGATCTCTTATCCGTCCTCTACTCGGATCTCTTATCCGTCCTCTACTCGGATCTCTTATCCGTCCTCTACTCGGATCTCTTATCCGTCCTTCACTCGGATCTCTTATCCGTCCTCTCTCTTCAGAGCCATGCTCTGGTTTAAATGTACATTCTCTTTTGGACACGCCCCTTCCTAGGGCTGGGTGTGCCCAATCAGAACTGCAGGGCTCCTCCCCTGGGCTGGTCTCCCTACTCAGCTCTGAGGAATAGAGTCTCTCTTTTTTCCTTGCCCTGTCATTTTGGTATAAATCCTGCTGACCCTCAGGATTTTCTACTATCTCCATAGGCTCAGGAGGGCGCTGTTCACCACAGATCCCCCCCCTTAAGATATCACGGGCTGGCTTCTGACCAGAGGCACAGCACGTGATTCTACTCCGGGGTCTGGCGTTGACCTGTGCGTTCTTCATGCTTTTCCCGTCTTGCCCTACGGTAGCTACTTGAGCTAGGGCTGTTCTATCGTGCCAAGGCTTCAGAAGGTTAATAGGATACACTTGTGTGCGTCCTGTCTGATTCTTCACGAGATAGGACACCGGACCGACTGGTCGGACCACGGTACATGGGCCTTTCCACCGGCTCTCGAATTTCGGATCAGGGCCCGACACCATCACAATAACCCTGTCTCCCACGGCTAACTGGCGTGGCCGTGTGCCTTGGTCATAGTAGTCTTTCTGTCGTCGCTGATTATGTCTTAAGTTAACTTCCGCCTTCTTGGCTTCTGGCAGCCTATATGGACGTTGGCGTACTATCTCGCCCGGCGGCGTTATAATCCCATGGGTGATCAGGTCTGTCTTGCCTGGCATGGGTGTGAGGACATCCTGGTACCTTGTCAGTAGCTGGACCAACTCTTGTTTCTGGGTCCACGACAAGCCTTCATCCATTCTAGGCTCAGGGTGGCTTTTACAGACTGCGATTTGCGGCCCTAGGTCTTCCTCTTCCTTTTCTTCTACCACCGCAGCTAGAGCTTGGAAGCTGGTACCCCCCGTTGACCCGAATCCACCTGCTCCTCGAGCCGTTGTAGATAAGCTGGATACTTCTTCCAGCGGAGGCAGACCTACACGCTCGCAGATTAGTTGAGCTACTCGGTCTCCAACCTGGATTTTAAAGTCCTCCTTGCCGAAGTTGAACATAAGAATTTTAATAGACCCCCTATAATCCGGGTCTATCACTCCGGCTCCTATGTCCAGAAAATATTTCACGGCGAGTCCCGATCGTGGGGCTATTCGGCCGTAGCATCCTAGTGGCATTTCCATTTGTAGAGCAGTATCTATCAATGCCTTCCCTTGCTTAGGCACTATGACCTCCTCAGCACTACAGAGGTCATAACCTGCTGAGTTACTTGAAGCTCTCTTAGGGGGTTGCGCATTAGGGTTCAGTTTGCAGAATCTCAGCACAAATACCGGTTTCTTCACCATTTCTTCCCTGGGAGGCGGTATTTTCCCTTTTTGCCTTTTTAGGTGAGCAAACAAAGGACTAGGCACTATGCTTTTCCTAGTGGCTTGGGTTGGAGCTTCTACCGGGGATTCTCTGGTAGCTTCTTGCTCTTTCAAAATTAAGCCTTGTTCCACTCCTTTATGGAAGTGTGGCCAGTCTTTACCCAAAACTAGGTTATGAGGTAGCTTGGGGACTACTGCAATGGGGATTTTCTTCAGCACACCTAGTGCTTTCACCTGCAGACTGTATACAGGGTATAGCGACGTACCACCATGTACACAGCGTATCTTCACATTTCGAACAGGCTGAATCGCTATCCCTGTTGCCTGGATTTGCCGCCACAGCGCCTTGGAGAGCATTGTTTGCTCTGCGCCAGAATCAAGTATCGCAGTGGTGGCAATCCCCTGCACCTCGACCTCTATAAGAAACCCTTCACGAGCTTTATGCGCACTCTCTGCTACTAAGGCAGTCTTAAAACAATTTCTCTGTATATGCCCTTCTCGGCCACATTTAAAACATTTGCCAGGCTGAAACCTAGCCTTTACAGTCGGCATACACATTCTGCTTGCACCATATTGAAATTTCCCCTTCCTTTCTGATTCCGTGATTGCTGCCCCCTTTAACTCACTATTGCTGTCAAGAGGCATTGCTTTGGCCTGCAAGAAGCGTTCCGTGAGGTCCACTGCCTCATGTGGGGTTTTGCAGCTTTGCAGAATCAGGAAGGTCTTTATTTCATCTGGTATAGCGTTCATATATTGCTCTAGCACTAAGCTTTCTAGTATGGACTCTTTAGTCCTATGCTCCGGATTAAGCCATTTATTCAACAATGTGCTTATCCTATACACTAGGGCTTTTGGTGACTCACCCTGTTTTAACCTCACCGCTCGCAAGAGATTATGGTAGGCTAGCGGCGTAAGGCCTAGCCTTTCCCGGACCGCTTTCTTCACCTCCCCATAATTTCCGGCAAGGTCAGGTGGCATGCTCCTGTAGGCCGCCATTGCTTCTCCTGTGAGGGAAGCTGCGAACCTGATGGCCCAATATTCCTCTGGCCATGCACTCAACTGTGCTACCCTTTCAAAACTTTCAATAAAATTGTCAATGTCATCATTGTCCTTTAACTGACCAAAGTTAAACATAGTCTCTGCGCCTAAACCATGCGCAACTATAGGAGCTAAACCTGGAGGTACGGTCGGTTTCTCCTTTGGCATCTTCTGCTCAGCTACCCAGTTTTTCAGCATGTCCAGGAGGGGTTGCTGCTGAGCCTGTATGGCAGCGGCAGTCTGCTCTTGAAACTCTAGACTCAGGTCTCGCTGTTTTTCAAGTTGGGTTGCCATCCACTTGAATATCTCTGCTGCTTCCAGCGACATCTTTGCTATCTGTGAATGCAAACAGAGAGAAAAAAAAAAAACCAAGTGCGATTCCTCACACACACAAAAAAAAAAAAAACACTTTTCTTTTTTTTTTTTTCACTAGCTGGCCAACACCCTCAGCCCTGTATCCTTTCCCTTTCCCAGGTGGATACCTATTACCTGGCTCAGGTGTTGCGTCACGCTTTCACAGCCTTCGTTGCAGCTGGCACACCGATGCTAGGACTGTCTCCTTCCTCTCAGGATGGTCTGCAATCGGTTCCTTCTTATAGTTGCTCCTTTGAAGTTTCTTTCTCTGCGCGGCACCTTGCGCATGCGTGGAAGATATCCTGCCAACGTAGCCAACTTGCGGCGACCCTGCCCGGCTCAAGGGGTTAAGGACATGAGCAGCCGCTGTACTTCGTGAGGGAAGGAGGAAACCTTTGCCCCCAGGAATGCTGGGAGTTGTAGTTCCAGCTCTTCTCGCTCCGAAAAAGAAACTTGTAGTTGTGGTTTCTTTATAATAAGTATTTTATTAAAGTAAAAGGTAAATGTTCCATCACATGCAAACAAGGGTGCTTCAAAAAGGCAAACAGAAACTTCAGGTTAAATGCAACTCAAAATACAAATGCTGCTTTTTCACTTTCCAGCAAATTGCTCTCTTTTGCCTCCAGAGGTCAGTTGACTTCACTGCACCTCTTACAGCCACAGTTACTTTTACTATGCTGAGAATCAGGTGGAGGTAATTAGAACTTCCATTTTCACGGCAATACAACAGCTTTACAGAACTCAGCTCACACACGATAAAGGCAGTTCCCTTCAGCTTGGCTTTCCTATACAACAGAATGTACAGTCCATTTGTTCACACTCAGGTATGCTTGTATTTCCCTGGGTTACTCCTTCAAGCTGTGCTGAATTATTTGCCTCTTGTGATACTAGCTGTTTTCTAGCCTGTAAGTCTAAAAACTGTTGGAAGCTCTGAAGTAGCAATTCAGCCTGTTCCTTATGAGAGAGGGCACTACTATCTGCTATAGCTTTTCCCTTCTGCTCAAGGCTGTTTGTCTTCTCTTCCTTTAAGATAAAGGTATTAGGATAATTGCTAGTTTCTTTAGCAATTGACTCATAGGAGGAAGAATTATCTCTATATTCAGCTTGGCAGCCGGGTGGCCAATTACTCACTGTTTGTGCAGCCCTTCTGCCTGCAGATGGCTCCCAGGCTCTCCAGCTGATCTGTTTGTTGCTCTCCGGCACAAATGACGTTTCAGGGAATGATTGCTCTTTCACCTGTGCTTGTCCTGAAGTCTTTCTCCCCCAAGGCGATGCCTTCCAAGGGCTATCCACTTCAAGGTTAAATCCTCTCTGCGTGGGACTTCTGCTTATTTCCCTGGAATAGGATTGTGCAGGTTTTCTTCTTATGCCAGGTTCCAAAGTATCCTTAATCACTCCACTGGCTTTCCAACCATCCCCTTGTTTCTTCTTCCAATATTCCTTCCTTCCTTTACCTCCTGTATTCCTTGTACTTCTTGTACTCCTTGTACCACCTCCACTTGTGCTTCCTCCACTCGGGTCTCTCGTCCTTCCCTTACTCGGGTCTCTTATCCGTCCTCTACTCGGATCTCTTATCCGTCCTCTACTCGGATCTCTTATCCGTCCTCTACTCGGATCTCTTATCCGTCCTTCACTCGGATCTCTTATCCGTCCTCTCTCTTCAGAGCCATGCTCTGGTTTAAATGTACATTCTCTTTTGGACACGCCCCTTCCTAGGGCTGGGTGTGCCCAATCAGAACTGCAGGGCTCCTCCCCTGGGCTGGTCTCCCTACTCAGCTCTGAGGAATAGAGTCTCTCTTTTTTCCTTGCCCTGTCATTTTGGTATAAATCCTGCTGACCCTCAGGATTTTCTACTATCTCCATAGGCTCAGGAGGGCGCTGTTCACCACACAAAGCAAACAGCTCAAGGGAGACCAGAAGCCCCACCGCTGCATAGCAAGGCCACTCCAAAATTGTGAAGTCTGTCAGACGGCTGCCTAGGGTGAGAACTTACACAATCTTGACGATGCATATATTCATATGATTCTTGCAAGGTATTGTGGTATCATATGGATGTGAAAGCTGGACAGTGAAAAAGACAGACAGGAAGAAAATTGATGCCTTTGAATTATGGTGCTGGCGGCGAATACTGTGTATACCATGGACTGCCCGAAGAACAAACCAGTCGGTACTAGAGGAGATCAAACCTAAGCTTTCTTTAGAAGCTCAGATGACAAGACTTCGACTTTCATACTTCGGACACATCATGCGAAGAGAGAGATCATTAGAGAAAGACATCATGCTTGGCAAGATAGAAGGTCAACGCAAAAGAGGAAGGCCAGCAATGAGATGGATCGCTACAATAACAGCAGCTACGGGTACCAGTATGTCATCAATGAGCCGCCTGACTGAAGACCGAACACAATTTAGGATAGCTATCCAGAGGGTCGCCATGAGTCGACTCCGACTCGACGGCACTTAACAACAACAACAATTGTGGGTAATGTAGTTCTTTCACTCTCAAACACAGCTGAAGACAATAATTGAGTTGTGAGACCAGTGGTAAGGCCAATAAAATACTTCTTTTATTGATGGGGTTTAATTCACCCAGCACAAGTATGCTTGTTAGCAATATAAATGAGGTTACTTGCTTGCAGTGTTTAAATGGATAACATAAAGTCACAAAGCAAATCAGAAAACAACCTTCAGCTTGGCAGGCAATTAGCTAATGTTTTCTTAGCAAATAATTACCAAATAAAAAGGCACAAAGAAATGAATAAACTTTGCTTGTTAGGTTAACTTCTGCTTATTTTCCACCCAGATCCCAGCAGTGATTCTCCCTTGCTCACACACACAATCAGGTGCAGCTTTAATTACTATCAATTGACCAGCTGAAAGCCTTTAGCTGGCTGGCTGCTACTGTGTGAACCCAAATCCTGCTTTAAGAGCTGTTTGCAGTGGAAATAAAGAACAAAGTTAGGTTTCTTTGTGATGGCTGAGGTGTTTGCTCACAGAAAGCTAGCAATAGCATTTAGATAGAGAACAGTCCATGTAATGAATAGTTTCATCTGCTGTATCTCCCCCTTCATCAATCAGCATAGACTCGTCTGTGCCAATGTATGATAGTGACCCTTTCTATAAGGCACTATCATGAGAATGCTTATTCCCTTGCTGCCATTCACTATTATAGATAGGGTCTGGATCAGTGTTCATATCTGAGCCTCTCCTGCTATCATAATTCCTCTCTGTATATCCTGGCCAGTATGTAATCCAGTTCTGATGTCCAGCCTTCCAATCTTGATCCCTGGACACTGGATCTTCCCTCACATACCTTTTGGCATAGGTCTGAAAGTCCTTTCCACGTGCAGTCTTCTCTCTTCTAGGTAGCCACTGGTGATTCCTATCTCTGCCCTTCCATTCCTCTGGCTGACTCCAGTCCAATGGACTCTGCTGGCACTTGGAATACCTCCCAGTATGGGTACTGCCTTGGATTCTCCCAGACCTTCCAATGGCCTTCCTTCTCTTCCTTCCAGAGAGTTTCCTTCTTTCTCTATCCGCTTGGCTTGGCTTCTGTTTCTCCAGGTGATGCTTAAACCTGTAGCTGGGCTGGAGCTTGTAGCCGTTGCTGAAGCTCTCCCTGAAGCTGTTATCTGTAGAATAAGCTCTATTCTTATTCTGTCCTAATGTGTGCTCCTCCCTAACACAGCGCAGCTGTGTTGAATCAGGTCCTGCCCTTTGAGATGAGTGCTTAGGGATTACCTCATAGCTCTCTTGATTGCACACACGTTTTCTCACTTCAGCCCCTCTCATGGCTGCTGGAAACCTGGTGCATTCTGGGACTGGTAGTCTTTTATGTGAAAACTCTGTTTTCTTACTTCTACCAAAACTGACAGGTTGCTTGTTCAGAGTCACATCATCTTTTCTATAGCTCCTACCTGAGCTATGATAAGCTTCCTTATCACAAGTCTCATAGATGCCCCTTTCCATGGAATCTTTAGCAAAAGGTGAAAGATCTCTTCATTTTGAAGAGAGACCATAGAATGGAGAACTACAATAAAATAAGTTACTGAAAAAGTGCCGGAGCCGAAAGTGGAATTGCAATCAACGGATCTGACACGACAGATGACAGGCAGAAAGTTAAGAACAAGCACAAGAAAAGACCCCTGGAGGGAAAAATGAACCGTTTACCGGTGGATGACCGATTCATGGAAAATGAAGACTGGGAAGATGGTGCCGCAGCAGGTGGAAAGACAGGCACGCAGGCACAATGGAGCCTCCCAAAAGCTTCCAATAGAAGCTAGGGAGCATTCCCATGCCGGCTCCTTTGATGATGTCACCCATACGTGAGGACTTCATTCCTGCTTGTCCACGGAGAACAACTTTATATCTAAGGTCCAGGCATCGTGAGTTTGCATGCACTGTCATGGGATTCTTTAAGTGGAGTGGAGGAGTAGCCTAGTAGTTAAAGCACTGGCTTGGTAACCAAGAGACCAGGGTTCAATTCCCACTAACACTCCTTGTGGCCTTGGGCAAGTTTCTTAACCCCCATTGCCTTGGAAGAAAGGCCTGGCAATCTACTTCTGGTCACACTGCCAAGAAAATCCAGGAGCTGCTGGGTTGCCAGGAGTCAGCATTGACTAAAAGGCACACATTGCATTGCATTTTTTCTGAGATGACGGACTGATGAGGCAGCTGCTGGTGTTGAAAACCTGGAGCAGTAAGTTCCTTTTATCTAAAGGTCCTGGCATCGTGAGGTTGCATGCACTGTCATGGGCTTCTTCCACATGGAGGCCTGGAGCTCCTGAAGGATGGGGGGGGGGGAACAGGAAAGGCAATGACCTGCTTGGGAACACTGCACGTTTTTAAAATAGATTGAAAATCTCTCTTATTGGTGAGTATCTAAAGTCGCTGAGAGCAAGGGCTCGGGAGCTTTTCAGGAGAAATTTGAGTATGAATAGTCTCAAGGTGGGTTCTCTGAGCCGTGTTCTAGTGTGTGTGGAGAGTAATCCCTTGGTGACTTGGAAGAAGGAAGCACTCCAGAGGGAGCAACCATCCTCTTTCAGCGAAGGGGACGACCTTCAGTGGACCAAGGGGGATCACAGTTGATTCAATGACATGATCCTTGCTGCTGGTGTGAATTGGTTTTTTTTTTTTTTTTTAGATTGGCCTCCTTCCAGAGAGGTCCCAGGAAGAAGTGGAAGGGGGGCGCTCGATCGCATTTCCACAGCATTGACTTGACTTTGGTTTGTTTTTTTTTTGGTTGCCAAGCTGCATGGAGGGCACCGGCAATCATTAGAAGGTTCGGCAGTTGGTTTGCCCCTGAAGAGAGGTACCAGGCTTCGCCACAGTGAGAGAAATAACTGACAGTGAAGGGAGATGGCAGGACGGGAAGTAAAGTGTGCATGCTCAGACAAAAAACTTGTCTGAGTTAGGGAGAGCCCGGCACATTGACAACATCAGAGATATCACCTATCAAGTGCAACTGCATCCTCTTGCTTCTCTGCAGAGAAATTAGTTTCTCCCTGGACAGTAAGGAACCCTACAGCCACACGGTTGGTAACATCATCTGTGACGGCTCTAAGAGAACATCACTAGCTTTAAAGGAAATTCCTACAGCTCCATAGACAAGCAAACATCATAGCCATGGAAAACTCTAAAAAGATAAGCATGATCACTTGAAGTCTTACTCAGAACCTCGATGCAACATGTCTTTAGCTAGACACTCCTATTATGGTGCAGATAGCACTGCCCTGACTGCGACATAAGTACCAAACAAGCACACAGCATCAAAACACACTGCATCCTTAGGCTCTTCCCACTCTGGTCACCACAACGCTGATGTCCTTCTTCAACCCTCTCACTGCAAAAACAGTTCCTCATCACAGTAACATAGCATTGAAGCTTGGCACCAATGTGCACCTTCATCTGATAACTCCAGTTGCTCAGCACTGCTTTGCTGATTCATCAGCACATTTTGATGCAAAGAAACTCCAAGCACTGCCGCAGCTCTTCACAGCATGCTACAACCCTTCAAGCACCCTCCAGCAAAAAGCACCCACCATCACTGCCACAACTCTTGTCACAGCATAGATTATCATGCTCACTCTCACAGCCTCACTTTGTGATCACTAAACTCTAGAGAAAAGGGAAAGATACAGAATGGACAAGCCAAGACTACTGTTACCACTGAGGAGATTTTCTATCACCAAGAGGACGTCTTCTTCCAACATACCTGCTTATAGTGATTGTAAATCAATCTGATGCCCTTCAGCCTAGGAGGTATATCAAGAAACTGTATAAACATAAATATACTTTCCAGATCATCTTCTTTGGCACCTCCTTCAGCATTAACTTCTTGTAAGAGACACAATTACTTCACTTTTGGGATGAGCAGCTTTTACTGGTCTTCTGAGGACAAACAGACATCTCTGACTTATCCCAAGCAAGTATTATCAGGTCTTCCATCTAAGCTATTTCTGACTCTCCCCCCCCCCCCGCCCCAGATAATCACACTCAGCTAGAGTACACCACTTAAGAGATTTTCTGTAGAAAACAGGAGTGTCTCTCATAATCATCTCAGCATAACCAAAACCTGAGATCAGAGCTACTTTGAGCTCTCAAGTACCTCGACGCTCCTAAAGACATAGTCACCTTGCCAATACATAAGGTCATCTTAGACCAGCATACTTGATGAACACATTCTCATCAAAGAGGATGGAGACCAAATATACGGGCCAATGCAGAAAGCTAGTGTGGACTTTACGAACCCATAACGCCACGTTTAAGCACACTTTACGATCCTTTAAATGCAGAAAACAGACGGAAATGCAGACGGAAAAATTAGCGCCCAATTAATGCCACGCGTAATTAAATCTATTTTAATGTATTTTAATTATTTAAATGTATTTTAATCAGCTGGTCTGGTATGCAAATCATGGCTACACCCGATGCAGAGACAGGAGTAAAGGATTTTGCAACCAGCCATAGTGCCAAAGGTTTTACTGCAGGGACTAAGTAGACGTAAACCTCTAACGCATGCCCTCGACAGTATTTTGATGGCACCGGGTGCTTTCCCCGATGCCTAGATCATCTTCTCCTCAGATGATTGGGCATCGAGGAAAGCTCTTGCTGCCATCAAAATACTATTAGGGGCCAAGCCCAGCAAAAAAGAATCCCTGGTGGCCAGTGGCCCTGTTCTCTCCCCTACAGTATTTTGATGGCATTGGGGACGATCGCGGCATTGAGAATTGCCCCCCGATACCATCAAAACACTGTTGGGTGTCGGTGCCCCAACAGAAAGCAAATACCTGGTCGTTTAGCGGCCCCTGTACCCCCCCCCTCTCCCATCTCCAAGTAAAATTAAATAAAAATAACCTGGTGGTCTAGCGGCCCTTGAACCCCCCAACCCAAAGTCAAAGTAAATTCCTGGTGGTCTAGCGGTCCTTGAACTCCCCTCCCCCCACTCCCCAACCCAAAGTAAAAGTAAAATTATCTGGTGGTCTAGAAACCCCTAAAATAGGCGGGACTGCTGTCTATAAGCCCGCTCTGGTCTGTCATCTTATAAAATGGCGTGCCTGGCCCTGTATTTTACCCTATCCTTCCTGCATCACACGTTAAAATGTGTGTGTTGTCAGGAACATAAAAAAACGATTTAGCATGGGTCTAGCATCGACTTTCTGCATCGGTCTGATAGAGTCTGTGGTACCGCAGAGCCTATTCATGAAGAAAAAAGGGTTTTAAATCCTGAAAAAAGATTTTATCATCAGCTGCAATATTATGAGGAGCCCAATAGAGGGAGCAGGAGTGACCTTCCAAGGCCCAGAGAACTGCACCTCAGAGCTGATGAGGTAATGCAACCTAACAGCCAATGGAGAAAAGGGGGAGTTCCCCTGAAGAAAGGCTGGGAACTTGAAAAGGAGGAACTAGGACAAGTTAAAAGGAGACCAGGGAGAGACAGACCAAGGAGAGGCATACCAAGGAAGGCCTACCAAAAGGAGGCATATCAAGAAGAGGCTTATCAAGGAAAAGCAGACCACGGAGAGTCACATCACAGAGAGCTTCTGGAAAGGAACCAAGGAGGAGAGCACCATAAGGAGTGTCCAGAGCACCAGAGAGGAAGGAGTTCCTGGCAGGAGGGCATAGTGAATCCGAGGCCACAGAGTTCCAGGAGTCCTTGGTTGAGAGGTACTGGAAAGAAAGGCACAAGGGGAGAAATAAACCCCAGAGTTTGGTGTGAAGAACCGGCAGCAGTAAATGCAAGACACAGTAAGCATTATCTGAGCCAGGATGAAGTCTTTGCTGCAAATGGTAATATTCCTTATTCAAATGGTAAAAGGTGTGAATGTGAGAGAGTGGTGACTCTGCATGAAGGCCAGCTGGAGTGGGAAAAGCCTACTGCTCAAGACAGGCTGAACTACAGCAGGACCAGGCTGTGGGACTCAACTAAACAAGGTAAAATACCTTTTTATTCTGATAAGCAAAATAAGTTAAGAAGACAGGAAACACAAGATACTGGAGTATATCCTCCCTATCAAACTGTTTGTGAAACAGGGCACAAGCCCTTGGTAAAAAGACTGTATAACATAAGGCAGCCTGCAAGGGGAAGTAACTGCCATAACAAACACTCACATGGGCGCGGCCCTGACTTGAATGCTGAACATTGGAAGCTAGTAAATGTGTTATATGAGAAACCCCAGTACGCTCCTCAAGAGTTTACTGACACTGATTCCCAGCTGTCTGATACTCAGCCCATGCAGGTGGAATTCAACGAAGACCCACCTGAAACCCCGATGGACTGTAGCTACTGTCAGGCAGGTAGCCTAAGGTCTGTGCATGAAACATAAAACAGTGAACAGTAGCGAATGCCTGTAAAGTTTGTTTATGCCAAGTACTGTGAAGCAACAGTTAAACAAAGCAAGTGTGAATATATTTTCTTTTTGTTGCCTGAAGCAAGGTTTCTTTCAGTTTGTTGAAGTAGTCTCCCATAACTTGAACCATTGTGCTTAAAGGGAAATAAAGCCTTATTTTCCCTACATTCTGGCTAGTGTGTTCTCTTGAACTTTGGCCCCCGGTAGGTCCTGGGAACATTACCAAGACCTCTTACGGAAGGACCAAATTCAAAATATATAAAAAACTCTCATGTCCATCTGACCTGCCCATACCAACCTTGGCCTCTGGGGCGGCAGCATGACAAGTCCAACTGGCTTAAGGCCATGAAACAATACAATAGCCACACCACTCAGTGATAGTTAAATCAGCTCTTAAGAGGTTCAAGTGTTCCTGTACATATTCTAATATACCACCTGGTAATGACCCCAAACAACTGGATATCATAGATGGATGAACATTTCAAAATATCATGTTGAATGCCAAGATAGCAGCTTGTCAATTTCAAATGTCCCAGTATCTTTCTACTGTCAGAAAGCTGCAGGCTAAAATCCCAACCACCTCGAAATATTCCTACTACTACTGAGCATTTATATAGCGCTATCAGTCGTACACAGCATTGTACAGACATAAAAGAGACAATCCCTGCTCATCAGAGCTTACAATCTAGTCAAAAAATAAAACAATCTCATCAAACACAAAGGTGTAAGCAGGGGTAGAACAAGGGAAAGGAAGGAGATTAGGAGAGTCAAGATTTCAACCTGGATTTGAAGAGGGTTAGAGAAGGTGCCTGGCGTACAGTCACAGGTAGATTGGTTCCAGGCGTAGGGTGCAGCAAGGTGAAAGGAGCGAAGTCTGGAGTTAGCAGCATGAGAGAAGGGCATAGATAGAAGCAATTGGCTAGAAGAGCGGAGGTCCCGAGGGGGGTTGTAGGGGGAGACCAGAGAGGAAAGGTACTGAGGAGCCGCAGAGTGAATGCATTTATAGGTCAGCAGGAGAAGTTTGAACTGGATGCGGTAAGGGATAGGGAGCCAGTGAAGTGACTTGAGAAGAGGAGTAATATTGGCATGACGAGGCTGTTGGAAGATTAGTTTCGCAGCAGAGTGCTGGACAGATTGAAGAGGAGAGAGATGATTCAGAGGGAGACCAGCAAGGAGTAGGTTACAGTAGTCAAGACGGGAGGTGATTAAGGAGTGGATTAGCGTTTTAGTAGTGTGCTCAGAGAGGAAGGGGCAGATTTTGCTAATGTTATAGAGAAAGAAACAGCAGGTCTTAGCTACAAGATGGATATATGTGGAGAAAGAGAGAGAGGAGTCAAAGATAACCCCCAGATTGCGGGCCGAGGAAACAGGGAAGAGTACAGAGCCATCCACAGAGACTGAGAAAGGAGGAGGAGGGGAGGTTTTAGGGGGAAAGATAAGCTCAGTCTTGGCCATGTTCAATTTCAAGCAGCAGTGAGACATCCAGGCAGCAATGTCAGAAAGGCAAACAGAGATCTGGGTCTGGATTGCTGGAGAGAGATCCGGCATAGAGAGGTAGATCTGGGAGTCATCAGCATACAGATGGTACTGAAAGCCATGGGAAAAGATGAGCGCGCCAAGGGACTGAGTATATATAGAGAAAAGGAGCAGACCCAAGACAGATCCTTGGGGTACACCCACTGGGAGCGGGGTAGGAGAGGAGGAGGAGCCACGAGAACATACACTGCAGGAGCAATGGGAGAGATAGGAGGAGAACCAGGATAGTACAGAGCCCTTAAAGCCAAGCGAGGACAGGGTATTGAGGAGAAGGTTGTGGTGAACGGTGTCGAAAGCAGCAGAGAGGTCAAGAAAGATGAGGACAGAGTACAGGCCTTGGATTTTGCCAGGAATAAGTCACTAGAGACTTTGACAAGAGCCGTTTCAGTAGAATGTAAAGGACGAAAGCCAGACTGTAAAGGATCCAGGAGGGCATGAGAGGAGAGGAAGTCGAGGCAGCGGCAGTGAACCGCACTTTCGAGTAGTTTAGAAATTAAAGGAAGGAGAGAGATGGGTCGATAATTAGCAGGGCAGGTGGGATCAAGTGAGGGTTTCTTGAGGAGAGGTGTGACCACAGCATGCTTGAAGTCTGCAGGGACAGTTGCAGTGGAGAGCGAACAGATGACAATATGAGAGATGGAAGGGACAATGGTGGAGGAGATGGGGCCCAGGAGACGGGTGGAGATATGATCAGAGGAGCAGGTGGTGAGTTTGGAGGAAGAAAGAAGGAGTGCAGTTTCCTCTTCAGACATCTCAGGAAAGGAAGAGAGGGTAGCAAGGGAAGGGGGGGGGGGGAGAGATGGGAATGGAGAGGGGGAGGAGGGGAAGTAGCTGGGTTTGTGGGGAATTGAAGGGTGATCTTGTGGATTTTGTCATGGAAATAGTCAGGGTTTGGGCGGAAAGGGAGGGAGGGATCAGAGGGGGAGGCATTTTGAGGAGAGAGCTGAGAGTGGTAAAGAGACAGCGAGGATCAGAGGCAAGAGAATTAGTCAGGTGGACATAGTAGTCTTGTTTGGCAAGAGCTATAGCTGACTGGAAAGAGACAAGCATGAATTTGAAGTGTAGAAAATCTTCAGGGGAGCGGGATTTGAGCCAAGCACGCTCAGCGGAACGGGCACAGGAACGTAGATAGTGGGTAGTAGGTGAAAGCCAGGGCTGGGGTGCAGAGCATCTCACAGGACATGAGGTTAGTGGAGCTAGAGCATCCAGGGCTGAGGAGAGTGCAGCATTATAGGACGTTACTGCCTCGTCAACAGACTTGGATGACAGAGTGGAAGAAAGAGATGGAGAGATGGTGGAAGAGAGAGCTAAGGGATCAATGGCATGAAGGTTTCTAAATAGGTTGGAGGAGACAGGGCGAGACTGAGGCAGTGGGAGATGAAGATTAAAGCTTAAAAAGTGATGGTCAGATAAGGGCAGAACTGAGCTACGGAAGTTCGAGGGTAAGGAACTGGAGGAAAATATCAGGTCCAAGCAGTGGCCATGCTGGTGAGTGGGGGCGGTGGAACAAAGTTGGAGGTCAAAGGAGGAGGTGAGGGAGAGGAGCTTTAAAGCATGAGGATCAGAGGGGTTATCGACATAAATGTTAAAGTCCCCGAGAATAAGAGTGGGGGAAGAGGAATCCAGAAAGCAGGAAAGCCACGAGTCGAAGTCAGTGAGAAAGGTAGAAGCAGACTTATCAGGAGGTCGATAAATAACAGCTACCTGGAGAGGGAGTGGAGTGAAGAGGTGGATGGAGTGGACTTCGAAAGAGAGAAAGGAGTGGGACTGAGGCAGCAGGAGGGGTTGGAATTGGCACAAGGGAGAAAGTAGAAACCCAACACCACCACCACGGCCAGTGGGACGAGGCGTGTGGGAGAACTGATAGGCCCCCTGGCAGACGGCAGCAGTAGAAGCGGTATTATCTGGGAGGAGCCAGGTCTCTGTTAGAGCAAGAAGATGTAGAGCATTGGAGATAAAGAGGTCATGAGTAAAAGTGAGTTTATTAGAGACAGAGTGTGTGTTCCATAAGGCACAGGAGAAAGGGAGAGTGGAAGAGGAAAGGAGAGGGATATTGGTAAGATTAGACATGTTGCGTGAAGATCTCTTCTCAGAATGAGACAGAAATCTAAGGGGGCTAGGATTGGGGTTGATAGCTCTGGATGAGAGAGTGGAGGGGGAGAGGAGAGGGATATGGATAAGATTAGACATGTTGCGTGAGGATCTCTTCTCAGAATGAGACAGGAAGCTAGGGGGCCAGGATTGGGGTTGATATCTCCGGAAGAGAGAAGGAGAAGGAGTAGCAGAGTACGGGGTAGAGAGGAGATAGTATGGCAGAAACGAGGGTGAGGTTGCCTTCGAGAGAGAGGAGATGGTGGTATGAGAGGGAGAAAGTGATGAAGCTCAAGAGCTGATGATTGGTTGGAAGACAGAATGGAGGGGGAAGTGAGGGTGGTACAGGGAGAATGAGGAATGGAGGGATGAGGGTGCAGGTAGGAGGGGAAACAGTTAGGGAGTATGAGGAAAAGGAAGATAATGTGATGTGGAGCCATGGAAGAGAAGCAGAGAGGGGCTATGGAGTATATGTTATATTTACAAGCAATGAGGTAGGAAACAAGCAATGAGGTAGCAGTGGAGTCTACACACTATGCAGCATATGTTATTCTATAAACGATGAGGTGGCAAACAAACAATGAGGTGGCAATGAAGTCTACAGGCTATGCAGCATGAGTTATTTGAAGCAGTGGGGTAGCAATGGAGTCACAGGCTATGTGGCATGAGTTATTTCAAGCAGTGGGGTAGCAATGGAGTCAACAAGCTATGCAGTGCAGGTTGTCTTGCATTAGCGTGAGCTGCTTACCATTTAGGGTGGCACGGTTTGGGATAGGTTGATGATGGTGTGTAGGTTCGGGTCACTTCTTTTTGAGGTTGGTGTCATGCTGGTGTTGGGCCCAGATTGGCTGCCGATTGGAGAGCGGGAGGGGTTGCAGCCTCCCGCTCCTCTCCTGCCACCGATCAGGGCTCAGAAGGTGGTGCACTTGTCTAGTTCTGTAGCCAGGTGGTCAAGAGGACGGGAGGACAAGGGATAGGCTTTCCAGCACTGTGTGATCAGGACTATTTCACGGATTGCGTGCACTGCTAAGGTCTCACGCCTAAGGGCCATGCCAAAGGGCCCTCAGGCGCAGGCCCGCCAGGCGTGGGCACGCCTGTGCATGCTCCTGTTCTTGTCAATGCAACAACACTACAAGCTCTAGAGAAATGTACCAATATTCCTCTGCTACCAATAGTAGAGCAATAGCAATCACATTCAGGAGACTGGCATAGCTGAAAGCTTCAGGTCTAAGAGAAGACATTCACAAGTGCATTGCTGAAGTTCTGGGCACAGGAGAGAACCTGTTCTGGGAGAAGGTTAAGGAAATGATTTCTCTCATCAAAGTTAACTGCTCCACCAATCAGTCTTTAGCAGCCGATAATATTAAACAAACTCATCCTTCTTCTAAAAGAGGCTAGTATCACTACTGTAAGAGACCTTATTATCCATATAAGCGCTACCAGCCAATAATTATCCATATAAGCGCTACCAGCCAATAGAGCCTTTTCACTATTTGTACCAGGAGCATGGAACTCCCTCCCCCCAGAAATTCGTTCCATTACCAATATAATCTCGTTCAAAAAGGCTATCAAACACCATCTTTTCCTAAAACACTATTCCAATCTTATCCCCCCTAGCCAACCCCGACATAATACACGTACTCTCCAAGATTCACAATTAACGCAACCCCAACTACAAAAACCGTTAGCCTGATACCCCTCCTGTTACATATCCACTCTTTACATTACAACCCTTAACCATGCCCTCATTTGATCTTTAATCCTCCACTTCTATAACACTGTACATAGTTTATCCCCTGTTTTTCCAAGTTTGTATCCCATGTTTTATTGTAAACCCAATGTAACTGCTACATTGTTTTATGTTCTGTTCCACTGTAAACCGCACTGATTGTAATAGCGCGGTATATAAGAGATGCAAATAAATAAATAAATAAATTACAGCTATAACTTGTCTCAGTCACAGAGATCAGCACGATACAAAAAATTCCAGAAGCCACCTGCATTGACTCAGCCTAAAAATATACCCAGTTTTTGACTACCACCCAAATACACAGTTGCTGAAGGGAGGCTGGATTGTTCGTTTTGTGAAACATTGGAAATCCATAACTACAGATTGATGAGTCATCAGGATAATACAGTTACAGTATCCAGTTGAATTCCTCCCCACCCCAAAACAGACCACCTTTTTTCAACCACCTCTGCTACATCAACAGCTCCTGCAAAAAGGGGTTACAGCACTTGTCCTAGCCAGTGCTACTAGTTTAGCTAGTGAGGAACTAGCTAAACTAAAAGTAGACAAAGCCATGGGTCCAGATGGGATATATCCAAGAATATTGAGGGAACTTGGGGATGTTGTAGCGGCTCAACTGTCTGACCTTTTCAATGCCTCTTTGGAATCGGGAGTGGTGCCAGAGGACTGGAGAAAGGCACATGTGATCCCTTTATACAAAAGTGAATGTAAGAATGACATTGAGCACTACAGGCCGGTTAGTCTAACCTCTGTGGTTAGTAAATTGGAAAGGCTACTAAAGGAGAGAATAATGAGGTTTCTGGAGTCCAATGGATTGTAAGATCCGAGGCAGCATGGATTCACCTGAGGCAGGTCTTGTCAGACAAATCTGATTTCTTTGACTGGGTGACCAGGGAGTTGGACCAAGGGAGAGCTCTGGATGTGGTATATTTAGATTTCAGTAAAATCTTTGACACCATTCCGCATAGGCAATTTATAAACAAACTGAGCACCCTAGGGATGGACCCTAAAGTTACTGCTTGGGTAAGAAATTGGTTGAGTGGGAGGCAACAAAGGGTACAGGTAAATGGAGCTCACTCTGGGGAGAATGAGGTTACCAGTGGTGTGCCACAGGGATCTGTTCTTTGTCCAATTCTATTTTTTTTTAATACTTCTATTTATTGATTTTAACAAAAAATCCAAGCATACAAACTTGAATGGAAATAAGGATACAGATAACAAAGGTCAGTAAAACAACCAACCCAACAGGAAATCAAACATAATAGGAAAATAAACAGAACCTGTTCCTTCTACAGCCCCCAAAATGAGGGAGAATCCAACTAAGATAAAAAGAAAAAAAAAATTACATAATGAGTGAGGAAAATAACTGAAGGGAAACAGCCAAGCAATATCCTCTGCAGTAGAACCTACACTGCATCAGGGGGGCGGCGGGCATTAATGAAGGCGAGCAATTGAGATGGATCATAAAAAACAAATGTAGCTGAGTTCATTTTTATAATACATTTTGAGGGAAATTTAAGAAAAAACTGACCTCCCAAGAGCAATACAGTAGGACGTAAAAGCTGGAAATCCCGTCTACGTTTCTGGGTCTCTCTTGCGAGATCAGGAAAGACCCTGTGGTAAGGAAACCACGGCTGATTACAGAAATGCACAGGAAAAAGACTCCTGTCGCTTTAAATCAGGTTGTATCATAGGTTTCCCTAGCAACCAGGAGTCTAGGACTCAGAAGCTGGTCATACCTAAGCCCCGCCCACAACAGCACGTCAGAGTGAAGCTAGACTCTGGTCACATGTGTTGGGAGCAGGGTGTGCCTCAAAGAGAAGGAAAGTTTAAAAACCAGATTCACAGAACAGAAGTTAGCTCAGGCTGGAGCTCGGGAGGCTCGAGTTCGGGTAGCTCAGGAAATACAGAGGAGAACTCAATCTGGAGTTCAGGAGAGGGGCCAACACAGAGTCCAGGAGGCAGAGCAAGTAAGAGAGTGTTTGCAGAGCCTGAGAGACAGAGTGTGAGAGATACTATTTGCTGTGAAGAGAAGATTGATGAAAGCTTGCCAGATACAGCTGGGATTGAGAGGGTGCCGTCAGCAAAGGGAAAGTCTGCACTGGAAGAAAAGCATGACTGGTTTGCAGGACGGAAGGAATCCCTAAATACCACAGAACAAAGGCAAGTCTGTCCTTATCAATCCTCACAGAGGAAAAGCCCCAGAGAATTACCCATAGGAGAGAAAGCTAACTATAAGCATAGCCAGAGTCCCAGAGGAAAGGGAGACAGCTGGTCTAATCAGCACGTAGCTCAGCTAACGGATGAGTTACTGCAGAAGCAAACTTTATTAAGAAGGCTCAAAGATTTAATAAGGAAGGAAGATAGTCAGCTCTCTATGCACCTACCTTATGATATAAGTGAGGGTGATAGAGAAGAAGAAATGGACACAACGCATATAGACAATAGTATAATGGATTGTCAGTGTACTATGTGTTTTACCTCTGACGGTGAAGAATCCTAGAAAGCCCTTATAGCTGTGCCATGCTCAGAAAGCACGTATTTTGTGAAGACGTCACAAACTGCAAGAAGCAGCTGATTGTGCTGACGTAGTGAGAAGCTGATTCATATGTCTAAGGAACATTTAAAAGTTTTTGTTTTGGCAACAAGAAGTTGTTCCTGTTTCAGAGGAAAGCATTGTTTGTTTAAAAGGCTCTGAAAAAGCCAGTTTGATTTACTCAAGCAAAGTGATGCCATCTGTGTTGGAAGTTATATTGAAAGCCTAATTTTGTTCCTGTTGATTTGAAGCAGTAGCGTGGATTAAAAGTTCCTTTTTCCCTACTTTGTGCCTCACGCCTCCTGTGTATGAAGAAACCCCTGATTACACTAAAAATATAAATTTTCTCTGTCTCGTGCCTAAACCCTCGGATCACAACTCCTTTACCTTAGGATAAACTACGATTCCCATCAGCCCTTCTGGCAGCCATTACCGAGAATCTTATCCTAAGGTTAAAAGGCGACCTCACCTGCCGCCAGTTATCTACCTGGCCAGGCGGGGGCGACAGAGTGGCGTAGTTGTTCGGATGCGGAGCAGGCCACGCCACAGGCTGGCGTAATAGTTCGGATGCGGAGCAGGCCACGCCACAGGCTGGTGTAATAGTTCGGATGCGGAGCAGGCCACGCCACAGGCTGGTGTAATAGTTCGGATGCGGAGCAGGCCACACCACCAAGTGTTATAAAGTTGGATGCGGAGTAGGCCACGCCACGAAGGAGCGCAGTTCATTGGATGACAGCGGAAGTACGACTACACACCAGGAGACGCATAGAGTGGTTCCAGAGTCGACAGAGGGACACCGGAGGGTTGCAAGCACCTGAGACTGAGGAGTCCAGAGTCCTGCAGAGCCGGAGGGTCCAGAGACCTGTCGAGGTCCTACGCTGTTGCTGAGCGAGATGCACCACTAGTACCAGGTAACCCGTATATAACTAGAGAGAGTTAAAGGATACTGGTACTGGGTGGGGGCAAATAGCAGCAGGTAGAGAGGAACGCATATCTGTGTGGTGGAATCGCACTTGGGTGTGTGTGTTTTTTTTTGCAGAAAACAGAGCCAAGATGGAGAGCCAAGATGTCCTTGCTTGGGCGGCAGCAGAGCTCAAGAAGCAAAGGGACTCATCTTTGGAGCTCCTAGCGCATGCAGCGAGTCAGATGAAAGCACAGCAGAAACCACTGATGGAGCTTCTGGAGGCCTGGGTGAAGGAACAGCAGAAACCACCAGCGCCTGATCCAGCTCAGACAGGTTTTTCTGTGGGAATAGCCCATAACTTTGGACTCGGGTCCAGAGAGACCTTTGGTGTGGGACAATTAAGGGATGGTGAAAATGTGGACACATATTTTGATGCATTTGAAAAAGTGGCACGAATAGCCAAGTGGCCACCTGAACAGTGGGCGGTGAGGCTGGCTCTCTCGCTTTCTGGCGAGGCATTGGCAGCTTACCAAACCGTTCCACCTGAGTTGGCCAATGACTATTGTGAAGTAAAAAAGGCTATTAAGGATAGGTTTGGTCTAACACCTATAGTATATAAACGCCAGCTTAGGAATGCAAAATTACGCGTAGATGAAACACCACGAGCACTATACCATAGGTTAAAAATGTTAGTGTTAAAGTGGCTAGAACCAGAACATAAATCGGTGGAAACACTGATAGATGAGCTTGTTCTGGAACAGTATTTTGAGGCCGTACCCAAAGGGTTACGAGAATTTTTGTTGCTACAGGGTTGTAAAAACACCAGAGAAGCCATAGAGATGTCAGAACGTTTCTTGGAAGCTGAGGTGATAGCTAGTGACAGGGCTTCAGCCTATACCAAAATGTCTATGGATAGGGTGGATGTAAATGGCAAGAATGGACAGAATGTTGGTGTTCCCACCAATAGAAGGGTGCATGAGAAGCGTGCGTGCTATCGGTGTGGAAGTGGGCAACATTTGATGCGTGAGTGCAGAATGAAAACGGCCCTAGTTTTGAGTGACCCCAGTAAGAAAAGGGAAGGATTTCTACTGGAGGTAATAGTCCAAGGCATTCCCGTTAAAGCACTATTGGATTCCGGTTCGGACCAATCGATGCTCTCCAAAAGGTTATGGAGGAGGATAAATGCCACAAGTTTAGATACCCCTCAGACTCCCACGGGCAGCGTGAACATTAGGTGCGTTCATGGTACCACAAGCACCTACCCTGTTTACCCAGTCCGAATAAAAGGTTTAGGCGTAGAAAAGAAAGTACCAGTGGCCATTGTTCCCAGACTACCCCAGGAGGTAGTACTTGGAAGAGACTGGCCCCATTTTCAGCAAGGGTTAGGGGTTAAGGAAGGCTTAGTATCTAAACAAGCCCAGTCCCAAGCTCAGCAGGCCCTGGAGGAAATGTCTACAGAGGGGGAGACAAAGGTTCTACCCTCTCGTGAGGATTTACTAAACATTCCTCAGAGGAAAGTGAGGAAATCAAAGGGAGAGAAGCGCCATGAGAGACAAATACGCTCTCAAAACAGAGAGAGAATTCAGGCCTCGTTGGGAACTTCCCCCTACGAGCTTATGTTTGGTAGGAGCCCTAGGGGCATACTAGACATTCTGAGGGATCAGTGGGTAGAGCCGGGAGTCCAGGAAACAGAAATACCCCAATTTCTGCGGGATTTGCGAGGACGCTTAACGCGGGCCTCCCAGTTGGCAGAAAACAATTTGAGGGAAAGCCAACAAAAACAGAAAGTGTATTATGACCGTAATAAAAGACCCCGCCAGCTAGAGGTGGATGAGAAAGTCCTAGTGATGGTAACGGGCACCGCCCCTAAGTTTGAGAGCCAGTGGAAGGGACCCTTCCGGGTGGTTAAGCAAGTGGGACCGGCGACCTATCTAGTACAAACCAGACGAGGACGCCAACAGTTATTTCATATAAACTTGCTCAAACCCTGGCAGGAGCGAACAGCGCAAGGGCAGGTGGTCACCATTACCCAGGCTAGGCGAGGAAGACAAAGCAACGAGGAAAGATATAAGAGATTTACGTGCTGTGATTCTGGGAGAACCCCAGCACGAAATGTCTTAAGAAGGGGAATATGTGGTAAGGAAACCACGGCTGATTACAGAAATGCACAGGAAAAAGACTCCTGTCGCTTTAAATCAGGTTGTATCATAGGTTTCCCTAGCAACCAGGAGTCTAGGACTCAGAAGCTGGTCATACCTAAGCCCCGCCCACAACAGCACGTCAGAGTGAAGCTAGACTCTGGTCACATGTGTTGGGAGCAGGGTGTGCCTCAAAGAGAAGGAAAGTTTAAAAACCAGATTCACAGAACAGAAGTTAGCTCAGGCTGGAGCTCGGGAGGCTCGAGTTCGGGTAGCTCAGGAAATACAGAGGAGAACTCAATCTGGAGTTCAGGAGAGGGGCCAACACAGAGTCCAGGAGGCAGAGCAAGTAAGAGAGTGTTTGCAGAGCCTGAGAGACAGAGTGTGAGAGATACTATTTGCTGTGAAGAGAAGATTGATGAAAGCTTGCCAGATACAGCTGGGATTGAGAGGGTGCCGTCAGCAAAGGGAAAGTCTGCACTGGAAGAAAAGCATGACTGGTTTGCAGGACGGAAGGAATCCCTAAATACCACAGAACAAAGGCAAGTCTGTCCTTATCAATCCTCACAGAGGAAAAGCCCCAGAGAATTACCCATAGGAGAGAAAGCTAACTATAAGCATAGCCAGAGTCCCAGAGGAAAGGGAGACAGCTGGTCTAATCAGCACGTAGCTCAGCTAACGGATGAGTTACTGCAGAAGCAAACTTTATTAAGAAGGCTCAAAGATTTAATAAGGAAGGAAGATAGTCAGCTCTCTATGCACCTACCTTATGATATAAGTGAGGGTGATAGAGAAGAAGAAATGGACACAACGCATATAGACAATAGTATAATGGATTGTCAGTGTACTATGTGTTTTACCTCTGACGGTGAAGAATCCTAGAAAGCCCTTATAGCTGTGCCATGCTCAGAAAGCACGTATTTTGTGAAGACGTCACAAACTGAAGAAGCAGCTGATTGTGCTGACGTAGTGAGAAGCTGATTCATATGTCTAAGGAACATTTAAAAGTTTTTGTTTTGGCAACAAGAAGTTGTTCCTGTTTCAGAGGAAAGCATTGTTTGTTTAAAAGGCTCTGAAAAAGCCAGTTTGATTTACTCAAGCAAAGTGATGCCATCTGTGTTGGAAGTTATATTGAAAGCCTAATTGTGTTCCTGTTGATTTGAAGCAGTAGCGTGGATTAAAAGTTCCTTTTTCCCTACTTTGTGCCTCACGCCTCCTGTGTATGAAGAAACCCCTGATTACACTAAAAATATAAATTTTCTCTGTCTCGTGCCTAAACCCTCGGATCACAACTCCTTTACCTTAGGATAAACTACGATTCCCATCAGCCCTTCTGGCAGCCATTACCGAGAATCTTATCCTAAGGTTAAAAGGCGACCTCACCTGCCGCCAGTTATCTACCTGGCCAGGCGGGGGCGACAACCCACACAGTCAGACCCAGAAAGGCAGTGTCTCGTTTGCGAAAAAACATTTTAAGGAACCAGTCCCTATCTGAGGCTAATGCAAAAGTTACAAGTAATGTAGCAGGAGTAACAGTGTCAGCTAAAGAAGTTTCCAACAAGGTGGATACATCCAAAGAATCAGCTACATTCACCCCTGGTATATTCCCACCACCCTCTACTTTTTTCTTAAAAGGCAAATAATACACCTTAACCAAAGGTGGGTGAGACTCAACAGGCACCCCCAATATTTCCAGTGTATATTTCTTGAACATTTCCTTCGAACCCACCGAAGGGGCCTTAGGAAAATTAACTAGACGCAAATTAGAATAACGAGAATGGTTTTCCAACATTTCTAACCACAACTGCATTGCCATAAAATCCTTTTGATATCCATGTCCCAAATCTTCAACCTGAGTTATTCTCTCTACCAAATCACATCAAGAACAACGCTGACATCACATCATTTAGGAAACAGCTGAAGACAATCCTATTCCGTGAACATCTTTTTACCACCATGACCTAATACTTAGATTCAACAGGAGTAAATTATGTCTATGTCTACCCAAATCATTAATTGTTGACCTTGGTGATGGCCCCACCCAAAAAATTACCCCGTCCTATGTTACGTGTTCCACCGCTTTGACCCGGTGAAAAGCGGGATATAAATGCAGTTAAATAAAAAAATAAATAAAAATAAATTCTCTGCTGCAACTCCGAAACAGAACTCTGCACTGCCGAGATTTCCAACGTGTGTTGTTGTAGGAGACCAGTATGATCTTGAAGTTGAGAAGATAAAGAAGAAATCTGAGGAACCAAAAGTTCACCCAATTTAACAATTGCAGACCAAATCGATTCAAGTGTAAATTCCACAGGTCGCTGAAAGGGGAGAGAAACCGAAACATCTACTCCCTCCGCTCCAACCTCCATTTTCCGTCGCTCAACCTCCGAGGCAGCAGGAACCCCCAAGGCCGCCAGAGATGACTCACAGGATGTGGCGGGGCTAAATGCGGCAGACCTGCTGCTCCGTAGTGCCGGTCCAATTCTGTTTAACATCTTTGTTAGTGATATTGTAGAAGGACTGTTGGGTAAGGTTTGCTTGTTTGCGGATGATACCAAAATCTGCAATAGAGCAGACACACAGGAAGGAGTCAATAACATGAAGCGGGATCTAGCTAAGCTTGAAGAATGGTCTAGAACTTGGCAACTGAAATGTAATGCTAAAAAATGCAGGGTCATTTAGGATGCATTTAGGATTCAAAAATCCAGTGTAGGGGGTGAGATACTTCTGTCCACAAAAGAGCAGGGCTTTGGCGTAATTGTGTCTGATGATCTTAAAGTAGCTAAACAGGTAGAAAAGGCGACTGTGCAAGCTAGAAGGATGCTTGGGTGTATAGGGAGAGTAATGGCCAGCAGAAAAAAAGGAAGTGATAATGCCTCTGTATAAGTCTCTGGTGCGACCACAAAAGGATATAAGCAGGTTGGAGTTGGTGCAGAGAGTGGCTACTAAAATGATTAGAGATCTTCATTATGAAGCATATAAGGACAGACTTAAAAGTGTAGTTACTCACCTGTAACAGGTGTTCTCTGGGGACAGCAGGAATCAGTCCTCACATATGGGTGACATTGGCGCCGAAGGAGCCCGCGCAGAGGCATCTCCCCAGCTTTAAAGGAAAGCCTTGGGGAGAGATGCACCACACATGCATGGTCCACTTCCCGCCCAAGGGTGCCATCTTGTCTCGGTCTAATGACAGCTAAGATGGCAAAAATATAAGATAGTAAAGAAGCAACTCCAAGGGGAGGAGGGAGGGTTGTAAGGACTGATTTCTGCTGTCCCCTGAGAGCACCCGTTACAGGTAGCTACACTTTCTCCGGGAACAAACAGGAAGTCAGTCCTCACATATGAGATTCCCCAGCTAAAGGCTACAGAGAACCTGTAACAAAAAGAAAAATGCCACGGCAACATGCAAAGGGAGAGCCGTGACCAGCAGCAGTCGAGTCCCGAGAGAGAGACTCTTGCAAGACCCAATAGCCTGAACACAAAAGAGTCAGAGGGCAAAGGTTGCCTACACCTCGAAAAGATTATGAAGTATGGCCTGGCCAAAGGCGCTGTCCCGTTGGGACTCCCTCTCCAGGCAGTAGTGAGCTACAAAGGCAGGGACCGAAGACCAGGTGGCGGCCTGGCAAATTTCTATCACGGGGACGGAACGCAAATTGACCATAGAAATAGCCATGGCTCTGTCGCGGTATGCCATTACTCTTTGATCCAGTGGGATCCCCCTTGCTCATAGGCAAGGGTAATGCAGTCCGCCACCCAGGTGGACAGAGTTCGCTTAGTTACTGGGAGCCCCAGATGGCTGGGGTTATAGGATACAAAAAGCTGTTGAGCTTAGCCGTGGCCCTGGATCCATTACAGGAAGAAGGACAGGGCTCTCTTGCAATCCAGAGTATGGAGAATGGTCTCCGCCCTGCCGGCATGAGGCCTGGGAAAGAAGGTGGGGAGAATCTTCTCCTGATTGAGGTGGAATGAAGAAACCACTTTCAGCAGAAACTTAGGGTGTGTGTGGAGCACCACCCTGTTTTTGTAGAACCTTGTGTAAGGGGGCTGTGCCATCAGAGCCTGGAGCTTGCTAACTCTGTGAGCTGATATGAGTGCTACCAGGAAGGTGACCTTCCAGGAGAGGTACCGCAGGTGGCATGTAGCTAAAGGCTCAAATGGAGGCTTAGTGAGTTGCGAGAGCACTACATTAAGGTCCCATTCCACCGCCGGAGGGTGGACGGGGAATTTGGGCAACATGAGGCCCCATAGGAACCGGGACACAAGGGGCTGAACCGAGAGAGGCTTCCCCTCAATGGAGTGATGATGCACCGCAATGGTGCTTAGATATACTCTGACCAAGTTGGACTTCAGTCCCGCCTGCGATAGGTGGAGCAAGTATTGGAGCACACGTGCACTGAGCAGGAGAAAGGGTTCGTCCATTTCTCTGTGCACCACAGTGAGAAACATCACCACTTGAAGGTGCACACCCTTCTCATGGAGGCATTCCGAGAGGCCAGGAGGATGTCTTCCACGTCTGCTGGAAGGTTGAAGGGGGTTAGTGCTATCCTTTTAGCAGCCAAGCCATGAGTGAGAGGGACCCCAGGTTGCAGTATAGTACAGTTCCCTGCTCTTGCGAGAGTAGTCCTGGGGTTTGGCCCAAGGGAATCGGCGGTACCGTCAATAAGGAGAGGAGCAGTGGAAACCAGAGCTGTCTGGACCTCCAAGGGGCTATCAGCACTAGCAACACTCTGTTGTGTTGAGCCTTGAACAGGGTCTTGGCTATCAGTGGTGTTGGGGAGGAATGTGTACAGGAGGCCTTCCAACCATGGGATGAGGAATGCATCCGTCACTACCCGAGACGGGTGCGGTCAGTGGGAGCATAAACAGGGCAACTGTGCATTGTCTGGGCTGGCAAACAGGACCATCACTGGGATGTCCTTGAGCCGGAACAGCTTTGAAGCCACTGCTGGGTCCAGGTGCCACTCATGTGGCTTGAGTACACTGCTCAACTTGTCCGCCAAGATACTGTCCTGGCCCAGGAGGTAGATCACTCTCAGGAGCATCCCGCTGCATGTGGCATAAGAGCAAAGGGCTACTGCCTCATGTAGAACATTGCAACCTGATTGTTGATCTGAATCAGTACCACGTGATGCTATAGCTAGTGGCGGAAGGCCTTGAGGACCTGAAATATGGCCCTGATTTCCAGCAGGTTGATCTGCATTTCGGATTCCCTCTGGGTCCAGAAGCCTTGTGTCTGGAGGCTGTCGCAATGCGCCCCCCCCCCCCCCATCCCATTAGGGAGGCATCCGTGGTGAGGGCTTTCTGGGGAGGTGAGTGCCTGGAAGGGCATTCCGGCCTGAAGGTGACCTGGATTCTGCCACCATCCGAGGGAGTCCGCCAGCTGACGGGTCATGTGTACCCTGTCCCTGAGCCTGCCTGTAGCTGGGTCCACTGAGAGTGGAGGCATTACTGAGCAGCTCTCATGTGTAGGTACCTGGGCATCTGGGGTCACGTGGCCATGTGTCTAGCAGGATAAGAAGAAGCTGGGCGGGTAGCACCCTGCAATGTTGCACCTCTGCGGCTAGTTCCATGAGGCATACTGACATCTCCTGAGGGAGGAAGGCTTTCACCTGATGGGTGTCCAGCTGCGCCCCTATGAACTCTAGACTCTGAATGGGAGTGAGGTGGGACTGGGGTAGTTTATGACAAACCTCAGGTGCTGCAGGGCATTTATGGTGCGTCCGGTGGCGCATTGTGCCTCTGAGTTGTGGCCCTTTTATGAACCAGTTGTCCAGGTAGGAGAAGATGAAGGCCCGTTGAAGCCTGAGGTGGGCTGCAACCACCGTAAGGCACTTTGTAAAGACCCTTGGAGATGAGGTTAACCTGAAGGGAAGTACCCCGTATTGGTAGTGTTGTTTCCCCACCATGAACCAGAGATATTTTCTGTGGCTGGGATGGATTAGGATGTGAGTGTAAGCATCCTTTAGGTCTAAGGAGCAAAGCCAGTCTCCCTGCTGGAGGAATGGCAGCAGTGTTCCAAGGGAGAGCATCTTGAACGTCTCCCTGACCAGAAACCTGTTAAGCTCTCGCAGGTCCAAGATGGGCCTGAGGCCCCCAGTCTTCTTGGGGACAAGGAAGTACCTGGAGTAGAAGCTAATGCCCCAGAGGTGTTTTGGGACTGGCTGTACTGCTTTGTCCTGGAGTAGTCCTGCTAGCTCAGTGAGGAGCAGGGTCTGGTGAAGGAGAAGCCTGGTGGGCTCCCCTGGGAAGAACAGGGGTGGTGTCTGATGTAGGTGGAGGAGGTAATCTTCCTTGACCACCAGGCATCGATGGTGATGGCTGTCCACCTGTGGGCAAACAGAGCTAGGTGCCCCCCTGTGGGCAGCAAAGGACCCTCTGGGAGTGTGGGGGTTGTACCCAGGCAGTCAAAAGCCTCCCCTAGGCTGGGCCTGAGCTAGAGCCTGGGGATTCAGGGTTTTATGCTTTCTGAGATCGTGTCCCTGGCCTTTTCATTGCTGGGCCTGCTGATGGCCCGAGAAGGCTTGGAAGTGTTGAGTAGTACTGAAGCCCCCTTTCTTCCTTGGGAAGGAGGACTTTTTCCCCAGGGTTTTTTTTCGGGGTTGTGCCAAGGTCTTTTTTGAGAGCCTGGTTCTCGTTATATACTCATTCTCTATCTCTGCTGCTTTGTCCTCCATGGGTTTCCTGAACAGGTTTTCACCTGTGCAGGGGACATTGACCAGTTTATCCTGTACCCATTGTTACAGATTGGACAACTGCAGTCATGCTTGGCGTCGTGCCCCAATGCCTGCGGTGGCCACCCTAGCCAATAACGCAAAGCCATCATAGGCTGCTTGGGACAGGAACTTTGAAAATTCTTTTACCGCCGAGGTTAGGGTCTTGAACCTCTGTAGGGGTTCTCCATCAAAGCCTGCCGAGAATCCCCCACGCTCCCTCAACAGTTCCTTCAAGTACATGCCAATGTAGAGCTGGTATGAATAGATGCAGCATGTTAGCATTGAGTCCTGAAAAGCCTTTCGGCCGAGGGCTCAGGCCTCCCTGCAGGGTGAAACCAACAAGCAGGGCCGGCCCATCCATTGAGCAAGAATGTTTTTTGCACAGGGCCCCGCGTTTCATGGGGCCCCGCGCAAAGAACATTCTGCTTTTTTAAAAATTAAATTAAAAAAAAAAAAAAGCTGGCTGCTGCCGCTGCCGCCGTGGCAGCGGCAGAATGGAGTGTCCCGCGGGGCCCCCTCTGCCCGGTTGAGCCCCTCTGCGACAGCTTTCAGATCCACGAAGGGAGAGTGTCTCCCTCGCGTCTCTGTTAAGCCCGCAAGGGCTGATGGGAAATTTCCCATCTGCCCCTGCAGGCTTAACAGAGACGCGAGGGAGACACTCTCCCTTTGCGGATCTGAAAGCCATCGCAGAGGGGCTCAGTCGGGCAGGGAGAGCTCAGCCGGGCAGAGGGGGCCCCGCGGGACACTCCATTCTGCTGCTGCTGCGGCGGCAGTGGCAGCAGCCAGTTTTTTTTTTTTAAATTTTCCCTGAGCCGATGTGAGGGGGTTAGGACTGGTAATGGGCTATGGAGGGGGTTAGGACTTGACTTGAGGTGGGCTGTGGGTTGATGGGGGGGGGGTAGGACTGGTAATGGGCTATGGGGGGGCTAAGACTGGAAATGGGCTGATGGGGGTTTAAGACTGGAGGTGGGCTGATGGGGTTAGGACTGGTAATGGGCTATGGGGGGGCTAGGACAGGAACTGGGCTGATGGGGAGGGGTTAGGACTTGAGGTGGGCTGATGGGGTTAGGACTGGTAATGGGCTATGGGGGGTTTAAGACTGGTAATGGGCTGTGGGCTGATGGGGCCTGTCTTGAAATGGGGTGATGGGGGGGGGGAAGGACTGTAAATGGGAAATGGGGCGGCTAGAACAGGAAATGGACTGATGGGGAGGGGTTAGGACTTGAGATGGGCTGTTGGGGGGGGTTAGGACTGATAATGGGCTATAGGGGGGCTAGGACAGGAAATGGGCTGATGGGGAGGGGTTAGGACTTGAGGTGGGCTGATGGGGTTAGGACTGGTAATGGGCTGTGGGCTGATGGGGGGGTTAGGACTGGTAATGGGCTATGGTGGGCTGACTGGAAATGGGCTGATGGGGTTAGGACTGGAAGTGGGCTGATGGGGGGTTAGGACTGGTAATGGGTTATAGGGGGGGCTTAAACTGAAAATGGGGTGATGGGGGTTAGGACTGGAAGTGGGTTGATGGGGGGCTAGGACTGGTAATGGGTTGGGGGGTTGCTAGGACTGGAAATGGGCTGAGTGGAAGGGGGGGCTTGAACTGCAAATAGCTGATGGGGAGGGGGCTTGGAATGGAAACGGGCTGTGAGGGAAGGGAGCTAGGACTGGAAATGGGCTGATGGAGCAGCTAGGATAGGACTGGAAATGGGCTGTTGGGGGGAGCTAAGATTGGAAATGGGCTGTGGTGGGGGCTTGGATTGAAATGGACTCATGGAGGTGCTAGAACTGGAAGTAGGCTCATGGGGGGGCTTGGACTGGAATTGGGCTGAGTGGAGGGGAGCTAGGATTTGACATGGGCTGATGGTGGGGCTAGGAAATGACTAGAAATGGGCTGATGGGGGGCTAGGATTGGAAAGGAGCTGATGAAGGGACTCGGACTGGAAATGGATGGGGGAGCTAGGACTGGAAATGGGCTGATGGGGGCCTAGGACTGGAAATGGGCTGATGCAGGGACTAGAAGGGAATGGATGCTGGGTGAGGCTGGAACTAGAAGGGAGCTGATGTTGGGGGAGGATTACAATGGGATGGGGCTGGGAGAGTAAAATGGAGAGGGGAAAAATATTTTGTGTGGGAGTGATGAAAAATCTACAATTGGCCGGGTATTGGGAGAGTAAGTGGGGATTGAGGATGGAGGGGTAAAATTTGAGTGGATGAAATAGGAATGAGGAAAGAGCAAAAGGAGAAAGATTAGTATGTTAAAGCAGATGTAGAGAGAGAGAGAATGGAAAAAAAACTAGATGAGAGAAGAAAGGACAAATGGACAGCAGACGATGGAGAGTTAGCAGAAAACATGAAGAAACCAGAAGAAAGTGGCTGGAGCAATTGCAACTGAAAAAAAATGCACAAAAGGTAGAAAGATATCTCTTTATTTTGAATTTATTAACTGGAATATGAAAGCTCTGGGAAATGTGCAGCATTAACGTCTGCGCTTTGTTTGGTACAAGAGGAAATTAATTTATAGTTTTATTTCTACAGTGTTGTACATTCCAAGTTTGGCTTTTGGGGTTCCCAGTTTAATTATTGCCTTCCTGTTTCTAAATTGTGATTCCTTGTTTGGTGATGGTCTATGTTCTGCATGTGTAACTGAACTGAGGTATTCTGTTTATGTAATTCCTATTTGACATTGCCACTTGTTCTCTTTCCCCAGTATTCTCTGAAATGTATTGGTTTAATATTTGCAGTGTTGCCTTTTGATAGATAGGGTATGGTGCTTTGTGAGTCCTGGTAATGCTTTCAGGATACGGAGGGTTTGCTATGGGTTCTAAATGGGCAGCGTTTGTAGTAGTTCCTATTGTGCCTGGCGGTTGGCATTGGATTATAGTAATGTAGAAATCTTTTAGTCTTTCTTTATCCATACCCTCATTAAGAGACATGTTTACTAAAAGTTAGTGTATGGTAACATTATGCAAATATTTATGCAAATAAGGCCACTTATGCAAATGAGGCCCCACACCGAGTCTCCGCACATGGCCCCGCACCCCCCCTTGGGCTGCCCCTGCCAACAAGTGTCTTTTGGCTCGTAAGCTGTGTCACGCCCTCCTCCCCCATATATGCGGTTGCCTGGAAGAGGGGGGACGTGACCCCAAATTTATAGATCCTTGTAAGTGCTGATGTCTGGGTTCCGTGTAGTTGTGGGCCAAGACGCAGACAGCCAAGGTTAATTGGGGTAACAATAACTTTATTGTTAGTACAGGAATTTTGCATCTACTACCCCTAAATAACAGAAACAAAATGTGGATACTTTTCCAAACCAAATAAAGTCAAAGATGTAACAAAGTCCACCTGATACTTCTCAGGGTTGTCAGTTCCAAACAAGTTATCCAAACTTCTTTCCAGCTCTGAACAAGGTCTGTTCTTCACACTAGAAGCTTTACTTTCATGTAACAATTTTACTTTGCAGATAACTCAATAGCATTGCATTTGCTTTTCACAGCTGCTTAATGAGTTTGAGTTTTACACTTAGGCAGTACGCTGCCTCTCCCCGTGTAAAAGCTCAACTGCATGAAGTTGGACTTCTCCAGCACTTATCACTTGCACAAAGGTATACAGCTTTCACTCCTTATGACAGTAAGCACACTCTGTCTCCATATCAGAATAACTGCTATCTATTACAGCTGACTCAGTCTGCATTGGTTCTACTTCTGAGTCTGATATGTCCTGGTTATAGTCAGGGTTCTGCAGAGCAACTGGCTTCCACTGCTCTAGTAAGCTTTTAAGCTGTTTCCATTTAGAATCCTTTTTACTTCTTGGTATATGTGAGGAATTAAAATTACCCGCTTCCTTTAAAACTGAATCAATGGAAAAAGGGCTCACCTTTCTTCTGGTATATCTGGCTTTCCCAGTTTGGTTAAAAGGTAAGTATTTGTCCTGATACTGCTTCACTATCTCCCGTGTGGCAAACTGCTCAGCAAGGTCTGGCTCTAATCTCCGTCTCCGTAGCACACAATCAGCTGTTTGCTTAAGAGCAGCTGGGCTATTCTCAGAGCTTGAGCTAGAGACATGCTGCCTGCCCTGGGAATGTTTCTGCAGCTTTTCACCTGGACCTTTAGTCCAGCCTAATCTCCCCCCTGTAACCACAGCTTCCGGAGAAGACTCCGGGGAAGAACTCCTGTCTCTCCTGGGTAAGGTTTCCTGCCTCTCCCCTCGAGGTTTAAAGTTACTTCTGACCTGCTTCTCTCTGCTGCTTGGCCCGTGGTAATTCCTCTCCTTTACAGGAAGCTTTCTCAGATGCTTTTCCAGAGACCTTTCTTTCTCTAAGCAGTCTTGCTGGCAACTCCCCAAGCACCGTGTGCTACCTTGGTAATGGTTGCTCCTTCCTTTGCTTCCTCGGTTCCTCAGGTCTCCCTCTGGATCTGAATCCGAACCAGAACCTGAGCCAGAGTCCACCACTCTGTCTCTATTCTCCTTCTTCTCCTTCTCATTCTCCCTATCTGAATCTCCTTCCTGGTTAAGAGCATGGGGCTACCCTATCCGCTTTGACTCCGCCCCCTTGCCTCTTACGTCAGCTCCCAGGGTTGTCATAGAGCTGGGGTGTGGCTCTCTCACTGACTTTCTATGCAGAGAGTTTCTCTGGGCTGAAGCTTTAACCCTTTCCCTGCCTGTATTGCTGTCTGCTTTTGGGGAAAGAAGCTGTTTTAGACCCCCATTTCTGGTGTTTAAGCCCTCTGCATCATCACATAACCCCCCATTTAAGATATTCCGGGCTGGCTGGCTACTTCCAGAACAGCACGGAATCCTATCTTGGTGACTGTAGCTAACAAAGGTATCACTTTTTATAGCCAAACGAGCTAGGGCTACCCGCTCGTGCCATGGCCGTAAAACATTTACGTGGAAATTTTGTTGCTTTCCCTTCCTAGTTTCTACCATGTATGTGACGGGCCCTACCTGTTTGACAACCCGGCAGGGTCCTTTCCAGGTACTCTCAAATTTTGGCCTACGCCCGGGCACCATTATAATGACCTTTTCTCCTATGTTCAAATGACGGGGCCGGGTGCGGCGGTCATAATATTTTTTTTGACGTACTTGACTGGCTGTCATATTTTCCTCCACTACCTGGGACGTACGCTGCAAACGCCCTCTTAAATCTTTCAAGAACTTGGGTATCTCTACTTCGTCCCACAAGATATCTAATACACCTCTAGGCGCTCGCCCATACAGGAGTTCGTATGGGGAGACGCCTAAGGAAGCCTGCTTCTTCTCTTGACAGGCGTATAATATAAAGGGGAGCATCATGTCCCACTCGGTCATTTCCCCCTCTAGACTTCTTCTCAACATTCTTTTGATGGTCTGGTTCTGCCGTTCAACCAGACCGTTGGTCTGAGGATGTTACGCGGCCGTTTTAACATGCTGAATGCCAAAGGCATCCCAGACCTGAGCAAGATATTGGGATAGAAAGTTAGTGCCCCTGTCTGTTAGAATTTCTCGAGGAAATCCTACCTCGCAAAAAAGCTTTAACAATTCAGCGGCAATAGTGCGTGCCAACGTATTCCTTAGGGGAATTGCCCACGGAAATCATGTGGCTTGATCCACAATAACCAGAATATACTGAAACCCCCTGGGAGTCCGAATCAATGGTCCTACCATATCTATAGCTAAACGTTCTATTGGTCGTGATATGCGGGGTATGGGCATCAAAGGTACTCTCCCTGGTGGAAAGGGGGTAACCTTCTGACACGAGGGGCATGCTTCGCAAAATTTTGCAGTCTCCCGGAAAACCCCAGGCCAATAAAAACGGTTTAAAATCTGGTCCAAAGTGCCCTGGATCCCTTTGTGTCCCCCTAAAGGATGATTATGGGCCAATCTTAAGACCAAATTTTTAAAAGTATTAGGCACCACTAATTGTTTCCGGATACTGCTGGAATAGGGGTCTAAGCTCTCACGATATAATATATCCCCCTCTAAGTAGAAGTGGGGCCATGATCCCGCTCCCTTATTAGCGTAATCAAAGGCACGAGTCAAGGCTGGATCTTGCCTTTGTTCCTCAGGAAATGAAGGGAATTTTTCCACCAATTCGGCCGAGGCCCATGGTAGTTCCTGTCCGGCCACTAACTCTCTCGATTGTAGGCCCTGCGGTATTTCTCGTGACGCTTCTCCCCTTTCTTATGCTTTGCACGCTCGCTGGGAGGAGTCACTAAACCGCTGTGCGAGGGCAACCCTACCATAGGATCATTAATGGGGTTCTGACCCTCCTGACTGGCCTTACTTTGAGCCCTCGTGGACACCAGGCCTAACCTAGACCTCTCCTTCTGAGAGGACGTCACCTGTCTTCCCTTTATTTCCCTCCTCATGGGTTCCTTTTCTAACTTTGCTGGATTAGGGGCTTTGGCTTCAGTGATGGCAGCTAGTCCTTAACTAGGCCTTTCCTAAATTGAGGCCAGTCCCTACCTAAGACTAAGGAATGTGGTAGTCTTGGTACTACTGCCACTGGGATATTTTTCCTTAATCCTAGCCCTTCAACAGTAACCGTGTGCAGAGGATACGACGAAGCAGCGCCGTGCACACATCTAATTCTTATTTTTCTCTCAGGGTGTCCTAGAGAATCCTCACTCTGAGCTTTTATATCCCTCCACAGACTTTCGGAAATCATTGATTGGTCCGCGCCTGAATCTAGGAGCGCTTCGACCTGGATATTGTTAACCTCAACAGTTAGTAAAAATCCCTCCCCAACCTCCTTGGACTGGGTGGTTACTAACACAAGCTTGGCTCTACAATCCCTCTTTAGGTGACCTTTCTGACCACATGAAAAACATTTTCGTTGCTCCCAACCAGTTCTCGGTAAGGGTCTTCTGGGTACAGATTCCCCTGCCATTACCTTTTCCTTCATTCCTGGCCTTCTCAAGACTGCTGGATCAAAAACGCCCATCTTCCTCTGACCGATGGCCTTAGCCTCTAAGAAGCGGTCAGCAAGCGAGATGGCATCTCTCGTGTTTCTACAGGCTTGCAAAGTCAGGAAGGACTGTAATTCCCCTGGTACAGCATCTAGGAATTGTTCTAAAACAACATCATCCAAAATGGTATCAATGCTCCTCCCCTCTGGAGTTAGCCATTTGTATACTAGTGTTCTAATCTGGTGGCATAAGGCCTGTGGTGTTTCGCCTGGGGTTAACTTGCACCCTCGCAAAAGGTGGCGATAAACCACTGGAGTTAAGCCCATTCGGTCTCTAATGGCTTTGACCACTGCTTCATAGTTGTTGGCAAGATCATTGGGCATAGCTCGGTAGGCTGCAAGAGCCTCTCCCGTTAGGGATGTTGCTAACCTTATGATCCATTGGTCTTTCGGCCAACCACTCATGAGCGCAATGCGTTCAAATACCTCCAAGTAGTCATCCACATCATCATCTTTTGACAATTGCCCCAAAGTCTCGATTGCGAGAGCCTTGGCCATATCCCTCACAAAATCGAGGAACGCAATGTCCTCGGGTGGGGAACGGTATCGGGTTGCCAGGGGAGATGGGTCCGAGGGCACATCACGGTGTCGCCTCGTGTCTGGGGACTTCATCCTTCATCTCCCATTCGGATTCAAAGTCAGAGTACAAGTCCAATGCCGCAGAATCACCTCGGTCAAGGACCGCACTCCACGGTGCAGGACCCACAGAGGATCATTGGTCCAAGCCTCAGGCGCTCGCTGGGGAGGATCGGTGTCCCAAAGAACACTTGTCCTCCTATTTTGTATTACTGTTCCCCTTATGCTGTACTGTACCCAGTGCCTACCTCTCCTGTGCCCCCAGCATAAGTCCACCATGTTCCATGTTCACCATCCTCATGAGCCGCAGCACAATCAGGCATTGCCCATTTGTGACAGTGTTGGACCCAATGTCTCCCATAAGCCTTTCTGAATCAGTCGGGTAAATGTGCTCCCACATTCTACCCCTGAAGAGGGGGGGAGTGTGAGAGCCAGTGGGAAAGGGTTGACACAGAATATCTAAAATGTTGTCCAAAATGCTGGCATTTGCATTTGATGTGCTCCTTGAATTGCTAGAGGTATTAGGTGATATCAGATGGAAGAAATGTGAGAAAAAACACACTTATCTACAGGGCACAAAGAGAGAAGGCATCACAAGAAATAAACATGCCAGCTTAGCATGAAGAAAAACAAATGGCCCCCAGTATAGTTGTCAGAACATGGGGAGCTAACAAGATATATGTCCTATATTTCTTGAAAATGAGAGATGGGAAAACAACCAGGCAAAGAATTTAATAAGTGGAGAAAAGATCAGATAACAAGGAATAAATCTGACAAAGATACAGGTCAAATGGTTACAAACATGGGCATATGAAAGGTCAACAGGAATGGAGGTGTAGACATGACAGGACAAAGGAAAGAATGGAAGAAGAAAATCCAGATGCCTAGAGTTAAAACAAAGGGACTAGTTTGAAAAGAAAACTATATAAGGGGACAGAACTCTTTTATGGGGGGGTCTTGTATCCTATATCACGGAAGCAATATAGGCCACAAATCCCCAATGTATGTCTGTTAACAAGTGAGTGTGTATGATTCTGATTCTTTGTGCTGTATGCATCTGTGTGAAAATAATTTTGCTAGTTTATCTTTGAATTTAGCTAGAACCATATAGCCTTCTCTCTAACTGTGCTAGGACCTGTCAATGGACAGGGAATCTCTTAATTAGTTTATAGCTGTGACTGAAAAAGCAGAAAGAAAAGTTTTTTACTTATAAGGACATGGTGAGGGATTGCAGACTTGCTATTAGTAGTCTGTGAACTATCATTAAAATCATCTGTAATACCTGAAGATTGGAGGATGGCAAATGTAACTTCAATTTTTAAAAAGGGTTCCAGGGGTGATCCGGGAAACTACAAACTGGTGAGCCTGACGTCAGTACCAAGAAAAATGATAGAAACCATCATAAAGAACAAAATTGCTGAACATGTAGATAGTGTGACGCTCGCGCCCCTACCAGGCGGTTGTCTAGTAGGGACGGCTGGCCATCTGTATCCCTTCGAGGGTTGTAGTTGTGTCAATAAGGAAAGCCAAGTGGTTATTTAAAGCGCACAGGAAATTTTTATTCGGTTTCCAAAGTTGGCAAGTGATGAACATAAAAATTCTTTAAGCACTTTTTCCAGACAAAAGAAATACAGGATAATTTCTCCAAATCAAAATGTCCAAACAAAACTCACAGCAGTTTCTATTCTCCACTGCAATTGCTTGCCCTTATAAAACAAAAGCATTTGTAAAACTCTTCACAGCTTCCAACCTGCTGTTGCCACGCCCCATACAAACAGTTCTAGCTGTTTGGGCCTTCACTGAAGTTTTGCAGTTTAAGCTTCCTAAAAGAGAGATTCCTAACCTCTTGTCTTCAGGGTTACTCTTCTCTTTCAATTCTTGAAACTGCTTTAACTTGCAACAGCTTCCTTTTGTATTTCAGTGTTTCTAACACACATTACTATTATATTTTAGTGCACAGCTCACATTCCATCTCAGAAGTTTCTGACTCAACAACACTTTCTTCAGGGCCTACTTCCATGCTCTCCAGTGAGCTACAGCTAGGTGCTCTTTGAAAGTGCTCTGGTAACTTTTCCTTAAGAGTCTTTGCAATGTTAAACAGTCTCTCACACTGCCTAGCCTTGGCTCCTCCAAGCCAGTCTCTTGTGTGTCTCTCCTGCTTAACCTCCCTCCTGAGATACTTCTTGCTGTGCTGAGGCTTCAGGTGTCTGAAAGTCTCCTCTGAGTCAGAGCAAGAACTATTCTGGTGGCACTGCTCATTCCCTGCGTACCTTTCTTGGCTGCCTTTGTAATGGTTCCTCCATTTGCTGCTCTCCTTGGCTGCAAGGGTTTTCCACAGCTTGGCCCCAGATCTCTCCTGTCTGTGCCTCCTGGGAATTGGACTTGAACCTGGGCTAGGCCTTGAACTGCAGCTGCCACTGGTGCTTGCTCCTGCACTTCTCCTGGACCTTCTGCTCACAGCTCCTTCCTCCTCCTGCTTCTCTCTTTTGTTTGTTCTTCCTCTGTTAACTGTTGAGCTGGGCAACTCCCTTCCTAGCTCCTCCCACTTGGATCTCCTACTCCTCTGCAGGGTTGTCCTGTGGTCTGTGATTGGCTTACCTTTGGCTCTGCCCTCTAGGTTTCTTTCAGTGCTTCTAGTATGGAGCCTAGGATTTTGGGCTCCCATCCCCCACAATGAAAAAAAATCCTTCTTTTTTTCAGTTTTCCCTAGCTGGGCTGCACTCACCTCATCACAATAGTCATGGCTTAATGGGAGACAGCCAACATGGCTTTAGACAAGGAAGGTCTTACTAATCTGTTATGTTTTTTTGAAGGTGCGAATAAACAGGTAGACAAAGGTGAGTCAGTTGATATAGTGTATTTGGACTTTCAGAAAGCCTTTGACAAGGTCCCTCATCAGAGACTTTTGGCAAAATTAAAGAGCCATGGGATAAGAGGCAGTGTACTATTGTGGATCAGGAACTGGTTAAAAGATAGAAAGCAGAGGATAAGGCTAAATGGCCAATTTTCCCAATGGAGAAACGTGAATAGTGGTGTACCCCAGGGATCTGTACTGGCTCAGCTGCTTTTTGACATACATGACCTGGAAAAGAGAATAATGAGTGAGGTTATCAAATTTGCAGATGACACAAAACTATTTAAAGTTGTTAAAACCCATGAGGATTGTGGAAAATTGCAAAAGGATCTTGATAAATTGGAAGACTGAGCATCCAAATGGCAGATGAAATTTGATGTGGACAAGAGCAAAGTTATGCACCTAGGAAAGAAAAACACATACTATGCTTACACGATGCAAGGTACCACATTATGAACCACCACCCAGGAAAAAGATTTAGGCGTCATCGTGAATAACATATTAAAACCCTCTGCCCAGTGTGCAGCAGCAGCAGCCAAGAGAGCAAATAGAATGCTTGGTATCATAAGGAAAGGAATGGAAAATAAAACAAAGGATATTATAATGCCTCTATATCATTACATGGTGCAACCGCACCTTGAATATTGTGTTCAATTCTGGTCACCGTATCTTAAAAAGGCTATAGCGTTATTAGAAAAGGTTCAGAGAAGAGTCACCAAAATGGTAAAGGGGATGGAAGGATACTCCTATGAAGAAAGGCTAAAAAGGTTAGGGCTCTTTAACCTGGAAAAGAGATGGCTGAGGGGAGATATGATAGAAGTCTATAAATTAATGAATGGAATGGAATGGGTAAACGTAGATCGATTGTTTACATTTTCAGAATATAGAAAGACTAGTGGACATGCAATGAAGCTACAGGGTAAACTATTTAAGACTAATAAGAGAAAATATTTTTTCACTCAACGTGTAATCAAACTCTGGAATTTGTTACCCGAGGATGTAGTAAAAGCTGTTAATGTAGCTGGGTTTAAAAAAGGTTTGGACAAGTTCCTGGAGGAAAGGTCCATAAACCATTATTAAAAAGGGGCCCAGGATATCAATGCTTGACCCAATACAAGCATTGTGGAACCTGTGTCTTTTGGGGAAACTGCTAGGTATGTATGACCTAGATTGGCCACTGTTGGAAACAGGATACTGGGCTTGATGAACCTTGGTCTGACCCAGTATGGCATATCTTATGTTCTTATGTTCTAATGAAATACTCCAAATTACTTTGTATTTAGTTAGTTTTGTTATGCTCTCTGTATGCTTGCTTCTGTGACATAAGAAAGAAATAATAAAGGATCTTTTTACAAGGAAAATCTGTGAGAATATTGTGCCAAGTATGAGTATAATCTACACAAGGTGTGGTCTATTGGGATCGGTGGTCAGTTCTCCCTGTGTGTCAGTTTGTTCCCCTCTTCCATGGAGAAGGTGGTATGGTGATTCTATCTGGCCAATGGAGTCAGCCTCCCCTTGGTCTGTACAGCACCGAGGACTTTGGGCCCAGCATCGGTACTGTTGAGGCGGAGTCCTCGATGAGGATGGCCTCAGAGGCCCGAGGCAGTCAGTGGGAGCCAACGAGTCCTTGAGGGGCAACTTCAAGTGCTGCTCCTGCCCCGACTCCTCAGACTCATGCCTGGGGGCTGCGGGACCTGGAGTGGGATTTCACCTTCTTCTCTGATCTGTCCTCAGAGGTGGTCTTTGAGGATTTCTTCTTCTTATGCTCCTCCTCCAGGGACTTCTGCTTGGAGGAACCTTGGCCGCAGGACTCCGATGAGGCCTGGCTTCATGGGGCACCGAGGTATCAGAGGGGGCCCTGGAACATGGTGCTACTGGAGATTCCAGGGTCTGAGGCCTTTGGCTGAAAAAGAGCACGAACGCCAGTCAAGGTGGACCTTGATGGATAGACGAACCCGAGAAGCAACACCAAGGCGAGCTGGCTTGGAGGCGGGAAGGTCCCAGTACACAAACCGGACAAAATTTAACTATAAAAAAAAACAACAGACTTTTTCCAGGGGAAAAAGGACAATGTCCAAAGGGCTCTGTGGAAAAAAGGAGACTGAGGCAAAATGGCACGCTTGGGTAGGAAGTGGACCACTTATGCGTGGTGCATCTCCCAAAGGCTTTCCTTTGGAGATGCTTCCGCGCAGGCTCCTTCGGCACCGACATCACCCATATGTGAGGACTGACTTCCTGCTTGTTCCCAGAGAAGATCTTAATATGTATACTTTAGAGGAAATGCGGGATGGGGCAATATGACAGAGACCTTTAAATACCTCCATGGCATAAAGGCTCAGGAAGTCTCTTTCAATCGAAGGCAAACTCTGCTACGAGGGGACATGGGATGGGAGTGAAAGGGGATAGACTCAGGAGTAATATGCGGAAATATTTCTTTACGGAAAGAGTGGTAGCTGTGTGGAATAGTCTCCCAGTGGAGATGGTAGAGATGAGGACAGTATCTGAATTAAAAGAAACATGGGACAAACACAGAGGATCTCTAACGGTAAAAAGGGGACCTATTGTAGTTGATATGGAAGGGCAGACTAGACAGGCCATGTGTTTTTTTCTGCCATCATGTTTCTATGTTTCTATAGAGAAAGTTCCACCTCTCAAGTTCCATTGCGGATTTATGCCAAATATTTTCTGATACCCAAGAAAGCAAGAGAAATGTGGCCAATTGGATTTGTGGGAATTGAACAATATATCCAAAAAGAGAAATTCAAGATGACATCCATTTGCCTTTCATCAAGACCAATGATTGGATAGGACACTACGCCTCAAGGATACCTATACTCACATCCCTATGTATCCCAATCACAAATAATATCTGCATTTCTGTTTTCTCAGACATTATCAATACATAGTCCTTTCATTCAGCCTCTCCTCAGCACCTCAAGTTTTCACCAAATGTGTAGCCATAATAGCAGCATACCTCCATATGGACGGGATCTGCCTATTCCCATATGTCAATGATTGGTTGATCACAGAGAACTCACTGGAAATGGCCACCGCTCCCCTCAAAGTTGAGCTTCATTGTCAGTCTCAAAGCCTTCCCTAATCCCCTCACTCTCCTGCTCAGTTCTCTAATAGACATTGGTCTCACAGGTTTAGTCCTCAGCTGGTTTCAGTCCTTTCTAGATGACCATTCATTCTCCATTTCCATCAATCAGAGTAAATCTGCTTTAAGTTATCTTCTGTGCGGGGTCTCCCAAGGGTCTAACTCTCACAAGTTTTCTTCAATTTATTTTTGTCGCCACTTGCACTGCTAATTCAATCTTTGCACATTTCTTTGCTGATGATATACCTAGCCTTCCTAGATCCCAATGCTATAGATTTGCAGCCATTAAACTCTTGTCTAGCTGCATTAGAACAATGGTTAGAATGCAACCAACTAAAGCATAATGCATCTAAATGTAAGGCAATACGTATGGTTAACTGGCCACACCTCTCAAACGTGCATTGGTTACCTGTCTTAAAATCTGGGGTTGTGACTTCACCATTTTCCTGTAAGATACAAATCTCTGAAAATACCAAATCCTGCATTTTTTTTGCTCTTAGATTTTATCAAGGTATTATATCCATTCTTGGATAAATATGTGTTAATCACCTTAGTTATAACTTGGTAATTAGCTGTCTTGATTATGGATACTTCTTATACAATGGTTTTCCACTTACTTCCATTAAATGATTACAATTAATTCAAAACACAGGAATTAAGTTACTAACACTCATAAAACATTTTGATTACATTACCTCCCCCCCCCTTCTAAAAGCCTATGATTAAAGGGCTACCATCTTAAAGGGCTACCAAAAGGGACTGGTACAGCTGGAAAAAGATCTGTACTTGTAAGTATTTATCTTCTTGGAAATACTCTAAATCTTGGGGAAAAGGGAATTCTTTGGGTTAAAGCTGATAAATCTGTGTATTTTAGAATTCAGTGTTTTTATTGAGTCAGTCAGGTTTTAGTACCACTAGAGAGCTTTTTGTTTAAATAAAATCAGAGTATAGCTTAGCATAGAAAGTAAAACAGAGTAGTCTGAGTAAATTGTTTCTAGACAGCTTTTTATTTAAATCAAATCTGAGTATAGCTCAGCATGGAAAGTTGTGACAGCACTGATAGCATGCAATAAATAATACCCGGAGTCAGTTCAAGGATCCAAACCAATTTATTGTGCACAAGGCCCAAGCATCAAAGGACTGAGCAATGGCGAACAGGAACAACTTCCTTATATACAAGCTTCACAGTTTGATACAGGCAGACTTTCTATTGGTCCCAACGCCCCCTGCATCTATCCAATCGGGGACCCTCACTGGGCCCTATTCCCCCTTCTCAGGCTAAGCTAACACAGGCTCAGTTTTTAGACATAATACATTCCTGCTGCAAGGTCATTGCATCAGCATAAAAGTATGGAATAAAGGATTAATACAAACTTATCAAAAGCAGTTTAGAGCGGTTTAAGGCAGATCCTCAGCCTTCACTGACTTTGGTCTTTCTCAACATTACTTTTTCTAGCAGTGGGGGTGGGGACTCCGGCCTAGCTTGCAGGCTCATACATGTACAGGCTATTATGTAAAATCATTTTTATTGTTTTCCATATACATGTATACATTCAAGTTGCCCCCCATAACATTCTGGGGCTGTCGTGCTAGAATACTATATCAGGTAAAGAATATACACAGGTGGATACAGGGAACCACTGAAAGCGTACATAGAAACAACTACACTCTGACGTCCAGGCTGAACCAATGGAAAAGGAGACAGGACAGTCAATAAGAGAAAATGACAGAGGAGTAACAGTCGGGATAGAGTTGAGCTTTAACAGATCTGGATCTGTACCAGAGGTCCCCAGTGGAACTAATATCCGTTAGCAGCCTAACAGGGGTACAACCGGGAGCAACAGTAAAACAAGCCAAACCCTCCCAGAAGCCCCACCCCCCCCCATGAGTAGCTCCCTCCCTCCCTTCCCCCACACCCCCCTGTACAGGCTATTATATAGGCCATAGCCTACCACAAAGTAAAACAGAGTAAATGAGTAGAAAGAAAGAAATTTATTTCTAGAGACCTTTATAAACAGGCCTTCCAGTTAGAAGGCAAAAAAAAAAAAATCTGTGAAGTTGTCTCAAATGGGTGTTAAAGGCAAGTGACAAATCAAAGGGGCAATTTGAAAGACCCTCTTTATTAAACCAAGGGTTGTGTGAATCACCCAGGAAATTGTTAAGACATTAACCTCTGAAGCACAAGTTAGGGCACTGTGTAGCAAACCAGCTTTTATTGTCTTTTCTTCCCACCCACTCCAGGCATAATCTTAGATTTATAGACTCTTAAACCTATTAAAGAGAAGGTGGTTAAATTCACTTTCAGGATCAGCTGGTTATCATCAATGGGAAAAGATTAATTAAGGTCCTGAAATTAATTAACCTTGAGGTGAACAAAGTCCATTAAACATATTAGATATAATTGTATTAGAGGAAGTATCCCCAGCAAACTTATGTAAACAACTTGGACAGCTAAAGAAAACCTTACAAGTAAGATGCAGACAGTAGTCCAGAAGCAAGATGAAGGCTATCCATTCTTTTGCAGGGAGTGTCACATGTATGATTGTCTCCTAGTTGGTGAGGGTCTTATGTGTGCACTGGGTAAAAGGAGCTCTTTGCTCTAAGGGAATGAGTCCGATCTCTGGAGGCTAGAGTAGCAGACTTGCAGGACATACGGAAGACAGAGAGGTATATAGACAAGACCTACAGGGAAATAGTACTGAAGTCCCACCTCCAGTCTGACAGGCTTCCTGTTGTCATGGAGGAGAGAGGTCACGTGATAGGAGAGCATCACCCTGGTGTGGCAGGAAGTGATCCTGTAGCTAGGACCTGTCCTCCAAGTGATGAAAAACCCTATCTCGCACTAAGGAGGTTTCTCCAGGGCCATGTGCCCATACGTGAAGGGTTAGAACAGCCATTGTAGTGGTGATTCAATCATTAGCCATGTAGGATAACTGCGTGGCTGGTGGATATGAGGATCGCCTGGTAGCATGTCTGCCTGATGGGAAGGTGGCAGACCTCAAGGTTTTAGATAGCGTTGGGGAGGAGTCTGCTGTCTTGGTACATGTTGGTACCAATGGCATAGGAAAGTGTGTAAGGGAGGCTCTGGAGGCCAAATTTAGGCTTTTAGGTAGGAAGTTGAAATCCAAAACTTATGGGATAGCATTCGCTGAAATGCTTCCCATTCCATGCACAGGAACCAAAAGACAGGCAGAGCTCCAGAGTCTCAATGCATGGATGAGACGATGGTGCAAGGAAGAGGGTTTCAAATTTGTTCGGATCTGGGCAATATTCTAGGGAAAGGAGGGGCTTTTCTGAAGGGATAGGGCTCCACCTTAACCAGGATGGAACCCAGCTGTTGGCATTAACCTTTAAAAAGGAGATAGAGCAGCTTTTAAACTAGGTAATAGGGGCAATCAGACAGTCATCCAAGAGTGCATGGTTCGGAAGGATGTATCTTTGAAGGATACTAGCAAAAAAGGGAAGTTAAGGCATCCTGACAGAGAGGTTCCAATAAAGATAAAAGTAACCCAGATGCCCTTAAGTACAAAGCAGATAGAGCTGAAAGATTCCAAATTACCCCTGTTTACTGATAACCACATTAATATGAATAAACTATAACATCTAAAATGCCTGTATGTAAATGCTAGAAGTCTAAATATACGATGGGAGAGTTAGAATATATAGAACCAAATGAGAGGTTAGTTATAATAATTGGTATCTCAGAGACTTGGTGGAAGGAGGACAACCAGTGGGACACTGTAATACCTTGGTACTGTCAGACGGCTGCCTGGGTGAGAATCTTCACACTCTTGGCAAGTGCATATTTCTATATGATTTGCAAGGTATTGTGGGCAATGTAATTCATTCACACCAGACACAGCTGCTGACAATAATTTAGTTGTGCTCTTGGGTAAAGCCAATAAGATATTTATTTATGGGGTTATTTCTCCCAACACAGATATGCTTGGTAGCACATAAATTAGGTAACTTGCTTTCAGTGTTAACTTGGAAAAACAAAGTCAAAATCAGGAAAACAACAAATGAAAAGCCACAAAGCAAGAAACAAACTGTTCTTTTCAGATTAACTTCTGATTACTTCCCACATAGATACAGAAGTGATTCTCTCCTAACTCACAAGCAATTAGGTAAGGCTTAATTGCTAGCAGTTACCAGCTGAAACCCCTTAGCTGGCTTGCCTTCCACTGTGTGGGTCAAGTCCTGCTTCAGGAGCTTTTCTGAGTAGATTAAAGAACAAATTTGTATTTCTTTGTGATGGCTGCTGTACTTTATAACAGAAAGTTACCAACGGAGTTTAGATAGAGAGCAGTCCATATAAACAGGATCCTCATCTGCTATTTTTCCCCCTTGTTCAACAAGCATGGGTTCAATATCATGGATTGGCACAGATGAATCTCTCAATGGAGCATTTTCAGGAGAATACTTGTTTCCCTGCTGTCTTTCAAGGTTATAGCTAGGGCACAGATCAGTGTTCATACCTGAGCTTCCATTGCTGCTAGAGTTCCTCTCTATATAGCCTGGCCAGTATGTAGTCCAGTTCTTATGTCCAGCCTTCCAATCCAGATCCCTGGACACTGGATCTCTCTTCACATACCTTCTGGCACAGGTCTTAGGGTCCCTTCCACGTGCAGCCGTCTCCCTCACAGGTAGCATCTGGTGATTCCTAGCTCTGCAGCAACATTCCTCTGGCTTTCCCCAGTCCAATGGTGTATGCTAGCCCTTGGAATACCTCCCAGTATACGTACTGCTTTGGACTCTTCTAGACCTCTCAAAGGCTTTTCTCTTCCTTCTTCCAAAGGGTCTCTTTCCCTCTCTGTCCGTCCAGTTTGGCTTCTGCTTCTGATGATCCTTCAGATGAAACTGATGATCAAACTCAAGCTGATTCTCAGGATACTGAGGACAATTCTCTGGATATCCAAGGTGATCATGAAGATGGTCATCTGTAGAATAAACTCTACTCTTATTCTGGTTAGATGAGTGCTCCTCCCTAACACAGCGCAGCTGTGCTGAATCAGGCCCTGCCCTTTGCAATGAGTGCTTGGGGATTACCTCATAGCCCTTTTGATTGAACACACGTTTTCTCACTTCAGCTCCTCTCATGGCTGTTGGAAACCTGGTGCATTCTGGGACTGGTAGTCTTTTATGGCAAAATTCTGTTTTCTCATTTCTACCAGCACTGACAGGTTGCTTGTTCAGAGACACTTCACCTTTTCTATAGCCCCTTCCTGAGCTATGATAAGCTTCCTTATCACAGTACATATTATATTGCATTCATAAAATAGATCAAATTGGTGGAGGGGGGTTGCACTCTGTGTTAGTGAGGGCATTAAGTCACATGGGATTAAAGTCTTGCAGGAAACAAAATACACTGTAGAATCTCTATAAATTGAATTTCCATGTAAAATGGGGAAGGCGATGATAGTGGGGGTATACTACCAAGCCAGTATGAACAAATGGATGATGAAATACTTAAAGAAATTAGGAAAGCTAACAAAAGTTACAACACACTAATAATAATGGGTGATTTAAATTACCCCAGTATCAACTAGGTCAGTGTCACGACAGGACATGCTAGCGAGATAAAGTTTCTAGATGAAATAAATGACTGCTTCTTGGAGCAGCTGGTTCATGAACAGACAAGAGGGGAAGCTATTTTGGACCTAGTCTTTAGTAAAACACAGGGTCTGGTGCAAGATATAAGGATGTTCAGGTCACTTAGCAAAAGTGATCATAGCATGATCGCATTTGATTTAAGAAATGGAGGGAAGACGGCAAAGAAATTCACAAGTACTACCCTTTTAACTTTCAAAAGGGAGACTATGATAAAATTAGGAAAATAATTAAGAAAAAACTAAAAGGAGCAGCTACAAAGGTTAAAGATTTACATCAAGCATAGGCGTTGTTTAAAAATACAATCTTGGAAGCCCAGACCAGATGCATACCAAAAGTAAAAGAAAGGCCAAAATCTGCCAGCATGGTTTAAAGGTGAGGTCAGAGAGGCTGTTGTAATAAAAGAAGCATCTTTTATGAAATGGAAAAAGGAGCCAAATGACGAAATCGGGAAACAAACATAAGCATTGGCAAGTTAGATGCAAGGCATTGATAAGGCAGGCAAAGAAAAAATGTGAAAAAAAAGCTTCCTGTTGAAGCAAAAACACATAAAATCTTTTTTAAGTACATTGATAGCAAAAAAACTGTGAGCGAGTCAGTTCGACCATTAGATGATAGAGGGGTAAAAGAGGCACTAAGAGTGGACAAAGCCATAGCGGAGAGACTGAATGAATTCTTTACTGAAGAAGCTGCGGGGAAGTTACCCATGCTTGAAATAATATTTGAAGGTGATGCATTAGAAGAATTGAAAGAAATATTGATAAACCGGGAAGATGTATTACAACTATTTGATAAACTGAAGAGTAGCAAATCACCTGGACCGGATGGTATACATCGGAGAGTGTTGAAAGAACGGAAATGTAAGATTGCAGACCTTCTATTAGTAATCTGTGGACTATCATTAAAATCATCTGTAGTACCTGAAGAATGGCGAATAGCCAATGTGACGCCAATTTTTAAAAAGGGTTCAAGGGGTAATCCGAGAAACTACAGACAGGTGAGCTCGACATCAGTACCAGGAAAAATGGTAAAAACCATTATGAAAAACAAAATTACTGAACATGTAGATAGTCATAATTTAATGGGAGAAAGCCAACATGATTTAGCCAAGGAAGGTTTTGTTTTACAAATCTGTTATATTTTTTGACGGTGTGAATAAACAGGTAGACAAAAATGAGCCGGTTGATTTAGTGTATCTGGACTTTCAGAAAGCCTTTGACAAGGTCCCTCATGAGAGACTCTTGGCGAAATTCAAACGTCATGGGATAGGAGGCAGTGTTCCATTGTGGACTGAATGGAATAAAGAGAGGTGAATCCCACTTTAGGCCGTATTCCCCCACTAGGCCATACTCCTTGATGACCAGACAAATGCTATACCTAGGAGTAGTTGTGCAAGTGGACTTGTAGCAGAACCCCTTATAAGGGATGGAAAAAGAAAGACATGAGAAGTGTGAAGAAAACATATAGATGATGTTTCTCACCTACCCATGTAGTAGGAACAAGTAGAAAGGGCAACCAGATATCAACAGCAGGGAGGGGGTGGGGGTGACATAATTACCGGCAAAAGAAGTTACTGACTAGAACAGTGTCAGACCCCTTGAGCAAGAATCAGTAACCACATTTCCAAATATAAAGACCCCCAGTACATTCAGAGGCGTGTAGAGACCGGAGCACAAGGGGACATATAAAAAGGTCACATGCAGGTGGGACAAGAAAGCGAGAAATGTCAGAAAAGCACACAATAAAACTGGGTGAAGGGTTAGAAAAAACTGCTATATTATTTTCACCAGTGCGGAAACTTGTATTTTTACAGACCTGATAAAGCACAGTTACTTACCTGTAACAGGTGATCTCTGGGAACAGCAGGAATTAGTCCTCACATATGGGTACGTTGGTACCGACGGAGCCTGCGCGGGAAAGCTCCCCAGCTTCCCAGAAGGAAAGCTTTTGGGGCCTCCCACTGCGCATGCGCGCTGCCTTCCCGCCTTCCTGACCAACTCTCCTCAGTTCGAGTTTAAAGCTGAGACAATAGAGAGAGGAAAGGAAAGAGAGAGAGATACAACTCCTAGAGGAGGTGGGTGGGGTGGGTTGTGAGGACTAATTCCTGCTGTTCCCAGGGATCACCTGTTACAGGTAAGTAACTGTGCTATCTCCAGGAACAAGCAGGAATAAGTCCTCACATATGGGGACTCCCTAGCTAAGATGCCTGGGAGATCCCCTCAAGGGTATGAGACCCTGAAAGGTTCCTCATCTTCCTATGGATCTCAGGCATCCATTCAGGGAAGGTGGGCTGGAGTTGTTCAAGAATGAAACAGGTGTCTGAGGACAGCCTGACCAAACAAGGCATCCCGGCGGGAGTCCTTGTCCAAACAGTAATGGGCTGTAAAGGTATGAACCGAGGCCCAGGTGGCTGCTCGACAGATCTGGTCAATGGACACAGAGTTTAGATGAGCCATAGAGGTGGCCATGGCCCTCACATTGTGAGCGGTGACATGGCCCTCCAGAGAAAGGTTCTTACTCTGGTAAGCAAAAGAGGTACACTGAGCAATCCAATTGGAGAATGTTCTTTTAGAGAGTGGAAGTCCCAAATGAGAAGGATCAAAAGCAACAAAAAGCTGAGAAGACTTTCGATGTTGCTGTGTCCTGTGGAGGTAAAAGGCAAGAGCTCTTTTACAATCTAGAGTATGAAGGTTCCTCTCTGCACTGGATGCATGAGGAGCTGGAAAAAAGACAGGTAAATATACCTCTTGATTAAGATGAAAAGGGGAGACCACTTTAGGCATAAAGTGGGGATTGATCCTAAGGACCACCTTATCATGATGGAACCTTGTATAAGGTGGATTAGCCACTAGAACTTGCAGTTCACTGATACAGCGAGCTGAGGTGACTGCAATAAGAAAAATAACCTTCCAGGAAAGAAATTTCAAGGAGGTAGTGGCTAAGGGTTCAAAGGGTGGCTTCATAAGCTGACCAAGAACCAAGTTTAAGTCCCATGCCACAGGAGGAGGTCGAATGGGAGGTTTAGTTAAGGTAAGGCCTCTCATGAATCTTGCAATAAGAGGATGAGAGGAAACAGGTTGTCCATTGATGGGCTTAAGGGATGCTGCAATAGCACTCAAATGGACTCTTACTGAATTCGTTTTGAGTCCTGCATTGGAGAGATGCAAGAGATATTCCAAAAGAGAATTCAAAAGGAGTGCTAGAGGGTTAAGACCCTTTTGAGCACACCAAATGGAAAATCTTTTCCATTTAAAAGCGTAAGAACGCCTAGTAGAAGGTTTCCTAGAAGCATGGAGGATATCCTTCACTTGCTGTGAAAGATTGAAGTGTTGAAGGTCTAGGCCTTCAGTAACCAAGCTCTGAGGTGAAGGGACTTGGGGTTTGGGTGCCACAAAGTCCCCTCCTCCTGAGACAGAAGGTCTGGAGCTGCTCCCAAGTCCAGAGAGGGGGCTTGGGAGAGATGCAGAAGTAGAGGGTACCACACTTGGCGTGGCTAGCGTGGAGCTATGAGGATCATGGACCCTTGATCCCTTTGAAGTTTGAACAGAGTCTTGGGAATCAAAGGAATGGGTGGAAAGGCATATAGGAAGCCCCGACCCCAATGAAGGAGGAAGGCATCCTTGGCCTGCACTCCCTGACACGGAATTCTGGAACAGAACCGGGGAAGTTTGGCATTCCACGGACTTGCAAAGAGGTCTATGTCCGGGGTTCCCCATTTCTGGAAGATTCTGAGTACCTGATCCATGTGCAGGGACCATTCGTGTGGAAGCAGAACTCGACTGAGTCTGTCTGCCCAAGAGTTTTGGATTCCTGGAAGATATACTGCCAGGAGATGGATTTGATGCTCTCTGGCGAAGGCCCATAATCTTAGAGCTTCATTGCAAAGCGACAGAGAGCCAGTCCCTCCTTGCTTGTTTATGTAAAACATGGCTACTTGATTGTCCGTATGAATAAGGACTGTCATGTTGCTGAGGAGGGTATGAAAAACTTTGAGAGCCAGAAAGATTGCTCGAAGTTCCAAGTGGTTGATATGAAGGGTGGTCTCCTGTGACCAAGTGCCCTGAGTGGAGAGATCTTGAAGATGAGCTCCCCAACCTGTTTGGGAGGCATCTGTTGTGAGGGTTGCTTGGGGCAACAATGGTTGAAAGGGGGCCCCCCAACAACAGATTTTGAGTGGACATCCACCACTGGAGAGACCAAAAGAGACGTTTGGAGTTTGCTATTTGGTCTGAGAGAGCTCCTGATGCTTGAGTCCACTGGGTGGACAAAGTCCATTGAGCTGCTCTCATATGTAGGCGAGCATAAGGCACCACATGTACTGTGGAGGCCATGTGGCCTTATAGTTGTAGCATCTCCCTGGCAGTCAAGTGGCTTCTGGACTGAGTCTGGGAGGCCAAGTGCACTAGACGTTGGCAACGGGCCTGAGGAAGATAGGCCTTTTGCAGTGGTGGTATCCAACCAGGCCCCTATGAATTCCAGGGACTCAGTAGGGGTGAGTTGAGACTTTGGCAGATTGATCACAAGTCCCAGATACTGCAGGATGCGTCTGGTGCGATCCAGGGAAGTCTGAGCCTCGGACTGAGATGGAGCTCGGATGAGCCAGTCGTCCAGGTATGGGAAGACAAAAATTCCCAGGGCGCGTAGAAATGCAGCCACTATTGCCATGCATTTGGTAAATACTCTTGGAGCAGAGGCTAGACCGAAGGGAAGTACTCTGTATTGGAAATGTTTTCCCTGGAACAGAAACCGTAGGAATTTTCTGTGGGATGGATGGATGAGTATATGTGTGTACGCATCCTTGAGATCTAGAGAACAAAGCCAATCCTGACTCTGTAGGTATGGAAGGAGAGTACCTAGAGAAAGCATCTTGAATTTCTCCTTGCATAGGAATTTGTTCAATTCTCTCAGATCTAGAATGGGTCTGTACCCCCCTGTTTTCTTGGGAATGAGAAAATAAGGGGAGTAAAACCCTGACCCCTGTTGAATTAGAGTAACCTCTTCTATTGCCCTTTGGGCGAGAAGAGTGGTCACCTCCTGACCCAACAGGTCTAGGAGAGATGGGGGAGAATTGAAACATCTCACCATGGTATGGGGAGGAAGGCTGGAGAAATGGAGTTTGTAGCCCTCTCTGATGATAGAGAGGGTCCACTGTTTTGATGTGATTTGCTCCCATCTGGGCGCAAAATGAGTTAGCCTTCCTGGAATGGTGAGAGGCTCTGGATGTTTTAGAGCCAGAAAGGTTAAGTTCTCTAGTGTTAAGTCAAAAACCCTGAGGGGGTTGGGACTGCTGGGCTGTAGCAGCCCCTGCAGGTTTTGCCCTGGCCTGTTTAGGCTGCTGACGCTTAGGAGCAAAGCGAGCTGCAGAAGATTGTTGGCCAGTATTTGTAGCAAATCTGGCCTTCTTATAGAAAGGCTTCTTGAAAGATTTTTTCTTGACAGGGGTAGAGGTAGACTTAGAAAGTCTATCTAAAGCAGCATTTTCTGCATCCATTTGAGTGGCTTTGATTTGCCACTCCTTACCAAACAGATTCTCACCTGTACAGGGCAGATTTCCCAACCCATCCTGGACCCAGGGTTCTAGGTCAGAGGCCTGGAGCCAAGCAATTCTGCGAGCCGCTATGGCAATACCTGAGGCTCTGCTAGCACCCTCAAAGGAGTCAAAGGCTGCTCTGTTGGAGAACTTTGAAATATCTTGGGTATGCTTTAGCAAAAGAAGGAACTCCTCCTTTCTATCCACTGGGATAAAGGGGAGAAAATGGCGTATTTTCAATGCAATCTCCTTCAGAAACATGCCCATATAGAGGCTGTATGAATTGATTCTGGCAATAAGCATACTTGCTTGGAAGATTTTTCTACCAAAAGCATCCAAAGTCCTACATTCTCTTCCTGGAGGAGTAGAAGAGTGTCTTTTGGTACTCTTTATCCTTTTCATAGCTGACTGCACCACAATAGAGTGGTGAGGGAGCTGAGTTTTTTGAAAACCAGGAGAAGGAGGGACACGATACATGGTGTCCAAGCGACGAGAATGTGGAGATAGGGTGAGAGGAGTCTCCCATAAGTCCATCATGTGTTCTTGAAGAATTTCATGAATGGGCAAGGTGACTGCCTCTTTGGGAACCTTAGAGTATCCTAAAATATCTAATTTTTTTGTTCTAGGTTTTTTTTCAGAGGTCACTGAAATAGAGAGACCTTTAGCTACTTCAATGATGAAGTCTTGAAAGGACAAATCCTCTGGAGGAGACATTCTCCTCTTTGGAGAAGAGGGCTCTTCAGGAAGAGTAAGAGATACTTCAGCGGAGTCATCTGATGAATCAGAATCATCAGAAGACTCGAAGTATCGTCTGTTTGCTTCCAGGGATCGATAAGCGTATCGACCGGTACCCACATCGGGGGTACCCGGTACCGGATCGGTATCGGGAAAAACCCTGGAACCGGGAACCGGAATCGGTATCCTGGTCAATGTGGATGCCCTGGGTACCGGTATCGGTTGTGGTACTGGAAGCGGAGTCAGTACCGCTGGCTGTGGTACCGAGGGCGTCGCAGCTCTAATAAAAGCCAGTATGGCCTGCTGCATGGATTGAACTGTATGATCCATAGACGCCACGACTGTCTGGATGTCGGTACCAGAAGATTGAGCCGGTACCCCAGAGCAGTCTAACAGGTGATCGGTCGAGGCCGTGCCATCGATGTCAACCTGTAACCCCATAGGAGGAGCTTTGGAAGCCGGAGCTTCCCGCCGGGGTTGTTTGGCTGGGGCAGGGTCCTCAGGGTCTAGCCCAGGGGCATCTCGATACTTAGAGGGAGATTTGCCCTTTGAGGACCTGCCAGAGGAATGTTTGGTTACCTGAGATCCATCAGGAGAGGAAGACCTGGAAGATGTCGATGCTGGAGTATCTGCAGAAAACAGCATGTGAAACTTGGCTGCCCGGTTTTGTAAGCCACGTTTAGACATCAAAGAACAGGATGGGCAATCCGGAATGGAATGGTCAGGCCCCAAACATTTAAGACACCATTCATGGGTGTCTGTGACTGAAATAGTACCGCTACACTTGGTGCATTTTTTTAAAACCAGAGGCTGGTTTCTCCATGAGGGAGAATTCTGTGAAGGCCTAGAGGCCTCACAGGACAAACACACCAAGTGGGGAAAAATAAGAATTTTTTTTTTTTTTTTAAAGAAATAAAGAAAAAAGACCGGCGGTACCGGTCCGGAATCGGGGAAGGCAGATACGCGGCCAAAGAAACAAATTAAAAGAACTTCTTCAGCGGTGACAGGAACACGACCTGCTGGTTCCGCGGAAAAAGAAGAACTGAGGAGAGTTGGTCAGGAAGGCGGGAAGGCAGCGCGCATGCGCAGTGGGAGGCCCCAAAAGCTTTCCTTCTGGGAAGCTTTCCCGCGCAGGCTCCGTCGGTACCGACGTACCCATATGTGAGGACTTATTCCTGCTTGTTCCTGGAGATTAAAAATTTCTACTTTACTTCAGTGGCACAATACACCTAGTGAAAGAGGGTCCTGTGCCTTTTACTTATGTTAGGGTGAGCCCTGCAGCCACAATAATTAGAAAAAGAGCAAAAATCCCTAACATGATCAGGAACTGGTTAAAAGATAGAAAGCATAGGGTAGGGCTAAATGGCCAATTTTCTGAATGGAGAAGGGTGAATAGCAGAGTACCTCAGGGATCTGTGCTGGGTCCGCTGCTTTTTAACATATTCATAAATGACCTGGAAATGGGAATAATGAGTGAGATGATCAGATTTGCAGATGACATTAAATTATTCAAAGATGTTAAAACCCAAGAGGACCTTGATAAATTGGAAGACTGGACATTCAAATGGCAGATGAAATTTAATGTAGACAGGTGCAAAGTTATGCACCTAGGAAAGAACAACCCAAACTATGGTTACTCAATGCAAGGTTCCACATTAAGAACCACCACCAAGGAAAAAGACTTAGGCGTCATCGTGGATAACATGTTGAAACCCTTTGCCCAGTGTGCAGCGGCAGCCAAGAAAGCAAATAGAATGCTTGGAATGGAGAAAAAATACAAAGGATATTATAATACCTCTGTATCATTCCATGGTGCGACCGCACCTTGAATATTGTGTGCAATTCTGGTCACCATATCTTAAAAAGGATATAGCAGAATTAGAAAAGGTATAAAGAAAGGCCACCAAAATGGTAAAGCGGATAGAAGGATGTCCCTATGATGAAAGTCTTAAAAGGTTAGGGCTCTTCAACTTAGAAAAGAGACAATTGTGGGGAGATATGATAGAGATCTTGATATGATAGAGATAGAGAACTACAACTGAACTCCAACGACATCAATGACCTTATAGACAACTGGAATACTACGATCTCCACAGCGTCTGAAGCTTCAGCAAACATAACCACCACCAGACCACCTTCCACAAGAGCTAGATGGTATACTCCCAGTCTCCGAAAGCTAAAAACAAAACTCAGGAGAACTGAAAGAAAATGGAGAAAAAACAACAATGAAAATGACAAAATAAAATACCTTTACGAACTCAACGCGTATCACTATGAGACTGACAAAGCAAAGAAAATCTACCACATGAAAATCATCAATACCTCCATAAACAAACCTCGGGAGCTCTTTCAAATAATCAAAAAACTGACAAAAACTCCACACAGCTCTGACCAATTATCACAGATCCCACCAGAACTACTGGCCCGTCAATACAAACAGCTACAACAACCACAAAACCCACAGCTAACCGCACACTCAACTACAGAGAACCTCCACCCCAACTTGCACAGTGACTGGACCACCTTCAAAGAAACATCAACAGAAGAAATTTCAACCACTATCTCCTGCCTCCACACCACCACCTCACCGCTGGACCCATGCCCCACTGACTGGATAAAGAAATCGAAAAACGAACTGAGCACACCATTAACCTGTATCGTCAACGAATCCTTCTCCAAAGGACACATGCCAGACGCACTCAAAACCACGATCATCCGACCTTCCTTGAAAAAGCAAAACCTGGATCCTCTTGACCCTACATCCTACAGACCCATAGCAAGTCTACCTTTCACAGCCAAAATAATCGAGAAGATCGTCCAGCAGCAGCTTCAGGAACACCTGGATGTTAACAACATACTGGACCCGCAACAACATGGCTTCTGCCCGCTACATGGAGTCGAGACCCTCATGACCACGCTGATGAACACCCTCCTCACAGGAACTCAAGGAAAACACTCTGGATACGCCATGATCTTCCTCAATATATCTGCAGCTTTTGACACCATCTCCCACAACATCCTCATACACCGACTACAGACTATTGGGATCAAGGACACCGTGCTGAAGTGGTTCCAATCCTACCTAACAAACAGACAACAACTCATCCGCACCAGCACCTCAACTTCCCCTCCATTCCAACAACACCAGGGAGTACCCCAAGGATCCACACTATCAGCCATGCTCTTCAATATCTACCTCCAACCACTCTGCACAGTCATACGCACCCACAACGTCAGCTTCCACATCTATGCTGACGATATCATGCTCTACGCCCCCATTACAACCACAAACCCTACAAACACCCACCTATCAGCATGCTTCACTGCAGTCTCTAACTGGTTACAAACAAATAACCTATCCATCAACATAAAGAAAACTGAAGCCCTCATAGTGACAAAGGACCCAGACTTCATACCGCCCACACACCTCATCATTGGAACTACAAGCATTCAAATACAACCACATATAAGATACCTGGGCATTATTGACCAAGCCCTCACCTTAAAGCAACAGATCACTAAAACCTCTGGAACTATATTTCACAAAGCAAGAACAGTGCAACGTCTCAGACCCCTCCTTGAACATCAAGACTTCCGAACAGTGATGCAAGCCATGACACTCCCACATCTGGACTACTGCAACATAATCTACCATGGCCTTCCAGCCACACACACCAACCCCCTCCGAACTGCATTAAACACCACTGCGAGAATCATCCAGAGGGTGAAGAAAACCGACCATATCACCCCAATTCTGAAAGAACTTCACATTCTCCCCCTCGAAGCACGGACAAAATACAAAGCCATCCTACTCACCCACAAAGCTATCCATCAAACACAGGACACCCAACTTCGCACCCTACTGGCTCGTCCAGCCCACAGCAGATCTACTAGATAAACCTCCAGCATTTTCCTCACCGTCCCTCACAAAAGAACCAAATGCTCGCAACGGACCTGCAATCGAGCCTTTGAACTTTATGCTCCATCCTTATGGAACTCTCTACCGAGCTATCTCAGAAACAATGCCGACCTACTATCTTTCAGAAAACAGCTAAAAACCATCCTTTTCCAGGAATACTTCAACTCGAACCCCACCGAAAAACCCACAAACCTCTGATCTCACCCACAATGAACCTCTAACTTAAAGTTACACTAACCTGTCTATGTCCAACGTCTGTCCTATGTCCAAAGTCTTTCCTATGTCAAAATCATCAATGTTGCCTCCCCGGTGATGGCCCTACCCTTGTACTTAATTCCCCCACCCCTATGTAACACCGCTTTGACCCGGTGAAAAGCGGTATATAAATACAGCTAAATAAATAAATAAATAAATCTTTAAATTAATGAATGGAGTGGAACGGGTAAAAGTAGATCGATTGTTTACTGCATCAAAAGTAGAAGGGGACACGCAATGAAGCTACAATATAACCCATTTAAGACTAATAGGAGAATTTTTTTTTCTCTCAATGCATAATAAAACTCTGGAATTTGTTACCGGAGGATGAAGTAAAAGCTGTTAGTGTAGCTGGGTTTAAAAAGGTTTGGACAAGTCCCTTGAAGAAAGATCCATAAAGCATTATTAAAGAGGACCCTGGAAATCCACTGCTTGCCCTGGGATAAGCATTGTGGAACCTCTGTGTCTTTTTGGAAACCTACTAGGCACTTGTGACCTGGATTGGCCATTGTTGGAAACAGGATATTGGCCTTGATGGACCTTGGTCAGAACCAGTATGGCATATCTTATGTTACCTATCTCTTACCATTGTAAATTCAAAATTCTTATACTGGGACATAAAGCATTCTATTCCAGTCTTTCCTCATATCTAGCAGACTCCCTTATATAAGTCTTTGCATTCACAGAATCACAATAGAGTAGTTACTCACCTGTAACAGGTGTTCTCCAGGAGCAGCAGGAATCAGTCCTCACATATGGGTGACGTCGGCGCCTACAGAGCCCTCGTGCGGAGCATTTCCCCAGCTTTCAAAGAAAGCCTTTGGGAATTGCAGCGCACATGCGTGGTCCCCTTCCCGCCCAAGGGTGCCATCTTGCTCAGTCTGATGACATAGCTAAAAGACAGCAAAAAAATTAGCAAAAATAAATCATATGACTGCAACTCCAAGGGGAGGAGGAAGGGTTGTGAGGACTGATTCTCCTGCTGCTCCTGGAGAACACCTGTTACAGGTGAGTAACTACTCTTTCTCCAGGACCAAGCAGGAAGTCAGTTTTCACATATGGGACTCCCCCGCTTAAGGCTACCGGAGACCTCAAGCCGAAAAAATGAGCTCCCTCTAGCTCATCAGTACGTAAGGAAGGAATCTTCTCTGAGAACGCCCCCCGACCGGTAGCCCAACACCAGGGCCGGAGGGGAGGAGTTGCCTAAACCCCAAAGAGATTATGGAGTACTGCCTGTCCGAAAGCACTGTCCCTGCGGGACTCCCTCTCAAGGCAGTAATGGGCTGCAAATGTCTGGCTTGAAGACCAAGTAGCGGCCCGGAAGATGTCTGCCAATGGAACAGAGCGAAGATGAGCCACTGACGCAGCCTTTGCCCCTACATGATGAGCCGTGACTCGACCCTCCAACGAGAGGCTGGCTGCCCCATAAGCCCAGGTGATACAGTCAGCGACCCATATAGACAAAGTACGCTTGGAGACAGGTAACCCCAACTTATTGGGGTCAAAAGAAATGAAGAGCTGAACAGCCCTCCGATGCTCCCACGTACGGTCAAGGTAGAAGGATAACGCCCTCCTACAGTCCATGGTATGCAGGACCATCTCAGCCCGGTTAGCATGCGGCCTGGGAAAGAAGGTCGGAAGAACCACCTCCTGATTGAGGTGAAAAGGGGAGACAACCTTAGGGAGAAACTTCGGGTGAGTCCGTAAGACTACCCTATTCCGGTAGAACCTAGTGTAAGGGGGATCAGACACTAGAGCCTGAAGTTCACTTACTCGCCTAGCAGAGGTAAGAGCAACCAGAAACAAGGTTTTCCAGGAGAGAAAATGGAGAGGGCAGGTAGCCATAGGTTCAAATGGCGGACAAGTAATCCGCTGTAAGACCACATTCAGATCCCATTCAGGGGCTGGTGGACGTAAAGGAGGCTTAAGCAGGAGGCCTCTGAGAAAACGAGCCACCAAAGGGTGGTTGGAAAGAGGCCTGCCATCCACCGGCGAGTGGTGCGCTGAGAGAGCACTGAGGTGAACCCTGACAGAGTTGGACTTAAGGCCTAGATTGGAGAGGTAAAGCAAATATTGCAATACTACCACTATCAAGCACGAGAAGGGATTCTCGCTGTGCTGAGCACACCATGCAGAGAATCTACGCCACTTAAGAGCGTAGGATTTCCTGGTGGATTGCCGTCTAGAGGCCAAGACTACGTCTTCCACCTCTCTAGGCAGTAGTAGGGGAGCTAGGACTACCCTTTCAGCAGCCAGGCCATCAGATGAAGGGACTGGAGGTTGGGGTGCAAGAGAGATCCCTGTTCCTGAGACAGGAGATCGTGTTGAATCCCCAGAGGAAGAGGAGTGTCCACCGCCAGTTGGAGCAGAAGTGGGAACCACGGTTGCCTCGGCCACCTGGGGGCTATCAGAATCATGGAGGCCCCGTCCTTGAGGACTTTGAAAAGGGTCCTGGACACTAGTGGCGTGGGAGGAAACGCATACAGTAGGCCCGTGGACCACGGGATCAGAAACGCATCTGCTGCTACTCTGAGAGGATGCAGTTGTCTGGAACAGAATCTCGGGAGTTGCCGGATCAGAGGACTGGCGAAAAGATCCATGGTGGGGAGGCCCCACCTCAGAAAGATTCGCTGAACCACCAATGGATTCAACCTCCATTCGTGTGGTTGCAGGATCCTGCTCAGTCTGTCCACCAGGTAATTTCTTGACCTGGGAGGTAGACAGCCTTGAGGAGGATTCCGTGATTGACGGCCCAGGAGCACAGCCGTTGTGCCTCCTGACAGAGAAGGAAGGAGCCTGTGCCCCCTTGTTTGTTCACGTAGAACATGGCAACCTGATTGTCCGTCTGGACCAGCACAGACTGGTGAGATGTGAGGTGGGAGAAGGCTCTCAGAGCTAAGCGTATCGCCCGTAGCTCCAGGAAGTTTATCTGTTGAGCAGCCTCCCAAGGGGTCCAGAGACCCTGAGTACATGTCCCTTGGCAATGAGCTCCCCAACCTAGAAGAGAAGCATCTGTCGTCAGCACTTGAGAATGCGGAGGGGATTGAAAAACCACTCCGAGTACCAGATTCGGAAGATGAAGCCACCATTGCAGAGAGGAGACGAACAGGGCGGATATTCATACTGAGTCTGCAAGGCTCACTGTGGCCTGATGCCACCGAGTTCGAAGGCTCCACTGAGCAGGCCGCATGTGCAGTCGGGCATTGGGGGTTACATGAACCGTGGAAGCCATATGGCCGAGAAGTCTCAGGAATTGCCTGGCAGAGACCAGGGAATTGCTGTGAAACTGCCTGGCTAGATCCATCAACCTTTGGGCTCTGTCCATTGGCAGAAAAGCCTTCGCCTGAAGAGTGTCCAGCCTTGCTCCTATAAATTCTAAGTTCTGGGACGGGAGCAAAGTGGACTTTGCGAAGTTTATGACAAACCCCAAGTGCTGAAGCAAAGCCACAGTGCGAAGGATGGCTTGACTGGCCTCCTGGGAAGACTGGCCCTTTATGAGCCAGTCGTCCAGGTATGGAAACACAAACACAAAAAGACTCTGAAGCCTCAGGTAGGCCGCCACCACCGCCAGGCACTTGGTGAACACCCTGGGGGCGGAGGTCAGGCCAAAGGGTAGTACTCTGTACTGGTAGTGGTTTCCTCCCACAACAAATCTGAGATATTGTCTGTGGTATGGATGAATAAGGATGTGAGTATAAGCATCCTTTAGATCTAAGGAGCATAGCCAATCTCCCTGCTGGAGGTAGGGCAGCAGGATTCCAAGGGTAAGCATTTTGAACTTTTCCCTCTCCAGGAACTTGTTGAGGTTGCGTAAGTCTAGGATGGGTCTGAGGCCTCCTGTTCGTTTTAGTACCAGAAAGTACCTGGAATAAAAGCTGTGACCTCTCAGGTGGTGGGGCACCGGTTCCACAGCCTGTTCCTTTAGCAGACTTGCTAACTCCTGAAGGAGTAGGTCCCTGTGCAGAGGGAGTCTTGGAGGCTCCCCGGGAAAATAGGAGGGAGGTACCTGGTGAAAATGGAGAAGATAGCCTTTTTGGACTATATGGAGCACCTAGGTATCTGATGTGACGGCTGACCACCTGTGGGCAAAGTGGGCCAGCCGGCCTCCTGTGCTGATGTGAGCCAGCTGAGGAGAAGAGGCTATGCTTTCTGAGTCAAAAAACCCCACCCTGCTGAGCAGGGGCCGGTGTTGGTGGCTTGGGGGCCTTCTGCCTACGGGGCCCATGACCCTGCCCCTTGGCCTGCTGACCCTGTTGGGGAGCTGCAGAGGCCTGATAATGAGGGTACTGTTTATAGGCAGATGACTTCCTCGGGTAAAAGGTCTTTTTTCCCAAGCCCTTCTTTTTCTGAGAAGGGGCAGAGGTTTTTCTGGACAGCCTAGTCCGGGTCAGAGTCTCGGTCTCGAGTTCTGCAGCCTTTTCAGCCATGGGCTTGCCAAAGAGGTTTTCACCTCGGCAGGGGACATCGACCAACTTGTCCTGCACCCATGGCTCGGGATCGGATGATTGTAGCCAAGCCTGTTGGCGGGCACCGATGCCAGCCCCAGCTACTCGGGCCGAAGCCTCGAAGCCATCGTAGGCTGCTCGAGAGATAAACTTCGAGCACTCTCGAATACCAGTGGACAAGGCCTGGAACCTCTGCAAAGGTTCCTCGGAGAGACCAGCAGAGAACCCGGCAATCTCCTTTGCCAGGTCTCGGAGATACATGCCCATGTAGAGCTGGTATGTCTGGACACGGCAAGCAAGCATAGAGCCCTGGAAGCACTTCTTACCGAGGGTATCCAGGTTCCGGGCCTCCCAGCCGGGAGGCACCAAGGAGTGCATCTTCTGACTTTTCAGTCGATGCATGGCCGATTCCACAACCATGGAGTGGTGCGGTAATTGTGCCTTTTGGAACCCGGGGCTCTTGCGGACTCGATAGATGGAATCGACCTGCTTGCTTAACACCAGCGTCAAGGCCGGGGTCTCCCACATGCGGAAGAGCAGCCACTCCAGCATCGGAGGAACCGGTACAGTAAAGGCCTCCTTCGGGGGAGTGTCATACTGGAGGGCCTCGAGCTCCTCGGCTCGAGGCTCCTCCTCGGGATCTGCGGGGAAGGCCAAGGCCTTGGCCATATCCCACACGAAGTCCGAGAACCGGGTATCCTCCGGTGGGGATCGTCTCCGAGGTTCGGACTCCGGCGAGTCCGATGGGACACACCGAGTCCGATAGGTGTCGGGTGACTCTTCATCCTCCGTCTCCCAGCCCGACTCCTCGGAGGAGGTAACGAGCGGCTCCGGTCGGGCGGGCACCGATGCCATCCGCCCCGACGCCGAGGGTACCGGTGTCGACGACCTCGGTCCCAAACGGGAGACCGTGGCCGAGGATCGACTCGAGCCCGCATGGAGTCGAGGATCGGCTCGGCCTCTGGGGTCGACTTGGATGTCGATGTCCCGGTGGTCGGGGCAGATGCACCGGTGAGACCGGCGATCAATGCCCGCTGCTGTTCCATGAAGGCAGCGAGGCTGCTCTCCAAGGCCGTCAACCTGAGTCTGAGCTCAGGAGACCCAGCAGCTCCCGACAGCATCGGGCCCGACGTCGGCTCCCCTGGAGGAGAGTCCACGAGGACTACAGCACTCACGTGTCCAGGAGACTCCATCTTGAGACGAGGTTGCTTGGCAGGCCTCTCCGACTCCGAAGACCCGGGACGGCTATCGGGGCTATGCGACCTGGCTCTCGAGGAACCAGGAGCATCCACTGACTCCGCCCTCGCGGGTTTCTTCTTCCTGCGGTGTTCCCGCAAAGGAGACCCCCGCTCAGAGGAACCCCGACGCTGCTCGGGGCCGGAGTCCCGAGACGTCGAGGCCTCTGACGAGGTCCTTGCCCATCCGGACGCGGAGTCAGAGAAGATCCTATCCTTCTGGTGCTGCCGACTCCTCAACGCCTTCGAGGACATTTTGCCACACGGACCACAGATCATCGGGTCATGATCGGGTCCGAGGCAGCGTAGGCAGCAGTCATGTGTGTCGGTAAGAGACATAAGTTTCTTACACCGATCACACTTCTTAAACCCGCTGGCATCATCGGGGGAAAAAGGGCCCCTGTGAGGTCAAAAGACAGGGCTGCCAGTGAAAAAAGAAAAAATGGCGCGAATGCTAGTCACGAAGGACAAAAACCGAAAAAGAGAGAGTGGGCTCGATACCGGCGTATCGGGCTCAGGCGGGAAAAGGATCCGGCGTCGAACCAAAGGAGAAGAACAAAAACAGGGAAATCAACTTTTCCTCGGCGAAAAACGAACTACATCCGTCAGGCTCCGCGGAAAAAAGAAGACTGAGCAAGATGGCACCTTTGGGCGGGAAGGGGACCGCGCATGCGCGCTGCAATTCCCAAAGGCTTTCTTTGAAAGCTGGGGAAATGCTCCGCACGAGGGCTCCGTCGGCGCCGACGTCACCCATATGTGAGGACTGACTTCCTGCTTGGTCCTGGAGAAAAAGTAATTACTCCAGTTAATAATATTGCATGACCCCTGTCCTGTGGAATTCTGTTCCCCTCTATATCAGATTAGAATCTTCCCTTAAAGTCTGTAAGATACAGTTAAAGTCATATTTTTTTAGCTGGCATATGGGGCAGATTAGACTGGGATGAACTGTCATGAGATATCTCCTGTTTGTGTTCTTTCCTCCCCTTTGGCTACTTTTGTTCTCCTTCCCCTTCCTATGCTGCTATTTTTTTTTATTTGATGTTTTCCATTTTGTAAACCACTTTGACACTGATGCTAAAGGCAATATATAAAGTACTGTATTTAGCAAACCATAAACCATCAGTTCACACATTCACACATCCTCAACAGTTACTCTGCCTTCACTCAGAGCTCACGCCATTTACACACTAGCAGGAGGAAGCATGGGCTCTTTTGGAGAAGGCCGATCATCTTCGCGATGCTGGGAGGAGGCAGCAAGGTATTCTTTTAGTGCATGGCCCCTGTATTTTCTTGCTCGTGGAGACATTCTGGCACAATTGGGGCAGTCTTTAACCTTGTGCCTGGCTCCCAAGCATCGGACACACAGGTCATGTGTGTCCATGCTGTTTATCTTCTTGCCGCAGCGGGGATATTTTTTAAACCCCGGTTTAGGTAGTTCTGCTGCTGTTGAAGCTGGAGAGCAGATCCGTCTTGCTGGCAAGGCAGAAGAAAAAAGACTGGCCGGGCTGGGGGCGGACAGGTGAGGTGGGGTCTACCTGTGCAAGCTCAGAAAGGTTCACCTTTCTGAGCTCTGGAGAGCACTTCCGTATCTATGGCGCCACCCGGAGGACATCACCAGGTGTGGCTGACGAATCCTGCTTGTCCATGGAGAATCACACATCCTCAACCAGTTACGCTGCCTCCACTCAGAGCTCGCACCATTTACACACTAGCAGCTAAAATATCATTTGGAAACCCACTTCAGCCAGACACATCCTAAAGATCCTGGGACATATGGCAGCTACAGTACATATGGTCCCTCATGCATGCCTTTACATGCAAGAAATCCAGTGGTAGCTCATATGCTAGTGGAATCAGCACTCCCAACCGCTGTCTCATTGTGTTGCTATCACAGACCTGCTCTACAGAGCTCTGGGCTGGTGGACCTTACTATCAAATGTCGCCAAGGTAGACCCCTGCTATATCCAGGAGGGTAAAGAACACCAGAACCAGACTGCACAGTTGTACTAGTCTACCATCTTCTGGAGAATCAGAAATAAGGTGAAGACATGTAAAAGACAGTCCCTGAGGGTGTGGCTTTCCTAAGATGGCTGACAAGGATTGAGCTTGTTTCCTTCATTGATGCCTAAGCAGAAGGGTAAAGCTAGGGTTTACCCGTCCAAACCCCAGAAAGGTCCCATGGATAAGTTTGTGCAACTCTCCAAGGACATGATATGGGAGATTCGAGCAGGCATTGGAGAACAGAAGGAGGATGACATTTCTCCTTTGGCCTGGATACCACATTATCTCCCGAGGCGAGGTCCCCACCGCTGCCTCCAGCTTCCTCTCCCTCCCTTCGGTGGCCAGTTCTGTTGGAACGTCAGATGTCAGCGAGCTCACAGTTCTGCAGCGGGGAGCCAAAGAAGCAGAGAGTGGAGAGTTGGCCTCAGGAGGTGTTGAAGATCTTGCTGGAGGGAAGCTGATGGTGGGATTGCTTCCTCAGTGTGGACTGCAAACTCCTGACTCAGCAGGGCCAACGGCTCTTTTGCCTGCACCTGTTTTGGGACTGACTTGTCCAAAGACAATCACGGAGAACATTTGGGACGCTATTACTCACCTAGCTGAAGCAGTCGCTCTACAAATGACTGGGATTTCGGCAAAGGTAACGCAAGCGGAGGAAAAGTTGCAGGTTTATGCTGATGTCGTGGATTAGATTAAAGGGAAAGTGGAGGTAAATGAAGTTAAGTTGAATCAAGTTTCTGATACTACACTGGCTCTGGTTAAAGACAATACTGCTCTTTGGGCTAAACTTGAAGTGCTAGAAAACTCTACCCATGCCTCTAATTTGAGGTTGCTGAACTTCCCTGTGTTACTGGGGTTTACACTGATAGATTTGTTTAAGAAGTTTTTGGTGGATATTTTATTGGTACCTCAAGATTTGTTACCACCTATTACTAAGACCTTTTATTTACCTTTGGCCAAGGAGGAGCCAGGAGCTGCTCATGGGGATGTTGCAATGGATGTTTTAAATGTCTCTGACTTACTTTCTTCACCTACTTTAGACTGTACTAAAGTTTCTATTTTGTTGGTTACACTAGCTCTGATCTCGGATAGAGATTGGTTGCTTAAATTGTATTATAAAAAACGGGCTTCTTTGTTTCAGGGGGTTAAGGTTTCTATGTTTCCTGATGTCTCAAGAGACACTCAAAGGCGTAGGCAGTTTCTTTTCTTAAGAGCTGGAGTCCTGCAGTTAGGGGCATCCTATTATTTATGTTTCCCCTGTAAATGTATTGTTGTGCTTAAAACACAAAGATTTATATTTTACCACCCAGAAGATCTATCTGCCTTTATTAGTGTTAGATTATCTCTTTTATCTATTCCCACTGAGGTACTTAAAGGTTAAGCTTAGAGTTAGAGGATATTTATACCTCAGGGCCTCACAACCTTCTAGTTTTTCCTTTTTGTACTTTTTTGTATTTTGACTATTTGCAGTTGGTTATTCCTCCTGACAACTTCATGTTCCTTATTGTCCCTCCAGTTCAGTCCCTCACCTCTGGGTTGTGCACCTTTTCCCGCAGCATGGAGACTGGGCATGTCAGAACTGTGACATCACTGTAGATATCCTGCTGGCACCTCCCACCCTGTGTGTCCAGTCTCCATGCAGCTGGAGGTAGTGAGCCTAAGTGCTGGGCTCACTAGAGGAGCAGATAAGGAGCTTTAGGCAGCTTAGCTAGGGTTTTTAGCTGTTCTTTTCTCCCTATAATGTTTTTTCTTTTGATCTGTAGCTTTAAAGCTCATTAAAGCTTGTTAAAATAAAAAATACAAAAAAGCAAGGGCTGAGAGGGGATCAGAAGGGATTTAGAGGAGTCTCTTCTCCCTCCTGTTTATTTCTGTCCCCTTTGCCTGCTCTCCCCTCCTAGTTGGCACGGAGGGGAGTTCTTTAGCAGGCTTTTCGTCTCCTTACCGGCTCAGTTTTCTGTGCTGTAGATTTTCAGTCAGAAACTGTTGTTGGGCCTTGTTTCTCTGCTGCTGACTGACAGCCTTTCTCAGCTGTGCTGCTCACAGGAAGCCTGTTATTTTTAACGGGGTGCAGAGAGGATCCGAAGGTCTCAGAGGAAGAGGTGAGTGTTTAAATCTTTGCTGCTAGTGTCCTGTGAGCGTTTTTGAGGCCTGCTGCAGAGTGTGAAGCATGTTCTGTGGGTTAGCAGAGCTCAGGATCTTGGCGGGCCTTTTTCCCGCCGTTTTTTTTCACAGTGCTCTCGCTCTTTGCTGACAGCTTTCTTTAATTAATCCTTGTAGTTTTCTGGTTACTTGAAATAAATTTTGATTACTTTTAATTTTCACTGTTTTGGAGCTCTTAAAGGGCCAGTACAGAAAAGTAAAAAAATAAAATAAAATAAAAAATAAGAGAAGATTCTGCACATTTTTGTTTTGTTGCCCTTTTTGGTGGTCTCTCAGATCCCATAGCGCTAATGCCTACACGGCCACAATGCCTGGTTTGTGGCGCCCGTAGGGGCTCGGGCTCGGATGCAGGGGTGTATCATGGCTGCATATCTTAGGCGCTTACTATGGAGCAAGAAATGCAGGATCGGTCTAAAGGTGGCACTGCTCTGGTGGCGCAGGGTGCTGCCGCTTCTGCAGAAGGGGAGTCTCTGCGGGAGTCTCCATCCGCTCTTCCTACTTCAAATTTGGCCTTGCCCGGTAATTCCGCCAGTCCCATGGTGTCTGGGGCAGCTTTCGAGGGTTTCTCCCCAGATTTTGTGCTGCTGCTTCATCAGGCTTACTGTTTGCGGCAGCAGGGAGCAGTCACGGATGCCTCGCTTATTGGGGCGGCAGGAGGCCAAGCAGCCACAAAAGGTTCGGTAGTACTGATGGTAGACCAGTTAAGAGGGCCCGGTCAGTGGAAGATCAGCCTCTTGGTTCGAACTGGCTGGATGCAGAGGACCTTGAGCTGGAGCCGGGATGGAGGATTTAGAGCTGGGGTCACCAACCTCCAGAGGGCCGCGGGCCGCACAGCCGACTACCGGGAGCCTCGCGGGCCGCACCCCCCTTCTCCCCGCCCCCGTGAAAAAAAACAACAAACGCAAAATTATGAAAACAATGGCTGATCACCTTTATTGAATTTAATGAGATGGCTGATGATTCATGCTAGCAGACAAACGCTTAAAGTCCGGCTTCACAGATGACACTGACAGGAGAAGGGACGCTTGCAGGTGGTCGTCGGTGAGCTGCGAGCGCGTGGATACAATGGCGGGAATCCTTGGCGGGCCGCACGTAATGTTAACCGGGGTAGAGCCTCGTGGGCCGCATGAAGGGACCTCGTGGGCCGCATGCGGCCCGCGGGCCGCAGGTTGGTGACCCCTGATTTAGAGGAAGGTGAGATTCAGGCTTTCAACCTTTCGTCGTTGGTACCAGCGGAGGATGAGGGGTTGGAGGCAGGGGCAGCCCAAGGGGGGTGCGGGGCCATGTGCGGAGATTAATTGCGGGGCCTCATTTGCATAGGGAGCCTCATTTGCATAAATATTTGCATAATGTTAACATGCATTTTTAGTAAACATGCTTCTTAATGAGTGTCTGGATAAAGAAAGACTAATAGATTTCTATGTTACTATATTCCAGTGCCAACCGCCAGGCCCATTAGGAAGTACTATAAACACTGACCTTTTAGAACTCATAGCAAATCCACCATATCATAACAGCTCTGCCAGGACTCACAAAGCACCAAACCCTACCTATCAAAAGGCAACACTGCAAATATTAAACCAATACATCTCAGAGAATACCAATGCATCTCCTACTGGGGAAAGAGAACAAGTGACATGGTCAAATAGAAACTACATGAACAGAATACCTCAGCTTGGTTAAAATGCAGAATATAGACCGTCACCAAGAACAAGGGATCACAATTTAGAAATAGGAAGACAATAATTAAACTGGGAACCCCAAAAGCCAAACTTGGGATGTACAACAACACTGGAGAAATAAAACTATTAATTAATTTCCTCTTGTACTAAACAAAACACAAAAGATGTTAGTGTAGCTGGGTTTAAAAAAGGTTTGGACAAGTTCCTGAAGGAAAGGTCCATAAACCATTATTAAGAAGTGACCGAAGATATCAATGCTTGACCCAGTACAAGCATTGTGGAACTTGTGTCTCTTGTGGAAACTGCTAGGTACATATGACCTAGATTGGCCACTGTTGGAAACAGAATACTGGGCTTGATGGACCTTGGTCTGACCCAGTATGGCATATCTTATGTTCTTATGTTAACAATGCACATTTCCCAGAGCTGATATATTCCAGTTAATAAATTCAAAATAAAAAAGTATTTTTCTACCTTTTGTTGAAGTTTATAACAAAGCCCAAGTACTGCAGGAGAGTCACCGTGCGGCGCGTGGCGTTGGTGACCTCCAGCGCGGACGCTGCTCTGATGAGCCAGTCGTCGAGGTACGGAAAAACATAGAGGCCGTGAAGCCTGAGATGGGCCGCCACCACCGCGAGACATTTTGTGAAGACCCGCGGTGCGGAGGACAGGCCAAAGGGCAGTACCCTGTACTGGTAATGATTCCCTGCCACCACAAATCTTAGGTATTGGCGGTGGCTTGGGTGGATGAGGATGTGCGTGTAGGCATCCTTTAGATCCAAGGAGCATAGCCAATCTCCCTGCTGGAGGTAGGGCAGAAGGATTCCAAGGGTAAGCATCTTGAACTTCTCCCGCACGAGGAACTTGTTGAGGTTGCGCAAGTCCAGGATGGGTCTGAGGCCTCCTGTTCTCTTTGGTATTAGAAAATACTTGGAATAAAAGCCTTGACCTTTCAGGTGGTGGGGCACCGGTTCCACCGCCTGTTCCTGTAGAAGACCTGCTAACTCCTGAAGGAGTAATTCCCTGTGCAGAGGGGGTCGTGGAGGTTCTCCCGGAAAATAGGAGGGAGGGACCTGGTGGAAGTGGAGAAGATAGCCTTCTCGCACGACTTGAAGCACCCAGGCATCTGCGGTGATGCTGGACCACCTGTGGGCGAAGTGAACCAGCCGGCCTCTGGTGCTGGGAGGAACCAGCGGGGGGGGAGAGGCTATGCTTAAGGAGTCAAAAACCCCCACCCTGCTGAGCAGGGGCTGGTGGTGCAGGCTTGGGGGCTTGCTGCCTACGGGACCCGTTACCCCGTCCCTTGGCCTGCTGGCCCTGTTGGGGAGCTGCAGGGGCCTGATAATGGGGGTATTGTTTGTAGGCAGCCGCCTTCCTCGGGTTAAAAGGACTTTTTCCCCGAGCCCTTCTTTTTCTGGGAAGGGGCGGAGGTCTTCCTAGAAAGCCTGGTCCTGGTGAGAGTCTCCGTCTCAATTTGTGCAGCCTTTTCAGCCATGGGCTTGCCAAAGAGGTTTTCGCCTCGGCAGGGGACATCGACCAACTTGTCCTGCACCCAGGGCTCAAGGTCAGACGACTGAAGCCAAGCCTGTCGGCGGGCACCGATGCCGGCTGCGGCCACTCGAGCCGATGCTTCAAAGCCATCATAGGCTGCTCGGGACATGAACTTGGAGCATTCCCGAATGCCAGTGGACAAGGCCAGGAACCTCCGCAAGGGTTCCTCGGACAAACCAGCGGAGAATCCGGCTAGCTCCTTAGCCAGGTCTCGGAGATACATGCCCATGTATAGCTGGTAGGTCTGGACACGACACGCAAGCATAGAGCCCTGGAAACACTTCTTACCAAGGCCATCCAGGTTACGGGCCTCCCTGCCAGGAGGCACCGAGGAGTGCATCTTCTGGCTCTTAAGACGATGCATGGCCGATTCCACTACCATGGAATGGTGTGGTAGCTGTGCTTTTTGGAAGCCAGGGCTCTTGCGGACTCGATAGATAGAATCGACCCGCTAGCTCAGGACCGGCGAGGTGGCCGGACTCTCCCACATGCGGAAGAGTAGTCGTTCCAGCATAGGAGGAACCGGTACAGTAAAGTGTTCCCTTGCGGGAGAGTCATACTGGAGGGCGTCGAGCTCTTCGGCTCGAGGCTCCTCCTCGGGGTCCGCAGGGAAGGCCAAAGCCTTGGCCATATCCCTGACGAAGTCCGAGAACCGGGCATCCTCCGGGGGGGACTGCTTCCGAGGTTCGGACTCCGGTGAGTCCGAGGGGACACACCGAGTCCGGAAAGAATCAGGCGACTCTTCCTCTTCAGACTCCCAGACCGACTCCGACGAGGACTCGGTGGGGTCGGCCCGGGCAGGGCGCGGCGCCTGCCGCCCCGACGCCAAGGGAGTCGGCGTCGGCGACCTCGGTCCCGAACGGGAGGCCGAGGGTGACCTCGACCGAGGATCGACTCGAGTTCGCATCGACTCGAGGATCGGCTCGGTCTCCGGGGTCGACTTGGACGTCGACGTCCCGGCGGTCGGGGCAGCGGCGCCAGCGAAGCCAGCGAGCAGTGCCCGCTGCTGGTCCATGAAGGCAGACAGTCTGCTCTCCAAGGCCGTCAACCTGAGTCCGAGCTCAGGTGACCCAGCAGCCCCCGACTCGGGCCCCGACGGCGTCGGGCCCGACGTCGGCTGTCGCGGAGGCGAGTCCAGGAGGACCACAGGACTTACCCGAGCAGGCAGCTCCGACTCCAGGCGAGGTCGCTTCGTGAGGTGCTCCTTCTCCAAGGACCCGGGGCGGCTATCGGGGCTATGCGACCTGGCCCTCGCGGAGCCAGGAGCGTCCACCGACGCCGCCCTCGCGGGTTTCACCTTACGTCGATGGTCCCCGGAGGGAGAACCCCTGTCGGAGGAACTCCGGCGACGGTCCGAGCTGGAACCTTTGGACGCGGAGGCCTCCGACGAGGTCCGGGTACGGCTGGGGTCAGCGAAGATCCTATCCCGCTGATGCCACCGACTTCTCAACGCTTTGGAGGACATTTTGCCGCAGGGCCCACAGATCATTTCTTCATGATCCGGGCCCAGGCAGCGGAGGCAAAAGTCGTGTGTGTCAGTTAGTGACATATTTCGGTCACACTGACCACACCGCTTGAAACCACTGGCAGCCATAGGGGGAAAAAGGGCCCCGGCGAGGTCAAAGGACCGGGCTGCCAGGGAAAAATCGAAAACGAAAGCTGACTAAGTCAGAAAAAACCGAAAAAGAAGAAGAGGACTCGTGACCGGCGTCGCGAGTCCGGGCGGGAAAAAGACCGGCGTCGAACCGAAGGAAAAAGAATAAAATTATGAAGAAATATCAACTTTTTCGTGGGGACACGACGGGGACGTCTGTAGGGCTCCGCGGAAAAAAGAAGACTGGCTAAGATGGCACCCTTGGGCGGGAAGAGGACCGCGCATGCGCGCTGCAATTCCCAAAGGCTTTCTTTGAAAGCTGGGGAAAATTGCTCCGCGAGGGCTCCGTCGGCGCCGACGTCACCCATAAGTGAGGACTGACTTCCTGCTTGGTCCTGGAGAAATTCCAGTTAATAAATTCAAAATAAAAAAGTATTTTTCTACCTTTTGTTGCTTGTGCATTTTCTTTTCAGTTGCAATTGCTCCAGTCACTTTCTTCTGGTTTCTTTGTGTCTTCTGCGAGCTATCCATTTTCCTTTCTTCTCTTTTAGATTTTTTTCCAAATTTTTTCTCTATATCTGCTTTAACATACTGATCTTTCCCCTTTTGCTCTTTCCTCCATTTCTTTCCTTATTGCTTTATCATCCACTCAAATTTCACCCTTCCATTCTCAATCTACACTTACTCTTCCAATACCCGGCCCTTCGTAGACTTTTCTTCCCTCCCACACAAAATATCTTTTCCCCTCTCCATTCTCATTTCCCATCCCTTTCTAGTCCTCCCCCAAAATCAGCTCCTTTATAGCTTTAGACCCACCCAGCATCTGCCCCCTTCTAGTCCCAGTCTCCCAAGCTTCCACATCAGCCCATTTCCAGTCCTAGCCTCCCATATGCTGTTTTCCAGTTCCATTCCAGCCCCCCCCCATCAGCCCATTTCCACTCCAAGCTCCCCATCAGCCCATTTACAGCCCTTTTCGAACTCCCATCAGCCCACTTCCAGTCCTATTCCAGCCCCCATCAGCCCATTTCAAGTGTCCTATTCCAGCCCATCACCCATTTGCAGTCTACGTTCCCATCAGCCCATTTCTAGTCCTATCCTAGCTCCTCATCAGCCCATTTCCAGTCCAAGCCCCCATATGCTCTTTTCCAGTTCCATTCCAGTCCCTCATCAGCCCATTTCCTCCACGCTCCCCCATCAGCTAATTTCCAATCCTAGCCCCCTCGTCAGCCCACTTCGCCCTATTCCAGCCCCCATAAGCCCATTTCCAGTCCTAATCCAGCTCTTCATCAGTCCATTTCCAGTCCAAGTTCCCCCCATCACAGCCCATTTCGTCCATTCCCACCATCACAGCCCATTTGCAGTCCTATCCCCCCACCATCACAGCCCATTTCGTCCATTCCCACCATCACAGCCCATTTGCAGTCCTATCCCCCCACCATCACAGCCCATTTGCAGTCCTCCCCCCATCACAGCCCAATTGTAATCCGTTCCCCCATCACAGCCCATTTCCAGTCTGTTCTCCCCCCACCACAGCCCATTTCCAGTCTGTTTCCCCCATCCCAGCCCAATTTGTCCGTTCCCCCCATCACAGCCCATTTCCAGTCTGGTCCCCTCCCCCATCACAGCCCATTTCCTGTCTGTTTCCCCCATCCCAGCCCATTTTCAGTCCGTCTGTCCCCACCATCACAGCCCATTTCCAGTCCTATCCCCCCCACCATCACAGACCATTTGCAGTCCTAATCCAGCTCTTCATCAGCCCATTTCCAGTCCAAGTTCCCCCCCCATCACAGCCCATTTCGTCCATTCCCACCATCATCACAGCCCATTTGCAGTCCTCCCCCATCACAGCCCAATTGTAGTCCATTCCCCCCATCACAGCCCATTTCCAGTCTGTTCTCCCCCCCCACCACAGCCCATTTCCAGTCTGTTTCCCCCCATCCCAGCCCAATTTGTCCGTTCCCCCCCATCACAGCCCATTTCCAGTCCGTTCTCCCCCCCCACATCACAGCCCATTTCCAGTCTGTTTCCCCCCATCACAGCCCATTTCCAGTCTGTTTCCCCTCATCCCAGCCCAATTTGTCCGTTCCCCCCCATCACAGCCCATTTCCTGTACGTTCCCCCCCCCCATCACAGCCCATTTCCAGTCTGTTTCCCCCCCATCACAGCCTATTTCCAGTCCGTTCCCCCCCCCCATCACAGCCCATTTCCAGTCTATTTCCCCCATCCCAGTCCATTTTCAGTCTCCCCCCCATCACAGCCCATTTCCAGTCCGTTTCTCCCCCCCCATCACAGCCCATTTCCAGTCTGCTTCCCCCCCCATCATAGCCCATCCAGTCCTAGCTGCCCCCCCCCCCCGAAGAGCCCCGCGCCGTCTAAGGGGCTGCAGAGGGAGCCGGGGAAGCCCGCGTGAAGCCCCGGCTCCCTCTGCACAGCCCGCCAGCGTGAAGAGCCTTTACCTTCACGCTGGCGGCTTTTTCAATGAAGCCGCGAATGCCGGGAGAGGTTAAAGGGTATTGCCTTTAACCTTTCCCGGCATTCGCAGCTTCATTGAAACAGCCGCCAGCGGGAAGATAAAGGCTCTTCACGCTGGCGGGCTGTGCAGAGGGAGCCGGGGCCTCGCGTGGGCTTCCCCGGCTCCCTCTGCAGCAGTCCATTGAGCGAGAATGTGGTTTGCGCGGGGCCCTGTGCGAACAACATTCTCGCTCAATGGATGGGCCGGCCCTGGTTGGAGGATCCTCTCATTCAGGCAGTACGAAAGTCCCAGGCAGTTTTTCCTGTTCACTGTATGGTTAAGCAGATGATTCAGGATGAATGGGACGTGCCGGAAGCAGGCTTGCGTGTTGTGAGGTCCATGAATCGTCTCTATCCCTTGACAGATCAAGAACGGGAAGTGTTTCGTTCTCCGCGTATAGATACGGCAGTTTCAACGGTCACAAAAAAAAGACTACCATTCCAGTTGAAGGCAGTGCAGCTTTGAAGGACGTACAGAATCAGAAGGTGGATGCCTTGTTGAAGCAAGCTTTTGAGGTTAATGCTCTGGCTCTGCAGGCCTCTATTTGTGGAGCTTGGGTTGTGAGAGCATGCCTTCGCTGGTCACAGCGTTTGCAGCAGCCAGTTCAGCAAACGCAGGAGCAGCTAGCTGATGTGACAAGACTTGAGTCAGGTTTCACATATTTTGCAGATGTCCAATATGATCTTATTAGAGGTTTGGCAAATAGCATGGCTTCCTTGGTAGCCGCACGCCGCTATCTTTGGCTCAGGAACTGGGCGGCGGACAGTGCCTCCAAGTCACGTCTTAGCAAGCTTCCTTTTAAGGGGAAGCTGTTTGGAAAAGATCTTGAAAAGCTAGTCAAGGATTTGGGGGATTTTAAAGGAGGTCACTTGCCGGAGGATAAACCGAAGCAGAGTCAAGCCCCCTTATCTTCCCATGGGCAACCTTGGGATTTTAGGCATTTTCGTAACTCCCGTTTGGGAGATTTTCAAAAGAGGACAGTTTTCCTCTCGAGGTCAAAGTATTAGATGATTCCGGGGAACGGGCAGAGGATTTGCTAGTCCCTCTTCCTCGGGTTTTCAGAAAGCACAATGAAGCTAGGTGGACCCAGGCAGGAATTCAGTCGGTAGGGGGTCGACGTCGGGAGTTTCTTCCTGCCTGGGTCCAGATAACATCCGATCAATGGGCGTTGGAGGTCGTACTCTTTTGTCATGTCGATGTGCAGGGGGTGAGAAAGGACAATTGTGGTACGGGAGACTCTGGCTTGTCTTTTGCAGCTGGGAGCAGTGGTTCCAGTTCTGCGAGAGCACTATGGTATCGGTCGATATTCAATTTATTTTGTGGTGCCAAAGAAAGACGGGGCCTTCCGTCCGATTCTGGATCTCAAGGGGGTATACCGCCGTTTGTAGGTACCTCATTTCCGAATGGAGACCTTACGTTCGGCTATAGTGGCGGTTCGTCAAGGGGAGTTCTTGGCGTCTCTCGATCTCACCGAAGCATATTTACACATTCCGATCAGGCCAGATCAGAGGTTTCTAAGACTTGCGCTACTGTGGGGGCATTTTGAGTTTCAGGCGTTGCCCTTCGGTCTTGCGACGGCTCCGCACACCTTCACCAAGGTTATGGTGGTGGTGGCAGCGGTGGCTCTTCAGAAGGAGGGAGTATTAGTTCATCCCTATCTCGACGACTGGTTGAATCGGGCAAAGTCCAGGGCCGAGAGTGTGCGAGTGACAGAGTGGTAGAGCTCCTACAGAGTCTCAGTTGGGTGGTCAATACGGCCAAGAGCCGATTGGTTCTGACACAAGTTCTAGAGTATTTGAGAGTTCACTTCGACACTCGTGTGGGATCGATTTTCCTGCTGGATCTCCGAGCCCAGGGCCTGCGGCTTCTGGTGTGTGATTTTTTTTTGAGGACTCCTGCACCATCGGCCTGGCACTATCTCCACGTGTTAGGGACAATGGCGGCAACTCTGGAAGTTGTGCTGTGGGCCAGAGCTCACATGCGCCCCTTACAGAGGTCGCTGCTCCGTTGATGGTCTCACCAGAATACCACTCTGTCCAAGCACATCCCCTGTCCATTGCGGGTCAGGAAGTCTCTTCAATGGTGGCTTCATCCACAGAATCTCGCGGCGGGCATGCCTCTTGAACAACTGCAGTGGATGCCAGTGTTAACAGATGCCAGTCTCGCAGGATGGGGAGCTCATTGCGCAGAGCTCTTTGCGCAAGGCTACTGGACCGAGCAGGAAGCCAAATGATCCATCAATTGGCTGGAGTTGCGAGCAGTAGCTCTAGCGCTTCGGGCCTTCATATCCACCTTACGGGGTCAAGCGATTTGAGTGCTCTCGGACAGTGCCACGACAGTTGCGTACCTCAATCGTCAAGGGGGCACAGGAAGTGCAACTCTGGAAATAGAGGCGGAAAGTCTCTTCAATTGGATAGAGCCCCGGCTTCAGGATCTGTCAGCGGCACACATTGCAGAACGGATAATTTGATGGCGGAATTTCTCAGTCAGGTTCGAGTGGATCCCAGAGAATGGGAGCTTCATCCGGAGGTGTTGGCTCAGATTGTCCTCAAGTGGGGATCTCCGGTTATGGATCTCATGGCGACCTTTCGGTCAGCCAAAGCCAGTCGCTTTTACAGCAGATGACGAGAACGAATGTCGGAAGGTCTAGATGCCTTACTCCAACAATGGCCCACTCACGGTCTCCTCTACATTTTTCCCCCTTGGGCGCTCATAGGACGAGTGGTGCAGTGCATCAAGGCTCATCGGGGAAGAGTGGTTCTAGTAGCTCCAGATTGGCCTCGTCATCCGTGGCATGCTGATCTGGTGCGTCTGCTCGACGGGGAACCATGGCAGATGCCGCTGAGGGAGGATCTGCTGCTTCAAGGTCCTCTACGAATGCCTCAGGTATATCGGTTCTCGCTTACGGCTTGGCCAGTGAAAGGGCTCAGTTAAGGAAGAAGGGTTATTCCAAGGTGGTGATTGACACCTTGCTTCTGGCCAGACAGAGGTCCACTTCTTTAGCATATGTGCACTCAACGTCAGTTTCGTCTGGCCTCAGTATCTGTACCAACAGTGTTGGGTTTCTTGCAAGATAGGTTCAATAAGGGATTGGCTGCCAGTTCATTAAGGGTGAAGTTGGCAGCTATTTCTTGTTAATCGAGGAAAGGTGCAAGGAGTTCCTTTGGGGGTTCATGACGATGTTGTCCATTTCTTGAGAGTGGTATCCCGTCTACGCCCTTCGCGCAGGGTGGTTTCTCCTCCTTGGGATCTCAACCTGATTTTTTGGAGCCTTGACAAGGGAGCCTTTTGAGCCTTTGCATTAGGCTTCCCTAAAGAATTTGACTTTGAAGACAGTATTTTTGGTAGCCATTTCCTCTCCAAGTCGAATCTCTGAGTTGCAGGCTTTGTCCTGTCGGGAACCATTTGACTTTTTCTAGGGAAAAAGTGGTGTTGCGTCCCGTACCGTCTTTCCTACCAAAGGTAGTTTTGCCATTTCATGTGAATCAGTCGGTCTCTTTGCCCGTTTTGGGTGTTTTGGGGGAGACCGTGTCAGACCGTAGTTTGCATTTGTTAGACATTAAGAGGGTACTTCGGCAATACTTGAAGGTCTCGGAGTCCTTCTGCAAGTCTGACCGTTTGTTCGTTCTCTTTGGTGGGCCACATAAAGGTGAAGTGGCGGCCAAAGCTTCAGTTTCCAGATGGGTTCTTGAAGCAATAGCGTCAGCTTATATCTTGCAAGATAGTCAGGTGCCCTTGGGGCTGTGGACTAATTCTACTAGAGAGCAAGCAGCTTCATGAGCGGAGCATAGCTTAGTTCCGCCCAGGGCCGGATTTACCTATACGCCATGGCGTAGGGCCCACAGCCGGCAGGGGCCCACAAAAAAAGAACAAGTTGATTTTTTGTTAATACAATTTTAAAAAAAACCTGGTGGCTGCCGCCGCGGGGCCCCCTCTGCTGCCGCGGCAGCACCGACTGACCCGCGGGGGCCCTGTCTACAAGCTGAAGCCGTTGGGTCGGGTCGGGTCGGGTTGTCCCTCCCTCCCTCCCTCCGTGCAGGCTGCAGGCTGTGAGAGACGCGAAAGGAGAGTGTCTCCTCGCGTCTCTGTTAAGCCCGCAGGGGCTGATGGGAAATTTCCCATCAGCCCCTGCGGGCTTAACAGAGACGCGAGGAGACACTCTCCCTTCGCGTCTCTCACAGCCCACAGCCTACAGCCTGCACGGAGGGAGGGAGGACCGACCCGACCCGACCCGACGGCTTCAGCTTGTAGACGGGGCCCCCGCGGGTAAGTCCGTGCTGCCGCGGCAGCAGAGCGGGCCCCGCGGCGGCAGCCACCAGGTTTTTTTTTTAAATTAAATTTTACTTTAGGCCGGGGCTGGGGGGCTGGGGGGGGGGTAGGACTGGTAATGGGCTATGGGGGGGGGTAGGACTGGTAATGGGCTATTGGGGGGGCGGGGGCTGGAAATGGGCTGGGGGGGGTAGGGCTGTTAATGGGCTATTGGGGGGGTAGGACTGGTAATGGGCTATTGGGGGGCTGGGGCTGGAAATGGGCTGGGGGGGTTAAGGCTAGAGGTGGGCTGATGGGGTTAGGACTGGTAATGGCCTGTGGGCTGTTGGAGGGCTTAGAACTGGCAATGGGCTTTGGGGGGGTTAAGACTGGTAATGGGCTGTGGGCTGATGGGGGCTGTCTGGTAATGGGCTATGGGGGGGCTGGGTCTGGAAATGGGCTGGGGGTTAAGACTGGAGGTGGGCTGATGGGGTTAGGACTGGTAATAGGCTGTTGGGGGGGTTAGAACTGGTAATGGGCTTTGGGGGGGGTTAAGACTGGTAATGGGCTGTGGGCTGATGGGGGTTGTCTGGTAATGGGCTATGGGGGCTAGGACTGGAAATGGGCTGGGGGGTTAAAACTGGAGGTGGGATGATGGGGTTAGGACTGGTAATGGGCTGTGGGCTGATGGGGGGGGTAGGACTGGCAATGGGCTATGGGGGGCTGACTGGAAATGGGTTGATGGGGTTAGGACTGGAAGTGGGCTGATGGGGGGTTAGGACTGGTAATGGGTTATAGGGGGGCTTAAACTGAAAATGGGGTGATGGGGGGTTAAGGACTGTAAGTGGGTTGATGGGGGGCTAGGACTGGTATTGGGTTGGGGGGTTGCTAGGACTGGAAATGGGCTGATGGATGGCTAGGACTGGAAATGGGCTGATGCAGGGACTAGAAGGGAATGGATGCTGGGTGAGGCTGGAACTAGAAGGGAGCTGATGTTGGGGGAGGATTAGAATGGGATGGGGCTGGAAGAGTAAAATGGAGAAGGGAAAAATATTTTGTGTGGGAGGGATAAAAAATCTACAATTGGCCGGGTATTGGGAGAGTAAGTGGGGATTGAGGATGGAGGGGTAAAATTTGAGTGGATGAAATAGGAATGAGGAAAGAGCAAAAGGAGAAAGATTAGTATGTTAAAGCAGATGTAGAGAGAGAATGGAAAAAAAATCTAGCAGAGAGAAGAAAGGACAAATGGACAGCAGACGATGGAGAGTTAGCAGAAGACACGAAGAAACCAGAAGAAAGTGGCTGGAGCAATTGCAGCTGAAAAAAATGCACAAAAGGTAGAAAAATATCTCTTTATTTTGAATTTATTAATTGGAATATGTCAGCTCTGGTAAATGTGCATCATTAACGTCTGCGCTTTGTTTAGTACAAGAGCAAATTAATGTATAGTTTTATTTCTACAGTGTTGTACATTCCAAGTTTGGCTTTTGGGATTCCCAGTTTAATTATTGTCTTCCTGTTTCTAAATTGTGATTACTTGTTTGGTGATGGTCTATGTTCTGCATGTGTAACTGAGCTGAGGTGTTCTGTTTATATAATTCCTATTTGACATTGCCACTTGTTCTCTTTCCCCAGTAGGTCATGTATTGTTGTTCTCTGAAATGTATTGGTTTAATATTTGCAGTGTTGCCTTTTGATTGGTAGAGTATGGTGCTTTGTGAGTCCTGGTAGTGCTGTTAGGATACGGCGGGTTTACTATGGGTTCTAAATGGGCAGTGTTTGTAGTAGTTCCTAATGTGTCTGGCAGTTGGCACTGGATTATAGTAATGTAGAAATCTTTTAGTCTTTCTTTATCCATACACTCATTAAGAGGCACGTTTACTAAAAGTTAGTATATGGTAACATTATGCAAATATTTATGCAAATGGGGCCCCTTATGCAAATGATGCCCCGCACCCCCCTTGGGCCGCCCCTGCTGGGGGCCCACAATTTTTGTTGGCGTAGGGCCTCACTCAAGGTAAATCCGGCCCTGGTTCCGCCGGTTGAGATTTGCAGAGCAGCCACTTGGTCTTCCTTGCATACTTTTAGTAAACATTACCGCCTGGTTGTTCAAGCGGTGGGAGATGCCTGTTTCAGGTCAGCAGTTTTATGGTCCGGGTGGACAGGTCCCTCCTAATAGTTTACTGCTCTGTTACACCCCAGAGGTGAGGGACTGAATTGGAGGGATGATAAGGAAAGAGAAATTAGACTTACCTGGTAATTGTTGTTCCTTTAGGAGCTCCAGTTCAGTCCCGATTCCCGCCTGGATTTTTTTTGGTCAGCTTCCGCTAAGCCTATTTTGTGATGCGCAGTGACTACAATCCAGTAGGAGAAGTTTAGCAAATGTGGTCTGTATTCAGGCAAAGTATACCTTGTATTCTTTCTTCTCTCCTTTCTGTCCTATTTCTGCAAATGGGAAAAGGAAAGTTATCCTCTCATTTACAGGGTTTTAATTCAGTGTTAGTTAAATTGTATTTAATATTATAGCTACTTATTTGTTGCTCCTTTGAGTCTGCTTTGTCATTAGATCACTTGGAGCTGGTGGGAGGTGCCAGCAGGATATCTACAGTGATGTCACAGTTCTGACATGCCCAGTCCATGCTGCGGGAAGAGGTGCACAACCCAGAGGTGAGACTGAACTGGAGTTCCTCAAGGAACAAAAATTAGCAGGTAAGTCTACTTTCTCTTTTCTTTGTTCCATACCCTCTCATTATGTGGACTACAGATATTTCTGTGATTTTTTTGTTTTCTTTAGGATTGTTTATGTATTAGTTTCTGGATGAATTATCTTTTCTGTACAAGCTTTGCTTGATTATTTTTGTAAAATTCATAAATATAAAATTAAAAAAAAAATAAGGTGAAGTTGTATTTACTGATAATTTCCTTTCCTGCAGACCTACTAGACCAGTTCAGACTAATGGGTTATTTCCCCCTACCAGATGATGGAGGCAGAAAAACACCGAACTGCTGTATCATCATCACTTGCATAAATACCAGTGAAGCTAAGGTCCCCTCCAGTATTTTATACCACAGCCAATAAAACCCCTAAGCAAATCCTCTTAAGGGTGACCCTCAGAACAAACAGATAACAGTCAACTCCAATAGAACTCTGCAATGTCAGACTGCCCATAAAAAAAATCTCTAAGTGAATAATGGGTGGATCCTGGACTGATGTAGCAGGACTCCTGAAAAGGAAATTAGCGTTAAGTAAAATTTCACCTTCCAGAGCAATCTACTAAACCAGTCAAGAATAGAGATAAGTACTAAAGCTACTCCACCACTGCGCATAAGAAACTTCTGCAGCAAATACCTCAGAGCCAAAGCAAGAGTCCACGTGAGCTTGCAGATCTAAGCGGTAGCGATTCACAAAAGGTGGATAAAGACGACCACATTGCTGTCCTGCAAATGTCCAATGGAGAGACACAGTATTACTTGGCCCAGGATGGGGCAGCCCATTGGAACCAACTTCCCCACTAATGAGTTGGCTAAAGCAATAGCTTCCTTAATTCAAACAGCCAATGGTGCCCTTAGAAGCCATATGGCCTTTGCAGGGTCCCTCAAGCAGAACAGATGATCAAACAACTAAAACATGTTAGCAACCTGCAGATAACAGAGGAGCACCTGGGGGACATCCAACAGGCAAAGCCCTTTATCTCTTCCCAAACACTGCTTGGGGGGTAAAGGAGGGCAAAGAAATCACCTTGCTAACATGAGAGGAGGAAACCACCTTAGGCAGGAAAAAAGGGACTGGACACAAGGTAATTCCCTGAGGCGAGAAAGATAGGAATGGATCCCGAAAGGAAAGCACTTGCAATTCAGTGATACGATGCACCAAAGTGACAGCCACTAAAAAGACTGCTTTCAAATGAAAGCTCCTTAAACATAGCCCTCTTCAAAGGTTCAAAGGGGGAGCGCATCAGGACTACAAAACTAGTATCAAATCCCATGGCATAACCACTGGATGAACTGGCAGTCACAGCAATCTTACCCACCAAAGAAAATGTGTCACATCCCAATGAGACGCGAGAAAGCAGACTGTCACTGGCTCCCGAAAGAAAGAAAGGGCAGCCACCTGAACTCAGAGGGAACTCAAGGCCAGACCCTTGTCAAATCCATCTTGCAAGGCGAGTACAGATGGCACCTTCACCCTTCAGGGCAAATTTTACAGAAATTACACCAGTTTTCAAACAGACACCAGACACAGACATAGGCCAAGGAAGTGGAACTATGCCTGGCCTTCAATGGTGTGCCAATAACCGCTGCAGAGTAGCCCTTTCATGCCAGGCAACGCCTCTCAAGGGCCAAGCCATAAGTGAGAAGGGAACTGGGTCATCCATGAGGACAGGCTCCTGTCAAAGTTGACCTCTCCGAGACCCCAGGCACAGAGGCTGAGACACCAGAAGGTGGATCAAGTTGGTGAAACATGGGCAATGAGAGCAATCCAGAACCACTAGAATCACCATCTGCAGGTGGGCCTCTATCCTCCTGAGAACTCACGTGTTCATGGCCCATGGAGGGAAAGACATAGAGAAGGGGAGAGCGGTCACGATTGGACCAGGGCATCTACCCCCCTGGACCTGCTCTCCCTCTGAATGAAAAAATAAGGGACCTTGGCATTCGATCCCCTGGCCATGAGGTCTGCTCCTGTGGGGCCCTGTATCCCACAAACAAGCCTAATTACCAATTATCACTAATATCCCATAAAGTCCAGAATCAAAAGTCGGTACAGGTGCAATCAGAGTCTTAGTTTATTAGATAACCGATGGACAGTGCAGGCAATAGAGAGGAGTGCTTCTATTGGGCACTAGGCACCTCCAGAATTTCTCCTCTCTCTCTCTATGGCTAACAAGACATTCCCTATATACATTTTTGTACTTCCGTGTACATGCATGTCTGTGATCATGTATAATTTCTCAATCTATGAGTTTGTGTCTCTCACTCCCCCCCATACCCCCACCTTCTTCGTTCTGAATACTTTTTTTCAAGATGTCCTAAGCACGAGATCCGGGACAGGCCTTTACTTCTCCCTGCCCTGTATACTTACCAAATTCTGTCAATACCATCTGCTTTCTTCAGGGCTCATTGACACTTTTGCCACATCGCTTCCTCTGCAACTGTCAGCTTGTGGTTTTTCTGGATGTAACTTATTCTTTCTTCAGCCTAGCATGCAAGCCTCTGAGCACGTCTGCACAGGGTTCTGCAACTTCAACTGCTGAATTTTTATATCTTTAACTTTTAATTGCCCACAGTTTAACAACATGGCTGACCTATATATTTGTAACTCATGAGGGATTAATGCAAAGGCCTGTGTATCCCAACACTCCCAGAACCCCCCTTTTGGGCCACTATGTGGTCAAAGGCCCGAGGGGTTAACTTCCACTCGCCCAGATCAAGCATTTGACAGCTAAAATAATTGGCCTGCACATACTCCTCTCCTGCAATGTGCTGAGCCGACAGGGCTTGCAAGAATAGCTCATCTCCTGCTCTACTCCCAGGCACTTGGTGCTGCCCTGGTGATTGACATATGCTACCGCAGTGGCATTGTCCAAAAGCACATGCACTATGCAGCCCTCAAGGAGACTCCAAAAGCTCATCGATGCTAACCATATGACCCTCACCTCAAGCCATTTGATAGTCTCCCAGGAACTATCTCCTCTGTAGTGTCTTGATGAGACAATGAGCACCCCAGCTGCCTAGGCTGGCATCCATTGCCATCTATGTCCAAGCAAGTGTTTCGAGTGGCATCCTCTGAAGCATCTTGTCGGGACAGGCCCACCAAAGGCAATTGTGCCACACTATCAGAGGAAGTGGGAAGTGATCCTCATAGTCCTGCAAGGGGACCAACATGTCAGCAATGTGCGCTGCAGCGGCCTCATGTATGCCCGTGCCCGGGGAACCAACTCCAGTGTTGCCACCATTGCTCCCAGCAATTGCAGATAATCCCAAGCTTGGGGAGCTGGACTTCTCTGAAATGTCCAAAGCTGGGTGAGGAATTTTTCCCAGCACTCTGCTGTCAGAAAGCGTAGTTGCTTACCTGTAATGGGGGTTCTCCATAGACAGCCAGGGGTATGCAGCCACACTCTGTTGATGAGGTCTCTGACTGAGCCAAGTGCCCAACTCTCCCTTGCTCAGAGAAGTCTTTTGGAGTTCTCTGAGCATGTGTGCACCTCCCATGTCAGTAAGCCTGCACTTTTCCCTCTCAACCTGTGAGTGCACTCATTCTGCTGCTCCTCACTACTTTTCCTCTCTTATCTCTCCCTACACCCCTCCTTCAAGGCCACTTTTGGATCCTGATCGTCCTATGCAAACAAGCATCCTTTTAGCTTTTGCCATCCCCTTTTCTACCTGTTTAGCTACTTTAAGATCGTCAGACACAAGCAAACTCAGGTCCCGCTCTTCTTTTGTGGACAGAAGTACTTCATTCCCTACAGTGTACCGCTCCCTTGGATTTGACCCTGCATTAGCGTTAAATCTCAGCTGCCAAATTCACGACCATTCTTCAAGCTTAACTAGATCCCTCCACATGTTTTCTATTCCTCCCTTTGTGCCTACTCTATTGCAGATTTTGGTATCATCTGCAAAGAGGCAAACCTTACCTGACAGCCCTTCTGCAATATCACTAACAATGATGTTAAAAAGGATCAGACCGATCCCTACGGCACACCACTGGTAACTGGTACCGGTGGTTCCATTGACACGGCAAGGAGGTGTGGGAACCAAGCCTGTCACGCCCACTGGGAAACAGTAAGGACTACCCAAGCTTTGTTGTCACATTCTTGACAAGGACTTGGGAAAGTAAAGAGAAGGGAGGAAACGCATAGAGGGTGACTCCAGGAGATAGCAAAGGTGTCATGTGCTAGTCTGTGCCTGCTGGGTCAAATGGAGCAAGAAAAGAGGACACGTTGCATTTTCCTCTGAGGCAAAGAGGTCTATCTCTGGGATGTCCCAAGTGCTGAAGATTGTGGAACAGTTGAGGTACCATTCGTGTGAATCCAGATGCCGGCTGAGGGAATCTGCAAAGTCGTTCTGATGTCCCAGCAGATAGGTAGCCTTGAGTGTGGTGCCCACAGCAACAGCAAAGTGCCAAAGGTGCACCACGTCCCTGCACAGATGGAGGGATCCTGATCCACCTTGTTTGTTGACATAAACAAAGTTGCCATTTTTTTCGGTTTGTACCAGTACAATCCTGTGAGTTACTCATGTTTGGAAGACTGTGAGAGCATAGAAGACTGCTCTGAGCTCAAGGACGTTGATATACAGTTTGCATTCCTGAGAGGACCATCTCCCCTGCATCGATAGGTACATAAGATGTGCCCCCCAGCCATAGGAAGAGGCATCAGACATGAGGACGAGACTGTGTGGGGGGAGCCTGGAAGGCCCTTCCTTGCTTCAAGTTGGCTAACATGGCCCACCACCTGAGAGACCAGTGGAGGTGTCCTGATGGGTTTCTGGGTAGAGGGATCTGGGCATGGAGCATCTGCAAATATTGACACCAAAAGAACTTGAGATGCCACTTCAGGGGGGGCGCAAGAAATGTCATGTGAGTGGGACAACATGGACCATCGCTGCCATGTGACCCAACAGCTGAAGAATCACCCTGACACATGCAACCTCATCAAAAGCATCGTATGTGGCTCAGATGATGTATTAGAGGGACTCCTGCAGCTTTTTTGATCCTGATCTACTTAGTCTCTTACCATTCCCCTAGATGTATCATCAGCTGTTGTGTTGTCTGTTTTGACTATATTGTAAACTCTGATAAGCAGGGACCGTCTTTTACATGTGTCTGTACAGTGCTGCATATGCCTTGTAGTGCTATACAAATGATCAGTAGTAGATTTATTTATTTAACATTTTATATACCACTTTTAGACCAAAACAGTTTACAGAGAACAGTAAACAAGCTCAAGTGCGTCACGGTTACAGAACATAAGGATACTGATACTGTAACTTGGAATTAACATAGTGAATGAGGATTAAGTTTGGAATAAGAGAGTGCTGTAGTTCATGCCTTATGGCGTTAGGTGATTTCGTCAGTCCCATAATGCTTGATGACGAGGTGGGTCTTTAGCAAGCTTTTCAGGTCCTTTGTTGTCTGAGCTACTCTTATGGGTTCTGGGAGTTCCATATTGAGTGTGCAAAGAGAATGAAAGCTCTGTTGGTTAGTTAGGTGCATTTTGTCTTGAGAGATGGGATAGATAGTAGGTTTTGGTTTATAGATCTTCTCAGTCTTGTTGTAGGGGCCCTTCTGATTAGAGAATCGAGACAGGGGGTTGATTGGTTGTGTATAATCTTGAATACTGTGTCACAACCTTGTGTTTTATTCTTTGGGCTATTGGAAGCCAGTGTAAGCTCTTGAGTGCAGGTGCTGATGTCTTCAAGTGCCTGTTACAATTCTAGTATTTTGCACCATTGGGAGTGGATGCAATGCATGTTTTTGGTAAACCCTGGTATAGTATGTTCCCACTGTCGAGGTATGGTGTGATGGCCTGGAAAGCTGTTCTGAAATCAGTGTGGTTAAGTAGTGGCCGTAGATGTTGGAGTGATCTCATCTTGCGGTATGCAGCATTAGCTGCCTTCTTGATGTGGGAGAGCATGTTAAAGTTTTTGACAAGGATTATACCAAAGTATTTGATCTACTATTTATTTAATTAACTAGGCTTATATACTGCTTTTCTATCAGTCAAAGCAGTGTACATTAAGCTTTATATATTTTCCCCTTATCTCTGAAGGGCTCACAATCTGTGTTTTTGTACCTGAGACAATGGATGGTTAAGTGGCTTGCCGAAGACCACAAGGAGCACCCATGGGACTAGAAATCCCAGTCCTTCTGGCCCAAGGTTGCTGTCCTCTAGAAGGATTCAAATCCCTGGCTCTCCAGCCCAAAGAAACTTGCCCCAACCACTAGGCCATTCCTCCCTCTTCTTTTACCATGATATATGACTGGTACAGCTAAATAAAATTGGGGAGGGGGGATGGTAAAGGAGGGATTCCTTGAGATTAGAAGCACTTTGGAGTTGTTGCTGTTCACTACCAAATTTAGCTTAGCAAGTCAGTCAGAAATAGTTGAACAGTCAGGGGTTTATGTGTGGAAGGGTGTGTAAAACATAACAACTGTGTATAAGTGAAAGTGTACTTTGAGTTTTCTTAGTAGGTTGCAGATAGCTTGGATGTATATATTGAAGAGAAGTGCTGATAAGGCTGAGCCAAACCTTGTGGGATACCCTGTTTTAGTATGAATAGGCTAGATAGCAGTGATCCAGTTTTGACCTGCTATTCTTTATCAGAGAAGTAGGATGTAAATCATTCCAGAGTGGTGTTGCATAGTCCTATTTCTTTTAGTCTTGATAGAGGTGTGAGATGGCAAATGGAGTCAAAGGCGGCACTGATAACGAGGAATACTGTTATGAAACCTTGCTGTGGTTTGTCAATGCCTTTGATGAGAGTGTCAAAGAGTGATGTAGAGGGTGTCCACACTGTGAAGAGGACGGAAGCCATGCTGTTGGGGGGTCCAGGGGTGCATGGGTGTCAATATGATCTTGTTGCTGGTGTTGAACCACTTTTTCTATAATTTTTTCTATGAAGAGGATGCTTGCTATAAGCCTATAAGAGCATGGCGTAGATTGGTCAAGTGAAGGCTTCTTTAGGATGGGTCTTTATTGAAGCTTGTTCAGGACTGAGGGTGGTAGTAGTAGTAGTAGAATTGAGGGTGATCCTCTGCCGCGGATTGAAAGGGGTCATCCAGCTGAAAAAGGAGGTCAGGGTGATAGTTTAGAATCTAAAGCTGGTGGGCAAGGATCCACATCGGTAGGAGGATACCATGGTAGGAGGTTTTGCCCATGGCATCCAGGGCTCAGTGCTCCTTACCCAGAGGTACAAGGAGCTGAGTTTTGGAGAGTTTGGCTTTCCTCAATGTCACTTCAGAAACCACCAACTATGTGACAGCTGGTGCTAGTCAAATCCAGGAGCTGAAAGGAACTTGTACTTCAGAGCCAGATGCCATGAAATGGCATGCACAGAGGACAGGTCTTCCGAAATGGAAGTATGCAGGTCTTGGAGGATCTGGTGAACGGTACAGCAAGTACCTCTTTGGGGGTACTGCAGGAGTTTAAGATGGACTAGAAATCTTGTTTATTAGCTGGAGTCTGGGAGTTGCCGAGTGCTAGAGCCCAGGAGATCTTTTGCAGGAATTTAAGGTAGGTATAGTCCTCCAACAAGTCCGGCTGGTCTGCCTCCAGTGGTGGTGGAGAGTGATTACCCCATGATGCGATGGATGCCTCGTCCCAAAGTTGGGGAGCAATGGGCAAAGAGCATGAGTCATGTTCCAGCAGTGGGGGCATGTGGCAGTCTACCAAGGGAGCTGGGAGACATAGCTTGTGCATTGTCAGAGGGGCTTGCTGAAGTGGGTGCCACTGTGTGGGGAGGGGGCCACTTCCAGAGTGGGTTTGGAGTAGGCTGACACTATCTTCAATAAACCTCCTCCTATAGGAGGAAAGAGCATAGAGTTTGGGCTGGGTGGCACAAGTTCTAGCACGACTGGTGACAGGGAGGACATATTTGAGAGTCTGGTGTCCTTTCTTGTGGGCCCCAGCTCTGGGTGCAGTGCATTGAGTGGTAGCATATCTGTTAAGTTGAGCAGCTTGCTCCAGGGGAGATTTTCACTTGGTTGTCTCCCTGGAGCCTTTGTGATTAGATTTTGTTCTTATACTATGCCTCCGCCCCATGGTCAAAATGGCTGCTGTGCAGGGATCATGAGGTAGCATGGTGAAGATGGCAGAGTCCAAGAGGAGGCGACATGAAAGTGCTGGTGTGCTTATCCCTTATGCCAGCACTGGGAGAAAGTTTGCCTCTGTTGCCCCGCTGTCCAGTGCATCCCTGATCGGGCACTGCCTGGGCCCAATGGGATCGGGTCTGAGGCAGCGAGTTCTTCACATGCAGTGGAGATTTCAGCAACAGAATATGCCTGCATGTCTCCAGAGAAACACTTCGCCCAACAGAGCATTGAAGTGAGCCTTGGGAAACTCCAAGGACTACGAATAACCCAGAGAGAGTTCTTCCTGTGATTGACCATCCAGCCAAACTACTCGAGAAACTCTAGAACACAATCCACCAATCTGAGGGCCTCAGCTCAGATTAGTCACCTAAATATGGGTGCAAACGCCCTTGTGGCAAAATCCTACAGCCACTACCACAATGACCTTCAAAAAAGTCCTAGGACTGGCTGCCAAACCAAAAGGCATAGCACAAAACTGGTACTGCTCACTCAAGGCTGCAAAACACAGAAAACACTGCTGATCTTCTCGGATGGGAATATGGAAGTACACCTCCTCCAAACCCAGCAAGACGAGAAACTCCCATGAGCAAACCAACTTGATAACAGAGCGCAGTGTGTCCATGCAAAACCAAGCAACTCTCAAACAGCGGCTCACCCCTATGAGATAGAAGATGAGTCAGAAGGAACCATCCCTTCTTTGGCATGACAAGTAGATGGACTACCTTCCCCTGCCTTTCTTCGAAGGAGGCACCGGAAGGGTAGCCTGAAGTTTGAGAAGGCATGGCAAGGTCTTATGCACCACCACCACCCTTTGGCATCGGAACCACAAGGGGAGGCCATAAGAGTCCAGAATCAGCATTGTGCACGAGGACATATCCTTTATGAATGATATCCACAACCCAAATATCCTGTGGTGGTGGGGGGGGGGGGGGGCGCCCATTCATGGGAAAAAAAAAAAAAATAAGACAGTGGTTCATTTGTGGCACCTCAGAATGGGACTCATGCCAGTCAATGAGGGGGGTGGGAGGAGGAAGAGGGCTTACTGGCAGAAGAGGATGGAGCATCCCTAGACCGCCAGACTCTGCAAAAGGGCTGCAATTTTGACGTTGAGCCAGAGAAGTTTACCAGCTGGATCCAGAATGATAGCTTCGCCAGTCCAACTCCTCCAGCCCTTGAATTGAAGAAGTATTATGCAGTCCTGGAAGTGGAGGTGGTGAAAGCATCCCAGGTAAGGGAAGAACCAGAGTTCAAACATCCCAAAGTTGCAGAATCAGTCACTACAAGGAAGCAAAGAGTAGTGGTGATTAGTGACTCTCTTCTGAGGGGTACTGAGGCATCCATCTGCAGACCAGACTTGATGTCCAGAGAGGTATGCTGTCTGCCAGGTGCCAAAATCTGAGAAGTTATGAAGAGTTTGCCGAGACTCATCAAGCCTACTGACTATTACCCGATGTTGATCATCCATGTTGGCACAAATGATGCTGCCAGGTATCTCTCTTAGCGTATCAAAAGTGACTTCATGGCTCTGAGTCAGAGGCTGAAGCAGATAGATGCTCAGGTGGTGTTATCTTCAATCCTCCCTGTTGAAGGTATAGGCAGAGGCAGAGAAACTTGCATCCTGGAGATGAATGCATGGAAGGTGTCATCAAGAACGTTTTGGTTTCCTGGACCATGGGATGATGTTCCAAGGGCTGCAGAGATGGCATTCATCTGTCCAAGAAGGGTCTTCAGTAGCAGACTGGCTATCCTACTGAAGAGGGATTTAAACTAGATTCGTTGGTGATGGGTGAAGAAAGCCCTCTGGTAAGTGAAACATTAAATACCTTTATAGAAATGGGTAAAAGGGGTGACATCTGGAAAGGGGCTGGTATAAATGCTTGTAGCATGGGAAATAAGATCCCAGATGTTGAGGCTTTAATGGGAGAGGCTGACTTGGATTTAGTGGCTGTTACAGAGCCATGGTTCACAGACAGCCATGACTGGGATGCAATTATACTGGCTATACTTTATTCAGAAAAGACAGGATAGGAAGAAGGATAGGAGGAGTGGCACTATATGTAAAAAATAATATTGAAGTTATAGAATTACAGGACTTAAATGGGAGAGAGGAGGTACTGTGGGTTAAACTAGAAAGATGGAAAGAGAAATCCATTTGTATTGGCATGATATACAGACCTTCACAGGGAAAAGAAGTGGACAGAGATTTAATAGAAGACATACGCAGCATTGTCAGGAAAGGGGAAGTGCTACTGATAGGGGATTTCAATATGCCAGATGTTGATTGGTGCATCCCTGCTGCAATGTCATCTAGAAGTTAGGAGATCCTGGATTCTTTACAAGAAACTTTATTCAGGCAACTGGTAACAGAACCCACACGTGAAGAGGCCATACTGGACTTGATGCTTACCAATAGTGAAAGTGTTTCTGATATTATAATGGGAGATCATCTCGCATCCAGTGCTCACCAGATGGTGTGGTTCAGTATTAGGACTCAAGCGAGGGTCCTAGACTGTAGGAAAACTAACTTTGCCAAGATGGGCCAATAGCTCAAGGAGTCATTAGCAGGATAGGAATAACTGGGAGATGTAGAAAAACAATGGGCAAAACTGAAAGGGGATATATTTTTTTTCATATTTTCAATTTTTATTAGAAACAGCGTTTAAACAAAGCCAGACACACACAACCAAAACATACCAATAATACAACCAACATGGCCCCCGCAAGCCCCCCCCCTCATATTTTATCCCGCTAAAATCCCATACCGTATTTACCTCCAACCTCGTTCAACCACCCACCTTGCACAGGCCTTATACAGTTGCTATGTTTAATACTCACATGCTTTAAGACCCCATACTAACCCTCCCCTCCCCTCCCAGCTAATCAGTGAATACCCACACCCATACCCTCCATTACAAACCACTCCCTTACTCCAACCCCCCACCCCCGTACCCCCCCCATTACAAACCACTCCCTTACTCCCACTCCCCCTTCCCAACCCCCCACCCTCTCTATCCCAGCCCCAGGACATGACACAACCTTCCCCATGCCTTATTGAACCTCTCCCCCTTCTGCTTTCTGATAGCCGTAAGTTTTCCATAAGGACAATTGCCTTCAGTCTGGTCTCAAACTGTTCCAGACCCGGCATCACTTTTTGCTTCCACGCCCTAGCCACCACCCCCCACGCTGCACATAAACAGGCCAGTACCATTTTACCCCCTTGTTCCTCCCACCACGCTAGTAAGCAAATAGTCAGAACTAGGTCCACCTCCATCCCTAAATTCCCCTTAATCCACCCCAACACCATCCTCCAATATGCTTGAGCTTTGCTACAACTCCACCATATATGCCAGAAAGTCCCCCTCTCCCCACACTCCCTCCAACACAAATAAGAGGCCCCAGGATACATCTGACTCAATCTTTCCGGTGTATAATACCACCTCATCATCACTTTGTAGCAATTCTCTTTGATTCGACTCGCACTTGGACCTCGCCTTATTTGATCCCAAATCACTTTCCAATCCGTATCCGCCAGGGTCTGCCCCAGGTCCTTTTCCCACTCAACCATATACCTATGCTTCCCAACCCCCTCACCCCGACCCCTTTATATAGGCCAGAAATCAACCCCCTCGTACCCCTCTTGCCAAACCAAACAGCCTCCAATCTAGACACCTCCCCTCCCAGACCTTCCTTCCTCAACTCTTTTAAAAGAAAGGATCGCACCTGCATATAGGCAAACCTATCCCCTTCCCCCAACCCAAAGTCCTTACTCACCTCCTTAAAGCTCTTTAACGCTCCCTCCTCAATAAGCTGCATTCCAGCCCTTTCTCCCGCCAGTTATCAAACCATCCTCCCTCCCACCCTGGTTGAAAAGTATGCCACCCCTCCACAGGGTCATGACTGAAAACCCCGTGCCCCTGGCAGAAATCTCCGACTCCCTCACTTTATCCCAGATCTTCACTACCTGCCGCATTGCTGGGGTCCCATCCCCAAGCTCCCCCCTCCTTCCTTTCGACGCCCATACCTCCCCCCTCTGACCTGAAGTTTCTCTAAACTGAACCACGGCTTCTCCTCCCTGCCATCCCTCCAACCCAAAACATGTGTCAATTGGGCCACTCTATAGTAATCTCTCACATTGGGAACCCCCAACCCTCCCTCCTCTTTGGCAGCATACATCACTGCTCTTGCAATGCGTGGGGGGCCTTCTTTTCCAAATGTAGCTAAACAACTTCCTTTGCAAAGGCCGTAGTGTGCTCTCTGGTACCTCCACCGGTAATACTTGAAACATATAAAGTAGCAGAGGTAAGACATTCATTTTTAATACCGCTATTCTGCCCACCCAAGAGATTTCCAATCACATCCAACCCTCCAAATCTTTGCAAATCTGCCCTATTATCCGCGGGTAGTTTGCCTGGAACAGCTCCTCATATCATTCAGTTAATCTCATCCCTAAGTACTCTATCGAGTGACTTACCCACTTCAATAGGAACAGCCTCCTCCGCATCTCTTCCCTCCCACGACTCAGCCTCACTTTCATCACTTCAATTTTATCTATATTCATTTTAAAGCCCGAGAGGGCCCCGTATCTCTCCACTTCGCCCATCACCTCTAGTAGAGTCTCCCCAGGGTTACTTAAATACAGAAGAATATCAGCATATAAAGAAATTTTATGATGCTGGTCTCCACTAACCAAGCCGGTTATCTTTCCATTCACCCAAATACTTTCTGCAAACGGCTCCACCACCAATGCAAATAGTAACGGGGATAGTGGACACCCCTGACGGGTCCCCCGCCCAAGCTCAAAAACTCTCAAGTGCCTGCCATTGATTTTAATCCGTGCTCTTAGGCCCGCATACAAACCTTGTACCCACCTCAAGAAGTTAGTCCTACACCCCACCTTCTCCAGTACTTTCATTAGGAACCCCCAATGCACCCTATCGAAGGCTTTCTCCGCATCTATGGACATCACTAAAAAATCCCCGTGATCCTGTCTGGCCTCCCCTATCACCTCTATAGCCCTCTTAATGTTATCCCCCACCTGTCTCCCCAAAATAAATCCCACTTGATCCACCTTAACTATCCACCGCGCCAAACGCTCCGCAAGGATCTTAGCCAGAATCTTTACGTCCACGTTAAGGAGCGAGATAGCCCTGTAGGAACTGCAACTCGAGGGGTCCTTCCCCGGTTTCAATAAAATCGTAATCCCCGCCATCAGCATATCCCGTGATAACTCCCCCCCTGGACATAAAATCCCATTAAAAACCCTCACTAAAAGATCCCCCACTTCTTCCACAAAGACTTTATAGAACAGTCCCGACAGACCATCTAACCCTGGGGCCTTCCCACCAACCAACCCCTTAACTACCCTCTCTATCTCTGTTCTTGTAATCGGAGCCTCCAAGTCCCCATGAGCCTCCTGCAGGAGACTTCGTAACTCCACCCCCTCCAAGTAACCCATAATATCCCCCTCCCCCACCCCCTCCTCCCCTTTATATAACATCCTATAAAACTCCGTAAACTGTTCCCGAATCTCTTCCTCCCCCCCCCAACACATGGTGCCCCCCTCCCCTTAATTTGATAGATTACTGCTGCCCCTTTTTGCTGCTTTAACCTCCAAGTTAACAATCTTCCCGCCTTATCCCCATGCTCATACAGCACCTACCTAGCCCTCTGTAATGCAAAATCTACCTTCGCCATCTGCAAAGCTCAGAGCTCTTCCCTCACTTTCCCCATCGTTTCCCTATCCTTCTGCGCACCTGATTCCCAGAAGATTGCCTCTGCTTCACTCAACGCCACCTCCAACTCCTCCTCCCTCCTTCTCCTGGCCCCCCACATCACCAACCTCCCTCGCACCACTGCTTTCAGCCCCTCCCAGACCGTTACCTCAGCCACCTCTCCCGTATCATTAAAGCGCAGATATTCCTGTATAACCTCTGACATCTTCCACAATTCTCACATCCTTAAGTAGGCTCTCATTCATCTTCCAAAACACCGTTCCACTCTTCCCCTGTCTGCGACAGCGTATCTCCACTGCACTATGATCCGTCCATCCTACCACCTTGATATCCCCCTCCTCCACCTCCAGCATCCACTCCTTATCCATGAGAAGCATATCTATCCTACTCCAACTACCCTGTGGATTCGAGAAGAATGTGAACGCTCTCTCCACGCATCCACCAGGTTAAATTGTTTCATCAATCACCACAAGCCTTGCCTATTCCTACTCTCCCCGCCATCTCCCTTGTGTGCCCTATCCACTCCCAGGTCCAAAACCACTTTGAAGTCCCCCCTCCCACCACCAGCTTCCCCCCTCCTGCCCCTTCGATCAACCTCCCTCCAAAAGCCCTTCTGACTCCCGTTCGGGCCATACACCACCACAAGCACTACATCCTCTCCCCCAATTTCCCTCTTATCCCCACCACCCGCCCCTCTTCATCTTTAAAACTGCCCTCAACCTGGATCCCACTTCCATGCCTCACCCATATGGCCACCCCCCCCCTTCTTTACCCCCACCTTATTGCAAGAATAATACTGGTCCGGATAGTGCCGGTTTTTCAACCTACCCACATCCCGGCTGCGCAAATGAGTCTCCTGCAGCATCACCACATCCCATTGAAAACCTCCACACCTCCCTTGCCAACATACTGCGTTTCGCTAGGGAGTTCAGGCCTTTGACATTAACAGTGCCTACACGCAGCATTGATCGTGTCCTCCCCCCTCTCCATCCCCCCAATTGTGCCATCAGTCCTCTCCCCCCTCTCCTTCCAAGACATCTTGTCCTCTCCCGACACCCCGTACACCAATCCACACCAATCTCCCCCACTAGAAGCCCCACCATAGCCAAACACACCCACACATTACCAACCCCCTCCTGGTCCCCAGTCTCTCACTCGGGTGGTTAGAGTAGCATCACTCCACCTCCCGATGCTCATAACCAGTCCAAACTCTCCACTCTCCCTCCTCAGGTAGCTGGTGAGGGCGTTGCTCCTTGCCGCTCTCTGGCCAGCCACTGTAACCTCTTCCCCTTTTCTCCTGCTCGCTCCTGTGGGCCCTCTTCACTGCAATCGTGGTGGCCTGTGTTCCAGATACTTCCCCCAGCTGTAAGATATGGCTGCACAGTTTTTGCACTACTACAACACAGTCTTTATGGGCGTCCTCCTCTGGCACCGCCCAGATGCGCAAGTTATTCCGTCGAGCTCTATCCTCAAGCTCCTCCAACTTCTCTTGCATCTCCACTTGCTGCTCCTGCAACCGACTGTGCTGCAGTGTGACTTCACGCACCTCCACTGCACAGGCCTCCACGTGGCTCTCAAGGTCTTCCACTCTCTGGCCCAGGGACCCTACTTTTTGAATCGCAATCAGAGTCTCCTTCACCTCCTTCCTCATAGCTTTAATTTCGCCCTGCATATCGCTTTTAAAGGCATTCAGCCATTTCTTTAGCGACCGTTCACCGCAGTCCTCTGCTCCCTCCTCCTCCAAACTCCCAACAGCGGCCTCCTCTGCAAACCAGCCGACTCCGCAGCCTCTTTCCGCGCATATGGGGATTGGATGTTGGCCAGCTTTTTCTTCACTGCCATCGCCATGGTGTTCACTCTCTGCCCTGCCACTTTGTTTTCACTTGGGGCACCGCTTTTTCACCTCAATCTCAGGATTCGGACGGAGCTAGGCTTCTATGCTGCCATCAGCTCCGTGACATCACCGGAAGTCTGAAAGGGGATATTTTAAGGGCAACCAACCTTTTTGTTAGACTGGTAAATAACGGTAAAAGGAAAAGGAGGCTGCTATGGTTCTCAAAAGAAGTAGCTGAAAAGGTGAATTAAAAAAGGGAGGCCTTCATGACATACAAACAAACAACCACAAAGAGAGGAAGACAGGCATCTATATTTGGAAAGACTTAAGAGGCTGGCAAAGCAGTCAAGAAAGCAAAGATACGGACTTCCGGTGATGTCACAGAGCTGATGGCAAGTGTGTAGCCAAGCTCCATCCAATTCCCACATAAATAGAGATATAAAGGTGATCCCCACCTAACAAAGTGGACAGGAGACAGGCACCCTCCTTTGCACAGAAGAAACTGGTGGATTTTCAGTCCGCGTACATGTGGAAAGAAATGGCAGCAGTGGAGGAGTCGTGAGGCCTGGAGGAGGCTGGTGCTCCAGGGACCTCAGAGGAGGGGGGCCTGGATATGAGACACAGTGAAGGGCTGAATATTAGAGCGTGGCTGCAGGCGTTCAAAGTGGAAATGCATGCGGAATTGAAAGCGATGAGAAGGGACTTGAAACGCTGATCACCATACAAAAAGACTTACACGGTTTAAGACAGCGAGTGGAAGACCTGGAAGGCTACATGGAGCAGTGTGAAGGAATGGTTAGGAAAATGGCAGCTGACTAGTGTACAGTATAGGCCCAACAGGAGGATATGCATGAAGAGATGGAGGATCCAGCCCGGCAGAGTAATCTCCGAATTCAGGGGGTGCCAGAGAGAGGCGCATAAAGACTGTGTGGGGGTAGTGCAGCGCTTATGTGCACATATATTGAGAATGGCTGAGGAGGATGAAGGCCGAGCGGCAGTAGTGGGGATTGAGCGAGCACACTGAAGTCTGGGACCTAGGAGGGAGAAGCAAGAGATCTCATTGTGTGTATGAGCAGCTACCCCATAAAAGAAAACCTTTTGTCTATAGCCCATAAATACCAGCAGATCGTGTGGGAGAGCTGTGAAGAAGAAATATTTAATGATCTCTCCAGGGGCACGTTGGAAAGGCGGAGGAACTTGGAGGTTACAGCCTACTTGAGAGGAAAAGGTCTGCGGGATAGATGGCTGTTCCCATTTGAACTTTTGATGACTATAAATGGGGTGTCCCAGAGGGTGAAACTAGCGGAAAAAGCATGGGCTGTATTGCAAGAGCTGGGAGGCGAGAACCTACCTAGGACATCGTAGAGAGCAGGGACCATGACAAGTAAAGGCGCTGATGGCAAGATACCAGCAACTTTGCATTAGCAGCGAGTGATGGAGAATGGAAAGAGACTGAAGAGACTGTCGCAAGAGAAGAGGACATCGCCAGCTGAAGAGGATATGTGAGACAGTTGACCAGAGATGGGGAGAGAGGAGGTGGTCACCAGGCCTGGGGCAATAGGGCCCTCTGGGACACTGGACTTATAGGGCATAAAGGGGAGAGTCAATGTGGTAGGGGGAGGGAAGGGGTTAATGGGTAGGGTATGGGGAATGGGGCTGAGAGGTGGGTGGTGGGGGAGGGGAAGAGATTTTTGGAGGGAAGGAGGGGGGAAGGTGGTGTCTGATTTGCACAGGACAGGGATAGGGGATTGGGAAAGATAATGGGATAGGACAGGTCACATACAGAAGAGCAGAAGGGGGAGAGGGTGTAGGTGGTAGGAGGGGGAGGGAGGGGTGAGACATCATAAGAGGGAAAGGGGGGGGGGGGGAGGGAATAGGAATATGTTGCGGATAAGGTCAATAAATGTTAAGGGTTTGAACTATCCGGAGGCACAGAAGAATCACTGGGATTCTAGTACAAGAAACACATCTGAGGAGACAGGATATAGGGCGGATGAAAAATAGGCGATTCCCGGATCAGTTTTATTCTAGCAATAAGGACAGGACAAAGGGGGGGAGGGCTCAGGGATTCAAGTGAAAGACAGCTTTAAGGATTTAGAGGGGAGAATAGTGGGGATAAAAGGGCAGATGGGAACAGAGGATTTTATTATTGTGTCAGTGTATGGGCCTAATGGTAATCAGGTTTCCTTTTGGAAGGGGATGCAACAGTTGCTGGAGGGGGAAATTCAAGGGAAGCTCATTGTTGGGGGAGAATTTAATGTAGTGTTAAACCTAGGGGTTGATAGGGATTCGGGTGGGACAGAAGGAGGGGGGAGGAATAGAAGAGGATTAAGACAATTGATGCAACAGTATCATTTGGTAGACTCCTGGAGAGAACTGCATCCCATGGGGAGGGAGTACACCTTTTTCTCAGCACCTCATAATAGCTGGACCAGGATTGACATATTGGTGGATAAGGAGTGGATGTTGGAGGTCACTGATGGCAACATAGAGCCGATCGTATGGACGGACCATGGGGCGGTGGAGGTGGGAACTAGAAGGCAGAGGCAAGGGGGGACCAAATTTTGGTGACTGAATGAGAGTTTACTTAAGAGTAAGGAGGTAGTGGTAGATATAAGGTAGGCTATAAAGGAATCTCTCTCCTTTAATGATACCAGGGAGATGTCAGAAGTGACGCTGTGGGAGGGGCTGAAAGCTTTTATTAGGGGAAGATTCATCTAGAGTATGTCGTTTCCCCAGTTCAACCCAAGTTTTTCTACCCTGTTTTATGTAAGTCCAGTATGGTTCTCCTTACTCATGGACAAAGTTTCCGTTATTTGTAAACCAAGCTGATTTGAAGAGCGCGGTATAGAAAAGACTTTAAATCAATAAATAAATTATGTGGGGGGCAAAAAGGAAAAAGGCTAGGCAACAAGAGGAAGAGCTGGGTAAATTACTTAAAGAGGCAGAGCTGCAGTGTCAGAGGACGGGGGCATGGAGGGAGAGGAGGGAGGTGGAGAGGTTGCAGGGGGAGTTGCAAGCATTACAGGTGGAGCAAATCACATTTGCATTGTGACAAGTAAAACAGATGTATCATAAATTTGATAATAAAGCTGGTAAGTTGTTAGCACGTAGGTTGAGGCAGAGAAAGGTAGCTTTGACGATATATCAGATAAAGGGGGATAGAGGGGAGACATGTAGGGAGGAAAAGGATATTAGAGAGAAATTTCAGCAGTTTTATCAGGACTTGTATAGGAAGGAGGGAGGGAGGGATAGGGGAAGATCAGATTCAAAGATATTTGGAGGAGGTTGACTTGTTGTCGCTTCCAGAGGAGGCACAAGAGGGTTTGGAAGTTAAAATTATGGGAGAAGAGGTGGGGAGGGTGGTAAAGTCTGGTGGGTGGGAAGGCCCCAGGATTAGATGGGATACCGGGGAGCTTCTATAAGATATTTGTGGGAGAGATAGGAGGTATTCTAGGTAGGGTTTTTAACAGAATACTGGAGGAAGGGAGGGGGGAACTGTCCCTGGGTATGTTGATGGCAGGGATTACCATTTTACCAAAGCCAGAGAAAGATCCTATGAGTTGTAGTTCATACCGACCAATTTCGCTACTTAATGTTGATGCGAAGATATTGGCGAGACGGTTGGCCCTGTGGTTAACGGGAGTGATAAAGGAGGATCAAGCGAGGATTATTATGGGGAGGCAAGCAGCGGATAATATCAAAAGGGCGGTAGGGGTGGTATGGGAGGCGGAACAGGGGAAAGAAGACTCTCTTGATGTCAATTGATGCTGAGAAGGCCTTTGATAGGGTACACTGGGAGTTTTTAATGAGGGTGCTGAAGAAAATGGGGTGTGGGCCGAATTTTGAAAAATGGATAAAGGGGCTTAATGTGGGGCCACAAGCACGAGTTAAAATTAATGGGAGTTATTCAGGGGACTTTGGGTTAGGGCGAGGGACCAGGCAGGGGTGACCGATGTTACCCTTGCTATTTACAATAGTGGAAGAGCCATAAGCGGAAAGGATAAAGGCAAATGACAAGATCCATGGATTGGAAAGGGAAGCTCATCATAAGATCTCCTTATATGTGGATGATATCTTACTGTATATTAGCAAGCCACAGGTGTATCTACTGGAGGTGATGAGGGAGGTGGAAAGGTTGGGGGGGGGGGGTGTTGGGATTCAAAATGAATGTCGACAAGATGGACATGCTGAAGGTTAAGGGGGCTAAGGAGGTGGAAGAGCAACTGAAAAGGTACTATCCCTTGAGATGGGTTAGGAGATCCTTGAGCTATCTGGGGGTGCAGATCCTGGCAAGGTATGAGTAATTGCATAAAGTCAATTATCTGAGAATTGTCAGATAAATTAATAAAGACCTGGGGGGTGGATGAGGTATGAAAACTCTTGGCTAGGGAGGATAGCGGGGGTTAAAATGAATATTTTACCACGATTGCTATACCTATTTCAGGCTCTACCAGTAGGTATCCCGGAGGGCGTGATGAGGGCGTTGCAAAGAAAGGTTTTTCAATATATCTGGAAAAGGAAACCTCCAAGGATAGCGAGGGAGGTTATGTATGGCCCTAAAGAGGAGGGTGGGTTAGGTGTTCTTAACCTGGGGGATTATTACAGAGCAGCTCAAGTAAGACATGTGATGGACTGGAGATCTAGTAAGGGAGTGAAACCCTGGGTGAGGCTAGAAAGGGCAAGGGTGAAGGGTGGAAGGTTGGAAGCATGGCTATGGGCACCTAGGGCGGAGCAGAGGGAAATGGGAATAGGTACACCAGCTATGTGGCAGGGGTATGGGATAAGGTGCGTGTACAGGATATTAAAAATAGGGGGAGTGGGTTATCGTTGACAGCGTTGAGAGGGTGGAAATCCTTTCAACCAGGCTGGGAAGGAGGATGCTTTGATGGAGTCGCAAGGGGTTGGAATGTTACTATCAGTTGGTAGAGGAAGGAGAGTTGCAGGATTTTGAGGCACTACGGAGGGAGTATGGGATGGACGATAAGGACAGGTTTGCATACTTGCAGATGGGTTCTTTCTTAAAGGGGGTTTTGGGGAAAGAGGGTTTGGTAAGGGATGTTTCCATAGTGGAGGAGGTGTGGTATGGGAAGGCGAGCACAAAAGGGCTGATTTCAGCATTATATAAGGGAGTAAGGGGACAACAGGAAGGGAAATGTTGGTACATGGAAGCGTGGGAGCGGGATATAGGAAAGATGATGACAAGCACAGATTGGATGCGGGTGTGGAATCAGGTGAAGGCGGCACCGTGGTCGAGTAGTATACAGGATAAAACTGTTATAAAATTTTGTTTAGGTGGTATTATACACGAGAGATTGCACAGAATATGTCCAGGGGTCACACCATTGTGTTGGCGAGAGTGTGGGGTCCTTCTGGCATATCTGGTGGGGGTGTCATAAGATTCAGGTGTACTGGGGTAGGATTAAGAAGTGGATTCAGCAGAAGCTGGGGGTACAGGTGGATATCACACCGGGGAGATGGTTATTATCAGAGGGGGGGGGACAACAAAGGATGAGGGGGAGAATGGTAATGGCCTGCCAATGTGCAGCTAGATGTGAAACTAGCAGCAGCATGGAAACAGAAGGAGATGCCTGGTATGGAGAAGTATGAGAGGAGACTGCGGTATATAGTGCTCATGGAAAAGTTAACAACGGCGAGGAGGGAGAGGATAGCGTAGTTACTCACCTGTAACAGGTGTTCTCCAGGAGCAGCAGGAATCAGTCCTCACTTATGGGTGACGTCAGCGCCGACGGAGCCCTCACGGAGCAATTTTCCCCAGCTTTCAAAGAAAGCCTTTGGGAATTGCAGCGCGCATGCGCGGTCATCTTCCCGCCCGAGGGTGCCATCTTAGCCAGTCAGATGACATAGCTAAAAAAGACAGCATAAAAGTATTTGCAAAACATAAGCAGACGAGTGCAACTCCAAGGGGAGGAGGGAGGGTAGTGAGGACTGATTCCTGCTGCTCCTGAAGAACACCTGTTACAGGTGAGTAACTACGCTTTCTCCAGGACCAAGCAGGAAGTCAGTCCTCACTTATGGGACTCCCAAGCTCAAGGCTACCGGAGACCCTAAGCACAAAAATGAGCTCCCTGTAGCTCAGCAGCACAGAAGGAAAGAATCTTCGCTGAATTATCACCCACCGGTAGCCCACAACCGGGATGGAGGGTAGGAGTTGCTCAGACCTCAAAGAGATTACGGAGGACTGCCTGTCCGAAAGCACTGTCCCTGCGGGACTCCCTCTCGAGACAGTAATGGACCGCAAAAGTCTGGCTCGAAGACCAAGTAGCGGCCCGGCAGATGTCTGCCAGCGGAACAGAGCGGAGGTAAGCCACTGACGTAGCCTTTGCCCGAACGCAATGAGCCGTGACTCGACCTTCCAAGGAGAGTCCGGCTGCCCCATAAGCCCAAGTGATACAGTCCGCAACCCAGATGGACAGAGTACGCTTGGAGACCGGGAGTCCCAATTTATTGGGGTCAAAAGACACAAAAAGCTGAGCAGCTTTACGGTGCTCCCGTGTACGGTCAAGGTAGAAGTTCAAAGCCCTTCTACAGTCCAGGGTATGGAGGACCGTTTCAGCTCGGCTGGAGTGTGGTCTGGGAAAGAAGGTTGGAAGTACCACCTCCTGATTGATATGAAAAGGGGAGACCACTTTTGGAAGAAATTTTGGGTGAGTCCGTAGGACTACCCTATTTTTGTAGAACCGAGTGTAAGGGGGATCAGACACGAGGGCCTGCAATTCACTTACGCGTCTAGCGGAAGTGAGGGCTATCAAGAACAGTGTTTTCCAAGACAGAAAACGAAGAGAACAGGTAGCCATAGGTTCAAAAGGCGGACAGGTGATCCGCTGCAAAACCACATTCAGGTCCCAGTCAGGCGCTGGAGGGCGCAGAGGTGGTTTAAGAAGGAGACCTCGGAGAAACCTCGCTACGAGAGGGTCGCTGGAGAGAGGTCTACCATCCACCGGCACATGATGCACCGAAAGAGCACTGAGGTGAACTTTGACGGAGTTGGACTTAGGTCCCAGATTAGAGAGGTGTAGCAAGTACTGCAAGATCACCGACACCGGGCAGGAGAAGGGATCCTGAGACTGTTGGGTACACCAGACAGCAAAGCGACGCCATTTAAGGGCGTAGCATTTGCGGGTAGAAGGCCGTCGCGAAGCCAGGACGACCTCCTCCACCTCTGCCGGCAGGAGAAGGGGAGCAAGGACTACCCTCTCAGCAGCCAGGCCATGAGGTTGAGAGACCTGAGGTTGGGGTATAGCAGAGACCCCTGATCCTGAGTGAAGAGATCCAGCTGTACCCCCAGAGGGAATGGATCCTCCACCGCTAATTGCAGTAGGAGCGGAAACCACGGCTGTCTGGGCCAGCGAGGGGCCACCAGGATCATGAAGGCTTTGTCTCGGAGAACCTTGAAAAGAGTCCGAGAGACTAGCGGGATGGGAGGGAAAGCGTACAGAAGGTTCCCCGACCATGAAATTAGAAAAGCGTCCGCCGCAACCCGAAGGGGGTGTGGCTGACGAGAGCAGAAGCGAGGAAGCTGCCGGTTGTGAGGACTGGCAAAGAGATCCACCGTGGGGAGACCCCACTTTAGGAAGAGCTTCTGAACTACCAAGGGATCCAGACGCCACTCGTGCGGCTGGAGGATCCTGCTGAGTTTGTCCGCCAGGCAATTCTCTTGGCCCGGGAGATAAACTGCCTTGAGGAGAATGCCGTGACTGACGGCCCAAGAGCAGAGCTTCTGTGACTCCCGGCAGAGGAGGAAGGAGCCCGTGCCCCCCTGCTTGTTCACGTAGAACATGGCAACTTGATTGTCCGTCTGGACAAGGACGGACTGGTGGGAAGTCAGGTGGGAGAAAGCCATGAGAGCCAGGCGGATCGCCCTGAGCTCCAGGAAGTTGATCTGCTGAGCAGACTCCCACGTGTTCCAGAGGCCCTGAGTACGTGCCTCTTGGCAATGCGCTCCCCAGCCCAGGAGGGATGCATCCGTGGTTAGCACCCGGGTCGGCTGAGGCGACTGGAAAGGCATTCCGAATATCAGGTTCGGCCGCCGAAGCCACCAGCGGAGAGACGAGATCAGCGGCTCGGAGACGCGCACTAGGTCTGCTAGGCCGCCTGTGGCTTGACGCCACTGCTGGCGGAGACACCATTGAGCAGGCTGCATATTCAGGCGGGCATTGGGGGTCACATGGACGGTGGAAGCCATATGGCCGAGTAGTCTCAGGAAGCGCCTGGCGGAGACCAGGGGCTGGCTGCGAAAACGGTCAGCTAGGTCCATGAGTCGTTGAGCCCTGTCGAGCGGTAGGTACGCTCGTGCCTGAGGAGTGTGGAGCCTTGCGCCGATGAACTCGAGATCCTGTGAGGGGAGCAAAGTGGACTTTGCGAAATTTATAACAAAGCCCAAGTACTGCAGAAGAGTCACCGTGCGGCGTGTGGCGCTGGTAACCTCCGGAGCGGACGCCGCTCTGATGAGCCAGTCGTCGAGGTACGGAAAGACATATAGGCCGTGAAGCCGGAGATGGGCTGCCACCACTGCGAGACATTTTGTGAAGACTCGCGGCGCGGAGGACAGGCCAAAGGGCAGTACTCTGTACTGGTAATGATTTCCTGCCACCACAAACCTTAGGTATTGGCGGTGGCTTGGGTGGATGAGGATGTGCGTGTAGGCATCCTTTAGATCCAAGGAGCATAGCCAATCTCCCTGCTGGAGGTAGGGCAGAAGGATTCCAAGGGTAAGCATTTTGAACTGCTCCCGCACAAGGAACTTGTTGAGGTTGCGCAAGTCCAGGATGGGTCTGAGGCCCCCTGTTCTCTTTGGTATTAGAAAATACCTTGAATAAAAGCCTTGACCTCTCAGGTGGTGTGGCACCGGTTCCACCGCCTGTTCCTGTAGAAGACCTGCTAACTCCTGAAGGAGTAATTCCCTGTGCAGAGGGGGTCGTGGAGGTTCTCCCGGAAAATAGGAGGGAGGGACCTGGTGGAAGTGGAGAAGATAGCCTTCCCGCACGACTTGAAGCACCCAGGCATCTGTGGTGATGCTGGACCACCTGTGGGCGAAGTGAACCAGCCGGCCTCCGGTGCTGGGAGGAACCAGCGGGGGGGGGAGAGGCTATGCATTGTGAGTCAAAAACCCCCACCCTGCTGAGCAGGGGCTGGTGGTGCAGGCTTGGGGGCTTGCTGCCTACGGGACCCGTTACCCCGTCCCTTGGCCTGCTGGCCCTGTTGGGGAGCTGCAGGGGCCTGATAATGGGGGTATTGTTTGTAGGCAGCCGCCTTCCTCGGGTAAAAGGACTTTTTCCCCGAGCCCTTCTTTTTCTGGGAAGGGGCGGAGGTCTTCCTAGAAAGCCTGGTCCTGGTGAGAGTCTCAGTCTCAATTTGCGCAGCCTTTTCCGCCATGGGCTTGCCAAAGAGGTTTTCGCCTCGGCAGGGGACATCGACCAACTTGTCCTGCACCCAGGGCTCAAGGTCTGACGACTGAAGCCAAGCCTGTCGGCGGGCACCGATGCCGGCTGCGGCCACTCGAGCCGATGCTTCAAAGCCATCATAGGCTGCCCGGGACATGAACTTTGAGCATTCCCGAATGCCAGTGGACAAGGCCAGGAACCTCCGCAAGGGTTCCTCGGACAAACCAGCGGAGAATCCGGCGAGTTCTTTAGCCAGATCCCGGAGATACATGCCCATGTATAGCTGGTAAGTCTGGACACAACAAGCGAGCATAGAGCCCTGGAAACACTTCTTACCAAGGCCATCCAGGTTACGGGCCTCCCTGCCAGGAGGTACCGAGGAGTGCATCTTCTGGCTCTTAAGACGATGCATGGCCGATTCCACTACCATGGAATGGTGTGGTAGCTGTGCCTTTTGAAAGCCAGGGCTCTTGCGGACTCGATAGATAGAATCGACCCGCTTGCTCAGGACCGGCGAGGAGGCCGGACTCTCCCACATGCGGAAGAGTAGTCGTTCCAGCATAGGAGGAACCGGTACAGTAAAGTGTTCCCTGGCGGGAGAGTCATACTGGAGGGCGTCGAGCTCTTCGGCTCCTCCTCGGGGTCCGCAGGGAAGGCCAAAGCCTTCGCCATATCCCTAACGAAGTCCGAGAACCGGGCATCCTCCGGGGGGGACTGCTTCCGAGGCTCGGACTCCGGTGAGTCCGAGGGGACACACCGAGTCCGGAAAGAATCAGGCGACTCTTCCTCCTCAGACTCCCAGACCGACTCAGACGAGGACTCGGTGGGGTCGGCCCGGGCAGGGCGCGGCGTCTGCCGCCCTGACGCCGAGGGAACCGGCGTCGGCGACCTCGGTCCCGAACGGGAGGCCGAGGGTGACCTCGACCGAGGATCGACTCGAGTTCTCATCGACTCGAGGATTGGCTCGGTCTCCGGGGTCGACTTGGACGTCGACGTCCCGGCGGTCGGGGCAGCGGCGCCAGCGAGCAGTGCCCTCTGCTGGTCCATGAAGGCAGACAGTCTGCTCTCCAAGGCCATCAACCTGAGTCCGAGCTCAGGCGACCCAGCAGTCCCCGACTCGGGCCCCGACGGCGTCGGGCCCGACGTCGGCTGTCGCGGAGGCGAGTCCAGAAGGACCACAGGACTTACCCGAGCAGGCGTCTCCGACTCAAGGCGAGGTCGCTTCGTGAGGTGTTCCTTCTCCAAGGACCCGGGGCGGCTGTCGGGGCTATGCGACCTGGCCCTCGCGGAACCAGGAGCGTCCACCGACGCCGCCCTCGCGGGTTTCACCTTCCGACAATGGTCCCCGGAGGGAGAACCCCGGTCGGAGGAACTCCGGCGACGGTCCGAGCTGGAGCCTTTTGACGCGGAGGCCTCCGACGAGGTCCGGGTACGGCTGGGGTCAGCGAAGATTCGATCACGCTGATGCCGCCGACTCAACGCTTTTGAGGACATTTTGCCGCAGGGCCCACAGATCAGTTCCTCATGATCCGGGCCCAGGCAGCGGAGGCAAAAGTCGTGTGTGTCAGTTAGTGACATATTACGGTCACACTGACCACACCGCTTAAACCCACTGGCAGCCATCGGGGGAAAAAGGGCCCCTGCGAGGTCAAAGGACCGGGCTGCCAGGGAAAAACCGAACACGAAAGCTGACAAAGTCCGAAAAACCGAAAAAAGTAAGAGGACTCGTGACCGGCGTCGCGAGTCCGGGCGGGAAAAGGATCGGCGTCGAACCGAAGGAAAAAGAATAAAATAATGAAGAAAAAATCGACTTTTTCGCGGGGACAAGACGGGGACGTCTGTAGGGCTCCGCGGAAAAAAGAAGACTGGCTAAGATGGCACCCTCGGGCGGGAAGACGACCGCGCATGCGCGCTGCAATTCCCAAAGGCTTTCTTTGAAAGCTGGGGAAAATTGCTCCGCGAGGGCTCCGTCGGCGCCGACGTCACCCATAAGTGAGGACTGACTTCCTGCTTGGTCCTGGAGAAAATACAGGTCTCTTGCCACTGCTGACAAGGTCCCAATGGCTCCACGGAAAAAAGATGAGGTGACCAGGAGAAAGCGGGAAGGCAGCCACACATGCATGGAGGAATGCTCCCAAAAGCATTCCTGTAGAATGATGGGGAGTGTTCCCACAATGGGCTCTGTTGGTACCGATGTCACTCATATGTGAAGACTGACTTCCTGCTTGTTCCTGGAGATGCAAGCTAAGCTACAAAGGGGGCATAGGATGAGGGTGAAAGTGGATAGACTCAGGAGTAATCTGTGGAAATGTTTCTTTACAGAAAGAGTGGTAGATGCGTGGAATAGTCTCCCAGTGGAAGTGGTAGAGATGAAACATAGAAATATGATGATAGGCCATGTGGTCTTTTTCTATCTAGTCTGTCCTTCCATAACAGCAACTACAACAGTCCCCTTTTTACCTTTAGAGATCCTGTGTTTGTCCCATATAGAATGGGACAGCATCAGGACACTGAGGATCTCTAAAGGAGGACTGTTGCATGGAAGGGCAGACTAGATAGGCCATGTGGTCTTTTTCTGCCATCATGTTTCTATGTTTCCCGAAAAGTGGGAGCAAGCAGACTGCCGCCCCCCACCAAGAGGAAAAAAGAGCACTTGGAGGATGCCTTGGGCTTACTCAAGAAACTGTTGAGGCTTGACTTCACCAAGGTCCTTAACCAGTTTCTCCAAGTCTTCCCCAAAAAGATGCTCTCTTTTAAACTGTAAATAGGCTAAACATGCTTTAGAGGCTGAATCAGCGGATCAACTCCAGAGCCAGAGCCAAAGCCACATCACCATGACCGCCACCACTCCCCAGGCAGCCAAACGCAGACGATCATAAAAGGCATCTGCCAGGAAGGTTGCTACCAACTCCATGTGAGCTGAGGACTCTATCAAGAGCTGGACCCAACAAAGAAGGGCACAAACTGCTAATCCTCCACAAGCTGAAACCTGTACTGACAGGGAAGAAGCAGAGATGGCCACCTTCAGGAGTCCCTCCACTTCCAGTTCTGCTGATCCCGAAGAGCTGCTCTGCCCTCTACCAGGATCACCATATGCTTAGTCATTGCTGTGACCAGGGCATTGACTTTTGCAAAAACAGAACCACTCATCTAAGTCACCTTGCAACCAAGCCTAGATCTTGCCTAAATGTCTGGCACTCTGGAGTGCTGCCTCCGGGCAGCCCCATTCCACTGACAATCTGTTGAACTTCAGTGAGAAAGGCCCTAGTGGGCTTCCTCATACTGACTAGAATGAGGTTGGACTGTGATGGGGTAGGCTCCCCTTCCAAGGAATTGGGAATGTTCAAGCCACTGCAGTTTGGGCAATCAGAACTGAGACGTCTTCCCTTCGAAAAAGCCAGATCACCTGGGAGTCTCCATCTTCCTCAGGAGGGGACACTTCCCCCACCTCACAGCTGGACTTGTCTGCAGCTGATCTGTCATCAAACTCATGATCCATGTCCCTCATGGACAAGGAATCCTCCCACTCACAGATCCCAGGTCATTTCCTTGGGGCCCCTCCCAACACAGCCACTATACTTGGAGTGAGTGCTTCCTACCTACCTTAGTGGGTTTCAACGCAGAAAGTGCTCTGAAGCCCAAAGGTCTGGACAGGAGACCAAGACAGGAATGGGGAAACCCCTTACCCCACTTTCCACAGAACCATACATGCTGTAAAGGTGTGGCTAACTCCACCCCAATGGTATCCAGAGCTGCTAATGTCGGGGAGAGGGGGGGATGAGGCCTAAGGAGGAAGAAGCAGAAAGCCTGAGGGGAGGAGGGACACTGGGTCCCAATGAAAAAGCATCATCCTCCCTGAGAGAAATGGAGGAATTCCCCAAAACGACATTTAAAGGCCCCCAGGATTGGCTGTGCAAGCAGCATACATATTGTCCATTAAAAAAAATTCCACCACTTGCCACAGCCTAAACATGGGAGAGATGGAGGCAACAGTCTTCCCCCATATGCAACAGAATAGGGAATGCAGCAGAAGTTAAAGATAGACAGCCACCCCAGCCTGCCTGCCCTACGGCAAAAGTCCCACAGCTGCAGAAGCACCCGCAGTGGGAAAACAGGCCACAATGCCATGTGCTCTGCTGGCCCCACAGTAGGAAGAGCCACAATTGCTGTCCTGGGTACATGTACAATCAGTGCTATGCTCTGCCAGCCCCACAGGAAAAATGCTGATCACTGCCTCAACGAAGCCCTGGAGGGAGGGAAGGGAGGCTGCTAAAAAAAACCTTTTCTTTTGAAACAAACACAATCTAAAAGGTCCTAAGAGCACCCCAGGAGGATCCACTTGACCCAGGCCACCCCCTAGCACTCCTGGTCCTCTTGAAAAGCAGCAAGGATCCCCTGTATGGGGACGACAACCCAGATGGGTATTTTATTTTTAACAGGTTTTCTATACTGCTTTATCATTTTAGTGAAAGATTAATGTATATTACCAAGTTTAAGTTACAATGTAAACAGGGACACTGATAACTTAGATTCTTCTGGTATCTCAAATATTTATTTAGTGTACATTTGTATCCCGCTGCTTCCAGCGATCAGCAGCAGTTGCTATACATGGTGAGTGGCTGTACCAGCCATGAATTAGAAATATATACACTGCAATTAGGGAGGGAGAGGTAGTGCACAGCAAACATAGGGTTACAGATTACAGTTGATTGATGTTAAGACTTCACACAGGATACTTTATATACATATTTACACATGACTGAATGCAGTTATTTATTTACTAAATACTTGTATACCGCTGTTTCCTACGATCAACAGCGGTTTACTTTACAGAAATCATAATGCATTGTATAATACATTGAGATTTTTAGTTTTACATTTTGATTAGACAATGATTTACGTAACGCGGGATAAACAGTTGGATACAATATACAGTTGATTATTATAGCACACAGATCAGGGTATACATTTGATTTCAGTAGGTTGGGGGGCCAAATATACATTATATACAATGTTGACTTCCAAAGATTACAGGCTAATACATGACTATATGCTATTAGATTTTATGCTGTCGTGGGCGGTAAAGTTCATCTGGTTGAGGTAGGGTATTACGGTTAGATCAGGTTGTAGTGGGTTTGAAACAGATATGTTTTAAGCTTTCGTCTAAATTCAGTCAGGCTGTTTGTGAGTCTTAATTCATGCGGTAGTTGGTTCCATTGAATTGGCGCTGTGTATGTGAATGCCCGCTTGCTTGTTTCGGCTTTGACGGATCGAATGCTTGTCAGGATACACAGGGTGTTGAGATTCATAGTTCTCCTGCTCCTGTTGCATGGTTGGATAGTGATTAGGTTATTGAGGTAGGATGGTGCGATGCCATGGATGAGTTTAAACGTTGTGATGATCTGTTTGTAGATGATGCGTGCGGCCACTGGGAGCCAGTGCAGGTCCATTAGTACTGGGGTTATGTGGTCGGTGACTTTCTTTTCCATGATGACTCTTGCAGCCACGTTCTGGGCCATTTGCAGGATGCTGAGTGTGTTCTTTGGAAGCCCTAGTAGAATGGCATTGCTGTAGTCCAGGTGTGGAATGATTAGTGCTTGAGCAACAGATCTAAAGTCAGATTTGTCGAGGATACTGCGAAGTGGTTGTAGAATTTTGAGTTTGTAAAAGATGGCTCGGTTAACTGATCTGAGGTGTTTGTCCATCCTGAGATTACAGTCTAGTTTACATAGGGTATGGTGGTTGCCCACACATGGAAGAGTTTGTAGTGGGAAATGATGGTGGTGGGGTATAGGGCCTAGGTTATATTGTAATGCGATTGGAAGAGGTAGGTCTTAAGCTTTTTTCTGAAGTCCTTCAGGTCAGTTTGCACACAGTTCACATGGCAGCCAGTTGCACAGTGCCAGAGCTATAAATGAGTAAGCTCTGTTACTAGTACATGCATTAACTTTTCTGATGCACTTCGGGAGACAGAGGGTATTGAGGTTCGCTGTTCTTCTATTTCTGTTGTTGGGTAGATTGGATATTAAACTGTTGAGGTGTGAGGGCACTACAATATGGATGAGTTTGAAAGTAGTGACTATCATTTTGTATTGAATGCGGGCCGTGATGGGGAGCCAATGTAGCTCAATTAGAACTGGTGTAATATGCCCTGGGATTCTTATCAACAGGTGCCCTCAAGACAGCTGGCAGGAGACTTCAGTACCAAACAGCAACCATTTGCTGGTGACTGAAAATACTAGAGGGATGCCCCTAGCTGCACTGATATTTATGTCAATGATGATTTCATGGTAGTTTTGGTGTTTTTTCTCTTTCCTTCTGCTGGTAGGGGGAGATAAAGTGCAGTTACTTACCTGTAGCACATATGGATAACATCATTGATGGAACCCCACACAGGAATGCTCCCCAGCTTCCAAAGGAAGCTTTTGGGACACGCTTGCCTTCCAGCCTGCCGTGACACCATATTCTCCAGTCAAATAACATAGCAGGAGCTAAAAGGCTTAATATAAGTGAGTAACTACGCTTTCTCTGTGAACAAGCAGGAAATAAGTCCTCACGTATGGGACTCAAGCTACAGGCTACCAGAACCCAAGGAGATCAACAGCCCAGTAGGGGCAACAAACTGGAGAAACCAGGAAGAACAGCAAGATAGTCCCCCAAGGGACTCATCTGATTCAGAAGACATTGACCTGAGGGGTTATAGCAGGTAGCCTGGATGGACAGAAGGGCCGGTGGGCAGGAGTTGACTAAGACCCAAAAGAGATGTCAGAGCATGGCCTGGCCAAAATTGCTGTCCCGTCAGGAATTCCCATCCAGACAGTAATGGACTGCAAAGGTATGAACCAAAGACCACTAGCAGCCTTGCAGATTTCCTCTGCAGAAACAAAGTGGAAGCTGGCCACTGACACAGCCATAGATTGGACATTGTGAGCCGTGACATGACCTTCAGCCTTGGAATAAACATGAGCGAGGCAGTCCACTAGCCAAAGGGATAGAATGTGCTTTGAGACATCATCCAGCTTACTGGCATCGAAGGAAATGAACAGCTTTGTGGACTAGCAGTGTGCCTTCATGCACACCAGAAAGAAGGCTAGAGCTCGCTTGCAGTCCAAGGTATGCAATGCTGCCTCATACCTGTTAAAGTCAGAGGAAGAAAGTCGGCAAGACTATCAACTATTTAAGGTGGAACTCAGACCATCTTCAGCAGAAAGCAGGGGTGTGTGTGGAGAACCACCTTGTACTGGTACAACCTGGTGTAAGGTGGATGAACCACCAAGGCTTGGAGCTCACTGATGCGTCAGGCTGATGTAACCACCACCAGAAAGAGGACTTTGCAGGTCAGGGGACATGGGTCCAGCAGCTCGAATGGGGCCCACATCAGACGACAAGTATGTTGAGATCCCAAGCCACCGTAGGGGGCTTGAGTAAAGCAGGCTCTGCTTGAAGCGAGCCATGAGACACTGGGCCAAAATGGGCTTTCCCGGAGCTGCAATGGTATGCCCCTATCACGCCGAGGTGAACGTGCACTGAATTTGACTTAAGACCGAGTCTGAGAGGTGCAGGAGGTACTCCAGCACCTAGTCAACAGCGTAAGAGAAGGGGTCCAGTACCCTCCCTGCGCACCAGGAAGTAAACCTCTGCCACTTTAGCGCTTAGGCCTTGCACGTTGAATCCCTCGGGATGCCAGGATGTTCATAGCACCCTGAAGATTAAGCCCCAAGAGGACTACCTGCTCAGCATCCACACTGAGGGCCAACGAGCAAACATTGGGATGCAGCAAGATTCTGCCCTCCAGCAAGATGAGATCTGGGGCAGAGCTCAGGCAGAGAGGCTCCATCTGCGAGAGCTGCAGCAGTAGTGGGAACCATGGCTGCTGAGGCCAATAAGGAGCGGTGAGGATCATGGAGCCCTTGTTGGCCTAGAGCTTCAGGAGGGTTTTTGCCACAAGTGGCATAAAAGGGTATGCATACAGCCAGCCCTGCCACCAGTGGAGGAGGAAGGCATCCAAGGCCAGGCAGCTAGCCGGTCTCTGACAAAACTGACCCACCTGGACATCATGTGCCATGGCAACACAAATCCACCATGGGACTACCATATTCCTTAAAGATCTGGTTCACCACTGCCCTGATGAGGGTCCATTGTGTGGTTGAAAGACTCAGCTGAGCTGGTCCGCTAGGCTGTTGAGCTCTGGGCAGATAAGTCACTCTCAGGTCCATGCCGTGGAGCAGGGCAAACTTCCACAACCAAGCTGCCTCCCAGCAGAGGAGGTATGAGCCTGTGCCCCCTGCTTGTTCACACAGAACATCGCCATTTGGTTGTCTGTTTGGATCAGGACCACCTGACTGTCCAGAGAAAGTTGATCTGGAACATGCTCTTCTGCTCCGACCACAGCCTCTGCATGTGCAGGCCATCCAGGTGAGTTCCCCAATTGAGCTTGGACGTGTTTGTTGTGACAGTCTCACAGGGGATCGGCTGTCTGGAATGAGAGGTCTTTGAGCAGATTCTTCAGCTTGAGGGACCACACCAGGTGCATGACCACCACCATTCTGTCCCTGAAGTGGCCTGTTGCCTGCTTCCATTGCATGCCTAAGGACCATAGGGCCTGCCACATGAAGAGATGGACCTGAGGGGTGACATGCACTGTGGCAGCCATATGACTGAGGACCCTCCACATCCCTCAGGCTGTTGTGTAGTGCTGGCACTGTACATTGCCCACCACTGCATGTGGTCTTCCAGAAGAAAGACCCATGCCTGAGCAGTATCAAGGAGGGCCCCGATGAACTCCTGCTGTTGCATGGGCTGGAGGTGGGACTTCGGGTATTGATCAAAGCCCAGCCACTCGATCACCTGAATGGCGAGGTCCGCAGTGGGACCTTTGATGAGCCAGTCACCCAGGTATTGGAAGATGAAAACCTCTATGGTCCAGAGGCATGCAGCTGTGACCACCAGGCACATCATGAAGACCCGTGGAACTGAGGCCAGCCCGAAGGGAAGCACTCAGTATTGATAGTGCTGACCTCCCAGCATGAACCGTAGATCTTGTCTGATTCGGCTGGATCAGGGTGTGTGTGTGTGCATCCTTTAGATCCAAGGAGCATAGTCAATCATCCTGAAGGTGGTACAGGAGCTGTATCCCCAAGCGAGATCATTTTGAACTTCTCATGCACCAGGAACCGGTTTAGGTTTTGCAGATTCAGGATGGGCCTGAACCCGCCAGTCTTTCTGGGAACAAGTATCTGGAATAGAAGCCCCGTCTGACCTGAAGCTAGATCAGCTAACAGAACGGAGGCTCTGCTGTGATGGGTTTATGGGGTACTCCCCTGGGCAAGGTGCAGCTGGTATCTGCTTTGGATAATCTGCAACACCCAGACATCTGAGGTGATGAGGGGCCACCTGTGGGCAAAGTGGACAAGCTGTCCCCCTACCTGGGGGGGTACCCCAGTGGACAGCAGCTAGCTGGCTATACTTCTGAGGAACCCGTCAAAAGTCTGCCCCCTGGCTTGGGCTGTGGGTCTGGCTGAGTCTTTGCGGCTGTCTCCCTCTGCTGCTGGAAGGGGACTTGTGCCTTCGGGTAGGCCAGGTAATACCAACAGAGGCAGGGGTAGAAGGCCTTTTTACCCTGATATTTCTTCCATAAAGGATCTGTGGTTTTGAGTTCCTAAAGAGGGTTATATGCTCCTTCGAGCTCCTTTGCCTTCTCCTCCACCAGTTTCCCGAAGAGGTACTCACTGGGCAGGGGACATTGGCCAACTTGTCCCAGGTCAGAGGACTGTAATCACACCAGCTGGCAGGCAGCGATATCCATTGCTGTCTCTCTGCTGGTAGACTCAAAAGCATCGTAGGCACCACACCATGAATTTGGAGCAGTCCTTGCCATGGCCCACCAAGATCCCAAAGGACTTGGGGGCATTGGGGACATGGGCAGCAAATTCCACTGTCCAGCATGTCCTTCAGAAACAAACTCATATAGGTCTGGTAGGCCAGAACCCTGTTCACAGCATGGAATCCTGATAGCATTTTCTCCTGAAAGAGTCCAGGGTTTGAACCTCCCGGCCCAGGGATACCAAAGAATAGGTCTTAGTGTTCTTAACCTGCTTTAAGGCCGACTCAACCACGATAAGAGTTGTGTGACTTCTTGAAGCCCAGGGCCTTCTAGACCCAGTACAGGAAATAGAGTCTCTGGCTGATGACAAACTGTGAGAGGGGTTTCCCACAGCTATAATAGCAGCCGCTGCAGGATGTGGTGCATGGGTACTGTTATTGCCTCCCTGGAGGCTGAGGGGTGCTGGAGAAACTCAAGCTCCTCCACCCTTGGTTTCTCCTCCGATTCCAGGGAGAAGGGGATGGTCAGGGCTATGTCCCTGACAAAGCCCTGAAAGGACATGTTCTCTGGAGATGACTTAAGGTGCTTGGGGGGAGGCGACAGATGGGGAGTTCAGAGGACTGTAGGTCCAATGTCATCAATTCCTCCTCAGTCTCCCACTCCGATTCAAATTCTGAGAGGAAGTCAAAGTACTGCTGGGTCTCCTACCTCTGCCGGCTCTGTGACAGGGGAGAGGGCAGACACCGGGGGTGGGGGGGGGCCCTCTGCTGCCCCTTACGCAGGCACAAGTGCCTCTGGGCATTGGATTCCAATATGCTGGACAGGGAGATGGGTGTCGGAACAAGTGTCGATTCCAACCTCTCACCCAATGTGCCTGCCTCAGTAGGCAGGGCATGGTTCTCCAGAAAGGGCTGGATGGAGTGCAGTGACATTGGCACTGCAAAGCCTGTGTTCTGCAAGGCTAGAACTGCCACCAAGTGAACTTCGAGAGCTTGAAAGTGTTCCTCCAGGACCACCGCTACGGTCACTGGCATTGATACCTCAGGCAGAGACTTCACAATGATTGGTATATCGGGAGACAACTGACTGCCCTCCTGAGCAATGGGGGTCCCACAAGGAAAGCTTGGCCGGACGTTCTCGGCCATTGTTCTCCACATCTCATCAAGAGGGGCTGTGATGACAATGCACCCAGACATTATCCCAGTGCTCCCCATTCAACAGGGGCTCGCCAGAGAGTTGCTTCTCGCTTCTCGGGCTCCCTGGTTCCGATTGGGCATGGACTTCCCTCTCTGTGGGGGAAAGGTGTCGGAGTCAGGGCCAAAGATGCTGAATCCAATGAGCCAAAGAGGGACTCTGTTTTTCCTGACTCTTCAGTCTTTGTCGCATCATCTGCAGGCACAGATTGCAGGCTGTGGGCTGATGATCAAGTCCAAGGCACTGTAAGCACCAATTGTGATGGTCAGTGACTGAGAAGGTCCTACCACACTTGGTGCATTTCTTGAAGCCATTAGCTGGCTTAGACATGTCAAAAAATAATACTGCTGCGGCCAAGTTAAACTCAATAATTGTTGCGGGCAGGAAAAAAGCCCCAGAGGGGCAACAAAAACACCTAAAGGCGAGAAAAAAAAAAAAAGATGAGAAAAAAAAAATAACCTAAGTTGGTTGGAACCAATTAAGCTGACGACAGGCAGCAAGAAAAGCAGAAAAAAAGTGGCCCACAAGAGCCAAGAAAGCTTTTTTCTGGTATGCAAGAACATGTTCTAGGAGCTCTACAGAAAAAAAGACTGGAGAAGATGGCACCCGCACCAGGCATGCATGAGCGGTATGCTTCCCAAGAGCTTCCTTTGGAAGCTGGGGAGCGTTCCCCATGCGAGGCTTCATCGGTGATGTCACCCATACATGAGAACTTATTTCCTGCTTGTTTACGGAGAACCCACTAGTCTGAACTAGGCTAGCAGGATGTTCTGGAACAGTTGTTTGTGGGCTGCACAATACCCTATAGAGGGTGATGTCTAATTAGTGGTTTTCAGTCTACATCTGATCCCACACATTTGGGATGTTCTAGAGGTATGATGATTTTCTGATGCTGCCTCTAAGGTGTGTTTTGTGCTAGTTAGGGGAAGAGGCTTGTCGGCATATGGTCTATGGAAGAAAGACTGAAGTACAGCAGTCAGTGGGTGGGGGAAGGGGGAGGAGGTTGGCAGCGGTGCAAAGGAGACCAAGACAAAGAAATTTAACAATGAAATCTTTTTAGAGGGGGCTCTGGGTACACTAGCTCTGGCTAATGTCACCAGGGACTGTGCCTGCATTGCCCAGCTCATCTAAAGGGAAAAGGAAGGTGAAATTAGACCTTACCTGCTAATTTTCCTTCCTGGAGTCCCTCCAGTCCAGATGTGTGGATTATTCTCCTTCACCAGCAGATGGAGACTGAAAACAAGCTCCCAACCTCTCTTAAATTGCCTGTACTCCTCTGCAGAGCCAGTATGAACCTCATAAAAACAGCAGAACGGAGTCCCAGAATCCCATCATCTCCACCAACCCTGCAACAACTCGTGCATCAGAACAAACGTACTCAGGTTGTCATTAGTTACCTCAGTTTTTCCTTTTTTTCAAAATTTTGCAGCACCACCAAGGTAAAGCACTATCCTTCCTCCTCAAGGACCAATGGGGAGAACAAGCAGTGCAACAGCACAGTGGAACGCCCATGAACCACAAAAAAAACAAAGGGAGAACCATCACCATCAACTGATCAGAAGTCGCCCATTCTTGCAGTCACCTCCTTTACAACAGACGCAAGACCAGAAAGACAAAAACCAAGTCCTGGGAGAGTCCTGGACTGGTCTAGAGGGACTCTAGGAAAGAAAATGAGCAGGTAAGACCTAATTTCACCTTGCAGTTCATCCCTCCAGTCCAGTCCAAACACATAGGATGTAATAAAGTAGCACTATCGCGGGGTGGATATCACTCTGACCTGCAGCACCCAAGCCCCGAAATCTGCATCCTCATGGCCCTGCACATCCAGCCCATGACGACACGAAAAGGAATGAAGTGACAACCACGTTGCCAATTTGTAAACATTCTGGGGTGGGATAAGACTGAACTCTGCCCAAAAGGCTGCCTTAGCCCTGCTGGAATGGGCCTGCAACCCCATCAGAACACTGCACCCTTTTAGTAAATACAGTGGAACCTCCGTTTTCGTGATTAATCCGTTCAAAAAAGTTTGACAAGCTGAATGTATGAAAACTGAAGCAATATTTCCCATAAGAAACAATGTAAATCCAATTAATCTGTTCCAGACACCCAAAAATATTAACAAAAAATACATTTTATAGAGTATAACTATTTTTACATACAGAAAACAATGAGAAATAAATATGACTAATGAAATGGATAAACATACATTTAACATCACTTTTACCTTTATCAAAGACACTTGTTGGCATATGGAAGACAGTCAATCAGCAAGAGAATCAAAATCCCACTTCTGGCCACAAGATGGTGCTCCATTTTCAACTGTACGAAAACAGAGACAATGTATGAAAACTGGGACAAAATCGACAAAAAAAAAAAGTAAATGAAAACCGAATCGTACAAAAACTAGGGCACACGAAAACCAAAGGTTTGACTATGTGGATTCAATAGCAACCCAAATCCAACAGAAATAGATGCCTTAGCGTTTGCCTCGCTCTTGTGAGACCCCTCAAACAGCATGAAGAAGCGTTCCAAGAGCCAAAACAATGCTGTCACCTTTAAGTATCGCTTATGCACCTTACAGACATTGAGCGAGCACAGATCCCTAGACTCAGCCACATCAAGGAAACCAGCAAAGGCCAGCAAAGTCACTGCCTGATTAAGGTGAAAACGCCCAAACTGTCTTCGTCAAAAAAAGAAGGAATGGGCGATGGACAACCCTTTCCTTTGTCATCAAATAGGGCTCCCTGCACGAGAGAGCCTTAGATCCCAGATGCGGCATGCCAAATAAATTGCTACCAAACACAGCACCTTCAACATCAAGTCTTTCAAGTCGCCTGACGGCTCCCTCCCCTTCCTCTGCATGTTTCTCCTGCCCTGTGTCTTTCCTGTCCTACTTTGTTTTTCCTCTCCTTCTCTTTTACTTTCCTGTCTATTAATGGCGTTCCTTTCTCCTCTTCATTTTTTTTAGCCAATCGGAATTCTGTATTGTACACCGCCCTGATGCCTCTGGTAAGGGTGGTATATCAAGTTTTACAAATAAAGATAAAGTAGTCTTGAAAGAGGCTCAAACAGGGGCCCCATGAGTACAGAAAGAACTAAGTTAAGATCCAAAGACAGAACCAGGGGACAACAGGGGGGTCTCAAGTGTTTCACTCCTCGCAGAAAATGGACCATGTCACGATGAGAGGCAAGATACTCGTCCTGCACCCAACCTTGGAAGCAAGCCAGGGCCACAACCTGTACCTTTAAGGAGTTTAAAGCTAAACCCTTCGAGACCATCTTACAGGAAGGCCAAAATGTCTGGGAGAGTGGCCCCTAGAGGCTGCACACCCCTCAAGGATGTGACAGACCCACACATAGGCCAAGAATGTAGAGCGTTTTCGCTCCCGTAGAAAAGGTATCAACCACCCAAGGGGAGTACCCCCTGCACCTCAAAATGTGCCTTCAAGAGCCAGGCCATAAGCAAGAACTGATCCATATCTGGCATCTGGACAGGACCCTGTGTTAGAAGATCAAACTCAAGAAAGGAGGGGCTCTGCCACCCGAAGCACACCAGGTCTGCATACAACAGCCATCTGGACCAATCTGAAGGCACCAACACCACGCATCCTGTGTGGGCCTCGACCCAGTGCAGAACACAGAAGCCCATCACTGGGCCAGGGTTGAACCAGTGTATTGAGCCCTTCTGCCATGGGCTCTTGGTGCCTACTAAAGAAGTTGGGGGTCTTGCCATTTGCCAGTGTTCACCCTCAAATTCATCCTGGGAACATCCCAGCATTCCACAATTGTCTGGAAGGCCATCTCAGACAGGGATCATGTCCCTGTGTCCAACACATGACTGCTCAGATAATCAGCCTGCAGATTGTCCTTCCCAGTTACATGTGTCACCAACAAGAGCATATGGACCTCTGCCCATTGTAGAATTAGAATGGCCTCCACCACCACAAGCGAGCTCCGGGTGCTGCCCAGTCAATTGATGTAGGTTACCATTGTGGCATTGCTGGTCAGCACTCACATTGCCCGCCACTGAACCATGGGAAGAAAACAATCCAGAGCGAGATATATTGCCCTTGTTGCCTGGTGATTGATAGACCACCGTTCCTGGGTCATGAGGCCCTGAAAATTGGCTCTCTGACCAAAAAGCCCGGCATCCATTGTCACCACAACCCAGTCTGGGGTCTCGAGGGGCATCCCTGCCACCAGGTTTGTTGACTGCCCTGAAGAGCAAGGCAAATGTCCATTGACTGCACTTGCAGGGCCACTGCGCCAAAGTGCCACCTGGAGAGGACACATGTGGAGCCGAGCCCAAGGCTCCAGGGAAGCTGCCATTGAACAGAGCACCTGTAGATAGTCTCAAACTCTCAGGCAATAAACTGCTCACAGCTTCCGCACCTGTCTTTGCAACATCACTATCCTGCCCTCTGGCAGAAAGCTGAGTGTCAAAACGGAGCCCAGGTACTCTAATAGTCCAAGGAACAAGATGCTCAGAGCCTTTGCACTCTATGCACTGGAATGACCTACAAACCGCTAACCGAGCGATCACTGACCTCACCCAATTCAGGAAGGTACTATTTGTTCAACACTACTCACACCCCAAATGACAATTCTACCCACAATACCCCCCTTTCCCCACCTTAAAGTCTCCACCAGCACACCCTGGGCCAGGTGAAGCAAACAGCCCAACTACCTAGATTAAATAACTGACAATTCTGTACATAGCTCACTGACAGACAAATCTGTACATAGTTATGGAGCAAGCATGTTACGTTAACAGCAGTGTCTAATTGCTTAGTTTGTATATAGTTACCGAGTTCTAAATCCAAGTTGTGACACCTGTTCAGTTTAAGTGAAAAGTAGGTCCCCCTGCTTTGTACAAAGAAATGTTCCTTATAAACCACATTGGATTTTAAATAAAATAAAATGCAGTACAGCTAGGGGCACTCATTAGAATGCAAGATTTATATATAAAATGGAAGATCTTGATACTATACACACAAGACAGAAGTGCTCCAACTGAGAGCCATGCCTCAGAACCACCCCACATAGCAGCATGTCCAGAATCCTAGGGTGGGTCCTGGACTGGTCTAGCAGAGCTCCAGGAAAGGAAAAACTGGAAGTAAAATGCTCCCTTCCAGAGCACTGCTGCTAGACCAGCCCAGATAATAAGCCAAAGCTACCCCCTCTCCCCCCATAGGTGGGATGACAACAGCAGCTAACAATGATGGCAAAACAAACATGGACAAGGAGGACCATGTCACTGCCTTGCAGATTTCTAACAGAGGCTCTGCGTTTCAAGCAAAGCTGGGAAACCAGCTGATACCTATTGAAGCAAAAAGAGGCCTACCAAAGTATCTAAAGCTCCATCAACTGAACACCACCTTGGGAAAATCATATTGCCAAAGCCGTTGCCCCCCATTACAGCTTCTGCCTCTGTCCAGAGATACCAGTGTCAGTTGAAGGACCAGTTCCATGTGCAGGATGCCTGGATACTGAAGCTCTCAAGAAACAAGTGGAGGCACTCAGAATAGGTGGCAAGACAGGAGCATTCAAGACAGTGAGTAGTACATTGATATACTTTGAAACATTCAAGCTCTTCAGTACATAAGATGGGAACCTACAGAATGAAGGCTGGACATGAGTCAACAAGGCCTGCAGCATTGTCCATCCTACTCCTTTAGTCCTTGAAACACCATAATGCAGCCCTAGAAGTGGAGGAGCTGAACGTATCCCAGGAAAGAACCAGAGCTTGAGCACCCCAAAGTTGCAGAATTTAAAGGAAGCAAAGGGTAGTGGTGGTTGGTGACCGAGGGATAGCGAGGCATCCATCTACAGATCACTTGATGTCCAGAGAGATATGCTGTCTGCCAGGTGCCAAAATCTGAGATGTTATGGAGTTTGCAGAGACTCAAATCCACTATTACCCAATGCTGCTCATTCATGTCAGCACAAATGATACAGAGTAGTTACTCACCTGTAACAGGTGTTCTCCAGGAGCAGCAGGAATTAGTCCTCACATATGGGTGATGTCGGTGTCAGAGCCCCCATGTGGAGCATTTCCCCAGCTTTCAAAGAAAGCCTCTGGGAATGCAGGCACGTGATCCCCTTCCCGCCCAAAGGTGCCATCTTGCTCAGTCTGACGACATAGCTAAAAGACAGCACAAAAAGAAAATGAACTATATACAACTGCAACTCCAAGGGGAGGAGGGAGGGTTGTGAAGACTGATTCCTGCTGCTCCTGGAGAACACCTGTTACAGGTAACTACTCTTTCTCCAGGACCAAGCAGGAAGTCAATCCTCACATATGAGACACTCCCTAGCTCTGGGCTACCAGGAACCCAGGCTGAAAAAGAGCTCCCTCTAGAGCCTCAGCAACAGTGAGAATCTTTTGAGAGCACACCTGAACAGTAGCTCAACACCAGTGCCAGAGAGTAGTTGCCTAAACCTCAAAGAGTTTATGGAGTACCGCTTGCCCAAAAGCACTGTCCCTACGGGACTCCCTCTCGGCAGTAGCGGTCCGCAAAAGTCTGGCTGAAAGACCAAGTAGCAGCCCGGCAGATGACTGCCAATGGAACAGAATGGAAGTGAGCTACTAATGCGGCCTTTGCCCTGACCCAGTGGGCCGTGACATGACCCTCCAGGGAGAGGCTGGCTGCCCTGTACACCCAGGCGATAGTCTGCCACCCAGATGGACAACGTATGCTTAGTGACAGACAACCCCAATTTATTAGAGTCAAAGGAAATGAAGAGCTGAGAAGCCCTTCTATGCACCTGCATAATTCGAGGTAAAATGACAGCACCCTTCTACAATCCAGGGTATGCAAGACAGTCTCTGCCCTACTGGCGTGCGGCCTGGGAAAGAACGTCGGAAGTACCACCTCCTGGTTGAGGTGGAAGGAGGACACTACCTTGGGAAGGAACTTAGGATGAGTCCTCAAGACTACCCTGTTCTTATAGAACCTGGTATACAGCCTATCTGAGACCAGGGCCTGAAGCTCGCTCACCCGCCTAGCCGAGGTGAGTGCCACAAGGAACACCACCTTCCAGGAGAGGAAACAAATGGCAGGTTGCCATCAGCTCAAAAGGTGGGCGAGTCAGCTGCTGCAAGACCACATTGAGATCCCACTCAGTGGCCGGTGAACAAATAGGAGGCTTAAGCAAAAGCAGACCTCTAAAAAAGCAAGACAGAGGGTGGCCTGAGAGAGATTGCCCATCCACTGGCAAGTGGTGAGTTGAGGGGGCACTGAGGTGAACCCGGACAGAGTTGGACTGAAGTCCTAGGTTGGAAAGGAGGAGCAGGTATTGTAGCACCACCTGAACCGAGCAGGAGAAAGGGTTCGCTTGCTATTGAGAACACCAAGTAGAGAACCTATGCCATTTCAGAGCATAGGCCTTCCTAGTGGAATGCTTCCTGGAGGCCAACACTACCTCTTCAACCTCCTTTGGTAGGAGCAAGGACTACCCTTTCAGCAGCCAGGCCATCAAATTGAGGGATTTGAGGTTGGGATGCAAGAGGGACCCCTGATCCTGAGTCAGAAGGTCGGGTTGCAGCCCCAGAGGAAGTGGAGTATCCACCACCAACTGCAAAAGAGGAAACCACAGCTGCCTGGGCCACCTGGGGGCTATCAGGATCACCGTGGCACGGTCCTGCTGGATTTTGAAGAGAATCCGGGCCACCAGAGGTGTGGGAGGAAAAGCATACAGCAGGCCTTCTGACCAGGGGATCAGGAATGCATCTGCCGCCACAGAGGGTGCGGTTGCCTGGAACAGAACTTGGGTGTTGCCTGTTCAGCAGACTGGCAAAGAGATCCATGGTCGGAAGTCCCCACTTCAGAAAGATCTGCTGAACTACCAGAGGATCCAACTGCCATTTGGGGGGTTGCAGGAGTCTGCTTAGCCTGTCCGCCAGGTAGTTTTCCTGGCCTGGGAGGTAGACCGCCCTGAGGGTCACGTCCTGCTTGATAGTCCAGGAGCAGAGAGCTTGTGCTTCCAGGCAGAGACGTCTGGATCATGTGCCTCCCTGCTTGTTGACATAGAACATAGCCACCTGATTGTCTGTCTGAACTAGGACAGACTGGTGAAACAGGATCTGAAAGTCCGTAAGGCTAGTCGAATGGCTCTCAATTCCAACAGGTTGATCTGCTGAGCGGCCTCCCACAGAGACCATAGGCCTTGGGTGCATGCTCCCTGGCAGTGTGCCCCCCCAGCCTTGCAGGGAAGCATCGCTTGTCAGTACCTGAGTGTGTGGGGAGGCCTGAAAAGGAACACCCCTGACCAGATTTGGGAGATGCCTCCACTAGCGTAAGGAGTCCACCAAGAGTTTGGACACCTTTATTTTGTCTGACAATTTCCCTGTGGCCTGTAGCCACTGTGCCCTGAGGTACCACTGAGCCGGCCTCATGTGCAGACAGGTATTTGGTGTGACATGCACCGTGGAAGCCATGTGACCTAAGAGCTGGAGAAGTGTCTGGCGGAGAACAGAGAGTTTGCCCAAAACTGGCCAGCCAACTTTATCAGCCTTTGAGCTCTGTCCACAGGCAAATAGGCCTTTGCATGGATGATATCCAATCTTGCCCCTATGAACTCCACATCCTGCAAGGGGACTAAAGTGGACTTGGGGAAGTTTATCACAAACCCCAGGTGCTGAAGCAAGGATATGGTTCTGAAGTTGGCCTGCCTGGCCTCTTGCGGAGACTGGCCCCTAATAAGCCAGTCGTCCAGGTAAGGGAACACAAAGATTCCCTGGCTCCTGAGGTTGGCCGCAACCACCGCCAGGCATTTTGTAAAAACCCTGGGGGCGGAGGTGAGGCCAAAGGGAAGCACTCTGTACTGGAAGTGTCTTCCTCCCACCACAAATCTGAAGAATTGTCTGTGACACGGACGGATGAGGATGCAAGCATAAGCATCCTTCAGGTCTAAGGAGCATAGCCAATCTCCCTGCTGGAGGTAGGGTAGTAAGATTCCAAGGGAAGCATCTTGAACTTTTCCCTCTCCAGAAACTTGTTCAGATTTCTCAGGTCCAGGATGGGTCTGAGGCCTCCTGTTCGAGGTACTTCCTGGTACCAAAAAGAGTAGAAGCCTTGCCCTTCCAGGTGGTGAGGCACCGGTTCCACCGCCTGGTCCCTTAACAGACCTTCCAACTCCAGAAGGAGTAAGTTTCTATGCAGAGGGGGTCTTGGAGGCTCCCTGGAAAGTAGGAGAGGGGTATCTGGGTGAAGTGGAGCTGATAGCCCCTTTCGATGATGCTTAACACCCAAGCATCCCCTGTGATGGCTGGCCACCTGTCTGCATACAGGGTCAGCCGGCCTCCTGTGTCCTGGAAAGGAGAGGCTATGCTGGCATAGTCAAAAACCCCCTCCCTGCTGAGCAGGAGTAGGTGGCTTGGGAACCTTCTGCCTGCAGGGCCCATGACCCTGCCCCTTGGCCTGCTGGCCCTGTTGGGGAGCTGCAGAGGCCTGGTAGTGAGGGTAGGTTTTGTAGGCAGCGGTCTTCCTCAGGTAAAAGGATCTTTTTCCCCCCGAGCCCTTCTGAGAAGAGGCAGAGGTTTTCCTGGACAGCCTTGTCCGGGTAAGAGTCTCGGTTGAGTTCTGCAGCCTTTTCAGCCATGGGCTTGCCAAAGAGGTTTTCACCTCGGCAAGGGACATCGACCAACTTGTCCTGTACCCATGGCTCGAGGTCCAAGGATTGTAGCCAGGCCTGGTGGCATGCACCGATGCCAGCCTCTGCTACCCAGGCCGAAGCCTCAAATCCATTGTAGGCTGCTTGAGAGATAAACTTCAAGCACTCTCGAATACCAGAAGACAAGGCCTTGAACCTCTGCAAAGGTTCCTCGGACAACCCAGCAGAGAACCCGGCAATCTCCTTTGCCAGGTCTCGAAGGTACATGCCCATGTACAGCTGGTAGGTCTGGACATGGCAAGCAAGCATAGAGCCCTGGAAGCACTTTCTACCGAGGGTATCCAGGTTCCAGGCTTCCCTGCCGGGAGGTACGGAGGAGTGCATCTTGACTCTTCAGGCGATGCATGCTCGATTCCACAACCATGGAGTGGTGTGGTAGCTGTGCCTCTTGAAACCCAGGGCTCTTGCAGACTCGATAGAAGGAAATCGACCCGCTTGCTTAGAACCGGCATCAAGGCCGGCGCCTCCCACATGCGGAAAAGCAACTGCTCCAGCATCGGAGGAACCGGGACAGTAAAAACCTCCTTGGGAGGAGAGTCATACTGCAGAGCCTTGAGCTCCTCGCCTCAAGGCTCCTCCTTGGGGTCTGCAGGGAATGCCAGTGCTTTGGCCATGTACCTTATGAAATCTGAGAACCTAGTATCCTCAGGGGGGGGAGGCTCGGATCCTGGTGAGTCTGAAGGGACGTGCCGAGTCCGGAAGGTGTCAAGGGACTCCTCCTCCGTTTCCCATGCAGATTCCTCTGAGGAGGAAATCGAGCGGCTCCGAGTGGGCAGGCACTGACGCCATCCGCCTCAATGCTGAGGGAACCAGCGTCGACGACATCGGTCCCGAACAGAAGGCCGAGGGTGACCTCGGCCGAGAATAGACTTGAGTTCGCATGGTCTCAAGGATCAGCTCGGCCTCCAGGGTCAACTTGGATGTCGATGGTGGTTAGGGCAGATGCGAAGTTGAGACCAGCGATCAGTACCCGCTGCTGCTCCACGAAGGCAGACAATCTGCTCTCCAAGGCAGTCAACCCGAGTCCGAGCTCAGGAGACCCAGCAGCCTCCAACTCACGCCCCGACGGCATCGGGCCCAACGTCAGCTCCCCCGGAGAGTCCACAAGGACTACAGTACTCACCTGACTCGGGGCCTCTGACTCCACACGAGGATGCTTTGCAGGCCTCTCCAACTCCAAAGACCCGAGATGGCGATCGGGGCTATGCGACCTGGCCCTCGAGGAGCCAAGAGCATCCACCAATGCCGCCCTCGCGGGTTTCTTCTTCCTTCGATGCTCCCTCGAGGGGGACTCCCTTTCAGGAGGAGGCCCGACAATGTTCGGGGTCAGACTCCCAAGACGTCGAGGCCTCTGATGAAGTCCAGACATGTCCAGAGGCAGATTTGGAGAAGATCCTCTCACGCTGGTGCTGACGGCTCTGTAATGCCTTAGACGACATTTTGCCACAGGGACTACAGACCATAGAATCATGGTCTGGCCCTAGGCATTGGAAGCAGCAGTCGTGTGTGTCTGTGAGACATCAGTTTCTTGCACCAATCACACTTCTTAAAGCCACTGGCAGCCATTGGGGAAAAAGGGCCCCTGCAAGATCAAAAAATTAGTCTGCCAGGGAAAAGAAAAGATCTGGGCTCGGTCCCAGTGTACCGAGTCCAGGCAGGAAAGGAACCAACGTTGAACCGAAGAAAAAAAAAAACTCGACCCAACAGAGAAAAAAAAAAACAAAAAAACCACACAACTTTTTCATGGGCGACAAGGACAGGCATCTGTAGGGCTCAGCGGAAAAAGACTGAGCAAGATGGCACCTTTGGGTGGTAATGGGACCGCGCATGCGTGCCTGCATTCCCAAAGGCTTTCTTTGAAAGCTGGGGAAATGCTCCGCATGGAGGCTCCGTCGATGCTGATGTCACCCATATGTGAGGACTGACTTTTGCTTGGTCCTGGAGAATGCAAAAGTATCCCTCTGAGCATATCAAAAGTGACTTCATGGCTCTGGGACAGAGAATGAACCAGATTGGGGCGCAGGTGGTGTTCTCTTCAATACTCCCTGTTGAGGGTAAAGGGTAAGGCAGAGCTCACATCTTGGAGATAAGTTCATGGCTGCGTGGATGTGTCAGTGTTTTGGTTTCATGGACCATGGTATGCTAATTCCAAGGGCTGCAGAGCAGAGATGGCATCCATCTGTCCAAGAAGGGTCAACATGTCTTCAGTAGCAGACTGGCTAACCTACTGAAGAGGGCTTTAAATTAGATTAGTTGAGGATGGGTGAAGAAAGCCCCCAGGTAACAAACATTTAATACCTTTATGAAGATGGGTAACATATGGAAAGCAGTGTGTATAAATGCCCATAGCATGGGAAATAAGATCCCAGATGTTGAGGCCTTAATGGTAGTGGCTAACTTGGATTTAAATGATGGTAACAAGACATGCTGACTTGGATTTAGTGAGGACAGACTTAAGAAGCTTAAAACACGTATACTTCAGAGGAAAGGCAGGATAGAGGTGATATGACTGACATTTAAATACATCCATGGCATAAATGCATAGGAGAGCCTCCTTCTATTGAAGGCAAGCTCTTCTACAAGGGGTCATAGGATGAGTGTGAAAGGGGATAGACTCAGTAGTATGCAGAAAGATTTGAAAAAGTGGTAGAGGCATGGGAATAGTCTCCCACTGGAGGTGGTAGATGAGGACAGTATCTGAATATAAGAACATAGGACAAACTGAGGATCTCTTAAGGAAAAAAGGGGACCATTGTAGTGGTTGATATGGAAGGGTAGACTAGAAAGAAACATGGCAGAAAGACCACATGGCCTGTGTTTCCACAGGTACCACCCAAGATGGCACCTGGGCCCATGTAGAATGTGCTGATAACCCAGGTGGCACCAGCTTCCCTGCCAGCAAGTAGGCAGAGTGTATTACTAATTGATTTTTGGATCAGCAAAGATATTGTACTTTACTTTGCAAAGAAATTGCAAGAAATTGAACTCATGAGCCATTGTAACTCATGAGCCATTCTGCCTGTAGACCAAAGCTGTATTTACAGTCTGACAGGATAAGAATTCATCAATTATAATGTAGAAGCTTTGAGCTGCTTCTAAAACCATGGGGGGTGTCTCCCTTGACAGGAAGATGCTGGAAGATTAAGGAGGAGTCCTTCTGGCAAACAAATTGAAACCCATTAATGATGACAAAAGAACACTTCATCTAGCCTTGGAATGTAGACCATGGGGGATGTGTCCTTTGAGCATTCTCAGATGTCTAACACCAAGAGGGGTGATCAGAAGCCTGCTCGGAAACCAAAGCAAAAAAGGTGGATGGGGTGGAGAGAAGTTCATGTGAGAGTCTGACCAGCAAAGAATGTTGTAGGTCAAAATTCTCTAAGCAGGCAACAGGCTTGGCCAGACAAAACTAGATGAGTGACTCATACAGTGACTCGGCCAATCCTGATCAGAGCATGCTGTAGGCTATCCAATGAATTGTAATATCATGCAGCAGGCACGATCTTAGTTGGGTACTTCAGGGGGACTCTCAGAAGGAAAGATGGGACTGCAACTGATATACGAGGCAAGCGTGTCTCTGTAGTTGTTCCCCGGATTTTCCTCATGAGAGTGATTGCTGAACAGTCCCCCCCCCCCTGGAGTGATGAGCTATAATATCCGGTAAAAGTATTAATGCTTACCTTTGTGCTTTATTATTCCAAAAGGACTTAATTTAATAAAACTCATATTGCATTTACTAAAGTGTCTGTGCATAGTCTGTGAGCTAATGAGTGACCGAGTTAACTCATACTGTATTTGCCAGAATATTTATGCCTAGTCAGTGAGCTAAGTGAGTGACAGGGTCAAAGGAAAACCGTAGAACTTGGCAAAACAGAGGAAAAGGCCTCCTTAATCCAGCAGCCCGATGTCTGCAGTGTCCTGTAGAGAACAGATGGTCAACAAGCCTAAAGGAAATTAGTCACCTCCAAGTAACACAGGAGAATCCTGCAAACATCCAATTTCTGCAAGAATGTCAGTGTCCTGGAATATTGTCAACAGGGAAAGGATAGCAAGACGATCTCTTGATTGACATGGAATTCTGACATGACCTAGGGAAGGAAGGAACACCTGCCATAGAAAAAGGTCAAACACAGATCTCACCAGAGCAAGACCTGCAACTCAGAAATGCACTGTGTTGAGGTAGTGGTGACAAAAGGAGGCTTATCACATAGAAGGCAATCTAAGCGTTGCATGATGCAAGGGCTCAAATGGCATCCCCCCTCCCCTGCATGTACCATGTGGTGACTTTGTGGTCTACTGGTCATACCAGCAGTTGGAGCACCTGGATGCCCTTTAAAAGAGGACCCACATCTCAGTGAATGGCCAAGGACTGGCTGTGTACCGACTCCCAGAAGGCCAAGTGAGCTGTACGCCAGCCCCTTCTGGACCCTCTCCACTGCAGGAATGTTAATACCTGTGGGACATGTGCTGGCCATGGCAAAAGGTGAAGTTGAGCACACCAAGTCTCAAACACCCCAAGCTTAGACATAGGCCGACATCACCTACCTCAGACAGGCCTGTAACATCATGTTAGTTTAGTAGCCCTTGTGTGTCAGTCTCTGCAGCTCAAGAGCCAAAGCTAAGCAAGAAGCGCCCCATGTCTGCCATATGGGCCCACTCCCCAGGGGAAAATGGCAGGGCAACCTGAAGGCAAACTAGATCCCCATACCATGGACAACAGGGCCAATCCAGAGCCACAAGGACTACCCAGCATAAGTACCTCACCACCTGCTGTAGTACCTAGTGAATCATTAACCACAGTGGGAAGACAGAGCAGTGGTACCAGTGGCTGCAGCTGCACCAACACATCCATTCCTAGAGGCAGCATGGATTCAACCAGAGGCAGGTCTTGCCAGACAAATCTGATTGATTTCTTGGACTGGGTGACCAGGGAGTTGGACCAGGGGAGAGCCCTAGATGGTGTATTTAGATTTCAGTAAAGCCTTTGACACTGTTCCTCACAGGCGACTTATAAACAAACTAGGGTCCATCCATAGGGTGCTCAAAGTTACTGCTTGGGTTAGAAATTGGTTGAGTGGGAGGTGACAAAGGGTACAGGTAAATGAAGCTCACTCTGTGGAGAAGGAAGTAAGTTACCAGTGGTGTACCCCAAGGATCTGTACTTGGTCAGATTCTTTAACATCTTTGTTAGTGATATAGCAGAAGGGCTGTTGGGTAAGGTTTGTGTCTTTGCAGATGATACCAAACTCTGCAACACCCAGGAAGGTGTAGATAACAAGGAGGAATCTAGCTAAGCTTTAAGAATGGTCTAGAATTTGGCAACTGATATTTAATGTTCAACAAATGCAAGGTCAAGCAGTTGAGCTGCAGCAGCAATCCAAGGGAGTGATAGTATTGGGGGTGAAGTACGTTTGTCCACTAAAGAGCAGGACCTCTGTGGTTGTGTCTGATGATCTTAAAGTAGACAAACGGGTAGAAAAGGCGACAGCAAAAGCTAGGATGCTTGGGTGCATAGGGAGAGGCATGGCTAGCAGGAAGAGAGGATGTGATAGTGCTTCTGTATAAGTCTTTGGTGCAACCTCATTTGGAATATTGTGTGCAATTCCAGAGACTGCACCTTCAAAAGGATATAACACGAGATGGAATCAGTGCAGAATGGCTACTAAAATGGATAGTGGTCTTCATTATAAAGCATGAGGACAGACTTGAGGCTCTTAATATGTACACCAGAGGAAAAAGCAGAATAGAGGCGATATGATTGAGACGTTTAAATACCCCTGTGACAAATGCACAGGGGGAAAGCCTTTTGATTGAAAGCCAGTTCTGCTATGAGGGCACATGGGATGAGGATGAAAGGGGATAGATTCAGGAGTGATGTGGAAATATTTCTTTACAGAAAGAATGATGGATCCGTGGAAGTGTCTCCCAGTGGAGGTGGTAGAGATAAGGACAGTAACTGAATTAAAAAAAAAAAACCCACCAAAAAAACCAAACCTCAAAACAAACACAAAACTCATGGGACTGAGGATCTCTAAAGAAAAAAATGGAACTGTTGTAGTTGATATGGAAGGACAGACTAGATAGAAAAATAACAAGAGACCACATGACCTATGTTTCTATGGACCCTGGGCATTTTTCACATGAAGAAAGTCACCATCTTGTCTGCATTTGCCATGAGGTCGATTGATCCAGTTGAAGACCCATGGCACCGGTTCCCATGCTCCTGGGTCAATGTGGTGCCTACTGAGGTAGCTTACCTGAACATGGTCCTCGCTCATGATGTGTTGAGCAGAGGGAGTGGAGATGTCGCTCAGCCGAGTGGAACAGGAGATACACTGACTACACCATTCCTGGGCATTTGGTGTCTCCCCCCCCCCCCCCCGGCAATTCATATAGGCTCGATAGCACTTAACTGCCATTGTGTTGTCAAGACATGCCTCAGAGCCAGGTGATGCAATTTAACTACAGAAAATGAAAAGGGCAAAGCAGATCAAATCACACTTCCAAGCAACTGCCTGTCACAACTGCAACTTTACCTGAGACATGTTCCTTGTGCAGCATGGTGCAGGCAGTAGGCTCCCCAGCCAAACAAGCTGGCATGTTACTACCATGCAATACGGTTTGTGTAACAGCATGCCCTGTAGTGGATTTAGGTGCAACACCCACCACCCAAGGCAGAGTCAAATTGTCACCAGTAGAAGCTGGCTGTTCTACTCCTTGGACTGTGGAGACCAATGGCTAAGTAGAACCCACTGAAGGGGGTGCATGTGTGCCCTAGCCCATGAATGACATCAAATGTCAGATTATTCTCATACATGGGACTGTCAACTGCTGGAAAGTCCAGTTTGGAAAGCAAAAAACTGGACCTGAAACTTGCAGAAGCTGTCTTCCATGAAGAGGCACCCGATCCCTGGGAGGTGTCAAGTATGCTCCGAGGAAGTCCCAGCTCTGTGATTAGATCAGTGAGCTCTTGCTGTAATTCACCCCCCATCCGAGTTGTTCCAGGAACTGCAAGACATGTTGCACGGCACAGCCAATGACCTCTCTCAAATGAGTCAATCATCTAGATACGGGTGCACACGAATGCCTTAGCAGTGCAGCACTGCTGCTACCACTACCGCTTTGGTAAAAAAGGCCCATGGTGTGGTTACCAGCCCAAATAGCAGGAGCACAGAACCGATTAGAGATCCTCTGTGTTGGTCCCATGTTTTTTTGAATTCAGTTACTGTCCTCATCTCTACCACCTCCACTGGGAGACTATTCCACGGATCCACTACTCTTTCCGTAAAGAAATATTTCTGCATATCACTCCTGAATCTATCTCCCTTCACCCTCATCCCATGTCCCCTCGTAGCAGAACTTGCTTTCAATTGAAAGAGGCTCTCTCCCTGAACATTTATGCCACGGAGGTATTTAAACATCTTAATCATATCACCTCTATCCCGCCTTTCCTCTAAGGTGTACATATTAAGATCCTTAAATCTGTCCTCATATGCTTTATAATGAAGCCCATTAATCATTTTAGTAGCAATCCTCTGCACCGACTCCATCCTGTTTACATCCTTTTGAAGGTGCGGTCTCCAGAATTGCACACCATACTCCAAATGAGGTCGCACCAAAGACTTATACAGAGGCATTATCACCTCCTTTTTTCTGCTAGCCATTCCTCTCCGTATGCACCCAAGCATCCTTCTAGCTTTTGCCGTCGCCTTTTCTACCTGTTTAGCTACTTTAAGATCATCAGACACAACCACGCCTAGGTCCCGCTCTTCTTTAGTGGACAAAAGTACTTCACCTCCTATACTGTATTGCTCCCTTGGATTGCTGCAGCCCAAATGCATGACCTTACATTTTTTAACATTAAATCCCAGCTGCCAAATTCTAGACCATTCTTCAAGCTTACCTAGATCCCTCTCATGTTATCTACACCTTCCTGGGTGTCTACTCTATTGCAGATTTTGGTATCATCCGCAAAGAGGCAAACCTTACCCGACAGCCCTTCTGCTATATCACTAACAAAGATGTTAAAAAGAATCAGACCAAGGACAGATCCCTGGGGTACACCACTGGTAACATCCTTCTCCTTAGAGTGAGCTCCATTTACTTGTACTCTGTCACCTCCCACCCAACCAATTTCTAACCCAAGCAGTAACTTTAGGGTCCATCCCTAGGGTGCTCAGTTTGTTTATAAGTCGCCTGTGAGGAACAGTGTCAAAGGCTTTACTGAAATCTAAATACACCACATCTAGAGCTCTCCCTCGGTCCAACTCCCTGGTCACCCAGTCAAAGAAATCAGATTTGTCCGACAGGACCTGCCTCTGGTGAATCCATGCAGCCTCGGATCCTGTAACCCGCCGGACTCCAGAAACCTCACTATTTTTTCTTTCAGCAGAGTTTCCAATAATTTACTCACCACCGAAGTTAAACTAACCGGCCTGTAGTTTTCAACCACATCCTTACTTCCGCTTTTGTGTAAAGGCACCACATGAGCCTCTCTCCAGTCCTTTGGCACCACTCCCGACTCCAACGAGGCATTGAAAAGGTCAGTCAGTGGAGTTGCTAGAATGTCCCCAAGTTCCCTCAGTATTCTAGGGTGTATCCCATCCGGTCCCATCGCTTTGTCTACTTTAAGTTGAGCTAGTTTCTCACAATCTCCTGAAAATTGTTCAAGATGTCCCTTGCTTCTGTTCTTATTTGTGGGTGTTTTCTGAGGTCCTGCTCCTGGTTCTTCATCTGTGAACACAGAACAAAAATATGTTTGTTAAGCAATTCCGCTTTATCCTTATCAGCTTCTACATATTCCCCTCCCCCCTGCACCCTTGAGTCTGACAATACCACTTTTGCCCTTCCTCTTCTCACTAATATATCTGAAAAATGTCTTATCCCCCCCATTTTATTGCATTGGCTATTTCCTCCTCCCTTTGAATCTTTGCCTTCTTGACTACTTTGCTAGCTTTTCTAAGTTTTTCCAAATACAGATGCCTGTCTTCCTCTGTGATCTATTGTATTTCATGAAGGCCTCCCTCTTTTTCTTCACTTTTCAGCTACTTCCTTCGAAAACCATAGCGGTCTCCTGTTCCTTTTGCCTTTACCATTTTAACAAAAAGGTTGGTTGCCTTTAAAATACCCCCTTTCAGTTTTGCCCACTGTTTTTCTACATCCCCCAGCTGTTCCCATCCCACTAACGACTCTCCCTGAGGTATTGGCCCATCTTCGCAAAGTTAGTCTTCCTAAAGTCTAAGATCTTCACCTTGGAATGGATTCTAACAGCCCTAGTCCTAATACTGAACCACACCATCTGGTGATCACTGGATGCAAAATGATCTCCCACTACAACAGACACACTTTCACCATTGGTAAGCACCAAGTCCAGTATGGCCCCTTCACGTGTGGGGTCTGTTACCAATTGCCTGAATAGTTCTCCCTGTAGAGAATCCAGGATCTCCTTACTTCTAGATGATACTGCAGCAGGAATGTGCCAATCAACATCTGGCATATTGAAATCTCCTAGCAGTAGCACTTCCCCTTTCCTAGCAATGCTGCGTATGTCTTCAATTAACTCTGTCCACCTCTTCCTCTTGTGAGGGATGTCTGTATATCACACCAATGCAAATAGATTTCTCTTTCCCTCTTTCTAGTTTAACCCACAATGCCTCCTCTCTCCCTTTTAAGCTCTGTAATTCCAAAGCCTTAATAGTAGTTTTTAGGAAGGACAGACTAGATGGGCCTTGTGGTCTTTTTCTGTCGTCATGTTTCTATATAGTGCCACTCCTCCTCCCCTGTCCTTTCTGAATAAAGTATAGCCAGGTATAGTTACATCCCAGTCATGGTTTTCTGTGAACCATGTTTCTGTAACTGCCACTAAATCCAAGTCAGCCACTCCCACCAAAGCTTCAACTTCAGGGATCTTATTTCCCATGCTACGGGCATTAATACACACTGCTTTCCATATGTTACCCGTTACCCATTTCCGATTGTGTGGTCCTGGGCCAAAACTTAACATAGGAAGCGCTGGTGGCTTTTTGCGAGTGAGAATGTGCAAAGTATGCCTCCATAAAGTCCAGTGCTGTGAGGAACTTGCTGGGGCTGACAGCCTGGATCACTGCATGGAGCATCTCAATGCAAAACCAGGGGATGTGCAAACTGAATTACCTCCTGGAGATGAGAGTATTGGCTGAATGCTCTGCCCTCTGAGACTACAAAGTAGATGGTGCCTGTTCTGGCCTCAGAGCGCAATCAGGGCTGGTACACCCAATGCCTGGATTTGGCAGAGTTGTTACAGCATGTCCTGGACAGCCTGGCCTGTGCCAGGTTGAGTGCATCTGTGACTGCCAGTCTCCAGTACTCAAGTGTCTTGACTTGATGCAAGCTCATTACTGGTGGACACCCCCCCCCCCAAAAACACACCACACCCCACACACAACCCAAAACCACCACACAGAGAGCCATGCATCGACCTGCAGCACCTTGTGTTCCTGATCTTTTTTTGGAACCTAAGGAATTCTGTTGCTGCTAAGTGCCATGAAAAGGCTGGCCTCTGCTCACAGCAACCTGGAATGAGGTATATTGGCGGCTGGACTGAGAGTGGCAGTCCTGGAGCACTGCACATTAGGACTTAGGTTTACTCTCCAGTAGGCACTGCAGTTTGGCCTCACCCAGCTCCTTAACCAAACTGAGTTCCTCCCCAAAAAGAAGGCTGCCTTTAAAAAAGGTGACATCTGCTGACCAATTACAGAGCCATAGCCAGCATTGCATGACATTTGCTGCTGCCATGGCTTAAGCAGTTGAGTAGGTCATATAGGTTGTCCAGCTGAGGCAGTGTCCTCCAGTAATAGCTTTATTCAGCACAGTAAGGCACAGGCTGACATCTGTAGGGCCAAAGTGGAGGCAGGGAGGGCTGTCTTCAACAAAGTTCTCTACCTTGTGTTTCTGTGGATCCCCGAGGGCTGCTCTGCCGTCTACTGGGATTGTAGTCTTGGTCACAGCTGTGACCAGGAGTCTACACTAGGGTAACAGAGCCAGTGCTGAAGATCCTCCTAGGACCATACATAAAGATCTTCAAGGCAAGCGGATTTCAAGGACAAACCCAGGTGTCTGCTGCTACTCAGATACCAAATGCTATAACTCTGGGGGGAGGGGGGGGGGAAGCCTTTACTAGTGCCTTGACTATGGAGAATAGGGTCCAAGGCCGACAGGCCCCATCACCTCAGGAATCTTCAGGCGACCTGATTGAGGGCCACGAGCTCTTCCTTATGGAAGAGGAAAACAAAAGCCAAACACTGACACACGGGAAGCAGTTTCATCATTATTGTGAAATTCCCTCATCTTCAAGGCTCCATGCTGAAGAAAGGAGTGATCAGTGCCCTGTTCCTCCTCATCTGGAGCAAGATGAAGTCACCCAACACCCGCAGCAGTTTTTCCAGCAAGGAACCATAGGATGCAAAGTGTTCTTGCCCTTTGATCCTCTATCCTTTGCAGAGGGACTGAACCTTGCTAGTGCTGTGTCCTTTCCAAATGCCCTAAGACTGGTGAAAAAGCTCAGCAAGTTCTACCACATCCTCCTTTTCAGCGAGGGAAGGAGGTAGAGCATTTGGAGACCTCCCCCAATTGCCAGAGATCTGGTGGTACAGCACCAATATCTGTCAGCTGGGCCATCATGGCTGGCGCCATCTTTCTCAGACAGAACTCTCATCAGAACCTGTCCCCGAGAAATGTACAAGACAGTGCAGGAAGCACACATCTGATCCTTGCTATCACACCCCAGGCAGCATGGTGCCTTATTGGCCATCTCTGCAGCAAACCATGCCTAAAGCGTTCACAGCTGCAATGCTGCAGAATTGGGCAGAAGTAGGCCTGGGGCCTGCAGCACCAAGGAGAAATTTCACTTACCATTAATTTCCTTTCCTGGAATACTGCTAGACCAGTCCAAATGGGTTGTGTCCCCCTGCCAAGAGATCTTGGAGACAGGCTGAACTCTGGTGATATGGTTCTACCCCTAGGGGTCTCCCTCAGTATAGTCTGGAAAGCTGAACCAAACCTGAAACATAACCATAACACTGCTGAAAGCGGCTTCTTGATTCAACTATGCACAAAGGTGCTGAAAGCATCCCCAGAAATTGGAGGCTGATCAGAAAAATCCAAGCTGTAGGCTCAATGGTCAGGCATTCTGAAAACGATGAGGAGGAGAGAAAAAAATAAAAAAAATAAAGGGGACACAGTCCACCTCATACTACTAGACCAGTTCAAACGAGCAGTACCCAAGCTACTGACCTTCAGGGTGGGCCCAACGCCACCGACAGCTCCAAACCACCTCCTGCTGAGCTTGGACGTCCAATCTATAGTGACGGACAAACGTGGACAAAGATGACCAAGTGGCCACCCGGCAAATGTCGAGAGGAGCTACTTGAGAACACTCGGCCCAAGATGCTGCTTGAGCCCGAGTGAGTGTGCTCGGAGCCCTGCCAGCACCAGCTTACCCTGAAGAATATATGCTGCCTCAACAGCCCCATGTAACCATCTAGCAATAGTGGACTTAGAGGCTGCGGCACCCTCGACGAGGACCTGCAAAAAGGACAAAGATGATCGGACTTCTGAAAAGAGTTTGTAACTTTCAGATAGTGGTAAAGGACTCTTCAGATCCACCGCACGCAACCGACAATGCCATCTGGAGCATTGTTCCTCTGCAAAGGAAGGTAAGAAAAGGGGCTGATTGACAGGAAAAGGTATAAGTACCTTTGGTAAGAAGGAAGGGACTGTCCTAAGAGAGAGAGACTCCCTCCGCTGAAAAAGATAGGGATCTTGACAAGAGCACTTGAAGCTCGGAAATCCGGCACACCGAGGTTATAGCCACCAAGAACACCATCTTCAGTGTTAAGTCTCTTATGGAGCATGCCTTTAATGGCTCAAAGGGAGGAGAAACCAGAGCCTGGAGAACGAAAGTGAGATCCCAAGAAGGAATCAGATGTATCGGGGGCTGCAAGGACTTAACCCCTTTGAGGAAATACATCCACATGCGAGGCGATGGATCACCCCAATATTGGCCCCCGAAAGCAGGTTAGAGCCGCCACTTGTACACGTAAGGTTCCTAGAGCGAGGCCCTTATCGAGGCCGGCCTGCAGAAAGGAAAGAATATGTGGAATGCCGCAATGCAAAGGAGAGACCCGGCATACCGTACACCAAGACGCAAAGATGCCATACATGAGCGTATGCCAAGGACATGGAGGAGCAATGTGCCTGAAGCATGGTCGCTACAACGCTAGGCAAACAACCCTTAAGCGCTAATCTGCAGCGTTCAAGAGCCAAGCTGTAAGCGAATAAGGAGCTGGGTCTTCCATAGCAATTGGTCCTTGATGTCCTGTCTGTGTCCTTTGTCTGTCCTATGTCAAAATCATTAATGTTGCCCCCCCCAGTGATGGCCCTACCCTTGGACTTAATTCCCCCACCCCCTATGTAACACCGCTTTGACCCGGTGAAAAGCGGTATATAAATACAGCTAAATAAATAAATGTAGGAGCCCTGGAAACACCCCTAGACAAATCGGAGGTGTTGAGTCAACCGAATAAGATCTGCATACCATGGTCTGCGATGCCAATCCGGGGCCACCAGAATCATCGGGCCTTGATGCTCCCTGACCTGTTGAAGAATCTTGCCGACCAAGGAGGGAAGACATACAGAAGATGCATCGACCATGGTTGAGACAAGGCATCTATCCCACGCGCCCCGTCCCTCCAGCGGCTAAAGATGGGTGCCTTGGCATTCTGTGCTGTAGCCATGAGATCTACCTGCGGCTGACCCCACCTGTGAACAATTGACCGAAAAGATTCTGGAGCGAGAGCCCATCGGCTGAGAAAGTCTTTGACATTGCTCATCCCCGCGATGTTGTGCTGAAAGAGCATGAAGGTGCCTCTCCGCCCAAGGAGAAGGTTCATCTCATTTGATACTCCTGGACACTTCGTTCCCCCTTGGCGGTTGAGATATGCTACTGTTGTCAATCAGTTCAGATTCTCTGACAATGCGACATCACAGAAGAGGCTGGAACCTCCGTAAGGCTAAATCGCACCACTTGCGTCTCGAAGCAATTGATGGACCACCAAGCCTCTTGAGGAGACCAAACCCCTTGCGCTGTGTGCAAGCCACAGTTATCCCCCCAGCCGGAGAGACTGGCATCTGTCGTTACAAGTACCCAGTGCGGAGTTTCCAAAAGGTACCCCCCCCCCCCAGGAGGTTGTGGGGCCGGAGCCACCAACGGAGGCTCAGCTTGACTGCCGGTAGCAGAGGAAGCCGAACTTGATAGTCCGACACCGGCGACCAGCGAGACAGGAGCGCTCTCTGCAAGTCGTGCATGTGTGCCCTTGCCCAAGGAACCAGATCGATGGTAGCCGCCATGGACCCCAACAGTTGAAAATAGTCCCAAGTCCAAGGCGCTTCCTGACACAGGAAATTACGGAGCTGAAATGAGAGCTTTTGAAAGCGCTCCTGAGTGAGGAATACCCGCCTGTGGCAAGTGTCGAAACGAGCCCCCAGAAGATCAAGTTCTTGAGATGGTTGGAGGCAGCTTTTGGCACGATTGATCACCCACCCTAGGTTTTCCAATTAGAGCACCACGTGGGCGACAGTCTCGTGAGCGTCTGATAGAGAACCTGCTCTAATAAGCCAATCGTCAAGGTACAGATGAACTCGTATCCCCTGCTTGCGTAATGCTGCTGCAACCACTACCATTATCTTGGAAAAGGTTTGGAGAGCAGAAGCTAACCTGAAAGGCATTGCTCTGAACTGAAAATGCTGCCCTAGTACTGCTAATCTCAGAAACCGCTGAATGATCACCCCGGATGGGAACATGAAAATATGCCTCGGTGAGATCGAACACCAGAAACTCGCCTTTGCGCACCGCTTGGATTACAGACCGAAGAGAGTTTCCATCTGAAAATGAGGGACTCTAAGGCTGTGGTTTATGGCCTTGAGGTCCAGTATGGAGGTGAAAGGAACCATCTTTCTTGGGCACCACAAAATAGATGGAGTACCGACCCAACCCTCTTTCAAGGGAGGGTACCGGACAAATGGCATTTAATCTCAGATGCTGTAGAGTGGTTTGAATGATCCGTCTCTTCTCGGGAGATCCTGCTGGGGAAAGTAGGAAGGCGTCGGGAATAGGGCGGCAGCACTCGAGAGAATAACCCTGAGACGCGCTGTTGAGAACCCATTGATTGGAGGTGATTTGCACCCACTCTTGAGAAACCAAAACCAACCACCCTCCTACTGGTGGCAAGGTCTCACATGGGCCTCCCGCCCAGTCAGCAGGAAGAATGCATGGACCCGGAGAACTTCCCAGAGTTGGAGTAGGAGTCTGAGCCTTTCCGTGCTCCATGAAAGGACTGAGCTCTTTGCCCGTAGCGATTGGACGACGGTGCAGGCAAGGACGATTTGAAAGAACGATACTTCCGGGAGTCCCTATTCCTTGAAGGCTACCTAAAGGATTGTGTTCAAGATGTCCGGCGAGAAGCAGCCTTAGGTCTATCTTCAGGCAAGCGTTGAGGCTTCACTTCGAGATCTTTTACTAGCTTATCAAGCTCTTCACCGAATAGCAGTTTCCCCTTAAAGGGCAACTTGGAAAGCCTGGCTTTGGAAACATCTGCTGCCCATTGGTGGAGCCGGAGCCAGCGCCGGGCTACTGTAACCACTGCCACTGAATGAGCTGAAAAGACAGCAAATCATAGGTGGTGTCTGCCAGAAACGCCGTAGCGGACTCCAGGCATCTGAGAAACAAATCCTTCAGTAAACGCTGAATCCAACACAGCAAGGCACGGGCGTCAAACCACTGCACACCATCGCTTGGAGTGCCAGAGACGATGAGAAGAAAGCCGTCTTCAGTAGATTCTCCATTTTGATCTTGTGGATCCTTCAGCGCTGCCCCTCCTTCCACCGGACTGGTAGTGTGTTTAGCGACACCAGTGACCAATGCATCTACCTTAGGATAAGCGAGCCATTGCTCCAAACTCTCTGGAGACCACACATAACTGTCCTAGGCGGTGAGTGTTGCGCAATGGCAGGTCTGGAGAATCCCACTCCTGGGATACCATCTGCTGCAACTCAAGAGGGAATGGAAAAGACTGACGGCTTACAGATGCCTTGTAAGATGGGGTCCGCCTGAGACTGGGAGTGAGGAGGTTGTGGTTCAGGAGGATTTCTAAGGCGAAGTGCTTCTGATACTTGACCTATTAAGGCAGCCAACTCCTCCTTACGAAACAGCCTGATATCCTGGGAATCCTCCTGCAGTGGAATAGAAGAATCTGGAGAGTACTCCCCACCCTCCCTATCTGAGGGCTCAGTCCCATCAATAGAGGATTTGTTGTCATCGTGGTCCAGTGTGTTGTCCACGAGCAACTGCACCCCTCTAGGACAGCCGCCCTTGATGCCCGCAGCATTCCGGGACCGCTTGCGCTCCAAGGTAGGGGATCAGATGCCGCTGACAAGTGCTCTGCCGGCACTGCAAATGACTCAGTGCGCCACAGAGTCCATGCCTGGTGAAACAGTGCTAAAAGCTGATCCTCAGAGGGTAGAACCGGCACTTGAGGTGTTAATGGAGGAGGCCCTTGTGCCTCCACTGGAGCAGCAGTAGATAATGACTCCTCTGAAACTGGGAAAGGAACCGTTGCCCCTTGGATTAGACAAAACCAAAAAAACTCTCCCGGGTGTGCAACACAAGTTGGGCACAGCTGATTAGCTCCTTTTGTTTTTTATGACAAACAATGCACTTCTGCACAGAGGAAGGCATTGTAAAATTTAAAAAAAAAAAAATAAAAAAAATTTTTTTAAAACTAAGCATGCTCAGCACAAGATCACTCGAACCCGAATCGAGAAAATGAAGCTAAGAGAAACAGAAAATGACAGCCTCTGCTTCCTGCCAAAAACCAAAGCTCCATGGCGATTCAAAATGGCCGCTGGAGATACAGTAAAGCAGAAAAATTTAACACTAGATGAATCCGGTGAAATCAGAGCAAAAAGTACCCGATTTGAAGAAGGAATAGGGGGAGGACTGACTCAGCCAAGTAGGGAAGAAAAAAAACAAAAATAGCGTTTCCGTTGCCACGGAGCTGCAGGAGACCGTTAAAGACAAAAGCCGGTCAGTGCAGAGGAGCCAAGGGCTTGGGCAGGAGCCGTGCCAATACCACCAAAGACTAAAATCAGTCTCAAGACAGTGATTTTAGAGAGCCCTCCTTCCAGCCTCCAAACCCTCTTGGTGAGGTGCTGGGGATGCCTTCTGGCAGCGAGCTCAACTGAGTAAGAAACAGGAGCTCAGCCGCCAACGCCGTGGGTCCATATCAATAACCACAATAGAAATCAGAAGGCTAGAATTCACCCTAAGCAGGACCTGAATCAACTTTTGAAGGGAAAAACAAAAAAGGCTACCAGATCTGCTGGAGACAAATACTGAGGGAGACCCCTAGAGGTAGAACCATATCAGAGTCCAGCCTATCAGAGCTCTGGTAGTATTCTCTGTCTCCAAGATCTGCTGGCAGGGGGACACAACCTGTTTGTCTGGACTGGTCTAGCAGTATGAGGTGGAATGGTGCCTATAGATTTCATGGTGCCATGCATTTCTGGAGCCATGAACCAGAGAAGTCTGAGCCCACCTTGGGATCTCCTTCAGACAATTACTACTGGCACAAAACTAGCCAAGTGCTGTTATAGCCTACTGTCCCAACCTCAAGTCTTCAGGGGTAGTGGCATGGGGAGCCTGTGTTCTGGAGCTCTTCTGCACCAGTTCACTCATGTTTCATAATAGCAGAAACCCCCAAGACAGACCAAGGAAGTAGGCCCCCCCCCCCCCAATTTGGCAGCACTACTAGGGAATAACTGACCCATTCAACCAGGAGTTACCCCACTGAAAGATGTAGTCCCCACCAGGGGGAGTCTTACACGCCTGTGGGACTGGGCTGTCCAGCTCCTTTGTGGCAAGAATAGCAGCCTGATCAGGAGCTGTACCAGAAGTCAACAGCATCTGCTGAGAGGGGAGGGGGAGAAAAAAACCCACCAAACTGAAGAGTACCCCTAGTTGTACTGCATATGTCAGGGATGATGCAAGACAATCTTATGGTGGTGGGGGTTTTCCTATGACATCTGCTGGTCGGGGGAGACAACCCTATGGTCCAGACTGGTCTAGCAACAGTGCTCTGTGAGGACTGCATTCCTGCTTGTTCAGGAAGCTAATTTTCTTTTTGGCAGGGACCTCCTACACAGTTGCAGAACTTATGACAGTCGCAAGATGTTACTTAACTTATTATCCATTAGTGGGGCTGCAAGCTGACATGACAACTGTGTTTCCATTACACCACACCATTCAGTTACCAAGCAACTTGAAAGCAGAGTTACTTACCTGTAACAGGTGATCTCTGGGAACAGCAGGAATTAGTCCTCACATATGGGTAAGTTGGAACCGACGGAGCCCGCGCGGGAAAGCTCCCCAGCTTTTCAGATGAAAAGCTTTTGGGGCTTCCCACAGCGCATGCGCGCTGCCTTCCCGCCTTCCTTACCAGCTCTCTTCAGTTCGAGTTTATAGCTGAGACAATAGAGAGAGAAAAGGAAGATAGATAGAAGATACAACTCCATGGGGAGGTGGGTGGGTTGTGAGGACTAATTCCTGCTGTTCCCAGAGATCACCTGTTACAGGTAAGTAACTGTACTATCTCCAGGAACAAGCAGGAATAAGTCCTCACATATGGGGACTCCCTAGCTAAGATGCCTGGGAGATCCCCCTCCAAGGGTAAACCATCTTCGTATGGATCTCAGGCATCCATTCAGGGAAGGTGGGCAGGAGTTGCTTAAGTATGGAACAGGTGTTTGAGGACAGCCTGACCAAACAAGGCATCCCGGCGGGAGTCCTTGTCCAAACAGTAATGGGCTGTGAAGATATGAACCGAGGCCCAAGTGGCTGCTCGACAGATCTGATCTATGGATACAGAGTGAAGATGAGCCATAGAAGTAGCCATGGCTCTCACATTGTGAGCTGTGACATGGCCTTCCAGAGAAATGTTCTTACTCTGGTAAGCAAAAGGAAATACACTGAGCAATCCAATTGGAAAGTGTACGTTTGGAGACTGGAAGTCCCAAATGAGAAGGATCAAAAGCCACAAAAAGTTGGGAAGACTTTCGATGTGGCTGAGTCCTGTTGAGGTAAAAGGCGAGAGCTCTTTTACAGTCAGAGTATGAAGGTTCCTCTCTGCACTGGATGCATGAGGAGCTGGGAAAAAAACAGGTAGATATACCTCTTGATTAAGATGAAAAGGCGAGACCACTTTGGGCATAAAGTGGGGATTCGTCCTAAGGACCACCTTATGATGAAATCTGGTATAAGGTGGATTAGCCACCAAAGCCTGCAGTTCACTGATGCGGCGAGCCGAAGTGACTGCAATAAGGAAAAGAACCTTCCAGGAAAGAAATTTCAAGGAGGTAGAGTCCAAAGGCTCAAAAGGTGGTTTCATAAGCTGACCTAGAACTAGGTTCAAATCCCATGCTACCGGCGGAGGTCGGATGGGAGGTTTAGTTAGGGTCAGGCCTCTCATGAACCTTGCAACGAGAGGATGAGAGGAGACAGGTTGTCCATTTATAGGTTTTAAGGATGCTGCAATAGCACTTAAATGGACTCGTACTGAATTCGTCTTGAGGCCTGCATTGGAAAGATGCAGGAGATAGTCTAGTAGAGAATTCAAAGGAAGTGCCAGAGGGTCAAGACCCTGTTGAGCACACCAAATGGAAAAACGTTTCCATTTGAAAGCATAGGAACGCCTGGTAGAGGGTTTCCTAGAGGCATGAAGGATATCTTTCACTGGCTGAGAAAGATTAAACTCATGAAGGCTTAAGCCTTCAGTAACCAAGCTCGGAGATGTAGGGACTTGGGGTTTGGGTGCCACAAAGTCCCTTTCTCCTGAGACAGAAGGTCTGGCGCAGCTCCCAGGTCCAGGGAGGAGCCCTGGGAGAGCTGTAGAAGTAGAGGGAACCACACTTGGCGTGGCCAGCGTGGAGCTATAAGGATCATCGACCCGTGATCCCTCTGAAGTTTGAGCAGAGTCTTGGGAATCAAAGGAATGGGTGGAAAAGCATACAGGAATTCCTGACCCCAATGCAGGAGAAAGGCGTCGTTGGCCTGAGCTCCCTGACACGGAGTCCTGGAACAGAAACCGGGGAAGTTTGGCATTCCACGGACTTGCAAAGAGGTCTATGTCCGGGGTCCCCCATTCCTGGAAGATTCTGTGTATCTGGTCCATATGCAGGGACCACTCGTGTGGAAGCAGAACTCGACTGAGTCTGTCTGCCCGAGAGTTTTGAACTCCTGGAAGATACACTGCCAGAAGATGAATTTGATGCTCTCTGGCGAAAGCCCATAATCTGAAAGCTTCGTTGCAAAGCGACAGAGAGCCCGTCCCTCCTTGCTTGTTGACATAGAACATGGCCACCTGATTGTCTGTCTGAACTAGGACAGTCAGGTTGGCAAGGAGGGTATGGAAGACTGAGGGCAAGGAAGATTGCTCGCAGTTCCAGAAGGTTGATATGAAGGGTGGTCTCTTGGGGAGACCAGGTTCCCTGAGTGGAGAGATGTTGAAGATGAGCTCCCCACCCTGTTTGGGAGGCATCTGTTGTGAGGGTTGCTTGGGGCAACGAAGGTTGGAAGGGGGTCCCCAACAACAGATTTTTGGAGGATGTCCACCACTGGAGAGACCAAAACAGACGTTTTGAGGTGAGTACCTGGTCTGACAGCAGTCCCGATGCTTGAGACCACTGGGTGGCCAATGTCCATTGAGCTGCTCTCATATGGAGATGAGCATAGGGCACCACATGAACCGTGGAGGCCATGTGGCCCAGAAGTTGCAGCATTTCTCTGGCTGACAAGTGACTTCTGGACTGAGCCTGGGAGGCCAAGCTTAGTAGCCGTTGGCCTCGGACCAGAGGAAGGTAGGCCCTTGCAGTGGTGGAATCCAGATAAGCCCCTATGAATTCCAGGGACTGAGTAGGGATGAGTTGGGACTTGGGAATGTTTACCACAAGTCCCAGATATTGAAGAATACGCCTTGTGCGGTCCAAGGAAATCTGGACTTCTGACTGAGATGGAGCTCGGATGAGCCAGTCGTCCAGATATGGGAACACGAAGATTCCCATGCCTCTTAGAAATGCGGCTACGACTGCCATGCATTTTGTGAATACTCTTGGAGCAGAGGCGAGACCGAAGGGAAGTACTCTGTATTGGAAAGGTTTTCCCTGGAACAGAAATCAAAGATATTTTCTGTGGGATGGATGGATGAGTATATGAGTGTACGCATCCTTGAGATCTAGAGAACAAAGCCAATCCTGACTCTGAAGGTATGGAAGGAGAATGCCCAGAGAGAGCATTTTGAATTTCTCCTTGAATAGAAACTTGTTCAATTCTCTCAGATCTAGGATAGGTCTGAAGCCCCCTGTCTTTGTTATGAGAAAATAAGGGGAGTAGAACCCTAACCCCTGTTGAGGAAGAGGAACCTCCTCTATTGCCCCTTGGGCAAGGAGAGAGGAGACTTCCTGACCCAACAGGGTCAGAAGAGATGGGGGAGAACTGAATTGCCTCACCATGGTATGGGGAGGAAGGCTGGAGAAATGAAGTTTGTAGCCCTCTCTGATGATAGAGAGGGTCCATTGCTCTGATGTTATTTGCTCCCATCTGGGAGCAAAGTGAGCTAACCTTCCCGGTATGGTGAGAGGCTCTGGTTGTTCCAGAGCCAGAAATGGTAAGTTCTCTAGGGGCAAGTCAAAACCCCTGAGGGGGTTGAGCCTGCTGGGGTGTAGCAGACACTGCAGACTTTGACTTTACTTGCTTAGATTGCTGACGTTTAGCAGCAAAGCGAGGCTGAGAAGATTGTTGGCCAGTATTTGTGGAAAATCTGGCCTTCTTGTAGTACGGCCTTTTAAAAGGTTTCTTTTTGGCAGGAGTAGAAGTAGACTTAGAAAGTCTATCTAGAGTGGCATTTTCTGCGTCCATTTGAGCAGCTTTAATTTGCCAGTCCTCACCAAATAAGTTCTCTCCTGTACAGGGCAGATTCCTTAAGCCATCCATGACCCAGGGTTCTAGGTCAGAAGCCTGGAGCCAAGCAAGACGTCGGGCTGCAATAGCGATTCCCGAAGCCCTGCCAGCAACCTCAAAGGAATCAAAGGCTGCCCTGTTGGAAAACTTGGAGACCTCTGAAAGTTGTGTCACCAGAGTAGTGAAGTCCTCCTTTTTATCCTCAGGGATAAAGGGGGCTAAATGCCATACCTTTAGGGCAAGTTCTCTGAGAAACAGGCCCATATAAAGGCTGTAAGAATTGATCCTGGCTATAAGCATACTAGCCTGAAAGATCTTTCTACCAAAAAAGAGTCGAGGGTCTTACATTCTCGCCCTGGAGGGCTAGAGGAATGCCTTTTAGGACTCTTTATCTTCTTCATAGCAGACTTCACCACAATGGAGTGGTGAGGCAGCTGAGTCTTTTGAAACCCAGGAGAAGGAGGGACCCGGTACATGGTGTCCAACCTACGGGAATGAGGAGACAGGGTTAGAGGAGTCTCCCACAAATCCATCAAGTGTTCTTGAAGGATTTCATGGATAGGCAGAGTAACTGCCTCTTTAGGAGGTTTAGAGTATCCTAAAATATCCAATTTTTTTGATCTGGGTTCCTTTTCAGCAGATGTAGCAATAGAAAGTGCTTTAGCTACATCAACAATGAAATCCTGAAAGGATAAATCCTCTGGAGGAGACATCCTCCTCTTTAGAGAAGAGGGCTCCTCAGGAAGATCAAACTCAGCAGAGTCAGAGGAATTGAACTCATCAGAAGAATCTGAGTATTCTCTCTGTGCTTGCAATGCACGATACACGTACCGATCGATATCGACATCGGGCGTATCGGGCATGGGATTGGTATCGGGCAAAAGCCTGAATCCAGCAAGCGGAACCGATCGACGCTTGGAAGTTGATGGTCTCGGTTCCGGGTCGGTACGGGCGTCGCAGCCTTAATGAAAGCCAAAACGGCCTGCTGCATGGTCTGGACAGTATTGCCCATGGACACCACTGCTGCCTGGATGTCGGTACCGGTATCGACCGGTACCCCAGAGCAGTCTAACAGGTAATCAGTCGAGGCCGTGCCATCGATGTCAACCTGTAACCCCATAGATGATGCTTTGGAGGCCGGAGCCTCCTGCCAGGGTTTTTTGGTCTGGGCAGAATCCTCGAACTCGAGATTGAGAGCCTCTCGATCTTTTGAAAGATTTGCTTTTAGAGGATTTGCCCACAGAAAGTTTGGTTACCTGAGATCCATCCGGAGAGGAAGACCTGGATGACTGTGATGCTGGATTATCTGAAGCAAACAGCACATGGAACGTGTTGGCCCGGTTCTGCATACCACGTTTAGACATCTGGGAGCAGAATGGGCAGTCCGGTATGGAGTGGTCAGGTCCTAAACATTTAAGACACCATTCATGGGTGTCTGAGAGAAATAACAGCATTGCACTTGGTACACTTTTTAAAACCAGGAGCTGGTTTCTCCATGAGGAGAATTTGTGTAGGCCTGAAGGCCTAACAAAAGTTACCAAGCTGTGCCGAGAAAATAAGATTTTTTTTTTTTTTTTTTTTTTTTTAAAGAAAGAGACCGGCAGTACCGGTTTTGGTATGGGGAAGGCAGGTACGCGGTCAAAAGAAACAAATTAAAATAACAAATTTCTTCAGCGGTGACAGGAACACGACCTGCTGGCTCCGCGGAAAAAGAGAAACTGAGGAGAGCTGGTAAGGAAGGCGGGAAGGCAGCGCGCATGCGCTGTGGGAAGCCCCAAAAGCTTTTCATCTGAAAAGCTGGGGAGCTTTCCCGCGCGGGCTCCGTCGGTTCCGACTTACCCATATGTGAGGACTTATTCCTGCTTGTTTCTGGAGATAGTAGATTACTGTAGCTCATAGCAAAAAGCATTCATAAGAGCAGTCAAGTTATGTTACCTTTTATTTCTGTAAATTCACATCTCATTTACCACACATGCAGATATGGAAGTCACAGGCTTGACAGAATAATATTGACTACAGTAGAAAATGTTTAACTATTAAACTTTGAATGCAACTGTAGTAATAGTGTAAAGACCCGACTACCATGCACATGCATGCTTAGTGCAGCTTAGGCCAGACAAGAGATTTCAGCAGCTGGATAAGCCAATAGTGTGACTATCAGCAATATTACCCTCTCCTCCTAAATTTCCAAACTTCAATTACAGCTATGTACAGACTAAACACTTAAATTTCTCGTAACTAGTGTCTCAACCAAAAAAAAAAAAAAGAACTCCCTTACTTTTGAACATTTAAAAAAGGGGAAGGTATAATGTAACAAAAATAAACTTTTAAACATTTCAAGATAAACGACTTTTCATGATATACAAATTCCTAGCCTGTTTAGGATTAGGCTGAAATTATTAACTGTACACCGTCAACTACATTAGTCTACTTCTTCCATTCTTGATGTATCATCATCCCCTTCAAGAGGTGGCATGTCTTCTGTTGCAGCTGGACTAGACTCTTCAGTAGCACCCTCATCTTCATCAATGCCTATTGAAATAAAATACCTATGCATCAAGCTTCTAGTAGAAGAGCCCTTATCTGGTTCCTTCCACTTAAAAAGCTAAGACCACAAGGAGAGCTAGTAGAAATCAAACCCTGGTCTCTTGGTTACCAAGCCCATGTTTGAACCACTAGGTTACTCCCTCCACTTGTGGCCTTGGGGAAAGGGGGGCTCCATTGCCACGCATTCATTCTGAGGCAATCTACTTCCAGTCACACTGCCAAGAAAACCCAGGAACTACTGGGTCACCAGGAGGCAGCATTGGCTCAAAAGGCATGCATTGCAAATCTAAAGCTATTTGGCCTGTTACAAAAATGCTCTTCTTTAAGTTAGCTTCTTAGTATTTTCCCCTCACACTATGATTTTACATACCAAGACCAAGTTTGATCATCCTATAGATGCGGTTGGCATGTGTCTGTGGATCTTCCAAACTGAAGCCGGACGATAAGAGTGCTGTTTCAAAGACTAAGATAATTAGGTCTTTCACAGACTTGTCATTCTTGTCTGCCTCTGCTTTCTGTCTTAGTGTTTCAATGATAGAATGATCTGGATTTATCTCAAGATGCTTCTTTGCTGCCATGTAGCCCATTGTAGAATTATCTCTCAGTGCTTGAGCTTTCATTATTCTCTCCATATTAGCAGTCCAGCCGTATGTGCTTGTTACAATACAACATGGAGAAGTCACCAACCGGTTGGAGACCACCACCTGTAATCAGAAAAATGTATTGACTTCACAAGTCAAAGATTTATACTGCAAACAGAAATTAATAGTTGCAGAAAGAGTACAAGACAGTTCATTTTTGAGCTTACGTAATAGGCTAACTACTGAGTGTAGACTACTGCAATACCTTTTCAACTTTTTTTTCCAGTATGTCCTTCATGATCTTGCAGAGATTTTCAAACTTAGCTTTTTTTTCCTCCTGTTTCTTCTTCTCATCTTCATCTTCTGGAAGCTCTAACCCTTCTTTAGTTACAGACACTAGTGTTTTGCCCTCAAATTCTTTTAGCTGCTGCACACAATATTCATCAATTGGTTCAATCATATAGATGACCTCTAAGCCGTGCTTCCGGAGTTGTTCCACAAATGCAGAGTGCGCTACCTGTTCCTTAGTTTCACCTGGAAGATGTAATAGAAAGTATTAACTGCATAGAGTTCATCTTAGACTCCAAGCAACTTGAGACAAACAGGACTTCTGAAGAAAAAAAAAAAAGTTTGCATATGCCAAGTAACATGCGTGGATTATAAAGACCCAACTAGTTTCACCATCTACCTCAAGTTTTAGTTCTGCAATATATGTATGTTTAAAATTCTACTGGAACAGCCCCCCCCCCCCCCAAAAAAAAAAAAAAAAAAAAAAGTAAGTTTAAAAAGCACACCAAGCCACCACACACTAGTCAACACCCTCTACCCCAATCATTTGTGAAAGGTGTGTTGGGGCAGGGGGGGGGGGGGGGGGAGGAAGGGAATGGGACAATATTGTTTCCTGCAGTCAAAAATGATTTACCCTGATACAAGTTTAAAAACTATTTTTTGGCTCAGCTGTACATAGCATGTTACACTAAAAAACACAAAAAGCCATTTAAAAAAAAGCAGCTTGCCTGAAGAATTGTCCCACAGATCAATTTCTGCTTTGTTATTTCATGTGTCATGCAAGCATTTTGACCATAAACAAAGTATAACAGAAGCAGTTAAGCATAACTGCTCCGAGGTAAGCACGAGAGCCCCCTTAATTCTGTTACTGTTTTTTAAAAAAATTATTTACAGTTTTTTATACCGCACTATTCGACATCAGTGCAGTTTACAATGAACATAAAAACCACATGTCTCAAATAATTGATCTGTGCTTACAAACAGTTCCTCAGATGCCCAATTCTTGAATATACTGGAACCTACCAGTGATGTAATAAATGTGTTTCTGGTTCTCTTTCATTCGTGTGCAATAGTCTTTCAATGATACCATCTCTTCACCTGATGCAGAAGTATAATATCTTAACAACTCAGAAAGCTTCTTCCTGTTCTGAGAATCTTCATGGATACCAAGCTACAAAAAAAAAACCCAAACCCCAAACTATGTTAATTATAAAATTACTTACAAGATCTGTGCAAACATGCACAATCCCTAACCACTTCAATAGCAGATTTTTAGCAGTTACATTACTGTTTTTTGTATAGTTCAACTGACCTTAATATTTTTAGAAAACTGTTCATAGAACTTCTTGTAGTTTTCTTTGTCTTCTGCCAATTCTGTGAAGAGTTCTAAACATTTCTTGACCAAGTTCTTTCTGATAACTTTTAGAATCTTGCTCTGCTGCAACATTTCACGGGAAATATTAAGAGGTAAATCCTCAGAATCTACCACACCTCTGATAAAATCTGGAACAAAACATTTTAGTACTTAGATCTTTCAGCTCCCTTCAAATTTGAGTCAGTTATTAAGTCAAATTCACAGTATCATGAAAAGCCACATTGATTTGTTTGTTGTACTTACTCAAATATTCTGGTATTAACTCCTCACAGTTGTCCATAATAAATACTCTACGGACATAGAGCTTAATGTTGTTTTTTTTCTTTCTGTTTTCAAACAAATCGAATGGTGCACGCCGTGGGGCAAACAGCAGAGCACGGAATTCCAACTGCCCTTCCACAGAGAAGTGCTAAAGAGGCAAGAGTTTGTCAGTTACATATTCTTTGTCAAGACATATCAATAGGAGTTTGGCCATGCCAAAAGCTGAACACAATGCCAAACTTTAAGCCTGGAAAGCATAGTTACTCACCTGTAACAGGTGATCTCTGGGAACAGCAGGAATTTAGTCTTCACATATGGGAATCGTCAGCACCAACAGAGCTCACATGGGAACACTCCCCAGCGTCCAAAAGGAATGCTTTTGGGAGCATCCCTCAGCACATGCGTGCTTGCCTTCGCCTTTCCAACTGTCCCTCTTCAGTTAAGTTTGTAGCCGAGTGAAAGGAGAGAGGGAGAAAGGAAAGAAACTCCTCCTAGGGGAAGTGGGTGGGTTGTGAAGACTAAATTCCTGCTGTTGCTGGGGATCACCTGTTACAGGTAACTATGCTATCTCCAGGAACAAGCAGGAATGTAGTCTTCACATATGGGGGACTCCCTAGCTGCAGATGCCAGGAAGATGGCCCCAGAACCTGCCACTTATAGTGAAGTGGGCCATGCTTCCTCCCATGGATCTCTGGCATCCCACCAGGGTTGGTGGGTAGTTGAATTAAGTCTGAAAGAGATGTTGGAGAACAGCCTGGCCAAAGGCGGCATCCCAATGGGAGGCTTTATCTAGGCAGTAGTGGGCTGTAAAGGTGTGCACTTAAGCCCAGGTGGCTGCTCGACACATGTCATTGATAGACACAGTGAAGGTTAGCCATAGAGGCTGCCATTGCTCTCACTTTATGTGCCGACACATGGCCTTGAAGAGGAAGACTCTTACTCTCATAAATAAAAGGATATGCATTGCGCAATCCATTTAGATAGATAAAAAGTTCTTTTGGAGACTGAAAGCCCCAAATGAGTAGAATCAAAAAGCAACAAAAAGTTAAAGACTTTGTTGCTGTGTTCTTTGTAGGTAAAAAGCCAAGGCTCTTTTACAGTCCAAAGTATGAAGGTTCCTTTCTGCAAGAGAGGCATGAAGCCTCGGAAAGAAAACAGGAAGGTAAAAATCAATTCATTTAAATGAAAAGGCGAAACCACCTTTGGCATAAAATATGGATGAGTTCTGAGAACAACCTTATCATGGTGAAACCTTATATAAGGGGGGGGGGGGGGAGATCAGCCACTAAAGCTTGCAGTTCACTAATGCGACGTGCAGAGGTGATTGCAATTAGGAAGACTACGTTCCAGGATAAAAACCTTTAGGGTTGTAGTGGCTAAAAGGTTCAAAGGGTGTTTTCATAAGCTGTCTGAGAACTAGATTTAAATCCCATGCCACCGGTGGTGGCCTGATGGGAGGATGTTAATAGAAGACCTCTCAAATCTTGTTATGAGTGGATGAGAAGAAATTGGCTGTCTAGAGGCTTTTGGAAGCTGCAATTGCACTAATGGACTCTTTACTGAATTCGTCTTTAGACCAGAATTTGATAAAATGAAGCAGGTACTGTAGTACAGATTCCAAAAAGGTATCACAAGGGGGTTTAAGCCCTTTTGAGACCACCATATAGTAAAACATTTCCACTTAAAGGCATAAGAACGTCTTGTGGAAGGTGCGAGAGATCGAGCCAATTCCTTTGCTCTAGGTTCTTTTTCAGGAGCTACCATGATTGATAGTCCTTGGGCCACATCACAAATAAAATCCTGAAAAGACATGTCCTCTGGAGGAGACATTCTGCATTGAGAAGAGGAGTCTTCTGGAAGAAGTACTCTGATACCGGCAGTTATCCGAGTCATTGGAATCGGAAGATTTGAAGCATTTCTGATCCCGATGTTCATGCAAAGCATGGTATCTGTATCGATCAAAGTTGGCACAGAGTTGGTCTGGTACTGAACTGTTGATGCCTGAAAGAGTTGGCATGGGCAGAATTCCCACTGGGGCCAGTACTGGTTGGTGGTAGTACCGTCAATAGTGGTGTCAACGGTACCACAGCTGTTTAAAGGAGAGCTGCAAGACTGCATTTGATAGCGAGGAATCTCTGGTCTATCAATGCCTGGGTGTCGGTACCGGTAGAAGCAGCTGAACACCTGAGCATGGCACCAGTAGTTCTGCCAAAGTTGAGGCCTCGAGAACATCGGAGCCCTGTTAGTGCTTTGGAGGCTGAAGCCTCCCGCCAGGGCTGTTTTGCCAAATGTCTTCTTGATACTTAGAAAAATCTACCCTTTGAGGACAGGCTCTTATATTTAGTTACTTGAGATCCATGGGAAGAAGATGAGGCTCTGGAAGACAGTTGATGCAATGGACATTGCATCTGAAGGAAAAAAGGATGGTACCAAGCTTTGCAGCCTGGTTCTGTCTTCCTCTTTTAGTCATCCCCATACAAGAGGAACACTGATGGAGAATGGTCAGGGCCTAAACATTTGAGACACCAGTCATGGGTGTCTGACAGAAATGGTACCGTCACACTTAAGTACTTTTAAACCAGTTGGTTTTTCCATAATTTGAGAAAATGGGGCCTAATGCCCAAAATGGTGCCTAGCACCAAAAAGAAAGTTTCTGAAGAGAAACACTTCAGAAGTATATGGAGAAATTTCACTTACCGTTAATTTCCTTTCCTGGAATACTGCTAGACCAGTCCAAACAGGTTATGTCCCCCTGCCAGCAGATGTTGGAGACAGAGAAAAAAAAACTCCAGAGCTGTGATTGGTATAGGTGTCCCCCCTAGTGGTTCTAGCCACTATTCTTTGACAAGCAATAACTTAGGGAGAAACCCTGACTAAAAGTCAACCATGTATTAGGTAAGCACTAATTTACTAAATCCATCCACTAACCATAAACTGCGGAGAAGGATCCATCATCATCCCTAGGAGAATTATTCTGAATCCACTGGTTGTGGACTATCTCCGGGATATTTCAATTAGTTGTTTTGGAGTAAAATAAATGCCGGCTTCTCTGTATCAGTAGTACTATAGCTGACAATTGGGTGGGTTCTGGACTGATCTAGCAGTATTCCAGGAAAGGAAATTAACGGTAAGTGAAATTTCTCCTTCCAGTTCATACTGCTAGACTAGTCCAGACAAACAGGTGGTACCCAAGCTAAGTGCTCCCCGGGTGGGAAGACAGACCTGCTGTAACTACATTAACTCCAAAACAGCCATCCTCCCTCACCTATAGAGTCAGGCAATAATGCTGGGTGAACGTGGCTAAGGAGGACCAGGTTGCAGCTCTACAAAAGGTTGAGCAGTCGCCTAATGTTCCAGCCACAAGGATGCTTGGGCCTGCGTGGAATGCACCCAAATTCAAGGGTACAGACTTGCAACAGATTATGTAGGCCGATTCAATAGTCTGACAAAGCCACCTCGAAAATGGTAGATGTCGATGCTGCTAGCCCCTTCTGAAGCCTCGTGAAGAGAGCAAAAAGATAGTCAGATTTACGAAACAAAATTAGTCATCTTTAGGTACCGACAAAGAATTTGCTTGAGGTCAAGTTTCTGGATAGTGATATCTTGCTTAGAAGCCTGGCTCTTAGAAAAACAAGGCAAGAAAATAGGCTGGTCCAAAAGAAAAAGGAATGAGTACCTTTGGCAAGAAAGGAGCAACGGCACGGAGAGACACCACCCGCGGAGAAGGAAAGAGAATTGCAAGCCCTATCCTGCTGTGATCCCTGACACTACGTGCAGAAGTGATTGCTAACCGATGTTCCTTTCAGCAGTTCAAGAAGAGCTTCCATGAAGATCCCAAGGTGGTAGAACTCTTAGCCCCTTTTAGAAGTCGTGTGACGTCTAAATGCAATGCAAGTGCAACACAGCTGATTATCAGCCCCTGAAACAGGTGATACATGGACTTGAAGAGATCAGAGGGCGAATCCTTTGTCCAGGCCCTCATGGAGAAAAGCGAGGACCTGAGATGTGCGAGATCACCACGGAAGAAATGGTGCTGTGAGCACCATGAAGTGAAAATTTGCCATACGCCCACAACGTGGAAGGTCGACGAGTCTTAAGCATGGTTGCTACCACATGAGGAGAATATCCCTTGTGACTTAGCTGGCGGGGTTTAAGAGCCAAGGCATAAGTGAGTAGGGAGCAGGAATGTCCCATGATATCAGCCCTTGCTGGAGGAAGCCTTTATGTGCTCCGAGCCGCAGAATCGCCACTCAGGCTAACCGAATGAGGTTGGCATACCATGGACTTTGAAGCCAAATCTGTGCTCTAATGTGTTCTGATCCACTGGATAACCTTACTGAGTAAAAGCCACAGAGAAAACATGAATAGGGCTCTGTCCGGTTACAGCTGTGCTAAGGCATCCATTCCCAATGATCTGTGTTCTTTGGTGACTGAAAAGCACACGGCTTTGGTGTTGGCCGACAACGCCCTCAGGTCCATTACTGGTTGACCCCCATTTTGTACAATCTTTTGGACAACCCAAGGCGCTAACCCCCATTTGCCTGGAGCCAGAGCGTGATGCCCAAGAAAATCCACCCTCACATTGGACATGCCCACACTGTGCTGTGCCGACAGGGCTAGAAGATGTTTTTCTGCCTAGTGAGAGGATGGCTTTTTCTTTGGCTACTCCCCAGCATGTTGTTCCCCCTTGATGGCTGAGATGTTATTGTCGTGGTGTTGGAGAGGACGCAAACTGCTTGGTGACTAAGTAGAGGGACAAGTTTCAACCACATGCCCTGAGCAGCGCGGTGTAGGCCATGAGCTCCCCACCTGGAAAGCCTTGCATCAGTTACTGATACTGGTGACCAATGGGACAGAAGCGCTTGTAAGCTTCACAGGTGTGCTCTGGCCCACAGAACCACGTCTATGGTAGCCGCCATGGATCTTAGCACTTGCAGATAATCCCAAGCGTTGACAATTCTGTTGGAAAAAATCCAGATCGAGCTCAGAGCTTGAGGAACTGCTAGCTAGTCAAAAAGACTGCCTTAAACTGTGCCAAACCGCACCCTGACGAACCCCAGGACTTGGGAGGGTTGCAGGGTGCTTTGTTCTAGATTGATGATCCATCTGAGAGACTGTCAAAGAAAGACTACCTGGATCACTGTGTGGTAAGCCTCCGAGAAGGAGTCTGCCTGCATGAGCCAATTGTCAAGTACGGATTTACTCTATTCCTGCAGCTGCGCAGAGCTACTACTACTACCACCATGACCTTGGAAAATGTGCGAGGTGCCATGGTGAGACCAACTGGCATGGCACAAAAACAGGAATCAGATGATTGCTGCAGATGGGAATGTGAAAGTAGGCCTCTGCAAGGTTGAGAGAAAAAGAGTAGTTACTCACCTGTAACAGGTGTTCTCCAGGAGCAGCAGGAATCAGTCCTCATATGGGCGATGTCGGTGCCGACGGAGTCCTCACGGAGCAATTTCCCCAGCTTTCAAAGAAAGTCTTTGGGAATTGCAGCACGCATGTGTGGTCCCCTTCCCGCCCAAGGGTGCCATCTTGCTCAGTCTGATGACATAGCTAAAAGACAGCAAAAAAAATTAGCAAAAAACAAAAATGATAGGACTGCAACTCCAAGGGGAGGAGGGAGGGTTGTGAGGACTGATTCCTGCTGCTCCTGGAGAACACCTGTTACAGGTGAGTAACTACTCTTTCTCCAGGACCAAGCAGGAAGTCAGTCCTCACATATGGGACTCCCTAGCTTAAGGCTACTGGAGACCTCAAGTGGAAAAATGAGCTCCCTCTAGCTCAGTAGCACAGAAGGAAGGAATCTTCTCTGAAAACGCCCCCGACCGGTAGCCCAACACCAAGGCCGGAGGGTAGGAGTTGCCTAAACCTCAAAGAAATTATGGAGGATTGCCCAACCGAAAGCACTGTCCCTGCAGGACTCCCTCTCCAGGCAGTAATGGGCCGCAAAGGTCTGGCTTGAAGACCAAGTAGCGGCCCAGCAGATGTCTGCCAACGGAACAGAGTGGAGATGAGCCACTGACGCAGCCTTCGCCCTAACACGATGAGCCGTGACTCGACCCTCCAACGAGAGGCCAGCCGCCCCATAAGCCCAAGTGATACAGTCAGCAACCCATATGGACAAAGTACGCTTGGAGACAGGTAGCCCCAACTTATTGGGGGTCAAAAGAAACAGAGCTGAACAGCCCTCCTATGCTCCCGCGTACGGTCAAGGTAGAAGGATAAGGCCCTCCTACAGTCCAGGGTATGCAGGACCATTTCAGCCCGGCTGGTGTGCGGCCTGGGAAAGAAGGTCGGAAGAACCACCTCCTGGTTGAGGTGAAAAGGGGATACCACTTTTGGAAGAAACTTAGGGTGAGTCCGTAAGACTACCTATTCCTGTAGAACCTAGTGTAAGGAGGATCAGACACTAGGGCTTGCAGTTCACTAACACGCCTAGCAGAGGTAAGGGCTACCAAGAACAAGGTTTTCCAGGAAAGAAAACGAAGAGGGCAGGTAGCCATAGGTTCAAAGGGCAGACAGGTAATCCGCTGCAAGACCACATTCAGATCCCATTCAGGGGCTGGTGGGCGCAAAGGAGGCTTAAGGAGAAGGAGGCCTCGGAGAAAATGAGCCACCAAAGGGTGGTTGGAAAGAGACCTGCCATCCACCGGTGCATGATGCACAGAGAGAGCACTGAGGTGGACCCTGACAGAGTTGGGCTTAAAGCCCAGATTGGAGAGGTAAAGCAAATATTGCAAGACCACTGCCACCAAGCAGGAGAAGGGATTCTCAGACTGCTGAGCACACCCACACAGAGAACCGACACCACTTAAGAGCGTAGGACTTCTGGGTGGGAGGGCTGTCTGGAGGCCAAGACGACCTCTACGACCTCCCGAGATGGGGGGGGAGCAAGGACTACCCTTTCAGCAGCCAGGCCATCAGATGAAGGGACCAGAGGTTGGGGTGTAGAAAAGTCCCCTGATCCTGTGACAGGAGATCGGGTTGAAACCCCAGAGGAAGAGGAGTGTCCACTGCCAGCTGCATCAGAAGCGGGAACCAGGGCTGCCTCGGCCACCGGGGAGCCACTAGGATCATTGAGGCTCTGTCTCTGAGAACCTTGAAGAGCATGCGAGACACCAGTGGCGTGGGAGGAAAGGCATACAAGAGGCCTGTGGACCATGGAATCAGAAAAGCATCCGCTGCTACTCTGAGGATGCGGTTGAGAGCAGAATCTGGGAAGCTGCCGGTTCAGAGGACTGGCAAACAGATCCATGTTGGGGAGGCCCCACTTGAGAAAGACCCGCTGAACCACCAATGGATCCAATCTCCACTCATGTGGTAGGAGGATCCTGCTTAGCTTGTCTGCCAGGTAATTTTCCTGACCTGGGAGATAGACAGCTTTGAGGAGGATGCCGTGGTGGACGGCCCAAGAGCAGTTTTTGTGCCTCCTGACAGAGAAGGCGCCTGTTCCACCTTGTTTGTTCACATAGAACATTGCAACTTGATTGTCCGTCTGGACAAGCACAGACTGGTGAGAAGTGAGGTGGGAGAAGGCTCTCAGAGCTAGGCGGATGTCTGAGCTCCAGGAAATTTATCTGCTGAGCAGACTCCCAAGGAGTCCAGAGGCCTTGAGTACATGTCCCTTGGCAATGTGCTCCCCAACCCAGGAGAGAAGCATTGGTTGTTAGCACCTGAGAAGGCTGAGGAGATTGAAAATCCACCCCCAGCAGCAGGTTTGGCAGATGAAGCCACCACCGCAGAGAAGAGACCAGCAGGTCGGATACCTGTACCGAGTCCGCCATGCTCCCCGTGGCCTGATGCCATTGAGTGCGAAGGCACCACTGAGCAGGTTGCATGTTCAGGCGTGCATGGGGGGGGGGGGGGGGGGTCACATGGACTGCGGAAGCCATATGGCCGAGCAGTCTCAGAAATTCCCTTGCAGAGACCAGGGAATTGCTTTGAAAGTGGCTGGCGAGATCCATGAGCCTGTGCGCTCTGTCTAGAGGCAGGAAGGCACGCACCTGAAGTGTGCTCAACCTTGCGCCGATGAATTCGAGATTTTGAGAGGGGAGCAAAGTGGAATTTGCGAAGTTTATGACAAAGCCCAAGTGCTGGAGCAGAGTTACAGTGCGATGAGTGGCCTGAGTGGCCTCTTGGGAAGACTGGGCCCTGATGAGCCAGTCGTCCAGGTATGGGAACACAAAAAGGCCTTGAAGTCTTAGATAGGCCACCACCACTGCTAGGCATTTGGTGAACACCCTGGGGGCGGAGGATAGGCCAAAAGGGCAGTACTCTGTACTGGTAATGATTTCCTCCCACAACAAACCTGAGATATTGTCTGTGGTCTGGATGAATAAGGATGTGAGTATAGGCATCCTTCAGATCTAAGGAGCATAGCCAGTCTCCCTGCTGGAGGTAGGGCAGCAGGATTCCAAGGGTAAGCATACTTGTTAAGGTTTCACAAGTCCAGGATGAGTCTGAGGCCTCCTGTTCGTTTAGGAATCAGAACGTACCTGGAATAAAAGCCTCGACCCCTCAGGTGGTGGGGCACCGGTTCCACAGCCTGTTCCTGAAGAAGACTTGCTAACTCCTGAAGGAGTAAGTCCCTGTGCAGAGGGAGTCTTGGAGGCTCCCCTGGAAAGTAGCAGGGAGGTACCTGGTGAAAAGTGTAGAAGATAGCCTTTTTGAACTATATGAAGCACCCAGGTATCTGATGTGATGGCTGACCACCTGTGGGCAAAGTGGACCAGCCAGCCTCCTGTGCTGAGAGAAATCAGCAGAGGGCAAGAGGCTATGCTGATGCAGTCAAAAAACCCCACCCTGCTGAGCAGGGGGCGGTGTTGTGGGCTTGGGGGCCTACTGCCTACGGGACCCATTACCCCGTCCCTTGGCCTGCTGACCCTTTCGGGGAGCTGCTGAGGCCTGATACTGAGGGTAGTGTTTATAGGCAGCTGCCTTCCTTGGGTAAAAGGGCTTTTTCCCCCAAGCCCTTCTGAGAAGGGGCAGAGGTTTTTCTGGACAGCCTAGTCCTGGTCAGAAGGTCTTGGTCTCGACCTATGCAGCCTTTTCAGCCATGGGCTTGCCAAAGAGGTTTTCACCTCTGCAGGGTACATCGACCAACTTGTCCTGTACCCATGGCTTGAGGTCAGATGACTGAAGCCAAGCCTGTCGGCAGGCACCGATGCTGGCTCCTAGGCTGCTCGAGAGTTAAAAACTTTGAGCACTCTCGAATACCAGTGGACAAGGCTTGGAACCTCTGCAAAGGTTCCTCGGAGAGACCAGCAGAGAACCTGGCAATTTCTTTTGCCAGGTCTCGGAGGTACATGCCCATATAGAGCTGGTAGGTCTGGACTCGACAAGCAAGCATAGAGCCCTGGAAGCACTTCCTACCGAGGGCATCCAGGTTCTGGGCCTCCCGGCTGGGAGGCACCAAGGAGTGCATCTTCTGACTCTTGAGTAGATGCATGGCCGATTCCACCACCATGGAATGGTGCGGTAGTTGTGCCTTTTGGAACCCGGGGCTCTTGCGGACTCGATAAATGGAAATCGACCCGCTTGCTTAACACCGGCGCCAGCCTCTCCCACATGCGGAAGAGAAGTCGTTCCAGCATCGGAGGAACTAGTACAGTAAAGACCTCCTTTAGGGGAGAGTCATACTGGAGGGCATCGAGCTCTTCGGCTCGAGGCTCCTCCTCGGGATCCGTGGGGAATGCCAAGGCCTTGGCCATATCCTGCACGAAGTCTGAGAATCGGGTGTCCTCCGGGGGGGGGGTGGGGGGGGGGAACTGTCTCCGAGGTTCGGACTCGGGTGAGTCCGATGGGACGCACCAGAGTCCGAAAAGTACTAGGTGACTCTTCGTCCTCCGTTTCCCAGGCTGACTCCTTGGAGGAGGAATTGAACGGCTCCGGTTGGGTGGGCACCGATGCCCTCTGCCCTGATGCCGAGGGTGTTGGCATAGACGACCTCGGTCCCGAACGGGAGGCCGAGGGAGACCGCGACCAAGGATCGACTCAAGTTCGCATGGACTTGAGGATCGGCTCGGTCTCCGGGGTTGACTTGGACGTCGACGTCCCGGTGGCCGGGGCAGATGCACTGGCGAGGCCAGCGATCAATGCCCACTGCTGGTACATGAAGGCAGCCAACCTGAGTTCGAGCTCAGGAGACCCAGCAGCCCCCGACGCGGGCCCCGATGGTGTTGGGCCCAACGTCGGCTCCTTTGGAGGTGAGTCCACGAGGACTACAGTACTCATGTGTCCAGGAGACTCCATTTCGAGACGAGGATGTTTCGAAGGCCTCTCCGACTCAGAGGACCCGGGACAGCTAGCGGGGCTATGCGACCTGGCCCTTGAGGAACCAGGAGCGTCCACCGACACCGCTCTCGCAGGTTTCTTCTTCCTATGATGTTCCTGGGCAGTCCCGGGACGTCGAAGCCTCTGACGAGGTCTGGGCCCATCCGGACGCGGAGTCAGAGAAAATTCGTTCTTTGATGCTGCCGACTCAACGCTTGAGGACATCTTACCACATGGACCACAGATCATTGGGTCATGATCGGGTCTGAGGCAGCAGTCGTGTGTGTCGGTAAGAGACATAACCTTTACACCGATCACACTTTTTAAACCCACTGGCAGCCATTGGGGGAAAAAGGGCCCCTGCGAGGTCAAGCCAGTGAAAAAGAAAAAAAAAAAAAAAAAAAAAAAAAAAAAAATGGTGAACGCTTGTCACGAAGGACAAAAAACCGAAAAATAAAGAACGGATCTGTTACCTACGTAGCGGGTCCGGGTGGGAAAAGGATCCGGCGCCGAGAAAAGAATAAATAAAATCAACTTTCTGTGGCGATCACAAACAGCATCTGAAGGGCTCCGCGGAAAAAAGACTGAGCAAGATGGCACCCTTGGGTGGGAAGGGGACCGCGCATGCGTGCTGCAATTCCCAAAGGCTTTCTTTGAAAGCTGGGGAAATTGCTCTGCGAGGGCTCCGTCGGCGCCGACGTCACCCATATGAGAGGACTGATTCCTGCTTGGTCCTGGAGAAACGGAGGTACTCCCCCTTTGCGAACTGCCTGGATCACCGAGCTCAGTGTTTCCTGCCCCTCTTGAGGTCAAGAATTGGTTGACACAAGCCTTCCTTTTTGGGTACCGCAAACTAAATGGAAGAATGTCCCATCCCTTGTTCGGCAGGAGGAACAGGGCATATTGCATGCAGGAAAAGACATACCATAGTTATGATAGCGGCTCTTCTCTGGGGAGCCGCGCCTGGAGAAATAATAATGTCCCCTCCCCTGAGGCAGAGTAGGGTTCCCTGTTCTTCCGGGCTCCTGGCAAGGACCGAGGTCCTTGAGCAGACCGAATTGACGGTAGGAGTGCCGACCTCCCTGGTTGATACCAGCGAGTGTCCTGGAATCTAAGCTGAGGACTTTGGTTTATCTCCCGGAAGGTGCTGATACTTGACTGCACCCAAATCCTTGACCAGCTTGTCCTGGTCCTCAGCAGAAAGAAGCCTTCCCTTAAAAGGGAAGCTTGGATAGCCACACTTTGGAGGCAACATCAGCCGATCACTGGCACAACCATAGCCAATGCCAGGCTACAAGAACTGCTGCAATTGAGCGGGCAGAAAGATGTAGCCAGTCGTAAAAAGCATCCGCCAGGTAAGCTGTGAGATATTCTAAGCGGTCCAATGCCGGATCCTCTGGCAAACACTGAATCCAACGGAGCAAAGCTTGGGCCCCTAGACTGCCAGACGGTGGCTTGGAGAGACAGTGTAGAGGCTGAAAAGGCAGTCTTGAGGAGACTTTCCACCCTTCTATCTTGCTGATCTCGCAGATCTGCTCCCACTTCCAGCTACGAGCACATCCCCCTTTGGATATGCAAGCCATCTTTCTCTGTGGGAGACCAAAGATAGAGCTGCCCGAGACGGCGAGCTGAAAGCAAATAAAATGTCCGGCGACTCCCATTCCTGAGACACCATTTGCTGTAGCTATGTTAGAAAAGGCAACAATGAGAAGGCTTACAAATGCCCTTCAGAATGGGATCAGGTTGTGACTAAGTGAGGGTCAGCCAAGCAAAGTGCCTCCACCACCTGAATAATCAAGGCTGGCAAATCTTTGCAAAAGAGATGAATATTGTGCACCTCACCTTGGCTGTCAGCAGAGGCCGCGGATGGCAAAGAACTTTCCAGATCAGAGGGCAAATTCTTCTGTGGGACCCCTGGCCATGTCTGAGTCAGCTACAGTGTCTTTAGGTAGTAAAGCACTGCAGGGACGCTTCTGTGAAGATGTGACCGTGTTTATGGCAGGAGGTGTAACATAATCCCGATCCCAGTCCTGATGCTTCCAAGTGCCAGACGGACCAAGCCTGCCTAAACAGAGAAAGAAAAAAAGGGGCATCTGAAGATGGAGAAGACACTTCCACTGCAGAGACTGTAGGTTGAGGGTAAAGCCAAGGAAGCTCTGTGAGCCCTGCCACCTGCGGCACTGCACATGGGCTTGCTAAGATAGAGGCCGCAGGAGTAGGACCCGGATGTGGATGATTCCCCCTGGTGAGAAGAACAAGCTGTAGATACCCTGTCTGAGGTCCTTTTGCTGCAAACTATGCAGTGCTGCGATGAAGGCACTTGCATTGTTTAAAGTTGCCTCATGCAGCAAAAGAGTTAAAAATTCAGCATGACAGGCTTGTAAGACATTAATTAAAATGGAGCTTTGGATAAGCAAAAAGAATCACGATGTCAGCCATGTGGGAGGAAAATGGCCACCGCTCAGGAGAAAAAAAAAAAGCCAGCAAAAAATGGAAATTACACTTACCTGGTAATTGATGTTCCTTGAGGGAGTACAGTTCAGTCCTCCACCACTGGGTAGTGCACCTCCTCCTGCAACATGGAGACTGGACAAGTCAAACTTGTGACATCACCGGGTATATCCTGCTGGTGTTCTCCCATGATCCCCCAGTGACCTACTGTCAAAGCAGACTCAAAGGAGCAAACAACCAGTTAAAGTACTAAATACAAAGCTATGCTCAAACTTCAACTTTAAAATCAGAGGGCCCCAAAAAGAAAGGCCGAAAACACCCTCCTCCGTGCCCCTGTCCCCCTGCGCACCAAACAGCGGAAGACAGAGCTAGAAGGAAGGAGAACTAAGGAAGAGTATAGGCAGAAAAGGTTGCTCTCACGATTACCTGCCAATCAGAGCCCGTTGCCGACGCTAGGATCCAAAAGCATACTCGGAACTGACGCCTTGCGTCTGAAACATCCATCCCCGGGCGGGAATGAGGACTGAACTGTACCTCCACTCCGGCCCTGAGATCGGCTCTCCCTGAGGGGATAGAGCAGGCCGGAGCACCGCGAGAGCACCACCCCCACCAGAAGCGCTACCCAATCGGGGCAGCGTGAAGCACGATTAAATCCGGCGCCAATCGGGCGCACCCGCGCCTTGCGGGCCTCGCCAGAGGGCCCTTTGGCGTGGCCCTTAGGTGGGGACCGCGAGAAGGGGCACTAGAAAAACTCCTGCCATCATCAGCAGCTCTCCGGCAGCAGGATAACAGCACCAGCAACATTTGCAAAATCGAAGCTGCCTGCATAGACGAGACGTTTAAGGTTTGTTTTGAATGGTTGCATGTTGAGGCCTGGTGGAGGCATATAGAAATGTAATCCCACAGCACGTATACAACAACTAAAACAGTAGTAATCATCGTGAGATACTGTTGCCAGTAGTAATCATTGCCAGTAGTAATCATCGTAAGTTACTGTTGCCAGTAGTAATCATTGCCAGTAGTAATTATTGTGAGATGCTACTGCCAATGGTAATTAATTACTTTTTCTTGAACTGTTATTGTGAGACACAGTTGCCAGTAGTAAGTACCCTCCCTGCACTGTCAGCCTGAGATACTGTTACCAGTAATAATCTCCCTCCCTCCAACTACTTCCCTAACACTCTTCCCTTTACCTCATAAAATGAACACAATGTCTCCTACTAGGATTATAAATCTCCTTTTCACTCTCTTCTTAATAACCCTCCTAACTCAACATATATACACTTACAAAACCAACAAAGGTCCATACAAAAACATTCCAATCATCCACAATCATAACCGGAACCCTTACAATAATTTCCCAATCACCTACAATCTGTACCAGAATCCAACATATAGTTCTACATACACAAACTCTCGCAATCACCATTCGTGCCACACCTCACCCAAATAAAGCAACAACCTATAAGCGATAAAATCGACCAAAATGACAATACAAACACCAAATTACAACTCATCCTAATAAACATCCGATCAATAAGAAATAAATTACCAATAATTAATGACATAATTAACGATACCTCCCCTGACATTATCTGTATTACTGAAACATGGCTCTCACCTACAGACACTATACTACTAAACCAACTAACCACATATCAATATGACATATTCAATTGCCAACGGAACATAAAAAGAGGGGGTGTACTGATCCTCACCAAAAATGACCTAAAATTCACCCTTACAAACCTAAATAATATAGATGGTATGGACATTGTTAACATAGAAAATAAAACCATGGCTCTCACCCTCATCTACAGACCCCCCTCATCTGATCAAAAAAATCTCACCCCTATCCTAGAACTTGCATGCACAGCGTCACAAAGCAAACCATTTATACTCCTTGGTGACTTGAACCTTCCATCACTGAACCATTCCCAATCAGATAACTTCATAGATGCCATGTCACAAATGGGGTTCACACAGATAATACACGCTCCTACACACAAAAGAGGCAACATACTTGACGTAATTTTCCTCCCAGCCTCACTCTACAGTCACCTACTACATACCACCCCGAGTATAACCAAAGTACCCTGGTCAGACCACCATCTAATCACATTCCAGCTATCAGCACAAGTCCCAAAAAATAATGGGAACACAACCCCGCATATATCACGCTTCAAACACTTTGACAAAGACACATTCCTCGACAAAGTACTACCCAAACTAGACACAACCACACCAGACATCAACTCAACCATATCAAATTGGAACCTAACTATTCAAAAAGCAGCTGTCCACACAGAAGTCTTACACAAACAAACAAAAAAGACAGAAAAATGGTTCACGAAAGAGCTGAGAAAACTAAAAACAACAACTGAGGAGACAAGAAAAAAAAGAGATGGAGAAAACTAAAATCTGATGAAAACAAATCCCAATACATGGTCCTACTTATAGAATACAAAAACGCAATTAACAAATCAAAAAGACTACCACTCTAAAGTAATAAACTCATCCATCAACCGCCCAAGGGAGTTATTCGCGATAGTAAAAACATTAACCAAAGCTAACAGCGAACCTAAACAAGCAATTAATATACAAACACTAGCAAATCATTTTGCAGAAAAACTAAAAAACAAGCCCACTACCTCAACTTCTTTATTATCAAACACGAAAACCACGCATGAATGGACAAGTTTCCAGTTGATAGAACAAAAACAACTTCTCAAAATCATAACAATGATAAACACCACCACCTCCCCACTCGACCCATGCCCCGTTTCATGGATTAAGTGTGCAAAAGAGGAACTGGCGGTAAATCTACAACACATAGTTAACCAATCTCTTTCACAGGGCACCATGCCTGATGCCCTAAAACTCACAACACTCCGACCAATAATAAAGAATAATAAGCTAGACTCAAAAGATCCAAACTCATACAGACCTATAGCCAGCATTCCGTTCATAGCCAAAATTATAGAGAAAACAATCCAAATTCAGTTACAGGAACACATTGATGAATACAAACCCCTTGACTCACACCAATTTGGTTTCCGCCCATCCCACGGAGTAGAAACCCTCCTAATCACCCTTATGGACTTCCTCATCAAGGGCACAGATGACAAACAACAAGGATACTTACTATTTATAGATATCTCAGCCGCATTCGATAACATTAATCATCTGACACTGATCAACAGACTAGAAAATCTAGGAATAGGCGGGACTGTCCTTAACTGGTTCAAATCCTACATTTCACACCGATTAATACGCGTCCAAATTGACCAACAAGCATCAGAAACATTCCCCCAAGGACAGGGAATACCCCAAGGATCAGCCCTATCAGCCCTCCTATTTAACCTGTACCTGCAACCGATAAACATATTTAAAAAACACAAGATTAACCACTTTATATATGCCGATAACATCATGCTAGCTACCCCCATAACCATTAAAAACCCTACATATGACTCGCTATCCAAATGCATGGCTGAAACCACCTCCTGGATGGAAACTAACCACCTCAGCATAAACTTCAAGAAAACTGAGGCAATGTTTGTGACAAGATCGTCTATGACTGAGAACACCTACCCGGAAATAATCACTATCAACAAAACCTCCATACCTGTCAGAAAACAGGTAAAATACTTAGGAGTAATAATAGACCACACTCTCACCATGTTACCACACATAAAACAAACAGTAAAAACCATTTTCTATAAACTCAAAACAATTCAACACCTAAGGCCACTCCTAGAAACACCAGACTTTAGATCCGTAGTAGGTACACTGATCACCCCTCACTTTGACTATTGCAATAGTCTCCTAATAGGCCTCCCGCAAAAAAGCACATACCTTCTTCAAAGAGCACAAAACATCTGTGCAAAAGTGATTGCTAAAGCTCGCCTAACAGACCACGTAACCCCTATACTGCTAGACCTCCACTGGCTCCCTATAAACAGTCGAATTAAATATAAAATAATCCTAACAACCTATAAACTCATAAACGACATAACCCCCTCACACTTATCCACATTACTGCAATCTCCAACTTCGACAAGGACCCTCAGACAAAACGCAGCCCACTCGCTCATCATACCAAAAACCATCCGCAAAACTAAGAACACCACTAGCTCCAGAGCATTCTCATTCACTGCTCCTACACTCTGGAACGACCTCCCTATTGAACTTCGCACCATAAGAGACCTCTTCCAATTCAGAAAAGAATTAAAGACCTACCTGTTCACTGAACACTTCGAAGTCCCCTACTACCCCAAAGCTAGCTCCACAACAAACCTGTTCACACATGCATAAACTCCCTTAACCCAAACAATGTAAACACAAGCATGCCCCCCCCCCCCCACTCACACGCCCCAAAGATGACAAAAAAAAAAAGGAACTAAATTCCAACACCTACACCAATATCTGCCCCACACAACACACACACCACACACTGTAAATATACATTTGTAAAAAGTTTGATGGGTTTGCTTTAATACCTACAAAGTTCTTGCTTTAATACTTAAAAGATGTCTCTGCTTATTGTTTTTCTTTAATACTTACAAAGTTTATATTTACTGTTCAATGTAAATAGTTGATTTCTATTGTTCTATGTAAAATGTATACAAACTGTGTACAAGACTGTTAACCTGTTATATGTAAACCACCCTTGATCTCTGGAAGGGGCGGTATAAAAGAAATAGTTAAATAAAATAAATAAATAAACTGTACTCCCTCAAGGAACATCAATTACCAGGTAAGTAATTTCCATTTCCTTAATCGGTCCTACAGTTCAGTTCACCACTGGGATGTAACAGAGCAGTAATCATTGGGAGGGACCTAACCAGTCGGCTCGGCCCCTAAACGAACAGAGCAGGCACCGACCCCAGCCCGCTCCTCACGTCAACAGGCGGTAAGCCAACCAGGAAGACACGACCGAGAGCCCACTTGGATCCTCTTCACTGGTGAAAACAGCACAGAACTCTGCCCCAAGCAGCACTAGTGCTTCAGAAAGACAAACTCGCCATCACAAACACACTGAACGCCCTAGAAACAGACCTACTGAGAAGGCTACCGGAGCTCCGCCTGAAAAATCCGCTTGAGCTCCCCCTTGGCTCTCGACCCCACCAGGGTGTCAAGTGTTAGCAAACGCTGCTCTCCCGCAGAACCCGCCTCCACGGAGGGACAGGCAGCGAAGAGACCTCCCAGAAAGCGACGGAACCTTCACCTAACAGGCACAGCCGGATTCCACGAGGGAGAACGGAACCGAGGTCCATCCAGACAGAGGTGGGAAGCAAAATGAGGGAAGTGGAAAATCCACCAGCGTCAAACACCCTATTTGTCACACCTCTTAAGGGCTTTATTCTTTGCAACACAAAGTAGCTCTACAGCTATGTCCTGGACCAGTTGGAGTCTTTTTAATTGAGAATGTGGAATGCAGCTAAGCAATGAGTTGCAATAAACCAAGCGTGATCCACCAAGGGCATATAAGAGGGTGTCAAGTGCCCCAGAGTCCAGCATTATTTCAGAAGATGTGGAGTCTTACATGGTGTGACAAAAAAGAAAGGAGACTCTGGTAGCCACGCCCACGACGCAATGCCAGCAGGCCAACCGCTTACATCACCTGGATATGCCCTCTGGAATTGGAGGAACCATGCAGAAGTAGCAATCGCCGACGTGATCCATGGGCCCTCTCCAGATCATTGGAACCGCAAAAGACTTTGATGGTCTTTTCCCATCCATCCACAGCCTGAGATCTGCTACACATGTATTGCAGCATATGTGTGGCACCTAGCTTTTATCCTGATCTTTTATTCTGCAGCCAAGATATAAATTGTAGGCTTTATCTGCATGATTAACACCAGTACGAGGAATCGCCAAATATGCTGTGAGTGACCTATCGGTATTTAAAAAAAAAAAAAAAAAAAAAAAACGACATTAACTGTCAAGCGAGGCAAATTTAAGTAGTGACTGCATCAACTGGTTTTGGACAGTTATTTCGATTGGTTGCAAGTAAAGATTATGCAAGCTCACGCAAATGTTGCAGAATACACTGGTAATGGTCCCCACTGACTAATGAAGAGCACATAACTTAGCAACCAGACCCAGTCGGCCATTTTCACTATGACCTCTGAAAGGCATAGAATGGACCGGGCCACGGCCCCGTACCAATGCGTCGACGCTATCCAGTAGCCTCATATGTCCTCTGCTAAACATCGACCTGTCGCCGCAGACTGACAGGTCGCCATGAGGTCCAATATGGGCTGACCGCATCTGAGCACACACGCGGCGCGCACACCGCCTGATGCAATCTCACTCCTCCGGCAAACACTCGGACCCCGCTAAGGACATTCGCCACCAGTGTCCCCACCGAAACGCAGGCCACCAAGGCTTCAACCGTGCACGCTGTCCCTTCGCTCGGGCCACCCTGACCACCCGACCGACTCCACCCTGCCGATCGAAATAGGCTACCATCCCGGAGATCTCAGACAGCACCTACAGCGCTCGATCCGCTACCGTGTCCGTGAACGCCTGCCACGGCTGACGTACCGCGTACCATTCCAGTCAGACGATGGAACACTGGGCATGCTGCGTACACTAAAACGCCTTGTACATAAAGGATCCCCAAAATGTAGCCGAGTCTAACCACGCTCCGGCCAAGCTCCCGGAAGAAAGGGACAGAACCTTATAAAAAAAGAAGTGGGGACAATTAGGAAGGCTTTCCTGTTTGATTATTCTTTTTTCCTTTTTACAACTCCATAAGGGCCACAAGGCACACAACCAAACAGGGCATTGTCCAGAAAACGCAAGGCCCCTCCTCCAGGCTGACTCCACATCCACAGCCTAAACCGGCAGTCACCTTGGCTGATGCCGAGCAGCGCGGAAGCCAACTTGTAAGCCCAGCATATGAAGTATGCCTACTAGTACAGCATTCCACAATGGAGGGACATGTAACCGGACGGCTTTGAATATGAACCTACAGATATCGCACGCTTGCTCCAAGACAAGCACTGTGCAGCCTACTGGTCTTCTCGGAGCACCGCCACGACCCGAAGACCTAAACCGGCCAGCAAAAGACAACGTACGCTGGGCCCGAAGGAACCTGGTTAAACGGATCCCAGCACTCCCTGTATCATTAGGATCGGAGCCTCCCCCCCCAGCCCCCCCCCAAGGACTCAGCCCTGGCTAGAACCGGCTGAGCATAACTCCAGGCCCTGCGGCGAGCCCCCACGAAGAAGTGGGACGAACGATGCCTTGAGGAAAGGGAAGGCGCAATGGGTGAAGCAAGTTGCTAGCCGACCAAGGGAGTAAACCCCACACGCGCACCTCAACGGAAGGACGGAAGAACTGAGGATTCTGGTCCCACAGGTGCGCCTGCTAACCTTTAACATACACCTCCGCAGGTACAAAAAACTTAAATTGTGAGCACCTTCAGGGGTAAGGGGAATAGACGACAGCCTCCGACCGTGGACCACCTTGTCTTGCACAACAGACAGCAGCACCCCACCAAATGATTGGGAATATATGACCTCAGAACCCCAAGGCAGAGGTAAAAGTAGAACGTGCAGTGGACGTGAATTTCCAGATCTGCCAGCCCCCCTGCCCACATTGAGAAGAGGCAGAGAAGAACTGGACTGGCGGATCTGGAGGGGTGCCTCCTGGACAGCCGGGCCACCGAAGGGAAAGCTGATGACTGAGGCCCAAACTCCTCAGGATGGCCCCGTCTTGCATTGGCAACCCCATGCAACACCATGACAACCCCGCTCACGATATCCCAAGCGATCTCTGTCATTGCTGCATCACCTGAGCATGAGATCACAGACGGAACACGGACATGCAGATGCACTCAAGGAGAGTGCACCTAAGTAGTATGAGCCTATCCAACATCCAGCACCACATGTCCAGGTGTCCCACTCCTGTCACCCAAAACATAGGACGCTTGAACCTAGGTGACCGTCATAGCAAAGACAGGGAGGCCTGACTGCTGCTATCAACCCTTCCAGGATCCTGGAACACTAAGCCCCGGACTGTGCCATCCAGCAACACTTCTCACGATCCCCAGCAGGGGCCTTTCCCCAGATGGCCCAGAAGGGCAGTGTTCCTGCCAAATGGGCAAGCTGCGCTCTGATAACATAGTGCAGAAAACCAAATCAAAGTGTCTTAACCTAGCTAATTTTTGTCTAATAGTGATCATTCATAATATCAGCCAGGCTCAATCATAACATTAGTATTAATGATCTCTAAAGATTGAAGTTACTAATGTAACGCTAATTGGGGTTTTTTTTGTTTTGTTTTTTGAAGAGCTTCAAAGGCGATCTTGGAAACTGCAGACCAATGAATCTGAGTTCAGTGCCAGTTAAATGATAGAACTTGTTCTGAAAAGCAGCACCAAGCTGTCTTTTCAAAGGGTTAATAAACATGTGAGTAAGCCAAATGATATGTATCTAGATGTTTTAGAAGGTACTTGACAAAGCCCCTTATGAACTTCTCCTGAGGAAGGAGATGATGTGCTATTATAGAATGGGAAATGGATCAAAAACAGGAACACAATAGGACTAAATGGCCAGTTTTCTCACAGGAGACCCGTAAATAGTGGAATGTCTCGGGATCTGCACTGGAACCGGCATCTGGTAACATCTACTGCACTAAAATGATCTGGAAAAGAGATCAGCAAGCATGGCGATCAAATTTGCAGATGGCATAACGACATTTAGAGGCTGTCTGCACAATTTCCAAGCGTATAAACATGGAAATAGCATCCTTATGTAAATGACAATTTCAGAAAGGGCTCAATTTGTAGGTGGTTGTGCCGCCGATGACCCTGAATGGCCAAATCCTAGCACCGAAACCTGCTGCTGACAGACGTCGCTAACTGCCAGAATGCAGACAAAGGTAAAGGCACCCCCCAAGAAGTAAAACCCAAACCAATCACATTGCATTCAAAGAACTATAAACTATCATGAAATTAAAAGGAAATTAAAATTAAATTAAAACAGCAAAAGGAAGTCCTTATCTGGGTGTAGCCGCGTGGAACAGCGTCGTCTGCTCAAACGCGGGGCTGCTCCGCTCTCTGCCACGAGGCCTCAGCCCTGCCGAGAAAATAGCACCAATCCGAAGCAGGCCTGTTTGGCGCCAGACACCACAGAGGCGGCAAGAGCTCAGAGCCCCTCCATGCAGACTCAAGAGACTCCCTTGTGGCGTCAGGATGCAGCAGTTACCCCGCTGTAGCTGCGGGGTGAAGAGCTGTCCAGACACGCTGCTGCCTCACACCACCAGAAGTAGCAGACGCTGCGAGCCCCGGCCCACCGGCTAAAGAACCTCGAACGGCCTGAGGCTCCCGCCGCGATGGGAATCTGCTGCATGGACACTGCCAAAATGCAGGTGTTCCACAGAGCTCTCCCCCGTACAGTCCTGGGGGAGAGATCATCACCGGGCACAGAGACCCAAGAATCCCAAGCAGAGAGGCTAGCTGGCAGCGTGAACTTTGAAAAGGGACAGAACCCCCCTTTACACTAAGGCAGACTAGGTGAAAATAAAGTAAAAGTAAATGAAATTAAATGAAAATGAATACAATTTACAGGATTACACCTAAAGAAGGGCAAAAGAAATACAAGGTAAATCAAATCCTGACTAACAGCTCCTAAACTGCTTCTCAAGTGAGCCCAGCACCTAGGCTCACTACGTCCTCATGCTGCATGGAGACTGGACACACTGGGGGATCATGGGAGAACACCAGCAGGATATACCCGGTGATGTCACAAGTTTGACTTGTCCAGTCTCCATGTTGCAGGAGGAGGTGCACTACCCAGTGGTGGAGGACTGAACTTGCCCCGGTAAAAGAACAGAGAAGGAACCCAAGCTCTGCTAAAGGGAATGTGCTGAACTCCAAAAGGCTACCCCAGGGTCCATTTGAGGCAAATCTATGACCCGGCGAGCAAAAATTGAAAACGGACATGTGGCGTTCAAAGGCTGTGCAATCTCCCAATGCACCATGCAAAAATAAGGACCTGTGCCCTTCTGTTTCACCGGTAAGCTGTGGCGGATGCGATGACACTAAAAATATGTGTCTGAGCAATCCCGATATGTCCCCTGCCATGCAACTAGACCCAGGTAAGACGTTAGTGAGAACAGTGTAGGTGGTAGCTGGGGGGGGGGGGGTAGGGGGGAAGGAGAGGGGGGGGGCGGTGGCTCTTAAACCCCCCCCAGCACAAACTCAGTTATAGACGATTTCAGTGCTGCATGAAGGATTAGGTCAGGCAGAGAACTGCAAAGTGCAATCCTTTACTCCGGGCAAGGCAGGCCCTCCTGGCCAGGAGCCCAAAATCACCCCCTTTAGTGACAGGAGCTCCACTGATCCTCTAGACCAGGAGCTCACCAATAGTGCAGTCTGACTGGGAAATCCTGGGGGGGGAAATCACCTGAAGTAAGCCCTGGAACTGCAGAGCTGTGATTGGTCAGGCTCTGGTTGGTATAGGTGTCCATTCCCCCCCCCCCTAGTGGTTCTAGCCAGTATTTGTCTCCAGCAGATGTTTTTTTCCTTAGCTCTGTTTTCTTTCTCAGGAGGTCATTTTTGGAAACGGAGATTTTTCTCTCTCCAACATCTGCTGGCAGGGGGACATAACCTGTTTGTCTGGACTGGTCTAGCAGTATGAACTGGAAATATGTATTTTTTTTTTTTTTTTAAAGAGAACTGGCGGTACTGGTATGTGTCAAGCGGAGGTAGGCGTGACAAGAAAACAAGTTTAAAGAAGAAATTTTCTATGGTGACAGGGTGTGTGACCTGTTGGCTCTGCGGAAAATGAACTGCTGAAGAAGGACAGTTGGAAAGGCAGCACGCATGTGCTGAGGGATGCTCCCAAAAGCATTCCCACACAGGCTCCATTGGTGCTGACGATACCCATATGTGAAAACTACATTCCTGCTTGTTCCTGAAGATCCCCCCCCCAAAAAAAAATATACTTTAACTACTTGTTCCCATCAAGCATTTACTGCTTCACTATATGAACTGATCACTTGTTAAAGAGCACTAAGATTATCCAGAAATGACTGTAGATAATTTTGATTAGTCTTACTAGACACTTATACTAGGTCTAAGTCTAATTGTAAGTAGAACGGCAAGCATGTTAAAGAGTGGGTGTAACACCGCATTTCAAACAAACCACCCAAACCCATCACCTTATAGAAGTTGACAGCCTTCAACAGGAAGCTTAAAATGCTTCTATTTTTTCATCTCACAGGAGTATTAAATAGGATAGTTAGCCTCTGCTGCCTACTCACTTTCACAGCTAAATGGTCCTCCCAGTCATTAGTTAAGCTTTTGTAGAATTCTCCATATTCTTCATTAGTAATATCATCTGGGTTTCTGGTCCAAATAGGTTTTGTTTTATTCAGTTCTTCCTGATCAATATATTTCTCCTTTATTTTCTTTTTTTTCTTTTTATCACCATCTTTCTTTTCATCCTCTTCATCAGAGCCAACATCTTCAATCTCTGGTTTCTCTTCTGATTTTTCCTCTTCTTTTTCTTCCTTTTCTTCTACTTCATCATCACTCACTTCTTTATCACGTTCTTTTTCCACCTGTCATAGGGAAAAAAAATTGAGTTTTAGACAGCACCTAGCCATCTGACAGCATGCAATGAAATGTTTCAAGTGTACCCCATTTACTAAACATAGGGTAAAAGCCTTTAAGCCTCAACATATCTAATGTGGCGTCCCAATATTGAATGGAGTTTATAGTGCATTTTTTCAAGTTACAATATGTCACAAGTTCTTGCTCTAACTTCCTTAAGTGAAAAGGATCAAGTGTTACTGTAATTATATGTGTTTTAACCCCAATAGTTGGCACAGAATGCTGCTGCACAACAGATTCAAATATTTATAAAAAGAGAGATATTTAGCTACTACTGGTGCAATCACACTGGTTACCTTTTGTTACCACTCTCAGTTTAAGAGTTTACTATTTAAGCTGCTGCATGCCATTATTGAAAATGAATTGTGTTCACTTTTGAAGTTATACAACCCTTTATGAGCCAAGGCCAGTCTTCCATGGCTTGCTAAAAGTTCTGCTCTGATGTCTTGAGTCTACTCAACCATGGGGTTTTCATTCATTGTGCCAAAATTATGAAACTAATTCTTTTGCTATGCACACTATTTGATATTCATAAAAAGCTATTTCAATCCTTTTGCTGGGCAAATGGAAATAAAACTATAGATGGGGGAAGCATGAGGACCTGGACAGTTTATAAAAATTCCAAGCCAGAAGAACCAAACTGTATATAGGGAGGGGGGTTATGCTTTGAAGTGAATGGTACCCATTCTGTCTTGGACTAAATCAGACCAAATGTTATCTGTTTAATGTGTCACCGATTTCTCCAGTTTAAGCTAAGAGGCCATTGTCCCACAGCAATAGTACTGGGGTGCTTAGGTATAAGTTGCTACAGGACAAGCCAGAAAGGAGTGGTAAAAGTAGGGGGGAGCCAGTTGTGCCCAAGTATCTAACCCTTCTGCATTGCAGTATGAAAGAAGTTTTGACTGCAATACTCCAGTGTGATCAAATGTTTCTAGGCTGCATTAACTTGAACTCCTTCCCTTTTTTTTAGAAGATGGGAGGGAGGGGTGCCAGGGGTAGGGGTAAGGTCTAACCTCCCCAGAGCCATTTTGTCTTTCCATACTAAGTTTGATCTCATTAAAGGCTTTGACACATTTGACTCATACACAATTCTTTCCACTGTTTTTGTGGGGTTGGAAAGGAATATTTAGTTGAATTCAGGGGGGGGGGGGGGACAGACACTTACAAAAAGTGTTATTGGGTAACCAATGAACTGTGAATGCTTCTTCACAATTTCCTTGATGCGTCTTTCTTCTAGATATTCCGTTTGATCTTCTTTCAGGTGAAGAATAACCTTAGTGCCACGACCTAAAGGTTCGCCTAAAAAAAAAAAAAAAAAAAAAAAAGTTTAAAAAGGGTGCACACAACTGGTTAGTTGAGTCATTGGCAGCTAAAATGCCTAAATGTAAGCATTTGTGAAAATAAAAGTAAAAAATATAAAGAAAATAAATGTAGAATTTAACAGCAGTGTAAATTCATGTTATATGAAACTTATCCATTAAGTAGTGGGCTTAACCTGGAATTAGTGTCTGCAATATTACTTTTTGCAGAGTTGGCCTTAGTCAGAGGACAAGGGGGGGGATTGCTTAAAAATGGGTTCCATCAATACAGCAACCTTCATATGCTTTGAATTTAGAGCTGCTGTGACATCTTCACCAAGAAAGGTGGGGAGGGGGACGCATTTTGATAATGAATCTTAGTTATGCATTTGCCTGCAAGGGCACTGATGTGTGCCCTCTCCCCCATCATCTGATAAGGGTGTTAGTCCAACACAGGAGCTACTTTCATAGACAGCTCAGGGAATTAAAAAAAAAAAATAGCAACACCCACCCCCCCCTACAACTTACTATTATCAATTCGGACAGTAAACGATCCTCCAGCTGAAGACTCCCAGGCATACTGCTCATCATCATTGTGCTTTGTGATAACAGTTACCTTCTCAGCCACCAAGTAGGCAGAATAGAAGCCAACACCAAATTGGCCTATCATGGAAATATCAGCACCAGCTTGTAATGCCTCCATGAAGGCCTTGGTTCCAGATTTGGCAATAGTACCTAGGTTGTTAATCAGATCAGCTTTAGTCATACCAATTCCAGTATCTATTATAGTCAGACAGCGATCTTGCTTGTTAGGAATAACATCTATCTTCAGTTCTTTCCCAGAATCCAGTTTGCTAGGATCAGTCAGACTCTCATATCTGATTTTATCTAGAGCCTGTAAAACCACAACAAAAAAAATCCTATTTAGCTTTAACTAGACAGGTTACTGGAACAAGTTCTATTTTTATAAGGAAAATCCACTCACATCAGATGAGTTGGAAATCAGTTCCCTCAAGAAGATTTCTTTGTTTGAGTAAAAGGTATTGATGATTAAAGACATCAGCTGAGCAATTTCAGCCTGAAAAGCAAATGTTTCCACATCCTCCTCCATTGGTAAGTCTTGAGGTGAAGTCTCCACTTCTTCTGGCATCTATTAGATAGAAGTAGTATAATAGATTTATGGCTGCTTTTTTTTTACCCTAATACATCAATTGAGATTCAAGCTCCACACTATGGTACCAGGGAGTCAGACAACCAAGTTGCTATTAGACATCTCTATTTTAGATTAGGCTCTCTAGCCACTCCTTCCTATTAGGAAGGTAATTAAGCAGCATTCCCAGCTTCATTTTATCACCCTTAAAGATTTACAATAAAGCACCCTACCAGTGCTTTTAATGCCTCACTAATATTTTAGAATAAGACTGCACACCGAAGTTACCAGCTAGCTTTTAATACCATTTTAATTTTCGGATGCTACTATTTTGTTTATAAATACCACAGCCGTATTCAATGGTCTTGTTCAGGACAAGCGCCACGTCGCTAATTACCGCTCAAGACAGCCTATGTACCCGTTTAGTTTATGATAACATTACTACACCACATAGAGATCGCACAACTTCAGTAAGTTAACAGGTCTAGAGAGACAACATGCATTGCAGAGATTGCTGAAGAGACGTTGTATTCACTTCTTCCAAAGCGAGCGGAATAGTGGCATTCATTGACAATGCCGCCCCTAGAGACGGTTTCCTTTAATTACAGCTTTCTAAAAGCCACTTGATTTCGGTACTGTGGGTGGGGAAAAGCTAACAATCCATATCAGAGCCCCTAATTAGAGTGTTTTACATTTATACCAAAGCCCTTAATAAGCCAACAGAGCAGGACTGTATCTGCCCCAAAAGCATCGACGGCACCGAGAAAGTTCTCCGATTTTTCTTTTCACATGTGCATCAGTGATACTGCCTTTAGACACTAGGTTATAAGGTTCCCTATACACCAGCAAGCTCGATAGTACGTCTCTCCCTATACTCTCACCCCCACAGCTGGTGTTCCTAACCAGGATTTTAGAATGAAATAATGGGAAAAGAAAACGCTGGTATTTTTTAAACGTATCGGGAAGAACGAAACACTGGTTAAAAAAATAACTAATGCATTGCTGTGACGCCCAAGAGCGGTCAATTTCGCCACATTCATGACGAGTGGGGGGAGACCCACAATCCAAACAACCTCCCACTCCCATAAAGGAAAGATAAGAACACATAACAGACTTGAATAAATGACGATAAAGTCAGCCATATTGAAGACATGACTTAATTAGTTAAAATGCTACACTAACCCATTTAAAGTACCCCCCATATGTAAAAACTCAAAACATGTAACGGCTGTCAAAAAGATGCGTTAAGGATGAAAAAGAAGGCTCGAGTACTTTCCGAGTATTAAGCAGACCATTTCTTCGCAGAAAAGCTACGGAAGAGTGAATCTATCACACTATGTAGTCCGTTGACCAAAAAGCTTAGTCTTATATCCTAGGCTAGCCTCCAACGTTTTAAATCATGAGCTAAACAAAACAAAAAAAATCCGTGAAAGTTCACACAGAGCACATAAAAAATAATAATACATTGGTTAAAAATCTCGATACAGCTTGTCTACCCAACTTACCTTGTCACACTACTTGCCTCCTCCAAACCGCTACCAGCTCAATAACTACACGTCGAATGACAGTTAATATAAGCTTCCTACAACAATTATAGTCTGCTGCTGCCGCCAAGCGAAACTCCTCAGACCTTCCAGAAGCGTCTGGAATGTTCAGGGACATTGAGGAAGCCGGCGGTCGGGGCGGGACTCTACTGAGCATAGTTACAAGTACAACCGCTTCAGGCAGCCACAGTGCGCAAGCGCGTTTTAGAACACGTCACTGTCCTGAATTATTTTCAACAATGTGGAAAACGCTAGAAATTCGTAGAGGACGCACTTTGGTTGTTTATGGTGATGTAATTCGTTAAAGAGAAAAAAAAGTGCTTCCGGTAGTCAGTTACAGGAAGTAGGATTTATGGAAAAAGTGTCGGGATCCAGTATTGAATATGACAGAAAAGTTAGCGTATTTCTTTGTTTTTGAGTGAGAACTACTTGTGTAATTAAGCTAATGGCCAAAGCTGCGTACTCTGCTCTGTTTGCTAATACGTCTTAATTTATCGTTACCAAACCGTTCATTATTAAAAAAATTAAAACTATTAAATCAGTCTAGTAATTTGTTCGCTATATTCTGCAGCATCTCAACCCGATGCCCTGACACTACCGTTTTGTTTTGTTTTACTGGCAGAGAAACCTCTCTGTAGGTTTGTAGCAGCAGAGCGCAGACAAACCAATAATACCAGGAGTCTGTTCAGAAGGTCCAAATCATTTATTTGTGCACAAGACTCAAGCAGAATCACATTCAAAATGGCTGAGCAATGGCTGTTAGTAAAACAACAACTTTTATACTTTTCTTGTCCATTCTAGGTATAGGCAAACTTCTCATTGGTCCCGGTAACCCCTTTCACCCCATCTATTGGTCCAGGTACCGTTAAGTAGTCATCCAATGAAGACCTTTGACTGGGCTCAGCACCTCCTTACAGTCCCAATTACAATGGTCAGTGCTTCCAGCTTTTGATACTTTTCTCCTCCAAGGTCACTTAGCTAACTAGAACATGTGGGAAAGCAGGGCACTGTAACTTTTCTTTCAGCAGAATTAATTAATTCCATAGAAGCTTCACTCTCATCAATACCAATTAAAGTTGTTTTTCTATATTCTCTAAGTTTCGATTCTGCTTAGCTATACTTAATTGTGCTCAGTTAAGTTTCGATTCTATGGTAGTGTAGCAGCAGAGCGCAGACAAACCAATGATACCAGGAGTCTGTTCAGAAGGTCCAAATCATTTATTTGTGCACAAGTCTCAAGCAAAGTCAATTTCAAAATGGCTGAGCGATATTCTCTGGCAATACAACAACTTTTATAGACTTTAGCTTCATTCTAGGTATAGAAAAACATTTCATTGGTCCCGGTAACCTCCCGTACCCCTTCTATTGGTCCCGGTACTGATATGATTATCCAATTATGTTCTTTCAGTGGGCTCAGCACCTGCTTACCCCCCTTCTAGTCCCAATTACAATGGCCATTTCACCAACTTGTTACTTTCCTTCTCTCAAGGCCATTGAGCTAGTTTGTACGTGTAGGGAAGCAGGGCTCTGTAACTTCTCTGTCAGCAGTTTTAAACATAAATTCTGTATTTTTCCATCTGTTCTGCTTGTCTAAGCTTAATTCAATACTTTTACTGAGTTCTAATTCTACAGCAGCATATTGGGGGATGTGCAATTCCTATGGGCCTCTTCACAAGCTTCATTTACAGGTCAAGCTAGTTAGGCTTGCTTGCTTATGTCAGACACTGTGGATCATGGGCCTTCACCTGCCACATTCCCCCCTTTGATTAATCTCACCCTATTACTTAATAAGGTGTGAGAATTAAATCACTTCAAATAGTTATACTATGGTCATAGGATTCCGACTATATGCAGGAGGTTTTGGTTGGTATAAGGCCATAATCTTAGTTGCGGTCTTCTGCTCTACTGTACTTTCAATAGCACTATGAATAGAACGCATACAACATGGGATTATACATGGTAACAACAAAATAACAGCAATAATTATTAGTACTAATATAAGGAAAGTTTTAAGTCCTCCCAGCCATGAGAAAAGGTTAGCAAACCAGTTAGGAAATTTCAGTGAGTGCCAAGTCTGTACTGGCACATAAGCATGTCTTTGCATATCCTTAGCAAGTTCTTCAACTACTTGACCCTTATCATCTATTTTTAAACAACAATTGGTTAAATTCAGCTTACCACATACTCCTCCTTCAGCTGCTAACAAATAATCAAGTGCTAAGCGATTCTGATATATAGCAGTGCGCATCTGAGTACTTTGTCTAGCTAAAAGTGTAAGAGCTTGGCTAGTTTCATTGGTTATTATTTCAACTACTGCTTGTAAGCGAATAATACGATTAATCATATAGACTGGGGTTCGATAGCCCCACATACCATCATCATTCCAAGTGGCAGGCCCATAATATTCAATGATTCTCTCTGGCGGCCAATCATCACCCTTCCACTTTTCCCATTTGCCTACTTGGAGGGGTGCTCTCTTCTGTCGCAGTGCTCTTTTATGTCTATGGGTAGTGTATACTGGGTATCCTAATTGTTCTCCATGTTCTGTGGGTAGGAGGAAGAAAGAAGGTCTGATGGTCCCTAAGACACATGCTCCTCCCCAATGTGGCGGGAGTCGAGCATACGCTCGGTTTCCACAGATCCAATACAGGTCAGGTGGGGCTTGCCAAGCATGGGTTTTGGCAAGATTAGTCCATAAATCAGCAAGTTCAGGAAATCTGGCTAATGGGTTAGGAGGTTCAGGGTGTTTGACTCCTGACCACCATGACGTCTTTTTGGTAGTGTCATTATAGAATTTCTGGCTAAGACAGACCAGCTGTCCTACCTTTTGGGTGAACTGAGGTCCAGTTCTGGTATAGCAAAGACGTCCAACAATTGAGTGCGCTAACACCCATTCGCTAGTAGTCTTGTGTAATTCAGTCTGATTGTAAGTCAGAGAATAATTTAATTCTTGAGCTTCCCATGGCCACTGGTCACCCATCTGGGTTCCGCCACAGAAATAACAATCTGAGATTTTGAGACTAGATACTACTGCTCCAGCTAATTCTAAGAATAAATTCTGAGAAGGATGAGGGATCTCAAACTTATTTACATGCATGGCCTCATAGAAGGTGTTATGGATGTGATATTTAGATGACTTGTGGGCTTGGGTGTTCAATCTTATATACACAATGGTTCCTGGATCTGATCCGGTACCTGCGATACGTAGACCAAACTTGTATCCTTGTTTCCATACATTAGGATTACGTATCCGTAAGTGTAAAGGGTTACAAGCACCTTTCTTACATTTGTCGTCTGTTGTTGACTTAGTTAGAGTGGCCATTCGTTTATCTATCTTTTCTTCTACTATACCATCATTCCATGTAGCATAAAAAACACATTCCCAATTTGGGCAATAGTATTCTGCTGCTGTGGCAGTACTATATGAATCCTTTTTACCTGTACACTTTCCCCATCCTGTGGCACCTTCTGGGCACATATACTTATGGTCATTTCGATATGCTTTTTCCCAGGTACCACATTTGGAGCGACTATCTCTGTTTATAACATCACATGCATCAAAATTTAAAACAGCAGGTCTACTAGTATCTCTAAGTGGTTGTGTGGCATTAATTATAGGTCCATCTGCATCCTTCCATCATATTTCCAACGTGTAATAGGATGGATTCTGATGCGGATTATAGCATACTTTAGATTTACCATTAGTGCAAACATTTAGTTCAGTGGTGTTATAAATACACCGAGTCACTTTACCAGTGCAGGTATAGTAAGAATGGTAAATCAAAGTCTGAGTTACTTTCAGTCCAGTTCGAGTAGAAGTAATGCAAGCAGTGCATGGAGGTAAGGCATAAGTCAGTTCAAAGCCTCCAAAACAGGCAACCAGGGCAAAGCAAAGGTAAAGATACATGTTGATTGGAGTTCTTCTGAATCCTCAGCTTGCAGATCTTGACCACGACGTTCTTTTCTTCGTCCCGTTCGCTAATGAAGCAATTCAACGGGTGCTGAGTGTTGATTGAAGATCCTCAAGTTGTCCATCACACATTAACCAACTTAGCAATTTCAGTTGGCTTTTGAAGTATGGTCAATCAATGTAGCATCAAAGTAGTGTGTAAAATCACACACATGAGGTTCGTTAAAAACAAACTCTTGCTGTATGGAAAACAGCAATCCTCTTCGAAAGACTTGGCTACTGCAAGGCACTGTGACAAAGTGTTTAGACTGCTGGTTGCCGTCTCAGAGTAACTCGCAAAGGTGCATCAGGATGCTGTTCTGCTGTCCACTGCTCAGGTTCAGGATCAGCGACGGGCTTGACTCTGCTGTGGTGGATCCAGGAATCGATTTCTGCTACCTTTACTGCAGTTGGGGTAGACAGGATGACGGTGTATGGTCCCTTCTAATGGGGTTCCAATGGTGTCTTCTTCCAATCTTTGATCCACACCGAAGTACCAGGCTGGTAGGGATGCAAAGGTTCCGTCAAGTTGATAGGCAACTGGTCTTGGATCCACGCATGGAGAGTCTGCAGAACAAAACTAAGAGCTAGGAGTTCTTGCCTGGTTATTTCTGAACCAATTTGGGCTAGACTTCCTGTAATTCCCTGTACTATTGGTGGGGGTTTACCATACAGAACCTCAAAAGGGGAAAAACCTGTTGACTTCACAGGAGCCGAGCGTATTCTGAGTAAAGCTATTGGGAGCACTTGGGGCCACTTCAGGTGTGTCTCCTGACAAAGCTTAGACATCTGGGCTTTTAGGGTACGATTCATTCGCTCAACTTTCCCTGAACTCTGGGGTCTATATGCAGTGTGAAGCTTCCATTGTATCTGCAAAGCTTTTGCTAGCTGTTGAGTAATCTGGGAGACAAATGAGGGTCCATTGTCTGACCCTATTACTGCTGGAATTCCAAACCTAGGGACAATCTCTCTCAGTAAAACTTTGGTAACTTCTCGAGCTTTTTCAGTTCTGGTTGGGAAGGCTTCTACCCACCCAGAGAAAGTACAGACTAATACTAATAGGTAGTGATATCCATTGGCTTTTGGCATTTCAGTAAAATCAATTTGCAGGTGGTGCATGGGGGTTACACCTCCTGACTGAACTCGGGGTGCTGGTGTGAGACCTTGCTTGGCATTATTTTTGGCACAAATTAGACATTGGCTTGCTACTGAAGCTGATATGGTCGTCAACATGGTAATGTAGAAATGTGGTCTGAGTGCTTTTTCCATAGCACTTTTCCCATAGTGGGTGGCCTTGTGAAAGGCTTTGACAAAGGATGGTCCTAACAATTCGGGAATTACTATTCGTCCCGGGGGTTGACTGCCCTCTGCTGGTGGCAGCTCAATCCATCCATCTTTCAGTACTCCATCTTCCTTGTTACAGTAATAATCTAATTCTTTGGTGGTATATCGTGGTGTCCATGAGTTTAAAGGTACTGGAAACAATGCTGCTTGCATTGGCATGGCTTGTGGTGTAATTTGTCCTGTCATAGCTGCTTGTCGTGCTGAGGCATCTGCAAACCTATTTCCTCGGGCAACTTCTCCTTTTCCTGCTTGATGTCCTCTGCAATGCATGACAGCTACACGAGTTGGGGCCCAAACTGCATCAAGTAACATCAGTATCTCGGGGCCATACTTGACTGATTTTCCTCCGGATGTGATGAGCCCTCGTTCTTTATAGAGAGCTCCATGGGCATGTAAGGTAGTGAAGGCATATTTGGAATCTGTATATACATTCAACACAAGTTTTGCACCTAGTAATAGTGCTCGAGTAAGTGCTATCAATTCTGCTTTCTGGGCTGATGTGCCTGAGGCTAGAGCTGATGACTCAACGACTTCATGTTGAGTGACAACTGCATATCCGGCACAGCGTCGTCCATTGAGGATGAGACTGCTTCCATCAACATAATAGATTTGGTCAGGATTGTCTATGGGCACATCTGTCAGGTCAGGTCGGCTGGAGAATACAGTGTCCATGACTTCGATACAATCATGTTCTGGGAGTTCTTCACTAACGGGTATCAATGTCGCTGGATTCAAGGCATGACTCACTTCCAATTGTATCTGTGGGTTTTCACATAACATGCTCTGATATTTTAACATTCGGGAATTGGTGAGCCAATGATTTGCTTTCTGTTCCATGAGGGCAAGGACTGCATGTGGCACAGTGACTCGTAGATTCTGTCCTAGTGTGAGCTTGTCTGCTTCACTCACTCTCCTTAGTTCTTGCACTGGTCGGTAGTCATCTGTTCCGGGTTTTTTTACTGGCAGAAGTGGAGTGTTCCATGGGGATTGACATACTTTTAGTAGGCCATGTTCTAGTAATCTTTGCAAGTGGCGATGGATGCCTTCAATTGCAGCTCTTGGGAGAGGGTACTGTTTGACATGTACTGGTGTAGCACTAGGCTTAAGGGTTACAATTACTGGAGCTATATGTTTGGCTAGGCCTGGAGGACTGCCTTCTGCCCATACTCCAGGTGGTGCATCAATGCTTTTCAAAGTTTGTTCAAAATAGATGTCTTGGACAGAATCATCAATGTAATATCTCCATTCTTCTTCTCGGGGAACTGTAAGCAGCATTATTCCTGCTGGTTTGGCTTGGGAATTTACTGTCATTTGCATCTCTCCTCTTTCGGAGAAGGATATTTGGGCTTGTAGCTTGGCTAACATATCTCGTTCCAGTAGTGGCACTGGACATTCAGGCATGTAAAGGAATTGATGAGTTATTTGCTGTCCTCCTAGACTGCATATACGATTCTGAAGAAAAGGTTTTGTAGCTTTGGCACCAGTTGCTCCTACGATGGTGACTGCTTTTGTAGAAAATGGGGCTATCTTTTTGTCTACTACTGAATGTTCTGCTCCAGTATCAACCATAAAGTTCATAACTTGGTCTCCTATTTGTATTCCGACCATAGGCTCCTGGAGACCTAAAGCAAACTCGGAGCCCGGTCTGTCCTAATCCACGTCATCTTCATCATGGGCTGTCGTAGCCAATGCTTGTATGGCTCCTCCTCTTTCTCGCTGGAATTGTTCTCGATTGGCTCCTCCACGGTTTCGGGGACGACCTCGTCTTTCTTCTCTCCACTGATGATTGTTTTCGTCATCTTGCTGGGCGTCTTCGAGTTGCGGGCATGCATCTCTCCAATGTCCTTCCTCCCTGCAGTAGGCACATTGGTTTACGCCTAGTTGGGGCCGGCTTCCACTTCGGCCCCGCCCCCTTCCTCTGCTCCGTCGACTAGGGGTACCTCCCCTTTTCTGTTCAACTATGGCCGCAGCAAAAAATCAGCTTTCTTCTTCATCTTTCGATCACATTCTCTCTGCCTTTCATTATCACGATTCACATACACTTTATGAGCGACTTCCAATAACTGAGTTGTATTCATGCCTGCAAACCCATCTAATTTTTGTAATTTACGTCTAATGTCTGGTTGAGACTGATTTACAAAAGCAGAATTCACCATGCATAAACTTCCTGGTGCATCGGGATCATAGGGAGTATACATTCTATATGCTTCAGTTAATCTTTCATGAAATTCTGCTTGGCTCTCATCTATACCTTGGATAACTCCTGCAACTTTGGAAAGATTCATAGCTTTCTGGCCCCCCCTTTTCAGGCCTTGTAGAAAGCCTTGGCGAAAACGGGCTAGGGCTCTGGATCCTCTTTCTGTATTTGGATCCCATCGGGGGTCTTCATTCGGGAATTCTCTCTGGGCCGCTTCCCGATTGTCTATTCTTTCCACCCCTTGTTCTGGAGCTACAGGGTTATCCGCCAGCCAATCAATAGCTGCTTTTCTAATTCGTACCCACTCCTCTGTCGTAAATAGAGTGGTCAGGAGCTGGCGGCAATCTGCCCATGTTGGTTGGTGAGTTTCCATAATAGTATTCACTAATTCTGTAAGCTCTAGTGGTTTATTGGTATAGGAGGCATAATGTGTCCTCCAATTTAACAAATCAGTTGTAGAGAAAGAGACATACACATAGCTTAGGGGTCCCGCTACCACCTCATTATCTTCATTCCTCACGGGCACTCCCGGGACTTGCCGTAAGGGCATCATCTTGGCAGTAGATGTCTTTTGGGATCTGAGAGATATTTTCGTAACTGTCCTATCAGGGGTTATTTTCTTCTTCTCTACGTGCTTTACTTTAGATGTACATTTTACTGGCAAGCTAGTACTGGCAACCACTTTTACACTGTCAGCATCGCTTAGGGAATTTTCAGTCTCTTCCTTCTCTGTTTCTGTATCTGACTCTCCTTTTTCTGTCTCGGTAGAATCATCTTCTTCAATTAAAGGGAGCTCATCTACCTGCTCTCTGGGTAATAGCTCAGGGGTTGGGTCCCGTTCCCCCTGTCTCGGGGGTTCTGGGGCAGGACGCCGGGCTGCTCTTACTGGGCCCGGGGTTTGAGGCTGTCGGGGAACCACTTCTGGGGAATCAGGATCTACCAGGATGGGCTTCTTCCTGGACTTCTTATCCTTCCCTTTCTTTCTAGGCTGTTCTATTTTCTGACTATAATCTGTCTTTGCTAACATTATTCTGCACTGTTCTTCATAACAGCGCTGCGCCCAAGGGGGCGGATCTTCACAAATACTTAACCAGGAATCTATATAGGGGTACTGATCGGGGTGCGCTATCCGCACTCTACGGTGCACTAACTGGATAATTCCTACATTAAAGGTTCCCTCTCGGGGCCAGGTAGGGTCTAGATCGGGCCACTCCCTAGTACACAAAATCTGTAAACGGGCTGCAGTCATTTTAATACCATAGTCTCCAGAATATCCTTCTTTAAAATGTGCGATCATACATTCAAATGGAGTGTTCCTAGTAGACCCCGCCCCTCCCATTTCGATGTGTGCGCGCAACAACAGACAAAAGGGAAAAGGAGGGCGGACCGTGGGTAAGGGGTCCTCACGGCCCTGGAAACGTATAAGGAGAACAAATAACAAGACAAGACGACAATCGCTTCCCCCTTTTTGCGACCTGAACGCGGTCGCCCGGTCAGGAAATGCGCTACTCAGGGGTCCGCCTTCGCTTGGTCCGTGCTGCCAGACCTCTCATTCACACGTCATTCACACAATCATGCTAGCAACGTATCCCAGAATGCATTCATTTCTATCTATTCTGACTAGTCTTATTCAATTTCCAAAATACAAGAAGATGGGGGTTTCGCCCTGCGAATACTCATGCGGGGTTACTCGGCCCGTCTTTGAGAGGTGATCAAGCTCTCTTACCAAGTTCCAAGTTCAAATGGCAGCACTGCTCTTTCTTATCTGTCTAGACATAACAAATCGAAACTCTACTCACCGGATCTGGTCCTCAAACTTCCCAAGCAGGCGCATGAGTTGGACCTCGGACTCCCCTCACTCAGGTTCGAGGTGTTGGCTCCAGCCGGGCTCGGCACCCGCCGAGGTCCAACCAGCTCCCTCTGATGCAAGGGACCGGCGGCGCCAGAGAGCAGCCCCCGTCGGAAGGGCGCGATCCCGGCAGGACCAAACCTATAGAGGCGGAAAGTCGTGGTATATTGCCCTATATACACTCTGATTCCACAACTTCCCGGCCAACGCACCAGGAATATGTAGCAGCAGAGCGCAGACAAACCAATGATACCAGGAGTCTGTTCAGAAGGTCCAAATCATTTATTTGTGCACAAGTCTCAAGCAAAGTCAATTTCAAAATGGCTGAGTGATATTCTCTGGCAATACAACAACTTTTATAGACTTTAGCTTCATTCTAGGTATAGAAAAACATTTCATTGGTCCCGGTAACCTCCCATACCTCCCGTACCCCTTCTATTGGTCCCGGTACTGATATGATTATCCAATTATGTTCTTTCAGTGGGCTCAGCACCTGCTTACCCCCCTTCTAGTCCCAATTACAATGGCCATTTCACCAACTTGTTACTTTCCTTCTCTCAAGGCCATTGAGCTAGTTTGTACGTGTAGGGAAGCAGGGCTCTGTAACTTCTCTGTCAGCAGTTTTAAACATAAATTCTGTATTTTTCCATCTGTTCTGCTTGTCTAAGCTTAATTCAATACTTTTACTGAGTTCTAATTCTACAGCAGCATATTGGGGGATGTGCAATTCCTATGGGCCTCTTCACAAGCTTCATTTACAGGTCAAGCTAGTTAGGCTTGCTTGCTTATGTCAGACACTGTGGATCACGGGCCTTCACCTGCCACAGTAGCAGCATTCAGGGGAATGTGTAATTCCTTTGGGCCTCTCCACAGGCTTCATTTACAGGTCAAGCTGTTTAGGCCTCTCTGCTTATTTCAGACACCATGGATCACAGGCCTTCGCCTACCACATTCCCCCCTTTGATTAATCTCACCCTATTACTGATAAGATGTGAGATTTAAATCACTCAATTACACTGGGGTCGGGTTTCGACCATATGTAGCAGGATTAGGGTGCCCTAAGGCTAAAATCGTAGTTGCGGTTTTCCGCTCCACTGTATTCTCAATAACACTGTTAATAGAACGCATACAACATGGGATTATACATGGTAACAAGAAGAACAAGGCTACAAATATTAGTACTATCATAGCAAAAGTAGTGAATCCTCCTAATCCAGAGAAGATAGATGCAAACCAATTGGGTATCTTAAGACTATGCCAGGTCTGTACTGGCACATAAGCTTGCTTTCGCATGTTTTCAGCAATTTCTTCAACAACCTGACCCTTATCATCTATCTTCAAACAACAATTTGTGAGATTTAGCTTACCACAGACTCCTCCTTCAGCAGCCAATAAGTAATCTAGTGCCAAGCGATTTTGATATATTGCTGTGCGCATTTGTGTGCTTTGTCTAGCTAGAAGTGTGAGTGCTTGGCTAGTTTCATTAGTGATGAGTTCAACTACTGCCTGCAAGCGTATAATTCTATTCAACATGTAAATTGGGGTACGATATCCCCACATGCCATCTTGCTCCCAAGTGGCAGGTCCATAATAGGCAATGATTCGCTCGGGTGGCCAATCCTCACCATCCCATTTCTCCCACTTGCCTATCTGTAAAGCTGCTCTCTTCTGTCTCTTTGAATAGACTGGGTAGCCTAGTTGTTCTCCATGTTCTGTGGGCAATAGAAAGAAAGAGGGTCGGATAGTTCCTAAGACACACGCCCCTCCCCAATGAATAGGGAGTTGAGCATATGCTCGGGTTCCACAAATCCAATATAGGCCAGGTGGGGCTTGCCAGACATGAGGTTGGGCAAGGTCAGTCCATAGAGGGGCAAGCTCAGGAAATCTCGCTAATGGATTGGTGGGTTCAGATGCATTAACTCCGGACCACCAGGATGTCTGTTTTGTGGTGTCATTATAGAACTTCTGGCTAAGACAGACAAGCTGTCCTACCTTTGAGGTAAACTGGGGTCCAGTTCGAGCATAACACAGATGTCCAACTATTGGGTGTGCTAATACCCATTCACTGGTAGTCTTGTGTAGCTCTGTCTGATTATAGGTTATTGAGTAATTCAGTTCTTGGGCCTCCCAAGGCCACTGATCACCCATCTTGGTTCCACCACAAAAATAACAATCTGAAATGCGGAGACTGGAGATCATAGCTCCAGCCAACTCTAAGAACAAATTCTGAGAAGGGTGAGGGATATCAAACTTGTTTATATGCATGGTTTCATAGAAAGTGTTATGTATATGGGTACCTTGATGATCGATGGGCTTGGGTATTCAGTCTAATATATACAATGGTCCCTGGATCTGATCCAGAGCCTGCAATGCGTAATCCAAATTTATACCCTTGTTTCCATGCACTGGGATTCATTATGTGTAGTTCTAATGGGTTACAGGCACCCGTCTTACATTTTTCTGGATTCTTTACATATGGCTTGATTAAAGCAGCCATTCGATTGTCTCTGGTGTTCTCTACCATACCAGTTTTCCATGTGGCATAGAACACGCATTCCCACTTTGGACAATAATAGTCTTGAACTGGTGCTGTGCTATATACATTTGCTAAAACTCGTTTACCTGTGCAGGCCCCCCATCCAGTGGTTCCTTCAGGACACATATACTTATCATCATTGGCATAAGCTTTCTCCCAATTGGTACATTTAGAACGACTATCTCTATTAATGGCATCACAAGCATCAAAATACAAAGCAGCACCTTTCGTGGGATCAGTAAGTGGAGGTGTAGCATTAAGTAAAGCTCCATCTGCATCATCCCATCGTATTTCTAGAGTATAATAGGATGGGTTCTGATGTGGGTTAAAACAAACTTTAGTATTACCTGTGGTACAAACATTCAGTTCAGTGGTGTTGTATATACACCGACTTACTGTACCAGTACAGGTACAGTAAGAATGATAAAGCAAAGTCTGAGTTACTTTCATTCCAGTCCGAGTAGTAGTAATGCAGGCAGTGCATGGGGGCAAAGCATGAGCAAGTTCAAAGTTCCCCAGGCAAGCAGCCAAAGCAAAATAGAAACAAAGATGCATGTTGATTGTAGTTCTTCTGGATCTCCGCTGGAGAATCTTGACCACGACGTCCTCTTCTTGGCGCAATGCTGACCCGTTTGCTAATAAAGCAATTCAACGGGTGTCAATGTTGATTGAAGATCCTCAAATGTCCCGCTGTGATGCCGACTTACCAATTGTAGTTGGCCTGACGAAAGTGTATGGAAGCACAATTATTCGATGAAGGAAACAAATGTCTTTGCTGTATAAGAAACAGCAATCCTCTTCGAAAGACTTGGCTGCTGTAGGACACTGTAGTTCATGAGTGTCCCCGATGAGTTCTAGGCTGCTGGCTGCCTCCGTAGGGTAAGACGCAAAGGGACGTCAGGGTGTGGCTCTGCTGTCCATTGGTCCTGATCTGGAACTGCTGCTGGCTTGACTCTGCTATGATGAATCCAGGAATCGATTTCTGCTACCTTTACTGCAGTTGGGGTAGACAGGATGACGGTGTATGGTCCCTTCCAATGTGGTTCTAGCGGTGTCTTCTTCCAATCTTTGATCCACACCGAGGTACCAGGCTTGTAGGGATGCAGGGGTTCCGTCAAATTGATAGGCAACTGGTCCTGTATCCACGTGTGGAGAGTCTGCAGAACAGAACTAAGAGCTAGAAGTTCTTGTCTGGTTATTTCTGAACCAATCTGTGGCAAACTACCTTTAACACCCTGCACTATTGGTGGAGGTTTGCCATACTAACTTCAAAAGGGGAAAATCCTGATGATTTCACAGGGGCTGAGCGTATTCTAAGTAATGCTATTGGGAGAACCTGGGGCCACTTTAAGTGGGTCTCCTGACATAGCTTGGACATCTGAGACTTCAAAGTTCTATTCATTCGCTCAACTTTCCCTGAACTTTGGGGTCTGTATGCAGTGTGTAACTTCCATTGTATCTGTAGGGCACTTGCTAACTGCTGGGTAATTTGAGATACAAAGGAGGGTCCATTGTCTGACCCTATTACTGCTGGAATTCCAAATCTGGGGATAATTTCTCTTAACAAAACTTTAGTAACTTCTCAGGCTTTTTCAGTCCTGGTGGGGAAGGCTTCCACCCACCCAGAGAAGGTACAAACTAATACTAACAAGTAACAGTATCCATTGGCTTTTGGCATTTCAGTAAAGTCTACTTGCAGGTGGTGCATGGGGGTTACACCTCCTGACTGAACTCGGGGTGGTGGCGTGGGACCCTGTTTAGCATTGTTCTTGGCACAAATTAGACACTGGCGGGCTACTGAGGCTGACAGGGCTTCCAATAGAGCGATACAAAAATGTGGTTTAAGTGCTTTCTCCATAGCACTCTTCCCATAATGTGTGGCCAATGATTCAGGGATCACTATTCGTCCTGGGGGTTGACTGCCCTCGGGAGGTGGCAGCTCAATCCATCCATCTTTCAGTACTCCCTCTTCTTTATTACAGTAGTAATCCAATTCTTTGGTGGTATATCGTGGCGTCCATAAATTAAGGGGTACTGGAAACAATGCTGCTTGTATTGGCATGGCTTGTGATGAAATTTGGCCTGTCATAGCTGCTTTACGTGCTGAAGCATCAGCAAATCTGTTTCCTTGGGCAACTTCTCCTTTTCCCGCTTGGTGTCCTCGACAGTGTATGACAGCTACACGTGTCGGGGCCCATACTGCATCTAGTAACATCAATATTTCTGGGCCATATTTGATTGATTTGCCTCCCGACGTAATGAGCCCTCGTTCTTTGTAGAGAGCTCCATGTGCATGCAAAGTGGTGAAGGCATATTTTGATTCCGTGTATACGTTCAGCAGAAGTCCCGCACCCAATACTAGTGCTCTGGTGAGTGCTATCAATTCTGTCTTCTGGGCTGATGTGCCTGATGCAAGAGCTGATGATTCAATGACTTTCTCCCGAGTGACTACTGCATACCCGGCACAACGTCGTCCATTGATAATGAGACTGCTTCCATCCACAAAATAAGTTTGATCAGGGTTCTCTAGGGGCATATCTTTCAGATCAGGTCGACTTGAGAATACAGTGTCCATGACTTCTATACAGTCATGCTCTGGAGGGTCTTCGCTAATTGGTATCAGGGTAGCTGGGTTCAAGGCATGGCTCACTTCCAGTTGTATTTGTGGATTTTCACATAGCATGCTTTGATATTTCAGCATTCGAGAATTGGTGAGCCAATGATTTGCTTTCTGTTCCATAAGGGCAAGTACCGCATGTGGGTACTGTGACGCGTAGATTCTGTCCCAATGTGAGCTTGTCTGCTTCACTCACTAATAATGCTGTAGCTGCAACTGCTCTCAAACATGGTGGCCATCCTTTGGCCACAGTGTCCAACTGTTTTGATAGGTATGCTACGGGTCGCTCCCAATGTCCCAATTTCTGAGTCAACATGCCTAGAGCATTTCCATGCATCTCGTGCACAAATAGATGGAAAGGCTTGTGGACATCTGGCAACCCGAGTGCTGGTGACGACATCAATTCTTCCTTCAGGGTCTTGAAAGCTGTGTCTTGCTCAAGTCCCCATTCTAGTGGTGACTTTTCTTCTCCCTTTGTGGCTTCATATAGTGGTTTAGCAATCTGAGCAAAGTTAGGTATCCATATCTGGCAGTATCCTGCTGCTCCCAGAAAGGCTCTGACTTGCTTCCTGGTAGTTGGGGTTGGGATACTGCACACAGCTTCTTTTCTCTTGCGTCCCAATTGTCGGCTTCCTTTGGTTAGACGAAAGCCCAAGTATTTTACTTCTTTTTGGCATAGCTGTGCTTTTGCTCTGGAAACTTTGTATCCAGCTTCATCCAATAGTTGCAAGAGGTCAGTAGTGGCTTGTATACATTCACTTTCTGATGTGGCGGCTACCAGTAGGTCATCTACATATTGGAGGAGTACTCTTCTTTCAGGAGCCACTGGATAGCTCGAAAGATCTTGGTTTAGTGCAGCACTGAAAATGGTAGGTGAGTTCTTGAATCCTTGAGGTAATCGTGTCCAAGTGAGTTGGCCCCGCCTCCCCGAGACAGGGTCCTGCCATTCAAAGGCAAACAGCAATTGGCTAATTGGGGCTAATCTTATGCAGAAGAATGCATCTTTCAAATCCAAAACAGTAAAGTGAGTGGCTTCAGCAGGAATCAATCCTAGGAGTGTGTAAGGATTTGGCACAACTGGATGTATGGTCTCAACTGCTTCATTCACTCTCCTTAGATCTTGCACTGGGCGGTAGTCACCTGTCCCAGGCTTCTTTACTGGCAGGAGAGGTGTGTTCCATGGTGACTGACAAACTTTGAGTAGGCCATACTCCAGTAGCCTTAACAAGTGGCGATGGATGCCTTCAATTGCTGCTCTTGGAAGTGGGTATTGCTTGACATGTACTGGCTGTGCACTAGGCTTGAGATTCACAATTATTGGAGCTATGTGTTTGGCCAGGCCTGGTGGATTGCCCTCTGCCCATACTCCAGGAGGGGCATCAATGCTTTTCAAAGTAGGTTCAAAATAGGTATCAATGATTGGCTCAGTACTGTAATATCTCCATTCTTCTTCTCGAGGAACAGTAAGCACCATTAGTCCAGCAGGTTTTGACTGGGAATTTACTGTCATTTGCATTTCTCCTTTCTCAGTAAAGGATATCTGGGCCTGCAGCTTGGTTAGCATATCTCGCCAGTAATGGCACTGGGCACTCAGGCATATAAAGGAATTGGTGCGTTATTTGCTGCCCTCCTAAATTACATATGCGGTTTTGAAGAAAAGGTTTTGTGGCTTTAGCGCCAGTCGCTCCCAGAATGGTGACTGCTCTTGTAGAAAAAGGGGCTATTTGTTTATCTACTACAGAATGTTCTGCTCCAGTATCAACCATAAAGTCCATAAATTGGTCTCCTATTTGTATACTGACCATAAGCTCCTGGAGACCTAAAGCAAATTCGGAGCCCGGTCTGTCCTAATCTGCTTCATCTAAATCATAGGCTGTTGCGGCTGCCACTCCCTGAATGGCCTCCGCTCGTTCTCGTTGAAATTGTTCTCAATTGGTTCCTCTGCGATTCTGAGGTCGGCCTCTCTCTCTTTCCCTCCAAGGGGCGTGTTCCCCTTCATCCTGAGAGGCCTCTTCGAGTCGCGGGCATGCACTTCTCCAATGTCCTTCTTCCCTGCAATAAGCGCATTGGTTCGCGCCTAATGGGGGCCGGTCATCTCCTCGGCCCCGCCCTCTTCCTCTGCTCCTTCGACTAGGGGCACCTCCCCTTTTCTGTTCCACTATGGCCACAGCCAACAAATCTGCTTTCTTCTTCATCCTTCGATCACTTTCTTTCTGTCTTTCATTATCACGATTCACATACACCTTATGAGCGACTTCCAGTAACTGCGTTGCATTCATGCCCGCAAACCCTTCTAATTTCTGCAACTTACGTCTAATATCTGGTTGGGACTGGTTTACAAAAGCAGAATTCACCATGCATAGGCTTCCTGGGGCATCTGGGTCATAGGGAGTATACATCCTGTACGCTTCAGTCAATCTCTCATAGAATACTGCTGGGCTTTCATCTATGCCCTGATTAACTTCGGTCACTTTAGAGAGATTCATGGCTTTCTGACCTCCCTTCTTCAGACCTTGCATGAGGCCTTGGCGGAACCGTGATAGGGCCCTGGATCCTCTATCAGTATTTGGATCCCACTGGGGGTCTTCATTAGGGAATTCCTTATGAGCTGCTTCGCGATTGTCTATTCCTGCTCCTACCACTCCCTCTGTCAGGGGATTGTCGGCTAGCCAATCAATAGCTGCTCGCTTAATTCGTGTCCGCTCCTCAGTAGTAAATAAAGTAGACAGGAGCTGACGGCAATCTGCCCAAGTGGGTTGGTGAGTCTCCATAATGGTATGCATCAACTCCGTTAATTCTTGGGGCTTATCAGTGTAAGAAGCATAGTGCAATTTCCAGTTCAACAAATCAGCAGTGGAGAAAGGCACATATACTAAACTCAGGGGTCCCGCTACTATCTGGTCATGCTCATCTCGCACGGGCAGTCCCGGGACTTGTCGCAGGGGGGCTAATACTTTCGGGAGGGCTTTCTGCTTCTTAGTAGTGACTTTCGTTATCTTGGTGGGGGCTTTCAACTTTGAGACTCGCTTAGTCTGGGGAGCCTCGCTTGCAACAGATGAACTAGCACTGACAACTGATTTTTCACTTTCTGTCTCGGTCTGGGAGGATACATCTTCATCTTCCTGCTCTGACTCCTGCTTATCCTTAGTCTCTGTCTCAGACTGATCAGCCTCTTCTCAAGACAGCTCATCTAACTGGTCTTCTGGCTGGTGAGGGGGTGAACTCTCCCGGTCCCGGGGGCCTGCCGCGGGACGCGGTAGTACTCTCACTGGGTGCTGGGCTCGGGGCTGTCTAGTTACAGCTCCCGGGGACTCAGGATCTACAAGAACAGGTTTCTGACTAGGTTTCTCGACTGTCCCTGTTTTCTGGGTCTGGTCTGTTAATGCTAACATTATTCTGCACTGTTCTTCATAACAGCGCTTTGCCCAAGGGGGCGGATTCTCACAAATACTTAACCAAGAGTCTATATAGGGGTACTGATCGGGGTGCGCTACTCGCACCTTCCGATGAACTGACTGAATAATTCCTAGGTTAAACGTTCCATCTCGGGGCCACATGGGGTCTATGACAGGCCACTCTCTAGTACACAAAAGCTGTAATCGTGAGGCAGTCATTTTTACTCCATAATCCCCTGAATATCCTTTATTAAAATACTTGATCATACATTCTAACGGAGTGTTCCTAGTAGACCCCGCCCCTCCCATATCGATGTGTGCGCCCAACAACAAACAGAAGGGAAAAGGAAGGCGGACCGTGGGTAAGGGGTCCTCACGGCCCTAGAAACATTTAAGGGAGACAAATAACAAGACAAGACGACGGTCGCTTCCTCCTTTTTACAACCTGGACGCGGTCGCCTGGCCAGGAAATGCGTTACTCAGGAGTCCGCCTTCGCTTGGTCTGTGTTGCAAGACCTCTCATTCACACTTCATTCACACAATCGTGCTAACAACGTATCCCAAAAACAGCCCAATCCTGTCTCTGCTGACTAGGCTATATCAAATTCCAAAATCAAAATCAAAAAGACGATAGTTTCACCCCACGCATACTCATGCGGGGTTAGTCGGACCGTCTTGAGAGGTGATCAAGCTCTCTTACCAAATATCAAATTCCAAAGTTCCAAAGTTCAAACAACAGTTCTGCTCTGACTCATCTGTCTAGTCAAATCAAAACTATACTCACCGGATCCAGTCCCCGTTCCCAAGCAAGCGCATGAGTTGGACCTCGGACTCCCCTCACGGGTTCGAGGTGTTGGTTCCGTCCGGGTCCGGCACCCGCCGAGGTCTGGCCAGCTCCCTCCGATGCAAGGGACCGGTGGCGCCAGAGAGCGAGCCCACGTCGGGAGGGCACGATCCCGGCAGGACCAAACCTGTAGAGGCGGAAAGTCGTGGTATATTGTCCTGTATACCCTCTATTACCACACCTTCCCGGCCAACGCACCAAGAATATGTAGCAGCAGAGCGCAGACAAACCAATAATACCAGGAGTCTGTTCAGAAGGTCCAAATCATTTATTTGTGCACAAGACTCAAGCAGAATCACATTCAAAATGGCTGAGCAATGGCTGTTAGTAAAACAACAACTTTTATACTTTTCTTGTCCATTCTAGGTATAGGCAAACTTCTCATTGGTCCCGGTAACCCCTTTCACCCCATCTATTGGTCCCGGTACCGTTACGTAGTCATCCAATGAAGACCTTTGACTGGGCTCAGCACCTGCTTACTCCCCTTACAGTCCCAATTACAATGGTCAGTGCTTCCAGCTTTTGATACTTTTCTCCTCCAAGGTCACTTAGCTAACTAGAACATGTGGGAAAGCAGGGCACTGTAACTTTTCTTTCAGCAGAATTAATTAATTCCATAGAAGCTTCACTCTCTTATCAATACCAATTAAAGTTGTTTTTCTATATTCTCTAAGTTTCGATTCTGCTTAGCTATACTTAATTGTGCTCAGTTAAGTTTCGATTCTATGGTAGCAGCATTCAGGGGAATGTGTAATTCCTTTGGGCCTCTCCACAGGCTTCATTTACAGGTCAAGCTGTTTAGGCCTCTCTGCTTATTTCAGACACCATGGATCACAGGCCTTCGCCTACCACAGGTTAACTAGGACGTCACATGTTTTTGAGGCATTTTTATAGTTTTCTGGTTGATTTACCATCATGTTACAAAAAGTGGTTGATCATGCCACAGCCATGGTACTATTTTTTTTTTTTTTTTGCTGTAGGTTTTCTTCTAGGTTTACAACAGGGTATTGCAAAAGCCACAGGGATCTTGAGCTGCCAAGTTACCCCATTTCCACAGGGCCATACTAAGCAATAAAACAGAGTTACTTACCTGTAACAGGAGTTCTCCGTGGACAGCAGGATAAGTCAGCCACACTTGGTGACGTTGCCCGACAGCGCCATGATGGAAGTACTCTCCATAGCTCAGAAGGGCTTTCGCCCTTCTGAGCATGGGCCAATTGGCTCTGCCCCCGCGGCCTGTCACTAGCTGAGCCTTAGCCACTAGGAGGCGGGCACTGGTCAGAGGCCAAGCCCTTCCCAGGGGAGGTGGACGGGTATGTGTGGCTGACTTATCCTGCTGTCCACGGAGAACTCCTGTTACAGGTAAGTAACTCCGTTTTTTCCTAGGACAAGCAGGATGAGTCAGCCACACTTGGTGCCTCACAAGCTGTAACTGCAATGTGGTGGAAAGGGGGAGGCTGAGATCAGGTTCAGGTGACACTTTATCAGGGCATGGATGTTGTAATGGAGTGCCCTGGAACACTTTGGACTATCATCCTTAATGTGCCAACGTGCAGTGTGCACGCACACGGAGAATGTGCAGCCTGTAGTGGTAATGGGTGCACGCCTATTTGAAGTGAGCGTGTAGTAATATGGACTGTGTAGGCATGCAGACCCACATCGCGCCTACGTAGCCGCAGGGTAATTGTCTCAATGGGCAGCCTCTGAGATGCAGCAGCAGAAGGAGTCCCACCGAGCAGTAGCATTGAATTCACCACTGAGAGCAGATAGCCATGGTGACAATGTTGGAAGCGCTGCAAGGGTGTGCGAGATTGACGCACCAGCAGCAATATCGACAGTGCTACAAGAGTGATGCAATTGGAGCATTAACACAGCAAGGACCTGAGTTATGAGTCAGTTCATGGCTAGGTAGTAGTCAGGACTCTGAGACTGCTAGGCGACGCGTTTGTCAAAGGTGCATGTAGACTCTGAGACAGCTAGGTGGCACGTTTGTCCATGCTGCATGTAGTGTTGGCAGGTGTCCCTGCCATGAGTGTGGGCCACAGGCTGTCGATGGATCCCTTGGCAAGCTGTCAATGGATCGTTGTTAATGCGCTGTTTCGTGTATGCCCTGGGCATGTAGTTGCGTAGAGCTGCGATGATGTCCAGAGTGTGGGGTGTCTCTGGCGGCCGTGGTGGCATTACGTGTGTGGTAGATATGCCATCTGGACTAGCAGTTTGGACTGCTGTCCAAGCTGCCACGGAGCTAGCAGTCTGAGCCGTTATCTAAGAAAGCGTGTTGATGGTCCACCTCAGTTTTTCTGCAAGTGCCAGCAAGGCTGCTGGGCATGGTCGCCGGTGGCTGCAATCACCCTGCCTGGTGGATGATGCTTGTGCCCGGCTCTGTAGTACTTTCAGGATGGATTTCCAATTGTATCAGATCAGGGGACAACAAGTCGGGACAGATGATACCGACAAGTCAGGAAGAATTGGCAATATACCGTGTTGTTACTCCTTGTGCATGGTATCCAGGAGTTCTAGGCCATAGGTTTAGGGAAAACGCGTTGGAGCTGGCCAGGGCATGATGAAGATGGCCTGGCTCTGACCATTTCAAACAGATTCCCTTCCTGCTCTCCACGAAGTGGGTAGGTTGATTTGTGGTCAGCCCTCCGGGGGAGAGGGAAGCTGATGGCGAAGGGTTGCAGTTTCCCTGCCCGAATGGATGGTACTGTTGGGCCTTTGGCCGCAGTTAAGTCTGGCACATCAGAGGTTCTAGGTCATTCGTGTGGGCCTTTGGCTGCAGTTAAGCCTGGCACATCAGAGAGTCAAAATCATTTGTGTGGGGAAGTGGGAATCTGTTTCCCTTCTGCGCGGGACTAGGGTCGCCCTGTTGACTGTGTGCATGCAGTCAGGTATGGAATATGCGACCTTTCATGCCAATGTATCTGCCCTTGTGACCTTTTGTACAATGGTGATCCGCTGACCGGCCTTGACTTTGCCACCTCGAACATGGCCACAGAGACCTGGGTTTTGGTGCCACAGGACTCTGCCATCTTGTACTCATGGCCACAGTGGCCTGGGTTTAGTGCTGCAGGACATATGGGGTCCGTGTCACAGATCTGGGTCTGTGAAGTGCAAGATTCTCTCTGCAAGGATAGCATGATTCTCTCTGCAAGGATAGCATGCTGGCAGCCTGTTGTCCCTATTTCTGGGAGACAGGCGGGGTCAATTGTTCCTGTCACTGGGTGATGGAACGCAGCCACTGTGCGCTTCCAGGAACTGTGGATCTTGGTGCTGTCATTGGCCTTGTGTTCCTGTCTCTGGGGGACAGAATGCAGCCACTGAACGCCGCCAGGAACTGTGGATCTTGGTGCTGTCATTGGCCTTGTGACATTTCACCAGAGATGAGGGAGGAGTGGTCTAGTGGTTAGGACAAGGTACTTCAGGCCGGAGGGCCGGGGGTTCAAGTCCCACCTGGGGACAGCAATCTCAGGCTGGAGGGACTGGGATTTCTAGTCCTATAGGCACTCCTTGTGGTCTTGGGCAAGCCACTTAACCCTCCATTGCCCATGTTCCCTGTAAGTATTAACGTATGTGTGTCATATCCCCTCGTGTCAAATGTATCCCCCAATTGACCACTTTGACCCGGTGAAAAGCGGAATATAAATACAGCTAAATAAATAAAATAAAGATGCAGGCTTCACCAAAGGTGCAGGCTTCACACGGTAGGCCATGATACTTAGGAAGGTATAGAGACATGCTCTCCGGGGTCCACGATGGGACATGGATCTGTCCCGCACTGTAGCCCTTCGGGTATGGGAGGTTCCCCAAGTCATGAGGATTGTCTCGGGCGCCCAACAGTGCCATGGTGCTGATGTTCAATCCAACAGCACCCTGCCGGCACTGAAGCACTCTCAGTTGATGCGAGGCTTCTGGGAGCCCATTGCTTGATTGGTCCTCACGATGGCAAGGCAGAGGTCGGCTCATTTTCAAGATGGGGAAACACCAATATCTGCCACAGGAGTCAGCTGCCACGACATGTTGGGGTATGTGGCATGGACCTTCTGATCATCCCTGAGCTGTAGAGGATGTGAGGAAGTCCAGGCAGAGGATAGGGGGCATGAGGCGCAGGCCTGGCAGTAGGGCCAATGCTGCTGAGTCTGAGGTGCTGCTGGGTGTGAGGAGGCTGGGGCAGGTGCCCAACATAACTGCCCAGTTTGCGGATTGCTGACCTGCTCCTTGGATAACCACAGTTGTCTTACCCCTAGGAGCAGAGAATGGCTTCCTATGCCATTCTTGGTAGGTAGTTCCCGAAGCTCATGTACTAACCAGAGGACTATGTTCATAGCAACCTAGCTACTTCTGGGTTTTCTTGGCAATGTATCACTGGAAGTAGATTGCCAGCCTTTCTTCCAAGTCAATGGAGGGTAAGGTGACTTGCCCAAAGTCACAAGGAGTGCCAATGGGAACTGAACCCTTGATCTTCTGGGTACTAAGCAGTTGCTCTAACCACTAGGCTACTCCCCCACTGCATTTTCCTCTGTATGTGCCTGCGTGGATTGGTAGGCTACTGCTGTCACTGTCAAAGGAGGGGATCAGTTGAATGGAATGCGGATCTCCGGGGAGATAGGATGGTGCCCCAAACACCAACCTGGTGCATGAAAGATGTGGGATCAGGATGATGATAGACTCAGGTAAATATATATGGACCTGGTTTGCAGGAACCACAGCTGGGACTGGAACCTGTAACCTTCTGCCCCTGAACACACTGGCTGTGTGTACTGCACCAACTGTTGCCACTGGTTGTATCAAGGTGGCGCCCTGTTGGGTATTGTCAGCCCTGGTGTGGTATGTACCATGACCTATCGGTCTTAGGGAAGGACCTTGGAAGAGCCTACCGCTGGAGGGGATCGTGATTTGTAGTGACAGGTCATAGGATGTCGAGGTAGACCAGTGAAGGGTCAAGAGATCTGTTCATGGTCTACAGCTCCAGCTGGAAGATGCCACAACCGGCAGGTCTTGATCTTGCACTGCTGGAGGGCGGCGCTGGCCAGAGGACTCAGCGGGTGCTGGCCGAAGACCCATGATCTGGTCTGTACCTTGACCTTGATCCGGACTAAGCATTGCAGTGGAGCGAAGTGTGGCTCAGGCTCTGGACATTGACTGTGGAGGGCTTGCATCCCCGAGGAAATCTGGTTTTTTTTGGTTAGAAGGCAGGAACCGTGTAAAGAGCGGGTATGAATGAAAACCTTGGCCCCTCCTTATGAGACAGTGTCTAAGCTACACCTCTATGAAGACAGGAACGGTGCGTGACGAGCCACTCAGGCTTAGATTTTGGTGTACACCGATGTGCAGGCATCAGACCAGGAGAGCCTCTAGTTGTTATGGCACCGCCCATGGAGCAATGAGCTTCAAGAAAGACAAGCTAGCAGCCCGGTTCTTCCTCACCAAGGTCTGGGAGGCCATTCCTCATCAAGGCCTGGGAGTGACCTCAATGCCCGAGAGAGGGGTTTTCGCTTTATCACGGCCTCATCCAGTCAGAGGGATTGGGTGTAGGTTACCACACGCAGAGCCAGTGCTGGTATGTGGAGGATCGACCTCTTATCTTGTTAAGAAGGGCTCCAAGAGCTTGGGTTCCAGTGGGTAGCTTGGCTATCTGATTCCATTCTTTGTGTAGCCTTTAAATCAGATATCTAAGTGTGCCCTCAGTTCATGTAAGGCCTACTGGCCAGGGACACTTGTGATATAAAGTTTTTTGGGGTTTTTTTGAGTTTTCCACTAACTGTTTCGTGCAGCCTCTGCACTCATGGAATAGCCAACAGGCGATGGCGCAAAGCATGTGAATGTGAATCTGTGCATGTGAGTCTGTGCAGGCAAGCGAGCACATGTGTTTATTTATTTAATTTATTTATTTAACAGTTATTTATATACCGCTCTTTCCCTAGTATCAAGTGCGGTTTACATGGAACAGTAGGCTAATTGGTATGTAATATACCAAGTCAGTTTACATAGAACAGATAATTATAATTTACAAGGAATGTTGTAACATTAAGGTATAACATATTAGAACATATATACATTGTTAGTTTAAATCTATAATCATCATGTGAATGAGAGTGTGGTATGGTTAATAGTGTATTAGTGATATTTATTTTGAAAATAGAGTATGTAATAATAATGTATAAATGTTAGCCTATATCTATTTGAGTATTCTGTTCTGAGGGTGTATTGTAGTGTAATATGAATAAGTGAGTTTTTAATTTTTTTCTAAATTCCTTTATATCAGATAGCAGGCGAATGTTGTCAGGTAGATTGTTCCAAAGAATTGGAGCAGAGTGTGAGAAAGCTCTCTTATTTGTTTGTTTTCTGGCTTTTGTGAAATCTTTTGGTATTGTTAAGGTATTTAAGTTTCTGCTTCTTTGGGATCGTTTATCGATGTCTATATTAATCAGTGTATTGAGTGCCGATGGTGCAAGATTATTTATAAGTTTAAATGTAGTGACAAGAATTTTATATTTGATTCGGGAGTAAATAGGTAGCCAATGAAGTTCAGCCAAAATTGGTGTAACATGTTCAAGTGGGCTTATATTCATAATCATCCTGGCAGCTATGTTCTGAATTATTTGTATCTTTTTAATATTTTGTTTTGAAATGCCATTAAGTATTGTGTTTGCAAAATCAAAATGTGGGGTGATGATAGCATGAATTATATTAATAAAGTCTTGTAGATGAATCAATGGTCTTAATTGTTTTAGTGTTTTGAGTTTGTAATGTATTTTTTTAGTTAGATATTTTATATGTGAATCCATATTTAGATTATTGTCAAGTATCACACCTAAATATTTTATTTCTTTTTTTGTATTTATTTCATGAGTATCTAGTGTGATCGTGTTTGGGGGTATGTATGTTTGATTTTTAGTGATGAATAATATATCAGTTTTAGTAAAGTTGATAAGTAGATTTTGTTCTTTGAGCCATTCAGTTAGTTCATTGAAACATTCTGTTATTTTTTGAAGAGGTGGGTGTGGGATTTCAAATGGGAGGTAGAACATTATATCATCAGCGTAGATATGATAATAAACATTGTGACGTTTAAAGATGTTACAAACTGGTTGTAAGTAAATATTAAATAATAGCGCAGATAATGCAGAACCCTGCGGGAGACCCTGAGTTTGTTTGAAGGTGTTAGAAATTTGGGTGTGGATTCTTACTGTTTGAGTTCTGTTTGATAGATATGATTTGAACCAATTATAAACAGTAGATGTAATTCCAATTTGTTGAAGTCTGTTTAACATTGTTAAGTGATTAACACTGTCAAATGCAGCTGATATGTCAAGGAAAACAAGAATAAAGGCTTGTTTAGGATTATCAATACCTCTTAATATTGTGTCATACAGGATCGTTAGCAAGGTTTCTACTCCATGGAAGGGTCTAAAGCCATATTGATGTTCATCAAGGAGGTTTAATGTGTCAATAAAGTCTTGTAGTTGAATTTGTACAATTTTTTCAATAAGTTTGGCCATAAAAGGAATGCTTGATATGGGTCTGTATGATTTTGGGGATAATTTATCTAATGTGTTATTTTTAAGTATAGGTCGTATTTGAACGTGTTTGAGAGATGGTGGTAAGTAGCCTTTTTGTAAGGATAGGTTCACTAAGGGTAGAATGAAAGAAGAGAGTATTGAGAAAGTCTTCTTTATCCAATCAACTGGGCATGGATCAAGGTATGAGGTTGTTGTATTAATGTTAGTTATTGTAGTTTTGAGAGTAGATTTTGATATTAAGTTGAAGTTGGTCCAGTTATCAAATGTAGCTTGCTTTGTTTGTGTTTGAATTTGTGGTTGAGTAATATGTAGAGGTGTTATTTGTAGCTTTGTTTTATTGATATAGTATTGAGCTAATTCTTGTGGGGAGATATCAATTGATATTTCATCAGAATTTAGTGTTTTGTTTGTTAGTTTTTGTACTATACAGAATAGTTCTCTTGGGCGATTAGTGGCTCTTGAGATTATATTAGAATAATAATTTTGTTTGGAGTTGTTTATTGTTTGTTTATAAATTGGTAGTGTATTAGTGTAGTTCTCATGATTTATTAATGATTTTGATTGTCTCCATTTCCTTTCCTCTTTTCTTAGTTGTCTTTTTAATGTTTTGATAGATATATTAAACCATGGAGCATGTCTTTTTTCAATTTTATTGTTGTTTATATTTTGGTGTGATTGTTTTGGATTACTTTCAGCTGCTTTAGAGATTATATTGTTCCAGTTTTTGATAGATTCTTCAAGATTTGTGGGTGTTTGTGTTAGTTGTGGTATTATTTGATCTAGAAATTCTTCTTCATTGAATTTTCTGAATCTATTAGTTTGAGGACGTTGTGGTCTTTTAGTTTGATTGTTGTAGGTGATGGTTATATTGAATTTTAGAAGATAGTGGTCAGACCAGGGGACTGGAATGTTTGAGAGGGATTCAGAGTTATATAGGTTGTGTAGAGAGTTTGGTAGGAAGACCATGTCAAGAGTTTTTCCTTTATTGTGTGTTTGTTCAGTTATTATTTGGGTGAAAGTCCAAATTATTTATCATTTCTAAGAATTGATTAGAGTGATTGTTGGGTATTGAAGGAAGATTAAAGTCTCCCATAAGTATTACAGGATTTGTATCTGTGGATGATGCTAGTAATTCAATTAAATTGTAAATTTTATCTATGTTGTATTCTGGCGGTCGATATATTAATGATATAGTTATGTTTTTAATTTTTATGGTGAGTATGTCAACTGTCATGCTGCCGCCCCAGAGGCCAAGGTTGGTATGGGCAGGTCAGATGGACATGAGAGTTTTTTATATATTTTGAATTTGGTCCTTCTGTAAGAGGTCTTGGTAATGTTCCCAGGACCTACCGGGGGCCAAAGTTCAAGAGAACACACTAGCCAGAATGTAGGGAAAATAAGGCTTTATTTCCCTTTAAGTACAATGGTTCAAGTTATGGGAGACTACTTCAACAAACTGAAAGAAACCTTGCTTCAGGCAACAAAAAGAAAATATATTTACACTTGCTTTGTTTAACTGTTGCTTCACAGTACTTGGCATAAACAAACTTTACCGGCATTCGCTACTGTTCACTGTTTTATGTTTCATGCACAGACCTTAGGCTACCTGCCTGACAGTAGCTACAGTCCATCGGGGTTTCAGGTGGGTCTTCGTTGAATTCCACCTGCATGGGCTGAGTATCAGACAGCTGTGAATCAGTGTCAGTAAACTCTTGAGGAGTGTACTGAGGTTTCTCATATAACACATTTACTAGCTTCCAATGTTCAGCATTCAAGTCAGGGCCGCGCCCATGTGAGTGTTTGTTATGGCAGTTACTTCCCCTTGCAGGCTGCCTTATGTTATACAGTCTTTTTACCAAGGGCTTGTGCCCTGTTTCACCAACAGTTTGATAGGGAGGATATACTCCAGTATCTTGTGTTTCCTGTCTTCTTAACTTATAGTGCTTATCAGAATAAAAAGGTATTTTACCTTGTTTAGTTGAGTCCCACGGCCTGGTCCTGCTGTAGTTCAGCCTGTCTTGAGCAGTAGGCTTTTCACACTCCAGCTGGCCTTCATGCAGAGTCACCACTCTCTCACATTCACACCTTTTACCATTTGAATAAGGAATATTACCATTTGCAGCAAAGACTTCATCCTGGCTCAGATAATGCTTACTGTGTCTTGCATTTACTGCTGCCGGTTCTTCACACCAAACTCTGGGGTTTATTTCTCCCCTTGTGCCTTTCTTTCCAGTACCTCTCAACCAAGGACTCCTGGAACTCTGTGGCCTCGGATTCACTATGCCCTCCTGCCAGGAACTCCTTCTTCTCTGGTGCTCTGGACACTCCTTATGGTGCTCTCCTCCTTGGTTCCTTTCCAGAAGCTCTCTGTGATGTGACTCTCCGTGGTCTGCTTTTCCTTGATAAGCCTCTTCTTGATATGCCTCCTTTTGGTAGGCCTTCCTTGGTATGCCTCTCCTTGGTCTCTCTCTCCCTGGTCTGCTTTTAACTTGTCCTAGTTCCTCCTTTTCAAGTTCCCAGCCTTTCTTCAGGGGAACTCCCCCTTTTCTCCATTGGCTGTTAGGTTGCATTACCTCATCAGCTCTGAGGTGCAGTTCTCTGGGCCTTGGAAGGTCACTCCTGCTCCCTCTATTGGGCTCCTCATAATATTGCAGCTGATGATAAAATCTTTTTTCAGGATTTAAAACCCTTTTTTCTCCATGAATAGGCTCTGCGGTACCACACAACATTATCTATATTATTAGATGATATTAATTTTGCATTGAGGTTTTTCTTTATTATTATAAGTACTCCTCCTCCTTTTTTTAGTGTTCTGTGAGTATGGAAGATCTCATATTCAGGTGTCTTTAATTGGTTTAAGAATACTGAGTCAGTATCTTTGAGCCAGGTCTCTGTTATACAAAGGATATCAGGTTTATCATCATTGATAATGTCTACAAAAACTGGTAATTTGTTTTTCATAGATCTTGCATTAATGAGTTGGCAGGTGAGAATTGTGTATTTCTGTGTCTGAGGTGAGTGTGGTGTGTTGCCTATTTTTGTTGTTGTTATATATAAAAGTCTAGATTGTCTAGATCTAAGGTTGGTTCCTATTATGAATGGGTGTATTAAATTATCATGTTTTGATATTCTTTGTATTATGGGAATTGGTCTATTATTCTTATTATCTATGGATTTTATTAGGTTAATCAGTGTAAGGATTGTGATACTTATAAGTATAGCATTGATGGGAGAAAGGAATTGTTTATGCATATTTGGTTTGTATTTAGATTTACTTTTTATGTTTTAACTAGTAATAGGTTCAATAAATAGAATAGTGCTAGTGATTAATATCAGTGATAATTACCTGTGGTAGAGATACTACTGATAATACCAGTGTTTCAGTGATAGTAGGATAATTGAGGCTTACGTGAAGAATGAGTAACTATAACATTAATACCAGTGTCACAATGATAGCAGTATAACTGCAGATGATATTGTGAATGAGAAGCTATTTAGAGATAGCAGGATAACTGTAGCTTACAGGGAGAATGAGAAACTATAATATTAATACCAGTGTCCCAGTGATAGCAGTATAATAGTAGCTTACAGGGTGAATAAGAGATTATAACATTAATACAAGTAATTCAATGATAGCAGGGTAACTGCAGCTTACTTGATGAATGAGAAGATATAACATTAATACCAGTATTTCAGTGATAGCTGGATAGTTGCAGATTATAGAGTGACAAAGAAGCTATAACATTAACATCGGTGATTAATACTAGTGATAATACTTGATAATGATGCTAGTGATAATACCAGTGTTTCAGTGATAGCAGTATAACTACAGCTTATATGGTGAATGAGAGGAATAGGAATGCTATCTGGCAACTAATAATTAGAGTAGGCAGTCAGAGCAAGTAATAGTCCAGAGAGCCTACAAAGCGTTTCACTGCCTGCCACCTCAAGAAGTCAGCGTCGATCTGCGCCGAGGCAGAGGGCGCCACACAAGAGATGTAGTGTAGGCAGTCGGAGCAATGAAAGGTCCAGGAGCCTCCAAGTGTATCGCTGAAGTCATCATCGATCTGCGCCAAGGCACCAGTCCGCATCAAAATGATCAGTGGCGGCATGGAGAGCAAGCTTTGATCCTCTGTGGTGCGGAGAGCAAGCTGTGATCCTTGCTACTCGTGCTATGAGGAGACATCTCTGCACCGAAGTGTTGCGGCCAATAGCAAAGCACGAAGTAGAATGTTGACTCACTTCCGGGAGCATGGCGGCATGCAAGGAACACCTCAGCGGCATCCGGGAAGGTGTCTCTGTGCCGAGACCGGAGGGGACCAACTGTCCGAGGCGTTGAGGAATCTGGAGAGCCGGAGCAGCAGCAGAGCAAACCTCATGCCACCGGGAGCAGGGCTGGCTTTGGAGGCTTGCGGCTGAGGAAGGAGGCCTCAGGCATATTACGAGCCGCAGCGGGAGTAGCAGGAGGCTGTCCCCATGGTCTGCCAGAGGAAGGATGCGCTGGACGCGGGCTGGCAGGCCAGGGACGAAGGCCTTCTCAGGCACGTCCTGGGCCACCGTGAGGACTATTGGTAGTCTGGTACACAGTCAACGGGAGCCCACGTTGCTCCGGCTGGGTTTCAGAGATCTTAGATCAGCAGGATCTGCAGGTTGCGGGCGCATGGCCGGCAGGCACATGGGATTCCAGCCAGCTCCCCTTGGACGGCATTGTAACATATCTGAAAGAAAGGGAACATCAGAGACAGTGTTAGAGATGTTTTAAACGAAATAAGTAGAATTCCTCTTCAGAATAAAGAATTTTGTGTAATTTCAGTTGGAGAGTAGAAAGATCCGTCTTGTTGGCAAGGCGGAAGAACTGAATCTGGCTGGCTAGGGGTGGGCCGGGGGGCAGGGCCAATTGGCCCATGCTCAGAAGGGTGAAAGCCCTTCTGAGCTATGGAGAGTACTTCCGTCATGGCGCCGTCGGATGACGTCACCAAGTGTGGCTGACTCATCCTGCTTGTCCTAGGAGAAATGAAACTTACAAACCTAGCACTGCCCCATGAGCAGCAGCTCTCCATCTTACCTCACCTCATTATCCAGCTGACACCTGCCCCACCGCCGCTCTTCCAGTTCTATTGGCAATGGTGGATCTCCTCCAATTGCATCAAAAGGAGGGAGGGACCAGACCAGCCATGCAAGGGTGGAGTTGCAAAGATCCATGTTTTTTTTTTAATTGAAGGAGGTCTGCTGCTGCTGCCCTTGCCGCCACCACGACAACGACCAAGTGAACAGGAAAAGTGGCGGCACAATGTCGGGCTGGGCAAGCAGCATGAGGGGGGGAGAATGCACTCCTATTTTCTGCACTCGGTGTGGCTGTACTGCCTGCACAGGCCCAGGTATGGCGCTGCATTTCCATCAGGGAGATATTTTGGCCAGTCCTGGTTTTGAACTTGCATCCCAAGGGAGGAGTGGCCTAGTGGTGGGGGCAAGTTACCTTGGGCTGGAGGTTCGAATCACATTGGAGGACAGCAACCTTGGGTCAGAAGGTCTGAGATTTCTAGTCCCACAGATGCTCCTTGTGGCCTTGGGCATGCCCCTTAACTCTCCATTGCCTCAGGTTCAAGTTAGATTGTAAGCCGTTCAGGGACAAGGGAAATATATATAGTACCCGAATGTATGCCTTGACTGTGTGTTAGCACTTAGAGGTATATAAATGCCTAAATATAAATCAACTACTCACTAGTAATTGGTACAAGTCAAATGTTATATTTAAATGCAAATCACAATATGAAGCATAACAACCAATCCAGATTCATGAGGAATATTTTAGTATTATCCAAAAACTGTAGAAGCACTATTCCTTTTGATCTGAGCATCTATCTGTCTGACTTCACTGCTGATCCAGAGGATGGGAACAGCAGTGAAATGCCCCTATTGCACTGTGGACAAGACTGGCCCCATAGTTGATTCAAGGTATTGGCATCTCCCCCCCCCCCCCCACCCGTCAGAATCTATTGTTTAGCTCTTTGCCACCTCACCTCCCCCCAAAAAAGAAGCAACCACTTTACCTAATGGTTTACTCAGCCCTGGCTGCACATATAAATTCAGGCATATGGAAGCTTTCTAGAATAGGTTGTGATAAGGAAGCTTATCATAGCTCAGGTAGGAGCTATAGAAAAGATGATGTGACTCTGAACAAGCAACCTGTCAGTTCTGGTAGAAGCAAGAAAACAGAGTTTTCACATAAAAGACTACCAGTCCCAGAATGCACCAGGTTTCCAGCAGCCATGAGAGGGGCTGAAGTGAGAGAATGTGTGTGCAATCAAGAGAGCTATGAGGTAATCCCTAAGCACTCATCTCAAAGGGCAGGGCCTGATTCAACACAGCTGCGCTGTGTTAGGGAGCAGCACACATTAGGACAGAATAAGAATAGAGCTTATTCTTCAGATAACAGCTTCAAGGAGAGTTTCAAGAACAGTTTCAGCAACAGCTACAGAGGGAGGAAGAGATACAGAGACAGCAACGGCTACAAGCTCAAGCACCAGTATCACCTGGAGAAACAGAAGCCAAGCCAAGCAGATAGAGAGAGAAGGAAACTCTCTGGAAGGAAGAGAAGAAAGGCCATTGGAAGGTCTGGGAGATTCCAAGGCAGTACCCATACTGGGAGGTATTCCAAAAGCCAGCAGAGTCCATTGGACTGGATTCAGCCAGAGGAATGGAGTGGCAGAGATAGGAATCACCAGTGGCTACCTGGAAGAGAGAAGACTGCATGTGGAAGGGACTTTCAGACCAAGGCCAGAAGGTATGTGAGAGAAGATCCAGTGTCCAGGGATCAAGATTGGAAGGCTGGACATCAGAATTGGATTACATATTGGCCAGGCTATACAGAGAGAAATAATGATAGCAGGAGAGGCTCAGGTATGAACACTGATCCAGACCCTATCTATAATAGAGAATGGCAGCAAGGGAATAAGCATTCTCATGATAGTGCCTTAATGAAAGACTCATCTGTGCCAATGTATGATATAGACCAGGGGTCTCAAACACGCGGCCCACGAGACAACTTTGTGCGGCCCGCGAAAGAGAAAAACAAAAAAAACCCAAAACCCTGACTTCTGCCGTTGCCGCCGTGGCAGCGGCAGAATCAATTGTCAAATAAAAAAAAAAAGACTTCTGCTGCTCAAGCAGCAATATCACCTGTCCTGCGGCCCCTTCCCCTGTGCCCGGAGATCCGAATCTGCTCATCAGCGGCGTGCTTTTCAAGCCGCGAAGAGTATTCCCCTCTCTCGCGGCTTGAAACCGCGCGAGAGGGGAATACTCTTCGCGGCTTGAAAAGCACGCCGCTGATGAGCAGATTCGGATCTCCGGGCACAGGGGAAGGGGCCGCAGGACAGGTGATATTGCTGCTTGAGCAGCAGAAGTCTTTTTTTTTTATTTGACAATTGATTCTGCCGCTGCCACGGCGGCAACGGCAGAAGTCAGGGTTGTGGGGTTTTTTTGTTTTTTCTCTGTCGGGGGGGGGGGGGGGTATGACTGGAAATGGGCAGATGGGGGTTAGGACTGGAAGTGGGCTATTGGCAGGGGGGGGGGGTTATGACTGGTAATGGGCTATGGTGGGGGCTAGGACTGGAAATGGGCAGATGGGGGTTAGGACTGGAAGTGGGCTATTGGCAGGGGGGGGGGGTTATGACTGGTAATGGGCTATGGTGGGGGCTAGGACTGGAAATGGGCAGATGGGGGTTAGGACTGGAAGTGGGCTCTTGGCCGGGGGGGGGGGTTATGACTGGTAATGGGCTATGGTGGGGGCTAGGACTGGAAATGGGCAGATGGGGGTTAGGACTGGAAGTGGGCTATTGGCAGGGGGGGGTTATGACTGGTAATGGGCTATGGTGGGGGCTAGGACTGAAAATGGGGTGATGGGGGTTAGGACTGGAGGTGGGCTGATTGGGGGGTTAGGACTGGTAATGGCCTATGAGGGGAGGTAAGACTGAAAATGGGGTGATGGGGGATACGACTGCAAGTGGGCTATGGGGGGGACTAGGACTGGTAATGGGCTATGGGGGGGGGTAAGACTGAAAATGGGGTGATGGGGGGGGTAAGACTGGAAGTGCGCTATGGGGAGGTTAGGACTGGTAATGGGCTATGGGGGGTCTAGGACTGGTAATGGGCTGGGGGGGTTGCTAGGACTGGAAATGGGCTGAGTGGAAGGGGGGCTTGAACTGCAAATGGCTGATGGGGAGGGGGGCTTGGAATGGAAATGGGCTGTGAGGGGAGGGAGCTAGGATTGGAAATGGGCTGATGGGGGGCTAGGATAGGACTGGAAATGGACTGATGCAGGGACTAGAAAGGAGCAGATGCTGGGTGGGGCTGGAACTAGAAGGGAGCTGATGTTGGGGGAGGATTAGAATGGGATGGAGCTGGGAAAGTGAAATGGAGAGGGGAAAAATATTTTGTCTGGAAGAGAAGACAAATCTACAGTTGGCCAGGTATTGGGAGAGTAAGTGGGGATTGAGGATGGAGGGGTAAAATTTGAGTGGATGAAATAGGAATGAGGAAAGAGCAAAAGGAGAAAGATTAGTATGTTAAAGCAGATGTAGGGAGAGAGAATGGAAAAAAACTAGAAGAGAGAAGAAAGGACAAATGGACAGCAGACGATGGAGATAGCAGAAGACACGAAGAAACCAGAAGTGGCTGGAGCAATTGCAACTGAAAAAAAATGCACAAAAGGTAGAAAAATATCTCTTTATTTTGAATTTATTAACTGGAATATGTCAGCTCTGGGAAATGTGCATCATTAATGTTTGCGCTTTGTTTAGTACAAGAGGAAATTAATTTATAGTTTTATTTCTACAGTGTTGTTGTACATTCCAAGTTTGGCTTTTGGGGTTCCCAGTTTAATTATTGTCTTCCTATTTCTGAATCTTTTAGTCTTTCTTTATCCATACTCATTAAGAGGCATGTTTACTAAAAGTTAGTGTATGGTAACATTATGCAAATATTTATGCAAATGAGGCCCCTTATGCAAATGAGGCCCCACGTCTTATGCGGCCCCCGGGTTACTTTACAAGTCCTCATTTGGCCCTCAAAGCAATTTGAGTTTGAGACCCCTGATATAGACCCTATGATTGTTGATGAAGAGGGAGATACAGCAGATGAAAATATTTATATGGACTGTTCTCTATCTAAATGCTATTGCTAGCTTGCTATGAGCAAACACATCAGCCATCACAAAGAAACCTAACTTTGTTCTTTATTTCCACTGCAAACAGCTCTTAAAGCAGGATTTGGGCTCACACAGTAGCAGCCAGCCAGCTAAAGGCTTTCAGCTGGTCCATTGATAGTAATTAGGGCTGCACCTGATTGTGTGTGTGAGCAAGGGAGAATCACTGCTGAGATCGGCGTGGAAAATAAGCAGAAGTTAACCTAACCAGCAAAGTTTATTCTTTACTTTGTGCCTTTGTATTTGGTAATTACTTGCTAAGAAAACATTAGCTAATTGCCTGACAAGCTGAAGGTTGTTTTCTGGTTTACTTTGTGACTTTTTGTTATCCATTTTAAACACTGCAAGCAAGTAACCTCATTTATAGTGCTATCAAGCATACATGTGCTGGGTGAATTAAACCCCATCAATAAAAGAAGTATTTTATTGATCTTACCACTTGGTTTCACAACTCAAATTATTGTCATCAGCTGTGTTTGGGAGTGAATGAACTACAATACCCACAATACCTTGCAAGAATCATATGAATATATGCATCGTCAAGATTGTGTAAGTTCTCACCCTAGGCAGCCGTCTGACAAGGTCTATTAACTTCCATCACTTCCATACCTCTGTGTTTTGTCTTGATTAGACTGTAAGCTCTGATGAGAAAGGATTGTCTCTTACATGTCTGTGCAGCGCTGCGTATGACTGGTAGCACTATACAAATGCTCAATAGTAGTAGTAAGTGCACTTGAATAATCATCTTTCTCCAGGAATAAGCAGGAAGTAAGGCCTCAGGGATGACATCACCAACAGAGCCCAAGCGAGAACACTCTCTAGCTACCATAGGAAGCTTGTGGGAGCTCCGTCATGCATGTGTGCCTGCCTTCCCACCTGCTGAAGCCATCTTTATTTCAGTCTTCTCTTTTCTGCAGAGCCTGGTGGACATATGTCCTGTTGCCTCAGAAAAGCGTGATTCGATTTTGCCCCATTATGGGTGTTTCCTTTTGATTATCACTTAGTTCTTTTCTTTGCCTTCCTACTTGTCATCAGGGGTGTCGATTTGCTCAATGCCGTTTCATTTTTTTTTATTGTTTTGGTGCGGAGTCCTTTTTCCCCATGTGTTCTCTGGCTGGCTGGGACATTGGAGCTGTTTGATTTGGTGGCGGCTGTCTTTCCCAATATGTCTAAGCCGGCCAGCGGGTTTAAAAAAATACATCCGCTGCACCTGCACCATCTCAGTAACGGACCACCATAATTGGTGCATTCAGTGCCTCAGGCCCAACCATGAGCCCTCGACTTGTAATCTATGCTGACAGATGACAAGGAAGGGCTTGAAGAACCACGAGAAACAGCATGGGTCTCTGGGCCATCAGAGTCAGCATCCTGTGCACCAGCATCTACCTCCTCGAGGGGCTCCACTGAGGCTTTGGCACTGCATGGCACCCAAGCTCATTCCGAGCTGAGAGGCTGCGGTGCCATGGACCGGAGGTTGTCCAAACTTGGGGCGGACCCCCAGAACGACTTGTCTGCCCCATCGATGACAGGAGAAACCCAATGGGCACTGGCATCAAAATCCCTTGCAACGTGACTCCAAGGGCAATGGCCAGGAGCAGCCTGCTAAGCTGCCCCAGTGGGCAGAGGCGACTCCCCAAACCCTAGAGGGCCGCTGGCAGTCTCCTGATGCTGTAACCATTCAGAAGTCCCTGATGCATGTACCGGAGTTGGTGGCTGCGGTTGCTGCCCCAATGAGTTCAGAGATGGCAGTGTGCTGGCCAAGCGCCTGCAGGCCTTTAAGTGGAGCATGGCGGTGTTCCTGGCAGCCCAGACTACAGTGGCATCGATGCCCTTGGGTGCTCCGATGCTAGGGGTGGCTCTGCCAGTCGTGGTCCAGCCATTCCTGGAGACCCATGCCCTTCCCAGCCTTGGAGGGCAATAGGGTCAAAGATTGGTGCAGCTCGCCATCTCTCCCACCAGCACCTCTGGTGCCAATACTGCATCTCATTGTCATCAAGCACCTTGGATCCCACTGTCCCCGCCACAGTGGCGGAGGCGCCGGGAGGAGACTAGGCATTATTTTGATTTTTTGTCGGACCCCGACTGTTGGGGGATGGAGTCGTCGTCCCTGGCTTGGATCTGTCCCCTCCCTATGAGAGATGCAAGTCTCCACTGGAGGACCTCTCCTTCCATGAGTTTGTTGGCAACATGGCAAAGGCCCTTCCTTTCATTCTGGAGGCCGAGGAGGAACTCGAGATCCTTCAGTATCCCTCACCACCTAAGGAGGTTGTTGCGGTGCCAGTGCACCGTATCCTCCAGTGTCTCCTGTTCCGAATGTGGGAAAACCCATGATAGTGCCTGCCACCAGCAGGAGGCTGAACTCCATATACAGGGTACAGAAAAGCCTCAATTGCCCCATAACTCCATGGTAGTGGAGTCAGCCAGATGCTGGATCAAGAGTTCTAAAACTCACTCCTCAGTTCCACCAGGGAAAGAAGCCTGCACCCTCGATGGCTTCAGCAGACGATGCTACCAGGGGTCCATGTTCGTGGCTTGTATCCTGTCTTATCAATTGTACATGGGCCATGTTCTTCAAGGATGTCATGGGGAACATCAGTGCGTTCTCTGTTCTGATACTCCCAGAGTGTCTTGAGAACATTTGGGTCTTGGTGGAGTGGGGCAAAGACTGCTCCAAATATATAAGCAGACATGATGTCTTTGAGTCGGTCAGTTGGATGGCTGCAATGGGCATCGGTGCCTGTCAGCTGGCCTGGCTGCAGTCTTTGGACCTTGAACAGTGGGTCCAAGATAAGTTAGCCAATGTACCCTGCTGGAGGGGAAAACCTGTTTGGAAAACCTATGGAAGATAAAGCCGGTGAGTTAGAGAAGGAGCAACTTACCATGAACTTATCCAGGAAGACTGCAGATCCTTCCAAAAAGAAGTCTGCAGGTGAGATGGCCTTCTACCTGCGCAAGTGCAAGTACTACCCAGGATATCAGAGCTCTCAGTTGGCCCAACAAAAGGCTCAAGGCCTGCACTAGCAGTGCTACCCAAAGTCTCAGAAGAACCTGCCCACACCGCAGCCACACCTGGGGGTGGGTTTTTGACTGCTTTCTGAGGAGCATGGCCAATCTCCCCTTGTCCTGCAAGGTGTCCCAGCAAGTGGTCAGCTGGTCCATTTTGCTCAAGGTGGCCCGTAGTGACAACAGACACCTGGGCTTTAAAAATCATCCAGAACGGATACCTGTTACATTTCACCCAGATACTTCCCCTGTTCTTTCCCGAGGAGTACTCACTTGACCCATACCACTGCAGTCTTCTCCAGTAGGAGGCTAGCTGACCTGGCCACAGAAATGGTACCACTAGGGCAGGTGAGGATAGGGTTCTATTCTCAATATTTCCTGGTCCCCACGAAGACCAGAGGTTTTCTGCCCATCCTAGATCTCCAAAACCTAAACTGCTACTTAATATGCAAAAGGTTCAAGGTGGTCTCCATGGGGGTGTTTTTCCCATACCTCCGAAAGGACAATTGGCTCTGCTCCTTGGATCTAAAGATGCCTACACACACATTCCGATCCACCTTCTACATAGGCAGTACCAGTGCTTCATACTGAACGGACAGCACTTCCAATACCATGTACTGCCCTTTGGGTTGGCATCAGTCCCAAGGGTCTTTACAGAGTACCTAGCCATCCTCTGGACCCTGGAGGGCTTCGTCTTCCCTTACTAAGATGACTGGCTCATAAAGGGCAATATACCAGATGAGGTCAGTCAGTCTGCCTCTCTCACCATTCAGGTGCTTGAGCATCTGGGCTTCATCATCAACTACCGAAGTCACACCGCCAACCCTCTCAGTGGCTGGAATTCATTGGGGCTCTTCTTGATACCACTCAAGCTTGGGCCTTCTTACTGGCAGACCGCTCGCAGCAGCTCACAGAGGTAGTCAGCGACATCCAGCGCAGCCGTTTCACCATGGCTTGGGGAATGATACAGTTGTGGGCCACATGGCCTCCACTGGGCATGTCATGCCATTGGTCCATCTACAGATGCACCAGGCACAATAGACCTTGTGCACTCAGTGGCGTCAGGACACAGGCCGTCCCAAGGACAGAGCAGCAGTCACCACCACATCCCTTGTCCCCTCTCATCACTGGTGGCTCCAGACACAGAACATGCTCAAGGGACTTCCCTTCCAGTCCCCTCCACCTCACTGGACGCTGACGACAGACGCATCCAAACTAGGATGGGGGGGGGGGTGCATCCTGACACCCTGCGTGCGCAAAGTCTCTGGTTGGAGCAGGAGAGCCTGCACCATTTCAACTTCTTAGTACTCTGGACCATTGCAAACGTCCTCCGCGCTTCTCAGGAGCAATTGACCAACCAGATTATCCATCTGAATGAGGACTATCAAGTAGTGATATTCTATATTAACAAGCAGGTCGGCACAGGGTCGTATCTCCTGTGATGGAAGATGGTGCAGCTATGGAGGTTTGCCATCATTCATGGCATGGACCTCAGGGTGACATAACTATCAGGGGAGTTTAATGTCCTGGTGGACCATCTCAGCAGAGTCCTTCAGCCACACGACTGGACCCTCAACAAGGGGGTAGTGAACCGTATCTTTTGGATGTGGGGCAGTCTGGAAATCAACCTGTTCGCCACTCCGCACAACGCTCAAGTGACTCGCTTCTGCTACAGGGTGGCATCCAGCAACCGTCTGGCCTCCAATGCTTTCCTCTTGGTTTGGGGAGTAGGGTTACTATATGTGTACTCCCTGATTCTGCTAGTAGCAAAGATGTTGTTCAATCTCCAGACCGACAAAGGCACCATGATACTCACTGCCCCAGGCATCCGTGTTTTCCCCTGCTGCTCCTGCTCTCTTGATAGGAGCCTCTCCAGTTGGGCTGTGCCTCTGATCTCATCTCTCAGGACAACGGGACTCTGCTTCATCCCAATGTATGGCCCTAGCCCTCATGGCGTGGATGCTGAACAGGTAGTTCTCGCAGACCTCAATCATCTCCTGGAACAAGCAGGAATGTAGTCTTCACATATGGGTAACGTCAATACCAACAGAGCCCGCATGGGAACACTCCCCAGCATCCAATAGGAGAGCCTTTGGGAGCATCCCACTGCATCTGCATGGCTGCCTTCCAACCTTGGTCACTCTCCCTCCTCAGTTGTTTTCTGCGGAGCTGGCAGGAAGCAAATCCCTGCCACTGCAGAAAATTTCTGTTTTTTATATTTTTGTGGTTCGCGTCTGCCTTCCTGTCGATGCTGGTACTGACTCCTGGTTGGATCTTTCTTTCTTTTATAAAAAAAAAAAAAGAAGGGGAAATTCTCTTTCTTTAGGCCCTCAAAACCATTTTAGGCCCTGGTCTTCCATTCTGTCACCGATAAAATGTAATAACCAACCAGTGAGTTTAAAAATTGTTCTAAATGTAGCAGTACCATCTCGGTCACCAACACCCATGACTGGTGTTTAAAATGCCTAGGTCCTGAACATCAACCCTCAGAATGTTCCCTCTGCAGGAAGATGAAGAGAGACCTACAGAATCGGGCTGCAAAGTTAGGCACCCTTTTTGCCTCTGACACTAGCTCTTTAGCAACAATGTCATCGAGTGCATCGTCTTCCTCCCATGGATCTCAGGTATCAAAACATAAGTGGCAGGACACCTTCAGCCTTCCGGCCTCCAGGAGCTCCCCGACTGGGGTTGAGCCACCTGCCGCGACGTCCCCCAGCCTCCAGCCGCCCAATCGGGGCGTCCCGTGCCGGATAAAATAGAGCGCCATCGGGCGTCTGCCTGCAGGACACCTTCAGCCTTCCGGCCTTCAGGAGCTCCCTGACCAGGGTTGAGCCACCCGCCGCAACATCCCCCAGCTGCCCAATCAGGGCATCCCATGCCAGATATAAAAGAGAGCGCAATCGGGCGCCTGCCTGAAGGACACCTTCAGCTTTCTGGCCTCCAGGAGCTCCCCGACCGGGGTTGAGCCATCTGCCGCGACATCCCCCAGCCTCCAGCTGCCCAATCGGGGCATCCCACACTGGATAAAAGAGCACGCCATCAGGTGCAACTGCATCTAGCGGGCCTGCGCCAAAGGGTCCTTTGGCGTGGCCCTTAGGCGGGGACCATTAGAGACGAAACAAAGCAGACAAGGAACCCATGCACTGAGCAGCACCACACTCTGGCTCCCACCGATGCAAAAGGAACAAGGAACAGAAAAGAACAGCAACAAACGGAACACACAACACGTAAAACGAGGCAACACCCAGAAGCAAGAACTTCTCGCGCTCACTCCCCTCCGGGGTAAGAATATAAACCACCAAAAATGCATTCCTGCTACTATTATACCATAGCCTTTGCAATAATAATACTTATCCTAGCACAGCAAACCAGATGCATAGCCTCAGGGCAGCACACCCTACTCACCCCCATGCTCACAAACCCTATAACACCAATCACCTCTATATTCTGCCAGCGAACTATGCGATCAGCAAGAAAACCATACAACCATAATCTAACTTGTCTACCACAAGCACAGCTCAAACGCCACATGCACATAAACCCCATCACTGAATCCCCCATCAAGTGCACACTACTCAACGCAAGATCAGTCAGAAACAAACCGAACACAATCTTGGACTACATACAAGACAACAAGATAGATATCATGTGTATCACCGAAACATGGCTAATGGACACAGATCAAGTCATACTCAACCAAATTACACCTTCGGGATACACAGCCTACAACTGCACAAGAACGCACAAAAAAGGTGGAGGAGTACTAATCCTGGCTAAAAGCCACTACAAATTCAAGACCACAACAACTACCCAGACGATGGAAATGAACACAATCACCATCTCCAATAACTACCTAACCATCTGCCTCACATATAGACCACCAAATATTAAGTCTGCTGACTTCTCGGCAATATTGGAGACCATCTGCTCACACAACTGTCAGCATAAACCAATCATAGCACTGGGAGACTACAATCCTAGTTCCGCACCCACCAAAGAAACCAGAGCGTTCCTCACGGCAATGCAATCTCTCCAGCTCACGCAGATTGTGAATGCTCCAACACATCAGCATGGAACCAGTCCAGACCTCATCTTCTTCCCAAAACAAATTATGGAAAACAACCAACCCACAAACTTGACAATCACGCCAGTCCCATGGTCGGACCACTATGCAATAACCTTCTCAATACTGATCAAAAGCCCAGCCGAATGCAAGGAGGAGGAGCAACTCAAAAGGAGATTCAAAGCGTATCAAAGGGACCAATTCCTACAGGAAATAACTCCTAAACTACAACTACACCAGAATGACACAAATCTGGACAATATAATTGAAAACTGGGACAAAATAATTACCACAGCCTCCTCAACAACCTCACGAACATACCCACACACACACAAAAGGATCAGTGCACCCTAGTACTCCAATACCATAAGAGAAGCAAAGAGGGAACTGAGACAATTGGAAAGGAGGTGGAGAAGAAACAAGACACAGCATAACGTACAGCAATACAAAACCAAGCAGATGGAATACAATGACCTAATCTCCAACGGCAAACAACAATACCACACCAATACCATCATGAAGGCAGTGAATAAACCCAGGGAGCTCTTCAACATCGTAAAGAGACTCACCAAAGACACCACACAGCATGACCACAGAAGCATAGACCCACAACTATTTGCGTACTCCATAATCAGCAAACTCAGGAGTCTAGACACAAATCCCTCCATTAACGGCACCAACCCCAGAAACCCAAAACACCTGGGAAGAATTCACCACACCCTCAGTGCTCCAGATCAAACAAATAATTGAGGCCCTAAACACTACAACATCAGCCACAGATCCCTGCCCAGTGGCATGGATCAAAGACACCAAGGATCAGATAAGCCAGTACATCCAAAAAATAGTAGAAATCTCTCTCCAACAAGGATACATGCCGACACACCTTAAGCAATCCATCATTCGCCTGGTCCTAAAGAATACCGCTTCAAACCACACGGACCCCAGTTCCTGTTGTGCCCTTTTTGGGGCAGGCCCTCCTACCTGGATTCTTAGGCTTACCTGGCCCTTCTAACAGGAAGGAAAAAAACAAGACACATACTGTGATGGTGAAAGCATAGTAGAAAGCATGGATATGGATGAAAATCCTGAAAGCCCCATGGAAGTCAATGACAGTGCACAGATGCAAGGGGATTACAGCCTACGTCAGAGGAAAACTCAGCTCCCTGCAAGGGGTAGAACACGCCCTAGCTCAGGGGTGGAGACAAGCCACCCTCCTGATTCGTCAGAGGAGGGCGGAGCACAGGGAAGGCCCAGCAGGAAGCAGTGGTTAAAAACCACGTGTAGAGGACAAGGAAGGGGCCAAGGAGAGAGCCAAGGAAAGAGACAAGCACAGACTCAAGCTCAAGGACAGAGACGGAGAGACGAAGGGAGACTCCAGGGAGTGAGAGTCAGTGAGAGACCTGCTGGAGTGAATGCCAGAGGAGAGTGGCTGAAGCCAGACAGAGAGAGAGAAGTCTGGGTGAGAGAAGGAGCCAGAGAGAAGGCTCAAACTCAGGCAGCAGCAGCTCACCGAGAGGCAGGGGCAGTCTCAGGCCAAAGCCCGTCTATTGTTTCAGACCAGGAAGAAAGAGATATTGTGCCAGCATTTAAAAGCAGAAGTACAAGTAATTGGAGGAGAAGTGCACGTCAGGCCAGCAACCGGTACAACGGTGATAGCTGGAGAGGTGGAAAAGGTATCAGTGCTGACATAAAGAAACAACCTCAAGGTAAAGCCGATAATTTCTTTCCTGACAATGTGGCAAGAGGGCTAAGGGCTGGTTTAAAAGGGCAGGAACTGAAACCTTCACCTTCCACTGTTGATCAGTGGATTGAAAGCTTAGCCAGTGTTGGAATCCCCAGTGCAGATAACAGAGAAGCTTTTGAATCCTCTAAATTAGGGGCTTTGCAAGGGATACACTCTAATGAGAGGAATTCTATATCCAATGCAAAAATACCTACGAGGGCTGACTTGCTGTGGGACCAGTTTCAGCAGTTTCTAAGAGAGGGGAAACTTAAAGAAACTACACAATATGAGAGAGACTCTGTTGGTACAAATGATTTTGAAGAAATGCAAATAGAGACATGTGTGCCTAATGAGGTCTGTTGCCCAGTTCCTATGGATTGTTCTCTGGCTCAAAAGAAAGCTACAGTTGTGAGATAAGAAAGGAAGAAATGTAAAAACCCTATAGTAAGGGTAGTGCTTACCACGAGAGTTGTAAGAAGCATTCAATGTTTGTTTGCTCACTGACTGAGAGCAACGGAGCTGTGAGGGAACGTTGCATTACAAAGTGAGAACAGCTGTGATAGAGTTCTGCTGCAGTTCATTGTGTGACCACATGGAGCAGTGCAGAGTGTGAGGACACAGAGCAGCAGTAAGGCTGAGAAAAGAAAAGTTTATTTGATTTGTTTCTCCTGATTTTCCTGAGTTCATATTTTCTGTTTGGAGATGTTATCCTTCTGCCTTGGTTGTAATTGAACCCCAGCGTGCTTTTGGAAATCCCCATAAAAGAAAATAAAAATCTTGCAAAGCCTTACCACCGACTCAACTACAAATTTTATTGCCTGAGGAGTAAAGGAACTTTATTCTAAAGGACATCAAAGCCGCCTACCAGCTGTCAGCCTCTTGGCCCAGCCGGTGGGTGTCGCAATACACAGAAAATCAGTTATATTAATTCCAGAGCTCTAGAAGGAAGATCGTCAGGGGGTGCAAATCAGGGCTCCTCCGACTACCTTCGAAAATCTTCCTCCAGAGATCTGCCTTTTATTAAGAAGTATCAGCTGACATAGTTAATTTTTAATTAGCATTGGATGATAATCATGTTACAAAATTACAGGTCTCGAATAAAATCTGCTTACAGGATCATTTTTCTGCTGATGCTTTGCAAAAGTCATATAAAAAGCGGAAGTTACAAGGCCATGATCTTAATCACAAAGCGACAGCAGGGGTTGCTACAAGTCTTTCATCAAACATGAGCTGATTAGTTACACTTATAATTTCTTTCTAAATTTTGCTGATTTCTCAAGCTTTTATTTGATTTCCAGTTACATGTTGACCTAAGGTCTCTGATTCTCAGAAAGTTCATGCAATAGTGCTGACATAAGTTGTTGTCTAAAATTTGACCCATCATTTACCACAAGAAGGGAGGAGGGATTTCTGTAACACACAGAAAGTCCTCAAAATTTGCAGAAGCTAACTTTTGGTAATAGTAGCTGTGTACACAATTTGTTAGTTAATCTCTTTTGCAATAACTGTCAGCAGTTTTTACAAAGACAGAAGCTTCTATCTAAAAATGTATGTTTCGCAGTTCAGCCTTGCATTTCAATAAGCATATATTTTTACCTGGTTAGAGGTATATGGCTATAGCCACCTTCACAGCCCTGTTTCTCAGTCATTATCTGTGCCTTCATTACTGTCTGTATCCATATCAAGAGTACCATAAATAGGGTCATCACTATCCATATCAAGATCAAGAATGCCATAGACAGGATTATTTATATTAGTGTAAGTTACCTTATCACACAAAAGCTCATCAGTCTCTGCTATAGTCTCTAACCTTGTTCGGGGGCCTTGGCCAAGCCTTCCTTTCTCACAGTTCCTACCGTCCAATCTCCAGCCTCCCTGTACTGGCAAAAATAATTGAAAAATCAGTACAAAAGCAGCTACAAGAGCACATCGACCTGAACGCAGCAACGGACATACACCAACATGGATTCAAGCCTCAAAATAACGTAGAAACTCTGCTAACCTCCTTAATGGACAACCTCATAAGGGGAGTAGACAACACAAAAAAAGGATTTCTCCTAGTCTTTATGGACCTATCGGCTGCCTTCAACTCAGTTTCCCACAACAAAATGATCCAATGACTGTATGATATTGGCCTACGCAACACCACCATAAAATGGTTCGAATCCTATCTCACCAACCGAACACAATAGGTGAAATGTGGCGACAAGATATCAGCATGGTTTGACATGCTACAGGGCGTGCCCCAGGGATCTGCACTATCATCTATCCTCTTCAACCTGTACATTCAACCCATCTGCAACACACTCAAAAGTCACGGGATGCTCTACCACATCTATGCGGATGACATCATGGTATACACACCAATAAACATACAAACACTGGACCTCACCTGTAGTGATGAACAGACAAGATGGATTCCTCACTACACTTTGCTGTGTTCAGCTACAGACTTGACCTCCAAGCAACTGCTTGCACAGCGTTTCTATGTGTGCATACAGAATATGTGATCATAGCATGATCGCCTTTGATTTAATTAGTGGAGGAGGGATAGTAAGGAAATCCACAGTACTACCTTTTAACTTTCGAAAGGGAGACTATGATAAAATGAGGAAAACAGTTAAGAAAAAACTAAAAGGAGCAGTTGCGAAGGTTAAAGACGTACATCAAGCTTGGGTGTTGTTGAAAAATACTATCTTGGAAGCCCAGACCAGCTGTATTCCACGCTTTAAGAAAAGTGGAAGTAAGTCCAAAAAACTGCCAGCATGGTTTAAAGGTGAGGTCAGAGAGGCTGTTGTTGCCAAAAAAGCATCTTTCAGGAAATGGAAAAAAGAGCCAAATGACGAAACCTGGAAACAGCACAAGCACTGGCAAGTCAAATGCAAGGCATTGATAAGGCAGGCAAAGAGAGAATTTGAGAAGAAGCTTGCTGCGGAAGCAAAAACGCAAAATAAAGACCTTTTCAAGTACATTCGTAGCAAAAAACCTGTGAGAGAGTCAGTTGGTCCATTAGATGATAAAGGAGCACTAAGAGGTGACAAGGCGATAGCTGAGAGACTGAATGAATTCTTTGCTTCGGTATTTACTGAGGAAGATGTAGGGATGTTACCCATGACTGAAGTGGTATTTAAAGGTGTGGAAGAATTGAAGGAAATATCGATACATCGGGAAGATGTCTTACAACTATTAGATAAACTGAAGAGTAGCAAATCACCTGGGCCGGATGGTATACATCCAAGGGTGTTGAAAGAACTGAAATATGAGATTGCAGAACTGCTATCAGTAATCTGTGAACTATCATTAAAATCATCTCTAATACCTGAAGATTGGAGGATCGCCAATGTAACACCAATTTTTAAAAAGGGTTCCAGGGGTGATCCGGGAAACTACAGACCGGTGAGCCTGACATCAGTACCGGGAAAATGGTAGAAACCATCATAAAGAATAAAATTACTCAGCATGTAGATAGTCACAACCTAATGGGAGACAGCCAATATGGCTTTAGACAAGGAAGATCTTGTCTTACTAATCTGTTATGTTTTTTTGAAGGAGTGAATAAACAGGTGGACAAAGGTGAGTCAGTTGATATTGTGTATCTGGACTTTCAGAAAGCCTTTGACAAGGTTCCTCATCAGAGACTTTTGGCAAAACTAAAGAGTCATGGGATAGGAGGCAATGTACTATTGTGGATCAGGAACTGGTTAAAAGATAGAAAGCAGAGGGTAGGGCTAAATGGCCAATTTTCCCAATGGAGAAAGGTGAATAGTGGTGTACCCCAGGGATCTGTGCTGGGTCCGCTGCTTTTTGACATATTCATAAATGACCTGGAAAGTGGAATAACGAGTGAGGTTATCAAATTTGCAGATGACACAAAACTTTTTAAAGTTGTTAAAACCCAAGAGGATTGTGAAAAATTGCAAGAGGATCTTGATAAATTGGAAGACTGGGCATCAAAATGGCAGATGAAATTTAATATGGACAAGTGCAAGGTTATGCACCTAGGGAAGAACAACCCAAACTATGGTTACACGATGCAAGGTTCCACATTAGGAACCACCACCCAGGAAAAAGATTTAGGCGTCATTGTGGATACCATGTTAAAACCCTCGGCCCAGTGTGCAGCGGCGGCCAAGAGAGCAAATAGAATGCTAGGTATGATAAGGAAAGGAATGGAAAATAAAACAAAAGATATTATAATGCCTCTATATCGTTCCATGGTGAGACCGCACCTTGAATATTGTGTGCAATTCTGGTCGCCGTATCTTAAAAAGGATATAGCGATTTTAGAAAAGGTACAGAGAAGAGCCACCAAAATGGTAAAGGGGATGGAAGGATACTCCTATGAAGAAAGGCTAAAAAGGTTAGGGCTCTTTAACCTGGAAAAGAGACGGCTGAGGGGAGATATGATAGAAGTCTATAAATTAATGAACGGAGTGGAACGGGTAAATGTAGATCGATTGTTTACCTTATCAGAATATAGAAAGACTAGGGGACATGCAATGAAGCTACAAGGTAAACTATTTAAGACTAATAAAAGAAAATATTTTTCACTCAACATGTAATCAAACTCTGGAATTTGTTACCGGAGGATGTAGTAAAGGCTGTTAGTGTAGCTGGGTTTAAAAAAGGTTTGGACAAGTTCCTGGAGGAAAGGTCCATAAACCATTATTAAGAAGTGACCGAAGATATCAATGCTTGACCCAGTTCAAGCATTGTGGAACTTGTGTCTCTTGGGGAAACTGCTAGGTACATATGACCTAGATTGGCCACTGTTGGAAACAGAATACTGGGCTTGATGGACCTTGGTCTGACCCAGTATGGCATATCTTATGTTATGTTAGAAGCCATTGTCCCTGAAGACATCTGCTTCTCCGGTGCTTATCTATAGCTGGTTCTACTGGCCTTGGACACTTGTACCTATGCCCAGAAAACTACATACTGTTTTTTCAGCATGACATCTTACTATGGATCCTTTGTCTGCAAGAAGACGCCCATCTACCTCCTGATTTGCTGAGAACACCTTGGACTGTCTTGTGCCAACCAATCACCAGACCTATGACGGAGAATCATCACAAAGATTAATACAGTCTGCACAGAAGAACTTACACAGAACTTACACGGTCTTTCACTGTTTGTGACCTGCTTACCTGTTTTCTGCTACCTGATCTGTCTGCAAGACAGCCACACTACGTGTGGGCAAGGCCGTTCTCCAAAGGACCGAGATAAGACTTCCACAGATACCTTTGGTTCTGTGTTCTACCGCGGCTTGCCTCCGAAAAGGGCTGTAGCCTGTATTATCTAGCTTAGCTGCCTCCTTGGACGTGCTGCTCCAGAGTCTCTGGACATCAGCCCCGAGTGACAGACGAAGCTAAGGTACCGACTTATCTCTCTCCTCCTCCGGATGGGCAAGGGTAGTTAGAAACTTGTTCCATAACTTTTCTCAGTGCAGAGCGATTCAGTGACGTCTGGTTACTAATTAGTGATTTATTACTTTGTCCAATTGTAATTCTGTGTCGTAACAAATTTCTGCCTCATGTTTCTAATTATATATATATATATATATGTTTGTATATTTTTCTACCTGGCTGTCCATAATAAAATCTAATATATACAGTCAAACCTCGGTTTTCATGATTAATCCGTTCGAAAGAGTCTGACTAAAACCGAAACGTATGAACACTGAAGCAATATTTACCATAAGAAATAATGTAAATCCAATTAATCCGTTCCAGACACCCAAAAATATTCACAAAAAATACATTTTATAGAGAATAACTACATTTTTACATACAGAAAACAATGAGAAATAAATATAAATGACTAATGAAATGGATAAATGAACATTTAACATCACTGAAAGCAAGCTAGGTACAGTACTGTACAGTACAGTATGTTAACATCTGGCCTTAGCCACCCCTGACAAGCTGCTGTGCCCAGCTCTCTTCGGAATCACATTGGATTCAGCCCATTAAAATACCTTTACATTATCTGCTCAATGCTTCAGAATGGCAGAAAATCTTAATGATATAGCTTCAGACGTACCCTGCAAGAGAAAGAACTGCCTCCCACATTCATGCAACATCTCCTGCTTACGTTGACAGCTTTTCTTCCCTGCTACCTCCGAACCTGAGAGAGCGCTCCAGAGAACGGGCAGACGGTGGACGAGATCGGGGCCTTCCTCTCTGCGCAATCCTTGCCTCTCTAACTCTGACCAGGCTCGAGAATGTGTTTCATTTACGTGCTCAGCTGGCTTTCGCTTCTCATCACGCTGGCGATCAGTGAGTCCGGGGGGCAGTGCTGCCGGGACCGGGTGGGCGTTCTGGCAGTGTATAGAGACCGGTGTGCAGCGCGAGGGTGTATGTATTTACAGTACTGTACTTTACGAAAACCGAGGCGATGTACGAGAACCGTGACAAAATCTCAGTCAAAAAAAGACGTTGAAAACCGAAGCGATGTATGAAAACCGGGACAAAATCTCAGTCAAAAAAGACGTTGAAAACCGAAGCGTATGAAAACCGGGGCAAATGAAAACCGAGGTTTGACTGTATATATATCTACAAACCAGACTTCTTTTGTGGCTCATTGCCAGAATAACTCACAGAACTTCGGGCTGTGTATCAGTAGCCAATTTCCTCTAGACATAACTGAGAGGCTACCTAACTTATCTTTTTGCGCTACTAATAATCCCTACATCATGGATTCTCGTCCTAAGGATGAGTATTTCTGAATGAGCTACGTCTCTCAGAATTTGTGTAATAATTCTGAATTGTCCTATTGTGGTCCAAGCAGCTGTTTATGCTGAGGTTTGTGGCTAGAGAATTATTGTCTGTTGAGACGGGTTTGGAACCCACATTACGGGATCTCTGAATGAGTTACGTCTTACAGAATTAGAGTAATTCTTCAGCAGCTATTCCTGTGTTTCTTCTTACAGACAGTCTCAGCTATTAATCAACGATGGCTCACGCAGATAAGATTGATTTAGCTTTCCAGAAATTAGCTTCCATATGCTGGTCAAAAGATAACACTGCCGACCACACTGAAAGGATTTCTAAGTGTCTTACAACAGATACACAAGAGCTTGTTAAGGCTGATGGCTTTTTTAGTGAGTTCTTAAACCAGTTAATTGCTCATAAGGCTAAATTAACGGTGGATATGGTAGCCGAGCAAGCTTGCGTTCTGCATATTTTTAATGACAAACACCAGAAGGCATTATGTCACATGCAAAATAAATCTGAATCGCTGGAGGCTAATTTACTGACAGCTCAGAGCCAGCTACAACTTGTCATGGACAGAGCAGGGAAGTTTGAAAAGGAGAACTATGATTTACGGCACCAAGTTGCCAAGATTCAGGCTGAGACGAAGGGAAGGGCTATTAGCCTGTTTTCACCAAGTACTAATAGCCTGTGGTGTCTGAGATGCCAAGATTTAGTGGATCAGGTTTCCGCTCTCAGGAAGCGGAACGATCAGGATCAAAAGGAAATGCAATTTCTAACAGTTTGTAGAACTGAACTGGCCGACCAGACCAGGAAACTACAAAATGAAGCTGCTTTCTATGAGCAATGAGAGAGTACTCTGATAGCTCAGTTAAATGCAGCAGAGACTGCTCTAAATGCAGCGAAAGAGCGAACTGCTGGCCTCCTGAGGGAGCTAACCGCTGCACGTCAGGAATGTGGGCAGGAAATACCCAGAGTTAACCAAGAAATTCAGAAATTAAGAGCTGATTGTTTTGAGTTGTCCTATGAGTTTAACTTGCAGAGTAATGAGGCAGAGTACAGAGATAATTCAGTCTCTCTAGGCTTCTCAAATTCCCAATGGGTAGATGACGGCAGTTTGCCACTGGAAACCCTGCCCAGTGTAGAAAGGCAGCTTTTCCAGGATAAAGTCAGTTTTCTCCCATCAGCGCATGAGCGAAGGAGAGAAACAGGGCGGAGTGAAACACCCTACTCTCGACCCTTCCCCATACAGGGAAAGGTTAGGGGAGGGGTGAGAAGTTCCCCTAGTGATGGAAACCTGTACGAGCAACGACCACCAGAGGGAGCTGAAGGCAAACAAAATCCTCCATGCTACAGGGTCCTGCAGGAGGAAAAAAACCCAATAGTACCTCTGTGGGCCAACTGCAAATTATTAAAACTTTGCGGAGTTTGGTCATACCTTTTGAGAAAAATGGTCGTGCCACCATAAATGAACATTTAGCTGCAGTCAAAGATGCCTTCCGGGCTCTGAAAATTACCAAGGGGGAGGACATGGTTCTGTATCTTCCATGGTCCTTTGATGTATCCTGTCAGCAGTTTATCCGGGCCATGGCAGACGATGAAAAAAAGAGATATTGACATCTTTGAACAGGCACTAAAGAAACATTATGGGCCATATCCTGATGCTATCGCTGCAAAACAGGCAGCATATAATATGACTTATGGGGAAGATGAAACACCCCGAGAGTTTGCCTACAGACTTAGGCAGACCTTCTTCCAGAGTGATCCTCCCTGAGCAGCTGATAAGCATGCAATAAATAATACCAGGAGTCAGTTCAAAGATCCAAGCCAATTTATTGTGCACAGGCTCAGTAAGTCAAGCTGCAAAAAGGACTGAGCAATGGCGAACAGGAACAACTTCCTTATATACAAGTTTCACAGTTTGATACAGGCAGACTTTCTATTGGTCCCAACATCCCCTGCATCTATCCAATCGGGGACCCTCACTGGGCCTAACACCCTGTTCCCCCTTCTCAGGCTATTCTAACTAAAGCTCAGTTTCTAGACATAAATACATTCCTACTACAAGGTCATTGCTAGGCTCAGAGAATGTGAGAATGCAAAACACTGGAACATAGCTATCATCAGCATATAAGCATTGAATAAGGATTAACACAAACTTATCAAAAGCAGTTTAGAGCGGTTTAAGGCAGATCCTCAGACCACTGACTTTGCTCTTTCTCAGCACTACTACTTCTAAGTGGGGGTGGAGACTCAGGCCTAGCTTGCAGGCCTCTCATACATGTACAGGCTATTATATAGGCCATGGCCTACCACATTCCCCCCTTTGATTATTCTCACCCACAAGTTGGAAAGGGTGGGAATTAAATCACATATTATATTCATGTAACAGCATCATCTTGGGGTATAGGGTAATATTGCCACATAGTTAATACTTTTGTAGCTGCCTTCCTTTCTACAGTGCTATCAACGGCTGCTGACTTTTCTCGACTGTGATGAATCCAGGGTTCGAGCTCTGCAACTTTAACTGCTGTTGGGGTTATTAAGATGACAACATAAGGTCCCTTCCAATGCGGTATCAACGATGTCTTTCTCCACTCTTCGATCCACACCGAGACTCCAGGCTTGAGAGGATGCAGATGATGACTCTGCAAAACAGAACTTAAAACCAATAGTTCCTGGCTAGTAATTTTAGATCCGATCTGTTTCATATCTCCTTGTATTCCTTGTGCAATAGGCGGGGGTCGCCCATACAGAGTCTCAAAAGGGGAAACTTCTAAAGACTTAGTAGGGGCTAAGCATATCCTAAGAAGGGCTATAGAAAGAACTCAGAACTGGGGCCACTTCAGGTGAACCTCTTGACAAGATTAGATAACTGAGATTCCAGGGTTCTATTCATACGGTCTACTCTTCCTAAATTCTGAGGTCTGTAGGCAGTATGCATCTGATAATGTAAATATCTCGGGGCCATTCTTAATGGACTTGCTTCAACCCTCATTCTTTGTACAGGGCCCCATGTGCATGCAAGGTTGTAAGGGCATACTTGGAATCTGTGTACACATTTAGACAGAGCCCTTTTCCTATTGTTCCTATTGTCAGTGCTCTAGTGAGAGCTATCAATTCAGCTTTCTGTGCTGGAGTTCCTGGGGGCAAAGCTGAGGCCTCCACTACCAGATCAAGGGTCACTACTGTCAGCATACATTTCATGAAGCTTTGGACTCTGGTGATTTCAGTCTCCAAAGGTAATAGGACAGTTTACAAGATGAGATTAACTCTGACCCCCTGGTGATTTCAGTCTCCAAGGCCTGTCTGAAGCCCCTCCTTGCTAAATCAAGAATGGCAGACCTTAAAGGGAGTGGCTAGCAGACCTCAAGGGGAAGTGCTGGAGAGGATTCAATTCACTATAAAGGACAGAAACACTTCCTCTCTCTCTCTCTCTCTCTCTTCCACCATTTATCGGACATGAAGGACAGGAGGCTCTGCATCAATTCCCTTCACCCCTCCCCCGCTCTCTCTTCCACTACACCTTGCCATGAGGCTCTGACCCACATGTTCTTACCTCTCTCTCTTCCACCATTCATCGGACATGAAGGACAGGAGGCTCTGATAATCAATTCCCTTCACCCCTCCCCCGCTCTCTCTCTCTCTTCCACTACACCTTGCCATGAGGCTCTGACCCACATGTTCTGGCCTATCTTTCTCTCACACTTCACACATGCACATGCACACACAGATTCATTGATGCACACTGAAACAGCTCTATAACAATCACTATATACCTCTGTTCAATACCTATGTATTAAGCCTATTTCTACATAAAAATCCTTTCTCCAAGCCACACCTGTTTGGTTGTCTTATTACAAGCCCTACTGCCTCTGTGAAGTGAAATGAACCCAGGACCTACAGGAAAGTAACCTGACTAAATCTTACAACTACTGCATACCCAGCACACCGATGATGAGAAAGTCCATTCTGGGTTCTCCAAAGGAACGTCAGTCAAATTCGGGCGACTTGAGAATACAGTGTCCATAATTTCCAGACAATCATGATCAGGGGGGCTAGGACCAATTGGTAACAACGTAGCAGGATTTAAAGCTTGACTGACCTTAAATTGTATCTGGAGGTTTTCACACAGCATACTCTGATACTTCAACATTCGTGAATTTGTGAGCCAGAGGGTCAGAACAGAATGTGGTTCAGTAACTTGAAGATTCTGTCCCAGAGTGAGCTTGTCTGCTGCGCTCCCTAGGAGGGCTGTAGCCGCAACAGAGATTGAGTCAAGGGATTGAGTCAGCACTCCCAAAGCATTTCCTTGTGACTCATGAATATAGAGGCGCAAAGGTTTCTGGACATCTGGCAGGCCCAGAACTGGTGATGACATCAGAGCGGCTGCATCCTGTTCAGGTCCCCATTACAATGGAGACTTTTCCATACCTGTGGTAGCTTGATACAATGATTTTGCCAACAAAGCGAAATTGGGGATCCATATACGACAGTACCCTGCGGCACCCAAGAAGGCTCTCACTTGCCTCCTGGTGGTTGGAGCAGGAATACTGCATACAGCTTCTTGGCATTCGGGTCCCAAGCGTCGTATTCTGCTGGTTAACTGGAATCCCAAATATTTAACTTCAGTTTAACATAATTGCGCCTTGGCTCTTGAGACTTTTTATCCAGCCTCATTAAAAAGGTGCAAGAGTTCACTGGTGGCTTGTAGACATTCACTTTCTGAATTTGTGGCTATGAGCAGGTCGTCCTTTTTACTGAAGAAGAACCCTGTGTCCTGGGTTCACTGAGTAGCTTGAGAGATCTTGATTTAAGTAGCACTGAAGAGAGTAGGTGAATTCTGGAATTCTTGGGGTAATTGAGTCCAGGTGAGTTGGCCCCGCCTTCCTGTTGTGGGGTCTTGCCATTCGAAAGCGAACAAAAGTTGACTGGTGGGGGCTAGGTGTATACAGAAGAAGGCCTCTTTCAGGTCCAGAATGGTGAAATGAGTAGCCTCAGCGGGGATCAGTCCCAAGAGAGTATAAGGATTTGATACCACTGGGTGTATAGTTTCAGCTGCAGCATTCATTCGCCTCAGATCTTGTACTGGGCGGTAATCCTCTGTCCCAGGTTTCTTGACTGGGAGAAGGGGGGGGGGGAGGTGTTCCAAGGTGACTGGCACTCCTTGAGACGTCCATACTTCAGCAGTTTCATTAAATGGCAGTGGATACCTTCAATGGCTGGTCGGGGAAGAGGATACTGCTTCACATGCACTGGTTCCGCTCCTGGCTTGGGGTTGACGATGACAGGGGCTATGTTCTTCGCTAGGCCAGGTGGATTATCTTCTGCCCATACTTCAGGTGGGGATAAAAGGTTAGGAGGTATACAGGAACTAGCTGGCTTGATTGGAGATGCACTATAGGAACCGCTACTCTTCTTCTCGGGGAACAGTCAGCACCATCAATCCAGCAGGCTTTGGGTTCACAGTCATTTGCATTTCTCCCCCTTCAGCAAAGGATATCTGTGCCTGGAGCTTTGCAAGCAGATCTCGGCCCAAAAGTGGAATGGGGCATTCAGGTATATACAAGAATTGGTGCGTTATTTTCTGTCCCCCTAGTTCACACATACGGTTCTGCAAGAAAGGCTTTGTGGCCTTAGCCCCAGTAGCTCTGACAATGGTGATGCATCGAGAAAACAAAGGGGCTACTGGCTTTAGTATTCTGCTCCTGTATCCCCCATAAAGTCCATATATTGGTCCCCTATTTTTAGACGGACCATAGGATCCTGGGGAACCAGGGAAAACTTGGAGCCCGGTCTAGCCTAGTCTTCATCCATGTCATAGCCTGTTGCAACTGCCACTCCCTCAGTAGCTTCTTCCCTCTCTTGCTGGAACACTGTGCTCGGTTTATTCTTCCATGACTCCTGTTCTCCAAGTACTCCCTCCTCCCCTCCTGGGGGTGGAGTCCAAATACGGGCATTCACTTTTTCAATGTCCTCCTTCTCTACAATGGGCGCACTGATTTGCACCCAGCAGGGGCCAGCTACTTCCACGGCCCCTTCCACGTCCTCCGCTCCTTCGGCTAGAAAAACCTCCTCCTCTGCTTTCTTCTTTATCTTACGTTCACTTTCTCTGTCATTTTCACGATGCACAAACACTTCCATTAACTGTGCTGTATTCATGCCCGCAAATCCATCCATTTTCTGTACTTTTCGTCTTATGTCTCTCTGGGACTGATTGACAAAAGCTGCGTTTACCATGCGCAAATTCTCCTGGGCTGCTGGATCGCATGGGGTATATAGTGAGGGCTGCCTGCACTATTTGGATCCCACTTGAGGCCATCAAAGCTGATGGGTCTGCATAATACTGTTCATTAGTTCAATCAAATCCTAAGGCTTCTCAGTGTAGGAGGCATAATGCATCTTTTAGTTCAGTAAACAAGGCTGGTCGGCTGGCTTTCGGTATTAACGTGACCATTCCTTTTACTGGTAGTTGTGCTTCTGAAGGTATACGGCAATCGGGACTGTCTGGGTTCCACTTCACATTCTCGGGCGCTGGCTGTGAGTGACCCTGAACTGGCAAATGAATCCCTGCTTGTAGTGTCATCAGTGGACTGTGGCCCACTCGGAGGCACTCTGGACAAGCCGGGGCTTCCGGTCAAGAGGGGGTGCACGTCCTCCTGCTGCGGAGGTGGCTGGTGAACTACTTGGGGTACATCTGCAGGGAGGTATCCCCCCCTGCCCCAGGCTCTGCCTGGGGTGGCAGAGCTGAGGGGACTGGCCTATAATGTCTGGAGATTCTGGGGCAGAATAAACGGGCAGCTTTTTTTTTCCAGACTTCCGGGCCCCCCTCCCTTGTGGTTGCTACTAATCTCCTACACTGTTCCTCATAGCAACGCTTTATCCAGAAGGACTTTTTCCCCCCCCCCCTCCTTTCACAAACATTTAACCAGGAGTCTATGTAGGGGAACTGATCAGGGAACATGGGAAACATCAAAGGTGCCCTCACAGGCCATGAAGTAGCTAACACCGGCCACTCCCTATCACAGAGCATTTCTAATCAGGACGGAGACATTTTAAGTACGTAGTCTCCAGCAAGCCCTTGCTAAAATTCCTAGTCATACATTTCAACAAAATCTGCGTGGACTCCGACCCCCCCCCTCCATGGTGACGTACTTGACAACAGACAGAGGGGGCGGGCAGTCAGGCTGCATTTTCCTGTAGACTAAACATAATGGATGTGTGTGCTCATTCTAAATAGGAACAATTTAGATAAAGTCCTTAAAATATAAAACTATTATTTTGCAACATGTTATAACAACAATCCCAATAGAAAGAACTATGGCTCCTAACATGATGGCCACATATCTATTACATATAACTGGAATAAAAATACTTGGCATGGAAACTAACTGCCAGCCGTAATCAGCACATAAGCTGAGCAATGTCTCTGCAGAAGAAATTACTTTAAATCTTACAGTTCAGAAAGCAGACATTACATTCCCTCAGGATTTAAATCATTTTCAAGTCGCGATCTGGTACTACTGGCTCGGGATGCTTCATAGTCCTGTCAGGGTTCTTAACCTCTACTTCGTAGGTCAAAGGAAAAACAAAAGCAGTTTCCTTAATTTCTCTATCATTTCTGTTTGAACAGTGTTTGCTGTCCATACAAGAACAGGGGAGAACTCAACCCTTTCCAGGCTGAGCCCAAGACTGTCGGGATCCAAAATTCCGACCAAACACTCCTATCAAATGATACACAATACATGACCATAGCAGAAGGAACATCACTATGAGAACATATTGAATAAAACAGGTACAATTTCCTGAAATATGCATAAATTAACCCAGCTGCAGAACGTAGAATAAATCGAAAGTAAACCTACAAAGCGTTAAAGGATACATTCCTTTCTCCAGGCATTCCTTTCTTTCTATCTCCGGGCTGTGTGAAAGACACACCCCCTTCTCTCTCTGCTTGTGAGAGACTCACGCTGAAATCAGTGAGACAACTGTCTTTGTACCTAGAAGAGACTCCTGAGTCATTTTGTTGTTTCATTTCTGTTATTTCTTCTCCTCCTTTCTCAGTACCATTCCTCAATCTGTAAACTGTTTCATGAATTACCCAACAGAATAATCTTACATTAGAAGGGAAACCAGCGGTTACAACAGATAACAAAGACAAACAACAGACAAACACCAAACACTTTCCCCTGTTCGCGACCTGGGAAATGCACCTCGCTCGGTCTGTATTCAAGACCTCTCATTCACACGAGCAGACATTCAAGACAGAATAAATCCCAACGTAAATAAATCCCAATAAACAGAATAAATCCCAATAAAACCAGACTGACTGACTGGCTGAGGGGTTGGTGGGTTCGGTCTCTGCTTATACCTTTAAGACTCCTGAGACCTACTAGGACCGCCCCGAGAGATGATCAGACTCTCAAGCGCTTATTCCAGACTCCCGACAGGCTGACAGACTGATTAGCAGAAAATTGCTACTCACCGGATCCGGTCCCGATATCATACCAGTACATGGGTTGGGTCCTGGACTCCCCTCGGGATCGGAGGTGTAGGCCAGCCAGAACCAGCAACGTGCGGAGCCAAGGAGGAGCCCCCCCGATACAAGAGGAGCGGGTGGCGCCAGAGGCTCCCCTGCGATCAGTCAGGTGCGGCACCAGCCGGACCAAACCTCTTGAGGCGAGAAGTCGTGGTATATTTACTTGAATACCATCCACCACCCGCACATTCCTGGCCAACGCACCAAGAATATGTAGCAGCTGATAAGCATGCAATAAATAATACCAGGAGTCAGTTCAAAGATCCAAGCCAATTTATTGTGCACAGGCTCAGTAAGTCAAGCTGCAAAAAGGACTGAGCAATGGCGAACAGGAACAACTTCCTTATATATAAGTTTCACAGTTTGATACAGGCAGACTTTCTATTGGTCCCAACGCCCCCTGCATCTATCCAATCGGGGACCCTCACTGGGCCTAACACCCTGTTCCCCCTTCTCAGGCTATTCTAACTAAAGCTCAGTTTCTAGACATAAATACATTCCTACTACAAGGTCATTGCTAGGCTCAGAGAATGTGAGAATGCAAAACACTGGAACATAGCTATCATCAGCATATAAGCATTGAATAAGGATTAACACAAACTTATCAAAAGCAGTTTAGAGCGGTTTAAGGCAGATCCTCAGACCTTCACTGACTTTGCTCTTTCTCAGCACTACTACTTCTAAGTGGGGGTGGGGACTCAGGCTTAGCTTGCAGGCCTCTCATACATGTACAGGCTATTATATAGGCCATGGCCTACCACAAAACGACAGAACACCATCAGGAGTTTCGTAATGTTTTCTGTCAGTTGCTCCTTCCATCTGTTAAGGCTTATATGTTGTCACGTGTCCCTATCCCCAGCCACGTGCTTAGGGGATTAGGGTTGCCATTTTAGTCCTCTTTAAAGAGTTTGAAAACTATTTCCTTCAGGAGCAGTGCCCTCTGGGAGTTGTAGTTTCCCTCTTAAAAAGGATAGTCGTGGAGACATCGAGTGAAGGCAAACATGACACAGTTTTTTTCCCCAAAATATGCACAAATAAGGTTCAAACGCAAAGTATCTGGATATTTCCTCCAGGACAAAAAGTACAGAAAATATTTACATCCTTAAGCTGAGTAACTTCTCAAAGGCATTAAACAGACGCAGACGTTTCATCAATCAAAACAGGCAAATCAAAAGTACAGCTTCTTAGGTTCAGCATAGTAAAGAATGTCTTTCTGCTTCCTTAGTGAGATAATATACAGTGCTGTGCAAGCTTGTCTTACTTAACCTGGTTCCTACCTTAGCAAGGTTAAGTTTTCTTGGTAGTGCTTTTCCCCAAAAGCATTTACGCAGGCTGCTACTCCTTAACCAATGATTCAGTAGCCTCTGCATGACACAAAGAACAGTCCATTGGCAGTTCAGTGATCAAGGGGTCTGGTTCATTATACTCCACTTGCATTTCCTCCTGCTCTGGAATTATAATATCCTGCACTGAACCCTCATGACCTGTCTCTGATGGAATTCTTGCTGAGGATTCCTGTAACTCCCTCCAGGACTTTACCCGGTAAGGAATATGGAGAACTGTATTACTGGATATCTTTCTTTGGTTCTCTTGCCCCAGTTCCTCTCTGAGGTTTAATCACGGCTCTCTGTTGGAGGCTGGGTTCTTCTGCCTCCTGGTTTGAAACCTAGGCACCCACCTCTGAGTGTTGTGAACCTCTTGGTCAGGAACAGAAGTTTGGAACCTGCCCTGCTCTCTCCGTCTGAGCAGCTCTTGCCTAGTTTCCCTTGTGCCAGACTCTTTCCAGGTCCTTCTTCTTTCCTCTGCTTGGAACTTTCTTTCTGGGAACTTCCAGCTCAATTTCCAGTCCTGCTCTGAGTGCGTCTCTGACCCTGTCTTCCTGGACTCTCTCCTTGAGTGTTTGCTTGCTCTGCTCTTCCCTTCTGAGCAACCTTTTCCTCCTGAGCAGCTCTTCTCCCCTCTGCTTTTCCCTAAGCAGGGTTTATAAAGGTGCTTCCTGGGCAGCGTTTCTCTCTGCCTTAACAGGTGTTCATAATCATGCTCCAAGCCTGCTACTCCGTCAGCAGAGCTTGGGTGTGGCAGCCTAGCCTCAGAAACTCTAAGCTTGCTTTGAAGCCTGTGCACTGCTGGAATGTTTTTAAAGGTACAATCACTGATTTTCTCTAACTCTGCAAGCTCACCAGTGCCTTCCTCATCACAATGTCTGACAAGCATCACGAACCCCTGTCACGTGTGATAGAACACGCTGAGTGGATTTTTGAAGCTGTTCCTAACATGAGGGCTAGCAATGGCAGCAAAGTAAAGGCTCCAAGCAAAGCCAAGGAATCAAAATAGAGTGTTAGTGCTGTAAAATCTACTCTTTGGAAAGTAACTCGTCTCCTTCTGCTTCACAGAATCCTCCCAGGCCACCCCAGAATAACCAGTCATCTGGGTTTAAGCAGTACTCTGGGAATCAGCGTTTCACTCAGCCGAACCGGAACTGGAAAAGGAAGCCAGAGTTCAACAAGTACCAGGAGCTGGAAAAGAAAATAAGTGAGTTGGCAGATATGATGGCTACCATTGCATTCAGCTCCTCAAAGGAGGCTTCTGCCAGTAGCGAGCCACCTAAGCCACAAGCAAAGCCCAATGGGCCAAAGAACAGTCCTAAGCCTCAGAAGCCAGAGGAGGAACTGGTTGACTCCTCTTCTCCTTCTAATGAGACTGAATGACTAACCGACCTTGTTTCTGTCCCACAGGTCACTATTGCACAAGTGCAGCCAGTTCAGATATCCAGACCAGCTGGAGATGCCACCCCATGGACACAGAGTGACAGTCCCGCAGTGGACAGCGAGGGTCCAGCCTTCGACGCCATCAGGAAGCACAAGTATTTTCTGGGTAAACTCAAGCCAAAAGGACAGAGGTACACTGTTCCTGTTACAATTCAGCAGGCATTTCTTTGTGAGGGCCTGATAGATTCAGCCTCTGAGGCTACCCTGATTACCTCGAGTCTCTTTGATAGGCTCACTGCTTCCTTGGGGGGTCAGAGGACCCTACACATCACACCCAGTGATTTGTCACTCACAGCTTATGGGAATCAGTCCATAGAGTTGATGGGTCAGGTCTGGCTTAACCTCCAAATTGGAAAATTACAGGTGAAACATCCTGTCATCGTTACTAGGTGCCCTGGGGAAGAACTCTTGATTGGCAATGAGCTCCTGAAAAGGTTACACCCCATTCTGGACTATGTCCAGAAAGTGATCTGGACACAGATCATATACCCCATACCTTATGCTAAGGTAAAATATGACAGCAGGGTCAGCGGTCCTTGTTCTGTGGAACGTAAGGACATGTCCATCAGGATTAATTTCCAGAGGTCCGCAGATCCCCAAATCCTACAGCTCCAGTATGAAAGGGCTGGATATGAGGATCAGGGAAGTAGCAATGTGGTTGCAATCGAAGCGGGTTCGGTAGCAAACATTGTCCTTGATACTGACTGCCTGCAGATATTCCTGAAGAAACCTGTGGAAGGAGGATACAAACCCCTCCTCCATCCAATCCATGCCTACATCACCCTAGGAGACTGACAGACATATTCTCTGCTGAGAAATGTCCCTTTATATATTTGCAGGTGGGCATGCCACAGAAGGACAAGGCCTACCTTTTACCCCACTATGACCACTCCCTCATTAGTGAGACTCTTTTCTATTGGCTCAAACAACAGATCACCCTTGATTGGGTAATGGGAGCGAAGACTTCGTTCCAAGTGCCTGGGGAAGGACTCAAGACATTAGTGGGCTACTGCAATCTCCCCTTGCAAGTTGGGGTCAAAGGTTTTCAGCACACCTTCTCCATCAGAGGACTTGAGGTGCCCCTCTACATAGGCTCAGATTGCCTTATTAGACTAGGAACCTATGTGGATTTCATGAACAACATCCTCTGGAGTAGGATGGAAGGAGAGCCGGTGGAGTTCTCTGGTGCCCACCCATCACTACAGGCTGGTCAGACGATTCCTCAAGTTTGTGAAGTGGTCAGTGCAGAAGACATCCAAATACCTGGGAGGGTGCAGGATTGTCCCCTGCAGATACAGGTGACCCAAGGACAAGTGGTCTCAGACTATCTGGTCTTCTTCAGTCTTAACTCCCGCTTTGAGGAGTTGGGCCTAGCCATGGGTCCCATACCCTGCATGGAGGCCACAGCTCCCTCACTACACTTATTGTTCACCAATCCAAACTCAGATCGCATTCACTTTGTGAAAGGCAAACCCCTGGGATTCCTAGTGGGAGAATCATTCCCAAGTGTGGAATTGAGTCTCCAGATTATTGGGGAAGCCCCTGTTTCCTGGAACCTCTGTGAAGGGGGGGGGGGGGGAGGGACCCTTGGGTGTTTAAGATCCTCACCCCGAGGCCTCCTCACCTTACAGTTTGTCTGGCCACATAGTGCAGTGACCTCTCAAGTGGACCTAGAGTCTGACCATCTGATTTTGTCAAGTAAACTTGATGAGGCTGTTAGTTCCCTCACCCACCGGGGGGGGGGGGGGGGGGAGCCCCATGCTGTCCAAGCCATCGAGGTCTCCTCTCTCCAAGATGAGATTGAGGAGAAGGTTGAAATACCCCCAAACAAACCTGTTCTGGGATTTGACAAAATGGTTGCGGGAAAACTTGCTGAAGCAGACGCCTGCACTGATGAGTCAGAAAGGGCCCAATTAAAAGAACTGCTGTATCGACATAAGGACCTGTTTGCCACTGACACCTATGACTGTGGTCTCACCGACCTACATGTCACCCGTATTCCTACGGATCCAAACAGTAAACCCGTCTTTGTGAGACAGTATAAAATCCCATTGGCCTCCTATGAATCTGTTCAGGAAATCATCAATTCCCTAGAACAAAAGGGAATTATACGCCAATGCAACAGTACTTACAATGCCCCGCTGTGGCCTGTCATCAAGAAAGACTCCAGCTGGCGCTTAGCTTTGGACTATCGCCAGCTCAATAAAAAGGTGCCTCTATCCAGATGGCCTATGGCACATCTGGAACAGAACTTAGCCACCATCAAGGGCGCAAAGTACTTTACAAGCCTGGATCTGGCCTCAGGATTTTGGCCTATACCTGTTCATCCAGAAGACCAACATAAGCTGGCTTTTACCTTTGGTAGGCGACAATATACTTGGAATCGGACACCTTTTGGGTATCTGAATGCACCAGCAGACTTCAATATTTTCCTGCATAAGACTTTGCCTGATGCTGAGACTAGAGGCACCCTTGTCTATGTAGACGACATTCTGGTGAAGAGCACCAGTTTTACTGACCATTTGCAAGAAATAGAGCATGTTTTCCAGCAACTGAAAGCTGCGGGAGCAAAGCTGTCCTTGTCAAAGGGCCAATGGTGCCGGAAATCCCTCAATTATTTGGGTTACGAAGTTTCTGCTGATGGACTGCGGCCTCAAAGGAAAAGAATTGCGGCCTTGCAACAACTCAAACGTCCAACCAACGTGAGTGAGCTGCGCTCATTCTTGGGTATTTGCAATTATTCCCGCCAATTTGTGGACCAATATGCGGAGATTTCCCAATCCCTGGTCAAACTCCTCAAAAGAGATGAACCTTGGGCATGGAATCCCGACCAAGAGGCAGCTCTAAAAGAGCTGAAGGCTGCTTTGAGTCGAGCTCTCTGTCTTGCCTATCCAGAGAGTGGCAGAGAATTCTTTGTGGAACTAGGTTTCACCGATCACTCTATGAGTGCTATTCTGTACCAGATGCATGACACAGATAGGAAAGTTATTGCCTATGCCAGCAAAGCTTTAACGGAAGTGGAGAAGAAATACCCTGACTGTGAGAAATCCTTGTTGTCCACAGTCTGGGCCCTCCAATATTTCCGCAGTTATATCCAAGGTGAGAGGTTGGTTGTTGAGACCCATCACCAACCCATCAAGTTCCTAGGCAGTGATCGGATTAAATCAGGACAAGTGTCGAACAGCTGCATTGTTTCCTGGACCTTAGCTCTTCAGGGATGGCCCCTAGAGGTAAGGTATACTCAAAACAGCAAGGATGCAGCCGCACAGGGCCTGGCTGAATTGCACGATTGCACTGCCAGAGAACCATTAGTGGGTAATTTAGACACCGAAATGGAGTCATTTACACCTGAGCTTTCTCGTCATCATCCTTATGATGAGAACCTCTGTAAAGGCTACCCCAAAGTGTATGTGGACGGTTGTGCTTATCGTCGAGAGCCCAACCATGAACTGGTAGCAGGTATAGGTGTAGTTTGGAACCAGAACTACCCTTGTGAACCCGTGAAGTACCATTTGGGTACCAAGACTAATCAGTATACTGAGCTAGCTGCAGCACTGGCAGCTCTCCAGTCCGCTGCTCAGGGAGGGGTTCGCACCCTAACCATCTGTACTGACTCAGATTACGTTCGACAGAATTTTGTTTCCCACTTACCCATTTGGAAATCTAACAATATGTTGAATTCCAAAGGGAAACCTGTCAAACATGCTGAATTAATTCTGGCCTTGGACAAGGTAACTCATGAAAATGACATGACCATCTACTGGAAGAAAGTGAAAGGTCATTCCCATGTTGATAATCCTGACAAGATGGGACATGATCTTGCTGATCAGCTTTCCAAGGAGAGTGCTATCTCTGGAGACCTCTGGCAGTTGGAAGCCCCTGAGACCAATGGGCTCCGAACTGTGAAGGCGGTTACCAGGCAACAAGCCCAACTATCCACCATGCCCCCTGTGGTTCAATGGTGTAGCGAGATCACAGATTTCTACCTCGTGCAAGCCCAGAAACAAGATTCTACTCTCGGACGTTTCTACTTTTTTCTGCAAAACCCCCAGGAACACCCATTAACTCTGGAGGATTGTCAGGACAATGAGGAACTGAGGATCCTCTACATCTCCAAGGACATGTTCCACCTCCAGAAAGATCTGTTGATTCGGACAAGCAAGCATGGTATTGTGCAATGGGTGGTACCTTGGGCCTTCCGTGGAGTTATGTTGCAACACGCTCATTACGAGCCTTGTGCCAGTCATAGAGGTGACAGAGTAACCTATGACATGTTGAAACAAGTGGCCTACTGGCCCCACATGTACCAAGATGTCCAATTGTATACTAAAGGTTGTCTAACCTGTTGCAGATTTCAACCTGCAGCTCCTTTTCATAGAGCACCTTTGAGAAACAAAGGTCTGACCATGCCTTGGTCTGATCTCCAAATTGATTGGATCGGCCCTGTGCTCTGATCCTCTCGAGGCAACAAATATATGTTGACCATTACCTGCTTATTTACCAAGTGGGTCGAGTGCACCCAACTGTACCGCCGAAACCACGGCCACCTTGTTGTTAAACCATGTTTTCAGCAGGTGGGGCCTACCCATGCAAGTGGAATCCGACTAGGGTTCCCACTTCACGGGACAAGTCATCAAGCATCTGTGGAAGTTACTGGGAGTGAAAGCCAAAGTCTACATTGCTTATCGTCCATAATCCTCTGGACAGGTGGAGAGAGCAAATAAAACTATCATCAGTATCTTGAAGAAGTATGTTTCTTCCTCTGGGAAGGACTGGGACATCAAGCTGCCCTTGGTCCTAATGGCTATCAGAGCCACTCGTCATCGTGCTACTGGTGTGTCTCCTTTTGAGATGACAGGTAGGGATATGGTTTTACCCCTTCATCTTCTTTACAGGACTAATGATGAGAGTCTCGTGGCTGCTACAACTGCTCATGAATATGTTGCCCACTTAAGACAACACTTGCAAAGTGCCTTTGCCTAAAAGAATTTGGACACTGCTGCTAGGGGTAGGAAAGCCTACTATGATTTGAGGACTACCTCTAAAAAATACCAGATTGGTGATAAGGTATTTTACTACAATTTTGGTAAGAATAAGGTCAAAGACTGTAAATTTCTACCTAGCTGGAACGGTCCATTTCCTATTGTGGATAAAGCCTCCCCTGTTGCTTATCAAATTCAAATGAAGACAGGTACTGAGAGGGAAGGCTCCCTTAAATGGGTCCACATTAATCAGCTTAGACCGTGTCATCCCAGTAAGCTCCTTCCCGAAGAACCTCTTGATGAAGTGAATGATACTAATCTTGAGACAGCATAGCCTGTTTGTTCTATTTTACAGATGGAAAACCGAACTTTGAAGGTCCTGTTCCTGATTTTGATGTTAGCGGGATCCGAAGTTGCCAGATTGATTGAGCCTGGCCCACCTTCTGATGTCGTGCTACAAGATACGCCTGGTTTCTTGATCACACAGTCTCAGACTGTCACAGAGAAAGTCTGTGTCACTGGATCCCTGACATGTTTCAATATTTCTGTTACACACACACACACACACCTAACACACAACAGTGGTTAAAACCACAGCAGAATTGTCTGTGCTTAAAGATCTTTTGAACAATGAGCGTACTTTCATGCAACCAATATGTGATCTTACTTATGATTTGTTTAGAGAAATAGACAATAGCATCAGTAACTTGATTCGACAGATTCCTTCATATTTGATATCTACAGACCTTATTACAGAAGCTTTTGCTGAAATAACCTGAACTCACATTGAGCCACTCCAGATCCAGATGTTGGATGGGTTTCGAGGTCATGAGATTAACTTCACTGCAGCCTTGAACCTCTTCGTCGCTCTATGCATCCTGCACCTCCGCTACCTGCCATGCGTCTGCAGGATTTGCTGGAACATCACACTTTTGAATAGTGTTGCCATTTTCTTTTCAAGTTATCCATTACTCTTACTTGAGTTGTCTCATTTATCCTAGATAGCATGTGTTTATTTTACTAACACGTTTACACATTGCTTATCATTACATTTGAGTGTTTACTTTGGTGTTTCACTAACACATTATATTGCATAACCGATATACCTTTTAGGTTTAGGTACACTATATACTCTTGAGTTTGAAGTTAACACGCCTTCTATTGATTGCATTGACTTGATTGTACCTATGTCATTTTATTTTAACTACTTTTATTGCTTGAGTGTATTCACAGTATTATTCCTCATGCAGTATTGCTTTCATGCATCTATTGTGCTTGAAGTATTATCCCCTTATCATGCTTTAGTCAACCATTTGTCATTTGGTTCTGACCTGCACGGTAGTACTGCTAGTTAGGTTTTGTACGATGGAGTGTACTCCCTTGTAGAATACTCCATCTTACAAGGGGGGGAGATGTAGGGCTGGTACCCCTGCAATTCTACACCTGCAGTTCTCCGGCCTGCTGAGCAGCTCAGGCCTGAACCAAGCTGAACAGACAAGATGGATTTCTCACTACACTTTTGCTGTGTTCAGCTGCAGACTTGACCTCCAAGCAACTGCTTGCGTAGCGTTTCTATGTGTGCATACAGAAGCCATTGTCCCTGGCTAATTCACTGCCCACATTCAAAAACATCTGCTTCTCCGGTGCTTATCTATAGCTGGTTCTACTGGCCTTGGACACTTGTACCTATGCCCAGAAAACTACATACTGTTTTCTCAGCATGACATCTTACTGAAGGGCTGCTCTTCGTCCCCCCCCCCCCCCCCCTCACCAGCAACCTGCAGGGCTCTTGGAGTCACAGAAAACCACACTCAAAGCAATGAGAAGGAAATCTAAGAGACAGCAATAAAATACCACACACTTCTATATAGTGTGACGCTCGCGCCCCTACCAGGCGGCCGCCTAGTAGGGACGGGTGATCACCTCTATTTCCTAGGGTTGTAGTTGTGTAAGGAATGATGAGGCCGAGTGGTTTATAAAGCGCACAGGAATTTATTCAGCTTCCTTGCAGGTAAGTGGATACAATTTCTCCCAAACACATGTACTCTCCAGACAAAAGAAAATAGTGGATTCTTCTCCAGTAACAAATGTCCAAAACAAAACAACAGTGAATTCCAATATCAAGTGTTTCTGGCTCACACTAATTTACCTTAGTGCAGGCATCGCATTCCATCTCTGAGACATTTGAATTTACCTCAGCCTCCTTGGCTTCAATGTCCATACTCTCTGCTGAGCTGTAGCAGGGTTCTGCTAGGTACTGCTCAGGAACTTTATGCTTTAGACATTTTAACAGGTTAAACAACCTCTCCCACTTTCTTGCCTTCCCTGCTCTAGGCAGGTCTCCTATGGGTTGCTCTTGCTTAACCTTCCTGGTACAACATTTCTTTTTGTGCTGTGTTATCTGTGGCATAACAGTTTCATCAGAGTCAGAAGAATAAACATACTTAGAAGGCCTTGCTGCCCCCCTTCTCCTACCTTGGGCTTCTTGTGCAATATTCTCCTGGTTAGAGCTTTGGCCAGTCAGGACTCCCTCTGCCTCAGCGTAGGGCAGAGACCTGTGGTAACACTTTCCCACTCTCTTGCTAGGGTAGGTGGTTCTCCCCCTGGAACCTTCCCTATATCCTCGGTGGCTACTGCGCTGAGTATGGTGGCTTCCTTTGTACCTTCTCTGGCTGTCTTTATAGCGGTTCCTTTTTCTGCTGCTCCTTTTGGCTACAGGGCTGTTCCCTCTGTACCTTTTGGAACCAGGACTGGAACCTGAGCTGCAACTCCCACCTAGGCCTGGACTGCAACTCCGACAACAACTGCCACTGCAACTGGAACTGTATCTCCAATCATGCTTCTCACCATGCTTCCAACCAGCACTTGAACCAACTCCTGAATCAGCTCTCCAACCATGCTTCCAACCGCACTCTGAACCACCTCTTGCACCAGCCCTCCAGCCAACTCTATCTCTAGTGTTTGTTTGCTCCCTTTCAAACACTGAGCAGGGCAACTCCCTTCTGTACCTCCCACTCCTGTCTGTGGCTGACCTGGAGTGTGGGCGTGACTTCCAGCTAGGTCTGCCCTCTAGGTTTCTCTCCAGGTTCCTGCTGTGGACTATGTGATCCTGTGTGCCCATCCCCCGCAAAGAGGAAAAATTCTTCCTTTTTTCACTTTTCCCTGGCTGGGCTGCACTCTCCTTATCACAATAGATACACCAAAGCTTTGCGGAGAGAAACAAATAGAAACAAGTTCTCTTTGTTTACTCTATTAGCTATGGTTTACTTTACTTATAAGGCTCTTTTGGAGGATACAGCATAATTTCACTTTATTGTTCTACGTCAGGTATTACATATTCATCACATTATAGGTCAATTTCTAATCAGCATGGGTCAGTATGAGGAGACATACATATATTCCAAGACATAACTGTTTACTGCTGACTGCTTGATATCTAGTAACCCTGAGACTGAAAGGCTGGAGGATAACCTGCCCCTTTTCTTATTTACAGGACTTGTACCTCTTCACCTACTTAGTAAGCAAATATATGAAGTTTATTTCTAAGCAAAGTTCTGAACAAAATTAACTCTTTCTCAGGTTTTCTTAGACAGTCTGGTTGTGTACACCGCCCTGTACAGACCAGCTTACATTCACTTACTATGGATCCTTTGCAAGAAGATGCCCATCATCTACCTCCTGATTCACTGAGAACACCTCGAGCTGTCTTGTGCCAACCAATCACTGGACCTATGACGGAGAATCATCACAAAGAATAATACAGTCTGCGCAGAAGAACTTAAACAGAACTTACACGGTCTTTCGCTGTTTGTGCCCTGCTTACCTGTTTTCTGCAACCTGATCTGTCTGCAAGACAGCCACACTACGTGTGGGCAAGGCCACTCTCCAAAGGACCGAGATAAGACTTCCACAGATACCTTCGGTTCTGTGTTCTACCGCGGCTCGCCTCCGAAAAGGGCTGTAGCCTGCGTTATCTAGCTTAGCTGCCTCCTTGGATGTGCTGCTCCAGAGTCTCTGGACATCAGCCCCGAGTGACAAACAAAGCTAAGGTACTGACTTATCTCTCTCCTCCTCCAGATGGGCAAGGGTAGTTAGAAACTTATTCCATAAAACTTTTCTCAGTGCAGAGCGAATCAGTGACGTCTGGTTACTAATTAGTGATTTATTACTTTGTCCAATTGTAATTCTGTGTCGTAACAAATTTCTACCTCATGTTTCTAATTATATATATATATGTTTGTATATTTTTCTACCTGGCTGTCCATAATAAAATCTAATATATATATATCTACAAACCAGACTTCTTTTGTGGCTCATTGCCAGAATAACTCACAGAACTTCGGGCTGGGTATCAGTAGCCAATTTCCTCTAGACATAACTGAGAGCCTACCTAACTTATCTTTTTGCGCTACTAATAATCCCTACACAACCCAATAACCAACTGCCTAGATGAAATAATCACATAGCTCACAAACAACAACCTATTGCTAAACTATAGCAAAACGGAAGCCATTTTCGTAACAAGAGGAACCCACTTCAACCCACCACCTACAATTAGCATCAGAGACAAAACCATCAAGGTAAAAGACGAGGTGAAATACCTCAGAATCACCCTGGACAGCAAACTAAACCTCCTCTCGCATATCAAAAAAAACGCGGCAAAGGCATACTACAAACTAAAAATCATAAGAAGACTCAAACCAATCCTAAGCCAAGACCACTTCAGAACAGTTTGTCAGGCACTCATCACACCCATCCTAGACTATGGTAACCCATTATATATCGGTCTCCCCAAACAAACCACGCACCCCCTTCAACTGGTGCAGAATACAGCAGCTAGAATCATCATGAACACACCAAGAAATGAACACAGTACTCCAGAACCTCCACTGGCTGCCTGTACTAGCTTGTGCAAGATTCAAAGCAGCTCTAAACATTTTCAAAATCCTCAACAACATGTCAGCGAATGTCCTACAGAACCTAATAACCAAACACACCAGCACAAGAGCACTGAGAAGTAGCATGGATAACAAGATAGCCACCCCACCTGAATACCAAAAGACTACTCACACAACATCCAGAAGGGCACCATCCCTCTACGCACCAGAATTGTGGAACGCCCTGCCTGACAGCATAAGATCCATGAATGACATAAAGGACTTCAAAAATATGCTCAAAACCACACTATTTATACAATACTATGGACCCTCCCAGAACCTACAAACCAACATATGAGCACAATCGCAACGAAGCAAATCATGCCACCTTCACAGGCTGCAAACTTCCTTCCCACGTGCCCACCCAATAATCTCTCCTCACCTATCCCCACCTAACCCGAACGCATACTTCGCAACATGTAAACCACTTTGATTGAAGGAAAAGGTGGTATATAAAACTGGTTAAATAAATAAATAAGTCTTCATCGAAGATTGGCTGCCCCTGCCCCCCCCCCGAAGGGTAGATCTCCTTCTAAGCATCGAGATGCCTTGAGCATTGCCCTTGAGGGGGATACACTGGCCACACAGCCCTGGTGGGAGGATCCTTCCTCCAAAACCATCGTGGGGTCCCAGGACGCTCCTGAGGCCTCTACCTCCGGAGAGCTCTTGGTGCCGTGCTCAAGGATCATGGCCCGCAGCTCCAGTACCGATATTCAAGCATTGGCAAAGCTCCATGGATCAGTGCATACTGGCCATCAAGCGGAGCCTAGCGGCCTTACTGGCAGCCTCAGTTCCGGTAAAGACTTTACCGTCAGTTCTGCAAACGCCGGCACTGTCTTCGGTACCGGTCCAAACCACACCAGGTTACATGCTGCTCGATACGCTGCCACCCATGCCTGCCCTCAAATCCATTTCTGGTACTGAAGTTCAGGCTAAGCAGGTTCCAGGTACCGACTTCAATTGGTACCGAGTTACAACGGAACGCAAACTGCACTCATCGATACTTCGAGTCTTCGGAATCGGATTCATCGGATGACAAATCGGCCGATATTCAAAGCCTACCGAAGGACCCGTCCCCATCTCCGCAACGTCACATATCCCCGCCAGAGGACATGTCTTTTCAAGAATTTATACGCGATGTTGCCAGGGGCCTTTCCATAACAGTGAATCAGAGAAAGAGCCTACAACTGAAGAATTGGAACTTCTCAAATACCCAACAGCTCCTAAGGAAGCGGCCACACTTCCTATTCACCGCATTCTCCATGACCTCATGCTCCGTATGTGGGAGACACCCCTAACCATTTCTCCACATACTCGAGACTCAATACCATGTACAGAGTACTGGAATGTCCTGGTTTCCAAAAGACACAATTGCTGCACCACTCAATGGTAGTGGAATCGGCAATGCGTCGAATCAAGAACGCAAAGACACATTCCTCCAATCTTCTGGGTAGGGAATCGAGAACCCTTGATGCTTTTGGTCAATATTTTCAGGCCTCCATGCTATCAGCCAGAATCAGTTCTTACATGCTCTACACATGGGTATGTTCCTCAAGGAGGTAACTAGGGATTTAGAATCAATGGCTCCTCTTCTCCCTGATGACAAGACAACAGACTACCTCACGCTAGTTAAGTATGCTCAAAACGTCTCAAAGTTGGTCAATAGAGCAACCTTTGATTGTTTTGAATGCACCAGTAGAGCTACATCGATCTACATCAGTGCACACAGAATTGCATGGCTACAAGCATCGGATCTTGAACAATGGGTTCAAGAAAAATTGGGTAACAATTCCTTGCACCAGTGAAAACCTTTTTTGGCAAGGATTGGCAAGACAAAGCATCTCAGAATCTGAAAACACTACCCTGTATAGGCTTTCAAGATCCACTGCCAACCCAGCTAAAAAGAAGGCTGCAAAAAAAGCTTTCTTTACAAAGAAGAAGTACTATTCTTACACCCCTGCTTCTCAATGCCAGCATCATGCTCCTCCAAAGGGACAGCAACCTTCAAAACAGCAGAGGAAGTCTCAGACTCCTAAGGCGCAGCCAGCTCAGCAGACTCAGCTTGCTCCTGGTTCTTGATTCCTTCCTAGAGAACATAGCTGTTGTGCCTCTAGAGAACCCACATCCCCTCCACATTGCTGGCAGACTGCCATTTTGCCCACAGATGGCATCTGATCACCTCAGAGCAGTGGACTTTGAAGAAGGTCAGTGAGAGGTACAGGCTTCATCTTCAAAGTCTGTCCTCCTCTACCTCAGTGTGCATAGAAGAGGTTCCAAAATCTCAACAGGGGATGGGCTTTTATTCTCTGTACTTTCTCATCCCAAAGAAAACAGTAGGATACAGGCCCATTCTGGACCTCAGGAACCTAAACAAGTTTCTCGTATGTGAGAAGTTCAAAATGGTCTCTCTAGGGTCCCTATCTCCAGAGTCAGGACTGGTTCTATTCTCTAGACTTAAAAGAAGCATACACTCATATCCTGATTCATTCAGAACATAGAAAGTTCCAACATTTCTTGTTCCAAGGAAGACACTATCAATACAGGGTCCTTCCATTCGGACTAGCCTCTGCTTCAAGAGTCTTCACAAAGTGCATGGCAGTCGTAGCCACATTCTTAAGAACTCTAGGGATATTTGTCTTTCCTTACTTGGACGACTGGCTCATGACAGCAAGCACCTCTCAGGAAGCCAGCCTGTCTCTCTCACACACTATGCAGGTGCTTCAACACTTGGGCTTCGTCGTAAATCTTCCAAAGTCCCAACTAGTTCCCATTCAGACTCTAGAATTCATAGGGACTCTCTTAAACACTCAACAGTCAAAGGCATTCTCCGGGAACAAGTAGGAAGTCAGTCCTCACATAGGGGTGACGTCAGCGCCGACAGAGCCCGTGCGGAGCAAATCCCCAGTTTTCAAAGAAAACCTTTGGGAATTGCTACCACACATGCGTGGTCCCCTTCCCACCCAAGGATGCCATCTTGATCAGTCTGTTACCGTCCCGGAAAAAGTTGATTTTTTAAATCTTATTTTGGCTTGTCTCCGGTATTGTGCTGGTACCCTTTCCCGCTCTGACCTCGATACCTCGGTATCGAGTCGATTCCTTTTTTGTAATTAAGTTTTCATTTTTCTTTGGGTGTCTTCGTGCCCTTTTTTCTTCACTGGCAGCCTGAAGGGTCTTCGACCTTGCTGGGGTTCTTTTCCTTCCATGACTACCAACGGGTTTAAAAAGTGCGATCGGTGTGGGAAGATCATGTCCCTCACCGATACGCATGACTGCTGCCTCCGGTGCCTCGGCCCAGACCACGTTCGGGCGATCTGTGGCCTGTGCAAAAAGATGTCCTCGAAGGCCTTGAGAAGCCGCCAGCAGCAACATGATTTAAAATTTTTCCTGATTCTCCCCCATTCCTCCGAGAACCAGGACCTCGTCTGAGGCCTCGACACCTCAGGAGGAGCACTCAAACCCGAGTATCGTCGGGGGTCCTCAGAGAGGGGGTCTCTCTTGGAACCGAAAAGAAGGAAGAAACCCTTGAAGGCGGCGTCTCTGGACGGCTCCGATCGGCCGGGCTCCTCCCGGGGCCGGATGTGGAGCCCCAAGATGTCGGAGAGGGAACGTTCAGTCAAGGTTCCTCGAAAGGACCCGGTCGCGGATTGGCCTAGGCAAGTACATACTGTCCTAGTCGAGGACTCCCCTCCGGGGGAACCGGCTTCAGGCCTGAGTGTGTCGTGCCCGAGCCGCAGTCTGCGGAGCCTCCGGGACTGGTGTCCAGGATGGCGGTCTTGTTGCGCAGTATCACTGCCTTCTTGGAACAGCAGCAGGCGCTGATGTCTGGCATGTCTGGTTCTTCCGCCCCGACCACCGGGCGTTCGACGTTGAAGACGTCCCCGGAGGCCAAGCTGATCCTTGAGGCCATGCGGGCCCAGGTGGATCCTCGGCCAAGGTTGCGCTCGGCCTCCTGCTTGTTGGGGCTGAGGTCATCTCTGGAAAGTCTGCTGGCATAGGGGTGGATGGCACTGGGGCCCTCGAGGCCCGAGGAGCTTCACGAGTCTTCCTCAGAGGCCTCTGCCTGGGAGACCGAGGACGAGGAGTCCCTGTACACCTGTCGTCATCGCGATGTCCCGTCTGATTCCCCGGTGTCTGAACCTCGGAGAAGGTTCCCACAGGAGGATATGGGTTTTTTTGGACTTCGTCCGGGATATGTACGAGGCTCCCCCTCAGGAGGCCCTCATGGTGCCCATTCCTCCTATCCTGGAACGACTTATGCTCCGCATGTGGGAGACGCTGGCAATCAGCAAATGGCTCGACTCGATGTACCGAGTCTCTCAGAGCCCTGGGTTTCAGAAGTCACAGCTGTTGCACAACTCCATGGTTGTGGCCCCGGCAGGTAGGCCCACACCTTGGATGCCCTCAGCAGGAAGTGTTACCAGAGCACGATGCTGAATTGTTGGATCCAGACCTACCAGCTTTACATGGGCATGTACCTGAGAGACCTGGTGAAGGAACTCACCGGGTTCTCGGATGGTCTCTCCGAGGAGCCTTTGCAGCGCTTCAAGGGCCTGTCAAAGCTGTCCGTGAATGCTCCAAGTTTATGTCTCGGGTAGCCTACGACGGGTTCAAGTCGGCGACTCGGGTAGCCATGGCGGGCATTGGTGCACGCTGCCAAACCTAGCTACAGTCGTCTGACCTCAAGCAATGGGTACAGGACAAGCTAGTCGATGTCCCATGTCAGAGGGAAAACCTCTTCGGCAAACCCATGCCCGAAAAGGCCGCCTAGCTGGAGACTGAGTTCATGACGAGGACTAGGCTATCTAAGAAGACCACTGCCCCTTCCCGAAAGAAGGGCTCGGGTAAAAAGCCCTTATACTCGAGGAAGTCCACTGCTTACTGAAACTACTCCCCTTACCAGGCCTCCCCGGCTCCCCAGCAAGGGCAGCAGGCCAAGGGACAGGGGCATGGCCAGCATAAGCAGAAGGCTCCCAAGCCCCAGGCTCCGGCTCCGGCTCAGCCTGGAGGGAGCTTTTGACTCCTGCAGCATGGCCCTTCTTCCAACCGGAGCTCAGCAGCCTACAGGAGGTTGCCTCACCTTTTATGCCCACAGGTGGGGAGCTATCACCACCAATTCCTGGGCATTACAGTTGATCAGGGAGGGTTACCTCCTCCATCTAAGCCAGGTGCCTCCACACTTCTTCTCAGGTGAGCCCATCAGGTCTCCCCTTCACCGGGACCTTCTTATGAAGGTCATTTTGATGACCAAGCAGTGGAACCAGTGCCCTACCACCTCAAGGGCAAGGGATTCTACTCCAGGTACTTCCTAGTGCCAAAGAGAACAGGGGGCCAAAGGCCCATCCTCGACATGCGCAACCTCAACAAAATCCTGGTGAGGGAGATGCTCTTCCTTGGAACATTGCTGTCTTACCCTCGTCATGGAGACTGGCTATTCTCCTTAGACCTAAAGGATGCCTACACTCACATCCTAATCCAGCCAATCCACAGTCAATACCTACTCTTTGTAGTGGGAGGCAATCATTTCCAATACAGGGTGCTTCCCTTCGGCCTAGCCTCGGCTTCCAGGGTATTCACAAAGTGCCTGGCAGTGGTCGCCACCTTCCTCAGGCTTCAAGAGATCTTTGTCTTTCCCTATCTCGATGACTGGCTCATCAGGGACACTACAGCCCCCAAAGTGCAGCAAGCCAGGATAGGCACCACCCAGGTCCTGCAAAACTTGGGCTTCATTATCAACTACCTCAAGTCGAACCTTTGCCCGTCACAGGAGCTGGAATTCATTGGGACAAGGATCGACACCCTTCAGTCAAAGGCCTTCCTGCCCAGAGGCAGGCTCATGGTGCTAGCCAAAGATATACAGCATGGTCCCTCAGGATCAGCATACTACGGCCACTGAGGCCAGTCGCATGACACGAAGATCACTATGCCAGAATGAGCTTCGATCCGATGGAGAACCTTCCCAAGCAGGACACAAGGAGGAAACATGCACAACAGGGGAGCGGAAGGCCAGGACTGAACTAACACATCCAAGCCCCAAGGTCCATGCGCCTTCCGCTGACTGACAAAGGCCTGTGTCTTGGCGTTCTGTGCCGAAAGCATGAGATCCACTGTGGGCAACCCCCAGGTGCGAACTATTTGTGGAAATGCCCAGGAGGCTAGTTCCCAATTGTCGGGATCTACAATGTGACAGCTGATGGAAACTGCTTGTACGCTGTCCATCCCCACAATGTACTGTGCCGACTTGTCGATGACACTCCATCCAGGGGAGGAGAAGAGCCATCTCCCTGGCCATTCCCGGACCGTTTGTTCTGCGCTGTCGGTTTAAATAGGACACCGTCATAGCATTGTCGGAAATAAAGTAGACTGCCTGGGATCGGAGAGGCAGGAAGTGCAGAAAGGCAAGGCGGACCGCCCGGGCTTTTAAGCAGTTGATCGTCAATCATGCCTCCTCAGGCGACCAGGTCCTCTGAGCCATATGGGACTGACAAAGTGATCCGCCACTGAAGAGACTGGCGTGAGTGTTTACTAGAATCCAGCAAACAGCCTGCAAGAGAATGCCCCAAAGCTGATGGGCCACTGAATGCCACCATAGAAGACTGCATCACGTAGCATAAGGGGGGAGAGGCGACAGTCATAGACCACGGAAACCAGGGACAGCGGGATGGACAGGAGTGTTGAAAGCTCCGGCAGGAGTGTTGAAGGCTCCGCATGTAGGCTCTGGTCCATGGGATAAATGATGATGGCCACCATGGACCTTAGGGTCTGAAGATAGTCACACACGCGTGTGTAGCTCTGTAGGAGAAAGAGTTGAAGGTGTGCAGAGTGCTTGAGAAAATGTTCTTGTGTCAGGGATACCTTGCCCAGCCAGTTATTGACTAGTGCTCCGAGAAACTCCACAGTTTGGGGTGGCCAGAGGCAACCCTTGGAATAATTGACCACTCAACCGAGGCTCTCTGAGAAGGTGACCAGCCAGGAGACCGTCTGACTGGCTTCCGACATGGAACTTGTGTGAATGAGCCAGTCGTCCAAGCATGGGAGGACTTGAATGCGCTGTCTGCGAAAGGCTGCTGTGGCCACCACAATGACTTTGCAGTCATCAGGCCAAATGGTAGAACGCAAAACTGAAAATGCTGCCCGATCGTGGCAAAGCACAGAAAACGCCAGTGATCCTCCCGGAGAAGAATATGTAAATATGCTTCTGCTAGGCTGGACGAGGCAAGGAATTATCCTATAAGGGCTGCTTGAATTATTGGACATATCATTTTCATGTGAAAAACCGGTACATGAAGGGCCCAATGGACCTCCTTGAGACCCAGACTCTGCTGAAAAGACCCCTCCTTATTGGATACCACAAAGTAAATGGAATAACGAGCAGAGTCCCTCTTTGCGAGTTGGACTGGTCAAATTGCTCAAAGAAATTGCAGACGTTGGAGGGTGGATTGTATGGCTGCCCTCTTTTGGGACGCTCAGCTGGGTGAAACTAGGAAGGCTTATTGGATGGGATAGCCTTGGCTGACGATGTTAAGGACCCATTGATCAAAGGCCATGTGGGCTGTGATAAGGAAGCTTATCATAGCTCAGGAAGGAGCTATAGAAAAGGTGAAGTGACTCTGAACAAGCAACCTGTCAGTTCTGGTAGAAATAAGAAAACAGAATTTTCCCATAAAAGACTACCAGTCCCAGAATGCACCAGGTTTCCAACAGCCATTAGAGGAGCTGAAGTGGGGAAACGTGTGTTCAAGCAGGAGGGCTATGAGGTAATCCCTAAGCACTCATCTCAAAGGGCAGGGCCTGATTCAGCACAGCTGCGCTGTGTTAGGGAGGAGCACTCATCTAAGCAGAATAAAGGTAGAGTTTATTCTACAGAGAATCAGCTTGAGTTTGATCATCTTCATTATCAGGAGGATCATCAGAAGCAGAAGCCAAACCGGACGGACAGAGAGGGAAAGAAACCCTTTGGAAGAAAGAGGAGAAAAGCCTTTGAGAGGTCTGGAAGAGTCCAGAGCAGTACGTATAGTGGGAGGCATTCCAAGGGCCAGCATACACCATTGGACTGGGGAAAGCCAGAGGAATGGTGCTGCAGAGCTAGGAATCTCCAGACGGTACCTGTGCGGGAGACGGCTGCACGTGGAAGGGACCTTAAGACCCGTGCCAGAAGGTATGTGAAGAGAGATCCAGTGTCCAGGGATCTGGATTGGAAGGCCGGACATAAGAACTGGACTACATACTGGCCAGGCTATATAGAGAGGAACTCTAACAGCAATGGAAGCTCAGGTATGAACACTGATCTATGCCCTAGCTATAACCTTGAAAGATAGCAGGGAAACAAGTATTCTCCTGAAAGTGCTCCATTGGGAGATTCATCTGTGCCAATCCATGATATTGAACCCATGCTTGTTGAAGAAGAGGGGGTGATAGCAGATGAAGAATCTGTTTACATGGACTGCTCTCTGTCTAAACTCCTTTGGTAATTTTCTGTTATAAAGTACAGCAACCATCACAAAGAAATACAAACTTGTTCTTTAATCTACTCAGAAAAGCTCCTGAGTAAGATTTTTAGCCACGCAGTAGAAAGCAAGCCAGCTAAGGGGTTTCAGCTGGATAACTGCTAGCAATTGAGCCTTACCTAATTGCTTGTGAGCTCTGTGAGAATCACTTTTGAATTTATGTGGGAAGAATATAAGAAGTTAACCTGAAAAGAACAGTTTTTCTCTTCTTTGTGGCTTTTGGTTTGTTGTTTGATACATGCTAAGAAAATATTAGCTAAGCCTACAGAAAAGACCAGTTTGTTATCAACCAGGTCTTATTTCTTTTGCTTTGATTGCCTGATAAGTTAAAATGTTGTTTTCCTGATTTTGTTTTTTCAAGTTTAACACTGAAAGCAAGTAACCTGATTTATGTGCTACCAAGCATATCTGTGTTGGGAGAAATAACCCCATAAATAAATATCTTATTGGCTTTACCCAAAAGCACAACTAATTATTGTGAGCAGCTGTGTCTGGTGTGAATGAACTGCATTGCCCACAATCCCTTGCAAATCATATAGATATATGCACTTGCCAAGACTGTGAAGATTCTCACCCAGGCAGCCGTCTGACAGGGCTCACTGCTGAGAAAAGGCATCCGCCCTCCTCGTATTGGCGGTGACGTAGGCATCCCGTCCTTTCCTGACTCCCCGAAGGACTGTGACCTTTGACCGGTATGAGGTCACAGCAAAGGCCTTTCCGTGGCATGTAAAGAACCGTGGCTTGACTTCCCCCAGGTCCTTGACAAGCTTGTCAAGGTCTTCACCAAGGAGCCACTTGCCTTGGAAGAGGAGCTTAGAGAGGCACGCCTTAAAGGCTGGATCAGCCAACCATTGACAAAGCTAGAGCAATGCAGGAGGGCATAGGCCGCCAGACCTCTACAAACTGATGCCTGCGTGGAGTTTCCTATCCTAATGATCCGAAAGGGCCACACCCCCTTCAACCGGAATAGCGATGTGCTTAGTGACGGCAGTCACCAGAGCAGCCATCTTTGGATATGCAAAGCACCTGTCCAGATCCGCTGGAGACCAAAGATAGCGCTGTCCCTAAGGTAGTGCTGTCCCAGATGGCGAGTGTTGGGGTTTTCCTGGGCTTCCCCTGAGATTATTTGGGGGGTTTCCCAGTTTGTATTATGGCTGCAATGTCCGCCCCAACATTCAACAGGACCTACCTTAAACAAATTGCTCGTGCCACCGTAAGAGCATGGAAAAGTATTTATTTATCTTGCCAGGTCTGTAACATCACAAGCTTTACTTTTGATTTATAAGGTACAAATTTCAATATCAATCCATAGCATCAATACATCTATAACAAGCAAAGCACCTGACTTAAAAAAGGTCCTGGAGACAGAGATAGCCTTACTCCAATGAGATCAGCTAATTTCTGTCTACTCGTTAGAATTTCTTCTCCATATTTATATTCATTTTCAGGCTCAAATTGCTGATAAATAGATTTCCTTTCTGTTTCTTATTCTCCATTATCTTAAGCAAATCTGCTTCCCAATCTTTTTACCTCTGTTTTCTCTGTAGCATCCTGTCTCTCCATTCTCACTCGCCTTGTGCTAGTCATGTTTCCTGCAGATAAACTGTAGATACTGATGTTCATCTTCCTTGTTTATGTTCCCTTTTGTTCATTCAAGAGGCCCAGGTGACAGCTTTTCATTAGCTGTATAGCGTTCAGAGCCTCTCATTGTGTCAGCTCTCTGGGACAGGATATTAGCTCATTTCATTGCTCAATCTTGCTGATTTTGCAGTTTCAGTGTGAAAAAGTCAGAGCAAGCTGTTTCTTAGGCCTGAGCTATAGACGTTAGCAGAAGATGGATTCAACCTGTAACAAAGGTACCTGAAGTGGGATTCATTTTTTCCCTTCATTCCCCTCTTGAATCCCACTTCAGGTCCCCTCTGTTGTCCCCATAGTGTGCCCTTCTACACTCGGTCATCCAGAACCTCCAGTGACACTCACTGAAGAGATGGAGACATGATGAGACCAAGTTGCCACATGAGATCTGAATCCTATTAATTCCATAGCTAACATAGGGAACTTGAAAAGAGAGGAAATCCATATAGAGTTACTTGTTACCTGAATATTGGACCGCTACCAAATGGAGCCCCTCTGGAATAAGAGGATGGGCATCAGACAGGTTACCATTTATATTAGTAACCCTAGGTCTACGAGCTAGGGAAGTATATTCACTGACCTGATTTTGGGAAGTAAGAATTAGAGTTGTGGTAGACACCTTAGTCAAACACCTTCTACAGAAAGCTACAATAAATGAAAAAACACAGCAGCTGACTGATAAGGCAATGAGCAGACCAAACAAGGTTACAAGTAAGCCACATAGGCCAGAGCCTAGGCCTGTAAACCAAGAAGCAGCAACATTCCACCATGTTCCAACCTGAATCCCACCCTTGAAATCATCCAGATGTAATTCTGACAAGTGTCTAATTCTGTCCATTGCATTAAGTACAAAAGTTGTATGGTTTGCTATAAGTGCAACAATTTGTTTCATTAATGAATTTACATGCCCCTCCCTCAACTGCTAACAATAGATTTAAAGCTCGTCTATTTTGCAGAGTCATTTGATTGTTTTGCTCAAGGGATTTGGCTAGGAGAGTAATGGAATCAGTGACAGAACGCATTTGGACATGAAGCAAACATTGCAACCTACGTACAGCCATACCTAGTTCAGCAGTAATTGCAGGGGTCTGAAATATAGGAATCCAAGAGGTATAGCTCAGAGCATCAAGCCGTGTTTTTGTCGGATATGTGGAATTCATATATTCATAAGAGGCCATGAGAGCAGCATCTTCAGATTTATCATATCAGGTGGAGGTGTCTCTTTTGTGTCTGTGGGCGTTTGTGTGATAGTGGCTGACATTGAGAGGGATTAACACTGAATAGGCCTCAGCCCTAACCAGAGCACAAGAAAGATGATTCAGGCCTATAGCCTGATACAGGAAATCCTGACAATACCAATAATGGCCTGCAAGAGCCGGGAATTAAGTATTTTTGCTCCTGGTCCAGTTCATTTTGTGTCCCCATGCAATTGAAGTATGCCTTATGATTGATTGATCATTATGGGGAAAATAACAGAAGGAATAAGGGGTACCAGTTCTGCGTCTAGGTGTCTGGACTGCTGAACCATTTTTCTAAATAGGAACCACTGTGTATGTGTTGTGCCAATAAGCAGAGGTAATATTCAAAGATGCATTAGTGATAACAAACCAGTGGTCCAAGCTATAAGGAGCCGAAAAGTTATAAGGAATTATGGAAATAGGGGAAACAGTAAATCACTGTTGTGCAGGATGATAGGTGATATTACACTTCAGTGAAGGGTGTGAGTTAGAATGGACTAGTCCCCCTTACCAATACAATATTGATATATCAAATGAGAAGGGGCATAGACTTGGACTGGGACCGGGTCAGATAAATTGAAATGCTCCTAAGTATGGGAGCAGCTAGAGGGGGCCCAGCATGGCATAGTGTAGTATTCGGTAGGGTCCTGGCAAGCCAAGTTCCCCGAGTACTCCACTGGTTGCACTGGTACTATATTGACTGGTGCATACCCAACTCCCTTTGGCAGTGGGGTGCATATAATACAGTCCGAGATATTCATTAATTGGACAACCTCAAGAACTGTGGATTTCCATAGATTAGGTCCTGGTGTGGACCTTCGGGATCTGGTGTGGACCTTCGGGATCGTAAGGGACTACCCTGGGAAATATTAAAGGAACAATTGAAAGAACTATTCAGTTTCTATGTAGAGAGATTCAGAGGAGCAGGTTGAGGAATATATAAGTATGGAAGAAAAAGAACTAGAAGTGATCCTACCAATGCTCCAAAAAGAATTGCCCATACCATGAAAGGGGAGTGATTCAATGGGGACTGGTGGGCCTTATGCATTATAAAAGCAATCTAAAAAGCAGCAATACTAAGCAAAGTACAACAAATATGATTACTAACAGAATGAAAATTACAGGAGGTGAATCTAACACAGAGGGACTAACAGGAGATAAATAGGCTTCAGATGGTATACACATTAATCAGTTATATTAATATCTTAAACAGGCACTAGGTAAATGTCTTTATAGTGGGTCCAAGTGGAGCTTTTTCCAGGTCTCTCGGAGAAGTGTCCGTCACAAATGATATCACTGTTCTGTACCTACAGCTTGTTGAACACTACTGATGGTAGGGGCTGGAAAAATATCTTTGCTGTGTATCCATGAAGTGCTGTTATCAAGCTGAACAGCGGTTGGAGTTACAGCTATAACAGTGTGTGGTCCAGAGTAGATAGGATGGTACCACTTGTCCCTCACCTGGATCCGGCGGTAGACAAGATCACACAATTCAAAAGCATATGGAACTAACGTTGTTGGTGGTATGCGGGAAGCCAACTTCTGTTGAATCAAGGATACACTGGTCTGAAGTCCTGTAAGATAAGCAGAAAACAAGTTGGGCAAATTTTGGGTACCTGACTTCATAACTGGGCACATACTCCTTTCTTCCAGTTATGATTTCATGAGGAGTTAGACCTAAGCGCTTGATAGGATTATTCCTCAATAGATACAGACAAAGAGGTAATGCTTGCAGCCAGGTCTGGCCACTCCCAATCATTAACTTTCTTAACTGTGTTTTAATAAGACTATTGCACCTTTCTACAAGGCCATTTGAGGTTGGAGAATAGACAGCAACATAGCGCCATCTAATGGCCAATTTTTCAGAAAATTCTTTGACTAATTGATTTTTAAAATGGGACCCATTACACAGGTACACTACCAAAAAACTGCCTCCAGTTTTGCAACTGATTCCTATAGATTTTGGGGTGCTGAATCCAGGAAAAATAGCCAAAATGTTCCATCACATCACGTTTTCTTGCAAAATTAGATTTCTTACCCATATAAGGAATGTTCACATAATTTCTTTTTAGCCGACTGCAGTTTATTTTCTTGGTCCAAAATAGAGGTTGTAATGGTTAACTAACTAGAAACACTCCCTCATGATATTTTAGAGTGTTTTGTATTCATTTTATACATTAACAGGACAATTGGGAGGCGGGGGGCTAAATCCAGTACTCGTGCTGGCGCATGTTCTTTCCTGTTCGCCTCGCCTCGTTCGCGAGCTCGCTCAAACACGGTGGTTGCGACATGAACGTTCCTGTCAAATTTCAGTTTCTTGCAAGTTCATTATTACCTTTTGTTTGCTCAGTCGTAATCCAGCTTTATTCCGAAGTGGTTCACTACAGTTGTACTTTGCAGTGCTGTGTATTTGTGATGGCTCACAGAGCCAGAGGTTGCGTCAACTCTCCGGACAGTTTTTGTTTTATTTGTGGGGAATATACCGTGAAAAAGCGGCAGAGGAACATTTCTGCATTTATTAAAAAAGTATATTTCGCCTATTTCGGTTTGAAGTTAGGCGATCAAGACAAACTGTGGGCTCCTCACAAAGTGTGCAAGACATGTGAGGAAGATCTACGCTTATGGATGAAAGGTAAAAAACAAGCATTTCGTTTCGGAATACCTATGATGTGGCGTGAACAAAGAGACCACAGCAGTGACTGCTATTTTTGCTCTTGCATTGTGAAGGGATACAACTTAAAAAATAAGAACGTAATAAGTTACCCCAACCTTCCCTCAGCAATTAGGCCTATGCCTCATAGCAACGAAGTACCTGTGCCTGAACCACCAAAATCTTTGGATCATATTTGTGTGGACGGTTCTGATCATGATGAGACTCATCAGATGGCTTTTCCCGATGAGTCCAGTACTTCCAAGTTTGAAACTGAACCAGATCCGAAACCTGAACTTTTCTCTCAAGTTGAATTGAATGATTTAGTCCGGGATTTAGGACTCCCAAAAGATGCTGCCCAACTGCTAGGTTCTCGGCTTAAACAGAAAAATCTATTGTCACCAGGAACAACTTTTTATTGGTACCGCAACCGCGAGACACAATTTTTGAAGTATTTCAGCAAAGAGGAAGATTTGGTATTTTGCAACGATATATACGGAGTGATGGAAAAGTTTAAACTCAAGTATGATCCTGCTGAATGGCGGCTGTTCATTGATTCGTCAAAAGACAGCATAAAAGGTGTTCTTCTTCATAATGGCAACACATTCGCTTCAGTTCCTATTGCTCACTCTGTTATTCTCCAAGAAAAATACGAGAATTTGGCCCTGATTCTTCAGAAGATTCGTTATGATGAGCATAAGTGGATGATTTGTGGAGACTTTAAAATTCTATCCATGCTATTAGGGCAGCAATCCGGTTTCACCAAATATCCCTGCTTCCTTTGCTTGTGGGATAGCCGGGCCCGCGACCTACACTGGGGGAAAAAAGACTGGCCAATTCGGGAGTATTTGAGACCCGGTGAGAAAAATGTTCTTCATGAGAGCTTGGTACCTCGTGATAAAATTCTATTACCACCTCTCCACATTAAGTTGGGTCTCATTAAGCAATTCATCAAGTCCCTTCCAAAAGATGGTGAGTGCTTTCGGTACCTTTGCTCAAAGTTTCCCCGACTTTCTGAAGCAAAGCTAAAGGAAGGAGTGTTTGTTGGCCCTGATATAAGGAAACTCATTTCAGATGGAGCATTCGCTGAAATGATGTCTGAGAAGGAAAAAGAAGCCTGGGATTCCTTCAAGGATGTTGTTCTCAAATTCTTGGGGAACAGGCAGGATGAGAACTATAAGGATATTGTTGCCAGGATGCTCAATGCCTTCAAAGAACAAGGCTGTAACATGAGCCTGAAAGTCCATTTCTTGTACTCCCATGTGAACTACTTTCCCGAAAACTTGGGGGCGTACAGTGAAGAACAAGGTGAAAGGTTTCACCAGGACATCAAGGACGCAGAGAGAAGGTACCAAGGAAGATGGAACACCACTATGATGGCTGATTTCTGCTGGTTGCTGCTGCGGGAAACCCCAGATGAAAAATACGCCAAGCAGCGCACCAAGAGAAGCATTCGGGGGAAGAAGAAACGGGCCCACCAGGAGATTGACTGACCCAAGAATGACTTTAAAATCTAAACTGTGTTGACAAATATCGTGTTTTTACTAAACTTTGAAATAAAAATTTGCTAGTTATTACCACAGTGTCGGATCTCATTTATTAGAATTTTATTTTCACACCATCGGGTGTTTGTCTTCATGTATTGCAATGGTGCGGTTTGCGATTTCTATTCTTACATACATACCTGTACAACATTTTTTGCACATTTCTTTGCTTTGCTTTGTGTCTAACCTCGCTCTTATATGCTCAATGTTTGTGCACATGTATGTGGCTGTTTTAAGTGCAGGCAATTTTGCTACCATCACAGTGTGTTTTGTTGACATTACTCTATTCTTATGTGCTGCCTTGTTACAATTTTCTTTATTCTTATTTGAATAACTACTAAACAATTAGTATAAAGAATTCATCCAAGAAACTTTTATCTCGATCGCACTCAATCTGAAACGTTCACCTCAAACTGCTAACCCAATGTAGCAAAAAATCTGTACGTGATGGAGCAAATTGGTTACCAGATTTGGATTCAGCGCACCAAAAAACGTAAAAATCAATCGAAACATTAGAGGCAGTTTAAAAAAATTTTTTTTTAGTGTACCTGTGAACTATCTGATAAGATTTGGGCAGGGATCCCACACGGGGAATTATATGTTCCATTAATACTTTTAGGACTTCAGCAGCAGTTTCTTTCTTACATGGAAATGCTTCAACCCATTGTGAGTAAGGACAAACCAGAACCAATAGGTACTGTCTGCCTTGACATTTCACCTGCATATCAGTGAAATCAATGTGCCAATGCAGAAAAGGTCCTTGTGGTCTTGGTATTGCACCCCCACTTGGTTTAAGACATGCATGGGGAGTGCTAGTGATACAGGTGTGGCAGCCACTAACTACTGCCTGAACCAACTTACGCATCAGGACACCACAATGTATCCCCAAGATGAGAGACAATGGCTGTCACACTGCAGTGATCTGCATAATGCAGCATAGTTGACAGATTTATCAAAGCAGCAGAGGAAACACACATCTTCCCCAAAGGGTGCATCCATACTTTGTGGGTCTTAGTATATCCAGTATTTACCCATTGCTGTAATTCATTCTGTAACACATTTTCTTGTAAATCTTCAAGTTTTCAAAAGTCATGCTGGCTACTCTGCTGACGGGTTACTACCATAGTCTCAGGGACTTCAGGATAAGTGGTTTCTTGTGCTAGGCTGTCAGCTATTGAGTTTCCGTACGGCTTCCATGTCTTAACTTCCTGATGTGCTGCAACCCACTCACATGCTGTCAAATAGCCCTGCTCTGCTCTTTCTCTGAGCATTTCAAACACTTCCATTAGGATCTCAGCTTGTTGGAGAGGCTGGTCTTTAGCTGACAAATATCCCCTCTTGGCCCAAATGGTACTATATATGTGTACTGAGCTGCTTACAAACTGAGAATTGATGCAAATTACTAGATGTTTATTTTCATTTTCTCTCAGGACTTGTGTTAGTGCTGCAATTTCTGCACTCTGTGCGCTGTATCCTAGGGGCATCTCATATTATGTTATGGAAGTAACTGCTCCCTGTGGGGTTACTCTACAGATAGCAAATCCTGCTCTGCCTTCTCTCTGGGATCCATTTATGAACCAACATTCAGCCTCTTGAGGCACATCTGAATGTGGCTCTATCCTTAACGTGGGTCTGACATCTCCTACTTGCTGCAGGCAGTCATTAGGGTGATTGTAGATACCTGGAGATCCTGTAAATCCCTAAAAGGATTCTGCTTTGGTACCAACTGGTGTCTAATATGGCTGTGTAGCAGCACAGCTACACACTTACCTATCCTGGAGGGGAAGAAATGAATGGTACTGGACTTTAAAAGCACATGCAGTGTGTGGTCAGCATATAAGTTTACCTGTAAGGGAGTCATATAACAATACAATTTTTCAATTGCGGCACTGGCGGCCACTACTCCCTGTTCACAGTTTGTGAATCCTTGCTCTACTAGAGAAAAAGATCCTGACAAATGTCCCACTACTTTACCATCTCCTTGCGTGGCAACTGCTACCCAGGCAGTGGGGCTGTGAAACACATAGACATCCACTGGGAGGCTGTGATCAGGTAAATAAAGTGATGGCAAATCATTCAGATCCTTCAATAATGTTTGCAAACATAACCTTTCTTCCTCACTGAGAGTTATAGGCTGGGGCCCTTTCGGGTTCCCTTTCAAATGTCTCCTGAATGTCTGAGTCCTCACACTAGATCCTGGCACCCAGAGACGGCTATAGTTTAACAATCCCAAGTGTGCCCGTAACTCTTTCACAGTGCGAGGTTCAGTAACCTTGAGCACAGCTTCCTGAAATATGGGTCCTAATAGTTTTTCCTTTTCTCTGAGTGTCATTCCAAGGAATGTCACCTGTAATTGACAGTACTGAAGTTTCTCCCTGTTTACTCTGTAACCACCCTTAGCCAATAACACTAACAATTCTCGGGTATATTGTTTACACAATTCCTCAGTGTCTACTGTCAAAAGTAAATCATCTACATACTGGACAAGCGAAACAGAGCCAGGCAGCTGGCGTTTGAAAGGAGCTAGATCTTTGTCTAAATGTTGAGTGAAAATTGAGGGACTATCTGTGTATCCCTGAGGTAATCTAGTCCACTGAAAATGTTGTCCATTATATTGAAATGCCAGCAATGGCTTACTATCGGGATGGACCGGGACCTCAAAAAATGCATTTGATAAATCTAAGACAGTACTATACAGTCAAACCTCGGTTTTCATGATTAATCCGTTCTAAGAAGTCTGACTAAAACCGAAACGTACGAAAACCGAAGCAATATTTCCCATAGGAAATAATGTAAATTCAATTAATCCGTTCCAGACACCCAAAACTATTCACAAAAAATACATTTTATAGAGAGTCAATCCCACTTCTGGCCACAAGATGGTGCTCCAGAGGTATTTTTGGCAGACAAATTGTTTAAACTGCCTTCCTCTCTGTGCAATCCTTGCATCTCTGGCTCGAGGATGTTGCTCACCTGACTTTCGCATCTCAACACGCGATCGGTGAGTCCGGGGGGGTAGTGCTGCCGGGACTGGGCAGGCAGTGTATGCAGACCAGCGCGAAGGTGTATGTACACTATTGCAGTACTTTTGGTTTTCAGATCTGGCACACGCGATTGGTGAGTCCGGGGGGGGGGGGGGGGGGGTAGTGCTGCCGGGACTGGGCAGGCAGTGTATGCAGACCAGCGTGTATTGCAGTACGAAAACCGAGGCGATAGACGAAAACCGAGACAAGATTTCAGTCTGAAAAGACGTCGAAAACCGAAACCGACGAAAACCGGGGCCAACGAAAACCGAGGTTTGACTGTATTTCCTTGGTGGGTTTTGCTGTAACAATGTAGCTTGGTTAGCTACAAGAGGGAACTCTGCCTCCACCACTGAATTAAGACCTCTCAAATCATTGACCATTCTCCACTTACCATTGATCTTTTTAATAGGAAACAGGGGTGTATTAAATTGAGACGTGCTGGGTTCTATAATACCATTTTGCAATAACATATCAATCTCCTCACTTGCTCCTACTACAGCTTCTGGCTGTAGTGGATATTGAGCAACTTTTGGACCCTGACAATTTTCTTTTAATGTAATTCGGACAGGTGATACAGACATTATTAGGCCAAAAGGGTTTTCTGGGGTAGCCCAAACTTCAGGTGGGATATTAGCAAAATTTGGCTGACTCTCTATCTGCAGGAGCAAAACAGATGGTGTGCTGATAAAGGTCATCTGTACCTCAAAGGCGGATAGTAGATCTCGTCCCATCAAATTAACTGGACAGTGTGGGGCATACAATAGGGGTTTACAAATATGTTGCCCCATGAGTTCTACCTCGATGGGTACTGTCATTTTGGTAGCAATTGGGTCTCCATTAAACCCTGTTGTCACAGTAATTTGATGAGAGAGGTTTACGCCTGGGGGTAGGGAATTCAGTACTGATGTTGTGGCTTCGGAATCCAACAACATCTGCACTTTATACCAGGGGTCTCAAACACGCGGCCCGCGAGAGCATCTTGTGCGGCCCGCGAAGTACCGGCGAGTAAAAAAAAAAAAAATTCCAAACTTGCCGCCGCAGTATTAAGCGTCCCGCGGGCCCCTCTGCCTGGTCCTCTCCTCCCTGCAGTATCAGCTCCAAAAGCGGCGGCTTTCAGAGCCGCGAAGAGAGAGAGTTTCTCTCGCGCGGTTCTGAAGAGCAGCGCGAGAGTCTTCAGAACCGCGCGAGAGAAACTCTCTCTCTCTTCGCGGCTCTGAAAGCCGCTGCTTTTGGAGCTGAATGCTGCAGGGAGGAGAGGACCAGGCAGAGGGGCCCGCGGGACGCTTAATACTGCAGCAGCAGCAAATATACATTTTTTTTTTCATCTAATTTGGCTGATGGTGGGAGGGGGGGTTAGGACTGGTAATGGGGGGGGGGCTAGGACGGGTAATGGGGGGGGCTAGGACTGGTAATGGCCTATGAGGGGGGTAACTGAAAATGGGGTGATGGGGGTAACACTGAAAATGGGGTGATGGGGGGGGGTTAGGACTGGTAATGGCCTATGAGGGGGTAACTGAAAATGGGGTGATGGGGGTAACACTGAAAATGGGGTGATGGGGGGTTAGTACTAGTAATGGCCTATGAGGGGGTAACTGAAAATGGGGTGATGGGGGTAACACTGAAAATGAGGTGATGAGGGGGGGGGTTAGGACTGGTAATGGGCTATGAGGGGTAAGACTGGAAGTGGGCTATGGGGGGTTAGGACTGGTAATCGGCTATGGGGGGGCTAGGACTGATAATAGGCTGGGGGGTCTGCTAGGACTGGAAATGGGCTGAGTGGAAGGGGGGCTTGAACTGCAAATGGCTGATGGGGAGGGGGGCTTGGAATGGAAATGGGCTGTGAGGGGAGGGAGCTAGCACTGGAAATGGGCTGATGGGGGGGAGCTACGATTGGAAATGGGCTGATGGGCTAGGACTGAAAATGGGCTGATGCAGTGACTAGAAGGGAGGGGGTGCTGTGTGGGACTGGAACTAGAGAGCTGATGTTGGGGGAGGATTAGAATGGGATGGAGCTGGGAGAGTGAAATGGAGAGGGGAAAATATTTTGTGTGGGAGGGAAGACAAATCTACAATTGGCCAGGTAAGTGGGGATTGAGGATGGAGGGGTAAAATTTGAGTGGATGAAAATAGGAATGAGGAAAGAGCAAAAGGAGAAAGATTAATATGTTAAAGCAGATGTAGAGGGAGAATGGAGAAAGCTAGAAGAGAGAAGGACAAATGGACAGCAGACGATGGAGAGTTAGCAGAAGGCACGAAGAAACCAGAAGAAAGTGGCTGGAACTGAAAAAAAATGCACAAAAGGTAGAAAAATATCTTTATTTTGAATTTATTAACTGGAATATGTCAGTTCTGGGAAATGTGCATCAATAACGTCTGCGCTTTGTTTAGTACAAGAGAAAATTAATTTATAGTTTTATTTCTACAGTGTTGTTGTACATTCCAAGTTTGGCTTTTGGGGGTCCCAGTTTAAATTGTCTTGTTTCTAAATTTTGATTCCTTGTTTGGTGATGGTGTATTCTGCATGTGTAACTGAGCTGAGGTATTCTGTTTATGTAATTCCTATTTGACATTGCTACTTGTTCTCTGTCCCCAGTAGGTCATGTATTGTTATTCTCTGAAATGTATTGATTTAATATTTGCAGTGTTGCCTTTTGATAGGTAGGGTATGGTGCTTTGTGAGTCCTGGTAGTGCTGTTAGGATATGGCGGGTTTGCTATGGGTTCTAAATGGGCAGTGTTTGTTTGTAGTAGTTCCTAATGTGCCTGGCGGTTGCCACTGGATTATAGTAATGTAGAAATCTTTGTCTTTCTTTATTCATGCACTCATTAAGAGGCATGTTTACTAAAAGTTAGGGTATGGTAACATTATGCAAATATTTATGCAAATGAGGTCCCTTATGCAAATGAGGTCCCACGTCTCATGCGGCCCCCGGGTTATTTTACAAGTCCTCATTTGGCCCTCAAAGCAATTTGAGTTTGAGACCCCTGCTTTATACCCATTTAGACTGACTTCAATTATCGGCTCACGCTCATTGAGCATGGCCCACATCACCATAGAGAGTCATTGTGGTCCCCCTTGAGGAGGCTGCCACTGGGGAAACCAGCTCTGAGGACCCTGATAGGCATTGGGTGGCCCTTGTGGTTTTGCTGATCCTCAGGCTGGAGGGCTTCAGCATTCACACTGAAGATGTCCCCTTCTGCCACAGTTCCAGCAACTAAGGGCGCTTCTCTGAAAACACTGTGACTGAGGTGGTCCTGTCCATCCCCCTTTCCAAGTACCCCCACTGTTTGGTCCTGTCTGGTTCCAAGCCTGAGCATATAAACCAAAATTCTCTCAAGGGTCTTTTTCTTCAATGTCATACTGTTCTAAATCTCTAATAATTTCATTTTTCTGTTTTATAACGGCCCTAAGTTTTTGCTTTTCTGCCTCATGCTGCTTTTCTGTTTTATTTGAGCCTTCTTTTTCTTTTTCCTTCTCATCGTCCTTTTCCTTGTCCTTCTCTTTAACCTTACTTTTATCAAGATCTTCCTGCAACTCTCTCAGTTGTAATGCCATTAATTTTGTCTGCAAACTTTTCATATCCTTCTCAGGTTTTATCTGTTCTTCTTCAGCTAATTTTACAAAATGGTGCATATGTGACTGCTGTCTTGCCCAGGACTCATCTTCTAACCCCACAATAGTGTCAAGTCTTGATTGAACTGATTTAGGCAAAGTATTGCTAAGTGTTTGGAAAAATAGGGGCAGGAAACCTGGGTCAGAATAAGCCATCCCAGTCTGGGTTTCCCACAAATCTTGAAATCGGGCAATATATGCACTAATATCTTCTCCTATCTTAAAACGCATTTTCAGTAGTGGCCCTAAATTCTTCAGGGTGGGGTATATTTCTTTTATAGAATTCCAAACTCTGGGTCGGTGCTCATTAAACTCAGACCCATCATATTGTGTCTCTGCTACAGTAACTTGGGGTAAATTAGCTCTGGCAAAAACTTGATTTGTTGCATGAGTTCCCAGGAGCTTTGCTAATCGTGCTTTAATATCCCCTAGCCCTAAAGTATACCCTGCCGTAACCCGCTCAAATTTTTGAATCCAGGAAGCCCCACCCCTCTACTAAGAGGAGGTAAGGCACTAGCTATATTATCCATATCAGTAAAATTCCAAGGGACATATCGAATAGTTCCTCCTCTTGAATGCAAGAGGGGCAAGCACAGTTTTTCTTCATATTTTTCCCATATTTCTAATCCTGTCTTCATGTAATCTAAATCCCATTGTGGGTCTCCCGCTCCCCCATGAATGCAAAGTCTAGCAGTATTCAAATGTGCAGTGTCAAGTGCTCCCTCAGGAGGCCATTGCAACATTTGCGGCTGGTTCTCTAACGTCCAGCCATACATATTGTCATTTCATCGGTCGATGAAGTAACGATTTCCCTCACCCTCAGCTACTGTTTCCTTAGGCATTTAGTGAGGTTTGTCAGATGGCTGCCTAGGGTGAGAACTTACACAATCTTGACGATGCATATATTCATATGATTCTTGCAAGGTATTGTGGGTAATGTAGTTCTTTCACTCCCAAACACAGCTGAAGACAATAATTGAGTTGTGAAACCAGTGGTACGGCCAATAAAATACTTCTTTTATTGATGGGGTTTAATTCACCCAGCACAAATATGCTTGGTAGCAATATAAATGAGGTTACTTGCTTGCAGTGTTTAAATGGATAACATAAAGTCACAAAGCAAATCAGAAAACAACCTTCAACTTGTCAGGCAATTAGCTAATGTTTTCTTAGCAAATAATTGCCAAATAAAAAGGCACAAAGAAATGAATAAACTTTGCTTGTTAGGTTAACTTCTGCTTATTTTCCACGCAGATCCCAGCAGTGATTCTCCCTTGCTCACACACACAATCAGGTGCAGCTTTAATTACTTTCAATTGACCAGCTGAAAGCCTTTAGCTGGCTGGCTGCTACTGTGTGAACCCAAATCCTGCTTTAAGAGCTGTTTGCAGTGGAAATAAAGAACAAAGTTAGGTTTCTTTGTGATGGCTGAGGTGTTTGCTCACAGAAAGCTAGCAATAGCATTTAGATAGAGAACAGTCCATGTAATGAATAGTTTCATCTGCTATATCTCCCCCTTCATCAATCAGCATAGGGTCACTATCATACATTGGCACAGACGAGTCTTTCATTAAGGCACTATCATGAGAATGCTTATTCCCTTGCTGCCATTCACTATTATAGATAGGGTCTGGATCAGTGTTCATACCTGAGCCTCTCCTGCTATCATAATTCCTCTCTGTATAGCCTGGCCAGTATGTAATCCAGTTCTGATGTCCAGCCTTCCAATCTTGATCCCTGGACACTGGATCCTCTCTCACATACCTTCTGGCCTTGGTCTGAAAGTCCCTTCCACGTGTAGTCTTCTCTCTTCCAGGTAGCCACTGGTGATTCCTATCTCTGCCATTCCATTCCTCTGGCTGACTCCAGTCCAATGGACTCTGCTGGCACTTGGAATACCTCCCAGTATGGGTACTGCCTTGGACTCTCCCAGACCTTCCAATGGGCTTTCTTCTCTTCCTTCCAGAGAGTTTCCTTCTCTCTCCATCCGCTTGGCTTGGCTTCTGTTTCTCCAGGTGATGCTGGTGCTTGAGCTTGTAGCTGTTGCTGTCTCCTTTCCTGAAGCTCTTTCTGTAGCTCTTATCTGTAGAATAAGCTCTATTCTTATTCTGTCCTAATGTGTGCTCCTCCCTAACACAGCGCAGCTGTGTTGAATCAGGCCCTGCCCTTTGAGATGAGTGCTTAGGGATTACTTCATAGCTCTCTTGATTGCACACACGTTTTCTCACTTCAGCCCCTCTCATGGCTGCTGGAAACCTGGTGCATTCTGGGACTGGTAGTCTTTTATGTGAAAACTCTGTTTTCTTGCTTCTACCAGAACTGACAGGTTGCTTGTTCAGAGACACATCATCTTTTCTATAGCTCCTACCTGAGCTATGATAAGCTTCCTTATCACAGGTTCCAGCCTGACTATTATTTCTTGCAATCCCAATGTGCTTTGTATTACTTTCCTTGTTTTCATAGCTGGATCTCAAAGAGTTCAGTCTTTCTTGAGCTGCGTTTAATTTATCCCACTCCTCTTTCATCCTATCTGCCTCTTTTCTGCTATGCTGTTCCCACTTCTCCAGTGCTGACTTCCGCTCCTCCTAATCTTTAATTAGTGACTCTTCTAATTTCTTTTGTTCCTGTTCAGAGTAGTTACTCACCTGTAACAGGTGTTCTCCAGGAGCAGCAGGAATCAGTCCTCACATATGGGTGACGTCGGCACCGACAGAGCCCCAGTGCGGAGCATTTCCCCAGCTTTCAAAAAAAGCCTTTGGGAATGCAGCAGGCCTGCATGGTCCCCTTCCTGCCCAAGGGTGCCATCTTGCTCAGTCTGATGACATAGCTAAAAGACAGAAAAAAATCAAAATAAAGTATATGACTGCAATTCCAGGGGAGGAGGGAGGGTCGTGAGGACTGATTCCTGCTGCTCCTGGAGAACACCTGTTACAGGTGAGTAACTACTCTTTCTCCAGGACCAAGCAGGAAGTCAGTCCTCACATATGGGACTTGCCACCCACCCATTCCCTGGACCTTGAGGGTTAAGGGAGGGGATGGCCTTGATTGCCCTTGAGGGTAAGGTTGTAGTTGTGTTGCTGCTCAAGTAGTAAGGCAAGGCAAAGAAAATTTCTTTTGTGAGGTTTATTTCCCGCTTTCGCAGTTCAAATGCAGCAGACGTAAAGGAAACAATGTAGCAAAAAACAAGGCTGAGAAACTTAACTAAACAAGGCTTTTTACTGCTTGGCTAAATGTACATTCTGGATCACATTCAATTGTCATGTGACCTCCTTTCAGTAACGTAACAGAAAACTGTTAACAGCAATGCTCCTGAATTGCACACAATATGCTTTCACTTATTCTCTTCACATAAGCTTCTTTCTCCAGGACCAAGCAGGAAGTCAGTCCTCACATATGGGTGACGTCGGCGCCGACGGAGCCCTCGTGGAGCAATTTTCCCCAGCTTTCAAAGAAAGCCTTTGGGAATTGCAGCGCGCATGCGAGGTCCCCTTCCCGCCCAAGGGTGCCATCTTAGCCAGTCTTCTTTTTTCCGCGGAGCCCTACAGACGTGGTCTTCTTGTCCCCGCAGAAAAAGTTGATTTTCTTCGTTTATTTTCTCTTTTATCTTCGGTTCGACGCCGGTCTCTTTCCTGCCCGGACTCGCGACGCCGTTGCGAGTCCTTCTCTTATTTTTCGGTTTTTCTGATTTTTCTTGTCAGTTTCGTTTTTCAGTTTTTCGCTGGCAGCCCGGTCCTTTGACCTTGCAGGGGCCCTTTTTCCCCCGATGGCTGCCAGTGGCTTCAAAAGGTGTGTTCAGTGTGACAGAAATATGTCGCTCACTGACACACACGATCATTGCCTCCGCTGCCTCGGCCCAGATCACGAGGAACTGATCTGTGGGGCCTGCAGCAAAATGTCCTCCAAAGCTTTACGGAGTCGGCAGCATCAGCGGGAAAGAATCTTCGCAGATCCCACCCGTACCCGGACCTCGTCGGAGGCCTCGGCGTCCAGAGGCTCCAGCTCTGAGCATCGCCGGAGTTCCTCCGACAGAGGTTCTCCCTCCGGGGATCATCATCGGAAGGCGAAACCCGTGAGGGCGGCGTCGGTGGATGCTCCTGGTCAGCCGTCCCGGGTCTTTGGAGCAGGAACGTCTCACGAAGCGACCTCGTTTGGAATCGGAATTGCCTGCTCGGGTAAGTCCTGTAGTCCTCCTGGACTCGCCTCCGAGGGGTCCGACGTCGGGCCCGACGCCGTCGGGGCCCGAGTCGGGGACTGCTGGGTCACCTGAGGTCGGACGCAGGTTGACGGCCTTGGAGAGCAGCATGGCTGCCTTCATGGACCAGCAGCGGGCATTGATCGCTAGCCTCGCTGGCGCCTCTGCCCTGGCCGCCGGGACGTCGACGTCTAAGTCGACCCCAGAGACCGAGCCGATCCTCGAGGCCATGCGGGCTCGAGTCGATCCTCGGTCGAGGTCTCCCTCGGCCTCCCGTTCGGGACCGAGGTCGTCGACGCCGACTCCCTCGGCGTCGGGGCAGCCGACGCCTCCGCCCGCCCGAACCGACCCCACCGATTCCTCCTCGGAGTCGGCCTGGGAATCTGAAGTGGAAGAGTCACCTGATTCTTTTCGGACTCGGTGTGTCCCCTCGGACTCCCCTGAGTCCGAACCTCGGAAACAGTCCCCCCCGGAGGATGCCCGGTTCTCGGACTTCGTCAGGGATATGGCCAAGGCTTTGGCCTTCCCTGCGGATCCCGAGGAGGAGCCTCGAGCCGAAGAGCTCGACGCCCTTCAGTACGACTCTCCAGCAAAGGAGCACTTTACTGTACCGGTTCCTCCCATGCTGGAACGACTACTCTTCCGCATGTGGGAGAGTCCGGCATCGTCGCCAGTATTAAGCAAGCGGGTCGATTCCATCTATCGAGTCCGCAAGAGCCCTGGCTTCCAGAAAGCACAGCTACTGCACCATTCCATGGTGGTGGAATCGGCCATGCATAGGCTCAAGAGCCAGAAGATGCACTCCTCGGTGCCTCCCGGCAGGAAGGCCCGCAACCTGGATGGCCTCGGTAAGAAGTGTTTCCAAGGCTCTATGCTTGCTTGTCGGGTCCAGACCTACCAGCTCTACATGGGCATGTACCTTAGAGACCTGGCTAAAGAGATAGCCGGATTCTCTGCTGGGCTGTCCGAGGAACCTTTGCGGAGGTTCCTAGCCTTGTCCACTGGAATTCGAGAATGCTCCAAATTCATTTCTCGAGCAGCCTATGATGGCTTTGAAGCATCGGCTCGAGTGGCCGCAGCCGGCATCGGTGCCCGCCGACAGGCTTGGCTTCAGTTGCTGACCTTGAACCCTGGGTGCAGGACAAGTTGGTCGATGTCCCCTGCCGAGGTGAAAACCTCTTTGGCAAGCCCATGGCTGAGAAGGCTGCGCAAATCGAGACGGAGACTCTCACCAGAACTAGGCTCTCTAGGAAGACCTCTGCCCCTTCCCAGAAGAAGAAGGGCTCGGGAAAGAAGTCCTTTTACCCGAGAAAGGCGGCTGCCTATAAACACTACCCTCAATATCAGGCCTCCGCAGCTCCCCAACAGGGTCAGCAGGCCAAGGGACGGGGTAACGGGTCCCGTAGGCAGCAAGCCCCCAAGCCTGCACCACCGGCCCCTGCTCAGCAGGGTGGGGGTTTTTGACTTCATCGGCATAGCCTCTCCCCCTCAGCTGGTTTCTCCCAGCACAGGAGGCCGGCTGGTCCACTTTGCCCACAGGTGGTCCAACATCACATCAGATGCCTGGGTGCTTCATGTTGTGAGAGAAGGCTATCTTCTCCACTTCCACCAGGTCCCTCCCTCCTATTTCCCGGGAGAGCCTCCACGACTCCCTCTGCACAGGGACTTACTCCTTCAGGAGTTAGCAAGTCTTCTTCAGGAACAGGCTGTGGAACCAGTGCCCCACCACCTGAGAGGTCAAGGCTTTTATTCCAGGTATTTCCTAATACCAAAAAGAACGGGAGGCCTCAGACCCATCCTGGACTTGCGCAACCTCAACAAGTTCCTCGTGCGGGAGAAGTTCAAAATGCTTACCCTTGGAATCCTTCTGCCCTACCTCCAGCAGGGAGATTGGCTATGCTCCTTGGATCTAAAGGATGCCTACACGCACATCCTCATCCACCCAAGCCACCGCCAATACCTAAGGTTTGTGGTGGCAGGAAATCATTACCAGTACAGAGTACTGCCCTTTGGCCTATCCTCCGCACCACGAGTCTTCACAAAATGTCTCGCGGTGGTGGCGGCTTATCTCCGGCTTCAGGGCCTCTATGTCTTTCCTTACCTAGACGACTGGCTCATCAGAGCATCGTCCTCTCCGGAAGTCACAAAAGCCACACACCGCACTGTGACTCTTCTCCAGTACTTGGGCTTTGTCATAAACTTCGCAAAGTCCACTTTGCTCCCCTCGCAAGATCTCGAGTTCATCGGCGCAAGATTGCACACTCTTCAGGCGAGAGCTTTCCTGCCTCTCGACAGGGCTCAACGGCTCATGGACCTAGCCAGCCGTTTTCACAGCCAGTCCCTGGTCTCGGCCAGGCGCTTCCTGAGACTACTCGGCCATATGGCTTCCACCGTCCACGTGACCCCCAATGCCCGCCTGAATATGAGGCCTGCTCAGTGGTGCCTTCGCAAGCAGTGGCAACAGGCCACGGGCGGCCTAGCCGACTTAGTGCAGATCTCCGACCCGCTGGCCTCTTCTCTACAGTGGTGGCTTCATCAGCCGAACCTGGTACTCGGAATGCCTTTTCAATCTCCTCCGCCTGCTCAAGTACTGACGACCAATGCTTCTCTCCTGGGATGGGGAGCGCATTGCCAAGGGGCATGTACTCAAGGTCTCTGGACCACGTGGGAGTCTGCGCAGCAGATCAACTTCCTAGAGCTCAGAGCAATTCGTCTGGCTCTCAAGGCTTTCTCCCACCTGACTTCTCACCGGTCAGTCCTTGTCCAGACGGACAATCAAGTTGCCATGTTCTACGTGAACAAACAGGGGGGCACGGGCTCCTTCCTTCTCTGTCGAGAAGTGCAGAGGCTCTGCTCTTGGGCCGTCAGCCACAGCATTCTTCTCAAGGCAGTTTATCTCCCAGGCCAAGAAAATTGCCTGGCGGACAAACTCAGCAGAATCCTCCAGCCGCACGAGTGGCGACTGGATCCCTTGGTAGTTCAGAAAATTTTTCTGAAGTGGGGCCTCCCCACGATGGATCTCTTTGCCAGTCCCTTCAACCGGCAACTTCCTCGCTTCTGCTCTCGGCAGCCGCATCCCCTTCGAGTAGCGGCGGATGCTTTTCTACTCTCATGGTCGAAAAGCCTTCTGTATGCCTTTCCTCCCATACCGCTAATCTCTCGTACTCTTTTCAATGCTCTCCGAGACAAAGCTTCCATCATCCTAATAGCTCCTCGGTGGCCCCGACAGCCGTGGTTTCCACTCCTGCTGCAACTGGCGGTGGAGGCTCCATTCCCTCTGGGGTTTCAACCAGACCTCCTGACACAGGATCAAGGGTCCCTGCTACACCCCAACCTCAGATCTTTACATCTGATGGCCTGGCTGCTGAAAGGGTAGTCCTGGCTCCCCTTCTGCTGCCGGCAGAAGTGGAAGAGGTCGTCCTAGCTTCCCGGCGACCTTCTACCCGCAAATGCTACGCCCTTAAATGGCGTCGTTTTTCCGTTTGGTGTACCCAGCAGTCTCAGGATCCCTTCTCCTGCGCGGTGGTGTCGGTGATCTTGCAGTACTTGCTCTACCTCTCTAATCTGGGACTTAAGTCCAACTCCGTCAAAGTTCACCTCAGTGCTCTTTCAGCACATCATGTGCCGGTGGACGGCAGACCTCTTTCCAACGACCCTCTCGTGGCAAGGTTTCTCCGAGGTCTCCTTCTACTTAAACCACCTCTGCGCCCGCCAGCACCTGACTGGGATCTGAATGTGGTTTTACAGCGGATCACCTGTCCGCCTTTTGAACCTATGGCTACCTGTTCTCTCCGTTTTCTTTCTTGGAAAACCTTATTCTTGATAGCCCTCACTTACGCTAGACGCGTAAGTGAATTGCAGGCCCTCGTGTCTGATCCCCCTTACACTCGGTTCTACAAAAATAGGGTAGTCCTACGGACTCACCCTAAATTTCTTCCAAAAGTGGTCTCCCCTTTTCACATCAATCAGGAGGTGGTACTTCCGACCTTCTTTCCCAGGCCACACTCCAGCCGAGCTGAAATGGTCCTGCATACCCTGGACTGTAGAAGGGCGTTGAACTTCTACCTTGACTGTACGTGGGAGCACCGTAAAGCTGCTCAGCTTTTTGTGTCTTTTGACCCCAATAAATTGGGGCTCCCTGTCTCCAAGCGTACTCTGTCCATCTGGGTTGCTGACTGTATCACTTGGGCTTATGGGGCAGCCGGACTCTCGTTAGAAAGTCGGGTCACGGCTCATTGTGTTCGGGCGAAGGCTACGTCAGTGGCTTACCTCCGCTCTGTTCCATTGGCAGACATCTGCCGGGCCACTACTTGGTCTTCGAGCCAGACTTTTGCGGTCCATTACTGCCTCGAGAGGGAGTCCCGCAGGGACAGTGCTTTCGGACAGGCAGTCCTCCGAAATCTCTTCGAGGTTTGAGCAACTCCTACCCTCCATCCCGGATGGGGGCTACCGGTGGGTAATAATTCAGTGAAGATTCCTTCCTTCTGTGCTGCTGAGCTAGAGGGAGCTCATTTTTGTGCTTAGGGTCTCCGGTAGCCTTAAGCTTGGGAGTCCCATATGTGAGGACTGACTTCCTGCTTGGTCCTGGAGAAAGCGTAGTTACTCACCTGTAACAGGTGTTCTCCAGGAGCAGCAGGAATCAGTCCTCACAACCCTCCCTCCTCCCCGTGGAGTTGCAATCATCTGCTTTAGTTTTTTTGCAAATTTTTATGCTGTCTTTTAGCTATGTCATCTGACTGGCTAAGATGGCACCCTTGGGCGGGAAGGGGACCGCGCATGCGCGCTGCAATTCCCAAAGGCTTTCTTTGAAAGCTGGGGAAAATTGCTCCGCGAGGGCTCCGTCGGCGCCGATGTCACCCATATGTGAGGACTGATTCCTGCTGCTCCTGGAGAACACCTGTTACAGGTGAGTAACTACGCTTTAGCATAGCAATCAGTGAGGTAAGTTTCTTATATTCCTTCATAAAACATTGGTAAGCATATTACTTAAATGTCCTTTTGAATCACACAAGTAGAGCAGTCCATCGGGACTTCCAGCTCTGTAGACGGCAGGGAAATTAAAGGCTTTTCTTCCTCACAGCTGCTCATAGGCTTTGCTACGTTATTGGGAGAAACTGCTCTGCTCTTAGGGAACTCCCCGAATTCAGTGAGAAGTAATTCAGCCTGTGTATTTTCTGAACTAGACTGAGGATATCCTCCTTCAGGTAACTGCTTGTTTACAGTTCTTATCTCTTGGCAATTATCAGTGCTTTTACTTGGACAAGAGTTCAGCGTGTAAGCATTTCCCTTCCCCCACCTATCTCCATATGAAAGTGCAGGGTAAAACGCTTCAGCTGTGCTTGGAGAGTCTTTCAGAGTTTTAAAAGGAAAACAGTTAGGCTTCTCTTGGCTTAACCAATTACTATCAAACTTTCTGCCTTTGTCCTGTCTTTCACAATTAAAGTTCACTCTTTCTGGCTTCCCACTGTTAAGCTTGCTAGCCGTTCCAAACCCACCAGATACCTTTTTTATTAGAGTCTCTTTTATACCACGCTATTCAGCATCAGTGCGGTTTACAATGAACAATAAAATACACATTTCCGATGGTACCTTGTGCTGGGGCTTCTTCCAGGGTATTTCTTTCTCCCTCTGCCTCCTATTCCAAGGTTCTGCTTGGTCCTTTAAACTCCTGAGCTGCAGCCTTAGGTCTCTCAGTGCCTTTGAATTCTTCTGCTTACAGAAGTCTTTCTTTGCCCCTGAGTCTCCCAGGACCTGTCTGCTCCTTCGTGGATTACAGCTGCTTAGTGGTTCTCTCTCCCACGATTCCTGTTCCTGGTCATCTGACCTGTCCTCATCCAGGTGCTTGTGTCCTGACTCCTCCTCTCCTTGTTCCTCTCCTTGCTGAAGTACTAACTGTTTCTGTTTCTGGGTTCTTAACAAGCTGCTTGAGTACTGCACTGCCCGCCTCCTGCTTGGGCGTGTCCAGTCAGAGACTTGGCTCATCACCTGCCTTGAGGTGAGGTGCAGGGGCGGCCCAAGGGGGGTGCGGGGCCATGTGCGGAGACTCGGTGTGGGGCCTCATTTGCATAAGTGGCCTTATTTGCATAAATATTTGCATAATGTTACCATACACTAACTTTTAGTAAACATGTCTCTTAATGAGGGTATGGATAAAGAAAGACTAAAAGATTTCTACATTACTATAATCCAGTGCCAACCGCCAGGCACATTAGGAACTACTACAAATGCTGCCCATTTAGAACCCATAGCAAACCCGCCGTATCCTGACAGCATTACCAGGACTCACAAAGCACCATACCCTACCTATCAAAAGGCAACACTGCAAATATTAAACCAATACATTTCAGAGAATACTGGGGAAAGAGAACAAGTGGCAATGTCAAATAGAAATTACATAAACAGAATACCTCAGCTCAGTTACACATGCAGAACATAGACCATCATCAAACAAGGAATCACAATTTAGAAACAGGAAGGCAATAATTAAACTGGGAACCCCAAAAGCCAAACTTGGAATGTACAACACTGTAGAAATAAAACTATAAATTAATTTCCTCTTGTAGCAAACAAAGCGCAGACGTTAATGATGCACATTTCCCAGAGCTTTCATATTCCAGTTAATAAATTCAAAATAAAGAGATATCTTTCTACCTTTTGTGCATTCTTTTTCAGTTGCAATTGCTCCAGCCACTTTCTTCTGGTTTCTTCATGTTTTTTGCTAACTCTTCATCGTCTGCTGTCCATTTGTTCTTTCTTCTCTCTTCTAGTTTTTTTCCATTCTCTCTCTCTACATCTGCTTTAACATACTAATCTTTCTCCTTTTGCTCTTTCCTCATTCCTATTTCATCCACACAAATTTTACCCCTCCATCCTCAATCCCCACTTACTCTCCCAATAACCGGCCAATTGTAGATTTTTCATCCCTCCCACACAAAATATTTTTCCCCTCTCCATTTTACTCTCCCAGCCCCATCCCATTCTAATCCTCCCCCAACATCAGCTCCCTTCTAGTTCCAGTCTCACCCAGCATCCATTCCCTTCTAATCCCTGCATCAGCCCATTTCCAGTCCTACCCCCCATCAACCCATTTCCGGTCCTAGCTCCCCCATCCATGTTAAGTCTGAGTCCCTTTATCAGCTCATTTCCAATCCTAGACCCCAGCCGCCCATTTCTAGTCATTTCCTAGCCCCACCAACAGCACATGTCAATTCTTAGCTACCCTCCCCTAAGACCAATTACATTCCAAGCCCCCCATGAGCCTAATTCCAGGTCTAGACCCTCCATGAGTCCATTTCAATTCAAGCCCCCACCACAGCCCATTTCCAATCTTAGCTCCCCCCAACAGCCCATTTCCAGTCCTATCCTAGCTGCTCCATCAGCCCAGTTTCAGTCCTAGCTCCCTTCCCTCACAGCCCAGTTCCATTCCAAGCTCCCGCCCCGGCAGCGAGTTGCAGTGCAAGCCTCCCCGTCCACTCAGCCCATTTCCAGCCATAGCAACCCCCTAACCCATTACCAGTCCTAGCCCCCCATCAACCCACTTCCAGTCCTAACCCCCATCAGCCCATTTTCAGTTTAAGCCCCCCCTATAACCCATTACCAGTCCTAACTCCCCATCAGCCCACTTCCAGTCTTAACCCCATCAGCCCATTTCCAGTCTTAACCCATCAGCCCATTTCCAGTCAGCCCCCCATAGCTCATTGCTAGTCCTAACCCCCCCATCAGCCCACAGCCCATTACCAGTCCTAACTACATCAGCCCTCCTCAAGTCCTAACCCCTCCCCATCAGCCCATTTCCTATCCTAGCTCCCCATAGCCCATTATCAGTCCTAACCCCCCAAAGCCCATTAGCAGTCCTAACCCCCATCACCTCATTTCCAGACAGCCCCCATCAGCCCACAGCCCATTACCAGTCATAACCCCCCATAGCCCATTACCAGTCCTAACACCCCCCAACAGCCCACAACCCATTACCAGTCCTAACTCCTCCCCATCAGCCCATTTCCTGTCCTAGCCCCCCCATAGCCCATTATCAGTCCTAACCCCCCCATAGCCTATTACCAGTCCTAACTCCCCATCACCCCATTTCCAGACAGCCCCCATCAGCCCACAGCCCATTACCAGTCTTAACCCCCCCATAGCCCATTACCAGTCCTAACCCCCCAACAGCCCACAACCCATTACCAGTCCTAACTCCTCCCCTTCAGCCCATTTCCTGTCCTAGCCCCCCCATAGCCCATTATCAGTCCTAACCCCCCCATAGCCCGTTACCAGTCCTAACCCCCCATCACCCATTTCCAGACAGCCCCCATCAGCCCACAGCCCATTACCAGTCTTAACACCCCCTATAGCCCATTACCAGTCCTAACCCCCCCAAGCCCACAGCCCATTACCAGTCCTAACCCCTCCCATCAGCCCATTTCCTGTTCTAGCCCCCCCCAAAGCCCATTAACAGTCCTATCCCCCCATGATCCCATTTCCAGACAGCCCCCAACAGCCCACAGCCCATTACCAGTCCTAACCCCTCCCCATCAGCCCATTTCCTGTCCTTGCCCCCCCCATAGCCCATTATCAGTCCTAACCCCCCATAGCCCATTACCAGTCCTACCCACTCCCCATCGTCCCATTTCCAGACAGCCCATTGCCAGTCCTACCCCCCCCCCATCGGCTTATGGCAAAATTAAAAAAAAAAAAAACCTGGCTCTGGCTGCTGCCGCTGCCACCGCAAATTCTACACCCCATGTTAAAGCCATTAGCACATGCTGTTACTAAATGGACCCATCAACGTTGAATAAAAATGCAAAAAACAATCTCATCTTCAAGAGCACAAGAAAAATATGCATTAGGGCAAGTACTTCTGAAGATGACCCATCTCTGCTTTTTTTTTTAGTTCCGTAGACTCTTTATTGAACAACAGGGGAAAAAAATTGGTCCCCTGGCATTTAAATGTAAATGATTTTATGTTTGCTAGAAAGTTTTGAAAGCTTGCATATGGTATAATTTCTGAAAGACTTATGCAATTACTATTGAATTTAGATGCGGTATATTCTAGCAGATAAATATATTTCCTAATTAAGTGTGCACGCTCTTTTTTAAGACCGAAATTACTTTTGCCTTAATCTGGTTCTTGTCTGACATTGCATTTCTGAATCAATACTGCCAATGCAAATATATGTCATTTTTAATACATATGATTTAGCATTTTTGAAAAGTGGTAAAACAGTGTGAGAAGGTGGTGGCAAAAGCCAGAAGGATGCTGGGTTGCATACAGAGAGGAATTACCAGCAGAAAGGAAGAGGTACTAATGCCATTGTACAAGTCGCTGATGAGACCTCACTTGGAATATTGTGCTCAATTTTGGAGACCATATCTCACAAAGGATATAAAAAGGCTGGAAACAGTTCAGAGGAAGGCGACCAAAATGAGAAGAGACTTGAAGACCTAAATATGTACACTCTGGAGGAGAGGAGGGACAGGGGAGATATGATTCAGACCTTTAAATACGTAAAGAGTATTAATGGACAAACAAACCTCTTTCAAAGACGGGGAAGCTGTAAAGCTAGAGGAAATAACATGAAGCTGCAAGGGGGTAAATTGAAAGGCAACGTCAGGAAATACTTTTTCACTGAAAGGATGGTGGATGCTTGGAATGCCCTCCCGATGGAAGTGGTGGGGGCAAATACAGTGACAGAATTCAAAATGGGATGTAGGAGTAGCCTAGTGGTTGGGGCAAGGTACTTCAGGCCGGAAGGTCGGGGGTTCAAATCCCACTAGAGGACAGCAACCTTGGGCCGGAAGGACTGGGGTTTCTAGTCCCACAGATGCTCCTTGTGGTCTTGGGCAAGCCACTTAACCCTCCATTGCCCAGGTTCCCTGTTAGTATTAGTGTATGTGTCTCATATCCCTGCGTGTTAAATGTATCCCCCAATTGTGTTGTGACCGCTTTGATTGAAGGATAAGGTGGTATACAAAACTGTCTAAATAAATAAATAAAGACACAGTGGATCCCTTTATAGCAACTATAAAATCAAAATAAGCATAACTATCTCTTATTTCTGAACAAATAGGAGTGACCTACACGGAGCGGTGGGTACACCCCTAAAAATAGGCATAGGGAGGGGTGATCTGCACGGCTGCCTTGCTGGGAAGACTAGATGGACCATACTGGTCTTTATCTGCCATCATATACTATGTTACTATGTAAAATGAGAAACCATCGAAAAAAAAGTATACAGAAACCTTAAACAAATGCAATAAAGGAAATAATAATGGATGGTGAAACCAATATCAATGAAACAGTGTTGGAAAAGAAATAAATACATAGGAAATTAGGCAAAAACACGCCATCAGAGGAGGAGATACATTACTAAGACCTACAACCAACATCCTTACTTCTGCCTATCCAACAAAAATTTCTCGAGATGAGAAACATCATGAAAAATGAGTCTTCCCCTGAAAGCCAATAATACACTTGCAGGGAAACCTAAGAAAGAAAGTGGCTCCCAGTGCCAGGACCCGAGTTTTTAAATCGAAAATCTGTTTCTTGCGGATTTGCACTGACCGCGTCACGTGAGGAAAAATATTTAATTTCCGACTACAGAAAATGAACATCTTTATACTTAAAGAAAAGCTTAGGTATTTTAACTTTAACAGATTTCATAGTACAGGTCACTAAGAGATTGTTACGCTTTGTAATTATGCCACCTGTCAAATTCTGACTTACCGAGGGACGAAGAGAATCAAAATTCCCTTCAGCAAGGTCAACCTCACGAGATCTAGTGGGGATATAAAAAGCTCGAACAATATCTAGAGAGTCCATTAAGAACTTTTGTAAAATATTTTTTAAGAAGAATTTATGCAGACAGTAAATATGTGACAGGAAAATTTTAAAACTATAGATTTCTGGCATTTGAGACATTTTCAAGTACTTCCAACCTAGCATGCCCAATTAAAGAATCTTCGATATGAGCCACATTTGATGTTAAAGTGGACTGCACCTGAGTGTCCAATCGTGACAAGGATTTATCTAACACTAGAACTTTAGCGTGCAAATCATTCAATTTCTGAACAGTCTCCCGAATAAAGCAACACAGTGAGGTAACAGTAGAGGGTATAATTTAACATCAATATTTCTAATTGCCCCCAGAGATCTTTGAGGATGACTTCCCCTTCTGAAGGCACTACTAAGAAACAAGCATCACCAGAATCCCACGGTGGAGCAGGTTCAGGGACTAACACATGGGAACCTCCTTCATTACCCAGACTCAGGAAAACTCCTTCAAATATTGTAGATGATAGAGGAGGAAGGGGGGAGGGGGGGCGCATCATCATCTGACCTCCAGAGCTAAGCGACACTCCTTCTGGTGAGGACTGGCCTATTAGCAAAGGAACAAGATGTTTACCAATGGGATCGACATTTTCACCTGTTGATGACATAGCAAGGTTGACTTTTACACCACCTTTATTCTTCCACTTCCCCAAATCCATACAAGTTGAAGCGGCCAAAAATAAGGAAGAGTTCCCACCAGTGACTGCCAGTGCACTGAAGGGGCGCCAAAGAAGCATATCCGGCCCCTTTGGTCTGCAACTCGCAACACACGGCCACATGTAGCAACAGCAATTATGATACAGGTGGGGCCTTCTGCCAGCAACCACCTGTCAGGGATACCAAACTGAACGAGGCAGCAGCAGCGGCGACAGTGAGGCCACTCCAGGGGGTAGGTATCAAAACCCCTTTTCCCCTTCTCTCCAACATGGCACCAAATAACACTGTGGCAACAGCAGTTCTTATACAGGCGGGGACCTTCTGTCAGCAAGCATTATGGCAAAATTAAAAACAAACAAACCTGGCTCTGGCTGCTGCTGCTGCCACCGCGGCAGCGGCAGAATGAAGTGTCCCGCGGGGCCTCCTCTGCACGCTGAGCCCCTCTGCAAGGGCTTTCAGATTCGCGAAGGGAGAGTGTCTCTCCCTCGCGTCTCTGTTAAGCCCGCAGGGGCTAATGGGAAATTTCCCATCTGCCCCTTTAGACGCGAGGGGCTGATGGGAAATTTCCCATTAGCCCCTGCGGGCTTAACAGAGACGCGAGGGAGACACTCTCCCTTCGCGAATCTGCAAGCCCTTGCAGAGGGGCTCAGCGTGCAGAGGAGGCCCCGCGGGACACTTCATTCTGCCGCTGCTGCGGTGGCAGCGGCAGCAGCCAGAGCCAGGTTTTTTTTTTTAATGTAATTTAAAAAAAAGCAGAATGTTCTTTGCGCGGGGCCCCCTGAAACGCGGGGCCCTGTGCAAAAAACATTCTTGCTCAATGGACGGGCTGGCCCTGGTGAGGTGTGGTTCCTAATTAGCTCTGTGTTTCTTTATCTCAGAAGAGAAAATCCTGCCTTCCGCTGCAGTACCGGTTCTCTCCACCGGATCACTATCAGTTTCCATTGCTTCACAAGAGTCTCCTACATCACAGACTCCACAGCTCTAGGCTACCGGGAACCCAAAGCTGAAAAATGGCTCCCTCTGAAGAGCCTCAGCATCCGTGATAAGAATATTCTCTGAGAACGCCCCCGTACGGTAGCCTTTCACAAGGGCCGGAGGGTAGGAGTTGCCTAAACCTCAGAGAGATTACGGAGTACCGCCTGTCCGAAAGCACTGTCCCTTCAGGACTCTCTCTCGATGCAGTAGTGGGCTGCAAAAGTCTGGCTTGAAGATCAAGTTGCGGCCCGGCAGATGTCTGCCAACGGAACAGAGCGGAGGTGAGCTACTGACGTGGCTTTCGCCCTGACATGGTGGGCCGTGACTCGACCCTGCAAGGGGAGGTCGGCTGCCTTATAGCCCAGGCGATACAATCTGCTACCCAAGTGGACAATGTACGCTTGGAGACAGGTAACCCCAGCTTATTAGGGTCAAAGGAGACGAAGAGCTGAGTAGCCCTTCGATGCCCCCACATACGTTCTATGTAAAAGGACAACGCCCTCTTACAGTCCAGGATATGCAAGACTGTTTCAGCCCGGCTGGTATGCGGCCTGGGAAAGAATGTTGGAAGAACCACCTCCTGGTTGAGGTGGAAAGAGGAGACAACTTTTGGGAGGAACTTCAGATGGGTCCGTAGGACCACCCTGTTCCTATAGAACCGTGTGTACGGTCTATCAGAAACCAGAGCTTGTAGTTCACTCACACGTATGGCCGAGGTAAGAGCTACCAGGAAGAGCGCCTTCCAAGAAAGGAAGTGTAAATGGCAAGTAGCCATCGGCTCAAACGGTGGGCGAGTAAGTTGCTGCAAGACCATGTTCAAATTCCACTCAGTGGCCGGTGGACGAACCGGAGGCTTGAGCAGACGCAGACCTCTGAGGAAGCGGGACACCTAGGGGTGAACCGACAGACTGTCCCTCCACCGGTGAGTGGTGTGCTGATAAGAGCACTGAGGTGGACCCGAACAAAGTTGGACTTAAGACCTAGGTCTGAGAGGTGAAGTAGATACTGCAGTACTACTGGCACAAGGCAGGAGAAAGGAACTTCATTGCACTGAGCACACCATATTGTGAGCCTACGCCACTTGAGGGCATAGGACTTTCTGGTGGACTGCCTCCTAGAGGCCAAGACCACCTCCTCAACTTTCCTAGGTAGAAGTAAGGGAGCTAGCACTATCCTTTCAGCAGCCAGGCCATCAGACTGAGGGATCTGAGATTGGGGTGCAGAAGGGAACCCTGATCCTGAGACAGGAGATTGGGTTGCAACCCTAGAGGGAATGGAGTTTCCACCGCCAACTGCAGCAGAAGTGGAAACCACGGTTGCTTCGGCCATCTGGGGGCTACCAGAATCACCAAGGCTTTGTCCCGGAGAATCTTGAACAGATTTCGGGCCACCAGGAGCGTGGGAGGAAACACATACAGGAGGCCCGTAGATCAAGAGATCAGAAAAGCATCTGCTGCCATTCTCAGGGGATGCGGCTGTCTAGAGGAAAACCTGGGCAGCTGAAGGTTCAGTGGACTTGCAAAGAGATCGATGGATGAAGTCCCCATCGTAGAAAGATCTGCTGGACCACCAGTGGATTCAACTGCCATTCGTGAGGCTGGAGAATCCTGCTTAGTTTGTCTGCCAAGAAGTTCTCCTGACCAGGTAGATAAACTGCTTTGAGAAACATGCCTTGTTTGACTGCAAAGGAGCAAAGGGCCTGCGCCTCCTGACATAGGAGTCTGGACCCTTTTCCCCCTTGCTTGTTTCCATAGAACATTGCTACCTGATTGTCTGTCTCAACTAAGACAGACTGGTGAGAGAGGGCATGAGAAAAAGTCTGTAGAGCCAAGCGGATTGCTCGCAGCTCCAAAAGATTGATCTGCTGTGTGGCTTCCCGAGGAGACCAGAGGCCTTGAGTGCACGTGCCCTGGCAATGTACACCCCAGCCCTTTAAGGAAGCATTGGTCGTCAGCACCCTTGTGTGTGCTGGGGCCTGAAAAGGTACCCCCCCCCCCCCCCCGATGTGGTTTGGGAGATGTAGCCACCACTGCAAGGAGTCCAAACATGGTTTGGACACCTTTACTCTGTCTCGAAGGTTGCCTGTGCCCACTGAGCTCTGAGGCACCACTGAGCAGTCCACATATGCAGACGGGCATTTGGAGTAACATGTACCGTGGATGCCATATGGCCCAGGAGCCGCAGGAAGTGCCTGGCGGAGACCTGCTTTGGAATTGGTTGGCCAAGTCCATCAGTCTGTGGGCCCTGTCCTTGGGCAAGTAAGCTCTTGCCTGCAGGGTGTCTAATCTTGCCCCTATAAACTCTAGGTTCTGTGAGGTGAGCAAAGTGGACTTTGCGTAGTTTATGACAAAGCCCAGATGCTGAAGAAGAGACAGTGCAAAGAGTGGCTTGTCTGGTCTCCTGGAGAGACTGGCCCCTGATGAGCTAGTCGTCCAGGTATGGGAAGACAAAAATTCCCTGATTCCTGAGATAGGCCGCCACCACCGCCAGGCATTTGGTGAAGACCCTGGGGGCGGAAGTTAGGCCAAAGGGAAGTACTCTGTACTGGAAATGGTTTTCTCCCACCACAAATCTGAGATATTGTCTGGTCTGGATGGATGAGGATGTGAGTATAAGCATCCTTTAGATCTAAGGAGCATAGCCAATCTCCCTGCTGGAGGTAGGGCAGCAGTATCCCAAGGGTAAACATCTTGAACTTTTCCTTCTCCAGAAACTTGTTTAAATTTTGCAAGTCTAGGATAGGCCGGAGGCCTCCTGTCCTTTTTGGTACCAGGAAGTACCTGGAGTAGAAGCCTTTCCCTTTCAGGTGGTGAGGCACCGGTTCCACCGCCTGTTCCTTTAGAAGACTTGCCAACTCCTGAAGGAGGAGGTTTCTGTGCAGAGGGAGTCTTGGAGGCTCCCCTGGAAAGTAGGAGGGGGGTAGCTGGTGGAAGTGGAGCATGTAGCCCTTCTGGACTATGCTCAGTACCCAGGTATCCCCTGTGATGGCTGGCCACCTGTAGGCGTACAGGGTCAGCCGACCTCCTGTGCTGAGTGAAGCCAGCTGTGGAGAAGAGGCTATGCTGTGGGAGTCAAAACCCCGCTCCCTGCTGTGCAGGAGCCGGAGCTGGCAGCTTGGGGGTCTTCTGCCTACGGGGCCCGTGCCCCTGCCCCTTGGCCTGCTGGCCCTGTGGAGAAGCTAGAGAGGACTGATATTGAGGGTAGGATTTGTAGGCAGAAACCTTCCTCGGGAAAAAGGGCTTCTTTCCCGAGCCCTTCTTTTTCTGAGAAGGGGCAGAAGTCTTCCTGGACAGCCTTGTTCTGGTGAGAGTCTCAGTCTCGATTTCCGCAGCCTTTTCAGTCATGGGCTTACCGAAAAGGTTTTCACCTCGGCAAGGGACATTGATCAACTTGTCACGCACCCATGACTCCAGGTCTGATGACTGTAACCAGGCCTGACGGCGTGCACCGATGCCGGCCGCGGCTACCAGGGCCGAAGCCTCGAAGCCATCATAGGCTGCTCGAGAGATAAACTTCGAGTACTCTTGAATCCCTGTTGACAAAGCCTTGAACCTCTACAAAGGTTCCTTGGAGAGGTCATCTGAGAACCCGGCAATCTCCTTTGCCAGGTCTCGTAGGTACATGCCCATGTACAGCTGGTAGATCTGGACACGGCAAGATAGCATAGAGCCCTGGAAGCACTTTCTACTGAGGGCATCCAGGTTCTGGGCCTCCTGGCCGGGGGGCACCAAGGAGTGCATCTTCTGACTCTTCAGACGGTGCATGGCTCATTCCACAACCATGGAGTTGTGCGGTAGCTGCGCCTTTTGGAACCTAGGGCTCTTACAGACTCGATAAATGGAATCGACCCATTTGCTAAGAAACGGCGTTGAGGCTGGTGCCTCCCACATACGTTAGAGCAGCCGTTCCAGCATCGGAGGAACCGGTACAGTAAAGGCTTCCTTCGGAGGAAAGTCATACTGGAGGGCATCGAGCTCCTTGGCTTGAGGCTCCTCCTCGGCGTCCGCAGGGAAGGCCAAGGCTTTGGCCATGCCCCTCATAAAGTCCAAGAACCGGGTATCCTCCGGAGGGGGGGGGGGGGACCGTCTCCGAGGCTCGGACTCCGGTGAGTCTGAAGGGACGCACCGATCCCAGAAGGTGTCCGGGGACTCCTCGTCCTCCGTCTCCCACGCCGACTCCTCCGAGGAGGAATCGAGCGGCTTTGGCCGTGTGGGCCTCGGTGCCACCCGCCCCAATGCCGTGGGTATCGGCGTCGACGACCTCAGCCCCGCACGGGAGGTCAAGGGAGACCTTGACCGAGGATCGACTCAAGACTTCATTGACTCGAGGATCGGCTCGGTCTCCGGGGTCAACTTAGACGTCGAGGTCCCGGTGGTCGGGGCAGATGCACCGGTCACACCGGCGATCAGCACCCGCTGCTGTTCCATGAAGGCAGCCAAGCTGCTCTCCAAGGCCATCAACCTGAGTCCAAGCTCAGGAGACTCAGCAGCCCCCGACTCGGGCCCCGATGGCGTCGGGCCCAACGTCGGCTCCCCCGGAGGAGAGTCCACGAGGACAACTGCACTTACGTGACTCGGGGACTCCGGCTCCATACAAGGTAACTTGGATGGCCTCTCCGACTCCAAGAGTCCGGGGCAGCAGTCAGGGCTACGCGACCTGGCCCTCGAGGACCCAGGAGCCTCCACCGATGCCGCCCTCGTGAGCTTCTTCTTCCTTCTGTGCTCCCGGGTGGGAGACTCCCTCTCAGAGGAACCCCGACAGTGCTCGGGGTCAGACTCCCGAGATGTCGAGGCCTCTGATGAAGTCCGGGCCCGGCCAGATGCAGAATCAGAGAAAATTCGCTCATGTTGATGCTGACGGCTCCGAAGCGCCTTCGATGACATCTTGCCGCACCGGCCACAGGCCAGCGGGTCATGGTCAGGCCCGATTCAACGGAGGCAGCAGTCATGTGTGTCGGTGAGAGACATAGGTTTCTTGCATCGATCACACTTTTTGAACCCACTGGCAGCCATCAGGGGGAAAAAGGGCCCCTGCAAGGTCAAAAGACAGGGCTGCCAGTGAAAACACAAAAAGAGTGCAAACACTATTCACGAAGGACAAAAACCGAAAAGCAAAACTCTGGACTCGATACCGGTGTACCGAGCCCAGGCGGGAAGGGGAACCGGCGTCGAACCGGATAAGACAAAACAAAAATCGCAGAAAAAAAATCAACTTTTCCCGGGTGACACGAACTCACGTCCGTTGGGCTCCATGGAAAAAGAAAGACTGAGCAAGATGGCACCCTTGGGCGGGAAGGGGACCGCGCAGGCACGCTGCATTCCCAAATGCTTTCTTTGAAAGCTGGGGAAATGCTCCGCATGGGGGCTCCGTCGGCGCCGACATCACCCATATGTGAGGACTGACTTCCTGCTTGGTCCTGGAGAATTTACATTTATCCTGTTCTTCCTTCTCCTTAACTTTATCTTCCCACTCAGCCTGCTGATTTTCTAGGCTTATTCTAAATTGTTCCTCTTGTTCTTGACAAGTCCTTTTCCATTTCTCAGTACTGGCTTTTAACTCTGCTTTCCATTGTGCTAATTCGTTCTCACAAATTGGCTGCTTACAATATTCTAATTTGACTGTCCCTGATATTTCTGCCCACTCTTCTTTCTCTTTTCCTATATCCTCACACGCTGCCCTTACCTCAGGATCTTCTATCGGGCCTGGGAGCATTTGGTCATAAAATCTCCTTTCTGGTGAGGTCTCCTTTTTGTTACTGTGGAGGGTCCCCTTGGATTGTTTAGGTTCCTGATCTATAGGAATAGGGTCTTGGTATCCTATAGCTGCAACTGCAGTTAAGGTAGAATATAGTCCTGTTTCTCCCAGATTATGTGTGGGGTTATAAGGAGGGGGCTCCTCACCACATTCTCTTGCTACCTCCATTCATAATGTGACATGTTGTAAGTGTTCCACTAATTTCTGTCCTGTTTTGTTCTTCTCTTATGTAGTGAACGTGGGTCTAGGGTACCGCTTGCTGGCCAGGCAAAAGCGGAGTCTCGTAGTGCCCAGTTACGCCACTTCTTGCAGAATTGTTCTAAAGTTTTAGCAGCAAGTGGATATCTCTTAATAACTTTCTGTAATGCAGTCTGCTCTTGTACATCCACTTTTCTAGTGTCAGAATCAGTTTCTTTTGTCTTTGTCTTAAACATCCTAACTAGTCTACAATATCCTACTTATGCAAAATTTCCTACCTATGCAAAGTGAAAAACAACAATGTGTGTGTATATAAGAAAAACGTCTCTTACCCTCTCGACGTTTCTTCTGCAGGAATTCAAAATCACGCTTACCTCCTTCTCAACCTGTGCTTCGTCCAGCGAACACGGGAGAACACTTCCTGGTGACGTCACTGCACGCTGAGTCACCAAAATGGCGTCGGGGTCACCAAGATGTTGGGGTTTTCCTGGGCTTTCCCTGAGATTATTTGGGGGGTTTCCTAGTTTGTATTATGGCTGCAATGTCCGCCCCAACATCCATACAGGACCTACCTTAAACAAATTGCTCGTGCCACCGTAAGAGCATGGAAAAACATTTATTTATCTTGGCAGGTCTGTAACATCACAAGCTTTACTTTTGATTTATAAGGTACAAATTTCAATATCAATCCATAGCATCAATACATCTATAACAAGCAAAGCACCTGACTTAAAAAAGGTCCTGGAGACAGAGATAGCCTTACTCCAATGAGATCAGCTAATTTCTTCTCCATATTTATATTCATTTTCAGGCTCAAATTGCTGATAAATAGATTTCCTTTCTGTTTCTTATTCTCCATTATCTTAAGCAAATCTGCTTCCCAATCTTTTTACCCTCTGTTTTCTCTGTAGCATCCTGTCTCTCCATTCTCACTCGCCTTGTGCTAGTCATGTTTCCTGCAGATAAACTGTAGATACTGATGTTCGTTTTCCTTGTTTATGTTCCCCTTTGTTCATTCAAGAGGCCCAGGTGACAGCTTTTCATTAGCTGTATAGCGTTCAGAGCCTCTCATTGTGTCAGTTCTCTGGGACAGGATATTAGCTCACTTCATTGCTCCATCTTGCTGATTTTGCAGTTTCAGTGTGAAAAGTCAAAGCAAGCTGTCTCTTAGGCCTGAGCTATAGACGTTAGCAGAAGATGGATTCAACCTGTAACAAAGGTACCTGAAGGGGGATTCATTTTTTTCCCTTCACGAGCCATATGCTCTTTAACCTTTCCCTGCATTCGCAGCTTCACAGAAACAACCGCCAACGTGAAGGAAAAGGCTCTTCACGCTGGTGGTTGTACAGAGGGAGCCGGGGCCTCGCGTAGGCTTCCCCGGCTCCCTCTGAAGCCCCTCAGACAGCCACGGTGCTGGTTGGGGGGGGGGGGGAGGCCATGGACTGCATGGGGGGTGATGGGGGGGCTAGGACTACAAATGGGCTGGGATAGGGGGGGGGGGACCTGGACTGGAAAAGGGCTATAGGGGGGGGGGGTGACTAGGAATTCAAAGGGTTTGTGATGGGAGGGGACCAGGACTGGAAATGGGCTGGAGGGGGGGGGGGGGACATGGACTGAAAATGGGTTGTGATGGGGTGGAGGGGACCTGGACTGGAAAAGGGCTATGGGGGGGGGGGAACTTGGACTGGAAATAGGCTGTGATTAGGGGGTCTAGGACTGCAAATGGGCTGTGATGGTGCGGGGGGACTCGGACTGCAAATGGGCTGTGATGGTGGGGGGGCCTAGGACTGGAAATAGGCTGTGATGGGGGACTTGGACTGGAAATGGGCTGTGATTGGGGGGGGGGGCTAGGACTGGAAATGGCCTGTGATGTGAGGGCTAGCACTGGAAATGGGCTGATGAAGAGCTGGAATAGGACTGGAAATGGGCTGATGTGGGGCATGGGGGAATGGGACTAGAAGGGAGTGGATGCTGGGTGGGTCTAGAACTATAAGGGAACTGATTTTGGGGGAGGACTAGAATGGATGGGGAATGAGAATGGAGAGGGGAAAAAATATTTTGTGTGGAAGAAAGGTCTATGATGGGCCGGGTATTGGGAGAGTAAGAGGGGCTTGAGAATGGAAGGGTGAAATTTAAATGGATGATAAAGGAATAAGGAAAGAATTGGGGGAAAGAGCAAAGGGAAACCATCAGTATGTTAAAGCAGAAATAGAGAGAGAATGGAAAAACATCTAAAAGAGAAGAAAGGACAAATGGATAGCTCGCAGAAGACACAAAGAAACCAGAAGAAAGTGACTGGAGCAATTGCAACTGAAAAATAAAACGCCCAAACAGAAGGTAGAAAAATACTTTTTATTTTGAATTTATTAACTGGAATATGTCTGGTCTGGGAAGTGTGTATTGCTAACATCTTTGCGTTTTTGTTTAGTGCAAGAGGAAATTACTTTATAGTTTTATTTCTCCAGTGTTGTACATTTCATGTTTGGATTTTGGGGTTCCCAGTTTAATTATTATCTGACCAAGAAAGTTAGCCTACACATATCCTCGGTAATTTTTGTGGGTGGGGCTGGGGGCAGGGCAGGGGTGGGACTAGGGGCGGAGAATGGGTGGAGCATGGCGAGCCACAGGTGTCAGGTTTTTCTCGGTGAAAAAGTTGGCAACCCTACTCCTGAGGGAAAGACCCTCGAGTCCGTTGTAGATGCCAATGGGTTAGAACACTATATGGAAGCAGTTCCTACAGAAATAAGGTCCTTTTTGATTTTGCAAAATTGCCAGACCACCGCAGAAGCAGCTCTCCTCACTGAGTGATACATGGAGGCCGAAATGGCTGGTAAGTCAAAAGGAGGCGCTCTGAGCGTGATAGGAGAGGCAAATTTTGAAAAACCAACAAAGGAGCCAAAGCCCAATGTGAAATGTGTGACTAATTGTTTGCCTAAGCGGGATGAAAGATGGGCAAAAGGAAATGTTTTAAATGTGGTAAAATGGGTCACATGCAAAGGGATTGTATGATGCGTACAGCATTAATAATTGATAATAGCAAGCGGATACAGGAAGGTTTTCTTCTGAGTGTGGAAGTTCAAGGCGTTTTAGCTAGTGCATTGCTTGACTCGGGTGCTGACCAGAGTATGGTCTCAAGAAAACTCTGGCAGGCTATACAAGCCCACAGCGGGTCAGTATCGACCCAACCCGAAGGTAGGGTGAAGATTCGATGCATACATGGAGCATCCACCTTTTACCCTCTGTATAGAATTTCAGTAAAGGGGTTAGGAACAAGGAAGGAGGTTCTAGTGGCGGTAGTCCCTAAACTGCCCCATGACATTGTCCTGGGGAGGGATTGGCCCCCATTTTGTAGAGGGATGGAGAAAGGCCTACACCTAAAGGAGGGGATGGTCTCCACTAGGTCCCAGGTAAGAACCTCCGAGACAGAAGGTGCACCCCCGGGGGAAACAGCTGAACCCCCAATAGAGGATGAGGAACCCCCAGAGGAGGAGGGTGGACTTGCAGGAGACGCATTAGAAGAGCTTCCCACACAAAAGAAGGGTAGGAAAGGGAGAGAACAGGAGGACAGTCCAAAGGTGGAGGCCATGGTGACGGTAGTTCCCAGCCCTCTATTTGCGAAGCCTAGAAGGACGGATTCAGGTCCAAAGGCCCCAGTGAAAGTGGAACCACCCGTAAAATCCGGATTCGTACTAAAATTCTGCAAAGTGTCCCCTATGGCGCAGAGGCCGCAGAGAGCCTCACCCGAGGCTGCGGGGTATGACTTGTTCAGCGCCGTAGAAGACGTGATTCCTAAGCGAGGGAAGGCCTTAATAGACATGGGCCTACAAATGCAAATGTCTATTGGCTGTTATGGCCGAATAGCCCCCCGTTCAGGTTTAGCATCCAAACATTTTATAGACGTGGGCGTGGGAGTTATAGACCCTGACTATAGGGGAGTGGTCAAAATACTACTTTTTAATTTCGGGGATCAGGATTTTAAGATAAAGGTGGGTGATAGGGTGGCTCAAATCATCTGTGAAAGAGTCGGGTTCCCCTCCTTGGAAGAGGTGCCACTACTGACCCCTACGAGTCGGGGAGCCGGGGGATTCGGGTCCACCGAGCAAAAAGAAGGGAAAGGTCTGACCGCCATGGCCGAAGAAAAAGTAGAGGATGATTTAGGTCCACAACTCGCGGATTGTAAGGAAATCCCAGCGCCTAGGGTAGGCGCAGAACTGTCCCTACAGCAGAAGCAAGAGTTGGCCAGATTGCTGGTGAAGTTTACAGATGTCCTAACGCCGGTGTCTGGAGAGACCAGCTTGGTAGCGCATGAGATTCTAACCCCACCGGGGAAGGTGGTTAGGCAGCGGCCTTACCGGTTACCTGAGGTCAGGAAAAAGGAGGTGATAGCCCAGGTATGGGAGATGCTTAACATGGGCGTTATAGAGGAGTCAAAAAGTCCTTGGTGTAGCCCCATCGTCCTTGTACCAAAACCTGATGGGACCCTACGTTTTTGCATTGACTTCAGGCAGGTGAATGCCATTTCACTCTTCGACGCCTACCCCATGCCTCGTATCGAGGAGTTATTAGATTGACTGGGTCAAGCCCGGTATCTAACCATGCTCGATATGACCAAAGGATACTGGCAGATACCACTAACCTGGGAATCCAGACCAAAGACTGCCTTTAGTACTCCAATTGGTTTGTTCCAGTTTCGTAGGATGCCTTTCGGCTTACATGGGGCAGCAGCAACGTGCCAGAGGCTGATCGACCATGTTTTAAGGCCCCACCATGAGTATGCGGTAGCGTACATGGATGACATCATTGTACATAGTACCAGCTGGGCACAACAATTGCCCAGGGTAGAAGTCGTTTTAAGAGCCATGAGACGGGCAGGGTTGACGCTAAACCCAGGAAAGTGCCTGTTTGCAGGAGAAGAAGTAAAATACCTGGGACATATGGTCGGGAAAGGAATGGTCAGGCCCTTGCTGAGCAAAATAGAGAGCATAAAGAATTTTCCTAGACCGACAAACAAAAAGCAACTAAGGAGTTTCTTGGGCCTCATAGGCTATAATTGCCGGTTTATTCCCCGTTTTTCGGAGGAGAGCGCCAGGTTCACAGATATGTTGAAGAAGAACACTCCGAACATCATAAAATGGACAACGGAGGCTGAGAAGGCGTTTATACTGCCGAAAGGGAAGCTGTGCAAAGCCCCGGTTCTGTGCGGTGTGGATTTTGGACGATCTTTCGTGGTCCAAACAGATGCCTCGGAGACAGGATTGGGAGCGGTCCTCTCTCCAGAGTTTGAAGGCACTGAGCACCCCGTGATATATCTCAGTAGAAAGCTGTCCAAGGCGGAGGGTAACTACTCCACAATAGAGAAAGAATGTTTGGCCATTAAGTGGGCAGTAGAGGCCCTTAGGTTTTACCTCACTGAGCGTAAGTTTGTATTGATCACAGATCACGCTTCTCTGAAGTGGTTGAGCAACATGAAGAACAATAATGCTCGTCTGACTCGGTGGCACTTGGCGTTACAGGCCTTTAATTTCACAGTGCAGCACAGAGCGGGCAGATTGCATCTTAATGCGGATGCATTATCACGGATTACGAGCTGTGAGAACGTGGATTCACTAGCCCGTAATATCTTAAGGGAGGGATATGTGACGTAGAAGCCCACACAGAACCTATGCAAATAGATAGAAAGGAGGAATTTACCTTTGAAACTGTTAGGCAGCCAGCATATACAGCTCATGAGAAACAGGAAAAGAGAGGAGCAGAGCTGACACACCCAAGCTCTGACGTAGCAGCAAGCTTAGAGCTTGATTATACTCACCTGGGCAAGAAAGCCGAGCCAGCCTTCAGGGAACAGGGAGATAAAAGCCGGAGGGTAGCTCCAGCAAAGGAGTGCTGTGATTCCCCAGAGAGAAGGGAGTGCTGTGATTCCCCAGAGAGAAGGGAGTGCCGTGATTCCCCAGAGAGAAGCAGTGGGCGTGTCAGAGAAGCAGGAAGCAGCAGAGGAGAAGCTTCAGAGAAACATGGTTGGAGAAGCACACAGACTACAGGCAGCTGGAGGTCCTGTGAGGAACCAGGTTGCAGCTCAGAGAGAGAAGCCAGGGCAGCAGAAGGAAGGAAGGCACACCATGTGGCTAGGAACTTACCTGACCAAGAGAGCAGGGAGTCTCCCAGACCTCACTGCCAGAGGAGAGGCTTCAGCATTCATACAGGTGGGAGCCTAGCACTATAATAATGAAAGCCAGAAGTTCTGGTTGGAACAGGGGGCCAGGGCACTGCTCAACAAGGAAGTGTCAGCAGAAAGTTATAAAGGAGTTCCTGATAACTGGAGGGAACAAAAGGAGAGCCGGGGAAGAAACACTACAGCTACAGGTACTTTTAAACCTCACTGTATGGAACTGTGTTCTTGTGAGATACCCGAGTTCTCAGCGAGGGTTTTTTCCAGAGACAGCAGTAAAGGTCTGAAGCCAAACCCGCCACACACTGAATGTGAAGATATGCAATGGGAGTGTAGCACTAGTGAACCCGAATATGCTCCTATGGATTGTACGCTATGCCTTGCAGACAACATTGAGTCTTTATGCTAAATTTTGTATATAGCAAAGAAAAAGAAGATATTTTTCTTTCAGAAGAAGTTGTTTGTTTTCCATGTTTTGTTTTGCACTTGACAATCCTTTGGGAAGGGGAATAAATTCCTTGTTATATTTTGCCTTGAACACTTGACTTACGACTATTATTTGCTAACAGAAGATATCAGGGTAACCCCAACCTTCGCACCCTAGGCGAAGGCCTGGCACCCGTTTACACATCATGCTATACTCCCCGGTAGACGTAAATAATCCCACGTATCACAACCTCACAGAAACCTGGCTAAATACAAAACAGCCTCAAAACTAACTTCAATAAAACAGAAATATTGTTCACTACAAGAAACCAAAACTTCACCCCCCAAACAATCCACATACACAACACCACCATCCCAGTTAAACAAGAAGTAAAGTATCTTGGCATCATATTAGACAAATCCCTTAGTATGCCAATACACATAAAACAAACAGCCAGAACCATATTCTTTAAGTTAAGATCTGTACAACATCTCAGACCCCTCCTTGACACTTACGATTTCAGAACAGTAGTCCAAGCACTAATTACGCCCCACCTCGACTACTGTAACAGCTTGTTACTGGGAACACCCAAAAAGAACATAAACAGCCTCCAGATGGCTCAAAATGTCACTACTAGATTCATAACCAAGGCACGCCTAACTGATCATATCACCCCCATCTTACACAATCTCCACTGGCTCCCGATAGCAAATCGATTAAAATATAAAAAAACACTAGTCACCACATTCAAACTACTTAATATTGCCCCCTCCTTTCTTTGCATCTGTGATACACATCCAAACTGACACCAGGAACAGAAGAAAAAGCAACCAGAACCTACTAACTGTACCAACATCCATCCGCAAGACCAAACAAACAACGAGCAACACAGCATTCACCTTCACAGCCCCTGTAATATGGAACTCACTACCAGATCCCTTCCGATCAATCAAGGATCTCCAAACATTTAGAAAAGAATTAAAAACCTACTCTTCACTGAACACTACAATAGCCCTAATTGCAGCAGTAATCGGTGCAATTCCCCCACCTAACCCCTCTTCCCCCCCCCCCACAAGAATCAGTCTTCCCCCTCACTTAGCAACATAGCAACAGTTATGACATACCTTCCCAGTAATATGTATTTAAGTTAGTAGTATTTATGTAAATAGTTAATGGTATACCATTCACACTGTTGTATGTATAGTTATGATGTAAATAGTTACTCGCCTAATTTTACTACTCTGTTCTATGTAACTTGTTGTTTCATGCAAACTGCCCCTGATCTCTGGAAGGGGTGGTATAGAAAAACTATTCAAATAAATAAATAAATAAAAAGGAACAGCATTTCTCCATCACCTGAGGCCCCTGCCGCAGGAGGCTCTTTCCCTTGAGGGAACAAAAAGAGGACCCTGACAACATGTTCAAGAGATTCACGTACCATGGCCTGAACTGCCAGACCGGTTCTATGAGAATGACCAAACGTAGGTGGGACTGAATCTTTACAGCAGACAGCAAATCAAGCACCAAGAGGAGGAAGACAGGGAAACCTCTCTTAATGCCACTTTTGAAGCAAGGCATCTAAGCCCATTGCCTACGGCTAAAAGGTTCTCCACTTTGGAATTCTTGTAAGCGCCCAACAAGTTGAATACTGGAAGGCTGCACCTCTGCACTATTAGGTCAAACCCATGAGTGCTCAATTTCGACCTGCCAGCATCCACAGCATTCAGACTTAAAGTCAGCTTGCAGAATGTCAATGCCTGCTGCTATTATTATTATTATTATTAAAGACTTATAAAGCGCCGCAACATACGAAGCGCTGTTCAAACATAGAAGAGAGACAGTCCCTGCTCATCAGAGCTCACAATCTAATAAGACAGAAAACAAAATAAGTTACACAGGGCCGGATTTAGCTAGAGTGAGGCCCTACGCCAAGAAAAATTGTGGGCCCCCCCGTGTCCCCGTGCAGTCCTGGGCCCCCCGTGTCCTCCCCCGTGCCCCCGTGCAGTCCTGGGCCCGCCCCCATGCCGTCCTGGGCCCCCCCCGTGCCCCCGTGCCGTCCTGGGCCCCCCCCGTGCCCCCGTGCCGTCCTGGGACCCCCCCGTGCCCCCGTGCCGTCCTGGGACCCCCCCCATGCCCCCGTGCCGTCCTGGGGCCCCCCAGACCCTTTAACCTTTCCCAGCATTCGCGGCTTCACAGAAACAGCCGCCAGCGTGAAGGAAAAGGCTCTTCACGCTGGCGGCTGTACAGAGGGGGCCGGGGCCGGGGCCGGGGCCGGGGGCGGGGCCCGGGGGCGGGGGCCGGGGGCGGGGGCCGGGGGCAGGGGCCGGGGCCGGGGGCGGGGCCGGGGCCGGGGGCCGGGGCCGGGGGCCGGGGGCGGGGGCCGGGGCCGGGGGCGGGGGCCGGGGGCGGGGGCCGGGGCCGGGGGCGGGGGCGGGGGCGGGGGCGGGGGCCGGGGGCGGGGGCCGGGGGCGGGGGCCGGGGGCCGGGGGCCGGGGGCGGGGGCCGGGGGCCGGGGGCCGGGGGCGGGGGCCGGGGGCCGGGGCCGGGGGCCGGGGGCCGGGGGCCGGGGGCCGGGGGGCGGGGGCCGGGGGCCGGGGGCCGGGGGCCGGGGGGCGGGGGCCGGGGGCCGGGGGCCGGGGGCCGGGGGCCGGGGGCCTCGCGCGGGCTTCCCCGGCTCCCTCTGAAGCCCTCCGGTGGGCCCTTGCCAGCTGTGGGCCCTACGCCACGGCGTACGTGGCGTATAGGCAAATCCAGCCCTGAAGTTACATAATACAGCCTTTGACAAATTTTCTGCTGATTTAGGAGCTGTTGGGAATTGGACCTGCACCAGGACAGGCGGTGTGGTAGGCTATGGCCTATAATAGCCTGCAAATATGAAGGGCCTGTAAGTTAGGCCCTGATTCCAACCCCCCCCATCTGAGAAAAACCAAAAATCTATAAAAGTTTGGGAAAACTGCTTTAAACTGCTTAACAAGAAGTTTTTCATGAATTCATAAATCCTTTATTATTCTCTTGCGTTCTGATGAGAGAAATGTTTCAATACTTGCATTCCTAGAGCTAGAAACGACCTCGCAGTAGAATTGTATCAATACCTAGAAACTGTGCCATTGTTAGAACAATCCTAGAGGAGGGAACTGTGTGCTAGGACCAGGAAGGGTCTCCGAATGGACAAATGCAGGGGGCGTTGGAACCAATAGAAAGTCTGCATGTATCAAACTGAAAAGAAATGTATAAAATGAATATGTCTCTGTAAGAACTTTGCTCAGTCCTTTCTGATGCTTGACTGTCTGAGCCTTGTGCACAATAAATTGGCTTGGACCTGCAATTGACTCCTGGATTTATTCATTGTTTGCACTTCGCTGCTTCAGCGGAACAGTGCTTCTGTAGCTGGGCCTGTGAGGCAGGCCTAGATACAGGCCATAGGCCTGCTTTGGACTCTTGACCACTGTTAGGCCATCAGAAGAATCAGGGGAAGAATGAATTGCTGACAGCTTGAGAAAATCCTGAGAATAAAACAAAACTTTTGCTGACTTAGTGTGATTTGCTAAGGAAACAAGATAACACAAATGAAACAAGAAAGAGACATGACGGCGGAACCAGGGAGTAAGATCTGACTAGGCATTGGCCTTGGAAAGGTGACATGATGTTTTTATGCTAACTTGAACCTTGGGAAAAGTGAAATTGTACCAAATTCATGCAGAAAAAGTATCAAGAGAAACTCAGCCGTAGAAAGAGAACTAACCATTGTTATTCTGCTAGCCTTTCAGAAAAATTGTATAACAAACAGACTGGGACAAAGGAGAAACTGGGGAGTTTGAGTCCTGCCACTGAGGTGAGTGTGCTGAATTGCCCCATTAACCTTTCTCTTCTGTCTATTCCCTATACAATAGCTACCTTGTACCTGTAAGTGACTGTGTTAGAAAATTTGTGTGTGAAGAATTTACAGTATGCCGAGTAAAGGATATCCCGTGTAATAAAGATTTTGTAAGTACTGCTGAGAAATTGGTCTCTGTGTACTTCCTTCATGTAAGGTAAGATAGTGGCCCTTGCTGCCCAGTAGGCCCCTTACATTTGGCAATCCCCAGCCAAGAGTGATTGCAGCACCCCTGCTGCCCCTCGGTGCACAGTCAGACGGCCAGGAACTGACACATCACCCGGACGTGGAACCTCAGGGCCAGAAGACTTCGGACAAGGTTGTGGATAACATGTTAAAACCCTCGGCCCAGTGTGCAGCGGCAGCCAAGAGAGCAAATAGAATGCTAGGTATTATAAGGAAAGGAATGGAAAATAAAACAAAAGATATTATAATGCCTCTATACCGTTCCATGGTGAGACCGCACCTTGAATAGTGTGTGCAATTCTGGTCGCCGTATCTTAAAAAGGATATAGCGTTATTAGAAAAGGTTCAAAGAAGAGCCACCAAAATGGTAAAGGGGACGGAAGGATACTCCTATGAAGAAAGGCTAAAAAGGTTAGGGCTCTTTAACCTGGAAAAGAGACAGCTGAGGGGAGATATGATAGAAGTCTATAAATTAATGAACGGAGTGGAAAGGGTAAACGCAGATCGACTCTTTATGTTATCAGAATATAGAAAGACTAGGGGACTTGCAATGAAGCTACTGGGTAAACTATTTAAGACTAATAAAAGGGACCCAGGATATCACTGCTTGACCCAATACAAGCATTGAGGAACCTGTGTCCTTTGGGGAGACTGCTAGGTATGTATGACCTAGATTGGCCACTGTTGGAAACAGGATACTGGGCTTGATGGACCTTGGTCTGACCCAGTATGGCATATCTTATGTTCTTAAGGTAGGTTTTAGTTTGTTTTATTTATTTATTTATTTAACTGCATTTATATCCCGCTTTTCACCGGGTTTTCTCCTATTATCTTTAATTTCTTGTGCTAGGAAAAATGTTGCAAGCTCCAAATCTCACAGGACCCTTAGAATTTATGGTTAAGACCTTCCCGCAGGCAGGGAAGCTTCTTAAAGAGTGTAGTGACAAATGGTATACAGGTATTGAAAATCTGATTACCCTGTGGCCCAAAGAAGGGACTTATTCCCCGGCCACTTTAGCACCTGTACAAACAGGAATTGAAGCAGAGACAAAATCTAGGCAGAAACACTTAAGACTGTTTAACACTGTGTATATAGGACAGGCTAATCTACCTTTTATCCCTGCGAGGAAGCAGGCTGGCTCTGAGGACGAGCCCCTCCCATTTTTGTCTCTCCTGAAAATTCTAAAGTAGAGTTATACATTTTTTCACTGACTATGGTAACATAGGAGTGTCAGAATTTCTTAGCTCTATCTCCACGAAAGAGCTGGGATTTGAGCTCTTCTGAGTGCCGTGTGTCATTTCTGACAGGAATCCAAAGCTAAGGTTTAAAAACTTTTCTTCTTGGCTCACTGCCAATGAAGCTGGTTTTTTTTTTTGTTTTTTTTTTAAATATTAATAAGGAAAATTCCCGGGCAAGTAAAAATTAAATGTGCAACAGCAATCACAGGATAAATAAATATTATTGTTTCTTTTGAATCTGCATTGCCCTTAAATTTGTTGAAATTTGGAAGAAGATTGATTTGAAAGTATATTATTTTTCAAGTATAAAGACTACATTTAATAGAAAGATTGAACTGAGTTCCCAGAAAGATTTGAGGATGTTTCTTCTTTTTTTCTAAAACCTTCCATCCAGATAGAAAGAGGAAAAGCTATAGTCATTTAATAAATTGTCATGTTATGCTTAATAGAGGTTTTTTAAAATTTAGGTTGCTATTTTAGCTTAAAGAACAAATGTTAAGCTTTAACAATTGTTTGATAAGAACCTTATACTCTACTCTGCAACCCTAATATTTGATTACAATCCTAAATTTGAAAAAAATTGCAGGAATGTGTGCATCTTGTCTGTGACTTCTCTGATCTATACATGTGTAAAGACAGATTTTCCTGTTTTGTTTCACTCTTGGGTCTTAGGTAAACTAATTTCAATTATTTTCCTGTTTTGAATTGTGTCTCAGTATGAATGATTTCTGTGCATGCTGATTTTTTGTTTTGTTTGGTAATCCTTAATTTGGAAAGTTTTAAGCCTTAGTCTGTAAAGATTAGTATGTTAGGATGGTTTATGCATGTATGTTAGCTGGTAGCAGGATGTAGCAAGTGAAGGTGTTGCATGAAGTGAGATATGGAAGGATTTTTTTTGATAGATAGTAAACGGATTAGGGAGGTCTGATTTAATTAATATGGAAAGGGAGACGAGATTCTATGATGGATTTTATAGTGTTGTATTTGGACAGCTAGTTATCTGGCAAGGGGACCTTGAATGCAAGTTTTATTGGAGAAGTTTATTGAAGAAAAATAAGTGGTTGTAGTTGAAGCACAGCTTGAATGTTACTAATTCTTCTTTTTACATTTTGTGTGTGTTCACCACCAACAGGCGACCAGACTAGTGGAAAGAGTTAATAGTCTCCTGAAAGCAACTGTTATGTTGAACTGGCTCCAAGCTCCACCCCTAGTCTTGTTTTCCCTGAGAAATGGTCCACTGAAGAAATTCTCTCTAACTCCCCATTAGCTTTTGATTGGTAGAACTGCCCCTTTTCCCCTCCAAGTTTGGTCTGGCAGAACCCAGGATGATGTCACTACCTATGCTACCACCCTCCACACTGCATGGACTCTTAGACCACGCCTTGGTCCAACCCCCTTGCCCCCCCATAACAAAGGAACTTTTTTTTTTTTTAAATTTAAAGGCAGCGTACAAGTACAACAAGTGATAGCCATATATGCTACGTACAAAGCAGAAAAACAAGAAAACCAATGCTGAAACCACAATTAACAGAGTAATGACAACAAAGCCTTTTTTCCCCCCCTTCCCCCTCCCCTCCCCATCCTATTACCCAAAAGACTCCTAGAAACACCCTACCTACTCCCTCCGCACTCCCACCCCCCCACCAAAGACCTCTATACCCTCTAAAAGTAAGGGGGGTATACTAGCGGACCAGACCACACGGGAAGGAGGACGAAACCAGGGACTCTACTACCCAGAAAAAAGGAAAAAGAAAAGAGGCGCAGGGCCAGCGCCTCCAATTAAAACATAAAGTATCCTAGGGGTTACGAACCATACTTCAAAACAAAAGCTTCCCATACTTGCTCAAATTGTGGCAACTGCATTCTTCCAACTTCCACCCCATGCTCCATAGTATATGTATCCCACATCCGATCCAACCAGCTAGAAAAGGTTGGGGCCAGAATCTGCTTCCAAGCAGCAGCCAGGGCCAATCGAGCCGCATTCAAACCATAACGAATCAAAGCCAACTGAGGAGTCCGAGCACCAGGAACATTAGTACCTAAAAGAAAAATACCCGGATCCCAAGGAATGCTCAACCCAACCAGTTGTTGTAATTGGTATTGAATCCCCCTCCAAAAATTCTGTACATGCGGACAAAGCCACCAGACATGCGCCAGGGTGCCCGCCCGGCCACATCTCCGCCAGCATAAATCTGATGCTCCTGGATGCGCTCGAGCAACCCACACAGGCGTCATATACCAGCGATAATTTATAATTAGTTTCACGGGCATTAACTGCCACTGAGCTCTTCCAGAGTCGGCCCTCAACCTGCTCCCACCGCTGCTCAGTATAATTAAGATGCAACTCTTGATTCCATTGCTCTCTATGCTTGCCTAATCCCGTCTGCTGAGTTTCTAAATGCGCATACAAAGCAGCAATAAGACCCTTTGTGGTGGTACACGCTTCACAAAGGCGCTCAACATCAGACATATCGCGTGCAACCTGGGACCGAACCGTTCGATCTCGCACCCAGTGAACCGCTTGTGTGTACTGATAAACATGACCAGCGGGAATATCAAATTCCCCCTGAAGTGAACTAAAAGGGTGCAGCCTACCATCCTCAAAGAGTTGGCTGGCACGACTAAGCCCCCTATGGCCCCACAGCCGAAAGGTGGGATCACTCATACCAGGAGGAAATGAAAGGTTATCCACGATGGGCGCCAAGGGAGTCAAGGCCGCCCCACGAGGCCAAAGAAATTGGTCCCAGCAGCGAAGAGTATGAGAAATGTAGGGGTTACTTGAATGCGAATCCCCTCGCAGTTTGGAACTGAGCCACAACCGGTCCCCCAAGCCCCCTCCTCCCTGAGAGCTGCATTTCCATTTGCACCCAGCGTTTTGTGCTATCAGTATCCATCCATTCCACCCCTGCGCGGCATTGCACTGCCGCATAGTACCAGTGAAGGTTAGGAGCCCCCATACCCCCTCGGCGTGTGTGCTTATATAGAATCTGACGGGCTATGCGAGGACGACGAAACCGCCATATAAACTTCATAAGCAGTGTCTGCCAAGTGGCCAAGACTCCACGAGACAGAGGTATAGGAAGTACCTGAAAAAGATACAAAAAACGCGGCGGATAATATTAGGCAAATGTTACAGGTGATCCATGTTGCGCGGCAGGACTCTCAATCGACACTTTTAGTGGGAGTGAAGGCCTTTGATCGGGTCAGTTGGGGTTTCCTTTGGTGTGTGTTAGATAAGATGGGGTTTGGGCCTAACTTTGTGCGCTGGGTTCACTGCCTTTATCAGGGTCCTACAGCTTGTGTTCGGGTTAATGGGGGTCAATCGGGGAGTTTTGCGTTGGAAAGGGGAACCCGACAGGGGTGTCCATTGTCCCCGTTGTTGTTTGCGCTGGTGATGGAGCCTCTGGCGCAAAGTTTTCGTGAACATCCGGACATCATGGGCGTTCAGGTGGGTCCCTATGATTATCGAATTGCTCTCTTTGCGGATGATATCGTATTATCGTTGGTGAACCCGGTCACTTCTCTTCCGGCTGCAATGCAGATCTTTGAGGCCTTCTCGCAGGTTTCCGGGAACAAAGGAACTTTTAAAAGAGACTTTCTGCATTTACTTTCAGTTTTGCATATTATCTGAGCACTAAATGACTTTGCATTTGCTAGAAGCTGAACACTGTATAGACTGCTGAACTAAAATTATTAGTGTAAGAGATTGCGTTCTAGATATAGGATTGTATGAATATGCTTACTTTGAATTATTTATTTCTTCTTTGTTTTGCCATTTATTTGCGTTTTTTGTGCCTTATTCTATTGCTCAAGTATAGACAAACCTCCTCATTTTCTAGTATCATCTTTTATCTCTTTCCACAATGCATATGTTTACTTGTCTTTTTTCTCTTTTCTTCCTTAACGCTTGCCATTCTTTCCCACCAGAATGATACACTTTTTTCCTTCAGACTATCACAACATGTACACTTCTAACTCATGGTACAACTTCTTAGTCCGACATGCTCAATTGCAGAATGCCTCTTCTACAACCTCTTTTTTTCCTAACAGAGGAAGTAGATTTATCTCAAGTTCCTTATGCTAGCCTTATGGGTGTTTGTGCACAGCATTTTTGGCACAGGTTCGTGCGTTCACACTGCCCTTTAGGAATGGCTCAAGGGTATATGACCAAATGCAACTCTCCCTTCTCTCCTCTTCAACTAATACTAAGTCTGGCCTTGTCAATGTTTCTCTGTTTATTACCTTGCCTCGCATCTTGTCAATGTCCCCCAGTGTTCATGCTGCATGACTGGCACTGCTCATCAGCTTAACTTCAATACCTGTTTGTTAGGCCCTAGTGGTGGTCCATTTATAGGTAATACCCATTGTAAGTCCATTATTTCTCTGACCAACCTTTCTATACCCCATGCAGCATTTGGGATGCCATTCATGGATCTTTTTTTTATCAATGTGGTACAACTGTTTACTCTTGTCTGCCAGTTATTGGACAGGTGTATGTTCCTTTGTTTTCTTAATGTCTCCTATTGTTGTTTTTCCTTCTCAGAACTTTTTCTTTCTTTTATCTACCCACTCCTATCACCATCAGGCTTGTTATACACATTCACTACGTGCTAAGCATTCTAATTATTAAAAACAAAGTACTGTGCCCTATGAATTTTATCTTTTCTCTAACTCTGCGACAAGGTCTGCTTCTTTCTTTACCCCAGGTGTACAAGCTGCTACCAATGCTAAATGGTTACAAAAAATGCAATATAATTTGATGTTGTTAGTTAATTCTACTACTGATGGTTTTAATGTACTCTCTGCTGAATTTGCTGCTAATACCCTTATGACACAACAAAACAGACTTGCCCTTGATTATCTTCTTGCCTCCACTGGAGGTGTATGTGCTTTGGTAGGCAAGGCGTGCTATACCTTTATACCCCCCAATTCTGCAGCAGCAGGCAATTTATCCCTCATTATTAAACAATTACATGCTCTTTCAGCTAGAATGTATGCTGAAAGAGGAGCTGATCCCTTCCTTGACAATTGGTTTAGTAATCTCTTCTCGTGGTTCACAGGGTAAAAAATCTGTTATTAGCACTTCTAGCCCTACTCCTTATTGTCATTCTGTTTTATAGCCTGTGTTCCTGTTCACTGTCTCTCTGGAAAAAATCAGTTACTTGCATCCTGGATGTCAATAGCAATGCACCACGCTTGGATACCTCAGAGTACATGGAGATGTGTCCAATCAATCACTCTGCATATGCTACCCCCCTAGAGCCCCACCCTGGTTGGAAGTAGGTGGTCATTGTTGAGTCTGCTCTGCTACTTAACCCTGAAGGGGAGAGAGTTGTTGGGAAATGGACCCAAGCCAGGACAGGCGGGACAGTGCTTCTTTAACTAGGCCTGTGAAGCAGGTCTAGATACAGGCCACAGGCCTGCTTTAGACTCTTGACCACTGCTAGGCCAACAGAAGAATCAGAGAAAGAATGAATTGCTGACAGCTTGAGAAAATCCTTAGAGTAAAACAAAATGTTGCTGATTTAGTGTACTTTGCTAAGGAACAGGGCCGGCCCGTCCATTGAGCAAGAATGTTTTTTGCAAGGGCCCCACGTTTCAGGGGGTCCTGCGCAAAAAACATCTTGCGTCAGCCAAGCAAGGTTTAAAAAATACAAACCGGCTGCTGCCGTGGCAGCGGCAGAATCGAGCATCCCCCGGACCCCCCCCCCCCCCCCCGCTGCGGGGCTGATGGGATTAACAGAGCTGCGAGAAAGGGAAACTCTCCCTTTGCGCGGCTCTGAAAAGCCCGCGCTGAAGCCGCATGGAGGACACTGCAGAGCAGGGGGGGCCCGCGGGATGCTCGATTCTGCCGCTGTTACGGCGGCAGCGGCGGCAGCCGGTTTTTGTGTTTTTTTTTTAAACCTAGCTGAGCTGATGGGGGGGGGGTTTAGGACTGGTAGTGGGCTATTGGGGGGGGGGGCTAAGACTGGAAGTGGGCTGATGGGAGGGGTTGACTGGTAATGGGCTATGGGGGGGCTAAGACTGGAAGTGGTCTGATGGGGGGGTTAGGACTGGTAATGGGCTATGGGGGGGCTAAGACTGGAAGTGGGCTGATGGGGGGGTTAGGACTGGTAATGGGCTATGGGGGGGCTAAGACTGGAAGTGGGCTGATGGGGGGGGGTAGGACTCATAATGGGCTATGGGGGGGGGCCTAAGTGAAAATGGGGCTATGGGGGATTAGGACTGGAAGTGGGCTGATGGGGGGCTTAGGACTGGTAATGGGATATGGGGGGGGGCTAGGACTAGTAATGGGCTATGGGGGGAGGGTTAGGACTGGTGATGGGGGCTGACTGAAAATGGGCTGATGGGGGGCTTAGGACTGGTAATGGGCTATGGGGGGGCTAGGACTGGTAATGGGCTGGGGGGGTTGCTAGGACTGGAAATGGGCTCAGTGGAAGGGGGGCTTGAACTGCAAATAGCTGATGGTGAGGGGGTCTTGGAATGGAAATGGGCTGTGAGGGGAGGGCGTTAGGACTGGAAATGGGCTGAGTTGGGGGGGCTAGGACAGGAAATGGGCTGATGGAGGGGCTAGGATAGGACTGGAAATGGGCTGTTGGGGGGTGCTAAGACTGGAAATGGGCTGTGGTGGGGGCTTGAATTGAAATGGACTCATGGAGGGGCTAGAACTGGAAGTAGGCTCATGGGGGGCTTGGATTGGAAATGGGCTGAGTGGAGGTGAGCTAGGATTTGACATGGGCTGATGGTGGGGCTAGGAAAGGACTAGAAATGAGCTGATGGGGGCTGGGATTGGAAATGAGCTGATGGAGGGACTCGGATAGGACTGGAAATGAATGGGGGAGCTAGGACTGGAAATAGGCTGATGGTGGGGCTAGGATAGGATTGGAAATGGGCTGATGGGGGGCTAGGACTGGAAATGGGCTGATGCAGGGACTAGAAGGGAGCGGATGCTGGGTGGGGCTGGAACTAGAAGGGAGCTGATGTTGGGGGAGGATTAGAATGGGATGGAGCTGGGAGAGGGAAAAATATTTTGTGTGGGAGGGAAGACAAATCTACAATTGGCCGGATATTGGGAGAGTAAGTGGGGATTGAGGATGGAGGGGTAAAATTTGAGTGGATGAAATAGGAATGAGGAAAGAGCAAAAGGAGAAAGATTAGTATGTTAAAGCAGATGTAGAGAGAGAATGGAAAAAAACTAGAAGAGAGAAGAAAAGACAAATGGACAGCAGACGATGGAGAGTTAGCAGAAGACACAAAGAAACCAGAAGAAAGTGGCTGGAGCAATTGCCACTGGAAAAAAAATGCACAAAAAGGTAGAAAAATCTCTCTTTATTTTGAATTTTTTAACTGGAATATGTCAGTTCTTGGAAATGTGCATCATTAACGTCTGCACTTTGTTTAGTACTAGAGGAAATTAATTTCTGGTTTTATTTCTACAGTGTTGTACATTCCAAGTTTGGCTTTTGGGGTTCCCAGTTTAATTATTGTCTTCCTGTTTCTAAATTGTGATTCCTTGTTTGGTGATAGTCTATGTTCTGCATGTGTAACTGAGCTGAGGTATTCTGATAATATAATTCCTATTTGACATTGCCTCTTGTTCTCTTTCCCCAGTAGGTCATGTATTGTTGTTCTCTGAAATGTATTTATTTAATATTTGCAGTGTTGCCTTTTGATAGGTAGGGTATGTGAGTCCTGGTAGTGCTGTTAGGATACGGCGGGTTTGCTATGGGTTCTAAATGGGCAGTGTTTGTAGTAGTTCCTAATGTGCCTGGCGGTTGGTACTGGATTATAGTAATGTAGAAATCTTTTAGTCTTTCTTTATCCATATACTCATTAAGAGGCATGTTTACTAAAAGTTAGTGTATTAAGACCATTCGGGTTCACCGTCCCCAGCCGGCAAATCCATCTTTGCTCTCTAATTAAAAGGGTCTTATCAAATGCAGTGGGGAAAACAACAATATATGTGGGGAAAACAACACAATCATTGCGAACACGAATACGGGAACACCGGAGTAGGTTGAAACATAATAAGATAGAAGCTCCAATAGTGTCCCATTGTTTATCAGCAGGCCATGCATACAATCAACTCCGTTGTTTTGCAATAGATAAAGTGGAACGAGCTAGCGTGGGTAAAACGCTTGATAAGACCCTTTTAATTAGAGAGCAAAGATGGATTTACCGGCTGGGGATGGTGTGCCCGAATGGTCTTAATACTTCTATTGATTGGGTGGTATGTGTGTAATTAGTAATGGGGGAAACCCCAGCACGCGATTGTCAAGGGTAGGAAAGTAGGGCGAGTTCATCGTGATGTCGGTTGACGTATTACGATGGATTTTTAAAAGGGTCAGTCTGAGCCGGGCATTCCGCATGCGCGGCGTCTGGAAAAACTGGAAAGAATCAGAGTTGAGTTTGGCGAAGAGAGTAGCTGAAACTTTGCTAATTAAAGACGTGGGCAGCATTAGTAGTAAGAACGGCATGCTTTTTAACTGTTTTACTGGTTTTGTTCATTGGGGAGGGGTTTAGAAATATCATGTGTTTGTTTCAATTGTAGAACTTAACGGATGAGGTCTCCTGACGAAACTGTGGCCGTGAAACGCCTCAGTGGTGCCCAGGGAGAGCATTGAGATCCTCACAGAGATGTGCTTCAATTGAAAAGTAGTCCTCAAATCACAAGAAAGCTAAGTAGTATACTATTCTAAACCGTGCGATGTTATTGAGAGTTGATGCCTAAACGGCATAAGTACGAAGCGGATTGCTGAAGTTTTGAAAAAAGTTACAACTTGAGTATGCTACATAAGGAACTGTTTGGATACAAGGTGTTTCTTGTGATGAGTGCTATAGTTAAAATCCAATAAAAACGGCGAAAAGTTTTAAATAAAGGTCCTTGATGTTCCAAAGACACCATAACAGTAGACGTAAGTCTCTTGGTGGCTTAAGTTCTGAGACCTGTTTTTCGCTGGCTAATTATTAGTCTTGTAGTGTAAATTTGAAACCTAATTTTCCCAAAGTTTTGTTTGAATTGAACGTATCCCGCTCTATAGTGACAGTACGCGTTCAGAAACTGACCATTTCTAGTAGCATTATCTTTAAATAACAACAGCTATAGCTTTAGACAGCAAATGTCTGTGTGGGTACGTGGTGCAACAATGGTGTGCCAGTCTGTGCATAGGATCTGGTGGTGGGTGCTTTGTGTGGATGGCGTGCAGAGCTGCAGTGCATGTGTGTATGTGTTGCTGAGCTGGGGAACTTCTGTGTGTGTGGTGCAGAGGTGAGGTTCCCGAGTGTACATAGTATAGATCTGGGGTATGTATCTGTCCTACGGTGGTGGAGTGCTTGTGTGCGCGCACGAGTGTGTTCTTGAGGAATGGTAAAGCACCTTAGGAAAACAGGCATTGTGCCCTTTTGTCCACATATATTCATCCCTTTAACCTTTCACTCTTCCTTCCCTGCCTCCAACCCCTCCCCACTGTTCCCCTTCCACCCTAGTACTCCCACTACGTGTCCTGGATTCCCCCCTTCCTCTCCTCTTTTTTTTTTTTTTAAGTTTCTGGCCCTGTAAGACTTAAAGTTCACACCTCCTCACCCTCCCCATCTTTTTTTTTCTTTTTTATTGTAGGCTCTGACTGATTTGGATCCCTGCAGCAAACTGCTTCCCCTCCTGTTCTGCTTGCAGGAATCAGATCTCCTGCAGCTGGAAGAGACGGGGAATGCCGTCATCGCAGCCCAGATGTAAGCTGTCTGCCTGGGGGGATCCCACCTCCTGTGGACAAACAGCTTGCATCTGTACCACAATATTGGCTATTTCCTTCTTTTCTGCCCACGGGAAATAAGACCCCCATGGGCAGCCATAGCCAGTCCCAGCTGCGATTGTGGCCTTAGGCAGCACTTCTGCATGTGGGGATGGGATCCCTGTGGGCACTCAGGGCCTATCGCAGCTGTGACTGTGGCCATGGGCAGTAGTTTTGCCCACAGAGGATGGGTTGCCTGCAGGCAGCCAGGGCTGGTCATGCTGCCGCACAAATGTTCCAAGCCCCAGAAGCCAGGTCCGATTTTTAGTTGCCATGGTGACCTGGAGCATGGGATTGTAAAATCCTGTACTAGGAGGATTGCAGACAGGGCAATTAGATGCTCCTCTGCCCCATGACACAGTTCCACCTCCTTAAGAGCCACAAATTTCGCCTTGCTTGTTGATGGCTCAACTGCGACATTGTCCGAGTGCACATGGACCACTTGGTCCACAAGAAGCTGGAACTTCAGTAGTGCCAGGCAGATCACTCTGGCCTCTAACTAACAGATTGACCAGGAGGCCTCCTGAGGGGATTGGAGTCTCTGTGCAAATTAACTTAGACAGTGAACTCCTGAACCCTTCAGGCTGGTATCCATGGTGACTACCACCAAATCTGGCGCTTCCCAGGGCATCCCATTCATCAGATGGTGAAACGTTCAACCACCACACCAGCTGCTTCTTGATCTCCCAAGGGTGAAGAATTCTGTAAACAAATGTGAACAGGAAGACTAGGGAGATAAAAGATGTCGCTTGAGGGGGTTCATGTGAGCACTGGTCCAGGGGACTAACTCTAGGGTCGACACCCTGGACTCCAGGCATTTGAGGTAGTCCTATGCCTGGGGGGGCTGACTGAGCACATAACCCCCTTAGTTAGATTTGCAGCTGGAGCAACCTCACCCACGTGAGGAACAGTCTACTCATGAGAGTACTGAACCGAGTCCTGAGATATTCCATTCTGAGAAGGAACCAGACTGCTCTTGGGATAGTGATTACTAACCCCAGACTCTCTTAGCCAATGATTCACCATGGCTGTGTTGTTCGTGGACTTCTTCCAGGAGTTTGACCAAATCAGTCAGTATTCCAGGGATGAGTAAACCCAGATCATATGCTTGTACAGGAATGCCGCTACCAACACCATAACCTTTGAGAAGGTGCGAGGAGCCAAGACCAGGCTAAAAGGTAGAACCCTGAATTGGAAATGGTGGCCCAGGATGCAAGTATGCCTCGGCAAGAACCAGGGAAAGTAGGAACTAACGCAATGACCAACTTGTTGGTTTCCATATGAAAATAAAGAACTTCGAGTTTAGTACTGATCGCCTTCAGGTCCTGTATAGGCCAGAAGGAGCCTCCCTTTTTGAATGCCATGACATAGATGGAATAATGTCCCTGGCCCTGCTCTGCAGAGGGCACAGGTAGAATAGCCTGCAACTACAGGAGGTGCTAAGAATTTCCTCAATTGCCACTTGCTTGAACAAAGAGCTGCAAGGAGACTCCACAAAGGCATCCCATAGAACCTTATGCAAATTACAGTGCATAACCCTGACTGAGGACCCATTAGTCTGACGTGATATGGGTCCACACCAAGAGAAACAGCCGACCACCAACCGTCTGTACCTCAGAAAGGACCCGTCAGATTACATTATAGATGCTTACTGGCTCCAAAAAAGTGCCACAGCTGTGCCTCAAAAGCAATGAGAGTTAAAGGGTTGACTGTTTTTAGACTTGGATGTATAAGAAGAGTAGGTCTAACCCAGACTCCTAGCTGTCCGAGGGGGTCTCCATGCTATCTCCGGCCTATCTTCTGGGAACCTCTCCAGTGTCTTCCACCAATTTCTCCAGGTTCTTCCAAAGAGAAACCTGCCCTTGCAGGGGATTAGACGGAAAGCCAATTGCAGGAGAAGCTATTATGTCTCCATGATAGCTGTTTTTAGCTCAGAAGAAAGCATCAGACAACCAACTACACAGCCAAAAGCTACCACTCAGCTACTACCCTCATGGCTGTGGACTTGGAGGAGGATCCTGAGCAAGTCATACAGAACATCTACAACATACACAGTTCCAGACTCCAAAGCCACAGCCTCCAGGCTGGCAGCTGCTGAACCTGTTCAAAAGGGCTCAGGCCACCAAGCATGTACACCGGTGCTGGAGGTTGCAAGGGAATTCTTAAGGAGGGCCTTTACTCTTATATAATGAGACTCCTATAGTGCAGTATTTCCTTCTATTGGGATGGTTATGCACTTTGTAACCACCATGACACAGGCATCCACCCAAGGAACCCCGAAAGGCAGAAGGTACAGCTTATAAAGGATCTTAGGGCCCCTAAGATGCCACATCCAGGGGTTTTCCAATGGAAGACTGAGTTTGTGTATAGGCTAGGTAGAAGCAAAGCCAGATACTTTCCAAATTAGGGCCCACTTGCAAAGCTTGTATGGGAGCAGGCTCAGCAATATGTAAGACTACCATAGCATCATAAATTAGAATAGGAAGGTCCTCTCTGTGGAAAAGGCGGGTCACAGAGGATCCTCACCATCCAGTAGGGGAATCATCCCTACCACATCAGACTTACCCTCTTCTGCATCTCAGACAACTCCCGTAGGGAATACGGCTGGGCTTCTTTGCCTGGAGGAACAGAAGGGCAAAGTGGGAGTGTATAGCCCACTGCCATCAGTGACAGAGGTGCTGGAGTACCCTAGATCCCCCATAGGGGAGGTCTGGGCCTCAGACCCTTGCCAAGGTCCACCAAGCAGCTAGTAAGGACAAAAATGGCTGATCAATTGTTTCAGAAGCAGCTGTGCAAGTCGAGTGAAAGAAGGCCTCAGGACCCCAGAGGAACTTCAGAGGCCCATGGGCTTGAGGTTGCAGCACTCCATCATGCCCCCTCTCCCCCTCCCCCCTTTGCAGGACCCATGTCACCATTCAAAATGATTATAGAGTCTGTTGGTGGGAAACCAAACATGGCATCAAGACCCAGGTCCCCTGTTGGAGGTCCCAAATATGTCCAAAAAATATGTCCCATGGCAATACTGCAGCAACCAAGAAAAGGAAATGGAGCTGCAGTAAAAATAAATAAATAAATAAAATTGCTAAAGGTCGCGGGCTGAGATTAAGCACTGCAATAACCAAAGGAAAAGCCAGAAAAAGGTCTGCTGAATGATACTGTAAAAACTGCAGCAAAAAAAAGGAACCCCGAAAATAAAATCTCAGCATCTTTCAGGCCAGCTGGGGGAACCTGAGTGGGGTTGGCCCAGCCACTCCCACAGTCCTGAGAGGCCTAACTGCTGGAGAAAATAAAAGCTTTTTTTTGAAGCTGCTTTATTGCAAGCAGCAAAAAAACAAACAAAAAGACACAAATACAGCCTATTCAATTTAATGAGGGGAAAAAAAAGAAGAAAAAAGAAACTCAGCAAGCAGATAGAGGACAGCAAGTGCAAGGGGAAAGGTTCTTAGACCAAACTTACTACAGTGGTGTGAAAAAAGTCGTGCACAGGTAGTGCCAAATTGGCAATTTTTAGTTGTTTGGATCACAGGGACAAAATGTGTTACAATTTACAACCCCTTCTGCATGCCATTTTCTTCCCCTTTGTCTTTTGTACAAAATCTGACAAATCTGCCATTTGAGCGTTTTATGATTGTTTAATACCCATGTTCGTTGGTTGTAAATCTGTGTACAAAGATGCAATGGGTGCCCAAAAGGAGAAATTTCACTTACAGTTAATTTCCTTTCCTGGAATACAGCTAGACCAGTCCAGACAAACGGGTTGTGTCCCCCTGCCAGCAGATCTTGGAGACAGAGAATTCTAACAGAGCTCTGATAGGTTGGACTCTGGTGATATGGGTCTACCCCTAGGGGTCTCCCTCAATATTGTCTGAAAAGCTGAACCAAACTTGAACTGTACTTCAACAATAAGACTCATAACGACACCGCCGAAAGCGGTTCCTGATCCAACTATGTACAGAGGTGCTGACAACATCCCCAGAAACTGAAGGCTGCAAATGAAAAAACCAGCCTTAGGCTCACTTGGTCAGGCATTCGGAAAAGGATGGACAAAAAAAGGACGGCGGCTCCACTGCACCAAAAGGAACTGCAACTGACAGCAGGGTGGGTTCTGGACTGGTCTAGCAGTATTCCAGGAAAGGAAATTAACGGTAAGTGAAATTTCTCCTTCCAAATCATACTGCTAGACCAGTCCAGACAAACAAGCAGTACCCAAGCTACCAACCTTCAGGGTGGGCCCAATGCCGCCGAAAGCACTGTAGCTCCAAACCGAACCTCCTGCCGAGCGTGAACGTCCAATCTATAGTGACGGACAAAAGTGGACAAAGATGACAAAGTCGCCGCCCGGCAAATGTCAAGAGGAGCTACTTGAGAACGTTCGGCCCAAGAGGCCGCTTGAGCCCGTGTAGGGTGGGCATGGAGCCCTGCTGGCACCGGCTTTCCTTGAAGAATATATGCAGCTTCAATAGCTTTACATAACCATCTAGCAATAGTGGACTTGGAGGCTGTGGAACCTCACCGAGGACCCGCAAAAAGGATAAAGAGATGATCGGACGTCCGGAAGGAGTTCGTGACTTTCAGATACCGGAAAAGGACTCTCCTCAGGTCCACCGCACGCAACTGACGATGCCGACCGGAACATTGTTCCTCTGTAAATGAGGGCAAGAAGAGAGGCTGATTGACATGAAACGGTGTAAGCACCTTAGGCAAGGAGGAGGGCACTGTCCGAAGAGAGACTCCCTCCGCTGAAAAAGAGAGATAGGGGTCACGACAAGAGAGAGCTTGAAGCTCGGAAACCCGGTGCGCCGAGGTTATGGCTACCAGGAATACTGTCTTCAACATTAAATCTCGAAGGGAACATGCTTTCAAAGGCTCAAAGGGAGAAGCCACCAGAGCACGGAGAACAAGAGTGAGATCCCAAGAAGGAACCACCGGACGCACCGGGGGCCGCAAGGTCTTAACCCCTCTCAGGAAGCGCGAAACGTCCACATGTGACGCGATGGAACGCCCCGAGATTGGCCCCCTAAAACAGGTCAAAGCAGCCACTTGTACCCGCAGGGTACCTAGAGCTAGGCCCTTATCGAGGCCGGCCTGCAGAAAGGAAAGAACGTCCGGAATACCGCAACGCGACGGAGAAAGCTGGTGTGGCGCACACCAAGTTTCAAAGAGTCGCCACACCCGAGCATATGCCAAGGACTTGGATGATCGACGTGCCTTTAGCAGTCTCGCTACAACGCTAGGTGAATAACCCTTATGAGCTAATCTGCGGCATTCAAGAGCCAGGCCGTAAGCGAGTAAGGAGCCGGGTCTTCCATGGCGATCGACCCTTGGCGCAGGAGCCCCGGAAAAGCCCCTAGATGAAGAGGAGGTGTGCGAGCCATTCGGACGAGGTCTGCATACCACGGTCTGCGAGGCCAATCCGGAGCTACCAGAATCACCGGCCCCGATGTCCCCTGACTCGCTGGAGAATCTTGCCGATCATGGGCCAGGGAGGGAAGGCATATAGAAGATGTGTCGGCCATGGCTGAGACAAGGCATCTATCCCGTGCGCCCCTTTGTCTCTCCATCGGCTGAAGAAGATTGGTGCCTTGAAATTCTCCGCCGTTGCCATGAGATCTACCTCCGGCTGACCCCATCTGTGAACAATTGATTGAAAGGACTCCAGAGGAAGAGCCCATTCCCCGGGATCCAGAGTGTCAGCTGAGGAAGTCGGCTTTGACATTGCTCGTTCCCGCGATATGTTGCGCTGAAATTGCCTGGAGATGCCTTTCCACCCACAGAAGGAGAAGACTCATTTCCCTGGATACTCCTGGACATTTTGTGCCCCCTTGGCGGTTGAGATATGCCACAGTTGTAGCATTGTCGGATAGAATCCGAACCGACTGACGTCGCAGAAGAGGCAGAAACCTCCGCAAGGCTAACCGCACTGCTCGCGTCTCGAGGCAATTGATGGACCACCGAGCTTCTCGAGGAGACCAAACCCCTTGTGCTGTGTGCGACTCGCAGTGAGCCCCCCAGCCAGAGAGACTGGCGTCTGTCGTGACAAGCACCCAGCGCGGAGTCTCCAAGGGCATCCCCCAGAGGAGACTGAGGCCAGAGCCACCAACGGAGGCTTAGCCATACCGCCGGTAGCAGCGGTAGGCGAACCTGATAGTCCTCCGACACCGGCGACCAGCGGGACAGAAGTGCCTTCTGCAAGTCGCGCATGTGTGCTCTTGCCCAGGGAACCAGATCAATGGTAGCCGCCATGGATCCCAAGAGTTGAAGGTAGTCCCAAGTCCGAGGCACCTCCTGTTGTCGGAACTGTTGGATCTGAAAGGAGAGCTTTCGAAAGCGATCCTGCATTAGAAATACCCACCCGCGGCGAGTGTCGAAACGAGCCCCCAGAAAATCGATTACTTGAGATGGTTGGAGGCAGCTTTTGGAATGATTGATCACCCACCCCAGGCTTTCCAAGAAGATCACCACGCGGGCGACAGTCTTGCGAGCGTCTGGTAGCGAATCTGCTCGAATAAGCCAATCGTCTAGATAGGGATGAACTCGGATCCCCTGTTTGTGCAAGGCTGCTGCAACTACCACCATTACCTTGGAAAAGTTTAGCATAGGCATCATTGGCACGCACTCACTGTCATTGTCATAGTTAGCTTGAGTGCACCTACTGCCACTTGTGGTTGGCAGTAACTATACTCACATTAATTGTGGCAACCAGCTTAGCATGGGGCTAGTGCTGGTTATGCGCTGACTGCATGGGGGCATGCCATGCATGTCCTTATTCGTTCGCACAGGTCCAGTACCATCCTCACTAAATTTTGGGGCCGAACGCATGTTACACTACAGTGTTGTACTAAACATACCTCTTAAAACTTTATAGCCATACCTACATGTCTTCCATAAATAGATATGATAGAGGTCTATAAATTAATGAATGGAGTGGAACGGGCAAACATAGATTGATTGTTTACGTCGTCAGAATATAAAAAGACTAGGGGACATGCAATGAAGCTACAGGGTAACCTATTTAAGGCTAATAAGAGAAAATATTTTTTCACTCAACATGTAATCAAACTCTGGAATTTGTTACCGGAGGATGTAGTAAAAGCTGCTAGTGTAGCTGGGTTTAAAAAAGGTTTGGACAAATTCCTAGAGGAAAAGTCCATAAACCATTATTAAAAGAGACCCAGGATATCACTGCTTGACCCAATAAAAGCATTGGAGGAACCTGTGTCCTTTGGGGAGACTGCTAGGTACTTATGACCTAGATTGGCCACTGTTGGAAACAGGATACTGGGCTTGATGGACCTTGGTCTGACCCAGTATGGCATATCTTATGTTCTTATGTTCTTATAAGGTTCGGGGAGCCAAAGCCAACCCGAAAGGCATTGCCCGGAACTGAAAATGCTGCCCCAGCACCGCGAACCTCAGAAACCGTTGATGATCGTCCCGGATGGGAATGTGAAAATATGCTTCGGCGAGATCGAGCGATGCTAGAAACTCGCCCTTGCGTACCATTGGATTACGGACCGAAGAGTTTCCATCTGAAAATGAGGCACTCGAAGGTTGCGGTTCATTCCCTTGAGGTCCAGTATGGGGCGAAAGGAACCATCTTTCTTGGGCACCACGAAATAGATGGAGTACCTGCCTAACCCTCTTTCGAAGGAGGGCACCGGACAAATGGCGTTTAGACTCAGCAGACGCTGCAGGGTGGTTTGAATGATCAGTCTCTTCTCGGGGGATCCTGCTGGAGAAAATAGGAAGGCGTCGGGAATAGGCTGGCAGCACTCGAGAGAATAACCCTGAGAAATGCTGTCAAGAACCCATTGATCGGAGGTGATTTGCGCCCACTCTTGAGAAAACAAAGCCAACCAACCTCCTACCGGTGGCAAGGTCTCGCGTGGGCTTCCCACCCCGTCAGCGGGAAGAATGCGTGGTCCCGGAGAACTTCCCAGTGTTGGAGTAGGACTCTGAGCCTTTTCGTGCCCCACGAAAAGACTGCGTCCTTTGCCCATTACGATTGGACGGCGCTGCAGACGAGGAAGGTTTGAAAGAACGATACCTCTGGGAGTCTATTCCTGGAAAAACACCTATAAGATTGCGCTCGAGAAGTTCGGCGAGAAGAAACCTTGGGCTTATCTTCAGGCAAGCGCTGAGGCTTCACTTCCCCTAGATCCTTTACGAGCTTATCAAGCTCTTCACCGAATAGCAGCTTCCCCTTAAAGGGTAACTTAGAAAGTCTGGATTTGGAAACGACATCTGCCGCCCACTGGCGGAGCCAGAGCCAGCGCCGGGCGACCGTCACCGCTGCTACCGAGCGAGCTGAAAGACGCAGCAAGTCATAGAAGGTTTCCGCCAGAAATGCTGTAGCGGATTCCAGGTGACCGAGAGAGGAATCCTCCAGTAAACGTTGAATCCAATGCAGCAAGGCCCGGGCAGTCAAACCACCACACACCGTCGCTTGAAGGGCCAGAGAAGACGAGGAGAAAGCCGTCTTCAGCAGATTTTCCACCTTTCGATCTTGCGGATCCTTCAGCGCTGCTCCTCCTTCCACCGGAATGGTAGTGTGCTTAGTAACACCAGTGACCAATGCATCTACCTTTGGATAAGCGAGCCATTGCTCCAAGACCTCTGGAGACCACACATATAACTGATCCAGGCGGCAAGCGTTGCGCAGTGGAAGGTCCGGAGTATCCCATTCCCGGGACACCATTTGCTGCAACTCCAGTGGGAACGGGAAAGACTTAGATGGCTTACGTATGCCCTGTAAAATGGGGTCCGCCTGAGACTGGTAGTGAGAAGGTTGGGGATCAGGAGGATTCGCAAGGTGAAGTGCCTCTGACACCTGACCAATTAAGGCAGCCAACTCTTCCTTACGAAATAACCTGATATCCTGTGAGTCCTCCTGCAGCGGGATAGAGGAGTCAGATGGAGAGTACTCCCCATCCTCTCGATATGAGGACTCACCAGTCCCATCAACCGAGGATTTGTCGACTTCAGGGTCCAGCTCGTCCTCGACGAGCACCTGTACTGCTTTAGGAGGGTGGCCGCCCTTGAGGTCCGCAGCCCTCCAGGATCGCTTTAGCTCAGATGAAGGTAGGGAATCAGGTGCCGCTGACAAGTGCTCCACCGCCGCTGCAGACGACTCAATTTGCCACAGAGTCCACGCCTGGCGGAATAGCGCTAAAAGCTGATCCTCAACAGGATGTAGAGAGCCTGTAGACACTTGAAGAGTCAAAGGTGGGGGCCCCTGTGCCTCTACAGGAGCGGCAGTAGATAACAGACCCTCTGAAACGGGCAAAGGGACCGCTGCCCCCCGACTTGGCAAACCCGAAGAAGACTCTCCAGGGTGTGCAAAACAAGCTGGGCACAGCCGATTATTAAGCTCCTTTTGTTTTTTATCACAGACAATGCGCCTCTGCAGAGAAGAAGGCATGTTGAAAGAAAACCTCCCTTTCGTTCCTTTTTTTTTTTTTTTCCCCCCAACTGAAAGCACATTGAGTCGAAGTCTCTAGGACTGGTTCCACTTGAAGAAGCAAGCTGTAGGGAACCGCAAACGAGAAATAACGCTGAGAAGGAGCAGAAAATGACAGCCTCTGCTTCCCGCCAAAACCCGAAGCGCCGCGGCGATTCAAAATGGCTGCCGGAGTTACAGGAACTCAAAAAAAAGGCTTAAAAATCGGCGAATTCGTGCAAAACTGAAATCAATTATACCCGATAAGAGGGAAGAAGAGAGGAGGACTGACTCAGCGGCAGTAAAAGGGAAAAACACAAATATACTGATTCCGTCGTCGCGGAGCTGCCGGAGACCGGTAAGAAGAACAGAGCTGTACTTACAGAGCCGGTCAGTGCAGAGGAGCCAAGGGCTAAGGTGGGAGCCATGCCAGATGCCACCAACAACTAAAATCTGTCTCCCACAAGACAATGATTTTAAGGAGCCCTCCTCCCAGCCTCCACACCCTCGTGGTGAGGTGCTGGGGATGCCTTCTAGCAGCGAGCTCAACTGAATAGGGAACAGGAGCTCAGCTGCAGACACCGTGGATCCAAATCCCACGAAAGAAATCAGAAGGCTAGATTTCACCTTAAACAGGACTTAAATCAACTTTGAGGAGAAAAACAAAAAAGCTACCAGATCTGCTGGAGACAGAGAAATACTGAGGGAGACCCCTAGGGGTAGACCCATATCACCAGAGTCCAACCTATCAGAGCTCTGGTAGAATTCTCTGTCTCCAAGATCTGCTGGCAGGGGGACACAACCCGTTTGTCTGGACTGGTCTAGCAGTATGATTTGGAAGGTTGTGTTTTCTGTTCTGTGTATGTTGGCAGCAGGGCCATACCGAGTGTGAATCACGCCCTGTACGACTTGCACATTGGGTGCACGCTCCCCCCTGCACCTCCATCTAGCCACTTTCTGGATGGGGCAGGAGAAAAGAGGCATGCCTGATCTGCAAGTCGCCGGTGCGCTAAGCAGATCTGTCCCTCCCTGCTCTGACGCCATGTCAGACCTGCTTAGCATGCCGTGAGAAGGCTTAAGGGGTGCATTTCAACTGTCTGCTGTTGCCTGCCGCCAGTGCTAGAAAAAAAAGTGGCAGCGGCAGACAGCTGAAAAGCGCCCCTTAAGTCTTTGCACCCTGTGTGGCCGTACCGTTTGCACAGGGCTAGGTACGGTCCTGGTTGGCAGCGTGCATGTTTCTTCTTATTTTTATTTATTTGAAACATTTTTCTATACCGCCCTTTCCAGAGATTAGGGGCGGTTTATATTGTAACAAAACTTTTACATGGAACATTATGAAAGAGTTATAACAATTAACTATTTACATAAACTATATACAGTCGTATTACATTTGGCAAGATGTATCTCACACGGTATAACTATGACCTGTCTTCAACAGTATATCTCTTATAGTTATTTGGGTTGACCTTGCTTGGTGGGCCAGAGTGGGAGCAGGGATGGGGGGAGGAGCTGGTAAGTTAAGTGTTGAGGGACAGAGCTTGGGTGTTGTTAGGGTTATGATTTCTGTAATGTTCAATGAAAAGGTATGTTTTTAATTCTTTTCAGAAAGTTTGGAGGTCATTAATTGCTCTTAAAGTTTCAGGGAGGGAATTCCATTGTGTGGGGGCTACATATGTGAAAGTCCTGTTGCTCCTAATTTGTTTGGTGTTACAGACTGAAGGAGGAACTGTGAGGGTATTTTGGTTGATTCTTCTTCTGGATCTATTGTCCAGTTGGAGGTGAATTAAAGATGAAAGGTGAGATAGAGCTATATTATTAATTAGTTTAAAGGTGGTCATTATGATTTTATATTTTATTCTACTGACAATTGGGAGCCAATGTAGTTTGTATAGAATGGATGTGATGTGGTCTGACAATCGTGCTTTGAATAGGATTCTGGCTGTGACATTTTGGGCCATTTGTAATATATTTAGATTCTTTTTGGTTAATCCATGTAATAAGTTGTTGCAGTAGTCAAAGTGGGATGTGATGAGGGCCTGGATTACTATTCTGAAGTCTGTGATAAGGAAGCTTATCATAGCTCAGGAAGGAGCTATAGAAAAGGTGAAGTGTCTCTGAACAAGCAACCTGTCAGTGCTGGTAGAAATGAGAAAACAGAATTTTGCCATAAAAGACTACCAGTCCCAGAATGCACCAGGTTTCCAACAGCCATTAGAGGAGCTGAAGTGGGGAAACGTGTGTTCAATCAGGAGGGCTATGAGGTAATCCCTAAGCACTCATCTCAAAGGGCAGGGCCTGATTCAGCACAGCTGCGCTGTGTTAGGGAGGAGCACTCATCCAGGCAGAATAAGAGTAGAGTTTATTCTACAGATGACCATCTTCATGATCACCTTGGATATCCAGAGAATTGTCCTCAGTATCCTGAGAATCTGCTTGAGTTTGATCATCAGTTTCATCTGAAGGATCATCAGAAGCAGAAGCCAAACCGGACGGACAGAGAGGGAAAGAGACCCTTTGGAAGAAGGAAGAGAAAAGCCTTTGAGAGGTCTAGAAGAGTCCAAAGCAGTACGTATACTGGGAGGTATTCCAAGGGCCAGCATACACCATTGGACTGGGGAAAGCCAGAGGAATGGTGCTGCAGAGCTAGGAATCACCAGAGGCTACCTGTGAGGGAGACGGCTGCACGTGGAAGGGACCCTAAGACCTGTGCCAGAAGGTATGTGAAGAGAGATCCAGTGTCCAGGGATCTGGATTGGAAGGCTGGACATAAGAACTGGACTACATACTGGCCAGGCTATATAGAGAGGAACTCTAGCAGCAATGGAAGCTCAGGTATGAACACAGGTCTATGCCCTAGCTATAACCTTGAAAGACAGCAGGGAAACAAGTATTCTCCTGAAAATACTCCATTGAGAGATTCATCTGTGCCAATCCATGATATTGAACCCATGCTTGTTGAACAAGGGGGAATAATAGCAGATGAGGATCCTGTTTATATGGACTGCTCTCTATCTAAACTCCGTTGGTAACTTTCTGTTATAAAGTACAGCAACCATCACAAAGAAATACAAATTTGTTCTTTAATCTACTCAGAAAAGCTCCTGAAGCAGGATTTGACCCACACAGTGGAAGGCAAGCCAGCTAAGGGGTTTCAGCTGGTAACTGCTAGCAATTAAGCCTTACCTAATTGCTTGTGAGCTAGGAGAGAATCACTTCTGTATCTATGTGGGAAGTAATCAGAAGTTAACCTGAAAAGAACAGTTTGTTTCTTGCTTTGTGGCTTTTCATTTGTTGTTTTCCTGATTTTAACTTTGTTTTTCCAAGTTAACACTGAAAGCAAGTAACCTAATTTATGTGCTACCAAGCATATCTGTGTTGGGAGAAATAACCCCATAAATAAATATCTTATTGGCTTTACCCAAGAGCACAACTAAATTATTGTCAGCAGCTGTGTCTGGTGTGAATGAACTACATTGTCCACAATACCTTGCAAATCATATAGAGATATGCACTTGCCAAGAATGTGAAGATTTTCACCCAGGCAGCCGTCTGACAAGTCATTCATGTCAATTTCATTAGGTAGCCCTGACAAGGGCTGTTTTTTGTTGTTGGTGGCCACTAGTATTTGATGGGTCAGCCCTTGCTCTTTCACCAGATGACATCTATCTAGAATGGAGTGGACCAGTTTGACGAGGTGTTCTTGTATTATGATGTAAGTCCAGGCTGCAATCAGTGACTCAATCAGCTCTCGCATGGTCCGTGGCTGCTTCTTGGTGATCTCAACTGATACCTTGTACCAAAGATTCTCAAGTTGAGATCGGGTGATTGAGCTGGCCAGTTAATGGTCTGAATTCCATTTATTTTCTTCCATTCGGTGACAGTTTTCACTTGGTGGTAAGGTGCATTGTCATCCTGGAAGAAATATCTGCCAGGAAACAGTTGTTCAGCTGTTGGCAGCATGCATTTCTGCAGAATTCCTATGTGTTTCGCTGCATTCACTATTGCGTCGACGATATGGAGTCTTCCAACACCACTGGCTGCTATGCATCTCCAGATCATGACCTTGGTTGGATGCTTCATGGAAATATTTAAGCGCTCTGGTTTGTACTCTTCATGAAGAAATCTCCTCACATACATTCTGCATTCTGGGTGACCAGGCAAAACTTCCTTTCGTCGCTGAACAGAACTCTCTCTCAGTCAGTGTTGCTTCATTTTGACTTGGATGTCCAACTCGATGCATCTCTCCCTCTGTTCCACCGTTTAGTAGCGGCTTCCTCTGTGCTTTACAGCCCCTCATCCCATACCCCAAGCATCGTCTCCTCATAGTGGAAGTGAAAACTGCAACGTAACACTTCTCCTTCCATTCCCACAGAAGCTCAGGGGAAGTTAGCTTACAGTTGCCAAGAGATGTCCTTATCAAGTCCCTGTTGTCCCTCTTGGTTGACTTTCTAGGCCGACTGCTACGATGTAGGTCCTGAATATTTCCCATCTTCTTATGCTTCTGCAGAATGTGGACAACTGTGCTCTGATTACAGCCAACCTTTGCTGCAATCTGCAGGCTGGAATACCTCTCCTCATGCAAAACCAACACCTGGACCCAGTCCTCCATTGATAGAAAATGCGACCTCTTCACCATGCCAGGACTTTGCGCATCAGATGCGATACACACCAGTTGATCCACAATAAATTCAAACCCTGTTTGCTGCCAAAATACCATGCACTGATTGGCTAACAAATATGACTTCCTATTGGTTGAGAAAGTGCCGTATTCTATTGGTTCATTTGATCACAGAATCTGGTTGATCATACTGAGACATCATTTCCTCATGACAGCCATACAAAAGTTCACAGACAAGTAATTTTGCATGCAGAAATGGCTGCCAAATTAAATTTATAACAAAACAGTATATAATAAGCCAGGATTCTGTCACAGAATTTGGAAACATTGTCTAAATAAAGCTGAGAATAGCTTGATCATGCAGTTTATGCACACCACTGTACCTTCCTTGCGGGCCCCATAAGGTTCTCCTGTCAGCTCTCCAGCCTACCAAATGCTAGGAACTTGTGGGTAGCAGCACTGGACACAGGGCAAGCTGTTTAGACAAAGAGATGGGGCATACCCAAGTTTCGAGTAAACGCTGGGCCTACTGGTCTCAAGCACACAGGCCACAGGACCATTGTCTGGGCCAAGGGAAACAGGCCTATCTGCACAGATGCATCAGTGCACAAACCTTGCCACCTGCTGTAGGCGGATAATATTGGCTTCTCTCAGTGCTGCACCAGAGGATATACTAAGTGATGAGAAAAATGAAAGTAGCTCAAGCCTACCTCCATCTGCTGGCTGGGGAGGATAACTCACTCATCTGGACTGGCCAAGAGTCATCTATTAGCACAACTGATTTTAAGCACAAAGGAAAAGCAACAATAGAGTAGCTCAGCAAGAAGAAAGTGAATGTCCTTGAGCAGCCCAGTCAAACATAGGCCTAAATCCAATAGAAAATCAGTAGCAAGACTTGAAGACTACAGTCCATTTTGTGGAAAGTGACATTGAAAAAGAGAAAATACTAAACAAATACTTCTGCTTTGTTTTTACAAAAGAAAATCCTGGAGAAGGACCACCTGTGATTCCCAAATATACAAATGGGAATGGAGTAGATACCACATCATTTACAGAAGATGATGTGTTTGAATAGCTTGCAAAACTGAAAGTGGACAAGGCCACGAGACCGGATGGGATACATCCTAGGATACTGAAAGAGCTCAGAGAGGTTCTTGCAGGGCCGTTAAAGGATGTTTTTAACAGATCCTTGGAGACAGGAGAAGTTTCTCAGGACTGGAGAAGGGCCGATATAGTATATCTTCACAAAAGTGGTAACAGGAAAGAAGTGACAAACTACAGGCTGGTAAGACTTACCTCAGTGGCAGGAAAAGTAATGGAGGCACTCCTGAAAGAGGAAATAGTGGACTTTCTCAAAACCAATAGATTGCATGTTCTGAGGCAACATGGTTTTACCAAAGGATGATCTTGCCAAACAAATCTGATTAAGTTCTTTGATTGGGTGACCAAAGAACTAGATCAGAGGCATGCGATGGATGTCATCTACCTGGATTTCTCAACAAAAATCACCAAAATAACCCCCGTGAAAATATTCAAAATAAATATTTTTGTTGGATGTTACAGGAAAGGAACATATAATGATGCTATGTCCACCACTCAGTTACATCCATTTTAATCAATATTGATAAAAAACAAAAAACTCCGCTACTTAGCTGGATTATGAAAGACGAAATTCAGACTGCTCAGGCACGACGTGCACGTTTCGGGTCTGTAGCCCTGTTTTAAGTGCTGCCATCACCACATACTTCAAATCAACCGCCATCAAACGCTGAAATCAGCTGCTTCCTCAAAAGGGACAAAAGCTTCTATGAACGGCTATTCTTTGCTGTCAATCACACCAAGCCACCAATGAAACTTCAGGGACACCCCACTGACTAGGGGAAGCCCTGTGTTCATCAGATAACGTCAGTGAATACTGAGCCAATCGATTTCTTTGTTGAGACCATCAGGATGCACCGTCCGTAATTGAAAAATCCAACGCTGTTCACAGCTCTGTAGTTTATTAGTACGATCCCCACCTCGGGGGTCCATAGGTACATGATCAATGACTGACCACTGTAAATCCTGAAAAGTATGGCCAAAAACAAGACAATGTTCAACCATTGGAGCTGTCTCAATCCTTTTTCGGAGACGGGAGGCATGTTCACTTAACCGGAGTTTAATCATCCGGGTTGTTCTACCCACATATGCCAAAGGACATGGACAATAAATCAGGTACACCACAAAGGATGAAGTACAGTCCGTTTTCCACCGTCTTTTAAAATGCTGACCAGTCCCCGGATAAGTCCATTCAGGTCCCGTTAAAGCGGATGAACAATAATTACAATTACCACAAATACTGTGGCCATTATGTAAAGAAAAAGGCAATGGAGATCTATCCACCATAACTGCAGAACGGGCCACCATATCCCCCAAATTAGCTCCTCGTGTAAAAGCCACCAGTAAAGGTTTTTGGAAACAGGAATGCAATTCCAAAATCAGCCAATGTTTTCTAAGAATGTTGACAACACCTTTGCTTGACATCATGTAAGGTAAAATTCCCACCAAAGATGATGACATTTGCTCAGTTGCACTATCAGATTGTTTATCAGTCAATAGCCATTCACGGTGGGTGTATAACGCACGACGATAAGCTACTTTTATCACTTTGGGTGGGTAGCCCCTGTCCAAAAGTCGCCTACTTAAATCAGTGGCATGTGATTTAAAATCAGCCGTAGATGAACAAATACGCCGCAGTCTCAAAAACTGGCCATACGGAAGGCCTCTCTTCAAAGGACCAGGATGAAAACTTTGAAATTTAAGTAGACTGTTTCGTTGTGTTGATTTTCGATACAACGAGGTTCGAAACTGACCATCTTCATTAAAGACTGTGACATTAAGGAAATCAATCTGATGATTGGCTATATGTGCCGTAAAGGTCAAGTTAGATCTAATGCCATTAAGCCATGACAGGAACTCTTGTAACTCATCTAATGATCCAATCCATAGGAAGAAAATATAGTCCAAAAAACGTTTCCAAAAGGGAACGTATTGAAAATACAAAGAATGGTACAAATATTTCTCCTCGAAATCCGCCATGTACAGAGTTGCAATGGATGGTGCTGCAGACGCCCCCATTGCTATCCCAAAGATTTGTTGATAGAATTGCCCTTGAGACAAAAAATAATTTCCAGTTAAAACCAAAATTAAAACCAGTTTCGAACCTCGTTGTATCGAAAATCAACACAACGAAACAGTCTACTTAAATTTCAAAGTTTTCATCCTGGTCCTTTGAAGAGAGGCCTTCCGTATGGCCAGTTTTTGAGACTGCGGCGTATTTGTTCATCTACGGCTGATTTTAAATCACATGCCACTGATTTAAGTAGGCGACTTTTGGACAGGGGCTACCCACCCAAAGTGATAAAAGTAGCTTATCGTCGTGCGTTATACACCCACCGTGAATGGCTATTGACTGATAAACAATCTGATAGTGCAACTGAGCAAATGTCATCATCTTTGGTGGGAATTTTACCTTACATGACGTCAAGCAAAGGTGTGGTCTACATTCTTAGAAAACATTGGCCGATTTTGGAATTGCATTCTTGTTTCCAAAAACCTTTACAGGTAGCTTTTACACGAGGAGCTAATTTGGGGGATATGGTGGCCCGTTCTGCAGTTATGGTGGATAGATCTCCATTGCCTTTTCCTTTACATAATGGCCACAGTATTTGTGGTAATTGTAATTATTGTTCATCCGCTTTAACGGGACCTGAATGGACTTATCCGGGGACTGGACAGCATTTTAAAAGATGGTGGAAAACGGACTGTACTTCATCCTTTGTGGTGTACCTGATTTATTGTCCATGTCCTTTGGCATATGTGGGTAGAACAACCCGGATGATTAAACTCCGGTTAAGTGAACATGCCTCCCGTCTCCGACAAAGGATTGAGACAGCTCCAATGGTTGAACATTGCCTTGTTTTTGGCCATACTTTTCAGGATTTACAGTGGTCAGTCATTGATCATGTACCTATGGACCACCGAGGTGGGGATCGTACTAATAAACTACAGAGCTGTGAACAGCGTTGGATTTTTCAATTACGGATGGTGCATCCTGATGGTCTCAACAAAGAAATCGATTGGCTCAGTATTCACTGACGTTATCTGATGAACACAGGGCTTCCCCTAGTCAGTGGGGTGTCCCTGGAGTTTCATTGGTGGTTTGGTGTGATTGACAGCAAAGAATAGCCATTCTTAGTAGCTTTTGACCCTTTTGAGGAAGCAGCTGATTTCAGCGTTTGATGGTGGTTGATTTGAAATATGTGGTGATGGCAGCACTTGAAACAGGGCTACAGACCCGAAATGTGCACGTCGTGCCTGAGCAGTCTGAATTTCGTCTTTCATAATCCAGCTAAGTAGCGGAGTTTTTTTGTTTTTTATCAATATTGATTATAATGGATGTAACTGAGTGGTGGACATAGCATCATTATATGTTCCTTTCCTGTAACATCCGACAAAAATATTTATTTTGAATATTTTCACGGGGGTTATTTTGGTGATTTTTGTTGAGTTATTGAAAGTTATCACTGAATTGGGGGTTGTTTTTGAATCTACCTGGATTTCAGCAAAGCCTTTGATACTGTTCCTCATAGGAGGCTTATCAATAAACTAACCAGCCTGAGGATGGGTCCCAAGGTGGTGAACTGGATCAGAAATTGGTTGACTGACAGATGACAGAAGGTGATGGTAAATGGAACTCACTCGGATGAAAGGAAGATGATTAGCGGTGTGCCCCAGGATTCGGTCCTGGGACCAGTACTGTTCAATGTATTTGTGTGATATTGTTGAAGGACTGAATGGAAAAGTCTGTCTTTTTGCAGATGACACGAAAATTTGCAACAGAGTGGACTCCCCTGAGGGAGTGGAGAACATGAGGAAAGATCTACAAAACTTGGAAGAATGGTCTAATGTTTGGCAGTTAAGTGCAGTGTCATGCACTTGGGAAGCAGAAATCCAAGAGAATTGTACGCAATAGGGGGCAAGAGGTTGGTGTGCAAGGACCAGGAGAAGGACCTTGGAATGATTGTTTCTGAGGATATCAAGGTCGCAAAACAGTGCGACAAGGCAGTGGCAAAAGCCAGAAGGATGCTGGGCTACATACAAAGAGGAAATACCAGCAGAAAGGAAGAGGTACTAATATGCCACTGTACAAATTGCTGGTGAGGCCTCACTTGGCATATTGTGTTCAGTTTTGGAGACCATATCTTGCAAAGGATATAAAAAGAATGGAAACTGTTCAGAGGAAGGTGACCAAAATGATTTGGAGCCTGAATCAGAAGACTAAGGAAAAGAGACTTGAAGACCTAAATATGTACACTCTAGAGGAGAGGAGGGACAGGGGAGATATGATTCAGACCTTTAAATACTTAAAAGAGTATTAATGAACAAACAAACCCCTTCCAAAGACAGGGAAGCTGTAAAGCTAGAGGGCATAACATGAAGCTGCAAGGGGGTAAATTGAAAGGCAATGTCAGGACATACTTTTTCACTGAAAGGGTGGTGGATGCTTGGAATGCCCTCCCGATGAAAGTGGTGGGGGCAAATACAGTGAAAGAATTCAAAATGGAATGGGATAGACACAATGGATCCCTTTATAGCAACAGGATAAAATCAAAACAAACATAACTATCTCTTGTATCTCAACAAATAGGGGTGACCTACACGGAGCGGTAGGTACACCCCTAAACAAAGGCATGGGCAGGTGCACCTACTCTTGCTGCCTTGCTGGGCAGACTAGATGGACCATGCTGGTCTTTATCTGCCATCATATACTATATTACTATGATTCCCAGTCGACTCGAAAGAGCTTAAGCTATTCTGCCAAGAAAAATGGACAAAAATTGCACCATCCCACTGTGCACAGCTGGTAGACACTTATCCTAAATAACTCACAGCTGTTATTGCTGAAAAGGGGCTCCCCTCAAATACTGAATTATAGGGTGAAGACTTACAGCAATGAAGACTTTGTAGTTTCTTATTCTCAATTACTTTTTGAATATTATTATAGTTGTTCTTTCACACTGAAAGCGTAGAGCATGTTGAATAAATCTGTGAAACATACTCTTACACTGATGCCTTTTGAACTGCATCATTTAGACATCCAGATATGAAAAATAGTGACATTTTATTTATGAGATAATGTCTTTTTTCTTGAGTCGTGCTAGACCAGTCCAGACAAGTGGGTTGGGCTCCCTTACCAGCAGATATGGAGATAGAGAAAACAGAGGCTTCTTATGACATCACCGTGCCATTATAATTATCAGCCTGAGCCACTGGGGCATATTTAATATTCTTATCAAAGCATATGGCAAGGAATCTCGGACCTCACACAACCTCAGTGAAAACAACAACATTCAACAGAAGAGGAAGCATAACTCTGTACAGGATCAGATTCAGAGGTGGCTTGTCAGAAGGTTATGAGCCCGCAGGGTTATCTGGTAAGTAAATGGGACCTTCCATATTGTCCTGCTAGACCAGGCCAGACAAGTGGGGCATACCAAAGCAATGCCTCCACTGGCAGTAAAAAGACACAGCAGCTTTTAAGATCTCTGAGTCAAAGGCTATCCTCACCTAAGTGTGGACATTCAAGCAGCAATGCTCAACAAAGATGGAAAGCGATATCCACGTTGCTGCCTGACAAATGTCTGAGAGGACTACCTGAGCTATGCTATGCTCACAAGGATGCTTGTGCCCAAGTGGAATACGCATGCAAACCTTCCAGAACCAGCTTGTAACACAACAGATATGCTGAGGAAATGGCCTCCATGATCCAGTGCCCCAAGGTAGACTTAGCCGCTGCATCACCTTTACACAGACTTGCAAACAGCACAAAAAGATAGTCTGACTTGCGACGAGAGTTATTAACCTTCAAGTACCAGAGAAGTACCCTCTGGCATCCACCAGATGAAGGTCCTTGTCCTTTCCATGGCACTGCTCCATAGAAAAGGAGGTCAAACTACTTGATTCACATGGGAGAAAGATACCATTTTGGGCAAAAAGGAAGGAACAGGCTGAATGCATATGGCCTCCTCTGAGAAGGATAAGTAAGGATCCCTGCATAATAACACCTATAGCTCAGAAATATGTCTTGTCAAGCAAACTGCGACCAGGAAGACAGTCTTAAGAGTTAGATCTTTACGCATAGCCTACTTCAAGTGCTCAGACATCAAAGCCCGGAACACTAGGCAGAGTTCCCACAAGGGAACGACTGAATGCAAAAAAAAGATGTAGGTGCCAAACCCCCTGAAGGAAAAAATGGGAAACATCTAGGTGAGAGGTACTTACTCTTGCCACCTTATTGGGCAGACTAGATGGACCACGCTGGTCTTTATCTGCTTTCATATACTATGTTACTATGTTATGAACCACCCTATCAGTCCTCTGAAGCAGGATAAAGCTGCAACCTGAACTTTCAGGGAGCTAAGGGAAAGACCTTTGTCCAAGCTGCCCTGAAGGTCTATCTTCCTGGAGGCGATGAGGCTTGGACTCAAGTCCTTAACTAACTTCTCCAAGTCATCCCCAAACAGAAGTTTCCCTTTAAAGGCAAACTAGGTCTGCCAGGCCTTGGAGGACGAGTCCACTGCCCAGTGGCAAAAGCCATGTCCAATGTCGCACCACTGCAGAGGGGGCAATCTCCCTGGCTGCAAAGCGGACCAGATCACAGATAGTGTCTGACAGAAAGGCTGTGGTTGACTCCAAGAGGGGAGTAACATCCTCTGGGGCGAGGGACCGAATCCACTAGAGAAGAACTTGCATCAGACTCACATATACAGACAACTGGAGGATAACAGTGGCACTCTCTTCAGGAGAGAGTCCACCTTACGATCCAGGCTGTTCTTTAAGGCTGTCCCGCCTTCCACCGGAATGGTGGTCCAGTTCATGACTGTGTGCTGTACCATGTGGTGCAATCCTCTTCTGGCAGAGAATACATTCTTTTACATACCCTCAGGGCCGGCCCGTCCATTGAGCAAGAATGTTTTTTGCACAGGGCCCCGTGTTTCAGGGGGCCCCACGCAAGCATTCTGCATCAGCCCAAGTAGATAAAAAAACCCAAACAAACCAGCTTCTGCTGCCGCCGTGGCAGCAGCAGAATCAAGCATCCTGCGGGGCCCCCCTTGCCCGGCAGAGCCTCCCTGCAGCATCAGCTCCCTCAGCATTCAGAGCCGCGAAGGGAGAGCTTCTCTGACCTCTCGTGGCTCTCTTAAGCCCGCTGGGGGTTGATGGGAAATCCCATCAGCCCTGGCGGGATTAACAGAGCCGCGAGAAAGGGAAACTCTCCCTTCGCGGCTCTGAAAGCCCGCGCTTTGGGAGCTGATGCTGCAGGGAGGGCTCTGCTGGGCAGGTGGACCCCGCGGGACACTTGATTCTGCTGCTGCCATGGCGGCAGCAGCAGCCGGTTTGTTTTTTTAAAATCTACTTGGGCTGATGGGGGGAGGGGGGTTAGGACTGGTAATGGGCTATGGGGGGGTTAGGACTAGTAATGGGCTATGGGGGGGGCTAAGACTAGTAATGGGCTATGGGGGGGCTACGACTGGAAATGGGCTGATGGGGAGGGGATTAGGACTGGTAATGGGCTATGGGGGGGCTAGGACTGGAAATGGGCTATGGGGGGCTAGGACTGGTAATGGGCTGATGGGGGGTTAGGACTGGAAGTGGGCTGATGGGTGGCTTAGGACTGGTAATGGGTTATGGGGGGGCTTAGAACTGGTAATGGGCTGGGGGGGTTACTAGGAATGGAAATGGGCTGAGCAGAAGGGGGGCTTGAACTGCAAATAGCTGATGGGGAGGGGGCTTGGAATGGAAATGGGCTGTGAGGGGAGGGAGCTAGGACTGGAAATGGGCTGAGTGGGGGGGGGGGCTAAGACAGGAAATGGGCTGATGGAGGAGCTAGGATAGGACTGTAAATGGGCTTTGGTGGGGGCTTGGATTGAAATGGACTCATGGAGGGGCTAGAACTGGAAGTAGGCTCATGGGGGCTTGGCTTGGAAATGGGGCTAGGAAAGGACTAGAAATGGGCTGATGGGGGGCTGTGATTGGAAATGAGCTGCTGGAGGGACTCGGATAGGACTGGAAATGGATGGGGGAGCTAGGACTGGAAATGGGCTGATGGGGCTAGGATAGGATTGGAAATGGGCTTATGGGGGGCTAGGACTGGAAACAGGCTGATGCAGGGACTAGAAGGGAGTGGATGCTGGGTGGGGCTGGAACTAGAAGGGAGTTGATGTTGGGGGAGGATTAGAATGGGATGGAGCTGGGAGAGTGAAATGGAGAGGGAAAAATATTTTGTGTGGGAGGGAAGACAAATCTACAATTGGCCGGATATTGGGAGAGTAAGTGGGGATTGAGGATGGAGGGCTAAAATTTGAGTGGATGAAATAGGAATGAGGAAAGAGCAAAAGAAGATAGATTAGTATGTTAAAGCAGATGTAGAGAGAGAATGGGAAAAAACTAGAAAAGAGAAGAAAGGACAAATGGACAGCAGACGATGGAGAGTTAGCAGAAGACACAAAGAAACCAGAAGAAAGTGGCTGGAGCAATTGCAACTGAAAAAAAATGCACAAATGGTAGAAAAATCCCTATTTTGAATTTATTAACTGGAATATGTCAGCTCTGGGAAATGTGCATCATTAACATCTGCGCTTTGTTTAGTACAAGAGGAAATTAATTTATAGTTTTATTTCTACAATGTTGTTGTACATTCCAAGTTTGGCTTTTGGGGTTCCCAGTTTAATTATTGTTTATTGTTTATTGTTTACATTATTGTCTTCCTTTTTCTAAATTGTGATTCCTTGTTTGGTGATGGTCTATGTTCTGCATGTGTAACTGAGCTGAGGTATTCTGTTTATGTAATTCCTATTTGACATTGCCACTTGTTCTCTTTCCCCAGTAGGTCATGTATTGTTATTCCCTGAAATGTATTGGTTTAATATTTGCAGTGTTGCCTTTTGATAGGTAGGGTATGGTGCTTTGTGAGTCCTGGTAGTGCTGTTAGGATACGGCGGGTTTGCTATGGGTTCTAAATGTTACAAAATACTTGATCTCCCTACCTGCTTTACTACAGGAACTGAACCCACACCCCATATAAAGATTATTTTTTTGTCGGATCGCTCACCATGAAAAGAAACATTTCTTCTCTCGAAGTGAGCCTTCCTTTTAATCAATTTAAAGAGTCATTCGCCTGAGGAAGAGCTGTGAAAGCTGTGGAGCGGCTTGAAACACTGTCAGTGTCGCGGGAACCCTGTTGGGAGTGAATATTGGAGGTGTTCCTTCGGAGAAGAATTAAAGGAGGAATAGGAAGGTCCTCCATAATATGGATTCAGCTAAGTGACTCTTTTCCTTGGTTTTGTTTGATAAGGAAGAGTAATTGATGACGCAGTAGAGAATCTCGTCAAACAAAAGCATTTGAATCCATTTTTTAATACAAGTTGTGGACAGCAACAAGTGTTGTTTGGTCTGGTTTTTGACCGGGTATTCGGTCTCTTTAAATTGATTAAAAGGAGGGCTCACTTCGAGAGAAGAAATGTTTCTTTTCATGGTGAGCGATTCGACAAAAAAATAATCTTTATATGGGGTGTGGGTTCAGTTCCTGTAGTAAGGCAGGTAGGGAGATCAAGTATTTTGTAATGTTTATGGGGTTGGTTTCCAAGGGTGTATAATATTTGTAATGGGTTCTAAATGGGCAGTGTTTGTAGTAGTTCCTAATGTGCCTGGCGGTTGGCACTGGATTATAGTAATGCAGAAATCTTTGTCTTTCTTTATCCATACACTCATTAAGAGGCATGTTTACTAAAAGTTAGTGTATGGTAACATTATGCAAATATTTATGCAAATGATGTCCCTTATGCAAATGAGGCCCTGCACCCCCCCCCCTTGGCCCGCCCCTGCATACCCTCATCCCTTTTACTAGGGAGTTGGGTTGGGCAAGTCCCACTGTGAATGGATTATGTTCTTGATAACCTCTGGAAAAGAGAAAACTGTTGTAGATTTCCAAATCCTTTGTAGGAGGGGCTGGGGGATCTGTGATCCCTGCTCCGTCGCTGGAGGATCGACCAAACAGAGCGGACAACATTTGAGCAATCGGAGCTGCCAGCTCATTCTTCCTAAACAGTCAGATAATACCAACTTCATTGTGATTCTCTAAAGAGGAAGGCACCCCTTTCTCTAAGATGAAATCATCACTCGAGGTGTTGGGGCTGGGCTCCAAGGCTCAGCTAAATGACAGTTAATCCAAACCCAACTGTTACACTCCAGTTTATTCCAGACACAAACCTTTTTTAAACCCAGCTACAATGACAGTTTTTCTACATCCTCTGGTAATTGCACACAATACACAAAATGATACAGAGGCATTATAATGCAATGCAATGTGTGCCTTCGAGTCAGTCCTGACTCCTGGCGACCCAGAAGCTCCTAGGTTTTTTGGCAGTGTCACCGGAAGTAGATTGCCAGGCCTTTCTTCCGAGGCAATGGAGGGTTAAGTGACTTGCCCAAGGCCAGGGGACTGTTCCGTATTTACAATAAACAGGTGCTTAAAACTTGGATAAACTGGGGTAACTATTTACATATAGGCTTCATATCATATCATATCATATAGGCTTCATAATGAATACAATGTACACCATGGCCTGGTTCTTCTTTCCTCAGGCTCTGGGTTTCCCATTATTAATGATTACAATTAAGTACTTTGTTTTAATCTTTTAAGTCATTAATGATATTACTATTTTTTAGCATTATCAACTTTAAGATTCTTTGCCACAAATTCACATTCTACTGTGCGCTTCATTCAGTATATTGATACACATAACTGTAAGTATGCTAATGTTTTTTATCTTCCTTTCTTGTTGATCAAGTCAATGTTTGCCCTTTTTCTTTATTTATTATTTTTGTAATTATTCATCCATATTTATATGGATGTTTGTAAATTTTAATGTTTGTCCTTGGTTTTTAATATTTTTAATATGTTTCATGTATCTGTAATGTTTTGCATTTATATGTCACATACATTGAGTTTGTCATATTTATAATTGTTTGTTTGCAGTTCTCAGCCCCCTGATGAAGGCGTTGCCGAAACGCGTTGGGGCGTTCCTGTATCAATAAAGTGCTTGTGACCTCCAATTCCCCTCGCCTTTTGTGTTTCCTATGGATAACTTCCCTACATCTTCCTCAGTAAAGACCGAAGCAAAAAATTAATTCAGTCTCTCCGCTATGGCCTTGTCCCCTCTTAGTGCCACTCTTACCCCTCTATCATCTTAATGGTCCAACAGAGTCTCTCACAGATTTTTTGATACGAATGTACTTGAAATGTTTTATTATGCATTTTTGCTTCCACGGCAAGCTTTTTTAAAAAATTCTCTCTTTGCCTGCCTTATCAATGTCTTGCATCTAACTTGCCAGTGCTTGTTTCAGTTTTCGTCATTTACCTCCTTTTTCCATTTCCTGAAAGATACTTTTTTAAAAATCTTTATTTATAAGATTTTGAATTTAACAATTCTACAAATACAAGGTAAACCAAAGAAAAAAATCTGATAGTTCTATGCAGAATATATGGTAAAACCCACATCTAGGGAGAAATACCCAATACCATAGTACTGTCGCCCCCACCTGGCTGGGCGTATAGCCAGGCACCAGGATGGAGTCGCCTTGCTGCCCTAGAATAAGTCCTCCCAATATGGCTGCCAGGAGGGCTGCTGGGATATGTAGTTTCACTTATCTATATTAGGCAAAAGTAGTTGTGCAGACAAGTGGTCAGGCGAAACAGAGAAATATTTATTTGTTGTGTTCTGGGGTTTCCATCATATTCACAAGTAACAGGCTGAATAAACAATAATGGGATTCTTCTCCAAAGCAAAGGTATAACTTTTACAAAGGTATGCACAGGAATACTGGTATCAGCAATAGATAGCTTCTTAGGAACTTGCTTTCAAAGCTCAGATTATAAAGCTTCTCATGGGCACATTAGCTTCTTATGGGAGTGTTTATTTCACAGCTCCTTTATAACAGAAACAGCTTTAAAATGTCCACTGAGCTTTCCCTTCAGTTTCAGGCCTTACAGAGCAACAGCTTGATTAACAACGTTCAGCTGTTCTCTGTGCTGCGTCCTTCAATCAGGTAAGTTCCTTACTATGGCATTCATTCATTCAAACAGGTTTTAAGCTTAACACACTTCTAATTCATTAGCTTTACAATAAGAACACTGCATCTCATCGGAGCTGTCTTCATAGCAGCTTCCTATATCCATTTCCTCAATGGCATCCTCACAACATTCTTCAGAGGGTACCTGGCTGTAGAGCTGACTAGTTTGTTTCTGGAGCATTTCATTCAATCTCTCTAATAGAACCTTTTTCTGCTCTATTTCTTCAGAGAGCTGGGAGTGATGACCTGCAGACAAGCTATTGTTTCTACTGCTAGAGCTTAGCTGGTTATTCGTTCTATCAGGAACTAATTCTCTTAACTTTCTTTCAGGCAGGAATTCTGGAAGACACACTTGCCTTAGTTCAGGGCCGTTTAGTAGCTCTCCTCTTTCCTTGCCAGAGCCATGCTGCTTTCTCTCTGCAGACACTTCTCTACGTTGTAGCAAACTTCCTTTCTGCTGAGACTGCCTTGGACCGGTTCCAAGCAGATCCCACTGCTTGTCTTTGAGCTTGAGCCCAGCACTTCTCGTGCCTCCTTGGGCCCCTTCTCCTCTAGCTCCAGTTCCTCTGGATTCTCTTCCAGGTCCTCTGGGTTCACTGCCACTCCTTCTTCTCCTCGTCTTCCTCCTTCACTTTCCGGTCCTCCTCTCTCTGACTTTCCAAACACAGGAGTTTTAAACTGCTCCCTCTCAGGGACCACGCCTCTTTCCCAGCACACGTGGGAGCTGCTAGGCTTCACTCCAGCCCTGACGTGCTGAAGTGGGCGGGGCTTAATGGTGACTGTGCTATGAGTCAAAGGTTCTCGGTTGCTGGGGAAACCCTGAATGCTCTCACTCTTAAAGGCACAGAGTTCATTCTCCTGGCATTCCATAGCCTCTGAACTGCCTTCATCATCACAGTACATACAAACATAGAAAAGAAAAAAGGCATAATATTATGCCTTATTAGGAGAATATCAACTTATACCCACCCCCATAAACATATCTCTCTATCCATCAAGAACATCTGTAATTGAGATGTCTCTGTAAATACAAAAGTTTGACCCTGCAAGGAAACTTAAGAAAGACGTGGCCCTAACCCTACGACCCGCAGCTTCAGCTCCAAGAACTGTTGCCTACAGGCCTGGATGGCACTAGTAACATCAGGGAAGATATTATGTTTTTGTTTGCAAAACAACTCATCTTTGTGTTTAAAAAACAAACAAACAATCTCAAGATCCTTATTTTTGCAGATTCAGTACCAAATGTAACCAACAAAGTGTTACAATTGGTAATAATATCTGCAGAATCTTCTAAAAATGCTGTCAGGTCCTGACTGGAGGAGAGAATCAAAATTTCCTTTTGCAATAACAGCCACTCTGGCCTTCTGAGGAATATAACTGAATAACATCAACCATATCCGTAAGCTTCAAAACGTCTACAAAATACTTAAGAAGAATCGCAGAGGAAAATAAATGGGTGACTGGGAAAATGAAGAAGCAAAGATTTCTGTGAACATAAGACATGCCATACTGGGTCAGACCAAGGTCCATCAAGCCCAGTATCCTGTTTCCAACAGTGACCAATCCAGATCACAAGTACCAGGCGGGTATCCCAAGTCCACAGCTTCCACTGGCTCATCCTGGAGTAAGCAGTGGATTACCTGGGTTCTCTTTAATAATGGTTTATGGACCTTTTCTCCAGGAACTTGTCCAAACCTTTTTTAAACCCAGCTACACTAACAGCCTTTAATACATCCTCCAGTAACGAATTCCAGAGTTTGATTATGCGATGAGAAAAAAAATATTTTTCTTATTAGTCTTAAATGGGTTACATTGTAGCTTCATTGCATGTCTTCTAGTTGTCCTACTTTTTGATGGTGTAAACAACCAATCTATGTTTAACCTATTCCACTCCATTCATTAAATTTATAGACTTCTATCATATCTCCCCTCAGCCTTCTCTTTTCCAAGTTGAAGAGCCCTAACCTTTTAAGCCTTTCCTCATAGGGGTATCCTTCCATCCGCTTTATCATTTTGGTGGCTCTTCTCTATACCTTTTCTAATTCTGCTATATCTTTTTTAAGATACGGCGATCAGAATTGCACACAATATTCAAGGTGCGTTCGAACCATGGAACGATACAGAGGCATTATAATATCCTTTGTTTTATTCTCCATTCCTTTCCTTATTATTCCTAGCATTCTATTAGCTTTTTTGGCCGCCACTGCACACTGGGCAGAGGGTTTCAACGTATTATCCACGATGACGCCAAAATCTTTTTTCCTGGGTGGTGGTTTCTAAGGCGGTACCTTGCATTGAATAATCAAAGTTTAGGTTGTTCTTTCTTAGGTGCATAACTTTGCACTTGTCCACATTAAATTTCTTCTGCCATTTGGATGCCCAGTCTTCCAATTTATCAAGGTCTCTTGCAATTGTTCCCAATCCTCTTTGTGTTTTAACAACTTTGAATCATTTTGTGTCATCTGCTAATTTGATCACCTCACCCGTTATTCCCATTTCCTGGTCATTTATGAATATGTTAAAAAGCAGCAGACCCTGCACAGATCCCTGGGGTACTTCACTATTTATTTTTCTCTATTGAGAAAACAGACCATTTAGCCTGCCTTCTATCTTTTAACCAGTTTCTGATCCATAATACTACACTGCCTCCAATCCCATAACTTTTTAATTTTGCCAAGAGTCTCTCATGAGGGACCTTATCAAAGGCTTTCTGAAAATCCAGATACACTATATCAGCTGGCACCTTGTCTACTTGTTTATTCACATCTTCAAAAAAAAAATTAAGATAACTAAGACAAGACTTTCCTTGGCTAAATCCATGGTTGGCTTTCTCCCATTAAAACATGACTGTATACATGATCAGTAATTTTATTCTTTATAATGGTTTCTACCATTTTACCCAGTACTGATGTCAGACTCACAGGTCTTGGTTTCCTGGATCACCTCTGGAACACTTTTTAAATATTGGCATTAAATTGGCCATTCTCCACTCTTCAGGTACTACAGTTGATTTTAATGATAGTTTATGTTTATGTTTATTTAAAATGCTTTCTATACCGCCCCATACCAGTGGCGTCTGGGCGGTTTACAAACAAAAATTAAAAACAGTTACAACATAGGCTGTCAGAAAAGTTAAAAAGAACGCCAGTTAAAATCTTAAAAAGGACAGCAGAGAGACAGATAATAGAAACAGCAAAGTATAAGAGGAAACATCAACAAGAGGAGGGGGAGGGAGACACGGACGAGGGAGGGAGGTCAAACGCCAAACAAAACAAGTGGGTTTTTAGCTGTCGTTTGAAGGCTTGATATGATTGCTCTGCACGAAGAGGGGGGGAAGTGAGTTCCAGAGCCTAGGACCCAAGAAGTAAAAAGCCGAAGAACGTGTAGACTCCAAGTGAGCTTGAGAAGGAGAAGGAAGGGCCAACCGATTAACGTGGATAGAACGGAGCAGACGATGGGAAGTACGAAATTGAAGAAGATCTGCAAGATAGAGAGGGGTACCAGTGTGAGTCACCCTGTGCACAAAAGTGAGGACCTTATACTGTATACGAAAAGAAACCGGTAACCAGTGATGATGCAGAAGTAAGGGAGTGACATGGTCATAACGAGAAGCACAGGAAAGGAGACGGACAGCTGCATTCTGAACACGTTGTAGACGGGAGAGTTGAGATTGGGGTAGACCAGCAAGAGAAACATTACAGTAGTCGAGACGGGAAATTGCAAAGGAGAGAATAAGAGTAGCAAAAGCAGAGGGTGAGAGAAAAGGACGCACAGGACGAAGTTGTTTGAGGGATAGAAAAGAACGTTGAACGTTCACAGATTACTAACAGTAGGTCTGCAATCTCATATTTCAGTTCTTTCAATACCCTTGGATGTATACCATCCGGTCCAAGTGATTTGCTACTCTTCAGTTTATCAAATAGTTGTAATACATCTTCCCGGTTTATTGATATTTCTTTCAATTCTTCTGATACATCAACATTATATACCATTTCAAGCATGGGTAAATCCCCTACGTCTTCTTCAGTAAAGAATGAGTCAAAGAATTCATTCAGTCCTCCTCTATGGCCTTGTCTTCACTTAGTGCCCCTTTTACTCCTCTTTCATTCAATGGTCCAACTGACTGACTATCTCACAGGTTTTTTGCTATGAATGTACTTGAAAAAGGTTTTATTATGCATTTTTGCTTCCATGGCAAGCTTTTTTCAAATTCTCTCTTCAACTAACTTGGCAATGCTTATGTTGTTTCCGTTTTATGTCATTTGGCTCCTTTTTCCATTTTCTGAAAGATGCTTTTTTGACCGCAAAAGCCTCTCTGATCTCACCTTTAAATCATACTGGCAGTTTTTTGGCCTTCATTCCACTTTTCTTTTTAATTTTTTATTTATACCAATTTCAAATATTACACTCCAATCCAGAAGTAACAGGAAACATAATAATAACAAAAGAAAAATACACAACAGAACCCTGTTGATATAAATTTAACATATTTTAGCCCACAATAAAAGGGAAACGAATCCGATTACAGGAAAACAAAGTTCAAAAAGTATATATATTACAAAAAACACCTGAGCACACACCCCTCAAGCAAACCTCTCCTAGTGGGTCTACAGTGGTTCCTGAGGTTCGTGAAACTGGACATTTATTTCTTCTTTAGCTACTATAAAATCCTTTAGTTGCCTAGGCTCATAAAACATAAAATTCTTTGCATCACAAACAATCATACAAACACAAGGAAATCATAACATGAAGTTAAGACTCAAGGACAACACTCTGGGTCTTAGGGCCAAGAACTCCTGGCGCCACTTCTGAGTAAATCTAGACAAATCAGGAAATATGTGGACTTTAGAACCTAGAAACAACTTATTCATTGAGCGGAAAATACAATTTAAACACAGCATTGCAGTCAAACTCTAACGCTAAGGTAAGCACTAAGGTGGCTCTCTGCGTAACCACCTCCATAGAGGACTCCAAAAACTCCGTGAGGTTTAAACCTCCAGTCCCCCTGACCACCTGAAGCACTTAAGCCTCCTAGGGCCAGGTATTGGGCCCTAACAAGAGGGGGAAAGAGCCAAAGTCCATAGCCAAGATCTCAGTCACGTGTTTTTTTACTATATGTATAGCAGATATGAGAGGTGATCTGGGAAAGTTCAGCAGGCGTAGATTGTTACATCGGACCTGGTTTTCCAAGTACTCCATACGCCTGCCAAGAATATTTTGATCCTTAACCAGAGTTTCTCCCAAAATCTGCACAGTACTCACTCTGGACTCAAGGAGATCACATTTACTTGAATACTGTCCCAAAGCTTGAGATTGATAAGCCACTGACTGTGAAACTGAGAAAATAAACCACCATCCTTGAGGAAAAACTTTGCATGGAGGAGTTTAGCCCCTGAATCGTGTCCCACAGCGACTCCAACATCACAGAAGATAACTCATAACGGCAACAAAATGTAAATAAACTCAAAATAAAACCATACATAACACACTTATCTTGTCATGATTTTAAACAATATGTAATAACGGACCATAATTATCAAAGGAAAAAACTTGCCTTAACGTGATCTTGATAAAACGCCAAACAAAAGCTCTCTCATACCAGCGTTATGAGTTATCTTCCTTTTGGCAATACTTGTGAGATATTTTATAGAATTTAGAATTAGTTAATTTTAGAAGTGATTGTTTCATTGACAAAATTCACCTCTTGTCAAGATAGATCGCTAATGTTCTTATACAGGGTTCCTCCTTTCAACTTTACTTATATTTTCTGTACTTATTGCTTTATGACATTCTCACCTCTAGCCCTTCCGATGCTGGCTATGTGGTTTATACAGCTAGTTCAGAGTATTTTGCTTGTAAGAATATTATTAAAAATACAATGATTAGACGTCTGGGGTGAATGGAGTTTTTTGACAGGTCCAGAGAATTCCTCAAGTGTACATTTATGATAACTTCCACATAAATATATACTTTACGTGGTACCTTTTGAGTATGTTTTAGTTGGTAGCTTTCTGCCACAATCTTATAACATTATTTTTGATTCTGTGCATAGCAAGAAGTGACATGTTTCCACATTATTCCTCCTTTCCATATTATATAGGATTAAGATTGTTATTAACAGTGGTTTTGTGAATTTAACAAGCAAGATCATCTGTAAGCTATTCTCCTACTCCTTCCAAATCAATAAGTATTAATCTCACTTGGCTTTATTTGGTTATTGCACCTGTTCTTATTATATGTACAGTGCAGAATATGTATATGGATGTGTTTTTGGATATTACATGTCATGGAGTTTTGTATATATACACACAAACACACACATACATCATGCTGCGAAAGGTTTTGCATGTTGTGTTCCTCAGCTAGGTCTCTTTTCCTACATATACATCTCTTTTCTTTAACACAAAACAGATTTGCACATAGTTTTCCATTTGTTAAGCTATGTATGTTTTACACAAAGATAATCTTTATTTAATGATGAGAGTGTTCTTCTACCTTATTAGTGTTTGTTTTTAACCATATTTTGTCGCTCCCCATGCCCAGGCAGTCGCCTATAGGCCGGGACATGCCTTTGTATTGTCCTTAAATAAGGAATCCAGAGCTGAGATTCTGGGAGTTGTAGTTGTGAGGTCTCAAACAATAAATTTGTGACTCGAAGGTTTTAGGAAAACACAGGAATTTTTATTTTCCTTTCCAAAAGAGCATTCAAAAACTCAACGCATGGCAAAATAAATGGGATTCTTCTCCACACAAAATTCTAACACAAGATGACCCTTTTTACCAGAACAGAACACTACAACTGCTTCTATCAGCTTTAAGCACAAATAGCTGTTTCCTTTTAAACTTTCAGCATCCAAAAATAAAGCTTTAACTGCTTCTGCCAGCTTTAAGCACATGTAGCTGTTTCTTTCAAAGCTTCCAGCATTCAAAATAAAACTTTAACTGTTTCTGTCAGTTTTACCAGGACAATTTGTTTCTAGGTTTTTCTCCTTTCAAAACCTAGCACTTTTACGCTGTTTTCTTACACAGAGAGCAATCCATTAATGATTCTACAGACTCCTGGTCAGAATCATAACCCTCTGTTTGCATTTCTTCATAACCTGTGTCTGTTATATCTGGGTTTAAATCAGCTTGCACAAACTCAGGCTTAATCTCTTCTAACAGCTCTAGGACCTTTCTCCAGTGAGACTTCTCTTTATACTCAGGGTTCTTAGCAGGCACATGGAGATTCTTTTCTTTCATTAACCGGCACAGAGCCTCTAACTGGCTCACATTACTTTTATTTACAGTTCTATTCACACACCTTTTGGGAGTTGGCAGTTTTCCAGCAGGTTCATGAGCTGCTGCTATCGTACCTTGCTCCTTGTCTGTAGCTCTCCCAGGCAAAACCCTCCTGCCTCCAGAATCAGCTGCAGTTCCCCTGCAGTTCTGACTTCCTTCTGGACCGTGGCTCCCTGTGTGCTGGTTTCCTTTGGAATCCTCTCTGGTGCTGACCCTGGTAACTCTTTGTCCTTCAGCTCCCCTGAAGTTTCTTTCTCCTTCTGCACCCCTGGTGGTCCTCTCTCCTTCTGTTTCCCTGGTGGTCTCTCCCCACTCTTCTAGTCCCCTGGGCTTATATGAGTGTGCCTGAACTATCGGGCCGTGCTCCTCCCCCAGGTGCCTCTCATTAACTTCACAGCTTGCCTCAGAGCTTGGGCGTGGTCTGTACCCAGCAACTACGTGTGTTTTTTTTCTCTTTGCCTGCAGTCTGAAAACCACTGCTTTCTGGCCTGTCTCTCTCCTTAAAGGTAAAAGCCTGTTTTTCTTCCAGTTCCATAGGCTCAGATACACTTTTCCCATCACAATTTGTATTTTTACTTTATTATGTAAAAAGGTTTTTGATTGTTTTACTTAAGTAGTTTTATATTTTATATCGTTATGCATTATTATTTATCAACTTTTAATTCTGCATGTATACATATTGTGAGGTCACCCACTGACGAAGGTAAGTGCCTAAACACGGCCGTGTTGGGGTTGCTGGTCTTACAATAAAGGACAACCTTGATTCATGTCTCGCCTCTAGTGTTTCCTTTGACCCGAGAATCTACACAGGTCACAGACTTATCCAAAGACGCCACCCTCTTATCCAAATCACATAAGTTGTCCACAACCCTATAAGTAAATGAACACAAAAGAAGAAACTGTAGTTGACAATCGAACATCTCTTCTATTTATAGCTCCCCATAGATCTCTGGCCTCACCTTTAAACCATGCTGGCAGTTTTTACGACTTCCACTTTTCTTAAAACGTGTAATATATTTGGTGATCTTGCATGATTGGGATATAGCCATAGCTAGCTATAATCTATTTGGAAGAGACAGAGAAAATGGAAAAGGAGGAGGAGTAGCCTTGTATGTCAAAAAGCAATATTAAAGCTACTGAAATGCAGGGGGTATGGGGAAAAGAAGCAGTGCTCTGGATTGTGCTGGAAAGAGGAGATGGCACTGTCATCCATACTGCTATAGTCTACAGACCTCCAACTCAAATTGAAAAGATAGATAACGAACTGATTATAGATATTGCCAAGATAGCCACAAACGGGGAAGTGATCATATTGGGTGACTTTAATCTACCTGATGAGGACTGGAGTACTCCTTCTGCAAATCTGGAAAGAAGCAAAAAAATTGTGGATGCTTTCCAAGATGCGTTACTTAGACAAATGGTGATGGAACCAACCAGGGAACAGCTCAACGCTGGATTTAATGCTCACCAACGGTGATAGCACGTCGAATGTCTGGGTGGGTGCCCCTGTGAGCAGCAGCGATCATCACACGGTGTGGTTTGAGATAAAAGCCAAAGGTGCAGTCTAATCATAGCAAGCTCAAAGTCCTAAACTTCAAAAACACTGACTTCAGTAAAATGGCCTAAAAGGAGGAGCTGGCAGAGTGGAAGGGGATAAGGGAAATGGAATTGCAATGGGCTAAACTAAAGGTGGCAATAAAAGGGGCAACAGATAAATATGTAAGAAAAGTAAATAAAAACAAGAGGAGAAAGAAACCCATTTGGTTCTCCAAAGAGGTGACTGCTCAAATAAAGGCAAAAAACACAGCTTTCGCAAAATTCAAAAGCTTGCAAACAGAGGAACACAGAAATGAATATAGGATCAAACTCAAAGAGACAAAAAGAGAAATAAGGAAAGCAAAATCAAAGGCAGAGGAAAAGATAGCTAAAGATGTGAAGTGTGGCGACAAAACTTTCTTCAGGTATATTCGGGAAAGGAAGAAGATTAGAGGTGGAATTGCAGGACTCAAAAGTGCTGAGAACAGACTCGTGGAAAGTGACATTGAAAAAGCGAAATTGCTAAACAAAATATTTCTGCTCTGTTTTTACTAAAGAAAATCCTGGAGAAGGACTACCTGTGACTCCCAAATATATACATGGGAATGAAGTAGATACCACGCCATTCACAGAAGATGATGTGTTAGAACAACTTGCAAAACTGAAAGTGGACAAGGCCATGGGACTGGATGGGATACATCCCAGGTTACTGAAAGAGCTCAGAGAGGTTCTTGCAGGGCCGTTAAAGGATGTTTTCAACAGATCCTTGGAAACAGGAGAAGTTCCTCAGGACTGGAGAATGGCTGATGTGGTACCTCTTCGCAAAAGTGGTGACAGGGAAAAAGTGACAAACTACAGGCCCGTGAGCCTTACCTCGGTGGTGGGAAAAATAATGGAGGCGCTCCTGAAAGAGCAAATAGTGGACTTTCTCAAAACCAACAGGTTGCAAAATCCGAGGCAACATGGTTTTACCGAAGGACGATCTTGCCAAACAAATCTGATTGAGTTCTTTGACTGGGTGACCAGAGAACTAGATCAGGGGCATGCGATGGATGTCATCTACCTGGATTTCAGCAAAGCCTTTGATACTGTTCCTCATAGGAGGCTTATCAATAAACTGACCAGCCTGAGGATGGGTCCCAAGGTGGTGAACTGGATCAGAAATTGGTTGACTGACAGACGACAGAAGGTGATGGTAAATGGAGCTCACTCAGATGAAAGGAAGGTGATTAGCGGGATGCCCCAGGTTTCGGTCCTGGGCCCGGCACTGTTAAATGTATTTGTGAGTGATATTGCTGAAGGACTGAATGGAAAAGTCTGTCTTTTTGCATTTGACACAAAAATTTGCAACAGAGTGGACTCCCCCAAGGAAGTGGTTAACATGAGGAAAGATCTACAAAAGCTGGAAGAATGGTCTAATGCTTGGCAATTAAGATTTAATGCAAAGAAGTGCAGTGTCATGCACTTGGGTAGCAGAAATCCAAGGGAAATGTACGTGATAGAGGGCGAGAGGTTGGTGTGCATGGATCAGGAAAAAGAACTTGTTGTGATTATTTCTGAAGATCTCAAGGTGGCAAAACAGTGCGACAAGGTGGTAGCAAAAGTCAGGAGGATGTTGGGCTGCATACAAAGAGGAATTACCAGCAAAAAGGAAGAGGTACTTATGCCACTGTACAAGTCACTGGTGAGGCCTCACTTGGAATACTGTGTTCAGTTTTGGAGACCATATCTTGCAAAGGATGTAAAAAGACTGGAAACTGTTCAGAGGAAGGCGACCAAAATGATTTGGAGCCTGTGTCAGAAGCTTTATGAGAAGATAATTGAAGACCTAAATATGTACACTTTGGAGGAGAGGAGGGATAGGGGAGATATGATTCAGACCTTTAAATACTTAAAGAGAAATAATTAACAAACAAACCTCTTCCAAAGACGGGGAAGCTGTAAAACTAGAGGGCATAACATGAAACTGCAAGGTGGTAAATTGAAAGGCAATGTCAGGAAATACTTTTTCACCGAAAGGGTGGTGGATGCTTGGAATGCCCTCCCGATGGAAGTGGTGGGGGCAAACACAGTGACGGAATTCAAAATGGCATTGGACAGACACAGTGGATCCCTTTACAGCAACAGGATAAAATCAAAATATACTGAACCATCTAGTTTCTCAACAAATAGGGGTGTCCTACATGGAGCAGTGGGTTCAACCCTAAACAAAGACATGGGGAGGGATGGCCTGCACGGAGCGGCAGGTGCACCTGCTCTTGCCATCTTGCTGGCAGATCAGATGGACCATGCTGGTCTTTATCTGCCGTCATTTACTATGTTACTATGTCTCGGTTTCCAAGACAGTGTTTTTAAACAACACCCAAGCTTAATGTAAATCTTTGATCTTTGCAGCAGGCCTGCTCCTTTTAGTTTTTTCTTAACTATTTTCCTCATTTTATCATAGTCTACCTTTTGAAAGTTAAAAGGTAGTACTGTGGATTTCCTTGCCATCCTCCCTCCATTTATTAGATCAAATATGATCATTATTGCCAAGTGGCCCCAAAATCCTTCTCTCTTGCACCAGATCATGTGTTCCACTAAGGACTAGATCCAAAATAGCTTCCCCTCGTCAGTTCACGAACTAGCTGCTCCAATAAGCAGTCATTTATTTCATCTTGAAAGTTTATCTCCCTAGCTTGTCCTGCGGTAATTGAAATCATCCATTATTATTACTGTGTTATAACTTTTGTTAGATTTCCTTATTTATTTTAGCATTTCATCATCCATTTGTTCAATATTGCCACGTGGTCGGTAGTACACACCCCACTACCATCGCCTTCACCTTTTCACATGGCATTTCTATCCATAGAGATTCTACAGTGTATTTTGTTTCCTGCAAAACTTTAATCCTGTGTGATTCAATGCCCTTTCTAACATAAAATAAAGCTCTCCACCAATTTGATCTACCATATCATTGCAATATAGTTTGTACCCAGGTATCAGTGTCCCATTGGTTGTCCTCCTTCCACCAGGTTTCTGAAATATCAATCATATCTAACTTCTCATTTAGTGCTATATATTCTAACTCTCTCATCTTATTTTTTTAAACTTCTAGCATTTGCATACAAGCATTTTAGAGTTTGTATTTTATTCATACTAATCTAGTTATCATTAGGCAGGGGTAATTTGGAATCTTGCAGCTCTTCCTGCTCTGTACTTAAGGGCATCTGGGTTACTTTTATCTTTAATGGAACCTCTCTGTTGGGATACCTTAACTTCCCCTCTTTTGCTAGTATCCTTCAAGGATACATCTTTCTGAACCATGCACTCTTGGGAGACTGTAGGCTTTCCCCCATCATCTAGTTTAAAAGCTGCTCTGTCTCCTTTTTAAAGGTTAATGCCAGCAGCCAGGTCAAGGTGGAGCCCAACCCTTTGGAAAAGCCCCTCCTTTCCCCAGAATATGGCCCAGTTCCTAATAGATCCAACACCCTCTTCTTTGCACCATCCTCTCATTGAGACTCCAGAGCTCTGCCTGTCTTTTGGGTCCTGCACATGGAACAGGAAGCATGCCAGAGAATGCTACCCTGGAAGTTCTGGATTTCAACATCCTACCTAAAAGCCTAAATTTGGCCTCCAGAACCTCCTTCCCATAATTTCCTATGTCATTGGTACCAACATGAACCAAGACAGCAGATTCGTCCCCAGCAGTATCTAAAACGTTGTCTTGGTGATGCATGAGGTCCGCTATCTTCGCACCAGGCAGGCATGTTACCAAGTGATCCTCAAGTCCACCAGCTATCTACATGCCTGAAGATCAAATCACCAACTATAATGGCTGTCCAAACACTTCCCTCATGGTCTCATGGCCCTGGAGAAACCTCCTCAGTGTGAGAAGGTCGTACATCACCTGGACGACAGGTTCTAGCTACAGGATCCCTTCCTGCCACACCAGAGTGATGCTCTCCTGTCACGTGACCTCTCTCCTCCATGACAACAGGGAGGATGCCAGACTGGAGGTGGGACTTCAGTATTATGTCCCTGTAGGTCTTGTCTATATACCTCTGTCTCTTCCTTATGTCCTCCAAGTCTGCCACTCCAGAGATCAGACTCATTCCCTGAGAGCAAAGAGTTCCTTGCACCTAGCGCACACATAAGACCCTTTACCAACTGGGAGAAAATCATACATGTGACACTCAATGCAAAAGACTGGATAGAGCACACCTCGCTGCTAGACTGCTGTCTGCATCTTAGACTTAAGGTTTTGTTTAGCTATATAAGTTGTTTACTTACTTAGCTTTGCTGGAGATACTTGTACTTACAACTATACTTAATATGTTTAATGAACTTTGTTCACCTGAAGATTAATTAATTTCAGGTCCTTAATTAATCTATTCCTGATGAAGATAACCAGCTAAACCTGAAACCTCCTTCCCTTTAATAGGTTAAGAGCCTATAAAGCTAAGATTATGCCTGGGATGGATGGGAGGGAAAGAAGACTTAATAAAAGCTGGCTTGCTACATGGTGCCCTGACCTGTGCTTCTGAGATAATGTCTTAATTTCATAGGTGATACGCACAGCCCTTTGATTGATTGGGGGGGGGGGGGGGGGAAGAGTCCTTTCAAATTGCCCCTTTGATCTGCCATTTGGCTTTAACACCTATTTAAGACAACTTCACAGATCTTTTGCCTCCGAACTGGCAAAAGACCTTTGTAAATGTCTCTGGAAACAAATTTCTTTCTTTCTACTCAAAGACTATTTACTCAATTTTACTTTCTATGCCAAGCTATACTTTGATTTGATTTAAATGAAAAGCTCTCTGGTGGTACTAAGACCTGACTGACTCAACAAAAACACTAAATTCTAAGAAACACAGATTTATCAGCTTTAACCCAAAGAATTCCCTTTTCTCCAAGATTTAGAGTATTTCCCAGAAGATAATACTTACAAGTACAGATCCTTTTCCAGCTGTAGCAGTCCTTTTTGGTAGTCCTTCAAGGGTAGCATTCTATATGCTGAATCACATATCCAACCAAGGGCCATGGAATTAACTTGTACAGCAAGTGCCAACTTGGCCAAGGCTGGGCAGGACATTGATGCCCTTGGACCCTGTCTCTGTGTGACTGAAGAAATGGCAAAGTTTAGCAATGGAGCAGGTCCCCACCATCAGATCCATTTTGGGAGGAATCCAGCGACACAGAATTAACTGAAATGCCTCCTGACTCAACTCCTACTCTCCAGGATCCAGAGAGTGATGACTGAGGAAGTCCACTTCCACATTGTCCACCTCAGCAATGTGCTGAACTGACAAGACTAGGAGGTTCTAGTATTGAGGCTATTTATTTATATTATTTGCCTACTCGGTCTACCTCCTCTGCTGTTCAGGGAGAGGTTGTTTCTTCTTCCCCTTTAGATGACACTGCTGGACGGGATTTAACTGCCTTCTTAGAAGACTCCGCAGATACTATTTCCAAGCGTAGCACTTTAGTTGCTACCTTTGGTTCTGAGCTCATTAAATTAACCGTTCTTCGTGCTTATTTTAAGTACAGGGAATCCCTTTTTTGTGGCCAAAAGCTGCAGGTTTTCCCGGATGTGAGCAGGGCTACTCAGGCCCGGCGTAGGCAGTTTTTGCTGTTAAAATCATCTGTTTTGGCTATAGGTGCATGCTTCTACTTAAAATTTCCTTGTAGATGTGTAGTTACTCTTGAGGGTCAGTCTTCTGTGTCTACGGATGTGACCCAACTTAAATCTTATTTGAATCAGAAAAAGGTAAAGGAAGCTGGCAGTGAGATTTCTGTCTCCCAATAGTGGAGTTTTGTATACTTCTGATTTCCTTATCATGTATGGCATAAATTGGTAGTATGTTCTTCCTTGATGTGGTTTTTGTTATGTGGTATACTTTTTTTTTTCTTGAATATTGTAAACTGTGTAGGTGTTAACTGTATTCTTTATCATTTGTTGTAATTCAGGAAATCATAAATACAAATAATAAAAAAAAAAAAAAAAAAAAAAAAAGACTAGGAGGTTCTTCTCCATCCAGGCAAACAGACAAGCCATCTCCAGAACTATCCCAGCACTCCTCATGCCGCCTTGCTGATTGAGTGAAGCCACTATCATGGCATTGTCCAAATACACTTGAACCACACAACCAGGGGCAAGAAATGTATTAGAGCCAACCTGATGGCCCTTGCCTCGAGGTGGCTGATGGACCATACCGCTTCCCTGCGGTTCCAACGGTCCTGGGCTGTACAGTCTTGGCAATGGGCTCCCCAGCCTGAGACTATCATCTGTCATCAGCAGGATCCAGGAGAATTTGTCTAGTGGCATGCCCTTCCTCAGATTACAGGGCTGCTGCCACCACCACAGGTTGGTCTTCACCATCATCGTGAGCGGGAGCCTGTGCTCAAACTCCTGAGAATTTGGGGATCACTAAGTCAGCAAGGCCCGCTGGAGAAGCTGCATGTGAGCATGCACCCATGGCACCATCTCTATGGTCGCTGCCATCAATCAGAGGATCTGAAGATAATCCCAGACTCTGGGAGCCTTCTGCGTACAGAAAAGTGCCAGGCAATCCAACAGTCTTTTGACATTCTCCTCTGGCAGGAAAACTCTGCCCATTCAAGTGTCAAAACATGCTCCCATGAACTCCAGGGATTGGGAAGGCAACATCTGGCTTCTTCCCCAATTGATCACTCAGCCAAGAATTTCCAAAAAGGATAACACTCAGGATGCCTCCCGAGATGCCTCTGAAAGGGAACAGGCATGAATGAGCCAATTATCCAGATATGGATGGAAACACATCCCTCAGCGCTGAAGCCACCACCACTATGACCTTGGAGAATGTCTTTGAAGTGGTGAATGGCCCAGAAGGGAGGATGGCAAACTGATAGCGAGAGCCAAGCATGGCAAAACACACAGATACTCTTGCTGATCCGTTCGGATTGGGATATGAAAATACGTCTCGGCTAGATCCAGAGAAGCCAAGAACTCCCCCCGGTGCACTGCTTGAATCATGGAGCACAAGGTTTCCATCTGGAAACACATGACACCCAACTGCTTGTTGACCCCCTTGACATCCAGAACGAGCCAGAAGGAACTGTCCTTTTTGAACACCATGAAACAGATGGAGTATCTGCCCTTGTCCCGCTTGTCTGAGGGGACGGGCATCACTGCCTACAGACACAGCAACTGGTTCAAGATGGTCCGCACGGCGGCACTTTTGATCGCAGATCAGCAAGGGGAGATGATGAAGGCATCTGGAATTGGCTCTTTGCATTCCAGGACATAGCCAAACTGAATGGTGTCTAGCACTCAGCAATTCTTGGTAACCCGGGCCCAACCTGCCTCCAATCGGAGATACCAGGGAATGGGCCCCCAAAGCTTCATTCCACAGGGAGGGTCCTCCTCTGGAGCGGACCACGTCCCTGGGCTCATGGGCCCCACGAAAGGCCTGAGAGAGAGCCTGAAGCCTAGAAGCAGAGAGGAAGAAAGGTTTTCCAAGTCAGTAATGACAAGAGTCCTGAGACCCCCAGGGATACAACCAGTGCGCCTTCAGTGGACAGGCAGAGGCTGACAAGAAAAGTGTACCAGCTCACTTCACAGGTCCCCTGGGCCTGTCTTCTGGAAGGCAGTAAGATTTTATCTTGCCCAGGTGCTTCACCAGCTTCTCCAAATCAGCTCCAAAGAGAAGCTTCCCCTTAAAAGGCAGCTGGGCCAACCAGACCTTGGAGGATGTATCTGCTGCCCAGTGTCAGAGCCAAATCCAGAGCCGTGACACCATTATTAGGGTATCATCCCTGGCCGCCAAATGTACCAGGTCATACATGGCATCAGAAAGGAAGGGTGTAGCCAACTCCAAAAGAGGGGTAGTATCATCCAATGGAAGAGACTGAATCCACTGGAGCAGGGCTTGAGTCATCAGGCTAGTATGTACTGCCAGTTGCAGAATAGCAGCTGCCATGGTAAATTGGCTCCTCAACAATGAATTCACCTTACGGTCCAGAAAATTGTTTAAGGCCATTACAACTTCCACAGGAATGATGGCCCATTGTGACCATCGTGACCTGCGCATCCACCTTCGGAATGCCAAACCACTCAATGCACTCCTCCAGGAGAGCGCAGATCTTCTTACACACCCTTAACCCTTTAGGTAAGGATTCAGTAGAGTTCCACTCTAACTGGATCATCCTTGATCACATCTGAGAACAGGAAGACATTAGTAGATTTCAACAACGCTTGAAGGAGCGGATGCACCTTTGGTTCCTTCCAGAAGTATACGTCATATTCAAGGCGGATGAAACCCTGGCAAACACCACCCCCAGCTCCTTCTTCCAGAATAGGTAGATCACCCCGGCTTCTTCACAATCTTCTGAAGGCGAGAGTACTTCTTCATCCACATCACAGCCCAGTACTGAACCATCTGAATCCAAGAAATAGTCAAGATCTCAGAGTTCCCAGCTGTTTCCCATCTCCAGGCGGTGCCCCTCGCTGGAGGCGCTTAGTCAAAGGCAATTGAAGTGGGCTTTCACTTTCAGCCTGCCCCATATGAGACTGCACCTGGGGGCACCCAGAGGCCACAGGGTCCGAATTTCCATGCCAGAAGGACCAGGCCTGCTGCAAAAACAAAGAGAATTCTGCGGAGGACAATTCAGCCTCTGAATGCTCTCCTCTCGGAAATGACCCCCACCCCAACACTAGGGGGCACAGCTGCCACAGATCCCCTAGAAGAAATGAAGCGGCTCACAGCACGATCGCCGGAGCCTTCGGCTGGTTGGATATCCTTACCCATAGCGCCATCCGTCACCTCTTGCCCCGAGGCAGGCAAGGCCAGACTAACTGTATCTCCTGGCTGAGAGAGGGGAAGCAGGCCCTTCAGGGATGACTCAGAAGCTGCCAAGCAAGAAGAGCAGAGTCCAGAATCTGGAGATGAGGCACCTTGCTTGCCATAGGTCAAACAACATTTCCTGGAAGAAGACATAGAAAGTTAAGGCAAATATCACAACAGTATATGCTAAGGCGGCGGCGGTGGCGGCACCCTGAAAAGTGTGTGTTAACTGCGCTTTTATTGCAACATACATTACAGCTGGAGGAATATGCGTTGGAAGTGCTTGGGCAAAACACAAGTTAGAATCGCGCGACCGCCAGGTGTATAATAGGTAAAAACGCTACTAACATGTGCAGAAAATGGCAGGAAACCATGCCACTGGTCACCAGCGGTCTGCCCCAAATTATGTCCCAAGAAGATAGAATCGGGAGCCCACAACAAGGACAATGATGAGGTCAAGTCTTGGTACTCACCCCCTGAGAGCCCCAGGCAGAGAATCCAAGCCGGGCTCAGCTCTATTCCCCTGAAACTGTTTTACTAGCTTAAACGCAGTGCTATAAAGGTGGCTGGAAGGCAGATCCCTCTGAGAGTCTTCTGCAATCTTCAGGAGAGAGTAGGGGGAACGGAGGAGGAGGGAGGGGGTGCTGAGATTGTGTGAGGCTGCTGCACTCTGCCAGATCCTTCCAATTTCTGGCTGCTCGACAGGCTCTTATCATGGGATTTCAATTACCCCAGTATTAACTGGGTCAGTGTTACGGCAGGACATGCTAAGGAGATAAAGTTTCTACATGAAATAAATGACTACTTCTTGGAGCAGCTGGTTCATGAACCAAGAGGGGAAGCCATCTTGGACTAGTCCTTAGTGGAATACAAGATCTAGTGCAAAAGATAAGGGTATTGGGGCCACTTGACAATAGTGATCATAGCATGATCACATTTGATTTAATAAATGGAGGAAGGACGGAAGGAAAGCCACAGTACTACATTTTAACTTACAAAAGGGAGACTATGATAAAATGAGGAAAACAGTTAAGAAAAAAACTGAAAAGAGCAGCTGCAAAGGTTAAAGATTTACATCAAGCATGGGTGTTGTTTAAACATACTGTCTTGGAAGCCTAGATTAGCTGTCTTCCATGATTTAAGAAAAGTGGAAGGAAGTCCAAAAAACTGCCAGCATGGTTTAAAGGTGAGGTCAGAAAGGCTGTTGTAGCCAAAAAAGCATCTTTCACAAAATGGAAAAAGGAGCCAAATGACGAAAACTGGAAACATCATAAGCACTGGCAAGTTAGATGCAAGACACTGATAAGGCAAGCAAAGAGAGAATTTGATAAAAAAAGCCTGCTGTGGAAGCAAAAACACATAATAAAAACTTTTCAAGTACATTTGTAGCAAAAATACCTGTGAGAGAGACAATTGGACCATTGGATGATAGAGGGATAAAAGCGTGATTAAGAGTGGACAAGGCCATAGTGGAGAGACTGAATTAATTCTTTACTGAAGAAGATGTAGGGAAGTTACCCATGCCTGAAATGATATTTAAAGCTGATGCAGCAGAGGAATTGAAAGAAATATCAATAAACCAGGAAAATGAATTACAACTATTTGATAAACTGAAGAGTAGCAAATCACCTGGACCAGATGGTATACATCCAAGGGCGTTGAAAAACCTGAAATATGAAATTGCAGACCTACTATTACTAATCTGTGAACTATCATTAAAATTATTAGTAATACCTGAAGATTGGAGGATAGCCAATGTAAAGCCAAATTTTAAAAAGGGTTCCAGGGATGATCCAGGAAACTACAGACCGGTGAGCCCGACATTAGTACCGGGAAAAATGATAGAAACCATTATTAAAAACAAAAATTTCTGAACATGTAGATAGTAATGGTTTAATGGGAGACAGACAATATGTAGACAAAGGTGGGTCAGTCGATGTGGTGTATTTGGATTTTCAGAAAGACAAGGTCCTTCATGAGAGACTCTTGGCAAAAGTAAAAAGTCATGGGATAGAAGACAGTGTACTATTGTGGATCAGAAATTGGTTAAAAGATAGAAAGCAGAGAGTAGGGCTAAATGGCCAATTCTCCCAATGGAGAAAAGTGAATTGTGGCGTACTTCAGGTATCTATGCTGGGTCCACTGCTTTTTAACATATTCATAAATGACCTGGAAATGAGAATAATGAGTGAGCTAATCAAATTTGAAGATGACACAAAATTATTCAAAGTTGTTAAAACCCAAGAGGATTGTGAAAAATTGCAAGAGGACCTTAATAATTTGGAAGACTGGACGTTCAAATGGCAGATGAAATGTAATGTTTACAAGTGAAATGTTATGCACCTAGGAAAGAACAACCCAAACTATGGTTACATGATGCAATGTTCCACATTAGGAACCACCACCCAGGAAAAAGATTTAGGCGTCATTGTGGATTTAGGCGTCATTGTGGATTGAAATCCTCTGCCTAGTATGCAGTGACTGCCAATAAAGCAAAAAGAATGCCAAGAATCATAACGAAAGGAATGGAGAATAAAACAAAGGATATTATAATGCTTCTGTATCATTCCATGGTGCGACCGCACCTTGAATACTGTGTGCGCAATTCTGATCACTGTATTTTAAGAAGGATATAGCGTAATTAGAAAAGGTACAGAGAAGAGCCACCAAAATGGTAAAGGGATGGAAGGATACCCCCTATGAGGAGAGGCTGAATAGGTTAGGGCTCTTCAATCTGAAAAGAGACGGCTGAGGGGAGATTTGTTAGAGATCTATAAATTAATGAATGGAGTGGAATGGGTAAACGTAGATTGATTGTTTACACCATCGAAATGTAGAAAGATTAGGGGACATGCAATAAAACTACAATGTAACACATATAAGACTAATAAGAGAAAATATTTTTACTCAACACGTAATCAAACTCTGGAATTTGTTACCGGAGGATGTAGTAAAAGCTGTTAGTGTAGCTGGGTTTAAAAAAGGTTTGTACAAGTTCCTGGAGGAAAGGTCCATAAACCATTATTAATGGGGATCCAAGAAATCCACTGCTTGTCCCAATATAAGCCTTTTGGAACCTGTGTCTTCTGGGGAAACTGCTAGGTACCTGTGATCTAGATTGGCCACTGTTGGAAACAGAATTCTGGGCTTGATGGACCTTGGTCTGATCTAGTATAATATATTCTTATAAGAGCATGGAGCTGAACCAATTTTTCCTCCTCCTAGTGCTACTGAAAAGACCACAGTCTAGTTGTGCCTCCCATGTCGCACTCAAGGTGGTCATTCAGGAGCGTTTAATCAATCTTTTTCTCTCAATCCTCAGATTTTCTTCAAAAGGAGAAAATCCATCCACCATCTGCTGGAGACAAAGAAATACTGAAGGGATTTCTAGTGGCTGAGCTGAATAGAGGCATGGGAGTAATGTCATTGAAACTTGGGCTTTCATTGGTTCTTTTGTCTCCACCAATCTGCTAGAGTACGACCCCCTTGCTAGAATGGTCTAACAGGACGATATGGAAGAAGCTGTTCTAAGCTTCCTTGGAAGAGTAGATACAGTTTGGACATAATCCTATTGCCCTTCTGAGACCACCAACTTTCTCAGAGGATATGGAATCAGAAAGAACTTAGATGGTTGTCTTAAGCCCTTCGATATAGGGTCCCATCTCTGGCACTACTTCCAAAGGGGTTCAGAAATGCACAGTGCTGCCATGTAATTCGCATTCAGGGATAAATGTTCCTCCTTGTAGAACCAGTGGATCACAGCCATATCATCTGCCTCTGTGGAGGGATTCTCCCTCCTCAGGAGAAAGGTTACCTTGGGAAAGAGAAAGTGCTATCATCCAAGTGCTATCATCCTCTTCTCCCTAAGTCCTGCTGTCTCCTCGATGGGAATGCAACAGGACTCCAAGTTTCTCCCTGGAAACAAATAATCTGGAGCACTCAGTCCCCATGGCAACTGCAGGCTTTGTCCCTGGGGTCTCTGAGACCTCACAGAGGCCTCTGGAGCACAGGGTTTTGGCACAGATAACAGGCTACTAGCATTATTTGAAATCAGTCTAAACTACTCAGCAATTGCTGCTCAAAACCAGCTGAAAAAAAGGACAGGGGACTCAGAGGGGCTGACCGTGGTGGTCCCAAACTTACCTCGAACTCTCTTTCTACTCCCTCTGGGAGCATGCGGCCATCTAAGATGGCCACCACAGTCGTGGATGGAAAAATTGAAGGAGGTGCAGGGTTCACCATAATTTTTGCTTGGGATCCCAAATTAATTAAAAACAAAACAAACCCTCTGTCCCGATGATCCTCCATCGCACTTGGGGCAGAATGAACCAGCGTAGGAACTGACGGCTATCACATGTTGCATAGCACTGGGGAACATGCATCACAGTGCTGACAAATGCCTTGCAAAAAATGCATGCTGCATTGGTCGGGTTTCTGCTGCCTCCCACCAAAGCGACACATTCTATTAGGGAGTGCCCCTCAGACAGAGAGTCACTACACTATTTTGTTTTTAATCTGATTTATTAAATAGAAGCTGGGTTTCCTGAGGAAATAAAGTTTTAATATCTAGTTGGGGAGGAGAGAAGAGTACAGGGGAAAGGGAGAGCGGTCAGGGGCCCCATGGGATCTACCCGACAGTCTCTCCTCAGCCCAACCGTGCTGGAATCTGCAGACTGTAGCACTGGAAACAGGACTACTGGCTCCATGAGGCTAGGATTCATAAACCCTAGCCTCAGAGCTCACCTAAGCAGTTCAACCATATGGCACACAGTTTCTAACATAGGCTCAGGCCTAGCTTCAAACAATTTCACCAGAGTATATTGCAACCATCTGCTGGAGGCAAAAAATACTAGCAAAATCCAGAACTGCACTATTCCAGATGATGATATTACTGAAGCTTGCTATGTGCTACCTCCGTCTGCTGGATGGGGAACATAACCCACCCGTCTGGACTGGTTTAGCAGGCCGAGAAAGAAATATAATTTGCCTTAGTTGATTTTGTTGTTCATCTTCATTTGGCTTTGGAGCAGTAGAGAAATCAGCCCAATATGATGTTTTTTGCAGTGGGCGTGGAATCACTTGGCTTTTGGATTTAGTCCATAGGGTGAGAAATCACCTGGCAGGATGCAGGTTCTGTAATTGGTTTATCTGTGATAGAGAGCTGCCTTCATTGAGCCTACTGCATTTTAAACAGCTGGATTATGTACAAATCTAATGAAGAGACCCTATGTTGTTCAAATATACAAGTAGCAAGTTGCATTATACCACACCACCATTGTAATCCAATCTATAATTTATTTGTATTTTTGGAAAACATCACCTTAAGCTCATTTGGGGCAATGCAGAAAGACTAGCGCGCCTTTTGTGTGCAGATAACACAATTTATACACACAAGTTCTGCCATGCCAAATGCAGAAAGGAGATTGACGTGCGCATAAACAGCAAACGTATACGTACACAGCACCGCCAAGTATATTTATATAATAGGCAAATGAACTGTGCATATTAAAATGGATGCTAACAAGTGTCACGCCCCCATTACCTCCCCGTATAGGCGGTTGCCTGGAAGAGGGGGGACGTGAACATAATTATTTATAAATCCTTGTAAGTGCTGATGTCTGGGTTCCGTGTAGTTGTGGGCCAAACGAAGACAGCCAAGGTTAAGTGGTAACAATAACTTTATTGTCACACAGGAATTTGTTATCTACCATCCCCTGAACAGAAACAAAATGTGGATACTTTCTAATGCCAAATAAAGTCCAAGATGTGACAAAGTCCAACCTGATCCTTCTCAGGATTGTCAGTTCAAAATATATACAGGTTGTCCAAACTTCTCTTCAGTTCTGGACAGCTTTACTTTGCAGCTAATTCAATTGTATAGCATTCCCAGTTCACAGCTGCTTAATGAGGTTGAGTTTTACACTCAAGCAGAACGCTGCTTCTCCACGTGTAGAAACTCAATGGCATGAAGTAACTTCTCCAGCACTTATCACAAGCATAAAGATATACAGCTTTTAGTCATGATAACAGTAAGCACACTCTGCCTCCATTTCAGAACAACTGCTATCTGATATAGCTGATTCAATTTGCTTTGGTTCAACTTCAGAGTCAGATATATTCTGGTTAGTATCAGGGTACTGCAGAGCAACAGGCTTCCACTGTTCTAATTGGTTTCTAAGCTGTTTCCATTTATAACTCTTTCCACTTCGTGGTATCTGAGAGGAACTAGAATTACCAGCTTCCTTTACAACAGGGTTAAGGTAATCAAACTGGCTCAACTTTCTTCTAGTATGTCTGGCTTTCACAGGTTGGTAAAAAGGCAAGTCTCTGTCTTGGTACTGCTTCACTATCTCCCGTGTAGCAACTTGCTTAGCAGGGTCTGGCTCTAGCCTTCGTCTCCGTAGCACATAATCAGCTGTTTGCTTAAGAGCAGCTGGGCTATTCTCAGAGCTTATGCTAGTAACACGCTGCCTGCCCTGGGAACGTTTATGCAGCTTATCAAACAGAACTTTACTTTTGCTCAATCTCCCACCTGTACCCACAGCTTCTAGGGAAGATTCCAGGGAAGAACTTATGTCTCTTCTGGGTAAGGATTCCAGCCTCTCCCCAGGAGATTTAAAGTAGCTTCTAACCTGCTTCTCCTTGCTGTTTGGCCCGTGGTAATTTCTCTCCCTCAGAGGAAGCTTTCTCAGCTGCTTTCCAGAGACCTCTCTTTCCCTGAGCAGTCCTGCTGGCAACTTCCCAAGCACCGTGTGCTATCCTGGTAATGGTTGCTCCTTCCTTTGCCTCCTTCTGAATCCCAGTCAGAGTCACGACCTGACTCTCCAACTGACTCTTGATTACCATCTGGAAGTGAATCTGAAACCGACTCCCCTTCTCTTTCTCCATCTCTATCTGTTCCTTCCTGGTTAAGAGCATGGGGCTGCCCTATCCGGTTTGACTCCGCCCCCTTTCCTCTTACATCAGCTCCCTGGGTTGTCATGGAGCTGGGGTGTGGCTCTCTCACTGACTTTCTAAGCAGAGAGTTTCTCTGGGCTGGTGCTTTAACCCCTTCCCTGCCTGCATTGCTGTTTGCATTTGGGGAAAGAAGTTGTTTTAAACCCCTTTTTCTGGTGTTTAAGCCCTCTGCATCATCACACAAGGTCTGCGCCCAATATAAAGGAACACATACAGGATTACATAACCAGTAAGAGCGCCAATATTTCTACGCCTGGTCTGAGGTGACTTAAACATCATGCACATGTAGGGAAAGACTGTTTCAGAGAATGTACCAGTGAACAGTTACCTTTGACTTGAACATTTTCTAAGTGTATCTTTCAGCGTATAAGAGGAAGTATGGCATTTAATAAGAAATCTTTTTTTGCTTATCATCCTTGTGTGTCTTATGGACTCATTTACATTATTTATCTTAGGTCTCTTTGTTGTAATTTCATAAAAAATGTTTTTGGTATAAGCGTGTTGATTATTATGGGGTGAGTGCCAAAAGAACCTGCACATCCTGTATGCATAATGTGAGCGTTTGACGTTTATGCGTATGTGTACACAGCCACTTGTAGCATGTCTGTTGCTTGCGTATGCATTGGCTTCCCTCCTTTCAACTTTACACTGAAGTTTTGAGTACAGTTCATTTGCATACATGCCCTTTGCTGCACACCGGTTCTGAAGTCTTGCACTATCGGTGCCCTATGAAAACGTGTACACAGCTAATAGCATGCAACTTCAACATCAGCTTTCTGCATTGGCCTGATTGTACCATGAGAGAGGAAGGAAATAGGCAGGATGAAGGGGAACTTGAAGGCAGATAAGATGGGAAGATGAGGAAGAGAAACAGAGATATGATGGCAGGAAGAGCACAAAAACCAAACATGGAGCTGTGGGTGAGGGACTAGGATGATGACATAGAAGACTAAGCTGAGGGATTGGAGAACTTCAGCAGAAGGCGAGTGCCGGCATACTTTTCCACCTCTATACTTGCTTTTGTCCTGTGTTAGAATGTGGATCTTGGTAGCGTCTAAGAAAAATCCAGATGCAAGTCTATAAACTTTGGATAGACTTAAGATATCAAACATGCAAACAGAAATGCATTTGTTCCTACCCTTCTAAATCTTTTTTCAGCCTAATTACTCTTTGCCTAGGAATGTAAACCCTTACTGTTAGAGACCAATCCACTTTCTGTTCATTTTCGTTCACAGTTTATTTTGTCTCTCTTTAATTATACACTGCATAAACAATTAAGCCTAAGAAAGACGGACTACTGGTAATGATAATGAAGCCAAAATAGGCACTCTTGCCTGTTTACTCCTAGGGAATTCTGCACAACTGCACAATTTACACTGAATTCTCCACCTATACAGAACTCGTGGCTCTCCTATATAGCGAAGTTACTTACCTGTAACAGGGGTTCTCCGTGGACAGCAGGATAAATCAGCCACACCAGGTGCCGTCCTCCGGGCGGCGCCATCTACGGAAGTGCTCTCCAGAGCTCAGATTTCTGAGCAGATAGGAGACCCCACCTCCCCGGCCCGCCCCTAGCCCAGCCAGTTTGATTTCTTCCACCTTGCCATCAAGACGGATCCTCTCCTCATCTCCCTAAGAATCTTACCTGAAGATGCCCAAACCTGGCTTCAAGAAGTGCCCATGATGTGGGAAGAAGATGAACGCTTTGGACACCCATGACTGCTGCATCAGATGTCTGGGTCCAGATCACCAGTTGCAGGACTGCTCTAAGTGCTCCCACATGTCGCCCAGAGCACGCAAGAGCAGAGGCCATGCTCTCTGGTAGTTCCTGTCCTCCACAGTGCCTTTGGCTGCCTCTGGTACTCCGGCCCCCCTGCAGCAGAGTTCGCCGGCCCAGGACGTGCCTCACTCAGCCACTGTCCCCGGCCAGCAGCCTGCACGACTTTCTGCCCTTCCAAACATGCAGGGCAGGGGTCTCCGACAGAGCAGCCATAGCCTTTTCAAAATGGTGCCGGCAATGTGCGTTCTAGCTCCACCCCCTGGATCACCATTGGTGGCAGGCTCAGCCAATCGGTGAGTCCGCATCGCGCCGACACCTCACGACGCCAGGAGGCTTCCCCACAGCGCGCTGACCACCGCGCCAATAGCTGGACCCCCCACCGCCAGCACCGTGCCGTTGGCGCAAAGGAGACAGCAGCCCCGAGGATCGCTGTTCACACAGGCATCGCTCCCAGCAACGGCAATCTGGGACACCCCGCAGACACAAACGGGGGGACAGGCAACACAGCTCCAGCCGCAGCTACAGCAGGCACAGAACAAGAGACAGGTTCACTTCTCATTGCAGCAGGAGATCTCCCACCAGCTCTAGTGAGGACGGCTGGAATCGCTGGGGAAAAAGAAGAAGGCTTTGCAGCGTCAGCTCTGGCAACAGCTCCCCCTGCAGGTATAGCAAAGCATGTTCCTCCAGGGACAACTCTGCCACTATTATTGAACTCCTCTCACGCCTGGTCAAGCAGACTGCCCCCCAGGGGTCAAGCGAAGACCTGCCAGTGCCATCACTCGCTCCTCTGACAGCGGACGGTCTGTTCCCAGCGGCCGCCTCCACTAGTTTACCACGGACTCCATCTAGATTTCCATCTCCTAAAGATCCCCCGTCCGAGGCCAGCGAGGGGGAAATCGTGGACCCAACTCCCATAGGGTCCACAGCCTCCAAAGAGTCCCCTGGCTCAGATCTGCCATCCAATGACGGAGAGGACTCAACTACTAAAAACCTTCCAGAGGACCTCACCTACCCAAAATTCCTCAGGAAGGTGGCGTCAGCCCTAAGCCTAATGGAGGACAAATTTGAAGAACAAGTGCTGGATGTCCTGCGATACCTCCAAGGCCCAAAGCCAGCCATGGCCTTGCCCATTCATCAGAAGCTGTGGAGCAACCAGCTTACACTGTGGCAGACCCCTGCCTCTGGACAAGGTTGTGCAAGATGGCTGGACACTAAATACCAAGTCCATCCTGCTCCCGGCTTCCACAAACAACAACTACCACATCAGTCTATTGTCGTATCCTCAGCACTGAAGAGGGTCAAATCCTCCAGGACTCAAGCCAACCATCCGCCAGGAAGGGAGTCTAGATTCCTGGACGATGTGGGAAAAAAGGTCTTCCAAGGAGCTATGCTGAGCGCCAGGATCGCGGCGCATCAATTTCAGCATGTCCTCTTCCAGGATGGGGGGCTAGCGGGCCTCAAAGACAAACTTTCAGCCCTGTCCAAGGAACTACAAGCGGAGACAGCGTCATCCGTCCAGGACCTGACTGGCTTGCCTCCTTGGACCTGCTAGAGGCGTACTCGCACATTCCCATCCACCCCACTCACAGGAAATTCCTCCGCTTCAAGGTTGGAGACCATCATTACCAGTACAAGGTACTTCCCTTCGGACTATCCCCAGCACCTCGGGTCTTCACAAAGTGCGTCGCAGTGGCTGCAGCACACCTCCGCAAAAAGGGCATTGCCGTCTTCCCGTACCTCAATGACTGGCTCCTTGCGGCTCAATCAGCCCCGGAGGCACGTGTAGCAATGCGAAGGACCTCCAAGCTACTATCCGACCTCAGATTCATCCTGAACTTGGAAAAGTCCCAACTGGAGCCGCGCCAGAGAGTGTTGTTCATAGGCGCAGTCATCGACACCCAAGTCTAGAAGGCCTTCCTGCCCGAGCAACGTGTACAGACCATCAGATCCTTAGCCATAAAGATGGCAGCGTCCAAACGGACTTCAGCCCAATCTGTCCTTCATCTTCTGGGGCACATGGCCGCAACAACCTCAGTCCTCCCACTTGTGAGGCTCCACATGCGAAATCTCCAATGGCACCTACGCAACCACTGGAACCAACTTTCACAGCATCTGACCACGCAGGTGCCCATATACAATAGGGTAAAAGAAGGCCTCCATTGGTGCACCCTTCAATCCAACCTCACGCAAGGAAAGAGCCTCCAGCAGCACCCGCACCAGATTGTCCTCCCAGCAAGAAGAGAAATCAAGGGCTGCACATCAGGCTGCATTCTTCTTCTTTGCTGTCCTGAGCCTGACTGCCAATTTGAACTGTGCAGCTAACATCACTAGTCAGGCCCAGGATGGAAGAGGAGGCGGAGGAAGCCAGTGTGTGCTGGTCATCTGTCACGCCACCACCACTCGCCTCTAGCTTAGAGGGGCATGGATTTTTGGAGAAACTTTCTGCTGTATGCTTTTTCAGCTTTTTTTAAAACTATTTCCCTGCAATACCCTCTGGGAAATGTAGTCCTTATTCAGCTGTATGGGTGCAGCATGCAGAAAGCTGTAGTCAGGCTCAAGTAGGTAAGGCAAATGACAGAAATTTATTATTTTTATATACACAATGGTTCGATCATACCACGCATAGGATTGTTGGTTCAGGACTCTTGAAAGCAGAGCACTGTCCAAAACATATTCAACCACAAAATGCAGTTTAAAGGTTTTCTCTATTGCAGGATACACAGTCTTTATCAGCAAGCAATTATTGTATTCCCTTTTCAGCTTTGCTGGGGTTAAAGCACAAAACAAAAACAATCACATTTACAGTCTGTGGTAAACTTCCCCTCTATAAACACATGGGGATCTCAGCCATCCTGCTTGGAATAAGGGTACCTTTTTCTTGGAAGCCTTTCTTTCAGGACTGGCTTGCTTTTTCTACGTTCCCAGGTTTAAAAGCTTAGCACAAGGAACAGCCCATGGGAGTGTCCTCCTCAATCAGCTTTACCTCAGGCTTTCCCAGCTGCATAGGCTCTGACTCCCCTTCTTGCTCAGCTAACCACCTCCCGGGGGATCTTGGAGTCTCTCTTGTTCCTGGCTCCAAACTCTCCTGCAGCCGTGCTACATGCCAAATAGCACTCTCTCCAGCTGGAAGCTCCGTTCCTCTGCACTGCTCAGCCTGGCTTCCTGCTTCTTCTCTCCTCCTTTCCACTAAATTATACTCTGCTCTGGGTTTATACTTCCAGGGCTCTAGCTCCAACCCCACCCTACTCAGGTGACGGCAATCAGCCTGACTCCGGGCACCTGAGTGCTTGAAGCATTCACTGCCTAAAGGGTTCTGAGCCTTGTATCCTCTCCCCTTCATTCCACTAGGGGGAGCATGAAATGTGGTCCTCGTGGAAGTTTTCTGATTCCTGGAGGTGTTTATGGCTTTCCTACCATGTCCTGGTGAAAGGGGGCCCTTTACTAGGGTGAATTCCCTGTCTCTTTGTCCTCCCCCAGACTCCGGATAGGCCTCCTTGCCACACATCTCATCTTCTTAATGCACAATCAGGGAGGAGAGGTAAGTTCAGGTGTATGTACTGCAAGAGTGGGAGACTGGAACAAGCTAAGAAGGTTTTACCACAGATATAGGGAGAGAGTAAACTGAGGGGGTGTACCATGGGGCGAGGGCCAGAGCAAGCTAGATGTATGACTGGGTAGGGAGCAGAAAGAATGATAGGTGGAGGTGTGTACCATGGCAGTGGAAGAACAGAGCAAGTTGGGAGAATACCTAAGTAGGGATATATGCATGGGGAAGGAGAAAAATGAGTGGTGGGGGTTTGTGCCTGGGGGAGGAGGAAAGAATGAAGAGGATGTGTGTGTACCATGAGTGAGGGGGCTGTAAGCCTCAGTGGGAGAAGACTGAGAGATGAGAGTATGTGTCTGGAGAGGGGAAGAGACCATGGAAACAGAGAGAACCGAGTGTCTTGCTGGGAATTAGACAAAGAGAACTGGGAAGGGGTGCAGAGAACTGCAAAAATCATGCTTGAGAACAGGGGAACAGAGAGAGAAGTGGAGACAGGGAGAGAAAGAATTAAGTGGCAGAGTGAGAAAGTTGTGAGCAGTCCACCCTGCAGAATGGGCAGAGAAATCTAGAGTTTGAAACTATTAGGGGAAGGGAAAGTGTTCATGGAAAGTTGGGGTGAGAGGAACCTGTAGAGTGACATTTCTGGGGAGGGGATTTCAGGCCTGGGGAGGAGTCAGGCCTTATGATAGGGTAATTATTCCTACAAAATGACAAATAACTATGTAGACTTTTGCAGAATTTAAAAATATTGAGCACACAATACCCCCATGAGTATTAATCCCCTGACAGATTTCAATGATTGAATTTTTGTGTTTTGGTCATCAGTATGGCTTTCTCACCCAACATCAGATATAAGGGAAAGGGGAGAGGAAGGAGGGGGAGAAAGGGGGAAGGGGAGGGGAATTGCTGGGGGGTGGGGGTTTGATGAGGAGAGGATGAGAAAGTGGGAAGGGGAGAAAGGGGGAAGGAGAAGGAAGGGGAAAGAGAAAGGAGGGGGCACTATAACTCTACTGCACTACAGGAAAACTGACAAAATCTGTATCAAGGTTAAGGCCTTTAGGAGTCAAGGTGTCCAGGGTAAAAATATACCGCTATTCTAACCGCAGAATGGTCTTGTTAAGGTCACCTCCTCTCCAATTGAGCTTTACCTTTTTTAATATAAAAATCTTCAAGTCTGAGATCTTGTGCTGTTGCTCTTGCCAATGAGAAACCAAAGGTTTATCCATTAGACCCCTTTTAACACAACTCCTGTGTTCTATAATCTTTACTCGTATACTCCGTGTTGTTTTCCCAACGTATAATTTCTCACAAGAACAATGGATAACATAGATGATGTTAGTGGTCTCACAATTGGAGAAATCGTCTAGATAAAATGTTTTTGATTAGCTGTGGGGTGAATAAAAACATTGCTTATCAGTATAGCATGTGTACAAACAGAACATTTTCCACACTGGTACTGACCCTTGTATTTAGAGAGAAACTTTCTTTCTGTTAATGCAGAGGGCACAAGCATATTCCGTAGGTTCACATTATATTTATGTGCCACAATAAGTTGCTTGTTCGTAAGTTCTGGTATAGTTTGTATCAAGTGTAGGGGGCCTACTGGGCTGACCCCCTACACAAGTACCACTCTCCTTGCAAGAGCTTCGTAATGTCACGTGAAAACTGCAAATACAGAAGGGGGTATACCATTCTCGTTTCTAACTTTTTGGGTTTCAAATGTAGCAGTGTGTCCCTTGAAGAATCCCGAGCTCTCGTATAGGCACTATTTATGTAGCAATTCGGATAATCTCTTGCTAGAAACCTCTATCTGATATTGGCTTGAAGGTTGAAATCCTCATCGGTTGTGCAAGTCTGTCGCACTCTCAAAAATTCTCCCACAGGAAGGTTCTTCTTAAGCGCAGGATTATGGAAACTATTGAACTATAAAGTTTGGTTTCTATCTGTTGGCTTTCTATACAAGGTTGTGATAAATCCCTCTTCTCCTTTCTTAATCAAAAGGTCCAGATATGGAATCTGATGTTGATCAAATGTAATTTGAAACCATAGGTTTTCATCTAGTGCATTAATCCATCTGTTAAACTCTTCAAGGAGGTTCAAACTACCATCCCAAATTACTAACATATCATCAATGTATCAGATCCATAATTTTATTTTATCTTTAAATGGATGTTCATTTAAAAAACTAATTTTCAAATTCAAAAACATAGAGATTGGCTATATTTGAAACACCATCGTGGTCCTGCCAAAGGAGGCCCAGGCAACGGCCTCCACCACACTAAAAGACATCGCCGAGAGCGGCAAACATCTAGTGAGCACGACCTTTGATACTAAGTTAGGCCAATAATAAGGCATCACCTACAAATGGTTGGTTAACCCTTATTTCAAGATATCAGGAAAACAAATGTCTGACTAAGAACACAAGATATGCCATACTGGGTCAGACCAAGGGTCCATCATGCTCAGTATCCTGTTTCCAACAGTGGTCAATCCAGGTCACAAGTACCCATCAGGTTCTCATTTCTTTATAAAGACTTGCTTGAATTAGGGTTGCTAACTTACCCAATACAGGTATAAATCATAGGAAACTAGTTGGCTGCCAGAAGATTAAAACATAAATCATGATGACATTACTAGAAGGTGATGAAGATGGCATAAGTATTTTCAGATACTTAAATCCTATCAGAAACATTTGGATTATTACCTATATATTGATCTGTCAGTGCAACACTTGTTCTGATACTCGTTTATCGTAATCAAACTAGCAGAGCACTCAGAGTATTTTAGGCTATAAACACTTAAAACAGCTTAAAAGAAAGTTTATATGAGAGGGGAACCATCAAATATGGGAGTGGGTCTGTGACACTTTAAGACCGTACTTCATCTCCAATCACATCTTCATCAGTTTCCTCATACAGTACTGCTAAAAGTCAATATTTTTTAGAAATCTTCATCAGTTTCCTCATACAGTACTGCTAAAAGTCAATATTTTTTAGAAAGTCTTAAAACTTATCTTAATAGGTGCAACACTTCATCTGCTTCAGTCTTAAAATGTCACAGACTTACTCCAGTGTTTGATGATTCCCCTCTCTTCTTATAAACTTTCTTTGCAGCTGTTTAAGTGTTTATAGCCTGAAATACTCTGAGTGCTCTGTTATTTATTGATCTGGCATTGATTGATCTAACTCCATGACTAGCTCTAGATTGCCAACAAATAATTATAGATAATATATTGACATAAATACATATAAATAATTATGACCCACCACTGCCAAAGACCAAGTCAGCTGATAATAAATTAACAAGTTGAAAACTGCACACTTACAATGTGACACAATGATGTTTCACCCTCCTGCACTGGCACGTCCACCTGATCCAGCAGCAGGGCTAATTTATGTGGGGTTACGTGTTATAGGGCAAGTACAGTAGTGTATACTGAGTATGTATCTGTGTGTGAGGTATCTGTGTGTTTGGTGTGCGTGTCACGGGTGTAGGGTATTTTTTTATTCATTTGATATTTTTCTTTATATTCTCCATCTTTTCCAAGAGTAAAGCAAGGCAGATTACATAAACGATATGAAGTATGTGATGAATAATAATAATGTACAATTAGTTATAAATACATTTAGTGCATATACGGAGAGAGGGAATTGTGGTAAATAAGCATGTCCGGGTGCGCGCACACGAAGTGGAAAGGTGACGTTATTTTATGTAGGATGTGTGTTTCATTGGTGAGGAAGTGAAGGGTGCATACTCTTTCAACCTGCTCCGGAATATCTTTGAGTAGCGGTGCCTGGGTAACCTGCTGCTCATTTTCATCGTCTGCTGGTCCTCTTCGGATGAAAAGCCTGTTCTCCCCGCCTCCACTGCTGCTCAGTTTGGTCCTTTCCTGGACTGCTCCTGCTTACCTATCCTAAGTTTTCCCCCACTCTAGACGCTATAAATGCATATCTAACACAAAAACGCACCTCAATATCATTCCCCAAACCAACCCAGTAGGCTCTTTCCAAAAAAAGTCAAGCATTCACAAAATTCAGTCAGACTACACATGCGCATTCCACTGGTAAACAAGCGTCCTGACGTCTATAGTTGTAGACGCCTACGGAAAGAGAAAAAAAATCGATAGTGAGTTTGAAGAACACGCATGCGTAATATGCTAGATCCGGGTATAGGGCAGGATGAATGCTACTTTCCAAGATGGCGGCGGAGGGAGGAGGGAAAGAGATGAACGAAATTAAAACACAGTTCACTACCCGAGAAGGTCTTTATAAACTTCTCACGCACTCTGAATACAGCCGTCCTAATAGGGTGCCTTTTAATTCCCAGGGCTCCAACCCGGTGAAAGTCTCATTTGTGAACGTGAACGACCAGTCCGGTAACGGGGATAGAATTTGCTTCAATGTGGGCCGGGAACTCTATTTCTACATTTACAAAGGCGTCAAAAAGGTACTTGGGATACCTTTTTTTATCACATCTGGTTTTCAGCTCAACTTTGTTTTCCTAGCATTGGTAGCATGTTCTTGCCTTCTTTCACGCCCCCTTGGCTCCTTGTTTTCATGCATGCTGAAGGTGGGCCACGTTCACCTGATGCTGGTAGCGCTTTTTGGCATCGGTGCCCTTCTGTTTATAGGGTATGAAGAGAGAAAACACCGTTATTAAAAAAAAAAAGACATAAGTGGAGGCTGTAATTTTTCTGTTAACTGCAAATTTGCTTGGCTAGCTGGTTAGGTGTATGGACTTTGTAACATGGTTGCAGTCTTGTGCTTTCTGTTGAAATAGGTGGTATTCAGGTATTATCTTGATAAACACTTCTAAGATCTTACTAATTTAAGTTCTGATCAGTGTTAACTACTGATTTAGTTAACGCTAATCTCGATGTGAATGATTTTTCTAGCTGTCTCGCAAATTTGTTTCCTTAGGCATCATATGTAAAACATAACTAACGTGGTACACAACTTGATTTAGATTGGTGCATACAAAACGGCTTATTAAGTTTCACAATTGAGTAAATTCTGCTGTGGTTATGTTGGATATAATGAAACCGTCCTGGTTTTGATCTATTATTTTTGACAGTATGGACTTTCAAATAATAATGTAAGGGAAACCTCTTTTTTTTCTTATCAACAGTGTATAAAGGAAATACTGTTAGCCTGTCAGTTTCCTTAAAAAACAAAATAACCAAACGCACACAAAGCATGCCTTTGTTGGCGTGTAACCTGTATTAATGTGTGGTCTTGGACTTTGTGATGTTTGGGAATATCATTGCTTGAGGTATTTGTCTTGGAAGGGAACTGAACATTCCCCAAATGCTTTTATTTTAATACCTGTTAAGATTATAGTTTTCTCCTTCTTTAGGCTTCCAAATTAGTCAGAACTAGGGTTGAGATCTGGCATTATGAGATGTCATGTACAACTACCTAGGATTTTTTCCCTTGTATTATATCCCTTCCTTCCAACTCAGCTAGCCCATTGGTTGTAGCAATGAGCATGCATTAGGCCTCTTCCTTACCTGCAGTTTCTGACAGGCAAATAGTACTACTTTTTTATATGTTAATATGTTTCCTTTGACGTTATTGACTTTGTACCCTGTTCTTTATTAATCTCCCCCATAACACTTATTTTAATGCTAGTTGAATGGGGTAAAGTTACAAACTCATTTAAAAATTAGTGCTTAAAGATAGGCAAAGGCAACCAAGTTAATTCTATGGTAAGTTTTATATAATAAACAGAAGAGTAATAAATAATCCATATCAGTTCTTGTAGATAAGACATTGCAGTATATACTACTCATTGAGTTCTGTTCCTATTCCTATATTCCTGTTATAAAGGGACATGTTTACTAAAAGTTCACGTGTTAAGTGCTGTCACTACCCATTCATTTCTATGGGCTGTTGCAGCACTTAACACACATTAACCTTTAGTAAACATGCCCCTAAGTCTGTAGGATCATATTCTATCAGTATTTTGCCGTTCGAGGAATTAAAAAATTTCTCCAGAGACAAGCTAAAAGAAAAATTGAATATATCTGGTTGGTTGTCTTATTTACGTACATATATATTCTGCTAATACATACCAAAGCCAATATGTGATGATTTATGTATTTATAACACTATACAAAATTTAAAAATGCAGACATAAATGCCTGACAGGGCACGCAATAAATGCCCAATCTATACATTAACAGTGAAAGTCTTTTGGAGAAATAGGTCTTTACCTGTTTCCAAATATCAGGTAAAAATCCAGTCGACATAAGAGAAAGCCATACTGAATCTATTGAGTCCAGCATCCAGTTTCACATAGTAGCTAGTCTCGGTCACAAGTAGCTGGAAGATCCCCAAAATTAGATGTATTTCTCAAAGCTCATCTACAGATATGAGCAATGGCACTCCTAAGACACATGACTATTTTTTTTTTTAATGGCCTTTGACTTCAGGCACCTGTCCAAATTTCTTTTGACTCTTGCTGTGTTCTGGGTCGCCAGGAGTCAGGACTGACTTGAAGGCACACATTGCATTGTGTTCATCGCTTTGACCACACCCTCTGGTAACAAATTCCACAGCTTAATTATATGTTATGTGAGATAAGACATTTCTACAATTTTGTTTAAATCCGCTGGCCTTTGATTTCATGGCGTGTTCTCTTGTTTTAGTGTTTGAAAGATTACACAACTGGCAATACTTTTATTTTATTTTTTTTAAATATTTATATACCAGCCCCTTTTAGAAGGGCTCCATTGGAGCAGAATAACACAGCTTGTGAGGTTGATTGCAAACTATGTTCATTTTCTGTAGGAGTTACTAACCTATAATACTGTTGACATTGTTACCACAGGCTTAGTGATCTCTGTTGTAAACTAAGGGGCCCTTTTTACTAAAACTGTGCACTTAACCATGCAATTAGCGACTACCATTGTGCAACCTTGTGCACTAACTGTCGAGGGCATGCCTTGCAGTTAGCGCACGATTGTGAATGCTAATGCATAGCGCACTAATGTGGGTGTAGCTAACACCCATAGAGGTGCTAATTTCCATGTTGCGATTGAGCTTGCAGCAATTGCTCTTGCGCTAGTGGCAATGTGCATTCAGTGCCCACACTCCCCATTCCCTGCCCTATTACGAGATGGCCAGTTACCATACACTTTAACATATGGTTGCTGGCATGCCCCCACATTAACAGTCCTGGCTGGCAGTTGCTGCATATTAAATGCACATTAACCCAGTTACCGGTAAAAGGGCCAAAAGAGTCTTGCAGGCAGACCACAAATGGATATGTTTGTTTGTTTGTTTTTTATTTACATTCTCTTATATACCGCGCTATTCTGCATCAGTGCGGTTTACATTGAACAAACTGAAATTACATTGAACAGGGCATAATAACTTGGAGATAACTATTTTACAGGGAACATGGGCTATGGAGGGTTAAGTGGCTTGCCCAAGACCACAAGGAGCACCTGTGGGACTAGAAACCCCAGTCCTTCCGGCCCAAGGTTGCTGTCCTCTAATGGGATTTGAACCCCCGACCTTCCAGCCTGAAGTACCTTGCCCCAACCACTAGGCCACTCCTCCACTCCACTTATTCTTTCTAATCTATATATACTTATGAATCTGGTTTTAGTAATATTTTTATGCCCACTGCTCCTTTTGTTTCACTTAGTATTTATTGAAAATATGGTACAGCTCTTTTTGTGCTTGCTAATTAACAAAAAAAATTACAACTTGCTAAGAACAGTTTCTCTGAGATTAATATGGATGTTAGAACTGTGTTACATGCTCTGATAAACTTACAAACATAAAATTAGTTTTTTTTTAAAAACTCTACAAAATTACATAACATGCTATTTTGGATTTTGCAAAAACTTTTTTCCATAGAACTTGTTTACTTGTAAATCCATCGCATCTTAAATAACATAACATAATAGGGAAGAAGTGGTAAACTACAGGCTAGTAAGCCTTACCTCAGTGGTGGGAAAAGTAATGGAGGCACTCCCTGAAAGAGAGAATAGTGGACTTTCTCAAAACCAATAGGTTGTATAATCTCTGAGGCAACATGGTTTTACCAAAGGATGATCATGCCAAACAAATCTGATTGAGTTCTTTGACTGGGTGACCAGAGAACTAGATCAAGGGCATGCGATGAATGTGATCTACCTGGAGGCTTATCGATAAACTGACCACCCTGGGGATAGGTCCCAAGGTGGTGAAATGGATCAGAAATTGGTTGACTGACAAGACGACAGAAGGTGATGGTAAACGGAATTCACTCGGATGAAAGGAAGGTGATCGGTCCTGGGGATGGTACTGTTCAATGTATTTGTGAGTGATATTGCTGAAGGACTGAATGGAAAAGTCTGTCTTTTTGCAGATGACACAAAAATTTGCAACAGAGTGGACTCCCCTGAGGGAGTGGATAACATAAGGAAAGATCTACAAAAGCTGGAAGAATGGTCTAATGCTTGGCAGTTAAGATTTAATGTGAAGAAGTGCAGTACCATGCACTTGGGATGCAGAAATCCAAGGGAATTGTATGAGATAGGGGGCGAGAGGTTAGTGTGCACGGACCAGGAGAAGGACCTTGGAGTCATTATTTCTGAGGATCCCAAAGTGGCGAAACAGTGTGACAAGTCGGTGGCCAAAGCCAGAAAGATGCTGATTTGCATACAGCGAGGAATTACCAGCAGAAAGGAAGAGATACTAATGCCACTGTGCAAGTCACTGGTGAGACCACACTTGGAATATTGTGTTCAGTTTTGGAGACCATATCTCGCAAAGGATATAAAGACTGGAAACAGTTCAGAGGAAGGCAACCAAAATGATTTGGAGCCTGCGCCAGAAGATGTGTGAAAAGAGATTCCAAGACCTAAATATGTATACTCCAGAGGGACAGGGGAGATATGATACAGACCTTTAAATACTTGAGGCGTATTAATGAACAAACAAACCTTTTTCACAGACGGGGAAGCTATAATATTAGAGGGCATAACATGAAGCTGCAAGGGGGTAAACTGAAAGTCAATGTCAGGAAATACCTTTTCACTGAAAGAGTGGCGAATGGTTGGAATTACCTCTCGATGGGCATGGTTGGGGCAAATACAGTGAAAGAATTCAAAAGGGCATGGGACAGACACAGTGGATCTCTTTTTATAGAAACAAGATAAAATCAAAATAAATGTAATTCTCTCAGATATCTTAACAAGTCAAGGTGACCTGCATGGAGTGGTGGGTACACCCCTAAACAGAGGTATGGGGAGGGGTGACCTGCACAGAGTGGTGGGCGCACCTACTTTTGCTACCTTGCTGGGCAGACTAGATGGACTATGCTGGTCTTCATCTGCCATCATATAAATACAGCTAAATAAATAAATATACTATGTTACATAGATATTCACCAAAACATGGTCCATATTGGGTTTTTAGATGTTTGGTTGGTTTGTTTTTTAACAGACGTTTCAGACAGTTTAACTGCATTGGTTTGTTTTTTCTTGTCTTTAATAGGGATAGAATAGGGCTTGATAAACACCAGGTGCTAGATGGCCATGGCAGTTTAAAATATTAGACCTGTGGCTCGGAGCATATGTGCAACAGCATTGCGGTCGTGCATAGGCTTCAGAATGGAGGGCTGTTAGCTGCTCCTAGCATCATCCCCATTGTCCTTCCTGGCAAACATAGCTAAATTAATTTCAGAGCATCCGGAGCTTGTCTTTTTGTTGTTGCTGCTCTTTCTACTGTGACGTGGCTCTGGCTGCCAGCACCACTGAAAGAGAGTTGAAATCAAAGAAAAGTTACTTCCTGTATTGTGCAGGAAACAGAAAGTCGTAGTTCTCTGCTTTTAACTCCTGTGCAGTGCTGACGGCCAGAGCTGGTATAGGATAGGCAGATCGAAGACAGAAAAAAAACCCTTCTACTGTTCTGTGGTGAAGTTTTTAGAGGTTCCAGGTAGCTAAGAATATTTATTTAACTAGGCTTATATACTGCTTTTCTACCAGTCAAAGCAGTGTACATTCAGATACTGTATATATATTTTACCTTTGTCTCTTAAGGGCTCACAGTCTACACGTTATCCCTGAGGCAACGGAGGGTTAGGTGGCTTGCCCAAAACCACAAGGAGCACCTGTGGGGCTAGAAACCCCAGTCTTTCCAGCCCAAGGTTACTATCCTCTAGAATCTAGAAGGATTCGAACCGCTGGCCCTCCGGCCTGAGGTAACTTGCCCTAACCACTAGGCTATTCCTCCCCAGGGCTGATGCTGGAAGAAGACTGAGGATGAGAGAAGGGGGCTGATACTAAAGGGTGGGAATGGGAGAAGGGGGACAGGGACAAGAGAAGGTGGCAGATACTAAGGAATGGGTGTGGGAGAAGAGGTTTAATGTTGGGCTCAGAGGTAGATGCTGACATGGGGGCAGTTGGGAGAGTGGGACTGGAGGTTGGATATGGATCTGATGCTGGGATGAAAGGAGGGGGCTGAGGTTGCTGAGAATGGGTAGGTATGTGATGGTCAGAGCTGAGGCTGCTGTGGTGCATGGGCTATTAGGGGTGTGCATGCATAAATACACTTCTTTTGCTAGACCGGTCCAGAAAGTGGTTATGCTTCCCAGCCAGTAGGTGGGGGAAGACCAGAGAAACTTTCGGTGATGTCATCTGCTGTTGCAGCACTAAGAGAAACCAATTTTGTCTGCCTCTAGCATGTGGCAAGGTGTGTGATCTGATATGGCAGTGCAGATAGGCCTGTTTCCCCTGTCCCAGATAAAGATGTTGAGACTGAGACCTTTGGCCTTATGTTTGCTTGGAGTTTGGATATGCCCATTGTTTCCTCGAGCTTGCAGTTTACTCGTACCAGCACTGGTGGGCCGGAGAGCAGACAGGAGGATCCTATAGGTCCTCTGGGTTTTTTTTTTTGTAAAGCCCCTTCCCCACTCATTGTACTGTATCCGCATGCCCTGCTGTTTCTACTTTTTTGCTGCATTTTTTAAATTTGGTATGATTTCTTTAATTTGGAAGTCCTCTGTGCTGCTTGAATAAACAGCTTCAATTGCAGCAAAAAAAAAAGCCATGGGTAGTTGGCGAGGCCCTTCTCAGATTTTTCTGGCCTGCCTGACAGGTACAGGGATTCCCTTTTTCATTTGGGGGTTCCTTTTTAACCACAGTGGTTTTTATTTTCTGTTTTTTCTTTGTAGTTTTTTTTTATATCCTTTTTGTTGCTCTGAGTTCAGCCACATTGTGGGCTGCAGGGAGGTGTGCTGCTTCTGGCTCTTATCAGGTGAGTTCCGCAGCTGGCTCCTTTTTCCTCCGAGTGTGATGGAGAAGCCTCGGGGGGGGGGGGGGGGCGCCCTTTTTTTTTTTTTTGGACAATTTCGGGGCCTTATACCAATTTTGCTACCTTTATTGCTTCTGTAGTTTTCCCACCCATGTGAATGGTGGCCATCTTGGATGGCTGTGTGACCCAGGCAGAGAGGGGCCGCAGGCTCTTGATGATGACAGGCCTCTTAGAGTTCCTTAGGGAACCGGTTTCAGCAGCAGCTTGTGAAACTTCTTATGGGCTGTTTCAATTTGTGCAATCTGCATGGGAGCCCGTTATGGGAGAGGGGGGTTCTAGGATCCTGACATCCCCTACAAGGGGATTCAGGGGCCCTCTGGAGTCTCCTTTTCTGGTGATATGAGTGTAGAACACCCTCGCTTCTCAACTCGCCTGTCTATTCCTCAGACAGTCCAGTCTTGTATCCTATGTGGGGTGTCTGGGGAGAAGAAAAGGATCCCCTGTCTCCAGGGGGCAAGTCAGCAGAGGAATGGAATTTTTCCTTGACAGAGAATTTGTTGGTGATCTGACTTTCCATAAGAAGGACCGTTACACCCTCATTCATGATGCCATGGCAACCCTGCATATTGTGGAGCCCCCCCTCTGCTGGATGTTTCTCAGATGGACCCTATCCTCGAGGAGTTACAGCATCCCTCTGGTTTCTTTCCCCTCACTGAGCCTCTGTAGCAGATTGTGCCCTCTCAGCGGGAGACACCGGAGCTGGGACTATGGGGTACTAAGGTCCTGGCTCAACTGTATCCTCCACCCTAAGGGGAGATGGTTCAGTTGTTTTGGGGTTCCCTGGGTTGATTCCCTGGTCAGGGCAATGTTGAAGCGCATAACCATTCCAGTGGAAGGTGTTGCTATGCTGAAAGAGTCTCATGACAGGGGAGTGGAAATCATCTTCAAGAATGCCTTCATGGCTTCAGCCGTAGTACCCAGACAGCGATTGGTGCGGGCTTGTTGGCCTATGTGAGCTCTTATGCTGCATCCAACAATTGCCAGAAGTGGTGAGGTTGGAGTCTGGATAGTCGTTTTTGACAGATATCCTGAACAGTGTGTGTGGTTTTTTTTAATTTTTTTATTTTAATAAACTATAAATCAATTTAAAATTGTAAAGATCTTTTTTATAACATTTTTGTAAGGCAAATAAGATGTGGCTATGAGAAAAACACAGTCATTCTTAGTCCTTGAAGGACTACAAAAAGGGACTGCTACTTCTGGAGAGAGATCTGCAATTGTAAGTATTTATTTCTGGGAATGTTTCTAAATCTTTGTGATTCTTTAGATTAAAAGCTGATTAATCTTGAATCCATTGTATTTGTTAAATCAGTCAGGGCCTAGTATCAGCAAATAGTTTTTAGTTAAACTGAAAGCTACCTGTTGAGTTTTTAATTTGTTTAAAACCCAGCAGAGAGCTGTGTAGTTAAATTTAGAACCCAAGACTCCCTCAATCCAAGCAAGGGCTGTGTGAATCACACAGGAAATTAGTCACAGATTGCTTTAGAAGCACAGGACAGGGTACTGTGTAGCAGCCAGTTTTTAATAAGTCGTCTTTCCCTCCATCTCTGACACCCATCCAACCCTGGAATAATCATAGCTTTATAGGTGCTTAAATCTCTTAAAGGAAAGGAGTTGCCATATTCACTCTCAAGTACAGCTGTTTATCCTTATCAGGCATACATTAAGGACCTGAGATCAGGTGAACAAAGTATATTAAACATATTAGGTATAGTTTTTATTAGTATAAGTATCCCTAGCAACCTTTTAGTAAGTAATGAACTTAAATACCTAAACACACCCTTAAAACTAAGATGCAGACAGCAGTCCAGCAATGAGATGGGGGTTTTCCAGTCTTTTGTATTGAGTGTCACATGTATGATTTTCTTCCAGTTGGTGAGGGGTCTTAGGTATGCAGTAGGTGCAAAGAGCTCTTTGCTCTCAGAGAACGACTACGGTCTCTGGAAGCTAGAGTAGCAGACTTGGAGGACATAAGGAAGACAGAGGGATATATAGACGAGACCTACAGGGATATATTCCTGAAGTCCCACTTCCAGTCTGGCAGCATCCCTGTAGTCATAGAGGAGAGAGGTCATGTGCAGCAGGAAGTGATCCTGTAGCTAGGACCTCTCCTCCAGGTGATGTAAAACCCTCTCTCACCGAGGAGGTTTCTCCTGGGCCATGTGTCCATGAGGGAAGGGTTAGTACAGCCGTTATAGTTGGTGATTCGATCATTAGGCATGTAGATAGCTGGGTGGCTGGTTGATGTGAGGATTGCCTGGTAACATGCCTGCCTGGTGTGAAGGTAGCGGACCTCATGCGCTACCTAGTCAAGGTCTTAGATAGTGCCGGGGGGGAGTCTGCTGTCTTGTAACATTTACTCCATCTTTCTATGCCTTGTCTCAAATACCCCAGCCCATCTAACACACCCTTCCACATATCCCCAATCAGATGTCTTTGCCTTTACTGCTACACAATGCCTGGATTCCCGCAACATTTCCAGCTTGAGATGGTGGCAACAGTTACCATTTGGAATGAGAGGAAGCAGAATTAGGAAGCAGTTATGGGAATTTCAAGTACCTTGCTCCTTGATTTCCACTCTCCCTAGCCTGTTGGTACATATGGTTGTTAAAGAAAGTATGTGCTTGCTGTCTATTAGGTATTTATGACATACCAGTGTGTCCCGACACACTGGTTGAGAACCACTCTCTAGAAACGCTCTGTTAGATTGTGTATTCCAGTTTGTTCCTCCAGTTCAGTGTGGATTATGCTCAGCCACTAGCAGAACACTGAGAACAGCAAGCTCAACACTTTTCTCTTAGGTAGCCTGTGCTTTCCTACAAACCCAATATAACTCACTCTCCAGTAGGTGGATGAGCAATAGGCTTGTGCTGGCCGTTTTATTTGTGTTTTTTTTTCCTTAGCTAAGATCAGGACTACAATTTTGGGGTAGTACTCTGTGGTACCAGGTCCCTCCTCCAGCTGCTCCTCAGTTCCCTCTGGGCAGTAGGAAACAGCTCCTCCCCCATTCTTGACAGGAGGTAAGGGGGTTGAGCTCTGCTCCTGCTTGAATTCATTTAAAAAAATTAAGAGATTCAGCAGGCAGCTTTGTGAGAGACGATAGCAGCACAGCGGAACCTCCAGGAGCTGGTGAGTCAGGTTGGGGGGGGGGGGGGAGTTTACTGCACAGCGTGCAGATGGCTGACCCAGAGATGGGCTGTTGTGCAGCATGCGGCAGCTGCAAGAACTTGCTCTTCATGGTACGGCTGTGCTGCATTTGTGTTAAGGAGAGCATGGGTGCTGTAGAGACCTTAGTCGGCAGCCTGGATGAATCTGAGGCAGCTGCCGGGGAGACTTGCTTGCCGAGAGCACCTTTTGGGGCAGGCCAGGACACCCATGTTTTTGGCAAGAACGGCCACCATCTTGTCTGCCACTTCTTCTGCCTCTGAGCACAGAGAACCTCCTTTTTTGCAGCTGTTGAACCTGGAGGGCCCCCCCCCCCGGGTGGTTAAAGGGGGTCTGAATAGCAGGGGTAAGTCCCCCCTTTTTTTTTTTTTTTTCTTCCACAGAGCTTGTGTTATTGCTGCATCAGGCCTTTTTATGCAGTAAGGCCTTGGAGAGAGGGGTCCTCTGATCGGGGATCTCCCTCCTTGCAGTGGGGACTGTCAGTTCCGGTGGTGTTGAAACACCCATGCTGGGAGAGGACCCCAGACTTTGAAGGGACCGTAATGGTGTCCTTTAGGTCTTTAGGGGCCTTAGAAGGGTCCATCTGATTATTTGGAAGAACCTGAGGAGTTTGAAGAGGGCGAGCACCCTGCTGGGGAGGATTTCTCAACCATTCCCTTATTGTCAGAACCTTGGCAGCTTTGCAGACTGTGGGTGATCCACTGCCAGATCCTGCAAAACAGGTGGAGGATTCACTCCTCAAGGATATTGGGAAGCCCCCTTGCTCCTGTCCTGTCCATTGGGCATTCAAGGCCGTGGTTGAGGCGTGGAAGGTCCTGGATGCCTGCCTGTGGTTTGGTAGGTGCCTGTGCAGGCTCTTCCCTATCCCTGCAGACGAGAGGGAACACTTGCACCTCCCCAGGTGGATGCACTAGTGGTGGCAGTCACCGGGAAGACTCCAATCTCCAGGAACAAGCAGGAATGAGTCTTCACATATGGGTATCATCGGTACCGACGGAGCCTGCACGGGAACGCTCCCCAGCGTCCAGTAAGAAAGCTTTTGGGAGCATCCCACAGCTGCCTGCGCACTGCCTTCCCGCCTTTCCCAACCGCCTCTCTCCAGTTCTTCTTTTCCGCGGAGCCAGCAGGTCGTGTTCCTGTCACCGCAGAAGAAGTTCTTTATTTTTTTCTTTATTTTTCTGTGTCGCGTCAGCCTTCGACGTCAGACCGGTACTGCCGGTCTTTTCTTTTCTTTTCTTTCTTAAAAAAACAAAACCCTTTTATTTCTTCAACTGTGCATTTTCAGTTTGGGCCTTAGGCCTAAATATTTTCTCCTCATGGAGAAGCCCGCTTCCGGGTTTAAAAAGTGCACAAAATGTGGCGGTACTATTTCTGTCACCGACACCCATGATTGGTGTCTAAAATGTTTGGGTCCTGACCATTCCATCACGGATTGTGTGTCCTGCACCATGATGTCTAAAAGAGGTCGGCAGAACCGAGCAGCCAAGCTCAGTATACTGTTTCCCTCTGATGCAGCTTCGGTGGCATCGACGTCTTCCAGGGCTGCTTCTTCCTCCCATGGATCTCAGGTAACCAAACATAAATCTAGCCGGTCCTCGAAGGGCAAATCTCCCTCCAAGCATCGAGATGCCTCCGGGCTTGCCCTTGAGGATTCTGCTCTGGCAAAATTACCCCGGCGGGAAGTTCCGGCTTCCAAAGCATTACCTATGGGGTCACAGGTTGACATAGATGGCGTGGCCTCGATTGATCACCTGTTGCCGTGTTCTGGGGTACTGGTGGCCTCCACTGGTACCGACATCCAGACTCTGGTGACGTCGATGGATCAGAAAATTCTGTCCATACAGCGCACCCTTACGGCATTTATGCAGGCTTCGACGCCTTCGGTACCGCAACAATCCCCATTGCCGGTACCGACTCTGGCATAGGCACCGTCCCGGTGCCTGTACCGATTGCATCGACATACGCTTCGGTGTCGGCTGCAACGGTACCCTGTCCTAAGATGCCCATCGGTACCGAACCGGTACCGCTTACTCCCGATGTCGATCCCACTCGGTATGCGTATCGGGTTTTACAGGAGCATCCGGATAGGCGATACTTCGATTCCTTCAAAGACTCTGAGTCGGAGGTTTCTGTCGATGCACCGGTGCTTCTTCCTCAGGAGTCTGATTCTCCAAAACGAAGAATGTCTCCTCCAGAGGATTTGTCTTTTCAAGACTTCATTAGGGAAGTGGCTAGAGGCCTCTCCATCACAGTGGCCTCTGAGTCAGAGCCTAGAGCCAAGCAATTAGATATTTTGCAATATCCTAAGGCTCCTAAGGAAGCAGCTACCCTACCTATTCATGAGATTCTCTATGATCTCATGTTGGGCATGTGGGAGACTCCTCTCACCACCTCTTCTCATTCTCACAGGTTAGACACCATGTACGGTGTCCCTCCCTGTCCTGGTTTTCATAAGACTCAGCTTCCTCACCACTCTATTGTGGTTGAGTCTGCTATGAAGAAAATAAAGAGTGCAAAGAGACACTCATCTAACCCTCCAGGATGTGAATGTAGGACTCTAAATGCTTTTGGCTGAAGGATTTTCCAGGCCAATATGCTTGCTGCCAGAATCAACTCCTATAGTCTGTATATGGGGATGTTTCTAAAAGAAGTCACACATCTGCAGACTTTAGCTCCTTTTATTTTAGAAGATAAAAGGCAAGAATTTCTCACTTGGCTCAAACATGCCCAAGATGTTTCCAAATAATCCAACCGTGCAGCCTTTGACTCTTTTGAGTGTGTAAGCAGAGCCACGGCTATTGCCCTAGGGGCACACAGAATTGCTTGGTTACAAGCCTCTGATTTGGAACTCTGGGTCCAGGATGAGTTGGGAAACCTTCCTTGTACAGGTGAAAACCTGTTTGGCAGGGATTGGCAAGCAAAGGCCACTCGGATGCTGAGAACTCTGCTTTGGATCAACTTTCAAAGTCTACCTCTGCCCCTGTTAAGAAAAGATTGTTCAAAAAGTCATCTTTTTCTAGGTCGTTTTGCTGCAAAACGTCAGCAACCACCTAAACAGGCCAAGTCAAAGGCTGCCAAGCCTACCACAGCCCAGCAGCCTCAGCCTCCTCAAGGCCTTTGACTTGCAACTAGAGAACTTAGCCTTTCTAGCTCTGGGAAACCCAGAGCCCCTCACCATTCCAGGAAGGTTGACTTACTTTGCTCCCAGATGGGAGCAAATCACAGCAGAGCAATGGACCCTCTCCATCATAAAGGAAGGGTACAAGCTTCACTTTTTAAACCTTCCTCCTCACACCATGGTGAAACAATTCAATTCTCCAACATCTCTCCTCAACCTTCTAGGTCAGGAGATTGCTACCCTTCTTGCCCAAGGGGCAATAGAAGAAGTACCTCTTCTTCAACAGGGCTCAGGGTTCTACTCCCCTTATTTTCTTATCCCAAAGAAAACAGGGGGCTACAGACCCATATTAGATCTCAGAGAATTGAACAAGTTTCTATTCAAGGAGAAATTCAAAATGATTTCTCTAGGGGCTCTGCTTCCATACCTTCAGAGTCAGGATTGGCTTTGTTCTCTAGATCTCAAGGATGCGTACACCCATGTCCTCATCCATCCCACACACAGAAGGTTCCTTCGGTTCCTTTTTCAAGGAAAGCACTACCAATACAGGGTGCTTCCTTTCGGTCTGGCCTCTGCACCAAGGGTGTTCACGAAATGCATGGCAGTAGTAGCTGCATTTCTCCGCACTCTAGGAATATTCGTATTCCCACCCAGTCAGAGGCCCAGACTTGTCTAACCTGCACAATGCGTATCCTTCAGTATTTGGGACTAGTAATAAACATTCCAAAATCCAATCTCACCCCTACTCGGTCTCTGGAGTTCATAGGGGCCTTGCTGAATACCACAACTGCAAGGGCCTATCTTCCTCAGGCCCGTTGCCTACGTCTGGTGCAGTTAGCCTCCCAGATTCAGTTAAAGTCCCAATTAACTGCTCGAGAGATGTTACAACTATTAGGCCACATGGCATCCACCGTGCATGTGGTTCCATATGCTCGCCTTCATATGAGGGCAGCTCAATGGACTTTGTCCACCCAATGGACTCAGGCATCAGGTTGCCTGTCAGACAAAATAGCAAACTCCAGTCGTCTATTTTGCTCTCTCCAGTGGTGGAAGTCCTCTCAGAACCTGTTGCTGGGGTCCCCTTTTCAGCAACCGTTACCCCAAGCAACTCACAACAGATGCTTCTCCAAAGGGTTGGGGAGCTCATCTGCAAGATCACTCCACCCAGGGCATCTGGTCTCCACAGGAGACTTCTCTGCATATCCATCTCTTGGAACTCAGAGCAATATTCTTAGCTCTCAGAGTGTTCCATTCCCTGCTCAGCTACAGGACAGTCCTTATCCATATGGACAATCAAGTAGCCATGTTCTATGTAAACAAGCAGGGAGGGACTGGCTCTCTGTCGCTTTGCGACTGTGGACCTTCGCCAGAGAGCATCACATCCATCTTCTGGCAGTATATCTTCCAGGTATTCAAAACTCTTGGGCGGACAGACTCAGTCGAGTTCTGCTCCCACACGAGTGGTCCCTCCACATGGACCAGGTAGCCAGGACTTTTCGAATTTGGAGAACCCCGGACATAGACATCTTTGCAAGTCCGTGGAATGCCAAACTTCCCCGATTTTGTTCCAGAATTCCGTGTCAGGGAGTTCAGGCCAAGGATGCCTTCCTCCACGGGGGTCAAGACTTCCTTTATGCCTTTCCACCAATTCCCCTAATTCCCAAAATACTATTCAAGCTTCAGAGAGATCGAGGGACCATGATCCTCATAGCACCACATTGGCCACGCCAAGTGTGGTACCCTCTACTTCTGCATCTCTCTCTCAAGCTCCTTCCCTGGACTTAGGCTCTGCACCAGACCTTCTGTCCCAGGAAGACGGAACATTGTGGCACCCAAACCCCCAGTCGCTCCATCTCAGGGCTTGGTTGCTGAGGGCCTAGACCTTCAAGATTTTCATCTCTCTCAACAAGTCAGAGATGTTATTCATGCCTCTAGGAAGCCTTCTACTCGACGTTCCTATGCTTTCAAATGGAAAAGATTCACCATTTGGTGTTCAGAGAAGGGTCTAAACCCTCTTGCAATTCCTCTGAATTCTCTACTAGAGTATCTCCTGCATCTATCCCATGCAGGACTAAAAACGAATTCAGTAAGAGTCCATTTGAGTGCTATTGCAGCGTCTCTCAAGCCTCTCAATGGATAACCTATCTCCTCTCACCCTCTTATAGCAAGATTCATGAGAGGCCTTCTTTTAACTAAACCTCCCATTAGACCACCTCCAGTGGCATGGGACTTAAACCTGGTTCTTGGCCAGCTGATGAAGCCACCCTTTGAACCTTTAGCCACCACCTCCTTGAAATTTCTTTCTTGGAAAGTTGTTTTTCTCATTGCAGTCACCTCAGCACGCCGCATCAGTGAACTGCAAGCTTTGGTGGCTAATCCACCTTATACAAGGTTCCATCATGATAAGGTAGTCCTCAGGACCAATCCACACTTTATGCCTAAAGTGTTCTCTCCTTTTCATCTGAACCAGGAGGTATATTTACCTGTCTTTTTTTCAAGGACCTCATGCATCAAATGCAGAGAGGAATCTTCATACCTTAGATTGCAAGAGAGCTCTCGCTTTCTACTTACAAAGAACACAGCAACATAGAAAGTCTTCTCAACTCTTTGTTGCTTTTGATCCTTCTCATTTAGGACTTCCAGTCTCTAAGAGAACACTATCCAGCTGGATTGCTCAGTGTATTTCTTTCGCCTACCAGAGTAAGAACATTTCTCTGGAGGGCCATGTCACAGCTCACAATGAGAGAGCCATGGCAGCCTCAATTGCTCATCTAAACTCTGTGTCCATCGACCAGATCTGTCGAGCGGCCACCTGGGCCTCGGTTCACACCTTCACAGCCCATTACTGTTTGGACAAGGACTCCCACCGGGATGCCTCATTTGGTCAGGCTGTCCTCAAACACCTGTTCCATTCCTAATCAACTCCTACCCACCTACCCTGGTTGGATGCCAGAGATCCATGGGAAGAAGTGGAGCCCTCTGCAAGGGCACACAACCATGGGGTCTCTCCCTGGCATCTGCAGCTAGGGAGTCCCCATATGTGAAGACTCATTCCTGCTTGTTCCTGGAGATAGCAGTGTTACTTACCTGTAACAGGTGATCTCTGGGAACAGCAGGAATAAGTCTTCACAACCCACCCACCTTCCCTAGGAGTTGTATCTCTCTCTCTATCTATCTTTCCTTTCCTCTCTCTCTCTTTGTCTCAGCTTTAAAACTCGAACTGGAGAGAGGCGGTTGGGAAAGGCGGGAAGGCAGCACGCAGGCGCTGTGGGATGCTCCCAAAAGTTTTCTTACTGGACGCTGAGGAGCGTTCCCGCGCAGGCTCCGTTGGTACCGACGATACCCGTATGTGAAGACTTATTCCCGCTGTTCCCAGAGATCACCTGTTACAGGTAAGTAACTGTGCTTTCTCCAGGAACAAGGAGGAAGTCAGTCCTCATTTATGGGTGATGTCGGCACTGACGGAGCCCGCGTGGAGCAATCCCCCTAGCTTTCAAAGAAAGCCTTTGGGATTGCTACCACGTATGCGGGGTCTTCTTCCCACCCAAGGGTGCCATCTTGCGCAGTCTCCCTTGTTCCGCAAAGCCCTTCAGACGCATGTCCTTGCCCCTCGGAAAAAGTTTCGTTTTCCTCCCCTTAGCAGGCACTTTATCTTTTCCGGTTGCACCGGTCCTCTATCCATCCTTTCCCCTGCTCTACTTCGGAGCTCTTGGGGATACACATTTTTCCTAAACTTTTTGTTTTGGGCTTCATGCCGTTTTTTTCCCAACTGCTGGCCGTGTGGATCTTCGACCTTGCAAGGGCCATTTTTGCCCCCATGGCCACTGGATTTAAAAAATGCGATAGATGCTCTAAGAGCATGTCGCTTACGGACACTCATAACTGTTGTCTGCGGTGCCTGGGAGCCAACCATGACCCAGAGCGCTCTGTAAGAAAATGTCCTCTAGGGCCCTGCTCAGCCGTAAGCAGAAGTTCGAAGACATTTTCCGGAAGGCTGCCTCGGAGTCGCCAGTGGCGCCCTCGGTCATCTCTCCTCCAGCGGGTTCTCCACCTGCGGCCCTGCATTCTTGGCGGCACTCGGACCAGGGGTCCCCCAAGCTGGAACGATGCAAAAAGAAGGCGGCCTTGAAGTGGCTGTCTGGGACTCATGACAAGCGCTCGCGCTCCTACGCCCGGTCGCTTAGTCCCTTTCAGCGTTCCTGAGAGTCGGATAAGGAGTGGCTCTGCAAGGTACCTCGCAGGGAAAAATTGGTCGAGGGATCCGAGCTGGGCGGGTCGCCTTTTCTGATGGCCGGCGGCCTGGAGCCGGAGGCCCTGGACGATCTCGCATCCGAGGAACAGGAGAGCGAGCGAGACTGACGTTGAGGACCCTCACGAGGCCCGCAGCTCTCGGGGGTTTCCTGGATGGATTTGGGTGTCCCAAGCAACGGACCTGTGGTCTCTGGGTGCAAGTCGGCAAAGTTGGCCATAAGCACCTGCTGGGAAGCAATGAACGCAGAAGCTGCATTTGAGCACCAGCTTACAGGACTCCCATGCGGGCATGGGGCCCTGGGATGCTGATATTGGGGTTACCGGATCGGGCGTTGAGGAGGAGAGGGGGTCCTCACCGGGACGACCCTCAGGAGACTGGGCGTCTTTCCTCTGTTGCCTCCTGGATTTCCTCTAATTTTCTCCACATCAGTCTCGCCAAAACCTCAGCGATTTGGTTCACTTTTGGATGTCTCTCCCCCCCCCCCCCTTATACCTCTGCTTTCTTCTACACCTATCCCTATGGTTTCTTCCCTAAAATATCTGAGTGTCACTCTTGATTCTGCTCTTTCCTTTTAAAGGTCAGATTTCCTCTATTGTCCAACGTTCTTTTTTCACGCTCAAACAACTTTGCGCTGTTTGTCCTTTCCTTTCTTTTTCCGCTATGACTACACTGCTTCTCTCCCTGGTTCTTTCACCTCTCAACTATTGTAATTTTTCTGTGGCCGGTCTCCCCCAATCCCAGCTAACGTGTTCAAAACACTGCTGTCCGTATCCTTACTCATGCATCCCGCTTCGACCATGTCACTCCTCTTCTTCTGCACCAGCACTGGCTCCCCATCACCTTTCAAATAGTTTAAAATCCTCATCTTTGTACACAGAGCTATTCACACCGGTATCCCTCTTTACCTTGCTGATCAGGTTCACCTCCACACCCCTCACCGTTCCCTCCGATCTAGCCACATCAACCGCATGTTCCTCCCGTCCCCATCTCAGGCTCACTTAGAATCCACCCGGTCCTCAGCTTTCTACTTCCTTGGCCCAAGACTCTGGAACTCGCTCCCTCCCGCCCTTCGACTAGATCCCTCTTTTAAATCTTTCAAAACACAACTGAAAACTCATCTCTTTTGCACAGCTTTTGACCTCCCTCCCCCTCTTCTCTCCCACACTCTTTCCTGACCTTCAGCTCCACTGCTTTCCCCTCCCTGTTTCCCCCTTCAAAAAAAGAAATAAAATGTCTCCTTAGTTCCCTCTCTACCCTCCTTTCCCATTGTTGGTTTCTGTCCTTGTCACTTCCTACTGTTCCACTCTTTCCCTCTCTATCTACTGTCTTTGTCTCTCCCTTTCCTTTAGAGGTTTTTTTATCGGTGTTCATTTTCTCTTTCTGCAGCATCTTTTTTTTAAACTCTTGTATTTTATTTTGATTGTAAACCGCCCAGATACTTTCTGTAATGGGCGGTATATAAAATTTTAAATAAACATAAACATAAGGACTTGGGAGATACTAAGGTCGCAAGCCTCCAGGAGGACATACCCGAAATGGTGGGTCTGGGGTTCTCTTCTAGAGGCTGGGGGCGTGAGGCATGAAAGTTTTGCCCGGCCCATGGGGCAAACCCTTAGACATCCCAGTTTCTCCCAAAAGTCCCTTCCTTTCTGGAAGCGGTTGGGGTGGCAGAGGAGGGGGCTGCAGGTGGCTCTGGTGTCACAAGTCCTCCCAATGAAGGCTTGGGAACCCCAGAGGTAGAGAGGTCAATAGACTGTTGCCTTACCCGGTTTTGCCCTGCCTGGACCCAACTTACAATGGACACATTGGTCCTGGTGGTCATACACAAGAACTACGCCCTCAAGTTTGCCAGGCCTCTCACAGACACCTTCATGGTGTCTCCTTGGTGACCCCTGCCAAGGCCTTGGCAGTCCAGGAGATGCTTGGTCACCCTCTATGACGCAAAACTGTTTTGCCTCTGGAAGGTTTCTGGCACTCGATTATGGATCTGAAAGGGGTAAACAGGACCCTCCAGTTTCTGCATTTCAAATTGAGACCCTGCGGTCTGTCATTGTGGCTGTCTGGCAAGGGGAGTTTTTGACAACCATGGATCTTTCTGAGGCATATCTGCATATTCCCATTCCTCTGGAGCATCAGTGTCTCTTGCGTTTTGCGATTCCGCAGGGGAATTTTCAGTTTAAGGCCCTCCCCTTAGGGCTGGCCACCACCTCTTTGGGTTTTATCAAGATGATGGTGGTGGTGGTGGCAGCAGCCCTGTGGAAGCAGGGTGTTCTGAAACACACGTATCTGGACGATCGGTTGATTCAAGCAAAATCCTTGCAGGTTGATTCAAGCAAAATCCTTGCAGGAGAGTCAGGAGACGACGGCCTGCGTGATATACCAGCTGCAGGAACTTGGGTTGTGAATTTCGCCAAGAGTTGGCTGTCCCCTGTGCAGTCTCTGGAGTATTTGGGTGTCCACTTTGACACGCAGTGGGGGATGGCATTTCTGCCGGAGGGCAGGATAGTAAAGCTGCAGCGGCATGTACAGTGGTTGCAGGCGATTCCCCTCTTGAGACTTTGGGACTACCTGCAGGTACATTGCTTAATGGCAGCCTCCCTGGAATTAGTGCCCTGGGCTCGACTTCACATGCGATCTCTCCAGGTGGCGCTCTTGGCACAATGGTCCCCACAGTTGAAATCAATGGAAGTATGCCTTGCTCTACTGGGGCGAGCCCGGGAGAGTTTGGACTGGTGGCTCGGCTCTGCTTGACTCTATTCACCTTGTGGCCGGGATGTTCCTTGAGACCCTGGACTAGGTGATAACAGATGCCAGTTTCTTTGGTTGGGGGACTCAATGTCATGGTCACATGGCCCAAGGACAGTGGTTTCTGGAGGAGAGCCTCTGGCCTATCAATCGCCTGGAGACCAGGGCGGTTCATTTGGCCCTGGAGTTTTTTTCCTTCCCACAATTTGAGGGCGGGCTGTGAAGGTGCTGACCGACAGTGCCACAACTGTGGTTTGCATCAACCAGCAGGGAGGCACTCGGAGCTTGCTGGTGATGGCAGAGGTGATGCCACTCTTGCAGTGGGCAGAGGCCCGTCTGCTTTCACTGTCAGCACATATGGCTGGGGCAGACGGTGTCCATGTGGATTACCTGAGCCTTCATCTCCTGGACACAGGAGAGCGGTTGCTGTTTGAGATGGCTTTTCAGCTGATAGTGGGGCGCTGGGGTGTTGCCATGATGGACTTGATAGTGACGTTGGCAAATGCCAAGACTCCACGATTTTTCAGCAGGCACAGGGAGTGCATGGTGGAGGGACTCTATGCGCTGGTCCAGCGGCAAGCTTCTCTACATGTTCCATGGCTGTTAATCAGACGTGTCCTGTAGAGGTTCAAGGCCCACACGGGTCGCATAGTTTTGATGTCCCTGGATTAGCCCCAGTGGCCGTTGTATGCAGACCTGGTGCAGCTCCAGGTGGCGGAGCCTCTCCCCCTTTCTTAAGAGGAAGGCCTTCTGATACAGGGCCTTGTCCAGATGCTGGGACATGGATCGGTTCTCGCTTATGGCTTGGCTCTTGAAAGGGTGTGTTTGAGGTGTAAAGGGTATGTCCCCAAGATGGTTGATACCTTGCTGCAGGCATGAAAGTGTAGTTCTTCCCTGGCCTAGGTGAGGGTCTGGCACATTTTTGAGGCTTCTTGTTGAGAGAGATGTGCAGCCCCTAGGGTCTGCTGTCTTGCATATTTTTGCTTTCCTGCAGGATGGCCTCAAAGGGTCTGACATTGAACTCCTTGATGGTGTAGGTAGCGGCCCTGGCTTGTTATCAGGGCCGGGTACAAGGTGTGTCCCTTGTCTCACTGGGATGTACTCTTGTTTTCTTTGGAGGGAGGGTGGGTCAAGCACTTGAGATTGCCTTGTTGTCCCCCTGGTCCCATCCTGGGACCTTAACTTGGTCCTCTCTGTGCTTGTGGGAGCCCTGTTTGAGCCTCTGTCAAGAGCCTCCTTGAAGGATTTGACCCTCAAGGTAGTATTTCTGGTAGCTATTCAGTGGGTCACATCTCTGAGCTGCAGGCTGTCTCGTGCAGAGAGCCTTATTTGGTGATCCCAAAGGACAGGATGATCCTTCGTCCGGTTCTTTCCTTCTTACCGAACGTTGTTTCAGCGTCCCATGTTAATCAGGCGGTAACTTTGCCAGCCTTTGCCAGTCCCCTGTACTCTGCTGAGGCTAGGGATTTACACTTACTTGAAGTCTGCAGGGTGCTTAAGCTGTGTTGGAAGGTGATGGAGGCCTTTTGGTGCTCAGAGCGTCTTTGTGCTCTTTGGGCTTCGCAAGGGCAAGGCAGTGGCTGACATCTATTTCCTGTTTGATTTGGGGTGCTATTGAATCCGTGTACTTGATGAAGAGTTGTGTGGTTCCGTCGGGGATCCAGGCTACCCAGGGCCCAAGTGGGGCCTCTTGGGTGGAGTTCAGCCTTGTTCTGTCTCAGGATATTTGCAGGGTGGTGACCTGGTCATCGTGTCATTCCTTTTCACGTCATTACAGCTGGATGTGCAGGCCTGTCAGGATGCAGATTTCGGGGCTCAGGTCTTAAAGGCCATAGTTTCTTTACCCACCCCACAATAGTGCTACTTTGTTACGTCCCATGCCTCTGGATTGGACTGGAGGGATGAACTGGAAGATGAAATTAGACCGTACCTGCTTATTTTCTTTCCTAGAATCAATCCATTCCCGGACACCCCTCCCCCTCCCATCACTTCTGTCTTCCTGGTCTGGTGCCTATTCTGAAGATGCTGTTAGCTGGAACAGGCGATCTTTGGGCCATTTGGTTTGGCAGTTCTCCCTTCATTTTATTGTGGTTCTAGGGGGTTCTGCTGTGTTGCTGCACCCCCCATTGTGTTTAGTTGGGGGTTTGGTTGTGATAGGGAAAAACATATATATTCTTTAAGGCAAGTTTAGATACTCATGGCGAAGTATGCATGCTGTTCTGGTGCATGACTCTTTGCAGGGCTAGTGGAACTGTTTGGATTTTGGGATTCCATTCTGCTGCTCTGTGAGGATCATACTGGCTCTGCAGGGAAGCATAGACTACTTAAAGGAAACATTTTGAGCTTGCTGTTTTTGGTCTCCTCCCTGCTGGTTGATGAGCATAACCCACGTGTCTGTACTGGACTGGAGAGACTCCAGGAAAGAAAATTAACAGGTAAGGTCTAATTTCGCCTTTTATGTGGTTGAATTTTTGTATCCTTTAGCAAGTTCAGTTCCTTCCTACGTTAAAGATACCGCACACTTTTTAGAATTAATAGACATTCTCCGGGAGCAAACAAAGTCAGTCCTCATATGGGTGACGTCGGCGCTGATAGAGCCTGCGCAGAAGCATTTCCCCAGCTTTCAAAGAAAGACTTTGGGAAATGCACCAGGCATGTGGGTCCCCTTCCTGTCCAAGGATGCCATCTTGCCTCAGTCTCCTTTTTTTTTCTGCAGAACCCTCTGGACGCCTGTCCAGTTTCCCTTGGAAAGTGTGGGGCTTTTTTATCCTGTTTGTCTGGTAAGCGTACCGGTTCCTTTCCCGCCTCCGAGCCAGCTCATCTCGGTGGTGCTCCTTGGGCTCGTTCTTTGTTTTTTATCAAGATATCCCTCGACCGGTGCTTCATGCCCTTTTATGCCGTAGGCCTCGGACCCTTGCCAGGCAGCACAGCCCCCTTTTTCCCAATGGCCTCCAGCAGCTTCAAGAAATATCTTTGGTGTGGTAAGATGCCCTGCACCAACCCACGTGACTGCTGCCTCAGCTGCCTTGGATCGGAGCTTGACTCGGACTGCGAACGCTGCAGAAAAATGCCACAAAGGCCATCAAGAGCTGTCAGCTGCAGCAAGAACAGTTCTTTCACAAGTCCGACTCTGCACCGGAGTATCCAGTGACATTGTGCTGCATGGCCCCCTCCGGTACCTCGGTGGCCTGGACTGCCTCGGAATCCTTCTGGTAAGGGAGAAGTTCAAGATGCTCTCCCTTGGAACACTGCTGCCATACCTCCAGCAGGGAGACTGACTATGCTCCTTATTTATTTATTTTTATTTATTTATTTACATTCTCTTATATACCGCGCTATTCTGCATCAGTGCGGTTTACATTGAACAAACTGAAATTACAGTGAACAGGGCATTATAACTTGGAGATAACTATTTTACAGGGAACATGGGCTATGGAGGGTTAAGTGGCTTGCCCAAGACCACAAGGAGCACCTGTGGGACTAGAAACCCCAGTCCTTCCGGCCCAAGGTTGCTGTCCTCTAGTGGCATTTGAACCCCCGACCTTCCGGCCTGAAGTACCTTGCCCCAACCACTAGGCCACTCCTCCACTCCACTCCTTAGACCTGAATAATGCCTATACGCACATCCTGATCCATCCCAACCACCGAAAATACCTCCGCTTCGTGGTGGGAGGAGGTCACTACCAATACAGGGTTATGCTCTTCAGGCTGGCCTCATTGTCGAGGGTCCTCACCAAGTGCCTAATGGTGATCGCAGCTCACCTTATTCTCCAAGGGGCCTTCGTCTTTCCCTACCTCGACAACTGGCTCATAAAGGGAGGCAAAGCTACAAAGGTGCACCACATCACCAAGCACACCTTCCACGTCCTGCAGCACTTGGGGGTTTGTCATCAACTTCCCCAAGCCCTACCTCTCCAGTCTCTGTGCTTGGAGTTCATAGGGGCTCAGCTAGACACTTTCCAGGCAAAGGCCTTCCTCCCTCAGGAGAGGTCAGAATGCCTCAGGGGGCTGGTCGCTACTTGTCCAACTTCTCCTCTGCCTGCTGGACCACATGGCTTCTATGGTCCACGTGACCCCATACGTTCATCTACATATGAGGTGGCCCAGTGGTGTCTTGGTTCTCAGTGGCACAAGCCTTGGGCAGGCTTCAGGACAGGGTGAGTGATCTGCCAGCTGGCAGACTCCCTTAACTGGTGGCAGATCCCCCTGCCACCCGCAGGCCGGGATGCTGTTCCAGGCACCCATCCCCCAAACAGTTCTCACCATGTTCACCTCTCTGCTGGGCTGGGAGCTCATTGCAAGGAGCTCTGCATACAACGCAGCTGGTCCCAGACAGAACAACAGCTACAGATCAACCTTCTGGAGCTCCGGGCGATATTCCTGGCTTTGAGCCTTCTGCTACTGGCTGCAGCGCAAGTCCCGCTCCCACTGGCCCGACTGTCTCACCTGTATATAGTTGCTTAACTGAGTAGCCTGTTACTGAGTAGCTTGTACATAGTCTCCCCAGTTAGCCAAGTTGTAAACCCTGTTCCTTGTAAGTACAGTGCGGACGCTGCCTGCACTGTACAAATTTGTTTTAACTGTAAACCGAGCTGATTGTAGAGAGCGTGGTATAGAAAAACCTCAAATAAATAAATAAAATAAAATAAAGTCAGTGCTAGTTCAGACCGACAACCAGGTTGCAGTGTTCTAAGTGAACAAGCAAGGGGGCACAGGGTCATACTCCCTCTGCCAGGAAGTGGTAGCCCTATGCTCATATGTGACACGTAACGGGATGCTCCTAAGGGCGGTCTACCCTCCTGGGCCAGGACAAGCTGAGCATGGTCCTCCAGCCGCACGAGTGGTGCCTGGATCCCAAAGTAGTCTCCCAGGCTGTTTCGACTCTGAGGCATCCTTCTAGTGGACCTGTTTGCCAACCTAGACAACACAGTTGCCCAGCTTCTGCCCCTGCCAGCTGCACCCATCCCGGGTGGCAGCAGATGCGTTTCTGATTCCATGGACCGACGGCCTCCTTCATGCCTTCCTGTCGACTCCACAGGTCACGAAGATCCTCTTCAAGGTCCAGCACGACAGGGCATCAGATATACTGATAGCCCCACTGTGACCCAGGCAACCTTGGTTCCCACTGCTCTCCACCTGTGTGTGGCATCGCAGATTTCCTTGGGCCGTGCCCCAGGACTGGTATCTCAGGAGAAGGGCACTCTCCTGCACCCCAGCTTGGGGCCCTTTCTCTTATAGCTTGGCTGCTGAAAGGATAGCCCTGGCTCCCTTCACCTCCCACAGGACGTGGAAGAGGTCCTTCCAGCCTCCTGCAATGCCTCCACGAGAAGGGAGTATGCCTTCAAGTGGTGGTGCTTCTCGGTCTGGTGCCCTGAGAAGCGGGCGAGCCTGTTCTCCTGCTCGTTCAGATGGTACTCCAATATCTATTCCATATGTCGCAGGTGAGATTAAAGTTCAACTCAGATTGCACATGTGTGATGCCGCAGTGCATTACCATGCCGTTAATAGAAAATCCCTCTTGGCCCAGCCCCTTGTATCACAGTTCCTATCAGGTCTCATGCTATCCAAACCCCCCCCCCCCCCCGTCCGTCCACCAGTGGCAGAATGCGATCTCGACGACATGTTCTCACAGCTTACTAAACGGCCGTTTGAGCCCCTGGCTACCTGCCACTATCGGTACTTCTCCTGGAAGGTTGTTTTCCTCATGGCACTCGTATCAGCTTGCAGGTCAGTGAGCTCCATGCTTTGATGGCAGAACCCCCCCCCCCTCCCCGAGGTTCTACAAGAACAAGGTGGTGGTCCACACACACCCCAAGTTTCTGCCGAAGGAGGTGTCCCCATGCCACCTCAGTCAGGAGGTGGTGCTCCCCACCTTCTTTCCGAGGCCTTACACCAGCAAGATGGAGAATGTCCTCCATACTTTGGATTGTAAAAGTGCTCTGTCCTTCTGTCTACAATGGACTCAGGGCCACCGCAAAGCACCTCAGCTTTTCGTCTCCTATGACCCCAGTCGATTGGAGCTCCCAGTGACTAAGTGATCTCTGTCCACTTGTGTGGCGGATTGCATTGCTTACGCCTATGAGCAGGCTGCGAGCCCACTAGACCAGTTGGTCACGGCGCACCGCGTCAAAGCCATGGCTACTTCTATGGCAAATCTGTGTTCCATACCTGTGACAGAAATCTGCCAGGCTGCCACCTGGTCTTTGGTACATACCTTCACAGCTCACTACTGCCTGGAGAGGGAGTCCCAATGGGACCTGGCCTTTGGCCAGGTCATACTCCGTAATCTCTTCGGGATGTAGGCAACTCCTGCCTTCTGACCATTCTGTGTTCAGACTACCGGAGTGCTGGTTCTCCACCGGACCCTTGGGTCTTGCGAGAGTCTTTTAGTTGGGACTTAACTGCTGCAGCTCACAGCTCACCTTCTCTGGCCGCTGTGGCATTTTCTACAAGTTTTTGGTAGCCTGTAGCTGGGGGGTCCCATATGTGAGGATTGACTTCCTGCTTGTTTCCGAAGAAAGCATAGTTACTCACCTGTAACATATTCTCCGGGGACAGCAGGAATCTGTCCTCACAACCCTCCCTTCTCCCCTTGGAGTTGCTTCTGTACCGTATTTTAATTTTTGCCGTCTTAGCTATGTCATAAACTGAGGCAAGATGGCACCCTTGGGCGGGAAGGGGACCACGCATGTGTGGTGTATCTCCCAAAGGCTTTCTTTGAAAGCTGGGGAGATGCTTCTGCAGGGTCAGTGCTAACGTCACCGATATGTAAGGACTGATTCCTGCTGTCCCTGGAGAACACTTGCTACAGGTTAGTAACTACGCAATATGAATGAATTATAATATAATATAATATAAAATAATATAATCTAGTGATTATAACATAACATTGGATGTTAGATCCTTATACACTAGTATTCCTCAGGATGAAGCAATGAGATGCTTAAAGAAGCGTTGAATAAGAGACCTAAACTCCATTAAGTTCTCAGGATTGTAATAATTGTTTCATGTTTAAGGGTAGGTTTTTTTCAACAAATATCAGGTACAGCAATGGGAACATCTTTTGCTCCATGGTACCCTTTGAAGAAGAATAGATAGTAAATTCCTCTTTTCAAGGACCAGATTGTGACATGGCACCAATACATTAGCAATATTTTTATGCTATGGTCATGATTAGAGGAGGGCTTAACTTTTTTTTTTTTTTTACTTTTTTCCCTTTAACTTTTTTCCCAAGTTTATTAAATCTTTCCATTACACAGTAGCCGAAGAAATGACTAAAGCATTTAACAATATCAATCAAAAAGACAATTTAAAAAATTAAATAAAACATATCCATAAGCCCACATTTAATGGGGATAATCATACTTTCAATGAAAAAATCGAAAGGAAATTATACAGTAATTACTCTTTCGATAGCAGCAAACTTTCTGAACTATAATTTCAGCTTCTGGACAATAAGTGAAAAAAATACCGAGATGCCTAATTGTTCCCTGTCCAAAAGGAAACATTCTGAGAGGAATCCACTAAAATGTACCAATTAGTTTGATAAGATAAGAAGCATTTACAAAGATAATGAAGAAAAACAGCACCCTAACCTCTAGGGCTAAAGCTTGTCCTGGGTCAGTCTTGAGACGTCAAGAAAAATATAACCCTTGAACCACAGCTGGAAAAAAATCTTTAAAAATAAGCTTTCATTGTACTCTGAGCATCTTCAGACACAAAAGTAACAACTAAAGTGGCTCTGGTGGCAATATTATCCTGAGACACCTTAAGGAGAGCAGTTAAATGTAGGGAAGATTATTATTAGCCACCTGAGCCCCAAGAGACACCTAGGCTTACTCTCATACACAACACTTCAAGATCAGTTATCTGCATTAGCCAATGCAAACATCTCTTTAAAATATTTTTTTTCAAAGGAAATTCAGGAGACATCAAAGAGGACTTAACATTTTTTATTGTTTGGTTAAATTCCTGTAATTCACAGATTCGGTCTGATATGCAGCATAGTAAAAATAACATTTATTTTTTGGAAGTGTTAACTCAACAGAGAAATGGGTGGTTTTCATTCTTTATGTATAAAAAAAACACTGATAGGAATACCTTTCTGAGATAAGATAAGTCATCTATTCCATTTGAAAAATAGTGAGATTTAGCGCAAAGTTTATTAAGCAGGGAATATCCTAGATAGGTTATTTAAAAAGCATACAAGAGAGCGCTTTATAATAGAGGTTTACTATTACAGTTTACAGAAAGATTCCCTAGAGATTTTTAAGAAGGTGTGTTTTAAGGCACTATAATTTAGCACCATTTTTTTTAAACATTTGACAATATTGAAGGGTATCATATTACATGACTGCTTCTCTGAATTAAATAGTACCATCTTATAGCAGAAGTACAAAGTTAAAAATGGTTTCCTTCAGAATTATCAAGTACCTTTTTAACCAGTAAAAAAACTAGATGGAGTTCTTCTAGTAGGTCATTTTAAATGTGGGCATTGTGCTATCTGTACAATCCCTTGAACAGATTGAACAGTCAATCCTGTTGCTGGCAAAAGCTAGTGCATGATTTGAGGCAATTTAGAACTTATCAGTTGTATCATGTAAATTACTATGTACTGTGTGTGTCAGAACACAGGCAGAGTATTATGAAAAAAAGAATATACCTCATTGAATTGCATTTTAAAATATGATTTTTCTTCAGTACATTGCTCTGTTCTTAAAGCTATTTCAAGAAGTCCATGTAGTGGTGATAGTTAAGATACTTCATCAATGTGAACAACGATGGATTTACAGATTACAGCCTTTGGAACCAAAGGAGTTAAAACTCTTGGATAGAGTGGAATACATTTTTTAAAATCTTGCTTCTTTTAATTCTGTTTTCTCTACTTGCCTTTGTGGGTAAAGAAACCTTTTTCATGGTGGAAATGGTTTTGATTACTGATTTTCTTTTTCCAATTGTAATTTTTGTATGAAGAAAGCTAATGAATTGAAGTAATAAGGGAAGACTTTTAATTCATGTATAGAAGATACTGACAGTTACTTGCTTTGACACTCAAGATTCAATTTGTTTTGGATTATTTCATTAATTTAAGATTGAAGTGGAGATCAGACAACACATTATGAAAGTAATTTAAGTATTTTAATTTAAATGAGCTCTCCAATCAGGCATTTACATAGAAACATAGGTCATGTGATCTTTTTCTGCCATCATGTTTCTATCTAGTCTGCCCTTCCATATCAACTGCTACAATAGTCTCCTTTGTTCCTTTACCGATCCTCTGTATTTGTCCCATGCTTGTTTGAAGTCAGATACTGTCTTCATCTCTACCACCTCCACTGGGAGACTATTCCATGCATCTACCACTCTTTCCATAAATAAATATTTCCGCATATTTCTCCTGAGTCTATCCCCTTTCACCCTCATCCTCATCTTATGTCCCCTCGTAGCAGAGCTTGCTTACAATCGAAAGAGGCCGTCCTCTGCATTTATGCCACGGAGGTATTTAAATGTCTGTCATATCACTTCTGTTCTGCCTTTCCTCTAAAGTATGCATTTTAAGATCCTTAAGTCTGTCCTCATATGCTTTATAATGAAGACCACTGATCATTTTAGTAGTCGCCCTCTGCACTGACTCCAACCTGTTTATATCCCTTTGAAGGTGTGGTCTCCAGAATTGCACACAATACTCTAAATGAGGTTGCACCAAAGACTTATACAGAGGCAATTTGGAATCCTTTTTTCAGCTGGCCATATATCTCCCTATGCACTATGCACCCAAGCATCCTCCTAGCTTTTACCATCGTCTTTTCTACCTGTTTGGCTATTTTAAAATTGTCAGACACAATCACGCCCAGGTCCTGCTGCTCTTTTGTGGACAAAAGTACTTAACCCCTACACTGTACTGCTCCCTTGGATTTTTGCAGCCCAAATGTTGTTAAGTGCTGTCGAGTCGGAGTCTACTCATGATGACCCTCTGGATAGCTATCCTAAATTGTGTTCGGTCTTCAGTCAGGCGGCTCATTGTTGACAGACTGGTACCCGTAGCTGCTGTTATTGTATCAATCCATCTCATTGCTGGCCTTGCTCTTTTGCGTTGACCTTCTATCTTGCCAAGCATGATGTCTTTCTCTAATGATCTCTCTCTTCGCATGATGTATCCAAAGTATGAAAGTTGAAGTCTTGTCATCTGAGCTTCTAAAGAAAGCTTAGGTTTGATCTCCTCTAGTACTGACTGGTTTGTTCTTCGGGCAGTCCATGGTATACATAGTATTCGCCGCCAGCACCATAATTCAAAGGCATCAATTTTCTTTCTGTCTTTTTCATTGTCCAGCTTTCACATCCATATGATGTTATTGAAAATACCATGGCTTGAACAAGTCAAATCTTTGTATGGAGAGAGACATCTCTGCTCTTGAGAATCTTATCTAGGTCTTTCATAGCCATTCTGCCAAGAGCAATGCATCGTCTGATTTCTTGACTGCTTGTTGCTTCTTTGTGAACAACTTTAACCTACTTGGATGAACTATCAATTTCAATTTCTTCTCCTTCAACGATGAACCTGTTGATTATGCCAGTTGTCATGATCTTTGTCTTCTTTACATTAAGGTGCAGGCCCATTTTGAGACTGTTCTTTGATTGTGAGAAGCAAATGTTTCAGATCATCTTCACTTTCAGCCAGTAATGTGGTATCATCAGCATAGCGAACGTTGTTGAGTCTTCCACCAATCTTTACACCTCTGTCTTCATACAATCCTGCTTCTCTGATGATTTGTTCTGCATATAAATTAAACAGGTAGGGGGAAAGTATGCAGCCTTGTCTTACTCCTTTGCTTATTTTAAACCATTCTGTTTCTCCTTGTACCGTTTGAACTGTTGCTTCTTGATCGATGTACAGATTGTGCAAGAGAACGATCAGGTATTCTGGTATACCCATGCTTCTTAATGTGGCCCAGAGTTTCTCATGGTTTACACAGTCAAAAGCCTTGCTATAGTCGATAAAGCACAAATAGATATCCTTTTGGTATTCTTTAGTCTTTTCAAGTATGACCCTGCATTTTTTAGCATTAAATCTCAGCTGCCAAATTTTTGACCATTCTTCAAGCTTAGCTAGATCCCTCCTCTTATCTTCTCCTTCCTGGGTGTCTACTCTATTGCAGATTTTGGTATCATCTGCAAAGAGGGAAACCTTACCAGACAACCCTTCCGCAATATCACTAAGAAAGATGTTAAAAAGAATCGGACCAAGGACAAATCCCTGCAGCACAGTACTAGTAACCTCTTCCTCAGAGTGAGCGCCATTTACCTGTATCCTTTGTTGCCTCCCACTCAATCAATTTCTAACCCAATTAGTAACTTTAGAGTCCATCCTTAGGGTGTTCAGTTTGTTTAAAAGTCACCTGGATGGAATAGTGTCAAAGGCTTTACTGAAATCTAAGTACACCATATCTAGGGCTCTCCTTCGGTCCACCTCCCTGGTCACCCAGTCAAAGAAAACTATCAGATTTGTCTGGCAAGACTTGCCTCTGGTGAAGCCATGCTGCCTCCGATCCTTTAATCTGTTGGACTCCAGAAACCTCATTATTTTCTCTTTCAGCAGTGTTTCCATTAATTTACTCACTACAGAGGTTAGACTAACCAGCCTGTAGTTTTCAACCACATCCTTACTTCTGTGTTTGTGTAAAAGGGACCACATATGCCTCGCTCCAGTCCTCTGTCACCACACCCGACTCCAAAGAGGCATTGAAAAGGTCAGTCAGTGGAGCTGCTAGAATGTCTCCAAGTTGCTTCAGTTTTCTCAGATGTATCCCATCTGGTCCCATCACTTTTTCCACTTTTAGTTTACCTAGTTCCTCATGAGCACAGTCTTCTGAAATTTGTTAGAGATCCCAGTCGCTTCTGTTCCTATTCGTGGGTATTTTCTGAGGTCCTGCTCTTGGCCCTTCATCTGTGAACACAGAACAGAAATATTTGTTAAGTGATTCTGCTTTATCCTCATCAGCTTCTACATATTCCTCCCCTTCTTCCTCTCACTAGCATATCTGAAAAATGTCTTATCCCCCATTCCTTATCGTCACTCCAGTCCAGTCCCTTTACTTCTGGGTTGCGTAACCCTTCCAGCAGCTTGGAGGCTGAGCCCATCCTTTTTGAGGATGGTGCGGTATAAATACCAGTGGCACCACCCCCAGAGCCCAGTATTCTCAGCCTCCAAGCAGCTGGAGGATTCCGTAAGCCACGGGCTTACTGGAGTCTTCCTTTCTTTATTTTCACCCTAGATTTATTTTCAATTTATTTCAAGTTAATCTGTTGATTTCCTTTGATTTGAGATAAGGGGTTTCTTCTTAGCTGTTCCTTTAAGGTTTCCTGTCTTCCTCCCCCCCCCCCCCCCCTCCCGGCCAGCTTACCAGCTCCACGGAGGAGGAGGTTTGCCTTCTGGGTTAATCGCGAAGGCTCCTCGCTCTCTCCTACAACCGGCTACCTGCAGCAAGGAGAAAGATCGTGCTGATTTCCTTTGTCTCTTCTTCCCAAGCCGGTCCTGCCTCGCGCCGAAGCCCTCAGGCGGCTGAGCACTTGAGGCAGCAACAAGGGGCTCTCCCGCGGTCTCCAGAGGAGGGAGAGATCGCGGAGTAGTCTGGGAGCGATCGGAGAATTCGCAGCCTGCTCCGGAGCCGAGGGCAATGCCGTGCTAATCCCGGCGCTGGCAATTTGCTCGGCGGCGCGAGCAGAGCCGACGACTGCCGTTTTCGACTCCACGTGGCTCAGGCCTTCCACGTGCGAGCGGCCGCAGCGCTCCCCTCTCCACCGGAGATTCGCTGAGCATCTTAAAAACCGCAAGTACTGGGAACTTTTCCCCTGGGTTTGAGTGCTAGTATTTGTTTTTAATCTGTAGGTTACTTGAATTTTATTTATTTATTTATTTCCTATCCTGAACGGCATAGTGAGTGAGGGGGGCCTGGGGGGGATCTAACTTATTTTATTCCCTAGAGGCATCTCTCAGCCCCATTGGTTTTGGTAGCTTTTTGAATTTGGAAGGGCATAAGGGCCCTTTTTCCTTTCCAGACGGGAAGAGCCTCTCTAGAGTGGACATGACTGGCAAAGCAAGGTGCCCTTCTTGTGGCACTCGTAGGGGCACTGATTCAGAGTCAGGAGTTTGCAGGGCTTGTGCTGCAGAAGCAGCTTCTGCGGAGCAAAGTGTTCTTTTACCCATGTCCCAATCCACTCAGGGGTCTGGGGACCTGGCGGGAGGGGTGAAGGTTTCCCTTCCTCCCCCTCCCTCTACCACGGATTTGCCGGCTTCGGCCCTCTCCCCCTCCCCCTCTGCTGTGGGGGAGGAGAGTTCCGGGGACCCCTTCTCCCCCGAGTTTGTCCTCTTGCTGCACAAGGCTTATTGCTTACGCAGGCAGGGACTCGAGGCTTGTGAGCTGAGTGTACTAAAGGGGAGTGAAGGGGGAGGAGCCTCCAGACCATGGAAGTCAAGCTCCCAAGATTCAGTCATCCCTCCTAAGCGTGCACGGCTACTGAGTGAGGAACCTCCCACATCCTTCTCGCAGGATACTCCGGAAGAGGAGTTTTCGGATAAGGATGTAACCTATTCAATGTATATATAATTATGTATAATTATGATGTTCAATGTAAACCGCACTGATGATGAATAGTGCGGTATATATAAAAAATGTTAAATAAATAAACTTGAGGAGGGAGAGATTCCAGAGGAGGATCAATCCCGCATAGTGCGTGTCTTTAGGCGAGAGGAACTCTCAGGGTTGATTAATGAGTCCCTTAAGGTTCTCAATGTATCTTCGGAGGTTCCATCAGAGGAAGAAGGGTTGGAAGACCCTTTAATCCAGGCTGTGAGGAAGTCTCAAAAGGTCTTCCCGGTTCACAGAGTAGTACGCCAGATGATCCAGGAGGAATGGGATCAACCAGAGTCAGGCCTGAGGGGAGTGCGCTCAATGTCTCGGCTGTATCCTTTGCCAGAACCGGATAAGAACTGCTGAGGTCTCCCAGGGTGGATGCAGCGGTTTCTGCAGTGACAAAGAAGACGACTATCCTGGTAGAGGGTAGTACTGCCCTGAGGGACGCTCAGGATAGAAAATTGGACACTTTACTGAAGCAGGCCTTTGACGTCAGTGCTATTGCCTTGCAGGCCTCGGTTGCAGGGGCCTAGGTGGCCCGGGCTTGTTTGAGGTGGTCCCAACAACTACAACTAGCCGAGTCCCCCTCGGGGGACCCCCAATCTATTTCAGCCAAGTTAGAGTCCGGGGCTGCCTACCTGGCAGACAGTCAGTACGACCTCATCAGGAGCCTAGCTAAGAACATGGCCTCGGTGGTAGCAGCTAGGCGATATTTATGGCTCTGTAATTGGGCAGCAGATGCCTCGTCGAAGGCGCGCCTGAGTCGTCTGCCCTTCAAGGGAAAGCTACTGTTTGGCGAAGACCTGAATAAGTTGGTTAAAGACCTTGGCGATTCTAAGGGAGGCAGACTCCCGGAGGACAGACCAAAACAAACTCGCTCGCTGGCTCCGGCCCGTAATCAACCGAGGGATCCCCGGAGATTTCGTCCAGCCCGATCGAACCCCTTTCCTAGGGGCCGTTTCCCTTCGAGGGGTCAAAATTTCCGAGGGTTTCGGGGGGCAGGAAGAGGCCTTGGGTCCTCCTCCGCCTCCGCGGGACCCAGAAAACTTCAATGACAAACCGGGGGTCCAGGGGGGCGGACTGCTAGTGGGGGGCCGGCTAAAACTGTTTCTTCCCGCCTGGTCCCAGGTCACGGCCGATCAATGGGTCCTGGAGGTAATCAGAGAGGGTTATGCTCTCGAATTTGCAAAGCAAATACTTCCGGCCTTCATTCAGTCTCCCTGCGGTTCCCTGGTAAAGGGGGCAGCGATAAAAACAACTCTTTCTCAACTCATAGCGCTCGGGGCTGTGGTCCCGGTGCCACCGGATCAATGCGGTTCAGGTCGGTACTCGATCTATTTTGTGGTACCAAAGAAGGAAGGTTCTTATCGCCCGATCCTGGATCTAAAGCAAGTCAATCGCTGTCTCAAGGTACCTCATTTCCAGATGGAAACTCTAAGGTCCGTCATCGTGGCCGTAAGGAGCGGGGAGTTCCTGACGTCATTAGATTTGACAGAAGCCTATTTACATATACCGGTCAGAAAGTCCCACCAACAGTTCCTGAGGTTCGCGGTACCCAGAGGTCATTTTCAATTCCAGGCTCTGCCCTTCGGTCTAGCCACGGCTCCAAGGACCTTCACCAAGGTGATGGTGGTGGTGGCCGCGGCCCTACGAAAAGAAGGAATCCTAGTTCACCCTTATCTGGACGATTGGCTGATAAGGGCAAAGTCAGAAGAGGAAAGTCGCTCGGCCACGGCCAGAGTGGTGGAGGTTCTAGAGGAGTTAGGGTGGGTCATCAATCGGGCAAAGAGCAGGTTGAGACCCTCCCAGGAGCTCGAGTATCTCGGGGCAAGGTTCGACACCAGCAGGGGCAGGGTGTTCCTGTCCAAGTCAAGATCAAAGGACCTAAGGGGCCTAGTCACGAGATTCCTGAGCAGGCGAAATCCTACGGCATGGAATTACCTTCAATTGCTGGGGACCATGGCTGCGGCAATAAGAGGTAGTACCGTGGGCCAGGGCTCACATGCGGCCCTTACAACGGGCCCTGTTGCTTCGGTGGTCCCATCTGCATCATCCTTTGTTCATGCAATTACCCTGTGCTCCTTGAACCAAGAAGGCCCTCCAGTGGTGGCGGTCCCCAAGGAATCTGGATTGTGGGATGCCTCTCGAGCCCCCGCAGTGGTTGCTGCTGACGACGGATGCCAGTCTAACAGGCTGGGGAGCACATTGCGAGGACCGGTTCGTCCAGGGCCAATGGTCGGCGTTGGAGTCGCAATGGTCAATCAACAGACTGGAATTAAGGGCGGTAGTCCTTGCACTCAGAGCTCTCGAGTCCCTGGTGATACGAAGAGCGATTTGCGTCCTCTCCGACAATGTCACCGTGATGGCTTACATCAACCGCCAGGGCGGCACAAGCAGCCCCGCCTTGGAGAAGGAAGCGGACGGCCTATTCCAATGGGCCGAGATCCGCCTGGAGGCCCTTTCAGCTCAACACGTTGCCGGCACGGACAATGCTACGGCCGATTACCTCAGCAGGTTCAAGATAGACCACGGGGAGTGGGAGCTGGAGCAGGAGATCTTCGACCAGATAGTAGCCCTTTGGGGTCCACCAGTCATGGATCTCATGGCACGGTATGCGTCCGCCAAGGCAAGCCGATTCTTCAGTCGAAGGAAGGAAAGGATGTCCGAGGGCTTAGATGCTCTGTCCCAGAAGTGGCCGTCGGAGGGTCTCCTGTATGTGTTCCCCCCATGGGCTCTCATCGGAAAGGTTCTTCAGCAAGTGGAAGATCACCAAGGTTTGGTAATCCTCATAGCTCCGGATTGGCCTCGCCGCCCCTGGTATGCAGATCTGGTGAGGTTGATCGTCGGCCGGCCTTGGCGTCTGCCCTGCAGAAGGGATCTTCTGAGGCAGGGGCCGGTTCGGATGCCTCACGTGGATCGATTCTCGCTTACGGCCTGGCTATTGAGAGGGCGCGGCTCCTGAAACGGGGTTACTCGGGATCCGTAATCACGACCCTGTTGAGTGCCCGAAAGCGCTCGACCTGTCTCTCCTACGTAAGAGTCTGGCGCATCTTTGAAGCATGGTGTGCGGAGCACCGGAGGAAACCTCTTTCAACCTCTATCCCGGAGGTTCTGGAGTTCTTGCAGGCGGGTTTTGATAAAGGCCTAGCGCACAGTTCCTTACGGGTCCAGTTGGCAGCCATCTCTTGCTATAGAGGTAAGGTCCGCGGGAAGTCATCCCCCCTTGGGACCTCAACTTGGTACTAAATGCCTTGACCAAGAAACCTTTTGAGCCGGCGAAAGAAGCCTCTCTAAAGGATTTGACACTGAAGACGGTTTTTTCTGGTCGCTATTTGCTCGGCCAGACGTGTCTCTGAACTTCAAGCGCTGTCCTCGCAGCCCCCCCTTCCTTTCATTCTTCAAGGACAAAGTGGTCTTACGAACGGTGCCTTCCTTTTTGCCCAAGGTCATCTCCCCCTTTCATGTGAACCAGACAGTTACCCTCCCGTCGTTTTCAACGGAGGGGCATGAGGGGAGAGACAGGAAGTTGGAACTCCTGGACGTTCAAAGAGCCTTGAAGCGTTACCTCTCCCGCACGGCGCCTTTCAGAAAATCAGACCGCCTGTTCATTCAGTTTGGAGGTCCGCACAAGGGGGAGGCGGCAGCCAAGGCTTCCATCTCCAGGTGGATCAGAGAGGCTATTGCTTCCGCCTATATCCTCAAGGGGAAGCGGGTTCCGGGGGGACTGCGCGCTCATTCAACGCGGGCGCTAGCTGCCTCTTGGGCGGAATATAGCTTAGTTCCGCCGCTGGACATTTGTAGAGCGGCCACGTGGTCCTCGCTACATACCTTTACCAGACACTACAGACTGGACGTGCAGAGTTCAGCTGACTCTCGGTTCGGGCACGCTATTCTTCGGTCCGGATTATCGAACCCCACCCAAGCGTGAACTGCTCTGTTACATCCCAGAAGTAAAGGGACTGGACTGGAGTGACGATAAGGAAGAAGTAATTAGATCTTACCTGCTAATTATTGTTCCTGAAGGAACGACAGTCCAGTCCCTGATCCCACCCGGTTCTCCAATTGGCGTAATGCCCTAGGGCTATTGTGAGGATCAGCGGACCGAATTCTGGGCTAGGACAAAGCGGAAGGGTCTCTTGGTGCAGGTCCGGCGGACCGGGGTGAAGGAGGGCTCGGTCAGGCTCAGGTACACCACCTCCGGCCCCCCCCCCCTCTTTTCCTCCTTGTAAAAAAAAAAAAAAAAAAAAAGAGGATTGGGAGAGTTAATGCGGTGTTTTTGGGTTGTGGTTCATATAAGCTATTAATTGATTTTCGTTAAGTCTGCTTTTTCATTAGATTACTGGGCTCTGGGGGTGGTGCCATTGGTATTTATACCGCACCATCCTCAAAAAGGATGGGCTCAGCCTCCAAGCTGCTGGAAGGGTTACGCAACCCAGAAGTAAAGGGACTGGACTGTCGTTCCTTCAGGAACAATAATTAGCAGGTAAGATCTAATTACTTCTTTTATTACATTGGCATTTTCTTCTTTTTGTATCTTTGCTTTCCTGACTACTTTGCTAGTTTCTCTAAGTTTTTCCAAATATAGATGCCTTCCTCTCTCTGTAATCTCTTGTATGTCATGAAAGGCCCCTCTCTTTTTCTTCACCTTTTTAGCTACTTCTTTTGAGAACCATAGTGGCCTCCTTTTATTTTTTACCTTTGTTTACTTTTCTAACAAAAAGGTTGATTGCCCTTAAAATACCCCCTTTCAGTTTTGTCCACCGGTTTTCTACATCTACCAGCTGTTCCCATCCCGCTAATGACTAGACCGGAAGTGAGAAGCTGGTACATCAACTGTTGTGTTTGCCCTTTCCACAGAAAGTGAGCATTTAGGAAAGAGCATTGGCATGCAAGTTTTGCAATAGCATATACATTTATTTATTTACAGTAGCTATGTTGCTGTTTTTCTGTGTGATTTTGCTCTTTTGATTGTAGAGAGTATTGACATTGTTGAAGAGAAGTATAGATTTATCCAATTAAAGTTCTTTGAAGTTAACGTAAGTCATTTTTTCACTGTCTGTTGGTGAAATGGAGGGCTCCATATCAGCCCAAGCACAAAAAGAAAAAAAGGTATTGTGACCTATGATTGTGTTTCTGGGCTTAGGATTCTTCAGTCAATAGCATTGAGCTGGTACCTTGGGCCAAGGCACATATGTACTCCCTGCAGGAATACCACCTGACTTGCTGGTACCCCCAACTTCCAGCTGTTCGAATATCACCTGCCTCTTGGCACTGGATTGGGTGGTGGTAGTCGCCACAGATGCCAGCTTGATAGGCTGGGTGGCACATTATCTGGGTCAGTTTGTTCAGGGGCACCAGTCCAATTGGGATGACTCCTAGTCTGTCAACAAATTAGAGGCCAGGATGAGCCACCTGCCTTTGGAGAGGTTTCAGTCCCTTCTGGAGGGCAAAGCTATCAGTGTGTTCTGGCATACGTCAAGTAAGCAAGGTGGCTCAGAGGTGATTGTCATTTGGCAGAAACTCATCTGATTGCTCAGTCAGCGGCCACATAGTGGGCATTGACTTTATGCAGACTGACCTCTTGAATCAAACACCATGGATCCTGGCGAGTGAGAGCTAAGCTCTTACATGTTTGACCTCATCATGCAGAGGTGAGGCCTGCCAGTGTTTAGACTTGATGTCCATTTGGGGATATGCCAAGATAAAGCTTTTTCAGCCACAGGAAAGATCTGTGGGTGGCGAGCTTGTATGTCCTTCCCCATTGGCCCTTGGTAAGCCGACCTCTGCACAGAATTCAATCTAATTCTCAGGCTTAGTCATTCTAATGGCACCAGACTAGCCACACAGACTATGGCACGTAGATCTCTTGAGCCTATAGGCAGGGTCCCCTCTGTTGCTACCTCAGAGAGAGAAATCTGCAGTAGTCCCTTGGTGATGGAGCATCCTTAATGGAGCAACCTGATGTGTCCCACTTTCTCAAGAGGATGAAGCAGGTCCATCTATCTGTGTCTCCCATTGTATCGCAGTGGAGACTTTCTCTAGTGTTGAAGGCACCGAAAGGCCTCACCTTCAAGCCCCTTTGGATGGGATCTCTGAAGGATTTGACCCTGAAGGTGGTATTCCTGGTGGCTTTTGCATCACCTAGGCGGGTATCTGAACTACAAGCCTTGTCCTGTAGGGGAGCCTTCCTGGTCAACTGGACTCATTTGTTTCTGAGGACAGAGCAGCCTTTATTCTGAAGGTGTTGTATTTTTCTTTCATCTTAATCTGTCTATGATTTTGCCCCCTTCCTTAGAGGGGGATCTTCATAAGTTTGCCGCGCTGCATCTGTTGGTCATGAGGGCATTAGTGAAGTATTTGGAGCTTTCTAATTCCTTCTGTCAATTGGGCTCTCTTTATCCTGTTCAGTGGTCAGAGGAAAGTACAGGCAGCACCAAATCCTCAATTGCCCGCTGGATTAAGGAGGCTATTAATTCAGCCTACCTTCTGTGTGGAAAGTGCATGCTGAATAGTCAGAGCTCCCTCCTTCAGAACATATACCTCCTGGGCAGAGTCCATCTTGGTGTCTCCAGAGGACATTTGTAAAGTAGCTTACCTGATCATGTCTGAGCAACTTTGTGAAACACTACAGGTTACATGTGGGGGCTGGAGCACCACCTTCACATCAAGCAGGCAGGTTAAAAAGTGATCCTCGCATCCACCAGCCACCCAGCTATCTATTTTCCTAATGAGTGGATCGCCAACTGCAATTTCCATATTGGCCTGCTAGACCAGTCCAGACAAGTGGGTTGTGTTCCCCTACCAGCAGATTAGTGGAGACAAAGAACCATTGAGAAGCTCAGGTTTCAATGACATCACTCCCATGCCTCTATTTGCCTCAGCCACCAGAGGTCCCTTCAGTATTTCTTTGTCTATAGCAGATGGTGGATGGATTTTCTTCTCTGAAGAAAATTCTGAAAATTTGAGAGGAAAAGATTGATTTAAAATGCTCATAATGATAGCTTGCAGATTTTTCTCTCACTAGAGCGTGATGCGGGAGGTTCCACTAGACTGCAGTCTTTTCAGTAGCCATAGGAGGAGGGAAAATTGGTTCAACTCCACGCTTACCATGAATAACAGCCTGTTGAGCAACCAAAAAATTGGAAATATGGAAGAATTCAGTAGCCTTGCACTACTTCAAGGCCCCCTTCCTCCTCTGTCCCCCCTGCTGAAGATGACAGAAGGCTCTCAGAGGACTCTGCCTGCCAGCTACTTTAAATGCTGTGCTGCCTTCTGTCTGTGCAGAATGCAATTTGGGGTGGACTGCTGGCAACCGTTGGTGCTGTGTGGGGGTTTCCTACTGTTTTCTGCATGTGTTAGTAGCATTTTTAATATTGTGGACCTGGCAGGTGTGCGCTTCTTGCACGCATTCTGACTGAGCGCCTCAAATGCACATTGAAATAAAAGCATAGTTAACATGTGCCTTTTGGGCTGCCGCAGCCTTGGCACCCACTGTTGTGATACTTGCCTTAACTCTGTCATCTTCCAGGAAACATTTGGCCTGTGGTAAGTGACGTGCCTCATCTCTGGACACTGCCCTCCTTCCATGGCTGCTTCTGAATCATCCCTGGAGGACCTACTCCCTCTCTTTTAGCTAGGGGATGCTGTTAGTCTGACTTTGTTTACCTCAGGGCAGGAGGTGGCGGAAGGCGCTACGGGTAAGGATATTCAGCCGGCCTGAGGCTAAGGCAACTGTATTGTGAACATCTCCCTATCCTCTAGGGCAGCGATCTCCAACTCCAGTCCTGGAGGTCTGCAAACCAGTCAGGTTTTCAGTTTGTCCCTAATGAATATACATGAGACATATTTGCATATAGTGCCCCTGTTATATTCAAATTTATTTCATTAGGAATATCCCGAAAGTCTGACTGGTTTGCAGCCCTCCAGGTCTGGAGTTGGACATTCCTGCTCTAGGGGATTGACTGTGTCTATGCCCCTTAGCATATGGGGTCATTTCCGTAAGGAGTACCTTCAAAGTCCGGATTGTCGTCCTCAGTATTCTTTTCCTTTTACAGCAGGCCTGATCATTCTGGCATGGAAATTTAGACCCTGCATCCTCTGGTTTCCCCCAAGCACAGTCTCGTGAGGGACAGGCTGAGAGTGGAAGCCCTTTTCGATTGATGGCTAGGCCTCCCCAGCAAAAGGCACTCCCTGGAAATGGGGATCAGCCAGGATCTTTCTGAGATTTGGACTGTCTTGAATTGAGATGTTTGACATGGATGAAGAAGTATTTTTGCCTTCAGAGGCTTGTGAGGAGGCCGATGTTATCCACCTGTTCTTGGGTTAGGAGCTGGAACAATTGATCCCAGGGTCTTATCCACCTTAAGCTTGGTGGATGCTCCAAACATACAGCAGGAACCGAATAGAATCCATGCCTACAAGGAGTGTGGAAATCCGCTACCATCTCCTATTCCTGGAGGTCTGAAGGGCCTGTTTAGGTCGAAGTGGGATTCCACCAACTCCCTGTCTAAGGGGCTAAGGATGCATAAGAAGATACATGCTTTCCCGGAGAGGTTGTGTGTGTGTGGTTTGGTATTTCCTAGGTGGACGGACACCATTCCTGTGGAAGGCAGATTGGCCTTGAAAGATACTCTGGACTGATATTTGGATTTGTGTTGAAGAACCAGTTCACTGCGGCAGCTGCTGTTTTTCATTTGGCAATATGTGCATACCTGATGTTTCAGGCCTTGCCCCAGTGGACTCATTCTCTTCCACCAGATGATTCTGTCCTCCTTTTGGCATCTGCTATGACCTTCCTTTCTGATGCCATGTACAACCTGGTATGTCTAGTGGCCAGGGATTCCTCTTCCAAAGCCCAGTTGCCCATCTGGCCTTAGAGGGGCACTTCTGTTGCATCTGATTGGGAGAAGTGGGTAAAGCACCTGTGCAAGACAAAATCTTCTGCCTTGTAGAGGACAGGTCCAAGAAGGGCCTGTATAGTGATCAGGAGCTCCTTTTCCTTCAGCCTCTGCCCGCTCCTTGTGAGAGTGCTGGTCAGACTCCCCAAGGTGTCAGGAATTCTATTGCAACTGGCTGGTAGACAACTCCTTCCTCTTATGGACAGATTCATTCTCAGTCTTCTCGTGGAGTGCATGAGCTCAGGGTCCCCTCCAGAGGAGGCTCCTCTCAGGCTGTGCAATGAAGGTTTTGAAGGTCCATTCCCTGGTTCCTCTGGTTGGAGGCAACTTCACCTTTTATTTTCCAGGACTGGGTCCGGATTATTGAGGATCGCTGGGTGCTAAATACTTTTCAGTTGGGCTATGTCCTGGAATGCAAAGAGACTGTTCTAGATACCTTTGTTTATTTTATTTATTTATTTATTTACATTCTCTTATATACCGCGCTATTCTGCATCAGTGTGGTTTTACATTGAACAAACTGAAATTACATTGAACAGGGCATTAGAACTTGGAGATAACTATTTTACAGGGAACATTGTCTTCCTTTCTGGGTCTGTGACTAAAGAGCCGCTGTGTGGATCACTTTGGACAAGTTGCTGTGCCTAAAGGGGATGGTGCCTCCCTCTCCCAGACAAGCAGGGCAAGGGCAGATACTCCATCTGTTTCGAGGTGCCCAAAAAGGTCAGTTCCTTCCGGCCCATTCTGGACCTGAAAGGGAATTCTTGGCTTTTCTGGATCTGGCAGAGGCATATTTGCATATCCCGAACTGGGTAGATGGCAAAACGCAGATTTACTGTCAGTTTGCCGTCCTTCCTTTCAGGCTTTCTATCACCCCAAGGACGTTCTCCAAGGTCATGGTGGTGGCGGATACAACACCAAGGGATCTGTATCCACCCATATCTGGACGACTGGCTCTTCTGATCACATTCCCTTTTAGAGGCATCTCGGGTGGCATCCCTTTTGGAAAGCCTCGACTGGGTGATGATTGGGGAAAGAGCCAGCTGTTGCCTTCCCAGTTCCTGGACACAGGAGAAAGTCAAGACTGTTGAATTGCCTGGCACTGTTCTGTGCAGCAGGCTCCCAGAGTCTGGGATGATCTTCAGCTGCTCGGATTGATGGCGGCGATCATAGAGATTATGCCGTGGATGCATGCTCACATGCAGCCTCTCCAGCGGTCCTTGGTGACTTGATGATCCCTGAATTCTCAGGAGTTTGAGTACAGATTCCTGCTCTTGATGATGGTGAAGACTAGCCTGCAGTGGTGGCAGCAGCCCTGTCATCCGAGAAAGGGCGTGCTGCCGGATGATTTCTCCTGGATCTTGCTGATGAAAGGTACCGGTCTCTCGGGTCAGGGAGCCCATTGCCAAGACTGTACAACCCAGGGCTATTGGAACTACAGGAAAGCGGTATGGTCCATCAACCTCCTTGAAGCAAAGGCCATCGGGATGGCTTTTCTGCATTTCTGGCCCTTGGACAAGGGCCGGGTGGTTTGAGTTTTCTGACACCACGGCAGTGGCTTTTGTCAATCGGCAAGGCAGCGCAAGGAGTGCTGAGGTAGCTCTGGAGATGGCTCTCCTGTTTGCCTGGGTGGAAAAGAACCTCCTAGCCCGTCGGCTCAGCACATTGCTGGGGTGGACAGTGTGGAAGCGGACTTTCTCAGCTGGCACTCTGGATTCCTCAGAAGTGGAAGTTGAGTTAAGAAGCGTTTTGATTGATTTTTGCATTGCCGGAGTCTCCTCGAAATGGATCTTTCGGCAACCAACTCCATTGCCAAAGTTTTCAGTTTCTTCAGTCACCACATGGAGGTGGGGTCCAAGGGAGTTGACTACCTGACCCAGCCTTGGCTAAGCCAGCACCTGCTTTACGTGTTTCCTCCATGGCCCCTGGTGGGGGATGTGATTTAGCATATAGAACTCCACTTGAGCAGGATTGTTCCAGTGGCGCCAAATTAGCCGGAGAGCGTGGTTCAAAGACCTGATGTGGCTTTCAGGCATCTCCTTTTCAGTTGCCTCCATATCTGGGTCTGTTTTGACAGGGACTGATCGTCTTAGGGGACACTATTCTCTTCTTGCTTGCGGCATGGCTCTTGAGAGGAGATGGCTAACACGTAAGAGCTACTCTCTAGTAGTGGTTTTTGCTCTGCTTGTAGCCTAGAGGAGGTCTATCAAGCTAGCATACCCACGGATCTGGTGCCTCTTGGAACGATGGTGCAGCGCTTGGCAGTTGACTCCTGAGGTGGCCAAGGTGCATCTCTGTTGGTCTTCTACAGGATAGACTGAAGGGTCTTTCCCTTAACTCCCTGAAAGTTTAGGTGGCAGGTTTGGCCTGTTTCTCAGAGGTCCAGTGGCTGGTAACTCTCTAGCCTTGCACGTGAACGTCTCGTGCTTTCTCCATGGGGTTCAGTGTCTCCATCCTTCCCTCCAATCTGTGATCTCTTCCTGGGATCTGTCTGGTGCTCAGGGCCCTGATGGCGGTGCCCTCTGAGCCACTGAAGCGTTCTACTCTGAAGTGAAGGATTTGACGCTCAAGATGGTCTTCTTGAACACAGTTGTTGCACAAAGCAGATTTCCAAGCTGCAGGCTATGTCTTGCCGAGATCCTTATCTGTCCTTTTTGAAAGAGGCTAATTTTCCATTCGGCCTGTGCCTTCCTTCTTGCCTAAGGTACTTTCTCACTTTCATACGAACCAGGTGTCCGTCTACCCTCAGAAAATAAGATAATGCAATACTGGGTCAGACCAAGGTCCATCAAGCCCAGTATCCTGTTTCCAGCAGTGGCCAATCTAGGTCACAAGTACCTAGTAGTTTCCCCAAAAGACACAGGTTCCACAATGCTTGTATTGGGTCAAGCAGTGGATATTCTGGGTCCCCTTTAATAATGTTTTATGGACCTTTCCTCCAGGAATTTGTCCAAACCTTTTTTTTTTTTTTAAACCCAGCTACACTAACAGCTTTTATTATATCCTCCGGTAGCAAATTCCAGAGTTTGATTACAGGTTGAGTGAAAAAATATTTTCTCTTAGTCTTAAATAGGTTACCTTATAGCTTCATTGCATGCCCCCCTAGTCTTTCTATATTTTGATGGCGTAAACAATTGATCTACGTTTAACCGTTCCACTCCATTCACTAATTTATAGACCTCTATCATATCTCCCCTCAGCCGTCTCTTTTCCAGTTGGAAAAGCCCTAACCTTTTTAGCCTCTCTTCATAGGGGTATTCTTCCATCCCTTTTACCATTTAGGTGGCTCTTCTCTGTACCTTTTCTAATAATGCTACATCCCTTTTAAGATACAGTGACCAGAATTGCACACAGTATTCAAGGTGCAGTCACACCATGGAGCGATACAGAGGCATCATAATATCCTTTGTTTTATTCTCTATTCCTTTCCTTATGATACCTAGTATTCTATTTGCCCTCTTGGCTGCCGCTGCACATTGGGCAGAGGGTTTTAACATGTTATCCATAATGACGCCTACATCCTTTTCCTGGGTGGTAGTTCCTAATGTGGAACCTTGCATCGTGTAACCATAGTTTGGGTTTTGCTTTCCTAGATGTGTAACTTTTGCACTTGTCCACATTAAATTTCATCTGCCATTTGGATGCCTAGTCTTCCAACTTATCAAAATCCTCTTGCAATTTTCCACAGTTCTCATGGGTTCTAACAACTTTGAATAGTTTTCTCATCCGTAAATTTGATAACCTCACTCGTTCCCATTTACAGGTCATTTATGAATATTTTAAAAAGCAGCAGACTCAGCACAGATTCTTGGGGTACTCCACTATTCACCTTTCTCCATTGGGAAAATTGGTCATTTAGCCATACTCTCTGCTTTCTATCTTTTAACTAGTTTCTGATACACAGTAGTACACTGCCTTCTATCCCATGACTTTTTAGTTTTGCCAAAAGTTTCTGAGGGACCTTGTGAAAGGCTTTCTGAAAGTCCAGATACACTATATCAACCGATATGTAGAAGCTGATAAGGATAAAGCGGAATTGCTTAACAAATATTTTTGTTCTGTGTTCACAGATGAAGAACCAGGAGCATGACCTCAGAAAACACCCACAAATAGGAACAGAAGCAATTGACATCTTGAACAATTTTCAAAAGACTGTGTTTGTGAGAAACTATCTCAGCTTAAAGTAGACAAAGCGATGGGACTGGATGGGATATACCTGAGAATACTGAGGGAACTTGGGGACATTCTAGCAGCTCCACTGACTGACCTTTTCAAAGCCTCGTTGGAGTCGGGAGTGGTGTCAAAGGACTGGAGAGAGGCTCATGTGGTGCCTTTACACAAAAGCGGAAGTAAGGATGTGGTTGACAACTACAGGCCGGTTAGTTTAACTTCGGTGGTGAGTAAATTATTGGAAACGCTACTGAAAGAGAAAATAGTGAGGTTTCTGGAGTCCAGCGGATTACAGGATCCGAGGCAGCATGGATTCACCAGATGCAGGTCTTGTCAGACAAATCTGATTGATTTCTTTGACTGGGTGACCAAGGAGTTGGACCGAGGGAGAGCCCTAGATGTGGTGTATTTAGATTTCAGTAAAGCCTTAGACACTGTTCCTCACAGGCGACTTAGAAACAAACTGAGCACCCTAGGGATGGACCCTAAAGTTACTGCTTGGGTTAGAAATTGGTTGGGTGGGAGGTGACAAAGAGTACAAGTAAATGGATCTCACTCTGAGGAGAAGGATGTTATCGGTGGTGTGCCCCAGGGATCTGTCCTTGGTCCGATTCTTTTTAACATCTTTGTTAGTGATATAGCGGAAGGGCTTTCAGGTAAGGTTTGCCTCTTTGCGGATGATACCAAAATCTGCAATAGAGTAGACACCCAGGAAATAGAATGCTAGGTATGATAAGGAAAGGAATGGAAAATAAAACAAAAGATGTTATAATGCCTCTTTATCGTTCCATGGTGAGACCGCACCTTGAATATTGTGTGTAATTCTGGTCGCCGTATCTTAAAAAGGATATAGCAATTTTAGAAAAGGTTCAGAGAAGAACCACCAAAATGGTAAAGGGGATGGAAGGATACTCCTATGAAGAAAGGCTAAAAAGGTTAGGGCTCTTTAACCTGGAAAAGAGACGGCTGAGGGGAGATATGATAGAAGTCTATAAATTAATGAACGGAGTGGAACGGGTAAACGTAGATCGATTGTTTACCTTATCAGAATATAGAAAGACTAGGGGACATGCAATGAAGCTACAGGGTAAAGTATTTAAGACTAATAAAAGAAAATATTTTTTCACTCAACGTGTAATCAAACTCTGGAATTTGTTACCGGAGGATGTAGTAAAGGCTGTTAGTGTAGCTGGATTTAAAAAAGGTTTGGACAAGTTCCTGGAGGAAAGGTCCATAAACCATTATTACGAAGGGACCCAGGATATCAATGCTTGAACCAATACAAACATTGTGGAACCTGTGTCCCTTGGGGAAACTGCTAGGTACATATGACCTAGATTGGCCACTGTTGGAAACAGAATACTGGGCTTGATGGACCTTGGTCTGACCCAGTATGACATATCTTCTTATCTTATGTTCTTATGAAGGGATAGATAACATGAGGAGGGATCTAGCTTGAAGAATGGTCTAGAATTTGGCAGCTGGGATTTAATGTTAAAAAATGTAAGGTCAAGCATTTGGGCTGCAGCAATCCAAGGGAGCAATATACTATAGGGGGTGAAGTACTTTTGTCCACTAAAGAAGAGCGGGACCTAGCCATGGTTGTGTCTGATGATCTTAAAGTAGCTAAACAGGTAGAAAAGGCGACTGCAAAAGCTAGAAGGATGCTTGGGTGCATATGGAGAGGAATAGCTAGCAGAAAAAAGAAGGTGATAATGCCTCTGTATAAGTCTTTGGTGCAACCTCATTTGGAGTATAGTGTGCAATTCTGGAGACCGCACCTTCAAAAGGATGGTAACAGGATGGAGTCGGTGCAGAGGGTGGCTACTAAAATGATTAGTGGTCTTCATTATAAAGCATGTGAGGACAGACTGAAGGATCTTAATATGTACACCTTGGAGGAAAGGTGGGATAGAGGTGATATGATTGAGATGTTTAAATACCTCCCTGGCATAAATGTTCAGGGAGAGAGCCTCTTTTTCAATTGAAAGCAAGTTCTGCTACGAGGGGACATGGGATGAGGGTGAAGGGAGATAGATTCAGGATTGATATGCGGAAATATTTCTTTACGGAAAGAGTAGTGGATCCGTGGAATAGTCTCCCAGTGGAGGTGGTAGAGATGAGGACAGTAACTGAATTAAAAAAAGCATGGGACAAACACAGAGGATCTCTAAAGGTAAAAAGGGGACTGTTGTAGTTATGGAAGGACAGACTAGATAGGCCATGTGGTCTTTTTTTGTCATATTTCTATGTTTCTATGACTCACCTTTGTCTACCTGTTTAGTCATACCTTCAGAAAGAAAAACATAACATTATTAGTAAGACAAGACCTTCCTTGACTAAAGCCATATAGGCTATCTCCCATTAAACCATGACTATCTACATGTTCAGTAATTTTGTTCTTTATGATGGTGTCTACCATTTTTCCTGGTACTGACGTCTGTAGTTTCGCAGATCACCCCTGGAACCCTTTTTAAAAATTGGCGTTACGTTGGCCATCCTCCAATCTTCAGGTATTACGGATAATTTTAATGATAGCTCACAGATTGCTAATAGTAGGTCTGCAATCTCATATTTCAGTTCTTTCAACACCCTTGGATGTATACCATCCGGTCCAGGTGATTTGCTACTATTCAGTTTATCTAATAGTTGTAATACATCTTCCTGTTGTATCGATATTTCTTTCAATTCTTCCGCAGCATCACCTTTAAATACTATTTCAGTCATGGATAACATCCCTACATCTTCCTCTGTAAAGACTGAAGCAAAGAATTCAATCAGTCTCTCTGCTATGGCCTTGTCCCCTCTTAGTGCTCCTTTTACCCCTCTATCATCTAATGGTCCAACTGACTCTCTCGCAGGTTTCTTTTGCTACGAATGTACTTGAAAAAGTCTATGCGTTTTTGCTTCCACAGCAAGCTGCTTCTCAAATTCTCTTTGCCTGCCTTATCAATGCTTTGCTTTTAACTTACCAGTGCTTGTGTTTCCAGTTTTTGTCATTTGGCTCCTTTTTTCCATTTCCTGAAAGATGCTTCTTTTGGCAACAGCCTCTCTGTCCTCATCTTTAAACCATGCTGGCAGTTTTTTGGACTGACTTCCACTTTTCTTAGTGTGGAATACAGCTGGTCTGGGCTTCCAAGATAGTATTTTTAAACACCACCCAAGCTAGATGTATATCTTTTAACCTTTGCAACTGTTCCTTTTAGTTTTTTCTTAACTATTTTCCTCATTTTATCATAGTCTCCCTTTCGAAAGTTAAAAGGTAGTACTGTGGATTTCCTTACCCTCCCTCCTCCATTTATTAAATCAAACGTGATCCTGCTATGATCACTATTGCTAAGTGGCCCCAACACCCTTATCTCTTGTACCTGATCTTGAGTTCCACTAAGGACTAGGTCCAAAATGACTTCCCCTCTGGTCTGTTCATGAACCAGCGGCTTCAAGAAGCAGTCATTTATTTCATCTAGAAACTTTATCTCCTGAGCATGTTCTGCCATGACACTGACCCAGTTGATACCGGGGTAATTGAAATCACCCATTATTATTACTGTGCTGTAACTTTAGTTAGCTTCCCTGATTTCTTTGAGCATTTCATCATCCATTTGTTCATTCTGGCCAGACAGTTGATAGTACACCTCCACTGCCATTTCCTTCCCCTTTTTACATTGGATTTCAATACATAGAGATTCTACAGTGAATTTTGTTTCCTGCAAAACTTTAATCCTTTGTGACTCAATGCCCTTTCTAACATAGAGCACAACCACTACACCAATTTGATCTGCTCTATCATTACGATATAGTTTGTACCCAGGAATCAGTGTCCCACTGGTTGTCCTTCTACCATGTCTCTGAGATACCAATCATATCTAACCTCTCATTTAGTGCTATGTATTCTAACTCTCCCATCTTATTATTTTAGACTTCTAGCATTTGCATACAAGCATTTTAGAGGCTGTATTTTATTCATATTAATCTGGCTATCGGTAGGCAGGCGAAATTTGGAATCTTTAAGCTGTGTCTGTTGTGTACTCAAGGGCATTTGGGCTACTTTTGGCTTTATTGGAACCTCTGCCGATATGCCCTAACTTCAGTCTCTTGCTAGTATCCTTCAAGGATGCATTGTTCTGAACCATGCGCTCTTGGGCGATTGTTGGCTTTCCCCTATTATCTAGTTTAAAAGCTGCTTTATCTCCTTTTTAAAGGTTAATGCCAGCAGCCTGGTTCCGTTCCGGTTAAGATGGAGTCCATTCCTTCGGAAGAGCCCCTCCTTTCCTCAGAATGTTCCCCAGTTCCTAACAAATCCAAAATCCTCATCCTTGCACCATCGTCTCATCCACGCATTGAGATTCCAGAGCTCTGCCTGCCTTTTGGATCCTGCGTGTAGAATGGGAAGCATTTCGGAAAATGCTACACTGGAAGTTCTGGATTTCAACTTCCTACCTAAAAGCATAAATTTAGCCTCCAGAACATCCCTACCACACTTTCCTATGTCATTGGTACCGACATGTACCAAGACAGCAGACTCCTCCCTTGCACTGTCTAAGACCTTGTCTTGGTGGCACGCAAGGTCTGCTACCTTCACACCAGGCAAGCATGTTACCAGGTGATCCTCATTCCTCATGTCTACCAGCCACCCAGTTATCTACATGTCTAATGATCGAATCGCCAACTATAGCTGCTGTTCTAACCCTTCCCTCATGGGCACATGACCCTGGAGAAACCTCCTTAGTGCGAGAAGGTCTTACATCACCTGGAGGACAGGTCCTAGCTACAGGATCACTGCAGGATCACTTCCTGCCGCACCAGGGTGGTGATCTCCTGTCATGTGACTGCTCTCCTCCATGGCAACAGGGATTCTGCCAGACTTGAGGTGGGACTTCAGTACTATATCCCTGTAGGTCTCGTCTCTCTCTGTCTTCCTTATGTCCTCCAAGTCTGCTACTCTAACCTCCAGAGATCGGACTTGGTCCCTGAGAGCAAGAAGCTCCTTGCACCTAGTGCACATGTAAGACCCCTCACCAACTGGAAGAAAATCATACCTGACACTCAATGCAAGAGACTGGAAAACCCCCATCTCGTTGCTGGACTGATGTCTGCATCTTAGTTTTAAGGTTGTGTTTAGGTATTTAAGTTCTTTACTTACTAAGGGTTGCTGGGGATACTTATACCATTAAAACTATATCTAATACGTTTAATGTCCTTTTTTCGTCTGAAGCTTAATTAATCTCAGATCCTTAATGTATGCTGATGAGGATAACAGCTGCACCTGAGAGTGAATATGGCACCTCCTTTCCTTTAAGAGGTTTAAGCACCCGTAAAGCTATGATTATCCCAGGACTGGGTGGGTGTCAGTGAGGGAGGGAAAGAAGACCTATTAAAAGCTGGGTGCTAGATAGTACCCTGTCCTGTGCTTCTAAGGTAATTGGTGACCAATTTCCTGGGTGATTCACACAGCTCTTGCTTCGGAGTCTTGCGTTCTAAATTTAACCAGAAAGCTGTCTGCTGGGTTTTAAACTTAAACTGAAAGCTACCTGTTGAGTTTTTAATTTAACTAAAAGCTCTTTACTGATACTAGGCCCTAACTGATTTAACAAATAAACTGGATTCCCAGATTAATCAGCTTTAATGTAAAGAATTCCTTTTTCACCAAGATTTAGAAAAATTCCTGAAGTAAATACTTACAATTGCAGATCTCCCTCCAGAAGCAGCAGTGCCTTTTTGTAGTCCTTCAAGACTTCTACCTTCCTCCTCTAAGGAGTAGTCTCTAGGGAGGTATAGGGATCTTCACCTTGTGGATATCTGGAGGGTGCTTCTCCAGTATTTGGAGGTTAAGAATTCCTTTTGTTAGTAAGACCACCTTTTTGTGCTGTTTGCTGACCTGCCCAAGTCGATACAGCTGCTAAGTGTATTTTGAGGCGCTGGCTTAAGGAGGCCATTGCCTTGTCATATCTGTTATGAAACTGACCATTTCTGGAGTGTTTGTGCGCCCATTTGACCCAAGCGTAGGCGTTCTTGTGAGCAGAGCTTGCCAGCCTCTGTGGACATTTGTTGGAGAGCAACATGGGCATCACTTTCCACCTTTTTTTTTTTTTTTCCAAGCATTGCCACTTGGATGTCCACATGTGGGCCGACACAGCCTTTAGCTCTGCAGGTCATCCTCTACTGACAATCTTCTGTTTGTGCTTTCCTGTACAAAGTTCTCTACTGTTGATCACTCATTGTGGCCCAGGTTTGAGGTTGTGTGAGGCTTGCCATGATTCTCCCATATGCTTTGGGACAAATGCTGAAGGGTCCTTTGGTGGCTGAGGCACGTAGAGGCATGGGAGTGATGTCACTGAAACCTGGACTTTTCATTGGTGGTTTGTCTCCACCAATCTGCCGGTAGGGGAATACAGCCCACTTGTCTGGACTGGTCTAGCAGGACTCAAGGAAAGGACATTAACTGGTAAGTAAAATGTCACCTTCTGTCCTTAACCCTTCCCTTCTGGGCACACGCTGCTGGAAATATATCCTCAATGCAAGAGGATTTTGCATCTCCTTGAGGGCAAGACCTGGCTACAGGACTTCCTCCTACCACACCAAGGTGATTCTCTCCTTCTTCCAGAAGGTGATTCTATTCCATTGTAGCCGCGAAACTGCCAAACTGGAGCTAGGACTTCTCTATGATGTCCCTGAAAGTTTCCACTTTTATACCTCTGTCTGCCTCAACTCCTTCAAAAGAGCTATTCTAGAGTCCAGAGGTCAGGCTCACTTCGAGAGCTAGGAGCTCATTGCACCAAGTGCACATTTTATTTTTATTTTTTTAGTAATTGCCACAAGAAAATAGCATAAAACATCTGTGCTGTGCATGAAAAATGGCTGAATATAAAATTGCTCCTAGTACAAAAAAAAACCTATGCTGAAACTTGTCAGGTTTTTTTTATAATGTTTCCTTAATGCTAAATCTTTATGCCAGTTCCAGTTTGTTGTAAAGATGCAGCTGGGAGCAAAAGGGACCCAAAATCCCTAATAGCCCAAGTGGGCTTCGGACAACCTGATTTTGCCCCCCCCCCCCTCCATCACTGCCTACGACACTATCACAGTACCCCAATCCCCTCCCCAAAGCTTCCAACTCTACAAATATCCCTGGTGGCCCCTGGGAGAAAGGGGTGGATCAGGTGGTCTGGGACCCACTAGGGACATCAGGGAATTCTTTTTGAGTGGTACCATGCTAGGGACTGAATTTGGAGAGTTCAACATGGTTTGGGGAGGGGTTTACTGTCTCTTCCTTATCGTCACTCCAGTCCAGTCCCTTACTTCTGGGTTGCGCAACCCTTCCAGCAGCTTGGAGGCTGAGCCCAACCTTTTTGGGGGATGGAGCGGTATAAATACCACTAGGACCACCCCTAGGCACCAGTATTCTCAGCCTCCAAGCAGCTGGAGGGTTCCGTAAGCCTAGTGCTTACTGGAGTCTCCTTTTTATTTCTTTTTATTCAAATTTACCCTTTTCTTTATTAATTCTTTATTAATGCTTTATTAATTCTTTGTTTTTTTACCTTGAGTGGTTACAGGTCACTGTGCCTTTAATTTTCCTGCTTGCTCTCTCCTACCTTCCCCCCCCCCCCCCCCTGACTGTCCGGGCCGAGGATCGGAGGTGGTTTCCTGCAAGCAGCAGTGGGGAGGACCGAGCAAAGCCCCTCTGCTGCTCATCCGGCCGGCTCCTGCTCAATTCTTTACTGCCCTGCCTTGCCCCGCGCCGAAGCCCCTAGGGTGGCTGAGCGCTAGAGGCGTCACCACGTGTCACCGCCGGCCCGTCCCGGAGCAGAGGGACGCGGGGTTGAACTCCGGAGGCCGCGCTTCCAGCGGGAGGCTGTTTGAAGTGGCGGTTCCCGGCTCTAAGGCAATCGCAGGATCCATCCTGAGCCGGCAGGCAGAAGTGAGATCGGGCGGTGGAACAGACTCGTGACTCCCGTTGTGAGCTCCACGTGGTGAGGCCTACCACGTGTAGAGCCAACAGTAGCAGTTCGCAGTCGGGCCCAGACTTTTCATCAGCTAAACATCTGAAACGCAAGTACTGGGGAGTGTTTAGGCATTTCTTTGATTACTCTAAGATTTTAATATTTCTAATTTGGATATTGTTATGTTTTGTTATTTACTTTAATTTTAATATTTTAGTTTTAATTTTAATGCCAGATCTAAAGGGGAATTTCTAATTCCTGTAGTGGAGAGAGCATACACCTTTATTTAAGGGACGGTTTAACTCTGCATCGGAGCGCTTCAGTCCCCCTTTGCTTAGACCCAGCGTTTCAGCCCCGAAGCTCAGGAAGGGCTCCTGTACCTCCCTCCAAGGTCATGGCGGCCAAGTCTCGGTGTCCATCCTGTGGCACCCGGCGAGGTACCTCCTCGGAGGCAGGGATCTGCAGAGCTTGTGCTGCAGTGGCTGCCTCCGTGGAGCAAGAAATCAACTTAACCATATCACAAGTTTCCCAGGGCTCCGAAGATCCCCTCCAAGGGGAAGGGGGTCCCCAGCTACCTCCTACTACGTCCTCAGAGCTATCCACTCCTCCACTGCCCCCCCCCCCTCCTGTCCTACTGGGGAAGAGGAAGCCGGGGACTTTTTCTCCCCTGACTTCGTCCTATTACTACACAAGGCCTATTGCTTACGCAAGCAGGGCTTGGGGTCAGGAGTTGCTGCGACGGCAGCAGAGGGCAATTCGTCCAAGCCCACGAGAGTAGGCAATGCGGAACCAGGGATTCCGCCTAAACGCCCCCGTCTGAACTCCGAGGAACCTCTCCCATCCCTTTCACAGGATATCCCTGAGGGAGAGAACTCCGACAGGGATTTGGACGAGGAAGACGAGGAGCTTGAAGAAGGGGAAATCCCTGAGGAAGATCATTCACGTGTAATCAGAGTCTTTCGTCGGGAGGAACTCCCGGCATTAATTAATGAATCCCTAAAAGTCCTCAATGTTGCCTCGGACACGCCGGCAGAGGAGGAGGCGTTGGAAGATCCTCTAATCCAGGCCATCAGGAGATCACAGAAAGTTTTCCCTGTCCACAGAGTGGTGCGTCAGATGATCCAGGAGGAATGGGATCAGCCTGAGTCAAGCCTAAGGGGAGTCCGATCCATGACCCGCCTATATCCCCTCCCAGAGTCAGATAAAGAGCTGCTGAAGTCCCCCAGGGTGGATGCGGCGGTGTCAGCTGTTACAAAGAAAACTACTATCCCAGTCGAGGGCAGCACGGCCCTACGAGATTCTCAAGACAGAAAATTAGACACGCTTCTAAAACAAGCCTTTGATATTAGCGCCCTGGCACTGCAGGCCTCCGTCGCAGGGGCCTGGGTAGCACGGGCCTGCTTAAGATGGTCCCAACAGCTCCAATCAGCGGAGGGCTCCGCGGAAGAAGCGCAGGCCAACGCTGCTAGACTGGAATCAGGAACGGCCTACTTGGCGGATAGCCAGTTTGACCTCATCAGAAGCCTAGCCAAGAACATGGCCTCGGTTGTGGCTGCTAGGCGTTATTTGTGGCTACGGAATTGGGCCGCCGACGCCGCCTCTAAGTCACACCTCAGTCGCCTCCCCTTTAAAGGGAAACTGTTATTTGGGGAGGATTTAGAAAAGCTAGTAAAGGACCTGGGCGAATCTAAGGGAGGCAGGCTTCCGGAGGACAGACCGAAGCAAGGGCGTCCCCTGGCCCCGGTACGTAACCAATCAAGGGACCCCCGGAGGTTTCGCCCAGCCAGGTCAAACCCCTTTCCCAGGGGCCGTTTTCCCTCAAGGGGCCAAGGTTGTAGAGGGTTTCGAGGAGCAGGGAGAGGCTTTGGCGCTCCTTCCTCCTCCTCGGGCGCTAGAAAACAGCAATGAGACTACGGGGGTCCAGGGGGACGGACGGCCGGTTGGCGGTCGCTTAAAGCAGTTTCTTCCCGCCTGGTCCCGGGTTACATCCGATCATAGAAACATAGAAACATAGAAATATGACGACAGAAAAAGACCACATGGCCTATCTAGTCTGTCCTTCCATAACAACTACAACAGTCCACTTTTTGCCTTTAGAGATCCTCTGTGTTGGTCCCATGCTTTCTTGAATTCAGTTACTGTCCTCATCTCTACCACCTCCACTGGGAGACTATTCCACGGATCCACTACTCTTTCCGTAAAGAAATATTTCCGCATATCACTCCTGAATCTATCTCCCTTCACCCTCATCCCATGTCCCCTCGTAGCAGAACCTGCTTTCAATTGAAAGAGGCTCTCTCCCTGAACATTTATGCCACGGAGGTATTTAAACATCTCAATCATATCACCTCTATCCCGCCTTTCCTCTAAGGTGTACATATTAAGATCCTTAAGTCTGTCCTCATATGCTTTATAATGAAGCCCATTAATCATTTTGGTAGCAACCCTCTGCACCGACTCCATCCTGTTCACATCCTTTTGAAGGTGCGGTCTCCAGAATTGCACACCATACTCCAAATGAGGTCGCACCAAAGACTTATACAGAGGCATTATCACCTCCTTTTTTCTGCTAGCCATTCCTCTCCGTATGCACCCAAGCATCCTTCTAGCTTTTGCTGTCGCCTTTTCCACCTGTTTAGCTACTTTAAGATCATCAGACACAACCACGCCTAGGTCCCGCTCTTCTTTAGTGGACAAAAGTACTTCACCTCCTATACTGTATTGCTCCCTTGGATTGCTGCAGCCCAAATGCATGACCTTACATTTTTTAACATTAAATCCCAGTTGCCAAATTCTAGACCATTCTTCAAGCTTAGCTAGATCCCTCCTCATGTTATCTACCCCTTCCTGGGTGTCTACTCTATTGCAGATTTTGGTATCATCCGCAAAGAGGCAAACCTTACCCGACAGCCCTTCGATGGGATCGATGGGTCCTAGAGGTGATCAGAGAGGGCTATGCTCTCGAATTCGCAAAGCAAATACTGCCAGCCTTCGTTCTGTCTCCCTGCGGTTCCCCTGCAAGGACCGCGGCGATAGAGGCAACTCTTGCCCGACTAATAGCTCTCGGGGCCGTGGTTCCGGTTCCACCAGACCAGTACGGCTTGGGTCGGTACTCGATCTACTTCGTGGTCCCAAAGAAAGAAGGGTCCCTTCGCCCGATACTGGACCTAAAGCAGGTCAATCGTTGCCTCAGAGTGCCTCATTTCCGGATGGAGACCCTACGTTCGGTCATAGCAGCCGTAAGGGACAGAGAGTTCCTGACGTCCCTAGATCTAACAGAAGCCTATCTGCACGTACCAGTCAGAAAGTCCCATCAACAGTTCCTGAGATTCGCAGTACGCACAGGCCACTACCAATTCCAGGCCCTACCTTTCGGTCTAGCTAGGCTCCAAGGACTTTTACCAAAGTGATGGTGGTAGTAGCGGCTTCCCTACGGAAAGAGGGCATACTAGTGCACCCTTACCTGGACGATTGGCTAATCCGGGCAAAGTCGGAAGAAGAGAGTCGCTCGGCAACTGCCAGAGTAGTCCAAGTTCTAGAGGAGCTGGGGTGGGTCATCAATCGAGCAAAAAGTAGGATGACCCCCTCCCAGGAACTTGAATACCTCGGGGCAAGGTTCGACACCAACAAAGGAAGAGTTTTTCTGTCACGTACAAGATCAAGAGACCTAAGGCTTCTGGTCACACAGTTTCTGCACAGAAGGAGCCCCTCAGCGTGGCATTATCTTCAGGTCCTGGGAACCATGGCCGCGGCGATAGAGGTAGTTCCATGGGCCAGGGCCCATATGCGTCCCTTACAGCGGGCCCTATTGCGGCGTTGGTCCCCTCAACACCATCCTTTGTCGATGCAGTTACCCTGTGCTCCACTGACCAAGCAGGCACTCCACTGGTGGAGGAGCTCCAGAAACCTGGATCGTGGGATGCCTCTCGAACCTCCTCAGTGGTTACTATTAACGACGGATGCCAGTCTATCAGGCTGGGGTGCCCACTGCGGGGTCCAGTTTGTCCAGGGTCGCTGGACACCGTCGGAAGCTCAATGGCCCATCAACAGGTTGGAATTACGGGCTGTCGTCCTAGCCCTCAAGGCCCTCAAGACCTTAGTGTTGAAGAGAGCAATTCGCGTCCTCTCTGATGTCGTCACTGCAGTGGCATACATCAACCACCAGAGCGGCACCAGCAGTCCCGCTCTAGAGAAGGAGGCGGACGCCCTCTTCCGCTGGGCCGAGGTTCGGTTGGAAACGCTCTCAGCTCAGCACGTGGCCGGTACGGACAATGTCACGGCAGATTACCTCAGCAGGTGCAGGATAGACCAAGCAGAGTGGGAGCTGGACCAGGGGACCTTCGACCAAATAGTTGCCCGGTGGGGTCTCCCGGTCATGGATCTCATGGCACGGTTCGCGTCCGCCAAGGTGGCTCGCTTCTTCAGCCGAAGGAGGGAAAGAATGTCAGAAGGACTGGATGCCCTGTCCCAGAAGTGGCCTTCCGAAGGGCTCCTCTATGTGTTTCCTCCCTGGGCGCTAATCGGAAAGGTTCTCCAACGAGTGGAGGCTCACCGGGGATTGATAATTCTCATAGCACCGGATTGGCCTCGCCGTCCCTGGTATGCGGATCTGGTGAGGCTCCTCGCCGATCAGCCTTGGCGTCTCCCCCACAAGAGAGACCTGCTGAGGCAAGGGCCGGTTCTAATGCCTCACATGGATCGATTCTCGCTTACGGCCTGGCTATTGAAAGGGCACGGCTCCTGAAGCGGGGCTATTCAGGAGCGGTGATCACCACGCTGTTGAAGGCAAGGAAGCGCTCAACCTGTCTCTCCTACGTCAGAGTTTGGCGCATCTTCGAAGCGTGGTGTGCAGAGCACCGGAGGAATCCGCTTTCGGCCTCGGTACCTGAGGTCTTGGAATTCTTGCAAGCAGGCTTTGACAAGGGTCTAGCACCCAGTTCCCTAAGGGTCCAGCTAGCTGCCATCGCCTGCTATAGAGGGAAGGTCCGCGGCAAGTCCTTAGGGGCCTACTCGGATGTTTCCAGGTTCCTTAGAGCGGTTAAGCGACTGCGTCCACAACGAAGGTCGATCATCCCCCTTGGGACCTCAACCTAGTATTAAATGCCTTGATCGGGGAACCCTTTGAGCCAGTTAAGAGAGCCTCCTTAAAGGATCTAACCCTGAAGACAGTTTTTCTGGTCGCTATATGCTCGGCCAGGCGGGTCTCAGAACTCCAAGCGCTTTCTTCCCAGCCCCCTTTCCTATCCTTTCTCAAGGACAAGGTGGTCCTGCGGATGGTTCCTTCCTTCTTGCCTAAGGTGATTTCCCCCTTTCATGTGAACCAGGTAGTTAATCTCCCGTCCTTCCCGGCCGAGAGCTTAGAAGGAAGGGACAGCAAGCTTCGCTTACTAGACGTTCAGAGGGCCTTGAAACGTTACCTCTCCCGCACAGCTTCCTTTTGGAAATCTGAACGCCTTTTCATTCAATTCGGGGGTCCGCACAAAGGGGAGGCGGCGGCCAAAGCCACCATCTCCAGATGGATTAGAGAAACTATTGCCTCCTCCTATATCCTGAAAGGGAGACAGGTGCCAGGGGGCCTGCGGGCGCACTCAACTCGGGCGCAGGCTACCTCTTGGGCAGAATTTAGTCTAGTTCCCCCGCTGGACATTTGTAGGGCAGCGACTTGGTCCTCCCTACATACCTTTACCAAGCACTACAGGCTGGACGTACAGAGTTCAGCAGACGCTCGGTTTGGTCTTGCGGTTCTTCAGTCCTGTATGTCGGACCCCACCCAGGGTTGAATTGCTCTGCTACATCCCAGAAGTAAGGGACTGGACTGGAGTGACGATAAGGAAGAAGCAATTAGATCTTACCTGCTAATTGGTGTTCCTGAAGGAACGACAGTCCAGTCCCTGTTCCCGCCCGGTTCTCCGACATCCGTTTAAGACCTATTAGATCTGTTAGACAGGGGTGGAGTGGCGGGCCGAGCGTGTGGCAGGTGCTGGGGGGAGGTACACAAGGGAAGGACGGCACGGACAGACGCAAGTTAACCACCTCCCTTCGTGGTCCTTCCTCTTCTCCTACTACTCCTCCTTAAAAAAAAAAAAAAAGTTCCATTGTTATAAGTATGGTTTTGCCCTTCGGGGTTATTTTATGTAGGTCTGTAATGGAAGTTTAAGTCTGCTTTTTCATTCGATTACTGGTGCCTAGGGGTGGTCCTAGTGGTATTTATGCCGCTCCATCCCCCAAAAAGGATGGGCTCAGCCTCCAAGCTGCTGGAAGGGTTGCGCAACCCAGAAGTAAGGGACTGGACTGTCGTTCCTTCAGGAACACCAATTAGCAGGTAAGATCTAATTGCTTCTTGTTGGTGGGTGAGCTAAACCTTGCTCATTAGCAGAAAGGGAGTTACTTACTCTCAATATAGCAGATGGGTTTATCCTACTGCTGCATTATGCACTTTTTTTTTTTCCTGACACTGCACACTTTTTAATGCAGTGATAATTTGCATGCCAATTATTTACTGGACCAGAATAGTTTACTTATCTTACTACACCAGTCTAGACCAAGTGGTTTATGCCCCCTTGCCAGCTGCTGAAAAGACAGACTTGAGCAACTTTTAATGATGTCATCACTCATTATATACGCTTATGCAGCATTGAGAGAACACAGTATTTTCTGCCTTCAGCAGGTGGCAAGGTATGTGGATTGGTGCAACAGGGTAGATAGGCCTGACTCTTGGCCCACACTGCAATGTGTTGTGGTCATTGTGGTTGAGTGCAGTAGGGCCCAGGGTTGCTTGGAGCAGGGTAAGCCTTTGTCTCCTGGAACTGACAGCAGCCCCGTTCCTAGAGCTGTTTCCCACAGATTACATCGCTGGTGGGCCAAAGAGGAGCAGGAGAAACCCATGGAGCCCCAGAAGGGGGACTTATATTTTGGGCACAAGCCCCCTTCTCTTTTGCTGTCCTTTTATAAGCTTCTAGGAGGTTTGGGGGGGGATTTTTTCCTTTAGTTGTAGTTCCTTTTTCTGCTCATTATTTTCTTTTGGGGAACTATTTGGCTCTCTTTGGTGCTTAATAAAGTAGCTTCAAATTAAAAAAAAAAAAAAAAAAAAAAAAAAAAAAAAGTCAGGCCGCTTTCAGCAGCATGGCCTCCTAGGTCTGTGTAGGTGGCTGGGGAAGCCCTGCACGGGTTTCTCCGACCAGCTTATTTGGTGCTATGATTCCCTTCTCAAGTCTCCCTTTTCACTAAGGTTGCCCCTTTTATCGTGGTTGTGCTTTTTTTTTTTTAAACTTTTTATCTTTTTAGCAAGTCTTTTTCATGGTCTGGGCTATTTTTCAGTGGTGCCTTTTTTACAGCTTGTACAGTTTTTGGGGTTGGGTTTTATTTCAATGGTTCTTTTTCCTATCCTGTGCTGTGTTGTGGTGGTTTCCCAGTGGTTCCTTTTTGCAATCTGTGTATCTCCAGGAACAAGCAGGAATGAGTCCTCACATATGGGTACGTCGGAACCGGCGGAGCCTGCGCGGGAAAGCTCCCCAGCTTCCCAGAAAGGAAGCTTTTGGGGCCTCCCACAGCGCATGCGCGCTGCCTTCCCGCCTTCCTGACCAACTCTCTCAGTTCTTCTTTTTCCGCGGAGCCAGCAGGTCGTGTTCCTGTCACCGCTGAAGAAATTGTTATTTTAATTTGTTTCTTTGACCGCGTGTCTGCCTTCCCCGATTCCGGACCGGTACCGCCGGTCGTTTTTTCGTTTATTTAAAAAAAAATAATGATTACTTTCTCTTCACTTGGTGTATTTTTTCTGTGAGGCCTCTAGGCCTTCTCAGGTCTCCCTCATGGAAAAACCAGCTTCTGGTTTTAAAAAAATGCACTAAGTGTACCGGTACTATTTGTTACAGATACCCATGAGTGGTGTCTTAAATGTTTGGGGCCTGACCATTCCATTCCGGATTGTCCATCCTGCTCTCTGATGTCCAAAAGGGGCTTACAGAACAGAGCAACTAAGTTTCATATGCTGTTTTCTACCGATACTCCAGCATCAACATCCTCCAGGTCTTCTTCTCCTGATGGATCTCAGGTAACCAAACATTCTTCAGGCAAGTCCTCAAAAGGCAAATCTCCCTCTAAGCAGCGAGAGGCCCTTACATTTGACCCTGAGGACCCTGCCCCAGCTAAACAACCCCGGCGGGAAGCTCTGGCTTCCAAAGCTCCTCCTATGGGGTTACAGGTAGACATCGATGGCACGGCCTCGACCGATCTCCTGTTAGACTGCTCTGGGGTACCGGCTAACACCGGTACCGACTTCCAGGCAGTTGTGGCGACTATGGGTACTACGGTACAATCCATGCAGCAGGCCTTACTGGCTTTCATTAATGCTGCACCGCCATCGGTACCGCGACAATCGGTTCCGACTCCGATTCCGGTACCGCAACCGATATCTGTACCCAGGGCATCTACTTCCAGTAGCATGCCGGTTCCGGTCTCCGGTTCCGGAGCTTTCTTCGATACCGCTCCGATTCCCGGTACGCCCGATGTCGATACCGATCGGTACGCGTATCGATCTCTGGAAGCAAATAGACGATACTTTGAATCCTCTGAAGATTCTGATACATCAGATGATTCTGCTGACGTCTCTTTTACTCTTCCTGAGGAGCCCTCTTCTCCAAAAAGGAGAATGTCTCCTCCAGAGGATTTGTCCTTTCAAGACTTCATCATTGAAGTAGCTAAAGGACTCTCCATATCTGTATCCTCTGAAAAGGAACCTAGAGCAAATAAATTGGATATTTTAGGATACTCTAAGGTTCCCAAAGAGGCAGCCACCTTACCCATACATGAAATTCTTCAAGAACACATGATGGACTTGTGGGAGGCTCCTCTCACCCTATCTCCACATTCTCGACGTTTGGACACCATGTATCGGGTCCCTCCTCCTGGTTTTCGAAAGACTCAGCTTTCTCACCACTCTATTGTGGTGAAGTCTGCTATGAAAAAGATAGAGTACCAAAAGGCACTCTTCTACCCCTCCAGGAAGAGAATGTAGGACTCTGGATGCTTTTGGGAGAAAAATCTTCCAAGCTAGCATGCTTATTGCCAGAATCAATTCATACAGCCTCTATATGGGCATGTTTTTGAAAGAGATTGCATTAAAGATACGTCAGTTTCTCCCCTTTATCCCAGAGGAGATAAGCAAGAGGAGTTCCTTCTTTTGCTAAAGCAAACTCAAGATGTTTCAAAGTTCTCAAACAGAGCAGCCTTTGACTCTTTTGAGGGGGCAAGCAGAGCCTCTGGCATTGCCATAGCTGCTTGCAGACTGGCTTGGCTCCAGGCCTCTGATTTGGAACCCTGGGTACAAGAAGGCTTGGGCAATCCTGCCCTGTACAGGTGAAAATCTGTTTGGCAAGGAGTGGCAAATCAAAGCCACTCAAATGGATGCAGAGAATGCTGCTTTAGATAGACTTTCTAAGTCTACCTCTACCCCTGCCAAGAAAAAACCTTTTAAGAAAACTTTCTATAAAAAGACCAGATTTTCCACCAATACTGGCCAGCAATCTTCCAAAGTTCGCTTTGCTCCTAAGCGTCAGCAAACTAAACAGGCCAGAACAAAGTCTACAGGGGCTGCTACAATCCAGCAGTCCCAACCCCCTCAGGGTTTTTGACTTAATTCTAGAGAACTTAACCTTTCTGGCTCTGCAACAACCAGAACCTCTCACCATTCCAGGAAGGTTAGCTCATTTTGCTCCCAGATGGGAACAAATCACATCAGAACCGTGGACCCTCTCTATCATCAAAGAGGGCTACAAATTACATTTCTCCAGCCTTCCTCCCCATTTCATGGTGAGACAATTCAATTCTACCCCTTCTCTCCTGTACCTGTTGGGCCAGGAGGTGACCACTCTTCTCGCCCAAAAGGCAATAGAAGAGGTTCCTCTTCCTCAACAAGGGTCAGGTTTTTACTCCCCTTATTTTCTCATTCCCAAGAAAACAGGGGGGGTACAGACCCATTCTGGATCTCAGAGAATTGAACAAATTCCTATACAAGGAGAAATTCAAGATGCTTTCTCTAGGCACTCTCCTTCCATACCTACAGAGTCAGGACTGGCTTTGTTCTCGAGATCTCAAGGATGCGTACACACATATACTCATCCATCCATCCCACAGAAAATTCCTACGGTTTCTGTTCCAGGGAAAACATTTCCAATACAGAGTCCTTCCCTTCGGTCTAGCCTCTGCTCCAAAGGTATTTACCAAATGCATGGCAATAGTAGCTGTATTTCTACGCACTCTGGGAATCTTTGTCTTCCCATACCTGGACGACTGGCTCATCCGAGCTCCATCTCAGTCCGAGGCTCAGACTTCCCTGGACCACACCAAACGCATACTGCAGTATCTGGGACTTGTCATCAATCTGCCAAAGTCTCAACTCACCCCTACTCGGTCCCTAGAATTCATAGGGGCCTGGCTAGATACCACCACTGCAAGGGCCTATCTTCCTCAGGCCTGTTGCCACCGTCTAGTGCACTTGGCCTCTCAGGTTCAGTCCAAAAGCCACTTGACGGCCAGGGAGATGCTACAACTGCTAGGCCACATGGCATCCACAGTTCATGTGGTGCCTTATGCACGCCTACATATGAGAGCAGCTCAATGGACTCTGTCCACCCAGTGGACACAAGCCTCAGGAGCTCTCTCAGACCAAATAGCAACCTCAAAACGTCTTTTTTGGTCTCTCCAATGGTGGATATCCACTCAAAATCTGTTGTTGGGGGCCCCCTTCCAACCTTTGTTACCCCAAGCAACTCTCACTACAGATGCCTCCCAAGCAGGTTGGGGAGCTCATCTCCAAGACCTCGCCACTCAGGGCACTTGGTCTCCACAGGAGACCACCCTTCATATCAAACTTTTGGAGCTGCGAGCAATTTTCCTTGCTCTCAAGGTCTTTCATACCCTCCTCATCAACATGACAGTTCTTGTTCATACCGACAATCAAGTAGCCATGTTCTACATAAACAAGGAGGGACTGGCTCTCTGTCGCTTTGCAACGAAGCTCTAAAACTGTGGGCCTTCGCCAGAGAGCATCGGATCCATCTCCTGGCAGTGTACCTTCCAGGAATCCAAAACTCTTGGGCAGACAGACTCAGTCGAGTTCTGCTTCCACACGAATGGTCCCTGCACATGGATCAGGTACTCAGAATCTTTCAGGAATGGGGAACCCCGGACATAGACCTCTTTGCAAGTCCGTACAATGCCAAACTTCCCCGGTTCTGTTCCAGGATTCCGTGTCAGGGAGCTCAGGCCAAGGATGCCTTCCTCCTTCATTGGGGTCAGGCCTTCCTATATGCCTTTCCACCCATTCCCTTGATTCCCAAGACTCTATTCAAACTTCAGAGGGATCAAGGATCTATGATCCTCATAGCTCCACGCTGGCCACGCCAAGTGTGGTACCCTCTACTTCTGCATCTCTCCCAGGCACCCTCCCTGGATCTGGGAGCTGCTCCAGACCTTCTGTCTCAAGAGGAGGGGACTTTGTGGCACCCAAACCCCAAGTCCCTTCACCTCAGAGCTTGGTTACTGAAGGCCTAGACCTTCAAGACTTGAATCTTTCTCAACAGGTGAAGGATGTCCTCCATGCATCCAGGAAACCTTCCACCAGGCGTTCTTATGCTTTTAAATGGAAAAGATTTTCAATTTGGTGTGCTGACAAAGGTCTTAACCCTCTAGCACTACCTTTGAATTCTTTACTCGAATATCTCCTGCATCTTTCCAATGCAGGATTTAAAACCAATTCTGTAAGGGTCCATTTGAGTGCTATTGCAGCATCTCTTCAGCCTATCAATGGACAATCTGTTTCCTCTCATCCTCTTATTGCAAGATTCATGAGAGGTCTAACTTTAACTAAGCCTCCCATTCGGCCTCCTCCAGTGGCATGGGACTTAAACGTGGTTCTTGGTCAGCTTATGAAGCCACCCTTTGAACCCTTAGCCACTACCTCCTTGAAATTCCTTTCCTGGAAAGTCATTTTCCTTATTGCAATCACTTCTGCTCGCCGCATCAGTGAACTGCAGGCTTTAGTGGCTAATCCACCTTATACAAGGTTCCATCATGATAAGGTAGTCCTTAGGACAAATCCCCACTTTATGCCTAAAGTGGTCTCACCTTTTCATCTGAATCAAGAGGTATTTTTACCTGTCTTTTTTCCAGCTCCTCATGCATCAAATGCAGAGCGGAACCTTCATACTCTAGACTGTAAAAGAGCTCTTTCCTTTTACCTCCACAGGACACAGCAACATTGAAAGTCTTCTCAACTTTTTGTTGCTTTTGATCCTTCTAATTTAGGACTTCCAGTCTCAAAAAGAACACTGTCCAATTGGATTGCTCAGTGTATTTCTTTTGCTTACCAGAGTAAGAACCTTTCTCTGGAAGGCCATGTCACAGCTCACAATGTCAGAGCCATGGTCACATCTATGGCTCATCTTCATTCTGTATCCATTGATCAGATCTGTCGAGCAGCCACCTGGGCCTCGGTTCATACCTTCACAGCCCATTACTGCTTGGACAAGGACTCCCGCCGGGATGCCTTGTTTGGTCAGGCTGTCCTCAGACACCTGTTCCATTCTTAAACAACTCCTGCCCACCTTCCCTGAATGGATGCCTGAGATCCATAGGAAGATGAGGAACCCTTGGTAGGGGGATCTCCCCGGCATCTTAGCTAGGGAGTCCCCATATGTGAGGACTCATTCCTGCTTGTTCCTGGAGATAGCACAGTTACTTACCTGTAACAGGTGATCTCTGGGAACAGCAGGAATTAGTCTTCACAACCCACCCACCTCCCCTAGGAGTTGTATCTCTCTCTCTCTTTCCTTTCCTCTCTCTATTGTCTCAGCTTTAAACTCGAACTGAAGAGAGTTGGTCAGGAAGGCGGGAAGGCAGCGCGCATGCGCTGTGGGAGGCCCCAAAAGCTTCCTTTCTGGGAAGCTGGGGAGCTTTCCCGCGCAGGCTCCGTCGGTTCCGACGTACCCATATGTGAGGACTAATTCCTGCTGTTCCCAGAGATCACCTGTTACAGGTAAGTAACTGTGCTTTTCATGGTGGGCTTTTTTCTTTTTCCTACATGGAACATGTTTATCTTGGCCACTGCCTGGCATCGTGCCTCATGGGGCTCTCATCAGACCAGCTCCATGGCTGGATCCTTTATTTTTTTTTGCTCTGTTCTTATTTTATTTGCTTAGTGTTTAGCTCATGCCTTTCATGTAGTTGCTTAAGGCAAGTTGCAATCGGGTATAGTAGGTGTTCTCCTTTCCTGTGTTTGGAATGCTATGACCTGATTTTTGTCCAGCACTGTTGAGCCCCCATGCCTATGTTGATGCCTCCTCTGAGCACAGTGCACCTTTTCTACTTGTGAGGCAAGTGGCCCTCTCCAGGACAAGCTGAGCATTAGTGATGAGGGGCACAGAGGCTTCAGGCTCTGGCCAGCAGCCTCCTAGAGCCCCTTGAAGCTCAAAGGGTCCTGTTCTGCTGGTAACATAGTATATGACGGCAGATAATGACCAATATTGTCCATCTGGTCTGCCCAGCAAGGCGGAAAGAGTAGGTGCACCTACCGCTCTGTGCAGGTCACCCCTATTTCTTGAGATACGAGAGAGTTAGGTTTGTTTTGATTTTATCCTGTTGGTATAAAGGGACTCACTGTGTCTGTCCTCTGCCATTTTGAATTCTGTCACTGTATTTACCCCCACCACTTCCATCAGGAGAGCATTCCAAGCATCCACCACCCTTTCAGTGAAAAAGTATTTCTTGACATTGCCTTTGTTTACCCTCTTGCAGCTTCATGTTATGCCGTCTAGTTTTACAGCTTCCCCGTCTTTGGAAGACCTCAGGTGCCATGTGGGTGATCACTATGACTGGATGGAGCAAATGGCAGAGGATTTGGCAGAGCTGGAGCAGAAATTGGATGAGGCAGTGGAATGGAGGGAGCAGATGAGTCTGAAAATGGAGGAAGAGAATCGATCCAGAAGGAACAATTTGCGCATCTAGGGTGTTCCAGAGGATAGTGAGTTTGCAGACAATGGAAAAGTGGCTGTGGTGGTGGTTAAAGAGGCCCTGAGGTGTGGAGGTGAGGCAGATGTGCCTGATACTATTATACTGGACAGGCGCACAGAGCACATGGACCACAGAGAAGAAATGCCCCCAGGGACATTGCTTTTCAAGACTACCAGTTGAAGGAGCAAGTGACGGTTAAAATGAAGGGGCTGAAAAACGTTAATTGGCAGGGTTACCAAGTGGCCATCTTTGCTGACTTGGCCAGCGGTACTCTGCAGCACAGGAAAAACATGGCGCATATCACCAAAGCATGTCAGTTTGCCAAGTTAAAATATTGCTGGCTGTATCCTTTGGACTGGCTTTCACCAAAGAAGAGCAAATGTAGAGAGAGTATGGTGGGAGATGCTGAGAAAGCATTGCAAGATGATGATATCCCAGTAGAGAAGTTGGCTTCTACGGAGCAGAAGCAACAAGACCACCCAAGAGAGGACTGTGGTATCGGGTGAGTGGATCAAGAAACAAAAGAAAGATTTCACCCAGAAATTATGAGAGCTGGGAAGGCATACAGACTTATTGGTGTGAGCTGAATGGTGAATATTTGGTGGAGGGAGGAGTGCATGAAAGATGTGAGGAGAGGGTAGGAGGGAGTTGGGGCAGGAGAGAAATGGCTGGAGGGAGGATGGGGAAGGACAGGGGATTGGGAGTTGGGGTTAGTACGCAGGGAGGCGGAGATGCGTGGTGAGACAGGGGGAGGGGGGAATAAGAGGGCTTGGACCAGGTAAGCACTACTGCTGAGAAACCTCTGGGGGGGATTGGGGATGGGCAGGGGGAAGGCCTCGTGGCTAGCAGTAGTTATACTCAGTGTGAAAGGGTTGGGTTCTTGGTCGAAGAGGAAATTACTGGAGAAAGAGGGAGAGTGACTACAGACTGATATCTTCCGTCTACAAGAGACACATTTGAGTGGGACAGGAAAAAAAATGCTCCGGGATAGGAAAAAATGTTCCTCTCCAGGAATTACTCCCGAGTGTTTGTTTTTAGGTCTCACAGAGAGGAGCCTCCAAGAGGAGAGGGGTGGCCATACTGATCAGTGAAAGCGTGCAGGGGGAGGTAAGTCAAGAAATTCAGGAATGGAAGGCTGGTATGTGGGTGTGTGTGTGTGTGTGTGTGGGGGGGGGGGGGGGAAGTATGTGCCAGTGGTGCTGACTTTAGATACGGGGGGGGGGGGGGGGGGGGGTTGCATTTTTGGCACTTGAATGATTCATTGCTAGAGGAACCCCAGATAGTGGGGGGCAATTCAGAGGATGATTGAGGAATATCTGCTGTTTAACAAGATGGGTGGGGGTAGATTTAGGGACAGTGTAGGATGGATTAAAGGCAGTAGTGAGGGGGCATTTGATAGGTATAGCCTCAAGGGTCAAATGGGCTAGGGAGGGAGGCAGAATGGATGCTCTGTGAAAAGTTGTGGATTTTGGAAAGGAGACACCAGAGTGATCAGGATCCTAAGGGTACTGGGTGAAATGGTACCGCTATGGAATGAGTTGAGCAAATTTCGAGCTAGCAAAATTGAGCATGAATTAAATGTGCTTAAATAGTCGCATTTTCAGGGGGGGGGGGGGCTATAGGGCAGGTCGGCTGCTAGCCAGCCGCCTGAGGGTGCAAGTACAACAAAGTCAGATTAATAGCATTCGAGACTCGAAGGGTGCGGTAGTTACCAGTTTGGCTACAATTCGTAAAGTCTTTCAAGAGTTTTATTCCCGGTTCTATCAATCTGACATCCCAGCAGGAGGGAGGAATATTTAAAGGACTGCGATTTAGGGACGTTAGAGGATGGGGAGCGGAGAGATTGGACAGGGAGATCAGTATGGAGGAGGACAGAAGCAACTGGCTTGCTGAAAATGGAAAGGCTCCCAGCTTACATGGTCTTATAGCTAAATTCTATCAGAAATTCAAGGCCCAGCTAATGCCCTTTTTGACAGAGGTGCTGCAAGAGGGGTGATTTTCAGGCTCTATGGAGGAGGTGAGCATTAGGTTCTCCAAAGCCGGGGAAGGACAGCTCAATCTGTGGATCTTATAGGCCCATTTCATTGATAAATTTGGACACTAAGATTCTAGCGAAAAATCTCCAGGAATAAGCAGGAAGTCAGTCCTCACATATGGGTGACGTCGGCGCCGATGGAGCCACCATGCATGCCTTGATCCCCTTCCCGCCCAAGGGTGCCATATTACTCGTCTCCCTTTTTCTGCGTATCCCTACAGATGTCAGCCTTCTTTCCCTGGAAAAAAAGTTGATTTTCTTATGCATTAAAGTGCCTTTCCTTCTCCGGTTAGCACTGGTCCCTTTCTTGCCTGTGAGCCCTGTCGCCTCTGCTTCGAGTCTCGGAACCATTTTTAGGTTCCTTCAGTGCGGTTTCGTGCCTTTTTCTAACCGCTGGCTGTGTCAAGGGTCTTCGACCTCGCAGGGGTCCTCCCCGCCCCCCCCGCCCAATGGTCAGTAGGTTCCAAAAGTGTGAACAGTGCGCAAAGAACATGTCCCTAACCAATGCACATGACTGCTACCTCCGGTGTCTAGGTGCCGACTATGACCCAGAGGTTTGCAACCTGTGCAAAAAGATGTCTGCTAAGGCCATCCAAAGTCGCTGGCATAAGCAAGACGACATCTTCCATAGGTCGGATTTAGCCCTGGTGTCACTGGTAACTTTGCGCTCTAAGGCACCGCACATGTCCTCAGTGTCACGTAAAGTCCCCACAGTGCCCAGTTGGGTCCATGGACACTCCGACAAGGGTTCCCTGGAGCGGGAGCGCAAGAAGAAAATATCCTTGAGGATCTCCTCCTGGGAATCGGACACACATGGCAAGTTCCGTGCAAGGTCCCACAGTCCCTGGAGGGTATTTGAGGAGTCAGAGTGGGAGTGGCCTATGAAGGTGCCCAGGACAGAGACCGAGGCCTCCGGCGATGGATCATGGACCTCCAAAATCTGTCCTGTCGAAGATGCGCCCTCCTCATCGATGACAGACCCGGTCACCCTGGTGTCTGCATTGAAGGCTGCTACTCCTGAATGGGAAGCCTGGATGATGGCATTGGAACGCAGTGTCACTGTCTGCCTTGCCTCGCAAGCGTCGATGCCCAGCCCTGCCAGTGCTCAGTGGTGCCTTCACTCACCATGGACGAAGTCATGGGCAAGCTCCAAGAAAGGGTCTCGGTGTCCCTTCAACTAGCAGCGTTGCTCGACTGGTGGCAGGGCGCACAGCACCTGCAGAAGGGCATGTCCTACCAGTCCCCAATCCCCCAGAGGGTCCTCACTACAAGTTGCGTCCCTACTGGGCTGGGGGGCCCACTGTGAGGAACTGCACATACAGGGCAACTGGTCCCTAGTGGAGAACAGCAGATCAATCTGCTGGAGTTCAAGGCCATTTTTCTGCCGATCAAGACCTTCCACCACTGCCTGCTGAACCAGTTTGTGCTAGTCCAAATGGATAACCAGGTCGCGATGTTCTACCTGAAAAGCAAGGAGGCACAAGGTCTCAGCGCCTCTGCCAGGAGGCAGTAGTCCTCTGCTCATACATGATCAGGGAATGCTCCTCATGGCAGTATACCAAGACAGTGCCCTAGCAGACAGTCTGAGCAGGGTCCTCCAGCTGCACGAATGGCTTCTAGACCCCAGGGTGGCACAGTGGCTATTCCAACTCTGGGGAACATCAAGTCTGGATCTCTTTGCCAGCCCAGCCAATGTTCAGCTGTCCCCAACCGCATCCGTCCCGGATTGCAGTGAACGCCATCCTCATCTCATGGTAGGTGGGCCTTCTGTATGCCTTCCCTCCCACACCACTAATCACCCAGACCCTCTTCAAGGTTCTGTGGGACAAGGCCTCTATGATCCTGGTGGCCCCCTGGCGGTCGAGGCAGCCCTGGTTTCCCCTGTTGCTCCACCTCTCAACGGGGCGATGACCCAGGAGGAGGGTTCTCTCCTTCACCCCAACCTTTGGGTTCCTGTCATTAATAGCATGGCTGCTGAGGGGGTCACCTTAGCACCCTTCAACCTCCCAAGGGAGATGGAGGAAATCTTCCTGACCTTTCATAAGGACTCCACGAGAGGGGCCTGTGCCTTCAAGTGGCACGCATTCTCTGTATGGTGTGTGGAGCAACGGGTAGACCTGTTTTCTTGCCAAGTTCACACAGTATTATAGTACTTGCTCCATCTTTCGCAGACCGGACTCAATTCCAGCTCCATCAGGGCGCACTCTCTGTGCACCATCACTCTATAGAGGGAAAACCTCTTTCTGTGCAGCCCGTTATTACTGAATTTATGTGGGGCCTGCTGTTCTGTCGGATCAGCAGAAGTATCTGCCATGCTTGGCTCTAACTCTCACTGTGCTGTCCTTCTTTTCAGGCTCTTCACTACCCCAAGATTATGGTGGTGGCGACTGCGGCGCAAAAGGATCTGTGTCCATTCCTATCTAGACAACTGACTCATCTGAGCCTTTTCCCCCCATCAGAAGGATCTCGGGTAACATCCCGAGTGATATCTTTTTTGGAAAGCCTTGGCTGGGTGACCAGTCAAGGAAAGAGCCAGCTTTTACCTCCCCATCTTTGGAGTTTCTGGGAGCACGTTTCAAAACTCAAGTGGGCAGAGTTTTCCTGCCAGAGGAAAAAGTCAGAAAACTGTTGAATTGCCTGGCAATGTTCTATATCCCATAAAAAAAAAAATCACTGTGTAAATCCCAAATGAAAATTAATATTGTTGTCGGGAAAAGTTGAGGGAGGATGATACTTCAATCCATCCCCTCCAGTCAACAAATGTCCTTTTATTCACCAATTGTGTCTAAGATATATAACGTAATTTGAAAGTTCATCCAGAAATAGATTGGTGGCATTCAAATAAGTACAATCATACACGCATGCCGTGCATGTTTCGGGGTACACCAACCCCTGTATCGAGTGCTCTGTGGTTTCTTGTAACTGCTAAAAACCGCCGGTATAACCCACCAATCAAATAAGGATTGGCTAACAGTGAACTGCCTGTTATCTTAGCACACTCCAATCACAAAGGGAGTTCCCACAAACAAGGAAAGCCCATATGTGAATGGTATTGCATCAGAATGAAACCATCCAATCACTCTCACGATTCGTACCAGTTGGGTTAACAGATTGTAATTTGAAAATCCATTGTTGTTCAAGCCGTCTCAATTGGGTTATGTGATCACCACCCCGAGGATCCTGTGGAATGTGATCGATAACAGACCAGACAAGTTGGTCAAAAGTATGATGATATTTCAAACAATGTTGAACGACAGGCGCTGAAAGTTCTTGCTGACGAAGTCTTGACGCATGTTCCCCTATCCGCACCCTGATTGCTTGTGTGGTGCTGCCCACATATATAGCCCCAGATTCTTGAGACTCTGCAGATAGTTGTCACGGTAGGTCCAGACAGTTGAATCTCTAAGGAAGAAGCCTGCAAATTCCGTTTGTGTTCTCCTCAAGCTGGTTGTACTTCAGAGGAGCTATCAACATCTGGCGGGTAGTTTGTTGTGGAAACAACTGTCTGGAGGAGATGCAATCCCCTAGGTATACAGCCGCTTCAGGAGCATTACATTTCTTTGGGAGATTTTGGGCGTTCTGATGAGCTGCCAGGTTAGCGCAATATTTCCTAGAAGACCTCTGCTAAGCCGGCCATTTAGAGTTTGGGAGTCCCCTGCGACAATGACTGCGGGGCACCAGTCTGTTTGTGGAGGCAGTTGGTTGTATTGGTGGGGCTTTTGGCAGTAAACATTTTCTTCCTGTAGCTAGTGTTTAACAGGTTCCTTTGTTAGTCTGTGCCGCAAGCCGGTGGCGGCACGACCTTTCCTTTTTGATGAGGAGCTTGAGACGGCTAAACTTGGTGAAAGCCAGCCTACTTTCTTGGTTGTAGCAGTTTTCCTTAATTGCCAACTTTGTCTTGTTGGCTGAGGTTGAGTGTGAAGACCCTTGTGGCGGGAGCAAAACAATGGTGTTTTCTGTCTCTTGCGATACTTCACCCTCGCTATTTGGTTTCAGGGCCAGCAATGTTTGAGGCGCAGTTGCGATCTCACTGAGTGCAGGCTGCAACACTGGCTTTTTTTTAAGATGCAGGCGGCAATGTTTGTTTTGTTTTCCTGGTGTGGTTCAGTTGTATATTGGTATGCTCTGGCTCATGGTGTGCTCCTTCATGAGGTTCCTGGGCATGTGTATTACTTCCCTTGAGCCTAGTGTGGGACAATTCCAGTGGAATTGGACGATGCAAGTATTGTGTCTTTGTATGTGATTGCAAGACTCCATTGGTGTATGTTTTAAAAGTCTCTTTGGTTGAGGAGATGGTGTGACCCTTCGGGTCTTTCTCACTTCCATTTTTGGTAAATCTCTTCTATTTTTTTGTTTCTATGTGTATAGGTGTTGGGGGAGGGAGGATAATTTTCTTTGTATCTCCTTGTATTTTTAAATTGTTGTAAACTGCCTTGAATGTCTGCGCATAGGGCAGTCAAACAATGTTTTAAAATAAATTACAATAAATAAAAATCTGTCTCTGTCCCAGCTGGGATTCTCTGATGCAGAGGGGGAACTTGGATCTCCATTTCAATGCAAGTTCAATGGTTGCAGGTTCAAGGTGGACACCCATGGACCCTTCATTTGTATGTTTCCAGCTTGAGGGGCTTTCTGGTTTGGATCTTCCCTTGGTGAGGAATGCAGCAGTCACACAGAGTAACTTGGCTTCCAAAGCATATTTTGTGGTTGGCTGAAGGAGTTTGGATGATTTTGGTAGGGCTCTGGCCTTTTTCTTACTGGGCTGTTTTCGGCAGGGGGCAGAATCTGACTCAAGGGCCTTCCTTATTCCCTTAAGGCACTGTCCTATGCCCTATTTTTCTTCTCATTTTTGGTGTGTTCGAATGCTTGGCCAAGGAAGAACTGTGTACTTTGGAGTGAAAGTGATACAGGCTGAGCTCGTTGGTTTCTCCCTCTTTTTGTTGGGTACTGCTTTGGTACATCCCACGCATCTGGACTGGACTGAAGGAATGATGAAGTTGAAGTTAGGCCTTGCCTACTTTTTTTTCTTGAGTCCCTCCAGTCCAGGACCCACCCTTCATACTCCTTTTTCCTGCCCAGTTTGGAAGAAATGAGTGTGACCTTCATACTTCTGGTGCATGGTCCAAAAATGTACCAAAAATGGAAACAGTCGTTTTGTACCAAAAATCGAAACAGACATTTAAAAAGAGCGCCATCGGGCACAGGAGACTCTTCCCACAGCTGCTGGCCCAGCCGTAGCTCTCCCAGGAGGGATTGAGCCGCCAGACCGGAGCGATCCGGCTCCTCCCCCCACGCCGACTTGCCCAGTCGGGGCCGACCAAGCAGCCGTTTAAAAAGAGCACCATCGGGCGCACCCGCACCTGGTGGGCATCGCAAGAGGGCCCTTTGGCGGGGTCCTCCAACGAAGCAACCATGAACCCCCATTGGCGATCCACAGACCAAAGAGATAACTACACCAAGTAATAACTAATGTTTGTGCCGACCATATCAGATTTGTTAGCAAATCCCTACTCGTCTTGATAGCGCATAAATGTAGCACTATAACGTACCGAGGTGAATTAAATGTAACGAGCTCTCACTGCCGCATGTAAATGCATCCAAGCTAAATATTTTATACTGCTAGTATCAGAGTAAGTTGCTAGAATCAGAGTAAGATGCCTGTTTTATAAATGTACCCACTATGCTCCCTGCAATTGTTCCTATGACAGAAAGGAGCGAGCTGTGATATCGTACCCACTGAACTGCTAAAAACTCAAGTGATTCACAAAAGCAGAGCATATCACCAATAGCACAAATGGCACCCTACCTACTAATACTCTCATGCGGCTACCTCCTCACACACCTCTTCTATAACACCCTTGCCCTCACCACCTCCCAAAACCAGATCCCAGTACTTCAAGGCCAGGGAAAAAGACACTCATGGAACTCCAGCCAAACACAACCTACACCCACACCTACTACACATACCCATTCAACACATCACAAAGGCCAAGGCAGAGAAGCACCAGAAGCCCCATAACCTAAGATGTGCCCTCATAAACGCACGCTCGGTCCATAGAAAATGGCCAGCCATCATGGACCTTCTCACCCACCATGGGTTAGATATGCTACTAGTCACCGAATCACGGCTCACAGACTCAGACGCAGTCCTACTCAATCAGTTCATCCCCACTGATTTCTCCATCCACACATGCCACAGAACTAGCCAAAGAGGCGGAGGCGCCTTCATCCTAGTAAAGACAGAGCTCCAATTCCAGCTGTAGTCCTCCAATAGCACAGCCAACATGGAAGCAATCACCATAGCCAATGAGCACTCCACCATCAACCTTATCTACAGGTCACCATCCTCCTTTCCGGATGACTTGTGGACAATAATCGACCTTGCCTACAACTCCAAGAACCTACACCTACCGAACTGGGTAATGGGTGATCTTAACCTGCCAGCTCTCCAACCCACCCAGGTCGAAGCCTTCCTCGAAGCTCTCAACGAGCTAGGATACGAGCAGGTAATTGACACCCCCACCCACACAAGGAAACATACTGGACCTGATCTTCATGCCAACACCTTCGATAAGCCCAACCTACAACCTCAAATTATCCATCATGCCAGTACCTTGGTCCGACCACAGCCTAATTAAATTTCAGATACCCATGAACCAAGATAACTCTCCATGCAGGGAAGATGAGATTCCCTTAGCACCTGCAACGCGATTCCGACTCTTTGATAAAGAAGAGATCATCAAAAATGTACTACCCAACCTCATCCTGACATCGCCCAGCCTCAACGAAACGATATCCGAATGGAACAAAAGCCTAAGCTCTGCAGCACACTTACCTGCCTCAAACACACCACCAAAAAGAAGAAAAGCGGCGCCATGGTATTCAGCCGAAATTTGATCTTCACTACTTCACCTTAGGAAGCTCGAGAGGCAATGGAGGCGCTCCCGATCCAAAGGTGACCTGGCAGCCTACACCTCCTCCCTGGACTTACACTGAGAAACAATCTCAAAGAAACGGAAAGAACACCACGCCAAACTCTTGCAATGTTCCCTAAATAAACCCCACGATCTGTTCAACATTGTGAGGTCCCTGACGAAGGAGCCTCCCCCCCCCCCCCCAGCCAAGCTTACTTGACCCCCAGGAATTTGCTGACTACATACAAGCCATGTCCAGCCAAATCAACGCCACCATAACCCAAGATCCAGAGCTCAAACAGCACCACCAAACAATGCTGACAGCGTTCACACCCCCATCCACGAAAAGAATAGAAGAGACCATCACATCTATAAACACCACCACAGCCCCCAACGACCACTGTCCAGCATTCTGGATAAAATCACTGCACACTGAATTAAGCCCATTCCTAACCAGGATCATGGACCTATCCTTCTCAACAGGTGTATTCCCGTCGACCCTAAAACAGACCTCCAGAGGGAGGTCACGTGATGCGTGAGTGAGCACAGACGCTTTCCGCTCACTCCGGGGCAGCCACGAGAAATAATCTGCTATAAATCCTGCTAATTGTCTCTCCACCTCTCCCCTATTCTTCGAGAGTGTTTCCGAAGCCGAACACTACCCACGGTGGGAATCGGCGTTCCCCTGCCATGCCGCTTGCGCCAAAGCGAGAGCGAGAGAAGCTGCCCAAAGCTGGGCCTTCGACGTCGGCACTGACGCAGCCCGCCTCTCCAGGGGGTGAGAGTATAGATTCAGCCCCAGCGGAGCTAGCCAAGGAAGTGGTTAAACTCCTGGACCCGAAGTTTGACATGCTAATGAAAAAGCTAGATGGCATGGAGGACTCGGCGGATTTCGGCAAACGAGTTGATGAATTGGAACATCGGTTGCTAGCCTTGAGAGCGAAGAGGGACGCCGCGAGAGAGAAGTGACCAAGCACACACAACTTTTACAGGAGATCCAGCAGAAACTGGATGATCTAGAAAACCGCTCGCGGCGAAACAATCTGCGGATTCTGGGGATAGGAGAAGAGAAAGCGGAGAGAGAGTTGCTCTCCTTCTTGGAAACTTGGCTGCCGGAGGCTTTGGGCCTAGAGGATCTGCGGGGCCTCCTTAGAATCGAGCGAGCACATCGGCTCGGTGCCCGCCGAGAGGATGGTGATCGACCCCGTGTGGTGATATTGCGGGTTCTCAATTTTCAGCACAAGACCCAAATCCTGCAGGCTTACAGGAAAATACCTGAACTGTTGCTGAACAACCACAAAATATTAATATTTCAAGATTACTCGGCGACGGTGGCAGCAAAACGGAGGGAGTTTGCACCAATTTGTACGGAATTATTTCGCCGGAAGGCCCGCTTCACCTTGGCCTTTCCGGCCACATTAAGGGTCACTCTCCAGGGGAAAGCACATACTTTTGAACAAGCTGGGCAGGCGAAACAGTTTCTGGCGAAATTACCAGCAGTGCATGCGGAGGACTGAGAGATGAGACGGCAACCACTACTGTTGGAGACTAAGTTTGCAAGGGAGGAAGAGTTACCCATCACGTCTGTGGGAACAGACCTACATTCCCAGGATCAGTGCCCAGGTTAAGGAGCCTGATCTACGGCTCTGGTGGCAGGGGAGACCAAGAGGAGCCATGGACATGCAGACCAGTTCATAGTTTGTGCTATTTATTGGATGTCTTTTGTCTTTCTTCTTTCTTAATTACGTAGCATCTTAGCAGGATATGTTGTGGGATCCTGTAATGATCTGCATCTGGGATACACTGTGAGGAAGGTGGGGAGCGGGGAGGACTATTGGGGCTGCCCTGTGGCATTGCTATGACCTAGACCTCAGTCGAGGGAACTGAGGGACATGGTTGGTGATGTTTTTAGGGGAAGCTGGGGAAGGGAATGGGGAGGGGGTTGGGGGATGGGGGAGGGAGGGTGGGGGGGAGAAGGGGGGTTGGGAGGGGATAGGGAATCCTTGGGAGGTCTGCCTGCACAATGGCCCCCCAGATAGGTTGCGGTTTTTTCGGTTGTGGAGAGTCCCAGATTACAGAGCTAAGTTGAGAGGGGGTGGGGTAGAGGCTGGGCTGCCCCATGCTCAAACCCAGATGTTTCACTTTAAGAGTTTGTGCACCGAGAGAGTATATTACCCCCCCCCCCCCTGATTTGCACGTTGTAACCTGGAATGTTGGAGGGATCACTACACCTGTGAAACGTACTAAAATCTTACAAGCTCTTAAACGACAAAAGGCCCAGGTGGCTCTGTTACAGGAGACGCACTTAACTGCTAAAGAACATTCCAAGCTACAACGAGACTGGGTGGGGGACAGTCTTGTCCGCCTCCTCAGACACGCGACGAAAAGGGGTTGCAATTTTGATCCATAAGAGTTTAACCTGTGAAGTATTAAAGGTGGAGGAGGATCCCAAGGGTAGATTTCTTTTCGCCCACATTAAACTTCAGGGCGAAGAGCTGTTCATTGGGAATGTTTACGCCCCAAATAACTATGAGCATGAGTTCTTTAAAAATATTCTCCACAAGGTTTTGGGCGCCCCGAAAATCCCGGTCATTCTGGCAGGAGACTATAACTGCCCTCATGATCCCCTCTTAGACCGCTCTCACCCCTATGTTCTTATCTATTAAAAAGGGACCCAGGATATCAATGCTTGACCCAGTACAAGCATTGTGGAACCTGTGTCTTTGGGGATATTGCTAGGTACGTATAACCTAGATTGGCCACTGTTGGAAACAGGATACTGGGCTTGATGGACCTCGGTCTGACCCAGTATGGCATGTCTTATGTTCTTATGTTCTACACGGGGATGGGTTGTGGTAATAGGGGAGTAAGCTACTTGTGTGAATTGGGAGAACTAGTTGATGCATGGAGAGTGCTTCATCAGGATAGCAGGGACTACACACATCTGTCGCGCGCCCACTAAACGTGGTCGAGAATTGATTATATTTTAGTGTCGCAGCAATGGTTCTGGAAAGTGCTCCGGGCGGAGATAGGACCTATTCTTGTGTCAGAACACGCCATGGTCAGCTTGGAGTGGCGGTGTGAGCGGGCAGGAGCTACCAAGTGGACTTTTCCCAGCCACCTTGGGAAAAGTCCGGATTTCCGAGATTATGTGGCTAAGCATTTGGCCGAATATGTTCGGTTCAATGAGGGGACGGCAAGCTCGATGGCCTCCTTCTGGGAGGTGAGGAAAGCCGTCTTCCGTGGGCACATTATTGCCTATGTAGGTGCGGAGCGGAAAAGAGTTAATGTGGAAGTGCTCCGACTGACCGAGGAGCTCCGCAAAGCAAAGGTCCTGGCGCTCCGACGTCCGGGTGGACTTGCGGGCTATATCGAGATTCAGAAACAGCTGAATGGTTTGTTGCAGGAGAGAGCCATCCACTCTCAGCAGTATTATTGACATCAGTTTTTCCGATATGGAGATAGGTCGGGGCAATTATTAGCTCGATTGGTGAGAGACCAGGATGGACCCCGCGGGGTGACGGTGATTCGAGATGAAGAGGGTAGGCGACATACGAGAGCGGAGGCAGTGGCACGGGTGTTTCGCTCCTTTTATGAAAAGTTGTATGCATCGGAGGAAGGGGATGCACTCTCAATGGATGACTTTTTGGAGCGCGTATCGCTTCCACGGCTCTCGACAGAGCAGACAGCAGTGTTGAATCACGAGATCACGGGAGAGGAGATTCAGAAAGTGATCCAAGCCGGAAAATCGCACAAGGCTCCCGGTCCGGACGGGTTCACTTATGAGGCTTATAAAATGTTAGAAATCTCGGTGGTCCCCACGCTGGCGGCGCTATATGATGAGGTAGCAAAACTAGGTACCTTCCCAAGAGATATGCGAACGGCCAGAATTACCTTAATTCCAAAACAGGGAAAGGACCCTGAAGACCCCGCCTCATATAGACCTATCTCACTGATTAACGTAGATCAGAAGCTCTTTGCATCGGTGTTAGCAGCCCGACTTCAGTTGTTCCTGCCTGAGCTAGTGGGTCCTCACCAGGCTGGATTTGTTAAAGGTAGAGAAGCCTCGGTTAATATCAGCAGGGTGTTGCTGGGTATGGAACAAACCTTGCTGTCTCGGGACCCACTGATTCTCGTCAGTCTAGACTCTGAGAAGGCCTTTGACAGGGTGCCCTGGCGCTATATGTTTGCGGCCCTCCGGCGGTTTGGGTTTCAAGGTGCTTTTCTGCAGTGGTTGCAGGCGTTATATGCGGCTCCCCGGGCAGTAGTTGACGTAGGAGGAGTGTGCTCGCAGCCCTTTTCGCTACATCGGGGTACGAGACAGGGTTGTCCGCTCTCTCCTCTATTATATGTGTTACAATTGGAACCCCTTCTGCTTTCTTTGATAGCGTCTGCGCAGATATTGGGCATTGAATGGAGGGGAGGGAACATTAAGGTCAGCGCGTTTGTGGACGATCTCTTGTTGTGTCTGACGAAGCCGATGGGGTCACTGCCGGAAGCCCTCTGCGCGATTGAGCAGTTTGGCGGGTTTTCGGGGCTACGCATCAACCGGACGAAATCGATGGTTTTAGATGTGGATAATCAGTCTCGACGTAAGTGGCGGGGAACATTTCCGCTTAGTTGGGCGGAGGGGCACATTCGATATTTGGGCGTTCAAATCCCTGCACGCTTGCAAACCCTCTATGAAGTAAATGTTCGGCCCCTCCTTACTTCTACGATAGCGAAACTGCAGAGGTGGAGAGACCTCCCCCTGTCTCTGATGGGGCGGGTTGCACTTGTGCGGATGATAGAGTGGCCCCGCTGGTTGTATCTACTGCGGAATCTACTGCTTTGGCTAACTAGACGAGATCTGCGGGAGCTTCACGGGCAGATAGGTCGCTTTTTGTGGAGGTCTCGGAGAGCGCATATCGCGTTAGAGACGCTCATGCGGCCGGTTGATGAAGGGGGCCTAGGCCTGACCCCTTTGCGGTCCTATAATCTTTGCTATGTAGCGCGGCATGTAAGTGATCTGGTGGTGGGGAACGATGAGAGGATACCAATTACCCTGATTAATCAATTCTCCGAGAGGTGGCACAGGACCTACTTGCTCCATCGCCTGGTAACATGCCTGCCTGGTGCGAAGGTAGCGGACCTCACGCGCCACCTAGATAAGGTCTTAGATAGTGCTGGGGAGGAGTCTGCTGTCTTGGTACATGTCGGTACCAATGACATAGGAAAATGTGGTAGGGAGGTTCTGGAGGCAAAATTTAGGCTTTTAGGTAGGAAGTTGAAATCCAGAACTTCCAGGGTAGCATTCTCCGAAATGCTTCCTGTTCCGCGCGCAGGACCCAAAAGGCAGGCAGAGCTCCGGAGTCTCAATGCGTGGATGAGACAATGCTGGAGAGATGAGGGTTTTGCATTTGTTAGGAACTGGGGAACATTCTGGGGAAAGGAGGGGCTCTTCCGAAGGGATGGGCTTCACCTTAACCGGGATGGAACCAGGCTGCTGGCATTAACCTTTAAAAAGGAGATAGAGCAGCTTTTAAACTAGATATTAGGGGAAAGCCGACAGTCGCCCAAGAGCAGATGATTCGGAAGAATGTATCCTTGAAGGATACTACCAAAAGCAGAGAGGTTCCACAAAAGAGTAAAGTAGCCCAAATGCCCTCAAGTATGGAGCAGACAGAGCTTAAAGATCCCAATTTACCCATGTCTAACAATAGCCAAATTAACATGAACAAAATACATTCTCTAAAATGCTTGTATGCAAATGCTAGAAGTCTAAACAATAAGATGGGAGAGTTAGAATATATAGCACTAAATGAAATGTTGGATATGATTGGAATATCAGAGACATGGTGGAAGGAGGACAACCAGTGGGACACTGATACCTGGGTACAAACTATATCGTAATGATAGAGCTGATCAAATTGGTGGAGGGGTTGCGCTCTGTTAGAGAGGGCATTGACTCAGAAAGGATTAAAGTTTTGCAGGAAACAAAATCTGCTGTAGAATCTGTATGGATTGAAATTCCATATAAAAGGGGGAAGGCAATGGCAGTGGGGGGTGTACTATCGAGCGCCTGGCCAGAATGACCAAATGGATGATGAAATGCTCAAAGAAATCAAGGAAGCTAACAAACGTTACAGTGCAGTAATAATAATGGGTGATTTCAATTACCCTGGTATCGACTGGGTCAATGTTACGTCAGGACATGCTAGGGAGATAAAGTTCCTGGATGAAATAAATGACTGCTTCTTGGAGCAGCTGGTTCATGAACCGACCAGAGGGGAAGCCATATTAGACCTAGTCCTTAGTGGAACACCAGATCTAGTGCAAGAGATAAGGGTGTTGGGGCCACTTGGCAATAGTGATCATAGCATGATCGCCTTTGATTTAATTAGTGGAGGAGGGATAGAAAGGAAATCCACAGTACTACCTTTTAACTTTCGAAAGGGAGACTATGATAAAACAAGGAAAACAGTTAAGAAAAAACTAAAAGGAGCAGTTGCAAAGGTTAAAGACGTAAATCAAGCTTGGGTGTTGTTGAAAAATACTATCTTGGAAGCCCAGACCAGCTGTATTCCACGCTTTAAGAAAAGTGGAAGGAAGTCCAAAAAACTGCCAGCATGGTTTAAAGGTGAGGTCAGAGAGGCTGCTGTTGCCAAAAAAGCAACTTTCAGGAAATGGAAAAAAGAGCCAAACGACGAAACCTGGAAACGGCACAAGCACTGGCAAGTCAAATGCAAGGCATTGATAAAGCAGGCAAAGAGAGAATTTGAGAAGAAGCTTGCTGCGGAAGCAAAAACGCGAAATAAAGACCTTTTCAAGTACATTCGTAGCAAAAAACCTGTGAGAGAGTCAGTTGGTCCATTAGATGATAAAGGGGTTAAAGGAGCACTAAGAGGCGACAAGGCGATAGCGGAGAGACTGAATGAATTCTTTGCTTCGGTCTTTACTGAGGAAGAAGTAGGGATGTTACCCATGATGGAAGTGGTATTTAAAGGTGTGGAAGAATTGAAGGAAATATCGATACATCGGGAAGATGTCTTACAACTATTAGATAAACTGAAGAGTAGCAAATCACCTGGGCCGGATGGTATACATCCAAGGGTGTTGAAAGAACTGAAATATGAGCTTGCAGACCTGCTATCAGTAATCTGTGAACTATCATTAAAATCATCTCTAATACCTGAAGATTGGAGGATCGCCAATGTAACACAGAATTTTTAAAAAGGGTTCCAGGGGTGATCCGGGACACTACAGACCGGTGAGCCTGACGTCAGTACCGGGAAAAATGGTAGAAACCATCATAAAGAATAAAATTACTCAGCATGTAGATAGTCACAACCTAATGGGAGACAGCCAACATGGCTTTAGACAAGGAAGATCTTGTCTTACTAATCTGTTATGTTTTTTTGAAGGAGTGAATAAACAGGTGGACAAAGGTGAGTCGGTTGATATTGTGTATCTGGACTTTCAGAAAGCCTTTGACAAGGTCCCTCATCAGAGACTTTTGGCAAAACTAAAGAGTCATGGGATAGGAGGCAGTATACTATTGTGGATCAGGAACTGGTTAAAAGATAGAAAGCAGAGGGTAGGGCTAAATGGCCAATTTTCCCAATGGAGAAAGGTGAATAGTGGTGTACCCCAGGGATCTGTGCTGGGTCCGCTGCTTTTTGACATATTCATAAATGACCTGGAAAGTGGAATAACGAGTGAGGTTATCAAATTTGCAGATGACACAAAACTATTTAAAGTTGTTAAAACCCAAGAGGATTGTGAAAAATTGCAAGAGGATCTTGATAAATTGGAAGACTGGGCATCAAAATGGCAGATGAAATTTAATGTGGACAAGTGCAAGGTTATGCACCAAGGGAAGAACAACCCAAACTATGGTTACATGATGCAAGGTTCCACATTAGGAACCACCACCCAGGAAAAAGATTTAGGCGTCATTGTGGATACCATGTTAAAACCCTCGGCCCAGTGTGCAGCGGCAGCCAAGAGAGCAAATAGAATGCTAGGTATGATAAGGAAAGGAATGGAAAATAAAACAAAAGATGATATAATGCCTCTATACCGTTCCATGGTGAGACCGCACCTTGAATATTGTGTGCAATTCTGGTCGCCATATCTTAAAAAGGATATAGCGATTTTAGAAAAGGTTCAGAGAAGAGCCACCAAAATGGTAAAGGAGATGGAAGGATACTCCTATGAAGAAAGGCTAAAAAGGTTAGGGCTCTTTAACCTGGAAAAGAGACGGCTGAGGGGAGATATGATAGAAGTCTATAAATTAATGAACGGAATGGAACGAGTAAACGTAGATCGATTGTTTACGTTATCAGAATATAGAAAGACTAGGGGACATGCAATGAAGCTACAGGGTAAACTATTTAAGACCAATAAAAGAAAATATTTTTTCACTCAACGTGTAATCAAACTCTGGAATTTGTTACCGGAGGATGTAGTAAAGGCTGTTAGTGTAGCTGGGTTTAAAAAAGGTTTGGACAAGTTCCTGGAGGAAAGGTCCATAAACCATTATTAAGAAGTGACCGAAGATATCAATGCTTGACCCAGTACAAGCATTGTGGAACTTGTGTCTCTTGGGGAAACTGCTAGGTACATATGACCTAGTTTGGCCACTGTTGGAAACAGAATACTGGGCTTGATGGACCTTGGTCTGACCCAGTATGGCATATCTTATGTTATCATTGTGGGGGAGCAATGCTTCCGCCGGTGTGGCGGGCGTCCTCTTATCTGCGTACGCTGCGAGGGGTGTGGAAGCTCTTATGTCGGTCCCGTGGCTGGCCTTGGCGGGCCACGGACTGCTTGCCCCTGATGGGCAATAGAAATTTCCTGCCGGTGAGCGCCAGCGGGATAGGTCAAATTTGGTCGCGGGCGGGTATTGAGTACATTGGGCAGCTGCGAATGGAGACTACGGATCAGCTTCATTCTTTTCACTTACTGTCGAGAAGGTATAATCTGCAGAAAGCGACATTTTATTATTACTTACAGGTGTGGCATTATGTGGGCAGTATCCCTGGTGGGAATGAGTTGCTCTCACATGACCATAGTCTTTGGTTATTACTGGAGCACTGTCAAGAGCGTCCTACTGCCAGTAAGTTGAGGGAGCTTTTGGTTCCTCCTGGAATCCTGGAGGGTTTAGTCTCTCTGGTAGAGCGATGGAAACAGGATGGAGTGGCGGACCTCACAGTAGAGTTGGTGGGGATAGCATTTCGTAAAATTCGGGAGCTCTCAGAGGCTGTTCGTTACCGAGAGCTGCAATTCAAGCTATTGTGGTGAGCATATATTTCTGAGACTGGAGTGCGAAAGATGGGGCTTTTGGCGTCGGATGTGTGTAGTCTCTGTAAAAGGAACGTGGGTACCCTGTCGCACCGCTTTTGGTTCTGTCCCCTAATTCAAAGTTTTTGGGTGGCGGTGAGGAACAAATTGATACTTTGGGTGGGAGGGGCGGTAGACCTACACCTTATGTGGTGTTTATTTCATGTGGGATGTATAGGGGTCCAGGGGACAGCCGCCCAGAGGCGGTTGTGTGAGAAGAGTTTTCTAGTAGCTAAACAGTGTATTTTACGCCATTGGTTATCGGAGGGTGGCCCGGGGCTTGTGGAAGGGGAACGACAGGTAGGTGAACTCATGCACATGGAAGGTAGAACGGCCCGACTTCTTGGGGGGTAAAGCTTGGACATGCTTCCAAACTATTTGGGCGCCCCTATTGCAGACCCTGTGTTCAGCCCCAGAGGGGGAAAGGTAATAGGATTAAGATTCGGATTAGTGTCCCTGGAGGCGAGCTCTATTGTGCGGAGGGATGGTATTAGGCGGCTGAGATTGGGAGAGAATCACAGAGGGTATTGGAGGTCATTTCTGGACAAGGAGAGGGTGGGTGGTTTAGGGGAGGGGGGGGTGGTAGGGTTGCGGAGGGGGGTGGAGGGGCATAGACTCTAGCTACCCGGCTTTGTTTACGGTTGGGCAAGGTGGCACTTATATTGTATTTAAGATATGACCTGAGGGGCTCCAGCGGTGACTACACTCAGCAATGGTATTTAGCACATCTTTGGTATCTTTGTTAAGTACTCTGTTATTTACTCTGTTTTTGAAGCTATGCTGGTTGTGTTTATATTTCTCAGTTGCAACGGGAATTCTGATTTTGTGCTGTTAATGGGCACTTTGACGGCCTGACTGAATGTATGCTCTATGTGAAAATAATAAAAATGACTTTACATAAAACAGACCTCCATCCGACCCCCTCCTTAAAAACAACAAGCTCGACCCTAAAAAAAAAAAAAGCAGAATCCTACCGTCCAATCTCCAGCATTCCCCTACTAGCCAAGATAATAGAGAAGGACGTACAACAACAAATCCAACACCACATTGATACCACCGCACCACTTGACTCATGTCAACACGGATTTAGAGAATCCCATGGCGTGGAGACCCTCCTTACCACTCTGCTCAATACCCTAATTACAAGGATTGATAACAGCAGTAAAGGATACGCATTAATCTTCATGGACATTGCTGCCACATTTGACTCTGTTAACCATGAGATGCTTCTGCTACGACTCCCAAGAGAAGGGTATCCACGGCTCAGCTTTCATTTGGTGCAAGTCATACCTGACAGATGGCAGCAGGTAAGAACCAACTCAGGGACCTCCAAGCCGTTTAAACAAACGCAAGGAGTCCCCCAAGGATCATCACTCTCAGCCCTCCTATTTAACATATACATGCAACCCACCTGCACAATCATCCGTTCCTTCAAGGTCTCCTGCCTAGTATATGCTGACGATGTGCTACTCTTCTCTTCATTCTCAATCAACCAACCTGATTTCTCGTCCCTGACAAAGTGCTTCGAGGCTGTCACAGATTGACTCCATACACAGAGCCTCAGAATTAATTTCAAGAAAGCTGATGTCCTCTTTATCACGAGGAATCACTCCTTCACCCCACCAACATCAATAAAAGTAAGAGACACGGAGCACCTAAGCAAGCCCACCATCCGCTACCTGGGAATCACCCTCGACCAGCATCTCGATTTGAAAGCACACATAAGCAATACAGTCAGAGCAATCTATCATAAGATACGAACCATCCGCCACCTGTGACCTTTATTAGAATCGGACAATTTCCGGACAATTTTCCAAGCCTTGGTAACCCCGCATTTCGACTATGGCAACACTATTTTACAAGGACTCCCCAAGCACACCCTGAACCCCCCTGCAGCTGTCGATGAACACAGCAGCCAGAGTTCTGCATGGAGCCTACAGAAGGGACCACATAACCCCGGTCCTGAAACACCTCCACCGGTTGCCCATCCACTGCAGACTCACTTTTAAAGTGTTACTAATGACATTCAAGGCCATCAACAACCTATCCCTCATCTCCCTAACAGACCTTATCCACCCCATACCTGCCAATAGGGCCAGAAGATCGTGTGCTTTAAGCAAACTCGTAATCCCTGGAGCAATAACAAAATGCTCCCAGACAGCAAGGAATAGAGCATTTGTATATTACGCACCGACGCTCTGGAATGCTCTCCCAACCTCCATCTGGGCAATAACTGAGCTCGCCCAATTTCGAAAGGTTCTGAAGCACCACTTATTCCTCCTTCACTACTCCCTGCCCGGTGAAACAACACAGCCAAGCTTACCCCCCAACCACCAAATGACACCATCACTACACCCAGGGCACGACAACATACCCATGGTATAAATACGACTGCCCAAAGAGTGCCTGTGACAGACATGTTGACGCGCAGCTCAGTTGTACATAGTGTAAATTAGTTGCCCCGTTGAATCCAAGTTGTAAAAACCTGTTCTCTGGAATGTACACTGCATGCCTGCTGCTTTGTACAATTTGTTTGTGTCATGTAAACCGCGCTGATTTTAAGAGCGCGGTATAGAAATAATATAAATAAATAAATCTTGGAGTGTGCATGCATGCCCTTCACACATCTGGTTTATTGCTGTCTCTTGAGGAAACAAGTATGTTAATGCTAGGGTGCCAGGCCACAATTTCAGGTCTATGAGCCATTCGTTTGGCATGTCTGGCAGATTCACAAGACAGTGTGCCTGTATTGAGTGGTAGCTAGACCTGAAATATAGAAAGCTGTGGTATATATCCACTGTTCCAGGCTTGTTTCAGATTGGGTGTGGTGATTTGTTAACTAGATTGAAAGTATACCTAATAATCGTTTATTCTGGAGTCTGCTTTGTAGCAAATACTGGCTAGAAGAGGGTTGCACCAGGACCCTTATACTGTGACGACATCAAACCAATGGTTCTCGATCTCCATCTATTGGTAGGAGTGGATAAACCAAGTGTCTGGGCTGAATTAGAGGGACTCAAAGAAAGAAAAATAGCAGATAAGGCCTAATTTCACTTTACAGCCCATGTAGCCGGCTGTTTTAGGATGAATCTGCACGAAGAGGGTGAAGTTCAAAGATATATATCATGTAAGCACTGGAGCCCTTATAAGCTATATAGCATGTTGCACACCATGTCGTGAAGAGAAGAAAATAGAGAATGGTGGGGTGACTGGTCCCAGTTATGTAGACAAAGCAAACGAGAGCTAAGAGCTAATCAGCAGTGCTTGGAAAAACAGTCACAGGCAAAGAGAATTGCAATCTGGTCCTGAAGGCCAGACCTGTGTGCCTAGATCATCAAAAACGGATGCAGAAGGCCCCAGTATTTTGGGGAGGGGTGTTAGGGAGAGTTGTCTGGCCAAAAGGAGGCAGCAGTGTGATCATACATATGAAGTGAAATCATTTCAGCAGCTTTTAAGGAAGAGTTTGACTTGCAGAGGCGATGGCAAGTTGGTTTGAATTATAAATGGCAGCTTTGTAGGAGTTTCATTAAGGAAACCGTATCAATGTAAACTGTGTGTAGTGTTTCAGTCTAGGTTGGAATGTTCCTGTAGATAGCAGGCTGGAGAGCTCTTGAAGATCAATAACGAGCGCAGGAGTTGCAAGATAAATTGGAGTGAATCCCTCAGCTAAGCTAGTGTGACCCCCTCCCCCCACACTAAATAACAAAATGGCTAAGGGGAATGATGAGAACAACCCAGACAGGTGCTTCATCTGGGTACTCAGAAGCTGCACAGTTTTCTTCAGCTCATGGCTCACTGGCACGTTTGGTTGAGCTGAGACCTGTAAGAAGAATAGTCAATGGGAATAGCTCATCATGATGGACCTTTCAGCCTTAACTGTTTCAGATAATGAAATATGGTTGTGACATGCATTGGGGGGAGTATACAGATTATCCCAGCCATGGACCCTCCCCCCCCCCCCCCCTTAATCCTGCCAGTATTAGGGAGGGTCCCAAGGTGAAATTCCTCCATTATTGATGGGATGGGGGAAGGTTGTAATTCTCCTTGTCTAACGTGGGGCTCCTTGGTAAGCAATGCTGAAGGGTACACAGGCCAACATTCCTCCATAGAGGAGGGTGTTTGCATTCTTGGCAGTCATGGGGTGTCCCATCAGAAGAGTAACTCAGGAATAGGAAGACCATCTGCATGGATAGGGTAAAAGCAATTGAAGGTGAGCAAGGATTTCTTCTCTGTTCGTATGCGCAATGGTATCTGGCCAAATACAGCATGAGCATAATGCAGTTCCCTGAGCCACCACGGCTGATGTGGAGGAATCCTTTGCTGCCATTTACAGTACCTGTGTGCAGAAAGCAAGAGGGGCCCTGTTGACTTTGGTGCCCTCTTCAATCACTGGCTGCAGAAAGTGAGAAGCCCTCTATTGGTTTTCTCAGGTACAAGGGGAGTGGGCTTTCTCACCCCAGTTAATGGCAGATAGAGGAACCTGGGGTTAGATGTAGGGTGAAAAATGAATCCATTGAGAGAGAGGGGTTGTGTATTTAGATAATGCTTGCTTTGAACATTGTCCAAAGCACAATTGGATTGGAACAATGGTCTTATTGATGAATCCAGAGGGTCAGAATTTAGATTGGAGGAGTTGCTCAAACTATTTAGGCAGGAGATCTATCCTCTAGGAGCCAGCTCCTTGACATTCTTTGTAGGAGGGGTTGGATCCTTGACAGAGAAAAACACTGCAATGGAAAAGTAGTATTGCTAAAAGGATTGAGTGTATGGTAACAGACCATTCTAATACAGCACATCCATCTATCTGTTGCAACCAGTGATCAGCTTCATGGCAGAGTTGGGGATGACCTCATAGGGTGTTGGAGTGTGAGAACACCAGGAAATGTGTAACTGGTTATAGAGGGTGCTCGAGAAGCGCATGACTGCTCAGGAGGGTTCTAAGCACATAGTGAAAACTGGGATATATAATGCTTGAGAGTCTTGCGTGGACAAAGAGCAAGCTCGTAGTGGAGATGGGCAGTCAGGAGAATGGCAAAAGTTTTGTATACAAGAAATTGAACAGCAGAAACTGACAGTACAAGAGACCTCTGGCTGGATCAAGAAGGAACCGCCAGCAGGGTGACACAAGAGCGAGCAGAGCTGGATGTCTGGAAGTCATAAGCAGCATAGTCCTGCTGTACAGGTTGTAGTTTGGACCTGGAAGGGTGGCTGGTAATTTGTCAAATGCTAAACGCACACATTTATGAAGAGAGAGGTAACAACAATTGGTAGTCCCAGGCAACGAAGCTCCTGGAATCCTAGTAGTCATTCCACACGGACCATTTAGCACCTGATTTAAACTGTGAACCTGTGAAGGCCAGAAAGCAATAAGGCAAATTATATCAAGGTAACATCATGATAAAAAGATGGCAGATAGACAGGATGGCCCATCTAGTTTGACAAGAATTGTGCCTGCCATTCTGTGCAGATTCCTTATCGTCCCTCCAGTCCAGTCCCGCACGTTCAGAATAGTGCTCCTCTTCCAGCAGCTTGGAGACTGAGTGTGTCATCTTTTTCATGACCCTGGTATACATTTACTGCTGGCACCTCCCACCAGCTCCAGTATGCTCAGTCTTCAAGCAGCTGGAGGGAGCAGTAAGCCAGAGAGCTGGGCTTACTGGGGAGACAACTAAGGAAGAGAGTAGGGTTTTCCCTTTTCTTTCTCTCGGTTTACTTTTATTTTGCATTTAGTTTTCTCTACCTATTTCATTGGCCTTCAAATTCCTTTAGCCGGCAAGCCTTCTCTGCAGGCAGAAGAGCTTTGTCTGGCATTGGAGAGAAACCCTTCCCCCCCCCCTCCCCTATTGCCTTCAGGCCTGGGAGGAGGAGGAGGCTTCGGGGGTTAAAAGAGCGCCGGATAGAGGCCTGGTTGTGCCTGGGTGGCTCCCGAATCCATTATCGGGTGAGGAGCCGCATGCTGGGAGCACAGGTGCCTGGAAGTAGGGGCAGCACAGAACGCTCCGTCCTGCCTCGCCGCCCAAGCCCTGCAACGCGGCTGAGCACGGGAGTGGGACAGCAGCACGACTGCAGCTAACTTCTGATAAGAGAAGCAGAGTCCTCCGGGGCAGCAGGAAAGCTTGCTGGGGTGCTCTGTCACACGGCTGCAGACCGCATGGTGGGGGAGGAAGGACACGCGGCTGCCGACTACATGGTGGGAGTGGCCTGGCAGCGTGGGGAAACACGGGTAGCAGTTTCATGCAACACAGGCCTTCCTCTTTCTTTCTCGCTTTTCAAAGCTTTTCCTCTGTTTCCCCATTTAGCAGGCACTTGAATTTGTTTTCCCCAGAAGTGTCTGGTGGGCCGTGGGGGCAAAAAAAAATAGAGAGAAAGAAGGTTTTATTTTTGCCTTTTAATTTGATCTTTAATTTGATTTCAGACCAGGAGGAGCAGGCATGGATTGTTCGTGTTCTGCAGGGAGGAGTTGCTAGCGCTGATCGGCAAGTCCTTAAATGCCCTTAACATCCCCACAGGCCTCCAGACAGAGGAGACGACACTGGAGGATCTGCTGCTCCAAGCGTTATGGAAGACGCAGAAAGTTTTCCCAGTCCATCGGGTGGTCAAGCAGATGATCCAGGATGAGTGGAACCTACCAGATGCTGGCCTACGGGGGGGTGCAAACCATGTCATGCTGGTACTCGTTGCTGGAGCAGGAGGAGAATTGCTGTGGTCCCCGAAGGTGGATGCAGAGGTGTCGGCGGTGACTAAGAAGACAATGATCCCAGTGGAAAGCAGCACGGCGCTCAAGGACGCCCAGAATAGGAAGTTGGATACCTTGTTAAAGCAGGCCTTTGATATCAACACCCTTGCACTTCAGGTATCGGTGTGCAGGGCCTGGGTGGCCAGAACTTGTCTCCGTTGGTCACAACAGATTCAGCAGCCAGGCGACGACCTGTTTGGGAACACGGCAGGAGAGGCGGCAAAAATAGAATAAGGGGCAGCCTACCTCATGGACACCCACTACGAGCTTAGCAGGGGCCTTTCAAAGAGCATGGCCTCTGTAGTGGCGGTTCACTGCTACCTCTGGCTCTGGAATTGGACGGCTGATGGTTCCTCCAAAGCCCGTTTCAGTAAGCTCCCCTTCAAGGTGAAGCTGCTGTTTGGGGAAAGAGTTGGACAAGTTAGTAAAGGACTTGAGTAACTCAAAGGGCAGACGACTCCTGGAGGTTAAACAGAAGCAGGCCACAATCCTCCTCCTGCGCAGACCCAGTTGCGGGAATTCCAGGGATTTCGGACAACTTGTTTTTGTGCCCTATCAGAGGGGACTCTCTCCCTCGAAGGGTCAGGGCTTTCGAGTGTTTTGAGGAGCTGGTAGGGAATTTAGTGCTTCCTCCTCCTCGGGACCTAGGAAAACACAATGAAGTGAGGGGGGCCCAAGCAGGGGTGCAGCCAGTGGGAGGTTGGCTGCGGGAGTTTTACCCTGCCTGGGTACGGTTCACATCTGATCAGTGGGTCCTGGAGGTCATCCGGGACGGGTATGCCCTCGAGTTGTTGTATCCAATTCTCCTGTCCTTCGTTCAGTCTCCCTGTAGGGCCCAAGCCAAGACCACGGCAGTAAAGGACACCATGATGCGGCGACTCTTAGGCGCGTTTGTCCCGGTGCCCGAAGGCCAGTGCTGCTGCGTTCGATACTCCATTTATTTTGTGGTGCCAAAAAAGGAGGGATCCTTTCGGCCAAGCCTTGATCTCAAGCAGGTCAATCATTTCATATGGAAATGCTGAGGTCCATGTTAGTGACTGTCCACAGGGGGGAGTACTTAATGTCATTCGATCTTACGGAAGCGTACCGGCACATTCCCATCCACTCGGCCCTCGGCCCATCAGCAGTTCCTCCGGTTCGCCGTACCAATGAGCCACTTCCAGTTTCAAGTATTGCCTTTCGATCTGACAACAGGTGCCCCCCCCCCCAATACCTTCAACAAGATCATGTTCGTGGTGGCTGCAGCACTCCACAAGGAGGGAGTTCTTGTACACCCTTACCTCGACGACTAGTTGATTTGGGTAAAGTCTAGGGAGGAAAGCGAACGGGCAACAACCAGAGTGGTGGAACTCCTGCGGAGCCTCAGTTGGGTGATCAACCTGGTCAAGAGCAGCTCGGTTCTGGCCCAGGAGATTGAGTACCTCAGAGTGTGATTTGACACCCGCAGGGGAACATTTTTCTTGCCAGATCACCGCATGCAGGGACTTGAATGCTTGGTACGCCAGTTCTTAGTGATGGCGGAGCCTTCAGCCTGGCACTATCTCCAGGTGCTGGGGACCATGGCAGCAACACTCAAGCTGGTGTCATGGGCGAGGGTCCACATGAGACGGTTACAGCAAGCTGTACTCCATCACTGGTCCCACCGGCATCATCCATTGTCGAGGATACTTTCCTGCCCTCTGGTGACCAGAAGGGCCCTCAGATGGTGACTCCGTCCAGGTAATCTGGTGGAGGGTATGCCCCTGGAGTGTCTGCAGTGGATCCCACTGACGACGGATGCCAGCCTGTCCAGCCAGGGGGGCCCACTGCGAGGGGCACATTGCCCAGGGATGCTGGAGCCCTCACAAAACCTTCTGGTCTATCAAGAAGCTGGAGATGCAGGTAGTGCTTCTGGCACTCCAGACCTTTGAGCGTTGGTTGCAGGGAAAGGCGTTCTGGGTTTTCTCGGAGAATGCGATCATGATGGCCTACATCAACCACCAGGGAGGCATGGGCAGCGCCTCCTTGGAGGAAGAGGTGGAAAGATTGATGGATTGGGCAGAAGCCCATCTTCAAGTGTTGACGGCGACACATATGGCAAGGGTCAAAAACGTCACGGCAGACTACCTAAGCAGGTTCCAGGTAGATCACGACAAGTGGGTGCTCTGCCTGTAGGTATTCGAGCAGGTGGCGAGCAGATGGGGCACTCCAGTCATGGACCTCATGGCAAGGTGGGGCTCAGCCAAGGTGAGTTGTTTCTTCAGCAGAAAGCAAGAAAGGCTGTCGGAAGGCTTGGTGGAAGCTCTGGTACAGAGGTGGCCCACGGAGGGTCTACTGTATGTTTCTCTCGTGGGCACTTATAAGCAGAGTTGTCCAGCAAATAGAGGCTCGCCACTGATTGGTCATCTTAATTGCTCCAGATTTGCCAAGACGCCTGTAGTATGCTGACCTGGTGCGGCTGCTAGTGGGATCGTCTGTGGAGGCTCCCAGTGCGAGACTATCTCTTCACCCAGGGGCCGGTTCAAATGCATCAGGTGGGTCAATTCTCGCTTACAGCATGGCTCTTGAAAAGGCAAGGTTGTTGAAGAGTGGGTACTCGAGACCGGTAATTTCAACCTTGCTGAAGGCTCCGAAGAAGTCTACCTGCCTCTCGTACGTCAGGGTATGGTGCATCTTTGAGGGGTGTTTCGCAGACCAGGAGAGCCGGCCTACCATTGCGACCATTCCAAACGTCTTAGCGTTCTTACAGGCGGACTTTGAGAAGGGCTTAGCCACCAGCTCTTTGAGGGTGCAACTGGCAGCGATTTCCTGTTATCGGGGAAGGGTTCAGGGGAAATCGTTGGGTGAGCATCCAGTCGTAGTGCGATTCCCGAAGGCGGTAGGACGCCTCCGGCCTCCTCAGAGGACGGTGGTCCCATCCCGGGACCTTAATTTGGTTCTAGTGGCTCTGACAGGGGAGCCCTATGAGCCATTGGGCCGATCTTCCCTTAAAGATTTGATGCTTAAGACTGTGTTTCTGGTGGCAATTTGCTCGGCAAGATGGATTTCAGAGCTGCAGGCCTTATCTTGCCAGTCTCCATTTCTTTCCTTTTTTAAGGAGAAGGTGGTTCTGCGGACGGTGCATTCCTTTTTGCCCAAGGTGATATCTGCCTTTCATTTGAATCAGGTGGTCTCCCTTCTGTCCCTGGTGAGTGTGGGAGGAGACAGCAGATTCACATTTGCGCCTCTTGGATGTCCGGAGAGTGCTGAGGCGATACTTAAAGAGAACAAAAATGTTCCACAGATCTGATCAGCTGTTTGTGGTGTTCGGGGTCCATGCAAAGGAGAGACAGCGGCCAAGGCCGTCCATTTCCAGGTGGATTAGAGAAGTGATTGCTTCGGCATACATTTTGAAGGGAAAGCCAGTCCCCACATTTCCACGCAAGCCCAAGTGGTCTCGTGGGTGGAATTTAGTCTGGTGCCGCTGTTGGATATATGAAGGGTGGTGATGTGGTCCTCCTTGCATACATTTTGCTAAGAATTATTGCTTGGATGTCCAGGCAGCAGGGAATGCCTGTTTCGGTGGATTGGTACTATGGGCTGGTCTCGTGGGTACCTCTCGTTGATCGAACTGCTCTGTTACATCCCAGAAGTGCGGGACTGGACTTGAGGGACAACAAGGAAAGAGGAATTAGACCTTACCTGCTAATTAGCATTCCTGAAGAAACTCCAGTCCAGTCACGTATCTCGCCCTGAGTGGGTCCATGTGAGATACTGGTAATGTGACCTCGGCCCAAAGTATACGGTCAGGCAGTACAGGGATCAGGAATTTGTTCGGCATGCCTTGTAGGGCATGGGCAGTGGGGCGGAACGGGCAAGCTGTCTGCCCCTTGCTATTTGGCCTTGGTGGCGAATCGAGTTGCAGGTAAGCCGCCTCCTCGTTCGGGGGAGGGTGGAGTCCCGGAAGGGGGGGACAATAGATTTGTTCTTGGATTGTTCTTAGAGTTATGGTTAGATTTGTTTGACTACTTATTTGTTTCTCTGCTGAGTCTGCAGTATATAGATATATACACCAGGGTCATCAAAAAGATGACATGCTCAGTCTCCAAGCTGTTGGAATAGGGGCACTACCCCGGAAGTGCAGGACTGGACTGGAGTTCCATCAGGAACGCTAATTAGCAGGTAAGGTCTAATTACTCCTTTTTTTTTTTTTTTTTCCCCCTTCCCCCTCCTACTATGTGTGCATGGTGGGTTTTCATTAGTCTATCAAGCCATGGTTTCTTTGGCAACTTTTGCTTTCTCTGCAGAGGGTTAGCTGATACTTAGCACAGGTTAACCCTCCACTATGCCTTTGTTTGGGATGGTGCCTAGAGGTAGAAGCCAGTGTAACATACTGATTTTCCTTGCTCATAAAGGTCAGGGTAATGACAGGGTCATCATCATTGAAGATTTCTTGGAGTCCAGTATAAAGTGGAGAGCAGAATGGCTGGAAAGGGCTAAAGAAATAGTGAGGTTACTTGCTATGCCTTCAGTTGGAAGGTGATGTAGTGGTTAATAGTGCTTGAACCTTGTCCTTGGAGAAGAGACTGTCTCTGGCGGCTCCAGGATGAGTACATATGCTGACACTGGCAGCAAGTATTAGGCTGTGGAGAATTGCCTGCATGAGAAAGTGTAGCCCTTACATAGGAAGTGTATTGGGAAATAAGTACTGAGCGACAGACCAATTTCTTGAGTTGGAAGAAATGGAACTTTTCAGCAGTCTGGTATAGCTTGTTGAAAACAGACAGCTCGGAAAAACTAGATGTCGCAACCAGGTTTGCTGTAGTAGAAGCCTTAGGAGGGGATAGACACTATGGGTCTGATTTTATTTAAAGGGGTTTATATGGTTTGCAGGACCTGCAAATGGTGTAAAGCTGCTGAGCCTGATATTCAGTGGTACTAACCAGTTAGTACCACTGAATATCCCTACAGCCCACCTTGGCACTAACCGGATAGTACCGGGATGATCTGTGTGCAGGGCTGGTGTGGTCCCGGCAGCTGTTTTCAGCCTGATAATTGGATAGTTAACTGCATAAAGGTAGAACAGGTAAATGACTGAATTTTATGTGGTTTTCTTATCCAGTTAACAGCTGAGTATCGCCACTCACTGGATAACAAAACTTGATATTCAGAGCCAGACAGGCTCTGGCGCTGAATATCCAGTTCCACTTTTGCCCACAACAGGCACTTCAGAAATGTTGACCAGTGTGGGCTCATTATCGGGCCCTATATCATTTGGGAGTTCCAAGTCAGAGTTGTTTAAAAAAAAATAGCCAGGGACATCTTTTTAAGACTTTAGCCTCATAGAGGAAGGGAGTTCCCCTTTGTTCCTTGATTCATTTGGGGTGTGGGTTTTTTTTGGCACTGTTCCTCTTTCCTTTATCAGTGCTGACATGTGCCTTTTAAAAGGGAATTCATGCTAGGGTATTAGAATTTTAGGAGTATGCAATAAGGACAAAGTGGCAACTAGTACAGTTAGAGTGGAGGCATCAGCAGTGGGTTCGGCATAGTTGTGAAAAGCAATATAGAGTTTTATTTAATAAACATAAACACAGATATCATCGTGGTAGAGTAGCTTTTCCAGTGCCAGAGGCAATGAATTGTTGAACTGACTGTGAGCTTAGCTGAAGACCGACCATCAGGGCAGGTGCTACCATTAGGTGAACTAGGCAAACTGGATGTTTGTGCTGGAGTGGAGTAGAAGTGGAAGATACAAAGGAAAGGAAACCACAGTGCAGTGCCAGCATGCACAAGTAAGTGCTGTGTTGCAGTTTTGGGGTCCATTGCTGCTGCTTCAAGCCTCTGGGGGAGGGGGTTATGGGGGGGTACGGCAGGATAGAGGGTCCACCTAGGGTGTCTCCAGTCCTCACACCAGCCCTGCCGATTATTCACGATGAGAGTCTTTACACAGATGACCATCATGGTGCTGTCAGCTCTGCTAGAGCCACAGCAATCCTCAATTGTGTTCTGACACAGAATTTCAGCGTGCATGTGGCATTCGTAACTGGGTACTCCATGTCAATGGTAGACGCTCTGTGAGGGGGCTAGCAACAGGATGTGCAGTGGGGTCAGTGGCGAGCTGCCTGTGCTATTGGAGGCTTTTGGTATGTGGCAGGATTAGAGCTGTCAGTGTTGCTGCTTGGGTGGGGCTGCGAGGCCTCTGCAGCCCCGCCCAAGCAGTGCTTGCAAGATGACAGGACCAGGAGTGGAGATGCTGACGAGCCACAAAAAGCAGTCGTCATTGTGCCTGCACCAAAGTCAGGAAGAATCGAAAAGGTGCTAATATCTGAGGCGCATAAAGATCAGTATGACTGAGACGGCAAGTGCTTCCTGAACTGTAGGGAGCCTCTGTGGCAGAAGAGCCATGGCAATGCCAACAGGAAGAACGGCCTTGGACCTGTGGTTTATACTGATGTCTCTGTGCCGTGCCTCTGTACAAGAGCCTTGCTGTACCACAGCAGTGCCTGTAGCAGTTCTTAATCAGGCTGTGCAGCAGCAGCTGCTGAAGATGTGTTTTTCTTTCTCTAATGCGAAAGCATCAATGCCAGAAGATGTTCCTGTGCCAGCAGACACAGCAAGGGCATGAGGTCATCTTTGCAAACTGTGCCAATGCATAGCAACAGATGCCTCTGTAGCATGCAGCATACTGTGACATTTCCTGTTGCATTGGTTCCTGGCAACTCTGAAGCCTAGTTAGAGGGATGTCAAGACGTCTGAGCCAGGAAAATCCAAGGTACCAAAAGTGATGGTGCATGGTGATCCACATTTATTTATTTATTTAAAAGGATTTGTATACCGCTTTATCCTGAAATCAAAGCGGTTATCACATCAAACAAATCATTGGTATGTGGATATGTACATGTAGTGGTAAATCAATAGTATGAGTATGGGAGGTGTAGCTGATTTGGTGTGAGCTATAAATAGTGTGGGCTATATACAATGTAAGCTATGTACATTTTTACATATTTTGCATACAAAAGTGGGTTAGGTATATGGAGTATAAATTACATGGGTTATGCACATAAGTATAAGGAATATGCACATAAGCAGGGAGATCGGGTGATGTCATTATATTGTTCTTGTGATGTTATAGTGTTTATTGAATAGCATCGTTTTAAGAAGCTTTTTGAAGTCTTTAATGTCTGTTGTTGCTCTCAGGTTGTCAGGGAGTGAGTTCCATAGCGTTGGTGCTGCAAGTGAGAGTGCTCTTCTACATTGTCCGCATTGAGTTTCCAGCATATGCAGCCCTTGGTTCTGACAGGAGCTGAGATCCCATCCACTGGAACTGGGGTAGTAGGTTCCTCTGTCCTTGCATTGTGGCTTACAATCCACAAAGAGACAACACTGTGGGCAATGGCTACAAAGCAGTATATTTTAAGACTAATTGGAGAAAATATATTTTTCACTCTACGTGTAATGTAAGCTCTGAAATTCATTGCAGAGAATATAGTAAAAGCAGTGTAACTGGGCTTAAAGTTTGGATGAGTTTATGGTGGGAAAGGTCCAGAAATCATTTTTATGATGTACTGAGGGAAATCCACTGCTTATCCCTGGGATAAGCAGCATGGAATCTATTTAGCAACTTTTCTATACCGCTGTATCTCCAAGTCACAGTGGTATACATGGAACAAATCAAACAAGAACATTACATAGAACATAGGTGACAGTAAATGAAACTAAATAATGTGAAAAGAACTATTTACATGGCAGAGTGGGGGTTCGGTGTGAGCATAGTCCAGGTATGGTGGGTGGATAGTTAAGTTTGGTCCAGAGTGCTCCAGGAAAAGGAGGGTTTTTATTTTACGGTGGAATTCTCCTAGGTCTGTGAGTTGGCATAGCTCTGGTGTGATGGATTTCCAGTTGGTGGGGGCAACCTTTAGGGATCCTGTTAGGTACTTATGACCTGGATTAGCCACTACTGGAAACAAATACTGTGCTTTGGTCTAGCCAAGTATGGAAGATCTTATATAACTACCATTAAACAAAAAATCTCAATGCTATATTATATTCAATAACAAAATTACCAACTATTATTTCTAGGAGAAAATATAAAACAGAGGAGAAAAGACCTCAGTAAACTTGCTTTTCCCTCTGTGCGGCAGTATTACATGCCTGAAGGGGAATTGCTGCTATATATCATCACTGGTCTAAACTCCTTTTTTTTCAAATTTTATTATCAATTTTTATTCTCAATGAATTATTCACACATTCACCAGTAATGACTGCACATTGTCTACCAATCCTGTATAGCATATACGACTCTCACAGCATGCTATTAATTCTCAATGGCAGCATACCATCTTACATGCAGAGCCAAGGTCACTGCCTACACAGCTCTGCCAGTCAGCCTAGCACGGAAACCCAAACCAATTGCAGTGGTCTACACTATAAGGTCTAGCATTTTCTTCATCCCTAAAAGAGAAACAAACTTAAGGCCAGAATAAATCAGTTAATGCTCATAAAGGTGCCCGAAACTGTTACTTAGCTTAGGAAGTATCTCCCAGAAAACATTTTGTTGACAGTTGCCCGACAAAGATCCTCGTTTTGCAGACAAACCGCTTCATCAGGGGCTTACTCGTTACTATTGGCCTTCTCTGGCTATAGCGTCTGTCATCCTCTACTGTAAAAACTTTTCTGAACCAATTCAAGAAGGTGCATGGCAAAGGGGAAGAACTTAAACTCAAAGGGCCACAACATAATTCTACAAAAACGCCCCCCAGTCAACGGAGGAATTAAGGTCCTTTGGTTCAAATGGCTTCAGTACAAAAATCCAACATTGTTCTCGTTCTAAAAGTAGCTGTCCACGATCTCCACCCTGATTATTTGGAGGGACATGATCAATCACAAAGCACCGAAAATCAAACAAATTATGATGATACTCTTGAAAGTGAGCCACCATCGGGGCATCTTTCTTCTGTTTTGTTAATCTACAATTGGTCATCTATCCGTGCTAGGAGCTCTCAGGGATATTGTAAAAAAGTGGGCTTTGAGCTGTCTTCAGATAGCCTGACATCCTGTGGAGAAGAGAAGAGGAGCTTTTTTAGGGAAAACGGAGCATCAAAGAGATCCCATTTGGACTCCTTGAAACCAAGAACAAGGGACAAGGCCATTCACTTCGCAGCAGAAACGACAGTACCAACGGCAGGATCAGTATCACAGTTATCAATAATTCATTTATCTACTAAAGAATTGTCCAGTGCCCAGTGTTCCCTTCTCAATAAAGGTTGTCTATGTTCCTGGTCCTTTTAAATTCTTTTGACAATAGGGTGGCTATTTAACGCTTTCTGCGTGCTCTCCAGTCACGATTATTTTTTCATGATAAACCTTATGTAGATGATACATCTATGGTGAGACCAAAGTCATGTCGGGTTCTTCCAGAACATTTGGATCCAGTGTTATACACCTTTAAGTCTTTGCTTATAAAAGATGTAGCTGAAGTGGAACAAAGAGCTCCTTGATATATTCCAAATTTAATTAGAGAAGAAAGGGTAGCTTTGTATGAGCTTAAGAACAATGAATTTATTTAATAGTTTTTTTATAGCGCTTTATCATTTTAGTCAAAGCGGTTTACATTGTAACTTAAACTTGGAAATGTACGTTCTCCAGGATCAAGCAGGAAGTCAGCCCTCACTTATGGGTGACGTCGGCACTGATGGAGTCCGCGCGAAGCAATTCCCCAGCTTTCAAAGAAAATCTTTGGGATTGCTGCCACGCATGCGTGGTCCTTTTCCCACCCAAAGGTGCCATCTTGCTCAATCTCCCTTTTTCCACTGAGCCCTTCAGACGCATGTCCTTGTCCCTCAGAAAAAGTGTTTCATTTTTGGCCCCTGGGCTGTGTTTTTTTTCCTGTTGCATCGGTCCTCTTCCATCTTCCTCGAGCGAGGAGATACTCTTCTTAAAAGGTTTGTGTTTTGGTTTTTTTTTGCGGGCTTCGTGCCCTTTTTTCCCCAACTGCTGGCCGCGAAGGTCTTCGACCTAGCAGGGGTCTTTTTTGCCCCTATGGCCACCGGTTTTAAAAAATGTGACACATACTCCAAGAACATTTATTTATTTATTTGGTTTCATTTGTATACCGCTACTTCCAGCGATCAGATGTCGCTCATGAACACCCATGACTGTTGTCTTTGGTGTTTTGAGGCTGACCATGACCCAGAGCTCTGCTCTCTTTGCAAGAAAATGTCCTCTAAGCCCTGCTCAGCCGTAAGCAGAAGTCCGATGACATTTTCTGGAAGGTGGCCCTGGAATCTTTGGTGGCACCCTTGGTTGTCCCCCTGCTGGTTCTCAGCGGCACTCCGACCAGGGGTCCCCTGAAGTGGAGCGGCGTAAGAAGAAGAAGGCCTCGAAGTCACTGTCGGGGGCTCCGGATAAGCGTGGGCGCTCCCGTGCTCAGTCGCTCAGTCCCCCATGGTGTTCCCGAGAGTCGGACAAGGAGCAGCCTCAAAAGGTACCTTGTACAGATACAGAGGCCTCTGGTGATGGCGCCCAGTCTCCTGAGGGTCATCTCGGTGAGGACCCCCTCTCCTCCACGCTAGACCCGGTAACCCCGGTGTCAGCATTGCAGGGTCCCATGCTCGCGTGGGAATCCCAAATGCTGGCACTAGAATGCAGCATTTCTGCCACCTTAGCTGCCCAGCAGGCGCTCGTGCCCAGCATTGGCTGGCCCGCACCTCAAGACCAAGGTTCCCTCGAGAAGGACACCAAAATCCGCCCTGGAAACCCTCAAGAGCCACTGGCCTCGTGAGGGTCCTCGGCGTCAGTCTCATTCGCCTTTCTGGTCCTCGGGAGCACGATCTTCCAAGGCCTCTGGCTCCAAGCAGACCTCGGCCTCTGGACGGGGCGACCTGCCCGAGTAAGATTCCTCCTCGGACCTCTTGGGCTGGGAATCGGACGGGGATACTTTCCCGGAGACCTGTGTCGACAGAGACCTCCCTTCGGACCCATCCCCGCCTACCTATCAGAGGCGTTCACCGCCCGAGGACACATCGTTCCTGGTGTTCGTGCGGGACATGACACAGGCCCTCAGCCTCGCTACGCAGACTGAAGAGGAACCTCGAGCTGAGGAGCTTGACATTCTTCAGTATGAGTCCCCGCCTCGGGAATCTCTTACTGTCCCGGTTCCCCCCATATTGTCAAGGCTGCTCCTCCATATGTGGGAGACACCTGCTTTGGTCCCCATCATGAGCAAGCACCTTGATGCCATGCATAGGGTTCAACATGGCCCGGGGTTCCGGAAGACCCAGCTCCTGCACACCTCCATGGTTGTGGAGTCGGCGATGCAGAAGCAAAAGAGCCTGAAGTCTCACTCTTCAGTCCCCCCAGGTAGTGAGTCGAGAGCTCTCGACGCTCTGGGGTGTAAGGCCTATCAGGGTTCCATGCTCACTTGCTGTATCCAGGCATACCCGCTGTATATGGGCATGTTCCTGCGGGACCTTGCCAAGGAGCTCGGCAGTTTCGCCACGGGCCTCTGGGGCAAACCCCTCCTAAGGTTCCAGACCCTCCTCAAATCCGCCACGGAGTGTTTGAAGTACCTCTCTCGTGCTGTGAATGACAGGTTTGAGTCCTCCGCCCGGGTGGCAGTGGCCAGCATTGGGGCCCGACGCCAGGCATCTTTATCTTTATTTGTAAAACTTGATATACCGCCCATACCACATGGCTCCAGTCTTCGGACCTGGAGCAGTGGGTCCAAGAGAAGCTCTTGGACGTCTCTTGCCTTGGCGAACAGCTGTTCGGTAAATTGATGGACAAGGCCACTGAGATAGAAACTGAGTTCGTGACTCAAACTCATCTCACTCAAAACCTCCTTCCTCCCTAGGAAGAAGCAACAGCCTAAAAAGCCGTTCTTCCAAAGGAAAGGCTCCCTTACCAGGGTTACACGCCCTTTCCGTCCACCTCTGCACTGACTCCCGGCATGTAGGGCAAGGGAGGTGCACATGGCCACCGCAAACCTAAAGTGCCTAAGGCCCAACCACCGGTGCCGCCCAGCCTCCACAGGGGTTTTGACGCTATCGGCATAGCCTCTCGCCCCCCCCCGGCAGCTCTTCCACCAATGGGGGGACGCCTGTCCCTGTTCGCCCCAGAGTGGGTGTCGATCACGTCGGACACCTGGGTCCTTCGGGTAATCCAAGACAGAGATACCGTCTCTGCCTGGACAGGCGCCCTCCTCCCTTCTCCCCAGCAGAGTCTGCTCGGCTCCTCGCGCACCAGACCTTCTTGCAGCAGGAACTGTCCAACCTCCTCACCCAACGAGCGGTCGAGAAGGTACCACTGCACCTTTGAGGTCTGGAGTTCTACTCCCACTACTTTCTCATCCCGAAAAAGACTGGGGGCCTGCGCCCCATTCTCGACCTCAGAAACCTCAACAAGTTCCTGGTGCGGGAGAAGTTCAAGATGTTATCACTTGGCGTCCTGCTGCCCTTCCTTCAGCAGGGCGATTGGCTATGCTCCTTGGATCTCAAGTACTCCTTACACCCACATCCTAGTTCACCCCCAGCACAGGCAATACCTACACTTCAGGGTGCAGGGGAAACACTACCAGTACAGAGTGCTCCCCTTCGGGCTTGCATCCGCACCACAGGTTTTCACAAAGTGCCTCTCCGTGGCCGCCACCTCCCTCAGGCGGCAGGGCATACCCGTCTTCCCCTAGCTCTACGACTGGCTCGTCACGAGGTCCTCAATCGGCGAAGCCCTCCTGGCAGCGGCATGCACAATCCTTCTCCTCAAGTGCCTTGGATTGCTGGTCAACTACCCCAAGTCTCACCTCGAGCTGGTGCAGACCCTGGAGTTCATCGGTACATGCCTTGACATGGTGAAGGTGAATGCCTTCCGTCCCATGGACCGAGCGGATCGCCTTCAGGCAGTGGCGTCTCATGTCCAAAACAGGACTTTGGTTACGGCGCAAGCTATGCTGCGCTTCCTCAGGCACCAGGCACATGGCCTCCAACGTCCATGTGGTCCCCCATGCCCGTTTGCACATGCAGACAGCCCAGTGGTGCCTCAGGGCACAATGGAGCCAGGCCTTTGGTTGTCTCAGGGACCCTATCCCGGATCTCCCAAAGTCTCCGGGACCCCCGAAGTCTCCTTCAGGGAATGCCCTTCCAGACCCCACAACACGAGCTCGTCCTAACAGATGCTTTCCTGCTAGGGTGGGGAGCCCACTGTGGCGCATTGTGCACCCAGGGGCAGAGGTCAACTGAGGAGTCTCGGCAGCAGATCAGCCTGCTTCAGCTTTTGGTGGTCGGATGGGCTCTGAGGGCCTTTGAGGGATATCTGAAGGGAAAGTCAGTGCTCGTGCAGACCGACAACAGGGTAGCAATGTTTTACATCAACAAGGAGGGGGGGGAACAGGATCCTCTGCCGAGCGGCGATCCTTCTTTGCTCCTTTGTGTCTCTCCGGGGCATGACCCTGCAAGCGGTCTACCTCGCAGACAAACTCAGCAGGATCCTCCGCCCACACGAGTGGCGCTTGGATTCGGAGGTCGCTGGCGTCTTGTTCCATCGGTGGGGGACCCCATCCATGGACCTGTTTGCCAGTCCGATGAACACACAGCTTCCCAACTTCTGCGGCTCGGTTTCGCACCTGAGGAGAGTGGCCCCGGATGCGTTCCTCTTGAGTTGGACCTCCAGCCTCCTTTACGCGTTCCCTCACTCTCCTCTCATTGTGAAGACCCTCTACAAGGCTCAGCAGGACCGAGCTTCGGTGATTCTTGTGGCCCCTTCATGGCCTCGACAGCCTTGATTCCCGCTTCTGCTTCGACTTGCGTCCGAGCCCCCAGTTCCCCTGGGCTGCGCCCCGGACCTGTTGACGTAGGAGGAGGGTCGGGTGTTCCACCTGAACCTGGCCTCGCTGTCCCTTGCAGCCTGGTGGCTGAACAGGTCGCCTTAGCTCCGTTGCGCCTCCCGGAAGATGTCGAGGAGATCCTCCTCGCGTCTAGAGAGGACTCAACGAGACGGGTGTACACCTTTAAGTGGTGACGTTTCTCGATCTAGTGCTCTGAGCTTCATATCAACCCGTTCTCCTGCTCTACCTGATGGATCCTCCAGTACCACCTCCACCTATCGAAGGCAGGGCTGAAATCCAATTCGGTCAGGATACACCTGAGCGCCATTTTGGCGAACCACCTCTCCGTCGAGGGAAAACCCCTTTCGGGGCAACCCTTGGTTTCTCACTTTGTGAGGTCTACTGCTTTCCTAGCCTTTCATCTGGCCTCCGCCAGCGGATTGGGACCTCAACGTAGTGCTGATACAGCTCACATGAACGACCTTCGAGCTGATGGCGATGTGCTCGCTTCGGCATCTCTCCTGGAAAGTGGTCTTCCTGTTGGCTTTGACCTCGGCTCGCTGAGTCAGCGAACTTTAGGCCCTCATGGCTGAGGCTCCATACACCAGGTTCTATGGGAACAGGGTGGTCCTCTGCACCCATCCCAAGTTCCAGTTGAAGGTGGTCTCGGACTTTCATCTCAACCAGGAGATAGTCCTACTGACCTTCTTTCTGAGACCGCATGCCGACCAGGCAGCGGTGGTGTTGCATGCACTCGACTGCAAGAGGGCTGTTGCCTTCTACCTGCAGCGTACCCAGGTTCATTGCAAGTCCGATCGGCTTTTTGTCACCTACAACCCTAATTGTCTGGGGCAGTCAGTCACCAAACGCACCATCTCAATCTGGGTTGCAGACTCCATTGCCTTCGCCCAAGCAAAGACGGGTGCCCCACTGGATCAGTGGGTCACTGCACATGACGTCCAAGCCAAGGCGGCCTCGGTGGCTTCGCTGCGCTCAGTGTCTCTAACGGACATCTGCCGGGCTGCGACCTGGTCTTCAGCGAACACTTTTGCTGTACACTACTGACTGGAGAGGGAGTCCCACTGGGACAGCACCTTCGGCCAGGCTTCGTAATCTGTTCGGGGTATAAACAACTCCTGCCTTCCGACCCTTCTTCGGCTACTGAGAGCTTTGCCTTGGGGACCCGAAGGTTCGGGCTCCTCCGGGCGTCTACTCACGGCCTCGCAGAGGCGTTTTGGGTTACAAGCTCATTAGCCTGTAACTAGGAAGTCCCATAAATGAGGACTGACTTCCTGCTTGTTCCTGGAGAAAACGAGGTTACTCACCTGTAACAGGTGTTTTCCAGGGACAGCAGGTATCAGGCCTCACTACCCTCCCACCTCCCCTGAGGAGTTGCTATTTTTGTCCTTCCCTTGCCATCTGCTTAGTAGGGCTCTAGTTAGGGGACCTGACTGAACAAGATGGCACCCTTGGGCGGGAAGAGGACCACGCATGCGTGGCAGCAATCCCAAATGCTTATTTTGAAAGCTGGGGAATTGCTCTGCGCGGGCTCTGTCGGTGCCAAAGTCACCCATAAGTGAGGACTAATTCCTGCTGTCCCTAGAGAGCACCTGTTACAGGTGAGTAACTACGCTTTAAACAGGGACATTGATAACTTGGAATTTTATGAGGCAATGGAGAGTTACGCGACTTGTCCAAGGCCACAAGGAGTGCTAGTGGTAATTGAACCCTGGTTGCTTGGTTCCCAAGCCAGTGCTCTAACCATTAGGCTACTCCTCCACTCTATATTGGTGAAGAGAGCTGATAAGGGAGGAGAAACTGTAGTATTAAATTCTAGCGACTATGACGCAGAGATTCATCGACAGCTGATACTCATTGCTACCTTCCCTTATCGATAGATCCTACTGCTGGTTTGCTATCTGAGCTAAAGCAATTAACTTTGGAAGCTTTTGATTTGGATTTTTTTTAACAGCAAGGGAGAAGATATTTCTGACTCCCCCCCTTTCTATGGACACCAGTATTATATATGCTTCCCAAAGTCCATAAGACACTGTGATCCGCCATGGAGACCCACTCAATTTAGTAATGGATCTCTTTTAAAATGTGTGGGACGGTATCTAGATAAATTTCTGAAACATGATGTTCTGAAGATAAAATCATATATTAAGGACACCAGTCTTTTTTTCTTAAAATTTTGTAAAATACAGAGGATGTGCCGTCTATTCGATTTTTAGTTACTTTAGATGTCCGTGCTCGTTATACATTGATTTCTCAAACTGAAACATTGCAAGTCCTTTATGAATTGTCACGTAGAAGCAGATCCCATCGAATTCCTACAGCTTTTTTGATGCGATTGAATGAACTGGCATTATATGAGAATTATTTTTTTGTCAACATCAATATTATTTACAGATTTCCGGGACACTGATTGGAGCAAATTTTGCTAATCTTTTTATGCAATCTTTTGAGGAAGAATGGGATTATACCTCTGCTTTCTAGCCATTTGTTAAATATGTTAAGGGTTGGTAGAGATACATTGCTGACTTTTTTTACTCTGGACAGGATCTCAAATAACACTGGACTAGTTCCTGGTATATTTAAACCAATGTAACCCAGCTATTCAATTTGAAATGCAATGTGACTGTCAGATGATTCATTTTTTAGACGTTCAGGTAACTAAGTTAGCTGTTTTTTCTGCATCTGTATTTTCTAAGCAAACTGATTGCAGTACGCTATTGGATTATGCTAGTTTCCACCCTGCAGCTTTAAGGAATACTTTACTTATTTGCAATTTTTGGGGTTTCGTGGGATTTGTTCCACTACATCAGAGTTTCATTCCCAGGCAAAGTCGTTACGTGGTAAATTTCAGACACGGGGGGGTATCCAGCTGGAATTGTTCATACTGCATATAAGCGTGCTACTTTTGCAATCACTGGGAATGGCTTTTAGATCCTGAATATAGACGGCAGTAAGAGAAACTTTCAGAGGGAGATTAGTGTATCACATGTGTTCTGCCGTATTCTGCACTTTCTTCGAAAATTGCTATGTTTGAAAAAAAGATGATCTATATTAGAAGTGATCCCCTGTTTTGAAGGTTGCCAAGTTTGTGTGGCCTATTAGAATGGGAGAAATTTGAGTGATCCCCTATATCCAGCAGTGTGAAAGAAGTTTGAAGTTTCGAGAACTGACCATACTTGCTGAGGCCGTTGTCAGTGTTGTGGAATGATGGAAGAATGTGAAAGTGATTATTTGAAATTGCATGATTAAGCTGTCACTCTGACCTCCAAAACTGAAGTGTGCCCATAGCTTTCTGTTTCGTTACAAGGCCGGAGACTTATCCTCCTTCGTATACTATTAGGAATAACTGCATTGTGGATGGTGGCATCTTTTTCAAGCAAGACATTTAAACAGCTTCTGTATTAAGATTCTGTGGCAGTTTTCATAAGTGCTGCTGCTATTGCCAATCTTAAGGCTAAATTCTGACTAACATCATACACTATGACGATTTTTATTACATTTTTTAAAATTTTATTTTAATGTTGAGTTTTAGCAAGAGAACTATTCAAAGCCTTGTATATGTAACAAACAATATCTCAAAATAAAAGTACTCTTGAGATCTGAAACCACTAGATCAGGCCAACCCACCATGCGGTTCAAGCATGCAGAGATCCAGTCATGGTGAGGAATTCTGGAATGCTGTGTTTCTTAGCAGCTGCACCCAGGCACAAGAATCAGTGAGAGAGAGAAGATGGTGAAGCTGGAGGGAGGGGTTATGAGAGAGTGTGAGTGGGGAAAAGGTTGTGGGGGGGATTGAGAGAGAGAGAGATTTGGGGGTGGGGGAGGTCATGAGATTGAAGAGAGGGAGGATTGGGTGAAGACAAGGTGTAGGGACATATGTGACGTAGAAACAAAGTCTCATCACCAGGCCATGGTAATAAGAGGTATGACAAAAAAGAAATGACACTGGCAGCCACGCCCATGACTCAATGCCAATTGGCTAACCGCATACATCACTATGTTGTGCAACATCTCGCCACTATTCTGCTATATTTTTCATCTCTTTCGCTCTGTTTTTCTTTTTCAGGTTTTTTGTAGCACACTGCTCCATCGCTTTGTCACGCAACTGGAGGTGGCAGAAATATGGAGCAAAGAATCAACTTGAAATTTTTGGTTAAGTTTGAGAAAGGCCCAACTGAGTGTCTCCAACTTCTCCAAAAGGCTTATGGAGAAGATGCAATGTCAAGGCCACAAGTCTTCGCGTGGCACAAACACTTTAAGACTGGCGGCGAGGAGGTAGAGGATGCCCTCAAGTCAGGATGGTCTTCCACGACAAAGACTGCTGAGAACATTGACAGAGTGAACCAGCTGGTGCGGAGTGATCACAGATTTACAGTGCGGATGATAGCTGAGGAGCTCAGCCTGAACAGGGAGTCGGTGCAGACCATCTTGGTGCAGGAGCTGGGGATGCGGAAGTATGCGCTAAGATGTTGCCCAAACTTTTATCGGACGAGCTGAATGAGCACCGGGTCAATGTTGGTTGAGACTTGCTAGAGAAGATCGGAGAAGATCCAGAGTTCATTGGCTGAGTCATCATAGGAGACGAGACTTTGATCTTCTGGTATGACCCTGAAAGCAAGAGACAGAGCCTGAAGTGGAAGACTCGACTGTCACCCAGACCCAAGAAGGCACGCATGTCCAGATCAAGGTCATGCTGATCGCAGTCTTCGACCAGAAGGGAGTGTTCCATCATGAGTTTGTGCCTGAGTCAGACAGTCAAGCAGCACTTCTACCAGCAGGTCCTCAATCGCCTCCATGACTGACTTCATCGCAGACAAGTCGTGGCTGCTCAACCACGACAACGTGCCCACACACACCACGCTCAGTGTGAGGCAGTTCTTGGCAAACAGATCACAGCTCTCGACCACCCTCCTTATTCCCCAGATCTTGCATCGTGCGACTTCTGGGTCTTCCCTAGGCTGAAGACTGTGCTCAAAGGAACTCATTTTGCCTCTGTAGAAGAGATCAAGGCCACTGTGACGAGGGAGCTGAGGGACCTCAAGGAGGAGGACTTTACCTAGTGCTTCCGTACATGGCAGAAGCGAATGCAGAAGTGCATTAACTCTGGAGGGGATTACTTTGAAGGGGACAATGCATAATTTCTCTGTAGATTTTGTAATAAAACATTTATGGGACAGTCTTGTTTCGTTTTTTGTCACACCTCGTATGTGAAGCAAAAAAGGAAGTTGTCTCAAGTTCAGCTATAAAGGGTCACCGGGGTGGTGGGAGGAGGGAGGAGGAGGAGGAGGAATGGGGCCACTGCTTTCTTTGGCACTGTGCAGTGGCACGTTAAGATCCTGATTTGTTAAGCTTTCTTTTCCCATAAAAAAATGGGGAAAACAGTCTTACTAAATGAGTCCCTACAAAAGGAACTGCAGTATACCTTATCTCCAGGAACAAGCAGGAATGAGTCTTCACATATGGGTACGTCGGTACCGACGGAGCCCGCACGGGGATGCTGCCCAGCTTCCAATCAGAAAGCTTTTGGCAGCCTCCCTCGCGCCTGCGCGCTGAGTTCCCGCCCTCTCCAGAGCCTCTCTTCAGTTTTCGTTTTTCCGCGGAGCCGGCAGGACGTCCTCCTGTCACTGCAGAAACTTTTCTTGTTAATTTCTTTAATTACTTTAGTTTTTTGTTTTCTTGTGGTCGCGGCTGTATTTCCCGCTGCCACCGGTATCGCCGGTGGATTTTTGACTAAATTCTGAGAAACCTTTTCTTCAGTTTTTTGCCTTAACTTGTTGGGCCTACCAGGCCTCTTCATTATGGAGCCTTCTTTTCCTAAGAAGTGCATTCGATGTAGAAACACCTGTTTCTTTTTAGACACCAATAGTTGGTGTCTCAGCTGTGTGGGTCCTGACCCTTTTTCCCCTGACTTGTCAGGGGATAATTTTGTGAGGAAACCTTCACTCTTTAGAGTTTCCCTCGATACCGTTTTTTCCTCGGCAGTGAGGGTACCCGGTTTCTCTACTTCACAGGATCAGGTAACCCACAAACAGTCTGTTAAGACTAGTCAATGCTTGAGTGGTATGTCCCATGCTCAGCATGGTGACGGCTCCGGTCTTACCCTCAAGAATCCATTGGCATTACCCCTGCGGGAGTCTTCGGGCTCCAAAGCGTTAAAGGGGTTTCAGGTTGTTCCTGGGGCTCACCCCTCACAGAACATACCTGAGCCATGCGCGGAGGTGGTATCCGCTTCGAGCGGTACCGAGCCTCCGGCATCGGCACCGGTGTCGAGTAGCCTACTCTTCACCAAGGATTGTCATCGGGCATCTTCGGTACCTTCGGGCCCAATCGATCCGCACCGCATTGACTTCCTTCAACCTCAGCCATGCTCCGGGCCGGTACCGGCGTCGATCGGTTCCGATACCCTGGCATCGGCATCGAGGTGGACCACCTTTCCCTTTGAAAAAGGTGCTCATCGGGTATCCTCGGTACCGTCGGTATTGGTCGATGTGACCCAGTCTGCCTTAGGGGTATCGGCATCGCCGATACTGCCATTGGCGTCGGCGCCTTCGCGACATGCATCGATAGTATCACTTACTTCGATGCCGAGTCTTGAGTCCATATCTAGTCTCGATGACTCCGTACCGACGTGCCCTGGAACCGACTCAGGTCGATTCCAGCTCGGCAGTTTCAAAGATCATAGTCATAACTCTCTCATGATCTCGCTACCACTGCAGCAGTTCCCGATGGCTGCTTCATCTGCTACTCCTGTATCAGTATCGATGCCTCTTCTGGCACCCATGCCTACTTTAGAACCGATACCTGGCATTGGTGTAGTCCCCGGTACCTCCTCTGGAGCTCCGGCTTTTTCTTTAGCCGGGCCAGGGATGGTTCCCTTAGGAGATCATGCTTTTCTCCGGGACATGGCAACCTTTCTCAATATATCTATCCCTGGTGGTGGTCCTACTCAGGGCTCACAGGCACAGATGGAAAATATACAATTTCCTTTACATCCTGCTCTGCAGGATCTCCTTCTCAGGGTCTGGAAATCACCCTTACGACTTCCTCCAGTTTCTACAAAACATTGAGGTTCGGTACCGGGTGCCACCCTCTCCAGGGTTCCAGAAGCCTCAACTTTCTTATCGTTCCCTTGTAGTGGAATCGGCTCTGAGAAAAGTTAAGAGCAAGAAGAAGCATTCTTCTTATCCACCGGGTCGTTCTTCAAGAACACTTGATGCTTTTGGTCGTCAGGCCTTCCAAAACTCTATGTTGGCCTCCAGAGTTCTCTCATATATTTTTCACATGAGTCTAACACTCCAGGAAGTCACAGAGAAATTGTCTCTTTTGACCCCTTTTTTACCAGAGCCCAAGGCTACTGATTATTCCTTACTCATCAGTCACAGCCGGAATATATCTTGGTTCCTGTCTCGTGCTTCTATAGACTCTTTTGAGTCTGTTAGTAGATCCTCTGCTATTGCCATAGCAGCACGTCGCAGAGCCTGGCTAGAAGCTTCAGACTTGAGTAGATGGGCACAAACTATACTGGCTCATTCTCCTTGTACAGGAGAGGGTCTCTTCAATAAGGAGGCTTTAAGTCAGGTTGCTCAATGCTTCACTGACTCTCCTTCCACTAAGGACCTTTCTAAGCCACTTCCTTCTTCGAGAGGTAGGAAATGTCCTACCAAACCTTCTTTCCCTAAGAAAAGAAAGTTTCATTCCTCTCCTGCCCATTATTCGGCTGTACCTAAACAGGAGACACCTCAGCCTAGTCTGAACTCCTCCAGCTCTAACCAGTCTCAGCATTCCCAGCAACCATAGGAGCTGGGACTTATACTCTGTACTTTCCTTCTAATTCATTAGAAGTTTATGCACTGTTTCTTTTCAGTGTACTACCTTGTGAAACATTTTATGTTCAGGGACTGCTAACTTCTCCTCTTCTTATTCTCTAGAAGAGCAGTTGCACCTATCCCATGATGGTTTTGTCCCAACTGAACATTCTTCCTTCTGTTGACTTACCCTATGGGTATGTCACCCTCTAATTACTTGCTCTACCCTCTCCAATGGGGGTTTTTTCCCTAACGGAGGGGTACCATACTAAATAGTTTTTACCAAGCTTATTCCACAGACAGGGAGAAGTTATATCTCCTCCCTCTTTATCTGTTTTTTCTTTATGGGGCACAGGGCAATCTTTCTGCTGTTTCTGTCAGCTGCTGTGCCTGCAGGAGTTACAGTGATTGTATTACTGGTACTTTTGCCAAGTTCCAGTCTTTTGTTCAATTTCTGTCTAGCCTTAGTAGTGTTTCCAAGCTATTCGTTAGCTACCTTGGATCCTCCTACTCCCTTAGGCTTTCTCACATTATTCTATCCATCTCCTCTCCTAGGATATGGTAACAAACCTGACTTCAGTCAGTTTATCTCTCCTGCACAATGCTCTCTACAATCTTCAGAGCAGCTTTCTACTATGAGGGCCTGCTATAGAGCATTGACCTTGTCTCTGAAGCTTCGCTATTAGTAGGAAAAAGCTTGTTCACCCTTCCCATGCCTGTGAAGGTTCTCCACACCCTTTAACCTGGGGTGTTAGCACGAGATATATTCTTCTGCGTGAAGATCCAAGGCTGACATTCATGCATGCTTCCTCGGGGTCCCTCTAATGGGTCCCTCTGGTATCTTCCCCTGCATTTTGCACCTCTGCCATGTCAGTGTTCGGTGGAACTCCCGCCTTGTTCCTTACAGATTCATCTTATAATCTGTTCTCACGCAATCATCACGGTTGTTTTGTTGGATTGCCTTCCTGCATCCCTCAATTCATAGAAATAGATTCTCTCTACATATCCCAAGTGGCTTCACCCTCTGGTAGTATACAGAATCTTTTTCTTTTTTATTTCCCATGTACAATCATGGGGCTGGGTGCTAGACATGTTCTTCAACCTGTCATCTTGTATGTAGCATCTCTATATATGTCTACATACCTATATCATTTCTCTGGTGGTGCAATTCCATGCCCCACAAAGATATCTATATTATATTATATATATAGATAGATATAGATAGATAGAGATAGATATAGATATAGATATATATATATTGATATATCTCTCCACCCATGTCCCGATTTATGCATCTGGACATATCGATTCGGGTTTAGATCCCCCCACATATATATATAAACATCTGTATATATATGTGTCTCTTGGGCGGTTTCTTAAGGGTTCATATCTCTATACTCTCACCCTTACTGTCTATACTAAATGTTACCTCCTAGAGGATTTAGACAGTCCATCGCCCTATTTCGCATACCATATTACCATGCAGAAACTGTTAGACACCACTAACCATTGTGGTGCTAACTTCTCTATTTTTTCTTAAACCCTTGAAGCATCAAGCTTCAATATTTTTTCCTATCTCTCGCCAGTTAGGAAAAACGGTGTACATCTTTATCTTTGAGTACACAGCTCTTCTCCTTGGGAATAGGGATTTTTTCCACTTTCCCTCTCCCCGTCAGGACTGGGCTAGTTCTACAACTCCGTCAGTCTTCTTCCTTAGTCCTCCCTGTTAATAACATTATGACTAAAGGAGTTTTTCAGCTTTTTCTCATAAAGCTTTCCATTGAAGACATGACGTCCCATCCTACCCAGTTGACACCTGGATCGTCTACTACCTCCAGGTCTGGACCTTCATCCTCACTGCTGGGAGGTCCCTTCAAGATTCCGCCACTGCTTCTCCAGCAGACTACATCAGGCGTTCTACTTCCTACAGTGCAGTAGGTAAGTGACCTATCTAATGGTACGTTACATGTGTTTCATGTGACTCCTCATATACACCAAGGACTCCTACAATCTGTACGGCCCTCTAGTCCTTGGCTATGCTGTTCTTCCTCACAGCTCCTTTATTGTCAACTCCTACCCTCCATCCCACTTTGGATGCCAGGGATTTCTGGAAACAAAATGCACCACTGGTCCAGGCTGCTGCATTTTTATGGGATCTCCCCCTGGCATCTCCAGCTAGGGAGTCCCCATATGTGAAGACTCATTCCTGCTTGTTCCTGGAGATAGCACAGTTACTTACCTGTAACAGGTGATCTCTGGGAACAGCAGGAATTAGTCTTCACAACCCTCCCACCTCCCCTGGGAGTTGCATCTCTTAATCTTCTTCTCCTTTCTCTCCTCGCCTTTGTCTCAGCTTTGAAACTCAACTGAAGAGAGGCTCTGGAGAGGGCGGGAACTCAGCGCGCAGGCGCGAGGGAGGCTGCCAAAAGCTTTCTGATTGGAAGCTGGGCAGCATCCCCGTGCGGGCTCCGTCGGTACCGACGTACCCATATGTGAAGACTAATTCCTGCTGTTCCCAGAGATCACCTGTTACAGGTAAGTAACTGTGCTTTTTGGTGGGGGGGGGGGGGGGTAGAGGCAGAGTGCTCACTGTGATCTAGGTTTTGGCTGCCGGCTCCTAAAATTTGAGGCTGGCTCCTAGATTCAAAGCAAATTTATCAAGGCCTGTCTTATGCCCATACAATATGTCAATTTAAAAGAATATTTTATAGAGAAAAATCTTAATTACAATATGAGTTCTCTACCAGTTTTCTAATGTTTTTCCATATTTTAATGCTTTGTTATCAACCTTTCTGGAATCTGTCCTTTTAGGGCTACTTTCCCAAGGGCATAAGTATATCGACATGCCTCACAAGTTTCCTCCAATAAATGTTGAAGTTGCTTTTGAAGTCTTTAGTTCTTTGACACTGCACTTGTCCTTGACGGCAGTGATCTTTCTGTATCTTTATTCATTTCCCAGTGATCCATTCCATATGTGTTTAAAGGGGCCATGAAGAGTAGATAAAATTCAGATGGTTTATTTCTCTCAGCTACTTGTTTTCTATAACTGAATCAGATGGCCATATAGATGCGTCATCCTATTTGCTAAATGGTTATCTTTAACCTATTTGGTGGTCATTCTCACCAAATAGGACAACTTATAATTTAATTGATATGTAGTTTAACTAGAATGTGCAGTTTTTTTTTTTCTTTTAAGTGTGATATTGCATTTTTTTAACAGGCTGCTGACTTGAGTAAACCAATAGACAAAAGAATATATAAAGGAACACAGCCTACATGTCATGATTTCAATCACCTAACGGCCACAGCAGAAAGTGTTTCGCTATTAGTCGGATTCTCTGCAGGCCAGGTCCAGCTTATAGACCCTATAAAAAAAGAAACCAGCAAGCTATTTAATGAAGAAGTAAGTATGTATTTTCTTTAATATCTTCAGTATATATAAATATATGCTTATTATAAGCTTTCATATTCACTTAGATTTTAACATTTTTTTCATAGCAATTGGCCATATATCACCAATATTCTGTTAAATGTATATATGATAGTACTAAAGGTGACAGTATTTAGTACACTCGGGTTTTGTTTTACTATTTCACTTAGTAACACAAATGTTACGTCCTGGTTGCTGCCTTTACTGTTTCAGGGCTTCCCAAATCTGTCTTAGGGATCCCACAGGCAGTCTGGTTTTCAGGATACCCACAATGAATAAACAAAAAGAGATTTATGCACATTGGCAACTCATTATATGCAAATTTGTCATGCATATTCATTGGTGGATTTCGTAAAAAACTGACTAGCTGTGGGTTTCTCAGGACACGTTTGAAAACCCCCTCATGGGAATTTGTAATGTTGCAAAAAATCAAACATGGAAAGAACAAAATAAGAGAATCGTAAAAGTGTAATACAATGTTCTCTTATGCCTCTGCAGCTAGTTCCATGATCTTTACAGTTTTCCGGGCCATGCAGCATCTTGATAGGTGAAACCAACATTCCTGTGCGGATATCCAGTTTAGTCCTCCACAATCGGGTAGTGCACCTTCTACTGCAGCCTGGAGACTGGACCAATCAAATCTTCTGTAGTACATATCCAGCTGGAGCTCCCAGAAGCCCCCCAGTGTGTCCAGTCTCTTGCAGCTTGAAGACGTAAAAGTGTGTCCTCCTGGGCACACTGAGTGACTCTTGCAGGAGCAACACTTGTTAGTTAGTCTTTTAGGGTTTGTTTTTGGGACATTTACTTACTATTTATTTAATAGCTAGCTGTATCTTTAAAAGGAAAAGGAAAAGAAGCCTGGCTCCCTGGAGCATTGTCACAGGAGACTAGGGGGAAGTCAGACCTGCAGGCTCCTGCCTTCCTGCCTGGCAAATTTTAACAGCCCTGGGTGAGCTTCCCCTGGACAGTACGGGGAATTGCCATACCTGATACAGCAGTGACTGGCACTGGGAGATGTTGACTGTGTCCTTGCTGTTCCTGAGCTGGTAGGAGTTTTCACTTCTTTATTTGTGAGCAGTGCTCTGTCAGAGCTGCCAGCGTTTCTGTAGGCTCTCCTGAGCCCATTTGGCAATTTTTCTTCAAATTGGTCGTTTGCCCTGCATTACAGGGTCGTTTTTATTTATTTTCCATATTATTTGGTTGCCGTTGTATTTTCGCGCCGTTTTTTACCGCGGGTGAAACAGTGCGGCGGCCATTTTGGATTTTTAAAGTGTGCTTTTAAGGCACTTTTGCTCACTTGTGCAGGTTCCCCTAGCGTTTTTTGGGGTTCCTTTTGCTGGCGATTTTGCTCAGGGCACCCCAGGGAGTCTGGGGAGTATTTTATTTCTTGTAAAAAAAAAAAAAAAAAAAGTTTTATTTTTAATCCGGGGCTGATTTGCATAGGATTGCCCCTGGGCTGTGGGTTTTCCTGTGACTGTTCCATTCTATCCCGTTGGGCGGAGGTGGCCTTGGGATGGCTTCCATACCCCAATGTGTGATTTGTGGGTCCCGCAGAGCGGCAGGGACTGACTCTGGCATCTGCAGGGGCTGTGCTGCAGTGCCCGCAGGGATAGAGCAATCTGTGAATGTTCAGGAGCAGGCTACCCCTGGGGATGCTTCTACTTCAGGGAACAGTATTCTTTCTCCGAGCATCCCTCAGTCTGGGTCGGTGGATGCGCTGCAGCAGGCGGCTACAGTTGTCCCACCTATGGAATTCTCCCCTGATTTCGTGCTCCTCATGCATCAGGCGTTCCGCTTGAGCAGGTCCGGTCAGTTGCCGGAAGTTTGCCCCCCCTCTCTTCCCTCGGGGTCCTCGGGGGCGGCTCAGTGCTCCTCACAACCCGGGGTCAAGCGGCTTCGGTTGGGGGAACAGGAGCAGGATGCCCTGGGTCTTCTGGATTCCGAGGCGGAGGGCGATCCTGAGGCTGAAGCGGAGGAGTTGGAGGATGGGGAGATCCCTGAGCTGGAGGATCAGGCTCGGGTCATTCGAGTGTTCCGTAGGGACGAGCTGGTTCCTCTGGTAACGGAGTCCCTTCAGGCGCTTAACCTTTCGGCGGTGCGGTCCCTGGAGGAGGAGGGTCTTGAGGATCCCCTGATTCAGGCAGTCAGAGATGCCCAGGTGGTTTTTCCCGTCCACCGCGTGGTCGAACAGATGATCCAAGCGGAGTGGGAGCACCCGGAATCCGGTTTGAAGGGGATTCGGACCATGAATCGGCTTTATCCCCTTGCCGACAAGGACAGGGACTGGTTCAAGTCCCCACGGGTGGATGCTGCGGTTTCCGCAGTGACCAAGAAAACCACCATCCCGGTTGAGGGAGCGGCGGCCCTCAAGGACGGTCAGGATAAGAAGGTGGATAATTTGCTCAAGCAAACCTTCGATACTGATGCCGTGTCATTGCAAGCCTCTATTTGTGGGGCTTGGGTGGCTCGGTCGTGTCTGCGGTGGTCGCAGCGATTGCGCTCGAGCCCAGGGCTAGACCAGCAGGGCCTGTTGGAGGTTACCCGGTTGGAGTCCGGCTCGGCCTATTTGGCGGATCTGTTTTATGATTTAATCCGCGCGTTGGCTAATAGTATGGCATCCGCGGTTGCGGCGCGCCAGTCCCTCTGGTTGCGCAACTGGGCGGCGGACGGTTCTTCCAAGTCCCGCCTCAGTAAACTGCCCTTTAAGGGCAGATTGTTATTTGGGGAGGCTCTCGAGAAATTGGTAAAGGATCTCGGTGAGTCCAGGGGGGGCCGGCTTCCGGAGGATAAGCCAAGGTCCAACAGGCCCTCCTCTTCGGCGCGGGGGTCCTTTCGGGATCAGCGCCGGTTTCGTTCCTCCCGCCTGTGGGCATCGCAGCGGAGCTGGTTTGGAGCCCGTAATCAAGGCTTTCGTGGTTTCCGAGGATCCGGCAGAGGTTTTTCCGGAGCCGCCTCTTCCTCGGTCTCTTCCTTTGGGCGCAAGCCACAATGACGCGAGGCAGGCTCTGGAGGGGGGCCCGATTATCGGGGGTCGCTTGCGTGACTTTCTTCCTTCTTGGGCCCAAATTACGTCAGATCGCTGGGTGCTACAGATTATAGAAGAAGGTTATGCTCTGGAGTTTGCGTTCCCGCTTCCAGCTTCCTTTGTTCTGTCTCCCAGCAGGGGCGAGCAAAAGACGCGGGACATCCGCGTGACCCTGGATCGGTTGTTAGCTCTGGGAGCTGTGATCCCGGTTCCTCCCTTGGAAAGAGGTGCCGGTCGCTACTCCATCTATTTTGTGGTCCCCAAAAAGGGCGACTCCCTGTGTCCGATCTTGGACCTCAAAGGCGTGAATCGCGCACTCAGGGTGCCGCATTTCCGTATGGAAACCCTGCGGTCAGTCATTGTAGCAGTGCGACAGGGGGAGTTTTTAACGTCCCTCGATCTTACCGAGGCCTATCTGCACATTCCGATACATCCATCTCATCAGCGGTTTCTCCGCTTTGCGTTTCCGTGGGGCCACTTCCAGTTCCGGGCCATGCCGTTCGGCCTAGCTACGGCTCTGCGCACCTTCACCAAGGTGATGGTGGTCGTAGCGGCGGCCTTGCGCAAGGAGGGCATTTTGGTCCATCCATATCTCGACGGCTGGTTAATACGAGCAAAATCCAGTCGGGAGTGCATGCGAGTCACAAGCAGGGTAGTGGCTCTGCTGCGATCTCTCGGCTGGGTGGTGAATGAACGAAAGAGTTGTCTGCGTCCCTCGCAGGACCTCGAGTATCTGGGGGTGCGTTCGACACCGCCCGGGGACTGGTATGCCTCCCCGAGCGCCGCGTCCTGGCGTTGCGGGCTCTTGTCCGACTTTTTCGGGGGATGCCCACTCCGTCGGCGTGGTGGTACTTGCGGCTCCTCGGAACGATGGCGGCGACCTTGGAGGTGGTGCCGTGGGCGCGGTTCCACATGCGCCCGCTACAGAGGGCACTCCTTCGCCGTTGGTCCAACCAGTGCGACTCCTTGAACAGGAGATTGCCCTGCCCGAAGACAGTGCGACGGTCGCTCCGATGGTGGCTCTCCTCCGAGAATTTGACGCGGGGGATTCCCTTGGAGCCTCCTCGGTGGGTTCCTCTCACTACGGATGCGAGCTTAGCCGGCTGGGGAGCGCACTGCGAGACCCGCTTCACACAGGGGGTGTGGTCCTCCCGGGAAGCCTCTTGGTCGATCAACCGTCTCGAGCTTCGGGCGGTCAGGCTTGCCTTATTGGCCCTGGAGCCTCTGGTCCTGGGTCGGGCGGTCCGAGTCTGGTCGGACAATGCGACCACGGTGGCGTACATCAATCGCCAAGGGGGCACGGGAGCGTGGCACTGGAAACAGAGGCGACGGCCTTGTTCAGTTGGGTGCAGACTCGTCTGCCGGCAATCTCGGCGGCACACATAGCAGGCGCAGAAAATGTCCAGGCAGACTTTCTCAGCAGAGTGCGGGTGGACCCCGGAGAGTGGGAGTTAAATCCACAAGTATATGCGCAAATAGTTCGGCGGTGGGGTCCGCCCATCATGGATCTCATGGCGACCTTCCAAACGGCCAAGACGAGTCGCTTCTTCAGCAGACGGCGGGAGCGAATGTCCGAGGGACTCGACGCTCTCATTCAGCCGTGGCCGACGTCCGGGCTCCTGTATGTCTTCCCTCCGTGGGCACTCATCGGCCGGGTCGTTCAGCGCATCGAGTGCCATCGGGGTCGAGTGCTGTTGGTGGCTCCGGATTGGCCCCGGTATGCCAACCTCGTCCGGCTTCGAGACGGCGTTCCGTGGCGCCTTCCTGCGTTGCCGGACCTTCTCCTTCAGGGGCCCTTGCGGATGCCCCAGGTGGCTCGATTCTCGCTTACGGTTTGGCCATTGAGAGGGCTCGGCTGAAAAAGCAGGGCTATTCGCCCGCGGTGATTTCCACCTTACTGCGGGCAAGAAAGTCATCCACTTCTCTTACTTATGTTCGAATTTGGAGGATTTTTGAGAACTGGTGCTCCCGGCGGGGAGTCCGGGCGGCGACGGCTTCTGTGCCCGTCGTGTTAAGTTTTCTTCAGGATGGGTTCGAGAAAGGTCTCGCGGCCAGTTCCCTGAAGGTTCAGTTGGCAGCGATCTCTTGTTATAGAGGCAAGGTCTTGGGCCGCCTTCTCGGCGCTCATGCGGATGTGCGGCGTTTCTTGACCGCCGTTTTTCATTTACAGCCTTCCCGCAGAGCGTTGATTCCTCCGTGGGATTTGAATCTAGTTCTGCGAGCTCTGGTGCGGGAACCCTTTGAGCCCTTGCGGAGGGCGTCTTTGAAGGATCTCACCTTGAAGACTGTTTTTCTGGTAGCCATTTGCTCGGCAAGGCGCATTTCGGATCTTCATGCCTTGTCCTGCCGAGAGCCTTTCTTGTCTTTTTCCACGGAGCGGATTGTGCTCCGTCCGGTTCCTTCCTTTCTGCCAAAGGTAGTGTCTCCTTTTCACCTGAATCAGGCGGTGTTTCTGCCAGTGCTTTCGGCGAGTTCGGTCGAGTCGGTGGACAAGGGTCTTCACCGGCTTGATGTGGGCCGCACGCTGCGTCGGTATTTACAGTCTACCGAGCCCTTTCGGAAGACTGATCGGCTCTTTGTGCTCTTTGGGGGTACAAGGAAAGGTGAGGCGGCGGCTAAGGCCTCCATTGCTCGATGGCTCAAGGAAGCGATCGCGTCCGCGTATCTGTTGCAGCGGCGGCCGGTTCCGGAGGGGCTCCGAGCTCATTCTACTCGGGCTCAGGCGACCTCTTGGGCGGAGCATAGTCTGGTGCCGCCGGCAGAGATCTGTAAGGCGGCCACTTGGTCGTCTCTGCATGCTTTCAGCAGGCACTATCGCTTGGATGTGTCAGCGGCTCGGGATTCCTGTTTTGGTTCGGCGGTTTTGCGCGCCGGCTGGCAAGGTCCCGCCCGGTCTTAACTGCTCTGTTACATCCCGATTGTGGAGGACTAAACTGGATATCCGCACAGGAAATGGAAATTACACTAACCTGGTAATTGTAGTTCCTGTAGGATCCAGTTTAGTCCTCCTTCCCTCCCGACTATCTGTATGCTCTGGCGGCGCGCTGTCCCGAGCGGGTGACTATGAGACGGTTTTTCGTCCCGTTCGGACTCTGTCGACAGCGGTGCTTATCGCTATGGCTCTTCCCTTTATATGGGCGTTCAGTTAGCTCCATAGTTTCTGGGGGGGACTCTGTGTAAATTTAATGGCGTCGGGGCAGGCGCCATGCAATGTCTGACTTCCTCGTTTGGGGAGGGAGTTGGTTATTCCAGGGGGGGAAGTATATTGTTTAATACTATGAAGTGTTGCTTCGTTAAGTATGCTTTGTTACTAGTACACTGGGGGGCTTCTGGGAGCTCCAGCTGGATATGTACTACAGAAGATTTGATTGGTCCAGTCTCCAGGCTGCAGTAGAAGGTGCACTACCCGATTGTGGAGGACTAAACTGGATCCTACAGGAACTACAATTACCAGGTTAGTGTAATTTCCATTTTCAACCTTCATTCTGTGGCTTTCTTCAAAGCCACAGAATGATGGCTGAAACATCTGTTCCACCTACCAAGACACGGCATGACCAAGAAAACTGCAAAGATCATTGAAATTCCACAACAGAAAAACCTGGGACAGGAAAAAGAAGGCAGCAGAGAAAGAGGATTTGTGGATGGGGCAAAAACCTTTTAGAAGATCGTGAGCAGAGCAAGCAGGCTAGGAAAACTGATTTTACTCATTTTGTGCTAGCGGAAAAAAATATTGAAATGACACCATTCATTGGTCTGGGAGTCAATAAGATAACTTCAGTGATGATATGAATGTAATTTTGAAGTGCAATTGGATGCAGTGAGTTGCAATATGAACATCCTCCTCACAGTAAATAAGATGAGTACAAACAAACAAGTGCATTAAGAAGGTACACTTCGCCAGTGGAGATGATAAAGAAAACTACATAGGCAAGATAAGAGTGAAAGATCAGATGGTCAGTAGGCCTGTCTCGGCTAGAGAGATGTGAGAATTGATATAAGAAGACCTTAAATTCTGCTGAAAGTTTCCTTCAGTCTAATTACCACATATTTTAGGGGCATAACTATTGTTTTTTTTCCTTTCATATCAGTGTGTGCTATTCAAAGTTGTCATATTTTGGAAATAAACAAGATTTAATTTTAATGACTGCTCTGTAGCTCAGATTGAGCAGGTTCAGCATAAAACATTAAATAGAACTTTCTTTGGGGGCTGGTGGAAGATGGGAATGCTATTGTCAGAGATATGTAAGCATTACAAAAAAAAAGCCAGAATACAAGAACAGAGAATGTCAGAGTCAGATAAGTCCTTTTTTTGAACCAGTCCCCCTCCCCAAACACACAAACTAAAAAAACAAAAAAAACCTCCCACACCCTAAAGAATCCCTCCCAGACAACTGCAGGGCCATTCTAAAGTTAGTAGAGACAACTTGGTCCCTTTTGATCTTAGGTGCTAAATCACTAAGGAAGATCTCCCTGTAGACCAGTGCCTCACCGGGAGAATGGAGGCAACTTAACCCAGTGAGGATTACCCAGCCAAGCTTTAAATCGGGCTATGACCACCATAGAATTCAAAACCTGACATGGATCAGATGCCAGCTGAACTAAGAACCTTCTCATCTCCTCTAGTGCTGCAGCAGTCAGAACCAGACAAGGGGAACCATAAAAAAGGGAAATTTTAAAACTAGAAACGCTGTACACCCTCAGAGGTGGTTCCTCAGGTGCCTAAAACTAAAACACCAGGAATTACAAGAAAAAAAGCCAACAGCGAGTCCCTTTATCTTTTGGAGGATCCCTTGAATGCATGGCTTCTCAGATTGCAAGCCAGTGCCTCATGCCCACATTCCAACCACGATGAAGAAAAAAACCTCCAAAAATGTGATGACACACAATAATTCAAAAGATAAAAGTCAAAACATGATATACCACCCGTGAATCAGTTTATAAAGAAAGCAACATTTTTCAAATTAGCATTTATTTCTGTCGGGATCCACCGACCCAAGACGGGGAGAGGAAAAGCTCCCCTCTCTGTGTCGGCAGAAGCCTTTTTATCTTTTTAAATTAAGAAACAAAAGATTAATAGTAGTGAAAAACACTTATCTGAAGGAAAACCAAATTCGTTCAGCAAAAAGGGCAGCAAAGTTTCAGACAGCGACATGCATGTTTCGAGCCCAAAAAGGGCCCTGTATCAAGCGGGTTCCATAAACTTACGCGCCCTTGAAAAAAACGCCAAACTCAACAGGTGATTTGTAAAATCGCTAAACCGCTGAATGGCTGCTGAACAGAGGTGTCATCAAAAAAGGAGGAGGAGCTAATAGCCCGTCATCAGAGAACCCCGAGGAGGGGGGAATACCTGGAAAGGAGAAACAGTTACAAATCCAGCTGCAAAATTAAAGTTTAACTCAAAGCAAACTCCAGCATGCACATTCCAACCACAGCATGCAGTACTGGATCCTGCAGGATATTTGATGCATATGAATGCCCTTCTGTTGACCCTTTTGCAAAAATGACTCCAGAATAGTACAGCTTCGTTAAACACCTCCACAGCTTCACCAGCGCCACTTGAGATTGCATCAAGTTACATATAACGCAAGCCATGAAATCATCTTTGCATTGGTGGTAGATCCTCTCCAATCTCAAGGCAAATTGCCCTTTTTAAGCTCTTCCCTATCAATTAACTCTTACCATACGTGTGTCCAATTCTAAATGGAGAGTGCACTTCCTAAACTTGTGCAGTCAAGATGTTTTGATCTTTCGGAGAAAGGGCTCTCTGTTAACCAGCTAAAGTTAAGAGCCATATCTTCTACCCTCTCCACACATTTAGTCAGTGAGTATTGGGAAAGATCATCCTAATCCTTACCGACAATATTGCAAACAAGGGGGCTGTGGATACTGTTGACTCTATACAGAAGCCATCAGAATATGGAATCAGGTCATTCATTGAACATGCGCCCAAAATTTCTTCCCAAAAATGTTTCAGAATTCCATCTGAATTGGTTGATAAACCTTCCAGTTTTCTTTTCTAAACCCCATTATCAACCAAGCCAAAAAGGTATTTCACTCTGTGCAGCTAGGCTTTCTGCCTTAATCTACTGTCTACAAACCACCAAGGATATCAAATGGTGCTCTCAGCTATGTTTCTCTCAGTCCAGACACTTTGGACAGTGGGTGACCAATCATACCCTCTCTACATGGATGTGTGACTGAATTAACTTCCTGTTATGCTACAGCTGACCTTGCACTTCCTGGCACTCCTTCCCTCTTGCTGTCCTTTATATGCATGTCTTTTGGGTTTTTCCCTTTTTTTTTTTTCTGCCGCTTTTTATTCTCACATTGATTTCAATGGAAGGTATTTGGCTCTCTTTCTGCTTTAAATATAGCAATTCTAAATTGAAAACAAAAGCCTTCTGCTTTTCAGCAGCTGGGTCTCCTAGGCCTGCATGGGTGTTTGGGGCTTTCCTGCTGGAATTCCCTTTTTTGCTGCAGCCCTGCTTCTTTTTTTGGTGTACTTTATTTACTGTCTTTCTTGTTTTAACTTGCCGTTGCAGTGTTCAGCTGTGTTGCCTGATAGAGCCTGCGAGCATGTCCATCCCCCCCCTGCTTTTTTTTCCCTGCTGCAGCTGTTGCTTTTTGTCCTGATTGTAGCTGGAATGCCTAAGGCACCTTCTTTTTTTCCAGCATTTTGGGATCCCTCACAGAAGGCCTGAGGCCCCCTCCCACTCCTTTGAGGGGGTTCCCCTTCCTGCCAGTGGGCACAGTGGCCACTGGAAAGGCAGCTTTGTTCTTGCAAAGGTTGGAGCTTGGCAGGGTAGCCCTAGCCATAAGCCTGTTGGCTCTTGCCCTGGGCCTCCCTTTCAACAGGTTTATGCTGCAGCTCCTGAAACAGTTCATAGAATTTTTTCCGCCCCTTCATGGGGACTTAGGGCTCATGAGTGCTTCTGTCTCAAGCAGTTAAGAGTCACGGCCTTCACTTCACCCCTGTGCTCATCCATTCCTCTTGAAATCCCCACAGAGGCCTTGGGGCTCAGTGCTGTTTCTGTGACTCCTACTGCTCCTTTTGTGTGTGTGTGTGTGTGTGTGTGTTTTTTTTTTCGGGGGGGGGGGGGGGGTTCTCCTGCTGGTGGGCACTGTGCTTGTTCCTGGCAGAGATATAGTGTCTGGTGGGCTGGACCTAGTTTCAAGCCTGTTAGTCCCTGGAGTCTCCAGGAGCTCTCCTTTTCAACTGGTTTGACCTGCAGCTCCTGAAACAGCTCATGAGCTGCTTTCCATCTTTGCTCAATGCTTGGCAGCTCCTTTTATGGAGGTCTAAGATCCAGGCCTATCCTATAGGGGACCTGGAGTCCATGAGCACCTCTTTCTTGGGCAGTTAAAAGGGGTCAGGGCTACCACTTCGCCCTTGCATTCATTCATTCATTCCTTCCAGAGCCCAACCTTATCCCCTGTGGTAGTTGGTTGAAGGACTCAAGAAAATCTTTTTCGTTAGGAGGTAAGCATGAGGAAGACATTGTGACTTTTCTGGTGAAAGGCTAGGGTCTCTGTAATCCACTTATTCTCCAGGAACAAGCAGGAAGTCAGCCCTTACATATGGGTGACATCGGCGTAGACAGAGCCCGCGCGGAGCATTTCCCCAGCTTTCAAAGAAAGCCTTTGGGAATGCTGCCACGAATGCGTGGACCTCTTCCCACCCAAGGGTTCCATCTTGTCTCCTTTTCCACGGAGCCCAACGGACACATGTCTTGTTTCCCCTGGAAAAATCCTTTAAAAATTATCCTTTATAGTTGTTTTCTCTCGGTTTGCATACCGGTTCTCGCCTCGAGCCGGCACTGTTCTTGGCTCCTGTCCCCTTTTTCCATCGAGGCTTGCTTCAACCAGTGTTCGTGCCATTTTTCACCTGGAGGTTGTCAACCCTGCCTGGGCGTGGTCCACCATGTCTCCTGTTAGCTTCAAAAAGTGTGACCGCTGCAGTCAAATTATGTCCATCACAGACACCCATGACTGCTGCTTGTACTGACTTGGCCTGGACCACGACAGTACCTCCTGCGACCTATGCCAGGCCATGACTCCACGGACCATCAAGAAAAGGTCGGAGTTACAGAAGATGTTCCCGTGGTCCAACTCAGCCCCAGCTTCCCCAATGCTGAATCCAAACCCGAGCACCTCCTGTGAGGCCTGGGCATCTTCGGAGTCCTGCTGTGGTGGCTCCTCCAGAAAGACATCAGACCCTGGCAAGAAAAAGAAAAAATCCTCTAAGCCAGTTGAGGTTCCATCGGGGAAATACGGTAAGGTCCCGTGGCAGGACTCTGGCAACTCCAAGCAGTGCCCCCCTAAGGTCTCTCAGAAAGAGTCTTCGGCCGGCAGTGTCCATGCCAAGGCTTCCTGAGGCCGTGGTCCTCGTTGAGGATGCGCTCGCAAGAGTGCCAGCACTGGACCCAAGACACTCAGTGCCCACACTGAAGGCTGTGGAACCTTCTGACATCGAGGCCAGAATGGCGGTCCTGGAGCAGAATATCTCTGCCATCCTGGCCATGCAGCAGGTGATGTCTGGTTCATCTGCATCATCTGCCCCGACAACCTGGGCCCCTGACTGCGGTGTCGTCCCTGGGTGTTGAGCCAGGCCCCAAGCGCCACTGGCCTCAGGCGAGCCCTCTGCACTGATTGAGGTCCTAGTCCTGATCCTTGGGTATCCGGTCCTCCCTAGCTAATTTCCAGGAATCTGACCCAAGACCCATCGGGGATCTCAGTTCCCCTGATGCAGGCCTCGAGGCACGGGTGCTCCAAGCCTCGGACTCCTCGACACCCTCGGGTTCAGACTGGGAGACCAACATTGAGGCCATACCTGAGATTCCCTCAACACCGAAACATTCCCTCAGAGCAGTCTCCCCCGGTGCCATTTACCACCCGAGGACGTGGCTTTGCACAGCTTTGTCTGGGACATGGCCCAAGCCTCTCAGTCCCGACAGAGTCAGAGGAGAACCCGCGCACCGAAGAACTGGAGATCCTCCTGTATGATTCCCCGCCAAAGGAGGCTGTGTCTATGCTGGTTCAACCTATAGCGCCTCGATGCCACTTAACACTTCAAGAGGAGCCCAGGCTTTCAGAAATCCCAGCTCCCCCACAACTCCATGGTGGTGGAATCATCGATGCAAAAGCTCAAGAGCCAGAAGAATTACATTTCTGTACCCCCGGGTAGAGAGGCCAGAGCCCTCGATGCCCTTGGGCACAAGTGCTTCCAGGGGTCCATGCTGAGCTGCCAGATACGTGCCTATGTAGAGCTCATAGGTTTGTATCTAAAGATCCTCATTCAGGAGCTCGCTGGCTTCTAAGCACTGCTCACCTGGAAGCCCCTACAACTGTTCCAGACCCTGGTTGCGGCCATCTGGGACGACTCAACGTTCCTGTCCCGGGCTGCCTACGATGGCTTTGAGGCTGTAGCCGCAGGCATCAGCGCTCAATGCCAGGCCTGACTGCAGACCTCCGACCCCAAACAATGGGTCCAGGAAAAGCTGCTGAATGTCCCTTGCACCGTGGAGAACCTGTTTTGGAAAACCCATGGCCGACAAGGCGGCCAAGATTGAGGCCGAAGTGGTGACCAGGCAGAGGCTCTCAAAGAAGACTTCTACCCTTCCCTGAAAGAAAACCTCAGGGATTTTCTAACTGGAAAGGCTGGGGTTGATGATAAACTATTCCAAATACTGTCTGCTTTTGTCCCAGGATTTGAGATATCTGTCGGCTGAGTTCCATACTCTCCTAGGTCAGATTTCCTCATGATAGAAAGGGCCCTCAAGCTTTAGCCAACTCAGCCTTTTGTGCTCACTCGTCTGCATGGGCCTGAGTCACCTTCAGACCCTCAAGTCCCATCATCGTCCTTGGAGAAAGTGCCTTGGGTCAGGGCACCCATGCATCCACTGCAAGTCATCTGCTAACTTTCTGGTCTTCCCAGTTGTTCAACAAGACTCTTCCTCTCCCTTGGAAGATTTAGTGGCAGTTGAGGTGCGATAGTTAGTTGAGGTGCGATAGTTATGCCATCTGCTGGCCTGTATGCCATTAGAAGCACCAGATTGAGTGACTAATCACTTCATAAATCAGCTTAAAGGACTGCACTGCACACTATCTGGGTCAGTTGATCCAGGCACTCTGGTCCCTTCAGGAAGACTCCTTGGACATTCATCAGCCTTGGAGACAAGAGTGATCCGTCTGGTCCTGGAGAGGTTCAGATCTCTCCTAGTGGGCAAAACAGTTTGTGTTCTCAATGTCATGGCAGTGGCATATGTCAGCAAATAAGGCAGAACTTGCAGTGCAGAAGCAAGGCCTTGGTCCAAACAGTTGACCAGGGTTTCCTGGTCAGCGCAGTCTTTGTTTAAAGTGGCTCTCAAAGTTGTGGAGCTGTTTTTGGCAGGGAATCATCTGATTGCTCTGTCCAATACATGCATTATAAGCATTGACAGTGTGCAGGTCAAGTTCCTGAGTCGGCACTCCATGGTTCCAGGCAATTGGAAGCTCAGCCCTCACATTTGCAACCTTGTAGTGCAGTGATGGTGTCTTTCAGTGTTACTTGATGCAAACTCAGGAGAATGACACTGTGGAGAAACTCATCTGTAGGAAGGATCCATGGATGGTGGGCATGAATGCCGCCCCCCCCCCATCAAGAGTGGCCTTAGGAAGGGATGCTATACGTCTCCCTCCGTGGCTCTGGTGAGCAATTTTCCGCACAAGTTGCAGGTCCATCAAGGCCTGGTGGCCTTAGTGACTCTGGACCAGCCTTGCAGCTATGGTATGAGGATCTCTTGAATTAGATAGCTTGGCCTCCCTCTCTGGCTACCTCAAGAGAAGCACCTACTCAGCAAGTACTCCTGGTATTGGAGAATTCCAGTTTCTTCTCTCTCTTATGGCCCTTGAGAGGCATAGGCTCTCCAAGAAGAGTACTCTGGAGTGGTGGTGGACACCCTACTTTTAACTAGAGTGCCTTTACTTCCTTAGCGTATGTGATAGTCCTTCCTGTCTGGCCTAGATAAGGCTTGGCCCTGAACTCTTAAGGTTTGGGTTGTGGTCCTGCTGGGCTGCAGGGGTTGCATTCTAGTGATTTTATTGGTGATGCTCCCTGATGTCCCTCCACTTCCTCAAGGGAGTAAAGCCTTGCTGAAATCTCTGTGGTGTAGAAGGCACTAAAAAGGTCCTCCCTTTGAGCCTATTTGTAAGGATGCTCTCAAGGGTTTGGCCCTAAGGCGGTTTTCTTGGAGCCAGTGGCATCGACCAGGTGGGTGTCTGAGCTTCAGGCCTTCTCTTGCAGGGAACCTTTCTTGGTTATTTCGATTACTTGCTTCTTCCAACGGACTACTGTTCTTTCTCCTGAGGGTGCTATCCCCCCTTTAATTTAACCAGGCTATTGTTCTGTCTTCCCATTCAGAAGAGGATCTTCAGAAGGATCCCTTGCTGCATCAGAGGGATGTGTGGAGGGTATCGGATGCATGCAATGTCTTCCACTGGTCGGCTCATCCTTTGTCTTTAGTAGTCCAGAGAGAGAGGACTGGCAGCAGCCAAGTCTGTTATTATTCATGGGATTAAGGAAGCCACAGGGTCGGTGTACATTCTGGCCAATAAGCATGTGCTGGAGTAAGTCAGCTCACAATATTATTTTTCTACATCATACTTCCTCACTTCGCCCTGACCTTTCCCCTCTTAACTCTTGCCTTTCCTCTGTAGCTGATTGGCTGGTCTCTTACTGCTTGCACCTGAACATCTCTAAGACTTTAGCTATCTGGTTCACTCATGGAAGTCCCCCTCCTTTGCTGGCCCCTCCCTTTTCTGGTTCTCCCATCCCACTGGTATCATGCTTTCAGTATCTTGGTGTCTTTCTTGACTGACCTTTCCTTCCGAGACCACATATCCCATGTTACTAAGTCCTCTTTCTTCTTCCTTTGGCAGATTCGTGCTATCCGTCCCTTTCTGACACCTCAGGCCCTCACTGCTCTCATACTGTCTCTGGTTATGTCACGCCTTGACTTTTGCAATTCTGTCCTCACTGGTATCCCTAAATCCCAACTCCTCAGACTACAACGCATACAGAACACGGTCGCACGCATTATCTGTCACTCCACACGCTGGGAACACGTCACACCCCTCCTCATAAATCTTCACTGGCTCCCTCTGGCTTTCCGTATCCATTACAAACTTCTCACACTGGTCCATCAGGTTATGTACACCCACACCCCTCAGTATCTGTCCGATCTTCTACAATTTCATACTCCCAGTCGCTCTCTCCGGTCCATGCACATCAATCGACTTCACCTCCCTTCCCCTGCACGTACCCATCTCCAGTCCACCTGTAACTCTGCTTTTTTCTTTGCTGGTCCTGCCCTGTGGAACTCCCTACCTACCTCTCTTTGACTGGAACAAAATTACCGCACCTTTAAGACTCGGGTAAAGACCCATCTTTTTCAACAATGCATTTAACCTATCCACTGCCCATGTTTAGTCCTGTGTGGTCCTCTCTTTCAGTCTTGTTCAATGTGTATGAATGTATGCTTGACTGCCTCCCACTTTCCTGTCTATTATTGTAACTTTTCTTTTCGGTGCCAATGGCCCTCTCTTATATTGTTTGAGTTGTAAACCGCCTTGTTTTTTATTGAAAGGCGGTATATCAAGTGAAATAAACAAACCACTAAGGTTCAGGCTTCCTCCTAGGCAGAGTTCGCCTTGGTGTATTCAGAAGACATAGTAAGGCGGCTAAGAAGTTGGTACAGATGGCAGTTTTGGCAGCAAAGTCCTGTTAAGAGTATTGTTTTCCTCCCACTCTGAGTCCTGACTGCTAGGGTACATCCCACTCGTCTGGACTAGTCAAGTAAGATAAGAGGAGAAATTCTATCTAATATTTATTTATTTATTTATTTTTATTTTATTTAACAGTATTTCTAAACCGCCTTATCTTAATAATCAAGGTGGTATCACAGCAAGCAATCAGGTAAAGTGTGTGTGTTGTACATGCAGTGAGGATAAAACTTAGTTGTGTGAGGGATGTGTTGGGTGCTTGATTTGTTTGAGCTATATACAGGGTGGGCTATTTACAGTGGTGCTAGAATCATATTTTATATATATTCAGTTGTTTGGGAGGATTGGAGTGCTGTTATCCATTCTCTTAGGTTATGTGATGTGACCATAGTGCTCTATGAACAGCATGGTTTTCAGTTGTTTTCTGAAGTCTTTGAGGTCTGGAGTTGCCCTTAGATCGTCCGGTAGATTGTTCCATATGTATAATTTTCTTTCCTCGAATTCTGCTAAACCAGTCCAGGGACCTACCCTGGAAAATGTTTCTGCAAGTTTGGGAGTTCATCTGCTGTAGAATGCCTAGTATGTGCTGAGATCTGACGGAGATTTCATTGTGGTAAGAGCCAAATACTAGCTCAAGATATTTGTTACAGAATTGTTCTGTTGATTAATAACGGTATGTGTTTTGAGTTTTTCAGTTTTGCTTACTGCTAGGAAGGTGTAATACTGGCTTCTGTCAGTACTGCACCTGTGGATATATAGAGTGATGTCTCTGAAAGTTGCTTAAGTCTGCCTACACCAGCTGACAAGGGAGCATAACCTACACATCTGGTCTGGTCTAGCAGGCTTCAAGAAAAAGAATTATCAGGTAAAATTTCTTCTTCTTCCATTGCCTAAAGGATGGGGGTTCAGCCCTTAGCCAGCACTGCAAAATGTTTTTTTTGCCTTCCAGCCCTGCTTTTTTGGACAAAAAGCCTGACAACTTTTCCTTTGAGCCCCAGTTAGTCTGTACAGCTAATATCAAGCCAGAAGGGGACAAACAGTTTTGTCCCGAATCAATTTAATCCAAAATCCCTGAATCATGTATCAAGCCCAAAGGGAATGGCCTAACTAACCTTGATTGCATTTCAGATATATGATGTGGGTACACACTTAGTATAGTAGGCCCTCATATATGAAAATATGCCCTTTGCAGGATATAGTACATTCATAACTAGCATGGAAATCCAAGTTAAATTGAGACCTACCCTGACTGAGGCACCTCAAAACCCCTATTCTTTGCCTCACTTGGGCTTCTATCCACTCCAAGCCAGGGGTATCTTTCCTGTAGCTAGTGGTACGCCTGTCTTCATTCAAAGCAAACAATGTGTGCCACTTATAAAATTCCAAATGAGTGACCCAAATTCAGAGTTCTAAAATAATGCTTTACTTGCATGTAGAGAACAATGTTCCTCTGAGTGAAGCTATATTGCTGTTTCAAATACTCCAAAATCTTAAGCTTCCCCTCTTCCAAAAGCAAGTCTGCCAAAACAGTCACACTTTCTTGTGCCCAACCCCCAAAGACTCTGGTCTGATATCTGTGCCTTTTGCCCAAGTACCATACACAAGTACTTCCATGCTGCCCGAAGGATTGTCGCCAGGCTATGTGCTGAATGCAACTTCAACACCTTATCTCCTGGGGCATGCAGCAAATAGTGTAAATGTCATGGATTCAGGGGAGTTCTCTCAAACTCAGTCAGGGTATAATCCTGTCTCCCTACCACCCAATCCTTCGTCCCTACCATCCAATATTTCGTATGCTGCAACATGCAAGCCCAATTATGTTTCTTAAGATCAGGAAGACCCAGTCCTTTCGTTTTCCGTCCCCTGTCCACAAGTGACAAGGTGGCATCTTTGCTCTCTGGCCTCGCCAACAACAACAACAAAAAATACTGATAGCATATGCTAAATGCGCATAATTTGTTTTTATTGTTTAGAAGCCTTAGGGGTAGGAGCTGAAGAACATATAGCTATTTTGGGATCAGACATTTTGAGCAGGCCGATTCTAGCACTCAACGAAAGTAGCAGGCTCTTCCAAGCATCCAGCTGGACACTTGGTGAGGTCAGAATGGGGTTCACATTGCAGTTATAAAGCCTTTAGGGATCAGTGGCCAACTGAATCGTGAGATAGTGAAAGGAGTCCCCCCCACCCAGCACAGTGGGGACTTCCTCTGCCACACCTCATGGATTCCCGACTGCAGGGGCAAAGCCTCTGACTTGGATAAGTCAAGACAGAGCCCTGGAAAAAAAGTCCAAACCTCTGAAACTCCTCCATTAGAGGAGCTAATTTATCTGCCAGAACAACAATATGCAAGAGCATGTCTTTTTGGCAAATCTTAAATTCTGCCTGACTGATCCAGACTTCTCTGATCCTAGAATTCATCTGAACTGACCACAGCAATGATTCTAATGTTAAAATAGAGGAAGAGTGACAGGGGCATCCTTGCTGCATGTCCTGCTACAGCAAAAAGGGTTCAAAGTTAAATCACTGGTCCTGATTGCTGCCCCGGGGTGGGGGTGGGGGGGGGGTAACAAAGAACACCCACACTATCTGCACAGTGTCCTCATATACCAGTGTGCCAGTACCTCAAACGGGCAGTCAGTCTATGCAGTCTAAGACCTTCTCCACATTAAAACTGATTAACATTGAAGAGATCTTGACTGCGCAGACATATCCCAGCAAAGTCAGATCCTTATGACATTCATAAGAGCTATGTTGCTGTCGGGCATCCAGGTCCCAGAGTCCAGCAATCAGCAACCAGCGGAAAGGTGCTGTTCCTCTCCAAAAACACCATGTCTATTTGGCTGAGACATCCTGATTTGAGGTCCCCTGGGGTTCACATGGCTAGTTCATTTTCAGCCCTCCCCTGTTTATCGCCCTCCTAAGGGACCTACAAAGGGGGTTTTCAGGGAAGTCTACCTGACTATCTCCTCCCCCCACCCCCAGGAGAGTTCACAACTCCTTCAGTCTATGCAGAGGGTATGCAAATATTCTCCTCGCTTGTCTCTCACCACCAGCCCTACCCTGCCTGGAGGTTTAGGACCAAATCCGGCACCACCTGTGCAAGCTGTTTTGCCATAATCTTAGACACCACCTTCAAACTGAAATTGATTAATGAAGTAGGGTAGTAAGACTTCAATTTCTGAGGGTCCCTCTCAAGCTTAGGTAAAAGCGCAAATAGGTCAAATTCATTGCAGGCTGGAACTTTGTTCTTGTTTATAGCATAATTATCTGATGACACTAGTGGAGCCACCATCTGATCCTTCAGTTTCTTAAAAACTTCACCCTTGAATCCTTCAGGGCCCTGTGCCTTGCCCATCGCATGTGACTGAAAACCCAGCCCACACCTCTGGAGTGATCAGAGCATTCAGTAGCTCCTAGTCGTCCTCATTCACCTGGGGTACCCATTCCCAGATACTCATGTTGATCTACTGAATTCCCCTCCTGCCTCATGTAGAGGGCTTGATTGAAATATTTGAAGGCTTTGACAATCTCACAATCTGTATTGACTAAAGCTTACTGTTTGTTCATAAGTGCTGCCACCTGACAATATCTCACCCAGCATGACGTCAAAGTGGGCTACAAGTTTCCCTGATTTATTGCCATATCTGAAAGGTTTGTAATAAACCCTGGTGTGTTTTTTTTGTCCGCTGATGGATGAGGGTGCTAAGCTCTGTCTGAGTGGCCATCAGCTGTGATATGGCCACCGCAATGTGGCACTATGCAAGCTCTTGTCTGGTCCGCAGCTCCAGCTACAACAGCTACTATAATTATTCCCCAAAGGACCACTTTAAGGGTTTCACAATAGAGAAAGTATCTTCCACATGCGTCTGATTAAACTGGTGGCATTCTGCTGATGACTTCCGTAAGTATTCCCAGAAGTTACAATCTCCAGGAACAAGCAGGAATGAGTCTTCACATATGGGTATCGTCGGTACTGACGGAGCCTGCGCGGGAACGCTCCCCAGCGTCCAGTAAGAAAGCTTTAGGGAGCATCCCACAGCACCTGTGCGCTGCTTTCCCGCCTTTTCCAACCGCCTCTCTCCGGTTCTTCTTTTCCGCAGAGTCAGCAGGTCGTGTCCCTGTCACCGCAGAAGAATTTCTTATTTTTTTCTTTATTTTTCTGTGTCGTGTCTGCCTTCTTCGACATCAGACCGGTACCGCTGGTCTTTTTCTTTTCTTCTTAAAAAACCCCCCAAAACTTTTCTTTCTTCAACTGTGCATTTTCAGTTTGGGCCTTAGGCCTGAGCATTTTTCGCCTCATGGAGAAGCCCACTTCCGGGTTCAAAAAGTGCACGAAATGTGGCGGTACTATTTCTGTCACCGACACCCATGATTGGTGTCTAAAATGTTTGGGTCCTGACCATTCCATCACGGATTGTGTGTCCTGTACCATGATGTCTAAAAGAGGTCGGCAGAACCGAGCAGCCAAGCTCAGTACCCTGTTTCCCTCTGATGCAGCCTCGGTGGCATCGACGTCTTCCAGGGCTGCTTCCTTCCTCATGGATCTCAGGTAATCAAACATATATCTAGCCGGTCCTCGAAGGGCAAATCTCCCTCTAAGCATCGAGATGCCTCCGGGCTTGTCCTCGAGGATTCCGCACCGGCAAAATTACCCCGGCGGGAAGTTCCAGCTTCCAAAGCATTATCTATGGGGTCACAGGTTGACATCGATGGCTCTGCCTCGACCATTCACCTGTTGCCGTGTTCTGGGGTACCGGTGGCCTCCACTGGTACCGACATCCAGACTCTGGTGGCGTCGATGGATCAGAAGATTCTGTCCATGCAACGCACCTTAACGGCGTTTATGCAGGCTTTGACGCCTCCGGTACCGCAACAATCTCCGTTGCCGGTACCGACTCCGGCACCGGCATCATTCCCGGTGCCGGTACCGATTGCATCGACATCGACTTCGGTGTCGACTTCAACGGTACCCTGTCCTATGATGCCCATCGGTACCGAATCGGTACCGCTTACTCCCGATATTGATCCCACTCGGTACGTGTATCGGGCTTTACAGGAGCATCCAGACAGGCGATACTTCGATTCCTCCGAAGACTCTGAGTCTGAGGCTTCTGTCGAGGCACCGGTACTTCTTCCTCAGGAGTCTGCTTCTCCAAAACGAAGAATGTCTCCTCCAGAAGACTTGTCTTTCCAAGACTTCATCAGGGAGGTGGCTAGGGGCATCTCCATTACAGTGGCCCCTGAGTCAGAGCCTAGAGCCAAGCAATTAGATATTTTGCAATATCCTAAGGCTCCTAAAGAAGCAGCTACCTTACCTATTCATGAGATTCTTTATGATCTCATGTTGAGCATGTGGGAGACTCCTCTTACCACCTCTACTCATTCTCATAGGTTAGACACCATGTACCGTGTCCCTCCTTGTCCTGGCTTTCATAAGTCTCAGCTTCCTCACCACTCTATTGTGGTAGAGTCTGCCATGAGGAAAATAAAAGTGCAAAGAGACACTCATCTAATCCTCCAGGACGTGAATGCAGGACCCTTGATGCTTTGGCCGAAGGGTTTTCCAAGCTAATATGCTTGCTGCCAGAATCAACTCGTATAGTCTCTATATGAGGATGTTTCTAAAAGAAGTCACAGATCATCTGCAGACTTTAGCCCCTTTTATTTCAGAAGATAAAAGGCAGGAGTTTCTCACTTGGCTTAAACATGCCCTAGATGTTTCCAAATTTTCCAACCGTGCAGCCTTTGACTCTTTTGAGTGTGTCAGCAGAGCCTCGGCTATTGCCATAGGTGCACGCAGAATTGCTTGGTTACAAGCTTCTGATTTGGAACTCTGGGTCCAAGATGAACTGGGAAATCTTCCCTGTACAGGTGAGAACCTTTTTGGCAGAGATTGGCAAGCAAAGGCCACTCAGATGGATGTTGAGAACTCTGCTTTGGATCGACTTTCAAAGTCTACCTCTGCTTCTGTTAAGAAACGATTGTTCAAAAAGACACCTTTTTCTAAAAAGGGAAGATATTATCCTGCTTATGGTCAGCAGGCATCTTCTGCAGGTCGTTTTGCTGCAAAGCGTCAGCAACCACCTAAACGGGCCAAGTCAAAGGCTGCCAGGCCTCCCACGACCCAGCAGCCCCAGCCTCCTCAGGGCCTTTGACTTGCAACTAGAGAACTTAGCCTTTCTAGCTCTGGAAGAACCAGAACCCCTCACCATTCCAGGAAGGTTAGCTTACTTTGCTCCCAGATGGGAGCAAATCACAGCAGAGCAATGGGCCCTCTCCATTATAAGGGAAGGGTACAAACTTCATTTCTTAAACCTTCCTCCCCACACCATGGTGAAACAGTTCAATTCTCCAACATCTCTCCTCAACATTCTGGGTCAGGAGATTGCTACCCTCCTTGCCCAAGGGGCAATAGAAGAAGTACCTCTTCAACAGGGCTCAGGGTTCTACTCCCCTTATTTTCTTATTCCAAAGAAAACAGGGGGCTAGAGACCCATATTAGATCTCAGAGAATTGAACAAGTTTCTATTCAAAGAGAAATTCAAGATGATTTCTCTCGGTACTCTGCTGCCATTCCTTCAGAGTCAGGACTGGCTTTGTTCTCTAGATCTCAAGGATGCGTACACCCATGTCCTCATCCATCCAACACACAGAAGGTTCCTTCGGTTCCTTTTTCAAGGAAAGCACTACCAATACAGGGTGCTTCCTTTCGGTCTGGCCGCTGCACCAAGGGTGTTCACGAAATGCATGGCAGTAGTAGCTGCATTTCTACGCACTCTAAGAATATTCGTTTTCCCGTATTTGGGCGACTGGCTCATTCGAGCTCCATCCCAGTCAGAGGCCCAGATTTGTCTAACTTGCACAATGCGTGTCCTTCAGTATTTGGGACTGGTAATAAATATCCCAAAATCCCATCTCACCCCTACTGAGTCCCTGGAGTTTATAGGGTCCTTGCTGGATACCACAACTGCAAGGGCCTATCTTCCTCAGGCTCGTTGCCTACGCTTGGTGCAGTTAGCCTCCCAGATGCAGTTAAAGTCCCATTTAACTGCTCGAGAAATGTTACAACTATTAGGCCACATGGCATCCACCGTGCATGTGGTTCCATATGCTCGCCTTCACATGAGGGCAGCTCAATGGACTTAGGCAACCTGATGCCGGAGTCCATTGGGTGGACAATCAGACAAAATAGCAAACTCCAGCCGCCTATTTTGGTCTCTTCAGTGGTGGAAGTCCCCTCCAAATCTGTTGTTGGGGTCCCCTTTTCAGCAGTCGTTAGCCCAGCCAACTCTGACAACAGATGCTTCTCCAATGGGTTGTGGAGCTCATCTGCAGGATCTCTCCACCCAAGGCATCTGGTCTCCACAGGAGACTTCTCTGCATATCAATCTCTTGGAACTCAGAGCAATATTCTTAGCTCTGTGTTCCATTCCCTGCTCAGCTACAGGACAGTCCTCATCCATACGGACAACCAAGTAGCCATGTTTTATGTAAACAAGCAGGGCGGGACTGGCTCTCTGTCGCTTTGCAACGAAGCTTTGCGACTGTGGGCCTTCGCCAGAGAGCATCACATCCATCTTCTGGCAGTATATCTTCCAGGCGTTCAAAATTCTTGGGCGGACAGACTCAGTCGAGTTCGGCTTCCACACGAGTGGTCCCTCCACATGGACCAGGTAGCCAGGATTTTTCGAATTTGGGGAACCCCGGACATAGACCTCTTTGCAAGTCCGTGGAATGCCAAACTTCCCCGGTTCTGTTCCAGAATTCCGTGTCAGGGAGTTCAGGCCAAGGATGCCTTCCTCCTTCACTGGGGTCAAGACTTCCTTTATGCCTTTCCACCAATTCCCCTAATTCCCAAAACACTATTCAAGCTTCAGAGAGATCGAGGGACCATGATCCTCATAGCACCACATTGGCCATGCCAAGTGTGGTACCCTCTACTTCTGCATCTCTCTCAAGCTCCCTCCCTGGACTTGGGTTCTGCACCAGACCCTTCTATCCCAGGAAGAGGGAACATTATGGCACCTAAACCCCCAGTCGCTCCATCTCAGGGCTTGGTTGCTGAGGGCTTAGACCTTCAAGATTTTCATCTCTCTCAGCAAGTCAGAGATGTTATTCATGCCTCTAGAAAGCCTTCTACTAGACGTTCCTATGCTTTCAAATGGAAAAGATTTACCATTTGGTGTTCAGAGAAGGGTCTAAACCCTCTTGCAATACCTCTGAATTCTCTACTAGAGTATCTCCTGCATCTATCCCATGCAGGTCTGAAAACAAATTCAGTAAGAGTCCATTTGAGTGCTATTGCAGCGTCCCTCAAGCCTCTCAATGGACAACCTATTTCCTCTCATCCTCTTATAGCAAGATTCGTGAGAGGCCTTCTTTTAACTAAACCTCCCATTAGACCACCTCCAGTGGCATGGGACTTAAACCTGGTTCTTGGCCAGCTTATGAAGCCACCCTTTGAACCTTTAGCCACCACCTCCTTGAAATTTCTTTCTTGGAAAGTCATTTTTCTCATTGCACTCACCTCAGCACGCCGCATCAGTGAGTTGCAAGCTTTGGTGGCTAATCCACCTTATACAAGGTTCCATCATGATAAGGTAGTCCTCAGGACCAATCCACACTTTATGGCTAAAGTGGTCTCTTTTTCATCTGAACCAAGAGGTATATTTACCTGTCTTTTTTCCAGGACCTCATGCATCAAGTGCAGAGAGGAATCTTCATACCTTGGATTGTAAGAGAGCTCTCGCTTTTTACTTACAAAGAACACAGCAACATAGAAAGTCTTCTCAACTCTTTGTTGCTTTTGATCCTTCTCATTTAGGACTTCCAATCTCTAAGAGAACACTGTCCAACTGGATTGCTCAGTGTATTTCTTTCGCCTACCAGAGTAGGAACATTTCTCTTGAGGGCCATGTCACAGCTCACAACGTGAGAGCCATGGCAGCCTCAATGGCTCATCTAAACTCTGTGTCCATCGACCAAATCTGTCGAGCGGCCACCTGGGCCTCGGTTCATACCTTCACAGCCCATTACTGTTTGTACAAGGACTCCCTTCGGGATGCCTCGTTTTGGTCAGGCTGTTCTCAAACACCTGTTCTTAGTCAGCTCCTACCCTGGTCGGATGCCAGAGATCCATGGGAGGAGGTAGAGTCCTTTTCAAGGACACACAACCTGGGGTTTCTCCCTGGCATCTACAGCTAGGGAGTCCCCATATGTGAAGACTCATTCCTGCTTGTTCCTGGAGATAGCACAGTTACTTACCTGTAACAGGTGATCTCTGGGAACAGCAGGAATAAGTCTTCACAACCCACCCACCTCCCCTAGGAGTTGTATCTCTCTCTCTATCTTTCCTTTCCTCTCTCTCTCTTTGTCTCAGCTTTAAAACTCGAACTGGAGAGATGGCGGTTGGAAAAGGCGGGAAGGCAGCACGCAGGCGCTGTTGGATGCTCCCAAAAGCTTTCTTACTGGATGCTGGGGGGCGTTCCCGCGCAGGCTCTGTTGGTACTGACGATACCCATATGTGAAGACTTATTCCTGCTGTTCCCAGAGATCACCTGTTAGAGGTAAGTAACTGTGCTATCTCTGTATAAGTACACATGGGGAATCTCCACTGCCATTGCTCCAGCTCTGCTGCATCTAAATCCACAGCCACCCAAATCCAAGGTATGATCGGAGATTTCTGTCAGGCCACTTGCCATCCGTCACCCTAAAAATAATGTATCTGAAAACCAATAGACTATGCGCAGTTGAGTGGAATGTGCTCATGAATGTGTACAGCCATACTCGTGAAGGAGTACCCTCCAAACATCAAGATCTAAAAATTCACACTTTAAGGGTATGCACTTGCTGATATTGATGTTGGAAGGATTATAAAGGATTATAAGACATATCTCCAGGAACAAGCAGGGATGTAGTCTTCACATATGGGGTATCGTCGGTACTGACGGAGCCTGCGCGGGATTGCTCCCCAGCGTCCAATAGGAAAGCTTTTGGGAGCATCCCACAGCCCCTGCGTGCTGCCTTCCCGCCTTTCCTACTGTCCCTCTCCAGTTCTTCATTTTCCGCAGAGCAGAAAAAGTTTGTCTCTAATCTTTATTTTTGTGGTCGCGTCTGCCTTCCTTCGACGCCATACCGGTACCGCCGGTTCTTTCTTCTTTCTTTTAAAAAAACATTATAGTTTCTGAGGTGTTTTACTTTAGAAACCTTTTTCCTTGGTGCTAGGCGCCATTTTGGGCACTAGGCCCAATTTTTTCCTTAAAAATGGAAAAACCTACTTCAGGTTTTAAGAAATGTTCTAAATGTGGCGGTACTATTTCCGTCACCGACACCCATGATTGGTGTCTCAAATGTTTAGGTTCTGACCACTCTATTTCAGAGTGCCACTCCTGTGGAATGAGGTCAAAAAGGGGCCGGCAGAACCGAGCTGCTAAACTTAGCACCCTTTTTCCCTCAGACGTGGCATCTGTTGCATCGACTTCCTCCCGTGGATCTCAGGTAACTAACATAAATCTAGCCGATCCTCAAAGAGTAGATCTCCTAAGTATCGAGATGCCCCTGGCGTTGCCCTTGAGGAATTTTCACTGGCAAAACTGCCCCGTCGGGAGGCTTAAGCTTCCAAAGCACTAACGGGGCTCCAGGATGTTCTCGAGGCCTCAACCTCGGCAAAACTACTGGCGCCATGTTCTGGGGTTCCAGCTGCTTCTACTGGTACCGATACCCAAGCATCGGCAGCGTCTATTTGACCAGAGATTCCTTGCTATCGAACGCAGTCTAGTGGCTCTTCTCACTGCTTCGGTACCGTTGAAACCGCTTCAGACACCTCAACCAATACCGGTACCAACACCAACTGCATTAGCATCGGCAGGTATGCCACCCATACCGAGTCATTCGTATGTCTCTGGCATCGACAGATTTGTACCGGAACAACCCGATACTGACTTCGATCGATACCGGTACCGTGCTTTGCACGATCACCAGGATTGGAGGTATTTTGAATCCTCTGAGTCTGAAGACTCCGAAGACTCTGCCGATACAAGAGTACTTCTCCCCGAGGATTCCTCTTCTCCTCAGCGCAGAATGTCTCCGCCAGAGGATTTGTCCTTTCAGGACTTTATCTGTGATGTGGCCTTTCCATCACAGTAGCTCCTGAAAAAGAGCCTAGGGCAAAGGAAGTGGAAATTCTCTAGTACCCTAAGGCTCCCAAAAAGGCAGCTACTTTGCCTATTCATGAGATTTTACATGATCTTATGCTAAGGATGTGGGAAACACCTTTAACCACATCTCCTCATTCTCGAAGACGCGATACCATGTATCGAGTTCCACCTTGTTCTGGCTTTCAAAAAACTCAATTACCACACCATTCAGTGGTGGTGGAATCAGCCATGAGAAGGATGAAAAGTGCAGAGAGACATGCATCCAATCCTCCAGGTCGTGAATGTAGGACTCTCGATGCTTTTGGGCGTCGATGCTTCCATGCTCTCAGCTAGGATCAGTTTCTATATCTTGTATATGGGAATGTTCCTTAAAGAGATCACAGGGGACTTTGAGCTTATGAGCCCCCTCCTTCCTGATGACAAAAGGCAAGACTATCTTACTGTAGTCAAACATGCTCAGGATGTTTCCAAGTTTATAAATCGTGCAGCCTTTGACTGTTTTGAGTGCATAAGCAGAACCTCGGCTATTGCCATTGGTGCACATCGGATAGCCTGGCTTCAGGCATCTGACTTGAAAATTTCGGTACAGGATAAATTAGGAAACATTCCTTGCACAGGAGAAAATCTTTGGCAAGAATTGGCAGGAGAAGGCTAATGAGATAGATGCTGACAATATCACCTTGGATAGATTGTCCAAATCTACAGCCGATCCTGCAAGGAAAAAATCCTCTAAGAAACCATTTTTCAATAAGAAAACGTTTTATCCTTCCTATACCCAACAGGGACACCATCCAGGTCAGGCTGCCCAAAAGGGGCAGCAGCAACAACCTAGACAACAAAAGAAGCCAAAAGCTGCAAAACCTCAGCAGGCTCAGCCTCCTCAGGGGCTTTGACTCCTCCCTAGAGAACTTTGCCTTCCTGCCTCTGAACGGTCCAGGACCCCTCGATCATCCCAGGCAGGTTATGTCATTTTGCCCACAGATGGTACCAAATAACAGCAGAAAACTGGACTCTGTCCATTGTACGTGAGGGGTACAAGCTTCATTTTCACAGCATGCCCCCTCCTACAATTGTAAGAAAGTTCAATTCCCAAGCCTCTCTCGACAGTCTCTTAGGTCAAGAAGTCACAATGCTCCTTGCCCAAGGAGCAATAGAGGAAGTACCCATTCTCCATCAGGGTACAGGGTTCTACTCCCCCTATTTCCTTATTCCAAAGAAAACAGGGGGACACAGACCCATTTTAGACCTCAGAGAATTGAACAAATATTTGTTCCGAGAGAAGTTCAAAATGGTCTCTCTAGGAATTCTGCTGCCATACCTTCAAAGTCATAACAACATAAGATATATGCCATACTGGGTCAGACCAAGGTCAATCAAGCCCAGTATCCTGTTTCCAACAGTGGCCAATCTAGGTCATACGTACCTAGCAGTTTCCCCAAAAGACACAGGTTCTGCAATGCTTGTACTGGGTCAAGCATTGATATCCTTGGTCCCTTCTTAATAATGGTTTATGGACCTTTCCTCCAGGAACTTGTCCAAACCTTTTTTTAAACCCAGCTACACTAACAGCCTTTACTACATCCTCCGGTAACAAATTCCAGAGTTTGATTACACGTTGAGTGAAAAAATATTTTCTTTTATTAGTCTTAAATAGTTTACCCTGTAGCTTCATTGCAAGTCCCCTAGTCTTTCTATATTCTGATAACATGAAGAGTCGATCTATGTTTACTCGTTCCACTCCATTCATTAATTTATAAACTTCTATCATATCTCCCCTCAGCCGTCTCTTTTCCAGGTTAAAGAGCCCTAACCTTTTTAGCCTTTCTTCATAGGAGTATCCTTCCATCCCCTTTACCATTTTGGTGGCTCTTCTCTGAACCTTTTCTAATAACGCTATATCTTTTTTAAGATACGGCAACCAGAATTGCATACAATATTCAAGGTGCGGTCTCACCATGGAACTGTATAGAGGCATTATAATATCTTTTGTTTTATTTTCCATTCCTTTCCTTATGATACCTAGCATTCTATTTGCTCTCTTGGCTGCTGCTGCACACTAGACCGAGGGTTTTAACACGTTATCCACGGTGACGCCTAAATCTTTTTCCTGGGTGGTGGTTCCTAATGTGGAACCTTGCATCGTGTAACCATAGTTTGGGTTGTTCTTCCCTAGGTGCATAACTTTGCACTTGTCCACATTAAATTTCATCTGCCATTTTGATGCCCAGTCTTCCAATTTATCAAGATCCTCTTGCAATTTTCCACAATCCTCTTGGGTTTTAACAACTTTAATTTTGTTGCATCTGCAAATTTGATAACCTCGCTCGTTATTCCACTTTCCATGTCATTTATGAATATGTCAAAAAGCAGCGGACCCAGCACAGATCCCTGGGGTACACTACTATTCACCTTTCTCCATTGGGAAAATTGGCCATTTAGCCCAACCCTCTGCTTTCTATCTTTTAACCAGTACCTGATCCACAGTAGTACACTGCCTCCTATCCCATGACTCTTTAGTTTTGCCAAAAGTCTCTGATGAGGGACCTTGTCAAAGGCTTTCTGAAAGTCTAGATACACTATATCAACCAACTCACCTTTGTCCACCTGTTGATTCACACTTTCAAAAAAACATAACAGATTAGTAAGACAAGATCTTCCTTGTCTAAAGCCATGTTGGCTGTCTCCCATTAGGCCATGACTATCTACATGTTGAGTAATTTTATTCTTTATGATGGTTTCTACCATTTTTCCCGGTACTGACGTGAGGCTCACTGGTCTGTAGTTTCCCGGATCACCCCTTGAACCCTTTTTAAAAATTGGTGTTACATTGGCGATCCGCCAATCTTCAGGTATTAGAGATGATTTTAATGATAGTTCACAGATTGCTAATAGCAGGTCAGGATTGGCTTTGTTCTCTAGATCTCAAGGATGCGTATACTCATATTCTCATCCATCCAATATTCACAGGAGATTCCTCTGATTCCTGTTTCAAGAAAAGCGCTACCAATACAAGGTTCTTCCTGTGGGCTTTCTTAGCCCCCCCCCTCCCCCACCAGCAACCTTGCAGGGCTCTTGGAGTTACAGAAGACTACATTCAAAACAATGGGAAGGTTAATCAAAGACAGCAATAAAATACCACACAATTCTATAGAAATACACCAAAGCTTTGTGGAGAGAAACAACAGAACCAAGTTCTCCTTGTTTACTCTAACTGATAGCCGTGGTTCACTTTATTTATAAGGCTCTTTTGGATGATACAGCACAATTTCACTTTATTATGGCACGTCAATTATTACGTCTCTATCACATCATAGGTCAACTTTAATCAGTGTGGGTCAGTATGAGGAGACATACATGGAGTCCAAGACATAAATGTTTACTGCTGACTGTGGCAGCATGAGGAGACATACACATATTCCAAGACATAACTGTTTACTGCTGACTGCTTGATATCTACTAACCCTGAGACTGCAAGGCTAGGGTACAAGCTGCCCTTTCTTGTTTACAGGACATGTAAACCTTCACTTAGTAAGCAAATATATGAAGTTTTATTTCTAAGCAAAGTTCTGAACAGAATTAACTCTTTCTCAGGTTTAGCCAGTCTAATAGTATAGACTATCCTGTACAAACAAACATGCTTTCACTTCCCTTTGGCCTGGCTTCTATGCCAAGAGTGTTCACAAAATGCATGGCTGTGGTGGCAGCATTTCTCCGCACTCTGGGAATATTCGTCTTCCCTTACTTAGACGACTGGCTCATTCGAGCCCCTACAATGCCAGAAGCCAGCTCTGCTCTGTTTCTTGGAATGCGAATCCTTCAGTATTTGGGACTGGTCATAAACCTCCCAAAATCCAATCTTGCTCCCACTCAATCCCTAGAGTTCATAGGAGCTCATCTGAATACCAGGCAGACAAGGGCTTTCCTTCCGCAGCCCCGCTGTCTTTGCCTAGTACAACTAGCTTCCCAAGCAGTGCTCAAACTTTGTCTCACTGCTTGGGAAATGCTACAATTGCTAGGCCGCATGGCATCCACCGTGCATGTGGTTCCTTATGCTCGTCTCCATATGCGAGCAGCCCAGTGGACTTTATCCACTCAGTGGACACAGGTCTCAGGCTGCGTGTCGGACAAAATAACAAACTCAAATCGTCTTATTTCGTCCCTCCAATGGTGGCAATCACCCAGAAACCTTCTGGTAGGGTCTCCTTTCCAGCAACCCCTATCCCAAGCCACCCTAACAGATGCATCACAGGTGGGATGGGGAGCCCACCTGCACGATCTCTCTACCCAGGGTACCTGGACTCCACAGGAGGCCTGTCTTCACACCAACCTCCTGGAGCTTAGAGCAATCCTCTTTGCTCTTCGAGTATTTCACACCCAGCTCAGCTACAAGACAGTCCTAGTTCAAACGGACAATCAGGTAGCTATGTTCTATGTGAACAAGCAGGGTGGAACAGGCTCTCTGTCACTATGCAATAAAGCTTTGGGACTATGGGCCCCTCGCCAGAGAGCATCAGATTCATCTCCTTGCGATGTATCTTCCAGGCATCCAAAACTCTTGGGCAGACAAACTTAGTCGAATTCGGCTTCCACACGTATGGTCTCTCCACCCAGACCAGGTTGCCCAAATATTTCAGATTTGAGGAACCCTGGACATAGACCTCTTTGCAAGTCCGTTGAATGCCAGACTTCCCCGGTTCTGTTCCAGAATTCCGGCTCCAAGTTGTCAGGCAAGGGACGCCTTCCTTCTCCACTGGGGTCAGGACTTTCCTATATGCCTTCCCACCCATTCCCCTCATCCCCAAAATCCTATTCAAGCTTCAGAGAGACAGAGGTCATATGATCCTCATAGCTCCACGTTGGCCACAGCAAACGTGGTACCCTCTGCTCCTACATCTATCTCAAGCTCCACCTCTGGAGTTGGGATCCACTCCAGATCTTCTCTCCCAAGAGGACGGGGTGCTCTGGCGTCTGAATCCCCAGTCTCTGCATCTCAGGGCCTGGTTGCTGAAAGCCTAGAACTTCATGATCTTAACCTTTCCCAACAGGTAAAGGATAAACTTCATGCTTCTAGGAAACCCTCCACAAGACGCTCATATGCCTTTAAGTGGAAAAGGTTTACCATATGGTGCTCGCAGAAGGGTCTTAACCCTCTTGCGATACTCCAGTATCGATTTTAGAGGTATCTCCTTCATTTGTCAAATGCGGGTCTCAAGACAAATTCAGTAAGAGTCCATCTTAGTGCTATTGCAGCTTCTTACAAGCCTCTAAGTGGACAACCTATTTCCTCTCATCCTCTCATAATGAGATTTATGAGAGGCCTTCTTTTAACAAAGCCTCCCATTAAGCCACCACCAGTGGCATTGGACTTAAATCTGGTGCTTGGGCGCTCATGAAACCACCCTTTGAACCATTAGCCACTACATCTCTGAAATTCGTTTCTTGGAACGTCATCTTCCTCATTGCAATCTCATCAGCACGTCGCATCAGTGAATTGCAAGTGTTAGTGGCTGATCCTCCTTATACAAGGTTCCGCCATGATAAGCTAGTTCTTAGGCCTCAACCACACTTTATGCCAAAGGTGGTTTCGCCTTTCCATTTAAACCAAGCGGTTTACCTTCCTGTATTCTTTCCGAGTCCTCATGCCTCCAGTGCAGAAAAGAAACTTCATACCTTGGAATGTAAAAGAGCTTTGGCCTTTTACTTGCAAAGGACACAGCAACATAAAAAATCTTCTCAACTCTTTGTTGCTTTTGATCCTAGTCATTTGGGACTTCCAGTTTCCAAAAGAACTCTAACTGGATTGCTCATTGCACATCTTTTGCCTATGAGAGTAGGAACCTTCTTCTTGAAGGCCATGTCACAGCTCACAATGTGAGAGCCATGGCAGTCTCAATGGCTCATCTTCACTCTGTCTATCGACGACATCTGTCGAGCAGCTACTTGGGCTTCAGTACATACCTTCACAGCCCACTACAGCTTAGACGAGGATGCCTGCCAGGATGCCTTGTTTGGCCAGGTGGTTCTTCAACATCTTTTTCAGACTTAATCAGCTCCTAGTATACCTACCGTCCCTGGTAGAATGCCAGAGATCCATGGGGGGAAGTATGGCCCTTTCACAAGGCCTAACAACTTCCTGGGGCCATCTCCCTGGCATCTGCAGCTAGGGAGTCCCCATATTTGAAGATTACATTCCTGCTTGTTCCTGGAGATAGCGTAGTTACCTGTAACAGATGACCTCCAGGAACAGCAGGAATTTAGTCTTCACAACCCACCCATCTCCCCTAGGAGTTGTATCTCTCTTTCTCTCTCCCTCTCTTTTGTCTCAGCTATAAATTCAACTGGAGAGGGACAGTTGGAAATGCGGGAAGGCAGCACGCAGGCGCTGTGGGATGCTCCCAAAAGCTTTCGTATTGGTCGCTGGGGAGTGTTCCCGCGCAGGCTCCATCAGTACCGGTGATACCCCATATGTGAAGACTAAATTCCTGCTGTTTCCGGAGATCACCTGTTACGCTTTATCCATAGGAGGGCTAGATGTGAGACATCTGAGAGTATTGAAGGAACTTGGGGAAGTTTTAGCGGCTCCGTTGTCTGACCATTTCAATGCTTCTTTAGAGTCTGAAGTGGTCCCAGAAGACTGGAGAAAGGCACATGTGGTCCCTTTACACAAAAGTGGACTTAAGGATGAGTTTGAGAATTACAGGTCGATTAATCTGACCTTTGTAGTGAGTAATTAATGGAAATGCTGCTAAAAGGAGGGATAGGGAGGTTTCGAGTCCATGGCTTGCAGGATCCAAAGCAGCATGGTTTTACTAGAGACAGGTTTTGTCAGAAAAATATTATTTTCTTTGACTGGGCAACCAGGGAGTTGGACTGAAGGAGAGCTTAGATGTGTGGTGTACTTAGATTTCAGTAAACCCTTTGACACCGTTCCACACAAGCGACATAAATAAATTGAGCACCCTAGGTATAGACCCTAAAGTGACTGACTGGGTTAGAAATTGGTTGAGTGGGATGCAACAAAGGGTACAGGTAAATGGAACTCACTCTGAGAAGGATGTTAATAGTGGTATGCCACTGGGATCTGTCCTTGATCCGATTACTTTTAACATGTTTGTGATATTGTGGATCCAGCTGTCAGGTAAGGTTTGCCTCTTTGCAGATGATACCCACAAAAGTCCTGCTAAAGTCTGCTTGCATTCACTAAAGGAATTTTTTGTTGGACTAAAATATCCAAAAGCCACTAATAGACAGCTGCTCTTTATTAGATTAGTCCATTTTTTTCTTTATTTGTGATTAGATATATCATAAAACTAGAATTTCAATTTTTTTTAGTTTTTCCTTAAAAGAATCATGCATACAATGCAGACTATGACTATCATGTTTTGAAATCCTAATTTCTGCATCGGGGCATGAATGACCGTAAATAAAAATTACTTATCTCAACTATTCAGTCATGCTTTCAAATCCCATTGATTGCAGCAGTTTTCCAGGTTTCAGTAAACATGTCATTCACTCACAAAGCATTGCGATAATGGAGTAGACACCCAGGAAGGAGTAGATAACACAAGGGAAGGGCCTAGCTAAGCTTGAAGAATGGTTGAGAATTCAGTAGCTGACATTAAACACTAAAAAATGCAGGGTCATGCATTTGGTTTGCAAAAATCCAAGAGAGCGGTACAGTATAGGGGGTGAAGTACTTCTGTCCACGAAAGAAGAGTGGGACCTAGGCTTGATTGTTTCTGATAATCTTAAGGTGGCTAAATGGGCCAAAAAGGTAATGGCAAAAGCCAGAAGGATGCTTGGGTACATATGGAGAGCAATGGCCAGCGGGAGGAGAAGGTGATAGTGCCTCTGTATAAATCTTAGACCTAATTTGGAATATTGATTGCAATTCTGGAGACCACATCATCAAAAGGATATAAACAGGATAGAGTCTGTGCAGAGGGTGGCTACCAAAATAGTCAGTGGACTTCGGCATAAGGGGACAGACTTAAGGGAGGAAAGGCAGGAGAGAGTTGATGGAGATGTTTAAATACTTCAGTAGCATAAATGCACAGAAGGAGTGCCTCTTTGAATTGAAAAGTTCTGCAATGAGGGGGCATAGGATGAAAGTGAAAGGGGGTAAACTCAGGAGCAATATGCAGAAATATTTCTTTACAGAAAGAGTGGTAGATGCATGGAATAGTCTCCCAGTGGAGATGATAGAGACCAGGACAGTATGTGAATTCAAGAAAGCATGGGACAAACACAGACGATCTCTAAAGGGAAAAAAGGGACTATAGTAGTTGATATGGAAGGGCAGACTGGATAGGGCCATATGGTCTTTTTCTGCTAGCATGTTTCTATGCTGAAGTGCCCTTCCCCATCAAATGCTCTCAGTTCATACAATATTCTGCAAAAATAACCCTGGCAACTTATCGGGAGCATAAATATTGCAAAACACACATTTTTTGCCCAGTACTGCAGTGTGCACAATGGCAAACGTTGCCTCCTGGATCTGAGATCACCCTCTGTACCTCCACCCACAACTGCTTATGGATTAGAATAACTATCCCTACTATTACTACTACTACTACTGATCATTTGTATAGCGTTATAAGGTGTATGCAGTACTGTACAGAGACATGTAAGAAACAGTCTCTGCTCTTCAGAGCTTATAATCTAGTCAAGAGAGACAACAGAACAGCTGGGAACTGCCTTCCTAGTCCCTGAAGAAGCTCTCACTATCCCACAGTCTATGCAACATACAGTGTTCCCTGTCACTCAGGTGAATCTCCTATAGCATCGCAACTCTGGCTACATGCCTTGTCTGTGCCTGAAAAACTTTCTGGTGCTTAATAGGCAAATATAGACTGATGAAATTCCAGGAGATAGCGTGTAGTGTCTTGTCATATGATGATCTCCCAGATCCACACACTAGACAGCTCATACTTTTCCTAAGTTCAGAGAATTGTCCCAGCCTCTTATCTCCCTCCCCCCCCCCCCCGGCCCCCCCACCAATAAACCTATCCCTCCCATCCATTGGGTCCAAACATTCTAAGGTGGGCATGATCCTTGGGTCAAATCCCCCCCTTCCCCCCTCTCCCACTGAACCAGCAGTAATCATGGTCGAGTAGATCATTCTATCCTGCCAGACCCCCTTCCATGGTCTTCCTTGCAACCCCAGAAACAACTTCCTAAAGATAAACCCACTACCCCCTCCCTACACCAGTTTCAAACTCTCATCCAAGGGCACCCCATGCATTCCTCCACACACAGACACACACACACACACTCACTCACACTCACTCACTCACTCACTCACACACTCACTCACTCACACACTCACTCACACACTCACCACTCAGCCACCCCACAGCCAAGCCCATAGAAGAAAAAAAAATGCAGAGAAACATGCATAATCAGCACCTCCAAGTAGTTCAAGTGCAGTCCAAATACCACCAAAGCCTTTCATGGTGGATAGGAGATGTCTGTAAACCACTGTCTAATCTCCAAAGTTGGGGCACACCAGCTGCCCAGTCCCATTCAGAATATCTGTTCTGTTGAGGACAGAGATCATAGTCCTTGTACCTTCCATGAACAACCAACACTGTAAATACCAGAAGGCATCAAGGAGGTGGCTTCATCTCGATTGACATTAGACTACCCACCAAAGTTGTTGTTCCTTATTGTCCCTCCAGTCTAGTCCTGACATCTAGGGTTTAAGCACCTCCTCCAGCAGCTATGGAGACTGAGAAATGTCATTCTTCTGATGGCACTGGTACAGATACCTCTGGGACCGCCGCCTCTGTCCAGTAATCTCAGTCTCCATAGCAGCTGGAGGTTGATGAGCCTAGAGGTTGAAGGCTCAATGGAGAAACATTTGAGGAGAGTAGTTTAGAGAGGATAGTGGTGGTTATTCAATTTATTCTTCCATTTATTGGTCAATTCTTATTGAAAGAAAAAAAAAGGAACAGTTTAACTGTCGAGGAGAAGCTGTGCTAAGGCCCCCTTCATATCTTCCTCCCCTTTTCGGGCAGGCGGCAGGGGAGGAAGTTACTTTTCAGAGCTCCAGGGCCGTGCTCTGGTTCCCGAACCCACAGTTGAGTGAGGAGCCGGCAGCAAGCACAAGAGCACAGCAGCAGTCTGCAGCGGGTGTGTGGAGAACGCGTGGCAAGGCCGCTGACTCCAAATGTACTGGCTCCTCAGACGGCGACTCTCTGCCGTTGCGGAAGCCGCTGCTCGGTTGAGCACGGGGAGACCCGTTGGATATCGGCACAGACTGCTGGGGGTTCAGGTAAGCGGCAGATTTCGCTGTGGGGTGCATCAGGTAGCAGGAAGCCGTGGTCGCGTGACTGAAGCGCAGGAAAGGCACGTGAGCATTGGGCCTGCAGAGAACCCCGAGGTGAGAGGGTTTCTGGTGCGATCCAGTCACGGGGTGATTTCAGCACTGCAAAAGAGACAAAAAGGAAAGTTTCCTCAGCGATTTTAGCTTTGGACGTGAAAGCAGGTGTTCTGTGGCAATGTAAGCTAGCTCGCTCTCGCTCTCTCTCTCTCTCGCTCTCTCTCTCTCTCTGTGTTTATTGAGGCATAGATAGCTGTTTATAGAGACAACTATACCTCGATCATTCTTTAGTAGTGCTGACAGCTTATATTTATAGATAGAAGGGTTATTTTTTTTTTACCTAGTGATAGTAAAAGTAATTTTGTCAATTAGTCCACAAGTTGGGGGAGAGATGCCTTCTAAGCAGATTTGTTTGCTCTGCGGTCTTTGAAAGGGCTCGGTTTCAGAAGCAGGGGCATGCAAGTCCTGCTCTCTTTGGAACCCGTGGCAGAGATTGCTGGAGAGGGACCGAAAGGGGTCTTGCCAGGTCCTGCCTCCACTTCTGTTCCGTTGCTGGAACCGGTGGCTGGGCCTTCCTCGGGTCCAGATAAGTCTATGGCTCAGCCGACTTTGCCTAGTGGGTTAGGAGCAGTTGTTTCACAGGATTTCATATCTCTCTTGCAACAGTTCTTAAAATGCAGTAATAAGAGTACTGAAGTGCCTTTGCTAGAAGCGGGCTTGGGAGAAAAGTGTCCAGGAACTTCTATGGGCTTGGGGCTTATGGAGGTTCCTTCAAAGAGGACTTGAAAGGAAAAGAATTTGCAGGAACAATCGGTAGCCTCGGAGAGTCCTTTTTCAGAGAACGGAGAACAGGATACAGAGGTTCAGAAGGAGTTAGAGGAAGGAGAGTTGGCGGAACACGAAGATCAAGCGCAGGTGGTCAGAGTCTTTAGGCGGGACGAGTTACCGGCCTTAATAGGGGAAACTCCAGAGACACTAAATATTCCTGCTGCTGTGCTGGCAGATGATACATCCTTAGAGGACCCGTTGTTACAGGTGTTTTGAAAAACTCAAAGAGCCTTCCCGGTTCATAGAATGATGCGGGAGATGATTCAGGAAGAATGGGACATGCCTGAAGCAGGACTGAAGGGTTCTAGGATTATGGCTCGGCTATACCCGTTGGTAGATCAGGATCGCGAATTGTTTAAATCGCTGAAAGTAGATGCCGCGGTATTGGCAGTGACCAAAAAGACGACAAATCCGGTGGAAGGTAGTGTTGCCCTTAAAGATGTGCAAGATAGGAAGCTAGATACTTTGTTGAAGCAAGTATTCGACATCTGTGTGCTTTCCTTACAGGCATCGGTTTGTGGGGCCTGGGTGGCGCGTGCCTGTCTCCGTTGGTCACAACATGTTCAGGGAGGCCAATTGGAGGAGTCTGAAGGGGAAGCTTCCAAGTTGGCGTACGGGACTGTTTACCTAGCAGACATTCATTATGACCTTATTAGGAGTCTAAGAGTATGAGGTCAGTAGTTGCAGCCCAGCGTTATCTTTGGCTGCGTAATTGGGCGGCAGATGGTTCCTCAAAAACGAGATTAAGTAAGTTGCCTTTTAGAGGTAAACTACTATTTGGAGAAGATTTGGATAAGTTGGTAAAAGATTTAGGGGAATCTAAGGGAGGTAGACTCCCAGAGGACAAGCAACAGCAAAGGAAACCTTTGCCAGCTATCCGAAATCAGCAGAGAGATTTTCGTCGTTACCGCCCAACCCGGTCTGATCAATTTCAAAGAGAACGTTTCGCCTATAGAAATCAAGGATTTCGAAGTTATGGGGGGCAAACAGAGGTTTTGCAGCTCCCTCTCCCTCAAATCTTAGAAAGTCACAGTGAAGCCAGAGGGACCCAAGAGGAGCTGGTGGCCGTCTGAGGGCGGTTACAAGGGTTTTATCCTGCTTGGGCCCAGATTACTCCCGACCGGTGGGTGTTGGAAATCATTCGAGAGGGCTATGCCCTCGAGTTCCAACACCCAGTGGCTGATGCTTACGTGCAATCCCCATGCGAAACACCTCTGAAAGTTCAGGCAGTGCGAGAGACATTGCAACGCCTTCTGAGACTCAATGTGGTGGTTCCGGTGCCAAGGGACCAGTGCGGGTGCGGTCAATACTCCATTTATTTTGTGGTGCCAGAAAAGGAGGGATCCTTCCATTCCATCTTGGATCTCAAAAAGGTAAATCGAAGTCTCCGCATATCGCATTTTCGGATGGAAACTCTGCGGTCGGTTATTGTGGCCGTCAGAACAGGGGAATTTCTCTCCACTCTGGATTTGTCAGAAACATATCTTCACATACCCATTCGTCAAGAGCATCAGAAGTTCCTCAGATTTGCGCTTCCAATAGGGCATTATCAGTTCCGCACCTTACCGTTCGGATTGGCAACGGCTCCGCAGGCATTCACCAAGGTCATGGTAGTAGTGACAACAGCGTTGCGGAAAGAAGGAATTCTGGTACACCCGTATTTGGACGATTGGTTGATACGGGCAAAGTCCAAGGAAGAGAGCATGGTGGCGACTGCCAGAGTGGTGGAGTTCCTGCAGAGCCTAGGCTGGGTGATCAACAGCAAAGAGCAGACTAGAGCCTTCGCAAAGCCTGGAGTATCTCGGAGCCTGTTTCGATACACAGGGAAAGTATTCCTGCCTCGCTTGAGTGCTCAGAGTCTCAGAAGATTAGTCAGAGCCTTTCTAAGCCGAAGGACTCCCACAGCGTGGCATTATCTGCAGTTGCTAGGTACGATGGCGACGACACTAGAATTGGTGCCCTGGGCGAGGGCGCATATTTGCTCAGACGATGGTCACATCAGAACGATCCTCTGTCCCGGGTACTTCCATGTTGGCCGGAGATGAGGAAGGCTCTGCAATGGTGGTTACAGCCAGGGGTGCTGGAGAGGGGAATGCCTTTGGAGGCTCCCATCTGGATATCCCTGACGATGGACACCAGTCTCTTGGTATGGGGGGCACACGTCGAACGAATGTTTGCTCAGGGCCAGTGGACCGATGTGGAGAAGGCTTGGTCCATCAACAGATTGGAGTTGAGAGCAGTGGCTCTAGCGCTGAGAAAATTTGTCTTGTCTAGAGGGCAGAGCGGTGTGTGTATTCTCCGGCAACGCAACCGCGGTGGCCTACATCAATCGGCAGGGCGGCACCGGCAGTGCGCCGCTAGAGGCCGAGGCCGATCACCTTCTGGAGTGGGCCGAAGCACATCTACTGGCGCTGTCGGCGACACATGTGGCAGGAGTGGACAATGTGACAGCCGATTTTCTGAGTCGGGTCAAAGTGGACCCGGCAGAGTGGGTTCTGCATCCAGAGGTGTTTCTTGATAGTGAACCACTGGGGGCAGCCAGTAATGGATCTAATGGCGACATTAGAGTCAGCAAAGGCAAGCAGGTTTTTCAGTAGAAGAAAGGAAAGAATGTCGGAGGGTCTCGATACACTCATTCAAAGGTGGCCGGAGCCCCAACTCCTGTACGTGTTTCCCCCTTGGGTGTTAATAGGTCGAGTTCTGCAGAGGATAGAGATTCACAAAGGAACGGTAATTCTGATAGCGCTGGATTGGCTGAGAAGGCTGTGGTACGCAGACCTAGTTAGACTGCTGGTAGATCGTCCCTGGCGGCTGCCGGTTCGGAAGGACCTTTTGTTCCAAGGTCCTATACTAATGCCCCAGGTGGATCGGTTCTCGCTTACGGCTTGGCTCTTGAAAGGGCGAGGCTGAGAGTGAGAGGGTATTCCTCAGCCGTCATCTCCACGATGTTGAACACTAGGAGGAAATCAACGTCACTAGCATATGTGCGTATCTGGCGGATCTTTGAAGAATGGGTGTTCAGACAGGAAAGTTCAAGCATTGAGTGTGGCGGTGTCGCACATATTGGCGTTCTTGCAGGATGGTTTTGATGAGGGTTTGGCAACTGCCTCTTTGCGGGTGCAGGTAGCAGCTCTCGCGTCTTACAGGGGAAAGATAAAAGGGGAGGCACTGGGAACGCATCCGGATATTAAGCGGTTTTTGAGAGCGGTGTCTCTCCTGAGGCCGCCTTGTAGATCTCCAGTTCCCGGGTGGGATCTGGTTTTGGTTTTGGTGTTGGACGCTTTAACACGGGAACTGTTTGAACTGTTGGCGAGGGCGTCGGATAAGGATCTGACGCTCAAGACGATATTTTTGGTAGTGATTTCGTCGGCATGTAGGATTTCGGAGCTACAGGCTCTATCCTGTCAGGAGCCGTTCTTGACATTTTATGATGATAAAGTGTTTTTGAGGCCAGTGCCGTCTTTCTTACCAAAAGTAGTATCGGCGTTTCATGTCATTCAAACCATTTCGCTGCCAGTGTTTGTCGAGTCGGGGGGACACTCGAGTTCAGGATCCGCCCACTCGCTGGACGTTTGACGAGTGCTGAAAAGGTATCTTCGCAGGACGGCAAGTTTCAGAAGTACGGATAGGCTCTTTGTCCTTTTTGGTGGAGTGTGTAAGGGGGAAGCGGCGAGTAAGGCTTCCATTGCGCGATGGCTTAAAGAAGCTATTGCGTCAACTTACATTCTGAAAGGGAAGTCAGTGCCTGAAGGCATTAGAGCTCATTCAATGAGGGCGCAAGCGGCGTCGTGGGCAGAGTACAGCTTAGTGCCAGCTATTGATATTTGTAGGGCGGCTACTTGGTCATCGTTTAATACATTTGTTAAGCATTACCGTCTCAATGTGCAGGCGGAAAGGGATACTGTCTTTGGGGCAGCGGTGCTTCAGGCTGGCCTAGCAGGTCCCTCCCGATAAGACTTCACTGCTCTGTTACATCCCTAGATGTCGGGACTAGACTGGAGGGACGATAAGGAAGATGAAATTAGACTTACCTGCTAATTGTAGTTCCTTGAGAAACTCCAGTCTAGTCCCGTATCCCTCCCTGATTTTGCCCTGATGTGGGCCTGAAGCACGCTATTTCCACAAAAGCATAAGAGTACGAAGCTAGTGGGAACATGTGTGTCATATAGAAGCGCGGAGGTTGCAAGAAAAGAGAGGGATCCGGAAGACATCTGGATTTTTCAGGGAGCGGGGAAGTATGGTCTTCCTTAGTACAGATTCTTATATGTAAGTACAATCAGTTAGTTCAAATGAATGATAACGGGACTATTGGGTTCCAGCGAGTTAGTTAATTAAGTTTACATTAAGTTCCATGTGTTAGCTTCTTCCTACTTGATTGTTGCTCGGGTGAGCCTGCTTTGTCAATAGATAGGCCCAGTGGTGAGAGACTAGACTGGAGTTCCTCAAGGAACTACAGTTAGCAGGTAAGTCTAATTTCATCTTCTGCCATTGTCCACAAGACTGAAATTGTCCTCTTATCAAGAAATTAGCCCTTTGGTTGCACAGTGGGTACTAGCCACTCAGAACTCCACATAATACATCCCAGACATTAGTTAATTTTAGGATGTTATGTTTTATTGTTTTTTTTTATATTTTGTCTATTTTTATTTCTGATGTGGCTTTGTAATCTGAGAATATTTAGATCAATGAACTATAAATTTATGTAAATAGAATAAATGCAACTGTTTTATGCATAAGTCCCCACTGGGAGCAATGTAATATCCATGACCAATTGCTATATATATCCAAAGTGAGCTTAGAAGTCAAAGGCCCTGTGTGGCCACCAAGGCTATTGAACTCAAGACTCAAGGGGGATTAGCACCACCATCATCAAAAACAAAGAAACCAGATAGGTCTCTGAGTCTCCCCATACAAGGAGTCATCCATCACAAATACTGCTGACCCCCCAAGACTCTGACCATGCAGGATGCCACTACAGCCTCATAGATTGATTAATTCCAAACTGCCACTGATGGCGCCATCCAATGAGGCCAGTGCTCAACGATGGTAGTTGCAGTCTTGTTTAACATACAACTCGCAAGAAATAAAAAACCTCAGTGTGCTCTTCCTGTGTACAGTGGTCACCGTGCTGCAGAGACTGCACCAATTATGTTTTTAAAAATCCCTGCAACTTGTGCTCCATTGTATTTTTCTGGTAGGGTCATTAAATGGAAATTACTGCAGTGGTTCTTCAGTTTGTCTAGTTTCTCTTACCGCTGTGCCATAGTCTCCCACTGTCACTGTCAATATTCCTCTCCCACCTATACTGCTTCTTCCAACTCCAATACAAGCTGGGCCAGTGAGGAACATATGACCTTTGAAGTTTAAGATGATCACATACTTTGGAACAAAAAAGAAAGTACTCAAGGATCTGGCTTTTTTAATGCTTTATGGACCCTATTTGTTAAATGTTTTTTCCATAGACACAAACAACCGAGCGCAGTAAGCTGTGCTTTCCTTTAGTGCAGCATTTATGGTGTAATTTCCCGTATCTCTTTCCTTTCCTTAATTCCTACTAGACTAGTCCATACAAGTGGGTTATGCTTCCCAGCCAGCAGATGGAGGCAGAGCAAGACTTTCAGTGACACATTGCCTGTATACGTGGTGGTGCAGCACTGGAAATTGACTGTATGAAACTTCCCAAGCAGATGTAGGAATGCATGACAAACCCAAGTTAAATACATAAACATAACCACAAGAACAGATCCCTGTCTTTGTGAGACTAACTCACTGGCCTCTCCCATGCCAAAAACACTGGAAGTTGAGCAGCAGATAAGGCAAAAGGAGTTCCCCCAGCCCACAGGCAGTCTTCCATGGGTAGATTCTGGACTGGTCTAGTAGGAATCAAGGAAAGGACATTAACAAGTATTTATTTATTTAGACAGTTTTGTATACCACCTTATCCTTCAATCAAAGTGGTCACAGCACAATTGGGGGATACATTTAACACGAGGGGATATGAGACACATACGCTAATACTTACAGGGAACATGGGCAATGGAGGGTTAAGTGGCTTGCCCAAGACCACAAGGAGTACCTGTGGGACTAGAAACTGGAAAATGTCGTCATCCTTATCCTATTATGCCATTCCAAATGAGTGGGACACACCCAAACAGTAAGGACATAGGGTGGAGGAAGATAGGGTCCTCAAGAACTAGCCTCCCAAGAAAGAGCAACCTCCATAAGCACCCACATCAAGCTATAACACCACACAAATGAACACAGCGATGACCAGGATGCTGCCTCGCTGATATTTTCCAGAATCTCCAGGAACAAGCAGGAATGAGTCTTCACATATGGGTATCGTCTGTACCGACGGAGCCTGCGCGGGAATGCTCCGCAGCGTCCAGTAAGAAAGCTTTTGGGAGCATCCCACAGCGCCTGCGCGCTGCCTTCCCGTCTTTCCCAACCGCCTCTCTCCAGTTCTTCTTTTCCGCGGAGCCTGCAGGTCGTGTTCCTGTCACCGCAGAAGAAGTTCTTTATTTTTTCTTTATTTTTTCTGTCGCGTCTGCCTTCGACGTCAGACCGGTACCGCCGGTCTTTTCTTTTCTTTTCTTCTTTTTCAAAAACAACCCCTTTTCTTTATTCAGCTGTGCATTTTCAGTTTGGGCCTTAGGCCTAAATATTTTCTCCTCATGGAGAAGCCCGCTTCCGGGTTCAAAAAGTGCACAAAATGTGGCGGTACTATTTCTGTCACCGACACCCATGATTGGTGTCTGAAATGTTTGGGTCCTGACCATTCCATCACGGATTGTGTGTCCTGCACCATGATGTCTAAAAGAGGTTGGCAGAACCGAGCAGCCAAGCTCAGTACCCTGTTTCCCTCTGATGCAGCCTCGGTGGCATCGACATCTTCCAGGGCTTCGTCCTCCCATGGATCTCAGGTAACCAAACATAAATCTAGCTGGTCCTCGAAGGGCAAATCTCCCTCTAAGCATCGAGATGCCTCCGGGCTTGTCCTCGAGGATTCCGCTCCGGCAAAATTACCCCGGCGGGAAGTTCCGGCTTCCAAAGCAATTTCTATGGGGTCACAGGTTGACATCGATGGCTTGGCCTCGACTGATCACCTGTTGCCGTGTTCTGGGGTACCGGTGGCCTCCACTGGTACCGACATCCAGACTTTGGCGTCGATGGATCAGAAAATTCTGTCCATGCAGCGCACCCTTACGGCGTTTATGAAGGCTTCGACGCCTCCGGTACCGCAACAATCTCCATTGCCGGCACCAGCACCGATTGCATCGACATCGGCTTCAGTGTCGACTGCAACGGTACCCTGTCCTATGATGCCCATTGGTACCGAACCGGTACCGCTTACTCCCGATGTCGATCCCACTCGGTACGCGTATCGGGCTTTACAGGAGCATCCAGACAGGCGATACTTCGATTCCTCCGAAGACTCTGAGTCGGAGGCATCTGTCGATGCACCGGTACTTCTTCCTCAGGAGTCTGCTTCTCCAAAACGAAGAATGTCTCCTCCAGAGGACTTGTCTTTTCAAGACTTCATTAGGGAAGTGGCTAGAGGCCTCTCCATCACAGTGGCCTCTGAGTCAGAGCCTAGAGCCAAGCAATTAGATATTTTGCAATATCCTAAGGCTCCCAAGGAAGCAGCTACCTTACCTATTCATGAGATTCTTTATGATCTCATGTTGGGCATGTGGGAGACTCCTCTCACCACCTCTCCTCATTCTCGTAGGTTAGACACCATGTACCGTGTCCCTCCCTGTCCTGGTTTTCATAAGACTCAGCTTCCTCACCACTCTATTGTGGTTGAGTCTGCTATGAAGAAAATTAAAGAGTGCAAAGAGACACTCGTCTAACCCTCCAGGACGTGAATGTAGGACTCTAGATGCTTTTGGCCGAAGGATTTTCCAGGCCAATATGCTTGCTGCCAGAATCAACTCCTATAGTCTCTATATGGGGATGTTTCTAAAAGAAGTCACAGATCATCTGCAGACTTTAGCTCCTTTTATTTGAGAAGATAAAAGGCAGGAGTTTCTCACTTGGGCTCAAACATGCCCAAGATGTTTCCAAATTCTCCAACCGTGCCGCCTTTGACTCTTTTGAGTGTGTAAGTAGAGCCACGGCTATTGCCATAGGTGCACGCAGAAAATATCTTCCCTTTTTAGGAAAATATGTCTTTTTGAACAATCTTTTCTTAACAGGGGCAGAGGTAGAATTTGAAAGTCGATCCAAAGCAGAGTTCTCAGCATCCATCTGAGTGGCCTTTGCTTGCCAATCCCTGCCAAACAGGTATTCACCTGTACAAGGAAGATTTCCCAACTCATCTTGGACCCAAAGTTCCAAATCAGAGGCTTGTAACCAAGCAAATCCTGCTCATGGGCAGACATCTTCTGCAGGGTCATTTTGCTGCAATGCGTCAGCAACCACCTAAACAAGCAAAGTCAAAGGCTGCCAGGCCTACCACAGCCCAGCAGCCTCAACCTCCTCAGGGCCTTTGACTTGCAACTAGAGAACTTAGCCTTTCTAGCTCTGGAAAAACCAGAGCCCCTCACCTTTCCAGGAAGGTTGACTTACTTTGCTCCCAGATGGGAGCAAATCACAGCAGAGCAATGGACCCTCTCCATCATAAAGGAAGGGTACAAGCTTCATTTCTTAAGCCTTCCTCCTCACACCATGGTGAAACAGTTCAATTCTCCAATATCTCTTCTCAACCTTCTAGGTCAGGAGATTGCTACCCTTCTTGCCCAAGGGGCAATAGAAGAAGTACCTCTTCTTCAACAGGGCTCAGGGTTCTACTCCCCTTATTTTCTTATCCCAAAGAAAACAGGGGGCTACAGACCCATATTAAATCTCAGAGAATTGAACAAGTTTCTATTCAAGGAGACATTCAAAATGATTTCTCTAGGGGCTCTGCTTCCATACCTTCAGAGTCAGGACTGGCTTTGTTCTCTAGATCTCAAGGATGCGTACACCCATGTCCTCATCCATCCCACACACAGAAGGTTCCTTCGGTTCCTTTTTCAAGGAAAGCACTACCAATACAGGGTGCTTCCTTTCGGTCTAGCCTCTGCACCAAGGGTGTTCATGAAATGCATGGCAGTAGTAGCTGCATTTCTCCGCACTCTAGGAATATTTGTATTCCCATATCTGGATGACTGGCTCATTTGAGCCCCATCCCAGTCAGAGGCCCAGACTTGCCTAACCTGCACAATGCGTATCCTTCAGTATTTGAGACTAGTAATAAACATCCCAAAATCCAATCTCACCCCTACTCAGTTTCTGGAGTTCATAGGGGCCTTGCTGGATACCACAACTGCAAGGGCCTATCTTCCTCAGTCCCGTTGCCTACGTCTAGTGCAGTTAGCCTCCCAGATTCAGTTAAAGTCCCACTTAACTGCTCGAGAGATGTTACAACTATTAGGCCACATGGAATCCACCGTGCATGTGGTTCCATATGCTCGCCTTCACATGAGGGCAGCTCAATGGTTCTTTGTCCACCCAATGGACTCAGGCATCAGGTTGCCTGTCAGACAAAATAGCAAACTCCAGTCGCCTTTTTTGGTCTCTCCAGTGGTGGAAGTCCTCTCAAAACCTGTTGCTGGGGTCCCCTTTTCAGCAACCACTGCCCCAAGCAACTCTCACAACAGATGCTTCTCCAAAGGGTTGGGGAGCTCATCTACAAGATCTCTCCACCCAAGGCATCTGGTCTCCACAGGAGACTTCTCTGCATATCAATCTATTGGAACTCAGAGCAATATTCTTAGTTCTCAGAGTGTTCCATACCCTGCTCAGCTACAGGACAGTCCTCATCCATACGGACAACCAAGTAGCCGTGTTCTATGTGAACAAGCAGGGCGGGACTGGCTCTCTGTCGCTTTGCAACGAAGCTTTGCGACTGTGGGCCTTCGCCAGAGAGCATCACATCCATCTTCTGGCAGTATATCTTCCAGGCGTTCAAAACTCTTGGGCGGACAGACTCAGTCGAGTTCTGCTTTCCACACGAATGGTCCCTCCACATGGACCAAGTAGCCAGGATTTTTCGAATTTGGGGAACCCCGGACATAGACCTCTTTGCAAGTCCGTGGAATGCCAAACTTCCCCAGTTCTGTTCCAGAATTCCGTGTCAGGGAGTTCAGGCCAAGGATGCCTTCCTCCTTCACGGGGGTCAAGACTTCCTTTATGCCTTTCCACCAATTCCCCTAATTCCCAAAACACTATTCAAGCTTCAGAGAGATCGAGGGACCATGATCCTCATAGCACCACATTGGCCACGCCAAGTGTGGTACCCTCTACTTCTGCATCTCTCTCAAGCTCCCTCCCTGGACTTGGGTTCTGCACCAGACCTTCTATCCCAGGAAGAGGGAACATTATGGCACCTAAACCCCCAGTCGCTCCATCTCAGGGCTTGGTTGCTGAGGGCTTAGACCTTCAAGATTTTCATCTCTCTCAGCAAGTCAGAGATGTTATTCATGTCTCTAGAAAGCCTTCTACTAGACGTTCCTATGCTTTCAAATGGAAAAGATTTACCATTTGGTGTTCAGAGAAGGGTCTAAACCCTCTTGCAATACCTCTGAATTCTCTACTAGAGTATCTCCTGCATCTATCCCATGCAGGTCTGAAAACAAATTCAGTAAGAGTCCATTTGAGTGCTATTGCAGCGTCCCTCAAGCCTCTCAATGGACAACCTATTTCCTCTCATCCTCTTATAGCAAGATTCATGAGAGGCCTTCTTTTAACTAAACCTCCCATTAGACCACCTCCAGTGGCATGGGACTTAAACCTGGTTCTTGACCAGCTCATGAAGTCACCCTTTGAACCTTTAGCCACCACTTCCTTGAAATTTCTTTCTTGGAAAGTCGTTTTTCTCATTGCAGTCATCTCAGCACGCCGCATCAGTGAATTGCAAGCTTTGGTGGCTAATCCATCTTATACAAGGTTCCATCATGATAAGGTAGTCCTCAGGACCAATCCACACTTTATGCCTAAAGTGGTCTCGCCTTTTCATCTGAACCAAGAGGTATATTTACCTGTCTTTTTTCCAGGACCTCAAGCATCAAGTGCAGAGAGGAATCTTCATACCTTGGATTGTAAGAGAGCTCTTGCTTTTTACTTACAAAGAACACAGCAACATAGAAAGTCTTCTCAACTCTTGTTGCTTTTGATCCTTCTCATTTAGGACTTCCAGTCTCTAAGAGAACACTGTCCAAATGGATTGCTCAGTGTATTTCTTTCGCCTACCAGAGTAGAAACCTTTCTCTGGAGGGCCATGTCACAGCTGACAATGTGAGAGCCATGGCAGCCTCAATGGCTCATCTAAACTCTGTGTCCATCGACCAAATCTGTCGAGTGGCCACCTGGGCCTCGGTTCATACCTTCACAGCCCATTACTGCTTGGACAAGGACTCCCGCCGGGATGCCTTGTTTGGTCAGGTTGTTCTCAAACACCTGTTCCATTCCTAATCAACTCCTACCCACCTACCCTGGTTGGATGCCAGAGATCCATGGGAGGAGGTAGAGTCCTTTTCAAGGCACACAACCTGGGGTCTTCCCCTGGCATCTGCAGCTAGGGAGTCCCCCATATGTGAAGACTCATTCCTGCTTATTCCTGGAGATAGCACAGTTACTTACCTGTAACAGGTGATCTCTGGGAACAGCAGGAATAAGTCTTCACAACCCACCCACCTCCCCTAGGCGTTGTATCTCTCTATCTTTCTTTCCTTCCTCTCTCTCTCTTTGTCTCAGCTCTAAAACTCGAACTGGAGAGAGGCGGTTGGGAAAGGCGGGAAGGCAGCGCGCAGGCGCTGTGGGATGCTCCCAAAAGCTTTCTTACTGGACGCTGGGGAGCGTTCCCGTGCAGGCTCCGTCGGTACCGACGATACCCATATGTGAAGACTTATTCCTGCTGTTCCCAGAGATCACCTGTTACAGGTAAGTAACTGTGCTGAATCTGCACAAGAAGATACCTAATCTCTTGTAGCATGAGCCCTAAGCCTATCTGGTGCTCATTTGTGATTCCACAGGAAACTGAACTAATAATCTTCTGAAACCATTGGCAGTGGAGGACTGAGCTACCACTCGCCGTTTATACAAACTACAGAAAAGGACAAGGAACTGATCTAAAGACTGAAACTACAGTACCATACAATAACACATTCCCCCCCCCCCCCCGACAGAGCGCTCAGAGTGTCCCATGGAAGATCTCGCCAGAGAAAGCTAGAGGGCACCTGCCTGGTTCAGGTGGCAAGAGGATAGAACCATGGGAGGAAAAACTGCTCTGTTCTCAGCAAAAAGGAACTCGGGACCTTAAACAATGAGACCTGAAGTTCTAAAACACAACTGCCCAAAGATATGGCCCCAAAGAGCCTGCCTTAAGGGAAGATTGCTAAGGGGTAACCTTTCACAAGGGTTCAAAGAGGAAAACTGACAAGACTGTCGAGATCCACTGTGGGGCATTTGGATGACAAGGAGGATGAGGCTGCTTCATACAGATAATCTCAAAAGGCACTCCCTGATCTCCACCCTGAAAGGCCGCCTGGACCTCAAGAAAGAGCCATATCCTGACAAGACTAGCTTGCCAAACTAATGCAGAGGCCAACATCCCTCTAGAGCATGGGAGACTCGCCAGGACCCAAGACACACATCTTGCTTAGGCCAAGGAGGGCATCTCCCACTGCCGTGGAATAACACTCGCACAATAGCTTACATGTCTCAAAAGACAAGCATCTAGCAAGAAGGAAGAGAATCTTTGAGAAGAGGGTCCTATTGCAAAAGACCAAACTCTACAGTAGCAGATGATGATATGCTGTCAAGCTGTTCGTGATTGATGGAGTTGAAGGTAGTCCAAAGGCTATCTTTATTTGCTCAGATGCTTTGGTAGTGGAGCTCAGGTCTGTTTTTAGATACCTGTGTTCTCCAAGAATAAGCAGGAAGTCAGTCCTCACATATGGGTGATGTCTGCGCCGACGGAGCCTGTGCGGAAGCATCTCCCCGGCTTTCAAAGAAAGCCTTTGGGAGATGCCACCATGCATGCGTGATTCCCTTCCCGCCCAGGGGTGCCATCTTGCTCAGTCTCCTTTTTTTCCATGGAGCCCAGCAGACATGCGTCTGATTCCTTGGAAAAAGTTGATTTTTTTTTTTCTCTTAGAATTAATTCTCTCTCTCCAGCCGCAGCTGATCCCTTTCTCTCCCCCAAGTTTGTTTGCCTTGGCACTGCATCCTCAGACCCGTGAATTCTTCTTTCCAGTGCAATTCGTGCCCTTTTCCTGCTGGCAGTTCCTCAGATCTTCAACCTTGCTGGGGCCCTTCTTCCCCCATTGCCAGCGGCTTTAAAAAGTGTGATTGGTGTTCCAGTAAATTTTTCTATCACCGACATACACGACTGCTGTCTCTGTTGTCTCTGTCCCTACCACGACCTGGAGACTTGTGGATCCTGCAAGAAGCTGACCCCCAAAGCAGTCAAAAGCAAGCAGGAGAAGTATGACTGGATGTTCAGGACAGACTCTGCCTCAGAAGCCCCTTCCCAGGGCCCAGTCTGAAACCCCGATATCACGCAGTGACTCTGTGGCCACCGGTCGGGCCCGATCCAGATCCCAAAGAAGAAAGCCTCGCGGGACTCCTCAAGACCCGGGGAAGGCCTGCGCCAGATCCCTGAGCCCACGGAGGAGGACCGAGGTATCTGAGCAGGAGCAGCCATCAAAACTTCCTCAGAAGGACTTGATGGACCCCAGCAATTGGCCCCAGATCCTTGCGGCCAAACCCACTAGTGCCAGACCTCATACTCTTTGCATCCACATCAACTGCTGTGACCCCATTTGGGCTGGAGACCAGGATGGTGGTCCTGGAGTGCAGCTTGTATGCCTTCTTGGCCACTCAGCAGGCAGCACTGTCCAGCTCTGCCAGGTCATCCCCTACGGTATATCTTCCCGGGGATCGAGCCACCAGCGGCAGGAGGGGCCATCCGCTGCACACAGCCCAGTCGGGGCTGTGCAACACTTTAAATTTTCGCGCCATCGGGCGCTGCTCCTCTTCGGCCCCCACCACCACCAGCAACTCTCCCCTTCCCGGGGATCGAGCCACCAGCGGCAGGAGGGGCCATCCGCTGCACACAGCCCAGTCGGGGCTGTGCAACACTTTAAATCTTCGCGCCATCGGGCGCTGCTCCTCTTCGGCCCCCACCACCACCAGCAACTCTCCCCTTCCCGGGGATCGAGCCACCAGCGGCAGGAGGGGCCATCCGCTGCACACAGCCCAGTCGGGGCTGTGCAACACTTTAAATCTTCGCGCCATCAGGCGCTGCTCCTCTTCGGCCCCCACCACCACCAGCAACTCTCCCCTTCCCGGGGATCGAGCCACCAGCGGCAGGAGGGGCCATCCGCTGCACACAGCCCAGTCGGGGCTGTGCAACACTTTAAATCTTCGCGCCATCGGGCGCTGCTCCTCTTCGGCCCCCACCACCACCAGCAACTCTCCCCTTCCCGGGGATCGAGCCACCAGCGGCAGGAGGGGCCATCCGCTGCACACAGCCCAGTCGGGGCTGTGCAACACTTTAAATCTTCGCGCCATCGGGCGCTGCTCCTCTTCGGCCCCCACCACCACCAGCAACTCTCCCCTTCCCGGGGATCGAGCCACCAGCGGCAGGAGGGGCCATCCGCTGCACACAGCCCAGTCGGGGCTGTGTAACACTTTAAATCTTCGCGCCATCGGGCGCGCCCGCGCCTGGCGGGCCCGCGCCTGAGGGCCTCGCCAGAGGGCCCTTTGGCGTGGCCCTTAGGCGGAGGCCAGTGACGGAGGCCATTCTCCAACCACCAGACCCGAAGACCAGCAAAGAACGAACCCAGAACACCAGACAGCGAAAACGCAAGTAAAATCAATGCACTCTAAGCATAGTACCTACCCTACACTGTAGCTGTCTTAGAAACAGCGGACTGGACAACCCAAACAGAAGTACCATTTACTGTAAACCCCAAGAATATATTGCTCATACATATATCCTGATACTGCCAGATTAACATATCATCTATACTTGTCCTATGATGTATGTAGCATATCTATATAACCTACTAGACCTAGTTAGCTCAGATAATTGATACTTGTGTAACCTGCTACTAGTCTTATTCTTACAGATTTTACCAGTTTAACCTCCTATTTACAATTACCTCTAAGGTAGGTTGTTTAATCTATGTAACCAGCCAGTCCCAGTTAACTTTGGCTCAATATACCTGTGTAATTTGCAGTTATCTAAGTTTACCAGCCTTTATCTGCCATCAGCAACCACGGTAACCATCACTAACAGACTGTGTACAAGCAACTTAAAATCCGGACGTATCTTTATCCTATGATTTAAAATGTAATATGTAAGCTCCAGTATTTCCCGATAGATCGAGAGCCCACCACAAACTGCAGCCCTCCACGACTGAACCAAAGATAGAGCAATCTATCACAACCAGACAACATACCTACCCACCAACCAACCTCCCAGCCCAGATCTACACAGCAACAAAGCACACAAAATGGCCCTACCCTGCATCATCTCGATTGCCCTCTACCTCCTTGCTACAGGCTTAAGCAATGTCACTTGCCTATACACTAACAACAACCACATACCAACTATCCACAGTTATAGAAAGAGATGGCCAGATACCCCATTCTATCAATCACAGGAAACCTCCCAAATTCACCACCACCACCTCCTGCAGGTATCATTACAGCACAACAAGAAGAAGAAACAAGAAGAGAACCCCTCCCTCGAATCATGAAATGTGCCCTTGTAAATGCAAGATCTGTACGTAAAAAATGGCCGGTAATCTCAGATATGATATCACTACATAACCTTGACCTACTACTGATCACCGAGACATGGCTTTCCTGTGATGACAACGTGATACTCAATCAGCTCCTGCCTGCTAACTTCTCTATCCATACATGTCATAGAGCAGCCAAAAGAGGAGGCGGCGTCCTCGCCATCACCAGATCTGATCTTCAATTCAACATAAAAGATGCAACCAGCTCACCGCTCCTAGATACAATCTCGATAGAGAACAAATGTTCCTCCATCTATCTACTCTACAGACCACCATCATCTGATGCAGATGCACTAACAACAATAATAGATGCAGCCGCAAACTCCCAGAGCCCACATACAACAAGCTGGGTACTAGGAGACTTCAACCTCCCCTCCCTGCAAGACTCTCACTCAAAGGCGTTCCTCGAAGCCATGAAAGATCTAGGATATAGCCAATTAATCAAGGAACCTACCCATATAAAAGGAGGCATGCTAGATCTAATATTCTCAACAGACCCAACCTCCAGAGAAACAACCATCCCTGATATATCAATCACCGCTGTCCCATGGTCAGATCACTCATTAATCCTATTCCAAATTCCTCAGCCAAGCCATGTCCAAAAAGATGAAAGCACAGCAATCGGTCAGTCCAACAATCCGCCGAGAAGATTCCAACCATTCAACAAAGACCTAATCCTGAAATCAGCATTCCCACTAATGAACTCACCAGCACACAACCCTGATGAACTAGTCTCCAACTGGAACGAAATATTCAGTTCAATAGCTGTTCGCCCAGCAAAAAACAAACCTCAAGCGAAACGACACACAGCAGCATGGTACTCTACTGAGTTAAAAGCCTCACTTGCGACACTAAGAAAACTTGAGAGACGCTGGCGCCGCTCACGCTCAGAAGCAGACCAAAAGGCATACAATTTACAACTCACAGCGCACCGTACCGCAGTGACTGAAACCATGAGACGTTACCACGCCGACACTTTAAAAAGATCCCTCAACAAACCTCGTGACCTGTTTGCCCTCGTTAAGCAACTTACAACAGAACCTGCATCAGAACAAAACAAATGGAATCCATCCTCAAACATATGCGGATTATCTACAAACGAAACTTTGTCAGATAAACAACAACCCAGCGTCCAGCATCATCCTTCAGCCCTACAATCAAACACCACTCACTACCTTCTCAACTCCATCCAAACGATACATCGAAGACACCATAGCAGCCATCAATACGTCCACAGCGCAATCTGATCCATGCCCAGCTTTCTGGGTCAAGGAACTCCGGACTGACCTCAGTCCAATCATATCCAGACTTATTCAACAATCGTTCACAACAGGTGATTTCCCACGCACCCTCAAACAAACTTCAATAAGACCCCTACTAAAAAACAACAAACTCGACCAACAGAAACCAGAATCCTACAGACCCATAGCAAGCATACCATTGCTTGCAAAAATAATGGAAAAGATAGTTCAGAGACAAATACAAGATCACATTGACTCCAATGCACCACTGGATCCATGCCAGCATAGATTTAGAGAATCTCACGGGGTCGAGACCCTTCTCACCACACTCCTCAGCAACATAATATCAGGCATCGACAATACCCGCCAAGGCTTTGTCCTTGTCTTCCTTGACATCGCGGCAGCATTTGATTCCGTTAGCCATGAACGCCTCAAAGAAAAAGGAATCTCCGGTAAAGCACTCGAGTGGTGCAGATCCTACCTCTCGGACAGATGGCAGCAGGTGAGATCCAGAAACACATCATCAGAACCATTCCACCAAAGCCAAGGTGTCCCACAAGGATCCTCCCTCTCCGCCTTACTATTCAATATATACATGCAACCTCTCTGCAACCTGATCCGGTCTTTCAACATTAACTGCATGATATACGCAGATGATGTGCTATTATACACGCCTTTTGCAACAGATAACCCAGACCTCGAACCAATAACATGCTGCATAAACGAAATATCCAATTGGCTACAATCCCAAAACCTCCGGATTCAACACAAGAAGACGGAGGTGATGTTCATTACAAGAAACCGTAACTTCACTGCCCCAACAGTACTGAAAGTGAAGGAAGCAGACCTCCAGACCAAATCCGCGATCAGATACCTCGGCATCACACTAGACCAGAACCTAATATGCAAGCTCATATAAGTAACACTGTAAGGGCAGTATATCATAAAATTAGATCCCTTAGATACCTAAGATCTCTGCTGGAGCCAGATGATTTCAGGACTATCTATCAAGCACTAATTATCCCGCATTTCGATTATGCAAATGCAATACTCAAGGTCTCCCCCAAACCACCCTAAACCCACTGCAAATGGCAATGAACACCGCAGCAAGAGTACTGCACGGAGCATCCAGGAAAGACCATGTCACACCTATAATGAAACAACTCCACTGGCTCCCGATTCAAGGTAGAATTACATTCAAGACCTTGCTGCTCACCTTTAAAGCCACCAAAGGTCTCTCGTCAACTTCACTAACTGAGCTAATCCAGATGACACCCCACAACAGAGACAGAAGGTCAGTAGCTCAAAACACCTTGATAGTCCCAAGATCTATAACTAAATGCTCCAAGTCAACATCCAGCAGGACTTTCAATCTTTATGCACCAGTGATCTGGAATAACCTCCCTCACAACATTAGATCAATCCCAGACATATTCCAATTCAGGAAGGCCGTGAAACACTACCTCTTCCTCATACATTACCCTGAACCTAATAGAAACTCAGCACCATTTGCCGAATCCACCCAAATCACTACTGTCTAAAACCACACAAACACATGATCAGCCTACAAATTGTATATATTGTATATTTTATGGTTGTGAATAGTTACCCTGTTAGCCAAGTTGATTATCCTGTTCATATGTAAACACAAAGTACTATTGGAAATGTGTATGTTCACTGTTTATTGTAAACCGCGCTGATGCTGAATAGCGCGGTATAAAAGAGACTTTAAATAAATAAATAAATAAATCTGCCAAACACCAGGACCTCGACCTTGAGGACTTCCCTTGGCATTGAGTTGATCCCCTGGAGCTCCCTCGCCCAGGCCAATCACTGACAGATGTCCTATTTGCAGCCCTATTCCACGGGACCCTAATCCTGCCCAGCCAGCGGCTGCAGCGCCGGCCATGCTGCTGAGGCCTATGGGCCTCTGACTTCGACCATGGGTCCATTCGATCGTCGAGTCTACCTCTGATGACTCAGACTGGGAATCAGAGGATGACACTTCCCTGGACACCCGGAGGTATCAAAACTTTCCGTTGTACCCGTCGCCACTGAGGGCCTGGCATCAGTTCCTGCCCGAGGACAAAGACTTCTTCGAGAGCCCCCCAGGACTCCCCTGCATCAGGCCTTTCAGATCTGCAGAACTCACAGGTCTTCTCAAAGACATGGCTGTGGAACCAGTGCCCCATTAACTACAGGGCAGGAGGTTATACTCAAGGTACTTCCTCATCCCCGAAAGAACAGGAGGCCTAAGGCCCATTCTAGACCTGAGAGACCTAAACAAGTTCCTGGTGTGGGAGAAGTTCAAGATGCTCTCCCTTGGAACTTTGCTGCCATACCTCCAGCAGGGAGACTGGCTATGCTTCTTAGACCTTAAGGATGCATATACCCACATCCTCATCCACCCCATGCACAGACAGTACCTCAGGTTCATGGTCGGGGGCAACCACTACCAATACAGGATACTTGGGTTTGCCTCCACACCCAGAGTCTTCACAAAGTGCATGGCAGTCGTGGCGGCCTATCTACGCCTCCGAGCCATCGTCTTCCCCTACCTAGATGACTAGCTCATTAGAGAGGACACAGCCTCCAAGGTGCAACAGGCCACAGGCCTCACTATCAGTGTCCTGCAATAACTGGGGTTTGTGATAAACCATCCCAAGTCCCATCTCACTCCAACACAGAGCTTGGAGTTCATTGGGGCAGACCTGGATACCCTCCAGGTGAAGGCTTTCCTGCCTAGCGACAGAGCTGGATGGCTTATGGCCCTGACTGCAAAAGTCCAGGACAGATGCTCCGTGCCGGCACATGGCATGCTTCACTTGCTTGGCCACATGGCCTTGACAGTACACGTCACACCGAACACCCACTTTCACATGAGGGTGGCTCAGTGGTGCCTCAGGTCTCAGTGGGCACAGGCCACCAGCTGCCTCTGGGACAAGGTCTACGTGACCCACTCTCTGGTGGAGTCGCTCTACTGGTGACAGATCATGCAACGCCTGAGGGCAGGCGTGCCTTTCCAATCCCCCACTCCTCAGCAGGTCCTCACTACAGATGCCCCATTGCTGGGTTAGGGAGCCCACTGTAGGAACCTCTGAACACACAAGGCATCTGGTCCAGGGCCGAAGCCCAACAGATCAACTTCTTGGAGCTCAGGGTCATATTCCTGGCACTCAAGGCCTTCCGCCACAGTCTTCAGCACTGGCCGGTGCTCATCCAGATGGACAACCAAGTGGTGATGTGCTACATGAACAAATAGGGAAGCACGGGCTCCTATGCCCTCTGCCAGGAGGCAGTAGTCCTCTGCTCATATGCCCAACAATGAGGCATCCGTGGTGTGGACCTGCTGAGGAGTGGGGGATTGGAAATGCATGCCTGCCCTCAGGTGTTGCATGGTCTACCTCTTGGGAGCTTTCCGGGGTTGCTGATTCAGGAGGAGGGCTCCCTCCTTCACCCCAACCTTGGGGTCTCTGGCGTTAACAGCATGGCTGCTGAACGGGTAGGCTTAGCTCCCTTTATTCTCTCCGAGGAGGTGGAGGAGGTCCTGCTAGCTGCCTGAAAGTCTTCCACAAGACGTGCTTATGCTTTCAAGTGGCGGAGATTCTCCATGTGGTGCTCGGAGAAATAGGCAGACTCCTTTTCCTGCATAGTGCAGCTAGTCCTGCAATACCTGCTGCACCTCTCCCATGCTGGACTCAAGTCCAAGTCAGTCAGGGTGCACCTGTGTGCCCTTTCAGCACACCACCGCCCTATAGAGGGCAAGCCTATCTTGGCTCAGCCCCTCATCACCAGCTTCCTGCAGGGCCTTCTGCTCTCCAAGCCCCCAATCCACCCGCCCCCGGTGAAATGGGACCTTAACATAGTGCTGACATGGCTCATCCAGCTGCCGTTTGAGCCCCTAGTCACATGCCACCTGCGATACCTCTCCTGGAAGGTCGCCTTACTGGTGGTACTCACCTCCGCTTGCAGGGTCAACAAGCTCCAGGCTCTGGTGGCAGAGCCACCATATACAAGGTTCTTTAAGAACAGGGTCGTGCTTTGCACACACCCCAAATTTCTGCCGAAGGTGGTCTTCTTCCACTTCAATTAGGAGGTGGTGCTCCCCACCTTCTTCCTACGGTCTCACACAGCAAAGCGGAGGCTTTACTTCATACTCTGTACTGTTAGAGAGTCCTGTCCTTCTACTTACAGTGTACCGAGGGCCACTGCAAAGCCTCTGTTTTTCGTCTCCTATAACCCAGCTGGCTGGGGGAGGCAGTGACCAAGCGGACCCTGTCCACCTGGGTTGCGGACTGTATTGCCCTTGCCTACAAGCAGGGTGAGCTCCTGCTAGAGCACTGAGTCACAGCTGACAGCATCAGGGCTATGGCGACCTCTGCTGCAAACTTGCTCTCTGTCCTGATGAGACATCTGCTAGGCCGCCACCTGGTCTTCAGTCCACACCTTTGTAGCTCACTACTGCCTGGAGAGGGAGTCCCGACGGGGCAGCGCCTTCAGCCAAGCTGTACTCTGTAATCTTTTCGGGGTTTAGGCAACTCCAACCCTCCGATCCTTCTGTGTTCAGGCTACCGGAGTGATCGTTCTCCCTGGACACTGGGGTCCTTTCAGAGTCTGTTCTTACTCACCGACTGCTACTCATGGCTTGACCTTGTCTTTTCTACAGGTTGTTGGTAGCCTGTAGCTAGGGAGTCACATATGTGAGGATTGACTTCCTGCTTATTCCTGGAGAAAGTGTAGTTGCTCACCTGTAACAGGTGTTCTCCAGGACAGCAAGAATCAGTCCTTACAATCCTCCCTTCTCCCCATAGAGTTCTCTTACGTATACCAATTTGTGTTTTGCTTTCTTAGCTATGTCATCTGACTGAGCAAGATGGCACCCTTGGGTGGGGAGGGGACCATGCATGCATGGTGGCATCTCCCAAAGGCTTTCTTTGAAAGCTGGGGAGATGCTTCTGTACGGGCTCCATTGACGCCAACATTACCCATATGTGAGGACTGATTCCTCCCCTGGAGAACACCTGTTACAGATAAGTAGCTATGCTTTTTGTGTGGTTTGTAGGTGTAACGCCATGTCGTGTACGTTGAGTATGATCCCATTATGTGTAAAGATGGGATTCTTTGTAAGTGATTTTGCTATATTGAATAACTCCCCAAGTTTGTTAAGTGCAGTCTTGATTAGATTGGTGTAATATTCCTGTTTGAATCTGATGGTAAGTTTGCAATATTTGTTCAGTTCCTCTAAATATTGTGTTTGTATATGTTTGTCTAGGGTGCTTCTCTATGTTCAAGGTGACATAACTTGCATTTCAGCTACTTTAACGTAGTTGAGTATCAAGGCATAGTGTTTTGCCGTTTGCTTAGTTGACTGTTATTGGGGCTTGAGCAGCAGCAGAAATTGTTGTGTTCCATCTGTTTATGAATGAATCAATGCGCTGGTCGAGTGAGTTGTTAATTTTGGGGTTATTTTCCAAATAAAGTCTTGACTGTCGAATGGTAGGAACCTTTGATTAGTAGTGTTGGTTTCAGCTTTCTGTTTCTCAGTGTTTCGATAAGGAAGTGCAAAGGCTATCATGTGCTGGTCTGACCAGGGGATTGAAGTGATAGATGTGGGTGATTGGTTTGAGTTGTTGGCTATGGGTGAAATATTTGTTTTGTTTGATGTAGTGGGTGTAGACTATATCAAGTATGGTGGGTTTTTATTTATTTAGACAGTTTTGTATACCACCTTATCCTTCAATCAAAGTGGTCACAGCACAATTGAGGGATACATTTTAACACGAGGGAATATGAGACACATACACTAATACTTACAGGGAACATGGGCAGTGGAGGGTTAAGTGGCTTACCCAAGACCACAAGGAGTACCTGTGGGACTAGAAACCCCAGTCCTTCCGTCCCAAGTTTGCTGTCCTCTAGTGGGATTTGAACTCCCGACCTTCTGGCCTGAGGTAACTTGCCCCAACCACTAGGCCACTCCTCCCTTGTCTGAATTGGTTGAGGGTGCTCTGTATGCGAGGCAAATTGTGTAGTGTTTAGTTGTGATTGTAATCAATTTGAGGTTGTGAGTGGAAGATGTTTCCACATTATTGAATTATAGCCGCTTGTTTATTAGTATATAAACCCCACCACCTCTGCTGGCCAACCTTGGGCAGTTGTGGATTTTGTGGGTGGATGTATTTAGTTGGTTTAGTAGAACATTGTTTCTGTGAGCCAATTTCAGTCTGGCACATAATGTCAATATTGTGGTCCTCTATGAGTTCTTGTAGTGTGTGGACTTTGTTGTGTGCTGAGCGAATGTTGGTAAGGGTACAATTTATTATACTGTTCGAATACTTGTGCTGTTTGTGTTTTTGTTGAGGTGTTCTGTGGTAGAGTTCTGATGAGATTGGTATAGTTTGTTTCTTGGTAGGTGAATAGTGTGCCATTGGCTGTGTTGTATTAGGGGTCTTGAGTTGTGAATGATTGGAATCAAGGTATGTTGGTGTAGAGGGATGGGTTTGCCAGTGAGGAATGTGAAAAAGAGGCTCAGTACTGAGAGCCACAGACCAGAGCTGCATTGTTGCGGGATGTGACAATTAAAATTGATATCAACTGTTTGTGGTAAGGCGCCCTGATTGTAAGGGGATTAAGCCTGTGAGCCTAAGCGTGGTGAGGGTCTGATAGATGACTTAGTGGGAGTATAATTTTCAGATATGTCAGACCACTTTAATGTGCACTCTTAAGGACATGCCTAAGGGCCCTTTGAGGTCCACCAGGCGTGGTTGTGCCTGAAGCACAGGTTAATTTAAAGCTGGAAATATGTTTGCCGGTTTTGAGGAGGCACAGATGCTGGTCATGGGAGCTTTTAATGGGGTGGCTGACCTGCAGTTAGGAGCTCTGTGGGGAGGGAGCAGGATGGGATTTGTAAGATCTTTGATTAGTTTTGTTCTGTGGGGAGTTCTTAGCTGTTTGGCAAGTTCTCCATCCTGGGGAAAAAGTTGACCCATATTACCTGGGCACATGAAATGTAGTCACATCGATATGCTAGCCTCAGAAATGTTGTTGGTGCAGGTGGTGGATGTGGACATTGGTGGCATTGCAATATCTGATCATGCTCTGGTGCTAGTTCAGTTTGTGTTTCAGAATGCACACACTAAGAGGCTGTGGTGCATGCCTCTTGGTTTGGACGCAGATCCGGAGTTTGTTGCCTATCTGCAGGCCCAATGGTGGGAATCTGAACTGTTCAGTGTGGCACATAAGAGCATTCCTCAGCTTTTTTTGGGAAGCTGGTAAGGCCGTGATGATGGGATCCATTTTTGATAGTGGGCAGCAAAAGAAGCTCAATGCTCTATTTGTGTAACTGGAGGCTGAGTTGCGTCATGTCCAGAGGGCTCGGAGGCCTACACCAGGGAGGTAGGAGTACTGTTTTCAAGTACGGGCAGAACTGCAGGCGCTAATATATGGCACATGGAATGGATGATCTTGCTGTATCGGCATAAACGTTTGTTACACTAATAGGGTAAGGCCGTGTTTTGCCCATTTGGTAGCATCTCTGAATGGAACCTGGTTTGTTGCACTTTTAAAGAACCATAATGGGAGGATGAGTTCTAATACAATGGAGATTGGGATGATGTTGCTGAACCACCTGGAGCGGTTACTATGGGCAGTACAAGTTATTTCGGGGGGTTTTGAGGGAGGTGTTTGACTTGAAGATCAATATGGATAAGTCTGAGAGGTTCAGTGTGTGATTTCCGTGGAAATGGACTGGGGGTGCTTTATGCTATTTAGGAATTCAGTTGCCTACTAGATTAGATGAGTTGCATAAATTGAATGTATTGTCTTTGCTCCATAATTAGAAACCTTGCTGATCTGTTAGAAGGGGCTGCGTCTTTCATTGTGGAGACAAGTACATCTTATCAAAATGGTTATCTTGCCGCGCTGGTTGCATATTTTGCGATGTTTGCCTATGGTTTTGCTTCAGAAAGTTGTGCTTCGTTGGGTGTGGGTGGTGCGTCCCTTTTTGTGGAAGGGAAGGAGACACAGGGTGAAGTTGCGAATGTTACAGCAAACAGTACTCGATGGTGGGCTTGGTCTCCTGAACATATACTTATATAATGTCTGTGCCTTGTTTCGTTAAGCTAGAGATTGGATAGGGGTCTCGAAAGGTGTAGTGGATGTTGGATAGTCAGCCTGTGCTTCCCTACTCCTTGTCATATGCGTTGCATTGTTTGGCGGCGGAGTTAGCGAGGTCCTGTGGGGAGTGTTGGCAGACAGATAAGATTTATGCTCAATTAAGTCTAGGGGAAAGTCTGTTAGTGGTCCCTCGCCCTCAGATTTTGTTTGACCTTCTGTTAATGAGCCAGAAGAGAGAGACAGAGTTCTGTGATGTATATTAGGTTTTATTATGGATACAGTTGTGGTCGATATTGGCACCCTTGTATTTTAGATATGTTGTATACAATATCTTGAGAAATAATTTGAAATATTCTAACTGTATGTCATATGTTAATAGTATGTTCAAAGGTATACAACAAAAAAAGATGTCTGTGCAACGTAAACTAATATTTGGTTGCACAACCCTTGGCAGTGATGACGGCCTCCAAACATGTAGCCATCTATAAGTTTCGTACATATGTCTGCTGGTAGTTTCTCCCACTCTTCAGCTGCGGTTTGTTCCAGCTCATGAATGTTTCCAGGATTCCTTTTACCAATGGCAGATTTCAGCTCTTTCCAAAGGTTCTGAATTGGATTGAGATCAGTACTCATAAGAACATAAGATATGCCATACTGGGTCAGACCAAGGTCCATCAAGCCCAGTATCCTGTTTCCAACAGTGGCCAATCTAGGTCATACGTACCTAGCAGTTTCCCCAAAAGACACAGGTTCTGCAATGCTTGTACTAGGTCAAGCATTGATATCCTGGGTTCCTTCTTAATAATGGTTTATGGACTTTTCCTCCAGGAACTTGTCCAAACCTTTTTTAAACCCAGCTACACTAACAGCCTTTACTACATCCTCCGGTAACAAATTCCAGAGTTTGATTACACGTTGAGTGAAAAAAATATTTTCTTTTATTAGTCTTAAATAGTTTACCCTGTAGCTTCATTGCATGCCCCCTAGTCTTCCTATATTCTGATAACGTAAACAGTCGATCTACGTTTACCCGTTCCACTCTGTTCATTAATTTATAGACTTCTATCATATCTCCCCTCAGCCGTCTCTTTTCCAGGTTAAAGAGCCCTAACCTTTTTAGCCTTTCTTCATAGGAGTATCCTTCCATCCCCTTTACCATTTTGGTGGCTCTTCTCTGAACCTTTTCTAAAATCGCTATATCCTTTTTAAGATACGGCGACCAGAATTGCACACAATATTCAAGGTGCGGTCTCACCATGGAACGGTATAGAGGCATTATAATATCTTTTGTTTTATTTTCCATTCCTTTCCTTATCATACCTAGCATTCGATTTGCTCTCTTGGCTGCCGCTGCACACTGGGCCGAGGGTTTTAACATGTTATCCACAATGACGCCTAAATCTTTTTCCTGGGTGGTGGTTCCTAATGTGGAACCTTGCATCGTGTAACCATAGTTTGGGTTGTTCTTCCCTAGGTGCATAACTTTGCACTTGTCCACATTAAATTTCATCTGCCATTTTGATGCCCAGTCTTCCAATTTATCAAGATCCTCTTGCAATTTTCCACAATCCTCTTGGGTTTTAACAACTTTAAATAGTTTTGTGTCATCTGCAAATTTGATAACCTCACTCGTTATTCCACTTTCCAGGTCATTTATGAATATGTCAAAAAGCAGCGGACCCAGCACAGATCCCTGGGGTACACCACTATTCACCTTTCTTCATTGGGAAAATTGGCCATTTAGCCCAACTCTCTGCTTTCTATCTTTTAACCAGTTCCTGATCCACAGTAGTACACTGCCTCCTATCCCATGACTCTTTAGTTTTGCCAAAAGTCTCTGATGAGGGACCTTGTCAAAGGCTTTCTGAAAGTCCAGATACACTATATCAACCGACTCACCTTAATCCACCTGTTTATTCACACTTTCAAAAAAACATAACAGATTAGTAAGACAAGATCTTCCTTGTCTAAAGCCATGTTGGCTGTCTCCCATTAGGTCGTGACTATCTACATGCTGAGTAATTTTATTCTTTATGATGGTTTCTAACATTTTTCCCGGTACTGACGTGAGGCTCACCGGTCTGTAGTTTCCCGGATCACCCCTCGAACCCTTTTTAAAAATTGGTGTTACATTGGCGATCTGCCAATCTTCAGGTATTAGAGATGATTTTAATGATAGTTCACAGATTACTAATAGCAGGTCTGCAATCTCATATTTCAGTTCTTTCAACACCCTTGGATGTATAACATCCGGCCCAGGTGATTTGCTAGTCTTCAGTTTATCTAATAGTTGTAATACATCTTCCCGATGTATCGATATTTCCTTCAATTCTTCTGCACCTTTAAATACCACTTCAGTCATGGGTAACATCCCTAAATCTTCCTCAGTAAAGACTGAAGCAAAGAATTCAGTCAGTCTCTCCGCTATCGCCTTGTCACCTCTTAGTGCCCCTTTAACTCCTCTATCATCTAATGGTCCAACTGACTCTCTCGGAGGTTTTTTTTTTACTATGAATGTACTTGAAAAAATCTTTGTTTCACGTTTTTGCTTCCGCAGCAAGCTTCTTCTCAAATTCTCTCTCTGCCTTCTTTATCAATGTCTTGCATTTGACCTGCCAGTGCTTGTGCTGTTTCCAGGTTTCATCGTTTGGCTCTTTTTTCCATTTCCTGAAAGATGCTTTCTTGGCAACAACAGCCTCTCTGACCTCCCCTTTAAACCATGCTGGCAGTTTTTTGGACTTCCTTCCACTTTTCTTAAAGCTTGGAATACAGCTGGTCTGGGCTTCCAAGATAGTATTTTTCAACAACACCCAAGCTTGATGTAAGTCTTTAATCTTTGCAACTGCTCCTTTTAGTTTTTTCTTAACTATTTTCCGCATTTTATCATAGTCTCCCTTTCGAAAGTTAAAAGGTAGTACTGTGGATTTCCTTACTATCCGTCCTCCACTTATTAAATCAAAGGCAATCATGCTATGATCACTATTGCCAAGTGGCCCCAACACCCTTATCTCTTGCACTAGATTTGGTGTTCCACTAAGGACTAGGTCTAATATGGCTTCCCCTCTCGTCGGTTCATGGACCAGCTACTCCAAGAAGCAGTCATTTATGTCATCTAGGAACTTTATCTCTCTTATTAAAAGAGGGTTGCTGGAGGACCCTAGGTGTCGCATGAGCGAGTGAGAGGTCTCTCTGCTTGCTCCGGGGCTGCCCTGCTATTATTCGGCTGATTAAACGAAATAACCCCAGAAACTTGAGCAAAAACCCCTTGGGGGGATACGGAGTAAGTGTGTGGAAGGCACCGTGGGGTAAATTGGTTGAAAATGCCTCCACCAATGCGGAAAGAGAGGGAGAAAGCCCCGAAGACTGGGCCCACTGCAACAACGAGGCCGGCGGCAACTGTGGAGGCGCCGCGCTCACCGGGAGCTGAGAGTGTGGACTTGGGACCGGAGGAGCTAGCCCGCGAAGTGGCGAAGTTCCTAGAGCCGAAATTTGACTTAATCTTGAGCAAATTGGAGATTATGGCAGAGACGCTTACGGAATGCACACACCGCATTGACGAGCTAGAACACCGGGTCTCGGAGTTGGAGGATGGAGAGGGCCAACACAGTCGAGACTTGGATCGACTCCGTCAGAAGGTGGAGACCCTACTGGATAAAGTGGACTATTTAGAAAATCGGTCCAGGCGCAACAATGTGCGACTCATGGGTGTGCCGGAGTCCAAAACGGAGGATCTGTTGCTTGACTTGGTAGAAACGTGGCTGCCCAAAGAACTTGGCCTGCTTGACTTGGTGGGCAAGCTAAAAGTGGAACGAGTGCATCAGCTGGGGCCGCGGACTGAGAATAGACAAAGGCCCAGGGTGGTCATTGCAAGAATTCTTAATTTTCAACATAAATGGCGGTTACTACAGGCTTTTCGCCGGAAGCGGGAGCTGGCTATCGATAACTATGCGGTACTCCTCTTCCAAGATTATTCCGCGCTGGTGGCGGCGAAGCGAAAGGAATTTTCCCCGGTGTGTGAGGCCTTGTTCAAAAAACACGTGCGCTTCAGCCTCGCCTACCCCGCAGTGTTATGTGTGCAGCACGAGGGTCAGCAACGTCTGTTGGCCACAGTCGCGGAGGCACAGAAATTCTTGGAAACGCTGGGACAGCGGCGACCGGAGAGTGGACCGGAGCAGGCGGAGAGCGTGGCCTGAGGACGGCCGGCCGGTACTGCTACGGGAGGGGTCGCTGGAGCAGCGCTGAGTCGGGCGCTGGCTGTGGCTATGATGCTGCCCTAATGCACGGACATATTGAATAGACTGGCTGATTTTGCTGTGTACTGGGGGATATTTTAGTATATTTTAGTTTGTTTTAGTATGGTTGTTGGAGTCTGCATGTCTGTGGGGTTGGCGGGTTGGGGAATCATTGTGGGCTATGTGTGGGCTAGTTATGGGTTATGGGACTAGTAGGCAACATACAGGTTTGGGGCCTATGCAAGTTGTGCCTAGAGGAGGTGCGGCCCTGGGTTTCTACCATTCCGTCAGTGTAGGCTATTCGGGGGGTTGTGGGTTATTGTATGGAGGCTGAGATGTGGGGTGAGAGCGATTGCTGTGTGGTTGGGGGGTGGGGGCAGCGGCTTTTGCGGAGTGGGGGATTTCTTTGCTGTTCTTTTTTTTTTTCCTTCTCTCTGCTCTTAGCTTTTTACTCATCCCTTGCTGTGGGCCTTGCGGGGAGGAGGGCGGGGGCAGCCCTGCAGCGCATCACAGTGGGTCTTGCACCTGGCACAGTGGGCCCAGGGGTAGGATACATGGGTGTTTTAAGAGGGGACGGGGGGGGCACGGGAGAGAGGGGGCAACACAGATGGAGGGGCGGGTAGGTGGGGCCAAGAGGAGAGGGGGGCAATGTGGGAGGGTGAGGGGGAGGATTGGGATTGGGAAAGGTGGGAGGAGGGGGATAGGGGGTGGGGTGGGGGTACTTACAGGGGATCTGCGATGCCGGGGCCTGATCGGTAGCGGAGAGAGGATCCGGGAGCCGAGGCTGGGCGGCTCTCGGTCCAGAGGATACTTTCTCCAGGACCAAGCAGGAAGTCAGTCCTCACTTATGGGTGACGTCGGCGCCGACGGAGCCCTCGCGGAGCAATTTTCCCCAGCTTTCAAAGAAAGCCTTTGGGAATTGCAGCGTGCATGCGCGGTCGTCTTCCCGCCCGAGGGTGCCATCTTAGCCAGTCTTCTTTTTTCCGCGGAGCCCTACAGATGTCCCCGTCTTGTCCCCGCGAAAAAGTTGATTTTCTTCTTTATTTTATCCTTTTTTCCTTCGGTTCGACGCCGATCTTTTTCCCGCCCGGACTCGCGACGCCGGTCACGAGTCCTCTTACTTTTTTCGGTTTTTCTGACTTAGTCAGCTTTCGTTTTCGAGTTTTCCCTGGCAGCCCGGTCCTTTGACCTCGCAGGGGCCCTTTTTCCCCCGATGGCTGTCAGTGGGTTTAAGCGGTGTGGTCGGTGTGACCGAAATATGTCACTAACTGACACACACGACTTTTGCCTCCGCTGCCTGGGCCCGGATCATGAGGAACTGATCTGTGGGCCCTGCAGCAAAATGTCCTCAAAGGCGTTGAGAAGTCGGCGGCATCAGCGGGAGAGAATCTTCGCTGACCCCAGCCGTACCCGGACCTCGTCGGAGGCCTCCGCGTCGAAAGGCTCCAGCTCGGACCGTCGCCGGAGTTCCTCCGACCGGGGTTCTCCCTCCGGGGACCATCGTCGGAAGGTGAAACCCGCGAGGGCGGCGTCGGTGGACGCTCCTGGTTCCGCGAGGGCCAGGTCGCATAGCCCCGACAGCCGCCCCGAGTCCTTGGAGAAGGAACACATCCCGAAGCGACCTCGCCTGGAGTCGGAGATGCCTGCCCGGGTAAGTCCTGTGGTCCTTCTGGACTCGCCTCCGCGACAGCCGACGTCGGGCCCGACGCCGTCGGGGCCCGAGTCGGGGGCTGCTGGGTCACCTGAGCTCGGACTCAGGTTGACGGCCTTGGAGAGCAGACTCTCTGCCTTCATGGACCAGCAGAGGGCACTGCTCACTGGCTTCGCTGGCGCCGCTGCCCCGACCGCCGGGACGTCGACGTCCAAGTCGACCCCGGAGACCGAGCCGATCCTCGAGTCGATGAGAACTCGAGTCGATCCTCGGTCGAGGTCATCCTCGGCCTCCCGTTCGGGACCGAGGTCGCCGACGCCGACTCCCTCGGCGTCGGGGCGGCTGGCGCCGCGCCCTGCCCGGGCCGACCCCACCGAGTCCTCGTCAGAGTCGGTCTGGGAGTCTGAGGAGGAAGAGTCACCTGATTCTTTCCGGACTCGGTGTGTCCCATCGGACTCACCGGAGTCCGAGCCTCGGAAGCAGTCCCCCCGGAGGATGCCCGGTTCTCGGACTTCGTTAGGGATATGGCCAAGGCTTTGGCCTTCCCTGCGGATCCCGAGGAGGAGCCTCGAGCCGAAGAGCTCGACGCCCTCCAGTATGACTCTCCCGCGAGGGAACACTTTACTGTACCGGTTCCTCCTATGCTGGAACGACTACTCTTCCGCATGTGGGAGAGTCCGGCCTCGTCGCCGGTCCTGAGCAAGCGGGTCGATTCTATCTATCGGGTCCGCAAGAGCCCTGGTTTTCAAAAGGCACAGCTGCCACACCATTCCATGGTAGTGGAATCGGCCATGCATCGTCTTAAGAGCCAGAAGATGCACTCCTCGGTGCCTCCTGGAAGGGAGGCCCGTAACCTGGATGGCCTTGGCAAGAAGTGTTTCCAGGGCTCTATGCTCGCATGTCGTGTCCAGACTTACCAGCTATACATGGGCATGTATCTCCGGGATCTGGCTAAAGAACTAGCCGGATTCTCCGCTGGTCTGTCCGAGGAACCCTTGCGGAGGTTCCTAGCCTTGTCCACTGGCATTCGGGAATGCTCAAAGTTCATGTCCCGAGCAGCCTATGATGGCTTTGAAGCATCGGCTCGAGTGGCCGCAGCCGGCATCGGTGCCCGCCGACAGGCTTGGCTTCAGTCGTCAGACCTTGAGCCCTGGGTGCAGGACAAGTTGGTCGATGTCCCCTGCCGAGGCGAAAAACCTCTTTGGCAAGCCCATGGCGGAAAAAAGGCTGCGCAAATTGAGACTGAGACTCTCACCAGGACCAGGCTTTCTAGGAAGACCTCCGCCCCTTCCCAGAAAAAGAAGGGCTCGGGGAAAAAAGTCCTTTTACCCGAGGAAGGCGGCTGCCTACAAACAATACCCCCATTATCAGGCCCCTGCAGCTCCCCAACAGGGCCAGCAGGCCAAGGGACGGGGTAACGGGTCCCGTAGGCAGCAAGCCCCCAAGCCTGCACCACCAGCCCCTGCTCAGCAGGGTGGGGGTTCTTGACTCACACAGCATAGCCTTTCCCCCCCCCGCTGGTTCCTCCCAGCACCGGTGGCCGGCTGGTTCACTTCGCCCACAGGTGGTCCAGCATCACCGCAGATGCCTGGGTGCTTCAAGTCGTGCGAGACGGCTATCTTCTCCACTTCCACCAGGTTCCTCCCTCCTATTTTCCGGGAGAACCTCCGCGACCCCCTCTGCACAGGGAGTTGCTCCTTCAGGAGTTAGCAGGTCTTCTGCAGGATCAGGCGGTGGAACCGGTGCCACACCACCTGAGAGGTCAAGGCTTTTATTCCAGGTATTTTCTGATACCAAAGAGAACAGGGGGCCTCAGACCCATCCTGGACTTGCGCAACCTCAACAAGTTCCTTGTGCGGGAGAAGTTAAAAATGCTTACCCTTGGAATCCTTCTGCCCTACCTCCAGCAGGGAGATTGGCTATGCTCCTTGGATCTAAAGGATGCCTACACGCACATCCTCATCCACCTAAGCCACCGCCAATACCTGCTGTTTGTGGTGGCAGGAAATCATTACCAGTACAGAGTACTGCCCTTTGGCCTGTCCTCCGCACCGCGAGTCTTCACAAAATGTCTCGCGGTCGTGGCGGCCCATCTCAGGCTTCACGGCCTCTATGTCTTTCCGTACCTCGACGACTGGCTCATCAGAGCAGCGTCCGCTCGGGAGGTCACCGACGCCACGCGCCGCACGGTGACTCTTCTGCAGCACTTGGGCTTTGTTATAAACTTCGCAAAGTCCACTTTGCTCCCCTCACAGGATCTCGAGTTCATCGGCGCAAGACTGCACACTCCTCAGGCGCGAGCATACCTACCGCTCGACAGGGCTCAACGGCTCATGGACCTAGCCGACCGCTTTCGCAGCCAGCCCCTGGTCTCCGCCAGGCGCTTCCTGAGACTACTCGGCCATATGGCTTCCACCGTCCATGTGACCCCCAATGCCCGCCTGAATATGCGGTCTGCTCAATGGTGTCTCCGCCAGCAGTGGCGACAAGCCACGGGCGGCCTAGTAGACCTAGTGCGCGTCTCCGAGCCGCTGATCTCGTCTCTCCGGTGGTGGCTCCGGCAGCCGAACCTAATATTCGGAATGCCTTTCCAGTCACCTCAGCCGACCCGGGTGCTGACCACCGATGCATCCCTCCTGGGCTGGGGAGCACATTGCCAAGAGGCACGTACTCAGGGCCTCTGGACCACGTGGGAGTCTGCTCAGCAGATCAACTTCCTGGAGCTCAGGGCGATCCGCCTAGCTCTCAAGGCCTTCTCCCACCTGACTTCCCACCAGTCCGTCCTTGTCCAGACGGACAATCAAGTTGCCATGTTCTACGTGAACAAGCAGGGGGGCACGGGCTCCTTCCTCCTCTGCCGGGAGGCACAGAAGCTCTGCTCTTGGGCCGTCAGTCACGGCATTCTCCTCAAGGCGGTTTATCTCCCGGGCCAAGAAAATTGCCTTGCGGACAAACTCAGCAGGGTCCTCCAGCCGCACGAGTGGCGTCTGGATCCCTTGGTAGTTCAGAAGCTCTTCCTCCGGTGGGGCCTCCCCACGGTGGATCTCTTTGCCAGTCCTCACAACCGGCAGCTTCCTCGCTTCTGCTCTCGTCAGCCGCACCCCCTTCGGGTCGCGGCGGACGCCTTTCTGATCTCATGGTCGGGGAGCCTTCTGTACGCTTTCCCTCCCATCCCGCTAGTCTCTCGGACTCTTTTCAAGGTTCTCCGAGACAAAGCCTTCATGATCCTGGTGGCCCCTCGCTGGCCCAGGCAGCCGTGGTTTCCGCTCCTGCTGCAACTGGCGGTGGAGGATCCAATCCCTCTGGGGGTACAACCGGATCTCCTCACTCAGGATCAGGGGTCCCTACTGCACCCCAACCTCAGGTCTCTCAACCTCATGGCCTGGCTGCTGAGAGGGTAGTCCTGGCTCCCCTTCTCCTGCCGGCGGAGGTGGAGGAGGTCGTCTTGGCTTCGCGATGGCCTTCTACCCGCAAATGCTACGCCCTTAAATGGTGTGTCGCTTTGCAGTCTGGTGTACCCAGCAGTCTCAGGATCCCTTCTCCTGCCCGGTGTCGGTGATCTTGCAGTACTTGCTGCACCTCTCTAATCTGGGACTTAAGTCCAACTCCGTCAAAGTTCACCTCAGTGCTCTTTCAGCACATCATGTGCCGGTGGACGGCAGACCTCTCTCAAACGACCCTCTCGTAGCGAGGTTTCTCCGAGGTCTCCTTCTACTTAAACCACCTCTGCGCCCGCCAGCGCCTGACTGGGACCTGAATGTGGTTTTGCAGCGGATCTCCTGTCCGCCTTTTGAACCTATGGCTACCTGTTCTCTCCGTTTTCTGTCTTGGAAAACGCTGTTCTTGATAGCCCTCACTTCCGCTAGACGCGTAAGTGAATTGCAGGCCCTCGTGTCTGATCCCCCTTACACTAGGATCTACAAGAATAGGGTAGTCCTACGGACTCACCCAAAATTTCTGCCTAAAGTGGTCTCCCCTTTTCACATCAATCAGGAGGTGGTACTTCCAACCTTCTTTCCCAGACCACACTCCAGCCGAGCTGAAACGGTCCTCCATACCCTGGACTGTAGAAGGGCATTGAACTTCTACCTTGACCGTACGCGGGAGCACCGTAAAGCTGCTCAGCTTTTTGTGTCTTTTGACCCCAATAAATTGGGGCTCCCGGTCTCCAAGCGTACTCTGTCCATCTGGGTTGCGGACTGTATCTCTTGGGCTTATGGGGCAGCCGGACTCTCCTTAGAAAGTCGAGTCACGGCTCATTGCGTTCGGGCAAAGGCTACGTCAGTGGCTTACCTCCGCTCTGTTCCGCTGGCAGACATCTGCCGGGCCGCTACTTGGTCTTCGAGCCAGACTTTTGCGGTCCATTACTGTCTCGAGAGGGAGTCCCGTAGGGACAGTGCTTTCGGACAGGCAGTCCTCCGTAATCTCTTTGAGGTCTGAGCAACTCCTACCCTCCATCCCGGATGTGGGCTACCGGTGGGTGATACTTCAGCGAAGATTCTATCCTTCTGTGCTGCTGAGCTAGAGGGAGCTCATTTTTGTGCTTAGGGTCTCCGGTAGCCTTGAGCTTGGGAGTCCCATAAGTGAGGACTGACTTCCTGCTTGGTCCTGGAGAAAGCGTAGTTACTCACCTGTAACAGGTGTTCTCCAGGAGCAGCAGGAATCAGTCCTCACTACCCTCCCTCCTCCCCTTGGAGTTGCACTCGTCTGCTTATGTTCTTTTTGCAAATTTTTATGCTGTCTTTTTTAGCTATGTCATCTGACTGGCTAAGATGGCACCCTCGGGCGGGAAGACGACCGCGCATGCGCGCTGCAATTCCCAAAGGCTTTCTTTGAAAGCTGGGGAAATTGCTCCGCGAGGGCTCCGTCGGCGCCGACGTCACCCATAAGTGAGGACTGATTCCTGCTGCTCCTGGAGAACACCTGTTACAGGTGAGTAACTACGCTAGATGTGCAGTGCCTTAGGTCGGCCGGGAGAAGGGGGGCCTATGGGGACTGATTTACAATTCACTTCGTGGAATGTAGGGGGCCTGGGCACCCCGATTAAACGCACCAAGGTCCTCCAGGCTTTGAAAGCCGCAGGGGCCCAGGTGGTCTTTTTGCAGGAAACTCATCTAAATGCACGAGAACATTGTGGTAAGGAGAGTGCAGCTCAGCATGGAAATAAAAGAGAAAGAAGAACTTTTTCTTCTTTTCGGGGGATGGGTGCACTAGAACACATACACCACAGCAAAATCCCTGAGAGAAACCAAGAGGGTAGAGCTAGGTTTAAGCCACTCCCAGACTCCATGACAACCCCAGGTAAGAGTAGGAGGTACAAGTGGGTGGAGTCAGAGAGGGAGATGTTTCTCTTAACTTTGTTTGTTTTCTCAAACTTAGACATTGAGCAGGGCACTTCCCTCTCTGACTCCACCCACTTGTACCTCCTACTCTTACCTGGGGTTGTCATGGAGTCTGGGAGTGGCTTAAACCTAGCTCTACCCTCTTGGTTTCTCTCAGGGATTTTGCTGTGGTGTATGTGTTCTAGTGCACCCATCCCCCGAAAAGAAGAAAAAGTTCTTCTTTCTCTTTTATTTCCATGCTGAGCTGCACTCTCCTTACCACAACATGCTAAACTCAAAAGGTCCTGGGTGGGACAGGTCTGTGCTGCAGAGGCAGCTGGGGGCCGGAGGAGAGGGGTTGCACTCTTGTTTCATAAATGCCTCACCGTGGAGATACTGAGTGAGGATGGTGATCCTTCCGGGCGCTATCTTTGGGTTCATCTGAAGATTAATGGGGAAGAATTAGTTTTAGGCAATGTATACGCCCCCAATGTATATAATCATGGGTTTTTTGAGGCCTTGGTCAGGAAATTGGGTAGCCTGCCTAAAGTGCCGGTTATCCTGGCGAGCGATTTTAATTGTCCATACGACCCGGTATTGGATAAGTCTGTCTCGGCCCCGGGAGGAGGAGGAGGAGGGGCACCGAGGGGTCTGCGATACCTTTGTCAGGTGGGGGGCTCCTAGATGTCTGGAGGATTTTGCACGGAAGTGAGAGAGACTATACTCATCTCTCACGGGCCCACCAGACATGGTCTCGCATCGATTACATCTTGGTGAGGTCTGCGGATTTTGGTCGGGTGCGTAGGGCAGACATTAGCCCCATTGTGGTTTCCGATCATGCTAGGGTGAGCATGGTATGGGCGGGGCGCCGTAGGGTGGGTGGTAAGTGGTCCTTTCCTCGGCACTTATGGCATCGAAACGAATTCCAGGAATATGTACGGGCCAAGTGGCGGGAGTTCCTGGAGAATGAGGGGAGTGTTTCTTCGGTGGCCACTTTATGGGAAGCGGGGAAAGCGGTCGTCCGCGGGCAGGTGATTGCTTATGTGGCTCGCGAGAAGCGCGTGAATGAAGAGTTGGTGCGGCTGACCCAGGCGCTCCATGTGAAAAAGCAGGAGGCTTTGTGTACTCGACTAGGGCCGGGGTTGCAGGATTATATAGACCTTCAGAGACGAATTAATGACCTCCTCCAGGAGAGGGCGACCCATGAGATACAGTATTATAGACATCAGCTATTCCGCTTTGGGAATCGTGCGGGTAAATTGTTAGCGAGATTGGTACCATTCCATTCTCGCACCAATCTGGTAGTGCGGATTCGTGATGAGCAGGGCCGGCAGAGGACAGAGCCTGTGGACATCGCGGAAGTGTTCAAAGACTTTTACCAACGGCTGTACACCCTGGAGTGTGAGGATCGGGAACAGGAGAGGGCCTTCCTGGACAGTGTGGAGCTGTGCCAATTGACGCAGCAGGAGCGGGAGTTGCTGAATCAGCCTATTTCTGGTGTGGAAATACAAAAGGCCATCCGAACGGGTAAAGTGCATAAAGCACCCGTCCCGGACGGGTATGGGGTGGAGTTTTATAAAATAGTGGAGCTGCAGGTAGTGCCTACCTTGGCAGCGGTTTATGCGGAAGTTTTAGATACTGGGGCGTTCCCGCGGGATATGCGAACGGCCTCCATCTCACTGATACATAAGGCTGGGAAGGACCTGGAAGACCCGGCATCATATAGGCCTATCTCGCTTATAAATTATGATATGAAAATCCTAGCCTCGATTCTCGCTCTGCGGGCACAGGATGTCCTGGCTCGGATTATTGGGCAGTATCAAGCGGGCTTTGTACGGGGGAGAGTGGCAGCTCGGAATATTGTGCAGGTCCTTTTGAGCATGGAGAGGTGCCTGCAGCAACATAAGCCATTGCTGTTGGCTAGCCTAGATGCCGAGAAGGCCTTTGACCGGGTCTCGTGGACGTATATGTTTGAGGCTTTGGGACATTTTGGCTTTGCGGGGCGGTTCGTGGACTGGGTTCGGGCGTTGTATGCGGAACCCTGCGCGTTTATCTCGGTGGGAGGCGTAAACTTGGCGCCATTCTGTCTGCACAGAGGAACCCGGCAGGGGTGCCCCGTGTCCCCGCTCCTTTTTATCCTGCATCTTGAGCCTCTGTTGGTGAAACTGATGAACCAGGATGGTGTAACAGGGGTGGGTTGGGAGGCGGGTGCACTAAAGGTGAGTGCATTTGCTGATGATATGCTGTTGTGCTTGACCGATCCTCAGGTGTCGCTGACCTGCGCTTTACAGGTGATTGAGGAGTTTGGTGCTTTCTCTGGGCTGAAAATTAACAAAGCCAAGTCGTTAGGGTTGGACGTAGGTGGGCTCTGTCGGGGGGTGTGGAAGGGGGCCTTTCCGCTGCGGTGGGCTGAGGGGCAGATACGCTATTTGGGCATTCAGATCCCAGCCCAGCTGAGCCAGCTGTACTCGGCCAATTTTCAGGTGTTGTCAGGGTTGATTACGCGCTTACAGAAATGGAAGGACCTGCCGTTGTCGCTGAGTGGCAGGATTGCGCTCTATAACTTGGTATGCTGGATGAGGATCCTTCAGGATCTGCTGGAAGGCACGTCCGAGGTGTTGCCGTTGGCGATTATAGAGGAAATAGTGCGTCCACAGCATAGAATGGTGGTGACTTATGCTGAGCGAGGGCAGCTACCTAGGGGCTGTCAGCAATCAAGCTTTTGGAGTGCGCTCCGCATAGCTTGGAAAACGTTATGTAGCTATCAGGGCAAGCGGAGACATTTGACTGACTGTATCCCGCTGGTGGGGAACCCCGCTTTCCTTCCGGGTTTGCGTGCCGCGGTGGCGAGAGACTGGGCGGCCAAGGGTTTGCGTTATGTGGGACATCTTCGGGTGTCGGGACGTGCAGAGGTGGACTCGTTCTCCTCCTTGCGGGAGAGGTATAATTTGGAGCATCGGGATTTATTCTTCTATTTTCAGGCACGTCATTACGTGAGCTCGTTGACGCGGGGACAGGAGGAGGTATTGGCACGGGGAGGGATATTGGATTTGTTTGGAGCCTTAAGGGGAAGATCACGACAGGAACACTGGATCTCGCCTTATTCCCCGATGGGGACCCGGGGGAATTAAAATTGATTGCGTTGGCGGAGAAATGGCAGAGGGATGGACTGCCGCAGGGTACAGCGGAGCAATTACGGAGGGCCTTTGTCGCGATTAAAACTCTCTCGGTGACAGTTCAATTGCAGGAAATACAGTATAAGTTTCTCTGGCGGGCGTACGTGCATAATGTGTGGGCGGCTAAGGCCGGTTTAGCGACGACTGATATGTGTAGTCTTTGCAAGGTTCAGGTGGGTGGGTTGGCCCACCGCTTCTGGTTTTGTGTCCCCATACAGGCGTTGTGGATGGGCGTGGGGAGGAAGCTGGGGGATTGGCTTCGGGTACAAGTGGAGATGACCCCAGAATGGTGTCTTTTTGGATCTTACGAGGGAGTGCAACCCCTGGGGGCAAGTATGCGCCAGCTGTGCGCCAAAGCTTTCGCCAATGTAAAACTCTGCATACTGCGGCACTGGCTATTAGAGACGGTGCCGACGGTAGAGGAGTGTGAACAGGCTCAGCGAACTTTAATGGACATGGAGCAGCGTACCGCCCGGGATGGCTGGTGGAGGAGGAGGAAGGTGTTTGTCCTTTAAGTACCGGATGGGGTGGGGGGAGGGGTGATGGGGGTGGGGGGAGGAGAGGCTGGGGGGGGGAGGTGGTAGTGTAGGGTGGAGATGGGGAAGGTTCGAGGGGGGTGTTGTCTGTTTGGTTTGTTGTGGTTTGGGTGGTTAGCGTGACTGGTGACTTGCAGGATATGGTTCTTTTCTGTAGAGGAGGGGGGGGGGGAAGGGGGTTGGGGGAGGGACTTGCTATGTTGTGGCCAATGCTATGTTGTGCATTGTACTTATGTTTGTGTATGCTGTTCGTATTGCTGCTTATGATAATCCTTATAATAATAAAAAAGATTTCACCTAAAAGAGGGCTGTTACACAGTACCCTATCCTGTGCTGCTGAGGTAAGCTATATTCTTTTTTGATTTAAATTATAGCTCTTTGCTGCTGCTAGGCTCTAATCTATTATGAAATTTAAACTACAAGCTCTCTGCTGGGTTCTAAATTTAACCAGAAAGCTCTCTTCTGTGTTTTAAATTTAAACTAAAAGTACTTTGCTGATGCTAGGCCCCGAGTGACTATTAAATTAAAACTATAAGCGCTCTGCTGGGTATGAAATGTAACCAGAAAGTTCTCTTCTGTGTTTTAAATTTAAACTTAAACTGCTGCTACTAGGCCCTGACTGATTTAACGAAAAAATAGTAGGTTCACAGATTAAATAGCTTTAATAGAAAGAATTCCTTTCAGAAAATTCCCAGAAGTATATACTCACAATTGCAGATCTCTCTCCAGAAGTAACAGTCCCTTTTTCTAGTCCTTCATTGTTGGCCAGTTTAAAGCAGTCAATTTGTTCTTTTTAACCATTCTTTTGTACTTTTGAATGTATATTTTGAGTCATTCTCTTGCTGGAGGAACCATGACCCTTAACCCAGACCTAGCTTTCTGACACTAGGTAGCAGATTTCTCTCCTAAATACCTTGGTAGTCCTCGGACTTCATGATTCCTTTAATATGTTAAAGGCCTCCAGTTCCTGAGGCAGCAAAACAGCCCCACAACATTATGGAACCTCCACCATATTTAACTGTAGGAAGGATGGGTTTTTTTTTCCCTTATAAGCTTCATTTCTTTGCCTGTAAATGTATCACTGGTCTGCATTGCCAAAGAGCTCAAGTTTGGTTTTATCTGTCTCCAGAACATTTTCCCAAGATTCTGTTTACTCAAGGTGGATTTGGTCAAAGATCAGGTGTGCCTTTTTTGTCTGTCTTTGAGCAATGGGATCCTCCTTGGCCTTTGCCCATGAAGTCCTCCTTTAAGTGCGTGGGGTATGGTGCAGGTTGAAACCACCATTCCAGATTGCTCCAGGTCAGCCGTAAGCTCTCTGTATGTTATATGTGGGGTTTTTCCAACAGTTCACACTATCCTTCAAAGACTTCTTGGATTAATTTTTCTCTTCCCACTGTGTCCTTGGGAAAAAAATTACCCCCAAAACCTCTTAACATTGCAAACTGTAGACACAGGAATCCCAAGTCTTTGGAGATGGCCTTGTACCCCTTTGAAGTTTGATATTTGGTGATAATGGCTTTTCTGACTCAGGCAGCAATCTTGTCTTTACCATTTTGAAAATGGAACAGGGAGTGAATGTGGCCATTTTAAACATTAGAGCCATCTTTCATCCATTGATTCAAATCATGTTAGTACTGACAATTGATCACGGCTGCGTCTAAATTCACTGCAATGGGAATGTGGTTCTTCTGTTCAAACTGATTTGAATTGTTTATAATGGTGCCGATAATCATATCCTGTCAATGTCCCAGTTTTTATACTATTTCCTATTATTTCCTTTTTTAATTGGTCTTGTTTTATTTGATTCTATTGTGTGTCAAATATGTGTGCATATATAGTCCAAAGCCATTTCACTTGCCACTGTTTTTTTTTAGCACATATTGGACATTAAGAGGTTGAACTGCAGGGGTACCTATAATATCGACCACAGCTGTAGAAAAATAGAAGAATGTACAAACTAGCAATAGACTAATAAGGTAATAAATTGTAGCGGCAATATGAATCTCCAGGAACAAGCAGGAATGTAGTCTTCACATATGGTATCGTCGGTACCGACGTAGCCTGCGCGGGAACACTCCCCAGCGTCCAATTCGAAAGCTTTTGGGAGCATCCCACAGCGCCTGCGTGCTGCCTTCCCGCCTTTCCCAACTGCCTCTCTCCAGTTCTTCGTTTTCTGCGGAGCCAGCAGGTTGTTCCTGTCACCTCAGAAACGTTTTTCCTATTCTCCTTCTTTTTTGTGGTCGCGTCTGCCTTCCTCGAAGCTATACCGGTACCGCCGGTGGTTCTTTCTTTTAAAAAAAAAAAATATATATTTTCCAAATTTTTCTTTCCCGGGTGCACGTGCCATTTTGGGCCTTGGGCCCAAAATTTCCTCCACTATGGAAAAACCCGCTTCTGGTTTCAAGAAGTGAACCAAGTGTGGCGGTACCATCTCCGTCATCGACACCCATGAGTGGTGTCTTAAATGTTTAGGTCCTGACCACTCCATCTCAGAGTGTATGGCTTGTGCCATGATGTCCAAGAGGGGTCGACAAAACCGAGCTGCTAAGCTCGGCACCCTTTTTCCCTCCGATGCAGCTTCTGTTGCATCGACGTCTTCCAGGGCTTCATCTTCCTCCCATGGATCTCAGGTAACTAAACATAAGTCTAGCCGGTCCTCAAAGGGTAGATCTCCTTTCAAGCATCGAGATGCCTCTGGCGTTGCCCTTGAGGGTTCTGTACCGGCAAAATTGCCCCGGCGGGAGGCTTCGGCTTCCAAAGCATTATCGGGGCTCCAGGATGTTCTCGAGGCATCAACCTCGGCAGAACTACTGGTGCCATACTCTGGGGTACCGGCTGCTTTCCCCGGTACCGATGCCCAGGCATCGGCAGCGTCGATAGACCAGAGGTTCCTGGCTATTGAACGCAGTCTGGCAGCTCTCCTTGCAGCATCGACACCCTCGGAACCGCGTCAGACAGTTCAACCGGTACCGGCGCCGCTATCGGTACCGGTACTGATAGCATTGACATCAGTGTCTGCTTTGCCGGCATCCAGTCATGCTATGCTTTCCGATACCGACACACCGGTACCGATTCCCCCCAGTACCGACTTCAGTCGGTACAGGTATCGTGCTCTTCAGGAGCATCCGGACAGAAGGTACTTTGAATCCTCGGAGGAGTCTGAGGATTCTGACAGCTCTGTCGGTACCGGAATACTTCTCCCGGAGGAGCCTTCCTCTCCTAAACGTAGGATGTCTCCTCCAGAAGATATCTCCTTTCAGGATTTTATCAGGGAGGTGGCTCAAGGTCTTTCCATTACTGTGGCTCCCGAAACAGAGCCCAGGGCAAAGGAGTTGGAGATTCTACAATATCCCAAGGCTCCTAAGGAGGCAGCCACTTTGCCTATCCATGAGATCTTACATGATCTCATGCTAAGAATGTGGGAAACACCTCATCTCCAGGAACAAGCAGGAATGAGTCTTCACATATGGGTACGTCGGTACCGACGGAGCCTGCGCGGGAACGCTCCCCAGTGTCCAATCAGAAAGTCTTTGGGAGCATCCTACAGCGCCTGCATGCTGCCTTCCCGCCTTTCCCAACTGTCTCTCCTCAGTTCTTCTTTTTCCGCGGAGCCAGCAGGTCGTGTTCCTTATTTTTTCTTCATTTCTTTTGTGTCGTGTCTGCCTTCTTCGACGCTGTACCGGTACCGCCGGTCTTTGTTCTTTTCTTCTTGTAAAAAAAAACCAAACTTTTTTCCGTTCTTTTTCTTCAGGTGCACTTGAGTTTTGGGCCTTAGGCCCAAAACTTTTTTTCCTTAAATATGGAAAAGCCTGCCCCAGGATTTAAAAAGTACACAAAATGTGGCGATACTATTTCCATCACCGACACCCATGACTGGTGTCTAAAATGTTTAGGTCCTGACCATTCCATAACAAATTGTGTGTCCTGTTCCATGATGTCTAAAAGAGGTCGGCAGAACCGAGCTGCCAAGCTCAGTACCCTGTTTCCCTCTGATGCGGCTTCGGTGGCATCGACGTCTTCCAGGGCTGCTTCTTCCTCACATGGATCTCAGGTAACTAAACATAAATCCAGCCGGTCCTCGAAGGGTAGATCTCCTTCTAAGCATCGAGATGCCTCTGGCCTTGCCCTCGAGGATTCTGCACCGGTAAAATTACCCCGGCGGGAGGCTTCGGCCTCTAAAGCATCATCGGGGTTCCAGGATGATCTCGATGGCGTGGCCTCGACAGATCTCCTGGTGCCATGCTCTGGGGTACCGGTGGCTTCCACCAGTACCGATTTCCAGGCATTGGCGTCGTCGATGGATCAGGATTCTGTCCATTGGACGCAGTCTGGCGGCTTTCCTTGGGGCATCGACGCCCATGGTACCGCAACAGACTACTCCGCCGGTACTGGCTCTAGCATCGCCATCGGTACCGATGGCATCGGCATCGGTGTCCGCTATGCCAGTACTCTGTCCTCTGAAGCCCTCCGGTACTGATACCCCGGTACCGATCCCGGTTGGTACGGGTATCGGGCTTTGCAAGAGCATCCGGACAGACGATACTTCGATTCCTCTGACGACTCTGAGGATTCTGAAGAGTCGGTCGATGCAGTGATGCTTCTTCCACAGGAGGAGTCCTCTCCTAAACGAAGGATGTCTCCTCCAGAGGATTTGTCTTTTCAATACTTTATCAGAGAGGTGGCTCAGGGTCTCTCTATTACAGTGGCACCTGAGACAGAGCCCAGAGCCAAGGAGTTAGATATTTTACAATATCCTAAGACTCCTAAGGAGGCAGCTACCTTACCTATTCATGAGATTCTGTATGATCTCATGTTGAGGATGTGGGAAGCACCTCTAACCACCTCTCCTCATTCTCGCAGGTTGGATACCATGTATCGTGTCCCTCCTTGTCCTGGTTTCCATAAAACTCAGCTTCCTCACCACTCTATTGTGGTTGAGTCTGCAAAGAGAAAGATTAGAAGTGCCAAAAGACATGCCTCTAATCCTCCAGGACGTGAATGTAGAACCCTGGATGCTTTTGGAAGAAGAGTCTTCCAAGCTTCCATGCTTGCTGCGAGAATTAATTCTTATAGTCTCTACATGGGAATGTTCTTAAAAGAAGTCACTGACCATTTGCAGAATTTAAGTCCTTTTATTTTTGAAGATAAAAGGCAAGAATTTCTCACTGGGCTCAAACATGCCCAGGATATCTCCAAATTCTCCAACCATGCAGGTTTCGACTCCTTTGAATGCGTAAGCAGAGCCTCAGCTATTGCCATAGGTGCACGTAGGATTGCTTGGCTTTAAGCATCTGATTTGGAGATCTGGGTTCAAGATGAATTGGGAAATATCCCTTGTACAGGTGAGAACCTGTTTGGTAAGGATTGGCACGCAAAAGCCAATCAGATGGATGCTGAAAATTCTGCTTTGGATAGACTATCCAAATCCACAGCTGCTCCTGCTAAGAAAAGGTTGTTCAAGAAAACACCTTTTTCTAAAAAGGGAAGATTCTATTCTGCTTATGGTCAGCGGGCATATTCTGCAGCTCAGTTCCCTTCCAAACGTCAGCAATCCTCCAAACAGAGCAAAGCAAAGGCTGCGAGGCCTGCTCCAGCCCAGCAACCTCAGCCCCCTCAGGGCCTTTGACTTTCTGCTAGAGAACTTAGCTTCCTGGCTCTAGAAGGACAAGAGCCCTCCACCATTCCAGGAAGGTTATGTCACTTTGCTCCCAGTTGGAGAGCAGAGTAAGCGAGGGGTACAAACTTCATTTTTCAAGCTTGCCCCCTCTCACAAGAGTGCACCAGTTCAATTCTCCAACCTCCCTCCTCAGCCTGTTGGAGCAGGAGGTTGCCACTCTTCTCGCCCAGGGGGCAATAGAGTAACTGCCTTTTCAACAACAGGGCACAAGGTTCTACTCCCCCTATTTTCTTATTCCAAAGAAAACAGGGGGCTTCAGACCCATCTTAGATCTCAGAGAGTTGAACAGATTCCTAGTCAAAGAAAAATTCAAGATGGTTTCTCTAGGAACTCTGCTGCCATACCTTCAGAGTCAGGATTGGCTTTGTTCTCTAGATCTCAAGGATGCGTACACATGTTCTCATCCATCCAACTCACAGAAGGTTCCTTCGGTTACTTTTTCAGGAAAAGCACTATCAATACAGAGTGCTCCCTTTTGGTCTGGCCTCTGCACCAAGGGTGTTCACGAAATGCATGGCAGTGGTTGCTGCTTTTCTGCGCACACTGGGAATATTCGTCTTCCCTTACCTGGACGACTGGCTCATTCGAGCTCCCACTCAATCAGAGGCCAAGACTTTTCTAATCTGCACAATGCGTATCCTTCAGTATTTAGGGCTGGTAATAAACATCCCAAAATCCAATTTGATCCCTACTCAGTCCCTGGAGTTTATAGGGGCATTGCTGGATGCCACAAGGGCAAGGGCCTATCTTCCCAAGGCACGTTGCCTTCGCTTGGTGCAGTTAGCTTCTCAAGCAGAGTTGAAGCCCCTACTTAACTGCTCGAGAGATGTTACAGTTGCTAGGCCACATGGCATCCACCGTACATGTGGTACCATATGCTCGCCTTCACATGAGAGCAGCTCAGTGGACTTTATCCACCCATTGGACCCAGGCATTAGGCTGTCTGTCAGACAAAATAGCAAACACAAGTCGCCTCATTTTGTCCCTCCAGTGGTGGAAGTCCCCTCAAAACCTGTTGCTGGGGTCCCCCTTTCAACAGCCTCTACCCCAAGCAACTCTTACAACAGATGCTTCTCCAATGGGCTGGGGAGCTCATCTTCAGGACCTCTCCACCCAGGGCATCTGGTCCCCACAGGAGACTTGTCTACATATCAACCTCTTGGAACTCAGAGCAATATTCCTTGCTCTGCAAGTTTTCCACACCCTGCTCAGCCACAAGACAGTCCTTATCCACACGGACAATCAGGTAGCCATGTACTATGTAAACAAGCAGGGAGGAACTGGCTCTCTGTCGCTTTGCAACGAAGCTCTGCGACTGTGGGCCCTCGCCAGAGAGCATCACATTCATCTTCTGGCAGTTTATCTTCCAGGTGTTCAAAACTCGGGCGGACAGACTCAGTCGAGTTCTGCTTCCACACGAGTGGTCCCTACATATGGACCAGGTATCCAAGATTTTTCGAATTTGGGGAACCCCGGACATAGACCTCTTTGCAAGTCTGGAATGCCAAACTTCCCCGGTTCTGTTACAGAACTCCGGCTCAGGGGGTTCAGACAAGGGATGCTTTCCTCCTTCACTGGGGTCAAGACTTCCTGTATGCCTTTCCACCCATTCCCCTAATTCCCAAAACCCTGTTCAAGCTTCAGAGAGACAGAGGCCACATGATTCTCATAGCTCCACATTGGCACGGCAAGTGTGGTACCCTCTGCTTCTACATCTCTCTCAAGCTCCCTCCCTAGAGTTAGGGTCTGCTCCAGACCTCCTCTCTCAAGAGGACGGAAGGTTATGGCATCCCAATCCCCAGTCTCTGCATCTCAGGGCTTGGTTGCTGAAAGCCTAGATCTCCAGGATCTTCATCTTTCTCAACAAGTGAAAGATGTTCTTTATGCTTCCAGAAAACTTTCCACTAGACGTTCTTACGCTTTTAAGTGGAAGAGGTTTACAATCTGGTGTTCTGAGAAGGGTCTTAACCCCCGTGCTATACCTCTGGAATCGTTGCTGGCGTATCTCCTTCATCTGTCTAATGCAGGCCTTAAGAAAAATTCAGTAAGGGTCCATTTGAGTGCTATTGCAGCTTCCCTTAAGCCTCTAAATGGACAACCTATTTCCTCGCATCCTCTTGTAGCAAGATTCATGAGAGGCCTCCTTTTAACAAAGCTTCCCATCAGACCACCCCCGGTGGCATGGGACTTGAACTTGGTTCTTGGTCAGCTTATGAAGCCGCCTTTTGAACCTTTAGCTACCACCTCCTTGAAATACCTTTCTTGGAAGGTTATCTTTCTCATTGCAATCACATCAGCACGCAGCATTAGTGAATTGCAAGCACTCGTAGCTAATCCGCCTTATACAAGGTTCCATCATGACAAGGTGGTCCATAGGACTAATCCACACTTTATGCCTAAGGTTGGTCTCGCCTTTTCACCTCAACCAGGAGGTCTACCTACCTGTCTTTTTTCCAGGGCCTCATGCATCAAGTGCAGAGAGGAATCTTCATACCCTGGACTGTAAAAGAGCTCTGGCTTTTTACTTACAAATGACACAGCAACATAGAAAGTCTTCCCAACTCTTTGCCTTTGATCCTTCTCATCTCGGACAACCAGTCTCCAAGAGAACACTTTCCAACTGAATTGCCCAGTGCATTTCTTTTGCCTATCAGAGCAAGAACCTTTCTCTGGAGGGCCATGTCACAGCTCACAATGTGAGAGCCATGGCAGCCTGAATGGCTCATCTGAACTCTGTGTCTATCGACGACATCTGTCGAGCAGCCACTTGGGCATCGGTTCGTACCTTCACAGCCCATTACTGCTTGGACAAGGACTCCCGCCGGGCACTGTTCCCTCTAATTTTCTGTAGGCTGTGTGCGCATAAAATATCAGCTGTGCAGCTTTTGAAGGAAGGTTAAATTTTTGTGCGCCACATAACGACACTCGGAATTATATACTTTAAAATTTGACTACACGTCAGAATACAGTATGTACACCACATTAATTTTAATCAAATTAAATGAAAATAGACGATTACTAAATAAAGCGGAAAATTTCTAGTAATTACAATCAAAACTTTTAAATTTTAAGACGTCTGTGTTTTCTATCAGAACCATAATTTTTGTGCGCTCTGTTGTAAAGTATGTGCACTCGCTCGACGAGGTGTGTGCACGCTCACACGCACACAGCTTAGAGGGAACAGTGCCGCCGGGATGCCTTGTTTGGTCAGGCTGTTCTTAAACACCTGTTCCATACTTAATCAACTCCTATCCACCATCCCTCATGGGATGCCAGAGATCCATGTGGGGAAGTGCAGCCCTGTTCCAGGGACACACAACTTCTGGGTTCTCTCCCTGGCATCTAAAGCTAGAGAGTCCCCATATGTGAAGACTCATTCCTGCTTGTTCCTGGAGATAGCACAGTTACTTACGTGTAACAGGTGATCTCTGGGAACAGCAGGAATAAGTCTTCACCACCCACCCACCTCCCCTAGGAGTTGTATCTCTCTATCTATCTTTCCTTTCCCCCTCTCTCTCTCTCTCTTTGTCTCAGCTTAAAACTCAACTGAGGAGAGACAGTTGGGAAAGGCGGGAAGGCAGCACAGGCGCTGTGGGATGCTCCCAAAGGCTTTCTGATTGGACGCTGGGGAGCGTTCCCGCGCAGGCTCCGTCGGTACCGACGTACCCATATGTGAAGACTTATTCCTGCAGTTCCCAGAGATCACCTGTTACAGGTAAGTAACTGTGCTTTACCACCTCTCCTCACTCTCATAGACTGGATACCATATATCGAGTCCCTCCTTGTCCTGGTTTCCAGAAGACTCAGCTTCCTCACTCAGCTTCTATTGTAGTGGAATAAGCTATGAGAAGGATCAGGAGTGCAAAGAGGCCTGCCTCCCTCCAGGACGTGAGTGTAGAACTTTGGATGCCTTTGGACGTCGTACTTTCCAGGCTTCCATGCTTTCTGCCAGGATCAGTTCCTATATTTTATATATGGGAATGTTCCTTAAAGAAGTCACAGGAGATTTGGAGATTTTAAGCCCTCTCCTTCCTGATAAGATGCAGGATTTTCTCACACTGGTTAAACATGCCCAGGATGTTTCAAAGTTTGTCAATCATGCAGCTTTTGACTGTTTTGAGTGCATAAGCAGAACCTCTGCCATTGCCATAGGTGCACGTAGAATTGCCTGGCTCAAGGCATCCGATTTGGAGCTCTGGGTTCAGGACAAACTGGGCAAGATCCCTTGTACAGATGAGAATCTGTTCGGCAAAAATTCGCAAGAGAAAGCCAATGAGTTGGATGCTGACAACTCCACTTTGGATAGGTTATCCAAAGCCACAGCTGATCCTGCAAGGAAGAAATCTTTCAAGAAACCATTCTTTTCCAAAAAGAAGAGGTTTTATACCTCTTATTCCCAGCAGGGACATTCTTCAGGTCAACCTGCCCGAAAGAGTCAGCAACCACCTAAACAAAGGAAAGCAAAGACTGCTAAGCCTCAACCGTCTCAGCAGTCTCAGCCTCCACAAGGCCTTTGACTTTCATCTAGAGAACTTAGCCTTCCTGGCCCTCAATGGACCAGAGCCTTCCACCATTCCAGGAAGGTTGTGCCACTTTGCCCCCAGATGGGGGCAGATAACAGCAGAACATTGGACTCTCCATTATAAAAGAGGGGTACAAGCTTCATTTTCTCTGCATGCCCCCTTCCACAATGCTAAGACAGTTCAATTCTCAGACCTCTTTCATCAACTTGTTAGATCAAGAGGTCAGTATGCTTCTTGCCCAAGGGGGCAATAGAAGAGGTACCCCTTCTTCAACAGGGTACAGGGTTTTACTCCCCCTATTTCCTTATCCCAAAAAAAACGGGGGGGACACAGACCTATTTTAGACCTCAGAGAATTGAACAAATTCCTGTTCAAAGAGAAATTCAAGATGATTTCTCTGGGAAATCTGCTGCCATACCTTCAGAGTCAGGATTGGCTTTGTTCTCTAGATCTCAAGGATGAGTACATTCATGTTCTCATCCATCCAACTCACAGAAAGTTCCTTCGGTTCCTTTTTCAAGGAAAGCACTACCAATACAGGATGCTTCCTTTTGGCCTGGCCTTAGCACCAAGGGTGTTCATGAAATGCATGGATGTGGTAGCAGCATTTCTTCGCACTCTAGGAATATTAGTCTTCCCCTAAGACGACTGGCTCATTCGAGCCCCATCAGAGTCAGAGGCCAGGATTTTTCTATCTTGCACAATGCGTATCCTTCAGTATTTGGGTCTGGTCATAAACATCCCAAAATCCAGTCTAACTCCCACTCAGTCTCTAGAGTTCATAGGAGCTTTGCTGAATACCAGAAAAGCAAGGGCCTATCTTCCCCAGGCCTGTTGCCTTCGCATGGTGCAGTTAGCTTCTCAAGCAGTGCTAAAGCCTCATCTCACTGCCCGAGAAATGTTACAACTACTAGGCCACATGGCATCTACTGTGCATGTGGTTCCTTATGCTCGCCTCCATATGAGAGCAGCCCAGTGGACTTTATCCACTCAATGGACCCAGGCATCAGGGTGCCTGTCAGACAAAATAGCAAACACAAATCGCCTTATTTTGTCCCTCCAATGGTGGCAGTCCACTCAAAACCTGTTGGTGGGGTCCCCTTTTCAACAACCTTTACCCCAGGCAACTCTCACAAGAGATGCTTCACCAATGGGTTGGGGAGCTCATCTACAAGACCTCTCCACCCAAGGCATCTGGACTCCTCAGGAGACTCATCTACACATCAATCTCTTAGAGCTCAGAGCAATTTTCCTTGCTCTTTGAGTGTTACACACCCTTCTCAGCTACAAGACAGTTCTCATTCATTCGGACAATCAAGTAGCCATGTTCTACGTGAACAAGCAGGGGGGAACAGGCTCTCTGTCGCTTTGCAACAAAGCTTTGCGACTATGGGCCCTCGCCAGAAAGCATCAGATTCATCTCCTGGCAGTGTATCTTCCAGGCATACAAAACTCTTGGGCAGACAGACTTAGTCGAGTTCTGCTTCCACACGAATGGTCTCTACATGCAGACCAGGTGGCCAAGATTTTTCAAATTTTGGGAACCCCGGACATAGACCTCTTTGCAAGTCCATTGAATGCCAAACTTCCTCGGTTCTGTTCCAGAATTCCGGCTCAGGGCTCTCAGGCCAGGGATGCTTTCCTCCTTCACTGGGGTCAAGACTTCCTTTATGCCTTTCCACCCATTCCCCTAATTCCCAAAGCCCTGTTCAAGCTTCAGAGAGACAGAGGGCGTATGATTCTCATAGCTCCACATTGGCCACGGCAAGTGTGGTACCCTCTGCTTCTACATCTCTCTCAAGCTCCCTCTCTGGAGTTAGGGTCTGCTCCAGAGCTCCTGTCTCAAGAGGACGGAATGTTATGGCATCCCAGTCCCCAGTCTCTGCATCTCAGGGCTTGGTTGCTGAAGGCCTAGATCTTCATGATCTTAACCTTTCCCAGCAGGTAAAGGATATCCTTTATGCTTCCAGAAAGCCTTCCACAAGACGCTCTTGTGCTTTCCAGTGGAAAAGGTTTACCATATGGTGCTCGCAGAAGGGTCTCAACCCCCTTGCGATACCTCTGGAATCATTACTGAAATATCTCCTTCATTTATCAAATGCAGGACTTAAGACTACCTCAGTAAGAGTCCATTTGAGTGCTATTGCAGCTTCTTTCAAGCCTCTAAATGGACAACCTATTTCCTCCCATCCTCTTATAGCAAGATTTATGAGAGGCCTTCTTCTAACTAAGCCTCCCATTAGACCACCACCGGTGGCATGGAACTTAAACCTGGTTCTTGGTCAGCTCATGAAGCCACCTTTCGAACCCTTAGCTACTACCTCATTGAAATTCCTTTCTTGGAAAGTTATCTTTCTCATTGCAATCACATCAGCACGTCGCATCAGTGAATTGCAGGCACTAGTGGCTGATCCACCTTATACAAGGTTCCATCATGACAAGGTAGTCCTTAGGACTCATCCACACTTTATGCCAAAGGTGGTCTCGCCTTTTCATTTAAACCAAGCGGTCTACCTACCTGTGTTCTTTCCAAAGCCTCATGCATCAAATGCAGAAAGGAATCTTCATACTTTGGATTGTAAAAGAGCTTTAGCCTTTTACTTACAAAGAACACAGCAACATAGAAAGTCCTCCCAACTCTTTGTTGCTTTTGATCCTTCTCATTTGGGACTTCCAGTCTCCAAAAGAACACTGTCCAACTGGATTGCACAGTGTAGTTCATTTGCCTATCAGAATAAGAATCTTCCTCTGGAGGGCCATGTCACAGCTCACAATGTGGGAGCCATGGCAGCTTCAATGGTTCGTCTGCACTCTGTGTCTATCGACGACATCTGTCGAGCAGCCACTTGGGCCTCGGTTCATACCTTCACAGCCCATTACTGCTTGGACAAGGACTCCCGCTGTTCTCCAATACCTGTTCCATACCTAATCAACTCCTACCCACCATCCCTGGTTGGATGCCAGAGATCCATGGGAGGAAGTGGAGCTCTTTCACAGGGACACACAACTTCTGCGGTCTCTCCCTGGCATCTAAAGCTAGGGAGTCCCCATATGTGAAGACTACATTCCTGCTTGTTCCTGGAGATAGCATAGTTACTCACCTGTAACAGGTGATCCCCGGAACAGCAGGAACTTAGTCTTCACAGCCCACCCACCTCCCCTAGGAGTTGTATCTCTCTATCTCTTTCCCTTTCCCTCTCTCTCTCTCTTTGTCTCAGCTTTAAACTCAACTGGAGAGAGGCAGTTGGGAAAGATGGGAAGGCAGCACGCAGGCGCTGTGGGATGCTCCCAAAAGCTTTCTAATTGGACGCTGGGGAGCGTTCCTGCACAGGCTCCGTCGGTACTGACGATACCATATGTGAAGACTAAATTCCTGCTGTTCCCGGAGATCATCTGTTACAGGTGAGTAACTATGCTTTACATAGTGTCAATAACTCATTGATTAGCAACCAGAAGTCACAGGCGCACACTGCACTTAGGAAAAGTACAGAAAAGAACTACCTGATTGGTTCCCACCCCCAGGTGAAGACATAAGACCAGTATTCTGCCAGGTGGACAATTGCAGCTGGGTTCTGAGACAGTCTTTGGAATAGCACAAAGTTTAAAAGAGGCAGCTAGGCTAGATAATGCTGGCTCCAGCCGATTAGAGGCAAGCTGCATGAGAGCACATAACCTTATAGTAGTTATTTGTGGGAGTCTGGAAAATGTATCTCAGGGTTAGTAGAACAGCCTTGGGTAGACAGTGTATTCATATTTGCAGAGGAGCAAGGAAGGGGAATGGCATAAAATAGCGCATCATAAGTTCTGTGCATACTGTATTATCCTTTGTGATCACTCCTTGTCACGTTTTGGTGATTGGTTGGCATGAGATACTGCGAGGTGTCTCAGCGAATCAGGAGGTAGTCATCAGGTGGTCATCTTGCAGACAAAGGGTGCATGGTGCGACGAAATGTAGAAGATGATGGTATACAGTCTCATACATTGTGACAAAAGTCCAAGGCCAGTAAAACAGTTTGTGGATAAGAAAGGCCTGAGAAGTAGGTTCTCTTGCATGTAGTCATGGCTGGGAACTATATTCTTCTGTATGCACACATATAAAAACTTTGCAGGCAGTTGCTTGATCAGCAATTCTGAGACTTGGGACACAGCAAACGTTTCTTGTAGCAAGAATCCATCTTGTTTGATTCAGGCTTGTGGGTCAGAGCAGGCTATAGCGTACCAGTCCTACATCTTCCCTCCGTCCCTCCCCCCCTCCTTTTAACCATTTTGGACAGCTAGCATATTCTTTCTCGGTTCTGGATGTTTTATTAGATTTGTTACACTCAAACAACTATGAAATACCGGCAATAAAAAAAAATATTAAAACTTTGCAGAAAATAGAAGTTTCACATAGTGTATGTTTTTCATACACTGGTCCAATATAGTATATTGTCCGTCTTCAGAAAAGATAGGATTCAGTTCCAATATTCATTGACGTAACATACTGTATGATGCTATTGAAACTGCAGTTTTCATTTAAAACACTTTATTATGATATAATATAGTTTGTCAACAGTCCATTCTGACAGCAGAATATGATACACGTGAAAACACTTCTGATGCAGTGCGTTGATATTACACCATTGAAACACCTAGAACAGAATGCTTGACAGCAATTAGTTTTGACAACATATTAGCCCAGCGTATGAAAAACATACAAGGCAGATATACGCACCAATAACTCTGACACTAAATAACTGGATAATACTTCTAGCACAATAGATGCATTAAAGCAATACTGTATGAGTAATAGTACTATGAATACACACAAACAGTAAAATACTGAAATGATACAGGTAAAATCAAATCAACTCAATGTAATAAGTCTAACTTCACTCAGTAGTATATAGTGTACTTAAACTCAGTATATAACTTGGTATGTAGGTAATACAATTTAATGTGTTAGTATAACTTCAAACTTATAGAAAGACCAGGAGACATGCAATGAAGCTGTAGTGTAACCTATTTAAGACTAATAAGAGAAAATATTTTTTTTTCAACGCGTAATCAAACTCTGGAATTCATTATCAGAGGATGTAGTAAAAACTGTTAGTGTAGCCGGGTTTAAAGAAAGTTTGGACATTTGTGGGGGGAGATAGGAGAAGAGTGGCCACGGGTGGTGACTATTTACGCACCCAATGGAAATAAGGGGGGATTCTTCAGAGAGGTAGAAGACTGCATGGAGAACCTTGGGGAGGGGCTATTAATATGTGGAGGAGACTTTAATTTACCGATGGAACCAGGGAAAGATAGCACCTGGAGGGGGAGGATAGACAGACCGATAGGATAAATTTAAAGTGCTTTATACAAGCCCTGAACTTAATAGATGCTTGGTGCTTCCTTAATTCTAGGAGGCAGCAGTTTACCTTTTACTCTTCAGTACATGGAATGTACTCCAGAATAGATATGATATGGGTGGGGAAGGAAGGCCTAGCGATACTGGTAGATGCTAGCATGGAGGCAATAACCTGGTCAGACCATGCACCAGTAGAAGTTTGTATCAAAGCCCAAGGGGATGAAGGAGGGGCAATATAGTTAATACCATGTTCCATGTAAAGTATACAGAAGTATACAAAATTTAATTGTTCACTGTAAACCGCCCTTGATCTCTGGAAGGGGCGGTATAGAAGAAACTATTAAATAAATAAATAAATAAAACATTTTGGCTACTTAACGATTCCCTCCTAGAAGGCACCAGAGTGATCCAAGAGATTGAAAGGACAATGACAGATTACTTTAGAGAGAATGATAATGGGGAGGTGGAATGGATGGATTTAAAACGGTAGTGCGGGGCATCCTAATTAAATAGGGGGCAAGGAAAAAACGGGAACAACACGATTGGTCATTAAATTAAGCTACCAGCTCCTATAACTAGAGGCAGCAGATGCTCGTGACAAGTGGGGAAGGTTTTGAGGCCAGGTTCTAGCCATTCAAGCTCAATTAAATGGATTGGAAGCAGGGAAGATACACCATAAAATGCAAATAGCTTGACAGTAACATTTCAAAAGCGGGAATAAAGTGGGGAAGTACTTGGCATGACAGTTACGGAAACGTACTACGTTCCTTATCTCTCCAGTCCAGTCCCTTATATCTGGGTTGTGCCCCCCTTCCAGCAGCTTTGGAGACTGAGCTCATTAGTGATTTGATGGCCCCCTGGATAAATACCACTGGCACCACCCACCAGCTCCCAGTATTAGCTCAGTCTCCAAGGCAGCTGGAAGGAGGCAGTAAGCCTGAGAAGGGCATACTGGAGAGACATAGGTTTAGGGGTTTTTTTTTGTTGGGTTAGGACTCCTAGGGTTTAGATATATTTTTTCCCCTTAATTCCCCTTAGCGTTCAAGGTGTACTGTGGCTTTAAGGAGGGAGAGTTGCTTAAATTTGTCCCTCACCTCACTCTCTACCTTACCGGAGCAGTGCGTTCGGGGGAAACTGGTCCTCCATGAAGAGCAGGAGGAGGAGGAGGTTTGCTGGAGCCATGTGGGCTCAAGGAAGTGCAGTTTTTTTCCCACGTTTGTGCGTGGCCGAGGGACATTCCGGCTGGAGCACGAGCGGAGCCCTGCCTGCCGATCCCGCTGCGCCAAAGCCCTCGGCAGCTGAACGCAATGAGGGACAGCGACGTCAGAGGGACAGCTCTGGGCAGCGTGCAGAGGCAGGCCGGTATAACAGCGATTCTGCCACGGGAGAGAGCAGTGGCATCGCGGTAGCTGGCCACGTGGTCCAGAGCAGCCTGCTGCAGCAGTGGAGCCCTAGCTGCAGGAGATAGGTGGCTTACTTTTTTTCGCGCATTTTTCACGCACCCCGGGAGGGGGTGAAAAGGAAAGCCTTTGGGGAAAAAAAAAAAGAAGAAAAGGACAGTTTTTCAGAGGGCTAGAGTTTAAATAATTGAAAAAAAAATTGTTTGTTTTGGCCCTCGAGGGCCGACGGCCTTCTGTCTCCTTAGGATCAGTCATGCCGGCAATCCTCAGTGTCTGTTCTGTGGCTCCAAGCGGGGCATAGTGGCAGAAAACAGAATTTGTAGGGGTTGCGCACCGAAGCAGCATCTGTAGAGCGGGAGATTGTTAACAGCTCCGCAGGAAGGGCTGTCATCCATTAGATTCCCAGGGATCTGGGGACCCTATGGAGGGGGAGTAGGGCCCATCCTCGTCTCTACCCTTGGGCTTGGAGTCCTTGGGTCCGTCTCCGGCGCAGCCCACACCCTCTACTTCCTTGGGAGATCTGTTGAAAAGGGGTGGGGTGATTTCTCTCTTGTGTTCGTTCATCTCATGCACAAGGCATTCTGTTTGCGTCAGCATGGGAAGGGGGCTGTGTCTTCCGCGCAAGGACGCAGAACGAGAGGACAGGAGGAGGCTGTTGAGCTGGAGGAATCCAGCATGCCTCCTAAGCGGCATAGATTGGTGGTGGAGGATCCTCTGAGGTCCTCTGTTTCTGAAAATCTGGAGGGTGAGACCTCCGATAGGGAATCCGGGGAAATCAAGGAAGAACTTGAGGAAGGCGAGATTGCAGAAGAGGAGCAGAACCGAATTGTTCGGGTTTTCAGGCTGGAGGAGCTCCCAGCCTTGATTGGAGAGACCCTGAAGGTTCTTAATATGGTGGCAGACGCTCCAGTAGACGAGGAGGTCCTGGAAGATCCGCTGATCCAGGCAGTCAGAAAGTCTCGGAAGGTGTTTCCGGTACACCGGGTGGTTCATCAGATGATTCAGGAGGAATGAAATCAGCCAGAGTCTGGCTTAAGGGGGGTACAGTCCATGGCTTGCCTGTAGCCATTGCCAGAAGTGGAAAAAGTTGCTGTGATCGCCTAGGGTGGATGCAGCGGTGGCGGCAGTAACTAAGAAGACAACTATTCCAGTTGAGGGCAGTGCAGCACTCAAGGATACACAGGATAGGAAGCTGGATGCTTTGTTAAAGCAGGCATTTGATGTAAGTGCCTTGGTTCTCCAGGCTTCGGTGTCGGGGGCCTGGGTAGCCAGGGCTCATCTACGTTGGTCGCAGCAGCTACAAGGGGCTGGTGACCAGTCAGGTGAGGCGCTCTGAGAAGCGGCCAGGATTGAATCGGGGGCTGGCTATCTAGTGGATAGTCAATATGATCTTATTAGAAGCATGGCGAAGAATATGGCTTCAGTGGTGGCAGCAGCCCTGCAGTACCTGGGGCTGCGCAATTGGGCAGCGGATGCTTCTTCGAAGGCATGTCTGAGCAGACTTCTTTTTAAGGGTAAGGACCTTGGGGAATCCAAGGGAGGTAGGCTTCCAGAGGATAAGCAGAAGCAGAGTCGAGTGCCCACCCTGGCGCAGAGTCAGCCGAGGGAGCTCCGGAGGTTTCGGGCTGCCAGGTCGATGCCCTTTCAGAGGGGCCGGTTCCCCGCCAGAGGACAAGCCTTCCGGGGATTCCGGGGGGGCAGGAAGGGGTTTTGGGGCGGCTTCCTCAGGGGCACAGAAGCAACAATGAAACAACGGGGCCCGGGAGGGAGTACTGCCAGGGAGTACTGCCTGGGGGGGGGGGGGGAGAGGGGTCGTTTGGGGCAGTTCTTCTCTGCCTGGGCCCAGGTCACGTCAGACCAATGGGTGCTGGAGTTAATTCAAAAAAGGATATGCGCTCGAGTCTGCCAGACCAGTGCATCCGGCGTTCGTTCAGTCTCCTTGCAGGTCCCCGGTAAAGGCCATGGCTGTCAGATACGCTGGAGTGGCTGCTGGGGTTAGAGGCGATTGTTCCGGTACCCATAGACCAGTACGGCTGCGCTCAGTACTCCATTTATTTTGTAGTCCCCAAAAAGGAAGGGTCATTTCGGCCTATTCTAGGTTTAAAAAGGGTCAATCATTGTCTCAGGATCCCACACTTTCGCATGGAGACTCAGAAGTCCGTGATTGTGGCCGTGCGGTAGGGAGAGTTTCTGACTTCCCTGGACCTCACGGAGGCATACTTGCATATTCCAGTGCGCAAAGCTCATCAGCAGTTTCTGAGGTTTGGGGTGCCAATGGGACATTTTCAGTTCCAGGCATTGCCCTTTGGGCTAGCAACTGCCCCAAGAATGTTTACCAAGGTGATGGTGGTGGTGTTCGCGGCACTTCGCAAGGAAGGCATCCTGGTCCATCCGTATCTCGACGACTGGCTGATTCGGGCAAAATCCAAGACGGAGAGTATGGAGACAACGGCCAGGGTGGTAAGGCTTCTAGAGGAGCTGGGCTGGGTCATCAATATAACAGAGCAGATTGGTACCCATGCACGAGCTCGAGTATCTGGGAGCAAGGTTTGACACCTACAGAGGCAGGGTGTTCCTGCTGGAAGAGAGAGTACGAAGTTTGAGAAGTTTGCTGCGACAGTTTCTGGACAGGCTGGCGACGTCAGCCTGGCATTATTTGCAGGTGTTGGGCACGATGGCGGCAACGATCGAGCTGGTGCCTTGGGCCAGAGCTCATATGCGACCGCTTCAGAGGGCCCTGCTCCGGTGGTCCCACCAGAGGCAAGCCTTATCAGTAACGCTACCTTGTCCTCAGGTGACCAGAAGAGCATTGAGGTGGTGGATCACTTCGGGGAATCTAGAGAAAGGAATGCCTCTCGAAACCCCACAGTGGATTCAGCTGACCACAGACGCCAGTTTGGCAGGGTGGGGAGCTCACTGCGACGGCAGGTTTGCCCAGGGTCTCTGGAATGTGGACTGGAGAGACGATAAGGAAGAAGTAATTAGACCTTACCTGCTAATTAGTTTTCCTGAAGGAACTCCAGTCCAGTCCCTGTTCCTGCCCAGTATTGTCAGTTTTATGTTTCAGGTGTGTACATCTCTGTCCCGAAGCGATGATAAGAACAAAGAGGAAATTCAGAGGCTCCTCGTGGAGGATTTCGGCGATGGATGGATCGGCAGGGGGCCCTGTCAGTGGGGCAGCCAGGATCAGGTGCGGTGTCAGGTAAGTCTCCTCCTCTTCCAAGGGGTAGGAAAATTCCTTCCTGAGGAGGTGGGTGGAGTCATTCCAAAGTTATGGTTTTTACAGTTTTACATAGAGTTAGTAAGTTTGTTTTGTCTCTCCATTGAGTTTGCTTTTTCAATAGTATACTGGAAGCTGGTGGGTGGTGCCAGTGGTATTTATCCAGGGGGCCATCAAATCAGTGATGAGCTCAGTCTCCAAAGTTGCTGGAAGGGGGGCACAACCCAGATGAAAGGGACTGGACTGGAGTTCCTTCAGGAACACTAATTAGCAGGTAAGGTCTAATTACTTCTTCCCATATCTTAGCTATTAGGGGAGAGGGCAGGAAACTAACCTGATCCAGAGAGGAAATGCGCGCGGAATTTGTCAAATTCTATAGACACTTATATGCAGCTCCACATGCACCCCTGTGGAAGCAAATGGAGAGTTATCTTATATCAGCTAACCTTCCTAAATTAAGCTCAGAGGAGCAAAACTTTCTAAATAAAGAAATTACTGCCACAGAGATCCTACAGGCCTTAAATGGGCTTAAAAACTATAAGGCTTCACAGTGAGTTTCTATAAGAAATCGGGTACGTTGCTCCAGGCCCCGCCTGTACGGCTTTTCAATACTCCAAGGGAAGGATGGAGGAGGTTAGCAGACACTATGGTGGGAAAGACCCACAGAACTGCTCCTCCTATAGGCCCATCTCACTGCTCAATATTGATGCGAATCTCCTCACAAATGTTCTTGCTCAGTGATTAAATCGAGCAGTTCTAAGCTTGATCCATGAGGATCCGGCGGGCTTCATGCCTGGGCACCAGATCGCGGACCGTATGCACAAGGTCCTTAGTCATATATGGGAGGCTCAACGACATCTGGAGCCAGCCCTTTTGGTCTCACTAGACGCGGAGAAAGCATTTGACCACGGGTCATTTGATTTCATGTTTCGGGTGCTGGGTAAGATGGAGTTGGGTGCGGGCGCTGCATCATAATCCCTGGACATGTGTGAAAGTAAACGGTCGATACTCAGTTTTTTTCCTCTGAAAAGAGGAACAAGACAGGGGTGTCCTCTGTCCCCCTTAGTATTTGTGTTCACAATGGAGCCTTTGGCAGCCTGGATTCGAGCCAGCCAAGATACTGTATATGGGGCATCAACGTAGGTGGCCAAGACCACCATATTTCCTTATTTGCTGACGATGTAATCATGGCAGCCACCTGACCTGCTATTTCACTAACTAGAATAATATGGCAATTAAAGAAGTATGGGCGGCCATCTGAGTTTTGAATAAATTGGGACAAATCCACCATACTCAATCTCACTACACCAGAAACCTTGAAAATGTGATTGCAATCAAGTCTGCCATTTAAATGGGCAGAACACTATATCTGCTACCTGGGAGTCTGTATAGGACAAGACCATATGGAACTATACCAAGTTAAACTACAAAAAACTGGTTTAGGAGGTGGAACCTCTCTTGTCTAGCTGGGGCAGGAAACACCTTTCCTGGCTGGGTTGAATAGCAGCAGTTAAAATGATGCTGCTCCTGCGTTTTATGTACCACCTTCAAGTCCTCCATGTAGAGGTGCCCCATAAGATCTTGAAATGAATACAGCAGCTAATCTCTCAATTTATCTGGAGAGGTTGCCCGGGTTGCAAGAGCAGTCATGCGGACACTGCACAACAAGGGCAGGTTGGGGCTTCCTGATCTATCAAAATAATATCCAGGAACAAGCAGGAATGTAGTCTTCACATATGGGTATCATCGGTACCGACGGAGCCTGCGCAGGAACGCTCCCCAGTGTCCAATAGGAAAGCTTTTGGAAGCATCCCACAGCGCCTGCGTGCTGCCTTCCCGCCTTTCCCAACTGTCCCTCTCCAGTTCTTCGTTTTCCGCGGAGCCGACAGGTCGCACATCCCGTCGGCGCAGAAAAAAAATCCCTTCTATTCTTCTTTTTTTGTGGTCGTATCTGCCTTCCCTTGACGCTACACTGGTGCCGCCGGTTCTTTCTTTTCTTAAAAAAAAACAAAAAAACTTTCTTCTGGAGTCTTTCCAGTAATTTTCTCCTCAGGTGCCACGCGCCATTTTGGGCACTAGGCCCAACCTTTTCCTTCAGAATGGAAAAACCCGCTTCGGGTTTTAAAAAGTGTTCTAAGTGTGGTGGTACCATCTCCGTCACCAACACCCATGAGTGGTGCCTCAAATGTTTAGGTCCTGATCACTCTGTTTCTGAGTGTGTTGCCTGTGGGATAATGTCGAAAAGGGGCTGGCAAAACCGAGCTGCTAAACTTAGCACCCTTTTTCCCTCTGATGCAGCTTCCATGGCATCAACGTCTTCCAGGGCTTCGTCTTCCTCCCATGGATCTCAGGTAACTAAACATAAATCTAGCCGGTCCTCAAAGGATAGATCTCCTTCTAGACATCAAGATGCCTCTGGCGTTGCCCTTGAGGGACTTTCACCGGTAAAATTGCCCCGGCAGGAGGCTTCGGCTTCCAAAGCACTAACGGGGCTCCAGGATGTTCTCGAGGCTTCAACCTCGGCAGAACTACTGGTGCCATGCTCTGGGGTACCGGCCGCTTCATTCGGTACCGATACCCAAACATAGAAACATAGAAATATGATGACAAAAAAAGACCACATGGCCTATCTAGTCTGTCCTTCCATATCAACAACTACAACAGTCCCCTTTTTACCTTTAGAGATCCTCTGTGTTTGTCCCATGCTTTTTTGAATTCAATTACTGTCCTCATCTCTACCACCTCCACTGGGAGACTATTCCATGGATCCACTACTCTTTCCGTAAAGAAAGATTCAGGAGTGATATGCGGAAATATATCTCCCTTCACCCTCATCCCATGTCCCCCCATAGCAGAACTTGCTTTCAATTGAAAGAGGCTCTCTCCCTGAACATAAATAATTAATTATATATTCGAAATAATTATATATTCTATGTATATAGTTCTCCCATGTTATCCAAGTTTATACTCCTGTTATATGTAACACCGAACAACCTGTTCTGGTCTTTGTGTTTCTCTGTAAACCGCGCTGATTATAAATAGTGCGGTATATAAAAAATTGAAATAAATAAGTAAATAAATAAACATATATGTCACAGAGGTATTTAAACATCTCAATCATATCACCTCTATCCCGCCTTTCCTCTAAGGTGTACATATTAAGATCCTTCAGTTTGTCCTCATATGCTTTATAATGAAGACCACTAATCATTTTCGTAACCACCCTCTGCACCAACTCCATCCTGTTCACATCCTTTTGAAGGTGTGGTCTCCAGAATTGCACACTGTACTCCAAATGAGGTTGCACCAAAGACTTATACAGAGGCATTATCACCTCCTTTTTTTCTGCTAGCCGTTCCTCTCCATATGCACCCAAGCATCCTTCTAGCTTTTGCCGTCGCCTTTTCTAGCTGTTTAGCTACTTTAAGATCATCAGACACAACCACGCCTAGGTCCCGCTCTTCTTTAGTGGACAAAAGTACTTCACTCTCTATACTATATTGCTCCCTTGGATTGCTGCAGCCCAAATGCATGACCTTACATTTTTTAACATTAAATCCCAGCTGCCAGATTCTAGACCATTCTTCAAGCTTAGCTAGATCCCTCCTCATGTTATCTACACCTTCCTGGGTGTCTACTCTATTGCAGATTTTGGTGATATCCTCAAAGAGGCAAACCTTACCCAACAGCCCTTCCGCTATATCACTAACAAAGATGTTAAAAAGAATCAGACCAAGGACAGATCCCTGGGGCACACCACTGGTAACATCCTTCTCCTCAGAGTGAGCTCCATTTACTTGTACTCTTTGTCGCCTCCCACCCAACCAATTTCTAACCCAAGCAGTAACTTTAGGGTCCATCCCTAGGGTGCTCAGTTTGTTTATAAGTCGCCTGTGAGGAACAGTGTCAAAGGCTTTACTGAAATCTAAATACACCACATCTAGAGCTCTCCCTCGGTCCAACTCCCTGGACACCCAGTCAAAGAAATCAATCAGATTTGTCTGACAAGACCTGCCTCTGGTGAATCCATACTGCCTCGGATCCTGTAATCCGCTGGACTCCAGAAACCTCACTATTTTCTCTTTCAGCAGCATTTCCAATAATATACTCACCACCGAAGTTAAACTAACCGGCCTGTAGTTTTCAACCACATCCTTACTTCCACTTTTGTGTAAAGGCACCACATGAGCCTCTCTCCAGTCCTTTGGCACCACTCCCGACTCCAACGAGGCATTGAAAAGGTCAGTCAGTGGAGTTGCTAGAACATCCCCAAGTTCTCTCAGTATTCTAGGGTGTATCCCATCCGGTCCCATCGCTTTGTCTACTTTAAGTTGAGCTAGTTTCTCACGAACACAGTCTTCTGAAAATTATTCAAGATGTCCCTCGCTTCTGTTCCTATTTGTGGGTGTTTTCTGAGGTCCTGCTCCTGGTTCTTCATCTGTGAACGCAGAACAAAAATATTTGTTAAGCAATTCTGCTTTATCCTTATCAGCTTCTACATATTCCTCCCCTGCACCCTTGAGTCTGACAATACCACTTTTGCCCTTCCTTTTCTCACTAATATATCTGAAAAATGTCTTATCCCCCCATTTTATTGCATTGGCTATTTCCTCCTCCTTTTGAATCTTTGCCTTCTTGACTACTTTGCTAGCTTCTCTAAGTTTTTCCAAATACCAGATGCCTGTCTTCCTCTCTCTGTGATCTCTTGTATTTCATGAAGGGCCTCCCTCTTTTTCTTTACTTTTTCTTCACTTTTTCAGCTACTTCTTTTGAAAACCATAGCGGTCTCCTTTTCCTTTTACCTTTATTTACCATTTTAACAAAAAGGTTGGTTGCCCTTAAAATATCCCCTTTCAGTTTTGCCCACTGTTTTTCTACATCCTCCAGCTGTTCCCATCCCACTAACGACTCCCTGAGGTATTGGCCCATCTTCGCAAAGTTAGTCTTCCTAAAGTCTAAGATCCTCACCTTTGAATGGATTCTAACAGCCCTAGTCCTAATACTGAACCACACCATCTGGTGATCACTGGATGCAAAATGATCTCCCACTACAACATCAGAAACACTTTCACCATTGGTAAGCACCAAGTCCAGTATGGCCCCTTCACGTGTGGGGTCTGTTACCAATTGCCTGAATAGTTATTCCTGTAGAGAATCCAGGATCTCCTTACTTCTAGATGATACTGCAGCAGGAATGTGCCAATCAACATCTGGCATATTGAAATCTCCTATCAGTAGCACTTCCCCTTTCCTAGCAATGCTGCGTATGTCTTCAATTAACTCTGTCCACCTCTTCCTCTTGTGAGGGAGGTCTGTATATCACACCAATGCAAATAGATTTCTCTTTCCCTCTTTCTAGTTTAACCCACAATGCCTCTTCTCTCCCTTTTAAGCTCTGTAATTCCAAAGCTTTAATAGTAGTTTTTACATATAGTGCCACTCCTCCTCCCCTTCTTCCTCCCCTGTCCTTTCTGAATAAAGTATAGCCAGGTATAGTTACATCCCAGTCATGGTTTTCTGTGAACCATGTTTCTGTAACTGCCACTAAATCCAAATCAGCCACTCCCACCAAAACTTCAACATCAGGGATCTTATTTCCCATGCTACGGGCATTTATACACACTGCTTTCCATATGTTACATTAAATACCTTTATGGAAATGGGTATCACCTACCTGGGGGCTTTCACTTACCTGGGGGCATTGGCAGCGTCGATAGATCAGAGATTCTTGGCTATTGCCATAGGTGCACGTAGGATTGCCTGGCTCCAGGCATCTGACTTGGAAATTTGGGTACAGGATAAACTAGGGAATATTCCTTGCACAGGAGAGAATCTCTTTGGCAGGAAAAAGCTAATGAGAGAGATGCTGACAATATCACTTTGGATAGATTGTCTAAATCTACAGCTGATCCTGCGAGGAAAAAATCTTATAAGAAACCATTCTTCAGTAAGAAGAAGGTTTATCCCTCCTATACCCAGCAGGGGCATCGTTTAGGTCAGTCTGCCCAAAAGGGACAGCAGCAACAACCTAGACAAAGAAAGAAAAAAGCAGCTAAGCCTCAACTGGCTCAGCAGACTCAGCCTCCACAGGGGCTTTGGCTCCTGTCTAGAGAACTTTGCCTTCCTGGCCCTGAATGGCCCAGAACCCTCCACCATCCCAGGAAGGTTATGTCATTTTGCCCCCAGATTGGGTCAGATAACAGCAGAAAATTGGACTCTGTCTATTGTAAGAGGGTTACAAGCTTCATTTCCTCAGCATGCCCCCTCCTACAATGGTAAGACAGTTCAATTCTCAGACCTCTCTCAGCGACCAGTTAGGTCAAGAGGTTGCTGTGCTCCTTGCTGAAGGGACAATAGAAGAGGTACCCATTCCCCAATGGGGTACAGGGTTTTACTCCACCTATTTCCTTATTCCAATGAAAACAGGAGGACACAGACCCAATTTTAGACCTCAGAGAATTGAACAAATTCCTGTTCAAAGAAAAGTTCAAAATGATTTCTCTAGGAACTCTGCTGCCATACCTTCAGAGTCAGGATTGGCTTTGTTCTCTAGATCTCAAGGATGTGTACACTCATGTTCTCATCCATCCAACTCACTGAAAGTTTCTTCGCTTTGTTTCAAGGGAAGCACTACCAATACAGGGTTCTTCCCTTTGGCCTGGCCTCTGCACCAAGGGTGTTCACAAAATGCATGGCTGTGGTGGCAGCATTTCTCCACACCCTGGGAATATTCGTCTTCCCTTACTTAGACGACTGGCTCATTCGAGCCCCTTCAGAGCCAGAGGCCAGGGTTGCTCTGTCTCGCACATCGCGCATCCTTCAGTATTTGGGACTTGTCATAAACTTCCCAAAATCCAACCTTGCTCCCACTCAGTCCCTAGAGTTTATAGGAGCTCTGCTGGATACCAGACAGACAAGGGCCTACCTTCCACAGACCCCGCATCCTTCGCATTGTGCAGTTAGCTTCCCAAGCAGTGCTAAAACTTCACCTCACTGCTCGGGAAATGTTAGTTGCTAGGTCACATGGCATCCACCGTGCATGTGGTTCCTTATGCTCGCCTCTATATGAGGGCAGCCCAGTGGACTTTATCCACTCAGTGGACTCGGGCGTCAGGTTGCCTGTCAGACAAAATAGCAAACTCAGATTGCCTTATTTGTTCCTACAATGCTGGCAATCACCCCAAAACCTTTTGGTGGGGTCTCCTTTTCAGCAACCCCCACCCCAGGCCACTCTAACAACAGATGCTTCACAGGTGGGTTGGGGAGCCCACCTGCAAGGCCTCTCTACCCAGGGTACCTGGACTCCACAGGAGGCCTATTTACACATCAATCTCCTAGAACTCAGAGCAATTTTCCTTGCTCTTCGAGTATTCCACACCCAACTCAGCTACAAGACAGTCCTAGTTCAAACGGACAATCAAGTAGCCATGTTCTACGTGAACAAGCTTTGTGACTATGGGCCCTCGCCAGAGAGCATCAGATTCATCTCCTTGCGGTGTATCTTCCAGGCATTCAGAACTCTTGGGCAGATAGACTTAGTCGAGTTCTGCTTCCACACGAATGGTCTCTCCATGCAGACCAGGTGGCCAAAACTTTTCAAATTTGGGGAACCCTGGACATAGACCTCTTTGCAAGTCTGCTGAATGCCAAACTTCCCCGGTTCTGTTCCATAATTCCGGCTCAGAGTTGTCAGGCAAGGGATGCTTTCCTCCTGCATTCCTGTATGCCTTTCCACCCATTCCCCTAATTCCTAAAACCTTGTTCAAGCTTCAGAGAGACAGAGGTCATATGATCCTCATAGCTCCACGTTGGCCACGGCAAATGTGGTACCCTCTGCTCCTACATCTCTCTCAAGCTCCACCTCTGGAGTTACGATCTGCTTCAAATCTCCTTTCTTAAGAGGACGGGATGCTGTAGCATCCCAATCCCCAGTCTATGCATCTCAGGGCCTGGTTGCTGAAAGCCTAGAACTTCACGGTCTTAACCTTTCCCAGCAGGTAAAGGATATTCTTTATGCTTCCAAGAAGCCTTCCACAAGACGCTCTTATGCATTTAAGTGGAAAAGGTTTGCCATATGGTGCTCGCAGAAGGGTTTTAACCCTCTTGCGATACCTCTGGAATCATTACTGGAGTATCTCCTTCATTTATCAAATGCAGGGCTTAAGACCAATTCAGTGAGAGTTCATTTGAGTGCTATTGCAGCTTCTTTCAAGCCTCTAAATGGACAACCTATTTCCTCTCATCTTCTCATAGCGAGATTTGAGAGGCCTTCTTTTAACTAAGTCTCCCATTAAGCCACCACCGGTGGCATGGGACTTAAATCTGCTTCTTTGGCAGCTCATGAAACCACCTTTTGAACCAATAGCCACTTCCTCTTTGAAATTCCTTTCCTGGAAGGTCATCTTTCTTATTGCAATCACATCAGCACGTCACATCAGTGAATTGCAAGCATTGGTGGCTGATCCTCCTTATACAAGGTTCCATCATGATAAGGTAGTCCTTAGGACTCATCCACACTTTATGCCAAAGGTGGTGTCACCTTTTCATTTAAACCAAGCGGTTTACCTTCCTGTATTCTTCCCAAGGCCTCGTGCCTCAAATGCAGAAAGGAATCTTCATGCTTTGGACTGCAAAAGGGCTTTGGCCTTTTTCTTGAAAAGGACACAGCAACATAGAAAGTTCTCTCAACTCTTTGCTTTTGATCCTAGTCATTTGGGGCTTTCAATCTCCAAAGGAACACTGTCCAGCTGGATTGCACAGTGTATATCTTTTGCCTATGAGAGTAAAAACCTTCCTCTTGAAGGCCATGTCACAGCTCACGATGTGAGAGCCATGGCAGCCTCTATGGCTCATCTTCACTCTGTGTCTATCGATGACATCTGTCGAGCAGCTATTTGGGCTTCGGTTCATACCTTCACAGCCCATTACTGCTTAGACAAGGACTTCCGCCAGGATGCCTTGTTTGGTCAGGCTGTTCTTCAACACCTATTCCATACTTAATCAACTCCTACCCACCATCCCTGGTAGGATGCCAGAGATCCATGGGGGGAAGTGGAGCCTTTTCACAAAAGCACACAACTTCTGGAGCCTTCTCCCTCGCATCTGCAGCTAGGGAGTCCCCATATGTGAAGACTACATTCCTGCTTGTTCCTGGAGATAGGATAGTTACTCACCTGTAACAGGTGATCTCCGGGAACAGCAGGAGTTTATTCTTCACAACCCACCCACCTCCCCTAGGAGTTGTATCTCTCTCTCTCTCTTTCCCTCTCTCTTTGTCTCAGCTTTAAACTCAACTGGAGAGGGACAGTTGGGAAAGGTGGGAAGGCAGCACGCAGGCGCTGTGGGATGCTTCCAAAAACTTTCCTATTGGATGCTGGGTGCGTTCCCGCGCAGGCTCCGTCGGTACCGACGATACCCATATGTGAAGACTAAATTCCTGCTGTTCCCGGAGATCACCTTTTACAGGTGAGTAACTATGCTTTATCAGGCAGCACAATTAAAGATAACACAGGTACACTAAAAAAATTTTTTTTCAAACTGCCTCTAATGTTTCGATTGATTTTTACGTTTTTTGGTGCGCTGAATCCAAATCTGGTAACCAATTTGCTCCATCACGTACAGATTTTTTGCTACATTGGGTTAGCAGTTTGAGGTGAACGTTTCAGATTGAGTGCGATCGAGATAAAAGTTTCTTGGATGAATTCTTTATACTAATTGTTTAGTAGTTATTCAAATAAGAATAAAAAAAATTGTAACAAGGCAGCACATAAGAATAGAGTAATGTCAACAAAACACACTGTGATGGTAGCAAAATTGTCTGCACTTAAAACAGCCACATACATGTGCACAAACATTGAGCATATAAGAGCGAGGTTAGACACAAAGCAAAGCAAAGAAATGTGCAAAAATGTTGTACAGGTATGTATGTAAGAATAGAAAACACAAACCGCACCATTGCAATACATGAAGACAAACACCCGATGGTGTGAAAATAAAATTCTAATAAATGAGATCCGACACTGTGGTAATAACTAGCAAATTTTTATTTCAAAGTTTAGTAAAAACACGATATTTGTCAACACAGTTTAGATTTTAAAGTCATTCTTGGGTCAATCAATCTCCTGGTGGGCCCGTTTCTTCTTCCCCCGAATGCTTCTCTTGGTGCGCTGCTTGGCGTATTTTTCATCTGGGGTTTCCCACAGCAGCAACCAGCAGAAATCAGCCATCATAGTGGTGTTCCATCTTCCTTGGTACCTTCTCTCTGCGTCCTTGATGTCCTGGTGAAACCTTTCACCTTGTTCTTCACTGTACGCCCCGTTTTCGGGAAAGTAGTTCACATGGGAGTGCAAGAAATGGACTTTCAGGCTCATGTTACAGCCTTGTTCTTTGAAGGCATTGAGCACCCTGGCAACAATATCCTTATAGTTCTCATCCCGCCTGTTCCCCAAGAATTTGAGAACAACATCCTTGAAGGAATCCCAGGCTTCTTTTTCCTTCTCAGACATCGTTTCAGCGAATGCTCCATCTGAAATGAGTTTCCTTATATCAGGGCCAACAAACACTCCTTCCTTTAGCTTTGCTTCAGAAAGTCGGGGGAACTTTGAGCAAAGGTACCGAAAGCACTCACCATCTTTTGGAAGGGACTTGATGAATTGCTTAATGAGACCCAACTTAATGTGGAGAGGTGGTAATAGAATTTTATCACGAGGTACCAAGCTCTCATGAAGAACATTTTTCTCACCGGGTCTGAAATACTCCCGAATTGGCCAGTCTTTATTCCCCCAGTGTAGGTCGTGGGCCCGGCTATCCCACAAGCAAAGGAAGCAGGGATATTTGGTGAAACCGGATTGCTGCCCTAATAGCATGGATAGAATTTTAAAGTCTCCACAAATCATCCACTTATGCTCATCATAACGAATCTTCTGAAGAATCAGGGCCAAATTCTCGTATTTTTCTTGGAGAATAACAGAGTGAGCAATAGGAACTGAAGCAAATGTGTTGCCATTATGAAGAACACCTTTTATGCTGTCTTTTGACGAATCAATGAACAGCCGCCATTCAGCAGGATCATACTTGAGTTTAAACTTTTCCATCACTCCGTATATATCGTTGCAAAATACCAAATCTTCCTCTTTGCTGAAATACTTCAAAAATTGTGTCTCGCGGTTGCGGTACCAATAAAAAGTTGTTCCTGGTGACAATAGATTTTTCTGTTTAAGCCGAGAACCTAGCAGTTGGGCAGCATCTTTTGGGAGTCCTAAATCCCGGACTAAATCATTCAATTCAGCTTGAGAGAAAAAGTTCAGGTTTCGGATCTGGTTCAGTTTCAAACTCAGAAGTATTGGACTCATCGGGAAAAGCCATCTAATGAGTCTCATCATGATCAGAACCGTCCACACAAATATGATCCAAAGATTTTGGTGGTTCAGGCACAGGTACTTCGTTGCTATGAGGCATAGGCCTAATTGCTGAGGGAAGGTTGGGGTAACTTATTACGTTCTTATTTTTTAAGTTGTATCCCTTCACAATGCAAGAGCAAAAATAGCAGTCACTGCTGTGGTCTCTTTGTTCACGCCACATCATAGGTATTCCGAAACGAAATGCTTGTTTTTTACCTTTCATCCATAAGCGTAGATCTTCCTCACATGTCTTGCACACTTTGTGAGGAGCCCACGGTTTGTCTTGATCGCCTAACTTCAAATCGAAATACGCGAAATATACTTTTTTAATAAATGCAGAAATGTTCCTCTGCCGCTTTTTCACGGTATATTCCCCACAAATAAAACAAAAACTGTCCGGAGAGTTGACGCAACCTCTGGCTCTGTGAGCCATCACAAATACACAGCACTGCAAACTACAACTGTAGTGAACCACTTCGGAATAAAGCTGGATTACGACTGAGCAAACAAAAGGTAATAATGAACTTGCAAGAAACTGAAATTTGACAGGAACGTTCATGTCGCAACCACCGTGTTTGAGCGAGCGAACGAGGCGAGGCGAACAGGAAAGAACATGCGCCAGCGCGAGTACTGGATTTAGCCCCCCGCCTCCCAGTTGTCCTGTTAATGTATAAAATGAATACAAAACACTCTAAAATATCATGATGTAGTGTTTCTAGTTAGTTAACCATTACAAACTCTATTTTGGGCCAAGAAAATAAACTGCAGTCGGCTAAAAAGAAATTATGTGAACATTCCTTATATGGGTAAGAAATCTAATTTTGCAAGAAAACGTGACGTGATGGAACATTTTGGCTATTTTTCCTGGATTCAGCACCCCAAAATCTATAGGAATCAGTTGCAAAACTGGAGGCAGTTTTTTGGTAGTGTACCTGTGTAATCTACATTTGGATAAAGGATGATAAGAAACAATGGGTTACAAGAAGGGTCAGGGCAATACCTGGACTCCTTGTATGTTATAATTTGGCAGAGGGGCCAGCAATGGGTGCCAAACCCCTTCACCTGCTTTATTTTGGGGGTATGGAAGAAGCATAGATCAGCATTATTAGCTGGGAAAAAGTATCCTCAATCATGTCCATTACAGGTTGTTTTGGAAAGGAGGGTGGGCCGCAGCTGTTGACACTGGCAGGATGGGAAAACAAGGGGTTGACATCGGTGTGTCAATTTCTCTATCAGGGGGAAACGTGGCCTTTTGAAGAGCTGCGTGATATATATCAATTAGGGGAACAAGAGCAATACAGCTATCTCCAGGTCAGAAGCTTCCTCCAGCAAAGCTGAATATAGGCGGAGATGCATAGGGAGAAGGAATAGTTTGAGGATATCTGTCTTTTAGGAGGGAATGGAATCCTCTCAAGGATACTTAGAGAGCTTGTGGGGGGAGGAATGGGTAAGTTGGGCTATATGATCATGTGGGAAAAGGATCTAGATATAAACTGGGATATGAAATATGGGATGAGATAATACAAAGGGTAATGAAACTCTATGTAGCCACCAAGGTATTAAAAAATGGGTACAAACTACTCCTTCGATGGTATTTGACCCCAGTGAGGATGCACTGAGCAGGAGTACTGAGAATGAGAACATGCTGATATGACAGTGTGGGGGACATGGAACCTTTTTCCACAGGTGGTGGGAATATAGGACGGTGCAGACCTACTGGGAGATGGTGCGACAATCATTGGAGGATGATATAGGGGGATAGAGGTTGCCATGAATGCCCGCGGTATTTCTGCTTCACCAGAAGATGGAGGTGATGATACAACGGTATCAAGGAATCATAGCAGATTGTTTAGTAGCGGCAAGGTGCAAAATAGTGGCTCATTGGAATCAACCCATTTCACCAGGCCTTGTAAGCTATAAACAAAAACTCGTGGCGCTCTGCTAGCTCCACAAATTGACAGCCCAAAAAAGGGGGCAGGGCAAAAAATATCAAACAGTCTTGGAGTTGTGCATGGCTGTGGACAGCTAAGAAGGGAGGCATGGGAAGACAGGTTTATGGGGGAGCAGACCTGGGATTCAAAAAAAAAATGGGGGGGGGGGGGGAAGGTTTGGACAAGTTCCTGGAGGATAGGTTCATAAACCATTATAGGGGACCCGGGGAAATCCATTGCTTGCCCCAATACAAGCATTGTGGAACCTGTGTCTTTTGGGGAAACTGCTAAGTACTTGTGACCTAGATTGGCCACTGTTGGAAACAGGATACTGGGCTTGATGGACCTTGGTCTAACCCAGTATGGCATATCTTATATTCTTAACTTAACACTTAAGTGAAAAAAAGTAAAAGGCATGGTGTGCGTTAGTAAAATAAAACACAAACTATCAATGATAAATGAAGCAACTCAAGGGGTATTCAATAACTGAAAAACAATAGAGTTACTACTCGTTGCTCTTCTTTGGGCTATCCAATTCCTGATCTCCTTGTATCAGCAGAGATGGGCACAACAGTATGTAAAATAAAATCAGTCTGTAAAATGTGCACATCACGTGAATCAGTTGAAATCAGCAATTTCAAGGCTCTCTTGGTCAATAGACAGTTTAACTAGGGCAGTTTCTCCAAATGGGTTAGTTTTGCGCATACCATGACAGTCATGAACCTCACTTCTAAGCCAGGGTATGTGAAGTATAATCTCAGTCTCTCAAGTTTACTGCTAATTGTTTGGCGTAGTACTTGCATTGTGCCAAAGAGAGCTTCCTTCTGAAATTTGTAAGATGTAACATGTATGGTTAATTTGTCAAAATATGCTTGGAAATTCTTCTTTATCAAGCTTGTGACTCCCAATACGATGGAAAATATTTCTGTATCTTTCTGCCATATTTTTTTGGTCTCTGATTACATTTCTCGGTACTTCAGGGATCTCCTGCTTCTCCAGGCAATTCACAGAATAATCACTTGGAACAGACACTTCTATTATCAGTGCTGTTCTGGTGTTTTTCTTCTTTAGCACTGTCTGGTTTCCTCGCATCCATTTTCTTATCCATCAGAATAGGAATGTCCCAGGTGATCATAACCTCTTCATTCTCTGTAATTCTCTTAGGGTCATGATCCCAGTGCTTTTCAGGCACCATGATGCTGTAGTGTTTACAGAGTTTCCAATGGATGAGGCGTGCTACTTTGTTATGCCTTTCTATATAGAAATTTTCCGCCGTCAGAATTTCACAGCCAGCTACGAGGTGAGTCACTGTTTCCAGGTCTGTCTTACAAAATCGACATGTCTGTTTTGCCAGTTTTTTCAATGCTCACTGTAAACCATCTCATTCCGTAATCAGCTGTCCTGGGCTGCAACTGTTAATCTCTCATCCTTCAGTTTCAGTTCACCTTTTCTCAACCATTCATGTGTCTGTTCTTGATCGACAAAGGGTTCCTGGAGTAACACTTTGTATTTCCCATATATTTGTGCATTTGCCACTTGTTTTTCCTCTGTTACTGATCTAATTCTTTGAAAAGTTTTTTTTTTTCTCGTTTTGCAAATTCTGTTTCTTCCTTCCTGTGTGGATTCTCACTCATTCCTTCTAGTCGTCAGAATGCTTGTCCAAGTTTGACGATGGAGACAGATTCTAGACATTTACTTTCATATTTCAGCACTTTTTGCATATTTGGATCCGATGATGCTGTGGCCTGTGATGATAGCCCTGTAGGTGTAATCAGTCTCTGAGGCCTAGCCCTCCTTCAGCTCTAGGAATGTACAGTTGGCATACACTTAATTTTGTAAATTACTTCATGTGTATGGAGGAGTTTTCTTGTTCACATATCCAGTTTTTCAAGATCTTTAAGAAGCCAGTCTATAATCCCAAAGCTGTATGAGAGTACAGAGATTGTCAGCTGATTAATGGCTTGTACCTTCTTATGTGATAAGGCACTTTTCAATAATGATTTTCATCTCCTATAGCAGTGGTTCTCAACGTTTTTGTACCGTGACCCCTTTTACCATTGTTCAACTTGTGGTGACCCCCAATGATAAAATCAAATGCGTCACTCTTCCTTTACTGTTAACGCATTGTCGCTGTAATCATTTGTTGAATTATTAATATATTATAGGCCTTTGCAGTATGTTTTTATTTATAAAATTTACTTATTTAAACCACAATAATTAATCACAATAACAAGTAACAATAGTTGATTTCAAAATTATGATGATTTTGTAGTCAAATCACTAATATGAAATAAAATTATTTTTTCTACCTTTGTTGTCTGACCAATTTATTCTCTGATCATGCTGGTCCCGATCTGAGGCTTCTGCTTTCCTGTCTTCTCTTAGCTCTCTTTCCGTGGTCTATGGTCCATCTGCCATTTCTTATCTCTTCTTTCGTTTTCTTCACTTCTTTCCATCAACCTATTTCCAGTCCCAGTAACCCTCCCCAGTATCGGCTTCTTTCCAGTCCTTACTCTCTCAGTACCTTCCAATGTCAACTTGGACTCCCATGACTGCCACTGGTGTCCATTCCCTTCCAGTCCCCCTCCTTCCCCACTGACCAGTCCCTTCCAGTACAAATACCATGGCAGCCCCTCTCAAATCCACTCCCTTCCAGTTCCATTCTCCCATCCCCTCGTATCAGCCCATTTGTAGCCTTAGCCCCCAGTTTTTACCAGGGCCAGCAGCTCTATCCTCCCCTCCCCACCATCAGTCCATTCCCCCAGTCGAAGCCCCCCAATCAGCTCGCTTCCAGTGCTAGTCCCCCCTCAACCCCATTACCAGTGCTAGCCTCCCCTAATCAGCCCAATACCAGTCCTACCCCATCAGCTCATTTCCAGTCCTAGCCCCCTATCAGCAAATTACCAGTGCCAACCCCCCCCCTTGATAAGTCCATTCCCAGTCCTAGCCTTCCCTAATCAACCCATTACCAGTCCTAGCCCCCCCATCTGCCCATTATAATCCTAACCCGCACTGTGTCTCCCCTTTGTCCAACATTTATCCCCATCTGTCCAGTATGTCCCCCTGTCACTTCTCTTTGTCCATGTCAGCCCTCCTCCCTCCCTCCCTCAATGTCAGCCAGCCTCCCTCCATCAATGTCGGCCCCCCTCCCTCCCTCCTCCCTCCCTCCATGTTAGCCCCCTTCCCTCCCTCCCTCATGTCAGCTCCATTGCAGGTTCCTTGCTCCCTCCTCCCCTTTCCCTGTCTGCCTGCTACTGCCCTGTTCTTCTGCAGCCGCGGTTCCCTGTCTCTTTGGGAACCGCGGCTGTGCCTGTGAAGCCGTTGCGGAGCCTTTAAGGGGATCTTGAAGGGACTAGAAAAGGGGACTGTTGAGAGGGGTTCTTGAAGGACTAGAAAAGGGGACTGTTACTTCTGGAGAGAGATCTGCAATTGTGAGTATATACTTCTGGGAATTTTCTGAAAGGAATTCTTTGTATTAAACTAATTAATCTGTGAACCCACTATTTTTTGTTAAATCAGTCAGGGCCTAGTAGCAGCAGTTTAATTAAATTTAAAACACAGAAGAGAGCTTTCTGTTAAATTTGGAACCTAGCAGAGAGCGTGCAGGTTAAATTTAATAGTCACTCGGGGCCTAGCATCAGCAAAGTACTTTTAGTTTAAATTTAAAACACAGAAGAGAGCTTTCTGCTTAAATTTAGAACCCAGCAGAGAGCTTGTGGTTTAAATTTCATAATAAGTTAGAGCCTAGCAGCAGCAAAGAGCTATAATTTAAATCAAATCAGAATATAGCTTACCTCAGCAGCACAAGACTGTGCAGCAGCCCTCTTTTAATAAGTGTTATTTTCCCAATGAAGAAAGGTGAATAGTGGTGTACCCCAGGGATCTCTGCTGGGTCCACTGCTTTTTGACATATTCATAAATGACCTGGAAAGTGGAATAAGGAGTGTGGTTATCAAATTTGCAGATGACACAAAACTATTGAAAGTTGTTAAAAACCAAGAGGATTGTGGAAAATTGCAAGAGGATCTTGATAAATTGGAAGACTGGGCATCAAAATGGCAGATGAAATTTAATGTGGACAAGTGCAAAGTTATGCACCTAGGGAAGAACAACCCAAACTATGGTTACACGATGCAAGGTTCCACATTAGGAACCACCACCCAGGAAAAAGATTTAGGCGTCATTGTGGATAACATGTTAAAACCCTCCACCCAGTGTGTAGCGGTGGCCAAGAGAGCAAATAGAATGCTAGGTATCATAAGGAAAGGAATGGAAAATAAAGCAGAAGATATTATAATGCCTCTATATCGTTCCATGGTGAGACCGCACCTTGAATATTGTGTGCAATTCTGGTCACCGTATCTTAAAAAGGATATAGCGATATTAGAAAAGGTTCAGAGAAGAGCCACCAAAATGGTAAAGGGGATGGAAGGATACTCCTATGAAGAAAGGCTATAAAGGTTAGGGCTCTTTAACCTGGAAAAGAGACGGCTGAGGGGAGATATGATAGAAGTCTATAAATTAATGAACAGAGTGGAACGTGTAAACATAGATCGATTGTTTACGTTATCAGAATATAGAAAGACTAGGGGACATGCAATGAAAGCTACAAGGTAACCTATTTAAGACTAATAAAAGAAAATATTTTTTCACTCAACGTGTAATCAAATTCTGGAATTTGTTACCGGAGGATGTAGTAAAGGCTGTTAGTGTGGCTGGGTTTAAAAAAGGTTTGGCCAAGTTCCTGGAGGAAAGGTCCATAAACCATTATTAAGAAGGAACCCAGGATATCAATGCTTGACCCAGTACAAGCATTGTGGAACCTGTGTCTTTTGGGAAACTGCTAGGTACGTATAACCTAGATTGGCCACTGTTGGAAACAGGATAGTGGGCTTGATGGACCTTGGTCTGACCCAGTATGGCATATCTTATGTTCTTATGAGCCTTTTTGTCTATCGACAGGCTCTGTGCAGCATTGTCCCGCCTCAAAAGGAAATGGTAAACAACTTGGCCACTGGGACAATGCTGCACGGAGCCCGTCGAGAGACAGAAAGGCTCCGCAACGGTTTTACAGACATAGCCGCGGTTAGAGGCAGGGAGCCGTGGCTGCATTAGAAGGGAGGCGGTGAGTTTGCCATGCAACTTGTGCGCTTTTTTTTTTAAACGGCAGAGTGAGGCGACCCCCACTAAATCCTGTGGTGACCCCCGTGGGGGTCATGACCCACAGGTTGAGAACCACTATCCTATAGTATTCTTTACTGATCTTTTCTCTCAGTAATTTCTACTTTAAGATATTTATATACGCCTTCCTACTCAACTGTGAGTGAGTCTTTATAGTCCAGCAAGTAGTTTAAGGCTTCAGTGAAGTTAATCTCATGGCCTCAAAACATATCAAGCATCTGAATCTCAGTGCAAACAGGATCTGAATCAAGATAAAAGAGGGATACTCTACCAACATTAACAGTGGAGTTTTTAGGAACATCAAACAAACATTGCAAGGTAGAGGAACTCTGTTAGTGTTATATTTATTTATGGTAACCATAAGTTCACTCAGAGAGGTACTGACTAGCCAAAAATTAACAGAAATGAGTGTCTCATCCAACTTGTAATCAACTACCACCTGACGCAGGGTCCAGATAAGTGCTTGGACCTGAAACGCAATATTGTGTCGTGGGTTTTGAAGAAAGTTGGAGTTTTTCCAAGTGATTTTCAGGAGAGTACAGCTGGTTGAATTAAGTACAAATGCTTTTTGACCTATTTGAGTGATTTTACTGAATAAATGATTAAAATAGATGGTTCATAACGGGTTGAATCCCCTTCATGATGTGTCCAACAAAAAATATTAGCATTTTTCTTTAAAGCATACAACTGCTGTGTGTTCTCCATTTTTTTTTTTTGGATGATTTTGATGTAATGGTGGAGACCAATTTTGGGTACTGTTGTGATTTAGTATACATTATCAGGCATAATGAAAGACACATTCAACAGATAAGCAATTTTCCTATTCCGTATATCTGCATATAGTGGAATAGCGTTTCCCATGTGGAAGGCAATCTGGAACTAGAGTGGCTCAGTGTTATTTCTGGTTATTTTAGCAAAGGCTTCAGTAGTGAAGTCTGTAGGTACCAGGTATGGAGAAATTTGACCTTGCATCAAGATAAGGATGCTGTTACTTAGTTCCCTAAGCAAATCATAAGTAAGTTCACATACTAGTTGCATAAAAGTGCACTCATCATTAAAGCAACCTTTAAGCATAGTCAATTATGCTTTGTTCTAGGCAATCTGCTTATAATGAAGACTAATTATAATTACAGTATCGCATACGGCCTTGCCTTGGGCAATTTATTGACTTTGTTGTGAATGGATCTGGGTTTTGAGATCTTTCATATCAGCTCTTAACTCTTGGATGATGTTCTGGAGTTTACTTAGAGATATAGCATTAGCAATAGACATGGTGGAAACTAACAAGGAACCTAATATGGTAAATAAGGCACCAACAGCAAATCCTATAGATCTTATATATCTAGTGTGTTCTTGCTGTAAAAGTTGGATCATAACCTTCTCCAACTGGCTCAAAATATTATGTACATTAGCAGTAGCATAGTCCACGTGCGCTCTTAACCACTGTTGTGTGTTAGGCGTGCGCGGATCAGAAACATTTAAGTGTTTATGTAAGACATGTTGCAGATCCAGTGAGACACAGACTTTCTGTGACAATGTGGGACTGTGTGATCAGGAATCCAGGTGTATCCTGTAGCACGACACCAGAAGGCAGGCCAGGCGCAATCAATTTGGCAACTTTGAATCTTGCTATCAGCAAAATCAGGAACAGGAACTTCAAGATTCGATTTTTCATTTGTAAAATAAAACAGACAAGCTAGCCACTTCAAGGTTAGTATAAGACATTCCAAACGATAAAATTGTGGGGAAATTCCTTCATCTTATACAGAATGTTATCATTTAGCAAATCCGGATCTTTGTGCAATTTCTGCATCTGTAAAGGTACAGACGTTTTTCTTTTATCTTCTATAAGTGTATTTCACTTATAGCTTCATAAAAATCAAAAGTGTGATTAATAGAAGAGACTTTTTAAAATCACTTGTGCCAAGAGGCTGTGTTCTGTGTGGCTCTAAAATTCTGTACTTAACTAAACCTAAATGTACTACAAATTGAGCAAGGATAAAGTGTTAAATTAGTCTTTTCTCTTAAAGAGAACTAGGAAATGGTGCTTAAAGTTTCCTGTTTCACTTCAAACTATGTACAAAATGAAGTCAAACCACTGCTAGAGATTTGCCAATTCTAGGAAGTGGCATGTGACTTCAGATGTAAAACAGTACTTAAGACTCCAAAAGCTCTACACCTTTCCCTTCAGAGGTAGGTAGAAAGCTCCATAGGAAATATTCACAAACGGCAAATGAGTTAGGGAAAGTTACCCTGACAAGGGTTCAGTCTTTCTCTGTAATGCCTTTCTCTGAGGCTGAGATATGTAGCTGAACTTGGAAATTCCATGCAGAATGAAGTTGCTCAGTTCCATGGAATGAGAACCTCTCAATCTGTCCCACACTCAATTCCATCTTAAGCGTACTCATAAATTCACTTTGGTCCAAATATGGCCATGAGTGGCAAACCTTCATATCGGTTTCACATAGGAACTAAACAAAACCTTGTATTTTTATGTAGTCGGATGAACTCAGAAATGTACATTCTCTTTACAGATTTTTTATATCTCTGTATGTACTCCCTTGGGAATGTCTTTACAACTAAGATAAATAACGTTAGCTTTATTTCTTCTCAAAAACTTATAAACAAAGCAAAGAAAAGCATGGTTAATTAAGCATGGACATTTTATGACTAGAAGTGGTGGAACATGACAAATGTCACAAGATCCTATACTAGAAGGAGCTGAAATCAGATTCAGACTGTTGCATTGTTGGATGCAAAACTTGCAGAAAAACGATTCAAGCATTTGTCAGTGCACTCAAACCTTCTGCCTGAGGGAGCCTCCTGCAGCTTAAGAAGCTTTCCGCCTAGCATTTACTAGGTTGCCCTCGGGTTGTGTTGGAAACACCAATGCTGCACAATGATCCTGAACACTCAGGCCGAGCAACCACTCTTCTGAGCTAAGAAGATTCCAACTCTGGAATCCACCAGCTCGATCCGGATGCTCACTATGTGGACCACTGAAAAGACTGAGATGAGAACCTCCACCCTGCTAACTAAAGCTGCAACCTCCTACATGGTGGTGGTGTAGCGAGGCCCACTGTGCTTATTCACATATGCCACGCTCCAGTGCTAGGTAGATTAGCCTCGTTATCAAGCTGTGAATCATCTGGAAACACTCCTGATGTGGCCACTGCCCCTTTGGAAACCAGTCCTAACAAGAAGCCTCCCAGTCACACAGCCGGGAGAGTCCATGGGTCTCCTTTTACAGCAGAGGACTCATATAGAGCTACTCATTCAGGACATGCATGATGTTCTTTAGGGGTGCCCACCTCAAACTGCTGAGAGCACTAGGACTGGCAGGCCAGATGTCTCTTTAGGGGATGCGTATGTGTGCCTCTCCTCCTTCTGCCCAAGCACCAGGTTTGAAATTATTGAGCACAGGACTTGTAGGCAGGCCCAGGCACTGAGAGTTGAATAAGCGCAAAATATCCAAAGTTGCCACTGCAGCTGAGCAGCTTGCCCCAGGTGAAAAACTGTCAGCTGGGTATAGAACAGAGACCACAGACACTCCAGAATCTGGGAAGGGACCAGGCTGTCTGTGGCATAGTTGATCACTCAAACTTGCCACGCCAAACACTTCAGTACCCTATCAGCTAACCTCGTGATGGACTCTGGAGGATCTGTCCAGTTCCGCCAACCGACCTCCAGCACTTTGCTTGTGTAGAGAGGCTGCAACTACTACTATGACCTTTGACATATCCATAGCAGGTAATCACCTTCAAGGATACAGAGGCAAAGATACCATCTGATGCTTTCAGAAAGGAATGTAGAAATACGCCTCAGGCACTAAGGGAAAAATAATTGCATCCTTCCTTACCTCACATTGACCGATCATAAGGCCTCCTTGCAAAGCAAGGGCTTGAGCAACACATTCATTCCTCTTAGATCCAAGGTGGATCAGAAGGATATTCCTCTTTGGGCATAGGGAAGACTGGCCATGTATTCACCCTTCTGCAGATGTGGTTATGAAAACTCCTTGCTGGACCAAGCATTGGAGGGCTTTCTTCACTGCCACTCTTTGGCCAGTGAGCCACTGGGGAATACTACAAAAGCAACCCAAAGTGGTTCTGCATATTGTAAAGCATAACCTTCCTGAATAACCTCAAACACCCATCTGTCTGAGGTGATAGTCCACTTTGAGAGGTAGAAGTGGAAGAACCTTTCAACTGGCTGAATCATGGAAGAGACCTGACTGCTCTCAGGAATTTTTGGCACTCCCAAAAGAGGGCCCAGCAAGTCCATGGCCTCTGGGCATCCCAAAAGTTTGCTCTGTTGAAGCCTGGCTTCTGTAAGATGAGCAGAAAAGAGCAGACTCCTTCCTTGCACTTTTGACTACACAAGGTCCAGCATTGAATCTGCAACTGACACCCCTTGGGTCTATCCTCAGGTAATCCCTATGGAAGGGGTTCCCCCACAACTTCCACTAAATCCTCCAGATCCTCCCCAAATGACAACATGCCCTTAAGGGGAGATTGGCTAAGTTAAAAGTTAGAAGCCGCAAAAGCAAAGCATTTGCACATTCAGAATCACTTTTACCACTGGTCTACTGCCCATGAAACGGTCTAATAAAGCCACACAAGTGACTGCCATCAATGAGGCTCTGGCAGTTTAGATTTGCACCCTCTGGATTATCCAGTCAATGCTAATTTATTGCAGAAGCAACTGGTCCTAATTACTGGAACAAACACTACTGGGGTCCCCAAGGTTGAAGCACAGAAGCTTCTTATAGGGGTCTCGACCCTCCTATCATGGGCCTTCTCAAGGAGCAGAGCAGCCTTTGACTGGAATAGCAGCTTATTTGGCCCAGCTGTGATCTTGGGATCAGTGTTTAAAGCAAAAGAAAACTTGCAAGCTCCTTTCAGGCAAAGAATGCTGTCTGGGAAACACACCCTAGTGCCTTTCAGCCACCTCTTCTGGAGCTTCCCTGAGAGAGCCCCAGCTTCTTCAGAAGCCCCAAAGCTAGGATAAACTTCAGCAGGTGTCTGAGCCCCTCCAGGATAGGGCTCGTATCAGACATCTCTGCCAGAGAAAGCACCGAAACACAGAGCCATGAAAAACACAAACTTATCAAGGGGAAATTGCCATCGTCCTCAGACAGGCAGGAAAAAGCAAACCTTTCTCTGCACCCCAGTCTTCACAGACAGTCTGAACTGGGTCTTGGGTACCTTTTCGGCACACAGGGATTCCTTGGCCATGTAGCCCCCTTTGTGCTGGAAGAGAGGGCTCCATGGCCCTCATATTCCATACCAGGAAAGATGGGTAACCAGCCATTAACAAAACTGCCTGACAAACGGCCAACCTTACTCTAAAATAGCTGCACTGTCCTAGCTGCCACTGATGGAATTCAGTTGAAGAGTGTCCCTAAAGGCATTTGCTGCAGCTGTAGGCCCTGCTCTCCTCCGTACCTCTCCCTGGATGAAACAATGTGGCCATCAAAATGGCCACCATTCCCACCGGCAAGGAAAACGGATGAGGTATGGGTTCTGCATCAAAATGTGTGTGTGTGTGTGGGGGGGGGGGGGGTGTCTCAATTCAGTACAGAAACCTTGCCCCGAGGTATCTGACACCCTCAAGGCAAAAAGAACCAGTTGCAGACCTAAATTGATGGCTGTAAAATGCATCACACCATTCAGCTCCTAACACTGCAACTGAAAAAAATCTCTCACTGTTACGAAAAGGGAATTCTGAAAACAAGTGGAAACCTCTTCCTCCCTCCATCCCCCTGACAGCTGAGGGAAGCCTCTTTAGGGCTTTCTCAACGCATCTCAACAGAACTGGGGAAGTTGTATTTGTTTTATTTTTTCTAACCAAGTTGTTTTATTGGCATAGCTGTTTCTACAGACAAAAAGGCATTGAGACAAAGGGAAGAAAAATGTCCCAATTTAGCAAACAATCCAGAGAAAAAAAGAGGGGAGGGAGAAGACAGAGGAAAGGAGAGGGCAAGAGCACATTCTTATCACCCTCGGCACGGGTCCACTCGAGGTAGTTTCTTCAAATGGGTTAGTTGTCGCATACTATGGCAGTCGTGACCCTCACTTCTAAGCCATGGTATGTGGAGTATGATCTCTCAAATGTACTACTAATGCTCAGCGTAATACTTGTAATACTCCTGCTGGAGTTTGTAAGATGTGACATGTATGGGTAGTTTGTCAAGATGCGCTTGGAAATTCTTCTTTATCAAGCCTGTGGCTCCCAGTGCAATGAGAAATATTTCTGTATCTTTCTGCCACATTTTCTTGGTCTCTGACTGCATTTCTTAGTACTTAAGGATCTTCTGCCTCTCTATGCAATTCACAGAATAATCAGTCTGTACTGACACTTCTATTATCAATGCCATTCTGGTATTCTTCTCCTTTACCACTGAGTCAGATTTCCTGGCATCCAGTTTCTTATCCATCGGAATGTGAATGTCCCAGGTGCTGATAACCTCTTCATTCTCTGTTCTTCTCTTAGAGTCAGGATCCCAGTGCTTTTCAGGGATAGTGATTATTGTAGTGTTTACAGAGTTTCCAATGGAGGCTGCGTGCTATTTTGTTGTGCCTTTCTGTGTAGAAATTTTCTGCCATCAGAACTTCACAACCTGCTACGAGGGTTGCTATTTATATTTCTGGCCTTAGCAACAGTAAGTGTTGCCAGGCGCCATCCAATGGTTCCATTGGAACACTGACATTGTTGAACATAACCTCATTCATAACAGTATCATTTGAGCGCAATTTGTTGTTTACAGTAATTTGAAAAATTCATCTCGGGCGAAAAATGGAATTAACTCGTGAACATTTTCATGCGATTATTTTTCATAACTTTCGACGTGGATTATCAAGACAAGAGTGCGTCGATGAACTTAATTTTTTATACGGCGATAAAGCACCATCCTACAGCACTGTAAAAAACTGGTATAACGAATTCGAATTCAATCGTGGCCGACGTTCGCTCCAGGACAAATTCCGTCAGGGTCGTCCAAAATTGGTTGTTGTGCCAGAAAATATCATAAGAACATAAGATATGCCATACTGGGTCAGACCAAGGTCCATCAAGCCCAGTATTCTGTTTCCAACAGTGGCCAATCTAGGTCATATGTACCTAGCAGTTTCCCCAAGAGACACAAGTTCCACAATGCTTGTACTGGGTCAAGCATTGATATCTTCGGTCACTTCTTAATAATGGTTTATGGACCTTTCCTCCAGGAACTTGTCCAAACCTTTTTTAAACCCAGCTACACTAACAGCCTTTACTACATCCTCCGGTAACAAATTCCAGAGTTTGATTACACGTTGAGTGAAAAAATATTTTCTTTTATTAGTCTTAAATAGTTTACCCTGTAGCTTCATTGCATGTCCCCTAGTCTTTCTATATTCTGATAACGTAAACAATCGATCTAGGTTTACCCGTTCCACTCCGTTCATTAATTTATAGACTTCTATCATATCTCCCCTCAGCCGTCTCTTTCTCAGGTTAAAGAGCCCTAATCTTTTTAGCCTTTCTTCATAGGAGTATCCTTCCATCCCCTTTACCATTTTGGTGGCTCTTCTCTGAACCTTTTCTAAAATCGCTATATCCTTTTTAAGATACGGCGACCAGAATTGCACACAATATTCAAGGTTCGGTCTCACCATGGAATGATATAGAGGCATTATAATATCTTTTGTTTTATTTTCCATTCCTTTCCTTATCATACCTAGCATTCTAAAGGGTGAGCCAGTCAAACCTGCATTTTTGAAAAGGGCGGGAGAGCCGTGAAAGTGGGCGGAGCGAGTTAGCAAGGTTACCATTGTGTCCCCCACAATTAAGCATTTCAGTCACCATGGAGCAGTGGTCTAAACAACAACGTTCATTCGCTGTGAAAGCGTTTTACCAAAGTGGTAGTTATGCAGCCGCTCAGCGTCGTTTCCGGACGAATTTTCAAATTAATCGAAATAAGCCAGTGCCGTCTGTTAATTCAATCAAATTGTGGGTGACAAACTTTGATGCTATTGGTGAAACGAGAAGCAGAAGGGGGGTGGCAGTGCAAGATCAGTGCGAACTCCCGCGAATATTGACCGCGTGAGAGTTGCTGTGGAAAGAAGCCCTCGGAGATCGGCGCGTCGACAGAGTGCTGCGCTTGGCATGGCAAACACGAGCGTCCGAAGAATCTTGAGGTTAGATTTACACCATCACCCGTACCAAATTCAGGTTGTTCAGGCTATGAATGAAAACGATTTTGCAGCTCGACGGCGTTTTTGTCAAACGTTGTTGGACATGTTTGATGAAAACGATGACCTTGTTCACAACCTGTGGATGAGCGATGAGGCACATTTCCATCTCTCCGGTTTTGTGAATAAACAAAATTTCCGATATTGGAGTGATGAAAACCCTCAACAGCTCCATCAAAAACCACTCCATTCAAGCAAGGTAACAGTTTGGTGCGCAATGTCCTCATTGGGAATCATAGGGCCCGTATGTTTTTGAAAATGACAGGGAGCAAGCAGTTACTGTGAATGCACAACGCTATTCGGAAATGTTGCATTCGTTCTTCATTACTCAGCTTCGTCAACATGGAATGAACAATGACACCTTATTCCAGCAAGACGGTGCCACAAGTCATACAGCCCGTGTGAGCATGAATGTTCTTAACAATGTTTTTCCAAATCGGGTGATATCCCGAAATGGAGCAATTTCTTGGCCTCCCCGATCGCCCGACCTCACAGTGTGCGATTTTTTTTCTTGTGGGGGTACCTGAAGAGTAAAGTCTTTGAACAACGACCTCCAACGCTTGGGGAACTCAAGAGGAGAATCCGGTTGGAAATCGAGAGAATTCCTCAGCGTATGCTCTGTGATGTGATGGGCAGTTTCAGAAATCGCCTACAAGAATGTCTCAATCGGGAAGGACACCATCTTACTGGCGTTATTTTTAAACAGTGAATGTTGTTTCTTAAATGCTTTTTAATGTACATTAAGATAGTAACAATAAAATTTTGAAATATCCATCCGTTTATTTTTTACAGTCATTTCAAAAATGCAGGTTTGACTGGCTCACCCTGTATTTGCTCTCTTGGCCGCCGCTGAACACTGGGCCGAGGGTTTTAACATGGTATCCACAATGACGCCTAAATCTTTTTCCTGGGTGGTGGTTCCTAATGTGGAACCTTGCATCGTGTAACCATAGTTTGGGTTGTTCTTCCCAAGGTGCATAACCTTGCACTTGTCCACATTAAATTTCATCTGCCATTTTGATGCCCAGTCTTCCAATTTATCAAGATCCTCTTGCAATTTTTCACAATCCTCTTGGGTTTTAACAACTTTAAATAGTTTTGTATCATCTGCAAATTTGATAACCTCACTCGTTATTCCACTTTCCAGGTCATTTATGAATATGTCAAAAAGCAGCAGACCCAGCACAGATCCCTGGGGTACACCACTATTCACCTTTCTCCATTAGGAAAATTGGCCATTTAGCCCTACCCTCTGCTTTCTATCTTTTAACCAGTTCCTGATCCACAATAGTACACTGCCTCCTATCCCATGACTCTTTTTAGTTTTGCCAAACGTCTCTGATGAAGGACCTTGTCAAAGGCTTTCTGAAAGTCCAGATACACAATATCAACCGACTCACCTTTGTCCACCTGTTTATTCACTCCTTCAAAAAAACATAACAGATTAGTAAGACAAGATCTTCCTTGTCTAAAGCCATGTTGGCTGTCTCCCATTAGGTTGTGACTATCTACATGCTGAGTAATTTTATTCTTTATGATGGTTTCTACCATTTTTCCCGGTACTGATGTCAGGCTCACCGGTCTGTAGTTTCCCGGATCACCCCTCGAACCCTTTTTAAAAATTGGTGTTACATTGGCGATCCTCCAATCTTCAGTTATTAGAGATGATTTTAATGATAGTTCACAGATTACTGATAGCAGGTCTGCAATCTCATATTTCAGTTCTTTCAACACCCTTGGATGTATACCATCCGGCCCAGGTGATTTGCTACTCTTCAGTTTATCTAATAGTTGTAAGATTTCTTCCCGATGTATCGATATTTCCTTCAATTCTTCCGCACCTTTAAATACCACTTCAGTCATGGGTAACATCCCTACATCTTCCTCAGTAAAGACCGAAGCAAAGAATTCATTCAGTCTCTCCGCTATCGCCTTGTCGCTTCTTAGTGCTCCTTTAACCCCTTTATCATCTAATGGACCAACTGAGACTCTCACAGGTTTTTTTGCTACGAATGTACTTGAAAAGGTCTTTATTTCGCGTTTTTGCTTCCGCAGCAAGCTTCTTCTCAAATTCTCTTTGCCTGCCTTATCAATGCCTTGCATTTGACTTGCCGTGCTTGTGCTGTTTCCAGGTTTCGTCGTTTGGCTCTTTTTTCCATTTCCTGAAAGATGCTTTTTTGGCAACAACAGCCTCTCTGACCTCACCTTTAAACCATGCTGGCAGTTTTTTGGACTTCCTTCCACTTTTCTTAAAGCATGGAATACAGCTGGTCTGGGCTTCCAAGATAGTATTTTTCAACAACACCCAAGCTTGATGTACGTCTTTAACCTTTGCAATTGCTCCTTTTTGTTTTTTCTTAACTGTTTTCCTCATTTTATCATAGTCTCCCTTTCGAAAGTTAAAAGGTAGTACTGTGGATTTCCTTACTATCCCTCCTCCACTAATTAAATCAAAGGCGATCATGCTATGATCACTATTGCCAAGTGGCCCCAACACCCTTATCTCTTGTACTAGATCTGGTGTTCCACTAAGGACTAGGTCTAATATGGCTTCCCCTCTGGTCGGTTCATGAACCAGCTGTTCCAAGAAGCAGTCATTTATTTAATCTAGGAACTTTATCTCCCTAGCATGTCCTGACGTGACACTGACCCAGTCGATACCGGGGAATTGAAATCACCCATTATTATTACTGCCCTTTAACTTTTGTTAGCTTCCTTGATTTCTTTGAGCATTTCATCATCCATTTGGTCATTCTGGCCAGGTGCTCGATAGTACACCCCCACTGCCACTGCCTTCCCCCTTTTATATGGAATTTCAATCCATATAGATTCTACAGCAGATTTTGTTTCCTGAAAAACTTTAATCCTTTCTGAGTCAATGCCCTCTCTAACATAGAGCGCAACCCCTCCACCAATGTGATCAGCTCTATCATTACGATATAGTTTGTACCCAGGTATCACAGTGTCCCACTGGTTGTCCTCCTTCCACCATGTCTCTGATATTCCAATCATATCTAACCTTTCATTTAGTGCTATATATTCTAACTCTCCCATCTTATTCTTTAGACTTCTAGCATTTGCATACAAGCATATTAGAGAATGTATTTTATTCATGTTAATTTGGCTATTGTTAGACATGGGTAAATTGGGATCTTTAAGCTCTGTCTGCTCCATACTTGAGGGCATTTGGGCTACTTTACTCTTTTGTGGAACCTCTCTGCTTTTGGTAGTATCCTTCAAGGATACATTCTTCCGAACCATCCGCTCTTGGGCGACTGTCGGCTTTCCCCTAATATCTAGTTTAAAAGCTGCTCTATCTCCTTTTTAAAGGTTAATGCCAGCAGCCTGGTTCCATCACAGTTAAGGTGAAGCCCATCCCTTCGGAAGAGCCCCTCCTTTCCCCAGAATGTTCCCCAGTTCCTAACAAATCCAAAACCCTCATCTCTGCACCATTGTCTCATCCACGCATTGAGACTCCGGAGCTCTGCCTGCGTTTTGGGTCCTGCGCATGAAACAGGAAGCATTTCGGAGAATGCTACCCTGGAAGTTCTGGATTTCAACTTCCTACCTAAAAGCCTAAATTTTGCCTCCAGAACCTCCCTACCACATTTTCCTATGTCATTGGTACCGACATGTACCAAGACAGCAGACTCCTCCCCAGCACTATCTAAGACCTTATCTAGGTGGCGCGTGAGGTCTGCTACCTTCGCACCAGGCAGGCATGTTACCAGGCGATCCTCACGTCCACCAGCCACCCAGCTATCTACATGCCTAATGATCGAATCACCAACTATAACGACTGTCCTAACCCTTCCCTCATGGGCACATGGCCCTGGAGAAACTTCCTTGGTGCGAGAGGGTTTTACATCACCTGGAGGACAGGTCCTAGTTACAGGATCATTTCCTGCCACACCAGGGTGATCTCTCTCCTGTCACGTGACCTCTCTCCTCCATGGCAACAGGGGTGCTGCCAGACTGGAGGTGGGACTTCAGGTCTATATCCCTGTAGGTCTCGTCTTTGTACCTCTCTGTCTGTCTTATGTTGTTTTCCAAGTCTGCTATTTTAGCCTCTAGAGAACGGACTTGTTCCCTGAGAGCAAAGAGCTCCTTGCACCTAGTGCACACGTAAGACTTCTCACCAACTGGGAGAAAATCATACATGTGACACTCAATGCAAAAGACTGGAAAGCCCCCATCCCGCTGCTGGACTGCTGTCTGCATCTTAGTTTTAAGTTTGTGTCTAGATCTTTAAGTTCTTACTTACTAGGGGTTGCTATGGATATTTATACCAATAAAACTGTACCTAATATGTTTAATATACCTTGTTCACCTGAAGCTTAATTAATCTCAGGTCCTTAGTGTATGACTGATTTGGGTAATGAGCTTCACCTGAAAGCACCTCCTGTCTTTTAAGATGTGTAAGTACCTATAAAGCTATGATTATCCCAGGGGTGGGAGGGAGGGAAATAACACTTATTAAAAGAGGGCTGCTACACAGTACCCTGTCTTGTGCTGCTGAGGTAAGCTAAATTCTGATTTGATTTAAATTATAGCTCTTAGCTGCTGCTAGGCTCTAACTTCTTATGAAATTTAAGCTGCAAGCTCTCTGCTGGGTTCTAAATTTAACCAGAAAGCTCTCTTCTGTGTTAAAACTAAAAGTACTTTTCTGATGCTAGGCCCTGAGTGACTATTAAATGTACACTACCAGCTCTCTGCTGGGTATGAAATGTAACCAGAAAGTTCTCCTCTGTGTTTTAAATTCAAACTTTAATTGTTGCTACTAGGCCCTAACTGATCCAACAAAAAATAGTGGGTTCACTGATTAAGTAGCTTTAATACAAAGAATTCTCTAGAAAATTACCAGAAGTATATACTCACAGTTGCAGATTTCTCTCCAGAAGTAAGTCCCCCTTTCTAGTCCTTCAATGCTGTGTGTTAACTGATAAAGCAAGATCGTCATGTGACATACCGTGAGATTGAGGCATCTTTGGGCATTAGTATGACAAGCATCAATAAGATATTGCATGATCATTTGGCCGTAAAAAAGATTTGTTCGCATTGGATTCCGCATAATCTGACAAACGCTCAAAAGAAGGCTCGTGTCGATTGGTGCAATGAAATGTTGAAAAAATACATTCAAGGTGCATCAAAGACTGTGTATAACATCTACACAGGTGACGAATCATGGATCTATGCATATGAGCCTGAAACAAAACAGCAATCGACTGTATGGGTCTTCCAAGACGAGCCAAATCCAACAAAAGTTGTTCACGGAAGAAGCACATTGAAGCAAATGGTTGCCTGTTTCTTCGGCATTACCAGTCACGTGGCGACAGTGCCATTAGAGCAACGTAGGACGGTCAATTCTGAATGGTACACGACCATTTGTTTACCAGAAGTCTTCGGAGAAATTCGGAAAAAGTCGAAGAAGAGGCAAATAATTCTTCATCATGACAATGCGAGCTCTCACACATCGGCTCAAACAAAGGAATTTTTGACCGGCCAAAACATCGAATTGATGAGTCATCCACCTTACAGCCCTTGTTTTTGCACCCAATGACTTCTTTTTATTCCCGCACATCAAAAACAAATTACGTGGTCAACGATTTTCAACACCCGAAGATGCGGTTGATGCATTCAAAACGCATGTTTTGGAGTTACCTCAATCGGAGTGGAAAAAGTGCTTCGAAAATTGGTTCAAACGCATGCAAAAGTGTATTGATCTTCATGGAGAATATTTTGAAAAACAATAAAACCAATTTCGATCATAAATTTGTTTTTTCATTATTAGGCCAGAAATATAAATAGCAACCCTCGTATTAGGTGAGTCACTGTTTCCAGCTTGTTCTTACAGAATCGGCATTTGTCTGTTTGTGGCAGTTTTTTTCAATACTTGCCGTAATCCGCTGTCCTGAACTGCAACTATCAATTTTTGATCCTTTGGTTTCCCTTTCTCTCCTTAACCATTCATGTGTCTGTTCTTGATTGACAAAAGATTCTTGTAGTAACACTCTGTATTTTCCATTGTATTTGTGCATTTGCCACTCGTTTTTCCTCGCCTGCTGATATAATTCTTTAAAGAGTTTTTTTTTCTCTTGTTTTGCAAATTCTGTTACTTCTTTTCCCGTGCATGCCTTTAGATTCTCACTCATTCCTTCTAATTGTTGGAATGCTTGTCCAAGTTTGATGATGCTTACAGATTCTGGACATTACATTCCTGCTTGTTCCTGGAGATAGTAAATCTTCACAAATGGGTGACGTCGGTACCGATGGAGCCTGCTCAGGAATGCTCCCCAGTGTCCAATAGGAAAGCCTTTGGGAGCATCCTACTGCGCCTGCGTTGCATTCCCGCCTGTGACTCTCCCTCCTCAGTTCTTCATTTTCCGTGGAGCCAGCAGGAAGCAAATCCTGTCACCGCAGAAAATTTCTTCATTGTTTTTTTTTGTGGTTGCGTCTGCCTTCCTGTCGACGCCGGAATCAATCTCTTCAATTCTCTTTCTTTCTTTCTGTGAAGAGAAAATAGAACTTTAATTCTTTCAGGTGCATCGACACCATCTTGGGCCTTAGGCTTTCTATCCAGTCCACTGACACGTCCAAGGGTGTTGAAAGAACTGAAATATGAGATTGCAGAACTGCTATCAGTAATCTGTGAACTATCATTAAAATCATCTCTAATACCTGAAGATTGGAGGATCGCCAATGTAACACCAATTTTTAAAAAGGGTTCCAGGGGTGATCCGGGAAAACTACAGACCGGTGAGCCTGACATCAGTACCGGGAAAAAATGGTAGAAACCATCATAAAGAATAAAATTACTCAGCATGTAGATAGTCACAACCTAATGGGAGACAGCCAACATGGCTTTAGACAAGGAAGATCTTGTCTTACTAATCTGTTATGTTTTTTTGAAGAAGTGAATAAACAGGTGGACAAAGGTGAGTCGGTTGATATTGTGTATCTGGACTTTCAGAAAGCCTTTGACAAGGTCCCTCATCAGAGACTTTTGGCAAAACTAAAGAGTCATGGGATAGGAGGCAGTGTACTATTGTGGATCAGGAACTGGTTAAAAGATAGAAAGCAGAGGGTAGGGCTAAATGGCCAATTTTCCCAATGGAGAAAGGTGAATAGTGGTGTACCCCAGGGATCTGTGCTGGGTCCGCTGCTTTTTGACATATTCATAAATGACCTGGAAAGTGGAATAACGAGTGAGGTTATCAAATTTGCAGATGACACAAAACTATTTAAAGTTGTTAAAACCCAAGAGGATTGTGAAAAATTGCAAGAGGATCTTGATAAATTGGAAGACTGGGCATCAAAATGGCAGATGAAATTTAATGTGGACAAGTGCAAGGTTATGCACCTAGGGAAGAACAACCCAAACTATGGTTACACGATGCAAGGTTCCACATTAGGAACCACCACCCAGGAAAAAAGATTTAGGCGTCATTGTGGATACCATGTTAAAACCCTCGGCCCAGTGTGCAGCGGCGGCCAAGAGAGCAAATAGAATGCTAGGTATGATAAGGAAAGGAATGGAAAATAAAACAAAAGATATTATAATGCCTCTATATCGTTCCATGGTGAGACCGAACCTTGAATATTGTGTGCAATTCTGGTTGCCGTATCTTAAAAAGGATATAGCGATTTTAGAAAAGGTACAGAGAAGAGCCACCAAAATGGTAAAGGGGATGGAAGGATACCCCTATGAAGAAAGGCTAAAAAGGTTAGGGCTCTTTAACCTGGAAAAGAGACAGCTGAGGGGAGATATGATAGAAGTCTATAAATTAATGAACGGAGTGGAACGGGTAAACGTAGATCGATTGTTTACGTTATCAGAATATAGAAAGACTAGGGGACATGCAATGAAGCTACAGGGTAAACTATTTAAGACTAATAAAAGAAAATATTTTTTCACTCAACGTGTAATCAAACTCTGGAATTTGTTACCGGAGGATGTAGTAAAGGCTGTTAGTGTAACTGGGTTTAAAAAAGGTTTGGACAAGTTCCTGGAGGAAAGGTCCATAAACCATTATTAAGAAGTGACCGAAGATATCAATGCTTGACCCAGTACAAGCATTGTGGAACTTGTGTCTCTTGGGGAAACTGCTAGGTACATATGACCTAGATTGGCCACTGTTGGAAACAGAATACTGGGCTTGATGGACCTTGGTCTGACCCAGTATGGCATATCTTATGTTCTTATGAAAAACCAACCAGTGGTTTTAAGAAAGTTCTAAGTGTGGTAGCACTATTTCTGCTACTGATACCCATGACTGGTTTTAAATGCCTCGGCCCAGTTCACTAGCCATCTGAATGTCCCCTATGCAAGAAGATGACAAAAAGAGGCCTACAGAATCACGTCACAAAACTCTGCTTCCTTTTTGCCTCAGATGAAGTTTCACTTGCTTTGACGTCATCAAGGGCATCGTCATCCTCATATGAATCTCGGGTATCGAGAAACAAGTCTTCCTCCAAGACAGACCATCCTCCCAAGGTAGATCACTATCTAAGCATAGAGATGCCTCGAGCGTTGCCCTGGAGTTGGATCGACTGGCCAAACTACCCCAGTGGGAGGACATCTCCTCCAAAACCACCAAAGGGGTCCAGGATGCTCCCGAGGCCTCCACCTCAGGAGAGCTCCTGGCGCCATTCTCTGGAACGGTAGCCCATGCTTCTGCTACAGATACCCAGTCATCAGCAAGCTCTATGGATCAGCAAATGCTGGCCATTGGGCAGAGTCTAGCGGCTCTGTTAGCGGCATCGGTACCGGTCAAGACATTACCGGTGGTATTGTCTGTACCGGTTCCGTCAGTGCTGCCGATGCAGTAGGCATCTGGTTTCATGCCGCTCGGCACACTCCTGCCCATACCGGCCCTTGAATCCATTCTGAGGTACCAGTACCGCAAGTCTCTCAGGCTGATACCGATCTCGATCGTTATAGGACTTTACAAGGGCAGGAGCATCGCTCCCGATGATACTTCGCTTCTACCGATTCTGATTCTTCGGATGATGAATCGATCGGTACCCAGGAAATGCAGTGTCTTCTGGAGGAACCCTCACAGTCGCTGCTACGGCGCATGTCTCCTCCCAAGGATATGTCTTTTCAAGAGTTTAACAAAGACATGGCAAGAGGTCTATCCATTACTCCTACATCTGAGAAAGAACCCAGAGCAGAGGAGTTGGAGATTCTCCAATACCCTACAGCCCCTAAAGAGGCAACTACTTTACCTATTCACCGTGTACTCCAGGATCTTATACTCTGGATGTGGGAAACGCCCCTCACCATTTTTCCCCATACTCAACGACTCAATACCATGTATCTAGTAACAGAAAGTCCCGGGTTCCAGAAAACACAGCTTCCACACCAACTCAATGGTAGAGGAATTGGCTATGTGTCGAATTAAGAGCTTTAAGACACACTCCTCCAATTCCCCCAGCAGGGAATCGAGAAACCTTGATGCCTTTGGTCGTTGGTGCTTTCAAGCCTCCATGCTTTCAGCCTGCATAAGTTTATACATATTCTATATGGGTATGTTCCTTAAGGAGGTAACTAAGGATCTGGAATTAATGTCTCCTCTTCCCCCGGATGATAAGAGGGCAGACTATCTTACATTAGTCAGACATGCCCAAAATGTTTCCAAATTTATCAATAGGGCAACCTTTGACTGTCTTGAACGCACTAGCAGAGCAACTTCTATCTGTATAGGTGCACGTAGGATTACATGACTCCAGGCATCAGATCTTGAACAATGGGTTCAAGACAGGCTGGGTAATATTCCCTGTACTGGCGAGAACCTGTTTGGAAAGGATTGGCAAGATAAGGTTTCTCAGTTAGTCTGAGAATACCGCCCTCAATAGGCTTTCCAAATCTACTGCCATCCCTGCCAAGAAAAAAGCAGCTGCAAAGAAGCCTTTCTATGGTAAGAAGAAATGTTATGCTGCTTACTCTCTAGCTTCTCAATACCAACCTCAGGGTACCCAGAGGAAATGACAGCCTCCCAAGCAACAGAAAAAGCCAGTCTCCTAAACCCCAACCAGTTGCGCAGACCCAATCTGTGCCTGGTTTTTGACTTCTTCCTAGAGAACATAGCCACCCTGCCTCTGGGAAAACCCCTGCCCCTTTACATAGCAGGCAGACTTTGCCATTGTGCCCACAGGTGGCATCTATCACCTCAGAGCAGTGGACACTAACCATAGTGCAAGAAGGGTACAAGCTTCATCTACAAAGCATACCCCCCTCCACTCTAGTGAGGGAATATCATTCTCAACCCCCCTCACTGCTTTCCTGCAGCAAGAGATCACCTCTCTTCCATCAGTGTGCCAAAGAAGAGGTTCCAACATCCCATCAGGGGATTGGTATCTATTCTCCTTATTTTCTCATACCAAAAAAAAATGGAGGGTACAGACCCATCTTAGACCTCAGAAATCTAAACAAGTTTCTAGTCCGAGATAAATTCAAGATGGTCTCACTAGGAACCCTTCTACCTTATCTCCAGGGTCAGGACTGGCTGTGTTCTCTAGATCTAAAAAAAAGTGTATACTCATCCTCATTCATCCAGAACACAGGAAGTATGTATGCTTTATCTTCCAGGGAATTCACTATCAATACTGAGTCCTTCCCCTCGGACTCGCCTCTGCCCCGAGAGTCATCACAAAGTGTATGGTGGTCGTATCCGCATATCTAAGGACTCTCGGAATATTAGTCTTCTCTTATATGACGACTGGCTAATAAGGGCAGCCACTTCTCAGGTTCATCTATCCCTCCTGCATTCAATGCAGATACTGCAGGATCTGAGATTTGTGATAAATCTTCCAAAATCCCATCTAGTTCCCAATGAAAAACTAGAATTCATAGGAGCTCTTCTAGACACTCGACGGTCAAGGGCATTCCTACCCCAGGTCCTTTGTACTCGACTAGTGCAGCTAGCATCTCAAGTGAGGCTCAGACAATATTTCGGCCAGGGAGATGCTGCAACTTCTAGGCCATATGGCATCTACAGTGCATGTAGTTCCTTATGCCCGTCTGCACATGCGGACAGCTCAATGCACTCTTGCCTGCCAGTGGAAGCAGTTCTCTGGGGCCCTCAGGGACCGGATCCAAGTCAGCCATTCTCATCACCACCTGTGATGGTCTACCCCAGAAAATCTCCTTGTAGGATCACCTTTTCAGATGCCTCCACATCAATGCATCCTGACAATGGATGTCTCCAAACTGGGTTGGGAGGCCCACTTGCACTCTCTCTCCACTCAGGGCCTCTAGACGGAGCAAGAGTTGCAGCTCCAGATAAATTTACTGGAGCTTTGTGCTGTATTCAATGTCTTCAAAGTGTTTCAATAACTACAGGGCCACAGAGTTCTCTTCCAGACGGACAATCAAGTAGCTATGTTCTATGTGAACAAGCAGGGGGGGGGACAGGCTCTTCGGCCCTCCGCAAGGTGGCTCTCCATCTTTGGTCTTTTGCCATTGCTCATCAAATACATCTCCAAGCAGTGATTCAGCCAGGACAGCAAAATGACTTAGCAGACAGGTTGAATTGGATCCTCCTTCCACACGAATGGTCCGTCCATCAGGACACAATCTCCTACATCTTTCAGACCTGGGGAATTCCAGAGATAGGACATTTTTTCCACTCTGTAAAATGCCAAACTACCTCATTTTTGCACCAGAACCCCAATGTCCAGCCTCCAACAAGTGGATGCTTTCCATCTTCACTGGGGTCAGGATTTCCTCTATGCCTTTCCTCCCATACCCCTGATTCCCAAGATGCTTTTCAAGCTTCAAGCAGATAGGGGCCACATGATCTTCATAGCCCCATGCTGGCCACGTCAACCGTGGTTTCCTCTCCTACTATGTCTGTCCCAGACTCGCCCCCTGAGTCTCTGGTCAGCTCCCGATCTCCTCTCACAAGAGGGATGCTTCTCCATCCCAATTCACAATCTCTCTCCATCTCATGACTTGGCTGCTGAAAGCATAGTCTTGCAAGACCTTAACCTTTCTCAGGAAGTAAAGCAGGTCCTGCTAGCCTCCAGGAAACCATCCACTAGATGTTCCTATGACTTCAAGTGGCGTAGGTTCTCCACTTGGTGTTCCCAGAAGGATCTTAATCCCATCTCAGCTCCTGTGGAAGCTCTCCTTCAGTATCTCATCCATCTTTCATCCTCTGATCTCAAGACAAACTTGGTGAGGGTTCACTTCATTTCAATTGCTGCTTCTCACCATCCCTTGGATGGGCAGCCTCTCTCCTCACAACTACTTGTAACACGTTTCATGAGAGGGCTTTTATTGATCAAGCCTCCCATCAGACCACCACTGCTGGCATGGGATCTTAATGTGTTAGGACAGCACCTTAAGCCACAACCTCACTAAAAGTTTTCTCTCTTGGAAGATCATCTTCCTTGTTGCACTCACTTGCGCTGAACGCATCAGTGAGCTTCAGGCATTGGTGGTCCTTAGGACTTGCCCCCATTTCATGCCCAAGGTGGTGTCTCCTTTTCATTTGAATCAGTCAGTCTACCTTCCTGTCTTTTTCCTTAGACCACATTCCTCTAGGGCAAAGACAACCCTCCATATCCTTGACTGCAAACGGGCCTTGGCATTCTGTCTACAAAGGACAGCTGAGCACCATAAAGGCTCTGTTATTCATCTCCTTTGATCTCAGTCATTTGGGGTTGCCAGTATCTAAACATACCCTTTTCTAAATAGATAGCAAATTGCATTTCATTTGCTTATGATAAAGCAGGACTATCCCTTGAAGGTCATGTCGGTCGGTGCCCATAATGTTTGTGCCATGACTGCCTCAACAGCAAACCTACGTTCAGTGGCCATTGACGAAATCTGTAAAGCAGTCATCTGGTCTTCAGTACACACCTTTGCTGCTCATTACTGTCTTGCTAAGGACTCCCGTCAGGATGCCATGTTTGGTCAGGCTATACTCCAGCACCTTTTTCAGATTTAGGGCAACTCCTATCCTCCGTCCCGGAACTTTTCGATGCCAGACATCCATGAGGGATCCATGCCCTCTTGAGGCCTGCTCTGAGGCAAATCTACCAATTCTGGGATCATTTCTCTGGTATCTGGGAGCTGGGGAGTCCCATATGTGAAGACTGCATTCCTGCTTTTTCTTGGAGATAGCGTAGTTACTCACCTGTAACAGGTAATCTCAGAGAACAGCAGGAATTTAGTCTTCACAACCAACCCTCCTCCCCTAGAGGTTGTAGGGTTTCTCTTTCTATTCTCTCCTTTTATCTCAGCTACAAACTCAACTGAGGAGAGAGAGGTAGCAACACAGGCGCAGTGGGATGCTCCCAAAGGCTTTCATATTGGACGTTGGGGAGTGTTCCCGCACGGGCTCCATTGGTACCGATGTCACCCATATGTGAAGTCTAAATTCCTGCTGTTCCTGGAGATCACCTGTTACAGGTGACTAACTACGCTTTCATATTTCAGCACTTTTTGCATATTTAGTTCTGATGGATGATGTCAGGCTTGGAGGCCTATGATGATAGCTTTATAGGCGTAATCAATCTCTATAAGTCCTAACCCTCCCTCAGCTTTAGGAATGTACAATCTTGGCATACACTGATTCTTGTAAATAACTTCATGAGCATGGAGGATTTTTCTTGTTCGCACATCCAGTTTTTCAAGATCCTTGAGGCCAATCCACAATCCCAAAACTGTATGAGTGTATCGGAATTGATGGCTTGTATCTTATTTCGTGATGTTAAAGCACTTTCCATTATCAGTTTTAATCTCCTGTAATATTCTTTACTGTTCTTCTCTCTCAATAGTTTCTGTTCAAGTGTCATTCCTTCCTCTATTCCAAGATACTTATATTCGCCTTCCTGTTCAAGGTCCTTGATGTCACAGCCCTCAGCAAGGGAAATCGTTTCAGTTTTGTTCAATTCTCTGAAAAAGGTTGCCTTAGCACACTTGTCAAGGCCAAAAGTCATCCTGATGTCGTCAGAAAAGGTTTTCACCAGACGAAGTTGTTCTGCTAATTGTTGGTTGCTGGAAATGTAGAGCTTCAGATCATCTATAAATAGCAGATGGGAAGTTGCTTTTGGGTTGGTACTGTCTTTAGGATTCAAACTAAATCCATACCCCAAAGAGTTGATGAGAGCACTCATTGGATTAAGCACCAAACAAAAGATCCTCCTGGTATGCTCTCTAGCCCACGAGTGCTGGAACCTTTTTGTAACGGTGCTGGTTCAGAGCATCCCCAGGCTCAGAGACAGGCTATAAGTATGTGGGCCTAAGGTTCAGCGTACAGGCCACAAGACCTTGATTTAGACCAAGGGAGCCAGGCCTATCTTAAGCTGCTTCACCAGTTCACATGCCACCATCTGCTGGAGGCAGAGAATACTAGCAATTTTCAGTGCTGCATCACCCATTATACAAATGATGTAATCACTGAAAGCTGTCTTGTTCTGCCTCCATCTGCTGGCTGGGGAGCATAACTCACTCATCTGGACTGGTCTAGCAGGGTGTTAAGGAATGCTGATTTTCCCATGCTTCTGATGTAGTAAGACATTTTAGTGCAGTAAGGTCATCATTGAAGGCTACCAAGAGGGTGACTGCTACTGCTAGGAGGAAATCTGTACATGTAAGTACTTACCTCCTAAGAAATTCTCTGAATTTTGGGGAAAAGGGAATTCTTTGGGTTAAAACTGATAAAATTTGTGTAATGTGAAATTCAGTGTTTTGTTAAGCCTGCTAGGGCATAGTACTATAAGCCAGCTTTCACTTAAATTACAGCCAGTTAGGGTATACCCTAACAGAGAGAGTAGAATAGGGTAAATATTATTTGGGTATATATAGAGAAATTGTTTTCTAGAGACATTTTACCAAAAGGCCTTCCAGTTAGGAGGCAAGAGAACTCTGAAATTGTTTTAATTAGGTGTTAAAACCAAGTGACAGATTAAAGGGGCAACTTGAAAGGCTCCCTTTATCAAACCAAGGACAGTGTGAAACACCCAGGAAATTAAGAGATTTCCTTAGAAGCACAGATATAATAGGCATCTCAGAGACCTGGAGGAAGGAGGATAACACAGGTACACTAAAAAAACTTTTTTTTAAACTGCCTCTAATGTTTCGATTGATTTTTACGTTTTTTGGTGCGCTGAATCCAAATCTGGTAACCAATTTGCTCCATCACGTACAGATTTTTTGCTACATTGGGTTAGCAGTTTGAGGTGAACGTTTCAGATTGAGTGCGATCGAGATAAAAGTTTCTTGGATGAATTCTTTATACTAATTGTCTAGTAGTTATTCAAATAAGAATAAAGAAAATTGTAACAAGGCAGCACATAAGAATAGAGTAATGTCAACAAAACACACTGTGATGGTAGCAAAATTGTCTGCACTTAAAACAGCCACATACATGTGCACAAACATTGAGCATATAAGAGCGAGGATAGACACAAAGCAAAGCAAAGAAATGTGCAAAAAATGTTGTACAAGTATGTATGTAAGAATAGAAAACGCAAACCGCACCATTGCAATACATGAAGACAAACACCCGATGGTGTGAAAATAAAATTCTAATAAATGAGATCCGACACTGTGGTAATAACTAGCAAATTTTTATTTCAAAGTTTAGTAAAAACACGATATTTGTCAACACAGTTTAGATTTTAAAGTCATTCTTGGGTCAATCAATCTCCTGGTGGGCCCGTTTCTTCTTCCCCCGAATGCTTCTCTTGGTGCGCTGCTTGGCGTATTTTTCATCTGGGGTTTCCCGCAGCAGCAACCAGCAGAAATCAGCCATCATAGTGGTGTTCCATCTTCCTTGGTACCTTCTCTCTGCGTCCTTGATGTCCTGGTGAAACCTTTCACCTTGTTCTTCACTGTACGCCCCCAAGTTTTCGGGAAAGTAGTTCACATGGGAGTGCAAGAAATGGACTTTCAGGCTCATGTTACAGCCTTGTTCTTTGAAGGCATTGAGCATCCTGGCAACAATATCCTTATAGTTCTCATCCCGCCTGTTCCCCAAGAATTTGAGAACAACATCCTTGAAGGAATCCCAGGCTTCTTTTTCCTTCTCAGACATCGTTTCAGCGAATGCTCCATCTGAAATGAGTTTTCTTATATCAGGGCCAACAAACACTCCTTCCTTTAGCTTTGCTTCAGAAAGTCGGGGGAACTTTGAGCAAAGGTACCGAAAGCACTCACCATCTTTTGGAAGGGACTTGATGAATTGCTTAATGAGACCCAACTTAATGTGGAGAGGTGGTAATAGAATTTTATCACGAGGTACCAAGCTCTCATGAAGAACATTTTTCTCACCGGGTCTCAAATACTCCCGAATTGGCCAGTCTTTTTTCCCCCAGAGTAGGTCGCGGGCCCGGCTATCCCACAAGCAAAGGAAGCAGGGATATTTGGTGAAACCGGATTGCTGCCCTAATAGCATGGATAGAATTTTAAAGTCTCCACAAATCATCCACTTATGCTCATCATAACGAATCTTCTGAAGAATCAGGGCCAAATTCTCGTATTTTTCTTGGAGAATAACAGAGTGAGCAATAGGAACTGAAGCGAATGTGTTGCCATTATGAAGAAGAACACCTTTTATGCTGTCTTTTGATGAATCAATGAACAGCCGCCATTCAGCAGGATCATACTTGAGTTTAAACTTTTCCATCGCTCCGTATATATCGTTGCAAAATACCAAATCTTCCTCTTTGCTGAAATACTTCAAAAATTGTGTCTCGCGGTTGCGGTACCAATAAAAAGCTGTTCCTGGTGACAATAGATTTTTCTGTTTAAGCCGAGAACCTAGCAGTTGGGCAGCATCTTTTGGGAGTCCTAAATCCCGGACTAAATCATTCAAATCAGCTTGAGAGAAAAGTTCAGGTTTCGGATCTCGTTCAGTTTCAAACTCGGAAGTACTGGACTCATCGGGAAAAAGCCATCTGATGAGTCTCATCATGATCAGAACCGTCCACACAAATATGATCCAAAGATTTTGGTGGTTCAGGCACAGGTACTTCGTTGCTATGAGGCATAGGCCTAATTGCTGAGGGAAGGTTGGGGTAACTTATTACGTTCTTATTTTTTAAGTTGTGTCCCTTCACAATGCAAGAGCAAAAATAGCAGTCACTGCTGTGGTCTCTTTGTTCACGCCACATCATAGGTATTCCGAAACGAAATGCTTGTTTTTTACCTTTCATCCATAAGCGTAGATCTTCCCCACATGTCTTGCACACTTTGTGAGGAGCCCACGGTTTGTCTTGATCGCCTAACTTCAAACCAAAATAGGCGAAATATACTTTTTTAATAAATGCAAAAATGTTCCTCTGCCGCTTTTTCACGGTATATTCCCCACAAATAAAACAAAAACTGTCCGGAGAGTTGACGCAACCTCTGGCTCTGTGAGCCATCACAAATACACAGCACTGCAAACTACAACTGTAGTGAACCACTTCGGAATAAAGCTGGATTACGACTGAGCAAACAAAAGGTAATAATGAACTTGCAAGAAACTGAAATTTGACAGGAACGTTCATGTCACAACCACCGTGTTTGAGCGAAAGCGAGCGAACGAGGCGAGGCGAACAGGAAAGAACATGCGCCAGCACGAGTACTGGATTTAGCCCCCCGCCTCCCAATTGTCCTGTTAATGTACAAAATGAATACAAAACACTCTAAAATATCATGAGGGAGTGTTTCTAGTTAGTTAACCATTACAACCTCTATTTTGGGCCAAGAAAATAAACTGCAGTCGGCTAAAAAGAAATTATGTGAACATTTCTTATATGGGTAAGAAATCTAATTTTGCAAGAAAACGTGACGTGATGGAACATTTTGGCTATTTTTCCTGGATTCAGCACCCCAAAATCTATAGGAATCAGTTGCAAAACTGGAGGCAGTTTTTTGGTAGTGTATCTGTGTAATGAATGGGACACTGTGGTACCAGGCTACAAACTATATCGCAATGATACGGTAGATCACATAGGTGGAGGGGTGGCGCTATATGTTGGTGGGCATTGAGTCAAGCAGGATAAACGTTTTGCAGGAAGTAAGATACACTAGGATTTTTATGGATAGAAATTCCATGTAAAAAGGGGAAGGGAATAGCAGTGGGTGTGTATTACCACCTGCCTGGCCAGAATGAACAGACAGATAATGAAATGATAAAAGAAATTAGGGAAGCTTGCAAAGTTTACAACACAGTAATAATGGTAGATTTCAATTATCCCAGTATTGACTGAGTCAGTGTTACATCAGACCATGCTAGGAAGATAAAGCTTCTAGGTGAAATAAATGACTCTTTCATGAAGCAACTGGTTCAGGAGCTGACTCGAGGGGAAGCTATTTTAGATCTAGTTCTTAGTGGAACACAAGATGTAGTGCAAGAGGTAGCGGCGTTGGGGCCGCTTGGTAATAATGATCATAGCATGATTACTTTCCATTTGATAAATGGCGGGAGGATAACGAGAAAATCCACTGTACTAGCATTTAACTTTTAAAAAGGAGACTGATAAAATGAGTCTTGTCTTACTAATCCGTTATGGTTTTTTTGAAGGTGCGAATAAACAGGTAGACAAAGGTGAATCAGTTGATATAGTGTATCTGGATTTTCAGAAAGCCTTTGACAAGGTCCCTCATGAGAGACTCTTGGTGAAATTAAAAAGTCATGGGATAGGAGGCAGTGTACTATTGTGGATCAGGAACTGGTTAAAAGATAGAAAGCAGAGAGTAGGACTAAATGGCCAATTTTCCCAATGGAGAAAGGTGAATAGTGGAGTACCACAGGGTTCTGTGCTGGGTCCACTGCTTTTCAAATATTTGTAAATGACCTGGAAATGGGAATAACGAGTGAGGTAATCAGATTTGCAGATGAGACAAAATTATTCAAAGTTGTTAAAAACCCATGCGAATTGTGAAAAATTGCAGGAGGACCTTGATAAATTGGAAGACTGGGCATCCAAATGGCAGATGAAATTTAATGTGGACAAATACAAAATTATGCACCTAGGAAAGAACAACCCAAACTATGGTAACCCGATGCAAGGTTCCACATTAGAAACCAACTCCCAGGAAAAAGATTTAGGCATCATCGTGGATAACATGTTGAAAACCTCTGCCCCTTGTACAGCAGCGGCCAAGAGAGCAAATAGAATGCTAGAAATCATAAGGAAAGGAATGGAGAATAAAACAAAGGATATTATAATGTCTCTGTATCATTCCATGGTGCGACCGCACTTTTAATATTGTGTGCAGTTCTGGTCGCCATATCTTAAAAAGGATATAACGTTATTAGAAAAGGTACAGAAAAGAGCCACCAAAATGGTAGAGGATGGAAGGGATACCCCTATGAAGAGAGGCTAAAAAGGTTAGGGCTCTTCAACCTGGAAGAGACAACTGAGGGGAGATATGATAGAGGTCTTATAAACTAACGAATGGAGTGGAACGGGTAAATGTAGATCAATTGTTTATGCCATCAAAATATAGAAAGACTAGGGTTCATGCAATGAAGCTACAGGGTGATCTATTTAAGACTAATAAGAGAAAATATTTTTTCACTCAACGTATAATCAAACTTTGGAATTCGTTACCGGAGGTTGTAATAAAAGCTGTTAGTGTAGCTGGGTTTAAAAAAGGTTTGGACAAGTTCCTTGAGGAAAGGTCCATAAACCATTATTAAAGGGGACCCAGGATATCCCCTGCTTGCCCCAATACAAGCTTTGTGGAACCTGTGTCTTTTGGGGAAAGTGTTAGGTACTTGTGATCTAGATTGGCCACTGTTGGAAACAGGATACTGGGCTTGATGGACCTTGGTCTGACCCAATATGGCATATTTTATGTTACAAGGAAAATGGTTAAGAAAAGACTAAAAGGAGCAATTGCAGAGGTTAAGAGCCTACATAAGGCCTGGGCGTTAATTAAATATACTGTCTTGGAAGTCCAGACCAAATGTATTCCTTGCTTTAAGAAAGGTGGAAAGAAGGCCAAATGACAGCCAGCATAACTTGAAGGTGAGGTCAAAGAGGCTGTTATAGCTAAGAGAAAATCCTTCAGAAAATGGGGAAAAAAGAGCCAAATGATGAAAACAGGTAACATAAGTACTGGCAAGTTAAATGCAAGACACTGATAAGGCAGGCAATGAGAATTTGAAAAGAAGCTTCCTATGGAAGCAAAAGCGCATAATAAAATGTTCCTTATCCCTCCGGTCCAGTCCCGCACCTCTGGGTTGTGTACCCCCTCCAGCAGCTTAGAGCACGTCATCCTTTTGATGACACCAGTCTATTTATGCAGCTGGCACTGCCTACCAGCCCCAGTATGCTCAGTTCCAAGCAGCTGGAGGAGCTAGTAAGCCAAGGTGCTGAGGAGACGTAGGTTTAGGATTTTTTCCTGTTGTGGCAGGGTTATTTCTTTTGTCCATGGTTGTTTTTGCTTTTTGGCTAGCTTTAAAAAAAAAAAAAAACGAAAGGGAGCCTTGAGGCTGCGAAAGAGTCAGCAACGACGAACATCCCTCTTCCCCCCCCCCCTTGCGGCATGGGGGGAGGGGGTTTGGTGGCGGCAGCATCCTGGGGTCTTGAGGCTGCTTCCGAACCCAGCACACGGTGAGTTGCTGCCGTGCAGCAAGAGAACAGCACACTGCAACAGCTTCCTGGACAGGCCCTCCCCCTTCAGCGCCAAAGCTGCCAACTAGCGGCTGAGTGCGAGGGGGAAGATAGCTGTGATGGTCTGAGGTCTAGAGCGATGGAATAGGGGCCGGACATCAGAATCTTGCAGCGGGAGCAGGAAAAACTTGCTGATTTGGAGCGCTGCCTGCAGCCACATGGCAGGGCCTGTAGTAGCAGCACGGAAAAGGTAGAGGCGCACATTTTCTTCTCCCAAGCTCCCCTCAGAGGCTGCAGCTTAGTCAGCGTTTCCTGCCAAGGTTTTTCTTTCCCGGGGAAGATCAAGGCTGCCTGCATTATTTAAGTTGTAGGGCTTCAGTTCCTATTCATTTTCTTTTTCTTTTCAGTTTCTTTAGTTTCATTTCCCTTTATTAAGTCTTTGAGGATGCACGGCTCAGGCCGGGTTCAGAACAAGCAATCTACGGCCCTTACCGCCATGCCGGCCAAACCCCACGGTGTTTGCTATGCCCAATCAAGCGGGGGGGGGGGGGGGGGCAGGCTCAGCGGCAGGTATTTGCCGGGGGCTGCCCACATGACACCGCTGCTGTGGAGCCAGGCCTGGAAATTCCCTCGCTGTTGCGGTCCATGCAAGATTCAGTGGGGCCGGCTGCCATGCCTTTATCCATCCCAGGAACACCCCCCCCCCCCTCCCACACACACACACAGGCATGGGGTGGGGGAGGGACATGGGCCAGTGTCTTATTTATTTTATTTATTTATTTGCACAGTTTTTATATACCGCTGCTTCCAAGGATCAGCAGCGGTTTACATTACAACAAAAATCAAACAGATACATAGAACCTTATGGAACTATGTTACAATATTACATTATAACAAGAATTATATAGAACAAGAATTATAATATTACAATATAACAAAAACATTATTGAACTATGTTACATTAAAACTGTATAACAGGTATAAGAGTGAGCATAAACCTATTATAGGAGGTTACATTGATTTTTATATATATGTGTGAAGAATCATTATAATGTTGGTTAGCCCTTACAGTTGACATTGTTCCAGTTGTATATATACATTTGGATGGGGTAAGTATATTCAATTTATTGTGGTTGGGAAGTTATACTTGTTTCTCCATTGGTGTAGTGTTGTCGGAATAGATGAGTTTTTAGTTCTTTTCTGAATGTTTGTAGTTCTTTCGTTTCTCTTAACTCATCCGGGAGATTGTTCCATAGTATTGGAGCTACTAGCGAAAAGGCACTGTTACTTGTTGAGTGTTTTGTTTTCCTTAATCTCCAGGAACAAGCAGGAATGCGTCTTCACATATGGGTACGTCGGTACCGACTGAGCCTGCGCGGGAACGCTCCCCAGCGTGCAATCAGAAAGCTTTTGGGAGCATCCCACAGCGCCTGCGTGCTGTCTTCCGGCCTTTCCAACTGTCTCTCCTCAGTTTTCGTTTTTCCGCGGAGCCGGCAGGACGTACTCCTGTCACCGCAGAAAATTTCTTTTTTAATTCTTAATTCTTTGTTTTCTTGTGGTCGCGGCTGTTTTTCCCGCCTCCACCGGTACCGCCGGTGGGTTTTTTTCTTTTCTTTTAATCTCAAACTCAGGGAAAGCTTTTCCCTCAGTTTTTGTCTAAAGTTTTTTGGGCCTGTAAGGCCTTTCCATCATGGAGCCGCCTTCTCCTAAGAAGTGCCTTAACTGTGGAAATACAGTTTTCTTTTTAGACTCCAACAACTGGTGTCTAACCTGTTTGGGTCCTGACCCTTTTCCTCCGGAGCCATTAGGCTACAATTTTATGAGAAGAGATTTTCCATTTCGAGTTTCCCTTGATACCGAGTTCCCTTCCAGTGTCAGGGCACCGACCAATTCTTCTCTACAGGATCAGGTAACCCACAAACAGTCTGTTAAGACTAGCCAATCCTTGAGTGGTAGGTCTCATGCCAAGCATAATGTCTGCTCCGGCCTTGCCCTCAAGACCCTATTGGCTTCAAAACCCCGGCGGGAGTCTTTGGTCTCCAAAGCATTTCAGGGGTTTCAGGTTGTTCCTGGGGCTCACCCCTCACAGAACATACCTGAACCATGCTCGGTGGTGGCATCCACTTTGAGCGGTACCGATACCCCGGCATCTGCACCGGTGTTGAGTGATCCACTCTTCACCAGGGATCATCATCTGGCGTCCTCGGTACCTTCGGGACCGGTCGATACGTCCCAGATTGACTTTCCAGTATCGACAGCATCGCCGATACCACCACCGATGTCGGTTCCCTCCAGACATGCATCGATAGACTCACTCCCTTCGATGCCGAGTCTGGAATCCATATCTAGTCTAGAGGACTGGGTACCAACGCATCTCGGAACCGACGCTTATCGATTCCGGATGCGCAGTACCGAGGATACTCACCAGGGGTTTTTGGTTGCCTCGGTACCGCTTGAGCAGCCTCCGATGACTGTTTCGATGGCATTATCGCCTCCGATTCCGGCACAGCTACCGGTATCGCTATCAATGTCGATTCCTGCAGTGACATCGGGACCAGCCACTTCTATGCTTTTTTTCAACAGGATCGCTCCTTTCTATACCTAGTTTAGAGTCGATACCGGGCATGGACGATGCAGTTCTGTCTGTCTCAAATCGTGACTGCCAGTACCAGTATCCATCTAGTGCGGCTTTTTCTGCACCGGACCAGTATATCCTCTGGTGCCCAGGCTGCTACTTCAACTTTACCCTATCCAGGGATGGTTCCCATTGGAGATCCTTCTTTTCAGAAATTTCTCCTTGACATGGCAACATTCCTTTCTATTCCTGTCCCTGGCTGTGATCCTATTCAAGGCTCTCCTACACAAAAGGGAAATATAATTCTTCCTTTACATCATTCTTTGCAGGATCTTCTTCTGAGAAAATATGGGAAACACCTTTAAGGGTTCCCTCACCTTCTACAGTACTGTAACTGATGTTCTGTATCAGGTACCCCCCTCTCCAGGGTTTCAAAAGACTCAACTTCCCCATCATTCCATTGTAGTGGAATCAGCAATGAGGAAGGTAAAAAGCAAGAAGAAGCATTCTTCTCATCCGCCAGGTCGTGCATCTAGAGCACTTGATGCCTTTGGACGTCAAACCTTCCAAACATCTATGCTGGCAACAAGGATTATCTCTTATATTTTTTATATGAGTCTATCTCTCCAGGAGGTCACAAAGAAATTATCTCTTTTGACTCCTTTTTTATCAGAGCCCAGGGCTGCAGACTATTCCTTACTTCTTAGTCATAGCCAAAATTTTTCTTGGTGTCTTTCTCGTGCTTCTCTAGATTCTTGAGTCTGTTAGCAGAACCTCTGCTATAGCCATAGGAGCACGACGTAAAGCCTGGCTCCAGGCTACAGACTTGAACAGATGGGCACAACAAAGACTGGGGAATTCTCCTTGTACTGGAGAAAATCTCTTCAATAGGGAGGCTTTACGTCAGGTTGCTCATTGCTCCACTGACTTCCCTGTTTCTGGGGGCCATCCTAAGCCTTCTCCTTCCCCAGTCATTAGGAAGTGTCCTACCAAACCTTCTTTTCCTAGGAAAAGAAGGTTTCACTCTTCTCCTGCCCATCGTCCAAATGTTCCCAAGCAGGGGACACCTCGCCCTGGTCTGAAGAATCCAAACTCTAGCCAGGCTAAACAAACCCAGCAACCATAGGTTCCTGAAGGTTACAACCTACAGTTTAACTTCCTAGCAGAAGTTTGTTCACTGTTTTTTCTTTCAAAACTCTACACATGGTTTCCTTTCTTCAGGACATCTTTCTTCTCCCAGATATGCTGAGCTGTCAGGATATTCATGTCTATGGGTCACAGATTTCTCCTCTTCTTCCCACCCAGAAGAGAAGTTAACAACTATTCCATGATAGTTTTCTGTCCCAACATGAACATTTTTTCCTTCAGCAGACTTACCACATGGTAAGTCACCCTTCAGCTCCTGTTTCTCTACCCTCGCATCCAGGGTTTCCCCTGAATAAGTGGTACCATATCACTGCAGAGCTTCTCTAGCCTTTCATTCCAGTGTAGAGTTTTTTCCTTTGAATAAATTTCCTTCTTTTCTCTGGGCAGTTCATCAGACAGGGACAGGATCTCTCCTCTCCTTTTGTCTGTTCTCTCTGTTTTACACAGGAAGATTCTCTCTGCAGTCTCATTCAGCAGCTGCCCATGCAGGAGTTCCACTGATTAAACTACTGGTACTTTTCTACAAGTTCCAGTCTGTCTTCCACTACTTTCTGTCTAGCCTTACTAGTGATTCCAAGATAGTACTTCATCTATCTTGGATAATCCTAATCACTTTAGGCTTCTCACACTATCTCTTTTCTTGCCATCTCCACTTCTTGGATTTGGCAACAAAGTTGACCTACAGCCAGTTTCATTTCCTAATTCTCCTGCATATGCTCTCTGCAATCTCAGAGAAGCTTTCTACTATGGGCCCTTGCTAGAGAGCATGGGGTTTTGTCTCTGATGACTATTCTATATGGTGGGAAAGGCTTATCAGTCATTTTCCATGACTGTGAGGGTTCTCCACACCCTGTTATCTCCTGGTATAATACAGGATATAAGCCTTTTCTGCGTGAATGTTCAAAGAGTTTTCCAATCCTGCAGGAATATGCTCTTTTTTCCTTGCAGCTTGTCCTCATGGTATCCTACTCCTTTAAGGACAGCACATATTATACTAGTAACGCATGATACCCCCTTGTGTCCCTCCAGTGGGTCATCCTGGTATCTCCCCCTATGCGTTTTCTGTCCATTTACCATGTCAGAGTTCTACAAGACTCAGGACTTGCTATTTACAGACGGATATTATCCTCTGTTTTTTCACGCAGCCATCCTCGTTATTTCACTGGATAGCATTCCTGCACCATTTTAGCCCAGAGGAATAGATTCTCTATATATCTTCTCAAGTAGGTTCCACCTTCTTGTTCTTAGATGTCTCTTTCTCCTTCACATTTTTCATGTGAATGTTCTTATGGGCATATCTCTATCTGCTTAGTTGCAGACATGTATCTTCAGACATACATATTTATGTATGTATATATCTCTATATGCTTCTATAGATACATATGTCTGTAAGCTGTGTGTGCATATGTTATGCCCCTATATATACCTATATACATACACACACACACACACATATATATATATATATATATATATATATATATATATATATATAATGTGTATCTCTCGAGATGCTCCTTATAAGTAGATATGTATTTACATACTTCTCTCCCTAACTGTCTATGCTATAAAGGTTTTTACCTTCCTAGAAGTTCCAGACAGTGGGCTTGCATATGTTCATACTGTCCCTCAGCATGTCGGGGATATTATGCACACAACCACTACTGTGGTACTGACAGCTTCCATTTTACTCTAGATCTCGCTATCCCTGAAGCACCATGCTTCAATATCTTTCCTATCTCTCACCAGCTAGGAAAGACGGCTTAGATCTTCAGTAGTTCTGAACTTTCAGCCTTTCACACATCTGTCCTCCTTGGGAATACGGGCTTTTTCTCATACCCCTTCTCCCCTCCAGGACTGAGCTAGTTATCCAAATTGGTCAGTCTTCCTCTTTTACTCCTAAATGTTAATGACTTCGTAGCTAAAAGAATTTTTCAGCTTTTTCCCATAAGGCTTTCCACTGAAGACTTGCCGTTTTTATACTACCCCAGTTGACCTGGGTCACCTGCCAATTCCAGATTTGGACCTTCACCTTCACTGCCGTGAGGTCACCTTGATGATTCCTCTACTGAATCTCCAGTAGACTCCATCAAGCTCTCTACTTCCTACAATCCAGTAGGTAAGGTCCATATTGTGATTGTTCATTGAATAATTTTAATGGTACTTATCATACATACCAAGGACTCCTCTCCTGTAGTCCTTTGGTTCGCTGTTTTTTCTTACAGCTCCTCTCTTTTCAACTCCTACCCACCATCCCTCATGGGATGCCGGAGATCCATGTGTGGGAAGTGCAGTCCTCATCCAGGGACACGCATTTTATGGGATCTCCCCCTGGCATCTATAGCTAGGGAGTCCCCATATGTGAAGACTCATTCCTGCTTGTTCCTGGAGATAGCACAGTTACTTACCTGTAACAGGTGATCTCTGGGAACAGCAGGAATAAGTCTTCACAACCCACCCACCTCCCCTAGGAGTTGTATCTCTCTATCTTCCTTTCCTCTTTCTCTCTCTCTTTGTCTCAGCTATGAAACTCAACTGAGGAGAGACAGTTGGAAAGGCAGGAAGACAGCACGCAGGCGCTGTGGGATGCTCCCAAAGGCTTTCTGATTGGACGCTGGGGAGCGTTCCCGCACAGGCTCCATCAGTACCAACATACCCATATGTGAAGACTTATTCCTACTGTTCCCAGAGATCACCTGTTACAGGTAAGTAACTGTGCTTTAGATCTGGGACTGCTAATGTGTTAAGGTTTTTTCTCCGTCTTATCCTATTTTCGAGTGGGCTGTGAAGAAGAGTAGTTAAGTATGATGGGGCAATGTTATTAATTAATTTAAAGGTGTGGTTAACAGTATTTTGTATTGGATCCTACTGAATATGTGTAACCAGTGTAGTGTGTATAGAATAGGGGTAATATGGTCAGATAGTTTGGCTTTAAATATAACTCTTGCTGTTACATTTTGGCCATTTGCAGGATTTTGATGTTCTTTTTAGTTATACCATGTAGTATGCTATTACAAAAATCGAAATGAGGTGTTATCAAAGCTTGTGTGACGGTTCTGAAATCTTCGTCTTGTTGCTGGGCAGATTTCCAGGGCTGGTGCGCCTGGTCAGGTGGTTCTGGAGAGGTAAGTGACGGTTGAAACACTGTAGCCTTTTCCTGAGAAGGATTTTAAAAAGTGCTGAATAGCTGCAGTTTGGTTTTGTGAAGCAGGAAGCACTTGCATACAATAAATATATTTGACTAGAGAGACAGTGACAGTCGGTGCTTAGGAGACAAATGAAATCCTTCCATCTGTCTATGGTCAGAAAGTAACCTGACATGATCATCCTTTGTCTTTTGCACAGACTCGGTACCTACTAAAGTTGTGATATGCCTTGTCAGGGCTTATGGCCATAGGTTTACGTTTCTATTATAAGAAATACCTTCTTTGGAGAAGGGATCAGTCTGATTGGATCAGTGCAGGGTCTATTGCATATCTTAGGAACTAGAAAGCCTCAGGATTTACGGGACCCAACGGAGAGCGGTCTCTGAGACAGGTGTCGGCCTAGACTGTACACAAGAGGCTAGGTAATTGGAGCAGGACACAATGAGGCAGTAGAGTCCCTCCCAATCACAAGAGACCCTGGAGGCGGGGGCGGGGCACCGGGTATCTTTAGCGGATCCGGCCCCCGGTCCCTGAATGAGGGAGGCCCGGACCATCCACCCCTCAAGCCTAGGGAGCCAAGTTCCTGGGGGAGTTCTCTCTGGAGTTTCTTACCTTTGCATAAGGCATTTGGCTAAGTCAGCAGGGCTTGACAAGTGGCTCCTCAGCCCTGGAACGTGGGACTAGGAGGGCGTTGGATGCAAAAGAGCCCAAGTTAGGGGCAGTGGCCCAGGGTGGCGGCAACAGTCGCCATTGTCAGAGGGGCTGGATGGGGAGGACCTCGATACGGGGCCAGTTATGCAGGGGGAGTTGGAAGAGATGCAGAAAGGTGGCTCATCTGCAAGTTGCCTGCCTTCCAATCCAAAGGACACTGGTTTGTGACCAGCATCTGTCTATAAATAAATTTATTTATTTCTTTTTATTTATTTATTTTATTTATATTCTCTTATATACCGCGCTATTCTGCATCAGTGCGGTTTACATTGAACAGGGTATTGTAACTTGGAGATAACTAATTTACAGGGAACATGGGCGATGGAGGGTTAAGTGGCTTGCCCAAGACCACAAGGAGCACCTGTGGGACTAGAAACCGTAGTCCTTCCGGCCCAAGGTTGCTGTCCTCTAGTGGGATTTGAACCCCCGACCTTCCGGCCTGAAGTACCTTGCCCCAACCACTTGGCTACTCCTCCACTCCATAAATTGAAATAAGCCAGCAGAGTCTTAGATCAGGCCAGAATTGTTCGGGTGCTCCGCCGGAAGGAGCTGCCGGCATTCATTGTAGCGTCCTTCAAGGCTCTGAATACGCTTGCTAATCTCCTGGCAGAGGAACTAGTTCGGAGGGATCAGCTGCTTCAGGCAGAACAGAAATTGCGGAGTCTCTTCCCGGTACATGGAGTAATATGGCTGGTGTTCCAGGATGAGGCCTGTCTTAAAGGAGTGCGATCCCGGATGTGCCTCTGTACCTGCTACCCGAGCAAGAATGAGTGCTCCTTTGATCACTCGGAGTGGACGTGGCGGTGTCGGCGGCAGTAAAGGGGAACCTGTCTCGTATCCTGCAGTTAAGAGCCATGGTTCCGGTTCCACGAGGCTGGTATGACTTCAGTTGCTGCTCCATTTGTTGCTGCCCAAAAAGGGGAAGATTCCTTTCACCCGATTCTCGACCTCGAGGGCATGCACTGCTGCCGCTGGGTAACGCATTTGCACATGGAAACGCTGACATCAGTAATAGTGGCAGTAAGGAGCGGAGAGCTCTCGTGGTCTCTCGACTATCACGGGGGTGTATTTGCAAATTCCCATCCATCCAGAACATCAGCAGTTTCTCCGTTTTGACGGGATCAAAGGGCCTTTTACATTTTCATTTTCGAACATTGTCCTTTGGTCTGGTGACCGTCCCCCATACCTTCTCTAAGGGCTTGGTGGGAGTGGCGGCAGCAGCCCTCCACAAGGAAAGGGTTTTCGCCCACTCATACCTAGATGATTGGCTAATCTAGGCAAAGTCTAGGGATGACGGTGAAAAAGCCAACAGCGTGGGTTGGCATTCCTTCTCAGTCTCGGTCGGGTGGTCAATCCTGGCCAAGTGTCGTTAATGGCAGGCTTCAGAGCTGGCATAGTTGGGAGCATGCTTTGAGGTCCGCTGAATATTCCCCCCCCCCCCCCGCAGCTCGGGGGAGGTGTTTGGTGGCTGCAGCATCCTGGGGTCTACCTGGGCAAGGTTTTCCTGGCGGATCGCCGGACGCAGGAGCTACAATAGTTGATACGACAGTCCCTGAAGTTGGGCGAGACCGTCGGTGTGGCATTAGCGGCAGGTTTGGTGGACCATGGTGACCACTCCTGAAGTAGTCCTTTGGGCATGGGCACACATGCGACTGCTGTAGACGGCTCTGCACCAGCGGTGGTCCCATCAGGATCAACCCCTGTCCCGCGGGAGCTCTCTGGTGGTCACTGCATCCCGGGAGCCTGGAAGAGAGGCGTGCCACTCGAGTCCCTCTGTACGGGCTCCATGGATGACTGGTACCAGTCTGTCAAGTTTGTGATGGTCGCTTGGCTCAGGGACTCTGGAGTCTACAGCAGGCCCTGGGGTCGATCAACAGGCTTGAGAGGTGAGTGCTGTCCTTGGCGCTAAGAAGTTCTGAGCCTTGTTTGCAGGGCAAGGTGGTCTGAGTACTCTCGGACAATGCAACCACGGTGGCATATAGTACTGAAGACATGGGCAGTGCAGCCCTGGAGGAGGAGGCTGAAAGGCTGGCCGGAGTCTCCTCTCAGGGCGTTATCGGTGGCAGGAGTTGACAGTGTGACAGTAGTCTAACTCAGCCGACTGCCTGTGGGCCCTGGAGAATGGCAGCTCAACCAGGGGATGTTCGAGCAGGCTGTTCGCTGATGGAGCACTCCGGGCATGGAACTAATAGCAATTTTCGAGTTCTGCCAAGGCTTGTCGGGCTTTTCCGCAGAAGTGGAGAGAGGATGTCCGAGGGCTTAGATGCTGGCGGATCGACCATGGCGCTTTCCGGTTCGGAAGGGTCTCTGGACGCAGGGGCCGCTTTGCATTTCCCAGGGTATCCAGCATGGCTGCGGAAAGAGCGAGATTGAAGTAGAAAAGATTTTTGGCCTCGGTGAGAGAGATGTTGCTACAGACCCTGAGGAGGTCTACGAGCCTGGCGTACACTTGCAGGTGGCGCATGTTTGGAGCGTGGTGCAGAGAAAGGCGGATCAAAGATCTTGATGGTCTTGCATTCCGGTTTTGATAAGGGTCTACTCGCCAGTTCCTGGAGGGTGCAACTGGTGGTGTTTTCCAGTTATCACCGGGAAGGCCACGGGTAGCATTGGGTGCACACCCGGATGTTCTGAGATTTCTAAGGGTGGTGCCCACTACTGTCCGACGAGGAGGGCAGTGTTACCGCCTTGGGATCTCAATCTGTGGCTAACGGCACTTTCTGGGGTATCCTTGGAGCCGCTGAGTCGAGCTTCCTGGAAGGATAGGGCTTTGAGAACGGTGTTCCTGGTGCCGTTTTTGTTTGACAAGCAGCTTTTCAGAGCTTCAGGCCCTGTTGTGCCAGGAGCCATTTCTTTCCTTCTCCAAGGAGGAAGTGGTCTGGCGCCCGGTACCTTCATTTTTTGCTCAAGGTGTTGGCAGCATTTCATGTGCTTCAGGTCATTTCCTTGCCGGCTTTAGTGAGTGTGGATGCGGGCCCTGCCTCTCTGCAGCTGCGCCCCCTGGGTGTTATGAGAGCTCTGCTAAAGTAGGTGAGTTAGGCATCATCCTTTACTAGGTTGGATCATCTGTTTGTTCTGTTTAGCGGGCCACACAGAAGTGATGCGGCAGCTAAGACCTCCCTTTACAGATGGATCAGGGAGGTAATGGTGTCGGCATACATCTGGAAAGGTAAAGCCGTGCCAGTGGAGTTGCAGACGCATTTCACGAGGGTTCAAGCAGCCTCGGGGGCAGAGTATAGTTTGGTTTCACCAGAATGGTAGAGCGGCGACGTACTTGTCACTGCATACTTGATCTAAGCTTATCGCCTGGATGCCCAGGAGGCGAGGGATGCTCGTTTCGGATCGTGGGGTTTCAGGTCTGTTGTGCGAGTCCTTCCCATTAGGTTAACTGCTCTGAAACATCCCAGAGGTGCGGGACTGGATTGGAGGGATGATAAGGAAAGAGAAATTAGACTTACCTGCTAATTGTTCCTTGAGGAACTCCAGTCCAGTCCCGGAACCCTCCCTGAGTGCCTTCTGTGGATAATCTGTGCACATCCCGGTCCTGAAGCTGGTTCCTTCAAAGGAGGAAGTGCCCAGAAGGAACCAAGGAGTGGGATGTACTCTGCGTTTGGGGGGTGGACTGGAAGAGCTGTTGGTTGTGTGCTCCCCGCCAGTTGCAGTCACTCGGACGTTCAACAGGAAGGTCTCCTCATCCTGGAGGGGGAGACAGGGTAGCCTTCCCAGGGGATGGATGGGGTACTAGTTTATTTGGGCATAGAGCTGTTTGTGGCATGTTTATCTACTGACTTGTTGTTCCTGTGAGTCTGCTTAGTCAATAGGTACTGGGGCTGGTAGGCAATGTCAGCTGCATAAGTACATTGGTGTCATCAAAAGGATGACGTGCTCAGTCTCCAAGCTGCTGGAGGAGGTACACTACCCAGAGGTGCAGGACTGGACTGGAGTTCAAGGAACAACAATTAACAGGTACTGTAAGTCTAATTCCTCTTTTTCAAGTACATTCATAGCAAAAACCTGTGAAAGCCAGTTGGACCAGTAGATGATTGAGGGGATAAAAGGGGGGTACTAAGAGGACAAGGCTAGCAGAAAGACTGAATAAATTTTTTGTTTCAATCTTTACTGAAGATACGTAGGAAACGTACTCATGCCAGAAATGATATTTAAAGATGATGTATCACAGGAATTGAAACAAATCTCAAATAAATCGGGAAGATGTATTACAGCTATTTGATAAACTAAAGAGCAGTAGGATCACCTGGATCGGATGGCATACATCTCAGGGTGCTGAAAAAACTGAAATATGAGATTGCTGACCTACTTCTAGTATTTTGTGAACTATCATTAAAATCATCTGTAGTACTTGAGGATTGGAGAGTGGCAAATGTAACAGCGATTTTTAAAAAGGGTTCCGGGGTGATCTAGGAAACTAGAGAACGGTGAGCTTGACCTCTGTACTGGGCAAAATGGTAGAAACCATTATAATGAACAAAATTACTGAACATGTGGATAATCATGGCTTAATGGCAGGAAGCCAACATAGATTTAGCCAAGGAAAGTCTTGTCTCACTAATCTGTTCATATTTTTTCAAAGATGTGAATAAACAGGTAGATAAAGGTGAGCTGATTGATATAGTGTTTCTGTATTTTCAGAAAGCCTTTGACATGGTCCCTTATAAGAGACTTGTCCACATTAAAATATCATGGAATAAAAGACAGTGTTGTGTTGTGTATTAGGAACTTTAAAAGATAGAAAACAGAGTAGGGCTAAGTGACCATTTTTCTCAATGGAGAAAGGTGAATAGTGGGTACCCAAGGAATCTGTGCTGGGCCTGCTGCTTTTTAACATTTATAAATGACCTGGAAATGGGAATAACAAGTGAGGTGATCAAATTTGCAGATCACACAAAATTATTGAAAGTTATTAAAACACAAAAGGATTGTGAAAAATTGCAAGAGGATCTTGAAAAATTGAGAGACTGGGCATCCAGATGGCAGATAAAATTTAATGTGAACAAGTACATAGTTTATGCAGTTGGTGAAGAACAACCTAAACTACAGTTACACAATGTAAGGTTCCACATTAGGAATCGCCACTCAGGAAAATGATCTGGGCATCATCATAGTAAGTTGAAATCCTCTGTCCATTATGCAGCCGCAGCCAAGAAAGCAAATAGAATGCTAGGGATCATTTATTTATTTTATTTATTTAAATGGATTTGTATCCCGCCTTATCCTAAAATCAAGGCAGTTTTCACATCAAATGATTCAAATTTGTGATGGGTGGGGGTGTTGGCATGCAGTGATTAGGTAGAAGTGTTTGTGAGGGGGTAGTACCTGTGGCGATTAATTAATAGATGCAATATATACTGCGTGCACTATTTACAATGTACTATATACAGTTGGGGGGAGGGGGAGGCAGGAAAGGAATAGAAAATAAAACCAAGGACACTTTTATAATGCTTCTGTATTGCTCCATGGTGTGACTGCATCTTGAATATTGTGTGCAATTCTAGTCACCATATCGTAAAAGGAACATTGGAAAAGGTACAGCGAGGAGTGACGGAAATGGTAAAGGGGATGGAAGGATATTCCTACAAGGAAAGGCTTAAAAGATTAGGGCTCTTCAGCTTTGAAAAAGAGATGGCTGAAAGGAGATATAATAGAGGTCTATAAAATAATGAATGAAGTGGAACTGGTAAACGTAGATTGGTTATTTACTCCTTCAAAAAGTAGAAAGACTAGGGGGAACGCAGTGAAGCTACAATGTGGCACATTTAAGACTAATCGGAGAAAATATTTTTTTCTTTCGGTGCGTAATCAAACTCTGGAATTCATTACCGGAGGATGTAGTAAAAGCCAGTGGTGTATCTGGGTTCAAAACAGGTATAGACGAGTTCCTAGAGGAAAGGTCCATAAACATTTATTAAAGAGGACTGGGGAAATCCACCACATACCCCTGGGATGAACAGCATGAGTATACCTTTGGAACCTGACGGGTACTTGAGACCTGGAATTGGTCCACTGTTGGAGACAGGATACTGGGCTTGATGGTCCCTTGGTCTGACCAAGATGGTATATTTTGTTATATTCTTATCAGAAAACCACTGTGCAAGAGCACTTGTGAAAGCTTTATCTCCAGGAACAAGCAGGAATGAGTCTTCACATATGGGTACATTGGTACCGATGGAGCCTGCGCGGGAACGCTCCCCAGCTTCCCAAAAAGGAAAGCTTTTGGGAGCATCCCACAGCGCCTGCGTGCTGCCTTCCCGCCTCTCCTAACCGCCTCTCCTCACCGCCTCTCCTCAGTTCTTCTTTGCCGCGGAGCCAGCAGGTCGAGCCCTGTCACCGCTGAAGAAGTTCTTTGTTTTATTTTATTTCTTTGGTCGCGTGTCTGCCTCCCCCGACTCCGGACCGGTACCGCCGGTCTTTTCTTTCTTTTCTTCAAAAAAAAAACAAAAACATATATTTTTCCCTCACTTAGTGTATTTTTCTTCTTTGGGCCTTAGGCCTCACAAGAAATTTTTCCTCATGGAAAAACCAGCCTCCGGGTTCAAGAAATGCACTAAGTGCAGCGGTACTATCTCTGTTACTGACACCCATGAATGGTGTCTTAAATGTTTGGGTCCTGAACACTCCATTTCGGATTGTCCGTCCTGCTCTTTGATGTCTAAACGGGGTTTACAGAACCGAGCAGCCAAGCTCCATGTGCTGTTTCCCTCTGATGCAGCTTCAGTAGCATCGACGTCTTCCAGGGCTGCTTCTTCCTCCCATGGATCTCAGGTAACCAAACATAAATCCAGCCGGTCCTCGAAGGGTAGATCTCCCTCTAAGCATCGAGATGCCTCCGGGCTTGCCCTCGAGGATCCTGCACCGGCAAAACAACCCTGGCGGGAAGCTCCGGCTTCCAAAGCTCCACCTGTGGGGTTACAGGTTGACATCGATGGCACGGCCTCGACCGATCACCTGTTAGAATGCTCTGGGGTACCGGCGCAACCTTCCGGTACTGAATTCCAGGCATTCATGGCATCGATGGATCAGAATGTAATATCCATGCAGCAGGCTATCAAGGCCTTTATTCAAGCTGCGACGCCGCTGATACCACAACAAACTCTGTTGTCGGTATCGGCTCCGGTACCGGCACCAGCGCCGGTACCGACTGCATCGGCATCGACTAGGATACCGACTGCAGCGGTTCCCTGTCCAGGGCTGATCATCGGTACCGAACCGGTACCGATGACGCCCGATGTCGATACCGCTCGATATGCGTACCGAGCTTTAGAAGAGCACCCTGACAGGCGGTACTTTGATTCCTCTGATTCTGATAATGATTCTGATACATCAGAGGAGTCTGCTGAAGTATCCATAGCCCTTCTTGAAGAGCCTTCTCCAAAAAGAAGAATGTCTCCTCCAGAGGACTTGTCCTTTCAAGACTTCATAAGAGAAGTAGCTAAAGGACTTTCTATTTCAGTAACCTCTGAAACAGAGCCTAGAGCAAAAAAATTAGATATTTTAGGCTATTCTAAGGCTCCTAAAGAGGCAGTCACCTTACCAATTCATGAGATTCTTTATGAACACATGATTGACTTATGGGAGACTCCTCTCACTATCTCTCCTCATTCTCGCAGATTGGACACTATGTATCATGTCCCTCCTTGTCCTGGTTTTCATAAAACACAGCTTCCTCACCATTCCATTGTGGTGCAGTCAGCTATGAAGAGGATAAAGAGTACAAAGAGACACTCTTCTGCTCCTCCAGGAAGAGAATGCAGGACCTTGGATGCTTTTGGTAGGAAAATCTTCCAAGCCAGTATGCTCCTTGCCAGAATCAACTCCTATAGTCTTTACATGGGTATGTTTCTCAAAGAAGTTGCAGATAAGCTGCACACTTTCCTCCCTTTTCTTCCAGAGGATAAAAGGGAAGAATTCCTTCTTTGGCTTAAGCATACTCAAGACATTTCAAAGTTTTCCAACAGGGCAGCCTTTGACTCCTTTGAAGGTGCCAGCAGAGCTTCTGGCATTGCCATAGCTGCTCGCAGAATTGCTTGGCTCCAAGCTTCTGATTTAGAACCTTGGGTCCAAGATGGCTTAGGAAATCTTCCCTGTACAGGTGAAAACCTGTTTGGTAAAGAATGGCAAGTAAAAGCCACTCAAATGGATGCAGAAAACTCTGCTCTGGATAGACTTTCAAAGTCAACCTCCATTCCTGCCAAGAAAAAACCCTTCAAGAAGTCTTTTTTTCAAAAAGGGCAGATTCTCTTCTGCCTCTGGCCAGCAATCATCTATAGGTCGATTTGCCACTAAGCGTCAGCAACCTAAACAGGCCAGGCCTAAGTCTACAGGGGCTGCTGCAACTCAGCAGACCCAACCTCCTCAGGGTTTTTGACTTCATGCTAGAGAACTTAGCCTTTCTGGCTCTAAAACAACCAGAGCCTCTCACCATTCCAGGAAGGTTAGCTCATTTTGCTCACAGATGGGAGCAAATTACATCAGAGCAGTGGACCCTCTCCATCATAAGGGAGGACTACAAACTTCATTTCTCAAACCTTCCTCCTCACACCATGGTGAGACACTTCAATTCTCCAACACCTCTTCTCGACCTTCTAGGTCAAGAGGTGGTTACCCTTCTTGCCCAAGGGGCAATAGAAGAAGTACCTCTAATTCAACAAGGGTCAGGGTTTTACTCCCCCTATTTTCTGATTCCAAAGAAAACAGGGGGATACAGACCCATATTAGATCTCAGGGAATTGAACAAATTTCTATGCAAGGAGAAGTTCAAGATGCTTTCTCTGGGCACTCTCCTTCCATACCTTCAAAGTCAGGATTGGCTTTGTTCTCTAGATCTCAAGGATGCGTACACACATGTCCTCATCCATCCATCTCACAGACTTCCTCCGTTTTCTTTTCCAAGGAAAACATTACCAATACAGGGTACTTCCTTTTGGTCTGGCCTCTGCTCCAAGAGTGTTCACCAAATGCATGGCAACAGTAGCTGCATTTCTACGCACTCTGGGAATCTTTGTATTCCCATACCTGGACGACTGGCTCATCCGAGCTCCATCTCAGTCAGAGGCCCAGATTTCCCTGGACCGCACAAGACGCATTCTGCAGTATCTGGGACTTGTGGTAAACCTCCCAAAGTCTCAGCTCACCCCTACTCAGTCCCTAGAATTCATAGGGGCCTGGTTGGATACTACCACTGCAAGGGCCTACCTTCCTCAGGCCCGTTGCCAACGTCTAGTGCAGTTAGCCTCCCAGATTCAGTCAAAGAACCACTTAACTGCCCGGGAGATGCTACAACTGTTAGGCCACATGGCATCCACAGTGCATGTGGTACCCTATGCTCGCCTACACATGAGAGCAGCTCAATGGACTTTGTCCACCTAGTGGACTCAAGCATCAGGAGCTCTCTGACCAAATAGCAACCTCCAAACGTCTCTTTTGGTCTCTCCAATGGTGGATATCCACCCAAAATCTGTTGCTGGGGTCCCCCTTCCAACAGTTGTTGCCCCAGGCAACCCTCACAACAGATGCCTCCCAGACAGGTTGGGGAGCTCATCTACAAGACCTCTCCACTCAGGGCACTTGGTCTCCACAGGAGACCTCTCTTCATATCAACCTCCTGGAGCTTCGAGTAGTTTTTCTAGCTCTCAAGGTCTTTCATACCCTGCTCAGCTACAAGACAGTCCTCATTCATATGGACAATCAAGTAGCCATGTTTTACATAAACAAGCAAGGAGGAACTGGCTCTCTGTCGCTTTGCAACGAAGCTTAAGATTGTGGGCCTTCGCCAGAGAGCATCAAATCCATCTCCTGGCCGTATACCTCCCAGGAATTCAAAACTATTGGGCAGACAGACTCAGTCGAGTTCTGCTTCCACACGAATGGTCCCTGCACATGGATCAGGTACTCAGAATCTTCCAAGAATGGGGAACCCCGGACATAGACCTCTTTGCAAGTCCGTGGAATGCCAAACTTCCCCGGTTCTGTTCCAGAATTCCGTGTCAGTGAGTTCAGGCCAAGGATGCCTTCCTCCTTCACTGGGGTCAAGGATTCCTGTATGCCTTTCCACCCATTCCCTTGATTCCCAAGACTCTGTTCAAACTCCAGAGGGATCAAGGATCTATGATCCTCATAGCTCCACGCTGGCCACGCCAAGTGTGGTACCCTCTACTTCTGCATCTCTCCCAAGCCCCCTCCCTGGACTTGGGAGCTGCTCCAGACCTTCTGTCCCAGGAGGAGGGGACTTTGTGGCACCCAAACCCCAAGTCCCTTCACCTCAGAGCTTGGTTACTGAAGGCCTAGACCTTCAAGGCTGGAATCTTTCTCAACAAGTGAAGGATATCCTCCATGCTTCCAGAAAACCTTCTACTAGATGTTCCTATGCTTCTAAATGGAAAAGGTTTTCCATTTGGTGTACTGAAAAGGATCTTGACCCTCTAGCACTACCTTTGAATTCTCTATTGGAATATCTCCTGCATCTTTCCAATGCAGGCCTTAAGACGAATTCAGTAAGGGTCCATTTGAGTGCTATTGCAGCATCCCTTAAGCCTATCAATGGACAGCCTATTTCCTCTCATCCTCTTATTGCAAGATTCATGAGAGGCCTAACTTTAACTAAACCTCCCATTAGGCCTCCTCCATTGGCATGGGATTTAAATCTGGTTCTTGGTCAGCTTATGAAGCCTCCTTTTGAACCCTTAGCCACCACCTCCTTGAAATTTCTTTCCTGGAAGGTTATTTTCCTCATTGCAGTCACCTCAGCTCGCCGCATCAGTGAGCTGCAGGCCTTAGTGGCTAATCCACCTTATACAAGGTTCCATCATGATAAGGTAGTCCTTAGGACCAATCCACACGTTATGCCTAAAGTGGTCTCACCTTTTCATCTTAATCAAGAGGTATATTTACCTGTCTTTTTTCCAGCTCCTCATGCATCAAGTGCAGAGAGGAATCTTCATACTCTGGATTGTAAAAGAGCTCTTGCCTTTTACTTACAAAGGACACAGCAACATAGAAAGTCTTCCCAGCTCTTTGTTGCTTTTGATCCCTCTCATTTGGGACTTCCAGTCTCTAAAAGGACACTGTCCAATTGGATTGCTCAGTGTATTTCTTTCTCCTACCAGAGTAAGAACCTTTCTCTGGAGAGCCATGTCACAGCTCATAATGTGAGGGCCATGGCCACCTCTATGGCTCATCTAAATTCTGTGTCCATCGACTAGATCTGTCGAGCGGCCACCTGGGCCTCGGTTCATACCTTCACAGGCCATTACTGCTTGGACAAGGACTCCCGCCGGGATGCCTTGTTTGGTCAGGCTGTTCTCAAACACCTGTTCCATTCTTAATCAACTCCTGCCCTCCTTCCCTGGATGGATGCCTGAGATCCATAGGAGGAGGTAGAGCCCTTCCCAGGGTCTCATATCCTTGGGGATCTCCCAGGCATCTTTAGCTAGGGAGTCCCCATATGTGAAGACTCATTCCTGCTTGTTCCTGGAGATAGCACAGTTACTTACCTGTAAAAGGTGATCTCTGGGAACAGCAGGAATAAGTCTTCACAACCCACCCACCTCCCCTAGGAGTTGTATCTCTCTATCTGTCTTTCCTTTCCTCTCTCTTTTGTCTCAGCTTTAAAACTCGAACTGAGGAGAGGCGGTTAGGAAAGGCGGGAAGGCAGCGCGCAGGCGCTGTGGGATGCTCCCAAAAGCTTTCCTTTTTGGGAAGCTGGGGAGCGTTCCCACGCAGGCTCCGTCGGTACCCACGTACCCATATGTGAAGACTTATTTCTGCTGTTCCCAGAGATCACCTGTTACAGGTAAGTAACTGTGCTTAACTGCTGTGCTCCATTTTGTTTGCAGGAGTATGCCTTTGAACTGTTGCGTGTAACAGCTTCCCTGTACATTCCCTGAGTGATTATATCTGTTCTGGTTTTACTTCTTAAAGATTGTGGGTAAAGAGTGTACCAATAATTGTTGAATAATGTATAGATAAAAATTGATTAAAGAAAAATTGGAGATCGAAAAAGTACTTTTTAAGTCATTCATTTTAAATAAAAATAAAAATTTAAATAGAAAAAGGGGCGGGGGGGGGGGAGTTTAAGCCAGTGATGTTGGGTGCTCTATTTCCTCTACAGCTGTGATAATGTCCTGAGGCGCTTTCTCCCCTATTCGGTAAAATGCAGGGATTTGCGTGATTGGTTGATCTTTTTCTTTTTAATATTGGACCTATAGAGTAGGATGCTTTGGGCAGTTTTAGTCTGTTGAGGAATCAATATTGATAGTTTGAGATATTGAATGATTGTGGGAGTGTATTAATACTCTTTTTGTAATGAATATGCATGAGATAAAATTGAATCCAATGGAGGTAGTGCATGCAAATATATCTTGTGCGTATTCATTAGGGGCATCCTGGAATCCTGACAGGTTTGTGGCCCTCCAGGACTGGAGTTGGAGACCCCTGATCTACACAGATGATAATCTTCTCATCTTTGTTTTTGACAGCATCACCCCCAATCTAGCTGGAATTAATCATTTTCTTCTGTTCTCTGACTGGTTGGAAACTAACTGCCTTCAGTTAAACCCTGAAAAATCCATGGAAACCTGGATAACGGGGCACCCTTGCTCCAGACATTGCACCAGTGACCCAGGGCATGTCTATTGCCTATAACATTATCCTTTAGATATCTTGTTGTCTTTCTCGATTCGGATCTCTCTTTCATCCGTCACATTAGTCAAGTGGTCAATTCTCTTTTAACTCTGTGTTGCTTCCAGGCTATTCAACCTTTCTTAGAGTCCCTGACTCAGTTCACCATCATCCTCAGCACAGTAATCTCCAGACTCGATTACAACTCTGCACTTGCTGGTCTGACTGCTGCTGGATTTAATAGACTTCAGATAGGACAGAATACAACCATCCGTATGTTTACCTGAACCTGTAATTATGACTGTGCAGCTCCTCTACTCTTTCAGCATCATTGGTTGCTGGTAAAATTTAGTGTCCAATACAAGATCCTCCTCGCCTTCTAGGGCCATTTGGTATAGGACTGTGAATACCTATCATCGCTAATCATCCCTATTGTCCAGCTCGTTCTCTCCGATGTTTGTACAGAAACACACTCTGTTTACCCTCACCTATCCGGACCAGGTTTGAGGTTACCAGACACTCAGCATTTTTCTTTCTTATCCCGTCATTGTGGAATACTCTTCTGGCTGACCTCTGTCTTCAATCTTCCTCAATCGTTTTAAGGCCAATCTAAAAACTTACCTGTTCAGGCAGGCATTTGACCTCCAGGGGTAACCATGCTTGTTGCGGGGGGAGGGAGCAGTGTCATGGGAGGCCCCTTGCCTTGAAGATCTCTTGATTGTGATTGTTCTCTTGTGTGAGTGTTCATCTCTGATTGCTTCTGCTAAATGATCTCCCTCCCTCTGTTTTTCTGTCCCTGCTTTCCTTTCAGTTGTAGTTCCTGTTCTTTCTTCATTCCCATTACTTTTATTTTATTACAAACCAATTTGTACACCAGGCAAAAGGCAGTATAGAAAATTCAGTAAAACATAAACATACTGCCCCCCCCCAACTACACCTATGTCCTCTGGCAGTGGATTTCACAATCTAATTATGCACTCTGTGAAAAAATTACTTTCTACAATTCGTTTTTAGTCTGTTTGTGGTTGTTTCATTGAGTATAGCAAGAGGATGAAATCAAAGCAAACTTAAATAGCTTTTAATAGAGGGGGGGGGGGGGGGTGACCTGCACAGAGCTGCTGTTACAACCACCCTAGCCACCTTACTGTGCAGACTAGATGGACCATACTGGTCTTTATCTGCCATCATATACTATGTTACTATGAATATTCTCTTATTTTTGTTTGAAAATTTAAACAGCCATCCTCTATTTAACCATTCCACCCAGTTATTTTATAAACTTTTATCATATCCCCTCTCTTATTTTTTCAATCTGATGGGTCCTAACCGGTTAACCCTTTGAAGGCCTACTTTAAATTTTTAATCCACATTCTGCAGCCGGGTTAATTTTTGCATATTTCAGGAATATTGTACCCGCCTTATTCAATATGTTATAATAGTGATTTTCCTTCTGCTATGGTCATGTATTATATACCATTTGATAGGAATATTTAGTCAGAATTTTGGATCCCAAGAGTTTTGGGCTCGGCCTGGAAAGGGTTAAGGGAACTGTTCCATTCACTCTCTCCAGGGGCCTGGACAGCGACTTTGTGCTGCCCCTTTTGTACCTGTGGCAGGCCATGTTCTTTGGCACACATGGCCTGTTTGTCTGAGTGGGGCTGAGAAGCGGCCTGCCACGTCTATCGAAGCACATGGCCTGCCACAGGCACCAAGGCGGTGACAAAGCCACTGCTTTTATACTACCACTGAGCCACTGCTGTCCCCCCCCAGAAGATAGAATTGGTGGGGAGGGAGGGGGAGCAGTGGCAGCTCAGCACAGGTGGGGGGGGTGGGTGGTAATAATCGGGGCTCCTGCCTGGGCAGCAGAAACCCTTGGGCCGGCCCTGACTATACAATTTTTGTTGCTCTTCTCAGAATCTTTTACTGTATCCTTTTTGAGATGGATTGACCAGAACTGTACCACCATACTTAGTTTGATCTATACAGAGGCATAATGATTCTTAATTTTGTTTATTTCTTTTCAGATAATCCCTAACACTTTATTTGTGTTTCTGGCAGTCACTGCACACTGGTATGGGAATTTCAGTGTATTGTTGGGTTGGGTGGTGATTCCTAACTCAGAATCCAAAATTATTTCCCTGGAGTTGAGATTATTTTATTCTACGTGCATCGCTTTGCACTAGTCCATTTTAAGTTTCATCTGCCATTTAGATGCCCAGTTAACTAGTTTTAGAAGATTCTTCTGCAGTTCCTCACAGTTCTTTGCTCTTTTAATGTCGTTGAATAATTTTGCCATCTACAAATTGAATCACTTCACTTATTGCTCTTTTTTTTCTCCAGATAATTTATGAATGGTTAAACAGCACAAGTCCCAGTATAAACCCTGAGGGCACATCACTACTAACCCTTTTCCATGTGTATTGTTTAGTCCTATTCAGTTTCCAGTTTTATAGTCTCTGCCAATCCACAATAGGTACACCCTGGGGAATTACACAATTATGCATGCACACTATTTTATGCATAATTAATGAATGCAAGTATAATTTAATACATTTGCAGCACAGGCAGTAGTTGGTTTAAAGGAGGCTTTTGGCCTGCAGGCAGCCTGCAGTGTGCAGGCATGAAGCAATGCAGCCTTCTCTGATCTGTGGTGACTCAATGAGCACAACTGTTCTCCAGCCCAAGGCAGAGCTAAAATATTGCAAAGACCTCTCCCCCCTCACTTCTTGAAGCCTCACCCATTTAAATATAAATTCTGAGCATTCCCCCTTGTCCTGACACGCTCAAAGTGGTCCAGAGGAAGGAAATTAGGCAGGAGTAATCCCCACTCACTCTTGCCCCAGTGGCTACCTCTATACAGATGGCACAGCGTGAATCCCAGCGGTAATCCAATGCAGTGCTTCTAAACCAGTGTGCCACGTGATCCTCTGCCCCACCTCCACGTTTCTCCCCCCCAGTGCAGGCGCATCACCGCCTTCTGATTTTAGGTAGGAAGTGCATGCCAAAAACTAGATTCTGCTGCAAGGTGTGCTGAGCTTTCCCCATGCTGCAAAGCAGCCTCTCCAAAAGAGCCCCCCTCCTTCCTGCTAAAGAGCATTCCCAGAAGAATGTCCCACTGACCCTTTTGCCTGGCCAACATGAAAAAAAAAAAACTTGAGAGGAGCAGCTTTTTCTCTAGCCACTGTAGCTCCCGCTACGGTGACGGACTCTCTGAACCTCCTTTCCCAAGAAAAAATAGCTGCTTTGGAGTTGCTCCCCTGCTACCATGGCTTATTTCCTACCTCTCGTGACATTAGAGCTGTGCAGTAGCCTCCCCACTCCTGCTCTACCGCTGACTTAACTGCCTTCTAGAGGCCAAGAATAGCTGTGCCAGAGAGAGTCTCCTGTCACTGTGGTTCACCTGCATTCCCAAACGGGATCTTTACAACATTTTGGCCCCTCTAATGGGGTATATAGAATGTTACCTGTCCTCCGAAGGGATTATGAGTAGTCCCCTTTAAGAGAGTCTGCAGCCCAGAGTTCAGGGCTGGGAAGGCGTGGCTTAGAGGGAGAGGTTAAGAACCCAGCAGGCTGCAGGAGCGAGAGAGCCTATGGATCCAGGAGTCCTTCCAAGGCAAGCCGTGCAAAGGAGTTCTGAGGTAGGAACTTTAACTGGGGCTGGAGGAAGGCCATGAGAACCAGATTGTGGAGGTTTAACAAGATGTGACAGAATAAAAACTGTTTTGGTTTTCCCTGAACTGCTGTCTGGTCTGTCCTTTTAAAGAAAACCTCTTCCCACTACATGCCACGATTACGATAGCCCCACATCAGTGCTAAAGAGGGGTTGTGCCCATTGGGTCATCAGGACTTAGAGGTCTGGAGGGTTTCACCTTTTGGTCAAAGGCATAAATTATTATTTTTAACTCTTGAGCTGTAGTCATTTTTCAGCAAATTGGGCTCTTGAAGCCAAAAGGATAATGGGGAAGGTAGGGGTTCTTGATGGGGAAAGACCCTGAGGCAAGGAAAGGTTCCTCATAGTGGAAGGGAAACTGATAGGGAATGGCAGAAAGAGATTTGATATGCTTGATGGGGGAGGGGTGAATACTGTTTTCTGATGGGGAAAGGGGAGAGGAGGTAGGAGAAAATGGCCTTGGGGGCAGCAAGAGGTCAAGGTCTCAGTGTGGCAGAAGTTCCCATAAGTGGTAGGAAGAAGAGAATTGTACAAGGGGAGAGGGGAGAGGCAGCGAAGTGAGGGGAAAAGAAAGAGGGTGGCTGTAAATGAATTTAAAAAACACCACAGTCTTCATACACACACCCCAAACACCACACCCACTCACTTTGTTTTGTTTACAAACTTTAAATCATGCATTCAATCTCGAGCTGACTCCAATTGTATACCCTCACATACACACTCCACCTGCTTATTTAACACACTCAAACACATCACACCGAGTAGTCACTCAGGGCACGTCTCAAACACCCTGCAAGAATTCATTCACTACCAACAAAGATACACTCAAACACACTACACCTACTTACCCAGCCAACACATTGCACTGTCACTTTACACACAGTCATGCAATCAGTAAAGTGCCTTCGTCTATTAGTAAGCAACTTCTATTCTGTTGTTTAATCTATTCGTGTGAAAAAAGAAAGTATTTACTTTTGTACAATTTTGACATTTTAGGCACTTAACTCTCTGGGATGTACAGACAGGGCCAGCCCATCTATATTGTGGGAATGTTGCCCGCACATGGCCCCACACCTTGGGGGGCCCTGCGACTAAACAACCACGGGAGTGAAGAGCAGCGTTTGCCTTCTCTCCTATGGCTGTGATAAAAAGGAGTCCACAGGCACGCTGACTGCTGGGAGGTTGGACGTGCCCCCGTTTTACTTCCTCGCGCCTCCGGGCTCCTTGTTATCACAGCTGCGGGAGAGAAGGCAAATGCCACTCTTTACTCCTGTGGCTGTTCAGTGGACAGCCGGGCTTTGGGCCTCCCTGGCTCCTCTGAAGCTGGTCAGGTGCGGGGCCCCTTTTGGTGTGTGACTGTGGGTGGGGAAGGACTGGGGGTGAGAACGGGAATTGAGGGTGGACGGGGGTAAGAACGGGAACAGGGGGTGAGAATGGAACAGGTGGGGGGGGGACTAGGGGCGGGACGGGAACTGATGCTGGGACTGGAGGAGGACTGATATTGGGGGTTGGACTGGGGCTGGATGGGAACTGATGCTGGGACTGCTGGAGGAGGACTGATACTGGGGGGGTTAGGACTGGAAATGGGCTGTTCTCCAGGACCAAGCAGGAAGTCAGTCCTCACATATGGGTGACATTGGCGCCGACGGAGCCCTCGCGGAGCAATTTTTCCCCAGCTTTCAAAGAAAGCCTTTGGGAATTGCAGCGCGCATGCGCGGTCCCCTTCCCGCCCAAAGGTGCCATCTTGGCCAGTCTTCTTTTTTCCGTGGAGCCCTACAGACGTTGTCTAATAGTCACCGCCAAAAAGTTGATTTTTTTTCCTTATTTTTGTCAGTAATTCTTCGGTTCGACGCAGGTCCTTTTTCCGCCCGGCCTCGCGACGCCGGTTGCGAGGCCTCCCCTTCTTTTTTGGTTTTTTTCTGTCCTTCGCGACATCTTCGCGCCTTTTTTCCTTTTTCCCTGGCGGCCCGTTCGTTCGACCTCGCAGGGGCCCTTTTTCCCCCGATGGCCGCCAGTGGCTTTAAAAAGTGTGTTAAGTGTAAGAAACTTATGTCTCTTACCGACACACATGATTGCTGCCTCCGTTGCCTGGGCCCCGATCATGAAGAAATGATCTGTGGGCCCTGTAGCAAAATGTCCGCGAAGTCTTTGCGGAGTCGGCAGCATCAGCGGGAGAGAATCTTCTCTGACCCCAGCCATACCCGGACCTCGTCAGAAGCTTCGGTGTCCAGAGAATCTGGCTCTGAGCACCGCCGGAGTTCTTCTGAGCGGGGGTCCCCTAGCCGGGAACATCAGCGGGAAGAAGAAACCCGCGAGGGCGGCGTCGGTGGACGCTCCTGGCTCCTTGAGGGCCAGGTCGCATAGCCCCGACAGCCGTCCCGGGTCTTTGGAGCTGGAGCGGCCATCCAAACAGCCTCGTCTGGAACTGGACTCCTCTGCTCACGTAAGTGCTGTTGTCTTCGTTGACTTGCCTCAGACTGGTCCGACGGCGTCAGGCCCCGAGTCGGGGGCTGCTGGGTCTCCTGAGTTCGGACTCAGGTTGACGGCCTTGGAGCGCAGCTTGACTGCCTTCATGGACCAGCAGCGGGCATTGATCGCTGGCGCGTCTGCCCTGACCGCCGGGACGTCGACGTCTAAGTCGACCCCGGAGACCGAGCCGATCCTCGAGTCCATGCGGGCTCGAGTCGATCCTTGGTCGAGGTCACCTTCGGCCTCCCGTTCGGGGCCGAGGTCGTCGTCGCCGACTCCCTCGGCGTCGGGGCGGACGGCGTCTGTGCCCGCCCGACCGGAGCCGCTCGACTCCTCCTCCGAGGAGTCGGCCTGGGAATACGAGGTGGATGACTCACCTGGTTCTTTCCGGACTCGGTGTGTCCCTTCTGACTCCCCCGAGTCCGAGCCTCGGAGGCAGTCCCCCCCGGAGGATGCCCGGTTCTCGGACTTCGTAAGGGATATGGCCAAATCCTTGGCCTTCCCTGCGGATCCCGAGGAGGAGCCTCGAGCCGAAGAGCTCGATGCCCTCCAGTATGACTCTCCTGTGAAGGAGCACTTTACTGTACCGGTTCCTCCGATGCTGGAACAACTTCTCTTCCGCATGTGGGAGAGCCCGGCGTCGTCGCCGGTATTAAGCAAGCGGGTCGATGCCATATATCGAGTCCGCAAGAGCCCTGGCTTCCAGAAAGCACAGCTGCCGCACCATTCCATGGTGGTGGAATCGGCCATGCATCGGCTCAAGAGCCAGAAGATGCACTCCTCGGTGCCTCCCGGCAGGGAAGCCCGCAGCCTGCATCACCTAAGAAATCCCATATAACACCTTTTTGCAACTTCAACACTATATCTACTAGTGAAATTGTAAAAATTATCGCCTCCATCAATCCTAGCACAGCTCCCAATGACCCATGTCCAGCCAGCTGGATCAAAGAGTTACGCCATGAGCTAAGTCAAATTCTGTGCCTGTTACTGAACCAGTCCTTCCTAACAGGCTTATTCCCAAAAAGTCTGAAACACACCTCCATCAAGCCTTTACTAAAAAACAGTAAGCTTGACTCATCCAAAGTTGAATCGTTTAGGCCAATCTCGAGCATTCCCCATCTTGCAAAAATTATCGAGAAAGCTGCCCAACAACAGCTCCAGCAGCATATTGACACTGAAGCGCCTCTAGACAAATCACAACATGGTTTCAGAGAAGCACATGGAGTTGACACAATCCTTACAACCTTATTCAATGATCTTATCACGGGAATAAACAACATTAAACAGGGATTTGTGCTCATATTTTTTAGACATCTCCGCTGCCTTTGATTCTGTAAACCACAACATACTGCTGCAACGTCTGAGTGAGAAGGGAATTCAAAGCACAGCACTTGAATGGTGTAGATCCTACCTTTCCAATAGGTGGCAACAAGTTAAAACAGGTCAGGAATCATCAGAGCCATTCCTACAGTCTCAAGGTGTACCTCAAGGATCTTCATTATCAGCATTAATGTTCAACATTTATATGCAGCCGATATGTGAGTTGATCCGATCCTTCAACGTGCAATGCCTGGCATACGCAGATGACATCCTCATATACATGCCGTTTAATACTGACCAACCAGTGTTCACACCAATAATTAATTGTTTTGGTGCAATAGCCGAATGGCTGTTGACACAAAACTTAAGAATAAATCACAGCAAAACTGATGTATTATTTGTCACAAGAAATCGCAAGTTCATACCCCCTCCGTCGCTGCTAATCAATAACATAGAACTGACGTCAAAACCCACTATCCGATACCTCGGCATCACATTGGATCAACACCTAGATATGACAACGCATGTGAAGAATGTGACAAAGAGGATATATCATAAGATCAGAACGCTACGCCACCCCCGACCACTACTTGACTATACTGATTATCGTTCAATATTCCAGGCACTAGTCATCCCACACCTAGATTTTGCGAATATCATCCTCCATGGCCTCTCTCAATCAACCTTAAATCCACTTCGTCTGGCTATGAACGCAGCTGCAAGAGTCCTCTCTGGGTCACCAAGAGCTGCTCACATAACGCCGATCATGAAGGACCTACACTGGTTACCATTACAAGCCAGACTTACATATAAGTCACTAGTTTTGACCTTCAAGGCCATGAATAACTACCCTCCGACACCAATTAGCAAACTAATACATAACACCCTCGAAAATAGAAACAGAAGGACCACTGCTATGAATACCTTAATAGTTCCCAAGATGATGACATCATGTACTAAAGCTACATCGAACAGAGCTTTCTCTTTATTTGCACCCCTGAACTGGAATTTACTTCCTCACGAAATTCGTTGTATCAAAAACCTTTTACAATTCAGGAAAGCCGTGAAGCATCACTTATTCACAAAATTCTACCCAGAAGTGACCTCGCATGTTCACTCAAACAACAGACCTCCAACTTGCACTAAACACCATATTACCTTAATTCAACCAGAAAATGGTTAAGCTCCACGATAGCTCCACATCCTCTCTGTTGATTCGCGCCTCCTACATAAATTACGCAGATAATCTCCACTTGAGCTAACATATTTATATAGTAAAAACATATACATATATGATGTTGACTGTACATAGTTTTCCCTGTTAATCCATGTTATATATTCCCATGTTCTATGTAAACTCAATGTTACTTGCATACATTGTTGTATATTTTGTTCAATGTACACCGCACTGATCTTAATAGCGCGGTATAGAAGAAATGTTAAATAAATAAATAAATAAAATAAATAAATATGCTTGCTTGTCGGGTCCAGACTTACCAGCTCTACATGGGCATGTATCTTATTTTTATTTTATTTATTTATTTATCTATATTTTTCTATACCGCCCCTTCCAGCGATCAAGGGCGGTTTACAAGGAACATTTTAACAATTGTACACAGATGTATACATTTACATTGAACAATCAGATTCAACTATTTACAGTGAACGGTTAAGTTTAACTATTTACATTGAACAAAACTTCAACTTCAAGATGTATTAGTAATACAAACAACCATTAAATTATTTACATTGGATATTTACAGTGGTTGTGTGTTGTGTATATTTTGGAATTTATTTCCTTTTATGACGTAAATCGGGGGTGTGTATGGGGTTTCAGGCAGGGGGGGGTGAGTTATTTAGTTTTGAGTAAGGGGGTTTGTGTATGTAATGTATCTCCGGGACCTGGCTAAAGAACTAGCCGGATTCTCTGCTGGTCTCTCCGAGGAACCTTTGCGGAGGTTCCTGGCCCTGTCCACTGGTGTTCGAGAGTGCTCCAAGTTCATTTCTCGAGCAGCCTATGATGGCTTCGAGGCATCGGCTCGAGAGGCCGCAGCCGGCATCGGAGCCCGCCGCCAGGCTTGGCTCCAGTCTTCCGACCTCGAGCCCTGGGTGCAGGACAAGTTGGTCGATGTCCCCTGCAGAGGTGACAACCTCTTTGGTAAACCTATGGACGAGAAGGCTGCCCAGCTCGAGACTGAGACTCTCACCCAGACTCGGCTCTCCAGGAAAACCTCTGCCCCTTCCCAGAAGAAGAAGGGCTCGGGAAAGAAGCCCTTTTACCCGAGGAAGGCGGCTGCCTATAAACACTACCCCCACTATCAGGCCTCCGCAGCTCCCCATCAGGGTCAGCAGGCCAAGGGACGGGGTAACGGATCCCGTAGGCAGCAAGCCCCCAAGCCTGCGCCACCGGCCCCTGCTCCGCAGGGTGGGGGTTTTTGACTCGTTCAGCATAGCCTCTCCCCCTCAGCTGGTTTCTCTCAGCACGGGAGGCCGGCTGGTCCACTTTGCCCACAGGTGGTCCAACATCACGTCAGACACCTGGGTGCTCCGCATAGTTCGAGAGGGCTATCGGCTGCACTTCCACCAGGTACCTCCCCCCTACTTTCCAGGGGAGCCTCTGCGAACCCCTCTCCACCGGGACTTACTCTTTCAGGAGTTGGCAGGTCTTATTCGGGAACAGGCAGTGGAGCCGGTGCCCCACCACCTGCGGGGTCACGGTTTTTATTCCCGGTACTTCCTGGTACCGAAGCGGACTGGAGGCCTCAGACCCATCCTAGACTTGCGGAACCTCAACAAGTTCCTGGAGAGGGAAAAGTTCAAGATGCTTACCCTTGGAATCCTGCTGCCCTACCTCCAGCAGGGAGATTGGCTATGCTCCTTGGATCTAAAGGATGCCTATACTCACATCCTCATCCACCCCAGCCACCGACAATACCTAAGGTTTGTGGTGGCGGGCAATCATTACCAATACAGAGTACTGCCCTTTGGCCTATCCTCCGCACCACGAGTCTTCACAAAATGTCTCGCAGTGGTAGCGGCTTATCTCCGGCTTCAAGGCCTCTTCGTCTTTCCGTACCTGGACGACTGGCTCATCAGGGCCCCGTCCGCCACGGAGGCCACTCACGCCACGCAGCGTACTGTGGCTCTGCTCCAGTACTTGGGCTTTGTCATAAACTTTGAAAAGTCCACTCTGCTCCCCTCTCAGGACCTCGAGTTCATCGGCGCCAGGTTGGACACGCTTCAGGCGCGGGCTTTTCTGCCGCTCGACAGGGCTCAACGGCTCATGGCTCTCGCCAGCCGTTTTCACAGCCATTCCCGGGTCTCGGCCCGGCTCTTCCTGAAGCTGCTCGGCCATATGGCGTCCACGATCCATGTGACCCCCAATGCCCGCCTGAACATGCGGCCGGCTCAGTGGTGCCTTCGCTCTCAATGGCGTCAGGCCTTGGGGAGACTGGCGGACTCGGTATGCATCTCCAGCCCGCTAGTCTCTTCTCTGCGATGGTGGCTTCACCTACCCAACCTAGTGCTCGGAATGCTTTTCCAGTCTCCTCCGCCGGTTCAGGTTCTGACGACCGACGCTTCTCTCATGGGTTGGGGAGCACATTGCCAGGGGTCATGTACTCAGGGTCTCTGGACCCCGTGGGAATCTGCCCAGCAGATCAACTTCCTGGAGCTCAGGGCCATTCGCCTGGCTCTAAGGGCCTTCTCCCACCTCACGTCTCGCCAGTCAGTGCTGGTCCAGACGGACAATCAAGTTGCTATGTTCTACGTGAACAAGCAGGGGGGCACGGGCTCCTTCCTTCTCTGCCGGGAAGCACAAAAGCTCTGCGCTTGGGCCGTCGGCCGGGGAATCCTCCTCAAAGCGGTCTATCTCCCAGGTCAAGAAAATCACCTGGCAGACAAACTGAGCAGAATCCTCCAACCGCACGAGTGGCGATTGGACCCGTTGGTGGTTCAGAGGATCTTTCTCCAGTGGGGCCTTCCCACTCTGGATCTCTTTGCCAGTCCTCTGAACAGGCAACTTCCTCGATTCTGCTCCCGGGAACCGCATTCCCTCCGAGTGGCGGCGGATGCTTTTCTGCTCTCATGGTCCACGGGCCTTCTGTATGCCTTTCCTCCCATGCCGCTGGTGTCTCGAACTCTTTTCAAGGTTCTTCAGGACAAGGCCTCCGTGATCCTGATCGCTCCCCGGTGGCCCCGGCAACCGTGGTTCCCGCTTCTGATGCAGCTGGCGGTGGATACCCCGTTGCCTCTGGGGTTTCAACCCGACCTCCTGACCCAGGATCAGGGGTCCCTCCTACACCCCAACTTCAGATCTCTCCATCTGATGGCCTGGCTGCTGAAAGGGTAGTCCTTGCTCCCCTCCTGTTGCCTCCGGAGGTGGAGGAAGTCGTGCTGGCTTCCAGGCGACCCTCTACCCAGAAATCCTACGCCCTTAAATGGCGTCGCTTTTCCAACTGGAGTGCTCAACGGTCTCAAGATCCCTTCTCCTGCCCGGTGTCGGTGGTCTTGCAGTACTTGCTTTCCCTCTCCAATCTTGGGCTCAAGTCCAACTCAGTCAAGGTTCACCTCAGTGCTATTTCGGCACATCATGTGCCGGTGGAAGGCAGGCCTCTTTCCGGCCACCCCCTCGTGGCTCAGTTCTCCCGGGGCCGCCTTCTTCTCAAACCACCATTGCGCCCCCCAGCCCCTGACTGGGACCTGAACGTGGTTTTACAGCGGATCACCTGCCCGCCTTTTGAACCCATGGCTACCTGTCCTCTCCGTTTTCTCTCTTGGAAAACCTTATTTCTGGTAGCCCTCACTTCCGCTAGACGCATTAGTGAGCTGCAGGCCCTGGTGTCTGATCCTCCCTACACTCGGTTCTACAAGAATAGGGTAGTCCTGCGGACTCACCCTAAGTTTCTTCCAAAAGTGGTCTCCCCTTTTCACATCAATCAGGAGGTGGTGCTTCCGACCTTCTTTCCCAGGCCTCACTCCAGCCGAGCTGAGAGGGTCTTGCATACCCTGGACTGTAGAAGAGCGCTGAACTTCTACCTTGATCGTACGCGGGAGCACCGTAAGACGGTTCAGCTCTTCCTGTCTTACGACCCTAATAAATTGGGGCTCCCTGTCTCCAAGCGCACTCTGTCCATCTGGGTAGCTGACTGTATCGCTTGGGCTTATGCGGCGGCAGGTCTCTCGCTGGAGAGTCGAGTCACCGCTCATCGGGTTCGGGCGAAGGCTGCGTCAGTGGCTTACCTCCGCTCTGTTCCATTGGCAGACATCTGCCGGGCTGCTACTTGGTCTTCGAGCCAGACTTTCGCGGCCCATTACTGCCTCGAGAGGGAGTCCCGCAGGGACAGTGCTTTCGGACAGGCAGTCCTCCGTAATCTCTTCGAGGTTTAGGCAACTCCTACCCTCCATCCCGGATGTTGGGCTACCGGTTGGAGATTCCTCAGAGAAGATTCCTTCCTTCTGTGCTGCTGAGCTAGAGGGAGCTCATTTTTGGGCTTAGGGTCTCCGGTAGCCTTAAGCTGGGGAGTCCCATATGTGAGGACTGACTTCCTGCTTGGTCCTGGAGAAAGCGTAGTTACTCACCTGTAACAGGTGTTCTCCAGGAGCAGCAGGAATCAGTCCTCACAACCCTCCCTCCTCCCCTTGGAGTTGCAATCTTCTGATTTCGTTTTTGCAATTTTTCTGCTGTCTTTTCGCTATGTCATCTGACTGGCCAAGATGGCACCTTTGGGCGGGAAGGGGACCGCGCTTGCGCACTGCAATTCCCAAAGGCTTTCTTTGAAAGCTGGGGAAAAATTGCTCCGCGAGGGCTCCGTCGGCGCCGACGTCACCCATATGTGAGGACTGATTCCTGCTGCTCCTGGAGAACACCTGTTACAGGTGAGTAACTATGCTATTCGGGGGATGGGTGAATGGGACTGGAAGGGAATGTATGCTGGGAGGGGCTGGAACTAGAAGGGAGCCGATGCTGGGGGAGGACCAGAAGGGGGTGGGGGTGGGACTGGCTGGAGAAAAAAAAAAGAAGCTGGGGGAGTGAGGATGGAGCGGGGAACAGTTATTTTGTGTGGGAGGGAAGAAAAATCTATGATTGGCTGAGTATTGGGAGAGTAAGTGGGGATTGAGGATGGAGGGGTGAGATTTGAGTGGATGAAAGGAATAAAGAAAGAAATGGAGGAAAGAGTACAAGGGGAAAGATCAGTATGTTAGAGGCAGATGTAGAGAGAATGGAAAAAACTAGGAGAGAAAAAAGTACAAATAGACACCCTTTTGGGGTGTGGCTGTGGGGGGAGGGAAGACTGGGGATGAGAACGGGGGCTAGAATGGGACTAGGGACGGGAACGGGGAAATGGGCTGATGGGGTTTGGGGACTGGGGTTGGAAGGGAAATGATACTGGGGGGTTAGAAGATGTATTGGTATCAGTTGGAGAGATGTGTTGGTATTCTCTGAGATGTATTGGTTTGTCACTTTACACATACAGTCATGCAATCAATAAAGTGCTTTCGTCTATTAGTAAGCAACTTCTGTTCTGTTTAATCTATTTGTGTGAAAAATTAAAGTATCTACTTTTGTACAGTTTTGATATTTTAGGCACATAATTCCCTTGGATGTACAGATGGCCGGCCTGTCCATTTTGCGGGAATATGGCCCTGCACCTCGGAGCCCCATGACAGCAGAGGGAGCTGGGAAGCCCTGGCTGACTTCTGAACAACCGCGGGAGTAAAGAGCAGCGTTTACCTTCTCTCCCACGGCTGTGATAAAAATGAGCCCACAGGCACGCTGAATGCTGGGAGGTTGGAAGTGCTCCCAGAACTTCCAGGGTAGCATTCTCCGAAATGCTTCCTGTTCCATGCGCAGGACCCAAAAGGCAGGCAGAGCTCCGTACTGTCAATGCGTGAATGAGGTGATGGTGCAAAGAAGAGGGTTTGGGATTTGTTAGGAACTGGGGAACAATCTGGGGAAAGGAGGGGCTTTTCCGAAGGTGTGGGCTTCACCTTCGGAAAGGAGGGGCTTTTCCGAAGGTGTGGGCTTCACCTTAACCGAAATGGAACCAGGTTGCTGGCATTAACTTTTAAAAAGGAGATAGAGCAGCTTTTAAACTAGATAATAGGGGAGAGCCAACAGCCGTCCATGAGCGCATGGTTTGGAACATTGTATCCTTGAAGGATACTAGCAAAAGACTGAAGTTAGGGCATATTAGCAGAGAGATTCCAATAAAGACAAAAGTAGCCCAAAAGCCCTTGAGTACAGAACAGACAGTTTAAAGATTCCAAATTACCGTTGCCTACAGATAGCCAGATTAATATAAATAAAATACAGCCTCTAAAATGTTTGTATGTAAATGCTAGTTAGAATAGCACTCAATGAGACTTTAAATATAATTGGTATCTCACAGATATGGTGGAAGGAGGACAACCAGTGGACACTATAATACCTGGGTACAAACTATATCGTTATGATAGAGCAGATCAAATTGGTGGAGGGGTTGCATTCTGTTAGAGAGGGCATTGAGTCACAAAGGATTAAAGTTTTGCAGGAAACAAAATTCACTGTAGAATCTCTATGGATTGAAATTCCATGTAAGAAGGGGAAGGCGATGGCAGTGGGGGTGTACTGTTGACTGCCTGGCCAGAATGAATAAATGGATGATGAATTGCTCAAAGAAATCAGGGAAGCTAACTAAAGTTACAGCACAGTAATAATAATGGGTGCTTTCAATTACCCCAGTATTGACTGGGTAAGTGTCACAGCAGGACATGCTAGGAAGATAAAGTTTCTAGAAGAAGTAAATGACTGCTTCTTGGAGCAGCTGGTTCATGAACCGACCAGAGGGGAAGCCATTTTGGATCTTGTCCTTAGTAGAACAAAAGATCTAGTGCAAGAGAGAAGGGTGTTGGGGCCACTTGGCAATAGTGATCATAGTATGATGGACAGTAAGGAAATACACGGTAATACCTTTTAACTTTCAAAAGGGAGACTATGATAACATGAGGACAATAGTTAAGAAAAAAACTAAAAGGAGCAGTTGCAAAGGTTAAAGATTTACATCAAGCATGGGTGGTGGTTAAAAATACTATCTTGGAAGCCCAGACCAGCTGTATTCCACGCTTTAAGAAAAGGGGAAGGAAGACCAAAAAACTGACAGCATGGTTTAAAGGTGAGGTCAGAGAAGCTGTTGCCAAAAAAGCATCTTTCAGGAAATGGAAGAAGGAGCCAAATGATGAAAACTGGAAACATAAGCACTGGCAAGTTAGATGCAAGGCATTGATAAGGCAGGCAAAGAATTTGAGAAGAAGCTTGCTGTGGAAGCAAAATTGCATAAATAAAGACTTTCAAGTACATTCGTAGCAAAAAAAACCCTGTGACAGAGTCAGTTGTATCATTAGATGATAGAGGGGTAAAAGGGGCATTAAGAGGAGACAAGGCCATAGCGGAGAGACTGAATGAGTTCTTTGCTTCGGTCTTTACTGAGGAAGATGTAGGGATGTTGCCAGTGACTGAAATGGTATTTAAAGGTGATGCCACAGGAGAATTGAAAGAAATATCGATACACCGGGAATATGTATTACAACTATTTGATAAACTGAAGAGTAGCAAATCCCCTGGACCGAATGTTGAAAGAACTGAAATATGAGATTGCAGACCTACTATTAGTAATCTGTGAGCTATCATTAAAATCATCTGTAATACCTGAAGATTGGAGGCTGGCCAATTTTTAATGCCAATTTTTAAAAAGGGTTCCTGGGGTGATCCAGGAAACTACAGACCGGTGAGCCTGACGTCAGTACCGGGGGGAAAATGGTAGAAACAATTATAAAGAACAAAATTACTGAACATGTAGATAGTCATGGATTAATGGAAGATAGCCAACATGGCTGTAGCCAAGGACAGTCTTGTCTTACTAATCTGATATGATGTTTTTTTTTGAAGGTGTGAATAAACAGGTAGACAAAGGTGAGTCGGTTGATATAGTGTTTCTGGATTTTCAAAAAGCCTTTGATAAGGTCCCTCATGAGAGACTTTTGGCAAAATTAAAAAGTCATGGAATAGGAGGCAGTGTATTATTGTGGATCAGGAACTGGTTAAAAGATAGAAAGCAGAGGGTAGGGCTACATGGCCAATTTTTCCAATGGAGAAAGGTGAATAGTGTTGAGTACCCCAGGGATCTGTGCTGGGTCTGCTGCTTTTTAACATTCGTAAATGACCTGGAAATGGGAATAGCGAGTGAGGTAATCAAATTTGCAGATGACACAAAATTATTCAGATTTGTTAAAACCCATGAGTATTGTGAAAAAGTGCAAGAGGTCCTCGATAAGCTCGAAGACTGGGTATCCAAATGGCAGATGAAATTTAATGTGGATAAGTGCAAAGTTATTTACCTAGGAAAGAACAACCCAAACTATGGTTACACGATACAAGGTTTCACATTAGGACCATCACCCAGGAAAAAGATTTAGGCAGCGTCGTGGATAACATGTTGAAATCCTTCACCCAGTGTGCTGCAGCAGCCAAGAGAGCACATAGAATGCCAGGTATCATAAGGAAAGGAATGGAGAATAAAACAAAGGATATTATAATGCCTCTGTATCGTTCCATGTTGCGACTGCACCTTGAATATTGTGTACAATTCTGGTCGCCGTATCTTAAAAAGAATATAACGTTATTAGATAAAGGTACAGAGAAGAGCCATCAAAATGGTAAACGAGATGGAAGGATTTCCCTATGAAGAGAGGCTAAAAAGGTTAGGGCTCTTCAACCTGGAAAAGACGACTGACGGGAGATATGATAGAGGTCTATAAATTAATGATTGGAGCAGAACGGGTAAACGTAGATTGTTTACACCATCAAAATATAGAAAGACTAGGGGACATGCAATGAATCTACAGGGTAATCTATTTAAGACTAATAAGAGAATATATTTTTTCACTCAACACGTAATTAAACTCTGGAATTTGTTACCGGATGATATAGTAAAAGCTGTTAGTGTAGCTGGGTTTAAAAAAGGTTTGGCAAGTCCTTCCACCGTTATTAAAGGGGACCCGGGATATCTGCTGCTTGCCCCAATAAAAGCATTGTGGAACTGTCTTTTGGGGAAACTGCTGGGTATTTGTGACCTAGATTGGCCACTGTTGGAAACAGGATACTGGGCTTGATGGACCTTGGTCTGACCCAGTATGGCATTTCTTATGTTAATATTTGCAGTGTTGCCCTTTGATAGGTAGGGTTTGGTGCTTTGAGTCCTAGTAGTGCTGTTATGATACGGCAGGTTTGCTATGGATTCTAAATGAACAGGGTGTCTAGTACTTTCTAATGTGCCTGGCAGTTGACGCTGGAGTATAGTAATGTAGAAATCTGGTAGTCTCTTTATCCTTGCTGCCCATGCATATGGTATTGAGACACTCATTAAGAGGCATGTCTACTAAAAGTTAATGGACTTTCATAAATGTTAATGTGTTCTAAGTGGAGGAACACCCATTTATTTCTATTGACACAGTTGCACTTAATGCACATTAGTATTTAGTAAACATGCCCCTAAGTCATTGCCAGGACAAAAAGAGGCTTGTGAAGGGCTCCTTTGAAAGCTGCCTAAAATTTTAGATGGGCAACATATACATTTTAAAATAAAATAAATTAAATTTATGCAAATGAGGTCCAGTGGCTATGCCAATGAGGCCCCGCAGTGAGTCTCTGCACATGGCCTTACATTACCTTGGGCTGCCCCTGTGTATAGAGGCATTGCTTTCTATCTCATGATTTTTTTTTAAATTTCCTGAGGAGGCTTTCATGAGGGACTTTGTCAAATGCTTGTATCAGCCTGCTTAACCTTTGTGTACATTTTTACACATTGGATAAAGCAAGAGTTCTCTTTGCGGAACCCATGCTGACTCATTCCCATTAAGCTATTCTTGCTGTATGATCTTGTAACCAATTTTGCTTTATCAAATTCTTTTACATTTTTCTCGACACTAGCATGAGGCTTTTATGTTTGCCAGATCACCCCTGTAGGCCTTTTTAAGAACTTGGCATTAAATATGACAAATCTGGTTGTAAAACAATACAGCAACTTAGGGCTTTTGAAATTTTTTTTTATTTATCTTTATTTCTATAAAAAATAATTTGTTTAACATTTTTTATCATTTCTAAAATTAAAACCTGGACATTGTAAAGATAATGTGAGTCTTGCTGATTTGATATGTAATGTAATTTCATTTTGGGAGTCATGCCGTTCTACTGCTGAACCAGTATTCACTATGTGGCAACATAGATGCGGATCAGAATGAAATCAGAATCTGTCATTTGGGGAGCTTCATGAAAATTTGCCAGATTTATATCTTATGCTAAGATGTGCAGTGAATTGACAGTTTTTTGTTTGAAGAAAAAGTTAAACTGTAAACCTTTTAACACATTTTCTTCTTTTTTTCACAGAGGCTAATAGACAAGTCCAGAGTAAGCTGTGTAAAATGGGTGCCAGGCTCAGAAAGCCTTTTCCTAGTAGCTCATTCCAGTGGCAATATGTACTTATATAATGTGGAACACACTTGTGGTACCACAGCCCCACACTATCAGCTTCTAAAACAAGGAGAAAGTTTTGCCGTCCATACTTGCAAGAGCAAATCCACAAGAAACCCTCTTCTCAAGTGGACAGTAGGAGAGGGAGCTCTGAATGAATTTGCATTTTCCCCAGATGGGAAATTCTTAGCATGTGTGAACCAGGATGGCTTTCTTCGTGTGTTTAATTTTGATTCGGTGGAATTGCATGGTACAATGAAAAGCTACTTTGGAGGACTATTATGTGTGTGTTGGAGTCCAGATGGAAAATATATTGTAACAGGTGGAGAGGATGACTTGGTAACAGTATGGTCTTTTGTGGACTGTCGAGTAATAGCTAGAGGTCATGGACATAAATCATGGGTCAGTGTTGTAGGCTTTGACCCCTATACTACTAGTGTAGAAGAGTGTGACCCTATGGAATTTAGTGGCAGTGATGACGATTTCCAGGATTTAATTCATTTTGGAAGAGATCGAGCAAACAGTACACAATCTAGATTATCGAAAAGGAACTCTACGGACAGTCGCCCAGTGAGTGTAACATATAGGTTTGGCTCAGTAGGGCAGGACACACAACTTTGTTTATGGGACCTTACAGAAGATATTCTTTTCCCTCACCAGCCTCTGTCAAGAGCAAGGACACACACAAATGTCATGAATGCCACAAGTCCACCTGCAGGAAGTGGTGGAACTAATCCGGGAAGTAATGGAAACAGCATCACTACACCTGGAAACTCTGTACCACCTCCTCTTCCTCGATCGAACAGCCTTCCACATTCTGCAGTCTCTAATACTGGCAGTAAAAGCAGTGTCATGGATGGTGCCAATGCTTCTGGTGTCAGCAAATTCGCAACCCTGTCAATACATGATCGAAAGGAAAGACACCATGAAAAAGATCACAAAAGAAACCATAGCATGGGACATATATCTAGTAAGAGCAGTGACAAATTGAATTTAGTTAGTAAAACCAAAACGGACCCAGCTAAAACCTTGGGAACACCCCTTTGTCCCAGAATGGAAGATGTTCCTTTGTTAGAACCTCTTATCTGTAAAAAGATAGCACATGAAAGACTGACTGTGTTAATTTTTCTTGAAGACTGTATAGTCACTGCTTGTCAGGAGGGATTTATTTGCACATGGGCAAGGCCTGGTAAAGTGGTAAGTTTTAATCCTTAATGCTGCATCAAGAACTGCAACTTGAATTGCTAAGTTTTCTGGAAAAAAATACTGAATGCTGACTTTAGTGACATTTCTTTATGCTCAGTGTAAAAAGAGAATCTCTCTTTGAGCCATATGTTTGGATACTGCATGCCATCTTCTTCGGAATCATTTGAATTTTTTTATGTGCAGTACCTTGAATATATATTTTAGCAAAGAGTGCCAACCAAAGAGAGAAGAATTAGTTAGAGGTACTGTACATCTTGAGTATCTTATATCAAATCAGAACACTTATGAAAGTTTTGTGGTTGAATTTACCATCACAGTGCTAAATTTTCTATAATTTACCGATAAATGCATTTCATTAACCTACAGGATTTTATAATTGTATCCCTTTTCCTATTTCATATACCTTTAAAGGTTGATATAACTTATTTGTAAGAAAAACTGACTTCTATTCAGACATTGATATCTGCAATTTAAAGTAATAATACCACTGTGCAAGCAATTTCCATTTTTAAAAAATTGATGGCTTTTTTTAGCAATCCACATGACATGGTAAATGTTGTTTTGTTCATAGTGATGGCCTTTGTTGTCACTTCAGTATAAAACTATTGAAATTGGATGTTACATTGTTGTACGATTTCTCTATGTAAATGTGCATCAGACATATACTACAGTGACAGGTAAGTAAAGGTTGTATACTGAAGTGAGGCACAGCATTATAGCCTCACCAGGAAACAAATTACTTACATGTCAGTTGGATTGTATATTAACACAAATGTTAGAAAACCAGCAAGTTTTTGTCTGATTGCGTAATTTATATTACTATTTTCCTGCTACTAAGCAGGGGAGTCTCTCTTCAGGCATAGAAGAAGGAATGACTATGAAATTGGATACTCATACTCTGCCGCCCAATAAGAAATAGTAATTGAGTTTATCCTGAAGAAAATTGGATTTTTTTCAGGTTGTAGCATCTTCTATTGACCTGACCTATAAAATAGCAGCCCTATGGGTGGTTCCAAAAGCACTTGCACAGTAATATGTGGTTCAATAAAAGGTTACCTACCACAGCCTGCAAAAAAAAATAGATTTCCTTATGAGGAAGAGATCTAAATGTGTCCCAGCAACTCGTCACATCTACTGTACCATCTCAAGTGGTCCAAGAAGTTTGAATGAAGGCCTGTAGTCACGGAGAAATTCCGTTTGTATCTTTTTAATAATGAGTTATATTATTAAGTAATGCTTAAAAATTATTGCACGTTTCATCTTGCTTCCAAATGGCTGCATTCAGGAACGTATATCAAAAGATAGACTGCATTATTTTAATAATAAGGGGATAATTTTTATAAACCTTTTTCTGAGTATACAACGCAGATTTAGGTGTGGAAAAGGTCTCATATAAAATTAGGTCATTCCCAACAGTAGATGTGAGAACAAGATGGCAAGGACTTATAGAATAGGTGTGCTAAGAAGAGGAGTGAGGGTGGAGTGTGCACAGAGGTGCATTTTATAAAATGTACACAAAGTATGCACTAACATTTACACATGCTCCCAGGCAAGTGCAACTTCCATACCTTTAATTAGGGCATGATTTCTGCAGAATTTGTGCTAGTATTTTATAAAGGCTCAAAGGTGTCTTCCTGCCCTATTAACATAAGTGCCCTGTTATAAAACTAACCTTAATCTCTACAGACTTAGAACCAATTTAATGGCTAAAATTCATTTTAAAAATCAATTGGAGCAAATATCTCAATAGAACCTCATAAAATATATACTGTAAGCATTTTCTATGTAATATCCAAATACATGGGCCATCAAATTTTACAAATCTGGAGAATGGAATGTCCCTGCAACCTCTGTTTTGAGCCTCTGTGGGCACTGCATAAGATTTCTTGTGCAGGAATTTTGCAGTGATGCTGGTTACAGATAGACTGTACTTTTCTAAAGTTTTTTTTTTTTTAAATTTAAAACAGCAGCATTAAGTAGGCTCCTTAGAAGATTATCTCATTTCTTTCTTGGCTCGGTTGCTTCATTTATAGGCCTTTACTTCTTGGACTATTTTTCTTGTTGCCTAAGAAAAGCATTCCTCTTTTATTATGGCAGCCTCTGTGGTGTGTGTTTTTTTTAAGGCTCAGTTTGAAGTCCATTATTCAGTTACCCATGCCTATAGTGATAATTGCAGTGATCTTTAGCAGAGGCCATTGCAACAGTGGCCTGATTTGCTTAGATTAATAGCTATGGGAGATGCTAAATAGAAGCTTTCAAAAAACATAAATCTGAACAAAAAGAAAAGAATTTCAGGAGGTGATTGCTTTCACTGCCACATGAATAATCAAAATATTTCCCTGGTACTACTTAAAGCAGAGCCCTCCTGCACCAAGAAAATAGCTTTATAATTGAAAAGCTGTTTTCTTCATAATTTGGCATTTGACATGCTCTTCAGAACAAGCTTTGTAATGAGACCTAGCCAAAGTTTGTACATTGGAAAGTTCCATCACAGTTCTTTGGCAAACTCAGCAGGGGTTAGAGCTTGTCGAGGAGCTATATGGTATACAGAAGCAAGGCCCAGTAAGATTGTAATATGCATTCAGCAAATGCACAATATTTTTAAGACTAAATACCTGTGGTAGCATGCCCCTTGACTAACTTTTTTTGGAGTTGCACAACAAGCCAATTTGCTTTTTCAGTTAGAGCCTCCACCTCAATGTCTTCTCATTAATAACTGACCCTATCTTTAGCTTGATATCTTTGCCATCACTCAAGATGTATTCCTTTTAGCTGACCCATTTAGTATAATGAATCCAACTTGACTGTAACAGAGCAATAAGCTAATGAATTATTTTTTTCAAGGTAACATAAATTATAATTAGGGCTTCTGATTTTAGGTTTTAACCCCCTCCCACCCCTTACCTCCAACTCCAGCAAAAAAAAAATCCCCAAAAACCTAGGTGTGTGTTGGATTAATAATGGAACCCCCCTGCCTCCCCTAGTACTTTTTCGCTCCTCCAATTGCCTGCATTGGATTCTTCACTTTGGGGCATGTTTACTAAAGGTTAATGTGCATTAATGAAGCCAACGCCCGTTAAATGCCACTGTGCCCATAGAAATAAAAGGGCTCTGAGCACTTAATGAGCATTCATTTCATTAACTCACATTAAATCCTTTAGTAAACATGCGCCTTAGTGTCTTGCCCAGCTTGTACAACTATATACATTTGATCCTCGGCAATAGCAACTGCCCAGTGAAAAGGCCAGTAAACACTTTTGTGCTATCAAAGAACCCCTAATTAACTGGAAAATTAAACACCAACCTTTACAGTTTATAAACCTCTAAAAATAGAAGCCCTAACTTGAACACATTCAAATTCTTTTGGGGGATAATCTTTCAAGTAGCTCGTATTGTTGCAATATGTGTGCTTTTAACGTGCATTCTTTGTTAATTTTCAAATAGAAGACCTTTGAAAAATAGCACAAAATGTTTGTGTTAAATGTGAATGCTTTTTATTTTTGCAGTTTTGGAAATCCAATGTATATACATGCTGATTTCCTCCTTCAACTTATTCACACCTACATGAATGTCTTTGTCCCCCCCCCCCCCCCCCATCCCCATGATTAAAAGTGTAGATACCATGGAATAGCTGCATTTCAGGTGGGCAGTTTTCCGTTGGGTTGTTTTACCCAAACAAATGCTTTTTGGAAATGTCCATTTGGAAATACTTTCAATATAAACCAGTTCTGACCCTTGCCCAGAGTATTTAAAATGTTTGGATCTTATTTGAAGCTTTTATTATTGAGATATTCTAATGGTCTTTTTTCTGTCAACTTAAAAATTGCAAATTTTAAAGCCAGGGGGTATCCAGATTGGAAGCAGTTGATTGGAGAAACACTGCATTTTTTGCAGTAAAATTCAAGATTTCAAGTAATTTACTTAATGTGTACTTGTTGCATGTTAGAGCGCTGTGCGGAGTAACAGTAAACAAGATGCCCTCCTTGTGCTCTGTATTTTGATTGAAGAGCATTAGGTGTGATAAATAGTTACAGATTTAAGTAATCATCCATATGCACATAAGAAATATCTGCCCCTTCTACCATTGGTTTATTGCTTTGGGGGTTTTCTGCTGTACACAAGCTTTCTCCCAAATATCAGTGGAAAAGAAGTTGTCAGTTTTTCCATTGGATATAATCCAAACATAACTCTAGATTCTGTTTTTAGTGTGTTTTTCCTTTTTAATGTTAGATTTTATTGGCGGTCAAAGTAAACCTGATAATTCAAATTCACTATAAATATGTAGTTGGATTATGTTGATCCAAAATGTATAAAATTTCAAATGTTTCTGAGATGTTGGAAATGCAGTACCAAAAAGCATAAGTTACTTAGTTTAGCAGAATTGGGAAAATTTATTACAGCTAAGTAGTCTTCATGAAGAGGTTCCTTTATTTTATTTTACTTTTTTTCCAAAATTAATATATTGCACTTTTTTATATGCAGGGTATTGTTTAGGAGATATTTATTTGCATACAGAAGGTTTTGAATGACTTAATATCGTTTCTGGTTTGATTTTGTTTGCATTTACAATGAATCTAGCATAAACTAGAAATGTTTCTAGAAACTGGACTATTTGGGGTGTTTATTTTAGAGATATTGCTATACTCTTATTCTATTATAGAGGGGGTAGAGTACTTACAAAACACATACCATATTTTGTACAAGTGAAGATATTTTAAAGTTTTAAAAGCACTAATGATTAATTTATGATTTTTTTTAAATATTTTGTTTTCACTAGTGCATGGGCTTGTAGAAGTCTGAAGCTAGGCAGAATCCACCCTTTCATTCCTGAACTACTGTTATCTGTTTTTTCCCCTCATATTTATCCTAAAACTTTTTTTCTGACTTGTATACCTTACTTATTAGACTCAATATAGAAGGCAAAATGTTATGGTATCTACAGGACTGACAGGTTATGTTATTGATTAGCAAGCTGAAATTGTCAGAAACCTGTGTGGTTTCTCCCTCTTTTCTTCATGGATCAAGCCCAATGCTTTGAGTGTCCAATCTCCACTGATTTTGATTAGACAACCCAAACTTGTTTCTCAGTTTGGACTTTCTAATCTGCTTCCTAGGTTTGCAGCATCAGATCTGCCTATGCCATAATTGAAATTCTTCTTAATTTTTTCCTTGTATCTTGAGCTTTTTTATTGAATAAATACATATTTAATTTCTTAGAACAGTATGTAATAAAATAAACAAGTCAATGTTGAAGTTATAAAAAAAAAAAAAAAAAAGAAGTACAAGCGAGATTGTTTTCCTAACTGATATGGTCTGAAATTGTAAATTGAGTCTTCATTTTTGCCTGGTTTATAATTCATGTAGTTTAAATTATAACAAATCCAGCTATCTTTAACAGCTTCACCTAAAAGCACATGCAAAAATGTAAATTTTTATTTTTGACAGGATAGGATCAATGCCATTTAGCAAAATCACCTTTCTCTGAAAAAGTTTCTCTCTGTTATGTAACATGTTTGGGCTTATACTTATGGGAACTCAATTTAACAGAGAAATAATCAGCAACAAGATTTTAATGTGTTACCAAGTGATGGGGTATCTAAGTACATTATAAAATGTCAGTTTGTACAGAAAATGGAAAACTTATGCTTAGAAAAATAGAAATTTCTGCAGTGTTAAAAGGAGCCAGTTAAATAGAATACATTTTCCTTTTTAAAGGATGATGCAGAAGTTGAATGGGTAAGCACCTTTAAAATATATATTTCAAAGCACTTTAAAGACGGTAGCTTCTCTTCATGGGGCAACACACTATCTACAGTCATGCCCCTACCTTCTCTGAGCAGTTACAATCATGCTAGCTTTTTCTCTTCACCAGCACTTCCACTTTTCTGTGGATACTAGTGAAGAAAGAGAACAGAAACCCATTTTATTGTCTAAAGACAAAAAAAAGTTAATCATGCAGTCATAATCTTTGAAAATGTTTAATTTGAAGTTTGTTTGTAGTAATTTGCTATGTACTAAATGCAATGTGTATATCTGAGCAGGGAAAACACTGAAAAATTTAGCGCTTTGTTTCTAGGTATGGACTGAAAAAAAATACCTCTGTTTTATGGCCTTACAGGGTTCTGCCTAGAGGTTTATATGCTAAAAGCTCAAATCACTGAGTCAAGATAGCCTGTTCAGTTTTTTCTGTCACATAAAGGCTCTCTATACAGGCCATATTTGCAAGGGTGAGAAGTGTGTGCTGGATCCATAGTTAACCATCAGATTAGGATTACACTTGCACAGAGACCCCCCAACCTTGCAGATTTGCAAAATAATATCTGAGCTAGATGTTTAATTATGAAATTCTGCATTAATCCATTTTAATCTCCTAACATAAGTAGTTAAAATTAGAAAACAATATCTAATATAAAAGCATGGAGGAGTAGCCTAGTGGTTAGAGCACTGGCTTGCTAACAGATACCAGGGTTTGATTCCCACTAGCAGGCCTTGTGGCTTTTGGCAAGTCACTTAAACCCTCTATTGCCTCTGAAGAAAGGCCCAGCAATCTACTTCTGGTCACATTTCCAAGAAAACCCAGAATCTGCTGGGTTGCCAGGAGTCAGCATTGACTGCAAGGCACACATTGCATTTTGCATAAATTTAAATCTTTTAGGACTGGGAGGAATTTTGTTAGTTTGCTGACATATACCCTGTAATCTCAATACATTTAGGGGCATGTTTACATAAGGTTAACATGTATTAAGTGCTGCGATGTCCCATAGGCCAGGGCAGCACTGAACGCATGTTAACTTTTAGTAAACATGCCTTTAGTATTTCACAATCTAGGGTTCCATTTCAGAAACTGTTTATGCACAGAACAGGTTTCTTATTTTTAGAGTCAGCCCACAAGAGATTTTCCACTTCATTTCCTGGAAAGTTTCATGAGCAAACCAGGGATACTAGGTAACATTGTCTGCACATAAAACAATTCTGTAGGTTGAAATAACTCTTAAGCGGTTTTAACTGCTGTGCCATATTCTATTTTTTTTTCATAGCAGGTATCAATATTTTCTTAAGCCTTTTTCTGACGACTTTGAAGGGAATTAATTGGTCAAAAAAGGATATTTGAAGATTTATATAACCATATTAACAAAAGGCTTTGGTTATGTTAAAGTACAGTTTTCAAATTTAGATTAGGCTAATATAAACCAAGAATTCTTAGTACTTATTATCTAGGAAAACATTTCTATTCTTTGACAAAGCTCAAGGTACAGTAAGCAAAACTGAGAAGGGGGACAATTCATAATTTACTTTTTTGAGCACCAAGTGAAAAAAATCCTTTCAACCATTTCCAGTAAGGCGATTCCTACGTTTTGTATAACAGTAGTTTGTGTGTGAAGAAAATGGCAGTGGATGCTGGACAAAATATTTTAGACTGTGTTATGTATATTGTGTCTCGCTTAGAAATTTATGATAAGCGAGTTATAAATAAATTTGACATTGAATATAATCGTGTGATAATTCTTAATAAAGCACCTAAAATAGGTTTGTTGCTTATTATGATTGTTAAAAAATGCTTTATTTCAATGTGAATATATAAATTAAAACAATTGTAGATTCATATTTTTAGAATGGTGTAACTTTTCTAAATAAAAACTATATTAACACTTCATATTGCAAAATGGTGATGCGGTTAGTTAAAAAACCTTGGATATTTTTTGTTTTTCATTTCAACCATTTTACAGTAAATTTAAAATCGTTTTCATATCTGTATTAAATATTTCCATAACATTCTTTGAGATCCCATAGCAAACTGGAAGGAATGTTTTTTAGTTCGGTCAGAATATTAAAAAAAAAAAAAACTAATTATGGGAGACAGTTAAACCTGTCTTTTGTGAGCTATACAGAGAAAACTTCCTTTATTAGGAAATCTTGTTATCTTGTAATTCTGAAGATAAATTTTCAGAACAGATATGCCGCTTAAACAGTTTGGAATCAGCACTTTTTGAAGCTTGGTTTTGTAGTGGAAATGACTGATATAACTCCCATACCTCCACTACCATCCTCACTATATTGTTTTCACCATGAGAACTAAATGTTAGAACTAATCACTCTTTCATAATCCATGTGTGAAAGTTTTAACATTTCCTGCATTTTATTTGTTCTGTGTGCTTGACCATTATAATTCAACATTGTGATTTATGTATCAAACCATATGAACATGAATCTAGTTATAAATTTTATTTCCATATTTTCATCTAATTTCTTGTTAACGGCATATTTAATGATCCTTAAACATGAGGTGGTTAAATGAAGTTCATAACTTGAAATTGCCTATATATTAATCAAGCTTTAAAAAGATCAGTGTTCTATTCCTAGTATATTTATAACTTTTTCGTTCATGTTTCTACTGTTTAAGCTGTTCTGCTGTCGATGTTAGTTAGAAAACCTCACTTAAATACTTGACTTACCAAATACTTTAGCTGCAGTTTGTCCTATGTATACTAGTTAAAATTGTGCAAATGAACTGTAAATCTAGATAATTTTCCATAGTACTTTTCACACTTGCAATGTGTAAAAAAAAAAAAAAAAAACCTTCCAGGGGTACAGTCATTTCTGGTTTTGCTTGAAAATACAATTACTTTGATTTGCCTTCAGAGGACGGTCAGTTATCAATACAAACTGGTTTTGAAAGTCGTCTGTACCAAAAAGATGCGCTAACCCTTTATAATTGGTGGTTGTTCTCTTGAAATTGATGGAAGATTCATTTTGCTTTGTGCTCTTTGAAAGTGTCTTGGCTTGTATGCCTACTGCAGAAATTCATTGTGGAAGGTTAGAGAGTGCACTTTTGCATATAAATGCACATTGTATAGCTATTAAAGATAATCCTCAACTACCTTTTGCATAAACATTTTTAATAAAACACTTTTATAGCAGCCCACATAAGTGAAAAGGATTGGTGTACTTTTCACTTCTCAGACTTTTCAGGATTTCTAGGGAAAAGTATACTTGTAGTTTCACTTTGAAAATTATTCGAAGAAAAGTGTCCGGATACATTTATACTTAATCATTTGTGTGGATACTTTTGCTGATGAAAAAAATGTGTGCATATTTATGAAAATTCAAAGCTATTTGCATAGTTTCAAATCTCACCCCTAGTAAACCTACCTCCTAATGTGGGTAAAATTATATACAAAAGGGGTACTGTGCATACTTTTATCAACATATGAGGCAGGTTGTTTAATAAAAGCCTGTTTCCATGGGTAAGTATTGTTTTACCTGTAAAAATCACTTTGAAGAATTTCCTCCCTGTGTAACATAAAAGGAAATTGAAGTAAATGTTAAGCCATGGTGGTGGAATCAGTCATGTGCCATATCAAAAGTTCGAAGACTCACTCCTCTAATCCTCCAGAGAGAGAATTGAGAACTCTCGATGCCTTTGGGTGTCGATTCTTTTAAGGATCAATGCTCTCGGCTAGGATTAGCTCCTATATCCTCTATATGGGAATGTTCCTGAAGGAGGTCTCCAGGGATCTTGAGGCCTTTGCCCCTCTTCTCCCAAATGACAAGAGGGCGGATTATCTCACCCTAGTTGAGCATAGCCAAAATGTATCGAAGTTTGTCAATAGAGCTACCTTTGATGCTTTTGAATGCACAAGCAGGGCCTCAGCAATATGCATCAGTGCATGTCGAATTGCTTGACTTCAGGCCTCAGATCTTGAAAAGTGGGTCCAAGATAAGCTGGGCAACATACCTTGCACAGGGGAAAACCTCTTTGGCAAAGATTGGCAAGATATGGCCTCTCAATTAGAGTCAGAAAATACTACTCTAAAGAGACTGTCGAGAGTAACAGCTGACCCTGCTAGGAAAAAGACTCCTGCAAAGTCGTCTTTCTGCAGTAATAAGAAATTCTTCTCTTCCTATCCTCCTGCTTCTCAGTATCAGGATCAGGCTCCACAGAAGAGGCAGCAGCCTCCTAAACAAAAGAAGCCACAAGTGACTAAATCTCAACCATCCCCGCAGCCACAGTCTGCACCTGGTTTTTGATTCTTTCCTAGAGAGCATTGCTGCCTTGCCTCTGGAAGACTCCCACCCCCTCCACATAGCAGGCAGACTGTGTTACTATACCTGCAGATGGCACCTCATCACCTCAGCAGTGGACATTCACCATAGTTCAGGAGGGCTACAGACGTTACCTGCAAACCTTGCCCCTCTCCACATTCAAGGGGGAATATAAAATGCAACTCCCACTCATTGCTCTCCTACAAGATGAAGTGTCTTCTCTTCTATCTCAGGGCACCATAGAAGATGTCCCAACATCCCAACAGGGAGTGGGCTTCTACTCTCCCTACTTTCTCATTCCAGAGGGTTACAGGCCCATTCTGGACCTCAGAAACCTCAACAGGTTTCTAGTCCATGAAAAGTTCAAGATGATCTCTCTCGAACTCTTCTACCCTATCTCCAGAGTCAGGACTGACACTGTTCTCCAGATCTAAAAGAAGCATGCACACACATCCTCATCCATTCAGGACACAGGAAGTATCTACGCTTCATCTTTCAGGGAAAAGATTATGAATACAGAGTCCTTCCCTTCGGACTCACCTCTGCCCCAAGAGTCTTCACAAAGTGCATGGTGGTTGTGGTCACGTATCTAAGAACTCTAGGGATATTTGTCTTCCCCTACTTAGATGACTGGCTAATAAAGGCAGACACCTCCCAAGAGGAGGTGCTGCTTTCCTTGGATCATACCATCATAGTACTACAACACTTAGGATTTGTCATAAACTTCCCAAAATCTCAGCTCACTCCAACTCAGACTAGAGCTTATTGGTGCCCTACTAGACACCCAACAGTCCAGGGCATTTCTGCCCCCTCTCCGTTGTGCCCATCTGGTTGAACTAGCGTCCCAGACACTCCTATGAGACCATCTGACAGCCCAAGAGATGCTGCAGCTCCTTGGGCACATGGCCTCTACAGTTCATATCGTTCCATATGCCTGACTACATATGCGCTCAAAATAAAGTGTCTTCTCACAGAGGGTAATTGTTGACCAACTCGATATAAATATCCCTCCAATCAATCGTTAGGCTATGAAATTTTCTCTATTGCAACACCATATAATTTCTTATATCATTTCTGTTTTTCAATTAAACAAGTATCTCATCACAGATAATAGGGAATTTAGAGGTCTCAGACTCCATATGGCAACAGTCATATCAGACTATGTCTTTAACCACTGCGCCCATTTTGCATCAATGACCTCTCTCAAACGCATCCCTTTTATATCTGTAATTACTTTCTACTGTTGTATCTTCAAAGAAACTTGTATTCTACAATATCTAAGAAAAGTTCTGTGCTTGTCTTATCTTATTAATTGCCCCACGCCACCATCCGGCTCCGTTTGTGCGTTTCACAGACGTGGGTTTCTTCAGGGGGAAGTTTTCATTACAGCACTCAAATATTCTATTGCCTTCTTTGATTGTGCAGCGTATTCATCAATATCTTCAATAATGTAGCACTTTGCAATTCTCGCTGTTCCATTCGTGGCTCAAAACCAACCGGTCTCTAAAAAAAAACGCTGGTGTTGCAATAGAGAAAATTTCATAGCCTAACGATTGACTACATATGCGGACAGCCCAGTGCACTCTGGCCTCCCAGTGGAAGCAGGCCTCGGGCCATCTCCAGCACAGGATCCAAATAACTGTCCATCTAACCACATCCCTTCAGTGGTAGTATTCTCCAGAAATCCTGCTTGTAGGGTCATCTTTTCTGATGTCTCTACGTCAATGCCCCCTGATGATGGATGCTTCCAAACAGATTGTAGTTAGGTTGCCCAGATGGGCTCTCCAAAGGGGCCCTGGACAGCACAGGCGTCACAACTCCAGATCAATTTCCTGGAATTTTGTACTATCTCCAGTGCCCTCCAGGTGTTGCGACACCACCTCACAGCACAACAGGTCCTAGTCAGGACGGACAGTCAGGTTGCCATGTTCTATGTGAACAAGCAGGAAGGCTCTTGGGAGCAATGGCCTCTGGTCCTGGCCCATTGCTCGTCAGATCCACTTCCAAGCAGTGTACCTCCAGGGGGAGTTCATTGTCTTGGTAGACAGACAGAGTTGCATCCTTCTTCCCTATGAATGGTCTCTGCATCTTGACACAATGTCCTACATATTCCGGACCTGGGGAACTCCAGACATAGATAGATTCACGACTCCGCGAAATGCCAAGTTTCCTCGCTTCTGCACAAGAACTCAGACATGAACCAACAAACAAGTGGATGCCTTCCATCTACACTGGGGTCAGGGTCTGCTTTATGCATTCTCTCCCATACCCCTTATTCCCAAGATGCTTTTCAAGCTTCAGTTTGACAGGGATGCCATGATTCTCGTGGTCCCTCAATGGCCGTGGCAACTGGTTTCCACTGCTACTACATCTGACTCAGACTCATCCACTGTGATTGGGATATGTACTAGATCTTCTCTCCCAGGACAGTGACTCACTACTCCATCCCAATCTGCATTCTCTTCGCCTCACAACTTGGCTGCTGAGAGCATAGATTTACAGTGCTTTGACCTTACTCAAGAGGTTAAGGAAATCCTTTTGGCTTCTAGAAAACCCTCCATCAGACGATTATGTGCTTTTTAAATGGCATAGATTCTCTGTCTGGTGTTCCCAGAAGGATCTCAATTCCTTTTCTGCTTCAGTGAAGTCACTACTCTAGTATCTCCTCCACCTGTCCTTGACAGGTCTAAAGACAAATTCGGTAAGGTGTCCACCTTTGTGCTATTGCGGCCTCTCATCTACTCAATGGACATCCCATCTCCACACAACTAGTAACGCATTTCATGAGAGGTCTCCTGCTGTCCAAACCTCCCATTAATTAATTTATTTATTTACATTCTCTTATATACCGCGCTATTCTGCATCAGTGCGGTTTACATTGAACAAACTGAAATTAAGCCACCTCAGGTAGCTTTGAACCTCAGTATTGTTCTTGCGCAGCTTCTCAAGCCATCCTTTGAACCATTAGCCACAACCTTACTTAAATTCCTCTTTTGAAAGGTGATCTTCCTAATTGCCTTCACTTCAGCTAGACTCATTAGTGAGCTTCAGGCTTTGGTGGTGGATCCACCATATACCTGCTTTCACTATGACAAAGTAGTCCTTCGGACTCACCCACACTTTATGCCAAAGATGCTATCTACGTTCCATCTAGACCAATTTACCTTCCAGTTTTCTTTCCTAAATTGCATGCATCAAGATCAGAGGCAGCTCTGCACACTTGACTGCAAGCATGCATTGGCATTTTATCTTCAAAGGACTCTGGATCATCGTAAAGCCTCATCTCATTTGACCCCAGTCACTTGGGATTACCCGTTTCTAAGCGTATGCTCTCCAGATGGATAGTGGACTACATTTCATTTTCATATGACAAAGCAGGACTCTCCCTGGAAGGGCATGTCACTGCTCACAACATTTGTGCCATGGCCACTTTGATGACAAACCTATGCGCAATAGCCATCAACGAAATTTGCAAACCAGCAATTTGGTCTTCTGTCCATACCTTTGCTGCCCATTATTGTCTGGACAAGGACTCCCGTTGGGATGCTATGCTTGGTCAGGCTATACTCCAGCACCTTTTAGACTTAGATGCAACTCCTACCCTCCATCCTGGACTTTGAAGATACCAGAAATCCATGTGGTATCCATGACCTCCTGCCTACTCTGAGGTGAATGTCCACGAATTCTGAGGTCAGTTCATCTGGGAGCTAGGGCGTCCCATATGTGAAGACTACATTCCTGCTTGTTCCTAGAGATAGCATAGTTGCTCACCTGTAACAGGTGATCTCTGAGAACAGTAGGAATTTAGTCTTCACAACCCACCCTCCTCCCCTAGGATTATAGGGTTTCATTTACTCTCTTTTCTCAGCTACCAACTCAACTGAAGAGAAGGTGGCAGGAAGGCAGTTGCGCAGGCGCAGTGGAATGCTCCCAAAAGCTTTCCAGTTGGACGCTGGGAAGCGTTCCCACACAAGCTCCGTTGATAGTCTTCTCATATGGGTGACATTGGTATCGACGGAGCCTGTACGGGAACGCTTCCCAGCGGCCAACTGGAAAGCTTTTGGGAGCATTCCACTGCACCTGCGCAACTGCCTTCCCGCCTCCTTCTCTTCAGTTGAGTTGGTAGCTGAGAAAAGAGTAAATGAAACCCTATAATCCTAGGGGAGGAGGGCAGGTTCTGAAGACTAAATTCCTGCTGTTCCCTGAGATCACCTGTTACAGGTGAGTAACTACACTTTATGCATTTGGGTATGAAGTAGGCACATAAACATTTGGGGCCCCTTTACTAAAGGGTGCTGTAATGTTGCAATCCATGGCATATTGGATCAACACCACAATGTTAACTGCTGCGAACATGGAAAGTATGTTCCCAGCAGTTACCATGGAGCAAATGGTCCTACCATGGCACAGTAGAGCGGGTGCCTCAATGCCACCAGTGGAGGTGGCAGCGAGTGCACCTGCCCTACTAGCTTGTTGTGCAGGTAGTGTGGGTCTGCAGCCTTCATGGTAGTTTCCCTACCCACTTCCTGCACTACACCTCCCGCTTGCAACCCTAATTCATCTAGTGCCAAAATCTGATAGCACTAACCATCATGGCCCCACACTAGCTGTCAGTGTGTGTCCCAGTGTGTCTTTAGCGTATGCCAGACCCAAACTGACAGCCTACCGCCCTTAAGTAAAAGACTTCCTTACTGCCTGCTTTAATGTGATATACACGTGGGTGTGCTCAGGAGTGGAATTTGCACTTATGCACATACTTTTGAAAATGTACATATATGCACTTATTTTTTTCAGCACATAAACACATACACAATTACACCTGCCTCAGAGCAGGTGTAAATGTGGGCACCTGGGGTAATTTTATAAAGCCACATAGGTGCATGTGTTCTCTTTATACAATAGGCACAACATATGCACCTGTATGCCTTGTTAACCTAGGTGCCTGTTTATAAAATTATCCTAATAACATGTTTTAGGGCTCATGGTTGTAATGTTCTGGAAAGACCCTCTTAGGCCCCCTCTCCCCCCCACTGACGCCTATCACTGCAGTGATTGGACTGAATTTGAAGGGGGATATAAAATAGGAAACCCTCCCTGGGTTGTTGTGAATGAAGGCTGATGGTGTGAGATTCAGCCTTGGCTCCACTTGAAGTGGAAGCTTAACGAACCAGGTTGTATACATTGTAATTGTTGAATTATTTTTTGTTTGCTGTTTTGAGGGGTAATTTCAATGTATAAAAAATGAAAATTGTCCATTAAAAATAGTAATCAAGAAGCTTTCATTACCTTGGTATGTTCTGACTTGCCATAACTTCAATGTAAACTTTCTGTAAGATATTTCCCTTCCCTAGAAGTTTCCTCTTCCATTTGTAGTAGCCAGCTATTTTTTTCTTTGTTTTGTTTCTCTCCTCCCTTTATAATGAACCATTACAACAATAGTCATAGACAGTGAGCCACAATCTCTGGGGACAGTGAACCCTGCTTTTGCTGCAATCTTGGCCCTTACAGGTCTATGAGCAGAAGCATACAGAAATCCGATATGCAGCAGCACTTGGCCATTGAGCCAGCCAAGTGTCCCCCCTTAAGTTAACTGACATTTTTTGTCAAATTGCTTATTTGTGTTTTACATAGTATTTTTTCCTGTCCTTTGAGCTTCCAACTCAATTGGACCTATGACTGCAGTCTGGAACCATGTGCTTCCATTCACAAATATTTATTGATTTTTCCTCTCAACTAGGTTTACTCGGTCATCGTAGTAGTGATCATTGGCTAGGGACCATACACCAGAGCTCCTTCCACACCCTGCAATCACGAGCCCTGAATATAACCATTGGGTATCATTGCAAGATGACTGGTTCATCCCCTTCCTGCCTCTGTGCTCTGAATGCTAATGCTGCCTCTGCAATATTGCCAGCCATCTTGGTAGCCAGTAATCAAATGCAATGTACAACCCTAACAATGGGCCAGCCCTACAGTACTGTGTGTGGGGTTTTTTTTCATGTACACTAGAAACCTTTGCAAATATTTTTTTTGTTTAAAGATTTGAGGAATGCAAGAAAGCCAAAAATCAATTGTTTTCATTATATATCAAATGAGAATAAACATATTGTATATAGCTATTGTGTATTTAAACTTTATTCTGAAATAATTGTCTAGTCTTCAAAATGACAGAAAATGTAAGGCAAACCCCGCTTATTTCATTGTTGTGAAAGCTCAGCAGGGCTTGGTTTTAAATGTAATTTGTTCATAAATTGTATTTAAGTCCAAATTAATATTTTTATAACACCTCCCCAACCTCAACCCTCTGCCACATTCCTCCCCCACCACTATTCTTCCAAAAGATGTCAGATACTTAGAAGTACATTTTATCTTGAAGTGTATTTTGTTGGTGTAGGAATTATCTTACTGAAAAAGGTGCGTGACCTGAGATGATATAGGCAAAGCTTAAATAAAATGTTTACTTTTCATTCGTAGACACTACTATGCCACAATTTTTCTGCTTATAACATTGTGATAGTGTCTTTGAAAAATACAGGATCATTTGCTGGATTAATATAAACTGCTTTGTTTGCAGGGTTTATTGTCATCCCAAAACCAAGCCAATTCTCCAAGTGGGACTGTAGTATAGCCATCACACTACTGCTAGCAAAACAGTGGCCACAGGACAAGAAGTAATGGCAGTGGAGCCAGGAACTGTTCTTCAGCCACAGAGCAACAAAATTAGAAAATGACAGTGTGTGTAAATTTGGCATTCCATGAATCAAGCAAGTCTTTGTAGAGGAATTACGGAAATGGGTTCTTATTTAGTGAGAATATTTCTAGACTGCTTACCCAAAGAAGAATTTATCTTTAAAAATACTTTGTTTCAGTAAAAAAAAAAAGTTTTCTCACTTTATACTTTGGCGTTCAATGTAATTTAATGACATACATAGTGTAAAATAAAAAAAATGTTTCTTGAAATATCTCAGTAAGTTAGATGGTTATAAGTTAGTATTTTGCCACTGTGTACTTTGCACTGATTTTGTTTAACCAGAAATGGTTAAAAGACAACCTGGAATGCACTTGTGAACAAAGTTGTCATTTTCCGACTTGAAAATGTAATTCAGGAAGATGGATGCTGCAATCATAGATTTAAAAAATTGTTTGCACTTGAATAGTTTAATGCTAGTTAAGAAATTTATTTTAAAATGGGTATATGAGGACTCTTGGAAAACCTCTTTTGGGAGAAAATATCCTTTGTATCTATTAAACATTTATTTTGATATTGTTCCCAGTTGCAATCAACTCTGTATTATATGTACAAATAATGTAAATCGGTGATAGGGGAAATGGATCATTACATTAGTCATTCATCATCTTTCAAGATAAGTAGTGATATTTCTAATTCCAAAAAATATTAATATTAAACAATCTTGAATTATGCAGGGTTTTTGTTTATGCTGTTTATATTTATTTGTACTTTAATCTTTTGAATTAAATGTTTGGCACAGAAGTAGGATTAACATTGTAGAAGAAATTCTTGCAAGATTTATCACGTAAGCAATATGTTTGACCTTTTTGATACAGCTTTCAAAGCGAGCAGGAACAGTACCTCTGGAAGTCTAATACCTCCATTCTAATGCCTCTCTCTGTTTTGCTTTGAAATCCTACACCTCATGGTTCTGTAATAGCAACAGCAATGTATTTTTGGTAAGCAGCTACATACAGCACAATGATTTTTCTTCCCATCCATTCAGCACACCTTGCTTCCTTCTCGTCTCTCCGGGCCAGTCCAGGAACAAGAGGGTTGTCAACCTTCTCCAGCAACTGAGGACTGAAATCTGAAGTTTTGCAGATCTGGTATCTGGCTCCCCCTGCTGGCCGAACCTCAGTCTTTCAGTCCTCAGCAACTGGAAGGGACATATCCTGGACTGGCTCCCGAAGAAACAATTAAAGTTTTGAATCTCAAGATACTATTTTTTCTTAGGTTTTTCTTTTTTCTTTTCTGCAGTGAAAGAGGCAAGAGCCGTAGCAGGGTTCTCCTCGACAGCGGTACAGCTGATTTGTTTTATTGACAAAACGAGTGTTTTCAAGCACGGAGCAAGGAGGCAGAGCCTTCTCAGTTAGCAGCTCCGCTGGCCGGAGGGGTGGGCAGAGAGGTGCTGGGAGCCCCAGAGACCTTCAGGCCGCCTCCGGGGTTAAGTCTACTCTACCGCTAGCAACGGGAGTGAGCGACTTACGAAGGAAACAGCATGTTAGAGCAGTTTTGGCTTCAGGTACATGTCAGATCGCATTAAGTCTGTCTGTTCGCATGGCGTGGTGCTCGGTGGGGTTTTAGTCAGCGTCGTTCTTCGCTCGGCAACAGAAAGCCTGGCGAGTTTCCGTTTCTTTATGGCCGCGGTTGTCCGTTCTGAGCGGTTTTCTCACTGTTTTTGTGGTTTAGTGGTGATTTTGCCGGTTGTGGTAATAGCGTCATGGAAAGTAAGCCAGAATCGATCATTTCTTTAGGAGGCCCTTAGGGCAGCTCAGATTTGGCGGGAACGGCAGCCATTACAGGTTCAGTTCCGGTTTTGTTAGCTGCTCAGGAGAAGCCCTCAAAGAAGAAGGTCAAATCTAAAAGACCAGTGCAGGTGGAGGAAGCTCCTCCACAGTCACTGCCTGCAGTACAGAAGGGCTTAGAATCTGTTTTTTCTGCAGATTTTATTTTAGCTCTTCATCAAGCTTATTGTTTAAAGTGGCAGCAGTCTCAGGACAAGAGTTCTGTCCCGGTGGCCTGGCAAAGCTTAGAAAAAGAACCTTCTCCGTCGGATCCAGGGGAAGGTTTGTCTACGGTAGCCCACGGAGCTGGGATGAGTGCCGATGGAGCCGGTCAGCACATCTCAGGGCTCCCAGGAGTGGAGGAAGGAGAAATCCTGTCAGATTCAGGTATGGAGTGGGCTACGGATTTGGATGAGGCGGACCTCTGATCTAGCGAGGATCCCCCAATATGTTTCGCGTCTTTAGGAAAGAGGAGTTAGGAGCGCTTATCGCTCAGACATTATCTGCCTTGAATATTGCTTTGCCAACAGCTCAGGAAGAACCTTTGGAAGATTCTCTGCTTCAAGGGTTTAAAGCAGAGCAGAGGTGTTTTCCTGTTCACAGGGTCATGAAACAGATGGTAGAATCTGAATGGGAATGTCCGGAGGCTACCTTGCGAGGAGCATGGGCTATCAGCCGCTTGTATCCTTTGCCACAAGAGGAGCAGGAGTTACTGAAGATGCCTAAGGTAGATGCTTTAGTCTCAGCGGTCACTAAGAAGACTACGATTCCTGTGGAGGGCGGTGCGGCCCTGAAAGATCTCCAGGATAGGAAATTGGAGACCCTGTTGAAACAGACCTTTGAGTCTTGTGCGTTATCCCTGCGAGCAGCTATCTGTGGAGCATATGTCTCTCGGGCCTCCATTCGTTGGATTCAAGGGGTTACTCCCTCCCGCAGGGAGGAGGACGAAGGCGCAAAGCTAGAGTCAGCGGCGGCTTACCTAGCGGATACGTTCTATGATCTAGTAAGAATTTCAGCGAAGTCCATGGCAGCGGTGATTGCAGTTTGGAGATTTCTCTGGTTGAGAAATTGGGCGGCGGACGCATCTTCCAAGGCAAGGCTGAGTAAGCTTCCGTACAAGGGCACTCTGCTTTTCAGAGCGGCCTTGGAAAAGATTGTAAAGGATCTCGGCGATTCTAAAGGCAGTCGCCTTCCAGAAGACCGTCCAAAAAGTCAAAAGCCCGGCAATTTGCACAGGGGTCCCTCTCGGGATTTTCGCAGATTCAGAGGCTTGCGCTTTACTCCGTATCAGGGAGGTTGCTTTGGAGCCAGAGGGCAGCCCTTTCGGGTGGCTCGAGGCTTTGGTAGAGGTTATTTCGGAGCCCAGCAAAATACCACCAAGAAGCTGCAATGAAAGGAGGTTGGTCCAGGCAGAAATCCCGGTGGGGGGACGGCTTCAGAGCTTCCTTTCTGTCTGGACCACCATAACGGCCGAGCAATGGGTCCTAGAAATTATTCGCGAGGGGTACACTCTCGAGTTCGATCGTCCGTTGATAGAAGCTTTCGTAGTGTCTCCATGTGGTTCGGCGAAAAAACAGCGGTAACAGACGCTTCAGCGGTTGTTACGTCTTCAGGCGGTAGTTCCGGTTCCTCCAGACCAATTAGGATTAGGTTGGTAATTTATTTTGTGGTTCCCAAAAAGGAGGGATCGTTTCGGCCTATTTTGAATCTCAAACATGTAAACCGCTGATGGAGGGTTCCGCATTTCCGCATGGAGACGCTTCGGTCGGTCATACGCTCAGTGCAACCGGCGGAGGTGCTCACGTCTGTAGATCTCACAGAGGCCTATCTTCATCAGGCTGGAGCAAGTGGCGAAGTTCTTGCATCTAAAAGCACCAACAGCGTGGCGTTATTTGCAGCTCCTAGGATCCATGGTGGCGGCCTTGGATCTAGTTCCATGGGCAAGAGCCCATATGCGTCCATTGCAACAAGCCTTGCTTTTGAGGTGGTCACCTCAGGAGCACCCTCTAGATCGAAAGTTGCCCAGATTACAGAACGTCACCGTCAGTCTGCAGTGGTGGTTGGATCCTGTCCATCTTCGAGCGGGAGTGCCCTTACGACAGCCGGACTGGGTGCTCGTCACTACAGATGCCAGTCTCTTGGGCTGGGGGGCGCATTGTCAGGAGTGCATAGCTCAAGGTGTTTGGCCACCAGAGATGAAGGATTGTTCCATAAACCTTTTGGAACTCAGAGCGGTGTATCTAGCTCTTCTCGAATTTCTTCATCTTGTAGAGAACAAAGCAGTGCGGGTGTTCTCGGACAATGCGGTGACGGTGTCATATATCAATCGGCAAGGTGGAACAAGGAGTGCAGTGGTGTTGGAGGAGAGTCAGCGGCTGTCCTGGGCGGAGTCTCATCTGGTAGTTCTTTTGGCGGCACATGTGGCAGGACGGGACAATGTGCAAGCCGATTACCTCAGCCGACATGTGGTGGATCCCGGAGAATGGGAGTTGAACGCGGCGGTGTTTCACGACCTGACTAAGGTGGGGTCAGCCGGTGATGGACCTGATGGCCACCTTCGACAATGCCAAGGTGAATCGTTTTTTCAGCAGGCGCAGAGAGCATATGTCGGAGGGTCTCGACGGCCTAGCACAGCCGTGGCCAGTCAGGGGTCTTCTTTATGTATTTCCGCCATGGCCAATGATAGTGAGAGTCGTTCAGAGGATAGCAAGTCACCACGGTCGGGTAATTCTCATTGCCCCAGCCTGGCCCAGGAGAGCGTGGTATGCAGATTTAGTTTGTCTTCTCATAGACAGTCCCTGGAAGCTCCCCTTTCGAGTGAACCTGTTAGTTCAGGGCCCCCTGCTCATGCCAAATGTGGATCGCTTATCGCTTATGGCTTGGCTCTTGAAAGGGACAAGTTAAAAGGTAAAGGATATTTGGCTTCAGTCGTGGCCACTCTGTTGCAGGCCAGAAGAAAGTCTCCACGGGACAGGCTCCCGCACCAAGGCGCCCACCGCAGATCCGGCTCCCCCTCCACGGGACAGCCCCCCGTACCAAGGCGCTCTCCGCAGATCCGGCTCCCCCTCCACGGGACAGGCTCCCTCCACGGGACAGGCTCCCGCACCAAGGCACCCTCCGCAGATCCGGCTCTCACTCCACGGGACAGGCCCCCGTACCAAGGCACTCTCCGCAGATCCGGCTCCCCCTCCACGGGACAGGCCCCCGTACCAAGACGCTCTCCGCAGATCCGGCTCCCCCTCCACGGGACAGGCTCCCTCCACGGGACAGGCTCCTGCACCAAGGCACCCTCCGCAGATCCGGCTCTCACTCCACGGGACAGGCTCCCTCCACGGGACAGGCTCCCGCACCAAGTTCAGCTCTCCTCAAACAGACAACAGACGACAGACGAAGACCTAAGAAAACAGACATCACCCTAACAGAACATCACAAAAAACCAACATGCACACCACATACTTCCTCCCCCTCTACCTACTCGTCACACAACTCACCCCACCAACCATACACCTTCACTTCCCACAAGCAAACACAACATGGCACCCCCCAACTGCGTTACAATATTTAGTACCACAGCACACACACAAAGAGACACTCAGAACATCCCAGACAAAGCGACCAATCAAACACAAATCAAACCCCCACACCTGCACAAAGGAAGCACAGGTAACAGCAACCTCCTCCACAAAGACAACAACGATTGAGCTCATAAACGCCAGATCCGTCCGCAACAAGATACACACTCTTGTATACCACATAGAAGAGCGACAGCCCGACATAATATGCATCACAGAGACATGGCTCAACCCTACCGACAATGTACTTCTCAACCAACTGGTACCGGACAACTACTCAGCGTACAACTGCCCACGCACCCACAAGCGTGGAGGAGGAGTCCTGATAATAGCGAAAACAAAACTAAAGTTCAAGACACAGAACCTCACCGATACACAGCAATGTAACACAATCAGCATCAAGAACAAGAACATTGCAATCTGCCTAACCTACAGAGCACCCAGAGCTCCACCCGACGAACTAGCCTTCGCACTCGAAGAAGCCTGTGCCATAACGACAAACAACAAACCAGCACTATTGATTGGAGACTTCAACCTCAAGTCCACCAATGCCAAAGACGCAGAGCCTTCCTGCAAGCAATGACCTCACTTCAATTCACACAGATAATCAATGCACCAACGCACAGACATGGATCATCCCCAGACCTCATCTTCGCATCCAATTACCTAACATCAAGAGACCTAATTTCTCCCCCCACCATCACCCCAGTGCCATGGTCTGACCATTACTTAATCGAGACAAGGCTGCGATCACAAGAGGATCAGACAAGCGAAAGAGCAAATCTCTCATACACACAAAGACGATTCAAGCATTTCGACAGGGACGAATTCATACAGGACACAATACAACACCTGAACATTACTACAGACGACCTGGAGGAACAAGTTTCCAGCTGGAACAGCATTTTAGCGAACGCCGCCAAAACATCTGATGGCAGGACCGAGAAACAGCATCACAACAAGAGACAAAACAAACCATGTTACTCAGCAAAAATACGACAGGAAAAGAGGGAGCTCAGGAAGATCGAACGGAGATGGAGAAAAAACAAAGCAACCGCCGACCAGCATCTTTACCTAACAAAGCAAAAACAATACAATGACCACATCAACCACTCAAAGAGGGAATACCACACAAACATGATAAATACTTCCATCAACAAACCCAGAGAGCTGTTCGAAATAGTAAAGATCCTCACAAAAGAGCAAACAGAAGGGGAAGTACAAGTTGACCCACAGGAATTCGCCAACCACATCAAAGAAAAATTTCACTCCACAGAGCAAACAACACCTAGTGGGACCACCCTGACGGACGTACACTCCAGAACCTGGGGCACATTCTACTCACCCTCAACAGACCAGATATCCCACATCATCTCTACAATCAACACAAGCACTGCTCCTACAGACCCATGCCCAGTGTCATGGGTCAAAGCCACCAAATCAAGCTTCATCCCCACCATACAAAAAATAGTACACAACTCACTCACTCAAGGACTCATGCCAAAGCAGCTAAAACTTGCCTCAGTAAGACCAATCGCAAAGAAAACAACACTCGACAAAAAAGATCCAGCAGCATACCGACCAATCTCCAGCATACCCTTCCTCGCAAAAATCATCGAAAAGACGGTTCAACTTCAACTTCAGGAAACACATCGACAAACACGAAACACTTGACGACAACCAACATGGATTTCGCCCCAACCATGGAGTCGAAACACTACTGATATACCTCTTCGACAGCATCCTGAGAATAATTGACAACACCAGGAATGGAATCATAATGATCTTCATCGACATCTCCTCTGCTTTCGACACAGTGGACCACAACACGCTCCTGGAAAGACTAAAGATCACCGGTATACACAGTATCACACTGAAATGGTTCCACTCGTACCTAACGGAAAGACAACTGCAGGTCAAGGTGGGACACAACACCTCCCGACCCATAAAGGTCCGACAAGGAGTACCTCAAGGATCCGCACTCTCAGCACTCCTATTTAACATATACATCCAACCAATATGCAACATCATGAAAGAAAACAACATCCAATACACAATTTATGCAGACGACATCATGATATACACCCCGATATCAATCGACAACCCGGACTTCTCTAAGATAACAGACTGCCTCACCCAGATGACGAGTTGGTGTCAAAACAACAACCTCGCAATAAACTACAACAAGACCGAAGCTTTAATCATCACCCGGAACCAAAGCTTCATACACCCACCAAATATAAAGATACAAAGCACCACAATACCAATAAGGTCAGAGGTGAGATACCTCGGAGTTACTCTGGACAATCAACTCAATCTCAAGCCACACATAGACAAAACAATCCAGAAGGCCTACTACAAGATGCGAATCATCAGGAGACTGAAACCACTCCTCGCCCCAGATCACTTCCGAACCGTTTGTCAAGCCCTGATAACCCCACTACTGGACTTCTGCAATCCAATATACCTCGGACTACCGAAACAAGCCCTCAAACCACTCCAACTGGCACAAAACACCGCAGCACGAATCATATCCGGAACCGCAAGACAGGAGCACATCACACCCACCTTAAAGGACTTACACTGGCTCCCAATCGGTGCACGCATCAGATACAAAACCATCATAAACCTATTTAAGATAAAACAGCACACATCAGCCAACAGCCTGCACACCCTCATACAACCAGACACCAGCACTCGTCCTAGAAGAAAACAAACACACAACCGAGTCAGCACCCCAAGTGAATACAAAAACACACGCAAAGATACAACGGACAGAGCACTCTCCATGGCTGCTCCAACAATATGAAACAAACTACCAGACGATTTGAGGGCAACCACAGACCTCAAGGACTTTAGAAAACAGTTGAAAACCATGCTGTTCATAGAACACTATGGACACATCACATAACCCCAGAGAATGTATAACAGCACATAACCCCGCCTAAACAATGTATGTATGGAAAATGTATTTAGAACCACTGTATATAGCCCACTTTGTACATAGCTCATACCAATCTAGCACACATTACAACACCCACCCAACTAAATTTCACCCTCACTGCATGTATAACACACTCACCTTACCCGATTTGTTTGCTGTGATACCACCTTGATTATTAAGATAAGGCGGTTTAGAAATACTGTTAAATAAATAAATACATCCCTAGCTTATGTCTGCGTTTGGCGGGTTTTTGAGAGCTGGTGCGGGAAGCGGGGCCTCCGTCCGTGTGACACCTTGCTTCCACAAGTGCTGTCCTTTCTTTAAGAGGGGCTAGATAAAGGTTTAGCCCTCAGTACCATCAGAGTTCATTTGGCGGCGATTTCATGTTTTCGAGGGAATGTGAGAGGAGCTAGGCTGACTGCTCATCCGGATATTCTTAGGTTCCTAAGAGCGGTAAAGAACATTCGTCCTCTTCGAACTGTTGTTCCCCCTTGGGATTTGAATCTGGTTCTTGAGGCTTTGGCGAGGCCTCCCTTTGAACCGGTAAAGGAAATATCGCTCAGAGTTTTCTTGGAAGATTGCCTTCCTGGTGGCCTTGTGTTCTGCACGAAGGATTTTGGATCTACAAGCGCTTTCGTGTAAGGCTCCGTATCTTCAGTTTTCAGAGGAAAAAGTAATGTTGTGAACGGTTCCTTCGTTTCTCCCAAAGGTGGTTCCTAAATTTCATGTGAATCAAGCTATTTCACTTCTGACCTTTAGGAATCCTGAAGATCTCCCCATTGACGGGGTGCTGGAAAAATTGGATTTAGGTAGATTGCTCAATCTGCCGCCTCATGCAAGAACCCGCAGATCTCGCCTGTACCTTGGTCAGACCACTACCTCATTACCATATCCCACGTCTACCAACCTATGACCAACAATGAAAGTGGACAACAAACTAGAAGATTTAAAACATTCAACAAAGAGGACTTCCTAGCACAAACCCTACCCAAACTACAAACAAACTCCACTAGCATCGATGACCTAATTCACAACTGGAATACCATGATCTCCATTGCATCTAAGGCACCGACGAACAAAACCGCCCCAAGACCTGCTTCTACAAAAGCCAGATGGTTCACCCCCAGTCTCCGAAAGCTAAAAACAAAACTCAGAAGAACAGAAAGAAAATGGAGAAAGACCAAGAATGACAGTGACAAAACAACATACCTATGTGAACTCAAAGCATACCACTCGGAGACCAACAAAGCGAAGAAAACCTACTACACAAAAATCATAAACACATCCATAAATAAACCCCGCGAACTCTTTCAGCTTGTCAAACAATTGACAAAGGCACCCAATAACTCAGACCAATTACCGAAGATTCCACCAGAGATACTAGCCCGACAATACAAACCGCTCCAGCAACCACAAAACCCACATCTGAACGCCAAGGCAACCACAACAAACCTCCACCCCAACTTATACAGTGACTGGACCACCTTCAAAGAAACCACCGCAGAAGAAATATCATCCACCATCTCCCGCCTAAACACTACCACCTCCCCGCTGGACCCCTGCCCCACTGACTGGATAAAGAAATCCAAAGAACACCTAAGCACACCACTAACCCATATTGTCAATGAATCCCTATCTCAAGGTCGCATGCCCGACATCCTCAAAACTACGATCATTCGACCATCCCTAAAAAAACAAAACCTTGATCCCCAGGACCCAGCATCCTACAGACCAATAGCAAGCCTACCATTCACCGCCAAGATAATCGAGAAGATAGTCCAGCAACAGCTTCAAGAACACCTAGACATCAACAACATACTGGACCCACAACAACACGGCTTCCGCCCACTCCATGGAGTTGAGACCCTCATGACCACATTGATGAACACCCTCATCATAGGAACCCAAGAAAAGCACTCTGGATATATCATGATCTTCCTTGACATATCAGCGGCCTTCGACAGTATCTCCCACAACATCCTCATATGAAGATTGCAGTCAATTGGAATCAAAGACACCACACTCCAGTGGTTTCAATCATACCTAACCAACAGACAACAACTCCTCCGTACCAGCACCTCAACCTCGCCCCCCTTCCAACAACACCAAGGAGTACCCCAAGGATCCACGCTATCAGCCATGCTCTTCAACATATACCTACAACCACTCTGTTCAGTCATACGGACACACAACATCAACTTCCATATCTATGCTGACGATATCATGCTCTACGCCCCAATTACGACCGCAAACCCAACAAATACATGCCTCTCAGCATGCTTCTCCGAAGTGTTCCAATGGCTACAAGAAAACAACCTATCCATAAACATAAAGAAAACTGAAGCCCTCATAGTAACAAAAGACCCAGACTTCACGCCACCTACACACCTCAACATAGGAACCACATGCATCCAAATACAACCACAAATAAGATACCTAGGTATTATCATTGACCAAGCTCTAACCCTCAAGCAACAAATCACCAAAACCACAGGAAATATATTCCATAAAGCAAAAACAGCGCAGCGGCTCAGACCTCTCCTCGAACCTCAAGACTTCAGGACAGTGATGCAAGCTATGACTCTCCCACATCTGGACTACTGCAACATAATCTACCATGGACTCCCAGCTACACAGACTAACCCCCTCCGAACTGCCTTGAACACCACAGCAAGAATTATTCAGGGAGCAAAGAAAAGCGACCACATCACCCCAATCCTAAGAGACCTTCACATACTTCCCCTCGAAGCTAGAACTAAATACAAGTCCATTCTCCTCACCCACAAAGCCATCCACCAAGCACAGAACAACCAGCTCCGCTCCCTGCTGACACGCCCGACCCATGGAATAACAACCAGACAGATCTCCAACAACTACCTTACCGTCCCTCACAAACGAACCATAAGCTCTCAAAAGACATGCAACCGAGCCTTCGAACTCTACGCACCATCCCTATGGAACTCTTTACCAAACCACCTCAGAAACAATAACGACATCCTATCATTCAGAAAACAGCTGAAAACCATCCTATTCCAAGAATATTTCAAGACAACCCCTACCAAAAAATGCAACAGCCCCTGAACTCTCCATGTCCCTCTGAGTGACAACTACACTGTACTGTCCATGTCTAAAGTCTATCCTTTGTCGGAATCATCAATGTTACCTACCTGGTGATGGCCCCACCCTGATACTTGATTTCCCCACCCTTATATGTAACGCCGCTTTGACCCGGTGAAAAGCGGGATATAAATACAGTTAAATAAATAAGAGGTACCTTAGATGGACTAAGCAGTTTCGTAGAACTGACAGGTTATTTGTCCTGTTTGGAGGACCTCGAAAAGGGGAAGCAGCTTCCAAGGCCTCGATTGCTAGATGGGTAAAGCAGGCGATAGTGGTGGCAAATCGCCTCCAGAGGGGCTCCGCGCTCATTCTACTCATAGCCAAGCTACGTCCTGGGCCGAGTATGCTTTGATTCCGCCTGCGGACATATGTCGGGCAGCTACTTGGTCATCTCTTCACACGTTTGCCAAACATTACAGATTGGATGTTCATGCCCGGGGAGATGCAAATGTGGCTTCGGCCGTCATAGCGGGCCTGGCAGGTACCTCCCGTGGTTAGGTACTGCTCTGGTACTTCCCTCTTGTTCCTGGACTGGCCCGGAGAGACGAGAAGGAAGCAGAAATTAGACCTTACCTGCTAATTGTCTTTCCTTGAGATCTCTCCGGGCCAGTCCAGGACCCACCCGTGTCATTTGCAGCATATCATAGTTTGGTCGGTGGCCTCTGGTGCGTTATTAGGTCATATTGGTCGATCGGAAGTCAAAACAGTTCGCGTTTCACTTCAGAGGTCCTGCTTGGAATGGTCTATGGGGCTTCCTCGGGGGGAATCGGGGATGGCCATAACTTTGTTTAAAGAAAAAAAAAAAAAAAGGAAGTCCGGCATATGGGAGTTGTTCACTGTTTGATGGGTTCGCTATATTCCTTGTGTGTTTAAATTTCTTGTGTTTTTGTTGGCTTATGTATTATGTTCTTAGACTGCTTCGATAGGAATAGACTGAGGTTTGGCCAGCAGGGGGAGCCAGATAACAGATCTGCAAAACTTCAGATTTCAGTCAGTTGCTGGAGAAGGTTGACAACCCTCTTGTTCCTGGACTGGCCCGGAGAGATCTCTAGGAAAGACTATTAGCAGGTAAAGTCTCATTTCTGCATTTGAGATATGATTATAGTTTTGTTTCTGTGCTGTCAGCTGCACAGTCCAAACAAGGTGCAAGTCTCATTCTTGTCACACTGATTTATAATTAACAGCAGATTTCATCTAAAAGTGATTAGTTTGTAGAAATTAGCCACAGAAGCCTTTTTCTATTTAAATGCACAAAATATAGCATGTACTGGTTAATGAATGGTTAATGTTGTGTATTAAATGCACCTGGAAGGGGAGGGATAGGTTTCCATGTATGATAACTGAAGTTGATTAATTGTAAACTAAAGGCCATAACACTACTCTTTAAATACAGTGACCTTTAATGATCCTTAAACCATGCTTAATTGTGTTCAGGACACCCACATAACTAATTGCAAACCCACCTTTGATGCCCTTCATACATTTGGTGTTAAAGCAGCACCAGCTGTAAAGCCGCATTCTAAAACTGTGAAGATAATATATTTGAAAAACTATAAAACCATTCCAAGGACTACCTTAGTAAATATTTTTTAAATACAAAAAATTTGATAACAGCAGGAGATTATGTATTTTATATATTGTATTGCACAAATTAAATCTGAAGTAGTCTTTAAATAGTTTTCTGGTCCTATGCAGGAATAATACAAATACAGTTAGACATTTTAGTATGAGTAAATGAGCATCTGCAGGAAATGATTTGCTTGCTACTGTTCAGCTGTCCTGAATGAAACTGCTCTTGGCTGATCTCTGAAGCTAAGCAGGGTTGGACCACCTTGGAATACCAGGGGCTGTAAACTTGCTGCTTGGAAGAAAGGCCTGGCAATGTACTTCCGGTCGCACCTTGCCAAGAAAACTCAGGGGCTGGGTCACCAGGAGTCAGCATTGAGTCAACAGCACACACTGCATTGCATTTTGGATTTGTTTAGATAAGTCCTGTATGATTTTAGAGAAATGCCACCACTTTTTTTTCTCATGATGTAAAATGGGAGACAATATAGCTAGCATAACATGTATTTTTTTAATATTTTGGTATATGACTGTATCTGTATGTTAGACATTATCAAGTGCAATATATCTTTTGTAGTAGTAGCACTGAGCTGTATTTCTATTAAGGAGCTATATAAATAACGACATTTATTTATTTAACATTTCTTATATACCGCCTTTCATGATACGAGGCGGTTTACATTGAACAGGGCATTATAACTTGGATTTAACTATTTTGCAGGGAACATGGGCAATGGAGGGTTAAGTGGCTTGCCCAAGACCACAAGGAGCACCTGTGGGACTAGAAACCCCAGTCCTTCCGGCCCAGGGTTGCTGTCCTCTAGTGGGATTTGAACCCCCGACCTGAGGTAACTTGCCCCAACCACTAGGCCACTCCTAGCTGTAGCCCAGGGTTTCACAAACTTGTATTTTCATTATGGAAATTCTGAGAATTCACTTGCATACTGTACCACTAATGCAAGAAAAAATTCTCATCCATATTCACTGTGGATATCCAGAAAAGCAAGTTGCCTTTGGGATAACTCAGGGACAGTTTTGAGAAGCCCTGATGTAGATTTTCTGACCAAAAAAAAAAAGTAAGATTTTATTTAAGGAAACTTTTTGTGGCGTGCCTTTTCTTTAAACTGCAATTTCCATATCGTCCTGTTTAGACAGTCCAGACAAGTGGGTTGCATTCCTCTACCAGCAGATTGGTGGAGTCAAAGGGCCATTGAAAAGCCCAGGTTTCAATGACATCGCCCCATGCCTTTATTCATTTCCACCATCAGAGGTCTCTTCAGTATTTATCTCCAGCAGATAGTGCATGGATTTTCTCCTCTGAAAAAAAATCTGAAAAATTGAGAGGAAAAGATTGATAAAAACGCTCGTAAACAACCACCTTGAGGGTGACTCTTACTTGGAGCATGACATTAGAGGCTTAACTAGACTGCAGCCATTTTGGTAGCCAAAGGAGGAGGAAAAATCGGTTCAGCTCCACGCGCTTATGATTACAGCCTGTTGAGCAGCCAGAAATTGGATGGATTTAGAAGGATCTAGAAGAGTGCAGCAGCCTCTTATAACCTCAACACCCCCTCCCTCCCTCCTCTATCCACCCTGCTCTCTCGCAAAGATTGTAGAAGGCCTTCAGAAGGTTCTGCCTGCCTGCCAGCCACCTTAAACACAGTGCTGCAAAGCCAGTTAAAACAGTTTCAGGGGAATAGAGCTGAGCCCGGCATTGATTCTCTGCCTGGGGCTCTCAAGGGGGAGGGGGTGAGTACCAAGGCTTGACCTTGTCATTGCCCCTGTTAGGGGCTCCTGGTTCAATCTTCCTGGGACACAATTTGGGGGGGACTGCTGGTGACCGTTGATGGGGTGTGGGGTTGTCCCACCTTCTGCATTCAGTTGCGCAGTTAACATGCGCCTTTCAGGCTGCCACGGCCTTTATCAAGCACTGTTATGATACTTGCCTTATTCTCTGTTTTCCAGGAAACCTTGTTTGACCTGTGTCAAGTGAGGTGCCTTATCTCCGGTTTCTGCACTCTGCTCCTCTAGCATGGCAGCTTCTGAGTCATCCCTGGAGGGCCTGCTCCTTGCTCAGCTGGATGCAGTTAGTCTGATCTTTCTTGCCTCAGGGCTGGAGGTGACGAATAGTGCTATAGGTAAGGACATCCAGCCAGCCAGAGGGTCCGGCAATTGGTCTGTGAGTCGCTCTTTGTCCTCTAGGGGGTCTGTGGCGGCTGTGCCCCCTGGTGTTGGGGAGGTCATTTCCAAAAGGAGAGCTTATGGTCCCAATTGTCCTCTCTAGAATTCAACAGGCCTCATTCTAGCATGGAAATTCAGAGCCTGTGGCCTCTGGGTGCCCCCCCCGGGTGCAGTCTCATGCCAGACAGGCTGAGAGTAGAAGCCCTGTTTGCCCTTGGCTAAGCGACCCTGGCAAGGGTCACTCCCTGGAGATGGGAAACAGCTAGGAGCTGTTCGAGATTTTGACTATGACTTGGATTTAGATAGCTTGGTAGTGGGCTCTGACATGGATGAAGACTTACACTCGTCTTCAGAAGATTGGGGCCATTTGGCAGTAGTGATCATAGCATGATCACATTTGATTTAATAAATGGAAGCAGGATGGCAAGAAAAGCCACACTACTACCTTTTAACTTTCAAAAGGGAGACTATGATAAACTGAGGAAATTAGTTAAGAAAAAGCTATAAAGGTTAAAGATTTACATCAAGCATGGGTGTTTAAAAATACCAGATGTATTTTACGCTTTAAGAAGAGTGGACTGAGGCTAAAAAAAACTGCCAACATAGTTTAAAGGAGAGGTCAGAGAGACTGTTGCAGCCAAAAAAGTGTCTTTCAGGAAATGGAAAAAGAGCCAAATGACAAAAACTGGAAACATAAGCACTGGCAAGTTAGATGCAAGGCATTGATAAGGCAGGCAAAGAGAGAATTTGAAAAAAAGCTTGCCATGGAAGCAAAAATGCATAATAAAAACTTTTTCAAGTACATTCGTAGCAAAAAACCCCGTGAGAACCAGTTGTACCACTGGATGATAGTGGGGTAAAAGGGGGGGGGGGGGGATGCTAAGGGAGGACCATGCCATAACGGAGAGACTGAATGAATTCTTTGCTTTGATCTTTACTGAAGAAGATGTAAGGAAGTTACCCATGCCTGAAATGGTTTTTAAAGGTGATATATCAGAAGAATTGAAAGAAATTTCAAATTTTGGGTGTATGCTGGCGATGCACAGTTTATCATACCTATCTCCTCATCATTGGAGAATTCCCTGAAATATGTGGAGAATTGTCTTAAATCTTTTGGATCATGTATGTTTCAAAACAAATTAAAACTATATGCTAAGAAGGCAGAGATTTTGAATTTGTCCTCGAATCTTTCAGTTTCTATAGGTTTAAATGTGCAACCTAGGTCTTCATCTCTTGTGACTAGTGATGTGAGAGATTTGGGTGTTTGATTGAATGCTGAATCTACATGATTACATTCAAAGGGTGGTTAAAGCTGCTTTACTATAAGTTAAATCTTTTTCAGCGATTGGAGCCATATCTTTCATGTAGTAACTTTCGTTCTGTATTACAAGTTTTAGTACTTTCACCCCTGGACTATTGTAATAGTAGCTTTTCAGAGACCTAAAAAAAGACTGTCTCCTTTAGTCAAATCAAAATGCTGCCACGTGTCTTTTAACTGGCTGCAAATGATTTGAGGTTATTAGATCTTAATTGTTTGCTCTACATTGGTTGCCAGTTGAATTTTGAGTGTGTTATAAGATGATTATGCTTACCTTTTAAATGTTTGTAGAAAATGGCTCCTATTAATTTGTCATCTCTGCTTAAACCATACTGTCCTTGCACTTTGCGCTCTCAGGAGATGCATTTACTGGATGTTCCTCCTTTTAAATCCGTTCGTCTTCAGTCCATACACAAGAGAATTTTCTGACTGCTCCATCTATTTGGAACTCTTTGTCGATTGATTTGCGTGCTGAAGTAGAACTGATGACTTTTGGAAAAAAAATGAAATGCCATTTATTTAAACAGGCTTTTCCTTAATTTCTTATGGGCAAGTGTGGTGTGTGGGCATTTATAACCTGTATTGAGCCTCTGATGGCTGTTATTTATTATTTATTTATTTATTGTTTATTTATTACATTCTCTTATATACCGCGCTATTCTGCATCAGTGCGGTTTACATTGAACAAACTGAAATTACATTGAACAGGGCATTATAACTTGGAGATAACTATTTTACAGGGAACATGGGCTATGGAGGGTTAAGTGGCTTGCCCAAGACCACAAGGAGCAACTATGGGACTAGAAACCCCAGTCCTTCCGGCCCAAGGTTGCTGTCCTCTAGTGGGATTTGAACCCCTGACCTTCCGGCCTGAAGTACCTTGCCCCAACCACTAGGCCACTCCTCCACTACTATAATATAGTAGTGGGTTTTTTTTAATGGCTATTTTTAATTTGTCCTTATTGTACATGATGTTAAATCTGAGATTGCAGACCTACTATTAGTAATCTTGAACTATGAGCAGGGATTGTTTCTTACATGTCTGTGCTGTACAGCGCTGTGTACGACTGGTAGCGCTATATAAATGCTAAGTAGTAGTAGTAGTGTATGCATTTTATAACCCGCCTCGGCGATTATGTGGGATATAAATCATTTTAAATAAAATAAATTTAAATAAATAAACCTGGAAGATGTGTTACAAGTATTTGATAAAGTGAAGAGTAGTAAATCACCTGGACCTCATGGTATACATCTGAGAGTGTTGAAAGAACTTAAATCTGAGATTTCAGACCTACTATTAGTAATCTTGAACTACAATTAAAATCATCTTTAGTACTTGTAGATTGGAGAATGGCCAATGTAACACCAATTTTTAAAAAGGATTCCAGGGGTGATCAGGAAAACTACAGACCAGTGAGCATGACATTAGTACCGAGCAAAATGGTAGCAACCATTGTAAAGAATAAAATTACTGAATGTGTAGATAGTCGTGGTTTAATGGGAGAAAACAAACATGGATTTAGCAAAGGAAAGTCTTGACTTACTAATCTGTTACATTTTTTTTAAGGTGTGAATAAATAGGTAGACCAAGGTGAGCCAGTTGATATAGTTTATCTAGATTTTCAGAAAGCCTTTGACAGGGTCCCTCATGAGAGATGCTTGGCCATATTAAAAAGTTATGGGATTGGAGGCAGTGTAGTATTGTGGATCAGGAACTGGTTAAAAGAAAGCGAGTAGGGCTAAATGGCTTTAAAGGATTTTTCTGGATCTTTAAGGTAGATTCATTGTTGAAAAGCCAGTTTGCTGTGGTGGCTTCTATTCTGCAACTGGCGGTATGTGCCAGCCTGACGTCGCAAGCCCTGCTCCAGTGGATTCAGTCTCTTCCATTGGATGATATGTCCCTTCTTTTGGTGTCTGCTACAGCCTTCCTTTCTGATGCTATGTATGACCTGGTATGTTTAGCAGTCAGGGATAGTGCTCTGGAGACAGTGTCATGTTGGATTTGACTCCAGCACCGGGCAGCAGACTCATCCTCCAAAACCTGGTTGGCCCAACTGGCTTTTAAGAGGAATTTTCTATTTGGAGCCAATTTGGAGAAGCTGGTGAAGGACTTGGGCGAGACAAAATCTTGCCGCCTTCCGGAAGACAGGTTCAATGGGCCTGTGAATTGGGCTGGTACCCCTTTCTCCTCAGCCTCTGCTTGTCCACAGAGAGCACGCTGGCCAGATGGTCTCAGGACTTTCATCATTACCGATCTGGAAAACCTTTCTTTTCCTCTGCTTCTGGGTTTCAGGTTCGTTCTTGGTCCTTTCGTGGAGCACATGGGCCCAGGGACTGATTTCCCTCCAGAGGAAGTCCCTCCTGGGTTGCGCAGTGAACGTTTGGGGCCCATTCCCTGGCTCCTCCAGTTGGAGGCAGACTTCCTTTTCTTTCAGTAATGGGCCCGGGTTACCACATTTTGCCAGGTGCTAGACACCATTCAGTTTGGTTATATCCTAGAATGCAAAGAGCTGATTCTGGATCGCTTTGTCATCTCCCCTTGCTGATCTGAGATCAAATGTGTAACTGTGCATCTGAAGGCGGTGGTGCCTGTCCCCCTGGATGAGCGTGGCAAGGACAGATACTCCCATCTATTTCATGGTACCCAAAATGGGCTGAAAGGAACCATCCTTTCTGGACCTCTAAGGGGTCAGTGAGCACTTGTACATCCTGCACATCCCGATGAACACCTTGTGCTCTGTAATTCAAGCAGTGCGCTGAGGGGAGTTCTTGGCTTCTCTGGATCTGGCCGAGATGTATTTTCAAATCCGATTCAGGCAGATCAGCAAAATTATCTGCATTTTTCTGTTTTGGCTCTCACTATGTATGCCGCCCTTCCTTTCGGGCTATCCACCACCCTGAGGATGTTCTCCAAGGCCTTGTGCTGGCAGCTGAGCTGCTGCAGTGCCGAGGGATCTGTGTCCATCCATATCTGGGTGTGTGGCCCATCTGGACGTGTTCCCTTTCAAAAGTGTCTTGGGTGGTGTCCCAAGTGCTGTCCTTTTTAGAAAGCTTTGGCTGGGTGATCAGTCTGGGGGAAAAGAGCCAACTGTTGCCTTTCCCAGTCCCTGGAGTTACTGGGAGCACGTTTCAACACTCAGTTGGGCATAGTTTTCTTGCTAGAGGAGAAAGTCAAGAGTCTTGAAATGCCTGGCCTTATTCTGTGTGCAGCAGGCTCCCAGAGTCTGGGATTATTTTCAACTCCTTGGATTGATGGTGGCGACCATAGAGATGGTCCTGTGGGCATGTGCTCACATGAGACTGCTCTGGTGGTCCCAGCTGCCTCTGTGCCCTCCAAGCTCTGAGAAGCTCGAGCGCAGGCTCCCTCTCCCATTGATGGTGAAGTCCAGCCTGTGGTGGTGGCAGCATCCCTGTCATCTGAGGAAGGACGTGCCACTAGATGATTTCTCTGAATCCTTCTGATGATGGATGTCAGTCTCTTGAGCTAGGGAAACCATTGTCACACCCATACAGCCCAGGGCTGTTGGAACTTCAGGAAAGCGGTGTGGTTCATCAGCCATCTTGAGGCGAGGGCCATCAGGTTGACTCTTCTGTGTTTCCAGCCCCTGGTTGAGGGTTGGGTGGTTCAAGTGTTTTTAGACAACACCACGGCGGTGGCTTATGTCAATTAGCAAGGTGGCACAAGGAGTGCCAGGGTATTGATGGAGATGGCTCGCCTGTTTGCCTGAGCAGAGAACCACCACCTAGCCTTGCTGACGCAGCACATTGTTGGGATGGACAGTGCGGAAACAGACTTCTTCAGCTGGCACTCTCTGGATCCTGGAGAGTGGGAGTTGAGTCAGGAGCTGTTTGTTGATTCTGTGCTGCTGTGGTTGCCTCGAAATGGATCTGATGGTGACCACCACCAGGAACAAGCATAAAGTCAGTCCTCACATATGGGTGACATCGGTGCCGACAGAGCCCACGCAGAAGCATCTCCCCAGCTTTCAAAGAAAGCCTTTGGGTGATGCCACTGCGCATGCATGATCCCCTTCTCGCCCAAGGGTGCCATCTTTCTCAGTCTCCTTTTTTCCATGGAGCCCAACAGACAAAGATTTTTCCTGGGAAACAAGATATATAACAAAACTGCTCCTAAAAGTTAGTTTTCTGATAGGCATACTAGTTCCTCTTGCATCCTCGGCGCCTCAGGCGCCGTTCTCGGCTCCTTTTCTTTCTCAATTTCCCTCGACTGGCGTTCTGGTGGGTGCAAAAGGTGTGACTGCTGCAGTCAAACCATGTCCATTACTGACACCCATGATGACTGCCTGGGCCCATATCATGTCAGCACCTCCTGTGAACTGTACCAGGCTATGATGGCCAAAACCAACACGAAAATGTCAGAGCTTCAGGAGAAGCTGTTCCCTAGATCCGACATGGCACCCGCCTCCCCACCACTAAGCTCTAAGCCTAGCACATCCCACGATATCTGGGTGTCCTGAGTCCCACAGTTCCTCCTAGAAGACCCCGGAGCTGGAGAAGAAGTAGTCATCAAAGTCCACCGAGGCTGCACTGGAAAAACCTGGTGAAACTCCTTGGAGAGACTCTTGATGACTCTGAGAAGCACCCACCAAGGTCCTCAAGAAGGATTCCTCAGCCGGCAAAGACCGTGTGAAGTTTCTCGAGGCTGTAGTCCTCGTTGAGGATGCACTCCCTAGAGTGCCAGTGCTGGGCATGAAATCCTCTGTGCCCACGCCGAAAGCTGCAGAGCCTTCTGTCTTGGAGACCAGAATGGAGGCCTGGAGCAGAACATCACTGCTATCCTGGCGCTGCAGCAGGTGATGGCCGGTTCCTCTGCCTCATCTACCCCAACAACTGGGCCTTCAACCTCGAGAGAGTCCCTAGTCATTGAGCTGAGCATAGAGCGCCCTTGGCCTTGAGAGTCCTCTTTGCCATTCGAGGTTCCGGTCCTGTTCATTGGGTATCCGGTCCTCGCTGGCCAGTGCCTGTGACTCAGACCCCAGGTCCTCCACAGGCCGTCGGCACTTGCCCCAACACAAGAGGTCGGAAAGCCTTGGGCTCTTTGTCACCACTCGACTCAGAGTGGGAGACTGAAGATGAGGTGTCCCCAGACACTAGAAGGCACCAAAATGTTCCCTTGGACCCATCTCCCCCAATGCCTCAACGCCATTCTCCTCCCAAGGATGTAGCCTTCCATGACCATCAGAGATATGGCCAAGGCCCTCTCAGTGCAAACCGAGGTGGAGGAAGACCCACACACTGAAGAGTTGGAGATTCTCCAGTATGACACTCCACCTAGAGAAAACCTCACAGTGCCCATACAGCCGATTCTCGAGAGGCTGCTCTTCTGAATGTGGGGAGACACCGGCATCAGTGCACATAATCAGCCATCGGCTCGACACTATATACTTCATCAGGAAAGGGCCGGGCTTTCACAAACCTTAGCTGCCACATAACTCCACAGTCGTCGAGTCGACCATGCAGAAGCACAAAAGCCAAAAAACCCACTTCTCCATTTCTCCCAGTAGGGAGGCTCGGGCCCTTGACTCACTTAAGCATGCTATCAGGGCTCGATGCTGGGTTGCCGGTTCCAGGCCTATGAACTCTACAAAGGCATGTACTTGAAGGCACTGACCAAAGAGCTGTTGGGGTTTGCAGTAGACCTTGTCTGGCAACCCCTCCAACTGTTCCAGACCCTGACCTCGGGAGTGCTCCAAGTTCCTCTCCTGGGATGCCTATGACGGCTTTGAGTCGGCAGCTTGAGTTGCGTGGCCGGCATCGGGAGCCTGACAACAGGCCTGGCAGCATTCCTCTGACCTTGAGCAGTGGGTCCAGGACAAACTGTTCGATGTCCCCTGAACCTTTTCAGCAAACCCATGACTGACACGGAGTTTGTGACCCGTCAGATGCTCTCTAAGAAGTCCTCCTCCCATCCCCGCAAAAAAATGTCAGGGAAAAGGCCCCTTTTCCTGAGGAAAAAGGGTGCCTTTGCACAAGGTCATCAGTACCAGCCCTACTCCAGCCATCAGCAAGGTCCTCATCCCAAAAGGCAGGGACATAGGGCTCAGAAAGCAAAAACACCCAAGTGCCAGACTCCATCTCCCACCCAGCCTGGGGGAAGCTTTGGACTCCAAGGGCAGGGCCTCCCCTCCCCCAGGAGACCTTCACCAGCCCACAGGGGGGCACCTGGTGCTCTTCGCCACAGAGGGTCCTCAATCACTTTGGACCTCTGGTGGTCAAGGAATATCTCCTCCATCTACGGCAGATTCCACCCCGGTTCTTCCCTGGAGAGCCGGTGCCGCCTCTCCTTCACCAGCCCCTACTACTCGCAGAACTCTCAGGTCTTCTCAAGGACAAAGCAGTAGAACTGGTGCCCAGACACCTGTGGGGCAAAGACTTCTACTCTAGACACTTCCTTTCCCAAAGCGGACTGGGGGCCTCAGGCCCATCCTAGACTTACAAAACTTAAACAAGTTTCTGATGAGGGAGAAGTTCAAGATGCTCTCATTTGGAACACTGCTGCCTTATTTATTTATTTTTTATTTAACTGTATTTATATACCGCTTTTCACCAGGTCAAAGCAGTTTCCATAAAACAAAACATGCATTGAACGTTTTTATTATACAAGCAAACATTTTAACATCTGAACATTTCAAACATTTTGTTAATATAATTTTTAACATTTAATTAACAAACATCTAATTAACATTTTAACTGATATATGCAAACTACATACATGGGATTTATTGGGGGGTTTTGTGTAGTTTAGGTGATTAGGTAGGGGGTCCAAATTGTTCTGTAAATGGGTAGGTCTTTTAGGTGTTTGCGGAATGTAAGGAGGTTGGTAATGTTTCTTAGGGTGTTTGGGAGAGAGTTCCAAAGGGATGGGGCGTACAGCTCAAATGCTCTGTGACATGTTTGTTGTTTATATTTATGTTTGCCTTATGGTATGCTGAGATAACTGATTGTTGTTTTTCTTCGTGGTAGATGTTTGAGGCTTCTGCAGTAAGGATTTGAGACAAGTTTCTTATTAGGAGTGTGTTTTGTGTATGAGGAGGATGCATTTGTAGTTTATTCTGCTGGTGAGTGGCAACCAGTGCAATTGCTTTAGGATGGGGATGATATGATGGTATTTATTTGCAGCTTGTATGATGTGTGCAGCAGTGTGTAGGGCAGTTTGTAGAGGGAGGAGTGTTGATTGAGGTAATCCTTGGTAGATGATGTTTCAGAAGTCTGCGTGAGGGTTTGTAGTGCGACTCTGAAGTCTGTTGGTTCTAGAAGAGGTCTAAGTCTCTGTAGAGCCTTTATCTTCCCCTACCTAGACTGGCTCATCAGGGGCAGCATGGCTGCAGAGGCCCACCAGGCCACATGGCATGTAACCCTCCTGCTGTGCAGTACTTAGGGGTTTGTCATCAACACATGCAAATCTCATCTTACTCCAGCCCAGAGCCTGGAATTCATAGATGCTCAGCTGGACACCCTGCAGGCCCAAGGCCTTTCTCCTCAGGGAAAGGGCAGAATGCCTCAGGGAGCTATCTGCACAGGTGAAGCGCCATTGGGCAGTGCCAGCCCGCACCTCTCTGCCTTCTGGGCCATATGGCCTCCATGGTTCATGTGACCCCGTTAACTTGGCTACACATGCAGGCAGCTCAGTGGTGCCTTTGCTCCCAGTGGACACAAGCCACTGGCAGACTGCAGGACAGGGTTGGGGTGTTGTGCCAGCAGGTGGAGTTCCTTGACTGGTGGCAACCTCTCCGCCACCTCTGGGCCAGGATGCCTTTCCAGGCACCCATGCCTCAGAGGGTCCTGGCCATGGACACCTCCCTCCTCAGTTGAGGGGCTCATTGCCAGGACTTTTGCACGCAAGGCCACTGGACCCAGGCAGAATTCCTGCGGCAGATCAATCTTCTGGAACTCTGAGTGATCTTCCTGCCCCTATGGACATTCCACCACCGTGTGTGACACCAGCTAGTGCCATGTTCTAGGTCAACAAGCAGGGGGCCATGGGGTCATACTCTTTCTGCCAGGAGGTAGTGGCCCTCCTTTACAGCTCGCAGCAACATACTCCTTTGAGCAGTCTACCTCCCGGGCTAGACATCCTCCTGGCAAACAGACTGAGCAGGGTGCGCCAGCCACACAAGTGGTGCCTGAACCCCAGGGTGGCCTCACGGCTCTTCCGCCTCTTTGCCACCCCGGATAATGCGCAGCTTCCCTGCTTCTGCTCATGGCAACTGCACCCAGCAAGGGTGGCGGACTGGCGGTGGACATCTTCCTGATCCTGTGTGTGGAAAGCCGTCTCTATGCCTTTCCGCTGACCCCTCTGGTCACCAAAACCCTCTTCAAGGTCCAGCACGAGGAGGCAACTCTAATACTAATTGCCCCCAGGTGCCCCAGACAGCCTTGATTCCCACTGCTGCTGTCCCTGTTGACGGCACTCCTGGTCCTGCTGAGCTGGACTCCAGACCTGTCGCAAGATGAGGGCTCTTCCTGAACCCCAATCTGGGGTTTCTAATGCTAACAGTGTGGCTGCTGAAAGGGTAGTTTTAGCCCCTTTCAACCTCCCATAGGAAGTTTAGGAGGTCCTGTTTGTCTCCCACAAGCCCTTCATGAGGCGAGCTTATGCCTTTAAATTGTGAAGATTCTCTGTGCGGAAAGGCGAGAGAACCCGTTTTCCTGCCCGGTGCAACTAGTGCTCCAGTACCTACTACAGTTGTTGCACGCTGGGCTAAAGTCAAATTCAGCATGCACCACCACCCTATCAAGGGGAAGCCCTTCTCAGGTCAGCCGCTAATCTCACTGTTCTTCTGGGGCCTTCTGCTGTCTAAGCCCCCCCCCCTGTCCCCCAGTGGCGGAATGGGACATCAACATGGTGCTCTCACAGCTCACTAGGCTGTCATTCGATCCTCTAACTACTTGCCATCTGTGGTATCTTTCATGGAAGGTTGCGTTCCTAGTGGCTCACTTCTGCTTGCAGAGTAAGCGAGCTCCAGGCCCTGGTGGCTGAGCCTTCATATACAAGATTCTAGAAGAACAGGCTGGTGCTCCGCACACACCCTAAATTCCTCCCAAAGGTGTTATCTCCCTTCCACCTCAACCAGGAGGTGTTCCTCCCCACCATTTTCCTGCGGCCTCACGTCGGTTGGGAGTAAACCATATTCCATACAGTGGATTGCAAACAGGTCCTGTCCTCCTATCTACAGTGGACTCAGGGCCACTGCAAAGCTCCTCAGTTTTTCGTTTCTTGTGACCCCAGCAGGCTGGGGCTTCATGTGACTAAGCAAACTCTGTCCACTTGGGTGGCGGGCTGTATTGCCCTCGCCTATGCGATGGCCATATCGGTGGTGAACCTGTGCTCAGTTCCAGGGACGGAGATCTGCAAGGCCACCCATGGTCTTCAATTCATACGTTTGCAGCTTACTACTGCCTGGAGAGTGAGTCCTTTCGGGATGGTTACTTTGGCCAGGCAGTACTTCATAATCTTTTCGGTGTGTAAGCAACTCCTGCCCTCCGACCCTTCTGTGTTCAGGCTAGTGAAGTGATGATGCCACTAGATGCTAGGGCCTTGCAGAGTGTCTCAGTTGGGAATTCATCTTCTGCAACTCACGGCTGCCCAACTTTGTTGCCATTGGTGCTGTCGTGGTTGTCCTTGGCAGCCTGGAGCTACGGAGTCCCATATGTGAGGACTGATTTCTCGCTTGTTCCTGGAGAAAGCGTAGTTACTCACCTGTAACAGGTGTTCTCCAGGAACAGCAGAAATCAGTCCTCTCAACCCTCCCTCCTCCCCTGTGTCTTGTCTCCCTACCTTGTCTTATTTTTACTACTGTCCTAGCTATGTCATCTACCTGAGCAAGATGGCACCCTTGGGCGGGAAGGGGACCACACATGCACAGTGTCATTTCCCAAAGGCTTTCTTTGAAAGCTGGGGAGATGCTTCTGCGCGGGCTCTGTCAGTGCTGACATCATCTATATGTGAGGACTGATTCCTGCTGTCCCTGAAGAACACCTGTTACAGATGAGTAACTATGCTTGCTCTGTTGCCAATTTGCTGCTACTTTAGTTGCCTTACAGAGCTGTGGTCAGAGGGCATCAATGCCCTGGCCCAGCCTTGCCCAAATCAGCACCTGCTGTATGTGTTTGTTTCTTCTGTGGCCTTGGTGGGGCATGTGATTCAGTGTATAGAACACCATCTAGGCAGAATTGTCCTGGTGGCTCTGGATTGGTTGAGGAGAGTGTAGTTCAGAGACATGATGCAGTTCCTGCAGGTGCTGCCTCTCTTCTAATGTTCCTACTATAATTGTATAGTGCTACAAGGTATATGCAGTGCTGTACATATAGATGTAAGACACAGTCCCCGTTACAATCTAATTAAGATGAAAAAAATATTGCAAAACTGGGGACTAGAGTATGGCAAGATACTACATAAGTAGTAGACAAGAGAATGAGCAGCATCATAAGAACATAAGATATGCCATACTGGGTCAGACCAAGGTCCATCAAGCCCAGTATTCTGTTTCCAACAGTGGCCAATCTAGGTCATACGTACCTAGCAGTTTCCCCAAGGGACACAGGTTCCACAATGCTTGTATTGGTTCAAGCATTGATATCCTGGGTCCCTTCTTAATAATGGTTTATGGACCTTTCCTCCAGGAACTTGTCCAAACCTTTTTTAAACCCAGCTACACTAACAGCCTTTACTACATCCTCCGGTAACAAATTCCAGTTTGATTACACGTTGAGTGAAAAAATATTTTCTTTTATTAGTCTTAAATAGTTTACCCTGTAGCTTCATTGCATGTCCCCTAGTCTTTCTATATTCTGATAAGGTAAACAATCGATCTACGTTTACCCGTTCCACTCTGTTCATTAATTTATAGACTTCTATCATATCTCCCCTCAGCCGTCTCTTTTCCAGGTTAAAGAGCCCCATCCTTTTTAGCCTTTCTTCATAGGAGTAGCCTTCCATCCCCTTTACCATTTTGGTGGCTCTTCTCTGAACCTTTTCTAAAATTGCTATATCCTTTTTAAGATATGGCGACCAGAATTGCACACAATATTCAAGGTGCGGTCTCATCATGGAACGATATAGAGGCATTATAATATCTTTTGTTTTATTTTCCATTCCTTTCCTTATCATACCTAGCATTCTATTTGCTCTCTTGGCCGCCGCTGCACACTGGGCTGAGGGTTTTAACATGGTATCCACAAGGACGCCTAAATCTTTTTCTTGGGTGGTGGTTCCTAATGTGGAACCTTGCATTGTGTAACCATAGTTTGGGTTGTTCTTCCCTAGGTGCATAACCTTGCACTTCTCCACATTAAATTTCATCTGCCATTTTGATGCCCAGTCTTCCAATTTATCAAGATCCTCTTGCAAGTTTCCACAATCCTCCTGGGTTTTAACAACTTTAAATAGTTTTGTGTCATCAGCAAATTTGATAACCTCACTCGTTATTCCACTTTCCAGGTCATTTATGAATATGTCAAAAAGCAGCGGACCCAGCACAGATCCCTGGGGTACACCACTATTCACCTTTCTCCATTGGGAAAATTGGCCATTTAGCCCTACCCTCTGCTTTCTATCTTTTAACCAGTTCCTGATCCACAGTAGTACACTGCCTCCTATCCCATGACTCTTTAGTTTTGCCAAAAGTCTCTCATGAGGGACCTTGTCAAAGGCTTTCTGAAAGTCCAGATACACAATATCAACCGACTCACCTTTGTCCACCTGTTTATTCACTCCTTCAAAAAAACATAACAGATTAGTAAAGCCATGTTGGCTGTCTCCCATTAGGTCATGACTATCTATATGCTGAGTAATTTTATTCTTTATGATGGTTTCTACCATTTTTCCCGGTACTGATGTCAGGCTCACCGGTCTGTAGTTTCCCGGATCACCCCTCGAACCCCTTTTTAAAAATTGGTGTTACATTGGCGATCCTCCAATCCTCAGGTATTAGAGATGATTTTAATGATAGTTCACAGATTACTGATAGCAGGTCTGCAATCTCAAATTTCAGTTCTTTCAACACCCTTGGATGTATACCATCCGGCCCAGGTGATTTGCTACTCTTCAGTTTATCTAATAGTTGTAAGACATCTTCCCGATGTATTGATATTTCCTTCAATTCTTCCACACCTTTAAATACCACTTCAGTCGTGGGTAACATCCCTACATCTTCCTCAGTAAAGACCGAAGCAAAGAATTCATTCAGTCTCTCCGCAGGATCCAAAGCAGTCTTGAAGAGGTGGGTCTTCAGCCTGGGCTGGAATATGGCCAGAGAAGGAACATGACACACTGCCTCAAGTAGTTTGTTCCAAGCATATGGAGGAGCAAAATGGAATGAACGAAGTCTGGTGTTGGCAGTGGAAAAGAAGGGCACAGATAAAAGGGTTCTGCCAGAGCGGAGTTCCTTAGGAGGAGTGTAGAGTGAGATAAGAGAGGAAAGGTAGTGAGGAACCACAGAATGAATGCACTTGTAGGTAAGTAAAAGAAGTTTGAACTGGGTACGAAAATGGATAGGGAGCCAGTGAAATGACTTGAGAAGAGGGGTTACATGAACACAGAGACACTGATGGAAGATAAGCCATGCAGCTGAGTTTTGAAGAAGAGAAAGATGATTCAGAGGGAGACCAGCAAGGAGCAAGTTGCAGTAGTCAAGATAGGTAGTGACAAGTGGATGAGAGTCTTAGTAGTGTATGCGAAAAGGAAGGGATGAATTTTGCAAGTGCTATAGAGAAAGAAGTGACAGGCTTTAGCTAGCTGTTGGATGTGTGCAGAGAAAGAGAGTAGTCAAGGAAGGGCCACAAGGTTGTGAGCTGAGAAAAGGTTGCCTCTGTCTTGGGGCCTATTGCGGCAGGGATTGATCATCCTGGAGGACCTATTTCGCTTCTCGCTTATGGCTTGGCTCTTGAAAAGAGATGGCTAGTGCGTAAAGACTATTCTTCAACAGTGGTCTCCACTTTGCTCAAAGCCTAGAAGAGGTCTACCAAGCTAATATATGTGTGGGTCTGGTGGCTCTTTCGAGCGATGGTGTGGTCCTTGCCAGTTGGCTCTTGAGGCTTTTCTACAGGATGTCCTGGAGAAGGGCCTTTCCTTTAGCTCCTTGAAAGTTCAGGTGGGCAGCTCTGGCCTACTTCCAGGAATGGGCAAGTCTTTGGCCTTGCACCTGGATGTCTTGTGTTTTTTCTCCAGGGGGTTCACCATCTGCCTCCTCCCCTTCAGTCTGTGACCCCTTCCTGGGATCTGTATCGGTGCTCAGGGCCCTGATGTTGGCACCCTTTGAGCCGTTGAAGTGCGCTATTGTGAAGGATTTGACACTGAAGACTGTTTTTCTTGGTTACGATTTGTTCTGTAAGGCGGATTTCTGGTCTGCAGGCTCTGTCTTGCCAATGCCCTTATCTGAATTTTTCAAAGGAGGCTGTTTCCATTTGGCCTGTGCCTGCCTTCTTGCATAAGGTGATTTCTCCCTTTCATGGTAGCTACTACTAATCATTTATATAGCGCTAATATATATATATAAAGATGATCCCTGCTTGTCGGAGCTTACATTCTAATCAAGACAAACTAAATGATGAGGGTACAAAAAGAAGGTGGTGAGTCAGAAGGAAAACAGGAGATTAGGATCCAAAGGCAGCCTCAAAGAGGAGAGCTTTTAACATGGCTCTGAAAAGGTGGAGAGAGGAAGCCTGATGTATCAATGGAGGTAGTTTGTTAGCAAGGTGAAAGGAGCGGAGCCTGGATTTGACAGTAGAAGAAAAGGGATAGAGAGAAGCAGGCTCGTAGAAGAGCGGAGTTCATCAGGAGGGGTGTAGGGAGAGATAAGAGAGGAAAAGTAGTGAAGAGCAGTAGAATGAATGCATTTATAGGTCAGAAGGAGAAGTTTGAACTGGATACGGAAACAGAAGGGGAGCCAATGAAATGACTTGAAAAGAGGGGTAAATTAGTCACGCAGCTGAGTTCTGAACAAATTGAAGGGGAGAGAGATGAGACAGAACAGCAAGGAGGAGGTTGCACTAGTCTAAATGGGAGGTGACTAAAGAGTGGACAAGTGTTTTAGTAGTGTGTTCAGAAAGGAAGGGGAGAATTTTGCTAATGTAGAGAAAGAAATTACAAGTTTTAGTTATCTGGATATGTGTGGAAAAAGAGGGAGGAGTCAAAGATAACACCAAGGTTGCGGGCAGAGGAAACAAAGTAAAACAGTGTTATCAACAAAGATGGAGGAAGGTTTAGGGGGAAAAGACAAGCAGTTCAGTTTTGGCCATGATCAGTTTCAAACGACGACGAGACATCTAGGCAGTGATGTCAGAAAGACAAGCAGAGATGCAAGATTGGAGTGACAAAGAAATATCAGATGAAGAAGGAGATTGATTTGAGAGTCAGTATAAAAATGATATTGAAAGTCATGGGAACATATGAGAGCACCAAGGGATTGGATATAGAGAGAAAAGAAGGGCCCAGAGCAGAGCCCTGAGGTACACCAACTGAGAGTGGGATAGCAGTAGAGGAGGAACCACTAGAACAAACACTGCAAAAGCGATGGGAGAGATGAGAGAACCATAACAGCACAGTTTCCATAGAACCAAGCGAGGACAATGTGTCGAGAAGGTGGTAGTCAAAAGCAGCAGAAAGGTCAAGAAAAATGAGGATAGAGTAGAGGGCCGAGCATTTAGCCTGGAGCAAATCGCTGGAGACTTTGGCAAGAGCTATCTCAGAGTGTAAGAAGTAAAAGCCAGATTGAAGAGGATCTAGCAGGTCTTGAGAGGAGAGAATTTCAAGGCAACAGTGGAGGACGATATGTTCAAGAAGTTTGGAAATGAAGGGAAAAAGGGAGATGGGTCGATAATTAGAAGGACAAGTAGGGTCAAGTAAATGTTTCTTGAGGAGAGGTGTGACCACAGCATGTTTAAAAGCAGCAGGGACAGTTGCAGTGGAGAAGGAAAGGTTGAAAATTTGTGAGATGGAAGGGATGACGGAGGAGGAGATGGAATTAAGGAGACAGGTGCAGATAAGATCAAAAGAACAGGTGGTAAATTTAGAGGAGGAAAGAAGATGAGGTGTCCTCAATGGAGCTCTTAGAAAAGGATAAGAGGGTAACACAGATTGAGGGGGAAAGTTGATATTGAAGAGGGGATGAAGCTGATATACAGGGGGATTGGACCTGAAGCACCTGCTCTTCCAGATGATCCTAGAAGACCTAGAGGGCATGGGAGACTGCTCAGAGTTCTAGCAGACTGATCTGCGAGGCACTCTCCTCTGGTGACCATGGTCCCTCCAACTGCCGGGGACCACAGTGGGCCCCCAGCCCAACTTGGACACAGTCATTGTGAGGATGCAACATACTGAGGGAGCATGGAAAGGCAGGCCAGCTCTGTGGTTGAGGGGGTCCTGCCACCAGACAAGGGATGTTGCCAGGGCTGAAGCACCTGTAATCTTGTGGCCTTTGTCATGGAAATAGCAAGGGTTTGGAGGTGAAGGTGCCTTGAGGAGAGAGTTGAGAAGAGATGGTAGGGGTCAGGGGCACAGAGTAATATTGCTTGGCAAGTGATATGGCTGACTGGATGGAGGCAAAAATGAATTTAAAGTGAAGAAAATCAGAACGGGAGCGTGATTTGCACCATATGCACTCAGCTAAGCACGTACAGGAGCGTAAATATTGAGTAATTGAAGACAGCCAGGATTGAGGTATAGTGCTCCTCATGGAACATGGGATGGGAGGGGCAAGATCATCCAGAGAAGAGGAGAGAGCAGTATTATAAGAAACAATAGCCTCATCAACAGACTTAGAAGATAAGGTGGAGGAAAAAGGTGATGAGAGAATAGTGGAGAGAGCCAATGGATCGATAGACTGAAGATTCCTAAAAAGGTGAGAGGAGATTGGGTAAGATTGAGGTGAGGAGTGATGGAGAGTTAAGGGAAGAACTCTAAGGTATGGAAATTAGAGGGTAAGTAGTTAGAGAAGAAAACAAGGTCAAGGCAGTGACTGTGCTGATGAGTGGGGGCAAAAGAGCAAAGCTGGAGGTTGAATGAGGTAGGGGAAAGGAGTTTAGAATCATAGGGGTCAGAAGGGTTATCACCATGAATATTAGTGTCACCAAGAATTAGGGGGGGGGGGAGAGAAGAATAATCTAGAAATGAGGAAAGCTATGAGTCAGAATCAATGAGAAAGGTGTAGAGGTGGTATACATCCAAGGGTGTTGAAAGAACTGAACTATGAGATTGTAGACCTGCTATTAGTAATCTGTGAACTATCATTAAAATCATCTGTAATACCTGAAGATTGGAGGATGGTGAATGTAACGCCAATTTTTAAAAAGGATTCCAGGGGTGATCTGGAAAATTACAGACGAGTGAGCTTGATGTCAGTACTGGGAAACATGGTAGAAACAATAATAAAGAAAAAAATTATTGAGTATGTTATGACTTAATGAGAGACAGCCAACATGGCTTTAGACAAGGAAGATCTTGTCTTACTAATCTGTTATGTTTGTTTGTTTTTTGAAGGTGTGAATAAACAGGTAGACAAAGATGAGTCGGTTGATATAGTATATCTGGACTTTCAGAAAGCCTTTGATAAGGTCAGATGAAGAATAAAGATATTTATTTATTAGATTTTATATACCGCTGTATTTTGTAATAAGAGTTTTTCCACATATAACAATGAAGTGAACATTGTGCATAGAACAGGAATATCAACTTGTATAATTTAACAGGGTTAAACTATAGTACATAATCTGATCATTTTAAAGTAGGGTCATGGTGCTCAAGGATAAGTAGCGGAATTGGGCTACCAGTTAGTAATAGTTCATCGGGTGAAATTGAACTTATTATATAATAATAGAATTGCCAGAATAAATAGGTTTTTAGTGACTTGCTGAAGTGTCTTCTATATGCCTTGTGGATGGCCGGAGAGTGCTGCGCTGCTACTTGGAGGTTATGAATTCTTTTCATTAGTCCAACCATCTTTTTGTGCTGTTCATTGCCCCATGCAAGGGTGATGCATTGACTAAGTCACCTTTGGGGTGCTGGATTAAGGAGGCCTTGGTGTATCTGTTGCAGAACTGGCCAGTTCCATCAGATTTGTGTGCCCATTCTACCCAAGCACAAGCATCCTTGTGGGCAAAGTGGAGCATGATGGCCCTTGTGGACCTTTGTTGGATGGCAGCATAGGCATCACTTTTCACTTTTGTCAAGCATTACCACTTGGATGTTCAGGCATGGGTAAACACAGCCTTTGGCTTAAGGGTTTTGCAAGCTGCTGTGCCATCTTCTTGCCTAGTAGAGTTGTAGCTTTGGTATGTGCCACTTGTCTGGACTGGTCTAGGAGGAAAATATGGAAGGTGACATTTTACTTACCAGTTAATGTCCTTTCCTTGAATCCTGCTAGATCAGTCTGGGGCCTGCCCCTGAAACTCTATTTGCTCTGTTCTTTTGCTGTGGTACCCTTGGATCTGCTATGCTTTTTATACTTGGCTCTGCAGGTTTATCTTATACTGTCAGCCTTCTGTTTATGCTTTCCTGTACATAGTTCTCTACTGTTGATTACTCATTGTTGCCTATGATTGAGGTTCTGTGAGTCTTGCTGTATTTCTCCCATATGCTTTGGGATGAATACTGAAGAGACCTCTGGTGCCTGAGGCGAATAGAGGCATAGGAGTGATGTCATTGAAACCTAGGTTTTTCATTCGTTCTTTGTCTCCATCAATTTGCCAATAGAGTAACATAACCCACTTGTCTGGATTGGTCTAGCCGGAGTCAAGGAAAGGACATTACTTGGTGAGTAAAATGTCACCTTCAGCCCCTGCCTCCTCACAGGTCAGAATTTTGATCTTCCCAAATTGACTGTTCAGTCATAGTGAAGCAGATGTGTTGGATTCCAGGCCAACTATTATATCACTGCCGGAGCAGGACTTCTCCATTGGAGCTAAAATAAGGTCTGGAGTGGAGGGGTGGCCTAGTAGTTAAAGCTGCAAGCATTAAGCAGGAAAGCTAGAGTTCAAATCATGCTTCTCCCACTGATGCTTCTTGTGACCACCTTCGCAGTGCTGACCCTTCCATTAGGTAAACTAAGTGGTTGCTTGGGCAATGGGGTTTGTTTGGTTTTTTTTTGGTGGAAGGGGGTCAGGGTACATGAGCCAAAGAGCAGTGCTTTTAAAGCTAAATAAAAGATTGACAGCTTGGGGGGGGGGGGGTTAGCTTAAGATTTGCCTAGGGTACTAATCCCTTGTGTATGTTGCTTTATCCATAGGCAAATGCGATAGAATCATCCTGGTCCGCACCCAGGGTGAATTGCTCACCCCCCCCCCCCCCCCGAAGAGTCTAGAAAAGCTCTCTGGACATGTGCAAGCACGTCTTTCAGCATGCAACTAGCCTTTCCCTTCAGCAAGAGCTAATACATGTACTGTTGGTCTGATGGAGAAATATAGACGAGCACTCCTCCCTTTTCATTTTGTTTTTGAAGTGGATATACCAGACGCACACACACTACTTCACCGGAGGCCCACCATACGGGTGGTAGGGAGAGGAGCTATGACTTTCTCCAGGAACAAGCAGGAAGTCGTTCCTCTCATATGGGTGATGTCTGCGCTGATGGAGCCCGCATGGATCCAATCCCCTGCTTTCAAAGAAAGCCTTGGGGACCTATGCCGCACATGCATGTGCAGTCACCTTCCCTCCCAATGGTGCCATCTTACCTCTGTCTTTTTTCCACAGAGCCCTGCAGACGTCCTGTCTGTGCACCCTGGTTAAAGTAGATTTTTTTTCACCGTTTCTTGGTCATTTTTCTTCAGTATCAATCACCTTTCGCTGCCCGAGTCATACGCCTCGGTGTCATGCTTTTTGCTCAGGTACTTTTATTTTATTTTTTGGCCCATAGGTTTTTTTTTTTTTTTTTTTTTTTTCAAAACTCTGTTTATTAAATATTACAAGGCACCAATAACAAACAGCAAACAACATGATTCCTTTTTAGTTTCATACAAGTAAACGCATCCCAGGTAGGGCTGTATCTTGTCCACCACCCGGGAACCCAACAGGCACAGAAACAGAGCACACAAAGCCCCAAGGTCAACCAACACAACCCAGCCCCCTCCCACCCACCCCCCCTTCCGCGGAGAGCACAGCAACGCCAGCAGCGCCAGCTGCAGACAAATCGCATGGGGGACGTAAGTCCCCAGCCCCCTATCCCAGCTTAAGTACTTCACTACGCGCCCTGGGGCCCAGGCGTTGAATATAAGGCATCCAGATCAATAAAAAGGAGGTCCAGGACCGGGGGTGCCGCAATGCCACCCTCCGCTCCAAAAGCAAGAGTTGGTGCAAGCTGTTCCGCCATTCACAGAAGGTGGGAGCCGCGGATTCCCTCCAGTGACTAAGGATAGGGCCCTTACCCACCAGACAGGCTTTGCGCACCAATACCCTCTCCCATCTACCTTTCGGGTGGAGTGGTCCCAACTGATCCAGCACTACCATAGTTCCTGACCAACACAGCGGCTGACCCAACAACCCACTTAAATAGGTTGCAATGGAGTGCCAATACCTCCGAATAGCAGGGCAACCCCACCACATATGACCCAAATCAGCCAAGGCACAGGAGCATTTGGGGCATCCGCCATGAAGAGCGAGATGGCTCCGAAAGGCTCGCCGCGGGGAAAAGTGGGCCCGAAGTATACACTTAAATTGGATCTCGCGCCAGCGAGCCCCGACCACGAGTTGCGCGATCCTACCCAAGGCCATCCGGACCGCCCCAGGGGCAACCCCTCCACCCAACTCAGCCGCCCAAAGACTTTCCACCCTGGTGTAATCCGGGGGCAAATCCAACCGGTCCAATCGCTTTTTTAAATCGGCAATCGTCGGCGGGGAATCCGTCCCCAGCGCAAAAAACTCCAAAATACGGCCTGAATGCTCCACCGTAAGCTCCTGCCGCGGGAAACGAGCCAATGTAGTGAGAAATTTGTGCGTACGCCAACGTCAAAGACCCCGCAGGCCACCCATAATCTTTACATAATACTCCCAGCGTCTTACAGCTACCCGTAGTGTCCACAATCTGCCCCAAGCGGCGGACACCCGCACGCCACCACATACGAAAGGGGGCCGTATCCGAACCAGGCAAGAAACAAGCATTACCCTGTATGGGCAGCCAGCAGGAGACCCCAGCATCACTGCCCCAACACTTATTCAACTGCTGCCAAGTTTGGCGAGACGGCTGCAGTAGTAGACTGTTTAGGAGGCGCGGCGGCAAAACCGCACGGGGCAAATGCAAGACCGCTTCCAAAGAATGGGGTGCCGCAAAGGCGGCCTCGAGACCCCGCGGGGTATAATTCTCGGTGTCCCCCAACCAATCACTTAAATGACGAGCCTGACAGGCCAACGCATATTTCCATAGGTCGGGAACCCCCACTCCACCGGACCGCCACCCCCCCCGCAAGCGCGCCATCGGAATACGGGCCTTACAGCCTTTCCATAGAAATCCCCGAATCTCCCGCTCCAGGCGCGCCAAGTCACGCTTCAAAAGCCACACCGGTAGCGTCTGCAACCAATAAAGCACCCGCGGAAAGATCACCATGCCCAAAGCGGCTACCCTGCCAAGCAAGGACAACGGGAGGTGAACCCAGGCCCGCAGCTGCAGCCGAACCTTGGCTAAGACTCGTTCAAAATTAGTCGGGTATAACAAAGTCAGTTTTCGGGTTAACACTATCCCTAAGTACATAATCGAGTCCTCGGCCCAACGAAGTGGAAAGGGCCCCGGCCAGTGCTCCCGCAACGTCCCCCCGACATCCAAGGCTTCCGATTTGGCCATGTTTATACGCAAGCCCGCAAATTGTCCATACAGCGAGAGCTCCGCAAGTAATCGCGGAAGGGACTGCTGAGGAGAAGAGAGGTGGACCAGAAGATCGTCGGCAAAGGCAGCCACCTTAAAGCCATGGGAGCCGATACGGATCCCACCAATGGCGGGAGAGGCCTCGATCTTCCGTATCAGCGGGTCCAAGGATAAGACAAACAGCAAGGGAGAGAGCGGGCAGCCCTGCCGCGTACCTCGTTCCAACCGAAAGGAATCAGACATAACCCCATTGCAAAGGACCCCCGCGGTGGGGTCAGCATAAAGCAAATCCACCATCTGGCAAAAGGGGGTTCCCAGCCCATAATGAGGCAACAGAGCCCGTAAATAGTCCCAGGGAACCTGGTCAAAGGCCTTCTCCGCATCGAAGCTAATAACCAAGGTCTGAAGATCGTGTTCCCGGGCCCATTCTAGAGAGGCGAGCAGCTTTCGGAGGTTCCGTACAGCATAGCGCCCTTTGACGAACCCGACCTGGGACTCATGTAGCAAGTCCCCCAGCACTAACGCCAACCGATCAGCCAACACCTTCGCTAAGATTTTCAAATCAAAATTCAATAAGGAGATTGGCCGGTATGAGGCTGCCTGGGTAGGGTCCTTCCCGGGTTTGGGGATTACGGAGATATACGCATGGTTAGTGCCCCATGTAAAACGCCCCTGAGCTATCCGCCGGTGGTATACTGCCACTAAGGTCGGGGGTGTGTGCAGTCATTCAGTAATTTATAAAACTCAGCCCCGAAGCCATCCGGTCCCGGAGCCTTACAGCAAGCGGCCCGTTGAATAACACGCTGGACCTCCTCAATCGACACCGGCTCGTCAAGACAGGCCTTCTGCGCCGTAGACAGCTGCGGCAAAGACAACTCCCGCAAGTACTGCTGCATAGCCTCCGGAGCTCCCCCCCTATGGGCGTATAAGTTCTGGAAAAAGGAACGGAACACTCGGGCGATACCGGCGTTATCTCTATACAGGGCTCCCTGATCATCTCGCATCGCCGCCACCAAGCGATAACCTTGGCGACCCCGCAAGCAACGCGCTAAAAGTTTCCCGGGCTTATCACCAAAACGAAAGAGCTGGTAACGGTAATACATATACGACTTCGTGGCGCGTTGGTGGAGTAGCTCATTAAGGGACGTCTGCAACTCCCAAAGGCGCCGTCGGCTCGTTGCACTAGGAGCACCCGCATATTGCCGCCGAGCCCGCACCACCTGCTTCTCCAGTTGTACAATTTGTCGCGCCATTAACTGCCGTTTCCTGGCCACATACGCAATGATATCCCCCCGTAACACAACTTTAGCCGTCTCCCACAACAACTCCGGGTCTACCTGATGTTGCTCATTATGGTGGTAAAATTCTTGCCAACACTTAACAAGGTAAGGCCGAAATTCGGCGTCCTGATACAAGCCCAAGGGAAACCGCCAGATCCTAGTCGACACGGCGGGATCCCCCACTCCAAGCTCAATCCAAACCGGAGCATGGTCAGACACCTCCGAGGGGCCAATGCACGCCGCGTCCACCTGTGCAAACAACCGCTCTGACACTAAAACGTAATCCAAGCGAGCACTGGTACCATGTGCTCGCGACTGGTGGGTAAAGTCCCGGTCCGCAGGGTGAAGCAAACGCCACGGGTCCACCAGGCCCAATCTTCGGCAGAAACCGCGTAAGACCTTCATCGTCGGGACACGCGAGTGCCCCCCACCCGCGCCCGACACATCGAGTTCGGCATCCAGGACCCCATTTAGGTCCCCAGCAAGGATTAGGGGGACATCTGACATTTGTTCTAATCGAGACGCTAGACGATCATAGAACGCCCGACTCAAAACATTAGGGCTGTACATACAGCCCAATATCACCGGCCGTCCTTCCAGGCGGCCGTGGACTAAGATATAACGGCCCTCAGGATCAGCATACTCTTGCAACAGCTCAAACCGGGTATGTTTGCCGATCAGTATGACCACTCCACCTTTTCTCCCCACAGCCGGTGCTCCCCAGCACTGCCCCACCCACATCTTCTGCAATTTAACATGCTCCTCCGCGGTCTGGTGGGTTTCTTGTAACATTGCTATATCGCATTTCATCCGGGCCAAGGTCTGTAGCACCTTATATCGCTTAATAGGGCTGCCTATGCCACAGATATTCCAAGAGATAACCTTCAGGGCGGGTCATAGACCATCAAGTGAAGAATACCGGCTACCACAAACAGGCAAAAGGGTGGACCTCCCCAGCCTGGGGCCCCCCCATCATCATTAAAGCGCCCCCATACAGGTCTTCATCGGACGCACCGCCGTGTTGCTGTGCCCTCCACGGAATACACCCCCCTTCCCCCCAAAACCACCCTCCCCCAACCCCGTATCCTATCCTCCCAGAACTCACCTCCCCCCACCCTCCCTCCCAATCCTCCTCCCCACTCTCCACCACACTCCCATCGCGATCACAAACGATGTGATCGGGTCCCCCTCCTCCCCTAACTTCGTACTTTGTGCCCCTAGCCCCGGCCAGTGACCTAAAGCATCCCCCCCCCTCCAGAGTAGGGCGCCCCCCGCCCCCTCCCCCCCCCAACCCCCAACCCGGCCCAGGGACTTGGCCTACCGAACCCACCCGCATACCGCAACAACTAACCCAAAACACTACTGCCCCATGCACAGCAGGAGCTGCAAGACAGGAACACCTCACACCCACCCTAAGGGACGTCCACTGGTTCCCAAGCCATCCAAACCACATGAAGATAGAGCACCGCACATCAGCCATCAACCCACACACCCTCATACAACCCGACCCCAACACGCGGCCCAACAGAACAAGCCCACAGCCAGGTCAGCGCCCCAGGGGAACAAAAACACCCACACACGGACACTCCCGCCAGAGCACGCGCATGGGTCAGAAAACCAGGCTGTGCATAAAACACCATAGACACATCACATAGCTTCAAAGAGGGAATAACAGCACCTATTCCGGCCTCCTCAGTGTATGCCTAAATGGTGTTTTTGCACCCCTGTGTATAGCCCACTCTATACCTAACGCCCACCAATCCAGCACGCAACACAACACGCATTCAATTTCCCCCCACGGCAGGTATAACACACTCACGGGACTGAGCGTTTGCTGGGATACCGCTGAGATTGTCAAGATAAGGCTGTCAAAAATACTATGGAATAAACAAGGAAAATAAATATACAAACAGTAAAAGAGGTACCGGGAAGGATGGCAAGGGGAGGGGGGGGGGAAGGGGGAGAGGACCCACAGGGGGAAAGGAACAAAGGGAAGGACAACTGGGAACATGGCAGGCCTAGCCGGCCGGGCCAAGACCACCACCACTAAGATGGGTCCGTCCCGGTCCTGCCAGCCCAACCAGGCAACAGCAAGGCAACACTGTCCACCGGCAGGACCACCCCACCAAGGGGGCCAATGTCCCGAGCCAGAAGTAGGAAAAGGCCAGCACAGAGCCCATTGACAGCCAGCCAACTGGTCCCTCGGGAACACGTCTCACCATCCTGCAGTAGCAGAAATAGTTAGGTCTGAAGGGCTCAGGGCCTGCGCTCCCCCTGCGAGTGTTCCAAAGAAGACAGCAGCTGTTCCACATAAGTAGTCGCCTCCGCCGCGGAGTCCAGAGTCCGATGGGTTCCCTGGTGTAGAATGTGTAAGCGGGCCGGATACTGGACATAAAAGCGAATGTTCGCCGAGAGGAGGCGCTGGCAGACTGGTGCGTAGGCCTTACGGCGGTGGCTCAGCGCAGTGGAGTAGTCAGGAGTGATCCGAATCTTCATGTTTTCAAACTCCAGCACACCCTGTTGCCGCGCCGCCCGCAAGAGATCCTCCTTCTGCACATAGTAAAGAAACCTGGCAAGAACCACCCGAGGCCGCGAATTCGCTCCTTGCGGCCTTGGCCCTACTCTATGGGCTCTATCCACAATTATCAGGGTGTTCTCACCGTCCCGGCCCAGCAGAGAGGCAGCCATCCGTTCCACTTGAACTCGCAGATCCTTATCGGGCACCGTCTCGGCTATCCCCAAAAAGCGCAAATTATTGCGCCGGGATCTATTTTCCAGATCGTCAATTTTTTGCTCCTGGACTTTAGTGAGTTGTTGTACCGCGCTCAGGTCCAGTTTTAACTGCTCCACCGTCTCCTCTGTGTGCAGAATGCGATCCTCTGCCTCGTGCATCCGGGAGCCCAACGCCGAAAAAGATCCCTGCAGCGTGTCAATCTTGCCACTCAGGGCTTCCAGCTGTGCGGTAAGGGCTTCCAGCTGCACTGTAAGTGCAGCAGTAACCGCTGCGGAGATTTCCTCGCTCAGGGTGAGGGAGGTCGCGGCGCTCACTTTTGGGGGGGACTCCGCCATTTTCGTGAGGCCCGTCGTGCGGTCCTTCTCCCTCCTTCCCGTCTTTGCCGCCGCTGCCATTCACCAATTGGGCTCCCGGAGGGGACAAAAACACTGCCGACCTCACCCTCGGCACTCACAGCCAAAAAATTTGCCGTGGACTACGGTCCAGATCAACGGTCAGAGACAAGGGGGCCCGGAGCTAAGGTGACTCACGTCTTCCCCAGCTCACCACACCACGTGATCTCGGCCCATAGGTTTTTTTGCTCGTGGCCTAGCTGGTTGAGAAGTCTGAGTTTAACCTCATAGGGCTCATTTTTCCTGCTATGTCTTTTGACCAGTGAATTTAAGCAGTGTGGCAAGTGCAATCACACTATGTCCCACACGGATCGCCACAGCACCTACGTAAAATGCCTCAGAGTGGATCATGATGTGTCTTCCTGCCCTTTTTGCCTTTGATGTCAGCTAAGACCTGGAAGGAGCGCGAAAGGGGGCATGGGGAGCTGTTCAGCCAGTCTGCTGCAGGATTGGCAATGGGGGGGGGGGACAGAACCCCTGCTTTTCATGCTGGTGTCTGTCGCATTCTCCTCCTAGGCTCAGTCAGAACCGTGGGACTGGTGTGTCAGAGTCTTCCCCAAAGGACCTTCCCTGTGCATCAAAACTAAGCTGAAGCTGAGGTCCAACCCCCAGTCCTTGGGGATAAGACCTCCTGGTCACAGGCATGGAGCCCTCAACTCGATGCAAGTGATGGGAGCCAGGGCCCCTCCAAGCAACCCCGGAGGGAGATGTTGACTGAGAGGATCGAGTTGGTTCCCCTGATGCCATTACCATCTGGGAACTACCCTACCAAAACACTGGTCTTGGCATCCTCAAAGACTGTGTCTGTCTTGTTGGGCATTGAGGCCAGGATGCTAACCTTGGCGTGCAGCTTTGCTGCATTCATTGAGGCTCAGTGGGGCCTGACTCCTGGTCAGTCCAGGTCGTTTGCACCTATGATTGGACTGTCCTTGTCCAGGACCTCCCTGGAGGATGCTCCTCCCATCCTTTAGAGGCTGGCCTGCTCGGTGTTGGTATCTGAGTTGAGGTCTGGCATGGCATTGGGCACAGCACTACTGGAACGCCAATGCCGAGTGTCATTGACACAAAGTCGGTCCAACAACTGTGGAGCACTAGCTGACTCTTCCAGCTCTGAGTTGGCCTGGGAGATGGATGAGGGGTCTCCTGACACCATCCTCCATCAGGACATCTCCTCCAACCTGTCTCTGCCACACCATCAGCAGTGGTCACCTCCAGAAGACCTGGTTTTCCTGGAGTTTGTTCCGGAGATGTCTCAGGCACTTGCCTTTGTGGTGGTGCCTGAGGATGAGCTGCATGCTGAGAATCTTGAGATCCTTCAGTATGAGCCTCCTTGAGCCTGATGGTGCCCATGCAGGGGATTCTACTCCAGCTACTTCCTTGTCCCAAAGAAGAGCAGGGGCTTCTGGCCCATCCTGGATCTACGGGACTTCAACCACTTCCTGATCAAGGAAAAGTTCAAAATAGTATCCCTTGTAACCTTGCTGCCTTACATCCTGCAGGGAGATTGGCTATGCTCCTTGGATCTCAAAAATGCCTATACCCATATCCTGATCCATCTAAGGCACCATCAGTCTCTCATTCATCATCAATGGATGGCATTATCAGTACAGGGTGCTCCCCTTTGGCCTCATGTCGGCTCCCAGGCTATTCACCAAATGCCTACCAGTCGTGGCTGCTTGCCTCAGCCTCCGGGGTGGTGGGGGGGGGGGGGTGTCTTTCCCTACCTGAACACATGAGCCGGGAGAGGTATGCAATGCTGCGCTGCACACTATAGGACTGCTCCAGTGCCTGGGCTTTGTGGTGAACTTCCCAAAGTCTCACCTATGGCCCATCCAATGGTTGGAGTTCCTTGGTGCCTTCCTGAATTCCATTCAAGCAAGGGCCTTCCTATTTCTTCATTGGGTGCAGCGCTTATCTGCCCTGGCCCAAGCCATACAAGGCAGCTCAGCTGTGATGGCCAGACAGATGCTCTGCCTCTTGGGGCATATGGCTTCCACAGTTCATATCACCTTTTTTCCCCACTTATGCATGAGGAAGGTGCAGTGGATGTTAAGCACCCATTGGATGCAAGTTTCCGGCATCTTGGTCACACCAGCCCTGGCAACATCCCTTGTCTGGTGGCAGGACCCCCTCAACCACAGAGCTGGCCTGCCTTTTCATGCTCCCTCAGTATGTTGCATCCTCACAATGACTGTGTCCAAGTTGGGCTGGGGGCCCACTGTGGTCCCCTGCAGTTGGAGGGACCATGGTCACCAGAGGAGAGTGCCTCGCAGATCAGTCTGCTAGAACTCTGAGCCGTCTCCCATGCCCTCTAGGTCTTCTAGGATCATCTGGAAGGGCAGGTGCTTCAGGTCCAGATGGACAACCCTGTGGTGATGTATTACATCAACAAGCTGGGGGCCATGGGTTAATACCATCTCTGCTGGGAGGTGATGTGCCTCTGGGACTTCGGGACGGGGAAGAAGTCTCCTTCAGAGCGGTGTACTTGCTGGGTCAGGACAATGTGCTGGCTGATTGCCTGAGCCGCATCCTCCAACACAATTGGAGACTGAACCGGACCGTGCTGGCAGAGGTATTTTGGTGCTTAGGGACCTCAGAGGCCAACCTCTTTGCCAATCCAGAAAATGCACAGCTGCTCTTGGAGGCCGGCCAGGGGTCAATGGTAGTATTATACACCACCTTTTCTAGGCCTCATTCTTCTAGGGTGGAGACATCCCTGTACATGCAGGACTCCAATTGTGTGTCCTACATCCAGAGGATGCATCCTCATAGCCGATCAATGTAGCTCTTTGTCTCTTTTTGACCCCAGTTGTCTGGGGGTTTTAGTCTCCAAGTGCACCTCACTATGAGTTGCCAACTGTATTTCTTTTGCCTAGCAACAGGTGCAGTGCTCCCTGAAGCATCATGTAATGGCTCACAATGTGCATGCCATGGTGACCTTGGTGGCAAGCCTGTGCTTGGTGACTTTGTTGGTCATCTGCTGGGCTGCCACGTGGTCGACCGTGCACAATTTTTGCTGTACCCTACTGTTTAGAAGAGACCTTTTGGAAGGCTAGCATCTTCAGCCGGGCCATCACCTCTTTGGGGACTAATGCAGCTCCTTCCGACTCGTGATGGCCAGGTTACTGGAGTAGAGATTGCATCTTTGCTGCTGCTGTGTCAGACTTCCATTCAATCAGTACCCTCTGCTGCCCTTCATGGTCAGCTGCTTTTCTTTTTGAGGGGGACGGGGACAGGACAGGACAGTCCAGTCCAGTCCAGTCATGGTGAATCCTATGCTGTGCCTATAGCACTGGGCCATTACAAGGAAGGTGATGGACCTTGGTCTGACCCAATATGGCATTTCTTATGTTCTTACGGGATGTTATCAATATTTCTGGTTCTCCTGATGTGCCTGTATACCTAACACCTCTCAGCCTTTGCCTACCACATTTGCAGTGTGAGATGTATGCTCTCTAGTTCGGCTCTCTTCCCTTCACCAGCTGCCCCATTGAAGTAGGCCCATTGAATGACATGGTAACTCCTCCAGCAAGATGTTTGAATCCAGCCTCTGACAATGTGCAAAGAAAAAGACAAATTACAGAGTTGCAATTGATAATGTCATTTGTAGCTTTCTGAGGTAGCTCTTTCCTTCTGTATCTATTCAGCATCTGAGTATATATGGGCATCTTTAGGCTTCAGATATGCTTAATTGTCATGTATCAGCCTTTGACTGCAGACATTACACCTTAGTCAGCTTTATGCTGCTCTACTCGAGCTCTGGGAGACCCCAGTCCTCTGTACAGATGTGACCTCAGCTGACTAAAAGGTGGTTACTGTATCTTATCTAGGACCGCACTGTGCTTATCTCTGTGGATGCAATATTTATACTCCTGTACATCTCTCTCTCTCTCTCTCTCTATATATATATATATTTGTTTAGTATCTACAATGTCTATTCCTCCTCCCCCCCCCCCCCTCTCTCTGCAGAGACAGATGTAGCACCTCACTAGCTTAGATCTAGCAGCCTTTGCCCTCAAGATAACCACCTCAATGTGCAGAGGTGCCATAGTGATTTCCTTCTTGCGGTGAGCAAAGAATGCCAAATATCCCCTATTCATGATAATTCCCATGCAGCTAAATAAATGCCTGCCTTTTTCCATTCAGGTTCACTGGCACTGTGGTGGCTCTGGACCCAAGGGTAGGAGGGTATTGATTAAGGACTCCTACTGCAATCTTCCTACCTCTTAAGAGATTGATTTATTAGGCTTCTCATCTTAGACCTTTATCAGACTACCCTGGACTTGCCAGATTATAGATGGTGCTTGTTGGCAGTAGCTCACTTTTGCTACAATTTGCTGGAGGATCTCTATCTACATAGCCTCAGCAGGCTCTTCAGCAGACATTTGCTGATCCGTGTTAATTCTGATGCACAACTCTTTAGCACCTCATGTGAACCTTGGAGCACCAGCACCCTAGGAGTGCCAGCATGGCCATAGGAACCAAGAACAAAAGAAGGATAAATGAAAATGGCCTCAATTGTAGGTTGTACTGTTAATCTATACATGGGGTTCTCAACCCTGGCCTTGGGACATATCTAGAACCAAAAACAAAAGAGTGGCAGGTTCGCACACAACACCTTTATTGTATAATAAACAAGTGGCCTAAACCCAACACAGAACCGTGTTTCGTGTTATACTTCGTCAGGGGTTGTCAGGGCACACTAAGGAAACATTTAAAAACATAATATAAATAAATATAATGATAAACTATTAAAACAAGTATATAAAAACAGGCTAAAACATAACGTATTGTTAACACTAAAAGGTTAAAGATCAACACATTAATAAATACATAATTACGCTATACCATGAACATAATGCATCAGAGAAAATCATAAGTTAAAAAATATTTTAAAATACGCTAAAAGGAATATCTTGAAATCAAGATATTAAATGTAAAAAAGTTAATGAAAGGTACATTTAAAAGAGACCATGAGCATGAGAAGGACAAATTGTGAAAATATACACCATAAGATTACATATAACAGAGACCAAGGGAATGAGGAAGGCAATTGGAAGCAGGAGTGAGTACTGAAATAGAGAGAAAACCATTACCTGATCGGTGTGTGGTGGCATTGGACTTCACAGACACATATAAATGTGACTGAAGCTGCTAATACAAAGAATAGTAACACTTCTGAAAAACAAATGTGAAGGTTTAAAAAGAAGAAACATTATGGCCAATGTCAGACAAAATATCCATTGTGACAGAAAAATTAGATACTGCATTTAATGGGCACTTCAATTAAAACCTCTAATATCCTATTAATGAGCATAGCACTTTTTCTTATACAAAGTATAAAAACGGACCATAATAAAAGGCTTGTTGTCAAGAGCACAAGCAGAGGAGAACAGCGGAATGACCACGGCCTACCAGATGATAAGTTGGGTCCTCAATAAAGAATTTTAATTAACAAAATATTTTATCTTGATTTATGGTTTTTAGTTCTTTTTAATTCGGTTTCCTTATCTCTCCCATAACTCCATATTCCCAGGTTTGTTGTTCTTTTGAGTCTTTGAGGTTTAGATGTGTAAAACGGCTTTGGAGCTGTCCTCCTGGCGGTTCCTATAGTTCAGGTATCATGATGTTTCAACTTTTTTTGTTTCTGCTTTATCATTTCTCTAAGCAATCCTTGGGGGTTATATACAATTTATTTTGTGCAATGTTAGTATCTTTTGCCATAAGCCTATTCATTGTTTAAGGCAATTCAGCAAACACTTCGTTGCACATGCTAGATCTTTATTGCAGAACATAAAAGTTTTATTTGATAAAATACTTTCATTTGGATTCAGATTTTTTAGCTTTCCTTATTTTATATCTTGTTTATTCTTTTTACATTTCCATAGTTTTACACCTCTGAGATGGCTGGTTCCTTAAATATGCATGCGTTAGCGTTTCTTTGAATCTTTGCAGTTTAGATGTGCAACATGCCCTGGAGTTGTGTTTTTGGTGGTTCTTACAGTTTAGGTATAATGGCTATTCAATTTCTTTTGTTTATGTTCTATAAATGTTTCATGTAAATCCTTGCTATTCATATACATTTTAACATTTCCATAGTTTGTACACTTCCGGATTTTTTGTTTCCTCAAATACGCATGCGTTAGCGTTCTCTTGAATCTTTGTAGTTCAGATGTATAACACACTTCTGGCGGTTCTAACAGTTCAGGTATAAGGGTTATTCAATTTTCTTTGTTTCTATAAATGTTTTACGTAATCCTTGTTATTCATACATATTTTTACATTTCCATGGTTTGCATACTTCCGGTTTCTTAAATACGCATGCGTTAGCGTTCTTTTGCATTCTGTAATTCAGACGTGCAACACGCCTTTGGAGCTGTGCTTTTGGCGGCGCTTACAGTTCAGGTATAATGTTTTTTTTAATTTCTTTTATGTTATGTGCCACGCAACCTTCGCTATTCATATACACCCCATATTTCAAAAGAGTTCTTACGTTGATTATATTTTGTGTCCTATGGCCGGTTCTAATTGTATTCTTTTGCAATTTACATACATTTATTTTTAGAAACCCCTTTTGGAAGACGTTTTACACATGAGTTTATGTGGTCAAGGCGACTTTGATCATAGGTTGGCCTTAATGTGTCCGTGTCTCATTTTTGCCTTATGGCTCAGATTGCTCTTTTAATAACGTGGTTCTTGTGCTCTTGACAACAAGCCTTTTATTATGGTCCGTTTTTATACTTCGTATAAGAAAAAGTGCTATGCTCATTAATAGGATATTAGAGGTTTTAATTGAAGTGCCCATTAAATGCAGTATCTAATTTTTCTGTCACAATGGATATTTTGTCTGACATTGGCCATAATGTTTCTTCTTTTTTTAAACCTTCACATTTGTTTTTCAGAAGTGTTACTATTCTTTGTATTAGCGGCTTCAGTCACATTTATATGTGTCGGTGAAGTCCAATGCCACCACACACCGATCAGGTAATGTTTTTCTCTCTATTTCAGTACTCACTCCTGCTTCCAATTGTCCTCCTCATTCCCTTGGTATCTGTTATATGTAATCTTATGGTGTATATTTTCACAATTTGTCCTTCTCATTCTCATGGTCTCTTTTAAATGTACCTTTCATTAACTTTTTTACGTTTAATATCTTGATTTCAAGATATTCCTTTTAGCGTATTTTAAAATATTTTTTAACTTATGATTTTCTCTGATGCATTATGTTCATGGTATAGCGTAATTATGTATTTATTAATGTGTTGATCTTTAATCTTTTAGTGTTAACAATATGTTATTATGTTTTAGCCTGTTTTTATATACTTGTTTTAATTGTTTTTTATCATTATATTTATTTATATTATTATGTTTTTAAATGTTTCCTTAGTGTGCCCTGACAACCCCTGACGAAGTATAACACGAAACACTGTCCTGTGTTGGGTTTAGGCCACTTGTTGATTATACAATAAAGGTGTTGTGTGCGAACCTGCCACTCTTTTGTTTTTGGTTCTGTCTCTGCTGAGTGTGGCTGCTGCTGTTTTTTTGTTTGGTTCTTGGGACATATTTAGCCAGTCAGGTTTCAGGATAGCCACATTGAGTATGCAAATCTTTCTTGTATGTATTCATTGTGCTTATCCTGCAAACCTGAGTGGTTAGGTGTGTCTTGAGGATTGGATTGAGAACCCCTGCTCTAGACTACACACTAGCTTCCTATGAGTGCAGAGGTGGATGCCAATAGTTCCAGGAAGTCAGGTTACTGTTTGCTGACATTCCTTTCTATCATCTCTTGGAGGCCTGTTCCTTAACATATCTCTCATCTAAGCCTATGCTGCCTTGGCCTTACATGTATTAACCTGTCACACCAGGTATTTCCCTTTGTGGGGCTGAAAGTATGTACAAAAAAAAATAAATACCCTCTCAGACTCTGAAGCCCTATGCATGTCTTCCCTGTATGCAGAGTTTGGGTTTTTTTTTTTTTGCATACTGTGTCTATCCTCACAGAAGTAGCATAACTGCTTTAACAAAGGGTCATCTGCAAAGCTTCTGCTTCTTCCACTTGTTCTTCAAGGTTGCATCAGCATGCCCTGCCAAGAGCCATGCGCAAGATGATGGTCACCTGGATCCCTTTAGTTCTGATTTCATTGGGTCATGCAGTCAACATGTCAAGTTTGCTCCACCTGACTAAATGGCCATATGGATTTCTTCGGTTCTCATCCCATTGCTCAATGTGCTCAACCAGTTATGATCTCATTATGCAATGCGCTCATGTCATTTTTGCACCTGGCACTTTTCATCCCGAGACTCCACCATTCCCACATTTTCCTGGGCTCTACCAATACATTCACCTCAAAAATCACAGAATCAAGTGTCAAGATGATATCTCTGCCTAACTCAAGTTCACCAGCTCCACCTGACAGAGGAAAGAGAAAAGAAAATGGAAAAAGAAGAAACCATCCTCCCTAGTCTGCATTCTGCAGTCATAGTTTCCCTCATCTCCAAATATTAAGGGGTTTTCTTTCCCTGCTGGCCTGGGAGCTGTGTTTTGTAACATGTCTGTTTCTGCTCATGTGCATGGCCATAACTTCAGCTGCCAAAGTCTACACAGCTAGACTCAACATTTAGCCCATACCAACCATTCATTCTGATTGAGGGAAAAAGTAAAATGTCACAACCAGAGCCACACCCTCCTCATTCAAGAGGAGTTCATCCTGCTCCCTTTTTCTTATTTACATAAGAACATAAGATATGCCATACTGGGTCAGACCAAGGTCCATCAAGCCCAGTATCCTGTTTCCAACAGTGACCAATCTAGGTCATAAGTACCTAGCAGCTTCCCCAAAAGAGACAGGTTCCACAATGCTTATATTGGGGCAAGCATTGATATCCTGGGTCCCTTTTTAATAATGGTTTATGGACCTTTCCTCCAGGAACTTGTCCAAACCTTTTTAAACCCAGCTACACTAACAGCCTTTACTACATCCTCCGGTAACAAATTCCAGAGTTTGATTACATGTTGAGTGAAAAACATATTTTCTCTTATTTGTCTTAAATATTTACCCTGTACTTTCATTGCATGTCCCCTAGTCTTTCTAAATTCTGATAACATAAACAATCAATCTACGTTTACCTGTTCCACTCCATTCATTAATTTATAGACTTCTATTATATCTCCCCTCAGCCGTCTCTTTTCCAGGTTAAAGAGCCCTAACCTTTTTAGCCTGTCTTCACAGGAGTATCCTTCCATCCCCTTTACCATTTTGGTGGCTCTTCTCTGAACCTTTTCTAATAATGCTATATCCTATATATATATATATATATATATGTATGGTGACCAGAATTGCACACAATATTCAAGGTGAGGTTTGTAAACGGGGGCGCTGGGTGAGAATGTCCACAGTCTTGGCAAAGGCAAATACTATTATGACTTGCAAAGGATTGTGGGGAATGTAGTCCATTCATACCAGAATCAGCCGTTCACAAAATAATGAGTTGTGTTGCTCGAGTGTAAGCAAAGAAAAAATATATTTTATTTATGGGGTTATTTCTCCCACACAGATTTACTTGGTAACACAAAAGGATACTTGCTTTCAGTATTGTACTTAGGAAAAACAAATCATGATATCAGCAACTGAACCTCTTAAGCAATCAAACATGAAAGACCTTGATGGGAAACAGAAAAGGTCTTTTTGAGGGCTCCTGCTAATAACTTTTAGCAGTGCTCCAAAAACAAAACCCAAAAGTAACAAAAAACTGTTCTTTTTCAAGGATAACTTCCTTCTATTTTCACACACACACAGAAGTTTCCTTTCAGAGCTCACGTGCAATTGTGCATGGCTTAATTGCCAACAATTAACCAGCTGCAAACCCCTTTGCTGGTTTACTTTCTATACGTGGCTCAAATCCTACCCTAACGCTTTCTTGCAGGCTTTTCTGGGTAGATAAAAGAACAAGTTATAGTTCCCTTTTGATGGTTGTTGTATTTGTGAAAGTATTTTACCACAGCAGCTTATTCAGGGAGCAATCCATGTATTCATTCTGATCATTTAAAATATCTCCTCCTTCTTCAACTATCATAGAATCAATATCATGGTCTGGCAGAGGAATTCCTTAATGGAGCACTCTCAGGACAATACTTGTTTCCCTGCTGTCTTCCAAGTGAAGAGCTAGGGCATAGATCAGTGTTCATACCTGAGCTTCCTTTGCTGTTAGGTTTCCTCTCCAGATATCCTGGCCAGTAAGTAGTCCAGCTTTTATGTCCAGCCTTCCAATCCAGATCCCTGGACACTGGGTCTCTCTTCACATACCTTCTTGCACTGGTCTTAGGGCCCCTTCCAAATGCAGCCGTCTCCCTCAAAGGTGCCGTCTGGGAATTCCTGGCTCTGTAACCCCACTCCTCTGGCTTCCTCCAGTCCAATGGAGTATGCTTGCCTCTGGAATGACTCCCAACACACGTACTGCTATGGGCTCCTTCTTTAGACCTCCAAGATGTCTTTCTCTTCTTTCTTCCACGTTGCTGTTGCTGCTTCCCGATCTGGAACTCCTTCTCTGAGTTCCTCCTCTCCATCTGATTCTGTGTAGAATATGTTTTACTTTTAACTTGTTTAGAGGGATACTCCACCCTAGCACAGCTCAGCTGTGCTGAATCAAGCCCTGCCCTTGGAGATGAGTGATTGGGGATTACCTCATAGCTCTCCTGATTGAACACACGTTTCCCCACTTCAGCTCTTCTAGAGGCTGTTTGAAACCTGGTGCATTCTGGGACTGGTAGTCTTTTATGAAAACATTCTGTTTTAGTATTTCTACCAGTTAAGACAGGTTGCTTGTTCAGAGTCAATTTACCTCTATTATAGCTCCTTCCTGAACTATGATAAGCTTCCTTATCACAGGTTGCATTATGGAACGATACAGAGGCATTATAATATCCTTTGTTTTATTTTCCATTCCTTTCCTTATGATACCTAGCATTTGCTCTCGTGGCCGCTACTGCACACTGGGCTGAGGGTTTTAACATGTCCACAATGACGCCTAAATCTTTTTCCTGGGTGGTGGTTCCTAATGTGGAACCTTGCATCGTGTAACCATAGTTTGGGTTGTTCTTTCCTAGATGCATAACTTTGCACTTGTCCACATTAAATTTCATCTGCCATTTTGATGCCCAGTCTTCTAATTTATCAAGATCCTCTTGCAATTTTCCACAATCCTCATGGGTTTTAACAACTTTAAATAGTTTTGTGTCATCTGCAAATTTGATAACCTCACTCATTATTCCCTTTTCTAGGTCATTTATGAATATGTCAAAAAGCAGCGGACCCAGCACAGATCCCTGGGGTACACCACTATTCACCTTTCTCCATTGGGAAAATTGGCCATTTAGCCCTACCCTCTGCTTTCTATCTTTTAACCAGTTCCTGATCCACAATAGTATACTGCCTCCTATCCCATGACTCTTTAGTTTTGCCAAAAGTCTCTGATGAAGGACCTTGTCAAAGGCTTTCTGAAAGTCCAAATACACTATATCAACCGACTCACCTTTGTCTACCTGTTTTTTTACACCTTCAAAAAACATAACAGATTAGTAAGACAAGATCTTCCTTGTCTAAAGCCATGTTGGCTGTCTCTCATTAAGCCATGACTATTTACATCAGAGGTTCCCAACTCCAGTCTTGGAGGGCCAAACATCATTCAGGGTTTCAGGCTGTCCCTAATAAATATGCATGAGATGCATTTGCATGCACTGCTCCCATTGTATTCAAATGTATCTCATGCATATTCATTAGGGACAGCAAGAAAACCTGAATGGTGTTTGGCCCTCCAGGACTGGAGTTGGGAACCATTGATCTATATCTTCAGCAATTTTGTTCTTTATGATGGTTTCTACCATTTTTCCTGCTACTGACGTCAGGCTCACCGGTCTGTACAGTAGTTTCCCGGATCACCCCTGGAACCCTTTTTAAATATTGGTGTTATGTTGGCCATCCTCCAATCCTCAGGTATTACAGATGATTTTAATGATAGTTCACAGATTACTAATAGCAGGTCTGCAATCTCATATTTCAGTTCTTTCAACACCCTTGGATGTATATCATCCGGTCCAGGTGATTTGCTACTCTTCAGTATATCAAATAGTTGTAATACATCTTCCCGATGTATCGATATTTCCTTCAATTCTTCCACACCTTTAAATACCACTTCAGTCATGGGTAACATCCCTACATCTTCCTCAATAAAGACCAAAGCAAAGAATTCATTCAGTCTCTCCGCTATCGCCTTGTCGCCTCTTAGTGCCCCTTTAACCCCTCTACCATCTAATGGACCAACTGACTCATGGTTTTTTTTGCTACGAATGTACTTGAAAAAGTCGTTATTACACATTTTTGCTTCCGCAGCAAGCTTCTTCTCAAATTCTCCCTTTGCCTGCCTTATCAGTGCCTTGCATTTAACTTGCCAGTGCTTGTGCTGTTTCCAGTTTTCGTCATTTGGCTTTTTTTTCCATTTCATGAAAGATGCTTTTTTGGCAACAACAGCCTCTCTGATCTCACCTTTAAACCATGCTGGCAGTTCTTTGGACTTCCTTCCACTTTTCTTAAAGCGTGGAATACAGCTGGTCTGGGCTTCCAAGATAGTATTTTTCAACAACACCCAAGCTTGATGTAAGTCTTTAACCTTTGCAACTGCTCCTTTTAGTTTTTTCTTAACTATTTTCCTTGTTTTATCATAGTCTCCCTTTTGAAAGTTAAAAGGTAGTACTGTGGATTTCCTTACCATCCCTCCATTAATTAAATCAAATGCGATCATGCTATGATCACTATTGCCAAGTGGCCCCAACACCAGATCTCTTGCACCAGATCTTGTGTTCCACTAAGGACTAGGTCCAATATGGCTTCCCCTCTGGTCGGTTCATGAACCTGCTGTTTCAAGAAGCAGTTATTTATTTCATCTAGGAACTTTATCTCCATAGCATGTCCTGCTGTGACACTGACCCAGTCAATACCAGGGTAATTGAAATCACCCATTATTATTACTGTGCTGTAACTTTTGTTAGCTTCCTTGATTTCTTTGAGCATTTCATCATCCATTTGTTCATTCTGGACAGGCAGTCGATAGTACACCCCCACCGCCATCGCCTTCCTCTTTTTACATGGAATTTCATTCCATAGAGATTCTACAACAAATTTTGTTTCCTGCAAAACTTTAATCCTTTCTGACTCGATGCCCTCGCTAACATAGAGCGCAACCCAGCCACCAATTTGATCAGCTCTATCATTATGATATAGTTTGTACCCAGGTATCACAGTGTCCCACTGGTTGTCCTCCTTCCATCATGTCTCTGAGATTCCAATCATATCTAACCTCTCATTTAGTGCTATATGTTCTAACTCTCCCATCTTATTTTTTTAGACTTCTTGCATTTGCATACAAGGATTTTAGAGACTGTATTTTATTCATATTAATATGACTATTGGTAGGCATGGGTAATTTGGAATCTTTAAGCTCTGTCTGCTCCATGCTCAAAGGCATTTGGCCTACTTTACTCTTTTTTGGTACCTCTCTACGTTTGGTAGTATCCTTCAAGGATACATTCTTCCGAACCATGCGCTCTTGGGCGACTGTCAGCTTTCCCCTATTATCTAGTTTAAAAGCTGCTCTATCTCCTTTTTAAAGGTTAATGCCAGCAGCCTGGTTCCATCCCGGTTAAGGTGAAGCCCATCCCTTCGAAAGAGCCCCTCCTTTCCCCAGAATGTTCCCCAGTTCCTAACAAATCCAAAACCCTCATCCTTGCACCATCGTCTCATCCACGCATTGAGACGCTGGAGCTCTGCCTGCCTTTTGAGTCCTGCGCATGGAACAGGAAGCATTTTGGAGAATGCTACCCTGGGAGTTCTGGATTTCAGCTTCCTACCTAAAAGCCTAAATTTTCCTTCCGGAACCTCCCTACCACATTTTCCTATGTCATTGGTACCAAGATGTACCAAGACAGCAGACTCCTCCCCAACACTATCTAAGACTTTATCTAGGTGGCACGTGAGGTTCGCTAACTTCACACCAGGTAGGCATGTTACCAGGTGATCGTCACGTCCACCAGCCACCCAGCTATCTACATGCCTAATAATCGAATCACCAACTATAATGGCTGTCCTAACCCTTCCCTCATGGGCACATTGCCCTGGAGAAACTTCCCCGGTGCAAGAGGGTTTTACATCACCTGGAGGACAGGTCCTAGTTACAGGATAACTGCCTGTCACACCAGTGTGGTGCTCTCCTGTCACGTGACGTCTTTCCTCCATGGCAACAGGGATGCTGCTAGACTGGAGGTGGGACTTCAGGACTATATCCCTGTAGGTCTCGTCTATGTACCTCTCTGTCTTTCTTATGTCTTCCAAGTCTGTTACTCCAGCCTCTAGAGAATGGACTCGTTCCCTGAGAGCAAAGAGCTCCTTGCACCTAGTGCACACATAAGACTTCTCACCAACTGGGAGAAAATCATACATGTGACACTCAATGCAAAAGACTGGAAAGCCCCCATCTCGCTGCTGGACTGCTGTCTGCATCTTAGTTTTAAGCTTGTGTTTAGATCTTTAAGTTCTTTACTTACTAAGAGTCGCTGTGGATACTTATACTAATAAAAGTGTGCCTAATATGTTTAATATTCCTTGTTCACCTGAACTTAATTAATCTCAGGTCCTTAATATATGACTGATTTGGATAAAGAGCTGCTGTGTTAATGCATTTTATTTAACATAAGGTTCATTATTGTCAATTATCCCTTTTATAAATATCATTTTAATATGTACTAATGTGAGTTAATACACATTGGTAAATCAGGCCTTACTATGTCTACACCACCCTGCGTGTGACCAATCTTATCTGACATTGAAAGCTAAGCAGGGTTAAGCCTGGTTACTACTTAGATGGGAGAGCACCATGGAATACCAGATGTTGTAGGTTTGCTGCACGGAAGAAAAGCCTGGCAATCTCACCTTACCAAAAAACCAAGGCAATAGTCACAACATGGACAACTATCCCCAGGGTCACCAGGAGTTGACAGCAACAACAGAGTCAGGCCCTTAGAATGTACGTACTTTGGATGTCAGAAATATCTACTGTACCTGAACTTTGTAATGTGCCTTGAGCTCACTTTTGAAAAACCGAATAATTAAATTCAAAACTCCAGCAATGATTAGCAATTATATTTTTTTTTTCCATGTGCTGATACAAAAATAAACTCCTTTGCATAGCTTTTATACTCTGAAAGCCAGACCTGTTTGTGGTCATGGAGTACTAGAATTAATGTCTGTGCTAGAGCCTGTACATTGCAACAAAAAGCGAACACAAACTGTATTGATAAATAGATCATAAGGGTCATCTAGTCAGCTACGTGATATTATTCAAAATACTTTTTCAATAGAAGTTAAGTGTGAAGCACAATAGTGATATAGAAGTTCAGTGTGAAGCACAATAGGGAGAGGGAGGTTATACTTTATAAAAAGAGCCGGAAAGTGTGTCGTTGATGCCAACAGGTGCCATAAGATATTAAGTATCCTGAGTAAGGCAGCCGATTAGTCTGAGACCACTTCCAAGAGAAAAAAAATCAATATCACATAACCTAGAACCCTCCTATTTTTTGTTAGCATGTTTATAATGGAGTAATTTTCCTTTGTTAGTGACTAACTAATCTGAGGCAACTGCAGTCTACATTGGATTCTGCAACTGCCTTCTAATATGAACATTTATTTACAAGCAATTCTTTGAAATATTTGGGGGTCATAAAAAAAATTCCTAAGTTTCAACAAGCATTTTGCAGGATACCTAAGGAAAAAATTACCACCATTATACAATTTTTTTTTAATATACACTAAACAATGCAAGGCCATTGCCTACTCACTTGGATGTTTCACTTCTACTTCTGACTACATCAGAAAGTCGGAGGAAGTTTCAGTGCCTTGTCCAACTGATGTGACTCTCCCTCCCCACCCAGCTTGAGTTTGACATTGAAGACGTCCCAGGTGTTCTGTTTCAACTTAATGACTATACAATTAACTTAGATCATACACAATCTATCTTTCCTTACTTAATCAATTATTAATCAGCCCCAAGCAACAGCCAGAAGATGCTGCACACAAAACACATTAACCTTAACTGCAGAATCTATAAAGAGCAACCAGTTCACCTGCAAAAAAGCATTCCCCCTCTATGCACCCAGCTGTGGAATTCCCTCCCTGAAAGAATGAGAAGCAACTTTCTGCAAAGAACTAAAGACCTACCTTTTCATAGAACACTTTGAAGGGGAACCAAATTGCCCACAAACCAAACCCAATTTATAGCTCTACCCAACATGTCCTCCCCACTCTGACCTTGCATGTTTATGAAATCTAAACAATATTTGTTCTTGGTTAACAAGTCTATATATCCTTATGAATCCACTTATTGTTAAAAATGGTTCTATGTAATTATCAGTTATTGTTAAAAAACAGTTTCTTATTTCTATTCCATGTAAACTGCATGAAGATTGTTCCCTGTAAACCACTTTGATTTACAAATAAAGCGGTATAGAAAAATAAATAAATAAATAAAATAAAACTACTGTGTAGATTTAGTAGGCAATCATAAAAAAAATAAAGGGTGGAGAAAGGGAACATTTTTTAAAAAAATCATTTATGTACATTTTCAGGTGGTATCTTTTTCCTTTGATACCTAATGTTTATCTTAAAACCTTGTACTTAAAAAGCCTTAAAGGCATTGGGTGTAGGTTATACATATAAAACAGGGAAAAAAGATATGAAGTCCTATTCTCAGGCCAAGATAGACCTCTGTTGTGAAATTTACAGGTGTTTTTGTACAGGAGTGAATATCCATAAGAACAACCAAATATATCCCAAGGGGCCCATTTACTAGGGGGTGGTATAGTTTTGCACTTAATATGTATTTTGAGTAAATATTAATATGCGATGAGTGCAATGGACATGGTTTGTTGGGGGCATGCCCAGCATGTTCCTGGCAGTTCCCACACTGTAATGCACCTGCACATTTATAATTAGCACTGGTGCACATAATGCCGCCCCTGGAGGATGTTTGATGCACCCATGCTAACTGCAACATTGAGGGCACATAATATGTGCACCCTTGCTAACTGTAATGTGCTCTCCACATCCATTATCTTCCCCTAACCACCCCATGTACAATTACTGTGGGAATTTGTGCATGCTGTCATGTCAGTGTGGTAACTTGGCATGGATCTACACTACCAATTACTGTGTTCTCATTCCCGCAGGAACCGCTTCACGCACACTACAAATAAGGCCCCTAAATTAGCCCCATGTGTATGAGAGAAAACTGGAATCTAAACATATCCATATTTTGGTCATTTCTGGGACTTAGGAATTGTGAAGACCTGAGGTAACATATGTGTATGACCTAAAAAAAAAATGCATGCAATGTGTTGCAAAGGTCTTCACACCTTTTATTTATTTAATGTCTTTATTTTTCATACTGTCTATCAGTCAAGACGGTTTACAGAGATCTCAGTGCATACAATCAATATAACTTGTCACGCCCTTAACCCCTTACATTAGTATGGAGGGGCGTGGGTTTATTTTTGTCACTGTGGTGTTTCAACTTCTGGCCTATTCTAACTGGATGCCTTTAAATGCATTCTGGGAAAGGTAGTTCAGTTAGATATCATTTGGGCTCAGATGAAAAAAAACACCTTCATTGTAGTTGGGTTTGAGTGTGTGCAATTTATTCATTAGCACAGAAAGACACGCTAGGTTCACAGATCCACCTTTTAAGATATTTTCACCAGGAATTCTTGTAACTCTTTACAGGATAACTTGAACTGAAACAAACAGTTTTCCTCAACCTTAATTAACAACACCTGCTTTCAGCAGAGCTTGCCGTGCAGATCAAAACAAACAGAAAGAAACGTTTAAACCAGGTTTCTTTTCCCTTTCCAGTCCAGAACAAATACATGGCTATCTTGTATGCTTAAACTCAGCACTTCATACAGATAGTTCAGTTCACACAAGCAGATAAAAACTCTTTTCCAGGTTTTCTCAGTAGTTAGACAAACAAAAGCATTTCTTACTTCCTTCAATTGAAACGGCACCAAAACTGAGCTCTGCACTGCTCACAGCTGTTTCTCAAAAGACAATCAAGAAGATTCAGCTTTGCACTGTGTCACACTTTTCCTGAGCTTAGAACAGGAATGGGCAAACTACGGCCCGGCGGACCTTTTAATCCGGCCCGCGGACGCGTGCGGAAATAGAAACTACAGAAGTAGCGCGGTGGCAGAGCGTAACAGCCACCTCGGATATGCCGAAGTGAAAGAGAAACGCTCAAGCTTAGAGCGTGAATAAGGGCTGGAGGCTTTACTTGTTTTTTAAATCATCCATAGGCGTCGGAGAGGGGGGCGGATGGGGGGGCAGAGGGGCCGTGACCCCACACTAAAACTTTGCTGCTCCGATCGGGGCTTCGTTCCGCGGGGAGCCGATTGCCTGCGGGCAGAAGCCGGGAAAGGCCAGCGATCGCGACCTGGCAAGCAGCAGGCTGCCGGCGGGCAGAAGAGTGCTGCGATCGCGGCACAGATCCCTCCTGTCGGCCCGCGGGAGATCGGAGGGGAAGACAGGTCCGCTGGCCCAGGGGCGGAGCTTCCCCTCCGGACACAGCCTTCGGATGCCTCTGAAATCAGCCGAAGTCGGAACACTTGGCCCCACTGCTCTCTGATTGCTATCTCTTCAATGAAAGGTAAAGCTGTCTATGTCCCACGTCACCCCAAAGACGGAAACGTCCTCTCCCAGTGCCTGCCAAGCGACTGGGGATCAGGAATTGCACACGCTGAATTCAGAGAGTCCCCCAGGAGCCCCTACTCACCACCATGTGCTCTGGCAGCAACCAGTCCCTGCTGATGAGTAGAAGCGCTTCCTTTTCACCTGCTCCCGGCTTCGGTGTTTTTGTATGTATAGGTAAGTGCGTACGCATCTCAGGCACGAATCACTCTGTTGGAATGTGCACTGACTGACCATAAACTTCTCTCATTTTATGAAAGAAATACATTGCATAAAAGTTTTGTAAAATAACTATTTTTATGCTTTTCTACCTTAAATTAATCTAAACATTTAATGTTACAAATTTAAATTTAATTTATATTAATTCACACATACACACCGTCCATCTACTCTTGGTCCGGCCCCCTGGTCCAATATATGAACCCATTGCAGCCCTTGAGTCAAAACGTTTGCCCACCCCTGGCTTAGAACATTAACAAGCAAACACAGCTCTCAGAGCTTTGGACACTGGAGGCTTCTCTTTATGGTTGACATCCCCCTTGCAACCATTCTTAATTGGCAGACTTTTGTGTTGTCATGATACCTTTTATATAATCATGTTTGTAATAAGTTAACCTTATGTTACCCAAGTTTATATACCTGTTTGCTGTAAACACGGAATAGCCTGTTATTCTGTTGATGTTGTTGTATGTGAACCGCGCTGATATCAAATAGCGCGGTATATAAAAGATTGTAATAAATAAATAAATAATTAAATAAATCACAAGGTAAATCTGGCTCCCCCAATTCCATGAGTTCACTCTCTGGCTCAGATTCAGATAGCTTACTTGACTGCCTTCTATTATGGTTAAGGCTGTCTCTGGCAAATACGTATTGCTCCTTATTAGCTAAGCTTCTGGGGCTCATACCTTGATCAAGGCCTGTAGTAGCTTCACTCCTTACATGCTCTGGCCACCATCTAGCATGTCCTGTTCTCCAATTAGTGCCTCTGGCTCTTACTGCTCCATTCCTTGAGTAGGCAAAACTTCTGCTCTCTCTTTCCCTCTGGTCAGCAGTTGCAGCACTCTCTGGTCTCAGGAGTCCTTCCAGTTTCTCTCCATATGTCCTGCTTGTCCCTCTTCATCCTCTTGCTCCTTGACTGCTTTCTCCTGCTCCTCCTCCGCCTTCTCCTGCTCTAACTGAGCTAAACTTAAACCCCTCAGGCTCCTGCTCCACCCTCTCCCCTCTCAGATGAGAAAGATCAAACTCCCTCGTGGTAGCTGTGTCATTAGGGGATGCAGTGACGTAAGGGTTCCTTACCCTGGGCCTGTATTCCCTATCCTTTCTACCACTAGGGGCACTCTGTTCCTCATTGTAGCCAGGAATTACTGGCTTTCTGGGAGCAAATGGAGTTTTAAGTCCTGGACCTTTTAAAATGGGTCACTTTATTATGGTAAATTCCTTCTTTTTACCCCTCTCTTCTAGGTCCTGATAAGCTTTCTTATCACAAACTTTAAAAGTGTAAATTTACATGTAACGCTTCTTTTTTATTATTTATTTATTTAGACAGATTTGTATGCCACCTTTTCCTTCAATCAAGGTGGTCACGTCACATCACAATTGGAGGGTTACATTTAACATTAGGGTACATGTAAACATTTAGACAGTACAGTTACTTAACAGTATTTAGACAGTACAATTGAGGTAACATTTAAAATAAAGGTATTTAATAACGTGGTATGATATATTTGTGTGTGTGGATAGGATGGGGGGTGTTTAGTTAGCGTAGGTAGTAGTGTTACTGTTTTGGTAGGGGATGTTGCCTGAATGCTCATAGGTTTCTATAAATAACAATGTTTTGAGGTCTTTGCGGAAGTCTGTGAAGTCATCTAAAACTTTTGTATGTTTTTCACATTTGGCTGCCTAAAAAATATAGGAATTTGTTTCACTGATCTACACAATGCACTGTAGATTTTCCGCATAAAAGAACAATTATAGAAGAATTCAAAAAGTAATTAAGAAACCAAAATGTTCTTGATGATTGTCTATCTGCCTACTATACAGACCACCCACAACTAATCATGACAACCTTACATCAATTCTGGAATCTACATGCTCCTCATCATTAAAGAAACCCCACATCCTATTAGGTGATTTCAACCTACCATCTCTCTACAATACACAAGCCACTTTATTCCTTAACTCAGTGACTGACAAGGGATTTCAGCAGATAATAAATATGCTCACTCATACTTAACCGGGTAGTCGTACCCGGCGCTCCCCATCCTGCCTCTCGAACCCCCTTTAATCTATCTCCCACTCCCCCACCCCCCACCCCTTCACAAATGCACAGACAGCCATTCTTGGGTAACAAACTGGTCGCAGCTTTATCTGCCAAGTTAACATCTATAACATGCAAAACCAGCATAATCAACAACCAACCACCAACCCCCCCCCCCCCCCCGATGGAGCGATGTGTCATCAGCCATGCTATTAGCAAAATGATCTTGCCTCCGCACCGGCCGCATTCACCTCCACCGGCCAAATTCCTAAAGCCCCTGTCCAACTTCGCCATATTACTAGCAAAAGTCTACCTGGGGTTGTCCGGGCCGTGGGCACCCCGCCCATGCCCCAGTTGGCCTAAGGCTCCGGACCCTGGACACCTCCGGGATCCCGCCACTCCCCCCCCCTCCCCACCAAGCTGCAACAACCCTAAATCTCCGAACCCTCCGCCTCCCATAAGGGTGGACGGGTAGGCTGCCACGCTCCAGGCTCTCTCACATGTGCTCAGCCACAGCCGCCGCTGGCCGAGCACATGTCCTGCCTTGGCCACTGATTGGCTCTCGCACGCGCAGAGCCAATCATTTTAAAGGATGCGCCAGCGTCCTCGCCGCCACTCTGCGCTCCCCCCACCTCCTTTCACTTAGGAGCGCGCAGGGTCCTGCGCCGGGCCGAGCACCCGGTTAAATCCAGTCACCGGGACCCTGCCCACACCCTTTTCCAAAGACAACACCTTAGATCTAGTATTCCTCCCGAAACTAACTATAAATCACACACTATACTCACCTCCTCAAACAATTCAAGTCCCTTGGTCAGATCATTACATAATAAAATTCACCATACCAATGCTACCCCTCTCCCCCCAAAAACATAATGCAACACCTCAGGAGAACGTTCTTAAAGACATAACTACCTCAATTAAACAACCCATCAACCAACCTTAATGATTCCCTAAACAAATTGAACATCACAATATTGAATGCTGCAGAACCCCCAAATTCACAAGTAAGAACTACCCATATAGACTCTCAGAGAAATGATATGCCAAAGAGCTCGCAAAGCTGAAAAAAGAATTAAGAAAACTTGAACACAAATGGAGAGCATCTAAATCTTTAGATGATAAACTAACCTACATGACATCCCTTCAGAAATACAAAGAAGCAATCAACAACAAAAAGAAACACTACCACACTAAAATCCTTACTAAGTCACTTAATCGCCCAAAAGAACTCTTTGAAATTGTTAAATCCCTAACCTAAACTCCAAATAATGAATTGAACAATACCAGCATAAAGCCTCAAACTCTTGCTGATCACTATGCCGATAAACTAAAAAGAAAAATCCTTGAAGACACTATTCACACTCCTAAGGTACATGCAAGTTTTAACACATGGCACACTTTTCATCTAATTGATCAAAAACAACTGTTGAATATAATTACCAAAATTAACATCACCACCTCTCCGCTGGACCCATGTCTAGTTAACTGGGTTAAGGCAGCAAAAACTGACCTAGCTCCTTACTTCCTACCCATAGTCAACCAATCCCTTAACCAGGGATACATGCTACATGAGCTCAAATATACAATGATTCGTCCAATTCTAAAAAATAAATCTCTTGACAAGGAAAACCCTAGCTCATACAGACGCATAGCTAGTATACCTTTTGTATCTAAAGTAATTGAGAAGGTTGTTCAAACCCAATTACAGGATTTCATAGACCTAAATGCGCCTCTAGACAACTAACAATATGGTTTCTGCCCATTCCATGTTGTGGAGACAGTGATACTAGCCCTCTTTAACAAACTCATGCATGGCATGGATGATGCTAAACAAGCACTCATCCTGGTATTCTTGGAAATTGCCTCCGCATTTGACAATGTCAACCATAACATCTTACTGACAAGACTACACCAAACTGGAATAAAGAAACTACATTTCAATGGTTTAAGTCATACATATCCGACCGCACCCAGCAAATACAAATAGGCCAAGAAACATCTACAATCTTTAAACAGGAGCAAGGAATACCACAGGCATCTCTCCTCTCAGCGTTTCTATTCAATCTATATTTACAACCCATATGCAATATATTCAGAAAATTCAAAGTAGGATATCACATCTATGCAGATGATATCATGCTGTACATCCCTATAGACAACTAACTCCAATCAGCATATAACGTCATCTTGCATTAAAGAAACAGAGAGTTGGCTAAAAACATATAACCTATGGATTAACTTCAAGAAAACCAAAGTACTTTATAGTACAAGGAACCAGAACTTTACCCCCCCCCCCCCCCCATGATGCTTCCCACACATGACACTGAACTGCCAGTTAAAAAAAGGTAAAATATTTGGGAGTTACCCTCAATCAATCCCTTAGCATGGCATCACACATAAAACTGATCACAATAACTATATTTTTCAAATTATGGATCTTACAACATCTTCGATCACTGCTCGATAACTATGATTTCAGATCTGTGGTGCAAGCGCTAATCACTCCACACTTCAACTTCTTCTAATCTACATGGAATACCCAAGAAGACCATTAACCAACTTCAAATGGCCCAGAACATCACCACCAGAATCATCTATAAGACCACATCAAACCTATATTGCATAAGCTCCACTGGCTACCAATTACAAGCAGAATAAAATATAAGACGTTGATGACTACATGCAAGTTACTGAATAACATAGCACCTTCTTTTCTATCATCCCTAATTAACCCCATGACAGACACAAGAACCAAAAGAGGATGCTTACAGAACACTATTAAAATCCCATCTGACTTCCGCAAAACAAAACAAGCCACAAACAATAGAGCGTTCTCATATGTCGCCCCTATACTATGGAATGCATTACCAGACACACTGAGATCCATCAAAGACCACCAAACATTTAGAAAGAAAATTGAAACATTTCTATTTATTGAGCACTACGGCAGCAACTATGGCAAGAGCGACATATACCCAAGCTAAAGACACTCTATTAGAGCCCCACTAACGTCACAGATACCAGATGAATCATCAATGAACCCTTTAATTTCCTATACTGTAACCATGTTTTATACACATATAAACCAGAAATATGTAAATTATGTAAAATTTGTAAAATGTTTTGCATGTAAATAGTTATTCATTTGCTGTTACTATTCCATACCCATCTTCAATGTAACTTGTTCGTTTTTTGTAAATGGCTCTTGATCTTGAGAAGGGGTGGTATAGAAAAACTTTGCAAATAAATAAAAATTTTAAAAAATTACATAAATCTTCACACACTTTAACTACCTGGAAGCACCTTTTGCAGTGATAAGAGCCATGAATCATTTAGGATAAGTGTTTAAGAACTTTGTTTTGATTTAATTATGGCAAAGATGTAAAATATGGTACAATGGATAGACAGTGTCCCACATCTAAGAGAAAACAGGAGAGGAAAATAGAAAGGAGGACAGATGACAAAGATGTACTAGAGACAGTAAATGGGCTGTAACATGAATATTTATAAAATAGTGTAACAAAATGTTTAAGCACCCAGGTTAAATGGGCAGTTCCCAGTCCTTCCTACCACTCAGTTTTCAAAAGCCTTGCTGAAAGATCATGCATTTTCTGGATTTGAATTTTGAGAACAATGTGTCTGCTCTGAATCTGGATGAAACTGTGCTCCACAGAGGTGGGGTCAGATAGGTAAATGTAGTGTGACCAGTATCTTCCAGATGTATTCTGAAGGGTGGAAGCACTGTTAAATGATTATTATGTAAGGAGCAAAGAGCTTGAGAAGGAACATATGGAATGAGTCGGATATTTGGGTGTTTAGTGTGGGAAGCTTAATGAGCATGAAAAATGTGAATGTGATTCCAAAAAGATCTGGAAGCCAGTGCTGCGGGACCGAGAGGGGGTGGTATGATCTGGTGTGCATGGTAAAGAAGCTTAATAGCCATGTTTTGGACTAATTGGAGCTGCATCAAGACAGGAGTTCTTATGTTGTTGTACAGTGCACTATAATTGTCAGGCTGGTTTAAGTTAAATACATGAATTAAGAGCTTGGAGGTTGTTTGCCTTTAGCAAAGATCTGCTAGAACAGTTTTTTCACAAAGCTTGGAAGGAAGCTCTCATGATGGCTTTGATCTCAGTATCAAATGTGAAGAGTGAATCCAGATAACACCCTAAGGTGATGATACAGTCCTGCAAGAGTGCATGAATAGCCTTAATAGATGTGAAAGAAAAGGAACAGACATCTTTCAAGAGATCTAGGTTGCTTCTGATTTATCAGAATTGAACATGAATTTGTGTTTGTCAGCCAAAGAGCAGCTCCATCTAACCCGTTTAGGGATCGGACATCCAAATTATCTGGGCTGATTAAGGTCATTTGGATATTCTCTGCAAAGCAAAAGCCACTCATCCCAAAATCTTGGATAAACATAGTCGGTGAGGAAAGGAAGATACTGAATAATATAGGTGCTAGAAAGGAGCCTTATAGGAAACCACTGGAGAAGGTATGAACCAAGGATGATGAGGGGTTACAATTTACTTAAAATGACTGATCACTGAAGAAGGAGCAGAACTGGTCAAGAGCAATGCCCCAAACTGACTTATTTGAGTTGAGAGCTTAATACAAAGTGATCAATAAGATCAAGGGTAGTGCTCAGGTCTAGCAATTGCTTTATTCCCCCCCCCCCCCTTCATCATTTAAGTGAACATGGATTTAGTCAGTCATAGCCACCAGCAGTGACATGGCACTGTGGCTTGGACAGAAATTTGATTGCCTGGGATGAAGGGCAAAAGCATTTTTGACAGCTGAAAAGATGCCCCAAAACTATTTTCTGAGAATTTTGGAGATGAAAGGAAGATTGGAAACCGAATAGCAGTGTGAAATGATGGCTAGATCCAGACTGGCCATTTTGAGAAAGGGATGAATTAGTGCTTGATACAAAACTTGCATTAATTAAGTGCATGTAGGGAAGCAAGGCAAGTTGAGAACTTTTTTTTAAGACCCTGTGACTAAAGGAAGCAGATGTGTCAAATTCATTTCATGAAGATATTTGTTCAGTAATATTACTGTAATGCACTCACGTTTTGTTGATTTTCTGTAATATAACTTAACAAGGTTACTTATACTTTTAAGTTGGTTACCTCTGTTACTCTTCTTTTATTTAAATTGTTATAGGTAAAAAGTATCAAGAAAATGTATTATTTCTCACCTTTCCATAGTTTCATATTATACTTGTGAACTGTTTTTATTTATTAGCATTTAGCTCACACCTTTCCAGTAGATCAACGCAAGTTACTTTTGGGTACAGTAGGCATTTTCCTGTCCTCAGAGGGCTTACAATCTAAGTTTGTACCTGAAGCAGTGGGGGGTTAAGTGACCTGCCCAAGACCACAAAGAGTGCCAGTGGGATATGAACTCTGATCTTTCTGGTCCCGGACTGTTGCCATAATCACTAGAAGGAAGGGAGGGGGGGGGGGGCAATGATCTCAGGCAGATTAAAATTCATCCTTAAGTTCTGAGCCATTTTTGCAAAGTAAGTGAGGAAGGCACTGGGAATATGAGGCAGTAATTTGATTTTCCTTGAGAGGCTGGTTTGGAAAGCTCAGGTACATCACTAAAGAGCTACTTCGGCTAATTTTCATGCAAGTAGATCAACTTGAAGTAGTGGGTCTTTTTGGTGAGCTATCGGTTCTAGTCTGAGTGGTGCCATTGGCATAGCCTAAAGATTTTATTTATTTATTTACATTCTCTTACATACCGCGCTATTCTGCATCAGTGCGATTTACATTGAACAAACTGAAATTACATTGAACAGGGCATTATAACTTGGAGATAACTATTTTACAGGGAACATGGGCTATGGAGGGTTAAGTGGCTTGCCCAAGACCACAAGGAGCACCTGTGGGACTAGAAACCCCAGTCCTAAAGATATCCTGGGTCCTATTCTTACGGCACCACATCTCTTCATCAAGCTGCTTTAGATTTCCTAGAGGTGTCTCAGCTCCGCCTTGCTCTAGTTCTGCCCTGTTTTGTTTGCAGCATTTGTGCCTCCCTTTGACTCTCCAGTGCCTTTATATAGACACAGTGTTGGCTCAACCATTAGGCAAAACTAAGTGGTCACCTAGGGTCTGAAGGGTGGCAAAAAGCAGCAGCAATAAAAGCAAAAGAGCATATCCTAACAAACATGCAAACTCAAAGAGCTTTCAGCACATTCTTTTACTTGCTAGGTGTAAGGGCTCACATGCATTTATAGAGCAAAGGTTAATATTGAAAGATATGATCAAGTTATGCATTTCTACAGGTGGGGTGATCATGAATGTATCAAAATCTCAAGGAGAGGGGAGTATAAGGTTGGAGGTTTGCCTAGGGTGCCTGACACCCTTGACTCTGAATAGGTGTAAGTCCTGATGACTTCAGGGGTGATTTTGCCTAGTACTAAAGAAGAACACTACATTATGAGCAGGCAGGATCACTTCTGCAGAGATTATGCAATGTTTGTCCAATGCAATAAAATGGGGGGATAAGACATTTTTCAGATATGTTGGTGAGAGGAGGAAGGGCAAAAGTGGTATTGTCAGACTCAAGGGTGAAGGGGAGGAATATGTAGAAGCAGATGAGGATAAAGGCGGAATTGCTTAACAAATATTTCTGTTCTTTGTTCACAGATGAAGAGTGATGGATCTGTGGAATAGTCTCCCAGTGGAGGTGGTGGAGGACAGTATCTGAATTCAAAAAAGCATGGGATAAATACAGAGGATCTCTAAAGAAACATAGAAACATATAAATATGATGACAGAAAAAGACCACATGGCCTATCTAGTCTGTCCTTCCATATCAACAACTACAACAATCCCTTTTTTTAGCTTTAGAGATCCTCTAAATACACCACATCTAGGGTTCTCCCTCGGTCCAACTCCCTGGTCACCCAGTCAAAGAAATCAATCAGATTTGTCTGACAAGACCTGCCTCTGGTGAATCCATGCTGCCTCAGATCCTGTAATCTGCTAGACTCCAGAAACCTCACTATTTTCTCTTTCAGCAGCGTTTCCAATAATTTACTCACCACCGAAGTTAAACTAACCGGCCTGTAGTTTTCAACCACATCCTTACTTCCGCTTTTGTGTAAAGGCACCACATGAGCCTCTCTCCAGTCCTTTGGCACCACTTCCTACTCCAACGAGGCATTGAAAAGGTCAGTCAGTGGAGCTGCTAGAATGTCCCCAAGTTCCCTCAGTATTCTAGGGTGTATCCCATCCGGTCCCATTCCTATGTCTACTTTAAGTTGAGCTAGTTTCTCACGAACACAGTCTTCTGAAAATTGTTCAAGATGTCCCTCGCTTCTGTTCCTGTTTGTGGGTATTTTCTGAGGTCCTGCTCCTGGTTCTTCATCTGTGAACACAGAACAGAAATATTTGTTAAGCAATTCCGCTTTATCCTTATCAGCTTCTACATATTCATAGGGGACTGTTGTAGTTGTTGATATGGAAGGACAGACTAGATAGACCATGTGTTTTTTTTCTGTTGTCATTTTTCTGTTTCATTCTTGATTGAGGATTGACTGAAGTGCAGTCTTCAAATTATGCCATGGATTTTCTATGTGATTCAGGATTGGCCACTTGAAGACATTTTTTTTTCTTCATTCTGAGTCACTCCATTATTTTTGACTTCAATTATTGTCCTGCTAAAAGGTGAATCATCTCCACGATCCAAAATCTGTGTCATACTGGATCATGTTTTCCTTCAGAATCTGCCTGTATTTTGCATCCTCTGTCTCCTCGTCAATTTTCACAAGTCTCCCTGACTTTGCTGTTGTAAAGCATCTTCATGACATAATGCTGCCATCAGTATATTTTACTGTAGGGACCGTATTAGGGTGAGGTACTGGTTGTTTTACATCACACATATTGCTTAGCAGTAAGAGCATAACGTTCCACTTTGCAAACATATGAGAGAAGGTTTTGTGTCTGATAGATCAGTGTCCCCTAAGCGTTTCTTTACAAATGCTAAGCGGCCCATCATATAGCTTCCTTATTGTCTGCCTCCCAGACAGGCCATGATTGTGGAGCAATGTTAGTATTACTCAGAAAGTCACCATTTTCCCATTTCAGCCACAGAACTCTGTAGTTGTTTAAAGTAATTTTAGGCTTCACAGTGACTTTCCTTAACTGACAGCTACTGATTTTGACGGGACAGCATAACTTGAGGAATTGTCTTGGTAGTGTCAAACTCTTTTCACTTTATAATGATGCCCAACAGGATATTCTCACTTACCTTCTCCCAATTTGTATCTTTGAATACTTTATCCTGAAACCCACGGAGAGCATTTCAAATCACATAGGGGACCATATAGGGATGGGGTCCACTTCAGAGAAGAGCTTACTGAGCATGTAATGTGGTAGAAGAGAAACCCTGTCTGGCCTTCTCAATGATTTTGAATATTGGGGAAAAGGGAGGCAAATAATCCTACTACCTATTTTCGCCAGTCTCTGTCCTTTGAGGGAGTGAGAGGTGGGTGGAAGTGGAGTGAGGATGTGTCTGTGGAGCACATCCTTCCACGCATCCACCTTCCCAAATACATACTGGAGTGAAGGAGTAGCCTAGTGGTTAAAGCAACTGCCTAGTAGATCAAGGGTTTAATTCCCACTGGCACTCCTTGTGACCTTGGGCAAGTCACTATCTCCAGGAACAAGCAGGAATAAGTCCTCACTTATGGGTACGTTGGAACCGACGGAGCCTGCGCGGGAAAGCTCCCCAGCCTCCCAGAAAGGAAGCTTTTGGGGCCTCCCACCGCACATGCGCGCTGCCTTCCCGCCTTCCTGACCAGCTCTCCTCAGTTTCTCTTTTTCCGCGGAGCCAGCAGGTCATGTTCCTGTCACCGCTGAAGAAATTGTTATTTTAGTTTCTTTCTTTAGACCGCGTACCTGCCTTCCCCATTCCGAAACCGGTACCGCCGGTCTCTCTTTTCTTTTCTTTCTTAACAAAAAAAAAAAAAAAAGCTTTTATTTTTTAGCACAACTTGGTGACTTCTGTTAGGCCTCAGGCCTACACAAAATCTCCTCATGGAGAAACCAGCTCCTGGTTTCAAGAAGTGTACCAAGTGTAGTGCTGTTATTTCTGTTACAGACACCGATGACTGGTGTCTTAAATGTTTGGGGCCTGACCACTCCATTCCGGACTGCCCATCCTGCTCCCAGATGTCTAAACGTGGTTTGCAGAACCGGGCCAACAAATTCCATGTGCTGTTTGCTTCAGATAATCCAGCATCACAGTCATCCAGGTCTTCCTCTCCGGATGGATCTCAGGTAACCAAACCTTCTTCGGGCAGGTCCTCAAAGAGCAAATCTCCTTCAAAGCATCGAGAGGCTCTCAATTTTGAATCTGAGGACCATGCCCCAGCCAAACAACCCCGGCGGGAAGCTCTGGCTTCCAAAGCACCATCTATGGGATTACAGGTTGACATCGATGGCACGGCCTCGACCGATCACCTGTTAGACTGCTCTGGGGTACCGGCCCATGCCGGTACCGACATCCAGGCAGCAGTGGCGTCTATGGACAATACTGTTCAGACCATGCAGCACGCCATCCTGGCTTTCATTAAGGCTGCGACACCCTCGGTACCGCATCCAGCGGTTCCGGGTCCGGTTCCGGTATTGGCTTCCATACCGGAACCGAGGCCATCGTCTTCCAAACGCAGATCGGTGCATGCCGGATCCGGGTTTTCACCCGATACCGATCCCATGCCCGGTACGCCCGATGTCGATACCGACCGGTATGCGTATCATGCGTTGGAAGCGAATAGAGGATACTCTGATTCCTCTGAGGATTTTGACTCCTCTGATGACTCTGATGAGCTCTCTCTTGTTCTTCCTGAAGAGCCTTCTTCCCCAAAGAGGAGAATGTCTCCACCAGAGGATTTGTCCTTTCAAGACTTCATTATAGAAGTAGCTAAAGGACTTTCTATTACTACATCCTCTGAGAAAGAACCTAGATCAAAGAAATTGGATATTTTAGGATACCCTAAGGTTCCTAAAGAGGCAGTTACCCTGCCTACCCATGAAATCCTTCAAGAACACTTGATGGACTTATGGGAGGCTCCTCTAAAATTGTCTCCTCATTCTCGTAGGTTGGACACCATGTACCGGGTCCCTTCTTCTCCTGGTTTTCAAAAAACTCAGCTGCCTCACCATTCCATTGTGGTGAAGTCTGCGCTGAAAAAGATTAAGAGTACCAAAAGGCACTCTTCTACCCCTCCAGGGCGAGAATGTAAGACCCTAGACTCTTTTGGTAGGAAAATCTTCTAGGCTAGTATGCTTATAGCCAGGATTAATTCATACAGTCTGTATATGGGCATGTTTCTAAGGGAACTTGCCCTAAAGGTAAAGCATTTTGCCCCCTTTATCCCTGAAGATAGAAAGGAGGAGTTCATTTCTTTAGTGAAACAGCTTCTAGATGTTTCTAAGTTCTCCAACAGAGCAGCCTTTGATTCCTTTGAGGGTGCCGGTAGAGCTTCGGGCATTGCCATTGCAGTCCGACGACTTGCTTGGCTCCAGGCCTCTGACCTAGAACCCTGGGTCCTAGATGGCTTATGGAATCTGCCATGTACAGGTGAGAACTTATTTGGTAAAGACTGGCAAATTAAAGCCACTCAAATGGACGCAGAAAATGCTACTTTAGATAGACTTTCTAAGTCTACCTCTACTCCTACCAAGAAAAAGTCTTTCAAGAGGCCTTACTACAAGAAGACCAGATTTTCCACAAATACTGGCCAACAATCTTCTCAGCCTCGCTTTGCTGCTAAGCGTCAGCAACCTAAACAGGCAAGGTCCAAGCCTGCGGCGTCTGCTACACCCCAGCAGGCTCAACCCCCTCAGGGGTTTTGACTTGCCCCTAGAGAACTTAACCTTTCTGGCTCTAGAACAACCAGAGTCCCTCACCATTCCCGGAAGGTTAGCTCACTTTGCTCCCAGATGGGGGCAAATTACATCAGAGCAATGGACCCTCTCTATCATCAGAGAGGGCTACAAACTTCATTTTTCCAACCTTCCTCCATATACCATGGTGAGGCACTTCAATTCTCCCCCATCTCTCCTGGGCCTGTTGGGTCAGGAAGTCTCTTCTCTCCTTGCCCAAGGGGCAATAGAAGAGGTTCCTCTTCTTCAACAAGGGACAGGATTCTACTCCCCTTATTTTCTCATACCAAAGAAGACAGGGGGATTCAGACCTATCCGAGATCTGAGAGAATTGAACAAATTTCTGTACAAGGAGAAATTCAAAATGCTTTCTCTAGGCATTCTCCTTCCATACCTTCAGAGTCAAGATTGGCTTTGTTCTCTAGATCTCAAGGATGCGTACACACATATACTCATCCACCCATCCCACAGAAAATATCTAAGATTTCTGTTTCAGGGAAAACATTTCCAGTACATAGTACTTCCCTTCGGTCTAGCCTCTGCTCCAAGAGTGTTCACCAAATGCATGGCAGTTGTTGCCGCATTTCTAAGAGGTCTGGGAATTTTTGTATTCCCATATCTGGACGACTGGCTCATCCGAGCTCCATCTCAGTCAGAGGCCCAGATTTCCCTGGACCGCACAAGGCGCATTCTGCAGTATCTGGGACTGGTAGTAAACCTTCCCAAGTCTCAACTCATCCCTACTCAGTCTCTGGAATTCATAGGGGCCCGGTTGGACACCACCACTGCAAGGGCCTACCTACCCCAAGTCAGGGCCCAACGTCTGCTGTGCTTGGCCTCCCAAGCTCAGTCCAGCAGTCACATGACAGCCCGGGAAATGCTGCGACTTCTGGGCCACATGGCCTCCACGGTGCACGTGGTGCCCTACGCTCGTCTTCATATGAGAGCAGCTCAATGGACCTTGGCCACCCAGTGGACTCAAGCATCAGGAGTGCTCTCAGACCAAATACTACCCTCAAAACGTCTGTTTTGGTCCCTCCAATGGTGGGTATCCACCAAAAATCTGTTGTTGGGGGCCCCCTTCCAACCTTTGTTGCCCCAAGCAACCCTCACAACAGATGCCTCCCAAACAGGGTGGGGAGCCCATCTCCAAGACCTCTCCACTCAGGGCTCTTGGTCTCCTCAGGAGACCACCCTTCATATCAACCTCCTGGAACTGCGAGCAATATACTTTGCCCTCAAAGTCTTCTATTCCCTCCTTGTCAACCTGACTGTCCTAGTTCATACAGACAATCAGGTGGCCATGTTCTATATAAACAAACAAGGAGGGACGGGCTCTCTGTCGCTTTGCAACGAAGCTCTCAGATTATGGGCCTTCGCCAGAGAGCATCAAATTCATCTTCTAGCAGTGTATCTTCCAGGAGTTCAAAACTCTCGGGCAGACAGACTCAGTCGAGTTCTGCTTCCACACGAATGGTCCCTACACAGGGACCAGATACGCAGAATCTTTCAGGAATGGGAGACCCCGGACATAGACCTCTTTGCAAGTCCGTGGAATGCCAAACTTCCCCGGTTCTGTTCCAGGACTCCGTGTCAGGGAGCTCAGGCCAACGACGCCTTTCTCCTGCATTGGAGTCAGGAATTCCTATATGCCTTTCCACCCATTCCTTTGATTCCCAAGACTCTGTTCAAACTCCAGAGGGATCACGGGTCGATGATCCTCATAGCTCCACGCTGGCCACGCCAAGTGTGGTTCCCTCTACTTCTGCATCTCTCCCAGGGACCCTCCCTGGACCTGGGAGCTGCTCCAGACCTTCTGTCTCAGGAGGAGGGGACTTTGTGGCACCCAAACCCCACGTACCTACACCTCAGAGCCTGGTTACTGAAGGCCTAAGCCTTCATGACTTCAATCTTTCTCAACCTGTGCAAGATATCCTGCATGCCTCTAGGAAACCTTCCACGAGGCGTTCCTATGCTTTCAAATGGAAACGTTTTTCCATTTGGTGTGCTCAGCAGGGTCTTGACCCTCTAGCACTTCCTTTGAATTCTCTACTAGATTATCTCCTGCATCTTTCTAATGCAGGCCTCAAGACAAATTCAGTAAGAGTCCATTTGAGTGCTATTGCAGCATCCTTAAAACCTATAAATGGACGACCTGTCTCCTCTCATCCTCTTATTGCAAGATTCATGAGAGGCCTGACTCTAACCAAACCTCCCATTCGACCTCCTCCGGTAGCATGGGACTTAAACCTGGTTCTGGGTCAGCTGATGAAGCCACCCTTTGAACCGTTGGTCTCTACCTCCTTGAAATTTCTTTCCTGGAAGGTCCTTTTCCTTATTGCAGTCACTTCGGCTCGCCGCATCAGTGAACTACAGGCCTTAGTGGCTCATCCACCTTATACTAGGTTTCATCATGATAAGGTGGTCCTTAGGACGAATCCCCACTTTATGCCCAAAGTGGTCTCGCCTTTTCATCTTCATCAAGAGGTATATCTACCTGTCTTTTTCCCGGCTCCTCATGCATCCAGTGCAGAGAGGAACCTTCATACTCTAGACTGTAAAAGAGCTCTCGCCTTTTACCTCAACAGGACTCAACCACATCGAAAGTCTTCCCAACTTTTTGTGGCTTTTGATCCTTCTCATTTGGGACTTCCAGTCTCAAAACGTACACTTTCCAATTGGATTGCTCAGTGTATTTCCTTTGCTTACCAGAGTAAAAACATTTCTCTGGAAGGCCATGTCACAGCTCACAATGTGAGAGCCATGGCCACTTCTATGGCTCATCTTCACTCTGTATCCATAGATCAGATCTGTCGAGCAGCCACCTGGGCCTCGGTTCATACCTTCACAGCACAATACTGTTTGGACAAGGACTCCCGCCGGGATGCCTTGTTTGGTCAGGCTGTCCTCAAACACCTGTTCCATACTTGAACAACTCCTGCCCACCTTCCCTGGATGGATGCCTGAGATCCATACGAAGATGGTGAACCCTTGGGAGGGGATCTCCCAGGCATCTTAGCTAGGGAGTCCCCATAAGTGAGGACTTATTCCTGCTTGTTCCTGGAGATAGCACAGTTACTTACCTGTAACAGGTGATCTCTGGGAACAGCAGGAATTAGTCCTCACAACCCACCCACCTCCCCTAGGAGTTGTATCTTCTATCTATCTTCCTTTCCTCTCTCTATTGTCTCAGCTATAAACTCGAACTGAGGAGAGCTGGTCAGGAAGGCGGAAAGGCAGCGCGCATGTGCGGTGGGAGGCCCCAAAAGCTTCTTTCTGGGAGGCTGGGGAGCTTTCCCGCGCAGGCTCCGTCGGTTCCGACATACCCATAAGTGAGGACTAATTCCTGCTGTTCCCAGAGATCACCTGTTACAGGTAAGTAACTGTGCTTTACCCTCCATTGCCTCGGAAAAAAAGGCCTGGCAATCTACTTCTGGTGATACATTACCAAGAAAACCCAGAGGCACCTGGGTCGCCAGGAGTCAGCACTGACTTGACAGCACTAAAAAAAAAAAAAAAATACATATTGTGTCTCTTTTCCCCTTCCCTCCTCTCATTCCTCTTTTTAATCTCTTACCTGGCTTCTTGCTCCTCTCTCTAATTCCACTCTTTTGCCCCTCCTTCCATTTCCTCTGTCTCCTCTTACTCTTCCTTGTCGCTTCCTTTCTACCTCTTTTTCACCTCCAGCCCCCTTAACTCTGGTCTTGCAGTATCAGAGCAGGACACACCCACATCTGACCATGCACATATAGATATACCTATATTCTGGTCATTCGCCTTATGAGCCTGTGCTGCAACCTTGGAACAGGGAGACACGCATACCCCCCCTGCCTTGCATCACCATGAGCAGTGAGTATCTCCTCCCCTGGTAGCAATGGTGCCTAGCCCATGTCAGGTGTAAGTTGGGGTTGAGTTGCAATTGTAGAGATCAAAGATTCATTTTTGACAGGTTTATCAATCCTGGGCTCTGGAGGCAGAAACTATTTTTGGACTCTACTCTTTTGCCATATGCCTAGGGTCGGTGTCATTATCCCTGCAGAATAAAGGAGCAGTATCTGAGTAATAGGAAAGATTGGCCGGGAGGGAAGACCACTGATACTGAGGTTGGACTGCTCAGTCAGCTGGCTAAAAACCATTGAGCTACAGGATGGAGCACATGGTGGGGGAGGCAAAATCTGATCTTTAGTTAAGAAGGCCAGAAAATGTTACTTTTAGGGCATATCCAGCCCATGGGCCTTAGCTTGGGGTCCTGTGCTTTAAACCTTTTTTTCAAATTCACAGTTTGCTTCTTCATTCAGATGTATTCAAATCAGCTGGACTACTGTGATTGAACACAAGTACATTCTATTTAACTTATGGACCTTACAGAAGGCAATTTTGGGAAATGGAGCTAATTTAGGTTTCCTGTGACAAGAAATGTGAAAACTTAGGCAATCAAAACATTTTGGCTTCTTATAATTAATTTGAGTATTTCCATAATTGTCCGTTCATGTTGAAATGTTAGAGTATATTGTGTAGATCAGTGAAACAAACTTCTACTTTAATTCAGTTTGAACTGTGGTTTCTAGGCAGCAGAATGTGAAAGATGTAGAGGGAATGTGAAGACTTCCAAGTTTTTGTAAACTTGTAAACCAGTAAAGAGCTGAGAGTTTTGTGCAAATCCTATCATTCTACATATAGCCAAGATGCTAATCTTTCTGTGTTCTGGAGCAATTGCCGTGTCTAGGTTAAATATGGACATATTTATTACTAGTAGACTAGGAAAAGTTTGTTTTCAAAAGTGCTCTAGGTATAGTAAGGTCCATGAAACACACAAAAAACAATTAAATGATAGCAAATGCATTTTTTAAACAAAAACATAGATGAGTTTATTTGCCGAATAGTAATTTCAGATCCGCAGGTAAATTTCATTCATATAAAATTTATTTAGCGCTTATATCACAGATTTGGAATTTGTCCCTTGGTGTATTTGATACAAAGGAAACTGTTAAACCAGACTCATTTAATAGAAAGTATCAGAAATTACGCAACACTATATTGCATTATAATTCTTCTCAATCAATGGGTCCGATTTTCAATTATGCAGGCTATATGCTGCCGTGGCGCATAGCCTGCCACCGAACCCCTAACCCAGATTTTGACTTCCGTGGTGGAAAAAGTGACAACCCAGTTTGTCTGGATGTGCCGGCAACAGCCAAGGCTAAACGGGTAGCCTATCTTTAAGGCGCAGAGGGCTAAGCAGGTAGCATCGAAAATCACTGCTACCTGTTAGCCCTTTCCTCCGCCTCCAACACGCCCTGATGCCACCCGCATAGCGTCTGGGCGCGTTAGGAACTTATCTGGGATTTTCAAAGAGCATTAACCTTGTAGGTGCCTTTGGAAAATCCGGATAAGGCCATTACATGGGTAACTAGGGAAGTAACCTGTGTAAAGGCCTTCGGAAATGCCACCCAATATGTTTACATCTGTACTCAACAAAGATGATGTGTGTTTTTGGGAGGGGCGGGTGACAAACAAATGGGCGATAGTGTTAATTCTTATGACATGACTTAACTATCTGAATGTCTCCCAAGTAAGAGGATTGATGTTCTTTGAAAGTCATAGTGGATTTGCACTATTTCTTTTGAATAAACTTATAAAAACACCACAAATATTCAAAAATGATAGCGTTGTAATTTCACCTCAGTTTGAGGGGCCCAATTGCTGATTTGTGTGGACTAATAAATAACTTATAACAGTAATTCTCAACCTTTTTTATTTTGTGGCATACCTTTGAGTTTGTTCAATCCTCATTACACACCAAATTTTGTATGATTCTCATCCCCACTCCCTTCCACTGGTAGAAGGAGAGCAGCATTTTTTTCACCTGCATCTCAGTTTGCTGGCTTCAGTCTGATGCTGAACATAGGCCAACAGGTCTTACATGACTATAGGATCCTACACTTTGCCAGATTGAAGCCAAGAGAGGAGGCACTTAGGTAGAAAGTGCTGCTCTCCTCCTGCTAGTGGGAAGGAAGGAAGGATAGTAGTTTTCTGGTGGGTGACTGAGACTTGTTTTCTATTTTTTCCATAGAGAGTGGGCAATTTTTTTACAGGGGTGGGTGGGAGTAGTCCAGTGGACTGTCTCCATGAAAAATTGTAGCATCTACTCTCAAATTATACTTAAAATGACATTCTTTCATTTTTTGGGGGTTTCCATAAAATACTTTTGATCCCAGCACAAAAGATGCAGAGCTCATGGTTATGTCCTGCCTATGAAAGAAATAAGTATGCACCAGAAAAATACAGAACAACAAATGCAATGTGTACCATTGACACAATGCTGCTCTGGCGACCCAAGCCCGGAGAAAGAAATATATAACTAAGAACTGAGCTGGAAACCTCAGTGAACAGACTGACAGATATGCACTTCCTCTTGTACTGTGCAAAATATAAAAATATCAGTAATGAACATTTCCCAAAGCTGAGAGAGAAAATCTTAAGACCTCCAAAGAATGAACATGAGGGGTGGAAAGTGGCTTTAGGTGCACCTGCACTAACACTGCACATGCTATGGGACAGGGCTCCACATTACCTGCCAGGGAAATGCATTCCATGCCCCCTGACAGTTAAGGTGACGGTGTTGCACCTAACATGCCATCATTTCAGGGCCCCTAAGAGGGATGTACAGCACAGAATGTTGGATGAATGAAATTTGATGACTTTTCATGAAAATGAATTTAAGAACAGTGGGCCCGCCATCGCTGCTCAAGACTAACCCCGGATATTGAACGCCAGGACCATGTCCATATAAATGCCTTTGAATATTGGGTCCAGCATTTATCCCTGGATAGGGGGTTACACTGAGGAATTTCAAAGACGTAAGAGAATTGCTTTCGATGTTTCTTCAGATAATAGCAGCAGCAGTGGTACTTTTTTTTGTAGTGAAGAAGAAATACAAGAAAAATAATTGGAAAAACAAGACAAATATAGAGGGATCCCTGCCTTTAATCTGTCCCGAGACCAGATCACATAGATCAAAATTTAGTCAATGTCTTATCCCAGAGGTTGTCTAAAGGTGGACAATCATTGCTTTACAAAGGACTTTCCTTCGTACTTTCTAAAAAGCATGACCCATTCCAATTTCATATTGATTTAGAAATTTCTTTTCCCAGATTACAGCTTCATTTGCATTTTTCAGATTATATGAGTAAAGAAATGGATTGCTCTGTGGTTCGAAAAAAAGTGGATTGGACACCATCAGGTCCTATTGATCATGCATTTTTGGCATTTAAAAAATTAGGAATCCTTTTACTAATGTGCGTTATAGTGTGCGCTAACTGACCACGCTGATAGTTAATGCATGAGCGTGACCGCTAAAACACACGTTAACTGGCACTTGTAGAGATTAGGCAGCTCAGAGGCAGAGTGTAGGCAAGGAGAGCACATTAGCTTGTGAGTGCAGTTAACATCGTGATTAGCACAGGTGCACCTAACGATATCTGTATGGGTGGTGTTAGTAAGTGCGCTGCTCATTATAGTACTCAGTTGTGCATTAGCTGCTAGGAACATGCTGGTCACACCCCCAACAGCTAATGCGGAGGCTTTGCACTTAATGAGCGTTACCTATATATTTTAAGTGCAAAACCTTATTAAGCTTTAGTAAAAGGGCCCCTTAGAGATGTTTCCATTTTAAACAGTAAAAAAATGTCTTATAAAAATAATATGCCAAAAGGGAACATGCAGCTTTATTGGAACTTAAAAATAAATAATATAATAGAGTTTCAATTTCAATTTGAGTGGTGACATCAGTGTTCTCGCCATGGAAGCATGGCGCTCACTGCTTAAAACTATACAATCTATCCTTCGCAAGCTTTTGACGGTGACATCTAATATTTTGATACAATATCACATTTGCTTCATTTTATTACTCTTTCTAAACCAATGGAATGCTTCAGTACTACTCCATTCTAACTCTCCCTCCCAAGTCAGATGCAATCACATATGAACTATGCTCCTCCTGCTTTTCCCACTTGTCTTGAATTTATACTGACTGCCTGTAACACAAACACAAGGAGGATAGAGTAGTTACTCACCTGTAACAGGTGTTCTCCAGGAGCAGCAGGAATCAGTCCTCACATATGGGTGTCATCGGCGCCAATGAAGCCCCAGCGGAGCATTTCCCCAGCTTTCTATGAAAGCCTTTGGGAATGCAGGCACGCATGCGCGGTTCCCTTCCCGCCTAAAGGTGCCCCAGTCAAATGACATAGCTAAGAACAGCACACAAAAATGAAAAATAAACTATGTACAACTGCAACTCCCAGGGGAGGAGGGAGGGTTGTGAGGACTGATTCCTGCTGCTCCTGGAGAACACCTGTTACAGGTGAGTAACTACTCTTTCTCCAGGACCAAGCAGGAAGTCAGTCCTCACATATGGGTGACTCCCTAGCTCTGGGCTACCGAGGAACCCAGGCTGAACAAGAGAAATCCCTCTAATCCCAGCTGCAAAGAAAGGCTTTTCAAGGACACAACCTCCACCGGTAGCCCAACAGAGGGCAGGAGTTGCCTAAACCTCAAAGAGATTCCGGAGTACTGCCTGGCCAAAAGCACTGTCCCTACGGGACTCCCTCTCCAGGCAGTAATGGGCCGCAAAGGTCTGGCTTGAAGACCAAGTTGCAGCCCTGCAGTTGTCTACCAAGGGCACAGAGTGGAGATGAGTCACTGAGGCAGCCATTGCCCTGACACGATGGGCCGTGACCCTACCCTGCAAAGGAAGGTCAGCTGCCTTGTAAGCCCAGGTAATACAGTCAGCCACCCAGATGGACAAGGTACGCTTGGACACAGCCAACCCCAACTTTTTGGGGTCAAAGGATACGAAGAGCTGAGTAGCCCTTCTATGCCCCTGCGTACGGTCAAGGTAGAAGGATAAGGCCCTCCTACAATCCAGGGTATGCAGAACTGCTTCAGCCTGGCTTGCATGAGGCCTAGGGAAGAATGTTGGAAGGACCACCTCCTGATTGAGGTGGAAAGAGGAGACAACTTTTGGGAGAAACTTTGGGTGAGTCCTGAGGACTACCCTGTTCCTATAAATCCTGGTGTAAGGCCTGTCACAGACCATGGCCTGAAGCTCACTTACTCGCCTAGCCGAGGTAAGGGCTATCAGGAAGAGTGTCTTCCAGGAGAGGAAGCGTAGTGGACAAGTAGCCATTGGCTCAAAAGGAGGGCGAGTCAGTTGCTGCAAAACCACATTCAGCTCCCACTCAGGGGCAGGAGGACGGATGGGAGGCTTGAGCAAAAGCAAGCCCCTGAGAAAGCAGGACACCAAGGGGTGACCAGATAGAGATTTTCCCTCTACCAATGAGTGGTGAGCTGCTAGAGCTGAGAGGTAGACCCGAACAGAATTGGACTTAAGTCCCTGATTGGATAAGTGCAGTAAGTACTGAAGAACTACTGGCACAGTACAGGAGAAAGGATCCTCTGTACGTAGGTGACACCACACAGAAAACCTCTTCCATTTGAGAGCATAGGTTTTCCTAGTGGACTGTTTCCTAGAGGCTAGGACAACCTCCTCAACTTCCTGAGGTAGGCCCCAGGGAGCCAAAACTATCCTTGCAGCCTCCAGGCCATCAAATTTAGAGACTTGAGATTGGGGTGCAGAAGGGAACCCTGGTCCTGTGTGAGAAGGTCGGGTTGCAACCCCAGAGGCAGTGGAGGATCCACCGCCAGTTGAAGCAGAAGAGGAAACCAAGGCTGTCTCGGCCACCTGGGAGCTACCAGCAGGACCGAGGCCTTGTCCTGGAGAATCTTGAATAGGGTTCGGGCCACCAAGGGCGTGGGAGGAAACGCATAGAGGAGGCCCTGAGACCAAGATATCAGAAAAGCATCCGCTGCTGTCTGCAGAGGATGTGGTTGTCTGGAGCAGAACTTTGGCAGTTGCTTGTTGATGGGGCTGGCAAAGAGATCCATCAAAGGGAAACCCCATTTCAGGAAGATCTTCTGAACTACTGAAGGATGCAGCTGCCACTCGTGGGGCTGCAGAATCCTGCTTAACCTGTCTGCCAGGTAGTTGTCCTGGCCCAGAAGGTACACAGCCCTGAGGAGCATGTTGTGCTTGAGGGCAAAAGAACAAAGGTCCTGAGCTTCCCGACAAAGGATCCTGGACCCAGTTCCGCCCTGTTTGTTCACATAAAACATGGCAACTTGGTTGTCTGTCTGAATCAGGACAGACTGTTGAGCCAGGGTAGGAGTGAAAGCTTTGAGTGCTAATCGAATAGCTCTGAGTTCGAGGAGATTGATCTGCTGTGCAGCTTCCCAGGGAGACCAGAGGCCCTGGGTGCACTTGCCCAGGCAATGCGCTCCCCAGCCTTGCAGGGAGGCATCTGTTGTTAGCATCACTGTGTAACCTGGATTCTGAAAGGGCACCCCTTTCAGCAGATTGGGTGGGTGTAGCCACCAGTTGAGGGAGTGCAGAAATGGTCTGGACACCCTTATCCTGTCTCTGAGGCTGCCTGTGGCCTGCGACCACTGAGACCGAAGGCACCACTGTGCAGGCCTCATATGGAGCCTGGCATTGGGGGTCACATGTACTGTCGAAGCCATGTGGCCTAGAAGCCGCAGGCAGAGTCTGGCGGAGACCAGGGACCTGCTGAGAAACTGACTTGCCAAGGCCATTAACCTTCGGGCTCAGTTTTCTGGCAAGAATGCCTTTGCCAGGAGAGAGTCCAACCTTGCCCCTATGAACTCCAAGTTCTAGGAAGGGAGAAAAGTGGACTTTGCGAAGTCTATGACAAACCCCAGGCATTGTAGAAGAGCAATGGTCCTGAGGGTGGCTTGATTGGCCTCCTGACCTGTCTGACCCCTGATGAGCCAGTCGTCCAGATAGGGGAAGACAAAGATGCCCTGATTTCTCAGGTAGGCCGCCACCACTGCTAAGCACTTTGTAAAGACTCTGGGGGCGGAGGTGAGGCCGAAAGGCAGCACTCTGTACTGATAATGGTTTCCTCCCACGATGAACCTTAGGTACTTTCTGTGGTCTGGATGAATGAGGATGTGAGTGTACGCATCCTTTAGATCTAAGGAGCATAGCCAATCTCCCTGCTGGAGGTAGGGCAGAAGGGTTCCAAGAGTAAGCATCTTGAACTTTTCTTTCACTAGGAACTTGTTGAGGTTCCTGAGGTCCAGAATGGGACGAAGGCCACCGGTTTTTTTGGGCACCAGGAAATACCTGGAGTAGAATCCATGACCTTGCAAGTGGGGAGGCACAGGCTCCACCGCCCTGTCCACCAACAGACCCTGAAGCTCCTGACGGAGAAGGTCTGTGTACAGAGGAGGCCTTGGAGGCTCCTCTGGAAAGTATGGGGGTGGCAGTTGGTGGAAATGGAGGGCATATCCCTTGTGGATTATCTCCAGCACCCAACTGTCCCCAGTGATAAGTGGCCACTGGTGGGCAAAGAGGGCGAGACGACCTCCTATGCAGGGTTGGGAGAGCAGTGGAGAAGAGGCTATGCTCAAGGAGTCAAAAGCCCCCACCCTGCTGAGTGGTAGCAGGGGCCTGAGGCTTGGGGGTCCTCTGCCTATGGGGCCCATTACCCTGGCCCTTGGCTTGCTGACCCTGGGGGGCAGCTTGGGCAGCCTGATATTGTGGGTACTGTTTGTAGGCAGTGCCCTTCCTCGGGTAAAAGGGCTTTTTACCCGAGCCCTTCTTTTTATGAGAAGGGGCAGAGGACTTCCTCGATAACCTTGTCCGGGTGAGGTGCTCGGTCTCGAGCTGAGCGGCCTTCTCGGTCATGGGCTTGCCAAAAAGGTTTTCGCCTCAGCAAGGGACATCGACCAACTTGTCCTGAAGCCATGGCTCGAGGTCCGATGACTGCAGCCATGCCTGGCGTTGAGCCGCGATGCCGGCTGCCGCAACTCGGGCCGAAGCCTCGAAGCCATCGTAGGCAGCGCGGGTCATGAACTTTGAGCAGTCCCGAATCCCCGAGGACAAGGACTTAAATCTCTGCAAGGGTTCCCCGGAGAGACCAGCAGAGAATACGGCCAACTCCTTGGCCAGGTCCCGCAAGTACATGCCCATGTACAGCTGGTAAGACTGGACACGGCAAGCAAGCATCGAGCCCTGAAAACACTTTCTACCGACGCCATCTAGGTTTCGGGCCTCCCTGCCAGGAGGCACCGCGGAATGCATCTTCTGACTCTTCAGACGATGCATGGCCAATTCCACAACCATGGAATGGTGTGGTAGCTGTGTCTTCTGAAAAACAGGGCTCTTACGGAGTCGATAGATCGAATCGACTCGCTTGCTAAGAACCAGCGCCGAGGCCGGTGCCTCCCACATACAGAAGAGGAGCTGTTCCAGCATCGGAGGAACCGGGACAGTAAAGGCCTCCTTCGGAGGAGAGTCATACTGCAGCGCCTCGAGCTCTTTAGCTCGAGGCTCTTCCTCAGGATCCGCCGGAATAGCCAAGGCAGTGGCCATATCCTGGACGAACTCCGGGGGGGACCTACTCCGGGGCTCAGACTGCGGTGAGTCTGAAGGGACGCACCGAGTCATAAAGGTGTCAGGAGACTCCTCGTCCTCCGTCTCCCAAGCCGACTCATCCGAGGAAGAGTCGGGGTCCGACCCCGTGGGGCCCTGGAGACGTCAGCTCCCTGGGAGGAGAGTCCACGAGGACTACGGGGCTTATGTGTCCAGCAGACTCCGGCTCCACACGAGGAACTTTTGGCAGGCTTCTCTGGTTCCACAGGCCCGGGGCGACGGTCGGGGGTCTTAGACCTGGCCCTCGAGGAGCCAGGGACCTCTTCCGACGACGCCCTGGCGAGCCGTTTCTTTCTCTTGCGTTCCCGATCGGGGGACCCCCTGTCCGAGGAGCTTCGACGGCGCTCGGGATCGGAATCCCGAGATGTTGAGGCCTCAGACGAGGTCCGGGCCCGGCCGGAGGCTGAGTCCGAGAAAAGCCTTTCCTTTTGCTGCTGGCGACTTCGTAGTGCCTTGGAAGACATTTTTCCACAGACCCCGCACGACTTAGGATCATGGTCGGGGCCGAGGCACCGAAGGCAGCAGTCATGTGTGTCGGTGAGAGACATTAGTTTCTTACACCGATCACACTTCTTAAAACCACTGGAAGCCATCGGGGAAAAAAGAGTCCCCGCGAGGTCAAAAGACCGGCCTTCCAGGGAAAAAGAGAAAAAGGGCGCGCACGCCAGCCATGAAGGGCAAAAACCGAAAAAGAGGAATTGGGCTTGATACCGGTGTACCGAACCCGGTGGGGGGGAGGGGGGAGGGGGAGAAGGGGAGGGGGAGGGGGGGAAGGGGAGCGGGAGGAGGGGAGGGGGAGGGGGGGGGAGGAGGGAGGGGGGGAGGAGGGGGGAAGGGGGGGGGGAGGAGGGGGGGGGGGGGGAGGGGGAGGAGGGGGGGAAGGGGGGGAAGGGGGGAAGAGGAGGGGGGGAAGAGGGGGAGGAGGGGGGGAAGGGGGGAGGGGGGGGGAGGGGGGAGGAGGGGGGGAGGGGGGGAGGGGGGGGGGAGGGGGGGAGGGGGGGGGGGGGAGGGGGGAGGGGGAGGAGGGGAGGGGAGAGGGGGGGAAGGAGGGGAGGGAGGAGGAGGGGAGGAGGGGGGGAGGGAGAGGAGGGGAGGAGGAGGGGAGGAGGAGGGGGGAGGGAGGGGGGGAGGGGAGGAGGGGGGGGAAGGAGGGGGGGGGAAAGAAGGGGAGGGGGGGAAGGGGGGGAGGAGGGGGGGGAGGGGGGAAGAGGAGGGGAGGGGGGAGAGGAGGGGGAGGGGAGGGGAGGGGGGGAGGGGGAGGAGGAAGGGGGGGGAGGAGGGGGAGGGGGGGAAGGGGGGGAAGAGGAGGGGGGGAAGAGGAGGGGAGGGGGGAGAGGAGGGGGGGAGGGGGGGGAGAGGAGGGGGGGAGGGGGAAGGAAGGGAAGGGGGGAGGGAGAGGGGGAGGGGGGGGAACCGGCGTCGAACCGGAAGAAAAAGAGCAACAAATCGCTGAAAAATCTACTTTTAACCGGGAAAAACGGGACACACGTCCAGTGGGCTTCACGGAAAAAAAGAGACTGGGATAAGATGGCACCTTTAGGCGGGAAGGGAACCGCGCATGCGTGCCTGCATTCCCAAAGGCTTTCATAGAAAGCTGGGGAAATGCTCCGCTGGGGCTTCATCGGCGCTGTGAGGACTGACTTCCTGCTTGGTCCTGGAGAAAGGACAGTATGTGCAAGCAGTATATCATTAGCATGTGAGCAGCAGAATGCAACACTTGATAGGAGCAGCAGGGAGAATATGTAGCAGCAGAGCGCAGACAAACCAATGATACCAGGAGTCTGTTCAGAAGGTCCAAATCATTTATTTGTGCACAAGTCTCAAGCAAAGTCAATTTCAAAATGGCTGAGCGATGTTCTCTGGCAATACAACAACTTTTATAGACTTTAGCTTCATTCTAGGTATAGAAAAACATTTCATTGGTCCCGGTAACCTCCCGTACCTCTTCTATTGGTCCCGGTGCTGATATGATTATCCAATTATGTTCTTGCAGTGGACTCAGCACCTGCTTACCCCCCTTCTAGTTCCGATTACAATGGCCAGTTCACCAACTTGTTACTTTCCTACTTCCAAGGCCACTCAGCTAGTTTGTACGTGTAGGGAAGCAGGGCTCTTTAACTTCTGTCAGCAGTTTTGAGCATAAATTCTGTATTTTTCCATTCGTTCTGCTTGTCTAAGCTTAATTCAATACTTTTACTGAGTTCTAATTCTACAGCAGCATATTGGGGGATGTGCAATTCCTATGGGCCTCTTCACAGGCTTCATTTACAGGTCAAGCTAGTTAGGCTTACTTGCTTATGTCAGACACTGTGGATCACGGGCCTTCACCTGCCACATTCCCCCCTTTGATTAATCTCACCCTATTACTTAATAAGGTGTGAGAATTAAATCACTTCAAAATAGTTATACTATGGTCATAGGATTCCGACTATATGCAGGAGGTTTTGGTTGGTATAAGGCCATAATCTTAGTTGCGGCCTTCCGCTCTACTGTACTTTCAATAGCACTATGAATAGAACGCATACAACATGGGAGTATACATGGTAACAGCAAAATAACAGCAATAATTATTAGTACTAATATAAGGAAAGTTTTAAGTCCTCCCAGCCATGAGAAAAGGTTAGCAAACCAGTTAGGAAACTTCAGTGAGTGCCAAGTCTGTACTGGCACATAAGCATGTCTTTGTATATCCTTAGCAAGTTCTTCAACTACTTGACCCTTATCATCTATTTTTAAACAACAATTGGTTAAATTCAGCTTACCACATACTCCTCCTTCAGCTGCTAACAAATAATCAAGTGCTAAGCGATTCTGATATATAGCAGTGCGCATCTGAGTACTTTGTCTAGCTAAAAGTGTAAGAGCTTGGCTAGTTTCATTGGTTATTATTTCAACTACTGCTTGTAAGCGAATAATACGATTAATCATATAGACTGGGGTTCGATAGCCCCACATACCATCATCATTCCAAGTGGCAGGCCCATAATATTCAATGATTCTTTCTGGCGGCCAATCATCACCCTTCCACTTCTCCTACTTGGAGGGGTGCTCTCTTCTGTCGCAGTGCTCTTTTGTGTCTGTGGGTAGTGTATACTGGGTATCCTAATTGTTCTCCATGTTCTGTGGGTAGGAGGAAGAAAGAAGGTCTGATGGTTCCTAAGACACATGCTCCTCCCCAATGTGGCGGGAGTCGAGCATACGCTCGGTTTCCACAGATCCAATACAGGCCAGGTAGGGCTTGCCAAGCATGGGTTTTGGCAAGATTAGTCCATAAATCAGCAAGTTCAGGAAATCTGGCTAATGGATTAGGAGGTTCAGGGTGTTTTACTCCTGACCACCATGACGTCTTTTTTGTAGTGTCATTATAGAATTTCTGGCTAAGACAGACCAGCTGTCCTACCTTTTGGGTGAACTGAGGTCCAGTTCTGGTATAGCAAAGACGTCCAACAATTGAGTGCGCTAACACCCATTCGCTAGTAGTCTTGTGTAATTCAGTCTGATTGTAAGTTAGAGAATAATTTAATTCTTGAGCTTCCCATGGCCACTGGTCACCCATCTGGGTTCCGCCACAGAAATAACAATCTGAGATTTTGAGACTAGATACTACTGCTCCAGCTAATTCTAAGAATAAATTCTGGGAAGGATGAGGGATCTCAAACATTTACATGCATGGCTTCATAGAAGGTGTTATGGATGTGATATTTAGATGACTTGTGGGCTTGGGTGTTCAATCTTATATACACAATGGTTCCTGGATCTGATCCAGTACCTGCGATACGTAGACCAAACTTGTATCCTTGTTTCCATGCATTAGGATTACGTATCCGTAAGTGTAAAGGGTTACAAGCACCTTTCTTACATTTGTCGTCTGTTGGTGACTTAGTTAGAGTGGCCACTCGTTTATCTATCTTTTCTTCTACTATACCATCATTCCATGTAGCATAAAAAACACATTCCCAATTTGGGCAATAGTATTCTGCTGCTGTGGCAGTACTATATGAATCCTTTTTACCTGTACACTTTCCCCATCCTGTGGCACCTTCTGGGCACATATACTTATGGTCATTTCGATATGCTTTTTCCCAGGTACCACATTTGGAGCGACTATCTCTGTTTATAACATCACATGCATCAAAATTCAAAACAGCAGGTCTACTAGTATCTCTAAGTGGTTGTGTGGCATTAATTATAGGTCCATCTGCATCCTTCCATCGTATCTCCAACGTGTAATAGGATGGATTCTGATGCGGATTATAGCATACTCTAGATTTACCGTTAGTGCAAACATTTAGTTCAGTGGTGTTATAAATACACCGAGACACTTTACCAGTGCAGGTATAGTAAGAATGGTAAATCAAAGTCTGAGTTACTTTCAGTCCAGTTCGAGTGGAAGTAATGCAAGCAGTGCATGGAGGTAAGGCATAAGTCAGTTCAAAGCCTCCAAAACAGGCAACCAGGGCAAAGCAAAGGTAAAGGTACATGTTGATTGGAGTTCTTCTGAATCCTCAGCTTGCAGATCTTGACCACGACGTTCTTTTCTTCGTCCCGTTCGCTAATGAAGCAATTCAACGGGTGCTGAGTGTTGATTGAAGATCCTCAAGTTGTCCATCACATATTAACCAACTTAGCAATTTCAGTTGGCTTTTGAAGTATGGTCAATCAATGTAGCATCAAAGTAGTGTGTAAAATCACACACATGAGGTTCGTTAAAAACAAACTCTTGCTGTATGGAAAACAGCAATCCTCTTCGAAAGACTTGGCTACTGCAAGGCACTGTGACAGAGTGTTTAAACTGCTGGTTGCCGTCTCAGAGTAACTCGCAAAGGTGCATCAGGATGCTGTTCTGCTGTCCACTGCTCAGGTTCAGGATCAGCGGCGGGCTTGACTCTGCTGTGGTGGATCCAGGAATCGATTTCTGCTACCTTTACTGCAGTTGGGGTAGACAGGATGACGGTGTATGGTCCCTTCCAATGGGGTTCCAACGGTGTCTTCTTCCAATCTTTGATCCACACCGAGGTACCAGGCTGATAGGGATGCAAAGGTTCCGTCAAGTTGATAGGCAACTGGTCTTGGATCCACGCATGGAGAGTCTGCAGAACCAAACTAAGAGCTAGGAGTTCTTGCCTGGTTATTTCTGAACCAATTTGGGCTAGACTTCCTGTAATTCCCTGCACTATTGGTGGGGGCTTACCATACAGAACTTCAAAAGGGGAAAAACCTGTTGACTTCACAGGAGCTGAGCGTATTCTGAGTAAAGCTATTGGGAGCACTTGGGGCCACTTCAGGTGTGTCTCCTGACAAAGCTTAGACATTTGGGCCTTTAGGGTACGATTCATTCGCTCAACTTTCCCTGAACTCTGGGGTCTGTATGCAGTGTGAAGCTTCCATTGTATCTGCAAAGCTTTTGCTAACTGTTGAGTAATCTGGGAGACAAATGAGGGCCCATTGTCTGACCCTATTACTGCTGGAATTCCAAACCTAGGGACAATCTCTCTCAGTAAAATTTTGGTAACTTCTCGAGCTTTTTCAGTTCTGGTTGGGAAGGCTTCTACCCACCCAGAGAAAGTACAGACTAATACTAATAGGTAGTGATATCCATTGGCTTTTGGCATTTCAGTAAAATCAATTTGCAGGTGGTGCATGGGGGTTACACCTCCTGACTGAACTTGGGGTGCTGTTGTGAGACCTTGCTTGGCATTATTTTTGGCACAAATTAGACATTGGCGTGCTACTGAAGCTGATATGGTTGTCAACAGAGTAATGTAGAAATGTGGTCTGAGTGCTTTTTCCATAGCACTTTTCCCATAGTGGGTGGCCTCGTGAAAGGCTTTGACAAAGGATGGTCCTAATAATTCGGGAATTACTATTCGTCCTGGGGGTTGACTGCCCTCTGCTGGTGGCAGCTCAATCCATCCATTTTTCAGTACTCCATCTTCCTTGTTACAGTAATAATCTAATTCTTTGGTGGTATATCGTGGTGTCCATGAGTTTAAAGGTACTGGAAACAATGCTGCTTGCATTGGCATGGCTTGTGGTGTAATTTGTCCTGTCATAGCTGCTTGTCGTGCTGAGGCATCTGCAAACCTATTTCCTCGGGCAACTTCTCCTTTTCCTGCTTGATGTCCTCTACAATGCATGACAGCTACACGAGTTGGGGCCCATACTGCATCAAGTAACATCAGTATCTCGGGGCCATACTTGACTGATTTTCCTCCGGATGTGATGAGCCCTTTATAGAGAGCTCCATGGGTATGTAGGGTAGTGAAGGCATATTTGGAATCTGTATATACATTCAACACAAGTTTTTCACCTAGTAATAGTGCTCGAGTGAGTGCTATCAATTCTGCTTTCTGGGCTGATGTGCCTGAGGCTAGAGCTGATGACTCAATGACTTCATGTTGAGTGACAACTGCATATCCGGCACAGCGTCGTCCATTGAGGATGAGACTGCTTCCATCAACATAATAGATTTGGTCAGGATTGTCTATGGGCACATCTGTCAGGTCAGGTCGGCTGGAGAATAGTGTCCATGACTTCGATACAATCATGTTCTGGGAGTTCTTCACTAACAGGTATCAATGTCGCTGGATTCAAGGCATGACTCACTTCCAATTGTATCTGTGGGTTTTCACATAACATGCTCTGATATTTCAACATTCGGGAATTGGTGAGCCAATGATTTGCTTTCTGTTCCATGAGGGCAAGGACTGCATGTGGCACAGTGACTCGTAGATTCTGTCCTAGTGTGAGCTTGTCTGCCTCACTCACTAACAATGCTGTAGCTGCGACTGCTCTCAGGCAAGGTGGCCATCCCTTGGCCACAGTGTCCAATTGTTTCGATAGGTATGCTACAGGTCGCTCCCAATTTCCCAATTTCTGAGTCAACATGCCTAAGGCATTTCCCTGTGCTTCATGTACAAACAAGTGGAAAGGCTTGTGAACATCTGGTAGTCCAAGGGCTGGTGATGACATTAATTCTTCCTTTAACGTCTTGAAGGCTGTATCCTGCTCAGGTCCCCACTCCAGTGGCGACTTTTCTTCTCCTTTTGTGGCTTCATACAGTGGTTTGGCAATTTGGGCAAAGTTGGGAATCCAGATTCGGCAATATCCTGCCGCTCCCAGAAAGGCTCTGACTTGCTTTCTGGTCGTTGGGGTTGGAATTCTGCATACTGCTTCTTTTCTTTCTCTGCCTAATTTTCGGCTTCCTTGGGTTATACGAAAGCCCAAGTATTTCACTTCTTTTTGGCATAGTTGTGCTTTTGCTCTGGAAACTTTGTATCCAGCTTCATTTAGTAACTGCAAGAGATCTTTAGTGGCTTGTATGCATTCACTTTCTGATACGGCAGCTATCAGCAGATCGTCCACGTATTGGAGAAGCACTCTCTTCCCGGGGCCACTGGATAGCTTGAAAGGTCTTGATTCAGTGCAGCACTAAAGATGGTAGGCGAATTCTTGAATCCTTGGGGTAGTCGTGTCCAAGTGAGTTGGCCCCCTCTTCCAGAGATGGGGTCCTGCCATTCAAATGAAAACAATATCTGACTTACAGGGGCTAATCTTATGCAAAAGAATGCATCTTTTAGATCCAGTACAGTAAAGTGGATAGCTTCAGCAGGTATCAGTCCTAGAAGAGTGTAAGGATTGGGTACAACTGGATGTATGGTTTCAACTGCTTCATTCACTCTCCTTAGATCTTGCACTGGGCGGTAGTCATCTGTTCCAGGTTTTTTTACTGGCAGAAGTGGAGTGTTCCATGGGGATTGACATACTTTTAGTAGGCCATGTTCTAGTAATCTTTGCAAGTGACGATGGATGCCTTCAATTGCAGCTCTTGGGAGAGGGTACTGTTTGACATGTACTGGTGTAGCACTAGGCTTAAGGGTTACAATTACTGGAGCTATATGTTTGGCTAGGCCTGGAGGACTGCCTTCTGCCCATACTCCAGGTGGTGCATTAATGCTTTTCAAAGTTTGTTCAAAATAGGTGTCTTGGACAGAATCATCAATGTAATATCTCCATTCTTCTTCTCGGGGAACTGTAAGCAGCATTATTCCTGCTGGTTTGGCTTGGGAATTTACTGTCATTTGCATTTCTCCTCTTTCGGAGAAGGATATTTGGGCTTGTAGCTTGGCTAACATATCTCGTCCCAGTAGTGGCACTGGACATTCAGGCATGTAAAGGAATTGATGAGTTATTTGCTGTCCTCCTAGACTGCATATACGATTCTGAAGAAAAGATTTTGTAGCTTTGGCACCAGTTGCTCCTACAATGGTGACTGCTTTTGTAGAAAATGGGGCTATCTTTTTGTCTACTACTGAATGTTCTGCTCCAGTATCAACCATAAAGTTCATAACTTGGTCTCCTATTTGTATTCCGACCATAGGCTCCTGGAGACCTAAAGCAAACTCGGAGCCCGGTCTGTCCTAATCCACGTCATCTTCATCATGGGCTGTCGTAGCCAATGCTTGTATGGCTCCTCCTCTTTCTCGCTGGAATTGTTCTCGATTGGCTCCTCCGCGGTTTCGGGGACGGCCTCGTCTTTCTTCTCTCCACTGATGATTGTTTTCGTCATCTTGCTGGGCGTCTTCGAGTTGCGGGCATGCATCTCTCCAATGTCCTTCCTCCCTGCAGTAGGCACATTGGTTTACGCCTAGTTGGGGCCGGCTTCCACTTCGGCCCCGCCCCCTTCCTCTGCTCCATCGACTAGGGGTACCTCCCCTTTTCTGTTCAACTATGGCCGCAGCCAAAAAATCAGCTTTCTTCTTCATCTTTCGATCACATTCTCTCTGCCTTTCATTATCACGATTCACATACACTTTATGAGCGACTTCCAATAACTGAGTTGTATTCATGCCCGCAAACCATCTAATTTTTGTAATTTACGTCTAATGTCTGGTTGAGACTGATTTACAAAAGCAGAATTCACCATACATAAACTTCCTGGTGCATCGGGATCATAGGGAGTATACATTCTATATGCTTCAGTTAATCTTTCATGAAATTCTGCTGGGCTCTCATCTATACCTTGGATAACTCCTGCAACTTTGGAAAGGTTCATAGCTTTCTGGCCCCTCCTTTTCAGGCCTTGTAGAAAGCCTTGGCGAAAACGGGCTAGGGCTCTGGATCCTCTTTCTGTATTCGGATCCCATCGGGGGTCTTCATTCGGGAATTCTCTCTGGGCCGCTTCCCGATTGTCTATTCTTTCCACCCCTTGTTCTGGAGCTACAGGGTTATCCGCCAGCCAATCAATAGCTGCTTTTCTAATTCGTGCCCGCTCCTCTGTCGTAAATAGAGTGGTCAGGAGCTGGCGGCAACCTGCCCATGTTGGTTGGTGGGTTTCCATAATAGTATTCACTAATTCTGTAAGCTCTAGGGGTTTATTGGTATAGGAGGCATAATGTGTCCTCCAATTTAACAAATCAGTTGTAGAGAAAGGGACATACACATAGCTTAGGGGTCCCGCTACCACCTCATTATCTTCATTCCTTACGGGCACTCCCGGGACCTGCCGTAAGGGCATCATCTTGGCAGTAGATGTCTTTTGGGATCTGAGAGATATTTTCGTAACTGTCCTATCAGGGGTTATTTTCTTCTTCTCTACGTGCTTTACTTTAGATGTACATTTTACTGGCAAGCTAGTACTGGCAACCACTTTTACACTGTCAGCATCGCTTAGGGAATTTTCAGTCTCTTCCTTCTCTGTTTCTGTATCTGACTCTCCTTTTTCTGTCTCAGTAGAATCATCTTCTTCAATTAAAGGGAGCTCATCTACCTGCTCTCTGGGTAATAGCTCAGGGGTTGGGTCCCGTTCCCGCTGTCTCGGGGGTTCTGGGGCAGGACGCCGGGCTGCTCTTACTGGGCCCGGGGTTCGAGGCTGTCGGGGAACCATTTCTGGGGAATCAGGATCTACCAGGATGGGCTTCTTCCTGGACTTCTTATCCTTCCCTTTCTTTCTAGGCTGTTCTATTTTCTGACTATAATCTGTCTTTGCTAACATTATTCTGCACTGTTCTTCATAACAACGCTGCGCCCAAGGGGGCGGATCTTCACAAATACTTAACCAGGAATCTATATAGGGGTACTGATCGGGGTGCGCTATCTGCACTCTACGGTGCACTAACTGGTTAATTCCTACATTAAAGGTTCCCTCTCGGGGCCAGGTAGGGTCTAGATCGGGCCACTCCCTAGTACACAAAATCTGTAAACGGGCCGCAGTCATTTTAATACCATAGTCTCCAGAATATCCTTCTTTAAAATGTGCGATCATACATTCTAATGAAGTGTTCCTAGTAGACCCCGCCCCTCCCATTTCGATGTGTGCGCGCAACAACAGACAAAAGGGAAAAGGAGGGCGGACCGTGGGTAAGGGGTCCTCACGGCCCTGGAAACGTATAAGGAGAACAAATAACAAGACAAGACGACAATCGCTTCCCCCTTTTTGCGACCTGAACGCGGTCGCCCGGTCAGGAAATGCGCTACTCAGGGGTCCGCCTTCGCTTGGTCCGTGCTGCCAGACCTCTCATTCACACTTCATTCACACAATCATGCTAGCAACGTATCCCAGAATGCATTCGTTTCTATCTATTCTGACTAGTCTTATTCAATTTCCAAAATACAAGAAGATGGGGGTTTCGCCCTGCGAATACTCATGCGGGGTTACTCGGCCCGTCTTTGAGAGGTGATCAAGCTCTCTTACCAATTACCAAGTTCCAAGTTCAAACGGCAGCACTGCTCTTTCTTATCTGTCTAGACATAACAAATCGAAACTCTACTCACCGGATCCGGTCCTTAAACTTCCCAAGCAGGCGCATGAGTTGGACCTCGGACTCCCCTCACTCGGGTTCGAGGTGTTGGCTCCAGCCGGGCTCGGCACCCGCCGAGGTCCGGCCAGCTCCCTCCGATGCAAGGGACCGGCGGCGCCAGAGAGCAGCCCCCGTCGGAAGGGCGCGATCCCGGCAGGACCAAACCTATAGAGGCGGAAAGTCGTGGTATATTGCCCTATATACACTCTGATTCCACAACTTCCCGGCCAACGCACCAAGAATATGTAGCAGCAGAGCGCAGACAAACCAATGATACCAGGAGTCTGTTCAGAAGGTCCAAATCATTTATTTGTGCACAAGTCTCAAGCAAAGTCAATTTCAAAATGGCTGAGCGATGTTCTCTGGCAATACAACAACTTTTATAGACTTTAGCTTCATTCTAGGTATAGAAAAACATTTCATTGGTCCCGGTAACCTCCCGTACCCCTTCTATTGGTCCCGGTGCTGATATGATTATCCAATTATGTTCTTGCAGTGGGCTCAGCACCTGCTTACCCCCCTTCTAGTCCCAATTACAATGGCCAGTTCACCAACTTGTTACTTTCCTACTTCCAAGGCCACTCAGCTAGTTTGTACGTGTAGGGAAGCAGGGCTCTTTAACTTCTCTGTCAGCAGTTTTGAGCATAAATTCTGTATTTTTCCATTCGTTCTGCTTGTCTAAGCTTAATTCAATACTTTTACTGAGTTCTAATTCTACAGCAGCATATTGGGGGATGTGCAATTCCTATGGGCCTCTTCACAGGCTTCATTTACAGGTCAAGCTAGTTAGGCTTACTTGCTTATGTCAGACACTGTGGATCACGGGCCTTCATCTGCCACAAGGCTAGGGACTAAAAATCAGGAATACATACATACATACCTGTATAATAAGCAAGGAAGAAACAGAACACTAGAGGGATTCATTTTAATAATTTTTGTTATAGACACAGAAAAGGAAAAAGTCTCTAAACCAAGTTCAGTTACTCCATGCAGAACAGCTCAGTAGATATATCATGTACGAGGGTTGATATTTATATTTCTGGCCTTAGCAACAGTAAGTGTTGCCAGGTGCCATCCAATGGGTTCCATTGGAACACTGACATTGTTGAACATAACCTTATTCATAACATTTTATCATTTGAGTGCGATTTGTTGTTTACAGTAACTTGAAAAATTCATCTCGGGCGAAAAATGGAATTAACTCATGAACATTTTCGTGCGATTATTTTTCATAACTTTTGACGTGGATTATCAAGACAAGAGTGCATCGATGAACTTACTTTTTTTATACGGCGATAAAGCACCATCCTACAGCACTGTAAAAAACTGGTATAACGAATTCAATCGTGGCCAACTTTCGCTCCAGGACGAATTCCGTCAGGGTCGTCCAAAATTGGTTGTTGTGCCAGAAAATATCGATGCTGTGTGTGAACTGATAAAGCAAGATCGTCATGTGACATACCGTGAGATTGATAACCCAAAAGCAATTGGTCAACTTCTTCAGAGTGGAAAATATCACAAAAGGAAAACTCACTCCAACATAACCATATGTGTTTCTTGTAAATCACCACTTGATGTTTGTTTATCAAAAAAATGCAACAGGGTCTCAGCATACAAGGGCATTACGGTGAAAACGTGGCCAGAGGTATATCTGAACCACCTACACCAATAACAAGCCCATTAACATCAGTGACCCAATAAATAGCAGCTAGCAATACCCACACCATGCTCATAAATATAGAATATCAAACACTTAGCTTAGAGAGCAGGGCAGGGAAATACAACAGACGCCAGACGCCTGACGTTACCACAAAAGAGCCCTCAAACGTTTCGCGGGACCAACCCGCTGCTTCAGGGGATTCTACCAGCTACCCTTAAACAACGCTGTGATCATTTGGCTGTAAAAAAGATTTGTTCGCGTTGGATCATACAGGCACCTATTTTCAGCACCCAGACATTTAAACTAGGCTCTCACTTTTATGCATGCCTGGGTGCTTAGATTTAGCAGTGCTGAAATGTTTGGCACTGCCAGATAGCAGAAATTGAAACATCTTGTTTAGACATTTCAGTTTCTGCCCTGGATACCGTACAGAAAATAGGCTCCTAAAAATTTAGTAGAAGAGGAGAGCTTGGATACATTAGTTGATAGTATGATAGGCATTGAAGTGGTAGGAAATGATACTGCTAGGGTCAAGTGTACTCCACCCCCCAACCAGGAAGAGCAGGTAATGGAGAGTGTGAGGAATGCCCCTGGTCTTTCAACTTCATCCCCAGTTCCAGCATCATCTCCCAAGAAGGCAATGAAGGGATCCTGTAAAAGAAATCAAAGAGGAGGAGGCATTTACAGTACTTAAGGATCATCATTTTGCAGAATGCAATTACTGTTGGAAGGCCTTCAGTAAAGGAAACTTAGATCATTTGCACAAACAGCACCCTTTAGAACTGGTTTCAGGGAACGGTGCTGATATTAGATTGGGACACTCCATCCTGTACTACGAGTGACAGAGAAAAAAAATTCTACAGCAAAAAAGCAGCTCATTTTCCGAGACTCTTTCCCCAGAGAGGTGGCTGGCAAGCAGCTCCAACACCTGTGTAAGCAGGCTTCTCCGGTTCCACAGGCCCGGGGCGACGGTCGGGGGTCTTAGACCTGGCCCTCGAGGAGCCAGGGACCTCTTCCGACGACGCCCTGGCGAGCCGTTTCTTTCTCTTGCGTTCCCGATCGGGGGACCCCCTGTCCGAGGAGCTTCAACACCTGTGTAAGCAAATCACCATGGAGAAATGGGAATGGTGTTCGGTGTCACTGGTGGTGACATGGTGCCTCAGAAATTATTGCACTGGATGACCAGTCTAGCAGGTGGTTGAAAACATGGCAGGTGGGCATATTCAATGGCAGTGGCCAGTGTGATTCAAGCAGCTGGTTGTCGCAGCTTTAATTAATGGCTGGATATTCAGTATCAAGGCCACATGCAGCGAGCAGCATGGAATGTCCAGTTAACTCAGAAAGCTATATCACTATCTGGCCAGCAGCATATTCAGCTGCTAGCCAGATAAGCTAACTTTAGCCAGTTTAGCCGGTTAGTGGTTTAAAATTGCCCCTGGCTAAGCTTAGGCGCTGTTCCTGCTCCGCTCCAATGTTAAGCAGTTAGCATCGAGGCATTTAGATGGGCTAGGAGGGTATCCATTCAGTGGCACAACGTGGGTATGTGCTACTGAATATCCCACTCAGCGGGGTTAATGCGGAGCTGCAAACCACGTTAATCCCTTTGAATATGCCCCCCCCCCCCCATGGGGTTTAAGTGGCTGCTGCACTTTTTGTCCTCCAATTACCAAGTGCCTTTCAGGACAACTTGACTAGGCAGATGATCCCCAGGAACAACTGGCCAAGGCAGAGGGTAGTAGTATGCATTTCATCAGCAAAATCTGGACCAGTCAGAATGGTACATATGCCTGCCTCTTTCTAATTGCACACAGATGACAGCTGGGTGAGGCGGGCAAGCTGTAGGTTCAGCAAGGGAACAACCGCTGGCTGCGCTCACATGGGCATTAACGCTTCTTTTATACTAGCAAGTCCTCAGCCATTTGGTTCAGCAAAGATGGCTCTGTTCCTGAACTTTTCCCTTGCACATCTAGTATCCCCATCCCACTCAAAGAAAAGATTACTGCATTAGGAATTATCTTGGATAATAAATAAACCTTTAAGCCTCAGGCCTCCTCCCTCTTACAGAGATCTTCTTATACCCTACGTATGCTGCATTCGATTAGACATTATTTGGATGCAAAAATCATTGAGAACCCTTATCCTTTCCTTCATTATAAACAGTCTTGATTATTATAATTACTTGTATTTTTGACTTCCTCTATACACAACCAACCGCTCCATGTAGGTCACCCCTTATTTGTTGCAAAATAAACACAACTAACTATTATAGCAAATAAGGGGTGACCTACACGGAGCAGTTGGTAAACCCCTAAACAAAAACATGCGAAGGGGTGACCTGCACGGAGCGGCAGGTGCACTTGCTCTTGCCGCCTTGCTGGGCAGACTAGATGGACCATACTGGTCCTTATCTGCCGTCATATACTATGTTACGATATGTTGACAATTTGCACTACTGCCTACAACCTTCTAGCATATGCTAATTCAAACTGTTTGTGTGTATGAAAGTTCAAGTTTCTTATTTTAGGCAGCATATGTTCCATATTTTAACTGTGCATAGAGGATTAAACTAGTTGAAGGTGATATTTTTTGTTTCCATTTGGGGCAAAAGTGATTATAACTAATGTAGGATACTTTAATGCATCCCTTTCTAGCTTCACATTCATTACCCATTACTTGTGTCAAACAACTTTCTATTCAAGAAAACTCCTTTATTCAGCTAATGCTCTGGCCACAACCAATTAATACTATCTCCACTCACATAGTCCTTCAAGGCCACCCGTAGTGCAGCATGCTTCATTAATACCGCAAAACTAAAAACAAACTAGCAATAGAGCCTTCAAATATTTCGCGCCATCCATAAAATAAGAGATATATTCGACCTGGCTACCTTCTGAAACCAGCTCAAAACATTCCTTTTCATTGAACATTTTGGAGACAATGAACAATATAATCACACATACCCAACATGAATACCAGAAACAATCTCATCTCCCGCAAACTCCACTCCGTCCCCCCTTCCTCCCTTGCCATGGTACACTATGCAAAAAGCAAAGAAAATAAATTTGAAATACCATCCAAAATCCAGTATTACATACAAAAATTGTAAATAAATTTTAAAGAGTTAAAACCCAATCTTATGTATATCTATAATTGTTTAATATACCCTCACTTGTTACATGTAAAAGTTGAATGTGTTTGAATGTAATACTGTTGTTCATAATGTAAACCGCCCTGATTACATGATAGGGTGGTATAAAAAAATCTCACAAATAAATAAGGATGCTTTACCAACTAGAGCTTTGAAGTACTAATTTTGTAAGACTTAGACACCTACATAAGGATAGTATCACGAGTCAGATGAGCTGCTCCCATCAGAAAGCTAGTACTGCTTTCAATATGTGTCTTATTACTTCATCCTGTCTTGATAGGTAAATTGTGTCTTGTTTAATTGATGGGCTAAATCTAACTCCATAATTCATTTATTTGTCCTGTTTGTCTGTCTTGAATAGACTGTAGTCTTTATAAGGGATTGCTTATGTGGATATTTACAGCAATTTCATAGAAATAAGCAATGGTAGCGTAGTCCCACCGCACCTCATTGCTACCGCTTTCTTAGACACACGCAACAAAGAAACAAGCCTCTTCAACTACCTTAAAATGCTGGCCATTAGCCTACATTCTCTCGAAGCTGGGCAGGAGTTCCCTACTCATGTTCTAACTGCGGGGTGTGCTGCAGCCGTCTTGCAGCTTGAATTGCCCAGGGTTGGCAGTTTAAAGCATGAAATGGTGGGAGCACATGGCATGGTTAGGACACCGGAGGTGGACTCCTGTACAACTTTCACAGAGCACTGTTTGCAGCACCATGTGTTCATGTTATCATACCATCACATGGAACACCTTAGGAAACAATGATTCTTAATTAGGCTAATCTATGTTACCACTAACCACATCTGGTGATAGTGCTGTGAATAAAGTAAGTACACAATACAATTAGCAGGTGGGTTAAGATTTCCTGATCCTCCTCGCTCCGATTCATTTCTGCTCAGCAGCACACACGTTTTGATTCCAAAAACTGAATGGAGCTGTGCTATTCTTGATCTCAATGTGCTTGTGATTCTGCATGAACTTTATTCATGAAAATCACCAACACTTAAATTAAAGACTATAGGGGTTATTTTAGAAGGCCTAGTCATGCTTTGGACATCTGAAAACGGGCACGCAGACATCCAAATCACAGAGACATCCGCAAAGCCATTTTAGAAACCAGTTCTATAGCCCCTAGCATGAGGACATCCAAGTTGCGAAGGGGCATGATGGAAGCATGACTGGGGGCGTTCTAGGCAACTTGGATATGTACACCCGATTTCAGAAATGGAGACCACATTCCCATCCACTAGCAGGATCATTCATGTCTACTCCTGCTCAAGGGCAAAATGAGGCATGAGAAAAGCTCTCATTCTGCCATCCAGACACCTGGAAGGCATAGAGGCAGGTACTCAGATATCCCCTATACTTTCTGTGATGGTAACAAAAACTGAAGGGAAAGAGGACACTTGCTTTCAGGTTGGCATGTTGATGCACATCCCTGCATGCAAATAGCTTACATGAACATGCATTCAGCAAGTGTTTGTAGCAGGGGCGTCTGTATGGCTGTCCTTTTTGGGGATGTCCAAGTTGCTAAAATTAGGAAGAAACATAAATGTCCTTGAAGTCCAAGTTGTTAAAATTGGGCCAAAATGTAAACGTCCCTGGCGTTTTGAGGATGTTTTGCCTTTGATGCTCCAAATTTCATCTGGATGTCCTTTCTAAAATGGCAATTTATACTTCTAGGTTTTTAACTTTTACAAAATTTGATGAAATACCTCACCAAAAAAGCCTTATGTGTGTTACAATAAAATGTAAAAACATTCCATTCATCCCCAGCCATGCCCTCTAATTCTCCACCTATTTTCCCCCATACAATCTCATGGTTGCTACACAACTTCCCCTAATTACCCACCTCTACTTACAATATACCTAATGTCAAGCTAAAAAGCCATATTTTCATATTTTCCTAAAGGTTAAACAGTTTCTATCAAATCCTAACTCCACCAGCAATATGTTCCACAATTTAGGGCCAAGCACCGCAAACTCCGCAAATAGTTTATTTTATAAACTCACATTTTGTGGTACTTGGAGCAAAGATTGTGAGGACAGCAGCCTCCTTGGAGGTTCATATACCTGGAGCAGATTTGACATATACAAAGGATCACCTAAAAACAAAGCTTGGAAGACCAAACAAAGAATCTTAAATTGTAACATGTACAGTACTCAATTGACAGCAAATGTAATGTGGCCAATACTAGGGAGATATGGTCTGCTGATATTTTTTATTAATCAGCAAACATGTCGCTGTGTTATGTACTAGCTACAACCTCCTTGATTGATACTTTGGTAATCCACTATAAAGGCTGTCACAATTGCCATTCTGAGGCTTCAGAGCAATTGTTAACAATGGGCCTTGTGAATGTCCGTTCCATGCGACAAAAGGCAGCCTTGCTTAGTTCTCATATACTAGTCAAATCATTCCCATACGTTATGTTTGACAGAAACTTGGCTATCAGGGGGATTTTCTTATTTTGACTGATGCTTCTCTACTGGGTATTTCCTGATATGGCGGGATATCATTCTTTGAAGCGTGGCAGGGGGTGTGGCTGTCATTTATGATAGCTCTGTCCTAGTGTGTTCTGAGGTCCCTTTAGACACAGTTTGGGATGATTATAATTTTTATAAGATCCATTTACAGTCCACTTTGTATGTGCTTTTGCTTTATTGTCCCCGTGCCCTGCCTGGGTCTCGGTGGGATATAGTTTGTGCTTTTATTTCAGACGTTGTGGTTCAGTATCCTAATCTGATTCTTTTAGGTAATTTTAATGTCCATGCCAAGAATCCTCAGTCTACTAAAGATAAGGAGTTCTTGGCACTTTTGAAGGATTCTGGATCTTTTGTTTATATCAGTTTCATTTACGCGTCTTTCAGTTGTATCATTCTTGGCTTTACCATGGATGGATCATTTATTGCTTAGTTTTGGTTTGTTTCCCCTGAGCAGAAGCTTCTGGAATCATCTATTTTGTTGTCTTGTTCTTTGAGGAATTTTGATGTTGAGGGTCTCCTAGAGGGCTGTGCTTTTCCATTTGATTTTGGGGATCTTCCCTTGGAGGATCTGGTTGAGTGCTGGTTTGTGTCCCTTCACCATATCTTAGATTTGGTGGCTCCACTGCAGAAGAGGGTTGTGACCTCTGAGAATGTGAAATCTTGGTATCATGGGGGATCTGCGATTGTTGAAGAGGCAGGTGCATAGGGCTGAAAGGTTATGAAGAAAATATAGATCTTTTGAATTGCTTTTTCAGTTTAAGGAGGCTGCTCGTGCTTATACCACCCAGATTGCTTTAGCTAAGAAAACGTTTTATTCGACACATATTTCGGGTAGTACCAATCCCATGCGGGAGCTTTTTCAGATTGTATAGGAACAATCTCCACCAGTCAGGGTAGCTGAGAGTCCATCGGTGGAGCAATTTGCATTTTTTTTCTCTGCTAAGGTATTTGACATTCGTGCATCTCTGCTGCCTGGGGGGGGGGGTGTCCCCTTGTCGGTGGTGGCTCCTTCACCTGCGGTGGCAACCTCTTGCTGGTTTCAATGGCCCTTGAGTCCCCTTCTTCACTCCTTTTGGTGGCTGGATTAAGCTCTTCATCTTTAGACCCCTTGTGGACTGCATTCCCGGAGGTATCACTTCTTCATTTACAGAATATCCTTGGACAAATCCAGACTATTACGTCTGCACAGGATCCTATTCTGTCATCATTGTTGACAGCGAAGTTGCACTGTTTGCATTCCTATTAGTTGGCTATACTTAATTCATCTTGGAGTTCTGGTATTTTGCTGGGTGTGCTGAATTGGGCAGTGGTTCGACCCATCTTAAAGAAGGGTGTGAAGAATTTTGATTGTCCAGAGAATTATAGGCCAGTTTTGGTGCTGCCCTTTCTGGCAAAGGCTGTGGAGAGGGTGGTTTTTGTGCAGCTTAGGGATTATGTGGAATGGCGGGGTGTTTTGCATCCACAACAGTCGGGATTTCGACCTCATTTTAGCACGGAAACATGGTTAACTGCTATGCTTAGTGAGTTGCATCAGGTGCTTGATGTGGGTCGTACTGCCCTGATTATCTCATTGGACTTATCAGCGCCATTCAAATTACTGGACCGTGGGTTGTTACTTCAGCATTTGTCAGATATAGGGGGTGGTTATTATGGTTTGGGCATGGTTTTCATCTTTTTTGTTGGACCGTTCCTTTTTGGTGTCTTGTAATTTGCAGACTTTGTCAAAGCATTGTTTGTCTTGTAGTGTGCTGCAGGGATCTACCTTGTCACCAATTTTAATATTTTTCTAGCTCTGTTGGCTGCAATGGCACAAGCTTTGGGGTTTTCCGTGCATATGCTTGCAGATGAAATCTAGCTTATCTCCTATTTTGATGCCCGGTCTATAGACTTGAGGTCTCTGAATGATTCTCTAGCTGCTGTTTTGCAGTGGCTGCAAGCACACCACCTGAACTTGAATCAGGATAAGTGTCAAGCTCTGTGGGTTACCCATAGGTCTTCGCCGGAGGTTGCACCAGCTATTTTAAAGGGCTAGCCCTTGCAGGTAGTATCCCAGCTTAAGGTTCTGGGGTTTATTTTTGATACTTATCTTACTTTCCATGCTCAGGTGTCTAGTACAGTGAAGACTTGTTTTTATTTTTTTGTATGTAATCCGGGCTCTTAAGCCTTTTTTGGAACAATCTGCTTTTTGAACTTTGATTTTTTTCATTGGTGATTGGTCGCCTGGACTATGGTAAAGAGTAGTTACTCACCTGTAACAGGTGTTCTCCAGGAGCAGCAGGAATCAGTCCTCACCTATGGGTGATGTCAACGCCGACGGAGCCCTCGTGCGGAGCATTTCCCCAGCTTTCAAAGAAAGCCTTTGGGAATTGCAGCGCGCATGCGCGGTCCCCTTCCCGCCCAAGGGTGCCATCTTGCTCAGTCTGATGACATAGCTAAAAGACAGCAAAAAAGTAGCAAAAATAAATCATAAGACTGCAACTCCAAGGGGAGGAGGGAGGGTTGTGAGGACTGATTCCTGCTGCTCCTGGAGAACACCTGCTACAGGTGAGTAACTACTCTTTCTCCAGGACCAAGCAGGAAGTCAGTCCTCACATATGGGACTCCCCAGCTTAAGGCTACCAGAGACCTCAAGCGGAAAAATGAGCTCCCTCTAGCTCGTCAGTACGTAAGGAAGGAATCTTCTCTGAGAACGCCCCCAACCAGTAGCCCAACACCAGGGGCGGAGGGTAGGAGTTGCCTAAACCCCAAAGAGATTATGGAGTACTGCCTGTCCGAAAGCACTGTCCCTGCTGGACTCCCTCTCAAGGCAGTAATGGGCCGCAAAAGTCTGGCTTGAAGACCAAGTAGTGGCCCGGCAGATGTCTGCCAACGGAACAGAGCGGAGATGAGCCACTGACGCAGCCAACCCTGACACAATGAGCCGTGACTCGACCCTCCAACGAGAGGCCGGCTGCCCCATAAGCCCAGGCGATACAGTCAGCGACCCATATGGACAAAGTACGCTTGGAGACAGGTAGCCCCAACTTATTGGGGTCAAAAGAAATGAAGAGCTGAACAGCCCTCCGGTGCTCCCGCGTACGGTCGAGGTAGAAGGATAACGCCCTCCTACAGTCCAGGGTATGCAGGACCATCTCAGCCCGGTTGGCATGCGGCCTGGGAAAGAAGTTCGGAAGAACCACCTCCTGATTGAGGTGAAAAGGGGAGACAACCTTAGGAAGAAACTTCGGGTGAGTCCGTAAGATTACCCTATTCCTGTAGAACCTAGTGTAAGGGGGATCAGACACTAGTGCCTGAGGTTCACCCACTCGCCTAGCAGAGGTAAGAGCTACCAGAAACAAGGTTTTCCAGGAGAGAAAACGGATAGGGCAGGTAGCCATAGGTTCAAATGGCGGACAAGTAATCCGATGTAAGACCACATTCAGATCCCACTCAGGGGCTGGTGGACGCAAAGGAGGCTTAAGCAGGAGGAGGCCTCTGAGAAAATGAGCCACCAAAGGGTGGTTGGAAAGAGGCCTCCCATCCACTGGCGAGTGGTGCGCTGAGAGAGCACTGAGGTGAACCCTGACAGAGTTGGACTTAAGGCCTAGATTGGAGAGGTAAAGCAAATATTGCAATACTACCGCTACCAAGCATGAGAAGGGATTCTCGCTGCGCTGAGCACACCATGCGGAGAATCTACGCCACTTAAGAGCGTAGGATTTCCTGGTGGATTGCCGCCTAGAGGCTAAGACTACGTCTTCCACCTCTCTAGGCAGGAGTAGGGGAGCCAGGACTACCCTTTCAGCAGCCAGGCCATCAAATGAAGGGACTGTAGGTTGGGGTGCAAGAGAGACCCCTGGTCCTGAGACAGGAGATTGTGTTGAATCCCCAGAGGAAGAGGAGTGTCCACCGCCAGTTGCAGCAGGAGTGGGAACCACGGCTGCCTCGGCCACCTGGGGTCTCTCAGAATCATTGAGGCCCTGTCCTTGAGGACCTTGAACAGTGTTTGAGACACTAGTGGCGTGGGAGGAAACGCATATAGTAGGCCTTGGGACCACGGAATCAGAAAGGCATCCGCTGCTACTCTGAGAGGATGCGGTTGTCTGGAACAGAATCTCAGGAGCTGCCGGTTCAGAGGGCTGGCGAAGAGATCCATGGTGGGGAGGCCCCACCTGAGAAAGATCTGCTGAACCACCAATGGATTCAATCTCCATTCGTGTGGTTGCAGGATCCTGCTCAGTCTGTCCGCCAGGTAATTTTCTTGACCGGGGAGGTAGACAGCCTTGAGGAGGATTCTGTGATTGATGGCCCAAGAGCACAGCCGTTGTGCCTCCTGACAGAGAAGGAAGGAGCCTGTGCCTCCTTGTTTGTTCACGTAGAACATGGCAACTTGATTGTCCGTCTGGACCAGTACAGACCGGTGAGATGTGAGGTGGGAGAAGGCTCTCAGAGCTAGGCGTATTGCCCATAGCTCCAGGAAGTTTATCTGCTGAGCAGCCTCCCAAGGAGTCCAGAGACCCTGAGTACATGCCCCTTGGCAATGTGCTCCCCAACCTAGAAGAGAAGCATCTGTCGTCAGCACTTGAGAATGCGGAGGGGATTGAAAATCCACTCCGAGTACCAGATTCGGAAGATGAAGCCACCATTGTAGAGAGGAGACGAGCAGGGTGGATATTCTCACCGAGTCTGCAAGGCTCCCTGTGGCCTGATGCCACTGAGTTCGAAGGCTCCACTGAGCAGGCCGCATGTGCAGGCGGGCATTGGGGGTTACATGAACCGTGGAAGCCATATGGCTGAGAAGTCTCAGGAATTGCCTGGCGGAGACCAGGGAATTGCTGTGAAACTGCCTGGCTACATCCATTAACCGGAGGGCCCTGTCCACTGGCAGAAAAACCCTCGCCTGAAGAGTGTCTAGCCTTGCTCCTATGAATTCCAAGTTCTGGGACGGGAGCAAAGTGGACTTTGCGAAGTTTATGACAAACCCCAAGTGCTGAAGCAGAGCCACAGTGCGAAGGGTGGCTTGACTGGCCTCCTGGGAAGACTGGCCCCTTATGAGCCAGTCGTCCAGGTATGGAAACACAAAAAGACCTTGAAGCCTCAGGTAGGCCGCCACCACCGCCAGGCACTTGGTGAACACCCTGGGAGTGGAGGTTAGGCCAAAGGGAAGTACTCTGTACTGGTAGTGGTTTCCCCCCACAACAAATCTGAGATATTGTCTGTGGTCTGGATGAATAAGGATGTGAGTATAAGCATCCTTTAGATCTAAGGAGCATAGCCAATCTCCCTGCTGGAGGTAGGGCAGCAGGATTCCAAGGGTAAGCATCTTGAACTTTTCACTCTCCAGGAACTTGTTGAGGTTGCACAAGTCTAGGATGGGTCGGAGGCCTCCTGTTCTTTTTGGTACCAGAAAGTACCTGGAATAAAAGCCGTGACCTCTCAGGTGGTGGGGCACCGGTTCCACAGCCTGGTCCTTTAGCAGACTTGCTAACTCCTGAAGGAGTAGGTCCCTGTGCAGAGGGAGTCTTGGAGGCTCCCCTGGAAAATAGGAGGGAGGTACCTGGTGAAAATGGAGAAGATAGCCCTTTTGGACTATATGGAGCACCCAGGTATCTGATGTGACGGCTGACCACCTGTGGGCAAAGTGGGCCAGCCGGCCTCCTGTGCTGGTGTGAGCCAGCTGAGGAGAAGAGGCTATGCTTGCTGAGTCAAAAACCCCCACCCTGCTGAGCAGGGGCCGGTGTTGGTGGCTTGGGGGCCTTCTGCCTACGGGGCCCATGACCCTGCCCCTTGGCCTGCTGACTCTGTTGGGGAGCTGCAGAGGCCTGATAATGAGGCTATTGTTTATAGGCAGAGGACTTCCTCGGGTAAAAGGTCTTTTTTCCCGAGCCCTTCTTCTTCTGAGAAGGGGCAGAGGTTATTCTGGACAGCCTAGTCCTGGTCAGAGTCTCGGTCTCGGGTTATGCAGCCTTTTCAGCCATGGGTTTGCCAAAGAGGTTTTCACCTCGGCAGGGGACATCGACCAACTTGTCCTGCACCCATGGCTCGAGGTCGGATGACTGTAGCCAAGCCTGTCGGCGGGCACCGATGCCGGCCCCGGCTACTCGGGCCGAAGCCTCGAAGCCATCATAGGCTGCTTGAGAGATAAACTTTGAGCACTCTCGAATACCAGTGGATAAGGCTTGGAACCGCTGCAAAGGTTCCTCGGAGAGACCAGCAGAGAACCCGGCAATCTCCTTTGCCAGGTCTCGGAGAGACATGCCCATGTAGAGCTGGTAAGTCTGGACACGGCAAGCAAGCATAGAGCCCTGGAAGCACTTCTTACTGAGGGCATCCAGGTTCCGGGCCTCCCGGCTGGGAGGCACTGAGGAATGCATCTTCTGACTTTTCAGTCGATGCATGGCCGATTCCACAACCATGGAGTGGTGCGGTAATTGTGCCTTTTGGAACCCGGGGCTCTTGCGGACGCGATAGATGGAATCGACCCACTTGCTTAACACCGGCATCGAGGCCGGGGTCTCCCACATGCGGAAGAGCAGCCGCTCCAGCATCGGAAGAACCGGTACAGTAAAGGCCTCCTTTGGGGGAGAGTCATACTGGAGGGCCTCGAGCTCCTCGGCTCGAGGCTCCTCCTCGGGATCCACGGGGAAGGCCAAGGCCTTGGCCATATCCCGCACGAAGTCCGAGAACCGGGTATCCTCCGGTGGGGATCGTCTCCGAGGTTCGGACTCCGGCGAGTCCGATGGGACACATCGAGTCCGATAAGTGTCGGGTGACTCTTCGTCCTCCGTCTCCCAGCCCGATTCCTCGGAGGAGGAATCGAGCGGCTCCGGTCGGGCGGGCACCGATGCCATCCGCCCCGACGCCAAGGGTACCGGTGTCGACGATCTCGGTCCCGAACGGGAGGCCGAGGGAGACCGTGGCCGAGGATCGACTCGAGCCCGCATGGACTCGAGGATCGGCTCGGCCTCCGAGGTCGACTTGGACGTCGAGGTCCCGGTGGTCGGGGCAGATGCACCAGTGAGACCGGCGATCAATGCCCGCTGCTGTTCCATGAAGGCAGCGAGGCTGCTCTCCAAGGCCGTCAGCCTTCAAGGACATTTTGCCACACGGACCACAGATCATCGGGTCATGATCGGGTCCGAGGCAGCAGAGGCAGCAGTCATGTGTGTCGGTAAGAGACATAAGTTTCTTACACCGATCACACTTTTTAAACCCGCTGGTAGCCATCGGGGAAAAAGGGCCCCTGCGAGGTCAAAAGACCGGGCTGCCAGTGAAAAAAGAAAAATGGCGCGAACGCTAGTCACAAAGGACAAAAACCGAAAAAGAGAGAGTGGACTCGATACCGGCATATTGGGCCAAGGCGGGAAAAGGATCCGGCATCGAACCGAAGGTAGAAAAAGAAAAAACTGGGAAATCAACTTTTTCCTCGGGAAAAAACGAACTACGTCCGTCGGGCTCCGCGGAAAAAAGAAGACTGAGCAAGATGGCACCCTTGGGCAGGAAGGGGACCGCGCATGCGCGCTGCAATTCCCAAAGGCTTTCTTTGAAAGCTGGGGAAATGCTCCGCACGAGGGCTCCGTCAGTGCTGACGTCACCCATATGTGAGGACTGACTTCCTGCTTGGTCCTGGAGAACTTGCTGCGCCATGGTCTGCCTGTGATGACTTTGCGACGGCTGCAAAGGGTGCAAAATGTGGCCATAAAGATGGTGACCCGATCTCGACTGTTGGATCATGTAACTCCTTTACTAAAGGCTTACCACTGGTTGCCTGTGCTTTACCGGGTTAAATTTAAGATTTTATCGTTTACTTTTAAAGCATACTGTCTTGGTTGCCCTGGTTATTTGGCAGATTGTTTGGAGTTGTATGTTTTATCTCGGGCCACTCATTCGCAAATTCAGTATTGGTTGGTATTGCCCTTGGTGCATGCTGCTCGCTTGGAATCTACCCACCAGCTGAAATTTTATTTTGTGGCCCCTTGGTTGTGGAATTCAGTCCCGGTGTATATGCAACAGGCTGAGTCTTTGAAGCTGTTTAAAAAGTATCTTAATACATTTTTTATGAACCAGCCTTTGGTGAGGTGTCAGCTAGTTAGGGCCTATAGGACAAGGAGCATGCTGCTGTTCCTGTGGCTCAGTTTTTGTTTTGTTGTGGTTCTGTTTTATGTTATTATTACGATATGGATTTTGTTAGTTTTTGCTGTAAACCGCTTTGATGCCTGATGCTAAAGGCGGTCAATCAAGTCTGTAATAAACAATAATCTAACCTTAATATAACGAAGGCATGCACCACTATTACCAAATCTCCAAGATCCAGTAGTGAGCACATTATGTCTTAATAGCTGTAAGCTTGCAAATGAAGCGCTTACAACAAAAGGATCTGGTCATTCATGGATAAGTCTTTATTCAACAACACTCTTGGATTTCTCACAGTTTTTTTCACTCCAAATAGCTGGCTTTTCATTATTACTATCTTAAGCAGCATTTAATTTTTTTTAAGAAAGGCTCAATAACTTTGCTGGATTTGAGACAGAATTGTAACAAATATTCAAAATAAAATTTTGAGGGATCGTAATACTTTCTCTCCCTTTTTTCTTATCCTGGGGTGATGTAAAGCTATCGGTGGCCCTATGGGCCCTGATCCCGATGCCCCTCCCATCCTTTCCCAAAAAAGATTAATTGATGGCCTAGGGCCCCTGATGCAACCCCCCCCCCCCACTACCTCACTAAAATGATTGGTGGACTGTGGGCCTCCATTAGTCCACACCCTTACAGTACCCTTTCTTAGAACAGGGGGGAGGGGGGTTTAGGAGCAATGCCTTACATGCTCCTAACCCCCCCCTCCCAACTGCCATTTTTTAAAATGAAGGCACCTGACCCCACATGGTGCATCCTGCCCAGAGAGGGTAGGCCCAGTCTGTCAAATTTAAAATGTTCTGTTCTTTGTAAACCGCCTCCGATCTTTGGAAGGGGTGGGATAGAAGAATCAAATAAATAAATAAATAAAATAAGAATAAAATAAAAGGTGACATTTTACTTACAATACCAGTTAATGTCCTTTCCTTGAGTCCCACTAGACCAGTCATGGCATGTGGGTTGTGTTCCCCTACCAGCAGATTGGTGGAGACAAAGAACCAATGAAAAGCCCAGATTTCAAATGACATCACACCAATGTCTCTATTTACTTCAGCCACCAAAGGTCTCTTCAGGATTTGTCCCAAAGCATATGGGAGAAACATAACAAGCCTAAACACAACCTCAGTTGTGGGCAACAAGGAGTGATCGATCAACAGTAGAGAACTATGTACAGGAAAGCCTAAACAGAAGGCTGTCAGTAGAAGATGAGTCTGCAGAGCCAAGCAAAAAAATAATAACAGACTCAAGTGTACCGCAGCAGGAAAACACAGTAAATACAGTTTCAGGGGCAGGCCCTGGACTGGTCCAGCAGGACTCAAGGACATTAACTGGTAAGTAAAATATTACCTTCCATATCGTCCTGCTAGACCAGTCTAGACAAGTGCCAAAGCTATAACTCCACTGGGCGAGAAGACACAGCAGCTTGCAAAACCCTTGAGCCAAAGGCCATGTCCATCCATGAGTGGACATCCAACCGTAACGCTTGACAAAAGTGGAAAGTGATGCCCACATTGCCACCCAACAAATGTCTGCAGGGGCTACTGAGCTTCACTGTGAACATGAGGACGCTTGTGCTTGTGTAGGATGGGCACACAAACCCTCCAGAACTAGCTGGTTCTGCAACTGATATGCCGAGGCACCGGCCTCCTTAATCCAACACCCTAAGGTCGACTTGGCCGCTGCATCACCCTTGCACGGGCCAGCAACCACCACAAAAAGATGGTTGGACTTACAAAAGGCATTTGTAGCCTCCAAGTACCGGAGCACCCTCCAGACATCCACAAGGCAAAGATCCTTATCCTTCCCCCAACATTGCTCCTTAGAGGAGGGCAGGCAGCTCACCTGGTTCACATGAAAGGGAGAAAGCACCTTAGGCAAGAAGGAAGGTACAGGCTGAATGGAAATGGCCTCCTTTGAAAAAGACAGATAAGAATCTTGGCATGACAGAGCCTGCAGCTTGGAAATCCACTTTGTGGAACAAATCCTTCAAAGTAGTGCACTTCGATGGCTCAAAAGATCCTTCCATCAGGGCCCTGAGAACCAGACACAGATCAGAATGGAGGACACAGATGCTAAAACTGCAAGAGAAAGCGCAAGATATCCGGGTGCAAGGCTAGAGACTTACTGGCTACCGGAACACAGACACAGGGCAAAGCTGCCACCTGAACTTTCAGGGAGCTAAGGGAAAGGCCCTTTTCCAGGCCATCCTATAGGAAGGCCAACAGAGAAGGCATCTTGGCCGCCTCTGAAGCAAACTGCCAAGCATCGCACCATTGCTCAAAGAGGCATCAGATCCGCATGTATGCGAGCTTGGTAGACCTCCTCTGGGCTCCGAGCAGTGGAAACCACCACTGGAGGAGTAGCCCTTATGCACTAGCCATCTCCTTTAAAGAGCCAAGCCATAAGCGGAAGGGAACTGGGTCCTCCAGGACAATCGATTGGAGATGGGGGAAACTAAAGAGGAGGTGCCTGTGGGAATGGCATCAGGTCTCCGAATCACGCTCTCCTCAGCCAATCCGGTGCAACCAGGTGGCATTCTATACACCCAATCACATGCCCCAGAAACCACGGAGGAAACACACAGCAGGTGCTGACTTGGCCAAGGCTGGAATAGGGCACTGACGCTCTCAGACCCTGTCTCCATGTAGCGACTAGAAAAGCAGCAAACTATGGCTTTGGAGCAGGTTGCTGTGAGATCCATTTCAGGGCGACCCCAGCAATGCAGAATCAACTGAAATGTCTTCTGATTCAACTTCCACTCTCCAGGATCCAGAGAGTGCTGGTTGAGGAAATCCACCTTCACATTGTCCACCCTAGCACGTGCTGAGTAGACAAGGCTAGGAGGTTCCCAGGCAAACAGTAGAGCCATCTCCAGAGCTATCCCGGCACTCCTCATGCTGCCTTGCCAATTGGCATAAGCCACTGCTGTGGCATTGTCTGAAAACACTTGAATTGTCCCGCCTTCGACCAGAGGCCAGAAACACAGAAGAGCCAACCTGATGGCCCTGGCCTTGGGCAGTTGATAGATCACACCGCTTCCCTGTGGTTCCAATGGCCCTGGGCTGTGCCATCTTGGCAATGGGCTCCCCAGCCAGAAAGACTGGCATAAGTCGTTAGAAGGATCCAGGAAAAATCATTCAGTGGCACACTTTTCCTCAAATGACAGGGCTGCTGCCACCACCACAGGCTGGCCTTCGCCATCATCAGGAGCAGGAGACTGCACTCGAACTCCTGAAAACTCAGGGACTACCAAATCAACAGGAACCGCTGGAGAGGCTGCATGTGAGCACTTGCCCATGGCACTATCTTTATGATTGCTGCCATCAATCCAAGATGAAGATAATCCCACTCTTGGAGTTTGCTGCACAAAGAACAGTGCCAGGCAATCCAATTGCCTTTTGATTTTCTCCTCTGGCAGGAAAACTCTGCCCATTCTAGTGTCAAAACATGCTCCCAGGAACTGCACAGACTGGGAAGGCAATAGCTGGCACTTTCCCCGATTGATTACTCAGCCGAAGCTTTCCAAAAAGGACACTACTCAGGATGCCAACCGAGATGCCTCTGAAAGGGAATGGGCATAGATAAGTCAGCTATCCAGATAGGAATGGACACAGATCCCTTGGTGCCGCAGCACCGCTGTTGCCACTAGCATGACCTTAGAAAATGCCTTCAAGTGGTAGATAGCCTGAAAGGGAGGGCAGCGAACTGACAGTACGAGCCAAGCACGGCAAAATGCAGATACTTTTGCTGATCTGCCCGGATTGTAATATGAAAATACGCCTCAGCCAGATTCAGAGACGCCAAGAACTCCCATCGGCACATTGCTTGAATCACGGAGTGCAAGATTTCCATCAGGAAGTGCAGGAAGCCAAGTGGTCCTTTGAGGTCCAGAATGGGTCAGAAAGAACTGTCCTTTTTGGGCACCATGAAATAGATGGAATATCTGCCTTTGCCCTACTTGTCCGGTGGGACAGGCACTACTACCTTTAGGCACAGCAACTTGCACAGCGGCACCTTTGATCACATACCCAAAAGGGGAGATGATGAAGGTATCTGGAATTGGCTCTTTGCATTCCAGGACATAGTCAAGCTGAATGGTGTCTAGCACCCAGCAATTCTTGGTAACCTGGGCCCATTCTTGAAAGAAAAGGCAAAGCCTGCCTCCAATTGAAGAAGTAAGGGAATGGGCTCTAAAACCTTCATTGTGCAGTCTGGGAGGGTCTTCCCCTGAAGGGGACAGAGTCCCTGGGCCCACATGCTCCACAAAAGGATGAGAATGAGCCTGAAGCCTTGAAGCAGAGGAGAAGAAAGGCTTTCCAGGTTAATAATGACAAAAGTTCCATGACCCCCGGGAATCTGGCCAGCATGCCCTCAAAAAGGAGCTTCCCCTTAAAAGCCAGTTGGGCTAACTGGGCTTTGGAAGATGGGTCTGCTGCCCAGTGCTGGAGCCAAATCCAATGCTATGACACCGTCGTCAGGGCGCCATCCCTGGTTGCCAAACGTACCCCAGGTCATACATGACAACAGAAAGGAAGGCTGTAGCAGACTCCAAAAGAAGGGTAGTATATATCAGGTGGAAGAGACTGAATCCACTGGAGCAGGGCTCAAGACTTCAGGCTGGTACATATCACCAGCTACAGAATAGCAGCCATCTTGGTGAACTGGTTCCTCACCAAAGAATCTATCTTATGGTCCAGAAAATCATTTAAGACTAATCTGATTTCCACAGGAATGGTGGTCCTTCTGGTAATTGCCGCAACCTGTGCATCCACCTTAGGAATATCAAAGGACTCCTTCTCCGGGAGAGGGTAGATCTTGTCACACACCCTTAACCCCTTAGGCAGTGAGTCGGGAAAGTCCTACTTTGACCGGATAATATGGTTCACATCTGGGAAGAGGAAGACAGTAGTGGATTTCCGCACCCCTTGAAGGATCTTCGGTTCCTGCTCTGTGCCAGAAGCATCTGTCAGGTTCAAGGCAGATGAGACCCTGGCAATAAATGCTGGCAGTTCCTCTTTCCAGAATAAGCGGATCACTCTGGCCTCTTCACAAAATTCTGAAGGCAAGGGTACTTTTTCATCCACGTCAGAGCCCAGTACCGAGTCATCTGAATCAGAGTCATAGTCAAAATCTTGGACAGCTCTCAGCTGTCCCCCATCTTTAGGGGGTGCCTCCTTGCCGGGGGCATTTAGCCAAAGGCAATTGAACAGGGCTTCCACTCTCAGCCTGCTCCGCATGAGACTGCACCCAGGGACACCCAGAGGCCGCAGGGTCCAAATTTCCACACCAGAAGGACCATGTCTGCTACAAAAAAGAAAAGAATTCCGGAGTCCGGAAGCTCTGAGATGAAGCTCTCCTCTTGGAAATGACACCCCAACACCAGGAAGCACAGCCACCACAGATCCCCTAGAGGGCAAAGAACAGCTCACAGCACAGTTGCTGGACTATCCAGACAGCTGGATATCCTTACCTATAGTTCCATCTGTCACCTTCTGCTCTGAGGCAGGCAAGGCCTGACTAGCTGCAACCGCCAACAGAGGGAAAGCAGGCCCTCTAGGTTCAACTCAGAAGCTGCCATGCAAGATCAGCAGAATCCTGAATCTGGAGACAAGGCACCTCGCTTGCCACAGGTCAAACAACATTTCCTGGAAGAAGACAGAAAGTTAAGGCAAGTATCACAACAGAGCACGTTAAGGCCACTGCGGCCCAAAAGGCACGCATTAACTGTACTTTTATTGCAATGCACATTACAGGCGCTAGGGAAGGAATGCATGTTGGAGCCACTTGAGTGAAACGTATACAAGGACCATGCAATCACCAGGTGTACAATAGATAAAAACACTTCTAACGTGCAGAAAATGGCAGGAAACCTCCCATACCATGCCAGTGGTCCATCCCGAATTGCATCCCAAGAAGGACAATGATGAAACCAAGCATTGGTACTCACCCCCTGAGAGCCCCAGGCAGAGAATCTATGCTGGGCTCAGCTCTACTCCCTGGAAACGGTTTTGCTGGCTTTGCAGCATTATGTTTAAGGTGGTTGGCAGGCTGATCCGTTTGAGAGGCTTCTGCAATCTTTGGGAGAGAGCAGGGGGAAATAGAGAAGGAGGGCGAGGCCGCTGAGGTTATGTGAGGCTGCTGCACCTTTCCAGCTCCTTCCAGTTTCTGGCTTCTCAACAGGCTGTTATCATGATAAAGAGTGTGGAGCTGAACCAATTTTCCCTCCTCCTCTGACTACCGAAAAGACCGCAGTCTTATGGAGTCTCCCATGTTGAGCTCAAGTGATGAGTCACCATCAAAGTGGTCTGTTACGAGCATTTTTTATCAATTTTTTCCTCTCAATTCTTCAGATTTTCTTCAGAGAGGAAAAAATCCATCCATCATCTACTGGAAACAAAGAAATATTGAAGGAACCTGTGGTGGCTGAGGTGAATAGAGGCTTAAGAGTGATGTCATTGAAATCTGGGCTTTTCATTGGCTCTTTGTCTTCACCAATCTGCTGGTAGGGGAACACAACCCACTTATGTGGAATGGTCTAGCAGGATGATATGGAATTCCTTATTTGGCAGACTGACACCCCCATGGTGTATCCTGGTCAGGTGCTGCCATTGTGAAAAATGGCAGCGAGGGGGAGTAGGAGCATTTAGGTGTCGCTCCTACTTCTTGTTCTACAGAAAGGTATGCAGGGGCGGGGTTAATGAAGGCACAGACCACCAATGATTTTAGAGAGGATGGGTGGGGGTTTTGCTTTGGGGCCCATGGGCCACCAAAGAGTTTTTATGAGAAGGGAAAAGAGGGGTCACCAATTATTTTTATGAGGTGGGAGGAGGGCATAGGGGACCCACTGGGCCATCAATGGTTTTACTTGTGTCTGGGAAGGGTCAGTGTCTAGGAGGGCATTGGCCCCCCAGTGTTGTACGAATGGCATCAGGGGCTTTCACCAATGCCTGGATCATCTGAGGTGAAGTGTCAAACTTCACCTCAGATGATCCCTTCTCAGACAGCATGGCAAACTCGTATAGTATACAGGGTCTGCTACTGCAGACTCCTGTGTGCATATGTTTGGCTATAGTTCTCCCAGTTTGACGCTTTTTGCACAATGGACATTTGCATGCTATTTGCTTACAACATCGCTGCACAAAAGGTAAGCATTAAACTTGCACTATGAAATCCTGCGCTAGAGCTTTAAGCATTGGGCTCCAGCGTGGGGTTTTACATCGGCCCTCTAGCGAACAGCATAAGAAAGTTTAAAAATAATGACTTGATAGTAAACATTTTAATTGAAAAGGGTGGATGTATTGTCTGTATTTTTGAAATTTTGCTAGGATGTGTATTATGCTGCTTTTATAAATACAGAAAAAAACCCATTAGCTATATTTCACTTTTGTACACCTTATTCTAAATCAAAAATTTCAATGTAAACCAAAAAAAAAGACAGACACAAAATCCATAACTTTTTCCAGAGGTTTAGACTACAGGGATATAACATTGCTAATTCACAGTTCTGTTTAATTTGTAAAGCAATACTCCAATGATCCTAATATATAGTAAAACAAAAAAATAAAATAAATTACAAATTACTTTTTGATATATACAGCCATGGTTAGGACTGCATGTGAAAGTCATCATTTTTTGCTTGCTTAATATCGCCCCCCCCCCCCCCCCTTTCTCTCTTGGCAAACCCTGCCATATCCTTCCCTCTTGCCACCTCCTCCCCTATTCACCCAGGAAACCCACAAAGCTCAAGAAATCTTCCACTGCCCAAACCTTGGCAGGGTGTTGCTTCTTCTGAGACAAGCTCTCAGGGACATGTTTACTAAGCTGAGATAACCGTTAATGTGGTAGATAATGCACACAATCCAGCTGTGTTAACAGACAGCACAGGGCAAATGCAGATAGCACAGAAAATCGCTGCGCTATCTGCACAAAACATGTTAACTACCTCAGTGAGCAGGAGATGGGCCCAGAATAGGTGTGTCTGCAATACGCAGTTACTGTGGACATCAACAGCACGTGGTAACCATCAAAGCTGCAAACAGCATGGATGCAGACAGCACACCTCAATGGGTAGCGTTATGTGCATCCACGATGCTGCTGGGCCACGCTCTCTGCTGGGGGCAATGCTGTGCAAGCTCTCAACAGATAGCACCATGTTAGCTGCAAACGCGGTGCACTATCTACACAAAAACACCACTTTAGTTGCAAAAGTGTAACTCACTTTAGTAAACATGTCCCTCAGTGTTGCTGTTCAGAGTTTAAGTTCATAATCTGTTTTGAAGTAACTTTAAGATACCTACTCTAACTCTTCTTTACCCTTAGCCCTAATATTTTGATCTCTTTTATATTCGTATACATTTTACTGGGCTAAAACAGAAATAAATCAAAAGATGATGTACATGAGCTTCAAATGGAAGGACTGATGCGATCTCACAAGCTCTTGCTATCATATCATCATCTTTTCATTCGATCAACATCATGGTGTTAGAGCCACAGAAGTAAAAAATTAAGTAAAAGGTATATAATACCATAAAAGAAGAGCTTCTTAAAATTACTTCTGAACACACAAATGTATACATACTTTCAGAAGTAGTCTGTGATTTGGGGGCCAATTCGATAAACTGCATTAAGTTTGCAAAAGTAACTCTTCTCATATGTGCACATGATATGCACTATGATCTCCTGCATAAACCAGCCTAAAGCAACAGGGCCAGTTAGCAGGGGGGGAGGGGGAGGTGAGCATAGGTTAGGCCAACCTCATCTGCCACCCTGATCTCATTTTAGTATTCCCCCACCTACAAATCCTACTGGTAAAACAGGCCCCTATAAATGCTGCTAAGTGGTACTTCACACACTAACCCCTCCCATTTGTGAAGTGGTTAACTTTTGTGCCTTTTTTCAGTATTTTGGGGTTGGTGGCATTGTGTGTGTGTGATTAAATTATCTGTGACGTGACAGGGAATGGGCAGGAGTAAAGTATACCTCCTGCTAGTGGGGTGGGAGGCTATAGGGAACCTAATAGTGTAGGAGGGATTTGGAGGTGTGATCAGGGTAGCATGGACAGATTGGGGATGTGGTTGGAATGGCATTGGGGAGGGAAAGGGAAGGAGATCAGAGTGATTAACAGGATAGTGCATTAGGTAGCATTCCAGCCCAATTCCACCCTTCCCCCAAGAATCAAAAGGTTGAACTATTTTTTTCTACATTTTATGGGTAAGTGAATAGGGGTAAATGAGCTCATCCCTCATTTGTGTATTTTTAAGCCATCTTCATTTTTAATGTATCCATAATGAAACATTTTACTGCACTTTCATCTTCAATAAATAGTTTTTGATTAGTGCAGTTACCAAAAATGCAAATTAATGAATTGGCCCCCTAAGGGGTTTAGAGTTTTTACTTCACTAAATTTTGACATCATTAGAAGAAAGCAGATCTTAAGAAGCATCAAGATTCAACTTCTATAACGTATTCTGACATCAATTTGATTCTAAGATTGGCTCCAATGCTAACATTATATTTGTCTCAGCAATACAAAATGTACAAAATACAAGTTCAGCAAAAATATAGAACATCTATTTTTCTTATAATTAATATAAAACAAATTACAAAAAGATTTAACAGTCTTCATAAGAAACATTCGTACAGCTGAAAAAATGTTATTGGGTTAAAAAGAACCCACAAACCATTCTGACAATTAAAATCATACAGTATGGCATAAAGTGCATTTTGACTTGCTGTAAAATAAATTATACTTTTGAATGCAAATTGTGTTTGAAGTTTGTTATTGTTTTGTTGATAATTTGCAGCAGTTCAGGAATCCACAAACTAAGGCACTTCTGATTTCTCTGCATCTGTCATACCCTGAGAGGTGGCCGATTGCCGTATCGTTACTTAGAATCTGCTTTTTTTAAAATGTCCAAATACTTGATGAGGCAGAACTACTTCAAAGGGGGTATAGAAGTCAGTCTAGCCTCCTTTTCGTTCTATGTTTGGTAAATGGCATTTTTTCAGAGAGGGCTTCAGATCCTGCTGTTCTTCAGGCTGTCAAAGAAATTGGATTAGGTGACTAAATATTTGTGATATAATATAGCGTGAGTAACACTAAATTGAAACAAGCGACTTACTTATACCTTCGCACTTGTCTCAATGTACTTCATGGTCTTAATCAAAGGAAGTCTTCCATTTCGCGCAGGTAGAAAGGACTGAAAAGTAGTATTGGGGTAGGATGCCAACTTTGTAGCCACAGGAACATTAAGTTTTGGCAATTCCACTGGGAAGGTAGGGCCTCGAGTTCTTGCTGGAGGATTTTTCTTCACATAGAATAAAGAAAGAATTGGATTTGATTACCTAATTTCAGCCAGAAAGCAAATTTTTCTAAAAAGAAAAAAAAAATCAGGATATAAAAAAATGACTTGGAACTCTTAATCGGCTTTTAGTTACAAAAACTAGTCGTAGACAGTGATTGGAATAATTTGAGAATGAATGGTCCATACTCAACGGGTACCTGCAGGGAGACAACAATAACATGAGGGAGGGAGATGGGGAAGGGGAAAAGGGAAGCATATGGCTAGAATATCTTTATGTACTAGGCGGTTGTATATGTTTGTGGTTGTTGGTTGGTGGATTGTTTACTCTGTTTGTTGTATGCAAAAAGCATAAAAACAAAACAAAACCCCAAAAACAGTTGGCAATTTTTTCTACTTCCGCTGTACTTCCAGCTCATTTGGAACCAGAACTGGGATCAGGCACCATAAGCCTTCATTCGCATCTATTCAGGGGATTTTTTTCTTCTCAAACACATCTAGTCTGGCCACTGTAGCAACAGCTCTAGGCTAAGGACTATGCACCAGAACTCCTTCTGGAACACTGCAGTCATGGGCCCTGAATCTGGTCAACAGATGTCATCCTTAAGCAAAAGTCAACAATGCCCCTCTCTCCCAAGGAGCTGTGAATATTGTCTCTACAGCATCCCCAGCTGACCTGGTGAGTGAAAAAGCCAACTCGGGGATCAAACTGGAGACCTTTGTTGAGTCCCTCAAGGATTCTCGCTTTCACCTATTCTTTTTAATATCTTAATGGCTACATTAGAATGGGCGTTTGATCAAGCAAATTTTAAATTATAGTCATATGGGATGATATTTTGATTTTGCTGACTTTTCCGCAAGCATCTAGTGATTTTTATCAAGCGATAGGTAATGATATTCTGCAATTAGAGAGATGGGCAAAAATTATTTGGTTACAATTAAACGCCTTAAAGACAAAAGTTTTATGTTTTAATAATGCTAAACCACTTCCAGATTTACTAACCCAAGCATTAGAACAGTTGAGGACTGTGTCAAAACAGAGTCCTGAGTTCTCAGTATTTTGACTGATAATAGTATTTCTTTTATTTATGTATTTATTTATTTATTTACATTCTCTTATATACCATGCTATTCTGCATCAGTGCAGTTTACATTGAACAAACTGAAATTACATTGAACAGGGCATTATAACTTGGAGATAACACATCAATTCAATAGTTTCAAAATCTTTTTTTAAGTTATAACAGCTGCATAGAATTATGCCATATTTTTCGTTTGATCACGTCCATCTTCTTGTGCAGTTATACTTTGGCATTTTTGGATACAGAAACATACTGTTTAGGAATTGTTCACAAAGCCAAATTATGTGCCTACAATTATGTCAAAATACAGCAGCGCGCCTCATTTATGGTACATCTCGCTATACAGCAGTGACCCTTATTCTCCTTGTTACATTGGCTTAAGGTTTCTAATAGGATCCGTTTTAAGTTTTTTGTCTTTATATATATATATATATATATATATTTTAAGACTTTTGTTCCCACATGTTTTTCAGCCTTGCTGCTTCCTTTTTTTAAGCACATAAGTTGCCACATTTGCAATCTTTCTGCATATTGTTATTTCCCCCCTCTAGGGGAATTAGACTTAGGAGTATGCTTACTAAACCGTGCTAAAGGAGCAAGTGTGCCTTTAGCATGTGCTAACACGGTAGGCATGCCATTAGCGCACGCTAATGGTACCGGCATCGTAAAGCGCCCTGTGAGTGAAGAGTGGGTGGAGAGTGGGGGGGTCAATGGGCGGGGAGTGGGCAGGAACAAGACTTGCTCCCTTAACGATGGCACTTAACGCATATCAAAACCTCACGGAAAGGGTGTATTTTGAGGAGAGAGAGCCTATTTAAATGTCTGCAATGTGATGCACTGACAGGGGAGCCCAAAAGAGTGATAGCATTGCTCCATTAGCAATAACAGCATAGTGCCCAAGTATGAAATGGCCCTATACTGATGGTGCAAATGGGGCAAAGGAGGGTGCACGTGGGTCAAGCAGTGGGGGCCATTGGTGCACAGGATGGTCCAGGCAGTTGCCTAGGTGGCACATAAGAACATAGGACTTGAAAATATGCCAGACTGTGTCAGATCAAGGTCCATCATCCCCAGTATCCTGTGTCCAACAGTGGCCAATCCAGGTCACAAGTACTTAGCAGTTTCCCCAAAAGACACACAGGATCCACAGTGCTTGTATTGGGCAAGCAGGGGATATTCTGGGTCACTCATTAGTAATGGTTTATGGACTGCTCCCAGGAACCTGTCCAAGCATTCCTGAAAACCAGCTACATTAACAGCCTTTATGACATCCTCCGGAAATGAATTCCAGAGTTTGAATATGCCTTGACTGAGAAACCATTCAGTCCCAGTAGTCCTCAATGGCTTACACTGTAGCCGCATTGCATGTTCCCTAGTCCTACTACATTTTGATGGTGTAAACAATCTAAGTTTATTCAATGCATTCCAGGCAATATCTTACAGACCTCTAACATAACATCCCTCAGCTGTCTCTTCCCCAGGTTGAAGAGACATAACATTGGCAGGCAGTGATGGGGTCCCTGGAGAGGCAGATGGTTGTGGGGGAGATGTGTGGCTGTCCATGTATACCTCTGCCCACCCCCCCCCCCTGGATCCTGTGCCCTAGGCACCCACCAAACTGCATGTTGGCTGGCTTGGGATTGTGCACCACCAACACTGACAGCACATGGGATGTCAGCATGGTGTGTGGAGTGTTGGCAGAGGGGGCAGCGGCACCCACCTGCAGCAGACCAAAACCATGCTCTGATCCAGTGCGCCATACACAGTGCAACATGTGTCAAAGTCTGTCTGATGGGAAGCATGTCATCCCCAGGGACTATTGTAACCATGTGGCAGCACTGTGGCGCACTACACACAGTTGGTGTGTATATGAGCAGAGGGTCACAGGTTTGGGTCCTGGCTGTGGATCAGGCAGTGCATGTCCTTGTGGCTAAATTTTATCCCACAGTGCAGGTACAACACCAACATGTGCAACCCCCAATGAATCGGCTAACAAAGGTACAAACACCCACACAGACAGGCTCCACTGTCCTTAGCTGGATGGAGAATCAGGCTGACAGCACCAGCACAATAAGCAGCTGTTCTCATCAGAGAGCACTACTAGCTCCTGCACAGTAAGTACACTTTAACAATGCCTGAGCTGAGATTGGGACCAGAGTGGCAGGCAGGAATGCCAACCATCCCCATTTTTGCACAGTGCATCGATGCGAGTGTGTGTGTGTGTGTGTCTATCCATTGTTTTGTGGCTTTCTACACCTCACTGAGCCTCGCAGTGCCTAAGCTGTTTAAGCGTTAGCCTGCATATGTGCATGAGAAGGAGCAAAGTACTATAGGTATGGCTTGAAACAGGGTGGATAGGCCAGAATGTGTCTGCATCGAGGGAAGGGCAATGGCTGAGATGCCGTAGTGCCCAATTGCCACATGCATGGACTGGGTGGCCACAGCATATCATGCTGGGAGGACACTCTCACTCTGACCATGGCACAGCTATGTATCCACATAGTGCTATATAGAGTCTAGTTCTAGTGATGTGGGTGCACTTTCTGTCCTGGGGGCCTGAACACTGAAACAACTGCTGGGTGTCCATGCCATATTTCCCAAGCCTGGGTGCACATAATCACTCTGTGCACATGCAATGTGTACTGACCAGTGGACTATCTGCAGTTGGTTGGTAAACCCAGTGATGGGCAGCAGGTGCAGTCTGACTATGCTTGCTGTGGGTGAATGTTAGACCTAGATGGTTGGGACATAAGGCATTTCAGGCCTGCTCCCTTTGGTACTCATAGGGCCAGCAGGATCCTCGTAACAACCCCATGAAAATCTAGACACCTCCCCTGCTAATTGGCAGACATGGCATCAGCATTGTAACACTGGGTATTGACATGCACTGTTCTAGGTGGGTCCCTGTCAGACACAGTTAGAGCACAGGGCCAGATGTCACTGGTGCATGTTGCAGGACACAAGGTGACTAGCATATCATACTGCAGACAATACCTGACACAAATTGGCAGTGATGGGGATCTGCAACATGGGTAGCAGAGACTGTTTCTAGCACTGCAGGTACTGGGGACCTGTTGCTGGGTGCCCATCCTCACCCTCAGGGTGACTGCAGAAACTGCTCAGTAGCACAGTTTTAAGCTGCTCTGTGCTTGTATCACACATTGTCAGTGTATCTTACTAAGCTGAGGTGATGGATATGTGCATTCTCCATTTGGGGATCAGCTATATGCCTTTCGGCATCTGTACTGCATCATGGGTACTGGTGGGGCTACCTATGCTGGCACACACAGCAGATGTTTTAGGCAATGACCTGCAGTCTCTTTGTATCCAGCCATTACTGTGTAGCAAGATGTGGCGGTATAGCTTACCGGTTAGTGCAATGCCTCCATAAGCAGGGGGCAGGGGTTTGATTCCTACCTGTTCTTTTTGCTTGTGTGCTACTCAGATCATTTTCATGCCTATAACAATCAGGACTCTGCAGATTGGTGCTGCCAGCCCATAACACCTTCTCCTCAGCTGCCATCTATCCTTTGGCCCATCTATCTGGCTTTGTCGGCTGTGTACAGTCATGTCTTCTTGTGTAGGCTACTACTCCATGACCGACACTGGTATTATTTTCTGCATTTCAGCTCTTCGCGCTTGCCTCTCCTGTGTCTGATCAGCATGTCACCACTCCTACTCTGTCCTCCTGTTGCTGCCACTTCTGCCTCCACTGGGGGACAGGTCGTCCTCATCCTATGCCTCACATTGACATTGCAGCACTTTATATTGGCACCACCCGATGCATCGGTACAGCTGCCTCCCACATGCTCGTCCACTTTACTGATATGGCAGGTCCATCAACTCCCACCTGTCCTTCCTTCCATCACCTTTATATTGACATTCCTTGGTGTTCTATCCAGCATTTGGGTTACAGCTGTTTTTGTGCCTTAAGGTGCTTGCTTTCCACCTTAGGGCACCTTGTCTCTCCTTAGGACACCTTGTTAGGGCAACTTGTCTCTCCCTAGGACATCTTGTCACCTTACTGCATTTGGTCCTGTTAGCTCACGTTAAATGGCCCGATGCACCCTAATGCTGGTACATCCCCTACCCACCCACTGCCTTATATGGCCTTCAGGCACTTTAATACTGCCCTTACCACCGGTGATTTTACTGCAGTTTAGTAAACATACCCCTTAGGGTCTGTTTTGTACATACTATTCCCTACATGGCTGCAAAATGTTGATCTGAACTATCAATTAAGTTAAAAAATTCTTTTTTTCTCTCTTATTTTTGAAAGAATTTAAAAACTCTGCTGTTTAATTCTAATTAATACATTTTAGCATTTTTGCTCAGTGTGCATTCTTTTTGTTGTAAACTGTACCAAATTACTCAGATTGAGACCGTAGTGGTATATAAATTTAGGTTAGATTCGATTCGATTAGATCTTTCACATGAAATCACTGCATTATCCCTTCCCTTATTTTAAATCAGAAGAGGGAGAGGAAGTGACGTAAGGCCCGATATTCATTTATTTACATTCTCTTATATACCGCGCTATTCTGCATCATTTGCGATGGCTATGCGCTTCCAAGGTGTATAGCCATCGCCGCTGAACTTTAACTCCAGATAGTCAAACCAGGGCCATATACGGCCACCGGCATTGAATATTTGGGGTTGCTGCACAGCCACACACAGCGCAGAAGTTAACTATGCAGTGGTGATATTCAGCCGCTGCCTGGTTAGCTCCAGTGGCCAAAGTTAGGACAGTTTTGCTGTGCCTAACTTTCACCGCTGAGGAATAATCAGGCAGCAGCTGAATATCGCCGCTGCATAGTTATCCCTGGAATGCCGCCGACATGCCCCAATCCTAAGCGGTTAGCATCAGGGCGTATAGTGGCATTACTCTGGGATATTCAGTGGCACTGTGTTAGTGCCACTCAATATCCTGCTTAGAGGTATTTTCACAGTTTACAGCTTTGTAAACTGTGTAAATACCTTTGAATATTGGGCCCGTCATCTCCACAAATGGCAGCTTAGTCAGTAAGCTCTGACTGAAGCTGCAATAAAAGTATAATTAAAGATGTTCACCTCCATGGCCTCGTGTATCCCTGGAGATTATGTTTGTGTTGTGGACATTGCCCGTAGTATGTCAAGTAAAAGCTGATCGGGGACTTAAAGCAGTATTTTCAGCCAAGGGATGAGTGCACATAGTGGAGGAGGAAAGCCTCAAGCACAGTTCGAGTTTAGTGTCGGAGGACAGGAGTGTTAGCAACCATGTTGAGGGTTCGGAATCCTTGACGAGTGCTATGCTGAAGTGGCTGCTGGCTACATTAAAGCATGAGCTCGCTATGGAACTCGGTGCTGTAGCAATGAAAGTTAAAGGTATTCTTACTGAGATGCACCAGGATTTTATTTATTTTTTTTTTATTTATAATGTTCCCTGTATAATAGTTATCTCCAAGTTATAATACCCTGTTCAATGTAATTTCAGTTTGTTCAATGTAAACCGCACTGATGCAGAATAGCGCGGTATATAAGAGAATGTAAATAAATAAATAAATAAATAAATTTAGTAAAGTTTAGCTCACACCTTTCCAATGGTAGTTCAAGGAGAGTTACATTCAGGTATGTAGGTATTTTCCTGATCCCAGTGGTCTTACAAACTGTTTCTACCTGAGGCAATGCAGGATTAAGTGACTTGTCCAACGTCACAAAGAATGCCAGTGGGAATCAAACCCTGATCTCTTGGGTACTAGGCTGATGCTCTTACTCCTCCACTCAAGGATATAGTGGGACCTTGAGACCAGAGTTGATGAGGACGAGCAATGCATGCAGACCCACAAAAGTGAGGTAGCTGCAGTTAACACCCATTTGGATGACATGGAGGGAGTGTGGACAGAGTTTAAGGAGAAATTTGGGGATTTGAAGAACCACACTGGAAGAAGAGGTCAAAGAGGTGTGCACCATAAAAGTTCACGAACAGTGAATTGATGTACATCTCTTTGGGGGAGAGAATAAAGTTTCTTCCTCAAGTCTTGCTGAGTACCTTCACGTGGTATAACAGCTTTACGAAATCTCAGCAAGGCGACACTACAATTGAAATACGATAGGAACGAAAAAGAAAAATACATACTGGCCGCATGTTGCACAGGATAAAAAGGTGCCCACCCATAGCTTATGCACTAGGGCTAATGATGATGGTTGTGATAGTGCAAGCATTGCAGATGTAGATACCATCCCTGCCACTGATAAAGGTGTCGGTGCGCCTATTCCTGGACCCATTGTGGCAGGTAACATCTTACAAACTCCAGAAGGAGGCTCTCTTTGGCATGATACAATTACTAAACTGAGCATTAGCAGTAAATCTGAGAAACTGAGATCATACCCTGGCTTAGAAGTGAGGTTCATGACTGTCATGGTATGCACAAAACTCCCCAATGTGGAGTTATTGCCCCTGGAAGATCTAATTTTCAGATCCACCGTCTGCTGGAGCAGGAATAGTATAGTGAAGGTCCAAGCTATAATGCAACAGATCTTTTGAAATGCCCTGCTGCAAGCATGCCCTACAGAGGACAATGACATTCAAATAGAGTGTGATCACAGTGCATTTGGGTCGCCGAGAGCAGGACTACCACGGAATAGTTCTATTTTCTTCATTTCCGAGTGAAGGAAAAATTGTTGAAGAGTTCACCTGGTACCCCAGATTGGCTTTGCAATAAACATAAGAACATAAGAAATGCCATACTGGATCAACCAAGATCCATCAAGCCCAGTATCCTGTTTCCAACAGTAGCCAATCCGAGTCTTAAGTACCTATCAAGTTCCCAAAAACGTACACAGATTCCAAATGCTTATGCTGGAGTAAGCAGTGGATTTCCCCAGTCCTCCAGGAACTTCTCAAAACCTTTTTTAAACCCAGCTACACTAACAACAATTACACTAAGCTTTTGATGGACAGGTTGAACACAGTCCTCCTGGATCTGGTCGGTAAGGAGCCAGGTGGGTTTTGTGCCAGGATGTGGGGTAGCTAATGTTCGGAGGGTCTTAGTGGGCATAGAGGCGCTGCGGAGGGAAGCATATGATGGGCTGGTGATGAGTTGTGACCTGGAGAAAGTTTTTGATGAAATTTCTTGGTAATATTTGTGGTTTGTTTTGGACCGGTTTAGGTTCCTGGCAGAACTACTTCATAGCACAAAGGCATTGTATCAGTAAGTCAAGAGCCCAGGTTTTGGTCAATGGATTGGTTTCCCTGACTTTTGAGCTGGGGAGGGGGGGGGGGATGTGCCAAGGTTGTCCCTTGTCATCAGAGCTGTTTGCTTTTTGTATTGAAGCTTTAGCATTGTCTTTGTGACAGTACCCATGTATCTGTGGGGTTATGGCAAACTGCCAGGAGGTACAGACAGCATTATTTGCTGATGACCTGCTAGTTTTATGGAGGTGGCAAAAGACCTCCTTGCCTGCAGTAATGGATCTCTCGGAATGCTTCTCTGTGATTTCTGGGCTGCAGGTGAACTGGAGAAATCTGTAGTATGGATATAAATAGCTTGGTGAGTCCCCTTTGGCGGGAGCAATATCTGCTGCTGTTTGATCCTCAGGTGTAGAACTATGCTTCCAAGTTAATTTAAATCTGATTCTGAATGAAGCTAGTTTTTGATTAAAAGTTTCCTTATACTTGACTATCAAGACAGTTCATCTGATGATAAATTGTTAGGCAAGAGCAAACAGGCTCCAGACTCTTTCATTTCTCCTTTACTTCAATTCTTTAGTGATGTGGTTTTAGGGACAACTCATAGAGGTATGTTTGACTAAAGGGGGGTAAGGGAGCAAGTGTGCCGTTAATGCATGTTATCAGCGTCGGTGAGTGGTTAATGCCACAGAAAGCACTGATAACAATGAGGGGCTCGCACCGGAGCATTAGAAGAGCTTGCAGCATTAAGGGAAAAGTAGGTGGAGAGAGTGTGTTAATAGGGCAGAGAGTGGGCTTTGACACCATGTGCTCCCTTACTGCCAGGTTGCACAATCGCGCATTAGAGACCTCAGTGCTGGGAACCCTAATGCTAAGTAAAACCTCATGGAAAGGGGTATTCTTGAGGGGAGAGAGTCTATTTCAGTGTCTGCAATGTGCTCCACAAACAGGGGATCCAAAGAAAGTGATAGAAGTTCTCCATTAGCACCAACAGCATAGTGCTCTATTATGAAAGGGCACTATGTTGCTTGTGCAAAGTTAGCAAAGGAGGTATCATGCAGGTGATGCAGTGGGGCTGGCTGGTCTGCAAGGCTGAACAGGCCATTGCCTAGTGTCCACATCTATGACGTCCGGCATAACCCCAAATGACTGTGGCAGCCCACAGACATGCTTACGCTGGCGAAAAGGAGGTGCACAATCCCCACTGCCACCAAGCTGCCATGTCAGCATGGTGTGAGGGTGGTGGTGGTGGTGTCAGCAGCAGCTGCGGCCTGCTGCAGACCAAAGCACTGTCCTGGCCCAGTGTGTCCAGGGCAACACCACATTTGCCACTGCCATTGGGATAACAAGTGTGTCAGCCACAGGGGCAGCGGAGTACATGGTGATCCCTTCCCACTAATGTAGGAACACATGTGCCCACATCCCCCGGTGGAGGGGGGGACAGGAGTGACAAGGTGTGAACAGCTGCATGTGTGCAACCTCAAGGATGCAGCCTGCAGCACTGAAGCAGTGGATGTGCCACGATGGCAAGGAGGGAGGAACCAGCCAGCATGCTGTCCACATGAGTGTTGGACCATGGAACCAGACTAGTCATCCAAGTGGATGCATTAGGCCTGTGATCAGGATGCCCCCTACCCACACATATTGAGTGGATATGTGCATGTGGGGGTGGGGGGAGGGTGAAAATGTCACTGAGGAAGGAATACACTGCAATAGCATAACAGAGCATGTCAGAGCAGAAATAGCCAGTCAGCCTCTTCACCTGCTGAATGATGACCATTAGCTGTGCTGTAACCAGGGACACCTCCATAAGTAAGACCCCAGTCAGTAATAACCATCTGAGCCACATGTGAATTCACTTCAGCTATGTCTGTCTGCGAGATATGAGATACTGTCATGACTGCCCCACAGGCCTACACCAGGTATGGGGGACCCAGGTCATTCTGGTAGTACCATCATAGTATGCGATGTGTGTGTGCTTGTATCATGCGCTGTGCCTTTGAATGGACAGATCCCATGTATAAGACAGGAATATTAATTGTACCTGCAGCATAGCAAGCCATTGCAGCATACAGACCGAGCAACATGTCCCTCTCTCACACTCTCTGAACATACCTTGTCAGACAGGTATGGCACAGAGTGTGCAGAGATCTAAGTAGACAGAGCCATATTCCTACTCATGACCGCATGCACCCTGACAATAACCACATCCACACCCGTGGATTACTGAACCCATAAAGCAGTTCTGTGGCTCAACACACAAGACCAGTGTGTATATGAGAGGAGGGTCACAGGTTTAAGGCCCGTCTGTGGACCAGGAATTGCATGTCCTGATGTGTTAACTTTATCCCACATTGCAGGGACAGCAGCAGCATGTGCAACCTACAACTAATTGTCCAGTAAGAGTCCACACAGTCATCAGCCACACTGACAAGCTCCACTACCCACGGCTGTATGGCAGAGCAGGCTGATAGCATAGGCACACTGAGTGGGCGTTAACAGTACCTGAGCATTGCAAAGTGCGCTAATAGTGTCTGTACAATGAGTAGACGTCAACAATGCGTGAGCAGCTAAAGAGGCCCAAGAAGCAGGCAGGAATGCCAACCTGCACCACTTTTGCACTGTGGGGTGTGTGGGTTTCCAAAGTATTGTGAGCCTCAGCAATGAACTGTGTCTGCATGTGCTACATCAGAAGGCTTCCTTGACAGCTGCACTGGCTCCCCATGAGCACCGTGTTTGCTAATCACAAGGATGGTGTTCGACAACAAAGAGGCAGAGTGTGGTGGGGTATGTGTCGGCAGCAACAGTTCCAACATCCAATCCTATGTGCACCTGACATGCATCGGGGGGGGAGGGGGGGGAAAGAGTGCAATGCTCCAGCAGCATGGGAGACTGCATGTGCTACACTGCCTGGTCTTGCATTGTCCATGGCTAGGGACATAACCATTTGTGGGAGTGCAAGCATGGCAATATGTTCAATCCTCATTGCCAAATGCTGAGTGCGGGGACACTGTATTCGGGTATGTTAAGGACGTAGGCTACAGTGGGTCAGCATGCACTCACAGCCTGTCTCTGGCCCAATTCCCACGGTGGCTAGCATTGCATAAGCAGTTCCCACATTCAGGTTAAAAGGGTACATAATGAGGGGCAGAGAATTGTGGGTATAGCATGACACATAGCGGTTGGTAAGGCTGTTTATGAGTCAGAGATTGGGTCAATGGCTGAGTCATCTTAATGTCAATATGCCACGGCCATGGTCTGGGTGCACACATCATTTCATGCTGAGAGGCCAATCTCACTCTGACTGAGCTGTGAGCATGTCACGGCTATGTATCCACATTGTGTTATATAGTGTGAAGCTGCAGTGATATGGGTGCTGTTCCTTTCTTGGCAGTCCAATCACTGCACAGGCTGCTGGTTGTCCATTCTGTTTGTAGCAAGCCAGGGAGTACAAGGTCGCTCTGTGCACATGCACTGTGTGGTGACTAGCAGAGTAGGCACAGTTGGTATGTTGATGGCTGACACAGCCCAATATTCACCAGCACATGTGCAATGACTGAGTGCTGTAGTTGATTGGAATTCCCATAATGTTCATCTACAAGCAGTTATGGGACTGAGAACTATGATCTTTGCAGGGCCATCTGTTTGGTGTCAGCACTCACCCTCCTGCCTAGACAACAATCACTGCATTCGGGTTCCTTGGAAACAACTGCCGCAACCTTAGGGACTGACATGAGATGTTATAAGAGAGTCCCTGGCCCACAGAAACAGGACACAAGGGCCAAATACGACAGACCATACTGGCATACTGTAAATGTGCAGACAAGCATTGCACACTGCAGACAATACCTGCAGCACACTGGCAGTGATATTTATTTTTATTTTATTTAGCTGTATTTATATCCCGCTTTTCACTGGGTCAAAGCGGTCAATTGGGAGATACATTTAACACGAGGGGATATGACACACATACGCTAATACTTACAGGGAACATGGGCAATGGAGGGTTAAGTGGCTTGCCCAAGACCACAAGGAGTACCTATAGGACTAGAAATCCCAGTCCCTCCGGCCTGAGATTGCTGTCCCCAGGTGGGACTTGAACCCCCGGCCCTCCGGCCTGAAGTACCTTGTCCTAACCACTAGATCTGCTCCAGGACCTGGAGAATCCATCTCTTTCAGTGCAAGCTCTGTGGACCAGGTGATGCCCCCCCCCCCCACCACACACATTTAGGGTGACTGCTGAAACTGGTCAGTAGCACAGTTTGCAGCTGTTATGTGCTTGAAGCACACAATGTCCTTGTGTATTACTGAATTGATGTGATGGATCATTGCATTCTCCATTTGGTGATCAGTTGCAGAAAATTGTTCAGAATGTGCAGTGCAGCATGGGTAATGGAGGGTGCTAACCTATACCGGCACACAGAGCACAAATTGCAGCCATAGTGGTGACTGTGATCACCGGGGCACTGCCCAGTACCCGTTTGTCATCTATGATGGTGGGATACGTGTGCATGGCCCTCAGGGAGGCCAGCATGGTCTGCAATGTACCACATGCATCATTCATGTGATTTGCGTTCTGTGTATGTGCAGATGTACACAGGAGACCGCACACCCTGCACATGTGCTGCCTCTGGGGTTAGTGTCACACTGTGGTGCAGCAGACCTCTGCGTGTGACTGTTGTTTGCCGTAGGGGGTACAGTGGAGGGATGGGCATCTTGACCTCAACATGTGCCTTGGTCTTTGGACAAGAGTTGTATCCTGCAGCAGTGTGTCTGTTGTGCAACTACAGTACTACATGTCCTCTGCATTACATACCGCATGTGCGCAGCCATAGGCAGGCCCTAGGTGTGGTGTACCACTGTATCAGAATGTGCCAGCTACATTGTTTCATGTCCTGGATTTCACCCTTTGCAGGAAAGGACCTGCAGTCTCTTTGATTATAGACATTGCTGTGCAGAATGGTGTTGATGAGTAGCCTAATGGTTAGAGCACTGGCTCAGTAAACAATGTACAAGGCTTTGAATCCCACTTGTTCTCTTTGTGGCTATGGGATACTCAGTCCACCTTTTTTTTTAAATTATATATTGTATTGGTGTTTCACTTCATACATTCAAGCATTCACAGGAATGAAACACTAATGGCTAGATCTTACAAACAGAAAAAGGAAACATTATAGCTCATTCAGAAATCATAATCACTTAGCCACAATATAATTATAGATCATTCAAGACGCATTTCACTTGGCCCACAATACACTCAGTTCATTTTAATGCCAGGAACAGTCCGGTGTCTGCTTTGACTGACAGACACACATTCTTCTGCTTTTTTAGGTGTTCCCATAGCACACTAAGTTTGCAAACATGATATTTCAGATCATGTCCTTCTGACAGCATGACTTTATAGGCTCTGCTGTAGCCCATAGTATAGGGTCAGGCATGTTCACCCTGCAGATGTATTGCACCAGAGTGGAGGTGTAGCCTAATGGTTAAAGCACTGGCTTGGGAACCAAGGGACCAGAGTTTGAGTCGCACTTGCACTCATCATGTGCCTGGTGAGAAAATTTTATAGAGGCTTTTTTTGTATGACAAATCCTCCATACAATGACCTTTACTCCTTGTGGCCTTGAGCAAGTCACTTAACCCTCCATTGCCTCAGAAGAATGCAGGCTTTCAATGTCCTGTTTTTAATGTACATTACCAGGTTTTAGGAACAATCTACACTGCTTTGAATGAACTGATAACACGGTATAATAAACACAAGTTAAAGAAATACAGATAAAACGTAAATGAAAAAAGGTTCAAATATTCCATCATAACTGACTTTACAGCTTTGGCTCCATTACATCTATGCATTACATGCAGCCACATCCTACTCCTTGGATGACCATCTACAGGAATCATCACACTTCCTTACATGCCCCATATGGCCAGTATGAGAGACTCCTGTCCAATTGTTGTATGCACATTTGTCAGGAGAGCTAACATAGTAACATAGTAAGTGACGGCAGATAAAGACCAGCATGGTCCATCTAGTCTGCCCAGCAAGATGGCAAGAGTAGGTGCACCTGTCGCTCTGTGCCGGCCACCCCTCCCCATGTCTTTGTTTAGGGGTGAACCCACCACTCCATGTAGGACACCCCTATTTGTTGAGACGTTAGATGGTTCAGAAGTTAGATGGTACAGTTTATTTTGTTTTTATCCTGTTGCTGTAAAGGGATCCACTGTGTTTGTCCCATGCCGTTTTGAATTCCATCACCGTGTTTGCCCCCACCACTTCCATCGGGAAGGCATTCCAAGCAACCACCACCCTTTCAGTGAAGAAATATTTCCTGACATTACCTTTCAATTTACCACCTTGCAGCTTCATGTTATGCCCTCTAGTTTTACAGAGCTGTATGGTAATTGGAGGCTGAGACAGCTGTGAGACCCACATGTCTGGTATTGGGCCTTCCCTGTGGCACATCCACACACTTCCCCCACACACTGCAACTGCATTTGTGAGGTCATATCAGGTACATCGGTGCTGCAAGCCCATACCACACTCTCATCTACCACCATCCTTCCTTCAGCCCATCACTATCATCTGCCAGTTATGTGCAGTCATATCTTTTCATGCTAGCTGCTAAACCATGGCCCACACAGGACCCTTTTCCTCCTTTCGATGTATCACTCACGCCCCTCCTGTGATTGATCTGCACGTCACCACTCCTGCTTTGTCATCCTTTTGCTGCATCCATCATGGTGATTCTGGCTCTGCAGGGGGGACATATCTTTCCCATCCAATGCCACACAGTGACATTTATTTATTTATTTATATACATTCTCTTATATACCGCGCTATTCTGCATCAGTGCGGTTTACATTGAACAAACTGAAATTACATTGAACAGGGCATTATAACTTGGAGATAACTACAAGGAACATGGGCTATGGAGGGTTAAGTGGCTTGCCCAAGACCACAAGGAGCACCTGTGGGACTAGAAACCCCAGTCCTTCCGGCCCAAGGTTGCTGTCCTCTAGTGGGATTTGAACCCCTGACCTTCCGGCCTGAAGTACCTTGCCCCAACCACTAGGCCACTCCTCCACTCACATTACAGGATTTTATGTGGGTACCCCTCACTGACTCAGTACAGCTACCTCTTGCATGCTCATCCCACTTACTGACTGGCACGTTGGATGCCCCTGGATCTGCCAGGGCCATCAGACCGTACCTGTCCTTCCCTCCATCAGTTTACCTTGTCTTTCGCTGGGCCTCCCTTTTCCTGCATTAGGGTGACAGCCGATTTCAGGCTTTAAGGTGCATGCTGGCACCTTAACGCCCGGTGTCCTGTTAGTGCACGATAAGCAGGCCCTAGTGCCCTTATCGCTGGAACACCTACTATCCACCTGAGCCTTTATCACTCGCAAACACCCTTAATGCTGCCTTTTCAACTCGATATCCGATGCTCCCTTAACACTGTTTAGTAAACATACCCCATAATTTTACTTCCAATACAAATTCAGCATGTCACTTGACTAAGCAATATTACTGATCACCTTATTCCTGAAGCTAAAGTCTGTTAAAAAAAAATGTTGGCAATGTCTGGATATTAAAAGGTATTTAACATTTCATTTGATAAGAGTAAGATCTGGAAAAGAGAATAGTATCAGAAAGGTATTAAACATGGCTTTACAAGGAAAATCTTGATGATATTGCCTGAATAACAGAGGTTTTATTAATGTTGTTATTGTTGATTTTGTTTTAATAGTCTATGCATTGCATGTATGTCTTATTTTTTTCATATGCCTATGTAATAGTAATGTGTATTTGATATCTATATTTCCTGTAAACCGCTAAGAATTTAAATATGGATAGCGTATAAATGTTAATACATAAAATGAAACAAGGACACAAGTTTTTATGCTGCTGATTAAGCCATTTTGAGCTTTGTGTAAAAAAGGATTATAAAATGGAATAAATAAATCTTGCAGAGTACAATAAGTATAGTTACTGATCTGTAACAGATGTTCTCATGGGACAGCAGGAGTCAGTCCTCACATATAGGTGACGTCAGTGCCAATGGAACCCATGTGGTAGCTTCTCCCCAGCTTTCAAAGAAAGCCTTTGGGAGATGCACCACGCATGTGTGGTCCCCTTCCTGCCCAAGAGTGCCATTTTGCCTCAGTAGGATTATATAGCTCAAAGGCAAAAATGACACAAAAAGCAACTCCATGGGGAGGAGGGAGGGTTGTGAAGACTTATTCCTGCTGTCCCCGGAGAACATCTGTTATAGGTGAGTAACCCCACTTTCTCTGAGAATAAGCAGAAAGTCTGTCCTCACATATGGGACTCCCTAGCTACAGGCTACCAAAAACCTGTAAAAAGCCACGGGTGACCAGGAAAAGGTGAACCGTGAACAGCAGCAATGTGTCTTTGAGAAGACAGACTCCTGAGCGGCTCATGTTTCCAGCAAGAAAACCAGCACTCCGGTAGCCTGAACACACATAGGGCCGGAAGGCAGGAGTTGCCTATACCTCGAATAGATGACAGAGTACCATCTGGCCAAATGCACTGTCCCTATGGGATTCCCTCTCCAGGGAGTAATGAGCTGCAAAGGTATGGACTGAGGACTAAGTGACAGCTCAGCAGATTTCCGACAAGGGAACGGAACCCAGGTTAGCCATGAATGCCACCATGGCCTTGATGCTGTGCGCCGTGACCCGGTCCGCCACCCAGGTGGATAGGGTCCGCTTGATCACCGTCATAGGAGACGAAAAGCTGTGGGGCTTTGCGATAGCCCTGGATGCATTGGAGGTTGGAGGTAGAAGGACAGGGTCCTCTTACAGTCCTGAGTGTGAAAGACGGTCTCCACCCTGCTGGCATGAGGCCACGGAAGGAAGGTGGGGAGCACCACCTCCTAACTGAGGTGGAAAGGAGACACCACCTTGGAAAGGAACTTGGGGTGCATGCGGAGCACAACCCTGTTCTTATCGAACCTTGTGTAGGGCAGATCCGCCACCAATGCTTGGAGCTCGCTGACTCTATGAGCTGACGTGAGTGCCACCAAGAAGACAACATTCCAGAAAAGGTACCGCAGGTGGCAGGTAGCCAAGGGCTCAAACGGTGGGCCAGTGAGTTGTGACAGCACCACGATGAGGTCCCACTCTGCCACCGGCATGCAGACTGGAGGTTTGGACAACAGGAGACCCTGCAAGAAGCGGGTCACAAGAGGTTGGGCAGAGAGGGGCTTACCCTTTATACGGTGCTGATGCACTGCGAGAGCAATCAGGCGGACTCTGACAGAGTTGGACTTAAAGCCTGCCTGAGGCAGGTGAAGCAAATATTGCAGTACAAGCTTCATAGAGCATGACAACAGGTTGACCTGTCACTCCATGCAGCACACTGAGTATCTTCACCATTTGAAGGTGTACGCCTGTATTGTGGGGGTCTGATGGGAGGCCAGTAGGACCTCCTCCACCTCCCCTGAAAGACTGAAAGGGGCCAAGGCTATATTTTCAGCAGCCAGGCCATTAGCATCAGAGACCCCAAGTTGGGATGTAGGAGGGAGCCCTCCTGCAACAGCAGCCCCGGGACACTCCCCAGGGGGATAGGGAGCACTGAGGCAAAGCTAAGAAGCAGTGGGAACCATAGTTGCCTGGGCCAATGAGGGGCTATTAGTATCAGGGATGCCCTGTTGTGTTGAACCTTGAACAAGGCCTTTGCAATCAGTGGCCTGGGAAGGAAGGAGTGGAGGAGGCCCTCTGTTCACAGGATGAGGAAGGCAACCATTGCCACCTGATATGGGTGTGACTGCCTGGAGTAGATGCGGGGCAGCTGGATGTTGGCTGGACTGGTGAAAAGGTCCATCCATGGAGACCCCAGAACTGGAAGAGCCGACAGGCCACTCTGGGGTTTAGCTGCCACTTGTCCGGGAGGAGGACCCTTTTCAGTCTGTTCACCAGGGCATTTTCTTGGCCTGGTAGATACACTGCCTGTAGGAGCATCCCATGGCAGGTTACATATGAGCAGAGAGCTATTGCCTCTTGGCAAAGGGTGTAGAACATTGCCACTTGATTGTCCCTCTGAACTAACATTGGCCTGAACTGTGTTCAGTCTTGCCCCTATGAACTCCAGACACTGTGCCAGGATGAGATGGGACTTTGGATGGTTTATTACAAATCACAAGTGGATGAGGATGGTGAGCATTGCTGCGTGATGCACCTTTGTGGCTCCTTACGAGCCAGTCGTCTAGGTAGGGAAAGACGAAGACTCCCTGAAGATGGAAGTAGGCTGTGACCACTATTAGGCACTTAGTGAACACTCTGGGTGCGGAGGTCAGCCCGAAGGGTAGCACCCTGTATTGGTAGTGGCTGCCTCCCACCACGAATCCTTGAAGTCCAAGGAGTATAGCCAGTCTCCCAGCTGGAGGTATGGCAGCAATGTTCCAAGAGAGAGCATTTAGAACTTCTCACTCACCAGGAACCAGTTTAGATCCTGCAGATCTAGAATGGGCCGGAAGCCTCTGGCTCTCTTGGGTACGAGGAAGTACTGGGAGTAGAACCCCTTGCCCTTGAGGTGTGTGGGCACCAGTTCCACTGCCTTGTCCTTGAGAAGCCCTGCAAGTTCCTGTAGCAGTCAAGTCTGGTGGAGAGGAGTCCTGGGTGGCTCTCCTGGAAAGAACTGAGGGGGTGCCTGTGTCAGATGGAGGAGGTAACACTCCTTCACCACCTGCAGGGCCCAGGAGTTGGTGGTGATGGATGGTCACTGGTGGGCACATAGAACCAGATGTCCCCCTGTGGGCTGCTGGGTTGGACCTCCTGGGGGAAGAGAGGCTATGCCCAAAGAGTCAAAAACCCTCGCCAGGCTGGGGTTTTGGAGTCTTATGCTTATGAGGGCCATGCTTTTGTTCCTTGGCCTGCTGACCCTGTTGGGGAGTTGGGAAGGCCTGGTACTGAGGGTAGTTTCCATAAGCCTTCCTCTTCTTCGGGTAGAAGGGCTTTTTACCCTAAGACCTCTGTCAGTAAGAGTCAGCGGTCTTCCTGGAGAGCCTGGTCTTGTCAGAAACTCAGACTCCAATTTTGTGGCCTTATCTGTCATGGGTTTGCCAAAGAGATTCTCTCCCTGGCAGGGGACATCAACCAATTTGTTCTGAACCCATCGCTCCAGGTCAGAGGACTGTAGCCAAGCCTGGCATCGGGCACTGATGCCCGCCGCAGCTACTCTAGCCGCCGACTTGAAGTCAAGGTCCAAAACTGCGGGAGACATTCCTCGGAGAGACCAATTGAGAACTCGACAAGTTCCTTTGCCAGGTCTCTCAGGTACATGCCCATGTATTGCTGGGTATGCCTGTATCTGGCCAATGAGCATCGAGCCCTGGTAGCACTTTCTGGCCAGGGCATCCAAAGCATGGGCCTCCCTACCCGGGGGCACCAAGGAGTGCATCTTCTGGCTCTTAAGGTGATGCATGGCCGATTCCACCAACATGGAGTTGTGTGATAGATGTGCTTTCTGGAAGCCGGGGCTCCGGCGGACCCAGTACATCAAAACCAGCTCTCTACTCACTACAGGCACCGACGTGGGGGTCTCCCACATGAAGAGGAGCAGCTGTTTCAGAATCTCTTGAACAGGCACTGTGAGTGCCTCCTTTGGAGAGGCCTCATATTACTGGAGGATTTCGAATTCCTTGATCCGAGAGTCCTCCTCCGAGTCGGTCTCGAAGGCCATGGTGGGGAAAACGGTCCCTGCGAGGTTGGAAACCTCTGGCCCAGCAAGACAAAAAAAGGCATGAAGCCAATGGAGAAGCTCTCAAATGGAAAAAAGAAAAGGACGAACCCGAGACACGATGCTGAGGCATGTGAGCTCAGGTGCGGGAAAGAGAACCAGTATACAATCGAAGGAGGAAAAAAATCACAGAAAGCATAGTTACTTAACTGTAACAGGTGCTTCTCCAGGGACAGCAGGAATCAGTCCTCACATATGGGTGACTTTGGCACCAATGGAGCCCACGTGGAGCATGTCCCCAGCTTTTAAAGAAAGCCTTTGGGAATGCTACCACGCATGCGTGGTCCTCTTCCCGCCCAAGGGTGCCATCTTGTTCAGTCAGATGACATAGCTTAGGCAAAAGATTAAATAAGGTAAAGGAGGCAACTCCAAGAGGAGGAGGGAGGGTTGTAAAGACTGATTCCTGCTGGTTCCTGGAGAACACCTGTTACAGGTGAGTAACTATGCTTTCTCCAGGAACAAGTAGGAAGTCAGTCCTCACATATAGGACTCCCTAGCTCCAGGCTGCTGGTGACCGAACCACGATGGCACCAACAGCAACCAAAAGGGAGGCCATGAATTGCAGAAGGTGAGTTCTTACCAAGAGACTCTGCAGACCCCATTTTCCAGCATCACCATAACTCCAGTAGCCTAAACACAGAAGGGACGGAGGGCAGGAGTTGACTATACACCGAGAATGCTTCTGCTTATTGCCTGGCCAAAGGCACTGTCCCTGCTGAATTCACTCTCTAGGCAGTAGTGAGCTGCAAACGTATGAACTGAAAACCATGTGGCGGCCTTGCAGATTTCTTGCATCAGCACTGAGCGTAGGTTGGCCACCGATGTGATGAGCAGTGATCTGGTGCTCCAGAGAGAGGCTAGCTCCCTCATAAATGAGGGCAATGCAGTCAGCCACCCAAGTGGACAGGGTTCGCTTGGTCACAGTTAGCCCCAGTCTGATGGGGTCATAAGAGATAAAAAGCTGAGGAGCTTTGCAATGGGCCTTGGTCCTCTGCAGATAAAAGGACAGTGCCCTCTTGCAATCCAGGGTATGTAAGATCACTTCTTCCTTGCCAGCGTATGGCCGTGGGAAAAACTACCTCCTGATTGAGGTGAAAGGCAGACACCACCTTTGAGAGAAATTTGGGGTGCATAAGAAGCACCAGATCTGTTCATATAGAACCTAGTATATGGCAGATCTGCCACCAGGGCCTGCAGCTCGCTTACTCTGCGAGCGGACCTCAAAGCCACAAAGAAGGCCACCTTCCAGGAGAGATACCTTATGTGGCAAGAGGCCAAAGGCTCGAACGGCGGCCTGGTGAGCTGGAAGAGCACAACACTGAGGTCCCATTCTGCCGCAGGAGGGCAGAGAGGGGGCTCGGAGAGCAGAAGGCTCTGAGGAACCTGGAGACCAGAGGCTAGCCTGAGAGGGGTTTCCCATCTATAGGGTGATGGTTAGCTGCTATGGCACTGAGATGCACCATCACCGAATTAGATTTCAAGCCCAGGTGTGAGAGGTGCAGTAAGTACTGCAGCATGAACTGCACCTGACAGAAGAATGGATTCTCATTCCTTTCTGCGCACCAGACTGAGAATCTCCTCCATTTGAAGGCATAAGCCTTTCTGGTGGATGGTTTCCGGGAGGTCAGGAGGCTGCTGAAAGGGGCCAATGCTACCCTTTCAGCAGCCATGCTGTCAGCATTAGGGACCCCAGGTTGGGGTGTAGCAGGGAGCCCCCCTCCTGTGATAGGAGGTCCGGATCCCGGCCCAGTGGTACTGGGGTTGCTAATGACAGGGAGAAGCAGCAGGGGAAACCAGGGCTGCCTGGGCCACCTGGGAGCAATCAGGATTACTGAAGCGTGCTCGCTCTGGATCTTGAAAAGGCACTTGGCTATCAGAGGGGTCAGTGGGACTGCATAAAGCAGGTCCTCTGACCATGAGATCAGCAGTGCAACCGCTGCCACCCTTCTGTGGTGTGGCTGAGGGGAGCAAAATTTTGACAGTTGTGTGCTGTCCGGGGAAGCGAACAGGTCCAGCCAGGGTCTGCTACAGAGGCGGAAGAGCCTTCAGGCCACCCTGGGATCCAGGCACCACTCGTGTTGCTGAAGGACCCTGCTGAACTTGTCTGTCAGGTGGTTGTCTTGGCCCAGTAAGTACACTGCCCTCAGGTGCATGCCATTGCGCACTGCAAAGGAGTGGAAGGACACTGCCTCCTGAAAGAGGGAGTACGAGCCCGTGCCTCCTTGCTTGTTCACAAAGAACATGGCAATCTGAATGTCTGTCTGTATGAAGACTGAGAGGTTGCTCAGGAAGCGGTAGAAGGCCTGTAGGGCCAGGAAGATGGCCCTGAGCTCGAGGAGGTTGATTTGCAGGAGGGATGCCTCTGGGGACCAGCTGCCTGGGTGCACTGACCCTCGCAATGTGCACCCCAGCCCGCGTGGGAGGCGTCTTGTGAGGACCCTCTGAGGTGTTGGTGCTTGGAAGGGCATCCCTGCCCTGAGGTGATGCAGAGATTGCCAATAGGTGAGGGAGGCCACCAACCGGTGAGTGACCCTCATCCTGTCCCTCAGCTTGCTTGTGGCTTGCGTCCATTGGGATCTGAGGCACTACTGGGCTGCTCGCATGTGCAGGCGAGTCAAGGGTGTAATGTGAATCGTCAAGGCCATGTGGCCTAAAAGACGGAGGAGCAGCTGAGCTGATACAGACCTGCAGCCTTGCACCTCCTTTGCCAACTGTGTCAAGCAGTGGGCCCTGTCCACCAGGAGAAAGGCCTTGATCTGCAGTGTGTTCAGCTGGACTCCTATGAATTCCAGGTCTTGAATTGGGGAGAGGCTGGACTTGGAGTAGTTGATGATGAATCCCAACTGCTGCAGGGTGTGGACTGTGAATCTTGTGACTTGGCTGGCCTCAAGAGACGTGCTGCCTCTGATAAGCCAGTCATCCAGGTACGGGAAGACATGGACCCCCTGGAGACAAACATGGTCGGAAATGACCAATAGGAATTTTGTGAAGACCCTTGGAGAGGAAGCAAGGCCAAACGGTAACACCATGTACTGGTAGTGCTGTCCCCCCACAACAAATCTCAGGTATTGCCTGTGGGAGGGGTGGATCAGGATGTGGGTGTAGGCATCCTTGAGGTCCAAGGAGCAAAGCCAGTCTACCTGGTGGAGATAAGGCAGCAGTGTTCAAAGGGAGAGCATCTTGAACTTCTCCCTTTCCAGGAACTTGTTCAAGCTGCGCAGGTCCAGAATGGGCCGAAGGCCTCCTGTCCTCTTTGGAACCAGGAAATACCTCAAGTAGAACCCCTTGCCCCAAAGGTACAGGCTCCACTGCTCTGTCTCTGAGCAAGCCTGCGAGTTCTGTAGCGAGCAAGGCCTGGTGGAGGGGAGGCTGTGATGGCTCTCCTGGAAAGAAGTCTGGAGGGTTATGCTGCAGATGGAGGAAGTAACCTTCTCTCACCACCTACAGGACCCACTGGCCTGGATAATGGTGGTCCATCTGTGGGCAAAAGAGGCCAGATCTGTGGGTGGAGGTGGGACTCCTGGGGGAGGGGAGACCCAACCCCGGGAGTCAAAAGCTCTCCCCCAGTTGGGCAAGAGCTGGTGTCTGAGGCTTGGGAGCCTTGGTCTTCCTGGACCCATGTCCCTAACCTTTCGGCTGTGAAGCCTGATGTGGATGCCCAGAGTAAGGCTGGTAGTGGCTGGCCTGGGAGTAGCCTTTTTTCCTTGGAAAAAAGGATTTTTCCCCTGAGGATTTTTTCCTGGGGAGGGCCGAGGTCTTCTTGGACAACTTTGCTGATTTACTATCTCGAATAACACTCGTGGTCACTTTCTGAGCGATTACTCCAAGGTAATACTAAAAAAAGATTTGCTCAATATACCTCATTAGTTTAGTTTCATCTTCTGTTGTTGTATTCTTGAGGTCTCAGACAAACTATGGCACTATTATATGGATATTATATAAGTCCTAATTATGTGCCAGTTGGCATCAATGACCTCTACACTGAGTACATATAAATTTGAATTTTCATACTTAAAACATTCCTCCAGAAACGACTATTTTATTTTCGGAATTTCAAAAAGAAGTACTTAGCTTCTCTCTAATTACTATTCCTCTTTGAACATCAAATTCCCTTTTTAACGCCACTAAACAGGCGCCCTTGCGTTTCTCTAGACTCAGGTTCTTCAGGGGATCTTCTCTCCGTCTTTGTGTTCTACAAAAAAACCCATAGCAACAACTACCTTATTACCTATTTTTCTATTAAAACATTCTTCACATAATACAGTCTTACTTAAAGAAATTCATACCATTAAGATGATGCTGCACACGTATCTTAAAACAGAAACGTCATGTTTCTCTACAAACCGCTAGGTTTCAAAAACTCTCCACTCTCATAAAGAACGCCGCGCATGTGGATTACAGGTCCTAGCCCTTAATATACTCTGCTATCCTCTCTTTCTCATTGGACTAACTAGGTACGTCTTCTCCTACGTCATCTGCCCTAGTTCTAACTCTTCTGAAATCCCTGCGACTATGGCACTGACCCAAACTTGATCATAGACATGCGGACCACTCCAGGTTCACATTCAAACCCTCGGGTGTAACAGTATCTAAATTAAATATCCATCTTTGCTCTCTAATGATTAAGGCTTGATCTAACGATTTACCTAACATACCTGTCTTCATCTGATCTACACACCAACAACGAAGCTGTTCAAATTTACTACCTTGGCCTCAATCTCAGCTGCCTTATCAGACATCGGTTTCCCGAATAGGTTCTCGCCATTGCACGGGACATCTAACAGCTTTTCCTGTACCCACTGCTCCAGGTCCGAGGTCTGCAACTAGGCCTGGCGCTGAGCACCAATGCCAGCAGCTACTACCCTGGCTGCAGACTCAAACCCATCGTAGGTGGCTCAGGAGAGGTTCCCCGGCGAAGCCCGCCAAGAACCCCGAGAGCTCCTGTATCAGGTCTTTAAGGTACATCCCCATGTACAACTTGTATGCCTGTATTCGGCACCCAAGCATGGCGCCCTGGTAGCACTTGCAGCCTAGGGTGTCGAGGGCCCAGGCCTCCCTGCCTGGGGGAACTGAGGAGTAGGTCTTCTGACTCTTCAGTTTCTGCATGGAGGACTCCACCACCATTGAGTTGTGGGGGAGTTATGGCTTATGGAACCCGGGGCCCTTCCGGACATGGTAAATGGTGTCCAGGTGTCGACTGACCACCGGCACTGAGGCCAGGGTCTTCCACATCCTGAGGAGTAGCCTTTCAAGGATGGGTGGAACTGGCACCATTAGAGTCTCTTTGGGAGGAGACTCATATTGCAGGATCTCGAGCTCCTCGGTGCAAGGATACTCCTCAGACTCCATCTGGATCGAGAGAGCCCGGGCCATGTCACGGACGAAGTTGTGAAAGGCTACGTCCTCAGGCGGAGAGTGGCACCGAGGCTCCGGGGGAGATGGCTCAGAGGGGATGTCCCTGTGCCAGGAGGTCTCCAGCAAGGCCTCATCCTCTATTTCCCAATCAGAATCCGAGGGCATCGAGGAGTAGGCTCTGGGCAGTCCTGAGGAACCGGGGGGGAGGACCTGGGGTCAGACTCCTGTAAACTTGCCAGGGAAGACCAGATCCCTGAGGAGCGTTATCGAGACCTCGATCGACACTGAGGATTTACCCAGCCAGTGGTGCTCGGTGCCTAGTTCGAAGTCAGAGGGCCTGGTATCGGAGCCGATGATGCTGGGAGCCCGTACATAAATGCCCACTGCAAGGCCAGGATGGAGGAGAGGCTCTGCTCCATGGCTGCCATGTGGAACTTGAGGCCCGATGGCTGTGCAGCTCCCAGCGTGGAAACCAAGAGTCTCTGGTCTGATGCCGGCACTCCGGAGAGTGCGTCCTCGAGGTGGACTACAGGCTCACAGGTCCTGGTGTGGTCTCCGCCGGCCAAGGACTCTTGTCTCGATATCTTCTGAGGGCACTGCTCGGAGTCGCTCGAGTCCCGGTGAAGGACTTTGCCAGGCTTCATCAGAGGCACCTCCTTAAGGACATTCTTCTTTTTCCTGGGAGGGTCTAGGGCCGCGCCGTAGGAGCTGCCACCACCGTGGGACTCTGAGGAAGCCCAGCCCTCTCATGAAGGGCCAGCTTCGTGGCTCGGCGATGAGGAGGCTGGGGCAGAGTCAGATCTTGGAAACAGCTTCCCTTGCAATTCTGACCGCCTTTTATTTGTTTTGGGGGTCATGGCCTGGCACTGGTCACAGGTGGAACTGTCATGGTCCAGGCCCAGGCAACGAATGCAGCAGTCATGAGTGTCAGTGAATGAGATCGTCTGACTGCAGTTGTCGCACGTCTTGAACCCACCAGGAGACATGATGGGAGAACACCTGGCTGGGTCGATGACCCCCAGGCGAAAAATGGCACGAAGGCCGGGCGAGGGAGAACCTCGAGGAAAAAAAGAAAAGGAAGAAATGGGGAAAAGAGCCGAGACCGGCACCAAGGGTGCTGACTCGAGGCGGGAAAGAGACTGGTGCACCACCAGAGGAAAGGAGAAACTGGTGCTTTTTTAAATTATTTTATTTGTAACCACCAATACAACAGCATTATCCGTTATACAATCATCTCCACGGGGGGGGGGGGGGGGGTGTACTCTGATCCCCTCCCAGAGAGTTCTCATTACAAAGACAAACAGGTGGGTTATAACAATATATCCCCTCCCACCCACCGCCCTGCCCCCCCTCCCCCCACCCATAGCCACACCCCACTCCTCATCCAGTGGCATCCGACAACTGTAGTCCACTTAACTACCTCCCCTATCCTCCCATGTAACCTTCTCAACTACCAACCTGTAAGATTTCATTGTGGCATCGGACCCCTAAACTTTGGATATAGGGCTCCCAAACAAGCATAAAAGCTGTCCAACGTTTGACACTGCCCCGTGTCCACCATCTCTCTGTTAACATGAATTGGTGAAAACAATTACGCCATTCCCCAAAAGTTGGTGGATCCCGCTCTCTCCAATGGCGAAGGAGTGGCCCCTTCCCCACCAGACAGGCCTTGCGCATCAGCAAACGTTCCCCTTCTCTCAAATGACCTGGAAAATCGATCCGGTCAAGTACCACATAGGGGGCAGACCAGCACAATCTTTTCTGCAGAAGACCACTTAAAAACCGAGAAATTTGAATCCAGTAGGGCCGGATGGACCTACATTCCCACCACATATGCAACAACGTCGCCAAGGCCTCCGCACAGCGAGGACAGCGACCATCGGTCGTCATATGACTACGAAACGCATGCCGCGGTGAGAAGTGTGCCCTAGTAATACATTTGAATTGAACCTCTCTCCATCTTATCCCTTGTGCAATTTTCACTATCCGTTTCAAAGCCATACGAATCGTTCCGGGATGCACCTCTTTACATAACTCCACCTCCCATGCTTCCTCTACTGTCCGATAATTTGGGACTACCCCCACTCGATCCAGTCGGAGCTTTAATTCCGAAATCGATGCCGAATTATCCCCCCCTATTCCAAAAAATTCCATAATCTGCGCCGAGCGTTCTATTCGCAACGCCTCCCTCGGTAGGGAAGACACGTAGTGAGAGACCTGTATGTAAGCAAAACAATGTTTAGAAGACAGATCGTATTCCCGACTCAAAGTCAGAAAGGACTTACATTTTCCAGTAGGGTCAACTAAATGCCCTATATTCTGAAGTCCTTTATCGAACCAATCCCGGAAGATCGCTGTTTCCGAGCCGGGAGTAAATTGTACATTCCCTTGTATCGGTAACCAACTGGATGCATTCCACGGAGCATTCCAAAACATATTAAGTTGTTTCCAGGTTTTTTTAGCCGAGCCAATCAGCTCACTATATACGATCCTACTAGGTAAATCACGATCCGCCCCATGTAAAACCCCCATCAAGGAGTGCGGGGCCACCAGGCATTCCTCCAAGTCCCTTGGTGTGTATACATCCGTCCCTCCCATCCAATCCCCAATATGCCTGGCCTGGCAAGCCAGGGCATAGACCTTTAAGTTGGGGAGGCCCATCCCCCCCTCTCTGAAACTGGTGCTTTTTCCGGTGTATAGAGGATTACATCTGCTGGGCTCCGCGGAAAAAAGACAACTGAGCAAAGATGGCACCCTTGGGAGGGAAGGGGACCACGCATGCATTGTAGCATTCCAAAAAGGCTTTCTTTGAAAGCTGGGGAAATGCTCCGTGTGGGCTCCGTCTGTGCCGATATCACTATATGCGAGATCTGACTTCCTGCTTGTTCCTGGAGAAAAAAACTAACTTTCTCCGAGGAAAACAGACACACGTCCAGTGGGCTCAGTGGAAAAAAGGAGACTGAGGCAAGATGGCACCCTTGGCAGGAAGGGGATCATGCATGAGTGAGTGGTGCATCTCTCAAACGGCTTTCTTTGAAAGCTGGGGAGAAGCTACCGCACGTGCTCCATCGGCGCCAACATCACCCATATGTGAAGGCTGACTTTCTGCTTGTTCCTGGAGAAAACAAGTTCAAGCTTGCGTGATAAAAATAGTCACATGTTGTATAAAAACAGCTGTAGCATCTCACAGAGAGGATGCATCTGTGGCAAAAAGTATAAGTCTGACAACTCAAAAGTCAGTAGATTGCTTTTACTAAACAGTATCATGTTAACAATGGGCATCAGCAGATGTCGTGCATTAAAGAAGAGCTCTGCAGGCCACATTTAACCTACCAAGGCAGGGCACTGTGAGGTAAGTCTCTACATGCTACAGACTAATAGAAATAGAATTAAGAGAAATTCTTCTTTCTTGGCTCTGTTTCCTCCTTTGCTCTTATTTCTAGATCTCAAATTTTTTCTGGTGTTTTATTTTATATTAATGAAGACCAAACAAGCGGGTACAAAAAAGAGACTGGCGATTGTCCAATTCAGGTTGAACCCCTTTTATTGTCTTAGAAATTATTCCATGAATCTATTTTATAGTTGTGCTCTATTTGTACTTTCCGACAGTAATTTCACAAAACCCTGCGCAGATAATATGCATATTTGGTGCCTATATTATAAAATAAAATAGGTGTGTACTTTATAAAATAGGAGCGTAAAGATGTGCCTCAAGCTAGTTGTGGAAGTTACATCTACTCTAAGGCAGACATAAATGTTCACGCCTAGTATTCTATAATGTATGTGTGTAAACTTGCACTCCGCCCCTGTGCACGCCCACACTGAAAGTATGTGTAATAAGACTTAAGCGCATGCTTACAGAATAGTAAAAATTGTGCATAAGTGCCAAAGCACATGTGTAAGCCCTTTCAAATAGGGGCTTTTGCACATAAATAGTGTGTATCTTTACACAGCTACCTTATAAAATCAGCCCCTATATTTATCAGTGTTATGCCAATATGGTGTTTCCGATATTGATCAACAACAGTATTTTCAATTTACTCAGAGGCCGATGTATTAAAGTGTAACAATGTTCATTAACGTGTGCTAAACTGGCATACAAAATGTGGTATTTCACTGGTAAAATTTTGCGCGCAATACTTACCATTTTACTTATCGCTTGTTATCTAGCTATTGTGAACATCACTTCAAAATCAATGCAAAAATAGATGACAAACTGCATAATTATGTAAATCAGCTAATCAGCTCATTACCAATGTTTGCACAGCAAAATATGTACATTAAGACATCTGAACATCAGGAAGTGGTGGCGAAGCTTTTTTTTTTTGCAATAACCATCATATTATTGTGCAGAATTTAACATTTGCTATTTACCTTCAAACTCATTTACATATGATTAAGATAAGCCATTATCATGCATTAATGGCCCATTTTCTTGCACCTTAGTACACAGGCCTCTTACAATTAGATTCATTAAATGTTTGCCAATGCCATTAAATCGTGTGTGTTTTTGTTTTTGTTTTTTTTTACTGCAGGTCCACTGACGGTCGTTGTGCATATTGGTAACTCTAGCTATTAGTGAAATAATGAGAATGGCTAAACAAAGGGAAGTTTTAGAAGATATGAACAGAACATTCTCCCAGGAATTAAATAATAATCTGATTGAAAAGGGGGAATCCTAATGATTTGCTTAAGTTGCCAATTGAATTATTTGAAAATAGGGCAAAAGAAAGCCAATATTTGGAATGCTATGTATACTAATGCCCATGATATGGGAAATAAAGTTCCTGATTTAGAGGCTGGATTGGATTTAGTGGCATTCACAGAAATGTGGTACATGGAGAACCATGACTGGCATATAGTTATACTGGGCTATAATCTATTCAAGAATGATGGCATAGGAAGAAAGGGAGGAGAGGCACTACATATAAAAATAGTATTAAAGCAAAATAACAGCATAGTAAATGACGTTAGATAAAAAACAGCATGGTCCATCTAGTCTGCCTACTGAGGTAGCCAGAGATGTATCCGCAACTCTGTGCAGGTTACCCTCTCTATTTTCTGTAATGTAAAAGTTGTTGACGTTTCCTTTGATTCCATTCTCTTGCTATAAAGGAATCTAGTGTGTCTGTCCCATGCCTTTTTGAATTCGTCACTGTTTCTGCCCCTTCCAACTGCACTGCGAGGGCATTTCAAGCATCCACTATCCTTTCCATGAAAAAGTATGTCACGACGTTGCTTTGAGTTTACCTCTTTGCTGCTTCATTTCATGTACTCAAGTTCCATAACTTCCATCTTTGAAAAAGTTTCATTTTTTCATTAAGTATTTAAGCATCTGTATTATATCTCCTCTGTCCTTCCTTTCCTCCAGGGAAATCTCTCCTCATATGTTTTCTGGCGCAGGCTGCATATTATTTTGGTCACCTTCCTCTGAACCATTTCAAGTCTTTTTATATCCTCTGCAAGGTACAGTCTCCATAATGGAACACAATATTCCAAGTGAGGCTTACCAAGGACTTGTACAGGGGCATTAATACTTCCCTTCCTTCCTTCTGCTGGTTATGCCTCTCTCTATGCAGCCTAGCATCCTTCTGGCTCTGGTCACTGCCTTGTCATATTGTTTGCTACTTGAGATCCTCAGACACTACCACCCTGAGATTCCTCTCCTGGTCCATGCACACCAGCCTCTTGCTCCATATCACACTTCTTTGCATTAAATCCCAACTGCCAAGTATTAGTCCATTCTTCTAATTCTTGTAGATCTTTTCTCATGTCTATTCCTCTGAGGTGTCTACTCTGTTACAAATCTTCCTTTTAACCTTTCAGCAACATTACTCACAAAGACAATGAACAGTATCGGTCGCAGGACCGATCCCTGAGGCACTCCATTACTCACTTTCCTTTCTTCTGAATGAATTCCATTTACCACCACACTCTATCGTCTGTCAGTAAACCAATTTCTGATCCACTTCACCACACTGAGGACTCATCCTCAAGCTAGTCTATTTATAAGCCTTCTATGAGGAACAGTATCAAAGGCTTTGCTGACATCCAAGTAGATCACATCCACTGCATCCCTTGATCCAGTTCTCTTGTCTTCCAGTCAAAGAAATCAAGCTGATTCAATTGGCATGATCCTCTTTTGGTAAAACCATGTTGCTTTGGATCCTGTAATCCATTGGATTCACTATTCTTTTCTTCAGCAGCTATCTGTTACTTTTCTCACCACTGAGATAAGGTTTACTGATGTGTAGTTTGCCACCTCGTCTCCATTATCACTTTTTGTCAAGAGAGGCCATATCAACCCTCCTCCAATCCCACGGAACTTCCCCTGTCTTCAAGGATCTATTAAACACATCCTTTAAAAAGGTCTTACCAGAACCTCTCTGAGCTTTCTCGGTATCCTGGGATATACCTCTCTATTATGTATATAGTTACCTTGTTCTCTATTTTACCTAATATGTTTAAGTAATTCAACTCTTGTAAAATTGTTCCATGTATGGTTGAAGTTTGGTTCTCTGTAAAATGCACTGATCCTAGGAAATACAGTATAAAACAATAAAGAAAGAAAGAAAGAGGAGTGGCCTAGTGGTTGGGGCAGGTTACCTTAGGCCAGAGGTTCAAATCCTTCTAGATGACAGCAACCTTTTGGGTCGAAAGGACTGGGGTTTCTAGTCTCACAGGTGCTCCTTATGGCCTTGGGCAAGCCACTTTTTGTACAAAAAAAACAGAAATTGTGAGTCGTTTGGGGACAAGGGAAATATATATTCATACCTGAATGTACACCGCTTTGACTTGTAGAAGAGCAGTATATAAGCCTAGTTAAATAAAATCTCTCATGGCCTTGTCCTCTTTCAGTTTTGCAAGTTGTTCATAAACACCCTCTATGAATGATGCTATTCCCATCAGTACCTTTGCCAATTACTGTATGTGTAGTCCTTCTCCAGGATTTTCTTTCTTGAACATGGAACAGAAATATTTGTTCAGCACTTCTGCTTTTTCCTGGTCACTTTTCACAAATTGGTCCTCAGCACTTTTGAGTCTTGTAATTCTACCTCTGGTTTTCCTCTTCTCCCCAGCATACCAGAAAAAAAAAATGTCTTCGCCATTTTGCTTCAGATCTTGAGCCATTTTTATTGTATCTGCTTTTGCCATCCTGATTTCTCTCTGACTTTTTCAGTTTTATCCGGTATTCCTTTCTGTGTTCTTTTTTGAGATCACTGGCTTATTTGCCTTTTATTTTTGCAGTCACTTCTTTGGCGATCCATATCTGTTTCCTTTTCCTCTTGTTTTTATTTACATTCCTTACGTATAGATCTGTTGCCTTTTTTTTTTTTTTTTTAACAGAGTCTTTCAGTTTACCCCAATGCCTTTTCACTTCCCTTATTTCCTCCAACTCTGTTAGCTTCTCCTTCAGGTACTTTTCCATTTTACTGAAGTCAGCATTTTTTAAAATCTAGGACTTTTAAGCATGCTGTGATTGAACGCTGCCTTCACTTTTACCTCAAACCACACCATGTGGTGACAACTGCTGCTCAAATAGGCAGCATGCAGATATTAGACCCACACTACTTCCATTGGCGAGTACTAGATATAGTGTAAACCTTTCCCTGATGGGTTCCATCACCAATTGTCTGATCAAGGCCTCTTGTATGACATTCACAATCTTTCTACTTCTTTCCAGATTTGCAGAAGGGATACTACAATCCACATCCAGTAGATTAAAATCACCCAGTATCATAATTTCACCCTTTGATGTCTCCCATATGGTTCAATTACCAGTTGCCGACAGAGATTTCTATGCAGAGAATAACATTTTAGTCAGGATGTCCCAACCAGCTTCTGGAAGATTAAAGTCACCTAGCAATATCACTTCCCCTTTAATAGTAATTTTGCAGATGACTTCAATTAAATCTTTTTCTTTTGCCTGCGAGGGAGGTCTGTATATCACACTAATATAAAAAGATATTCCATTCCTCTTTCAAGATTAATGTACATTGCCCCATCCTTGCTTCTTAAGTCCTGTAGTTCTGGGAGGCATTTGATTACAGAAGGTGGTCAAATGCCTCCCAGGATTTTCAGCCAGCAGGAAAACAAAGCTTTACAATGTCATTGACCAAATCTCTCTCCATTTCTTCTGTTTGAGTTGGAGGTCAGTAGACTACACCATTGTGTATGGTAGTGCCATCTACATTTCCCAAAATGATCTAGAGTGCTTCTTCTTTTCCCCTCTTTCCCTGCATGTCAGCTGCTTTAATATTGCTTTTATGAAACAAAAAATAGGAAGAAATAGCTTACTCAATACTAAAAAACAGTACACGTTGCTGGTTTTTTTTTTTTTTTTTTTTACTGTTTTTTAGTATTGAGTAAGCTATTCCTGCCTATTTTTTGTTTCATTAGAGTGTTTTTTTGGCATCAGTGATTTTGCACTCTATTAGCTGACCAAATTATATTCTTTAATATTGTTTTGACATAGAGGGCCACTCCTCCTCCTTTTCTATCCTGTTTATACCTCCTAAATAGATTATAGCCAGATATGGCAATATCCCATTTATATGACCAATTAAACCATGTTTCTGTAATGGCCACAGTGTCCAAGTTCATTTCCACCATCAGGGTTTCCAGGCCAGGAACTTTGTTGCCTATATTGTGAGCATTTGTGCTCTTTGCTGTCCAGCACTGTTTGGTTGGCTTGCTTGTAATTTCCCTGTTTTTATTCCCGACTCTTCTTCATCTTTCTTATTAGTATGTGAGTTAAGATGTCTTTTTCTATTTTCAATATTGCTGTGATCAGTACATTTTTCCTAGCAAAAAAAAGGTTTGCCTTTGCAATGCATTTTGCTTTAAAGGGTGAGGGTGCTAAATGGGGGCTTTATGTTTAGGGAAAATTGGAGCACAAAGAGAAGGTTGTACAAGGGGAGTGACTGAAAAGGGAAGCCATGATTGGGTGGGAGTCTTAACATCAGGTGGAGGGGTTTGTGATTAGGTAGTTTTGCCCTCCAGGAGGGACTGAACCTCTCCAGAGCTGGGTATATCACACCATGGTTTCTAATTTGTTGATCATCCAGGAGGCTTTCCTGAGGGGACCAGCATCTCTGAACAAAATTACTCAGAAAATACACTCCCCCCCAGCCCAGCAGGTTAGCATTTGTGGTGACTATCACCCAATCTTCTGCCTCCAGAGGCATCCCATCCATTGAAGGGTGCGTTTGTAACCACCAGGCCACTTCCCCCTTGATTTTATGGGAAAAAGGTAGGTGCTGTTTAAACAACTGGGAACAGGGAGACCAGCGAGTCAGAAGGTGTCCCTGATGGGGGTACATGTGCACCCTGGTCCAAAGTGCCAGTTCCAGGGTAGACGCCAGTGGCACCAGACTACAGTTCATCCAACCTTTCCAGGGTGAGAAACACCCTTCCCAAGTGAGTGTTGAAACAGGTACCCAGATATTCCAAGTCCTGGGAAGGAACTAGGCTGTTCTTGGGGAAGCTGATCACTCAGCCCCGCTTATCCAACCCCCCGGATCATCTGGGTCATGTCTGCCCTGGACTTCTCCATTGAGTCAAACTGAATCAGCTAGTTCATCCAGGTATGGTAAACCTGGATTCCTTGCTTGCACAGAAAGGCCACCACCACCACCATAATCTTTAAGGTGGTGCAAGGTGCCATAGCCAGGCCAAAAGGCAGGGCACGAAACTGAATATGGTAGTTCAGGATGCAGAAGTAGAGGAATCACTGATGTTGATCCTGGATTGGAATATGGAAAGTGGTGGAATAGCCTAGTAGTTAAAGCAGCAGCCTGGTGACCAAAGAGACCAGAGTCTGAATCCAATTGGTGCTTCTTGTAGCCTTGGGCAAGCCACTTAATGCTCCATTGCCTCAGGTTCAAACTTAGATTGTAAGCCCTCTAGGAACAGGGAAATATCTACAGTACCTGACTAATCCACCTTGAACTACTACGGAAAGAGGTGAGCTAAATGCTAAAAAGGCAAAATACAATAAAATATATGCTTCAAAAAGGTCAAAGGACATTAGAAACATTTTTTGCTGGACCGTCCATGACCAACCTGAAGGTCTCTATGCAGAAGTGGGGCACTCTTGGCACTGACCGCCTTCAGGTTCGGAATGTGTCAGAAGGGTCCACCTTTTTTGGATGTCATGAAGGACATAGAATACCACCCCTGACCTTGTTCTGCTGAGAACATGGGTATGATAGCCTGCAGCTGCAAGAGGCGCTGAACATTTTTCTTGATTGCTACACTCTGGTTAAGAAGCCATTGAGAGACTCCAAAAAGTATCCTGGAAAAGCTCCAAAGCTCTTTTTCAGGACCCCGAGTACCCACTGGTCTGGAGTGATGTGGGTCCATTCTAAGTAAAACAGCTGCAGACACCACCAACTGCCTGTCCCTCGAAAGAGACCCACCAGATCACATTGTGAATGCTTACCAGCTCCTGAGTAGGCACCTGCTGAGTCCCAAGATTACCGTGATCCCTGAAAGGACTAACCCTTTTTGGGTTTAGATCCGTAGGAAGAATAAGCCTCTCCCAAATTCTTTCTGGCCCTAAACTGTCTCCACGCGCTCCACTGAACCCTATGTGAGGAACCCTTGGAATCTCTGGGCATATCTTCTAGAAGCCTCTGTGGGCAAGCTTTTCAAGTCCTCTCCAAAGATCAACCTGCCCTTAAGGGGAGCTTGCTTAGTTGCAGTTTGGACAAGGCAGTGGCAGACCAATTCCAGAGCCAGAGCTACCTTTGGACCACTACAACTGTTGCCATTAATCCTGATCAAGTCATATAGGGTATCCACCACAAACACTCTAGACTCCAATCTTGCTACCTCCAGACTGTCTGGCAATTGCAAGATCCAGTGTAAGAGCGCTCAGGCCACCATACTTGTACAAAACCCAAGGCCAAAGCTGTGAAGAAATTCTTGATGAAGGCTTCCATTCTCCTATCATGAGACTCCTTCATGACAGCACCACCTTCCACTGACATGGTTTTGAACTTCGTCACCGCCGTTGATGTACCAACCACTCCAGTCCATTCCTTTTCTGCTCCCAAAAAACCTACCCAGGTGGGAAATCAGCGTTCCACCGAATAGATGTCAAATACAATACTCTCTTCCCCCCAACAGCTTGTTCCACCATCTCCCCCACATTTCCAATGTACACTTGGTAAATGGATTGTGAACACACCATCCTGTCCCCTCTCCTAATGGTCGCAACACCCATTCTCAATGATACCCCCTCCCGAGTTGCTCTTCCTCGGTGATCACCCACAATTTCTCTGGGTTCCACATCAACTCCCAAATTGCCCTCAATTGAGCAGCCAAATAATATCTTTTGAAATTCAGGACCCCTAACACCTCCCCTTGTCTCTTGCCCTAGCCCAAGAGCTCCCTTGAAACCCATGGTGGTCATCTCTGCCAAATGTACTGATATATCTTCCTAGTCAACTTCTGCTAAATCCCCTCTAGAATGGCCATCGGCAGCTCTTGAAAAAGATAGAACTATGGTAATAACACCATCTCCAAGGTTGCTATGCAGCTTATCCAAGACAAATATAGCCCGCCCACTGGTCCAAAGATCATTCCACTTGACCCCACATTTCCCCATAATTAGCCTGATACAATTTAGCTGAGTCCCTCATAATGCAAACTCCTAAATAATGCACTTGCTTGTATCCAAGCAGCCAGTGGCTCAATATACAAAGCAATTAACAGTGGGGACATCGGGCATCCCCATCTTGTCCCTCTCTTAATATCAAAAAATCCCGAATACGCCCCATTAACCTTGATACGGCCTGCGGTCGAGAGTACATAGTTTCTATCTACCCCCGATTAAGCCAGTCCAAACCTCATCTTTTCCAAGGACCGAAATAAGAAGGGTCAGCTAACCTGGTCAAAGGCCTTTTCCATGTGAAGATACTAATAAATGAGATTGTACACCCTGCTGCACTGCTCAGACCAAGCTAAAGATCTTATGCACGTTATCCCCCGCTTATCAGCCCACAATAAACTCGGACTGATCTGGATGTACCAATGTAGCAATCTCTGCATTCATCCTATTTGCCAGTATCTTTGTCAATATTTTTACATCAAGATTCAACAAAGATATGGGCTATAAGACCCACACTCTTTAGTATCCTTCCCTTGGGCAATACCAAAATTCCAGTCCAACCAATCATGTCTGCCAACCTTCCACCTCCCTTCACCTGATTAAATAAAGTTACCAGAGGGTGTTTCAATACTTTCCCAAACATTTTATAGAACTGGCTTGTAAACCCATCTAATCCAGGGGCTTTACTCAATTCAAGCCCCCTAATTGCTCACTGCACCTCCTCTTCAGTAATATCTCTAACACTTCGCGGAGTCTCCTCCTCTAAGCTTGGCAGCTTCACAGAGTTCAGATAGCTATTCACATCAGCTATCTGCACCCCCTGCCTAAATGCATATAATTCTCCATAGTACTGTGGGAGACTTTTCAAGACCACCACTGGACTACCTTCAATACCTTATCACTGGAGGAACTCAGCAACATAATCGGCAAAATCAACCTCTTGGCTCGACCCCTGTCCAGTTTCTTGGCTAAAATCACAAAGGAGCAATTCCTACCATTCATATCTAATATCGTCCATGCCTCCCTCTCCCAAGGACTCCTTTCTCCCTCCCTTAAACAAGCATCGATCAGACCGCTCCTGAAGAAACCAAACCTCGATCCACACTCTCCATCTTCCTACGGGCTCATAACCAGCATACCATTAATCTCCAAAATCATTGAAAAAGCTGTACAAACCCAACTCCAAGATCACATAGAGCACCATGCATCTCTAAATGTACATCAACATGGATTCAGACTCAACCACGGCACGGAAACCCTTATGACATCACTCCTAAATTCACTCACCACAGGTATTGAAACATTCATCCAAGGCTTCATCCTGCTCTTTCTAGACATCTCTGCTGCCTTTGACACCATATCCCACCAGCTGCTCCTCAACAAACTCCACCACATTGGAGTCTGCGGCACCCCCTCAAGTGGTTCCATTCATATCTCTCCAACCGAAACCAGCAAATAAGGATCCAAACACAAACCTCAACTCCTTTCACCCTCAACCAGGGTGTACCTCAGGAATCATCTCTCTCCTCTCTACTGTTCAATGTATACGTATATTCAACCACTATGTGATATCCTCCAACAGTTCAAGTAGAGTTCTTGATATACACGGATGACATCATGATCTTCACACCACTTCTGCCCCACCACTTCTGCCGGATTACTCCATGCTCTCAAGTTGCCTCACTGAAGTAATCAACTGGCTCCACCTTCATAATAAATCCATCAACCTCCGTAAACAGAGCTCCTCCACATCACAAAGGACCCCAGCTTCACCCTTCCAGTTTCTGACAGATTCATCAACACTGATATCTGAGTGAGCTCCCAGATAAAGTACCTCGGAATCATACTTAATCAGCAACTGACCTTCAAGGCACAAATTCACAGCATCACTAAAGCGGTATACTACAAGCTTAAAACTCAATGAAACTTATGCCCTCTCCTATCCACCGATACATTCTGCTTAGTCTGCCAGGCCACCATCACTCCCTTATTCGAATACTGTAATTCCATTTATCAAGGACTACATAAGTACGCACTCCTACCACTACAACTCACCCAAAATACTGTTGCTCAAACCATCTTCCAAGCCTCAAGGCAAACCCACATTATTCTTATCCTCAAGCATCTCCACTGGCTTCCATCAGCTCATGAATAGAGTATAAAGTCCTAACCCTCATCCACAAAACCCTAGACAAGCAATCTCTCAGAGCAGTTGCATGCATCAATTCACACCTTGAACTCGGACATACCGAGAAGAAAAAGCACCCAAAACCTCTTCTGTCTCCCATAGCAGACTCGCATTTGCAAGCAATCAACAGGATTGAGAGCATTCTCTCTGTATACCCCTACCCCCTGGAATTCACTATCCCCCGCAATTTGAGGTATTGGGTCATCCACAGACTTTCACAAACAACTCAAGACCCATCTTTTCCTGAAGCACTTTGACAATGGACCTACAAAATTACAAATCAAGACAACCTCATGCTAACAAGCACATCTTCCCCCATCCCATCCCCATGAAACCCCTATAATCCCACACACCCCAAACTACACCCCCAACCCTACTCCCCACTGTACATAGTTCTCTTGAATATAGTGTGCTTTAGATATTGCTCATTGTTCTCTGTTCTCAGCATAAAGTTTCATTATGTTTGTTGTAAAAGGATCTTGATGCATTTTGTAACCTGTTCATTGTAAAAACCCAGTTCTTTGTAAACCGTTTTGACTTATAGAAAAACAGTATAGCAAAATTTGTTAAATAAATAAAATAAATACTGCTTAAAGCACTCCCTAATTTCCTCCCCCAAAACTTACATCCCCCTTCTTGCTCTTTATCTCCCCAATCTGTCATGGTTCCCTGTGTCATCACAGCGTATTCGCCAATATGCACCCGGCATGATTGCCCTGGACCTGGCATCGTGGCAGAGCTCAAAACGCAGTAAAAAAAAAAAAAAAAGGCAAAAGAAAACCCCCGATGGAAAAGAAAACCTGATGAAAAAGAAACCTTCTATCAGTAAGAGAACGCTTGCATTCATTTGGCCAGCCAAAGAAACATGAGAATGGCCTCCTCAGCCAACCATACAGGCTTGGGGAAGCCCAACTACCTGAATGGAATTTTTTAAAGCTACTTCATTCAAGCATTTAGCCAATTAAAGAAACAGGGCAAAAATAAAAAATAGAAAAAAAATAAGCATGATATGCAGAAATAGGACAGTGAAGGAAGTGGGGCCTGTGCCCAGACTTACCAACCTCCCTCAAGGGTCCTGTCCACTCTCTTGCCCTTCTGGGCTGGACCAGGGCAATTGTCAGCTCAAGAGGACAATGGGTGTACCCAAGCAAACATCGGGCCAAACACACAGACCACAAAAATGTGTTCTGGGTCAGGGGAGACAGGCCTATCTTCACTGCTGCATCAATCCACGCACCTTGCCACCTCCTGGAGGCAGACATGGTGACATTTTACCTACCAGAAAATATCCTTTCCTTGAATCCTGCTAGACCAGTCCAGACAAGTGGGTTGTGTTCCCCTGCCAACAGATTGGTGGAAACAAAGAACCAATGAAAAGCCCAGGTTTCAGTGACATCACTCCTATACCTCTATCCGTCTCAACCACCAGAGGTCTCTTCAGTATCCATCCCAAAGAATATGGGAGAATATAGCAAGCCTCACACATCCCCAATCGTGGGCAACAATGAGTAATCGACAGTAGGGGAATAAAATACAGGAAAGCAGAAACAGAAGGCTGTTAGCAGAAGATGAGCCTACAGAGCCAAGCGTAAAAATCATAGCAGACCCAAGGGCAGAAGAACAGAGCAAATACAGTTCCAGGGGCGGGCCCTGGACTTGTCTAGCAGGACTCAACAAAAGGATATTATCTGGTAAGTAAAATGGCACCTTTCATATCGTCCTGCTAGACCAGTCCAAACAAGTGGGACATACCAAAGTGCTACTACTACTACTGAACATTTGTATAGCGCTACAAGTCGTACGCAGCGCTGCACAGACACATAAAAGACAATCTCTGCTCATCAGAGCATACAATCTAGTCAAGACAGACAACGCAGTACCTGTAGACATGGGATACATCTATTGGAATAGTAAGGAAACATAAAGGAGATCAGGTAAGTCAAGATCCGAAAGCGGCAGCAAAGAGGTAAGTTTTCAGCCTGGAATTGAAAAGGGTCAGAGAAGGTACTTGATGTACAGACTCAGGGAGTTTGTTCCAGGCATAAGGAGCAGCAAGTTGAAAGGAGTGAAGTCTGGAGTTTCAATAGAAGAGAAGGGCACAGTAAGAAGTGATTTGCTAGAAGAGCAGAGTTCCCGAAGAGGGATATAGGGAGAGATAAGAGAAGAAAGGTAGTTAGAAGGGAAGAAGACAAAGCAACTCGCAAAATCCTTGAGCCAATGGCCTTGTCCACTCACACATGGACATCCAAGTGGTAACGCTTGAAAAAAGTGGAAAGTGATGCCTATGTTGCCGCCTGAAAAATGTCTGCAGGGGATACCAAACTCTACTCTGCCCATGAGAACACTTGCACTCAGGTAGAATGGGCGCAAAATCCTCCAGAACCGGCCAGTTCTGTAGCAGATATGCCAAGGCAATGGCCTCCTTAATCCAGTGCTGCAAAGTAGACTTAGCCGCTGCATCACCCTTGTGCAAGCCAGCAAACAGCAAAAAAAGATGGTCGAACTTACAAAAGAATTTGTAATCTCTAAGTACCAGAGAAGCACCTCCGGACATCCACAAGGCAAAGATCCTTATACTTACCCTGACATTGCTCCTTAAAAGAGGAGGGCAGGCAGACCACTTGGTTCACATGAAAGGGAGAAATCATCTTAGGCAAGGAAGGTACAGGCCAAATGGAAACTGCCTCATTTGAAAAAGTCTGAGAATGATCAGCAAGACAGAGTCTACAGCTCCGAAATCCGCCTTGCGCAGGAAATCACAACCAAGAAGACTGTCTTCAGCGTCAAATCTTTCAAAGTAGCATGCTTCAATAGCTCAAAGGGTGCTGACATCAGAGCTCTGAGCACCAGACACAGATTCCAGGAAGGGACCACATACAGGGGCGGAACATGCAGATGCTGAACCCCCCTGGAGAAAGCACAAGACATCTGGGTGCAAGATTTACCAGCCACTGGATCTTGGAAATAGGCCAAAGTTGGCACCTGAACTTTCAGGGAGCTCTTCTCCAGGCCATCCTGTAGAAAATCCAACAGAGATGGCACTTTGGCTGCCTCATGAGCCAACTGCCGAGTGCAGCACTATCCTTCAAAGAGACACCAGACCCACACATATGCTAGGCTAGATCGCCTCCTAGCTCTGAGGCAAAGTGGAGACCACTGCCGGAGAGTAGCTTTTACACGCTAACCATCTCCTTTCAAGAGCCAAGCCATAAGTGAGAATGCAACCAGGTCCTCCAGGACTAACAATCCCTGTCATAACAGGCCCCAAGACAGAGGCATCTACAAGAGCCGCATCAGGTGTCCAAACCACGCTCTCCTTGGCCAATCCAGCACCAGCAATATAGTCCTGCTCGGGTGGTGTTCTATACGCCGAATCTCACACCCCAACAGGGGCCATGGAGGAAACACGTACAGTAGGTGCAGACTTGGCCAAGGTTGGGCCAGGGCATCAACGCCCTTGGAACCTGTCTCTGTGCAATGACTGAAGAAGCGACAAGGGTCACCATCAGATCCATTGGGGCAACCCCAGTGCTGCAGAATCAACTGAAATGCCTCCTGACTCAACTCACACTCACCAGAATCCAGAGAGTGCTGGCTGAGAAAGTCTGCTTCCACATTGTCCACCCTGGCAATGTGCTGAGCCAACAAGGATAGGAGGTTCTTCTCCACCCAAACAGGAGAGCCATATCTAGAGCTTATCCCAGCACTCCTCACACCTCCTTGCCAATTTGACATAAGCCAGATCTGTGGTGTATTCCAAAAACACTTGAACCGCCCGGCCCTCAACCAGGGGTCAGAAAGAGAGAAAGAGAGAGATCCAACTTCTAGGGGAGGTGGGTGGGTTATGAAGACTAAATTCCTGCTGTTCCTGGAGATCACCTGTTACAGGTGAGTAACTATGCTATCTCCAGGAACATGCAGGAATGTAGTCTTCACATATGGGGACTCCCTAGCTGCAGATGCCAGGGAGATGACCCCAGAAGTTGTGTGCCCTTGTGAAAGGGCTTCACTTCCCCCCATGGATCTCCGGCATCCTACCAGGGATGGTGGATAGGAGTTGATTAAGTATAGAGCAGGTGTTGAAGAACAGCCTGACCAAACAAGGCATCCCGGTGGGAGTCCTTGTCTAAGCAGTAATGGGCTGTGAAGGTATGTACCGAAGCCCAAGTAGCTGCTCGACAGATGTCGTCGATAGACACAGAGTGAAGATGAGCCATTGAGGCTGCCATGGCTCTCACACTGTGAGCTGTGACGTGGCCTTCAAGAGGAAAGTTCTTACTCTCATAGGCAAAAGATATACACTGTGCAATCCAGCTAGACAGTGTCCTTTTAGAGACTGGAAGTCCCAAATGACTAGGATCAAAAGCAACAAAGAGTTGAGTGGATTTTCTATTTTGCTGTGTCCTTTGCAAGTAAAAGGCCAAAGCTCTTTTACAGTCCAAAGTATGAAGGTTCCTTTCTGCATTTGAGGCGTGAGGCCTTGGAAAGAATACAGGAAGGTAAACCGCTTGGTTTAAATGAAAAGGCGAAACCACCTTTGGCATAAAGTATGGATGAGTCCTAAGGACTACCTTAACATGGTGGAACCTTGTATAAGAAGGATCAGCCACCAATGCTTGCAATTCACTGATGCGACGTGCTGATGTGATTGCAATGAGGAAGATAACTTTCCAGGAAAGGAATTTCAAAGAGGTAGTGGCTAATGGTTCAAAGGACGGTTTCATGAGCTGCCCAAGTACCAAATTCAAGTCCCATGCCACCAGTGGTGGCCTAATGGGAGGCTTTGTTAAAAGAAGGCCTCTCATAAATCTCGCTATGAGAGGATGAGAGGAAATAGTTTGTCCATTTAGAGGCTTGAAGGAAGCTGCAATAGCACTCAAATGGACTCTCACTGAATTGGTCTTAAGCCCTGCATTTGATAAATGAAGGAGATACTCCAATAATGATTCCAGAGGTATTGCAAGAGGGTTAAGACTCTTTTGCGAGCACCATATGGTAAACCTCTTCCACTTAAATGCATAAGAGCGTCTTGTGGAGGGTTTCCTGGAAGCATGAAGGATATCCTTTACCTGCTGGGAAAGGTTAAGGCCCTGAAGTTCTAGGCTTTCAGCAACCAGGCTCTGAGATGCAGAGACTGGGGATTGGGATGCCATAGCATCCCGTCCTCTTGAAAGAGAAGATCTGGAGGCGGAGCTTGAGAGAGATGTAGGAGCAGAGGGTACCACATTTGCCTTGGCCAACGTGGAGCTATGAGAATCATATGACCTCTGTCTCTCTGAAGCTTGAACAGGGTTTTGGGAATTAGGGGAATGGGTGGAAAGGCATACAGGAAGTGCTGACCCCAATGAAGGAGGAAAGCATCCCTGGCCTGACAACCTCGAGCAGGAATTCTGGAACAGAACCGGGGAAGTTTGGCATTCAGCGGACTTGCAAAGAGGTCTATGTCCGGGGCTCCCCAAATTTGGAAAGTTTGGGCCACCTGGTCTGCATGGAGAGACCATTCGTGTGGAAGCAGAACTCGACTGAGTTTGTCTGCCCAAGAGTTTTGAATGCCTGGCAGATACACTGCAAACAGATGAATCTGATGCTCTCTGGTGAGGGCCCATAGTCGCAAAGCTTCGTTGCATAGCGACAGAGAGCCTGTTCCACCCTGCTTGTTCATATAGAACATGGCTACCTGATTGTCCGTTTGAACTAGGACTGTCTTGTAGCTGAGCTGGGTGTGAAATACTCGAAGAGCAAGGAAGATTGCTCTGAGCTCCAGGAGGTTGATATGAAGACAGGCCTCCTGTGGAGTCCAGGTACCCTGGGTAGAGAGGCCGTACAGGTGGGCTCCCCAACCTACCTGTGAAGCATCTGTTGTTAGAGTGGCTTGTGGTGGGGGTTGCTGGAAAGGAGACCCCACCAGAAAGTTTTTGGGTGACTGCCACCACTGGAGGGACAAAATAAGGCGATCTGAATTTGCTATTTTGTCTGAAAGGCAACCTGACGCCTGAGTCCACTGAGTGGATAGGGTCAACTGGGTTGCCCTCATATGGAGGCGAGCATAAGGGACGACATGTACAGTGGATGCCATGTGGCCTAGCAACTGTAACATTTCCCAAGCAGTGAGGTGAGGTTTTAGCACTGCTTGGGAAGCTAAGTGCACAATGCGAAGGCAGCGGGGCTGTGGAAGGTAGGCCCTTGTCTGACTGGTATCCAGAAGAGTGCCTATAAACTCTAGGGATTGAGTGGGAGCAAGGTTGGACTTTGGGAAGTTTATGACAAGTCCCAGATACTGAAGGATGCGCATTGTGCGAGACAGAGCAACCCTGGCCTCTGGCTCTGAAGGGGCTCGAATGAGCCAGTCGTCTAAGTAAGGGAAGACGAATATTCCCAGGGTGTGGAGAAATGCTGCCACCACAGCCATGCATTTTGGTGCAGAGGCCAGGCCAAAGGGAAGAACCCTGTATTGGTAGTGCTTCCCTTGAAACAGAAAGCGAAGGAACTTTTGGTGAGTTGGGTGGATGAGAACATGAGTGTACGCATCCTTGAGATCTAGAGAACAAAGCCAATCCTGACTCTGAAGGTATGGCAGCAGAGTTTCTAGAGAAATCATTTTGAACTTCTCTTTGAACAGGAACTTGTTCAATTCTCTGAGGTCTAAAATGGGTCTGTGTCCTTCTGTTTTCTTTGGAATAAGGAAATAGGGGGAGTAAAACCCTGTACCCCATTGGAGAATGGGTACCTCTTCTATTGCCCCTTGGGCAAGAAGCATAGTGACGTCTTGACCTAACTGGTCGTTGAGAGAGGTCTGAGAATTGAACTGTCTTAGCATTGTAGGAGAAGGCATGCTGAGGAAATGAAGCTTGTACCCACCTGTCGGCTATTGAAAGATTCTCTTAATCCTACCCGCGGTGTGGAGGGAGTTCGTGAGGATATCGTGTACAGAGTGGAGCGTTTTTCCGTTCCTTAAACAGCTAAGTCCTCTTGAGAGTTATCACGTTCCTGAGGGGGGCTTGTTGAGCTGTGATATTTGCTTTTACAGCCTGAGAATCGGAAAAGATCCAGCTGACTCTAATACAGTTTTTAGAAAAATTGTTTTTGCTGACAGCAGCAAGTGCTGATTTTGTCGGCTAGGCTGATGAGCAGCCATTTAAACATTGAGTAAAAAGGAGGGTTCACTTCAGGAGAGGAAAGGTTTCTTCTCACGGTGAACGATCCGACAAAAAAAGCTTTTGTATTAGTTAAGGGGTTGTAGTTGGCTTTGGAATTCAAGGGTGGGAGTTAAACTCTTATTTGGTTGGTGATATATTATAGGGGAATCACGTTTTTTGGAATACATTTAGAACCCATAGCAAACCCGCCGTATCCTGACAGCATTACCAGGACTCACAAAGCACCATACCCTACCTATCAAAAGGCAACACTGCAAATATTAAACCAATACATTTCAGAGAATACTGGGGAAAGAGAACAAGTGGCAATGTCAAATAGGAATTACATAAATAGAATACCTCAGCTCAGTTACACATGCAGAACATAGACCATCACCAAACAAGGAATCACAATTTAGAAACAGGAAGGCAATAATTAAACTGGGAACCCCAAAAGCCACTTTCTTCTGGTTTCTTCATGTTTTCTGCTAATTGTCCATCGTCTGCTGTCCATTTGTTCTTTCTTCTCTCTTCTAGTTTTTTTTTTCCATTCTCTCTCTCTACATCTGCTTTGACATACTAATCTTTCTCCATTTGCTCTTTCCTCATTCCTATTTCATCCACACAAATTTTACCCCTCCATCCTCAATCCCCACTTACTCTCCCAATACCCGGCCAATTGTAGATTTTTCATCCCTCCCACACAAAATATTTTTCCCCTCTCCATTTTACTCTCCCAGCCCCATCCCATTCTAATCCTCCCCCAACATCAGCTCCCTTCTAGTTCCAGTCTCACCCAGCATCCATTCCCTTCTAGTCCCTGCATCAGCCCATTTCCAGTCCTAGCCCCCCATCAACCCATTTCCATTCCTAGCTCCCCCATCCATTTTCAGTCTGAGTCCCTTCATCAGCTCATTTCCAATCCTAGCCCCCATCAGCCCATTTCTAGTCATTTCCTAGCCCCACCATCAGCCCATGTCAAATCCTAGCTCCCCTCCACTCAGCCCAATTCCAGACCAAGCCCCCCATGAGCCTACTTCCAGTTCTAGCCCCTCCATGAGTCCATTTCAATTCAAGCCCCCACCACAGCCCATTTCCAATCTTAGCTCCCCCAACAGCGCATTTCCAGTCCTATCCTAGCTGCTCCATCAGCCCATTTTCAGTCCTAGCTCCCTTCCCTCACAGCCCATTTCCATTCCAAGCTCCCTCCCCATCAGCTATTTGCAGTTCAAGCTTCCCCTTCCACTCAGTCCATTTCCAGTCATAGCAACCCCCAACCCATTACCAGTCCTAGCCCCCCATCAACCCACTTCCAGTCCTAACCCCCCATCACCCCATTTTCAGTTTAAGCCCCCCCTATAACCCATTACCAGTCCTAACCCCCCATCAGCCCACTTCCAGTCTTAACCCCATCAGCCCATTTCCAGTCAGCCCCCCATAGCTCATTGCCAGTCCTAACCCCCCCCCCATCATCCCACAGCCCATTACCAGTCCTAACCACATCAGCCCTCCTCAAGTCCTAACCCCTCCCCATCAGCCCATTTCCTGTCCTAACCCCCCCCCATAGCCCATTAGCAGTCCTAACCCCCCATCACCTCATTTCCAGACAGCCCCCATCAGCCCACAGCCCATCTGTCTTAAGCCCCCCATAGCCCATTACCAGTCCTAACCCCCCCAACAGCCCACAGCCCATTACCGGTCCTAACCCCTCCCCATCAGCCCATTTCCTGTCCTATCCACCCCCCATAGCTCTTTATCAGTCCTAACACCCCCATAGCCCATTACCAGTCCTAACCCCCCCCCATAGCCCATTACCAGTCCTAACCCCCCCATAGCCCATTACCAGTCAGCCCCCATCAGCCCACAGCCCATTACCAGTCTTAACACCCCCCCTATAGCCCATTACCTGTCCTAACCCCTCCCCATCAGCCCATTTCCTGTCCTAGCCCCCCCCATAGCCCATTATCAGTCCAAACCCCCCCCCATAGCCCATTACCAGTCCTAAACCCCCATCGCCCCATTTCCAGACAGCCCCCATCAGCCCACAGCCCATTGCCAGTCTTAACCCCCCCCCTCAGCCCATTACCAGTCCTAACCCCCCCCCCCCCCATCGGCTTATGGCAAAATTTAAAAAAAAAAGCTGGCTCTGGCTGCTGCCGCTGCCGCCGTCGCAGCAGCGGCAGAATGAAGTGTCCCGCGGGGCCTCCTCTGCTCGCTGAGCCCCTCTGCAAGGGCTTTCAGATTTGCGAAGGGAGAGTGTCTCCCTCGCGTCTCTGTTAAGCCCACAGGGGCTAATGGGAAATTTCCCATCTGCCCCTTTAGACGCGAGGGGCTGATGGGAAATTTCCCATTAGCCCCTGCGGGCTTAACAGAGACGCGAGGGAGACACTCTCCCTTCGCGAATCTGAAAGCCCTTGCAGAGGGGCTCAGCGAGCAGAGGAGGCCCCGCGGGACACTTCATTCTGCTGCTGCTGCGGCGGCAGCGGCAGCAGCCAGAGCCAGCTTTTTTTTTTTAATGTAATTTTAAAAAAAGCAGAATGTTCTTTGCGCGGGGCCCCCTGAAACGCGGGGCCCTGTGCAAAAAACATTCTTGCTCAATGGACGGGCCGGCCCTGGACCACACTATCGGTATAATCTCCCCATCCCTCACATCTAACATCCACGTGGTATCCACCATAATCATATCTATCCTACTCCAGCTATTGTGGGGCGCTGAGAAAAAAGTATACTCTTTACTGGATGGGTTCCTCGTCCACCATACAGTCACCAAGTTATGCTGCTCCATCATCCATTTAAGCCCCTTCCTATCCTGCCCCCTCCCCTCCCAACCTCGCGGAAATCTGTCTATCCCGTCCTGCAGTGTAACATTATAATCCCCCCCAATAAGCAACCTCCCATGCACCTCCCTCTCCAACAGCTGGCTTGTATTTTTCCAAAAATCCCCCTGCCTTCCATTAGGCCCATATATTAATACTATGTTTATCTCCTCATTCCCCCATCTCCCTTTTATCCCCACCACTCTCCCCTCCTCATCCCTAAACCACTCCCGTACATGTACCCCTGTCCCCCCCTTCACCAATATAGCTACCCCCCTCTTCTCCCCCCCCCCTTTGCAACATGAGAAGAATTGCTCCGGGAATCCAGGATGTTTTAGTCTCCCAACCTCCCCTGCCCTCAAATGGGTTTCTTGTACCAATATCACCTCACAGTTATGTATCTTTATTTCCCTAAAGAATTGTCTCCGTTTATATGGGGAGTTCAATCCCCTCACATTCACCGATCCAATCTTCAACATTGTCCTATGTGACCCCACACCCCTTCCAACCCCTATCCCCAAGTTGTGACTTCCCCATTCCACCTCCACCCCCAGACCCCCCCTCCTCCCCCTCCCCCCCTCCACCCCCTCCCCTCTATGCCTTCCATGTGTGTCAAGTCCTATCCTGACTCCTTCTTGTACTCACACCCCTATGCACCCCTCCAATGTATCTCCCCCACCGACCCCCGCCCCCACTACTTTATCCCCCCCTCTACCACAATTCTTACCACCTTCTCCCTCTTTCAGTATTATCATATACAATGCCACTTACACAGCCCCCCCTCCCACACTCCCCCATTCTGTAGCTCACATTCCATTAATCTCCAAAACCCTTCCCCCCAGTGTTCATGTAGTCACTGTCTGCTCCACTCCATTCGGCTCCTGCGAAAACCTTCTCAGACGCTTCCCTTTTTCAGATACTTTCTGCCACTGTGACGCTCTCTGCCCCTTAATTCTCGAGTCTCTGGAACTCAAGTCCCGCTCTCTCTCCTGGGTCCTCGGGAGTTGCTCACAGCCCAGCTCCTGCAGCACAGTCCACGCTTCCTCCGCTCCTTTTAATCTCTTAGAAACCCCATTTACCGTCACCAGGAGACCAAAGGGAAACAGCCATTGATATCTCAGTCCTTTTCCCCGGAGGTATGCAGTCACTTCCTTCAGGCCTCTCCTCCTTTCCAAAGTTCCCTTGGACAATTCATTATATATCTCGACCTCACAGGACTCCCAGGCAATGCGACCGAATCTCCTGGCCACATTCAGCATGCGGTCCTTTATAGGGAAGCTACTCAGACATGCAATAACATCCCTGACTTGTTTCTCTCGTCGGGGACCCATGCTGCGATGTGCTCTCTCCACTCCGATAACATCCACCTGCTCAGTCTCACTGCCCTCCAACTGCAAAACATGGAGACACAGCCGCCACACCGCTTGTACACAGTCCTTAAATTTCTACGTTTCGGGGATCCCTTTAATTCGTAAATTATAAGGCAGTAAGATTTTATCTTGTCCAGCTACTTCAACAGCTTCTCTAAATCAGCTCCAAAAGGAAGCATCCACTTAAAATTGGGCTTTGGAAGATGTGTCCGCCACCCAGTATTGGAGCCAAATCCAATGCCATGACCCTGTCGCCAGGGCACTGTCGCTGGCCAACAAGCATACCAGGTCATACATAGCATCAGAAAGGAAGGATATAGATGACTCCAAAAGAGGGGTAGTATCATCTGGTGGAAGAGATTGAATTCATTGGAGCAGGGCTCGAGACATCAGGCTGGCACATACCATCAAATGAAGAACAGCAGTGAACTGTTTCTTCAACAACGAATCCACCTTTCGGTCCAAAAAATCCTTTAAGACCGATCTGCCTTCCACGGGAATGGTGGTCCATTTGGTAACCGCCATGGCCTCTGCATCCACCTTGGGGATATCAAACCACCCAAAGCACTCCTTCTCCAGGAGAGCGTAGATCTTCTTACACACCTGTAGTCCCTTAGGTGGGGAGTCGGGAGAGTCCCACTGCAACTGGATAATATCCTTGATCACATCTGAGAATGGGAAGTGTGATAAAGAAGCTTATCATAGCTCAGGAAGGAGCTATAGAAAAGGTGAAGTGACTCTGAACAAGCAACCTGTCAGTTCTGGTAGAAATATGAAAACAGAATTTTGCCATAAAAGACTACCAGTCCCAGAATGCACCAGGTTTCCAACAGCCATTAGAGGAGCTGAAGTGAGGAAACGTGTGTTCAATCAGGAGGGCTATGAGGTAATCCCTAAGCACTCATCTCAAAGGGCAGGGCCTGATTCAGCACAGCTGCGCTGTGTTAGGGAGGATCACTCATCTAAGCAGAATAAGAGTAGAGTTTATTCTACAGATGACCATCTTCATGATCACCTTGGATATCCAGAGAATTGTCCTCAGTATCCTGAGAATCAGCTTGAGTTTGATCATCAGTTTCATCTGAAGGATCATCAGAAGCAGAAGCCAAACCGGACGGACAGAGAGGGAAAGAGACCCTTTGGAAGAAGGAAGAGAAAAGCCTTTGAGAGGTCTAGAAGAGTCCAAAGCAGTACGTATACTGGGAGGTATTCCAAGGGCCAGCATACACCATTGGAATGGGGAAAGCCAGAGGAATGGTGCTGCAGAGCTAGGAATCACCAGAGGCTACCTGTGAGGGAGACGGCTGCACGTGGAAGGGACCCTAAGACCTGTGCCAGAAGGTATGTGAAGAGAGATCCAGTGTCCAGGGATCTGGATTGGAAGGCTGGACATAAGAACTGGACTACATACTGGCCAGGCTATATAGAGAGGAACTCTAGCAGTAATGGAAGCTCAGGTATGAACACTGATCTATGCCCTAGCTATAACCTTGAAAGACAGCAGGGAAACAAGTATTCTCCTGAAAATGCTCCATTGAGAGATTCATCTGTGCCAATCCATGATATTCAACCCATGCTTGTTGAACAAGGGGGAATAATAGCAGATGAGGATCCTGTTTATATGGACTGCTCTCTATCTAAACTCCATTGGTAACTTTCTGTTATAAAGTACAGCAACCATCACAAAGAAATACAAATTTGTTCTTTAATCTACTCAGAAAAGCTCCTGAAGCAGGATTTGACCCACACAGTGGAAGGCAAGCCAGCTAAGGGGTTTCAGCTGGTAACTGCTAGCAATTAAGCCTTACCTAATTACTTGTGAGCTAGGAGAGAATCACTTCTGTATCTCTGTGGGAAGTAATCAGAAGTTAACCTGAAAAGAACAGTTTGTTTCTTGCTTTGTGGCTTTTCATTTGTTGTTTTCCTGATTTTAACTTTGTTTTTCCAAGTTAACACTGAAAGCAAGTAACCTAATTTATGTGCTACCAAGCATATCTGTGTTGGGAGAAATAACCCCATAAATAAATATCTTATTGGCTTTACCCAAGAGCACAACTAAATTATTGTCAGCAGCTGTGTCTGGTGTGAATGAACTACATTGCCCACAATACCTTGCAAATCATATAGAAATATGCACTTGCCAAGAGTGTGAAGATTCTCACCCAGGCAGCCGTCTGACAGAAGACAGTAGTGGATTTCCACGCCCCTTGAAGGAGTGGGTGCACCTTCAGCTTCTGCTCCACACCAGGTGCATCCATCAAGTTCAAGGTGGATGAGATCCTGGCAATTAATGCCACCAGCTCCTCCTTCCGGAATAGGCAAATCACACCAGCCTCTTCACAATCCTCCAAAGGCGAAAGTACTTTTTCATCCATGTCAGAGCTCAGCACCGAGCCATCTGAATGCAAGTCATATTCAAAGTCTCAGACAGTTCCCAGCTCTTCCCCAATTTCCAAGGGGTGCCCCTCGCTGGCGATGCTTAGCTAAAGGCAATCGAACAGGGCTTCCACTGTCAGCCTGCCCCTCACAAGACTCTCTTGTTTCCACCAACCTGCTGGTAGGGGAACACAACCCACTTATATGGACTGGTCTGGTAGGACGATAAGGAATACTGCCTTTTTTCAGTGCTGCACCAGTATATATATATATATATATATTAGTGATGACATCACAGAAAGTTGCTCTAGTCTACCTTCACCTGTTGGCTGAGGAGCATAACCCACTTGTCTAGACTGGTCTAGCAGGATAAGGACATTGCCTTTATAAAACAGAGAAGCCTGCAGCACATCACTGGGACCCGATCAGCATCGGGGAGTGGAGCAGGAGGGAACACTCCTCCCCAGTCCACCCGCCGAGGCCAATCAGGCCACAGCAATCCACAGATTAAACCGAGAGCGCCCTTGGCGTGAAGAGAAGCCTGCAGCACACCACCGGGACCCGATCGGCGTCGGGGAGTGGAGCAGGAGGGAATGCTCCTCCCCAGTCCACCTGCCGAGGCCAATCAGGCCACAGCAACCCACAGATTAAACCGAGAGCACCCTTGGCGTGAAGAGTAGCCTGCAGCACATCACCGGGACCCGATCGGCATCGGGAGTGGAGCAGGAGGGAACACTCCTCCCCAGTCCACCCGCCGAGGCCAATCAGGCCACAGCAACCCACAGATTATACCGAAAGCGCCCTTGGCATGCCCGCGCCGGCGAGCCTCACCAGAGGGCCCTTTGGTGTGGCCCTTAGACAGGGACCAAACTAGAGCAAGAGTACTAATAAGAGCTACAGCCTTTGCGTCACATCCGGTGTCACTCTTCATGGACGAACCGTCTCCACAGACTCTCACCATCGGGACCCGATCGGCGTCAGGGAGTGGAGCACAAAACAATGTACACCATAAGATGAGCGCAACAATGACACCAACTCTGCAGACTAACAACACAGATCATCAACTAACTGTGAGTAACTAATCCCACACGGAGGACACTAACATGAAAAATAAACCCCTTCACGCTGGCAACAAACTACTGTATGGACAGCAAATGTACAAAAGAACACTCTTCCAAAAAATATACACCATAATATTAATTCTTACCCTATGCTGTTACCAAACAAATGCATTATACTACACTACCTACTTCACAGCCTTACAAACTCCACATAAATATATATATCATGCTTCCCTACCATCCACCAACATATACACACATCCGCTTACTACAAACCTCCCAGCAAAAGACCTACCAGATACACTACAACAGAACCATAGTCACGAACACCCACACCTCAACCACACCCCCAACATACCACCAGCATAAACATAAGTCTGATAAATGCAAGATCAATATGCAACAAAACAAACACTACTACCGACTACATTCATGAAAACAACATTGACATACTATGCATTACTGAATCATGGCTCAAGAACACAGACCAGGTAATACTCAACCAAATAACACCACCAGCATTCACAGCATACAACTGCTCCAGAACCCACAAACGAGGAGGCGAAGTACTAATAATTGCCCAAACAGACCTAAGGCTCAAGACAGCAACCTCCAAAAGCTCCGAACACTGCGAATTTATCAACACTGAAAACAAACATCTATCCATTTGCTTGATATACCAACCCCCCAACGCCCCAACAGAAGACACATCCAACATCCTGGATATGATATATGCAGCTAACTCACCACACAGAACGCTCATTGTGCTAGGAGACCTAAACCTCACATCTGCATCAACAACAATTGAAATCACTTTCCACAAAGCTATGGAATCCATTCAACTCAAGCAAATCCTATCAGGTCCATCCCATCGGTCTGGCTCTACCCCAGATCGCATATTCGTGCCAACTAACACCCTAAAATCAAGGTCTCATGACACCACCTAAAGCCACACCAATACCATGGTCAGATCATCATGCCATATCATTTGTGCTCAACCACAATACCCGAAAGACAACCTGGAAAGCAGAACAACCAACCAGACACTTCAAAGCTTTCAACAAAGAGCACTTCATCAAAGATACCATACAGTCCCTACCCCAAAATTTCAATGACCTTGATGAAGCTATCAACATATGAAATACCACTATCCTTACCGCATCACAACTTACGCTTCGAATGAATTCACACAACAAAAATAGGCCCAGATCTACACCATGGTACTCCAACACAATAAGAGAATCCAAAAGAAAATTACGGAAACTGGAACGTCGTTGGAGACGTAACAAATCAGAATCTACATTGAAACAATACCAGGAAATGCAAAAAGATTACAATAACCTAATAAACAAACATAACAATACACACAAACCTCATACTAAAAGCCTGCAATAAACCTAAAGAACTCTTCAACATTGTTCGTATCCTAACAAACGACCGAACCATGAAAGATGACTGCAAGATACACCCACAAACCTTCGCTGATTATCTAATACCCAAGTACACTAACCAAGTGGAGGAGTGGCCTAGTGGTTGGGGCAAGGTACTTCAGGCCGGAAGGTCGGGGGTTCAAATCCCACTAGAGGACAGCAACCTTGGGTCGGAAGGACTGGGATTTCTAGTCCCACAGGTGCTCCTTGTGGTCTTGGGCAAGCCACTTAACCCTCCATAGCCCATGTTCCCTGTAAAATAGTTATCTCCAAGTTATAATGCCCTGTTCAATGTAATTTCAGTTTGTTCAATGTAAACCGCACTGATGCAGAATAGCACGATATATAAGAGCATGTAAATAAATAAATAAATAAATAATACACTACCACTACACCCAATGACAACGTCTCGCTTATGGACACACCAACATCAGATGACTCCACAACTACTAATCAATGAAAGAATTTCAGCATTCCATCAACTAAACAAATAGAACAAACCATCACTGCTTTAAATACCACCATTTCCCCACTGGACCCCTACCCAGTGACTTGGATTAAACCCACCAAAGAAGAACTCAACACATTCATCCAAAAGATAGTAAGCACCTCTCTAACTCAGTGCCAAAAGCACTCAAGCAATCCACCATACGCCCCATTCCTAAAACCTCCTCACCCAACAACACAGTCCCTTCAACCTACCAACCTATATCCAGCCTCACACTCCTGGCTAAAATAACTGAAAAAAATTGTACAGAGACAACTCCAAGATCACATTGATGAATTTGCCCCACTAGACCCCCACCAACACGGATTCCGACCAAAACATGGCCTTGAGACACTCCTCATAAATCTATTCAACAACATAATTAAAGGAATAGACAATATAAAGCAGGGCTTCTTATTAATATTTATAGATATTTCATCAGCCTTCGACACAGTCTCCCATCACATCTTATTGACACGCCTAAGGGAGATTGGACTTCAAGATACTACTATTAAATGGTTTCAGTCACACCTAGAAGACAGACAGCAGAGAGTAAATACTGAGAACCTCACTTCAGCACCCTTCAAAACTACTCAAGGAGTTCCTCAAGGCTCATCACTATCAGCTCTTCTCTTCAACATCTATATTCAATCTATTTGCAAAATATTTAACAAATAGAAGATACAATACGCCATATATGCCGATGACATCATGGCATATACCCCTATTCAAATGGACTCACCAGACTATACTACCATATCTACATGCATTCAAGAAATCACAACCTGGCTAAATAACAACAACTTAAACAACATAAAAAAAATCTGAAGCAATCAATCATAATAACGAGAAACACCACATTAATTCATCCTACCTCTATCAACATATCCAATACACCGATTACAATAAAAGATGAAGTCAGATACCTTGGAGTGATTCTAGACAAGCAACTCACCCTCCAACCACATGTTGTTGTTAAGTGTCGTTGAGTCGGAGTCGACTCATGGCGACCCTCTGGATAGCTATCCTAAACTGGGTTCGGTCTTCAGTCAGACGGCTCATTGTTGACAGACTGGTACCCGTAGCTGCTGTTATTGTATCGATCCATCTCATTGCTGGCCTTCTCTTTTGCGTTGACCTTCTATCTTGCCAAGCATGATGTCTTTCTCTAATGATCTCTCTCTTTGCATGATGTGTCCAAAGTATGAAAGTCGAAGTCTTGTCATCTGAGCTTCTAACGAAAGCTTAGGTTTGATCTCCTCTAGTACTGACTGGTTTGTTCTTTGGGCAGTCCATGGTATACACAGTATTCGCCGCCAGCACCATAATTCAAAGGCATCAATTTTCTTCCTGTCTATCCTTTTCACTGTCCAGCTTTCACATCCATATGATGTTATTGAAAATACCATGGCTTGAACAAGTCAAATCTTTGTATGGAGAGAGACATCTCTGCTCTTGAGAATCTTATCTAGGACTTTCATAGCCATTCTGCCAAGAGCAATGCGTCATCTGATTTTTTGACTGCTTGTTGCTTCTTTATTGATAGTTGATCCAAGTAGGTTAAAGTTGTTCACGATTTCAATTTCTTCTCCTTCAACGATGAACCTGCTGATTATGCCAGTTGTCATGATCTTTGACTTCTTTACATTAAGGTGCAGGCCCATTTTGAGACTATGTTCTCAAACAAGATATCCAAAACAGCCTATTTCAAACTCTCAATGCTCCGGAGACTAAAACCTCTCCTCAACAAAGAACACTTCCGCACAGTATGCCAGGCCATCATCACACCTGCACTGGATTACTGTAATATACTATACCAAGGTCTACCCAAACAAACCACCCGTCAACTACAAATAATACAGAACACTGCTGCCCACATCAATGCTAGCGCATCAAGACAAGACCATATAACCCCAATACTACATGACCTGCACTGGCTACCGATATCATCACGTGCAAAATATAAAGTAGCACTATCTTCAAAATTAAAAACATGTCAGCAGAAATACTATATGAACTTATAGGAACCAAAACAAGCAAAAGACCAGACAGAAATAGCACCAAAAACAATATACCAACACCCAGTCTATTTACAAGAACCAACAAATCCACATCCATGAGAGTCTTCTCTCTTGCTGCCCCTGCTATCTGGAATGTCCTCCCAGATAAACTAAAATCAACAACAGATGTAAAAGAATTCAGGAAACTACTAAAAACCACCCTATTCATTGAACAACTCAATGATGACCACCAATTACCCTAATCACTGAAACCCCTCATTAGACCGGACCCAGGCATCAGACCCAGAAGGCAAGGCATATCAGACGCTATCATCATACCCAAAGCCTTTGCTAAAACAACAAAAGACACTTCAAGAAGAGCACTATCCCTGGCTGCTCCCGCGCTCTGGAACTCACTCCCCGACAACCTGAGATCAACAAAAGACCTCAAAGACTTCCAGAAGATGCTAAAAACTATGCTCTTCACAGAACACTACAAGGACACCACATGAACTGTCCAAACAAACTCCCTCTCTGCCACCAAAATGTAAAAATGTAAATAGCTCCTATACATAGCTCATACTGTATATAGCTCACCACGGAATCAACCTCACACCACTCATACACACACGCCTCATCACTGCATGCCCACACCCATGCACCCTGCCACTTGATTTGTTTGCTGTGTAATCTGCTTTGATTTCAAGATAAAGCGGTATATAAATCCTTCTAAATAAATAAATAAAATGATGTCTTTTTAAACTTTTGGGAACCTGACAGGTACTTGTGACCTGGATTGGCCATTGTTAGAAACAGGATACTGGGCTTAATGGAACTTTGGTCTGACCCAATATGGCATATGGCGTAGTTACTCACCTATAACAGGTATTCTCCAGGGACAACAGGAATCAGTTCTCACATATGGGTGACGTCAGCGCCAATGGAGCCCGCGCGGGGCATTTCCCCAGCTTTCAAAGAAAGCCTTTGGGGACATGCTACTACACATGCGTGGTCCCCTTCCTGCCCAAGGGTGCCATCTTGCTCAGATAGGATGGTTGTAAAAAACTAAAACAATGTAGGGAGGCAACTCCCAGAGGAGGAGGGAGGGTTGTGAGGACTGATTCCTGCTGTCCCTGGAGAACACTTGTTACAGGTGAGTAACTACGCTTTCTCCAGGAACAAGCAGGAAGTCAGTCCTCATATATGGCACTCCCTAGCTCTAGACTGCCAAGGACCAAACAACGACAGCACCAACAGCTCCCAAGGGCGTAACCATGAGTTGCAGAAGATGAATCCCCACTGAGAGACTCTGCAAGACCCTAGCGTCCAGCAGCACCATCACTCCAGTAGCGTGAACACAGAAGGTTCGGAGGACAGGAGTTGCCTACACCCCGAGAATATTACAGAGTACTGCCTGGTCAAATGCACTGTCCCTGCGGGACACACTCTCCAGGCAGTAGTGAGTTGTGAACATGTGAATTGAAGACCATGTGGTGGCCTTGCAGATCATTGTCACTGGTATGGAGCGAAGGTTGGCCACCAATGTGGCCATTGCTTTCATGCGATGTGCTGTGATCCGGTGCTCCAGGCAGAGGCCAGCTCACTCATAGGTGAGGGCAATAGAGTCTGCCACCCAAGTGGACAGAGTTTGCTTAGTCACAGGGAGCCCCAGTCTGCTGGGTTCATAAGATACGAAAAGCTGAAGAGCTTTGCGATGGCCTCGAGTCCACTGCAAGTAGAAGGACAGGGCCCACTTGCAATCCAGTGTATGAAGTACTAGTTTCTCCTGGCTGGCATGAGGCCATGGGGAGAAGGTGGGGAGGATCACATCTTGGTTGAGGGGGAAAGGGGATACCACCTTTAGGAGGAATTTGGGATGCGTGCGGAGCACTACCCTGTTCTTGTAGAACCTTGTATATGGTGGATCCACCACCAGGGCCTGGAGTTTGCTCACTCTGAGCGGACGTGAGAGCCACCAGAAAAGCCACCTTCCAAGAAAGGTACCGCAGGTGGCAAGTGGCTAGGGGCTCAAATGGCAGCCTGGTGAGCTGTGAAAGCACCACGATGAGGACCCACTCTGCTGTCGGAGGGCGGAGAGGGGGCCTGGATAATAGGAGGCCTTAGAGGAACCTGGAAAGGGGCTGGCCCGAGAGGGGTTTTCCCTTGACAGGGTGATGGTGAGCGGCTATCGTGCTCAGATGCACCCTTATTGATTAGACTTCAGCCTGATGTGTGACGGGCGCAGTAGGTACTGCAGTACTAATTGCACATGGCAAGAGAAGGGGTTCTCTTCTTTCCACATACTAGGTGGAGAACCTCCTTCACTTAAAGGCATAAGCCCATCTGGTGGAGGGCTTTCGGGAGGCCAGTAGGATCTCCTTGACTTCTCTCGGAAGATTGAAGGGGGCCAATGCTACTCTTTCAGCAGCCATGCTGTTAGGGATAGGGACCCCAGATTGGGGTGCAGGAGAGAGCCCTCCTCCTGGGACACTGGGATAGAAGATCTTGGACTCGGCCCAGTGGGACTGGGAGTGCCACCGACAGGGAGAGCAACAGTGGGAACCAAGGCTGCCTGGGCCACCTGGGGGCAATTAGTATAACTGATCCCCTCTTGCTCTGGACCCCGAAGAGGGTCCTGGCAACCAGGGGGGGGGTGGGTTGGAAATCGGTGGGAATGCATAGAGTAGGCCTTTGGACCACGAGATCAGGAAGGCATCTGCCGCCACTCTCTCCGGGTGCAGTTGACACGAGCAGAAGCGAGACAGCTCTGTGTTGTCAAGTGAGGCAAATAGGTCCATCACGGGCCTGCCCCAGAGGTGGAAGAGCCATTTGGCCACCCTGGGGTTCAAGCGCCATTTGTGTGGCTGAAGGACTCTGCTCAGCCTGTCTGCTAGGCAGTTGTCCTGGCCCGGGAGGTAGACCGCTCGCAAGAGGATGCTGTTGCGAACTGCAAAAGAGAGGAGGTCCACCGCCTCCTGGCAGAGGGAGTATGAACCCATGCCCCCCTGCTTGCTGATATAAAACATGGCGACTTAGTTGTCCATCTGGATCAGTATGGACTGGTATCACAGGGGGTGACAGAATGCTCGTAGGGCTAGGAAGATTGCCCTGAGCTTCAGGAAATTGATCTGAAGCAGTGATTCCTCCTGAGACCAGCTGCCTTGTGTGCGGCAGTCCCCACAATGCGCCCCCCCCCAATCTAGGAGGGAGGCGTCCATGGTCGGGGTCCTCTGAGGGGTGGGTACTTGGAAAGGCATTCCTGCTTGGAAGTGGTGAAGGTTTTGCCACCAGTTGAGGAAATACACCAGTTGATGGGTGACCCTGACCTTGTCCCGTAGCCTGCCTGTGGCTTGCGTCCACTATGAGTGGAGGCACCACTGGGCTGTCTACATGTGCAAGCAAACTGAGGGCATTACATGGACCACAGAGGCCATATGGCCCAGTAGGCGGAGTAGAAGACGAGCTGGCACTGACTGGCAGCATTGTACCTCTCCTGCTAGTTGCCTGAGGTGTTCTGCCCCTTCTCTGGGGAGGACTGCCTTAACCTGCAGCATGTCGAGCTGAGCACCAATAAACTCCAGATTTTGGGCTGGAGAGAGGTGGGATTTTGGGTAGTTGATGACAAATCCCAGGTGCTGCAGAAGGAGGTTTGCATGCTCTGCTACCTGACTGGCCTCTGCGGCTGTGCCTTCCCTGATTAGCCAGTCATCTAAGTAGGAGAGGATGAAGGTCATTTGTAGACACAGGTGGGCGGCCACCACCGCCAGGCATTTGGTAAAGACCCTTGCCGATGAGGCCAGGCCGATGGGTAGCACCCTATACTGGAAGTGTTCTCCTCCTACCACGAACCTTAGGTACTGCCTGTGGGAGGGGTGGATTAGGATGTATGTGTATGCATCCTTTAGATCCAAGGAGCACAGCCAATCTCCCTGGTGGAGGTAAGGCAGTAGTGTTCTAAGGGAGAGCATCTTGAACTTCTCTCTCACCAGAAACTTGTTCAGGTGTCGCAGGTCTAGTATGGGCCTGAGGCTTCCAGTTCTCTTTGGGACAAGGAAATATCTGGAATAGAAACCTTTTCCCCATAGGTGCTTGGGTACAGACCCTACTGCATTGCGAGCTCTGTGAGCAGAAGAGTCTGGTGAAGGAGTCGTCGCACCGGCTCTCCTGGGAAGAACCTGGGTGGTATCTGCTGAAGGTGGAGGAGGTATCCCTCCCTTGGTCCAAGGTGATGTTGGCCCATCTGTGGGCAAAAAGTGCCAGGTGTCCCCCTTGTGGGCTGGTGAAGGTCTCCCAGGGGAGGGGAGGCCCTGCCCTATGAGTCAAAAGCTCCCCCCCTGGTGGGTGGGAGCTGGGGCCTGGGGCTTCAGTGTCTTTGCCTTCTGAGCTCCGTGGTCTTGCCTCTTAGGGTGAGAACCTTGTTGTTGGCCTAGGAAGGGCTGTTAGTGGTGACTCTGTGGAAAGGGGCCTTTTTCCTCGGGAACAGGGGTCTTTTCCCTGCTGCCTTCTTGCAGGGAAGGGATGAAGTCTTTTTAGAGAGCCTCTGGCGAGTCACCACATCAGCCTCAATCTCAGCTGCCTTGTCGGACATGGATTTGCCGAATAGGTTCTCCCCGGTGCAGGGGACATCGAGCAGTTTGTTTTGGACCCATTACTCGAGGTCGGGAGCCAGGCTTGGTGTCAGGCGTCAATGCTGGCTACCTCGACTCGAGTCATTGACTCAAAGCATCGTAGGCTGTTTGGGAGAGAAACGCCAGGTTGAGTTTGGATGGAACTCTGGAGCAGAACTGAGGAAGTTGAGTGTTCTGCAGCATGGCAAAGAGGTCCATCACTGGTGTTCCCCACATGTGGAACAGTTTTGCTACTGCTGTTGGGTCTAAAGACCATTTGTGGGGTTGCAGGATTCGACTCAGCTTGTCTACTAGGAGATTGGATTCTCCTGGAATGTACATTGCATGGAGGTGCATGTGGTGGAGGATGGCAAACTCCCAGAGCTTGTAGGCTTCTTGACATAGAGGGAGGAAGCCCATCCCCCCTGTTGGTTTATATAAAACATGGCCACCTGATTGTCTGTTCTGACTAGGATCTGACCTTTTGAGAAGTAGTGCTGGAAAGCTTTGAGGGATTCGTGACTGCCCGAAGCTTGAGTAGATTTATCTGCTACATGGATCCTGGGTTGTCCACAGGCCCTATATGGAGATGGAATCCAGATGTGCTTCCCAACCCTGCTTGGAGGCATCTGTTGTCAGTATATACTGAGGGAGGGATGTCCAAAAAGGTGACCCTACAAGAAGATTTGTTGGGGTGCACCACCACAGGAGAGATTCGGCCATGGGTGTTGTTATCTGGATGACATCCCGAAGGCCCCCTGTGTAGGTAGGGAAGAAGGGTTCCCAGAGAGATCATTTTGAATTTCTCTTTTACAAGGAATTTACTCAGCTCTCTCAGGTCGAGAATAGGTTTGTGGCCTCCTGACTTCTTTGGAATGAGGAAGTAGGGGGAGTAGAAGCCTTTGAACTGTTGGTTTGTTCGAACTGGTTCTAAGGCTCTTTGGGAAAGGAGAATGTTTATCTCTTGCTTGAGCAGTGTATCCAGAAGATGTTTAGAATGAAGCTCTCCCTTGAAATGGTGAGGAGGAAGCTCTCGGAAGTTTAGTTGGTAACTTCTCTGGATTATGTTGAGAGTCCACTGCTCCGTGGTGATGGAATGCTACTGCTGAGCAAAATGAGAGAGTTTTCCTGGTATGATGGTGGGCTCTGGTACCTGAAGGAGAAGGCTGGCCGTGTTTTATTTATTTATTTGTTTCTTCTATACCGCCCCTTCCAGAGATCAAGGGCGGTTTACATTGAACAGTTAACAAATTTTGTATACTTCTGTATACTTTACATGGAACATGGTATTAACTAAATGGAACATGGTTTTAACTATATACAGGTATATAGGTAGTGTTCCCTATGTAGGAGTCAAAAACTGGATGTGGCAGGAGTTGGCTGAGTGGCTGGTTGTGGCTTAGCTAACCTGGGCTTTTTAGCCTGTTTAGGGCCCTGTTGTTTTTGTGGAGCCTGGTAGGATGGCTGGGATTATGAAGGATAGAATCTTCTCTTTTTAGGGTAGAAAGGCTTCTTGTTAGGTGCCTTTTTTTAGAAGGATCAGAAGTCTTTCTGGAGAGTCTCTTGAGTGTTGTGTCATCTGTCTCTAGCTCTCCTGCTTTCTCCTGCCAGTTCTTCACAAACAGGTTTTCACCAGTGCAGGGAATGTTGCCCAATTTGTCTTGGACCCACTGTTCAAAGTCAGAAGCTTGGAGCCAAGCCAGACGCCTTGCATTGATGGCAATAGAGGAAGCCCTGCTTGATGACTCAAAGGCATCAAAAGCAGCTCTATTCACGAATTTAGAGACATTCTGGCTGTAAGCCAGAACAGCCTAGAAAGCTGGACATTTCTCCTCTGAAAGAAAAAGGAAAAATCCTTCTCAGTCTTTATTAAACTCCTTTAAGAACATTCCCATATAAAGTGTAGTTACTCACCTGTAACAGGTGATTCCAGGAACAGCAGGAATTTAGTCTTCACACATGGGTATCATTGGTAACGACGGAGCCTGCACAGGAACGCTCCCCAGCGTCCAATATGAAAGCCTTTGGGAGCATCCCACAGTGCATGCGTGCTGCCTTTCCGCCTTTGTACCTCTCTTACTTCAGTTGAGTTTATAGCTGAGACCAAAGGAGATAAGTAGAGAAAGAGAGATATAGAGAATACTCCTAGGGGAGGTGGGTGGGTTGTGAAGACTAAATTCCTGCTATTCCCAGAGATCACCTGTTACAGGTGAGTAACTACGCTATCTCCAGGAACAAGCAGGAATGTAGTCTTCACATATGGGGACTCCCCAGCTGAAAGATGCCAAAGGGTGACCCCCACCTAGCTGCGAACCCAGGTGAGATGGGTCATGCTTCCTCCCATGGACCTTAGGCATCCAAAACTGTGGATGGTGGGTAGGAGTTGTATTAAGTATGGAAGAGATGTTGTAGAACAGCCTGGCCAAACGAGGCATCCTGACAGGAGTCCTTGTCTAAGCAATAGTGGGCTGTGAAGGTATGTACCAAAGTCCAAGTGGCTGCTTTGCAGATGTCATCAATAGAGACAGAATGAAGGTTAGCCGTTGAGGCTGCCATTGCTCTCACATTGTGAGCTGTGACATGGCCTTCGAGAGAAAGTCCCTTACTCTGATATGTATAGGATATGCAATCTGCAATCCAATTTGACAGAGTTCTTTTAGAAACTGGAAGTCCCAAATGACTAGAGTTAAAAGCCACAAAAAGCTGAGAAGATTTTCTATGTGGCTTAGTTCTTTGGAGATAAAAAGCCAAGGCTCTTTTACAATCCAACGTGTGAAGATTCCTTTCCGCACTGGAGGCATGAGGCCTAGGGAAGAATATAGGAAGATAAACCAATTGGTTTAAATGAAAAGGCGAAACCACCTGTGGCATAAAGTGAGGATGAGTCCTGAGGACTACTTTTATCATGGTGAAACCTTGTATAAGGAGGGTCAGCTACTAACGCCTGTAGTTCACTAATGCGTCTTACAGAAGTGATGGCAATTAAGAAAATAACTTTCCATGAAAGAAACTTTAGGTCTGAAGTGGCTAAAGGTTCAAAGGGTGGTTTCATAAGCTGACCAAGAAAAAGATTTAGATCTCATGTCACCGGTGGTGGTTTAATGGGAGGTTTTGTTAAAAGTAGGCCTCTCATAAATCTTGATATAAGCGGATGAGAGGAAATAGGTTGTCCATTGAAAGGTTTATGAAAAGCAGCAATAGCACTAAGATGGACCCTAACTGAATTGGTCTTCAGACTAGAAGTTGATAATTGTAGAAGATACTCTAGTAGCAATTCTACAGGTACTAAAAGGGCGGTTAAGTCCCTTTTGTGAACACCAGACAGAGAACCTTTTCCACTTGAAAGCGTAGGAACGTCTTGTGGAGGGTTTTCTGGAAGCCAGGAGGATATCCTTTACTTGTTGAGAAAGGTTAACATCCTGGAATTCTAGGCTTTCAGTAACCAGGCCTTGAGATGTAGGGACTGGGGATTGGGATGCAGTAAAGATCTGTCCTCCTGCGACAGGAGATCTGGAGCATTCCCCAACTCCAGAGGAGTGGTTTGAGAGAGACGCAGAAGAGGAGGATACCACGTTTGCCATGGCCAACGTGGAACTATGAGAATCATACGACCTCTGTCTCTCTGAAGTTTGAATAAAGTCTTGGGAATGAGGGGAATAGGTGGGAAGGCATAGAGGAAGTCCTGTCCCCAGTGGAGTAGGAAAGCATCTCTTGCCTAACAGTTTTGAGCCGGAATTCTGGAACAGAATCGGGGAAGTTTGGTATTCTGTGGACTTGCAAAGAGGTCTACATCTGGTGTTCCCCAGATTCAAAACACTCGAGCAAGCTGGTATGAGTGGAGGGACCACTCGTGTGGCAGCAGTATTTGACTGAGTTTGTCTGCCCACAAGTTTTGAATGCCTGGAAGGTATACCGCAAACAGGTGAATTTGTAACTCTCTGGCGAGGGCCCATATTCGCAAAGCTTTGTTGCATAGCGACAGAGAGTCTGTTCTGCCTTGCTTGTTCACATAGAACATAGCTACCTGACTGTCAGTTTGGACCAGAACTGTTTTGTTGCTGAGATGGCCCTGAAACACTTGAATAGCATTGAAAATGGCTCTCAGCTCTAGGAGGTTTATGTGAAGGGAAACCTCCTGTGAGGTCCAAAGACCCTGAGTGGAGAGATCGTGCAAGTGGGCCCCCCAACCCATCTTGGATGCATCTGTCATCAGAGTGATTTGGCATAGAGGCTGCTGGAAAGGAGAGCCTACAAGGAGGTTTTCCAGAGATTGCCACCATTGTAGGGATGAAATTAGACATGTGGTAGTTCTGATTTTGTCTATTAGTCGACCCACGGCTTGTGACCACTGAGAGAAAAGGGTCCACTGGGCTGCTCACATGTGGAGGCGAGCATAGGGAACCACATGGACAGTGGATGCCATGTGTCCCAGCAGTTGAAGCATCTCCCGAGCAGTAAGGAATACCTTCATAGATGCTTGAGATGCCAGTTGTATTATACGTAGACAGCGTGGCTGGGGCAGGAAAGCCTTTGACTGCCGTGTGTCTAGACAAGCCCCTATGAATTCTAGAGATTGAGAGGGGGTGAGATGAGATTTTGGGAGGTTTATGACCAGCCCCAAGTATTGAAGTATTTTCATTGCTCGAGAGAGTGCGAAGCTGGCCTCTGGAGCTGTCGATGCTCAAATGAGCCAATCGTCTAAGTAAGGGAAGAAAAATATTCCCCGAGTCCTCATAAATGCTGCTACCACTGCCATGCATTTTGTGAAGACTCTTGGAGCAGAGGCTAGTCCAAAGAGAAGAACTCTGTACTGGAAGTGTCTTCCTTGGACTAGGAATCGAGGGAACTTCCTGTGATCTGAGTGGATGAGAATATGCGTGTACGCATCTCTTAGATCTAGAGAACATAGCCAGTCCTGACTTTGGAGGTATGGTAAAAGTGACCGAGGGAGATTATTTTGAACTTTTCTTGGAACAAATATTTGTTAATTCTCTGAGGTCTAATATAGGTCTGTGTCCCCCTGTCTTTTTTGGAATAAGAAAATATGGGGAGTAAAACCCTGTCCCCTGTTGGGGAATGGGTACTTCTACGATTGCTCCTTGAGCTAGAAGTGATGTGACCTCCTCCCACAAGCTGGAATGGTCAAGGGTTCTGGATCTTTTAGGGGCAGAATGACTAAGTTCTCTAGATAGAAGTCAAACACCCTGAGGGGGCTGGGTCTGTTGAGCCAGTTGAGCTTTTTGAGCTTGCGGCTTTCTCTGAAGTGAGAGAGGTACAGAGGCGGGAAGGCAGCACGCATGCGCTGTGGGATGCTCCCAAAGGCTTTCCTATTGGACGCTGGGGAGCGTTCCCGCGTGGGCTCCATCGGTACCGACGATACCCATATGTGAAGACTACATTCCTGCTTGCTCCTGGAGATAGGATGTACGAATTTATCCTACTGGATAGTATTTATGCTTGGAAGGAGCAATGGGCAAAGGAATCGAGATTCCTGCCCAGAGGAATGGATGCATGATTTTTCACACTTTTTATGTGGCGCATCACCGATTCCACTACCATAGAATGGTGTGGGAGTTGTGGTTTTTGGAAGCTGGGGCATTCAAGCACTCTATATATGGTGTCTAAACAGCAACTTATGGGAGAAACTGTAAGGGGGGTTTCCCACATCCTTAGCATCAGATTATGTAGGATCCTGTGTACTGGGAGGATTGCGGCCTCTTTTGGAGCTGTGGGGTACTGGAGGATCTCTAGTTCCTCTGCTCTCGGTTCCGGTTCCGATGCTGCTGGAATGGAAAGACCAGCTGCCATGTCTCGGATAAACTCCTGAAAAGACATGTCTTCAGGAGAGGATTTACGGCAAGTACTAATAGATGGTGGTGAGGGCTCTGAGACTATGTCCTGGAGGTCATTGGAATCGAGGGATCGGTGATCAGAATCAGAAGTTTCCGGATCTGATGTCGGAGAGTATCACCGAAGTTGATGGTGATCTGAACGGCGGTGATGCTCTTCGATACCCTCGGTTAATCTCTGTGTAGACCAGGGAGGTTCAATGGTCGATGGCGATACTGGGCCTGGTACCGATACCTCAGTACTCTGTGTGCAATGCATCAATGTCAAAGGCAAGACCGATGTCGGCTGTTTCAACGGAGTGGATGGAGTCATTGAGGTTGATGCTCCTGGCTGCATTCCCAAGGTTGTCAGTGCTAATGGTACCGAATCCACCAGAAGAGTCGCTATGGTCCTTTCTAAGGACAGCATATGCTGATCCAGGGAAGTAGCTTGCATCTGGTCCACTGAAAGAAAGGGGCTGGGAGTCACCATAATAGAGCAAGGCATTGGGGGATCTCCGGAGGCCTCAGCCTCGGGTGCCACCCGAATCCCCATAGAGGCTTTGGAGGACAAGTCCTCCCGCCCGGGATGTCTGGACCTTGTGACACAGTAGCTCCTCAGGAACAGATGGATACAAGTGAGCAGCCGGTGGTAGAAGCCGGTACTGCAGGAGAAAGCAGGGATTTCTCTGCAGAAAGAAAAAAACACACTTTCAATCAGGCAAAACAGCTCACCTCGAGGGAGGAGAGTAGGAAGGCTTGTGATTGGGCATGCCCCAAGGGGAGGCGGGCAGTGCAGGCTAGAAGCACCTGGTTAAATACACAGGAACCAGGAAGTGAAAGGGAGACGCAGATGCAGATCCACGGGCAGACGCAGATCCAGACGGGGATCCAAGGAGAGATCCAGAGAGAGAAGACAAGAGAGCAACGGAGGTTTCCTTGCTGTGATAATTTCCCTAACAGTCTGCAGCTGGAAGATAGCTTGGAGCAGCATTCAGATGAGGAAGGAAACTGCTGGAGGCAGAGCTCCTTTAGAACGCTGAGAAACCCAAGGCTACAGGACCAGGCAGAGCTGGGGAACAAAGGCAGAAGGATAAAGAATCCTCCCAGGGAGAAGCTCCTGTATAAGGTACCCAGAGAAAGAGGAGTTTATGCTCTAAAGCCAGAAAGTCTATGTTCTGCTTTTAAAAGCAAAGCCAGTCAAGATGGTGGCAGCTGGTGTCAGAAAAGAGAAGCTTTGAATGACAATAATTATTCTTTTAAACTAGCTGAGTCACCTAGCCAGGACAGGGCTGATATACATACTTTTAAATATTCTCCTAGCACTGCTAAGTTTGAATGTACAGCACCCACGTGTAGGGAAAGGTGGGGAGCTAACGGAGCCCAGCACATGTTTGTTTTCCAAATGCAAACAAACCTGATAAGGAGCCTGAGATAGATAGGCTCAGTCAATACCTATTGACCGAGGGGACAGGAAGACAGCTCAATGAAGAAAAGTTACATGCTGAATCACTTCTTAAAGAGTTCCAGAATTATTTAGAACAGAAGAAGAGTTTTAACCACAGTGTTCCAGTTACTGGCTGTAAGGAAGAAAACTCTGTTCATAATTCTATGTTTTCCCCTGCTGATGATGATGAGATGATGATGGACTGTTCTACCTGTTTAATTGATAGAGGCAATTAAGCAGAGAGAGGATTGTGCTGATATATGAAGTAATATAACAGTGACGTAACTTTAACCGACACAAGAAAGCTTGTGGAGGGAAACTGAATTAGAGCACTACTAGTGTTTGACAGAACCTGAGCATTATTAGGAAAGAACTTTTCTGTTATCAGCCTGTATGTTAAAAGCACATGAAATGAATGTGAAGAAATACAGCATTTAAAGCCAGTTAGGCAAAGTTTCAGTTAATCCTGTTTTATTTGGTTTAAACTTCTGCACCGTCTGTAATCTTCTTTTGAACTGCACAATGGCAATATGAGCCACATGAAAATAAACCTCATGTAAATAAATAACTCTTGCCAGCCTTACTGCTCGAAGCATAACACAACTACAACTAACTGCCTCAAGGGCATAACAAGGCAACCCCTCCTTAACCCTCAAGGTTAAGGGGCGGGCGGTGTCATAAGAGTGGCGTAGTATTGAGGATTTGAAGATTTCTGCAGACACAGGAAGTGGCCATAGCAGGAGCTGCAACCACAGACTTCCAGAAGAGCCCAGCAGAGGTGCTGCCGAGCCCAGCAGTGGAAGGGGATTGCAGGAGGCTGAACTTCATTGCTGACACGCCTATATAACTCCTGAGCCAGGTAAAGGGTATCCACCCAGGGTACCGAGGATACCGGGGCCAGGGGAGGTCTCCTAGTGGTGACTGGGGGAAAAGAAAGAAAGGAAAAAAAAAAGTATACTTTCAAAAGGGAAAGGAAAACTTTGTTCCAGTGGTATCGCACTTGGGTCTGTGTGTTTCTCTTTTTCCAGGTTCCAAGATGGCGTTGGAGGCCAAAGAGGTCTTTACTTGGATGGCAACGCAGTTGGAGCGCCAGAGAGACATGTCGTTGGAGGCTCAGGCGAGAGCTAACGCCAGCTTCCAGGAGCAGCAAAAACCTCTGCTAGAGCTGATGGAGGAGATGCTCCGGGAGAAGAAGCCAGCGCCTGTTCCAGCTCCCGTAACAGGTTCCACTCTAACAGACAATTTACACCATGTTAGCATACAACCAGGAACTCTGTTCAATTTTGGACAACTCACAGATAAAGATGACGTAGATGATTACTTAACCAGCTTTGAAAGGGTTGCACAGCTTAGTTTGTGGCCTAAGGAGCACTGGCCGCTAAGGTTGGCAGCGTCCCTTACAGGGGAGGCGCTAGCTGCCTACCGTGCCATGCCAGCTGATTTAGCGGGAAGCTATGAGGAAATTAAAAGAGCAATCAGGGAGAGATTGGGACTCACTCCGGTAGCTTATCGCACTCGCCTAAGGAGTGTAAGATTAAAGCCCGGTGAGACTCCAAAATCTCTGTGCCATCGGATACACAGTCTATGTAACAAATGGTTAAATCCAGAAGGGAAAACTGTGGAAGCTATTTTGAATGAGCTAATACTAGAACAGTATATGAATGCACTTCCTAGTAGTATCCGTACTTTTCTGATATTACAGAACTGCAAAACCCCTCAGGAGGCAGTAGCACTCTCGGAAAGGTATATTGAGGCCAAGATTACAGGCCAGAGAGGTGGCTCTACTTCCCAGGAGTGGCAGGGGTGCAGATCAGAAAAGGCACGAAGGGATGAGAGCAGTCCTGTGAAAATATGCATGCCTTTATGGAAAGGAGGGAAAGATATGAAAACCTGTTATAAATGTGGTCAGCAAGGGCATTTGCAAAGACAATGTCATGTAAAAACTGCATTAATAGCTAGCAATGCTATAAGAGACAGGCAAGGTTTTCTTCTGTCCATAGAAGTACAGGGAATCACTGCCCAGGCTTTGCTGGACTCCGGGGCGGAGTTGAGTATGCTCTCGAAGGAGTTATGGCATGAGATAGAGGCCAAGCAGGGAGGAGAAGTGATTCAGCCTGTTACTTCTGTGAAAATAAGGTGCGTACATGGTGGAACTTCCACATACCCAGTGTACAAATTACACATAAAAGGGTTAGGCACACATAGGACTATCCCACTAGCAGTCATCCCAGGTCTTCCTCACGCTGTCATCTTAGGCAGGGATTGGCCTCAGTTCTTCCAAGAGATAAAGCGAGGGTTGCATGAGAAAGGAGTGATGGTCTCCACGAGGGCCCAATCCGCAGCCTCAGAGGATAAGGAGGGACCCTTAGAAAGTAGGGAGGAACCCCCAGAGAAGGAGGAAGACCCCACAGAAAATCTTGGAGAAATTCTTCCTTTTGAGGATGCTTTAATAGAGACTCCAAGTCCTAAGGACAAAAAGGAAAAAGCTGAAAAGCGTAAAGAGAAGCAAGTGCGTTCAAGGAATAAGGCGGAGGTACAGGCTGGGCAAGAGCTGCCATGGGTGTCCGAGGAACTGATGAACAAGTTTCCCTCGTTTCCGCATGAGCAGCAGGCAGACCCTGCCCTTACCCAGGCATTTAAGTGGGCCCAGAATACTAGGGATACCCTGCCTAGGTTTTTGCTCACTGATGGCCTACTCTATAGGGAGTGTAAAAATCCGTTTTCAGGAGACACTAGGAAGCAGTTAGTGGTTCCCACCACTTTCAAAAATATAGTGTTACGACTAGCACACGATCATCCGGTTGGGGGACATAAGGGCAGCCAGGGGACCCTTGACCAGATCCTCACTAAATTTTACTGGCCGGGTATATTTAAGGAGACGGCAAAATTCTGTGAGGCTTGCCCCACTTGTCAAAGAGTCTCTGCAGCCCATCCCAGGGTGGTCCCCAATGATTCCATCTCCTGTGATTAAAGAGCCCGTCCAAAGGATAGGGATAGACATAGTTGGACCTCTAGTTAAGACTCCAAGAGGATTCCGCTATATTCTAGTGATAGTAGATCACGCTACAAGATTTCCGTGGGCCATGCCACTACGGAGCACATCAGCCAAAGTAATAGCGGTAGAACTTATTAAGCTATTTTGTGAGATAGGTTTCCCGAAGGAAGTGCTCACCGACAGGGGGAGCAATTTCCTCTCGAAATACTTAGGGCAAGTGTGGGATGCCTTTGGCATTACCCACATTAAAACAGCAGCGTACCATCCCCAAACTAACGGTTTAGTCGAAAGACAAAATCAAACGATTAAGAGGATGTTACGTAGGAGTCTAGAGGGGGACATTGATAATTGGGATACCATGCTTCCCTTTGTCCTTTACGCGTGCCGTGAAAGGAAACAAGCGTCATTAGGAACGGCACCATATGAGTTGCTATATGGCCGGTCACCCTGCGGCATTTTAGACATCTTAAAAGAACAATGGGTGGAGCCGGATCCCAGGGAAGTAGGGGTACCCGAATTTCTTAAAGATTTAAAGAAGCGGCTGCGCCGAACTTCACAGGTAGCCGAGGAAAATTTAAAACGTAGTCAGGCTAAACAAAAGTCCTACTACGATAGAAACACCAAACAGCGTCAGTTAAATATAGGGAGAAAGTCATTGTGATGGTGTCGGGTATAGAACCCAAATTTGAAAGCCATTGGAAGGGCCCTTGTAGGGTGATACGTTCAGTGGGACCTGTTTCTTATTTAGTAGAAAATAGGAAAGGCCGCAGGCAGGTTTACCACGTTAACCTTCTAAAGCCATGGCATGACAGGGTAGCCTTAGCCCAGATAGCCACAATAGGCTCTCGCAGACAACAGTCTCAAGTACAGTGTAACAGCCCAGAGTCCATAAATGGTATCACGAGCTGTGCTGTTAAATAAAGCCAGCCCGTGATATCTTAAGGGGGGGATCTGTGACACAGTAGCTCCTCAGGAACAGATGGATACAAGTGAGCAGCCGGTGGTAGAAGCCGGTACTGCAGGAGAAAGCAGGGATTTCTCTGCAGAAAGAAAAAAAACACACTTTCAATCAGGCAAAACAGCTCACCTCGAGGGAGGAGAGTAGGAAGGCTTGTGATTGGGCACGCCCCAAGGGGAGGCGGGCAGTGCAGGCTAGAAGCACCTGGTTAAATACACAGGAACCAGGAAGTGAAAGGGAGACGCAGATGCAGATCCAGGGGCAGACGCAGATCCAGACGGGGATCCAAGGAGAGATCCAGAGAGAGACGACAAGAGAGCAACGGAGGTTTCCTTGCTGTGATAATTTCCCTAACAGTCTGCAGCTGGAAGATAGCTTGGAGCAGCATTCAGATGAGGAAGGAAACTGCTGGAGGCAGAGCTCCTTTAGAACGCTGAGAAACCCAAGGCTACAGGACCAGGCAGAGCTGGGGAACAAAGGCAGAAGGATAAAGAATCCTCCCAGGGAGAAGCTCCTGTATAAGGTACCCAGAGAAAGAGGAGTTTATGCTCTAAAGCCAGAAAGTCTATGTTCTGCTTTTAAAAGCAAAGCCAGTCAAGATGGTGGCAGCTGGTGTCAGAAAAGAGAAGCTTTGAATGACAATAATTATTCTTTTAAACTAGCTGAGTCACCTAGTCAGGACAGGGCTGATATACATACTTTTAAATATTCTCCTAGCACTGCTAAGTTTGAATGTACAGCACCCACGTGTAGGGAAAGGTGGGGAGCTAACGGGAGCCCAGCACATGTTTGTTTTCCAAATGCAAACAAACCTGATAAGGAGCCTGAGATAGATAGGCTCAGTCAATACCTATTGACCGAGGGGACAGGAAGACAGCTCAATGAAGAAAAGTTACATGCTGAATCACTTCTTAAAGAGTTCCAGAATTATTTAGAACAGAAGAAGAGTTTTAACCACAGTGTTCCAGTTACTGGCTGTAAGGAAGAAAACTCTGTTCATAATTCTATGTTTTCCCCTGCTGATGATGATGAGATGATGATGGACTGTTCTACCTGTTTAATTGATAGAGGCAATTAAGCAGAGAGAGGATTGTGCTGATATATGAAGTAATATAACAGTGACTAACATAAAAACGACACAAGAAAGCTTGTGGAGGGAAACTGAATTAGAGCACTACTAGTGTTTGACAGAACCTGAGCATTATTAGGAAAGAACTTTTCTGTTATCAGCCTGTATGTTAAAAGCACATGAAATGAATGTGAAGAAATACAGCATTTAAAGCCAGTTAGGCAAAGTTTCAGTTAATCCTGTTTTATTTGGTTTAAACTTCTGCACCGTCTGTAATCTTCTTTTGAACTGCACAATGGCAATATGAGCCACATGAAAATAAACCTCATGTAAATAAATAACTCTTGCCAGCCTTACTGCTCGAAGCATAACACAACTACAACTAACTGCCTCAAGGGCATAACAAGGCAACCCCTCCTTAACCCTCAAGGTTAAGGGGCGGGCGGTGTCATAACCTATGATCAGAATCAGAGGAAGTCCTGGACTATTCCCGGTGAGTCAAATGGGATCTTTCTCTGGATTCCTGAGACTTTCCCGAGGTGTTCTTGGACCTTTCTCTCGGTTTCTTCAGTTTCTCCGAGGAGTCTCGGGTTTTTGACATCATTTGGAGACAAGGTTTTCTTAGTCTTTTTTTCTGAATGCCTTGATTCCTTGGAGTGCTTCGAAGCTCTGGATGAAGTAGAGGCCAACAACAATGAGTCCAAAGGGAAGAGTCCCCCAAACGTTTTGGCCCGATTCCCTAGGCCCCTTTTCGTCATCTGCTTGCAAAGGGAACAGCCTGGAGAATATGGTTGAAACTAAGACACTTTATGCACCAGTCAAATTTGTCAGTAATTGAAATGGTGCTGGAGCACTTGGTGCATGTTTTGAAACCACTGGAGGGTTTCTCCATCTTAAGATGGTGGGCAAGGCCCAAGGGACAGGAGGCCCTGAGGGAAGAAATAAAGTTATTTTTTTTTTTTTAAATAAAAGTAAAAAGGATGAATGGCGTAGTATTGAACGATACTAGGGTGGTTAGGCAGAGTGGTTAAGAAAAGTTTTTAAAAGTTCTTTTCTGCGGTGATAGGATATTGACCCATTGGCTCTGCGGAAAAAGAACTGAGGAGAGGGAGTTGGAAAAGCAGGAAGGCAGTAGCGCAGGTGCAGTGGATTGCTCCCAAAGGCTTTCCTATTGGTAGCTGGGGAGCTTCCCGTACGGGCTCCGTCGGTACCTGATGTCACCCATATTTGAAGACTACATTCCTGCTTGTTCCTGGAGATAGAAAAGCCACTGATCCAGCTGCTCATACAATTCACACAATTCTAAAATATTAGGACCCAATTTTCAGAAAGACTGAAATTCAAAATGCCACAGCGGTGAGCCATGATGCTTAAATATTGGCAGAATATTCAGCAGCAGTATCCGGATAGGAGCTGCCGCTGAATATCTGAGCTGAATGGCACTATCCAGATAAGTGGCACTATCCAGATAAGTGCCTACACTTCACTGGTTAGTGAGATTTTTGGTCAGCTTATCCAGATAGCAATTTAGGTCTGCTTTTCATACAGCCTAAGTTGCCCTGATAAGTGCCTAATGAAAATCCCACTAACTAGATAAAGTCAGCACATCTGGATAGCGCCGACACTGCCCTCACACTAACCTGATAGTGCCGGGGCAGTCTGTGGAGATATTCAGCAGCACTATCTGGATAATGCCCCTGAATATCGCAGTCAGCAAACTTAACCAGACAGCCTCATGTTGGCCTACTGGCTAAGGGTTCTGAATATCGACCACTTAGCACCTGAATATTGACCACCTCATCATAACTATTACCCACTCCCATTGCCGTTCCTGACATTTCTTGGAAAAGAAATCTGTTATATACAGAAAGACATTCTTTGTCAAAGCAATCTTCGCTAGACAAACTAGAAAACTTGTAGGTACTTTATGAAGAATTGGTCTAGTCCAGAGGTATTCAAATCCAGTCCTGGAGGGCCGCAAACCAGGTTTTTGGGATATCCCTAATGAATATGCATGAGATATATTTGCATGCACTGCCTCCATTGTATTTGAATCTATCTCATGCATATTCATTAGGGATATCCCAAATTCCTGACTGGTTTTCGGCCCTCCAGGACTGGATTTGAGTACCTCTGGTCTAGTCTCCCACACTGACTGCAAAATAGCAAGAACCTCTTTTTGAGGAATAGAAGTATATAAAGAGATGATATCTAAAGTTACCATCATCCACTGAACACTTGTCACATCCTGTACCTGCTAAAGAATTTGTAAGAAATGTGTAGTGTCTTTAATATATGCTGACATTTTGGGAACCTCATCTTTCAAAAAAAACAAAACAAAACATCTAAAAATCTTTCGGTATATTCTAATGACGAGAAAATGGGCCTGTCAGGAGGATGATCCAGAGTCTTATGAATTTTAGGCCAAAGATATAAAACTGGAATGTTTGGAAAAGAAGGTTTTAAAAAATCTAGTTCTTTTTCTGATAAGAATCCTGCCTCAAAAGCAGTTTTAGTGACAATACAAATTTTTCACTGTACCTCGAAAGTTGGATCTTTGTTCAATTTACGATAACAAGTTTCATCATTAAGCTGGGGCATGACTTCCTTCTCATAATCTGAAGTATCCATTACTACAATTGCACTGCCTTTATCGGCACATTTAATAGTAAGGCAACTATTAGATTGTAACGTCCAAAGTGTTCGTACCTCATCAACAGACAAATTATGCCGATATCTTTTATGTTGCCACTCAATTTTTTCTAAATCATTTAACAATAAAGTTTTAAAAGTCGATAATACTGCATTTAAAGGACTAGGTGGTGTCCAAGTTGATTTCAAGCGAACCACAGAAGCATCAGAAACTGAGGCTTAATCTGCAAAAAACAATCAGAGTTGTAGAGTTCTTAGAAGTCGCTCGATCGCCAAACAACTCTGAAATTTATCATAAAAAGGACCAGGTACAAAAGAAAGTCCTTTAGACAACAGCAGAAGTTGTGAAGGTGAAAGTTTGACAGATAATAAATTAATCACAGCCTCACTCATTGAAACTCTGGATACTGTGGGTTTCTTTTCTTCTGTAACCTTGTAAAATGACCTTGACGTTTTATTGCCTGAATATCCAAGGTCGGCCAACCTTTCATTCTCCCTCTTACTCTTCTCCCTAAGAAAGATTCCTTATGGACATCTTCATCACTGAAAACAGAGCTCTCTGATGACAGGTCAAATCCCACTGTCTTACGGGAAGAGCGCTTAGGACGAGTGCGTGTTATGGACCAGTTACAAATATTGCCTTCTTTCATTTCTTTCTCATCCTGTAGAATTTTTTTTTTTTTTTTTTAACTTTCAGGGCCTTCAAATCTGATTTATATCAATATATTTGTTTCGAGATCTCATCAAAATGCGTCGAAAAATCTTCAAGAGTTTTCAGTTTGGTCAATTCTATATCAAGCTCCTTTTTCACCTCTATATGTTTCTCATGCACTGTCTCAATCACCAATAGCATTAGATTGAGAAAACACTTGTTTAAAATACTATCCCATCATTAAATAAAATTCTCATCTTCTAAGAACATTTTTGGCTCCTTTCAGATACGTAATCCCTTAGGGATAACATCTTTCCTACAATATTTTTCCAAGGTTATGGTTATGGTTTAGGCACTTGATATACCACCCTTTACTGTGTGAGACTACGTAGCTCCAATCACACTCCCTTCTTAGATATATTAGCATAGGTTTCACAATTAGGGTGCTGATCCCCTATACTATCCTGCAATAGGGAAGGGATGCTCAATATTGCTTTAGTTTTTTTCAGTGCTATAACTAAAGGTATCTTTCCAGGTAACAGCCATTGCAGTACTCAAAATAAGATATTAGCAAACCCAAAAACCACACTAAGAGTGATCAAATATTAATGTCAAACCAACACTCTCAGAAAAGCAACATATACACATACAGAACTTGCAATATTTCACACATAATAGTATCAGCCCAAAGCTATATTTATATCAGGTTCTATAGAACCTATGCATGAGAACGGCAACTATCCATATAAATCAACAATAAAGGGAGAAAAAGACCTCAGGGCACAAATATATTCCTCTATGTGACAAAACCTCTGCCATAGGAGAAACAGATGTTAAACATCATCGGTCTAAAAAAACCTCCCCAAAATATCAATCTATTATAACTTAGCCATGTTGTTGTTAAGTGCCATCGAGTCGGTGTCGACTCATGGCAACCCTCTGGATAGTTGTCCTAAATTGTGTTCAGCCTTCAGTCAGGCGGCTCATTGTTGACAGACTGGTACCTGTAGCTGCTCTTATTGTATCGATCCATCTCATTGCTGGCCTTCCTCTTTTGCATTGACCTTCTGTCTTGCCAAGCATGATGTCTTTCTCTAATGATCTCTCTCTTCGCATGATGTGTCCAAAGTATGAAAGTCAAAGTCTTGTCATCTGAGCTTCTAAAGAAAGCTTAGGTTTGATCTCCTCTAGTACTGACTGGTTTGTTCTTCGGGCAGTCCATTATACGCAGTATTCGCTGCCAGCACCATAATGCAAAGGCAGCCATACACAAAGTATTAAAGAAGTATTTAAAAATGTCTTTAAAAAAGTACTGGGAAATATTAAATAAAGAATTTTTAAATTAATACTTCATTTAAAAATACTCAATTCATTATTCAGAAATACTCATAACACTGAATTACATCTCCTTCAATAACACCAAAAAAGAAGTAGTGCTCACAAGTCACTAAGTGCATTATAGCAGGAATACCGCATGCATCTAAATCTGCAAGGAAGATTGAAGACGATGTAAAACTAAGTAGAGTCACCAATAGATGTAATTCAATAATGTTGAGTATTTCTGAATGATGAAATGATATATTAATTAAAAACGCTTTAAAACATACTGGGAAATATTAAATAAGTACTTCTTTAATACTTTATATATGACTACGTTATAATAAATTGATATTTTGAGGAGGTTTTTTTAGACTGATGATATGTTTAGCCTCTATTTCCTCTATGGCAGAGTTTTTGCCACATAGGAGGATATATTTGTGCCCTGAGGTCTTTTTCTCCTTTTATTGTTGATCTATATGGATAGCTGCCATTCTCATGCATAGGGTCTATAGAGCCTGATATAAATATAACTTTGGGTTGAAACTATTATGTGTGAAATATTGCAAGTTCTGTATGTGTGTATGTTGTTTTTCTGAGAGTGTTGGTTTGACATTATCATATGTATTAGGAATATTACTCAAGGTTTTCTTCTCATGTAAGTATTTCACTTTATGACATTTACCTGCTTTCGTGTCTGCCGTGCAATGTGCCATAAATAGTTAGCTGATCCTGCTGCCCCTGCAGATTCTGCTACTCCTGTTCTTTGATGAATACCACCAGAGATTCTCTTCTCTTGCACTCTGAGAGAGGAAAAGTCAGATAGAATTCTCTGCAAGTCAAGCTACATAGCTTGATAATTCTTATCTAATCAAAAGTTGATTCATGTTTTACTTTTTACACAAAACTTTGCTATTATTTTTTAGTGGAATTTTCAAGTCATCCACTTTTCTCTCCCAAATGCCCTCTTAGTGGACATGACTGAATATATAATACTACATCACATAACAGGTACAATGTATTCCAGTTAAAACTGATGCCTCTATTATGCAAGTGTGGTATTTGTTTCAGTTTAAATGACATTTGAGTATTTTGAAAAAGATTTTGATATGTTGGATAGTAACAAGGATTTAAAAGATAGAAGTCCTGCCTTACCATTCTGTTAGCATTTTTTTATTTATTTTTTAATTTTATTTAGAGAACATTTGTATACCGCTGCTTCCAGCGATCAGCAGCGGTTGACTATACATATCAGGAGGGGTAATCAACAGTTAATACAGAATGATTGCATGCCAAGATTCACACTGGGTTCACACTGCACAAAAATCTGATACAATATTTACAGGTGCAATTACATATATACATATTGTTACAATATTTACAACTTGCAGTTATATATATACATTCTGTTACACTAATTACAGCTAAACTGGGGGGAGATGCACTAACCTAGATGCATTACATGGTGGTTCAAATCCCTTAAAGTCATATTGTAAGGTCACTCTAGTGTCATGGATACGGTTGACCCTTTGTGTTCTAGTTATTATTTACTCTGTTAGATTATAGTAAGTTATAAAGAGGTGGGTTTTGAGCTTTTTCCTAAAGTCTGTTAGGTTGTTGATTGCACGCATGCCATGTGGCAGCTGATTCCATAGCATGGGTGCAATGTAAGAGAATGCTCTGTTGCTGGTGTGTATCTTGGCTGTTCTTATACTCTTTGGGACACTGAGAGTGTTTAAGTTGGCGGTTCTTCTGCTTCTATTGTGAGTTTGAGCGCTGAGATTGGTTAGGAATGACGGCGCTATGTTGTGTATAAGTTTGAATGTGGTTACTAGGAGTTTGTATTTTATGCGGGCGGTAATTGGGAGCCAGTGAAGCTCAATTAGGACTGGTGTGATGTGTTCTGTGAAGCTCTTTTTCATGATGATCCTGGCTGTAACATTTTGTGCCATTTGTAGTATATTCAGTATATTGAAGGTGAAAACGTGGATAGAGGGGAGGTAATCAAAGTATACAGTTGTGGTCAACATCATTGGCACCCTTGCACTTTATTTATGTTGTGTACAATATCTTGAGAAATAATTGGAAATATTCCAACTGTACACCATTATAATATTTTAATAGTCTGTTCAAAGGTTAGACATAGTAATTTCTAAGAAAAAAACCCAAAATATACTCTGGACGGGATTAATGACACCCTTCACTAATATTTGGTTGCACAACCCTTGGCAGTGATAGCGTAGTTACTCACCTGTAACAGGTGTTCTCCAGGGACAGCAGGAATCAGTCCTCACATATGGGTGACATTGGCGCCGACGGAGCCCTCGTGCAGAGCAATTCTCCAGCTTTCAAAGAAAGCCTTTGGGATTGCATTGCGCATGCGCGGTCCCCTTCCCGCCCAAGGGTTCCATCTTGCTCAGTCAGATGACATAGCTAAAAAGACGGCAAAATGAGACAAAATTAATCAAAGGACTGCAACTCCAGGGGAGGAGGGAGGGTCGTGAGGACTGATTCCTGCTGTCCCTGGAGAACACCCGCTACAGGTGAGTAACTACGCTTTCTCCAGGAACAAGCAGAAAGTCAGTCCTCACATATGGGACTCCCTAGCTATAGGCTACCGAGAACCCATAGCTGAAAATGGCTCCCTCTAGAAGAGCCGCAGCAGCAGTGATAGGGTTTTTCTCCGAGAACGCAACCCCCACGGTAGCCTGACACCAGAGGGTCGGAGGGTAGGAGCTGCCTAAACCTCAAATAGGTTACGGAGTACTGCCTGACCGAAAACACTACCCCTCCGGTACTCTCTCTCCAGGCAATAGTGGGCTGCAAAAGTCTGGCTTGAAGACCAAGTTGCAGCCTGGCAGATGTCTGCCAACGGAACAGAGCGGTGGTTAGCCACTGATTCGGCCCTGCAGCTGGAGGTCAGCTGCCCTGTACGCCCAGGCAATGCAGTCTGTCACCCAGGTGGCCACCCAGTGCCACCCAGGTGCACTTGGAGACAGGTAGACTCAGTTTACTAGGATCATAAGAGACGAAGAGCTGGGAAGCTCTCTGATGTCCCCGCATACGCTCCAGGTAGAAGGCAAGCGCCCTCTTACAGTCCAGGGTATGCAGAACCGCTTCTGCCCTGCTGGTGTGTGGCCTGGGGAAGAAGGTAGGAAGAACCATCTCTTGGTTGAGGTGAAACGAGGAAACCACTTTTGGAAGGAACTTCGGGTGAGTATGTAGGACCACCCTGTTTTTATAAAACCGTGTGTACGGCCTATCCGATACTAAAGCCTGCAGCTCACTCACCCGTCGAGCAGATGTGAGCGCCACCAGAAAGAGTGCTTTCCAGGAAAGGAACCGTAGGTGACAGGTGGCCATTGGTTCAAAAGGTGGGCAAGTAAGCCACTGCAAGACCACATTTAAGTCCCACTCCGTAGCTGGTGGGCGAATTGGAGGCTTCAAGAGGAGGAGGCCTCTGAGGAATTGGGATACCAAAGGGTGAGCTGAAAGAGGTTGCCCATCCACTGGAGAGTGGTGAGCTGATAGCGCACTCAGGTGGACCCTGACAGAGGTAGACCTGAGGCCTAACTCCGAGAGGTGGAGCAAGTACTGCAATACCTGAGGTACTTGACAAGTGAACGGGTCCTCTTTATTCCGGGTACACCACCCTTCGAACCTACGCCACTTGAACGCGTAGGATTTCCTAGTGGATTGCCTCTGAGAGGCCAGCAACACCTCCTCAACCTCTTTGGGAAGGAGTAGAGGAGCAAGTACTACCCTCTCAGCAGCCAGGCCATTAAGTTGAGGGATCTGAGATTGGGGTTTAGCAAGGAACCCTGTTCCTGGGTCAAGAGGTCGGGCTTCACCCCCAGAGGGAGTGAAGTTTCGACTGCCAGTTGAAGGAGAAGAGGAAACCAAGGTTGTCTGGGCCACCTGGGTGCTACCAGGATGACCGAGGCCTTATCCCGAAGAATCTTGAACAAAGTGCGTGCCACCAGGGGCGTGGGTGGGAACGCATAGAGAAGGCCCTGTGCCCACGAGATCTGGAAAGCATCTGCTGCCACGCTCAGCAGATGCGGCTGCCTCGAGCAGAACCGGGGCAACTGATGGTTTTGCGGGCTGGCAAAGAGATCCATGGATGGGAGACCCCAACGGTTGAAGATCAGCTGGGCTACATCCCGGTTCAGTTGTCACTCGTGAGGCTGAAGAATCCTGCTCAACTTGTCGGCCAGGAGGTTCTCCTGACCGGGCAGATAAACTGCCCTTAGGGACATGTGATGTGCCACTGCAAAAGAGCAGAGATCCAGGGTTTCCTGGCATAGGATGTGAGATCCTGTACCCCCCTGTTTGTTGATGTAGAACATCGCTACCTGATTGTCTGTCTGTATCAGCACCGACTGATGTGCCAAAAGATGACAGAAGACTTGAAGAGCTTGGCGGATGGCTCGAAGCTCTAGAAGATTGATCTGAAGTGCAGCCTCTCGCAAGGACCACAGACCCTGAGTGCATGAACCTTGGCAATGGGCACCCCAGCCCAGCAATGAAGCATCTGTCGTCAGCACTCTGGTGTGAGAGGGAGGTTGGAATGGTACTCCCTGAAGCAAGTTGGGAGGATGAAGCCACCACTGCAAGGCTGTCACCAGTAGCTTGGTAATCGCTACTCTGTCTCTGAGGCGGCCAGTGGCTTGTATCCACTGGTCTCTGAGGCTCCATTGAGCTGTGCGCATGTGGAATCGAGCATATGGAGTCACATGCACCGTGGAGGCCATGTGCCCAGGAGGCGGAGGAAGACCCTTGCAGAGACTTGAGGTTTGTTCTGGACCTGCCGCACCAAGTCTAGCAACCGCCTCGCCCTGTCCAGCAGTAAGTACGCCTGTGCCTGAAGTGTGTCCAGTCTTGCCCCTATGAACTCCAAGTTCTGAGTGGGAAGTAAAGTGGACTTTTCGTGATTTATAACAAACCCTAGGTGCTGGAGCAGGGTGACTGTGCGAGCAGTGGCCTGCTGTGCCTCCTGTGCCGATTGGCCCCTGATGAGCCAGTCGTCCAGGTATGGAAAGGCGAAGACTCCCTGGCTTCTGAAGAAGGCAGCCACCACTGCTAGGAATTTGGTAAATACTCTGGGAGCGGAAGCTAGGCCAAAGGGAAGCACCTTGTACTGGAAGTGGTTTCCTCCGGCCACAAACCTGAGGTATTGTCTGTGGTCTGGGTGTATGAGGACGTGAGTATAAGCATCCTTTAAATCTAAGGAGCATAGCCAGTCTCCCTGGTGAAGGTAAGGCAGTAGGATCCCAAGGGAAAACATCTTGAACTTTTCCCTCACCAGGAACTTGTTAAATTTCGCAAGTCCAGGATGGGGCGAAAGCCTCCTTTTCTTTTTGGTATGAGGAAATACCTGGAGTAGAAGCCTTGCCCCCTGCAGGTGGTGGGGCACCGGTTCCACCGCCTGATCCTTTAGCAGACCTGCCACCTCCTGCAGGAGAAGGTTCCTGTGAAGAGGGGGCCTGAGAGGCTCTCCTGGGAAAAAGGAGGTGGGCACCTGGTGGAAGTGAAGTAAGTAGCCCTGCTGGACTACTTGACGAACCCAGGCGTCGGTAGTAATGGCTGGCCACCTGTGAGCGTACAGGGCCAGCCTTCCTCCTGTGCAGGGCCAAACCACTGGTGGGAGAGGAGCTATGCACTGGGAGTTAAAAAAAAAAAAACACTCCTGGCTGGGTAGGAGTCGGAGCTGGAGGCTTGGGGGTCTTCGGCTTATGCGGGCCATGCCCCTGTCCCCTGGCCTGCTGCCCCTGCTGGGGAGATGGGGTGGCCTGGTAAGTGGGGTAGTTTCTGTAAGCCACACCCTTCCTCGGGAAAAAGGGCTTTTTCCCTGAGGCCTTCTTCTTGTGAGACGGTGCAGATGTCTTCTTCGACAACCTTGTCTGGGTCAAGTACTCGGACTTGAGTTCTGCAGCTTTCTCAGTCATGGGTTTGCCAAAGAGGTTGTCTCCTCGGCACGGGACATCGACCAAGGCTCTAGGTCCGACAACATGAGCCAGGCCTGACGGCGTGCACCGATGCCGGCCGCAGTACTCGGGCCGAAGCCTTAAAGCCGTCGTAAGCTGCTTGAGACATGAACTTCGAGCACTCTCTGATCCCCGTGGACAAGGCCTTGAAGCGCTGCAAGGGTTCCTCGGACAGGCCAACTGAGAACCCGGCAAACTCCTTTGCCAGATCTTGCAAGTACATGCCCATGTACAGCTGGTAAGTTTGGACACAGCATGACAGCATCGAGCCCTGGTAGCACTTTCTACCGAGGGCATCCAGGTTCCAGGCCTCCTGGCCGGGAGGCACAGAGGAGTGCGTTTTTTGGCTTTTCAGCCGGTGCATGGCCGATTCCACAACCATGGAGTTGTGCGGCAGCTGCACTTTCTGGAACCCAGGACTCTTACGGACTCGATAGATGGAATCGATCCGCTTGCTGAGTACTGGCATTGAGGCCGGGGACTCCCATATGCGAAGCATCAGCCGTTCCAACATCAGAGGCACTGGAACAGTAAGGGCCTCCTTCGGGGGAGAGTCATACTGGAGGGCATCGAGCTCTTCGGTTCGAGGCTCCTTCTCAGCATCCGCAGGGAATGCCAAAGCCTTGGCCATGTCCCTGAAGAAGTCTGAGAACAGAGTGTCCCTCCGGGGGGGGGGGGGGGGGGACCTAGTCCGAGGCTCCAAATCTGGCGAGTCTGATGGGACACACCGGGTCTGGAAGGTGTTTGGGGAGTCTTCCTCCTCCGTCTCCCACGCCGAGGTCAATGGGCTCCGGCCTCGAGGGCTTCGGGCCCGACCACCCCGACGCTGAAGGCACCGGCGTCGATGACCTCGGTCCCGAACGGGAGGTCGAGGGGGACCTTGGCCGAGGATCGACTCGAGACCTGATCGACTCGAGGATCGGCTCGACCTCTGGCGTTGACTTAGACGTCGACGCCCCGGTGGTCGGGGGCGGGTGGACCGGCGAGACCGGCCATCAGTGCCCGCTGCTGCTCCATGAAGGCAGCCATGCTGCTCTCCAGGGCTGCCAACCTGAGACCGAGCTCAGAAGGCTTCGCAGCTCCCGGCTTGGGGCCAGACGCCGGCTCTCCCGGAGGAGAGTCCACGAGGACAACAGAAGTTACCTTGTCCGACGCCTCTGGCTCCCTGCGAGGTTGTTTAGCCGGCTGCTCTGACTCCGAGGCGGTCTGAGCTCCGCAGCCTGGAACCCGAGGGCCAAAGCCGATCAGAGGCGTCCAGCGATGCTGCCCTCATGAGTTTCTTTTTCCTCCGGTGTTCCCTGGAGGGAGACCCCTGCTCAGAGGACCCACGATGGTGCTCGGGCTCCAATTTCCGAGATGTCGAGGCCTCTGATGAGGTCCAGGCCCGGCCGGAGGTGGACTCGGAAAAAATCCTGTCACGCTGCTGCCTGCTCCTCAAAGACTTCGAAGACATCTTACCACACAGCCCACAGACCACCGGGTCATGGTCGGGGCCGAGGCAATGGAGGCAGCAGTCATATGTGTCGGCGAAAGACATCAACTTCTTACACCGATCACATTCCTTAAACCCACTGGCAGCCATCAGGGGAAAAAGGGCCCCTGCGAGGTTAAACAACCGGGCTGCCAGTGAAAACTATAAAAAGCGCGAACGCTAGTCACGAAGGACAAAATCGAAAAATAGGACCGGACTTGATACCGGTGTACCGAGCCGAGGGCGGGAAGGGGAACCGGTGTCGAACCGGGAAGCTGAAAAATCCAATAAACGTTTCTACTTTTTCCACAGTGGAAACAGGACCACGTCCGTTGGGCTCTGTGGAAAAAAGAAGACTGAGCAAGATGGCACCCTTGGGCGGGAAAGGGACCACGCATGCACGATGCAATCCCAAAGGCTTTCTTTGAAAGCTGGGGAATTGCTCCGCACGAGGGCTCCGTCGGCACCGACGTCACCCATATGTGAGGACTGACTTTCTGCTTGTTCCTGGAGAAGACAGCCTCCAAACATTTCTTGTAGCCATATATAAGTTTTGTACATATGTCTGCTGGTAGCTTCTCCTGCTCTTCAACTGTGATTTGTTCCAGCTCATGAATGTTTCCAGGATTCCTTTTACCAATGGCAGATTTCAGCTCTTCCCAAAGCTTCTTGGATGGATTGAGATAAGGACTCATTGCTGGCCAGTTTAAAACAATCCATTTTTAACTTTTTAACCATTTTTTGTACTTTTGGATGTATGTTTTGTGTCATTGTCCTGCAGAGGACCCATGACCTTCGATACAGACCTAGCTTTCTGACACTAGGTAGCACATTTTGCTCCAAAAGACTTTGGTAGTCCTTTGACTTCATGATTCCTTTAATACGTTCCAGGCCTTCAGTTCCTGAGGCAGCAAAACAGCCCCTCAACATTATGGAACCTCCATCATATTTAACTATTTGTAGGAAGGGCGTTGGACTGTGAAAAAGATAGACAGGAAGAAAATTGATGCCTTTGAATTATGGTGCGGGTGACGAATACTGCGTATTCCATGGACTGCACGAAGAACAAACCAGTCAGTACTAGAGGAGATCAAACCTAAGTTTTCTTTAGAAGCTCAGATGACAAGACTTCGACTTTCATACTTTGGACACACTATGCGAAGAGAGAGATCATTAGAGAAAGACATCATGCTTGGCAAGGTAGAAGGTCAGTGCAAAAGAGGAAGGTCAACAATGAGGGATTGATACAATAACAGCAGCTATGGGTGCCAGTCTGTCAACAATGAGCCGCCTGACTGAAGATCAAACGCAATTTAGGAAAACTATCCAGAGGGTCGCCATGAGTCAACACCGACTTCATGGCACTTAACAACAACAACAGGAAGGGTGTTTTTTTCTTTATAAGCTTCATTTCTTCACCTGTAAATGTATCGATGGTCTGCACTGCCAAAGAGCTCAAGTTTGTTTTCATATGTCTAGAGAACATTTTCCCAGAAGGACTGTAGTATTTCAAGGTGGGTTTGGACAGGCATGCCAAGTCCATTAAGAGTAGTTACTCACCTGTAACAGGTGTTCTCCAGGAGCAGCAGGAATCAGTCCTCACATATGGGTGTCATCGGCGCCGATGAAGCCCCAGCGGAGCATTTCCCCAGCTTTCTATGAAAGCTTTTGGGAATGCAGGCACGCATGCGCGGTTCCCTTCCCGCCTAAAGGTGCCATCTTACCTCAGTCAAATGACATAGCTAAGAACAGCACACAAAAATGAAAAATGAACTATGTACAACTGCAACTCCAAGGGGAGGAGGGAGGGTTGTGAGGACTGATTCCTGCTGCTCCTGGAGAACACCTGTTACAGGTGAGTAACTACTCTTTCTCCAGGACCAAGCAGGAAGTCAGTCCTCACATATGGGTGACTCCCCAGCTCTGGGCTACCGAGGAACCCAGGCTGAACAAGAGAACTCCCTCTAGTCCAGTGGTCTCAAACTCAAATTGCTTTGAAGGCCAAATGAGGACTTGTAAAGTAACCCGTGGGCTGCATAAGACGTGGGGCCTCATTTGCATAAATATTTGCATAATGTTACCATACAAAGCGTAGAGTTAATGATGCACATTTCCCAGAGCTGACATATTCCAGTTAATAAATTCAAAATAGATATTTTTCTACCTTTTGTGCATTTTTTTCAGTTGCAATTGTTCCAGCCACTTTCTTCTGGTTTCTTCGTGATTTCTGCTAACTCTCCATCGTCTGCTGTCCATTTGTCCTTTCTTCTCTCTTCTAGTTTTTGTTCCATTCTCTCTCTACATCTCCTTTAACATACTAATCTTTCTCCTTTTGCTCCTTCCTCATTCCTATTTCATCCACTCAAATTTTACCCCTCCATCCTCAATCACCACTTACTCTCCCAATACCCGGCCAATTGTAGATGTTTTCCCTCCCACACAAATATTTTTCCCCTCTCCATTTCACTCTCCCAGCCCCATCCCATTCTAATCCTCCTCCAACATCAGCTCCCTTCTAGTTCCAGCCCCACCCAGCATCCGCTCCCTTCTAGTCCCTGCATCAGCCCATTTCCAGTCCTATCCCCACATTAGTCCATTTCCAATCCTATCCTAGCCCCACCATCAGCCCATTTCCAATCCTATCCTAGCCCCACCATCAATCCATTTCCTGTCCTAGCTCCCCCCACTAAGCCTATTTCCAGTCCTAGCAAACCCCCCAGTCCATTACCATTTCTAGCCCCCCCATAGCCCATTACCAGTCCTAAGCCCCCCAACAGCCCACTTCCAGTCCTAACCCTCCCATCACTCCATTTTCATTCTTAGCCCCACAATAGCCCATTACCAGTCCTAACCCACCAATCAGCCCACCTCCAGCCCTAACGCCCATCTGCCCATTTCCAGTCCTAGCCCCCACCATAGCCCATTACCAGTCCTAACCCCCCATGCCATTAGCCCACTTCTAGTCCTAACCCCCCATTACCCAATTTCAGTCTTAGCCCCTCCGTAGCTCATTACCAGTCCTAACTCCCCCCCATCAGCCCACCTCCAGTCCTTCCTAACCCCCATCAGCCCATTTCCAGTCCTAATCCCCCCCATCAGCCCAAGTAAATAAAATTTTTAAAAAACCCTGGCTTCTGCTGCTGCTGCTGCTGCTGCTGCTGCTGCTGCTGCTGCTGCTGCTGCTGCTGCCGCTGCCCCCGCCCCCGTGGCAGCGGCAGAATCAACTGTCAATTTTAAAAAAAAAAAAACTGGCTTCTGCTGCTGCAGCCGTGGCAGCAGCAGAATCAGCTGTCCCGCGGCCCCTTCTCCTCTGTCTGGAAGAGTCCTGAGTCTGCTCCATCAGCGGCGGGCTTTTCAAGCCGCAAAGAGAGTATTTCCCTCTCGCGCGGCTTAAGCCTATTCACTTTTCAAGCCGCGCGAGAGGGAAATACTCTCTTTGCGGCTTGAAAAGCCGCCGCTAAAGGAGCAGACTCAGGGCTCTTCCGGACAGAGGGGAAGGGGACGCGGGACAGCTGATTCTGCTGCTGCCACGGCTGCAGCAGTAGCAGCAGAAGCCAGTTTGTTTGTTTTTTAAATTGACAATTGATTCTGCCGCTGCCAAGGCGGCAGCGGCAGAAGCCAGGGGTTTTTTTTTGTTTTTGTTTCCCTCCGTCGCGGGCCGCACAAAGCTCTCTCGCGGGCCGCGTGTTTGAGACCCCGGCTCTAGTCCCAGCAGTAAAGAAAGGCTCTAGTCCCAGCAGTAAAGAAAGGACACAACCTCCACCGGTAGCCCAACAGAGGGCAGGAGTTGCCTAAACCTCAAAGTACTGCTTGGCCAAAAGCACTGTCCCTAAGGGACTCCCTCTCCAGGCAGTAATGGGCCGCAAAAGTCTGGCTTGAAGACCAAGTTGCAGCCCTGCAGATGTCTACCAAGGCCACAGAGCGGAGATGAGCCACTGAGGCAGCCATTGCCCTGACTCGGTGGGCCGTAACCCGACCCTGCAAAGGAAGGTCAGCTGCCTTATAAGCCCAGGTGATACAGTCAGCTACCCAGATGGACAAGGTACGCTTGGACACAGCCAACCCCAACTTATTGGGGTCAAAGGAGACGAAGAGCTGGGTAGCCCTTCTATGCCCCTGCGTACGGTCTAGGTAGTAGTATAAGGCCCTCCTACAGTCCAGGGTATGCAGGACTGCTTCAGCCTGGCTTGCATGAGGCCTAGGGAAGAATGTTGGAAGAACCACCTCCTGATTGAGGTGGAAAGAGGAGACAACCTTAGGGAGGAACTTGGGATGAGTCCTAAGGACTACCCTGTTCCTGTAAATCCTGGTGTAAGGCCTATCACAGACCAGGGCCTGAAGCTCACTTACTCGCCTAGCCGAGGTAAGGGCTATCAGGAAGAGTGTCTTCCAGGAGAGGAAGCGTTGTGGACAAGTAGCCATTGGCTCAAAAGGTGGGCGAGTCAGTTGCTGCAAGACCACATTCAGCTCCCACTCAGGGGCAAGAGGACGGATGGGAGGCTTGAGCAAAAGCAAGCCCCTAAGAAAGCGGGACACCAAGGGGTGACCAGACAGAGAATGTCCCTCCACCAGAGAGTGGTGAGCTGCTAGAGCTGAGAGGTGGACCCGAACAGAATTGGATTTAAGACCTTGATTTGACAAGTGCAGTAAGTACTGAAGGACTACTGGCACAGTACAGGAGAAAGGATCTTCTGTATGTAGCTGACACCACACAGAAAACCTTTTCCATTTGAGAGCATAGGTTTTCCTAGTGGACTGTTTCCTAGAGGCTAGGACAACCTCCTCAACATCCTGAGGCAGGCCCCAGGGAGCCAAAACTACCCTTGCAGCCTCCAGGCCATCAAATTGAGAGCTTTGAGATTGGGGTGCAGAAGGGAACCCTGCTCCTGTGAGAGAAGGTCGGGTTGCAACCCCAGAGGTAGTGGAGAATCCACTGCCAGTTGAAGCAGAAGAGGAAACCAAGGCTCTCTTGGCCACCTGGGAGCCGCCAGCAGGACCGAGGCCTTGTCCTGAAGAATCTTGAAGAGAGTTCGGGCCACCAAGGGCGTGGGAGGAAACACATAGAGGAGGCCCTGAGACCAGGATATCAGAAAAGCATCCGCTGCTATCCGCAGAGGATGCGGTTGCCTGGAGCAGATCTTTGGCAGTTGCTTGTTCATGGGGCTGGCAAAGAGATCTATCAAAGGGAGACCCCATTTCAGGAAGATCTTCTGAACTACTGAAGGATGCAGCTGACACTCGTGGGGCTGCAGTATTCTGTTTAATCTGTCTGCCAGGTAGTTGTCCTGGCCTGGAAGATACACAGCCTTGAGGAGCATGTTGTGCTTGAGGGCAAAAGAACAAAGGTCCTGAGCCTCCCGACAAAGGATCCTGGACCCAGTTCTGCCCTGTTTGTTCACATAAAACATGGCAACTTGGTTGTCTGTCTGAATCAGGACAGACTGTTGAGCCAGGGTAGGAGTGAAAGCTTTGAGTGCTAATCGAATAGCTCTGAGTTCGAGGAGATTGATCTGCTGTGCAGCTTCCCAGGAAGACCACAGGCCCTGGGTGCACTTGCCCAGACAATGTGCTCCCCAGCCTTGCAGGGAGGCGTCTGTGGTCATCACTACTGTGTACCCTGGAATCTGAAAAGGCACCCCCTTCAGTAGATTGGGTGGGTGCAGGCACCAGTTGAGGGAGTGCAGAAATGGTCTGGACACCCTTATCCTGTCTCTGAGGCTGCCTGTGGCCTGTGACCACTGAGCCCGAAGGCACCACTGTGCAGGCCTCATATGGAGCCTGGCATTGGGGGTCACATGTACTGTCGAAGCCATGTGGCCTAGAAGCCTCAGGCAGAGTCTGGCGGAGACCAGGGACCTGCTGAGAAACTGATTTGCCAAGGACATCAACCTTTGGGCTCTCTCTACTGGCAAGAAAGCTTTTGCCAGCAGAGAGTCGAGCCTTGCTCCTATGAACTCCAAGTTCTGGGAGGGGAGCAAAGTGGACTTTGCGAAGTTTATGACAAACCCCAGCTTTTGGAGAAGAGCAATAGTGCTGAGGGTGGCTTGTTTGGCCTCCTGGCACGTCTGACCCCTGATGAGCCAGTCGTCCAGATAGGGGAAGACAAAGATGCCCTGGTTTCTCAGGTAGGCCGCCACCACCGCTAGGCACTTTGTGAAGACTCTGGGGGCGGAGGTGAGGCCGAAAGGCAGCACTCTGTACTGATAATGGTTTCCTCCCACAATGAACCTGAGGTACTTTCTGTGGTCTGGATGAATGAGGATGTGAGTGTATGCATCCTTTAGATCTAAGGAGCATAGCCAATCTCCCTGCTGGAGGTAGGGCAGAAGTGTCCCAAGAGTAAGCATCTTGAACTTCTCCTTCACTAGGAACTTGTTGAGGTTCCTGAGGTCCAGAATGGGTCGAAGGCCACCGGTTCTTTTGGGCACCAGGAAATACCTGGAGTAGAAACTGTGACCTTGGAAGTGGGGAGGCACAGGCTCCACCGCCCTGTCCACCAACAGACCATGAAGCTCTTGCAGAAGAAGGTCTGTGTGCCAGGGAGGCCTTGGAGGCTTCCCTGGAAAATATGGTGGAGGCAGTTGGTGAAAATGGAGGGCATAGCCCTTGTGGACTATCTCCAGCACCCAACTGACCACGGTGATAAGGGGCCACTGGTGGGCAAAGAGGGCGAGGCGCCCTCCTGTGCAGGGTTGGGAGAACAGTGGAGGAGAGGCTACGCTCAAGGAGTCAAAAAACCCCACCCTGCTGCGTGGTAGCAGGGGCCTGAGGCTTGGGGGTCCTCTGCCTATGGGGCCCATTACCCTGGCCCTTGGCTTGCTGACCCGAGCCCTTCTTTTTATGAGAAGGGGCAGAGGTCTTCTTCGACAGCCTTGTCCGTGTGAGGTGCTCAGTTTCGAGCTGAGCGGCCTTCTCGGTCATGGGCTTGCCAAAAAGGTTTTCACCTCGGCAAGGGACATCGACCAACTTGTCCTGAACCCATGTCTCGAGGTCCGATGACTGCAGCCATGCCTGGCGTCGAGCTGCGATGCTGGCTGCCGCAACTCGGGCCGAAGCCTCGAAGCCACCTGAAGAAAAGAAACGGAAAAAAGATTATTATTTTTTTTAAACAAGAAGAAAAGAAAAAGACCGGCGGTACCGGTGGAGCGTCAAAGAAGGCAGACGCGACACTAAAGAAATAAAGAAAAATAAAGAAATTCTTCTGCGGTGACAGGAACACGACCTGCTGGCTCCGTGGAAAAAGAAGAACTGAGGGGAGACAGTTGGGAAAGGCGGGAAGGCAGCACGCAGGCACTGTGGGATGCTCCCAAAAGCTTTCTGATTGGACGCTGGGGAGTGTTCCCTCGCAGGCTCCGTTGGTACCGACGATACCCATATGTGAAGACTCATTCCTGCTTGTTCCTGGAGATACAATATACTTGAACCGCTTTGTGTCAAGGGTACACTGATAGTCCTATGTATTTTGCGCAAGCCCTAAGAACTACGCTGCTTGATGTAAGGCTCGACCATTCCTCTTTAGTTCAATTTGTTGATGATTTGCTTTTTTATGTTCACCAAGTTATGAGTCTTGCTTATCAGATTCCTTGTCTCTATTAGCTCATAGTGCTGATTTAGGATTGAAAGTCAATTTGTCAAAACTGCAATTTGTATCTCAAAATGTTACTTTCCTGGGTGTTGCCCTAACACCATCTGGTCGTGCAATTACCTCTGCTATTTTGAAACCTATTATTTCATTGCCTTTCCCAACAACACCAGAATTACTGCACATATTCCTGGGTCTGTTAATCTCTTGTAAACAATGGCTAGCAAATTTCTCAGACCTTACTGCTCCGCTTTATGCTCTCCTTGGGAAGAAGGACCTGAAGGTCTCATTGTACCTACATTACCATCTTTTTGAATATAAAGTCTGCCCTGGAAAATGCGCCATGTTTATCTTTGCCAGATTGTTCTCTGCCATTCAAACTGTATGTGGCTACTTCTGATTCCTCTGCTACCTGTGTGCAAGCTTTCCCGATTGGTCGCAAGCCAGTAGGCTCTTTCTTAAAGCGATTTGATTCAGTGACTTTAGGACTCCCACCATGTCTACGTAGTTTGGTAGCAGTGGCTTTTGCAATTGAAATAACTGATTTTCTAGTTTTACAGCACCCTCTTGAAGTGTATGTATCACATTCAGTTTCCAGGTTGCTTCATTTAACCAAGACTCAGCCTTTGTCCTCCACACATTTGTTGACTCTGGAATTAACAATTTCTCAGCCTCATGTTACAATATATACTACATCAATGTCAGAGAACGTGGTAAGGAACAACCAAGGAATAAATTAAATAAAAATCTTTATTTGATTTGCCAATAAAACTCGACACAGGCCATGTTTCGTTTAAAAACTTCCTCAGGGGTAAAAGGCAAACAGGGGTCAAGGAAATAAAAATAAGCAAACCATTATGAACAACATAAATAAATATCATAAAACATAACACCACTTAGTTATAAAAGAAAATTGTATAAAAAACACATTTAAATTTGTCAACATGTATAAAAAAATATATATATTTTTATGTAAAAAATGTTGGAACGCTATATTGTAAAATATATCACTAAAACTTATAAGAATTGAAATAATATAAAGAGAGCAAAATGATAATGTGAACATGAATGTTTTGAAACCACATAGTAAATAAGCATCAGACCAATTAAAACATAAGGTTAATAATTATAAATAAACTAAAACCTGAACATACATTAAAAACTGACCCCAGTTTGCCTTTTACCCCTGAGGAAGTTTTTAAATGAAACACGGCCTGTGTCGGGTTTTATTGGCAAATCAAATAAAGTTTTTTAATTAATTTATTCCTTGGTCGTTCCTTACCACGTTCTCTGACTGTGTGCCTCATCTGACGTGGCTCCTTGCTCTGTGTTGGACATATACTACATCAATGTGCAACCCTTCAACACTTCTAGCTCCATTGACAGATCTTGTGGAGGATGATGGGTCTCATGATTGTTTTCAAACCATTTTGACATCTTCTCGAGCTAGACCTGATCTTTCCCCTATACCTTTACCAACCCCAGATGTAATTTTGTTTGTGGATGGTTCTGCTTTCAGAGATGAAAAGGGCAAACTTTGTGTAGGGTATGCGGTCACAACAGTTAATGAAGTATTGGAATCAGCTTCTTTGCCATTTACTAGTGCACAGTTAGCAGAAGTGTTTGCACTTACACGTGCACTTGAACTTTCCAGGTATCTTCTAGCGAACATCTACATAGATAGCTCCTATGCAATGGGCATTTTATGGGATTTTGGGAACATTTGGGCACAACGAGGGTTTTTGACTTCTGCTAATAAATCAATTAAGCATGCTGAACACATTCACCATTTACTCCAGGCTGTACTATTGCCGGCACAAGTTGCAGTTTTAAAATGTAAAGGACATTCCTCTGCTGGAGATTTCATATCAAAGGGCAACCATTTTGCAGACCAAGAAGCACGGCAAGCTGCCTTCCGAGCATCAGTGTCACCAACATTGTTGCACTTAGCACCATTTAACATGACTTTGTTTTCCCTTTCATCTCTCTTACAGCACTATATCAAGATACTCCCTTTGAAACTCAGACTCTGTGGACTTCGTGGAGTGCGACCTGTGATGCACAGAGCTACTGGAAAAAGGATCATCTGCTCATTTGCCCTGACAGTCTATTGTTTCCACTTGCCCTGTTCCTGCCTCATAAGCTTCACCTGTCAGCTGTGGCTATGAATCATGCCTTTTTAGTTCTCTGGTATCACCTGAAGTTTTTTTCTGTGGCACAGCTTGTCTGAACTGTTTCAAGACTGACAGAGTAGGGTCAGCTTAGGGTCCGTTCTAAGGGTTTCTGCCACCCAAACCTTCCGGACTCTTTTTGATTTTGCAGCTTGATTTCACAGACCTGTTCTGTGCCAAAGGGGGGAAACGGTATTTGTTATTAATCTCTTGTCTTTTCTCTGGATGGGTAGAAGCTTATCCCCCACCAGTGTCTCCATCAAATTACTGCTCACTCAGTTTATTCCTGTTTTGTTCTTTCTTCTGATTAGGGTCCAGCCTTTGCTGCGAGTGTCTGGGAGGGTATTGAAAATTGGTTTGGTATTAAAAGACAGCTGCACACTCCGTATCATCCGCAAAGCTCTAGCCAAGTGGAATGGATGAATAGGACACTCAAAGGTCAATTACACACTTTGACAGAGGATTGGGCTACAGATTGGACAGAAGCCCTTCCCCTTTTGCCCTTATGTCAGTGCATAATTCCCCCCAGTGTGCTCAAGGAGGCCTGACACCATATGAAATAGTTACTGGACGTCCAGCTACTTCTCCACATAAATTAACAATAATCCCAGATCCTCAACTGTTGCGCCGCGATATCTTGACTTATTGCTCCTGATTGCACTCAGTTTTGTCTGTTTCTCCTTTATTGCAGGCGAATCCTCAGCAAGATACTCTTTCAGAGTCATCACATCCAGAACTGAAGCCAGGGGGATTGGGTCCTGATTAAGAAATTGCATCCAAAGACACTTTTGGCTCCCAAGTTCCTATGTCCATTCCGTGTGCTCCTGGTGGGATACTCAGCTTGTAAAGTGGAAGGACATTCTCGCTGGATACATCTTTCACAGTGTAAAAAGGCTCCTTCACAGGATCCAGAAGATGGTTCCCTGCATCTGTGAATCAAGAGAGGTGTCTTTTGTTGTTGCAACGCAGAGACTCATTCAGACTTGGACAACAGTGATATTGCAGAAAAGACTATCATGATTAAGTGCTTTTTGAATGAACTAATTATGTAAGAGACCTTTTCCAGCATCTATACTGCTGATTAGGTTGATAAAATTAGTATGAGTTAGTTCTTTACTGATATATAAGCAATGACCTTTTGGCACTTAACCTCTACTTCGTGAAGAGATTGGGAGTTGGGGGTGGTTATAGTTATAGTGTTTATCTTCATAGTACTAAGAAGGATAGTTGTGTTTTCATTTCTTTCTTAGAACATTTATTTTTGGAGTACTTAATAGTTTTAGATATTCAGAGGTCTGTTAAGAATGTTTCCTGATCTGTTTCGTAGTTGTGTTATGGCATATTATTGTTAATGAAGCAGTACTGCATTCAGAATTTTGGGAATGTTATCGGGAATACCCAAATATTTTTGAGTCACATCTACACTCGGTTACAAAACACTTTAATCTGTCAGACTGTGCTGTTTGCCTTCCAACTGTGACAGCCACTCAGCATGGGTTCCTGCTATGAGCTAAGCCTAAACCCTTTCAAGAGTTTTGTGACATAGCCTTTAATCTAACCACTGTAAAATGGTCTCATACAAAACACAGACCCTAGAGTGATTAGCCCTATGCCTTTAATGTCCCCTCCAATATGTTTTACAGCTCAAAATACAGGGAAAAAGGTAGGGGATACTCCTTGGAACATTTGTAAAACAGTAATGCTATATAATTCCTCTACCTGGCATAAAAAAAAAACAATCCCATGTAAAAAGTTCCTATATTTCAGTAGTACAATTAGTACCTACTTAAGGGAACCAAGTGCACGATTATGAATTGTTACAGTATAATAGTTCTGGATACCCAACCTCTTTGAATTATTCTAGTTCAGACCTAGACATACCTAACTGGAGTTGCCCCTTGTTAGGGTATTACCATCCCTGGAACGTAATCTATCTGTAGGAATTGAAGAGATGAGTATTACTCAGTGGGCTTTCAATAACTGTACACAGAATATATCTTGTCCCCACAAATTGACAATTTGGGAAAGTGGGTTAGTGGCCTTAGAAGGAGATTATTTTGTGTGTGGTAATCTTGCATATACAGAACTGCCTAGAGATTGGTTAGGTACTTGCTATGTTGCCCAGTTAGATACCCCGTGGCGATTTTTACTGTACCAAAATATTACTTTATTATCAACCGCGAATGATTCTTTAAGAAGAAAAAGAGATATTTCCCTCAGGATAAGACCATAGCAGCTGCACAGCAACTAGTAAGACTCTACAAGTCTTTTAACTAAATCTCAGATTGATGTATTTACGGGTACCGTTTGGCTTTCAACTTTTGGAGCAATAGCATCCACAAGAGAATATGGTACCCAGATTATGCGATTATAGGCAGTTGTTGAACTTACAGCCCTGGATCTCACAGAGGCAATTAGTGTGTTACAAGGTGCAGTGGGGACAAAGTGGCTGCCTATGCAGCCCAGAATCGCATGGCTTTAGACTACCTCCTAGCGAAGGAAAATGGAGTGTGTGGATTAAGGTGAAATTAGACTTACCTGCTAATTGTTGTTCCTGGAGTAGATACAGTCTAGTCCCGGACCTCTGGGTTGTCCACCTTATTCAGCAGCTTGGAGACTGAGGAACCTCCTTCTTTAATGATGTCACCAGTATATCCTCCCGGGAGCCACCTCTATTCGCCAGTTTCCTATTGACAAAGCAGACTCACCGGAGCAACAAGTAAGCATAAACCGTCAGTAACAACTGCAAAACTGTCACTTACCTAACCCGCTAAATATTTAACTTTAACCTTTAAACCTGCGGAGGCCATCCCCTCACCTGTCTGGAGGGCCTAACTTTTAAAATTCACCCCTCCCCACCCGGGGTTCGCAATCCCCCACCAAGAACAAAAATCTTCTCACCTGTAAAGTATCCAGACCTTCCGCTGTCAGCCCTTCAGGCCGTAATCCGCAAGCATACATTACTTGGGAGGGATACGGGACTAGACTGTATCTACTCCAGGAACAACAATTAGCAGGAAAGTCTAATTTCACCTTCCTGATCATATCTCCAGTCTAGTCCCGGACCTCTGGGTCTGTACCAGAGCAGTAAATCAATGGGAGGGCCCTTCCTTTCCAGCCTGAAGGACTGCCACCCCAAAACAAGCATCCTGCCTCGCCTGCATATCGAGTCGGTAATGCTTTACGAAGGAATTCAAGGACGACCATGTGGCCGCCTTACAGATCTTCAGCGGAGCTACCAATCTAGATTCCGCCCAAGACGGAGCATGCGCCCTAGTAGAGTGAACCCGAAGACCCTCAGGCACCGGCCTACCCTTCAACACGTACGCTGAAGCAATCACCTCCTTGATCCAACGGGCAATGGAAGCCTTTGAAGCCGACTCACCCTTCCTAGGTCCGGCGAAAAGAACAAAAAGTCTCTCAGACTTGCGAAACTCCGACGTCCGATGTAGGTACTTCTTTAACGCCCACCTGACATCTAAGAGATTCGGCCTCTTCGAGGTCAACCCCCCGGTGTTGCTCCTAAACACCGGCAAAGAAATCTCTTGATTTAGATGAAATGCTGACACCACCTTGGGCAAAAAACCCAGCATGGGTCTCAACACCACTCTTGAATCAAGGAGCGAAAGGTAGGGCTCCTTACAGGATAATGCTTGCAATTCCGAAACTCTTCTCACTGAGCAGATTGCCACCAAAACCACCACTTTTAATGTAAGGTCCTTCAACGAAGTACGAGACAGGGGTTCAAACGGCTCCTGTTCCAATGCCTCTAAGATGAACGGAAGGTGCCACTTGGGTACAACCTGCCTAGCTGGTGGCCTTAACAGAGACACTGCCCGTAAGAATCGTTTAATATCCAAATGCTCCCCGAGCGTCCGACTACCTATCTTACCCCGGTAACACAACAGGGCCGCGACCTGCACCCGAAGAGACGCCGCCGCCAACCCCTTGTCGAAGCCATCCTGCAGAAACTCCAATATCTGCGGAATGGTCGCTCTCAAAGCCTCCAGCGCCCTTACGCTGCACCATGCTTCAAACACTCTCCAGACTCGAACGCCAAGGATGTCGACCTCCTCCTGGCCTTCAGCAAAGTGGTAATTACTGGCATGGAATAACCCCTCGTCTTTAACCTAGCCTTTTCAATAGCCAAGCCGTAAGCGAGAAGCGATCCACGTGCGGCATGAGCAGAGGCCCCTGAGACAACAAATCCGCCCTGGCTGGAAGATGCCACGGCCTTGCCACCAGGAGCCGGATCATATCCGCGTACCACGGCCGGCGCGGCCAATCTGGCGCTATCTGGATCACCTACCCTCTGTAACTTTCTATCCGCTGAACCACCCTGCCTATCAGAACCCACGGCAGAAAAATGTACAGGAGCTGCTCCTCTGGCCAGTTCTGAATGAGAGCATCTAGACCTTCTGACATCCTTTCCCGTCTCCTGCTGTAAAACCGACTGACCTTGGCCAACTGAAAGGTTGTCATGAGGTCCATGACCGGCATGCCCCACCGATGTGTTAACATGTGGAACACCTCTGGATGAAGGACCCACTCTCTGGGATCCACCTTCACCCGACTGAGAAAGTCGGCCTCTACGTTGTCCACTCCTGCAACATGCGCTGCCAATAGGGCTACGAGATTCTCCTCGGCTCAGCTGCATAAGACCTTGGCCTCGGCCTCCAGCGCTATGCTGCTGGTTCCCCCTTGGCGATTGACATAAGCCACTGCGGTCGCGTTGTTGGAGAACACCCGAACCACTGACACCCCCCCCTCCCCCCCGAGGAAGGCCTGAAAACTCTGCAGGGTCAACGATACCGCTCGCAACTCTAACCTGTTGACCGACCAAGACTGCTCCTGCTGGCTCCATTGTCCCTGAGTGAACCTGCCCTGGAAGTGCGCTCCCCAGCCCCAAAGACTGGCGTCCGTCGTTAGGGGTAACCAGTCTGGAGCCTCCAACGGCCTTCCCTTCTGCAGTGACTCTGGAAGTAACCACCAGCGCAGGGCCACCTGCGTCTCTGCCGGGAAAGGGAGCCGCCGCGATAGCGGGTCCTGTTGGTGAGACCAGCGCCTGAGTAACGCTCTCTGTAACGGTCTCATGTGCACTCTCGCCCAGGGTACCAACTCTATTGTGGACGCCATGGTGCCCAACAACTGAAGGTATTGCCATGCTGTGGGGGCCCTGCTGCTCAAGAACCTTCGGACAAGCCTCCGCAGCCCCTGCACTCTGAGCTGCGGCAGAAACACCTGCCCCTTCTTCGCGTCGAACTGCGCTCCTAAATACTCCAGGCATTGCGAGGGAACCAACTGGCTCTTTGACATATTCACCACCCAACCTAGGCTCTCTAGGAAAGCGACTACCCTGGCTGTCGCCTTTTCGCTCTCCGTTCTCAATTTGGCCCAGATCAACCAATCGTCTAGGTAAGGGTGCACAAGAATCCCTTCCCTTTGTAAGGCCGCCGCGACCACTATCATGACCTTGGTAAACGTGCGCGGCGCCGTCACCAAGCCAAACGGCAAGGCCCACAACTGGAACTGCCCGAAGGGAACCACAAAACGGAGATACTTTTGATGATCCAGCCTTATGGGAATGTGAAGATATGCCTCTAACAGATCCAGGGAGGTGAGGAATTCTCCAGCTCGGACTGCGACTATGACTGAACGCAGAGTCTCCATGTGAAAATGCGAAACTCGAAGACAATTCACGCCCTTTAGGTCCAAAATTGGCAGGACCCCACCGTCCTTTTTTGGAACCACGAAATAAATGGAGAATCGACCGCAGCTGCATTGGTCTGAAGGCACCGGCACTATTGCTCCGAGATCCAGGAGCCTTTGCAAGGTCCCCCTCACAGCCTCAGACTTGCTCGCCGACTTGCAGTGGGACCTTACAAAGGCATCCCACACCGGACACCGCAGCTCCAGTGCGTATCCTTCTCGGATGACCTCCAGCACCCACTGATCTGATGTGACACGGACCCAGGTGTCGTAGAACTCCTGCAACCGCCCCCCTACAGGAACTAGGGGCGCCTGGGTCCCCCTGACTTCATTGCGATTTCCGAACACTGGAGGCGGAGGAAGAGGCGGCAGCCCCAAAACCTCTGCTTGCCCCTCGGAATCCTCGAAACCCCTGATTTCTGACGGGGAATCTGCCTCTCTGGCTGGGATTGAACCTTTGGAACCGAAAACGCCGAAAATCCCGCTGCTGTCCTTTGCCCACGGGCGTCAACCGCCCAGGCTAAGGCTTGTCCTCCAGTAATCTGCCCCCTTTAGATTCACCGAGATCCTTGACTAATTTCTCCAAATCCTCACCAAACAAGAGCTTCCCTTTAAAGGGAAGCTTACTTAGCCTCGACTTAGAAGAGTTGTCCGCTGCCCAATTACGAAGCCACAAATAACGCCTCGCCGCTATCGCGGACACCATACTTTTTGACAGCGCTCGCATTAGATCATAATGAATATCCGCCAGGTACGCCGCCCCGGACTCCAATCAGGATGCTTCCCCAAACTTGTCACTCTCCTGACCATCTTGGGCCCTCTGAGACCACCGTAAACAGGCTCTGGCCACCCAGGCTCCGCAGATAGCCGCTTGGAGCGCCACGGCATTCACATCAAAAATCTGTCTCAGTAGCACATCCAACTTTCTGTCCTGCGTATCCTTAAGGGCCGCACCTCCCTCAACTAGGATCCTGGTCTTTTTTGTTACTGCCACCACCACCGCATCCATCTTGGGAGGCTTAAACACCTCCCTATCCTGCTCCACGAGGGGGTAAAGTCTACTCATTACTCTAGACCCTTTAAGGGGTGCCTCTGGCACATTCCACTCTTCCTGAATCATCTCCTGGAAAACCCTATGCACCGGGAACGCCCTTTGGTTCTTCCTAAAAACCTGTAACAATGGGTCCTCAAGGGTCTCATCTTCCCCCGACCCCGGGACCGGCATGTTTAACGCCTTTAGCCTTTCTCCAATAAGTGCTGGCAGCTCCTCCCTACGAAAGACTCGCACCATTCTCGCCTGATCCTCCTTGTCCGTGAGCTCACCTTCCTCAAGCTCCTCTTCCATGTCAAGACTGCGACTTTCCTCATCCGATAGCTGCCCTTCTGACTCAACCGAGGGATCCTTAGGGCTCTCATCTAGCCGTGATCTCTTAGCCCCTTCCTGCCCCTCGTCCGCAATCTGAGAGATTGCAGACCTCTTCACCCTGCGTACTGGGGCCTTCTCCTTAACCTGCCCCTGCGAGAAGCTTCCAACTGCGTGCTGCAAAAGTGCCACGAAGTCCTTAGAAAAAATAGATTCCAGCTCTTTGGGCCAGGATGGCAGGGTGGGCGAGACGTCGGGCACCTGAGGAAGGACCCACTACCGGATCCTCCGGGGGCACGCTGTTTACTTGAGCGACTGACAGCACTGTTTCCGTGACCATGCGCTCTTCTTTGTCCTCTTCAATGTTGTCCTTGACAGAATTCTCCTTTAAGCAACTTTTGCACACCCCCGAATCAGCAGCTGAGGCCCTTCTAGCCCCACATACAAAACACTGGGACCTAGAGGGCATCCCGGCCCTAAACTGAACTCGCTAGCTTTCTCGTGGTCACCGAGGCCCGGGTGAATCAAAAATGGCGAACCAAACACCCGCCTCTAAATTCCAACTTGAAAGACAAGCCCTGACGAGATTCTAAGGGCAGAGGTCCCTCAAAGTAAAGAAATACCAATTCCGTTGCTAGCGAGGCTCTCCGCATCCCCCCGCGATCACTCTGTACTGGGCCCGACGCTGCTCAGATTCTTCCCACGCCGCCACCACGCGGCTGGGCCTGTCGCTCAAATGCACTGACTGGTAAAATAATGCACTCGGGCCCTCTTACCTTTAGCTAGCCTCCTGTTCCCTGAACCAGCTCAATCTGAATTTCAGCTCCTGCCCTGACGCCAAACACGGTCCCTGCCTGGACCTGTACAGTGGGGGGGGGGGGGGGGGGGGAAGGAGGGAGGGGGCCGAGTAACCCCACGCGTTTAATACCAGACAGTCAACGCGCTCAGCCAAGGCGTACAAACAGGCAGGACCTCTGTGAAGACGCCGGCTGTGATACTCTGCAGCTTCTCAGTTACCAATCGGGCCTCCCAGCTGCTGTTCACCGGAGAGTAACTCCGCTCCGTTAGAGGTAACCCCGTCAACCCCCCGGACACAGGAAACACCTCCAGGAGGGGGAGAGAGCCTTCTACCATGGCTTAAAGGTACAGCCTCTGACAGCTAAACCGATTCACTTCATTAATTCCATTTTTTTTTCAAATCCAACTCTCTCAACTACACCTAAAACTACACTCAATTGTTCCTCCAGTGAGCCCGGACCTCCCAGGCTCACCGTCCCTTCAGCTGCTTGGAGACTGAGGTAACGGCGAATAGAGGTGGCTCCCGGGAGGATATACTGGTGACATCATTAAAGGAGGAGGTTCCTCAGTCTCCAAGCTGCTGAATAAGGTGGACAACCCAGAGGTCTGGGACTAGACTGGAGATACGATCAGGAATCAATGTTATTCTCTGCTGGATAATGAAGGAAAGGTAGTGAAAGGCCTACTAGATAAGGTTAGAAATTGTATTTTTGTCCCAAGTAGTAGTTATGTAAGTTCTTTTTCTGATTCTGTTTCTTCTTTCTGGAATTCACTGTCTATGCCCCTGCGAGGCATGTTAGCATCACTGTTCGGATTTTTGGGGGGTTTATTTTAGGAGCATTGATTCTCTGTGTAATACCTGCTTGCTGTAAGAAGCCAGTGGACTCTGATCCCTAGAATGATGTTGCAGATTGACCCAGAGTCTATTTACAATCCTTCTTTAATATCAATGTCTGAGTTTCCTTATCTTTGAAATGATTCTTTGCAGAATCAGAGGGGGGACTGAAAGGAAGCTTGTCTGTACAGGGCTGTGTACACTGTGAGGGTACTTAATAACATTATATTACTGAAAGCCCTCAGAAAGAGTTAACACCACAGATTCAGTAACTCAGACATACTGAGTATCTAAACAGCAGATGAAATTTAATGTATACAAATGTAAAGCGATGAACATGTGGAAAAAATGTCAAACACACTGCTGAGTTCCATACTAGGAGTTACTTAACAAATGGATCTTGGAAATATTGTGAACACCACTTTGAAATCCTCAGCTCAGTGTGTGACAATGGCTATAAATGCAAACAGAAAGCTAGGAATTACTTGGAAAGTAATGGAGAACAAAACAGGAAATATAATGTCCCTGTATCGAACCTTGGTACGACTGCACCTTTATTTCTGTGTACACTTCTGGTAGCTACATCTTAAAACAAGATATAACAGAAATAGAAAAAGGTAGAAAAGGGTGACAGACAACTAACCACACCACTTTATCAAAAATGATGAAGGGAATGAAACTATAGAGAAAAATAAGACAGAGGTTACATAATCAGAGTGATGTGGAACATGGTTATTTATGCTTTCCAATTGCAGATTTAAAAAGAACTCTATAAACTAATTTTTCAGTAGATTCATAAGTAAATTATGGAGTCTGCTGCCAGAAAATTTGATCAAAGCTAGTAATATAGCCAAGTTTACTCAAAGGTTCGGACAAGTTTCTAGAGGACAGATCAATTAGCCAATTATTTAGCATTATCTCCTGCATCTAGGAGTAAGCCACGTGGAATGGGCTCTCTTAATTGCAATCTAACAGGTACTTCCAAGTAACCCAGACTGGCCACTATCAGGGTCAGGATACTGGGACTGATAGACCATTGATCTGATGCAGTATTGCACTTCTTATGCTCTTTGGCTCTTGCTTTCCTGGTGGTAGAACTCGGCTACTTAAAAAACTGGGACGTTACCTGATATCTCTGAAGTATGAATGCTGGAGTGCTTGTTTGGCACTGATCCTCTCATCAGGGTCATATTCTATCATTTCATACATCAGCGCGAGGCTTTCAGGAGAGATACCTGGTATGTGATGAGATATTCCTGTCCCTTTCTTGAAGGGAAAATCAAAACTCATAGCTCTCGACCTGCAGTTAAAAGTAAAAATACAAAAGGAAACAGCATAAACCATGAAAACAATTTTCTAAAAACTGCTGAAAAAGCAGTTACTCACCTGTAACAGGTGCTCTCCAGAGGCAGCAGGAATCAGTCCTCACTTATGGGTGACGATGGCGCCGACGGAGCCTGCGTGGAGCATTTCCCCAGCTTTCAAAGCTACCATGCATGTGTGGTCTCCTTCCCGCCCAAGGGTGCCATCTTGCTCAGTGAGATGACATAGCAAAAGAAACTTAAAACAATGTAGGAAGGCAACTCTAAGGGGAAGAGGGAGGGCTGTGAGGACTGATTCCTGCTGTCTCTGGAGAACATGTTTTACAGGTGAGTAACTACGCTTTCTACAGGAAAAGCAAGAAGCCAGTCCTCACATATGGGACTCCCTAGCTCCAGGTAGCTAAGGATCAAACCACAACAGCAGCTACCGTCAGGTGGCCATAAGTTGCAGAAGGCGAGTCCCTATAGAGAAACTCTGCAAGACCCTTGCATCCAGCAACAACTTCATTCTGGTAGCCTGAACACAGAGGGCAGGAGCTGCCTATACCCCGAGAATATTGTGGAGTACTGCCTGTCCAAAAGCACTATCCCTGCGGGACTCACTCTCCAGGCAGTAATGAGCTACAAACGTATGAACTGAAGATCATGTGGCGGCCCTGCAGATTTCTGTCATCGGCACTGAGCCATGACGGAAACCTGCTACAGACATGATCAGAGCCTGCATGCAATGTGCAGTGATCTGATGCTCAAGGGAGAGGCCAGCTCGCTCGTAGGCAAGGGCAATGCAGTCTGCCACCCAAATGGACAGAGTTCCCTTCATTACCGGGAGCCCCAGTCTACTGGGGTCATATGACACGAAGAGCTGAGGAGTTTTGCGATGGGCCTGGGTCCGCTGCAGGTTAAAGGACAGGGTCTGTTTACAATCTAGTGTATGCAGTGTGAATTCCTCCCTGCCGGAGTGAGGCCGTGGGAAGAAGGTGGGAAGGACCACCTCCTATTGGAGATGGAAGGGGGATACCACCTTGGGGAAGAATTTAGGGTATGTGCGGAGCACTACCCTGTTCTTATAGAACCTAGTATATGGCGGATCCACCACCATAGCCTGGAGTTCGCTCACTCTCTGAGCAGATGTGAGGGCCACCAGAAAAAACACTTTCCAGGATAGGTATCGTGAATGGCAAGTGGCCAGGGGCTTGACTGGCAGTCTAGTGAGTTGGGAGAGCACTGCATTCAGGTCCCATTCCGCCGCAGGAGGGCGGAGAGGGGGCTTTGATAGCAAGAGACTCCGCAGAAACCTGGAGACCAGGGGCTGGTTTGAGAGGGGTTTTCCCTCTATAGGGTGATGGTGCGCAGTTGTACCCTCACCGAATTTGACTTTAGACCAGTGTGCGAGAGCTGTAGTAGGTACTGCAGTACTAGTTGCATACAGCAGGAGAAGTGATTCTCTTTCTGCACACCAGACAGAGAATCTTCTCCATTTGAAGGCATACGTCTGCCTGGTGGAAGGTTTGTGGGAGGCCAGGAGGATCTCCTCGACTTCCCCCAGGAGATTGAAAGGGGCCAAGGCTACCCTTTCAGCAGTCACGCTGTCAATGTTAGCGACCACAGGTTGGGGTGCAAGAGGGAGCCCTCCTCCTGTGATACCAACAAGGAGAGCAGTAGAGGGAACCAGGGTTGCCAAAGTCATCTGGGGCCAATCAGAATCACTGATGCTTGCTCGCTCTGGACCTTGAAGAGAGCCTTGGCTACCAGAGGAGTCAGTGGGAAGGCACAGAGGAGGCCCTCTGACCACAGGATCAGGAAGGCATCTGCCGCCACTCTTCCTAGGTGCGGCTAGCGTGAGCAGAAGTGGGGTAGCTGCATGTTGTCCGGGGAGGCGAACAGGTCCATCACAGGCCTGCCACAGAAGCAGAACAGTCTTTGTGCCACCCTGCGGTTCAGATGCCATTCGTACAGGCACAGGATTCTGCTGAGCTTGTCTGCTAAGCAATTGTTCTGACCTAGGAGGTATACCGCTCGCAGGAGCATTCTGTGGCACACAGTGAAGGACAGCAGAGCCATTGCCTCCTGGCAGAGGGAGTGCGAACCTGTGCCCCTCTGCTTGTTTACATAAAACATGGTGACCTGATTGTCCGTCTGGATCAACACAGGTTGGTTGCACAGCAGGTGGCACAGAACACTCACAGGGCCAGGAAGATGGCCCCAAGTTCCAGGAGGTTGATCTGTAAGAATGACTCCTCTTGAGACCAGCTGCCTTGAGTTAGGAGTTCTCCGCAGTGTGCCCCCCAACCCAGGAGGGAGGTGTCTGTGGTCAGGACCCTCTGTGGTGCAGGAGCTTGGAATGGCATCCCTGCTTGGAGGTGGCATAGGGACTGTCACCAGTTGAGGGAGACTGCTAGCTGGCGGGTGACCCTGACTCTGTCCCGCAACCTGCCTGTGGCCTGAGTCCGATGAGAGCGGAGGCACCACTGGGCTGCCCGCATGTGCAAGTGGGCTAGGGGCATGATGCGGACTGTTCAGGCCATGTGGCCCAGAAGGCGGAGGAGGAGGAGAACCTATACCGACAGGTTAATCTGCACCTCTCCTGCCAGTTGTACAAGGTGATGTGCCCTCTCTTTTGGAAGGAAGGCCTTGACCTGTAATGTGTCCAACTAGGCCCTATGAACTCCAGGTTTTGGGCTGGAGAGAGATAGGATTTGGGGTAGATGATGACGAACCCTAAGTGCTGCAAGAGGTGGATTGTTCACCCTGCAGCCTGGCTGGCCTTGAGGGCCGTGCTGCCTCTGATGAGCCAGTCATCCAAGTAGGGGAAGACAAAGATTCCTTGCAGACGCATGTAGGCGGCTATGAATGCCAGGCATTTTATGAAGACTCTTGGCGAGGGGGCCAGGCCGAATAGAAGTACCCTGTACTGGTAGTGCTCTCTTCCCACCACAAACCATAGGTATTGTCTGTGGGAGGGTGGATCATGATGTGGATATACGCATGCTTCAGGTCTAAGAGGTACAGCCAATCTCCCTGGTGGAGGAAGAGCAGCAGTGTTCCAAGGGAGAGCATCTTGAACTTCTCCCCCACTAGATACTTGTTCAGGTTTCACAGGTCCAGAATAGGCCTAAGGCACCCAGTTCTTTTCGGGACTAGGAAATATCTGGAGTAGAAACCCTTTCCCCACAGATGTATGGGTACAGGTTCTACCGCCCTGTCCTTGAGCAGGCCTGCGAGCTCTGAGATGAGCAAGGTCTGGTGAAGGAGAGGCCACACTGGTTCTCCTGGGAAGAACCCTGGGGGTGTTTTCTGGAACTGGAGGCAATAACCCTCTTTTATTACTTGTTGAACCCACTGGTCCATCTGCCTGATCACGACCTTGGTTTCAATCTCGGCCGCCTTGTCAGCCATGGGTTTGCCAAATACGTTTTCCCCGGTGCAGGGGACGTAGCAGTTTTTCTTGCACCTATTGCTCGAGGTTGGAGGTTTGTAACCAGGCCTGGCGCCAGGCCCCGATGCCCACTGCTGCTACCCGGGTTGCTGACTCAAAGTCGTCGTAGGCGGCATGGGACAGGAACTTTGAGCAGTCCTGGATCCTGGCTGTCAGGGCTTGGAACCTGCGGAGAAGCCTGCCAGTTCTTGGATGAGGCCCTTGAGATACATATCTATATATAGCTCATGTATCAGACAATCCAGCATGAAGCCCTGGAAGCACTTGCGCCAGAGGGTGTCAAGGGCTTGGGCCTCTCTGCCTGGGGGAACAGAAGAATAGTTCTTTTGACTTTTGAGCTTCTGCATCAAGGACTCCACAACCATGGAGTTATGTGGGAGTTGAGATTTTTGGAAGCCAGGATCCTTCTTGATGCGATAGATGATGCCAAGGTGTCAGCTGACCACCGGCACCAAGGCCGGGATCTCCCACATCCGCAGGAGCAGTTGCTTGAGGATAGGCTGGACCGGTACCCTTGAGAGTCTCCTTTGGCGGGAACTCATACTGGAGGATTTCCAGTTCTTCAGTGCGCGGATCCTCCTCTGATTCAGTTGGGACTGAGAGGGCCCGGGCCATGTTCCGGACGAAGTCGTAGAAGGCCATGTCCTCGGGGAGAGAAGGGCGCTGGGGCTCCGGGGCAGACAGCTCTGAAGGGATGACTTGGTGTCAAGATGTCTTGGGAGAGGTCTCGACATCAGTTTCCCAGTCAGAGCCGGAGGGTGTCGAGGACTCAGGCTCGGGACTCCCATGCCTCAAGGCTGGCCCCAAAGAACTGGGATCCTCCGGTGGGTCTCAAGTCAAACTCCCGGAAACTGGCCAAGGAGGACCAGACTCCTAAGGATCGGGACCATGATCTCAAGCGGTGCCGAGGGCTCGCCCAAGGCCAGTGGTACTCAGGGCCTGGCTCAATGCCCAGAGACTCCCCTGCAATCAGGGGCCCAGTTGTCGGGATAGATGATGTGGATGAGCCAGACATCATCGCCTACTGCAGGGCCAGGATGGCAGAGATATTCTCCTCCATGGCCGCCATTCTGGTCTCCATAGCTGTCAGCGTGGGCACCGAGGACCTCGGGCTCGACGCCGGCATTCCAACGAGTGCATCCTCAATGAGGACCATGGCCTCAAGGAGCCAGCAGCCAAGGACTCCTTCTTAGAGACGTTGAGGGAACGCTGCTCGGAGATGTCCGAGTCCCGTCACAGGACCTTACTGGGTTTTACCAATGGAGCCTCAACTGGTTTCAAGGATGTTTTCTTTTTCTACCTATGGTTCAGCATCTTTACGAAGAAGCTGCTGCCGTGGGACTCCGAAGACACCCAGGCCTTGCGGGAGGGTGCTCGGCTTGGGGCTCAGCATTAGGGAAGCCGGGGCTGAGTCAGACTGCGGAAACATCCTTTCCTGCAACTCCGACCTTTTCTTAGCACAGGTTGCAGGTGGCATTGTCGTAGTCCAGGCCGAGGCAACGCATGCAGCAGTCAATGGTGTCTGTAACAGACATGATCTAACTGCATCAGTCACATTTTTTAAACCCACCAGGAGACATGGTGGGAGATACCCTAGGGGAAAAAGGGCTCAATGCCGGTCGAGGCAAGCCTCGTCAAAAAAGAAGGGAGAGAGCCGGTACACAAACCAGGCAGTAAGAGGAACCGGTACGCAAACCAGGAAAAAATACAATTTTAAAGATAATTTTTAGAGGATTTTTCCAGAGAAACAGGACAAACGTCTCTTGGACTCTGCGTAAAAAAGGAGACTGAGCAAGATGGCACCCTTGGGTGGGAAGGGGACCAAGCATGTGTGGTAGCATTCCCAAAGGCTTTCTTTGAAAGTTGGGGAAATGCCCCACGTGGGCTCCGTCGGCGCTGACATCACTCGTAAGTGAGGACTGACTTCCTGCTTGTTCCTGGAGAAATAGAATATTTTCAAAGCTGTTGACTGTATTCTCTAAGGGGCCGATTCTGAAGGGGAATGTCCTGCTCGCCCAGACGTCCAGGATCTGGACTGGTGGTCTAGTCCCAGATTCTGAGCACGCCAGACATCCCATCATTTCCCCGCACAGGCCTGCCCGGCTGCCGCCACAAAGTTCATTTCCCGCAGCCCGACCTCCGATGCAGCCCGATGCAGGGAAGCTCCTGCAACCCCTCGCCCCACTGACCTGGCCCTGTGCCACCGTCCCCTGACATCCAGGGGGACTTATTCCACCTCCGAGGTGGAATAAGTTCCCCGTCCATGTTGGTGACTCCGGATGTACAGGGTCAACCTCAGAATTGGCTCTGTATGTCTGGGGTTGCATCCCCACCCATCGCCTGCCCTCACTCCTATTTCTACCCGTCCCCTCCTGCCCCTGTCCAGAGCTCTCCATACATTTCCTATGTATGTGCGGGGAGCTTTGGGCAGGGGATACGGTCCCGGCATTTAGCGGGAATGGATGTCCGACCCGGACGTCCAACCCCCCTAAACACAGCTTGGAATGACCCCTTAACCATTTTTGCAGAAGTGATACAACTTAATACCAAACCATGTAATTTAAAATTGCTATGTATATCCAAAAGACATTTATTTTAATCTAGTCCCTAAAATCAGTGAGGTATAAATGATCCTTGCTAGTGTTATGCTGTTAAAAAATCGGTCAGCAGACTCTCTGCACAAAGATGGCAGGCAAATCTGTGAAGAGCTTCATACTTAAAGCATGAAATAAGCACAGAAGATCCCCTAGTATTTGTAAAGGGTTCAGTCTGTTGGCTAAGACTGGGACATAGCTAGCTCATAACCTCTCTCATTTTGTGAGGATATGAAGAAATTGGAGCCCCCCCCACCCCCCCTTTCTGACTGGAGAGGATAGAGGACGACGTTGGAATCCCTAGAGAAATAGCAGCTTTGTGAGCTTTACCTTCAGGGCACTCCTTTCAGTCTGGACTTTCTGCATTAGCAGCACATAGCACCTTTACTGTGCCACTGGTCTAATGCCAATATCTGGGATCAGACTTAAGTTTTTTTTCATTTTCTTTTTTAATGGAGATTTATATTAGATGTTCATATTTCTCATTGACATATACACAGCCAAGAGAAAAAAAAATTCACTTACTGTTTAAACTTTCTGAGTGTACTCAGTGTTGGAGTGCCAGTGATATCATGAATTTTTGATATTTGATCCAGCTCATTAGTTCCAGGAAAAAGTGGACGAAGACTGAAAGATAAATATAATATGCTCCCATATGCAACGCTGAAAAACAGTTTTGAGAAGACAATGTTTTGATTTAGAACTGCATTATGCTGTAAAGGTTGCCATAAACAAGGGACAGTGAATGAGTAATATGTTCAGGTTCTTAAGAGCTGAAGTTAAAATTCAGGAAAGGTCACATTTCTATGCATAGAGTCAACCAAGAAACCATTATTGAGTTCAGTGACTGTGTGAGGTTAAACACAAATACCAAAAATTATGGCAGAAAAAAAAATAAAAGGATTATATGGGTTATCCAATATACCATGCAAAATCAATAGCTCAGTCTCTATAGTCCCCTCCTTCTCCTCCTGAACAGATGGATAATGAAATGCTTAAAGAAATCAGGAAAGCTAACAAAAGTTACAACACAGTAATAATGGGTGATTTCAATTACCCGGGTATCGATAGGGTCAAAGCCACAGCAGGACAGGCTAGGAAGATAAAGTTTCTAAATGAAATAAACGCTTCTTGGAGCAGCTGGTTCATGAACAGACAAGAGGGGAAGTTATTTTGACAATAGTCCTTAGTGGCATGCAGGATCTGTGCAAGAGATTAGGGTGTGGGGTCACTTGGCAATAGTGATCATAGCATGATCACATTTGATTTAATAAAAGAAAGAAGGATGGCAAGGAAATCCACAGTACTCCTATTTAATTTTCAAAAGGGAGACTATGATAAAATGAGGAAAATAGTTAACAAAAGACTAAAAGGAGCAACTGCAAAGGCTAAAGATTTGTATAAAGCATAGACATTGTTTAAAAATACTATCTTGGAAGCCCAGAATGGATATATTTCATGCTTTAAGAAAAGTGGAAGGAAGGTCAAAAAACTGCCAGCATGGTTTAAAGGCGAGGTCAGAGAGGCTGTTGTGGCCAAAAAGCATCTTTCAGGAAATGGAAAAAGGAGCCAAATGATGAAAACGGGAAACATAAGCATTGCCAAGTTAGATGCAAGATATTGATAAGACAGGCAAAGAGAGAATTTGAAAAAATAAGCTTGCCGTGGAAGCAAAAATGCATAATAAAAACTTTTTCAAATACATTCGTAGCAAAAAACCTGTGAGACAGTCCTTTGGACCATTGGATGATAGAGGACTAAAAGGGGCGCTAAGTGAAGACAAGGCCATAGCGGAGAGACTGAATGAATTCTTTCCCTCTGTCTTTACTGGAGAAGATGTAGGGAATTTACCCATGCCTGAAATGGTATATAAAGGTGATATATCGGAAGAATTTAAAGAAAGATCAATAAACCAGGAAGATGTATTACAACTATTTGGTAAACTGAAGTGTACCAAATCACCTGGACCGGATGGTATACATCCAAGGGTATTGAAAGAACTGAAATATGAGATTGCAGACCTACTATTAGTAATCTGTGAACTATCATTAAAATCAACCTGTTATCCATGTTTATTTACTTTACCCTGTTTATAGTAAGTGCATTGAACTGCCCTCTTTGCACAAATACGTTTCCTGTAAACCGCGCTGATAATAAATAGTGCGGTATAGAAAAGCAATTAATTAAATAAATAAATAAATAACTGTAGTCCCTGAAGAGTGGAGAATGGCCAATGTAAAGCCAATATTTAAAAAGGGTTCCAGGGTGATCCAGGAAACTACAGACCTGTGAGTCTGACATCAGTACCAGGGGCATTATAAAGAATAAAATTACTGATCATGTATATAGTTGTGGGTTTAATGGGAGAAAGCCATTATGGATTTAGCCAAGGAAAGTCTTGTCTTACTAAATCTGTTATATTTTTTTTGAAGATATGAATAAACAGGTAGACAAAGGTGAGCCGGTTGATATAGTGTATCTGGATTTTCAGAAAGCCTTTGACAAGGTCCCTCATGAGAGACTCTTGGCAAAATTACAAAGTCATGGGATTGGAGGCAGTGTAGTATTGTGGATCAGAAACTGGTTAAAAGACAGAACGCAGAGAGTAGGGCTAAATGGCCAATTTTCTCAATGGAGAAAAGTAAATAGTGGTGTATCCCAGAGATCTGTGCTGGGCCCGCTGCTTTTTAACATATTCATAAATGACCTGGAAATGGGAATAATGACTGATGTGATCAAATTTTCAGATGACACAAAATTATTCAAAGTTGTTAAAACACAAAGCGGATTGTGAAAAATTGCAAGAGGACCTTGATAAATTGGAAGACTGGGCTTCCAAATGGCAGATGAACTTTAATGTGGACAAGTGCAAAGTTATGCACCTAGGAAAGAACCACCCAATCATTGGTTACACGATGTAAGATACTACCCTAGAAACCACCACCCAGGAAAAATATTTAGGCGCCATCGTGGATAATATGCTGCAACCCTCTGCCCAGTGTGCAGCGGCGGCCAAGAAAGCGAATAGAATGCTAGAAATCATAAGGAAAAGAATGGAGAAAAAAACCAAAGGATATTATAATGCCTCTGTATCGTTCCATGGTTCGAGCGCACCGTGGATATTATGTGCAATTCTGGTCACCATATCTTAAAAAGCATATAGCGGAATTAGAAAAGGTTCAGAGAAGAGCAACCAAAATGCTATAGGGGATAGAAGGATACCCCTATAAGGAAAGGCTTAAAAGGTTAGGGTTCTTCAACTTGGAAAAGAGAAGGCCGAAGGGAAATATGACAGAAGCCTATTAATTAATGAATGGAGTGGAAAAGGTTAATGTAGATTGGTTATTTATACCATCAAAAAGTAGAAAGAATAGAGGACTCACAATGAAGCTACAATGTAACCCATTTAAGACTAATAAGAGAAAATATTTTTTCACTCAATGTGTAATCAAACTCTGGAATTTGTTACCGAAGGATGTAGTAAAATCTGTTAGTGTAGCTGGGTTTAAAAAAAAGGTTTGGAGAAGTTCCTGGAGGAAAGGTCCATAAACCATTATTAAAGAGGACTAAGGAAATCCACTGATTACCCCAGGACGAGCACTGTGGAAGTTGTGGACTTTGGGTACCTGCCAGGTACTGTCAGACGGCTGCCTGGGTGAGAATATTCACAGTCTTGGCAAATGCATATATCTATATGATTTGCAAGGGATTGTGGGCAATGCAGTTCATTCACACCAGACACAGCTGCTCACAATAATTAGTTGTGGTTTTGGGTAAAGCCAATAAGATATTTATTTATGGGGTTATTTCTCCCAACACAGATATGCTTGGTAGCACATAAATCAGGTTACTTGCTTTCAGTGTTAAACTTGAAAAAACCCCAAAAATCAGGAAAACAACCTTTAAACTTGTCAGGCAAGCAAAGCAAAAGAAATAAGACCTGGTCGGTACAAACTGGTCTTTTCTGTAGGCATTAGCTAATGTTTTCTTAGCATATATCAAACAACAAACCAAAAGCCACAAAGAAAGAAAAAAACGGTTCTTTTCAGGTAAACTTCTTATATCTTCCCACATAGATTCAGAAGTGATTCTCTCCTAGCTCACAAGCAATTAGGTAAGGCTCAATTGCTAGCAGTTATCCAGCTGAAACCCCTTAGCTGGCTTGCTTTCTACTGCGTGGCTAGAAATCCTACACAGGAGCTTTTCTGAGTAGATTAAAGAACAAGTTTGTATTTCTTTGTGTTGGTTGCTGTACTTTATAACAGAAAATCACCAAAGGAGTTTAGACAGAGAGCAGTCCATGTAAACAGATTCTTCATCTGCTATCACCCCCTCTTCTTCAACAAGCATGGGTTCAATATCATGGATTGGCACAGATGAATCTCCCAATGGAGCACTTTCAGGAGAATACTTGTTTCCCTGCTGTCTTTCAAGGTTATAGCTAGGGCATAGATCAGTGTTCATACCTGAGCTTCCATTGCTGTTAGAGTTCCTCTCTATATAACCTGGCCAGTATGTAGTCTAGTTCTTATGTCCAGCCTTCCAATCCAGATCCCTGGACACTGGATCTCTCTTCACATACCTTCTGGCACGGGTCTTAGGGTCCCTTCCACGTGCAGCCGTCTCTCTCACAGGTACCGTCTGGAGATTCCTAGCTCTGCAGCACCATTCCTCTGGCTTTCCACAGTCCAATGGTGTATGCTGGCCCTTGGAATGCCTCCCAGTATACGTACTGCTCTGGACTCTTCTAGACCTCTCAAAGGCTTTTCTCCTCTTTCTTCCAAAGGGTTTCTTTCCCTCTCTGTCCGTCCGGTTTGGCTTCTGCTTCTGATGATGATGATCCTCAGGATGATGAAGATGATCAAGCTCAAGCTGCTTCTCTGTAGAATAAACTCTACCTTTATTCTGCTTAGATGAGTGCTCCTCCCTAACACAGCGCAGCTGTGCTGAATCAGGCCCTGCCCTTTGAGATGAGTGCTTAGGGATTACCTCATAGCCCTCCTGACTGAACACACGTTTCCCCACTTCAGCTCCTCTAATGGCTGCTGGAAACCTGGTGCATTCTGGGACTGGTAGTCTTTTATGGGAAAAGTTTGTTTTCTTATTTCTACCAGAACTGACAGGTTGCTTGTTCAGAGTCACTTCACCTTTTCTATAGCTCCTTCCTGAGCTATGATAAGCTTCCTTATCACATACCCCCCTGCTTAAGTTATTACGGACTGGTGTCACTGGTGAAACTTCTTCTCTACAGTCCGTAATACGGGAAAGGGCATCCGCATTCTTGTGTAACTTCCCAGCACGATGTTCAACTTGAAAATCAAATGCCTGTAAGGCCATGTACCAGCGTGTCAACCTGGCATTGTGGGTCTTCATTTGCTGCAACCACTTAAGTGGGGCATGGTCTGTGACCAACAGGAACTTTCTCCCTGTAAGGTAAAACCTTAACGCCTCCACTGACCACTTAATAGCTAAACATTCTTTTTCTATTGTGGAATACTTTTGTTCAGCTGGTGACAACTTCCTGCTCAGGTACATCACAGGATGCTCCTCCCCTTCATGACACTGGGATAGAACCGCTCCTAGCCCTACATCCGATGCATCGGTTTGAACCAGAAAGGGTTTCCTGAAGTCCACCCCTTTCAGTACCGGTTCTGTACACAATTTTCCTTTTAGGACTAAAAACGCTTTTTCAGCTTCAGGTGTCCACTTTAGCTGGTTTGGACAATTCTTCGGCAGCATATCCGTGAAAATTGCACTTTTCTCTGCAAATTGCGGTATAAATCTGCGGTAGTATCCAATAAGTCCTAAGAAACTTCTTAGTTGTTTCTTTGTTGTTGGAGGAGGAAAATTCCTGATGCTATCTACTTTACTCATTAGAGGTTTAATTTTTCCTCTTCCCACTAGGTGGCCCAGGTATTTTACCTCCCTATTTGCAAAGGCACACTTCTTCGGGTTTAAAGTGATTCCCGCTTGCTTCATGGAGCACAAGACTGCCCTGATCCTCTTTAGATGCTCCGCCCAGGTGTTACTATGGATTATGACATCATCCATATATGCAAAAGCATAATTTTGGTGGGGTCGAAGTACCTGATCCACTAACCTTTGGCAGGTAGCCGCTGCTCCATGCAGTCCGAAAGGCATCCTCTTGAACTGGAAAAGGCCAACGGGGGTGCTGAACGCAGTCTTCGGCTTCGACTCCCTGGTGAGAGGGATTTGCCAATATCCTTTTGTCATATCAAGGGTGGTTAAGTATTGAGCCTGTCCCAGCTGGTCCAACAGCTCTTCAATTCTTGGCATTGGATATGCATCAAAAACTGATATGGCGTTTACCTGCCGGAAGTCAATACAAAATCTTAAAGATCCATTAGGCTTCGGCACCAGGACTATGGGGCTATTCCAGGGACTCTTTGACTCCTCTATTACTCCCATGTCCAACATCTCCTGGACTTGTGCCACTACTTCCTGTCTCTTGGCTTCAGGCAAGCGGTATGGCCTTTGACAAACTAATTTCCCAGGTGGAGTTATTATTTCATGGGCAACCAAATGTGTCTCCCCAGGTATGGGTGTCAACACATCTGGGAATTCTTTAAGCAACTTCCTAATTTCTTCCTGTTGTACCACTGTCAGGTCCTCACCTATTTGGGGCTCTGATTTTTCTTTACAATCAGATACCTGGGGTCCCAAATCTTCCTCTTCAATCACCTCCCTCTCTCGGGCACAGGTGGCAGCTAGGCTTTTAACCCCTTTGACGTCAGTAGAACCAAAGCCTTTGGTTCCACGCTCAGAATTTTCCAGGGATGTGACCTCCTCCACAGGTGGAAAACCCAGCCTCTCACAGATCAATTGGGCAATTCTGTCTCCTATCTTCACGTGATAATCATTCTGTCCAAAGTTAAATAACAGAACTTTAATATTGCCCCTGTAATCGGGATCAATTACTCCCGCACCCACATCGATGAAATATTTAAGGGCTAATCCGGACCTTGGGGCTACTCTCCCATAGCATCCAATAGGTATTTCCACTTGGAGACCGGTGTCAACCAGGGCTCTCCCTTGGCTAGGTACAGTCACATTTTCTATGCTGCATAGGTCAAACCCAGCAGCTTGAGGGGTTGCCCGCTTAGGAGCTTGGGCCTTCTCTGTGACCCTATGGTACTTTAGGACGAATGTCTGCTTTGGGGTAGCTGGGTCTTCTGGACGCTTAACCATCTTTTTAGCTGGGGTCTGAGGACTTCCAAATAAAGGCCCGGGAGCTATCACCATTAAACCTTCTCCCTCCTTCTTTCCTAGTCCTTCCACTAGACCCTGCTTAAATCTTGGCCAGTCTCTTCCTAGAACCAAATCAAAGGGTAGCCTAGGCACCACTGCTAACAGGACTTCCTCTTGTTCCCCCAGGCACTTAACCTTTAGCCTATAGGTGGGATATGATGTTGCAGCACCATGAATGCATCTGATGTGAACTTGGCTTTCAGGGGTTCTAGGCACAAATCCTTCTTGGGCCTCTATACTCTTCCAAAGCCTTTTTGACATCATACTCTGGTCTGCCCCAGAGTCTAACAAAGCATTTGTGGTAATTCCTTGCACATCAACCATCAAAAGAAATCCTTCTTTGGGCTGTTTTAAATCCACACCCACTAAGCTAGTGTGTGTCTGGCATCTCTTTTCTAAATGTCCCCATTTTCCACACTTGAAACATTTCTTTCTATTCCACTGTGTCATCTGGTTTGATACAGTACATTCATTTTCAGAAACATTTTTAATTATTTTCTTTTCTGATACAGCACATCTTGCCTCAGCACCAATCTTCAAAGGGCCACCCATTCTATGGCAAGCCTGCGTGGCTTCCAAGAATCTCTCTGCTAGCATGGTTGCCTCTCCAAGATTTTGGCAATTTTGCTGTATAAGGAAAGTGTGCAAATCTTTAGGGACCGCAGACATAAATTGTTCAAGCATTATAATGTCTAATAACATTTCTACCGTCTTTTGCTCAGGCTCCAACAATTTTACAGCTAAACCTCTGATTCTCTGACTCAGAGCCCTGGGTGTTTCACCCACTCTCAATGTAGTAGCTCTAAACATTCGCCTATACTCTGAAATAGACAACCCTAGGCGATCTCTAATAGCAGCCTTTACATCCTTATAATTCAAAGCCTGGGCTGCTGGCATTGCTCTGTAAGCTGCAAGCTCCTCTCCAGTTAATGAGGCTGCCAGCCTTACTGCCCACTGGGTCTCTGGCCATGCTAAAGCTTGTGCCACTCTTTCAAAAGACTCTAGAAAATCATCAACATTATCATCTGGAGTTAGCTTCCCAAAACTAAATACCCCAATTCCCTGATTGAGTCCCACACTGTCCACATGTGGTGTACCAGTATTTACTGCTGGTCTTGCATCTGTTCCACTTTGGTTTTGCAGCTTAACTAGGGCTTGCACCAGATCAAGCACTGGCTTCTGCTGGTCCATTAAGGCTTTCATAGCAGTGTCCTGTGCTTGCTGCGATAGCTCCTGTTGCCTGCTAAACTGGGCTGCCATCCAGCTAGCCATCTCCCTCGGATCCATCTTGATCCCTGCAAGAAACAAAGAAAAAAAACAAAGTGCACCACCTTCCAAACAGGTGGGTTTTTTTTTTTTTTCCAATTACCCCTGTGCCTTACTCCCATCCACCACTAGACATGCCCAGGTACTTATTACCTTGTGTCAGTGATGAATCCAGCTCTGCACAGGGTCTTTTCCTCCTGGGACAGCTGCCTGGAACATCCACTTCTCCTCCAAAGTGCAGTTGAGGGAAAATCTTTTTTTCCAGCTTTAAACTTGAACTTTAGTTGTAATCCTCAACAAGTAAATCCCTTTGTGCAAAAGCAATCCGAAAAACTACACCATTTGTCAGACGGCTGCCTGGGTGAGAATCTTCACAGTCTTGGCAAATGCATATATCTATATGATTTGCAAGGGATTGTGGGCAATGCAGTTCATTCACACCAGACACAGCTGCTCACAATAATTAGTTGTGCTTTGGGGTAAAGCCAATAAGATATTTATTTATGGGGTTATTTCTCCCAACACAGATATGCTTGGTAGCACATAAATCAGGTTACTTGCTTTCAGTGTTTAACTTGGAAAAACAAAATCAAAATCAGGAAAACAACATTCAAACTTGTCAGGCATTAGCTAATGTTTTCTTAGCATATATCAAACAACAAACGAAAAGCCACAAAGAAAGAAAAAACTGTTCTTTTCAGGTTAACTTCTGATAACTTCCCACATAGATTCAGAAGTGATTCTCTCCTAGCTCACAAGCAATTAGGTAAGGCTCAATTGCTAGCAGTTATCCAGCTGAAACCCCTCAGCTGGCTTGCTTTCTACAGCGTGGCCAGAAATCCTACACAGGAACATTTCTGAGTAGATTAAAGAACAAGTTTGAATTTCTTTGTGATGGTTGCTGTACTTTATAACAGAAAATCACCAAAGGAGTTTAGACAGAGAGCAGTCCATGTAAACATTATGAGTTGTGACATGGCCTTGAAGAGGAAGACTCTTACTCTCATAAGCAAAGGATATGCATTGTGCAATCCATTTGGACAGCGTTCTCTTGGAGACTGGAAGTCTCAAATGACTAGAATCAAAAACAATAAAAAGTTGAGAAGACTTTCTATGTTGCTGTGTTCTTTATAGGTTCTTTAGGACCCGACGCCATCCCCAATCGGGGGATTGAGCCGGCGGAAGCCAGCTCCAGCAGGCAGAACTCGGCCTCTTCCCGCTGCTGCTCTGACCAATCGGGGCAGGCAGCCAACCATTCAAAAGGAGAGCGCCATTCCAGAGGGCCCGCACCTGAGGGCCCTTTGGCGTGGCCCTTAGGTGGGGCACACAAAGCAAGTGATCACCCCTAACGCGCAAATAAACAGCTTGACACCCTTGCTGAGAACATTGTCACCAACTACCCTGGCGCAGTAGAGTACTCAGCTGCCTCTACTGCACCTGAAGACCCACCATCGTCCAAGCCCCGGCAACCACAGACAGGTCATAGTATCACAACACGGACTTGACGATATACCCACTACTTCTCTAAACGTAAGCATCACCATTTATATCTATTGCCGTTTATGTAAACTATAAACCTATTGTATGAAACTGATTGCTGTGATAATTCTACACTACCTACCTAATCTTGTTCCTTAATTTGTATACTGTGTTAACCTTATGCTATCTACCCTTATGCTATCATGGTGAGACCGCACCTTGAATATTGTGTGCAATTCTGGTCGCCGTATCTTAAAAAGGATATAGCAATTTTAGAAAAGGTTCAGAGAAGAGCCACCAAAATGGTAAAGGGGATGGAAGGATACTACTATGAAGAAAGGCTAAAAAGGTTAGGGCTCTTTAACCTGGAAAAGAGACGGCTGAGGGGAAATATGATAGAAGTCTATAAATTAATGAACGGAGTGGAACAGGTAAACGTAGATCGATTGTTTACCTTATCAGAATATAGAAAGACTAGGGGACATGCAATGAAGCTACAGGATAAACTATTTAAGACTAATAAAAGAAAATGTGGACGTCAACGATGGAAAAGCTCTGTAACATCAACAAAGACAAAACCTGGAGCTGACTGTGGTACATATCATCAACTACTAGTATGCAAACTCAAGCTAAAGTTGAAAAAGAGCAAACCACTCATGAATGCAGCAAAATATGACCTTGAGAATATACCACTGGAATTTAAAGACTGCCTGCAAAATCGATTTGCTGCTTTAGATACAAATGACAGAGCTTCGGAAGAGTTATGGAATGACATCAAGAAGGTTGTGTTGGAAGAAAGCAAGAAGTCTCTGCAAAAGGTGAAAAAGCAAAAACGGCCAAAATAGATGACGGAAGAAACTCTGAAAATTGCCCAGAAACGCAGAGAAGCTAAAGCCAGAGGAGAAAGAAAGACAATCGCAGAACTCAACAGAGATTTCCAACATGCAGCAAGACAGGACAAGGAAAAGTACTACAATGACACTTGCAAGGAAATAGAAGCAGAAACTATTAGAGGAAGAACAAGATCGGCTTTCCTAAAGCTACGAGAGTTAAAGAAAAAGTTTCAGCCTCGAATTGGAATGTTACAAGATGCTCAAGGTTCTATGTTGAATGATGCTGAGAAGATCAAAAAAAGGTGGAAGGAATATACAGAGTTTTTATATGATAAAGATCAAGTGGGCCAACAGCCGTTTCACCTGTACCTTATGATCGGGAACCATTGGTGATGAAAGAAGAAGTTGAAGCAGCATTGAAAGCCTTATCAAAGAACAAAGCACCAGGCATTGATAGCATTCCCATAGAAGTATTGCAGCAATTTGATGCAGCTGTTACTGTACTCACAAGGCTCTGCCAAGAAATATGGAAGACAACATCATGGCCAACTGACTGGAAAAGATCTGTGTTTATACCAATACTAAAGAATGGTTATCCAACTGACTGTGGAAATTATCGCACAATCGCTCTGATCCCACATGCCAGCAAGATTCTACTGAAGATTATTCAAAAGAGAATACAACCATACCTGGAACAAGAACTACCTGAAGTGCAAGCAGGGTTCAGGAAAGGGCGAGGAACGAGAGACATCATTGCGGATGTGAGATGGATCCTTGAAAAGACTAAAGAATACCAAAAGGATATCTATTTGTGCTTTATCGACTATAGCAAGGCTTTTGACTGTGTAAACCATGGGAAACTCTGGGCCACATTAAGAAGCATGGGTATACCAGAACACCTGATTGTTCTCTTGCGCAATCTGTACATTGATCAAGAAGCAACAGTTCGAACGGAACAAGGAGAAACAGAATGGTTTAAAATAAGCAAAGGTGTAAGACAAGGCTGCATACTTTCCCCCTACCTGTTTAATTTATATGCAGAACAAATCATCAGAGAAGCAGGGTTGTATGAAGACAACAGAGGTGTGAAGATTGGTGGAAGACTCATCAACAACCTTCGCTATGCTGATGATACCACATTACTGGCTGAAAGTGAAGATGATCTGAAACATTTGCTTCTCACAATCGAAGAACATAGTCTCAAAATGGGCCTGCACCTTAATGTAAAGAAGACAAAGATCATGACAACTGGCATAATCAACAGGTTCATCGTTGAAGGAGAAGAAATTGAAATTGTGAACAACTTTAACCTACTTCGATCAACTATCAATAAAGAAGCAACAAGCAGTCAAGAAATCAGACGACACATTGCTCTTGGCAGAATGGCTATGAAAGACCTAGATAAGATTCTCAAGAGCAGAGATGTCTCTCTCCATACAAAGATTCGACTTGTTCAAGCCATGGTATTTTCAATAACATCATATGGATGTGAAAGCTGAACAGGAAAAAAGATAGACAGGAAGAAAACTGATGCCTTTGAATTATGGTGCTGGCGGCGAATACTGTGTATACCATGGACTGCCCGAAGAACAAACCAGTCGGTACTAGAGGAGATCAAACCTAAGCTTTCTTTAGAAGCTCAGATGACAAGACTTCGACTTTCATACTTTGGACACATCATGCGAAGAGAGAGATCATTAGAGAAAGACATTATGCTTGGCAGGATAGAAGGTCAACGCAAAAGAGGAAGGCCAGCAATGAGATGGATCGATACAATAACAGCAGCTACGGGTACCAGTCTGTCAACAATGAGCCGCCTGACTGAAGACCGAACACAATTTAGGATAGCTATCCAGAGGGTCGCCATGAGTCGACTCCGACTCGACGGCACTTAACAACAACACAAAAGAAAATATTTTTTCACTCAACGTGTAATCAAACTCTGGAATTTGTTACCGGAGGATGTAGTAAAGGCTGTTAGTGTAGCTGGGTTTAAAAAAGGTTTGGACAAGTTCCTGGAGGAAAGGTCCATAAACCATTATTAAGAAGGGACCCAGGATATCATGCTTGACCCAGTACAAGCATGATGGAACCTGTGTCTCTTGGGGAAACTGCTAGGTACATATGACCTAGATTGGCCACTGTTGGAAACAGGATACTGGACTTGATGGACCTTGGTCTGACCCAGTATGGCATATCTTATGTTCTTATATCCCCTCTGTCTACCTTAAGCCCATAGCCCTAACCTCCATCACTCTTCTCCCCTTTCTTAAGTACATTCCACAATACTCACCCAATAACTACACTGCTGAGTTACCTAACCTCCAAAATGCATGCACCCATACCTCGCCTTTCTAATCTTTGGACCTTCCTCCTCATACTACATATCACATCCCTCCTCCTCTCATACGCCCTGACAACAAACCACAACACACCTATTCCAATAATCCACTCTCTCAGACAACCCCCCCAACCCCCACCCTCGCACATGCAAGCTCAAACTAATCAGACTAGACCCCAATCTTAACCTTAATACTCACCCTACCTACCCCCATCCATCCCTCAAATGTGCTCTACTTAATGTCCGCTCAGCCAGAAACAAAATAACCCTAATAACCGACCTTATATCCGATCATGACTTAGACATACTTTGCCTCACTGAAACCTGGTTCCAAGAATCTGACTCTGCCCTAATAAACCAGCTATGTCCCTGTACACACTCAATCAATGTTTGCAACCGAATAGCTTACAGAGGAGGAGGAGTAGCTGTCATAACAAGATCCAACCTGCACTTCTCTATGGTGGAATCTATTTCCTCCCCGGGCATGGACTCTATCAGAGTCTCTAACTCTAACCTCTCACTCCACCTCATATACAGAGCACCCCAGTCTGATTCAACTGACCTCTCCATGATACTCGACATAGCCTGCTCCCCTCAACCTATCTCACGCCCACTCATAATCCTTGGAGACCTAAATCTCCACTCTACAACCTCAAAACAGGCTACCACATTTACACAAGCAATGAATTCCCTCCAATTCACCCAATTAATTGATCAACCCACTCACTCTAGAGGTAACATCCTTGACCTAATATTTATCCCCCTGCAAACATTATCCCCTGAACAAATCACACACTCCATTCAACCCCTCCCCTGGTCAGACCACTCCCTCATCCTCTTCTCAATTCCCCACCTCCCTCCAAAAAACAACCAACCCCCCCCCAACATACCCGCAGATTTAAACAATTTAATGCTGCCAACTTCCTCGACCACATAATACCATCCCTTGACCTACTCAACACCAAAAACTTGAGCCAAGAACCCCACATTGCTGAATGGAATAAAATCCTCTCTGCAGCCTCTTTACTTCCACCAAAACAATACCCCCAAAAACATCGAAGAAGAGCCCCTTGGTACTCTACAAAACTAAAGGATCTTAAAAGAGAACTCCGATGCCTGGAATGTCTCTGGAGACGCTCGCATGACCCAAATATTCCCCATCTCTACACAACAAAACTCCGATCCTACTGCACTGAAATCCTAAACCACAGGAGAGAATATAATGAAAACATGATCCAATGATCCCTCAACAAACCTAGAGAACTCTTCTCTATTGCCAAAACTCTAGTAAGCGAACCCATTCAACAAGACCAGCCACTAAAAATATCCCCCCAAACTATAGCCAACCATCTTACCTCAAAATTCCCACCACCCCCCTCAACAATCAACCCTCCCTTAACAGACGACCACAGTAACCGACCTCATACAACTACCCCCTTAAACACTTGGTGTGAATTCGAACCCCTATCACTGGAAAACATAGCTATGTCATTAAAGACCTAAACACCTCTACTTCCACCCTTGACCCCTGCCCTGTCTCTTGGCTTAAAACCATAAGAAGCCACATTAGACAATATATCCTCCACATTGTTCAAAACTCCCTCCTGACTGGCTCTGTACCTGCACCCCTAAAATGCACCACAATCCGTCCAATCCTCAAAGGTACAAAACTTGACCCCACCTCCCCAACCTCTTACAGACCCATCTCTAGTATCCCCTTCCTGGCCAAGATAACAGAGAAGCTAGTCCAAAATCAACTTCAGGATTATATTGACGAACACACTCCCCTTGATCTGTTCCAACATGGCTTCAAAAAGAACAACAGTGTTGAAACCCTTTTCGCCTCCCTTCTGGACTCTCTATACCTACACACCCAAAACCCCAACCAAGGATGCCTCCTAATATTCCTTGACCTGTCCTCAGCCTTTGACTCCCTCCCCCACCATCAACTCCTCCTATCCAGACTCCATGAAATAGGTCTAAGAGATACAACCCTAAAGTGGTTCCACTCTTACCTGGACAACCGTACTCAACAGGTCCGCAAAGGGAAATACACATCCCTACCATTTACCCTACAACAAGGTGTTCCCCAGGGTTCAAGTCTCTCGGCACTCTTATTCAATATCTTCCTCCAAGCAGTTTGCAAGATCTTCCAAAGCCATGGAATCTTATATCAAATCTATGCAGATGACATTATGTGCTTCACCCCTTTCAACCTAGTAACTCCTGACTTTACAAAGTTAAGTGACTGCCTTTCAAACCTAAAAACTTGGCTCCTACAGCACAACCTCCTGATCAACCAAACTAAAACAGAAGCCGTACAAGTGTTTACCAATACCTCATATACCCCACCTACAACCCTTACTCTCAGCGACCTGTATCTCTTAGACCTATTTCATGGCGTCTGGATAGGATGGTGGGGGAGGGAGTCAAAGGCTGAGGACAGGTCAAGGAATATTAGGAGGCATCCTTGGTTGGGGTTTTGGGTGTGTAGGTATAGGGAGTCCAGAAGGGAGGCGAAAAGGGTTTCAACACTGTGGTTCTTTTTGAAGCCATGTTGGAACAGATCAAGGGGAGTGTGTTCGTCAATATAATCCTGAAGTTGATTTTGGACTAGCTTCTCTGTTATCTTGGCCAGGAAGGGGATACTAGAGATGGGTCTGTAAGAGGTTGGGGAGGTGGGGTCAAGTTTTGTACCTTTGAGGATTGGACGGATTGTGGTGCATTTTAGGGGTGCAGGTACAGAGCCAGTCAGGAGGGAGTTTTGAACAATGTGGAGGATATATGGGCTAATGTGGCTTCTTATGGTTTTAAGCCAAGAGACAGGGCAGGGGTCAAGGGCGGAAGTAGAGGTGTTTAGGTCTTTAATGACGTTAGCTATGTTTTCCAGTGATAGGGGTTCGAATTCACACCAAGTATTTAAGGGGGTAGTTGTATGAGGTCGGTTACTGTGGTCGTCTGTTAAGAGAGGGTTGATTGTTGAGGGGGGTGGTGGGAATTTTGAGGTAAGATGGTTGGCTATAGTTTGGGGGGATATTTTTAGTGGCTGGTCTTGTTGAATGGGTTCGCTTACTAGAGTTTTGGCAATAGAGAAGAGTTCTCTAGGTTTGTTGAGGGATCGTTGGATCATGTTTTCATTATATTCTCTCCTGTGGTTTAGGATTTCAGTGCAGTAGGATCGGAGTTTTGTTGTGTAGAGCGTGTGAATATTTGGGTCATGCGAGCGTCTCCAGAGACATTCCAGGTGTTGGAGTTCTCTTTTAAGATCCTTTAGTTTTGTAGAGTACCAAGGGGCTCTTCTTCGATGTTTTTGGGGGTATTGTTTTGGTGGAAGTAAAGAGGCTGCAGAGAGGATTTTATTCCATTCAGCAATGTGGGGTTCTTGGCTCAAGTTTTTGGTGTTGAGTAGGTCAAGGGATGGTATTACAGACCGGTGAGTCTGACGTCAGTACCGGGGAAAATGGTAGAAACCATCATAAAGAACAAAATTACACAGCATGTAGATAGTCATGGCCTAATGGGAGACAGCCAACATGGCTTTAGACAAGGAAGATCTTGTCTTACTAATCTGATATGTTTTTTTGAAGGTGTGCATAAACAGGTAGACAAAGGTGAGTCGGTTGATATAGTGTATTTGGACTTTCAGAAAGCTTTTGACAAGGTCCCCCATCAGAGACTTTTGGCAAAGCTAAAAAGTCATGGGATAGGAGGCAGTGTACTATTGTGGATCGGGAACTGGTTAAAAGATAGAAAGCAGAGGGTAGGGATAAATGGCCAATATTCCCAATGGAAAAAGGTGAATAGTGGAGTACCCCAGGGATCTGTACTGGGTCCGCTACTTTTTGACATATTCATAAATGACCTGGAAAAGGGAATAACTAGTGAGGTTATCAAATTTGCAGATGACACAAAACTGTTTAAAGTTGTTAAAACCCAAGAGGATTGTGGAAAACTGCAGGAGGATCTGGATAAATTGGAAGACTGGGCATCCAAATGGCAGATGAAATTTAATGTGGACAAGTGCAAAGTTATGCACCTAGGAAAGAACAACCCACACTATAGTTACACGATGCAAGGCTCAACATTAGAAACCACCACCCAGGAAAAAGATTTAGGAGTCATCGTGGATAACATGTTAAAACCCTCCGCCCAGTGTGCAGCGGCGGCCAAGAAAGCAAATAGAATGCTAGGTATCATAAGGAAAGGGATGGAGAATAAAACAAAGGATATTATAATGCCTCTGTATCGCTCCATGGTACGACCGCACCTTGAATATTGTGTGCAATTCTGGTCACCGTATCTTAAAAAGGACATAGCGTTATTAGAAAAAGTACAGAGAAGAGCCACCAAATTGGTGAAGGGGATGGAAGGCTACTCCTATGAAGAGAGGCTAAAAAGGTTAGGGCTCTTTAACCTGGAAAAGAGACGGCTGTGGGGAGATATGATAGAGGTCTATAAATTAATGAATGGAATGGAACGGATAAATGTGGATCAATTGTTTACGCTATCAGAATATAGAAAGACTAGGGGACATGTAATGAAGCTACAGGGTAAACTATTTAAGACAAATAAGAGAAAATATTTTTTCACTCAACGTGTAATCAAACTCTGGAATCTGTTACCGGAGGATGTAGTAAGGGCTGTTAGTATAGCTGGGTTTAAAAAAGGTTTGGACAAGTTCCTGGAGGAAAGGTCCATAAACCACTATTAAAAAGGGACCCAGGATATAAATGCTTGACCCAGTACAAGCATTGTGGAACCTGTGTCTTTTGGGGATATTGCTAGGTACGTATGACCTAGATTGGCCACTGTTGGAAACAGGATACTGGGCTTGATGGACCTCGGTCTGACCCAGTATGGCATGTCTTATGTTCTTATGTTCTTATGACCTCACCCTTACCTTAAAAAACCAAGTAAAATACCTTGGAATCATACTCGACCAAAACCTCACTTTCACTGAACAAATAAAAAAGACAGCTAATACAATATATGCGAAACTACGTACCCTCCGAAACCTTCAACCTCTCCTCAATCCCGACTCCTTCCGTGCTGTCTGCCAGGCACTCACACTCCCATCCCTTGATTACTGCAATCTTATCTACCAGGGCCTCCCTAAGACTAGCTTGCACCCTATCCAAATGGCCCAGAATACTATAGCTCGTCTCATCACAAATAACCCTAGACGTTCACACATCACACCACTCCTCTATGATCTCCACTGGCTGCCCATCCAACACCGAGTTAAATTCAAAGCTATCACCCTCATTCACAAAATCATATCCAACAAGTCAGCCCCATGCCTCTCCTCACTCCTATCTAACTCCAACAACAACAGAACACGCCGCACCTCCACCAAAAATCTCCTTACCATCCCAACCTCCAAAAGACATAGCAAGCAATCCACCCACAACAGAACTTTCTCCCTCTATGCCCCATCTCTTTGGAACGCCCTTCCATATGAACTAAGGAACTGCTCAGACCACAGAGTTCCGGAAGAAACTAAAAACACACCTCTTCCAAGAACATTTTTCCCTACCACCATAGCCTACACCTGACAACCCCTCTCGTATCCAACCCCCCTACCCCTAGCCCACATTCCCCACCTTCTAGCAACCCCCCAGTAACCGGTACAAACCGTTGTAATTAGTTGTCATTGCAAAAGTGTAAATCTATATAAATACTTGAGTATTGTAAAAAGTTCTGTTATATATACCCATGTAAATATTTGACCATTGTAAAAAGTTCTGTTATTATACACATGTTCAATGTGAGCAGTCGTAACACACTGCATTGTTATGTTTACTGTAAACCGTCTTGATTTTCAGAAAGATGGTATATAAAAACTGTTAAATAAATAAATATAGGTAAAAAGCCAAGGTTCTTTTACAATCCAAAGTATGAAGGTTCCTTTCTGCATTAGAGGCATGAGGCCTCGGAAAGAATACAGGAAGATAAATCGATTGATTTAAATGAAAAGGCGAAACCACCTTTGGCATAAAGTGTGGATGAGTTCTAAGAACAACCTTCTCATGGTGAAACCTAGTATAAGGAGGATCAGCCACTAAAGCTTGCAATTCACTAATGCGACATGCAGAGGTGATTGCAATTAGGAAGATGACCTTCCAGGACAAAAGCTTTAGGGTTGTAGTGGCTAAAGGTTCAAAAGGCGGTTTCATGAGCTGCCCGAGAACTAGGTTTAAATCCCATGCCACCGGTGGTGGCCTGATGGGAGGCTTTGTTAATAGAAGACCTCTCATAAATCTTGTTGTGAGTGGATGAGAGGAAATTGGTTGTCCATTTAGAGGCTTATAGGAAGCTGCAATTGCACTAATATGGACTCTTACTGAATTGGTCTTTAGACCAGAATTTGATAAATGAAGTAGATACTCTAGTATCGATTCCAAAGGTATCATAAGGGGGTTTAACCCCTTCTGTGAACATCATATAGTAAAACGTTTCCACCTGAAGCTAAGTTTGCTATAAACTTGAATGTAAATAGTTCCCCAAGTTCTCCTCCATGTTAACTCCCCGTTTTATGTAAACGACGGCCAATGTATCTGGTCAAGTGTTCTATTGTTTTGATGTAAACCGCGCTGATGACAAATAGCGCGGTATATAAGAAATGTTAAATAAATAAATAAATAAAAAATAAGAGTGTCTTGTGTAAGGTTTTCTAGAGGCCTGAAGGATATCCTTTATCTGTTGGGAAAGGTTAAGATCCTGAAGGTCTAAGCTTTCAGCAACCAGGCCCTGAGATGCAGGGACTGGGGATTCGGGTGCCATAGCAGCCCATTCTCTTGGGAGAGGAGATCTGGAGCACAGCCTAACTCCAGAGGTGCAGCTTGAGAGAGATGTAGAAGCAGGGGATACCACGTTTGGCGTGCCATTGTGGTGCTATGAGGATCATACGACCTCTGTCTCTCTGAAGCTTGTTTTGGGGATGAGGGGAATAGGTGTGAAGGCACAGAGGAAGTCGTGACCCCAGTGAAGAAGGAAGGTGTCCCTTGCCTGGCAATTTTGAGCTGGAATCCTGGAACAGAACCTGGGAAGTTTGGCATTCAGTGGACTTGCAAATAGGTCTATGTCTGGGGTTCCCCAGATCGGAAATATCTCGGCCACCTGATCTCGGTGGAGAGACCATTCATGAGGCAGCAGTACTCGGTTGAGTTTGTCTGCCCAAAGGTTTTGAATGTCTGGAAGATATACCACGAGAAAGTGAATTTGATGCTCTCTGGCGAAGGCCCATAGTCGTAAAGCTTCGTTGCATAACGACAGAGAGCCTGTTCCACCCTGCTTGTTCACGTAGAACATAGCTACTTGATTGTCCGTTTGGACTAGGACTGTCTTGTAGCTGAGCTGGGCATGGAATAATCGAACAGCTAGATAGATTGCTCTGAGTTCCAGGAGGTTTATGTGAAGACAAGCCTCCTGTAGAGTCCAGGTACCCTGGGTAGAGAGATGATGCAGGTGTGCTCCCCATCCCACCTGTGATGCATCTGTTGTTAGGGTGGCCTGGAATAGGGGTTGCTGGAAAGGAGACCCCAGTAGAAGATTTTCCAGTGATTGTCACCATTGTAGGGACAAGATCAGTCGATGTGAGTTTGATATCTTGTCCGACAGACGTCCTGTGGCCTGTGTCCACTGTGTGGATAGGGTCCACTGGGCTGCTCGCACATGAAGGCGAGCATAGAGAACCACATAAACCATGGATACCATATGTCCCAATAGTTGTAGTAGTTCTCAAGCAGTTAGGGAGGACTTCACCACTGCTTGAGAAGCTAGCTGCATTATACGAAGACAGCGGGGTTGTGGGAGAACAGCCCTTGACTGTCTGGTATCTAGACGGGCTCGTATGAACTCTAGGGACTGAGATGGAGCAAGTTGGGATTTTGGGAGGTTTATGACCAATCCCAAGTATTGAAGGATTCGCATTGTGCGAGACAGTACAGATCTGGCTTCCGGAACCGTGGGGGCTCGAATGAGCCAGTCGCCCAAGTAAGGGAAGACTAATATCCCCAGGGTTCGCAGAAATGCAGCTACTACTGCCATGCATTTCGTAAATACTCTTGGTGCCGAAGCCAGACCAAAGGGAAGAACCCTGTATTGGAAGCGTTTCCCTTGAAAAGGAATCGTAAGAATTTCCTGTGATCTAGATAGATCAGAATGTGAGTCTATGCATCCTTTAGATCTAGAGAACAAAGCCAATTCTGACTTTGAAGGTATGGCAGAAGAGTTCCCAGACAAATCATTTTGAACTTTTCTTGGAACAGATATTTGTCCAATTCTCTGAGGTCTAGAATGGGTCTGTGTCCTCCTGTTTTCTTTGGAATAAGAAAATAGGGGGAGTAGAACCCTGCACCCTGCTGAAGAATGGGCACCTCCTCTATTGCTCCTTGAGCAAGGAATGTTGAGACCTCTTGATCCAGTAGACTGCCTGTAGAGGTTTGGGAATTGAACTGTCTTACGATTGTAGGAGGGGGCATACTGTGAAAATGAAGCTTGTATCCCTCTCCGACAATGGACACAGTCCAGTTTTCTGTTGTTATTTGGTGCCATCTGTTGGCAAAATGACACAACCTGCCTGGAATGTTTAGGGGTTCTGGCCCTTTCAGAGGCAGGAAGGCTAGGTTCTCTATGAAGGAGTCAAAGCCCTTGAGGGGGCTGGGCCTGTGGAGCTGGTTGAGTTCTAAAGCCCTTTTGGCTTCTTTTGTCTGGATTGTTGTTGTTGACCCTTCTGGGCAACTTGACCCTGAACTTGCCCTTGCTGGGTATAGGATGAATAAAACTTCCTCTTTTTCCTGAAAAAGGGTTTTTATAGGGTTTCTTTTTGGCTGGAGTGGCTGTAGATTTTGACAATCTGTCTAAAGTGAGATTGTCAGTATCTCATTAGCCTTCTCCTGCCAATTCTTGCCAAAGAGGTTTTCTCCTGTGCAAGGGATGTTTCCCAATTTATCCTGTACCCAAATCTCCAAGTCTGATGCCTGAAGCCAGGCAATCCGACGTGCACCAATGGCAATAGCAGAGGTTCTGCTGATGCATTCAAAGCAGTCAAAGGCTGCAAGGTTTACAAACTTGGAGACATCTTGAGCATGCTTGACCAGAGTAAGAAAGTCCTGTCATTTGTCCTCAGGGAGAAGGGGGCTCATAAGCTCCAAATCTCCTGTGACCTCTTTGAGGAACATCCCCATATATAAAATATATGAGCTGATCCTAGCTGAAAGCATGGAAGCCTGAAAAGTTTGATGCCCAAAAGCGTCAAGAGTCCTGCATTCACAACCTGGAGGATTGGATGCATGTCTCTTTGCACTTTTCATCTAACGCATGGCTGACTCCACTACCATTGAATGGTGTGGCAGCTGAGTCTTTTGAAAACCAGGACATGGTGGAACTCAATACATGGTATCGAGTCTCCTAGAATGAGGAGATGTGGTCAAAGGTGTCTCCCACATTCTGAGCATCAAATCATGAAGAATTTCATGAATGGGCAGAGTGGCTGCTTCTTTGGGAGCCTTAGGGTACTGGAGAATTTCAAATTCCTTTGCTCTAGGTTCTTTTTCAGGAGCTACCGTGATTGAAAGGCCTTGGGCACATCACAAATAAAATTCTGAAAAGAGATATCTTCCAGAGGAGACATTCTGCATTGGGGAGAAGAGGAGTCTTCCGCGAGAAACACTCTGGTACCAGCCGAATTATCAGAGTCATTGGAATCGGAGGATTCGAAGTATCTCTGATCCCGATGTTCATGCAAAGCACGGTCTTGGTATCGATCGAAGTTGGTACCGAATTGGTCCGGTACCGATCTGTTGTTGCCAGAAAAAGTCTGCATGGGAAGGATTCCCACCAGGGCCGGTACCATTGGTGCTGGTACCAGTATCTGTACTGGTGCTGGTACCGGCGTCAGTACTGGTGCTGGTACCGGCGTCGGTACTGGTGCCCGTTGAACCACTGGTGTCAATGGTACCGCAGCTGTAAGGAGAACTGCAAGACTGCGTTCGATAGCAAGGAATCTCTGGTCTATCGACGCTGCTGATGCCTGGGTATCGGTACCGGTAAAAGCGTCCGGAAACCCTGAGCATGGCACCAGTAGTTCTGCTGAGGTCGAAGCCTCGAGAACATCCTGGAACCCCGTTGATGCTTTGGGGGCCGAAGCCTCCTGCTGGGGCTGTTTTGCCGGTGTAGTTTCCTCAAGGGCAATGCCAATGGCCTTTCGATGCTTTGAAGGAGAGCTACCCTTTGAGGACCGGCTCTTATGTTTAGTTGCCTGAGATCCATGGGAGGAAGACGAGGCTCTTGAAGACGTCGATGCAATGGACCTGGTATCCGAAGAAAAGAGGGTACTCTTCCTCTTTTAGTCATTCCCATACAGGAGGAACACTCAGATGGAGAATGGTCAGGGCCTAAACATTTTAGACACCAGTCATGGGTGTCGGTGATGGAGATGGTACCACCACATTTACTATTTTTTTTAAAACCACTAGCTGGTTTTTCCATCTTTTGGGAAAAATGGGGCCTAATGCCCAAAATGGCGCCTAGCACCAAAAGAAAAAGTTTCTGAAGAGAAACAGTTAAAAAAAAAAATATTATTTTTTTTTAAAGAAGAAAGAAAGAACCGGCGGTACTGGTAGGTGTCATGCAGAGGCAGGCGCGACCACAAGAAAACAAGTTTAAAGAAGAAATTTTCTGCGGTGACAGGGTATGTGTCCTGTTGGCTCCGCGGAAAATGAAGAACTGAAGAGGGACAGTTGAAAAGGCGGGAAGGCAGCGCGCATGTGCTGAGGGATGCTCCCAAAAGCGTTCCTATTGGACGCTGGGGAGCGTTCCCACGCAGGCTCCGTCAGTACTGACAATACCCATATGTGAAGACTACATTCCTGCTTGTTCCTGGAGATAATAGGGTACACAATGGCACCACAACAGCAGAACAGAAGGAAAAAATCCTTAAAAATGAGATTAATGATTCACACAAGAAACTTTCACAACTGACATCCGACAAGCTCCGTGGTGAAAAAAAGACTGAGAAAAAATGACACTGCAGTGGCAAACAGGAAGACACACACCTGCACAGTGAAGCTTTCCAAAAGCTTCTAGAAGGAGCTAGGAAATGTTGCAGCATGAGGCTTCATCAATGATGACACACATACTTGAAGACTTCATTCTGCTTGTCCACAGAGAATGGAAAGGTTTTGGCCATAAATGAGTGCTAATTGCAAGCAATAGGTTATCGCGTGCTGTCACTGCTTCAGACAATAGGTGAATAAGTGAATCCGTGCTATCTGTATGCACTTTCCGTAGCTTGCTGCTTAAATAAAACAATCACCTCCCGATCAACATTCTGAAGCACTACCCTGCTCCCCTGATCATCATTCCCATCTACCCCCACATCAGCATCCTGAAGGAGCACCAACCGACCCCTGTACAGCATTCCTCCATCACAACTCCATGTTCTACCCCTCAAGCACTAATTGGGGGTATCCTTGATATGTTAATCAAGGAGGGAAGGAGCGATTGTAGGTACTGCTGTCTCATTTCTGGCCCAGGTTCAAAATGGAGGCTCTGACTTCAAGTGGTAGTACCATAAGACTACCACTAGTGGTCTCTCTAAAAAACAGACAAGTAGACTTGAAAATCGACAGTACCTGCGTTAATTGTCCAATCCTTCCCAAAATGCACCCCCAAGGAATTCTTTCTTTAAAAACAGCTGTGTGATAAGGACATATTTCCAGTTGTATTGAAGGACTACAGGTTTCAAACAGCCTTTACATGCATAAATCACCTTAGTAAAGGCTGTTGTCTCGGTGTCCCTGTTGGGAGAACATACTTTGTGATGAACTAACTTTTCAAACACAAAGGCAGCCTCAGTATTTAGGCATTAGAAGCTACCACAGGCATGGAAACTAAACTCCAAAACTACTTTACTTCTGAGTACCAGACAATACATTTCCCTTAGTACCTATCTGCTAACAGACTTATGAAAGTGTTCTGTTCAACCTCTCATTTATTATTAAATTTCTGTTCATAATACATCTTCTACTTTAAATTTCCTGTTAGATGCACTGCACTTCTGCCTGTCAGTTTATAAGTAATATCTACATAATTTTGTTTATTTTAGTACTATACCTTATGATTTCAAAGAAAACACAACCTGCACTCCACATGTCCATTTTGTAGCTATAATATCCATCTGTAAGAAGGCATTCAGGAGCTCGATACCAGCGAGTGGAGATGTATTCCGTATATGGCTGCTTGGAATATACACTCCTACAGGACCCAAAGTCTCCTAGTTTTAGCATATCTTTCTGTAAAAGCCAAGACACTTTGCTGTTGTAATTGTTGGTCATAAGACTTACCAAGAAAATACTAGCACTAGCTATAATGGGAGCAATTTTATAACCACCTGCATGGGTAAAATGCATGTGCATACTTACTATATAGACTCTGCCAGATTTTCATAGTGAAAGCAGGCATGTACTTCTGCTTTGAAAACTGGCCCAGGAAAACTATGTACACAAATTTACAACTACTATTTATGTTTAATTACATGCATAATCTTGAAAATCCAAAGGCATGCAGGTAAGTGCAAACCCTTCCTTTGAGAATACCTCCTCAACCTGAGGGTAAAGTTAAGTGCATACATGATATATACATATAACTTTACCTGGACAAATCTTTTTTTCATTTGTAAAGTCTGCTTTACGTGTAGAAAAGGGCTTTTATAAAACCGCACAGCCAAATATGTGCAAACATGTGCCGACAAAAGTATGCGTACTTAGGTGCAAACCATGTGTAGACATTCCTGAGGGCACAAGGTTAGGCAAAGCAGGGCAGAGTTGCAATGTACACACATTTTATAAAATATATGAGTACAAGAATAGAGAACTATACACATGTACACTTACTTCACTACTGGGGCTAGCTCTGATGTGTATTTTATAAATGATAATTACACTTACCTGGTAATTGTAGTTCCTTGAGTGAGGACAGTTCAGTCCTCCACCTCTGGGTTGTGCACCTCCTCCTGCAGCCTGGAGACTGGACTTGCAAAAGCGTTGACGTCACTGGATAAGATCTGGTGCACACTCCCTTCCTCTCCAGTGAACTATTGACAAAGCACCTTCAAAGGAGCAACCAATAAGTAGCCAATAAGGAATAATATCAACCTAAGCAACTATAACTATCTAAAAACCAACATGGAACAAACGTTGCTCAGTACCGGTCCCTGCAAAACCACTCATAGAAAGAACGGAGACAGACAGAAACACGACAGTAAGGAGTAGGACCTACCTGTGACTGAATCAGGTGATCCAAGAGAAAACACATCTCCCCTAGTAGTCCGGACGGGAAGGAGGACTAAACTGTCCTCACTCAAGGAACTACAATTACCAGGTAAGTGTAATTATCATTTCCTTATCGTTCCTACAGTTCAGTCCTCCACCTCTGGGATGTAACAGAGCAGTGTTCAACGGGAGGGGACTTCCATCGCGGCACGCAAAACCGCGGAACCGAAGGAGGCATCCCCCGCCGCCAGCACGTCCAGACGATAGTGCTTACTGAACATGTGAAGACCACGTCGCTGCTTTGCAAATGTCCACCGGGGGAACCAAGCCAAGCTCCACCCAAGAGGCCGCCTGCGCTCTAGTAGAGTGTGCCCGCAAGCCCGACGGTACCGCGCGTCCCTGAAGGAGATACGCAGACGCAATGGTTTCCCCAATCCATCTAGAAATGGAAGCTTTAGCTGCTGCCTCACCTTTGCGAGGTCCGCCGAACAGCACGAACAGATGATCCGATTTACGAAAGGACGCGGAGACCTGCAAATAATGCCGCAACACCCTCTTAAGATCCAAACGACGTAACGGTTCCGCCGAAGAAGAGTCCCGCCCAGAGGAAAGCACCGGGAGGGAGACCGACTGATTAAGGTGAAACGGAGAGATGATCTTAGGCAAAAAGGAGGGCACCGGACGCAGGACCACCTTCTCTTTTGAAAAAAACAGAAATGGCTCTCTACAAGAAAGCGCTTGTAACTCCGAAATGCGCCGCGCGGAACAGATGGCCACCAAGAACACCGTCTTCAAGGCTAGATCCTTCACCGTCCCCGAACTCAAAGGCTCAAAGGGTTCCTTAACCAACACCCCCAAGACCAGATTGAGGTCCCATGGAGGCACCAGAACCCAACGACAGGGCCGCAGCTTCGATACCGCCTTTAGAAAACGCAACACATCCGGGTGCGCACCCAACGAGACATCCTGCACCTTGCCCCTATAGCAGGCCAAGGCCGCTAATTGTACCCTCAAGGAACTCGCCGCCAATCCCTTGTCGAAACCATCCTGTAGGAAGTTCAAGACCACTGGCACGGAGGCCGTAGCCACGCGAATCTGCCGCCTCGAACACCAATCCTCAAAAACGCGCCATACCCGAATATAAGTCAAGGACGTTGACCTCGTCCTGGCGCGCAGCAGCGTCGCCACCACCGAGCCTGAGTAGCCTTTCTTCCTCAACTTTGCCCTTTCAATGGCCAAACCGTAAGCGAGAATCGATTCACTTGAGTCATCCGAAGCGGACCTTGGAGTAAGAGATCTTCCGAATCCGGCATCCTCCACGGCTCGCCGTCTAGCAGACGGACCAGGTCCACGTACCACGGCCGCCGCGGCTAGTCCGGAGCCACCAGCAACACCCTTCCGGGATGAGCCTCGATGTGTTGCACCATGCGACCTATCAAGGCCCAAGATGGAAAAACGTAGAGGAGGCCGTGTCTTGGCCACCGCTGCATCAAGGCGTCGATCCCTTCCGACATCCTTTCCTGCCGCCTGCTGAAGAATCGGCTCGCCTTTGTGGACTGGAAGGTTGCCATGAGATCCATAATCGGGGGTCCCCATCGACGGACTATCTGAGCGAACACCTGGGGATTGAGCTCCCATTCCCCTGCGTCCACCTGGACCCGGCTGAGAAAATCCGCCGTCACATTGTCCTTTCCCGCAATGTGCACCGCGGACAGCACTGGAAGACGCTGCTCCACCCAAGAGAACAGCAACTCCGCCTCCTCTTCCATGGCTATGCTGCCGGTCCCTCCCTGATGGTTGATATAGGCTACCATCGCGGAGTTGTCCGACAGCACTCTGACCGCCCGACCGACCACCATTGACTCGAAGGCCTGGAGCGCCAGCAAAACCGCCCTCAGCTCCAGTTGGGTTGATGGACCAACCTCCCTGCTGGGCGGACCACAGGCCCTGCGCATACTGATCACAGCAGTGGACTCCCCAGCCCACTAGACTCGCATCCATCATCAGCGGAACCCAGACAGGCTGTTCCAGGGGCATGCCCGCCCGAAGCGTCGCGGGCACGAGCCACCACCGCAACGCCTGCTGGACCCGCGGAGGACAGGGAAGACGCTTGCTCAATGAGTCTGACTGGTGGGACCAGCGGCGGAGAAGCGCTCGCTGCAAGGGCCGCATGTGACCCCGAGCCCAGGGCACCACCTCTAGGGTCGCCGCCATTGTCCCGAGCACGCGCTGGTACTCCCACGCCGAGGGCGCCTTGGCTGTGCGGAATCTGCTGACAAGACTCCGCAGGCCCAGGACCTGGTGATGAGGCAGAAATACCGTCCCAGACCGGGTGTCGAACCACACCCCCAGATACTCGAGCTCCTGGGTCAGAGCAAGATGACTCTTGGCCGGGTTGACTACCCATCCGAGATGCTGCAAAAACTGCACCACTCTGTTTGCCACTCGCACACTCTCTGTCTCGGACTTCGCCCGAATCAACCAGTCGTCGAGATAGGGGTGAACCAAAATGCTTTCTTTTCGCAACGCCGCCACCACCACCACCATAATCTTGGTGAAGGTACGCGGAGCCGTAGCTAGACCGAAGGGTAATGCTTGAAATTGAAAATGCCCCCAGGAGAGAGCGAACCGGAGAAACCTTTGGTGACCGTCTCTGATCGGAATATGAAGATACGCTTCTGTGAGGTCTAGGGAGGTCAAGAACTCCCCTTTTCGCACCACCACAATAACGGAACGCAAAGTTTCCATCCTGAAGTGTTGCACCCGCAGACAGCGATTTACGCCCTTCAAATCCAGAATGGGACGTAGGGACCCATCCTTTTTGGGCACCACGAAATAGATTGAGCACCGACCCAACCCGTAATCTTCCAACGGAACGGGCCGGACGGCCCGCAAGCGCAACAGGCGATCGAGGGTCTGACGAATCGCCAGGGCCTTGCTCTGATTTCTGCAGGGAGACATCACAAAGGAATCTCGGGCCAGATAGGCGAACTCCAGAGCATACCCGTCGCGGATGATTTCTAACACCCACTGGTCTGTGGTGATCTGGGTCCAAGCAGAAAGAAACTCCCACAGCCTTCCCCCCACCGGAGCGCTTTCCACCGGGACCCGCAAACCTTCATTGGGGTTTTCTGCCAGTCGCGGAGGAGGAGGAGGCTCCTGTGAATCCTCTACTTGCCCCCCTAAAGCCCCGAAAACTCTGGCCCTTGTATGGAAATCTACCACTCTGGGCGCCGCCCAGTCGAGATGTCCGAAACCGTCGAAAATTCCCGGACTGGCCCCGAAAGGACGGCGCAGCCCTACTTGGCTTGGGTTTGTCCTCCGGGAACCTGCCGCCCTTGGACTCACCCAAATCCTTTACCAGCTTATCCAGATCCTCTCCAAAGAGTAACCTGCCCTTAAAGGGCAGTTTACTCAGATGGGATTTAGAAGAGCCATCTGCTGCCCAGCTCCGCAACCACAGGGAGCGGCGCGCCGCCACTAAGGAAGCCATGCTGTTAGCGAGGGCCCTAATCAAATCATAACGAACATTTGCCAGATACGCGGCACCGGATTCCAAGCGATCCAGCTCCGCCGTCCCCTCCTGGTCCAATCCAGAGGACTGTCGCAGCCGCTGAGACCATCGGAGGCACGCTCTGGCCACCCAAGCTCCACAAATAGAAGCCTGCAATGACAAGGCGTCGGCCTCAAAGGACTGTCTCAAAAGTCCATCCACCTTCCTATCCTGTGCATCTTTTAAGGCGGCACTACCCTCCACAGGGATAGTGGTCTTCTTGGTAACCGCCGAGACTGCTGCATCAATTCGGGGGGATTTAAAATGATCTTTGTCCTTCTCAGCCAGAGGATAGAGCCTGTTCATCATCCTGATACCGCGGAGCGCAGCCTCGGGCTGATCCCACTCGTCCTGTATCATCTTCTCCACCACCCTGTGGACTGGAAAAACCACCTGGGTCTGCCTCTCCGCCTGGATGATGGGGTCCTCCACCCCCACCTCCTCCGTCGGAGAAACAGCCGCCAAGTTCAACATCTGGAGGGACTCGGTGATAAGAGCAGTGAGTTCCTCCCTGCGGAAAATCCGGACAATTCTGGCCTGATCCTCCGGCTCTGGAATCTCCCCCTCTTCTAGATCTTCGATATCCGCCTCCAAATCGCGGTCCTCCGCATCTGAATCGATCGCCTCCCTGAAGGAAGGGGAGAGTTCGCGTGTCCGAGATCTCTTAGATGGCCTGGGGGACGCTAAGTGGCCACCAGCTACGGTGGCCTGAGGAGTGGCCGAAGACCTATCCCGTGTCTCCGGCAAGAGCCCCTGGCGTTGTCTGCAGAACGTTTGGTGCATGAGCAAGACAAAGTCGGGGGAGAAACCTCCAAACGGAGAAGGGGACTCCAGGGCTGGAAAAGAGGCTGGAAGCCCCCGACGAAGAAGCCAATGCCAAGTCATCCTCGGGGACCACCGCCACCGGCTGGAGATCCTGGCACGGCTTGGCCTCTATCTGCCGTTCCATGCTGGCAGACCCCGAGGCACAAGCCCTGCAAACCCCGAATTCTGCCACCGTACCTCTGCGTGAACCACAGAGGACGCACTGGGGTCGGGACGCCATCCCAGAGACCCCACTCTTGAAAGGGAATCTTGGGCTCTGTAGCTGCTCACAAACGCAAGCCTGCTTCCTTTAACCTCTGTTTCTATTTTCTGGGGTTTTTTTTTTTTTTTGCTGTGTTCTAAAACGAAAGAAAAAAATACCCCGGGACAAGGACAGCAAAAAAAAAGTAAGTCCTCTCGACGCAGACCGGGTCAAATTGAAGAAAAAAAGGAAAAAATCTGAAACAAGTCGAAGCGCAGAGCTGACTGGAGCCACGGTGGAAAAAACGCGCCCGAAGCTAAAATGGCCGCCGGCAGCTGAGCGCGGCAGAAAAGGGCGCCAAAATTCACCGCGTGAGCAGAGAGAGCAAACAAGGCGTCCCGCTCTGCCGCGGGCCAGGGCAACGATCCCCCCAAACCCCACCGAAAGGGGGTATGCCCTTCACAGAAACTTACGTGGCTTCCACGGGGCTCCAGCTAGCGGGACTGCTGTACAGCTGAGCAGTCTCCCTCCAGCGATTCTCCCGCGTAAACGCTGCTGCCCGCAAATGCAGACCGGCTCCCTGACCTCGACAAGGACGCCATTCCGGTCCTGCTCAAGGGCTCTCCCCCGTGCAGTCCAGGGAGAGAGACCTGAATATGAGCCCACAGCCCCGGAGATCAGAGGCAGGCAGGAACCGGCAGCTGAGGCAGTGCTTGTTCACGGGTCCTACGTTTTGTGTTTTTTTTTTTTTTTTAAAGGAACAGTAACACCCCAAAAAGAAAAGAAAGGTAGTGGGAAAGAACATCCAAAATCCCAACTAAACTACCCCTAACTAACTACATTAAGGCTCCTTATGAGTTCCTCAAGTGAGCCCAGCACCTAGGCTCACTAGATCCTCCTGCTGCATGGAGACTGGACACACTGAAGAGGAAGGGAGTGTGCACCAGATCTTATCCAGTGACGTCAACGCTTTGGCAAGTCCAGTCTCCAGGCTGCAGGAGGAGGTGCACAACCCAGAGGTGGAGGACTGAACTGTAGGAACGATAAGGAAGTTGTCTTTATAAAGTAGGAATAAAATGGAAGCCTTTTATTGCCTTTTCACATACAGTAGGCACCTTGTTATAAAATCAAGCCTAAGGTCGGTAATTTTACAAGATCACATTTCAGTAAGTAGAATAAATTTTTTTTTTTTTAACATATTTTATTAAGCATCGTGACATACAGGATAAAAGAAGGCATATCCAAAACAAGTACAGAAAAACCAAACCCTCCCGCCTCTCCCCGACCTACCCACCCAACTCGGGGTGTTGCAAAAAGCCCAATAGCTATGAAAAACATCTCAGATGGAACCTACATTCCCCCGCTGAGTGTGCAACACCCTCTTATCCCATAATAATCCCCCCGCCTTGAGAGGCCACACCCATAAAACCTTCCCACCACATCCTGTAACAGTGAACACCATTTACTATATCCTAAATATACCATGCCTAACTCCAAGCATTCCCCAAACAGTAAGAACAAACCGCAAACTTTTAAACTCTTAAACTCTGTGTGTGTGTGTGTGTGTGTGTTAGATGTCCAGCCCCCCGGCCCCCCCGTAATCACCGTATCAGTGTCCTGTCCTCCCCTCCAGGTACGCATCCCAGATCTTATGAAACATCCATTCTTTACCCCGTAACCGGTAGGTCAACAGGTCAAACCGTACCGCAGCTTCCACTTTGGCCTCCCAATCCCCCTCTGTGGGCCCAGTCACACTCTTCCATTTCCCAGCAATCGCCAACCTCGCAGCCAATCGCAACTTCGTGTCCAACAACTCCCGCCATTTCCCCTTACCAGCCTCGGCCTGCAAGCCCAAAAGCCACTCCGGGCACTCACGGAGCGACCCAAGGCCTGGTCCGCTCCCCATGATTCCCCCAATTCTCCCCCGCACCCTTCCCCAAAAGATCCGGATCACGGGACACTCCCACCACATGTGGAGAAACCCTCCCCGTCCCCCACAGTCCCTCCAACATTTGTCCGTAGGGAGCCCTCCGGCCAGATACAACTGTCGGGGAGTGCAATAAGCCCCATGAACAATTTGTAATTGCGTCTGACGCCAGGAGGACACCCAGGTGCACCTGTTGATTTGCGTATAGATCTTACCCCATACCTCTTCACTCAGGTCTTCCCCCAACCACCTATGCCACCGTACTTGGTGCAAGGCCGGGCCTGAGTCAACTCCTTCTTGCAAGAGAACATTATAAATCTTAGCTATAATCCCCCTGTCCCCCTTCCCGTGATACAATACCGTTTCCATCTGTGTCCCTTCCCGACAAACCTGGGCCTTGACATCCCCTGATTCTAAAAGATGTCGGACTTGGAAATATTGATAGAATGGTATTTTCTCCTGAACCTTTCCTTCCAGATCATTGTGAGACCGGACAACCCCATCCACCACAAACTCCTGGAGCATTTCCAACCGTCCGTCTACCAACTGCCTCCCTTTCTTCACCCATGCTGCCTGTCGGAGTGGGAGGAACTCTCCAATAGTAGACCATGGAGAGAAGGGACTAGGAAACCACCCCTTCTCATTCCTAGAACATGGATCCCAGCCATAGCCTCCAAGATGGGGTGTCCATGTCGCCGTACGCGCCCTCTACCCCCTTCGCCGTCCGCTAACCACTTAGCCAAGGAAGGCTCCCCCATCGCCGACCTCTCCAACTCCACCCAGGGCCCCTGCCCCCCCTTCCAGAGTGGTCACGCCAGGCCCGCAAGATACACGCCTGATGGTACCACTGCAGCGAAGGCAGCCGTACCCCTCCCTGCCCCTTAGGTGGAAGTAAGCCACCCCGACCAATCCGCGCCTTCCTTCCCCCCCACACAAAGCGCACCAACCGGCTATCCCATTGCTTCAGCAGCTGCCCCGGAAGCCTAATAGGCAGTTGCGAGAATAGAAACAAGAACTTCGGCAGCACGGTCATTTTAAGTACTTCCACTCGTCCCCGCCAACTCAGTTGCAGAGACGCCCAACCTTCCAGCAGTTGAGTTATCTGCCCCATCAGTGGTCGGAAATTCAATGCAAACAGCTCTGAGGGATCCGCTGAAATACGCACCCCTAAATATTTAAGTGTACCCTGGGACCACTTAAAAGGGAAGGACGGAAGATCAACTTCCCGCAACCCCCCAAAGGCCAAAGCCTCTGTCTTAGACAGGTTGACCTTAAATCCCGATACTGCCCCAAACCGCTCCAGTTCCCATAATAGAGCGGGCAAAGACTCTTCCGGGCGGGACATAAAAAGCAGCATATCATCCGCGTATAGCAGGATCTTGTGCGCGGCTTCCCCCACCACCACTGGCCGAATCCGGTCCTGCCCACGAATCCTAATCGCGAGGGCTTCGATTACTATAGCAAACAGGAGGGGTGACATGGGACATCCCTGTCTAGTCCCCCTTTGCAGATAAAACCGATCCGAGATCTGGTCATTCACCCAGATGCGAGCCGCCGGGCGTTGATACAGCGCCTTCACACCCTGAATAAAACCCGCACCCAGTCCCATCCGCCCCATAACCTGAAACAAAAACTCCCACTCCACCCGGTCAAAGGCTTTCTCGGCGTCCAACGCCACACAGAGCGCTAATGTGATGGAGCAACCCCACCGCCCTCCAGACATTATCTGCCAGCCGCCTACCCTTTATAAACCCCGTTTGATCCGGGTGGACCAAATTAGGCAAGATGTTCTCCAGTCTACTTGCTAGGATCTTCGCATATAATTTTGCGTCGCTGTTAATTAAAGCGATGGGTCGGTAATTCCCACAGCTCTCTGGAGGTCGCCCCTCTTTTGGAAGGACCACTATATTGGCCTGTGCCATTGACTCCGGTAGGCGTTCCCCCCGTAGTAGACCAGAGAACAACCGCGCCAGAAACGGGGCCACCTCTTCCCGCAGCACCTGATAATATTCCGCTTGAAAGCCATCCTCCCCAGCCGCCTTTCCCTTGGGCAGTTTCTTAATCCCTCCAAGCACTTCTGACACCGAAATCGGCTGCCCCAACCAACTCGCCGTATCGGCGTCCACCCTGGGGAATTCCAGACCCCCCAAATATTCCGCTATCCCTTCCGTACTGGACCCCTCTTGCCGCCTATATAGCTCTTCATAGTACCTCCGGAAGGCATCACAGATAGCTCGACTGGCCACGGCCCGCTCTCCCTTTTCGTCCACTATCTCGCGGACAGTCCTACTCTCCCGCTTCTTTTGGAGTTGACGCCGCGCGAGCAACTTCCCAGCTCTATTCCCACCCTCCATGAAGTTCCTCTTGGTGGCTCTCATCATCCGCTCTACCTCCTCCAAATCCATGGCATTAATCCGCGCCCTTAACCCCAACAACTTCTGTCTTGTTGCTCTGGATCCTCCCCCGCTATGAACTTTCTGCAACTGTGTCAATTCCTGCATCAACTGCTGGCGCAGTGCCTCACGTTCCCGCTTTTTCTGACTCCCAAATTGAATCAACCTACCTCTCATATAGGCCTTCCCCCCATCCCAGAGCGTGGCGTCCGCTACCTCCCCATTATCATTCCATTCCAGATAGTCCTTCCACGCCTTCCTAAGCATAGCCTGCCCTTCTGTGGACTGGTACAGCGACACATTGCCCCGCCACCCTCCTCCCCCCCCTCCACCACGTCCACACCATTCCCCCACCACCATCCCATGATCAGAGAGAGTAATCGGAAGAATCCTAACATTTACTAAAACCCCTAGTTGGTTTCGCTTCCCCAAAAGTACATCCAATCTTGAGTAGGTCTCCTGTGTCGCCGAGTAGCATGTATATTCCCGCCCTCCGGGGTTTTCCCACCACCAAATATCCACCAGCTCAAAGTCGCTTAGGCACTTCTCGAGCTCCCTACCCTCATTCCCATGCCTTTTCTGACAAAAATTAGAGCGATCCTGAGCCCCCACCACACAATTCATATCCCCCCCACAATCCAATCCCCCTTAGCTTTACTCTGGAACTCCCGTAGCGTGTCAGAAAAGAAGGAACCCTTCTGCCCATTAGGAGCATATACATTAAGAAAAGAGACCTCTCGCAAGTCCACTCTCCCCACCACCCATACCACTCGTCCCTCCGCATCACCCCCACCTCTCATATGGAACAAACCGTACCCGCTTATTGACTAATACCACAACCCCACGTTTTTTAGAATTATAGGGTGAGCCATATAACTGCTCAAAACCCTGGGCCTTGAGTTTCTCTTGCTCCGCCGCGGTCAAATGTGTCTCCTGAATCAGAGCCACATCCACTCGCTGCTTGTTTAACTGGGCCAGTACCCGTTTCCTTTTAATGGGACTATTAAACCCCCGTACATTATAGGAGGCTACTCGCAAGCCCCTGGCATTGGACGCAGCCATCAACCCACCTCACTCTCCCCCTGGGACCCCAGACAAAGCCGCAACATCCAACACACACCAATCACACAAGCAACAAATAACATACAACCAACCCCCAACACTTGTATCACCATCCCCCACTCGCCACAATTTTTAAACATTTCGACCCCCAATAGCCCACCAGCCATCCACCCTCCACAAACCCGCCCGGCCCCCCCCCGCCCGCACCCACGACCCCCACCCCGACCCCATCACTCACTCCTCGTTCCATACCCTCTGCTAGGGTGCCCGTGCAGGGGGCACTACCCACTTGCAAAGCTCCCAAAATACAGGCCAATGTCCTGCCCCTCCCCTTCCCACCACCATCCTCCCTTAGACCAACAGATAACACTGAACTTATTCCACCAGCCTCCCCCTCATCTCTCAAAAGTCAGAAGTCCCACAGATATGTCCCTGGGTTAGCTTACGCCACAGGCCCACAAGAAAAGTCAAAAATAAGTCTGTTATCCTGCTCAGGCCAGCCCCGCCGTTGCCGCCTCCGCCGCTGCCGCCACCGGGCCTTCCCTCGGTAGGTCTTCTTGCTCACACTCCGATCTCCCCGACTGAGACTTCAAGAATTTCTCCAAGGCCTCTTTTGAAGCAAAGAAGCGCCGCGTACCATTCACCAACATGGTAATCTTAGCCGGGTACCAAATCGCCACTTGAATGCCTCTCCGGGCTAAACTTTCTTTCAGTTTAATCAAATCCTTCCGGCGTTTAACTGTCTCAGAGGCAAGGTCCGGGAACACATAAACTTTCCAGTCTCTGTAATTCACAAACTTAGATTTCCGGGCCGCTCTAATCACATGTTCCCTGTCCTGGAACCGCAGGAGCTTGACAATGAGCGCACGTGGTGGGCCGGACGCCCCTGGCTTAGGCCGCAGCTCTCTGTGCGCCCGTTCTATCTCAAAAGCGGGAATTGATGGGGCCACGGGGAAACAAGTCTTCAACAGATCTGCCACGAATTCCATAGTGTCCGTGCCTTCAACTCCTTCCGGCACCCCGAAAATGCGTAAGTTGGATCGCCGGTCCCGATTTTCCATATCTTCCGACTTAGCATGCAACCAGCTGAGCTGTTGTTGCAACGAGCTCACCGTACGCTGCAGCGTGGCCTGAGAGTCTTCCGTCTGACTCACCCTGGCCTCCACCTCCTCGAGCCGCTGCCCCAGATCTGCAAATTTCTCCTCCAGCTTCTGCAAGACTCGTTCCACTATCTCATCTTTTGAGTCTCGGATTTCTCGCAACACGGCCTCCAGTGTAGTCCCCGTCGCTTCCTCCCCCTCACACACCTCTGGGCCTTCAGACTCACTTGGAGACAGCGGCGCAGGCAACGCCGTCGGCCCAGTCGCTGCCGCCTTCACAGCCCCGGCTTTCGCCGCATACAAATCCTTAATCGGATTAGGGGGTTTGGACTTCACCAATTTCGGCATCTTCTCCAGGCCTCTTGGGAGCTATATCTACCCGATTTTTTCCGGGCGGGTGGAGAGCTCTCTCACGCACGTCTCCTCTCCTCCGTGGATAAACCGGAAGTGTGTAGAATAAATTTTATCCATGAAAATGGCGTTGAAACTTGTTCTTAATGGAGATATAACAGGCACCTATTCTCTGTAGGCAACATAAATGTTTATACATTTTATTTGTTATTGTTCTATGTACAACAGATGTGTTAACTCTGTCATGTTAAGTTCCATGTAAACCGTCTTGAATTGTAGAAAGACGGTATATAAAAACTTTAAATAAATAAATACATACATGCATATATTTTTATCCCTAAACTATATTGGAACTATCCAATGTTCCCTCTAATTTTCTGTAGGCTGTGTGCGCATAAAATATCAGCTGTGCAGCTTTTGAAGGAAGGTTAAATTTTTGTGCGGCACATAACGACACTCGGAGTTCTATACTTTAAAATTTGACTACACGTCAGAATACAGTATGTACACCACATTGATTGTACTAGATAATATTGTAGAACTTGTGAAAACCGTAAATACACAACAAGTTTTAAATTTTAAGATGTCTGTGTTGTTTTCTGTCAGAATCAGAACCGTAATTTTTGTGCGCTCTGTTATAAAGTATGTGCACTCGCTCGGCGAGGTGTGTGCGCGCACACACGCGCACAGCTTAGAGGGAACAGTGGAACTATCCCAATACTATCTCGGTAGCACACAAATGTTCTTACAAAAAGTTACATCTGCTCTGAGTCAGGTGAACTATAGGGGTCTTTTACTAAAGGGTGCTAAGGTATTGCACCTAATGCACCAATAGCTCCAAAAGCATGGCGTGATAGGTGAAACATCACCATGTTAACTGTTGGGGGTGTGGAAAATATGTTCCAAGCAGTTAACATGGAACCCTGTGCCCTAATGTGGCATACAAATAGCTCAGGTGCACTTAACTCCACCTAACGAGGTGGTATTAGGTGAACCTGCACTAATTGCAAGGGTCAAAGTTAGTGTGAGGTATTTACTCCACACTGTGCAGTGCTCACCATGCCCACTCCACCTCTTTACAACCATTCACAGCATGGAAATCATCCTGCGCTGTCTGGCTAGCTGTCAACGCATGTCCCAACATGCCTTCAGCGCACAGCAGAAAACGTGCCGACAGCTAGCCTCCTTTAGTAAAAGACTCCCTATGTGTATATGTGTGTGTAATCAACGCGGGCGCATAGTTTATAAAGTACAGTACCTCTCAACTCTACCCCAACCTCACTTCCAGGAAACCCTAAATGTGGATCATGTAAATGTATGCATGATCTTGTCAGCATGTGTATCTATACACACACACAGATATTTTTCACATGTAAAACATGCTTTACACGTGGAAAACATTTTATAAATTATCCTCTATATTAGCATATTGCTAATAATTATTTTTGTTATATTTACCAATATACAGTATTTTGTCTGGATCAAAATCTGCTAAAAAATAGAAAAATGCAGCTTTACAATGTATTACACCCATTTTTAACAATATACAAAGAAAATAAATAATTTTATAACAAAATGGAAAACAAAAATACAATAAAGGACTTCATTCACTATGGCTGGGGTAAGCAACTCCAGTACTCAAGTGCCACACGTCGTTTGGATTTTCCGGCTAGCCACAATGAATATGCCTGAGATGCATTTGTATACAGTGGAGACATCTCTCATGCATATTCAGCATTATCCTGCATGATATCCTGCAAACCTCATTATCTTGCTGTACCCTAGGATCAGAGTTAACTGCACTAAGGATTTTCTCCTAGTCTATGTCTATGGGAAAAAAAGCCAATCAGTCTCTAAAATACTATAAAGTATCTTAAAAATGTCACCAATTGTATGCCTGCGTTAACTGGAACATACTTGAAGTCAAAGGTTAGGTTAATGAAGGCTTTTTAAAATTATATTTATTTTTTCTTACCTTTACTAAGATATTTTCTGGTTTCACATCACGGTGAAATATCCCATTTCTGTACCAATATAGAAAACACAAAACATTTAGACATTGAGAATATTTGCAAAAAAGGAGAACCTACAGTGCTAAACATGATGGCATTACATCTTCCGTGGGTTATTACAATTATCTGTTTCTCCACTGAATTCATATCTTACCTATGAATATGATCCAGAGATTTACATAACTGGTACATGTAGTTCTTGATTTTATTTTCTGATAATGGATATCTGCGGCCTGTATAATAGGCAAAAGATTAAATTCTCAGAAATGGTTTACTTATTTATTTAGAATATTGATAACATAATAACGGTTTACAGACAGGCATAGTCATCAGACAACTGAACACAACAACAATGAAGCACACTAAACAAGGTAAAAAACAATATAAAAATATATAATACACAAAAATGAAACACTCTGACCAAGAAGGAATGCTGAAAGTGGTTATATGAGACCTCTGTAATAGACAAAAGATTAAATTCTCAGAAATGGTTTACAACTTTTGTATTCATTATTGACAAATAAATCAATGTCATATATCCTGTTTGATATCAAACAACTAGACTGTAGAGTAAAACTTGGTTTTCTGTCAAATGGACTATTAACAAAAAGACTTTTAAACGTATTTACATAGTAACATTGTAAAAGACAGCAGATAAAGACTATCATGGTCCATCTAGTCTGCCCTGTAAGGTGTGAGTTGTAGAGTTGTACATGCCACGCTCCACGCATGTTACCCCACTCTACTTAGACGTTATTTATGTTTATTTTGATTCATCCTCTTGCTATGTAGTGATCCTCTAAAATAGTGGTTGGCCCATACAGTGATCAAACCCATGACCTTGGCATTATTAACATCACACTCTAACCACCTGAGCTAACCCTGCCAGCTATTTTGATCCAAGAAAATAGAAGGAACTGGTGAATATCAAAGAAAAAGGAATCTTGAAGACTTAACACACTTTTTTAAATTTCTAGATGATCAATCGCTTAGGGGGCAACAATGGAAATTAGCTACGTTGGTGCACATATCACTTCTTTGGAGCACTGCTTTGATTGTTATCTTAGACAAGCCTTGACAATTCTATTTGGATCTAGGAAACAGCCCAAAAAAGCTGAGTCATCAGCAACTGAGAACTCTCTCAATCTCCCCCTCCTCTCCACCCAGTAGCCCCCATGAAAGATGAAGAGTGGGGACGAGACTGTTAGCTCTAAGAGATTTGCTGCAACTTACTTACAGCCCAATTTACCAAGGTGGTTTTCCTATTCTGTGTCTGGGCAGGGGGGAAGAGAAAGCAGAGTAAATCAGGACCTTATGCATTTACATTGCACTGTTATGAGGTGCCAGCAGCAGCCTGTGGCCAGTACCTTCCCTTGAAAGCATGCTATCAGTAAGCATAGTGGAACACCCCCCCCCCCCACACACACACACAATAGCTGTGCCTGAGGCAATTTCTCTCTGTTTATCTTGCATCACAGCCAGGTTCCCATCTATCTGTCTCTCTCTCTCTCTCACAGATTGTGGCATCTTCCATTGGTCCAAAATTAGAATTACTCAAAAATTGTCCGATCTTTATTTGTTGGTATCTATCACCAAGAAATAAAGATCGGACAAAACACCTCCGCTCCATACAAACAGACTCAAGGAGTCCCTCAGGGATCCATCCTCTCTGCGCTCCTTTTCAACCTCTACCTTCAACTGCTCTGCACAATAATATCACACAACCTCAACTTGCACATCTACGCCGACGATATCATGATCTACGGACCAATTAACACAAACCAACCCTCACTATCTGCCCATCAAGAATGTTTCACCGAGGTAGCCAACTAGCTAAGAGACAACCACCTTCAAATCAACTAAAACAAAATGGAGGCACTCTATATAACGAAAGACACCACCTTCATCTGCCATTCCTCAATAACACTGAACAACACTACAATTAAATCCCAAACCAAAGTCAGGTACTTCAGAATCACCCTCAATAAAAACCTCACACCCAAACCCACATCAACAAAACCACTCAGATAATATACTACAAAACAAAGACACTTCAATGTCTCTGATCACTCCTAGAGACAATGGACTTTCGTACTGTGCTACAAGCCTCCATCATGCCACACCTGGATTACTGCAACGCTATCTACTAAGGCCTACCAAAATCCATGCTCATGCCCCTGCAAACAGCTCTCCACTCAACAGCAAGGACCCTACAAGCAGCAGCAAAACACAACCACATCACACCTATACTCAAGCAGCTCCACCTGCTTACATTACAGAGCCAAATAAAATTCAAAACTATCATTCTAACTCACAAAGCGATCCACTCCGACCCCCCTACACACCTCCACACGCTACTTCAGACCTCCCAACCACACAAATCTAGACGGACCTCTACAATAAACACCCTCACCACTCCCCACATCCAGACCAAATCCAACCAACAAGCATGTAAATGAGCCTTCCAATTGTACAAACTGTCTATATGAAACACTCTACCGGACCAGATAAGGATCATCACAGACCTCAAATCCTTCAGAAAATATCTGAAAACACACCTATTCACAAAGCACTTCAGCCCTGCCACAGAAGAACATAACCAGATGAATATTACTACCATTGTACATAGTTATGAACTCAAGAACTATCGATTGCATGATGTATATAGTTTAAGAAGTTCTTATAATGTATTTTCAAGTTTGCTCCCTATAAACCGCTTTGACCAGGTGAAAAGCAGTATACGAACAGATCTAAAAAAAAAAAGAATTTAAATCGTGCACTACCAGGGACAGTTTGGTTGTAGGACTGGATATAGTCAGGGCTTCTATTTTCATTTTTACAGCTTTCTTTCTTGGCATTTTGGAGCATTCATTACAATTAAAACGGTGCAAAAAATGGCTCACTGTTCTGGGTAAGTATCAGGGTTTATTTTGTTAGACAGAAATATGAATTGCTTCTAAATCTCTCATGCTGTGCCAGTCATAGGATAGGGAGCTATTGGGAAAGTTATAAGTAAGCCAATACTTCCACTTTGAAAAACAGCATTAGAAAAACTATTTATCTTTATTGATACACTTGATATACCGCCCATGTCAAGACATTAGGGCGGTTTACAATAAAAGCAAAATGCTGCAGAAAAGAGGAAAAGAACACTATTGTATAATAGGAAAGAGGTAGAGAAAACAGTGTAGGTCAAACAAAGACAGAAAGTACAAAAGGAAAAATACTTAAGTGGTGCTAACAGTCAGGAAGCTCAAATGCCTGTTGGAATAGGTGGGTTTTGATATGTCTTGAAATTCTGATATGATGGTTCTAAACAGAGAGAAGATGGTAAAGCGTTCCAGAATGCAGGGCTGAGAAAGTAAAAAGCGGCACGACGGGTCTGTTCCAAATGGGCTTGTGAAGGAGAAAGGAGGGCAAGACGATTCGCATGAATGGAACGAAGTTGCCGGTGTGGAGTATGCAGAGAGATGAGATTAGCAAGATACAGCGGAGTTGAAGTATGGATTGCTCTATGGGTCAGAATTAAGAATTTGTACTTAAATCTATAATAGAGAGGCAATCAATGGAGACGGAGTAAAAGAGGAGTGACATGGTCATACTGTCTGGCATGGTAAATGAGTTGCGTTGCCGTGTTTTGCAATAGTTGTAAGCGCTGAATTTGATAGAATGGTAGGTTCGCTAATGCCACATTACAGTAATCTAATCTACTTATAACTAGAGCCAGGAGTAGGGTGATAAGCAAGGCCGGAGGTAACAGAGAACGGACTGCCCTAATTTGCCTAAGGGCATAAAAGGAGCGAAGAGTGAGGAAAGACATGCTCGTGAAAAGAGAGGGAAGAATCCAATGTTACACCCAAATAACGGAAAGAAGAAACTAAGGGGATAGCAACAGAAGCAAGCTGAGGAGCAATAGTGGGACAGGGTACATGGTAGATTTGGCAGGATTCAAGTGAAGGAAATTGGAAGAAAGCCAGGAAGCAAAGTCGGTAAGACAGTCATTAAGTGGTGCGATATCCACATCCATAGGTGAAGTATGAAAAAGAAGGACAATGTTCGGCATAGCAAACTATGAGTTAAGTATACGCTTAACAAAATTCAATACTTCAGCATATATTGGTGCTCTAACAGTAAAGACATGGAGTCAGAATATCATTGGCATATCAAACAGCATTCAGACCCAGACATCATCTTTAAAGAGACAGATTCCTGCCTTTAGAGAGCTGATTGACAGCTGAACATGAAGTTATTTATTCTAAAATAGCCTCAAATTGATTGACATTATTTTATAAATAAATAAATTCATTGAATATAATTCTTAACCATATATAAAGCCAATTTGATGATTCTGAAGATTAAATATAAAGGCACAATGTCAAATATATACTTAAAACACTAACATGCCGCTATTCATTATCTATACATCATCATTCTTAGAGATATAAGAGCAACAAGCCTTACAGAAAAATGTATATCATAAATTCAAATTTTAAGGCTGTATTTAAGAACCCATTTTTTGTCCAATTAATAGCATGGTCAAATACAAGGTGCTGGATCACCTTTCCCTTTGTTCTCGTTATTTTAAAAAAAATGTATGATGGAATCAATTGGATCTAAAAAGTATTAAGTTTGTATATATCTCACCAATGTCCACAAAAGATCAATTACTTATCCCTTAAAAATCTTTTTCTCAAAAAGACTTCTGATCTGTAACAGACAGGGCCGGATTTACCTTGAGTGAGGCCCTACGCCAACAAAAATTGTGGGCCCCCAGCAGGGGCGGCCCAAGGGGGGTGCGGTGCCTCATTTGCATAAGGGGCCTCATTTGCATAAATATTTGCATAATGTTACCATATACTAACTTTTAGTAAACGTGCCTCTTAATGAGTGTATGGATAAAGAAAGACTAAAAGATTTCTACATTACTATAATCCAGTGCCAACTGCCAGACACATTAGGAACTACTACAAACACTGCCCATTTAGAACCCATAGTAAACCCGCCGTATCTTAACAGCACTACCAGGACTCACAAAGCACCATACCCTACCAATCAAAAGGCAACACTGCAAATATTAAACCAATACATTTCAGAGAACAATACATGACCTACTGGGGAAAGAGAACAAGTGGCAATGTCAAATAGGAATTATATAAACAGAACACCTATGCTCAGTTACACATGCAGAACATAGACCATCAAACAAGTAATCACAATTTAGAAACAGGAAGACAATAATTAAACTGGGAATCCCAAAAGCCAAACTTGGAAAGTACAACACTGTAGAAATAAAACTATACATTAATTTGCTCTTGTACTAAACAAAGCGCAGACGTTAATGATGCACATTTACCAGAGCTGACATATTCCAATTAATAAATTAAAAATAAAGAGATATTTTTCTACCTTTTGTGCATTTTTTTCAGCTGCAATTGCTCCAGCCACTTTCTTCTGGTTTCTTCGTGTCTTCTGCTAACTCTCCATCGTCTGCTGTCCATTTGTCCTTTCTTCTCTCTTCTAGATTTTTTTCCATTCTCTCTCTACATCTGCTTTAACATACTAATCTTTCTCCTTTTGCTCTTTCCTCATTCCTATTTCATCCACTCAAATTTTACCCCTCCATCCTCAATCCCCACTTACTCTCCCAATACCCGGCCAATTGTAGATTTTTTATCCCTCCCACACAAAATATTTTTCCCTTCTCCATTTTACTCTTCCAGCCCCATCCCATTCTAATCCTCCCCCAACATCAGCTCCCTTCTAGTTCCAGCCTCACCCAGCATCCATTCCCTTCTAGTCCCTGCATCAGCCCATTTCCAGTCCTAGCCACCCATCAGCCCATTTCCAGTCCTAGCAACCCCCAACCCAATACCAGTCCTAGCCCCCCATCAACCCACTTACAGTCCTAACCCCCCATCAACCCATTTTCAGTTTAAGCCCCCCCTATAACCCATTACCAGTCCTAACCCCCCATCAGCCCACTTCCAGTCCTAACCCCATCAACCCATTTCCAGTCAGCCCCCCTATAGCCCATTGCCAGTCCTAACCCCCCATCAGCCCACAGCCCATGACCAGTCCTAACCCCCCCAGCCCATTTCCAGTCCTAGCCCCCCCATAGCCCATTACCAGACAGCCCCCATCAGCCCACAGCCCATTACCAGTCTTAACCCCCCCAAAGCCCATTACCAGTTCTAAACCCCTCCAACAGCCCATTACCAGTCCTAACCCCATCAGCCCACCTCCAGTCTTAACCCCCCCAGCCGCTTTCCAGTCCTAGCCCCCCCATAGCCCATTACCAGACAGCCCCCAGCAGCCCACAGCCCCTTACCAGTCTTAACCCCCCCCAAAGCCCATTACCAGTTCTAAACCCCTCCAACAGCCCATTACCAGTCCTAACCCCATCAGCCCACCTCCAGTATTAACCCCCCCAGCCCCTTTCCAGTCCTAGGCCCCCCATAGCCCATTACCAGACAGCCCCCATCAGCCCACAGCCCATTACCAGTCTTAACCCCCCCCAAAGTCCATTGCCAGTTCTAAGACCCCCCAACAGCCCACAGTCCATTACCAGTCCTAACCCCATCAACCCACCTCTAGCCTTAAACCCCCCAGCCCATTTCCAGTCCCAGCCCCCCCCAATAGCCCATTACCAGTCCTACCCCCCCCCACCCCCGTCGGCCTAAAGTAAAATTTAATTTAAAAAAAAAAACCTGCTGACTGCCGCCGCGGGGCCCCCTCTGCTGCCGCGGCAGCACCGACTGACCCGCGGGGGCCCCCTCTACAAGCTGAATCCGTCGGTTCGTTCCTTCCTCCCTCCCTCCGTGCACGCTGTGAGAGGCGCGAAGGAAGAGTGTCTCCCTCGCGTCTCTGTTAAGCCCGCAGGGGCTGATGGGAAATTTCCCATCAGCCCCTGCGGGCTTAACAGAGACGCAAGGAGACACTCTCCTTTCGCGTCTCTCACAGCCTGCACGGAGGGAGGGAGGGAGGAAGGAACGAACCGACGGATTCAGCTTGTAGAGGGGGCCCCGCGGGTCAGTCGGTGCTGCCGCGGCAGCAGAGGGGGCCCCGCGGCGGCAGCCAGCAGGTTTTTTTAAAAATTTTATTTAAAAAAAAAATTAACTTGTTCTTTTTATGTGGGCCCCTGCCAGCTGTGGGCCCTACGCCATGGCGTACATGGCGTATAGGTAAATCCGGCCCTGGTAACAGACATTGAGAATAAATTGTGAAATAGCAACATTAAAGCAATTCTTACCATGATCAGAACATCAAATGTGAGCAGACTACGCAAACAATATACAATCCAACAGCATATGTCTGGAGTTAGCATTCAAACAGCATTTAAAAATCTTTGGGGCCAAGATGGCAGACGCACGCTAGCTGCACTCAGCTGCTCCGGTGTTTGCTTTCTTAAATATTACCTTTCCTCTTCGCCATACCCTGCAAATGAAAGGCAAAGCTGCTAAAACCGACGAAGGGCGCACAGCTGACTAAGGGGCCGCTTGATGCTTTCGTGCAGCCCACCGGTGCAGGAAAGCGTAGTTACTTACCTGTAACAGGTGATCTCCGGAAACAGCAGGAATTTAGTCTTCACATATGGATGACGTCGGTACCGATGGGGCCCGCATGGGAACGCTTCCCAGTGTCCAATAGGAAAGCTTTTGGGAGCATCCCACTGTGCCTGCGTGGCTGCCTTCATGCCTTTCCAGCTCTCCCTCCTCAGTTGAGTTTGTAGCCGAGATAAAAGGAGATAAGGAGAAGAGGAAAAGTACAACTCCTAGGGAAGGAGGGTGGGTTGTGAAGACTAAATTCCTGCTGTTCCCAGAGATCATCTGTTACAGGTGAGTAACTACACTATCTCCAGGAACAAGCAGGAATGTAGTCTTCACATATGGGACTCCCTAGCTTGGAGATGCCAAAGAGATGACCTCAGAATGAGCTATGGAACACAGGCCTAAGTAGTAGGTCATATATCCTCCAAGGATGTCTGGTATTGAAAACCAGGACGGGGGGAGGCGGGGGGGAGGGTAGGAGTTGATCTAAGTCTGAAAGAGATGCTGGAGAACAGCTTGGCCAAACGAGGCATCCTGGTGGGAGTCCTTGTCCAGGCAATAGTGAACAGCAAAAGTATGGACAGAGGACCAGATTGCTGCCTTGCATATCTCATCAATTGCTACAGAGCGTAGATTTGCCATGGAGGTAGCCATTGCCTGAACATTATGTGCAGTGACATGACCCTAGAGAGTCCTGCACTTTCATAAGCAAAGGAGATACAATCTGCTATCCATCTGGAGAGAGTTCTCTTGGATACTGGAAGTCCTAGATGACTTGAGTCAAAAGCGATGAAAAGTTGGTAAGCTTTTCTGTGCTCCTGAGTTCTCTAGAGATAGAAGGCCAATGTATGTTTGCAATCCAGAGTATGAAGGGTTACTTCTGCCCTAGAAGAATGAGGTCTAGGAAAAAAAACAGGGAGGTTCACCGACTGATTTAAGTGAAAGGGCGAGACCACCTTTGGCATAAAGTGAGGATGAGTCCTAAGGACTACCTTATCATGGTGGAATCATGTATAAGGAGAATCAGCCACCAAAGCCTGAAGCTCACTGATGTGTCTTGCTGAAGTGAGGGCAATAAGGAAGGTGACCTTCCAGGTGAGAAGCTTCAGAGAAGTAGTGGCTAGGGGTTCAAAGGGCGGCTTCATAAGTTGTCCTAAAACAACATTGAGATCCCATGCCACTGGGGGTGGCCTAATGGGAGGCTTAGTTAATAGAAGCCTCTCATGAAGCGTGCTACAAGCGATTGAGAGGTGATGGGTTGATCATTTAAGGGCATGTGAGAAGCCGCAATGGCACTCAGGTGGACTCTTACCGAATTGGTTTTGAGTCCAGAAGAAGAGAGGTGGAGAAGATATTCAAGTAATGCATCCACCGGAGCTGAAAAGGGGTTAAGATCCCTTTCTGAACACTAGAGAGAGAATCCACGCCAATTGAAGGCATAGGAGCACCTTGTGGAAGGTTTCCTAGAAACTAAAAGGATAGCTTTCACCTGTTGAGAGAGGCTGATGTCCTGGAAGGCTATGCCCTCAGCAGCCATGCTATGAGATGTAGGGACTGCGGATTGGGGTGCAGCAGTGTCCCGTCCTTCTGTGAAAGGAGATCTGGAGCAGACCCCAAATCTACTGGTTGAACTTGAGAGAGATGTAGAAGCAGAGGATACCAAAGTTGTCGTGGCCAACGTGGGGCTATAAGAATCATGTAGCCCTTGTCTCTCTGGAGTGTGAAGAGAGTTTTGGGGATGAGAGGAATGGGAGGGAAAGCATATAGGAAGCCATGACCTCAGTGAAGGTGAAAGGCATATACCGCTTGGTTGTTCTGAGCAGGCGTTCTGGAGCAGAAGCGGGGAAGTTTGGCATTCTGAGGACTTGCAAACAGGTCTATGTCTGGGGTTTCCCAGAACTGAAAAATGAGAGCAACCTTGTCCGCATGGAGACACCACTCGTGGGGTAGCAGTTCTCGAATGAGTTTTTCTGCCAAGAGATTCTGTTTGCCTGAAAGATACACCACAAATAGGTGAATCTGATGCTGTATGGCGAAGGACCACAGGTGTAGGGTTTCATTGCAAAGCATCCAAGAGCCTGTTCTGCCCTGTTTGTTCAAGTACAACATGGCTACCTGATTGTCCATCTGGACTAGAACTGTGCAGAAACAAAGGTGGCCGTGGAACACCTTGCGAGCATTGTGAATAGCTCTGAGTTTCAGCAGATTTATGTGGAGTTGTGACTCCTGATGAGACCAAAGACTCTGAGTGGAGAGGTTGTCCGGATGAGTTCCCCAGCCCAATTTGGATGCATCCGTCTTCAGGGTACATTGATGTGGAGGCATCTGAAAAGGTGACCCTACGAGAAGGTGTTCTGGGGATTGCCACCACCGGAAGACAAAGTATTGACGGACAGGGTGCTCACGCTCTGCACGTACTCGATACCACTCGAAGCCAGTATCTGAAAGTTGCAGTGCCAGAACCTCGGTATCGGAAATGGATTCGAGGACTGGCGTGGGTGATAGCGTGGTAAGTGGCAAAAAAAGTCGATGCAGGCATTTTTGGCACTTTCGTCTGTACCAATGCCCGAGGAATTGACTGTAAAGGCTTTACTGGTATGGAGGCCGCCAGTAAGACCGCTAAGCTCCGCTCGATAGCCAGGATACATTGATCCATGGAAGTTGCCGATGCTTGGGTATCGGTACCGGAGTTGCGGGCCACGATCCCTGAGCATGGCACCAAGAGCTCACCGGAGGTGGAGGCCTCGGGAGCATCCTGGGACCCCACTAAGGCTTTGGAGGCAAGAACCTCCCGCCGGGGGTGTTTGGCCGGTGTGTCCCCTCCAGGGCAGCATTCAAGGCATCTCGATGCTTAGAAGGAGATCTAGCCTTGGAGGGCTGGCTAGTCTTCGATGAAGACCTGGGTTTCGATACCTGAGATCCTTGAGAGGAAGATGAAGCTCTCAATGACATTGATGCTACCGACATTGCATTGGTGACAAAGAGGGTGCCCAGTTTCGCAGCTCTGTTCTGTAGGCCTCTCTTTGTCATCTTCCTACAGAGTGTAAATTCTGGCAGTTGATGAACTGGTCCCAAACATTTTAGACACCAGTCATGGATGTCCGTGGCTGAAACTGTACTGCCACATTTGGAACACTTCTTAAAACCACTGGCTATTTTTTCCATTTTGGGAAAAAGGAAAAAGCCTAAGCCTAAAATGGTGTCGATGCGCCCTGAGGGAAGAAAGCTTTCACCCCTCAGTAAAACAAATTTTTTTAAAGAAAGAAAGAAAGTACCGATGGGGTCGGTACCAGCGTCAACGGGAAGGTAGACGCGACCACAAAAAATAAGAAAAACAAATCTAAATTTCTGCAGTGACAGGAATTGCTTCTTGTCAGCTCCGCGGAAAACGAAGAACTGAAGAGGGAGAGCTGGAAAGGCGGGAAGGCAGCTAAGCAGGCGCAGTGGGATGCTCCCAAAAGCTTTCCTATTGGACGCTTGGGAGCATTCCCGCACGGGCTCTGTCAGTACTGAAGTCACCCATATGTGAAGACTACATTCCTGCTTGTTCCTGGAGATAAGCGACTCCTCAGGTGTGCTTGTTGAGACTGCAGGAACGGAAGGAGGCTCTCCGCATCTCTCTGAGCCAGATGTCACTCTGAGCCTGGAGGAGCGGTCAGCCCTCAGTTCTCGGCATTGGTCTATCGGAGGCAGACGCTCCAGAGAAACGGGCGATCTTGGCTGGGACCGTGAGGGCATGCATCGAGTCTGTGTCTCTGCAGGTATGGATGGCAGTGACTGCTGGAGCTCCGGTGGCCACAGAAGTTTTCTCATGTGCCTACAATCTCTCCAAAAAATTAATTGGTATGCTACCTCCATCTTGAAAATTCCATTGTCTGTGCCTCCTTTGGCTAGAATTTTCTACTTGCCAGTGGTTAAGTGCAAGGAACCTGGGACTTCATCCCCTACTCAAGAGCTTTCCTTTGATTCCTTAGACCCGACTGGGTTTTTGGAGAGTTCTGTTCCCGATTCTCACCCCAAGCCACTCTCCTGCTCGCTGTTGTCTAGATCCAGACCGGGACTGGTTACTGAAATTGTACTTTAAAGCTAAAGATGATTCATTTGTAGGTGCTTGGGTCCGGATGTTTCCCGACGTCTCAAAAATGACTCAAAAACGTAGAGAACAGTTTCTCCTTCTACAACCTAAAGTCTTACAGATGGGGGGTTTGTTCTTCTTGAGATACCTGTGCAAGTGTCTGATTAAATTTCAGGAGGTTAGCTATACCTTCTTTGGCCTTCGCCATGTGACTCAATTCATTATTAGTAAGAGTGTCGGGCTTCCATCACAGCCTCTTGAACCACGGAGGTCTGCTTCTTAGAGTATAGCTGCACCGGTTGTGTATCTTATTTCCTTTGTACCTTTTCTTCTTGATAATGATCTTGGTCCCTCTCTATAATTGTGGGCTGGTGAATATTGCTTGTATTTTTTAATGTTCTTTTTGGAGGTATGAGGCAGTTTGCCTTGCTTCTTTTTTTCTTTTGGGTATTCTTTTCTGTAACAAGTGTTAACTTTGTGTATATTTTCAAAAACACATTAATAAAAAGTATTAAAAAAATTATTCAGACGCTGATGTCATCTTCAATAAGCTGATTCCCCATCCATAAGGGTTTGATTAACAGTGGAGTACAGAGTTAATTCTCCTGAAATCTACCAACCAAAAAAATCCCCAAACTTTTTCACATTTGGGTTTTCTTTATAGTTAAACAACTACATGTAAATTCAAATGTGAAAAAGTGTTTTTTGTTGGGAAAAAGTAACAGAGGGAACTCAGCAACTTATATGTTTAAGTACTGGCATTTCACAATAAAAGTGTAAATGTTGACACACATATATCTGGGCCATTTTGTAAGCGTGAACATGCAGATGTTCTCAAGTACAGAGGACTCTCCTCTTGCCCCCATTTCAATTCTGAGGGGGTAAATAAAAATTGGATGATTAAGGGGGACACCTTCTGTAAAGGGATGGTCAAAAAGAACACTTTTTAAAACCCTATTCAGGCACAGTACAGGCGTAAATCTGGATGTAGACAATTTTGGGCTTACGTATAATCCATATGAAATGAGGCATACACATGTAGATTTGTGTCTTGTCCGGGGAATGCTCCTAACACATCCTAATCTACTTTTGACGTAGTATAGTCAGACACATGTAAATTTCATCCTTTCCAAAATGAGAATTTACAAATGGATGTGATTTACAAATGTATATGGTTGCTTATACACATTTAAATTGCATATATGTGGGAGGAGTGGCCTAGTGGTTAGGACAAGGTACTTCGGGCCGGAGGGCCGGGGGTTCAAGTCCCACCTGGGGACAACAATCTCAGGCCGGAGGGACTGGGATTTCTAGTCCTATAGGCACTCCTTGTGGTCTTGGGCAAGCCACTTAACCCTCCATTGCCCATGTTCCCTGTAAGTATTAGTGTATGTGTGTCATATCCCCTCGTGTTAAATGTATCTCCCAATTGACCGCTTTGACCCGGTGAAAAGCGGGATATAAATACAGCTAAATAAAATAAAATAAATATAGGAGTACTAAAATAACCCCCATAATCAATATATAAGTAAAATAAATTTACTCATTTTTCAAAATAGTCTTTCAAAATAAAAAAAATGATTCATAAATAAATCAATTTTAAATTCAACATTAGATTATTCTAAGCTTGGGAATGAAAGAGAAAGCAAATTTGGTATCCTAAAACTAAACTGTGGTGTTTTTAGGTACATGAATTTGGGCGTTTGAGAAGGACATTGAGCTTTACATTTAGGGGTATGTTTACAAAACCGCAGTAGCGGTTCGCGATCGTTATCAGGCTCCGATAACGATCGCAAACCACTACTGTGGCTTTGTAAACAAGCCCCTTATTTTCTCATTAGGCTTGCTATTTTTTTTTAGTTTTTAAGAATCCCAGTAGTCCAATTGCATTAAAGGTTATGTCATATAGACGTTGAATAGTGGCATACAAAGAATTTTTGAACACAGGCAATATTGTGCCACGAAAATAACGAAAAAAAGATTTCTCTACTGTTACAGTTGTTTTTGTCTGTATTTCCAGCACTTTTTAAAAGCTAACTGAGCTGCAGCATCTGAGTAATACGCCTATGGTGAGTGTTGAGCTTTGCAATATCTAATTCATTTAGAATGGGAACTATTTTTGCATGCATGACAAAAATAAGACAGCGATTAAAAAGAAAACTAACTCTGGGGGTGTTTGTATATACATATATATTTATTTATTTAATTTTATTTATTATTTAATTTTCTTATATACCGTGCTATTTGTCATCAGTGCGGTTTACATTGAAACAATACAACAATTGGTCAGATATAACAGACCTATTACAAGTAACAGGAAAATTAACATGGAAGTAAACAGGGAAATCATTTATATTTCTAGAAAATACATGTTGGAGATATATAAAATCTATACAGTTAGGGTAGGTATGAGGTTAAAAGGATGGGGGAGGGGAAGGGGTGTTTAGGTGTTTGAAGTGTGCGATGAAAAGGTGGTGTTTAAGGGCTTTTTTGAATTGTTTGATGTCTTTAATTGCTCTGATATTGGGAGGGAGTTTGTTCCAACATCTAGGAGCATAATTCGAAAAAGCCCTATTGATGGATGATTGATTAGCTTTTAAGGAAACTTTTGGTATAAGTAGTGTGTCAACAGCAGGAGATCTCCTGGACCTGTTATTTGTTGTGTGTATGATGAGATCAGAGATGGAATCTGGAGAAATATTATTGAAGGCCCTAAAGGTGGTAAGGATGGCCTTATATTGGATTCTACAGTTTATTGGTAACCAATGAAGCTTCTCTAGAATGGGGGAAATATGCTCACACTTTGATGATCCGCAGAGGACACGAGCAGCTGCGTTCATGGCTAATTGTAGAGGATTAATAGTTATATTTGGTAAGCCATGGAGTATTATGTTAGCATAATCAAAGTGCGGCGTGACTAGAGCTTGAAAGATGGTGCGGAAGTCATCAGACTTCATCATAGGTCTCAGATGACGAAGGGTTTTTATCTTGAAGTAAACGGCCTTTACGGTGCGTTTTATATGTTCCTTGAAGTCTAACCTTTGATCCAGAATTACTCCTAGATATCAAATATTTGATTTGACTGGGAGATCAGCATCTCTGACTTTTAGAATTGATGGAGGGGAGAAAGATTTATTCCTTGTGATTATTAGAACCTCTGGTTTTTTTAAAGTTAATACGGAGGTTTTGAGAGAGAAGCCAATCAGTTATTGAATTAAAACAGTTGATTAGCACTGTATAGTTTGGGTATGATACAGATATCGGTGAGAATAATAGCACATCATCCGCATACATAAGGCAGGATATACCAAAAGAGCGTGCGATGTCACAGATTGGCTGCATATAGATGTTGAACAGCAGCGCAGACAAGGAGGAGCCTTGTGGTACACCTTGTTTCTGCTGAAAGGCATTTGAAGTAGCATTACCAATACGAACTTGTTGTAATCTACCTTCCAGGTAGGATTTGCACCAGTCCCAAGCACGGTTCTTTTGATTCCCTTTTCATGAAGTCGCTTTAGTAGTTGTATGTGATCCACAGAATCGAACGCAGCAGGTATATCAAGAAATATTAGAGCAAAGCCATTTTTCAGATTGTCAATGCCGTTGATAAGTGTATTGATTAATGTTGTTAGGAGAGTTTCTACACCGTGGACTTCCCTGAATCCATGTTGACATGGATCTAAAGGGGAAAATGAGTCTATATGCTGTTGTATCTGCCTGAGAGTTAATTTCTCAAGAATTTTGGCTAGAAATGGGATACTAGAGATTGGATGGTATGAATCCTCCTTCTTTGGGTCAAGCTGGTTGTTTTTCAGCAGTGGTCGGATGGATGGATGTTTGAGAGCATCTGGGAAGACACCAGATTCAAATGACAGCTTCGCTATGTTAGCTATAAAAGGGCTGAGTTCTGTGCGCATAGATCTTATCCAGTGTGCTGGTGAAGTTGTCGTGTTGATGGAGGTAATAACTTCTTTTATGGTTTTTACAGAGGGTGGTGAGAGATTGGTGGTTGAAAACTGCGGAAGGGAAGTTTGGACAGGTTCATGTAATGATGTAGTATTTGTTTTTATTGATTTGGATTGGATGTAGTTCACATAGGCTTGGGGCTGAATCCCTTCTTGTTGTGGCAGAGATGGTTGATTGATAAAGGACTTTACTAGATTAAATAAGTCTCTTGGTTTATTCAGAGAGCGGCTGAGGATATCAGCATGGTATTCTTTTCTCGTAGGATTGGCAGTGGCGAGGTAGCGTCTGCTGCATTGGTGGTTTGAAGGCAGAGCGGAGCGGTGAGGTTGTGTACTAAAGCGTGCTTCCTCATACTGCTAGTGCTCGTGCTCTGGCTGTGCATCTCATGGCTGCTCTCCATAAATCAGACCCCTGAAAAGGGCCTCAGGCCGAAACCTTTTAGTTGGGTCCTCCAATAAAGTGTTTTGCATATTTATATATATATTTTTGGTGTGTAGGCCTGTTTTTTGGTTTCCGCTTTTTACCTGGCCTATTCTTTTCTCTTAGCCCAAATTGATTCACAATGTTGTTTAAGATGTTCTAAGTAGGTGGTTTGGTCAGAGGAATTACGTGTATTTCTCAATTTTCTCTCAAGCTTTCTGAGGTAGAGGAGAGAGGAACGTAGTTCATGTGAGAACCATGGGGGCAGATTGTTTTTTAGTAACTCGGTTGTCAGATGTTGACTTTTTGATCAAGGCTGGGAGTTGCGAGTATGAGGAGAGGGTATTGTTCCAGTTATTTACAATATCATTGAGATTATCTGATAGTTTGGCAAGCTTTGGGAGAGCATGGTTTTTGAAGTCATCACTGTCTAGTTGTTTGAATCTTGTAGATCTTTTGCATCCAGTTGAGTTTAGACAGTAGTCTGTGGATTGATATGCTGGTATCTGAAAAGTTATTAGGTTATGGTCAGACCATGGGACAGGGGTAATAGAGAGATCAATTTTGTTCATCATAATCATGTCATGTTGAGGGATAAAGATTAGATCCAAGAGATTCCCACTTTGATGGGTGGGATTAGCCACTACTTGTTTGTAGTTTATTATTTATTATTATTATTTATTAACAATTCTTATATACTGCACTATTAGCCATCAGCGCGGTTTACATTGAACAGAAACATCCGACAATTTACATATGTCTGGTCATTACATTTAACAGGAAGTAGAACTTGGATAAACGGGTTAACTATATACATTGGTGGTTCACCTGATAATGGACACGGTCAACTATATACATAAGTGGTACAACAATACAGGAAACTGCTTGTTATTTACATTGTGGGGTAAGCCTGTTGCGTGGGTCTGCCTGTTTGACTACTTCTGCTACTCGCTTGGGAGTTATGTTCGGAGTTGTCATTGAGATATTTAAGGAAGAGGAAATGTTTTAACGCTTTTCTGAACTGGCTCAAGTTGGGGATTGCTCTGATTTGTGCTGGTAAAGCGTTCCATAGAGTTGGGGCGCAGAGTTGGAAGGCTCTGTTGGATGTTGATCTGGTGCATCTTGTGGTTTCATTTGGGATGACTAGCATGTTCAACTCTGCGGTTCTTCGTGGCCTGTTTGGTGCAAGTGGTTGGATGAGGTTAGAGAGAGAGGATGAGGTAAGCCCCTTAGCAGCTTTGAACGTTAGCAGTAAAGTCTTGAAACTGATCCTTGCTTGAATGGGGAGCCAGTGTAACTGTCTTAGGAGGGGAGTCACGTGGTCTCTCCTGGATGCCCCAAAGAGTACCCGCGCTGCACTGTTCATAGCCAGTTGCAGGGGGTTCAGGGTGGACCGTGGGAGTCCTTGTAGTATGGAGTTTGAGAAGTCGAAATGGGGAATTATAAGGGCTTGATAAATGGTGCGGAAATCATCCGGTTCAAGTAGCGTGCGTAGGTGTCTGAGGGATCTGATTTTAAAGTAGATTGCCTTGACAGTATTGGCTATATGGTTCTTCATGTCAAGGTTTTGGTCTAACATTACTCCAAGGTAATGTATCGCAGGCTTCACTTGTAGTTGGGCATCCTTTACCTTAACACAGCTAGGTGGGGTGAAGTTGGTATTCCTCGAGACGAAAAGGACTTCCGTCTTTTTATGTTGTATTCGTAGGTTTTGTGACAGGAGCCACTCTGAAATGGTGTCGAAGCAGTTAGTCAGAGGGGTGAGGTCTAGGCTATCCAGTGATATTGGCATATATAATAGCACATCGTCTGCATATATCATGTAACTGACATTGAAGGATCTGATGATGTCGCAGATGGGTTGGATGTATATATTAAACATCAATGCAGATAGGGAGGATCCTTGCGGTACACCTTGACTTTGTTGGAATGGTTCTGATGTAGCCCCGTCGGCTCGGACATGCTGCCATCTTCCGGACAGGTAAGATTTGCACCATTCGAGCGCTGTTCCGCAGATACCTTTTTCCCTTAGCCTGCAGATGAGAATTTCGTGGCATACCGAGTCAAAAGCCGCTGCTATGTCTAGAAAGACAAGAGCGAAGCCATGTCGTATGTTATCCAAACCTGTTGAGGTCAGACATTGCTTCTAAGAAAGACTTGGCTAGGATAGGTTGAGTAGAAGCCAGATTAAAGTCGCCTAATAACCAGTTTGGTTTGGAGGGGTCTTCTGGGTTACAGGCTAGTTCAATGATGTCTGAAAGTTCATCAGAGACAGCATTTGGTGCTCTGTAGATGAGGTTAATGGAGTTGGATTTGTTCGTAATAGTTAGTGTGTTTAAGTGTTGTGTACTTTTGATTAAATTTATGCGATATTATAGCACTGTTTTTGCAAGTATTAGGACACCACCGCCTCTTCTGTGTTCTCTGTTGCAGGTGTAGATTGTGAAGTTGGGTGGAGTAAGGTGGTTTAATATTACATTGTCTGTATTAGAGAGCCAAGTTTCAGTAACCAAAAGTATATCTAAATTGTATTTGGTTATTAGGTCTGTGATTACAGGCCATTTATTGCGTGTAGAGCGTGCATTAACAAGTGCACATTTTAGGTCTGGTTGATGTTTCGCTTTTTTGTTTTTGTCTTTGGTGGAGTTTGTAAGATCAAGAGATACATAAAGAAGATGTGATTGTCTCTTGTGATAAGTGTTTGGGAGTATGTGGTTTTGATTCATAGAATGTTTCCTGCTTGTATTGTGGATTAGATGAATCGGGTTGTAGTGATTTGTAAAAGTAGCAGAGACATGAAAAGTACAGGTTAGCGTGTAGATTAGGGTAATAGTAAATAATGAGGATGTCATTTTGTGGTTTGAAGGGTTGTTTCTAAGTAAACAAAAGAGTAAGGGTACAAAGTGCTTATTAGTAGATATAGTTATACAGTGGATATAGTTATACACAGTTGTACACAGTTTTAAACAAATTGAAAGTTGTGGATGAGCAATAAAGCAAGTGCCTTATTAGTAAATATAGTTATTCAGTAGATACAGTTATACACAGTTGTACATAGTTATGAACAAATTGAATATATTTATTTATTTAATTTAATAGTTTTTTTATACCACCTTATCATTTTGGTCAAAGCGGTTTACATTGTAACTTCTACTTGGTAATGTACATAAAACAGGGTCACTTATAAGTTAGATTTTTCTGAAGCAGTGGAGGGTTAAGTGACTTGTCCAAGGACACAAGGAGTGCTAGTTGGAATAAAACTCTGGTCTCTTTGTTCCCAAAACAGTGAACCATTAGGCTACTCCTTCACGTAAATGTTATAATAATCTATATTCCAAAACCAGTCCTTTATCAATTATCTGTATCAATTGGAATAAGGTAGTGATCATTTAATTTTTAATAGTTAAAAAGTTGAAATCATTTTTGACATAATTGATTTGGTGTCTCAGTCTCTTTGCTGTGTTAAGAAGATAAACAATAATATATTGAGGGGCATGTTTAGTAAAGTGTGCTAACATTTATGTGAGGTTTAGCACATGCTAAGTGGTTAGCATGGAACCATGGTAACTACTACGGTACCACATGCTAAAAAACAGCCAACATGGTAAAATTCCTGTGCTAATTTCTTAACACGTGATGGAGTGTAGATTGGGTGGGTTAGGGGTGAAGAGTGGGCATTGACAGCACATTGCAGTTAGCACGGGGGTGGTGGTTGTTGCTGCTGTTAAGTGCTGTTAAGTGCTGTCAAGTCTGTGTCGACTCATGGTGACCCTCTGGATAGTTGACCTGAACTGTGTTCAGTCTTCAGTCAGGCAGCTCATTGTTGATAAGTGTTATTGTATCACTGCATCTCATTGCTGGCCTTCCTCTTTTATGTTGACCTTCAATCTTGCCAGTCATGATGTCTTTCTCTAATGATCTCTCTCTTCACATGATGTGACCAAAGTATTATTTATTTATTTATTAGTTTTATATACCACGCTATTTCACATTCAGTGCAGTTTACAGGGAACAAAATAGATCAGAACTTACATATAACAAGTTAGATAACATTAAAATATTAACTTACATGGAACAATTTTTGAGCAGTCAGAATAAATTGAACAGGTTTGGTGCAGTAACACTATAAAACTTAGGTGGGTATAGCTTGGGCTATAGTATGAAAGTTGAAGTCTTGTCATATGAGCTTCTAAAGAAAGCTTAGGTTTTATCTCCTCTAGTACTGACTGGTTTGTTCATCAAGCAGTCCATGGTATACACAGTATTCATCACCAGCACCATAATTCAAAGGCATTGATTTTCTTCCTGTCTATCTTTTTCACTGTACGACTTTCGCATCCATATGATGTTATTGAAAATACCATGGCTTGGACAAGTCGAATCTTTGTATGGAGAGAGATATCTCTGCTCTTGAGAATCTTGTCTAGGTCCTTCATAGCCATTCTCCCAAGAGCAATGCATTGTCGGATTTCTTGACCATTTGTCATTTCTTTGTTGATGGTTGATCCAAGCAGGTTAAAGTTGTCAACTATTTAAATTTTTTCTCCATCAATGATGAACTTATTGATTTTGCCAGTTGTCAGGATCTTTGTCTTCTTTACGTTAAGGTCCAGGCCCATTTTAAGACTATATTTCTTGATTTTGAGAAGCAAATGTTTCAGATCGTCTTCACTTTCAGCCAGTAATGTGGTATCATCAGCATAGTGAAGGTTGTTGATGAGTCTTCCATCAATCTTCACACCTCGGTTGTCTTCATACAGTCCTGCTTCTCTGATGATATGTTCTTCATATAAATTAAATTAGTAGTGGGAAAGTATGCAGCCTTGTTGAACACTTTTGCTGACTTTAAACCATTCTGTTTCTCCTTGTTCCGTTCAAACTGTTGCTTCTTGATCAATATAAAGGTTGTGCAAGAGAACTATCAGGTGTTCTGGTATACTCATGCTTCTTAAGGTGGCCTAGGGTTTCTCATGGCTTACATAGTCAAAAGCCTTGATGTAGTCAATAAAACACATAGATACCTTTTGGTATTCTTTTGTATTTTCAAGGATTCATTTCACATCAGTGATGTCGTCTCTCGTTCCTCGCCCTTTCCTGAACCCTGCTTGCATTTCAGGCAGTTCTCATTCCAGGTACGGTAGTAGTCTTTGCTGAATGATCTTGAATAGAATCTTGTCAGCATGTGGGATCATAGCAATTGTGCAATAATTTCCACAGTCAGTTGCATCACCTTTCTTCAGTATCGGTATTAACACCGATCTTTTCCAATCACCATAATGTTGTCTTCCAAATTTAAGATCATCTATCATCAATCCGCAGAATGTCTCATAAGTATACTAAAAAGGCCCTTCATCTTCAGACCAAGAAGATATAACACGATCAATCAACTAGAAAAACCATCAAAAAAGGGCACCAGCCCAAAGGACAAATAATAGAACATTCTTCATCTACACTCCTACAATATGGAACAATCTACTATCACACATAAGAGCCATCAAAACCATCGGAGAGTTATGCACCTAGGAAAGAACAACCCAAACTATGGTTACACGATGCAAGGTTCCACATTAGGAACCACCACCCAGGAAAAAGATTTAGGCGTCAACGTGGATAACACATTGAAACCCTCTGCTCATTGTGCAGCGGCAGCCAAGAAGGCAAATAGAATGCTAGGAATCATAAAGAAAGGAATGGAGAATAAGACAAAGGATATTATAATGCCACTGTATCGTTCCATGGTGCGACTGTACCTTGAATATTGTGTGTAATTCTGGTCGCCGTATCATAAAAAGGATATAATGGAATTAGAAAAAGTACAGAGAAGAGCCACCAAAATGGTAAAGGGGATAGAAGGATACCCCTTTGAGGAGAAACTTAAAAGATTAGGGCTCTTCAACCTGGAAAAGAGACGGCCGAGAGGAGATATGACAGAGGTCTATAAATTAATGAACTGAGTGAAACAGGTAAACGTAGATCAATTGTTTATGCCATCAAAATAGTAGAAAGACTAGGGGTTATGCAATGAAGCTATGGTGTAATTAATTTAAGACTAATAAGAGAAAATATTTTTCCACTCAACACGTAATAAAACTCTGTAATTTGTTACCGGAGGATGTAGTAAAAGCTATTGGTGTAGCTGGGTTTAAAAAAGGTTTGGACAAGTTCCTGGAGGAAAGGTCCATAAACCTTTATTAAAGAGGACTCGGGAAATCCACTGCTTGCCCCAAAACAAGCATTGTGGAACCTGTGTGTCTTTTTGGGAAACTGCCAGATACTTGTGACCTGGATTGTCCACTGTTGGAAACAAGATACTGGGCTTGATGGACCTTGGTCTGATCCAGTATGGCATTTCTTACGTTCTCCTCCCCATCTGGCACAAGCCGCGTAAAGGTACCACAAAGGATGCTCCCGAAGCATCTCACGATTGTTGTCCTCCTTTTTACTGCCCTCCAGCCATTAAAAAATAGATTATGGGGCTAGCAAATCCTTCTCTAGCCCCACTCCCAGGGCTTCCTGTAGCCTAAGATAGTGACCCCTCAATGCCCATAATAGGGCTGCCCGGTAGTACCATTTTAGTGTAGGAAAATGAATCCCCCCTGGTCTCTTGACTGGTATAATCTCCACTCCTGGATTTTGGCCAGTCTACTCTCCAAGATAAAACAGACCAACCTATTCTCCCATTTCCCCAACATAGATAGGGGTATTCTGATTGGCAACTGCAAGAAGAGAAAGGTAAATTTGGGGACAATGTTCATCTTTAGTGTCACCATCCGTCCTAGCTAGCTGAGATGAAGGGAGGCCCAGTTATCTAGATACGCACCCAGGTGGGACATCAAGGGGCTGCGCCTTGATATCATGAAAGGCGGTATATAAGAAATGTTAAATAAATAAATAAATAAAGCAAAAAAAAGATCCCTCAAATACTTAGTCACCTTCTCTGCTGAATGGAAGGGGAAACCTGGGAATGCTGTGCTTTTTAGCCCCACCCCACCATGCCTCAGTTTTATTAAGATTTACTTTGAAGCCCAACACCTGGGAGAACTCGTCAAATTCTGTCATCAGCACTGGGATTGATTCCTGAGGGTGGGTAATGAAAATTAATGTATCATCGGCATATAGCAAGATTTTATGATCTCCTCCCTCCTGTTTCCACAGGTTGTATCTCTCCCAGGCCACAAAAGCTTCAATTACTAGCATGAACAACATCAGGGATAGGGGACACCCGTGCCTGGTCCCCCTCTGCAATCAAAATTCCTCCAAACACTGCCCATTCATCAAGATGCGGGCCAGAGGTGCAGTATAAAATGCCTAGACCCCTTGAATGAAACCAATGCCCAGCCCTAATTTTTCCATCATAGCAAAAAGGAACTCCCATTCCACCCTGTCAAAGGCTTGTTCTGTGTCAAGCGCTACATAGGCTCTCAGTGGACCCTGACAATGTGGAGCAGGTTGATCGCCCTCCGAACATTATCCGATATCATTAGGCCACCTATAAAACCATTTTGGTCGGGATGGACCAACGCTGGGAGAACCTGCTCCGAGCACAGAGCCAGTGTCTTCGCGAACATCTTGGCATCACTATTAATAAGGTCAATGGGCCAATAACTCCCACACTGGTTCTGGGGCCTCCCTTCCTTATGCAGTACTATTAAGTTGGCCTGTGCCATCAAGCCGGGTAGAGGTTGGCCATGCAGAAGCCCCATGAAAATTCTAGCCAAGGCAGGAGCCAACTCTTCTTTTGGCCCATGATAAAACATGGTTGGGAATCCATCCTCTCCTGCAGCCTTTCCCTTAGGAACTGCCTTAATCACCCGTATCACCTCTGCGACAGTTACAAGCCGTCCCAGGATCTCGGCCTCCCCCTGTTCAGCTCTTGATAGATTGACCCTATCCAAATATGAGGCCAACCGCCTCCATGATCCCCACCCCCACCCCTCTGTCCGGTAAAGCTCGTCATAGAAGTTCCTGAATTCAGTGCAGATGCCCGCATTGATGACAATTAGTTCCCCCCCTCTCCCGGTGCCTTGAGCTTTGTGATCAACCGTGCCTCTCTTCTCTTCCTCAGCTGCCAAGCTAACAATTTCCCCGCTTTGTCACCACTCTCCATGTAATTATGCTTCGTTGCAATAAAAAGGTCATTTGCTCTGTATCCAGCGAGTTCAGACAAGCCCAGGCGCTACATAACTTCTGATACACCTGCTTTGCCCCATCCTTTCTTTCTGCAAGGTGCCCACTGTCTCTTGCAATTGCTGCATCTCTTTCTCCCTTTCCTGCTTCTTCCGCACCCCTAGCTGAATCAGCACCTCTCTCATATAGGCTTTCCCTACGTCCCACAGTGAGCACTTGGAGACATCTCCAGAATCGTTCAGCCACAGATATTCTTGCCATGATTTCCAAAGCTTAATAAGCACTTCCTCAGACTGCAGCAGAGACAGATTTGCCCTCCAGGTCCGATCCCCAGCCCCCTGTTCTTTCCATCTAGGGGACCACTGGCAGGTTATCATGCTGTGGTCATATAAGAGGTGCAACTGTACCCTCTCTACTGCCTCCAACTGGTCTCATTTCCCCCAAAAACAGTCCAAATGAGAGTAGGTGCCAGTGCGATATGTAAAGCAGGTATAATCACATTCCCTCCATTTTCCACTCTCCAAAGTTCAACCAAATTCCACTTTTTCATGCATTGATGCAATTCTTTCCCTTTGTGCTTGTGCTTTGTTGCCTCATAGTTGGATCTATCCTCCTCCCCTAAAATGCAATTCATGTCACCTGCTATTATCCAGTCCCCTTTTGCCTCCCGATCAAAAACCTGTAACCAACTTTTAAAAAACATTTAAAAAAAAACAATTTTTAAAACCAATTTTTTTTAAAAAAATCAAACATACCTGCCAAAGAGCATTTGAACTTGCCGCACCATCCCTTTCGAACTCTCTACCTAACACACTAAGGAGCATCACCGACCTTCCCTCTTTCCGCAAACACTTGAAAACCCACTTATTCACCGACCACTTTGGACCCACCACCTAACCTACCCATTAATGTGATAAAAAGATGACTGACACATGCATAACAGAACCTGCACCTGTAAATAGTTAAAGAACATACTTATATGTATAGCTACTGTAACTGTATAAAGCTTCGATGGTTGAGAAACAGTGTTGGCCAACACTTATATTTTATATATTAATGTAATTATGATATTACCTGTTATGTTTAATAATGTTTAACTATTTACTATAATGTTATCCTGTTCTATGTATCTAGTTATTTATCTGTTCCCTGTAAAAACTGTTTCTGCTCAATGTAAACAGCTTTGACCTGGTGAAAAGCGATATATAAGCATAGTTAAATAAATAAATAAATAAGGAACCCTTTGCTCCATTGGGGATAAAGGTTCAGGAATGCCATTCACCTTGATCTACCCAACCCACTACCCATACCACTCTCCCCTGACTATCCCCCCCTGAGGAATAGAGTACAAAGAGCAGCCTTTTATGGATCAGAATTGCTACTCCCCTTTTTTGTTTTGAGTTATAAGCACTGCAATAAATTTGTTCATACCCCTGGCCTTGCAATTTATTATGCTCATCCTGTGTAAGGTGCATTTCTTGTAAAAGGGCCACATCAACTTGAGCCCTGGCCAAATAGGACAATATCCTCTTCCTTTTAATGGGGCTGTGGATCCTCCGCACATTTAAAAATTCTATCTTACACCCCCCATTCCACTTACATACCGTCCACTCATTCACCCCTCTCTCCCACCATCACAATTACTGCAAGCCAAACCGATAAGCATATAAGTATAGCAACACTAAAAAAAAAAAAAACGATATAAAAGAATTCATCCACCCCATTCCCTGCCACCCAAGAAATTCCTCCACACATTTTATGTTTACAGACTTCCACTGACTTACTCCATACCATCTACTCCCCATATTCCAGTCCGCATGCACACATATATCCCACCTCCCCCTCACACCCTTCTTTGCTCAAATACCTCCCTAACCCTCAACAATCTACCTGACAGAGTGCAAACCAGGGAGGGGGGGGCACAGGGAAGACCCCCAAAATAAACAACCTTCCCTAGCGACCCCCACCACAATAAACCACAAACCATCAGGACAGTCCTGTAGTCAACAATTTACTTTGCAACAAGCCTTTTAACACCGTTTCTGTGTGTCCTCTGGCTCCATTGAGCCGCCCTGCTACTGGCCTAGTTCTTTGGTCGCCACCATTGCCCCCCAGATGATTTCTGAGCCTTTGGGCTCCCCAAGGATCCCTTGTTACCCACATTCCCACCTTCACAGACTGGCGACTGCCATCACTGCTCCCTGATGTTCCCATCTGTCTCGGCTGCCCATGGACTGCAGTGCCCTGCTGTCTTGTCCCCATGCAGCTTGTAGTCCTAAGGTGTTCAGATATTTTTCAAGCACTTCAAGCATTTGGAAAACTTACGTACCGCATTCACCACAATGGTGACATGAGCCGGGCACTAAACCGCCACCTGGATGCCTTGTTGAGCCAATGAGTCCCTCACTTTTAGTAGCTCTTTCCACCACTTTATGGTTTCAGCCGCCAGATCAGGAAAGATAAAATCCTTCCATTGTCTGTATTGTACAAAGCTAGTCTTCTGGGCCTCACGGATGATATATTTGCGGTCCTGGTATTGCAATAACTTCACAATTAAGACTGCAGAGTCCGGGCGTGCGCACACCTCCCAGTGGGCCTGCTTGATCTCATAGGGCACTGTGGAGGGGGCGGGGCATCCAGAAAGCAGGCCTCAAACAGGCCCCGTACAAATGCTATAGTATCCTGGCCCTCTGCACCCTCTGGGATACCAAAAATCTGAACACTGGAGTGGCATTCTCTGTTCTCGTGATCTTCCACCTTTGAATGAAACCAGACCCTTGCTGCTATATTGTGGAGACAATCCCCAGAAGATGAGTTTGGGCATCTTCTGTCTGATTAATACAGGCCTCTGCCTCTTCCAGGTGGATGCTCATGGCCACAGACTTTTCGTCTATTTTGCTCAGGACTTTGTCCACGATTTCCTTTTTGGAATCCCGGATCTCTTTGAGAATAGTTAATAAATCTCCCCTTCGTTGTTATTCCCGCTTGCCGTCGAAGAGGCAGGAGACGTTAGGGCCTGCCTGCTGCCCTTCATGATACTAGCTGTGCGGGCTTTAGCTGCATAAAGGTCCCTGATGGTTTTGGCTGTCTTCAATTTAACAGACTTCAGCATCGCAAGTTTCATGGGAAGGTGTCACCAAGGGGAGGCTGGCAAACTGTCCCAAACTGCATGCAGACTTGGGGAGTGCACTCACACAGCCGCTCTCCACCATAGCCAAACTGGAAGTTCTATATACCCTCTTTTTAACACAAGTTATTCAAAATGGTTTACAAACAAAAATAACAGACAATAAAAGTTAGAATCGGGATCACCAAGAACAGGATCAACTTGGCAAATGCTCCTGCTCCTTTACACACCAGGGTCCTCCATTAAGCCCAGGGATAGGATGGGAGTGGGCAGACATCGGCACTAACAGCTGCTCTTTCCAGCAGACATATATGTCTCGGGACAATTGTAAATGCTGTTGTCTATATTTCTCCCTAGAGAAGTGGATTCCTTTTGTGAAACGGAGAATTGAGAGATTTTTAATCATACCCGATTATCTCCTTTCCTTGAATTCTGTTAGACTAGTCCGGACGAGTGGAAGACAGGGAGAGAAGGGTCAAGAGATCTTCTAAGGCCATACATACAGTCTGGAGCCAGTCTCTGGAGACAGTGAGTCCTTCAAGACCTCCACTGTAGTAGTGGCAGTCCTGGCAGAACCTCTGGTGGGTTTGAGTCGCCTTCACGGGGCCTTTGGCAGCTTGTAAGTTCCCTCTTTGGATACTGGCAGTCCCTCCTGAGGTCTAGCCAATCGGATGTAAGTCTGTCTTTACCTTCTGAGCCTACCAGTAACACATTAAACTAGTGGATTTCAAGATCCTTAGATGAGAGCAGAGTTTGTCAGCTCCTTCATTGGACCACCCATCCTTGGTCTCTTGAGTGCTGGCCCAGGCCAGCCTGGGGCTTCTGATGTGCACTACACACAGCAGAGCTTGAAAAGTCTCCAAGGGAGTCTACCTCAGGCTATCTGCTCAGATGGGGGATATTGGGGGATGCTCTTTAGCACTTCTGGCAGCGACAGATTGTTTCTCCCATCCCTTTCATGGTGGCGCCAGAGATGGTATCCCTGATGCTCTTCAGCAAGTCATTTTATTAGCACATTTAAGACAAATCAGAGAAAAACAATTTTCATTCAAAGTGTAATCAAATTCTGGAATTCTTTACCAGAAGATGTAGTAAAAGCTCTTAGTATAGTGGATTTAAAGAGATCTGGACAAGTTCCTGGAAGAAAAGTCCATAAACCATTATTAAAAGTGGACCAGGGAAATCCACTGCTTACCCCTGGGACAAGCAGCATGGAATCTGAGTACCTTTTGGGAACTTGTGACAAGTACTTGCTGGAAACAGGATACTGGACTTGGACCCTTGGTCTGACCCAGTATGGCAAATCTTATGTTCTTATGAAACATGCTGATCCTTCTGGCATGTCCTAGGCCTAGAGCTGGTTATCTTCAGACTCTGAACTTCTCATCTTCATATGGGACCCTTCAGGTATGGCGTAGCATTGATTGGGTAGGGCACATACCTCCTGGACCTCATCATGGCTTTTGTCACTTTCCTGAGTGAACCACATTAGTTGTTTCTCCATGTGTGCCTTCTGTGCCACCTCTTCTAATCTGGACCTTACCTTGGACCTAGGGATCTAGACACAGCTCTCTATACCTTTGCCAAGGTGATGGGGGGCAGCAGTGCCTCTCTGCATGTAGAGGGCTCAAATGCCATGCCCGCACTTTGGGCTGGCCTGATTAGTGTCTTTGGGGTTGCCCAAAGGTGACATAGGCCGGGTTGGGGGGGGGGGGTGGCGCTCAGCCTAGAACCAAGAATAGGCTGTCCCGAGAGCAGCTTGATTCTCTCCCAAGATTTTGAGCTCCTGGAAGTCTGTTCCTACTGTCAGGAGTTGACTTTTCTCACAATGGAGTGCTTTTTAAACTCAGGGCCGGTGATTCTCAGTCACCTCTGCGAGCCCGAATTTCCTCTGACCCTCAGAGGTGGAGCATCGTTCTTGTGACCGAATCCTGGTCTAGGGTGCATTTGCGCTAGATTCAGAGGCATTGCCTAATCTTCCATAATTCGATTGTAGGCCTGCCCAAACTACTCCCTCTCCTCGCCTTACCCAAGGCCCCTTGATATCTAAACGTGTTGTGTGTAAACAACTCCTGGTGTACACATGTAAATGCCATTTTACAACTGTCTACATGTGTAAATACTGCTATTTACATTCAGGGATGCTTCTAAAATAACCCCCTATATCAACTGGCTCACCTTTAACCACATGTTTATTCACATCTTCAAAATAATGTAGAATGATGTGACAAGACTTCCCTTGGTTAAATCCATGTTGGCTTTGTCTAATTAAAACATGACTCTGTTCAGTAATTTTGTTCTTTATAATAGTTTCTACTATTGTGCCACCCACCGATATAAAGCTCATCAGTCTGTAGTTTCCTGGCTCGCCCCTGGAAATAATCAGTAGTAGTAGTAATAACTCTCTTTAAAAATTAGCATTATGTTGGCTATCCTCCAAACTTCAAGTATTTGGATGATAGATTACAAATTACTAATAGCACATCTGCAATTTAATTTTCAAGTTCTTTCAGTACTCTGGATTGTGTGTACCAGCCTGTCCAGGTGATTTTCATTTTCCAGATTCACAGAGATTCATTTAGATTCCTCTGAAATGTCACTATTAAATAACATTTCTAGCATGGATAGCTCCCTTATGTCTTTCTCAGTAAAGACAGAAGCAAAGAATGAACTTAGTCTCTCAGCTATAGCCTTGACCTTTTAAGGGTAGTTGATCATCTAATGGTCCAACTGATGCTTTCAAAAGGGTTCTTGCTTCTATTTTTCCTTTTTCAAGTCAATGCTAACTCCACATGGGTTTTTTTGACCAGAACTACATTGCCAAGCCTTTTCTTCTGAGACAATGGAAGGTAAAGTGACTTGCCCAAGGCCACAAGGAGTGCCAGCAGGAATCAAACCTGGATCTCATGGGTATAAGGCTGTTGCTCTAACCACTAAGCAGCTCCTCCACCTCTTGCTTCTAATGTACCTGACAAAGCTTATTATGAGCTTTTCCCTCTACAGCAAGCTTATTTTCAAATTTGCTTTTGCCTTTTTTCCCCCCAGTGTCTTTGCATTTAACTTGCCAGTGCTTATGCTGTTTCCTTTATTTAGATCCTTCCTCCATTTTTTAAAAAGATGTTCTTTTGGCAATAGCAGTCTCTTTCACCTCACCTTTTAACCATTTGGCCTTCCTGATACCTTTTTAATATATGCAATACATCTTGTCTAGGCTTCCAAAATGGTATTTTTAAACAATGCCCATTCCTAATATAAACTTTTAACCTTTACAGCACTTGATGTAAATTCTTACCTTTTACAGCTGCTCCTTTTAGGATTTTTTTTACCTCACTTTTATCATAGCCTTCCTTTTGAAAAATGATAACTGGAGTAAGGACACTAAGGAAATTATTGTGCTAGCATTTAAGTCAAATTTGATCACATTATGATCACTATAGCCAAGTAGCCCCAACACCATTACCTCTTGCACCAAACCCTGTGTTCCATTAGGTCTAAAATTGATCTTCCTCTTATCAGCTGCTCCATGAAACAGTCATTTATTACATCTAGGAACTTTACCTTCCTAGAATGTCCCGACATGACATTTATCCAGTTAATATTGGGGTAATTGAAATCACCCATTATAATTGTGCTGCCAAATTTGTTAGCTTCCTTAATTTCTGTTCATATTTCATCTTTCTATTCATTCTGACCAGATGGATGGTAGTATACCTCCTACCACTATTTTCTTTCCGTTCATACACAGAATTTCTATCCATTAAGATTCCATGGTGCATTTTGTTTCCTATAGAACTTTTGTGTTTGATTCAATGCTTTCTAACATGTACTGTAGCACCATCTCTCCACCAATTTGATCCACCCTATCATTGCAATATAATTTGTATCCTGGTATCACTATGTCCCATTGGTTATCCTGCTTCCACTTCGTTCTCTTCCTTGGATCTGTACACTTTATCCCTCCCACCAACCTTGCTGAGTAAGGAGACAACCCTAGCCCTCTGCTCAAGGGCTCTTGCACTTTATCATTTCCAATGGTCTGTGCGCATGCAGTAACTTCCCTTGGGCACTTTGCTGCGCTATTGGAGGGCGTGTGTTAGAGAAAAGCTGGAGGTCAAAAAATAGGGAGGGAAGGAGAAGGGCATCAACATAAGGGTCCAAACTTCTGTTAAGACAAAATAGCCATATCTCCTGCACTTTTCTCGTCAGACCCACTTGTCTGAGGAAATCAAGGCATGTCTAGCAAAATTTCAAGAAGTTTTTTTTTTTTAATCAAACATGCCTCCAACTGCCACAATTGGCAAGAAAATGCAATTTTGGATTCCCCTCCACAGTACGATCCACATAGTTCAACGCTGCTTCAACTTCTGCATCGAGCGTGATGTTTACTGCAGTACAAAGCCATCTCCACTGAAGGTAGCAGCTGCTGTTAAACTGGCAAGAAACAAAGAGCAACTGAACACAGAAGCGGCCTCCTGCTGAAAAAGGCCCTGCCCACAGTCCAGCTCCTGAAGAGACAGCCCACAAGAACATACAGGCTTCAGTACCAGGCTTTCCTAGCTTTCAAGACCTGAAAGCCATCCAGGCACTCCCTCCTGCAGCTCAATGACAGTGGAGATGAAAAAACAATCTCCGCTGCCAGCGGTTACCAGTAACCAATGTCTACTCCCTTTCTGTTGCCATACCCCAAATAACCTGTTCCCTGGGGAAAGGGATACGAAAGAAATTATTAGGATCGAGAGAGAGAGAATAAAATGAATTGAAGGAAGGTAAAACATAGAACGACAAAAAAAAAAAAGAGAAAAATAAAGGGGAAGAAAAATAATCACTCAAACCACGCAACTGCTGGTTAGGTGAGGGACCTGCACTCCTCCAGATATTACCCAGCACGCAGTCTTTAGGGATTCAAACCTGGATGCCTTCTGATGAAGCAGCGAAGGGCAAACAATGAATATATCCAGGAGTCAATTGCAGGGTCCAAGCCAATTTATTGTGCACAAGGCCCAGACAGTCAAGCTTCAAAAAAGGACTGAGCAAAGTTCTTACAGAAACATATTCATTTTATACATTTCTTTTCAGTTTGATACATGCAGACTTTCTATTGGTCCCAACGCCCCCTGCATTTGTCCAATCAGAGACCTTTTCTGGGCCTAGCACCCTGCTCCCTCCTCTAGGCTTGTTCTAACAATGGCACAGTTTTCTAGGTATTGATACAATTCTACTGTGAGGTCGTTTCTAGCTCTAGGAATGTAAGTATTGAAACATTTCTATCCTCAGAACACAAGAGAATAATGAAGGATTTATGAATTCATGAAAAACTTCTTGTTAAGCAGTTTAAAGCAGCTTTCTCAGACTTTTACAGATTTTTGGTTCTTACTAAGATGGGGATTGGAATCAGGGCCTAACTTACAGGCCTTTCATACTTGCAGGCTATCATAGGCCATAGCCTACCACATTCCCCCCTTTGATTATTCTCACCCGCAAGTTAAAAAGGGTGGGAATTAAATCACATATTATACTCGTGTAACAGCATCATCTTGGGGTATAGGGTAATATTGCCACATAGCTAAAACATTTGTAGCTGCCTTCCGTTCTACAGTGTTATCGATAACTGAGGTTATCATACGTAAGCAAAGGGGTAGTAGGCATGGGAGCAACAAGCATACAGTTAATATGAATAATACAATAAACGCAAGGGTCTTTAGACCACCTAACCATGAAAACGCTGAACCAAACCACCCATCAAGCTTCAGACCATGCCAGGTCTGAACAGGCACATATGTTTGTTTTCGCATTTGAGTAGCTATATCTTCAACAACTTGTCCATTATTATCAATCTGCAAACAACAGTTGCTTAAGTTCAATTTTCCACATACTCCACCTTCAGCTGCTAACAAATAATCTAGAGCTAAACGATTCTGATAAATAGCTGTGCGCATTTGTGTACTCTGCTTAGCTAAAAGAGTTAGTGCTTTACTAGTTTCATTAGTTATTATTTCAACAACAGCTTGTAAGCGTATAATACGATTTATCATATATACAGGAGTGCGATATCCCCATGTCCCATCTTGTGTCCAAGTGGCGGGTCCGTAGTATGAAATGATTCTCTCAGGTGGCCACTCCTCATAATTCCATTTGTCTCACTGGCCTATTTTCAAGACCTCTCGTTTCTGTCGACTCCTGTACACAGGGAAATCCAGTTGTTCTCCATGGGAAATAGGCAGAAGAAAGAAGGAAGGTCGTATAGTTCCCAATACACATGCTCCTCCCCAATGATGAGGAAGCTTAGCATATGCTCGAGTTCCACAAATCCAATATAGTCCAGGTGGAGCTTGCTAGGTACTATGAAACGCTAAATTAGTCCAGATGCTGGCAAGATTAGGAAAGAGGACTAAAGCGTTGGAGGGCTCTGGAGTGTTGACCCCCAACCACCAGGACGTCTTCTTAGTGGTACTGTTATAAAACATCTGATTGAGATAGACCAGCTGTCCGACCAGCATAGTAAACTGTGGTCCTGTACGAGCAAAACACAAGTTACCAACAATAGGATGAGCCAGTACCCACTCACTAGTAGTGCTATGTAAAGCAGTTTGATTATAAGGAATGGAATAGTTCACTTCTTGCGCCTCCCAGGGCCATTGGTCTCCCATCTTAGTTCCACCACAGAAGAAACAATCCAAGATGTGGAGACTAGATGCTACTGCCCCAGCGAGTTCAACGAACAAGTTTTGGGAGGTGTGAGGGATTTCAAATTCCGCTTGCATGGCCTCATAAAAGGAGTTATGTATTCGATAAGGTGCAGATACATGAGTTTTAGTATTTAGCTGTATATGTATAAAAGTTCCAGGATCTATGCCTCCTCGTGCTATACGTAACCCAAATCTGAACCCCTGCTTCCACTGGCTAGGGTTAAGTATGAGGAGCTGTAGAGGATTACAGGCACCTTTCTTACACTTCTGAGGCTCAGGTAATGATAATCTTTCCAAGCTGGCTATGCGTTTATCTCCATCTCGTCCAGTAGGCCACCAGACCAAGTGGCATAGTACACGCATTCCCACTTTGGACAGAAGTAGGCATCTTTAGATGATTTGCTGTAGACGGTTGGGGAATGCTTTCCAGTACACCGTCCCCATCCGTATGCTCCTTCAGGACACATATTTCATCATCGTAGTAGTAGGCTTGTTCCCAAGACCCACACTTGTAGTAAGCATTTCTGTTTATTACATCGCAGGCATCAAAATTCAGGATAACGGGTCTCGTAGGATCAGGGAGTTGACGTGTGGCATTTATGAGGGCTCCCTCATCATCATTCCAGCGTAACTCCAGTACATAATAAGAGGGGTTCTGCAGAGAGATGAAGCAGGTTTTACTCTTCCCTTTCGTACAGATATTTAATTCTGTACCATTATACACACATCGGCTAATTATACCAGTGCAAGTATAGTAGGAATGATAAAGTAAAGTCTGAGTGACCTTTATCCCAGTTCGGGTGGTAGTTATACAAGCTGCACAAGGGGGTAAGGCAAAAGTCTTTTCCAGGGACCCCAGGGCTACCGCCCCCATAAAACAGTAGTAGAGAAACATCATGACTACAGTCTTTGGAGATGAACTGAAATATTGGGTACAATGAACTTGTAGAGTCTTTTTCTTCTTCTTCTTTACTTCCGCTGTATGTAGACCTATCGATTGCCACCCTTGTGCGACAGGGGTGGGATTGTAGATTCTGAAGACTCTTACAACGCCGGTTGTCTCCGCAATGTAAGCCGCAATGGAGTTTCAGGGTCATTTACTGAAGTCCATTGACCAAGTTCAGGAGCGGCTGCCGGCTTTACTCGACTGTGATGGATCCAGGGTTCAAGTTCTGCAACTTTTACTGCAGTTGGGGTTGATAGAATAACAACATAAGCTCCCTTCCAATGCGGTGCCAACGGGGTCTTTCTCCACTCTTTGATCCACACTGACACTCCAGGCTTGAAGGGATGTAGAGGTTCCGTCAGATTGATGGGCAATCGATCTTGTACCCAGGTGTGAAGACTCTGCAAAACAGAAATTAAAGCCAATAGTTCTTGTCTAGTTATTTCAGATCCAGTTTGTTTCATATCTCCTTTTATTCCCTGTACAATGGGTGGGGGGTCGCCCATACAAAATCTCAAAAGGGGAAACTCCTAAAAACTTGGTTGTAGCAGAACGTATCCTAAGAAGGGCTATAGGAAGAACCTGGAGCCACTTCAGGTGAGCTTCTTGACAAAGTTTGGACAACTGAGATTTCAGGGTCCTATTCATGCGTTCTACCTTCCCTGAACTCTGGGGTCTATAGGCAGTGTGCAACTTCCATTGTATCTGTAGAGCTCGGGCTAACTGTTGGGTCACCTGGGACACAAATGAGGGTCCATTATCTGATCCTATAGCCAATGGTATTCCAAATCGAGGAATAATCTCATGGAGCAGTATTCTAGTGACTTCTCGAGCTTTCTCAGTTCGGGTGGGAAAAGCTTCTACCCACCCAGAAAATGTACAGACTAGAACTAACAGGTAATGATATCCATTTGCTCGTGGCTTCTCAGTAAAATCCACCTGAATATCACTCATAGGGGTCACTCCTACTGACTGAACTCTTGGGGGTGGAGTGGGACCCTGCTTAGCATTATTCTTAGCACATGTCAAACATTGATGAGCTACTGAGGCGGACAGGGGTCCTAATAGTGAGATACAGAAATGGGGTCTTAGGGCTCTTTCCATGGCAGTTTTCCCATAATGTGTAGCCTGATGAAAGGCATGAACAAAGGCCGGTCCTAATGCTTCAGGAATTACTGTGGGACCTGGAGGTGAGCTACCCTCTGGAGGTGGCAGCACTATCCAACCTTTTTCTGTTAGGACACCCCCCTCCTTCTCACAGAAGTTATCTAACTCTTTGGTAGTGTATTGGGGGGTCCATGAGCTGAGGGGCACAGGGAATAAGGCTGCCTGCACCGAAGTATCTTAGGTCACAACTCGTCCAGTTGTGGCTGCTTTTCGGGCGGTGGCATCAGCAAACCTATTTCCTCGGGCAACTTCTCCCACTCCTGCTTGATGACCTCGACAGTGCATGACCGCAACTTGCTTAGGGGCCCACACAGCGTCCAATAATATCAATATCTCGGGCCCATACCTAATGGACTTGCCTCCTGAGGTGATCAACCCTCGCTCTTTATACAGGGCTCCGTGTGCATGCAAAGTTGTGAAGGCATACTTGGAATCTGTGTACACATTTAAACGGAGTCCTTCTAATGTCAGTGCTCTAGTGAGAGCTATCAGTTCAGCCTTCTGTGCTGAAGTTCCTGGGGCCAGAGCTGAGGACTCAACTACCAGATCAAGGGTCACCACTGCATACCCGGCACAACGATGTCCATTGATGACGAGACTGCTTCCATCCACAAAGAAAGTCCGTTCAGGGTCCTCCAAAGGGACATCAGTCAAATCCGGGCGACTTGAGAACACAGTGTCCATAATTTCTAAACAGTCATGATCAGGGGGGCCAGGACCAATTGGGAACAACGTAGCAGGATTCAGAGCTTGACTGACCTTCAATTGTATCTGGGGGCTTTCACACAGCATACTCTGATACTTCAACATTCGTGAATTCGTGAGCCAGAAACTCCCTTTGTGTTCCATGAGGGTCAGAACAGAATGTGGCACAGTAACTTGAAGATTCTGTCCCAGAGTGAGCTTGTCTGCTTCGCTCACTAGAAGGGCTGTAGCTGCAACAGCTCTCAAACAAGGGGGCCAACCTCCTGCTACCACATCCAACTGTTTTGACAAATAGGCCACTGGCCGTTGCCAAGATCCAAGAGATTGAGTCAGTACCCCTAGAGCATTTCCTTGTGACTCATGGACATAAAGACGGAAAGGTTTCTGGACATCTGGTAGACCCAGAGCTGGTGATGACATCAGAGCGGTTTTTAGAGATCGAAAGGCTGCATCCTGTTCAGGTCCCCATTCCAATGGAGACTTTTCCATTCCTTTGGTAGCTTGATACAACGGTTTTGCTAGCAGAGCAAAATTGGGGATCCATATGCGACAGTACCCTGCGGCCCCCAGGAAGGCTCTTACTTGCCTCCTGGTGGTAGGGGTGGGAATACTGCATACAGCTTCTTTGCGTTCCGGCACCAAGCGTCGAATTCCGCTAGACAACTGGAATCCTAGATATTTAACTTCAGTTTGACATAATTGCGCATTTGCTCTTGAGACTTTGTATCCAGCCTCATTTAGAAGGTGCAAGAGTTCACTGGTGGCTTGTAGACATTCACTTTCTGAATTGGTGGCTATGAGCAGGTCATCCACATACTGAAGAAGAACCCTTTGTCCTGGGTTCACAGAGTAGCTTGGGAGATCCTGATTCAAAGCAGCACTGAAGAGAGTGGGTGAATTCTTAAATCCTTGAGGTAATCGAGTCCAAGTAAGTTGGCCCCGCCTTCCTGTTGTGGGGTCTTGCCATTCAAAAGCGAACAAAAGTTGACTGGTGGGGGCTAGGCGTATGCAGAAGAAGGCATCTTTCAGGTCCAGGACGGTGAAATGAGTAGCCTCAGCAGGGATCAGTCCCAAGAGAGTATAAGGATTTGGTACCACTGGGTGTATAGTTTCAACTGCATCATTTACCCGCCTCAAATCTTGTACTGGGCAGTAATCCCCTGTCCCAGGTTTCTTAATTGGGAGAAGGGGGGTGTTCCAAGGTGACTGGCACTCCTTGAGAAGTCCATACTTCAATAGTTTCATCAGATGGCAGTGGATACCTTCAATAGCTGGTCGAGGAAGAGGATACTGCTTCACATGCACTGGTTCCGCTCCTGGCTTGAGGGCAACAATGACAGGGGCTATGTTCTTCGCTAGGCCAGGTGGATTATCTTCTGCCCATACTTCAGGCGGGGCTAAAAGGTTAGGAGGTATACAGGAACTGGCTGGCTTGGTCGGAGATACGCTGTAAAACCGCCACTCTTCTTCTCGGGGAACAGTCAGCACCATCAATCCAGCAGGCTTTGGGTTCACAGTCATTTGCATTTCTCCCCCTTCAGCAAAGGATATTTGCACCTGAAGCTTAGCAAGCATATCTCGGCCCAAGAGTGGAATAGGGCACTCAGGCATATACAGGAACTGGTGCGTTATTTTCTGTCCCCCTAATTCACACATGCGGTTCTGCAGGAAAGGCTTGGTGGCCCTAGCCCCAGTGGCCCCAATAATGGTGACAGATCGAGAGGAAAGAGGAGCCACTGGCTTTGCCACCACTGAATGTTCGGCTCCTGTATCCACCATAAAGTCCATATATTGGTCCCCTACTTTCAAACTGACCATAGGCTCCTGGGGACCCAGGGTAAACTTGGAGCCCGGTCTGGCCTAGTCTTCATCCATGTCATAGCCCGTTGCAACTGCCACTCCCTCAATAGCTTCTTCCCTCTCTCGCTGGAACTGTGCTCGATTCATTCCTCCACGACTCTGAAATTGGCCTCCTGTTCTCCGGGGACTCCCTCCTCCCCTCCTGGGGGTGGAGTCAAGATGCGGGCATTCGCTTCTCCAATGTCCTTCTTCTCTGCAATGGGTGCACTGATTCGCACCCAGCGGGGTCCAATTATTTTCATGACCCCTTCCACGTCCTCTTCTCCTTCGATTAGGAAAACCTCCTTCACGTCGTTCAACTAAAGTGGCAGCAAGATGATCTGCTTTCTTCTTCATCTTTCGTTCACTTTCTCTGTTACGTTCATTTTTACGATTCACAAACACTTTCTGAGCAACTTCCATTAACTGGGCTATATTCATGCCTGAAAATCCATCCAGTTTCTGTAACTTCCGTTTTATAACTCTCTGGGACTGACTGACAAAGACTGCGTTTACCATACGCAAATTTTCCTGAGTGGCTGGATCGTATGGGGTATACAATCTATAGGCTTCGGACAACCACTCATAAAAGGCCGCTGGGCTCTCATCCGGACCCTGGATAACTTCTGATACCTTCCCGATATTCATGGCCCTCTGGCCTCCCTTCCTCAGGCCCTGCAGCAAGGCCTGGCGAAATCGAGTTAGGGCCGCCGCCCCCCTTTCGTCATTTGGATCCCATCTAGGATCTTCATTTGGGAAAGCTGCGGCAGCTGCTTGTGGGAGATTCATTTCCTCCGCCTCTACGGGATTCTCTTCTAACCAGCGGATGGCTGCTTGCACAATTCGCGCTCGCTCCTCAGTAGTAAAGAGAGTGGACAGGAGCTGGCGACAATCAGTCCAGGTAGGCTGATGAGTTTGCATTATACTAGATATTAACTCTGTCAATTCTTGGGGTTTTTCAGTATAGGATGCATAATGCGTTTTCCAGTTTAATAAATCAGTAGTGGAAAAAGGTATGTAGATTAGACTGGTTGGTCCTGGCGCCATCTGGCCCTGTTCATTTAAGATAGGTAAACCAGGCACTTGACGCAATGGCATTAGGCACCCTGCTTTCTCCTTCTTCTTTGGGGTTACACTTCTTAAATCATACGGTTCCCGGATATAGGCTTCCTTGGCAAGTGACCCTGAACTGGCAGGAGCACTCCCAGTATCGTCGGAGGACCCTGGTCCCCCTGATGTACTTGGGCCAGACTCGGGGCTATCACTCGGGGAAGTGGGCTTCTTTTGCTGCTGCAGCGGTAATTGCTGGGGTACCTCATCAGGTTCAGCTTCAGGTGGTAGAGCTGGTGGAACTAACCTATATGGGTACTGGGGTAAACGGGCCAGGATTTCTGGGGACTCTGAGGAGGAATACACAGGCGGCTTCCCTTCCTCAAACTTCCGGGTCCCCCTGGTGGTTGCTACTAGTATTCTACACTGTTCCTCATAGCAGCGCTTCATCCAAATGGGCTGCCTTTCACAAATATCCAGCCAGGAATCTATGTAGGGGAACTGATCAGGGTGCATTTTTTGTACAAGCTGATGAACACGGGAGACTATTCCCACATCAAAGGTGCCCCCACGGGGCCATGAAGTAGCTAGCACAGGCCACTCCCTATCACATAGCATTCTTAATCGAGATGGAGACATTCTTATTCCGTAGTCTCCTGAATATCCCTTACGGAAATTCTTGATCATACATTCCAACGGAGTTTGCGTGGACTCCGCCCCTCCCATAATCGTAATGATGTACACGACAACAGACAGTAAGGGTAGGTAGTATGGCTGTAGGTAAGGGGTCCGTACAGCTCACAGAACAATGGGGGGAACAAACACCACACGCTTCCTCCTTTTCGCGACCTGGGCGCGGTCGCCCGGCCAGGAACTGCGCTACTCAGGAGTCCACTCTCGCTTAGTCTATATTTCAAGACCTCTCAATCACACAGGCAATCATGCCAGCAACAAGAAATTATTTTTCAAATGCCCAAGGTTTTACTGACTAAGTTAACCCAAAGGGTCGGTGGCTTCGGCTCCGCTAACCCTTATGCGGAGCGTACTAGGACCGCCCTTATGAGAGGTGATCAAGCTCTCTCGTCTTTGCGCACTTATGCAAGACGTTCCCAGTTAGTCTATACCAAATTTGTCTCACATACTCCTGCAAGACTTTCCCCAGGCTTCACTGACTATCAAACAAGAAAATGTCTACTCACCGGATCCGGTTCCCGATACCAAACCAGTTCATGGGTTGGATCCTGGACTCCCCTCGGGTTCGGAGGTGTTGGCCAGCTCGACCCAGTGGTCCACTGAGGCAAGGCGGAACCCTCCCCGATACAAGAGGACCGGTGGCGCCTGAGGTTTCCCCTGCGGTCGGACAGACACGGTTCCAACCGGGCCAAACCTGGAGGCGAATTACGTGGAATATTCGCTTGAATACCATTCACTATCCGCACATTCCCGGCCAATGCACCAAGAATATGAAGCAGCAAAGTGCAAACAATGAATATATCCAGGAGTCAATTGCAGGGTCCAAGCCAATTTATTGTGCACAAGGCCCAGACAGTCAAGCTTCAAAAAAGGACTGAGCAAAGTTCTTACAGAAACATATTCATTTTATACATTTCTTTTCAGTTTGGTACATGCAGACTTTCTATTGGTCCCAACGCCCCCTGCATTTGTCCAATCAGAGACCTTTTCTGGGCCTAGCACCCTGCTCCCTCCTCTAGGCTTGTTCTAACAATGGCACAGTTTTCTAGGTATTGATACAATTCTACTGCGAGGTCGTTTCTAGCTCTAGGAATGCAAGTATTGAAACATTTCTATCCTCAGAACACAAGAGAATAATGAAGGATTTATGAATTCATGAAAAACTTCTTGTTAAGCAGTTTAAAGCAGCTTTCTCAGACTTTTACAGATTTTTGGTTCTTACTAAGATGGGGGTTGGAATCAGGGCCTAACTTACAGGCCTTTCATACTTGCAGGCTATCATAGGCCATAGCCTACCACATTGACTGCTCCAGCTCAACTGAAGGCCTAGCTCTCCAACCGGGCCCAAAAGCCTTTCAAATCAGACTAGTTCTGCTGTACATCCTACCATCATCAGTTGCTGGAAATAGAGAATTCTGAGGAAGAGGTGGTTACATGATGCTTATTATAGGCTAGAGCTCATAACTCTATAGTTTGTCTCTATCTGCTGCTTGGCGGGCATAACCCATGCATTCTGGACTGGTCTGGTGGACAATAAGGAATACATTATTTAGGTGCATAGATGCCATGTAACTTTCCGTGGCTTTTTATAAAATGATTCCCTAAATGTCAAGCTGGTGTATTAACAGTGCACCCTAATTATTGCATTAAATGGTAAGGCAGCTTAGTGCAAACACCCCTAAATTTAGAACAACAAGAAATTTAGAAACATATCTGCAAGCATTTATGGTGTAAGTGGTGAGATGACACATTCCCGTTTTTAAAAAATGTATAACCTGCGCCATCCACAGTTTACAGAAAGGCAAAACATACATAGGTAAAAAAGCATGCATAATATATTCAAATAATCCTACAAAAAAGCAGAAAAGGGGTTGCTGTCACAGAGTGGTAGTTACAACCCAAAGTAAAAAACAGAGCAGGGGTTACAACCCTAAAAATCTTGCTGGGCAGAATAGATTGGGCCATGCTAGTCTTTATCGATATTATTATGTTACAAAACACAAAATTAACAAGATTAACAAACAGAACAAGAAGCTCACAAACCTAAAAAAGTTTGTTAGAAAAATAAAGCCTTTAATGGCTTCCTAAATACAACATGACAATCTTTTTTAATAAAGGAACAATATTAACTGATACCTATTATTAAATATACTTTTGAGACAAAATGTAACTTTTTACAGCAAAAAATAATAGCAGAATTCCTCCTTATATCAATCTTGGATAAAGAAGTGTGGAAGCAGTGTTAGTTCACTATAATAGTAGTTAAAGAAAAATAAAAAGGATTTGGACTAAGAGAGAGAAATCTCTCAAAAAATTTTACAATGCTTTTAGTACATGCCATCCCTCAATCAGATTCAAAATTGATTACTCCACATTAACAGTCAACTTCCTAGGCACCACAGTTTCCAACAACAATGGAAATATACAGACATCCATTTACAAGAAACCAACTGACAGATGCAACTACCTTTACAACTCTGGCTATCACCCCTCACATACAAAAAATGCCAGCATACACAGCCAAGCCACATGATATCATCCCATATGCTCCAACCCAAACGACAGGGATTAACAACTCCAAACCCTGGCTGAATCCTTCAAACAAAAAGGCTACAGTCCCAAAATCATCTCCGAGAAGATAGCTACTTTATTCAAATCACTCGGAGACAACTTACTACAGTACAGACAAAAGACAACCTCTAAGAAAGTCCCCCTTATAGTGACATACAACCCAGAGCTGGAAAAACTGAGAAAAATCATAAAAGACTTACAACCGCTACTCCAGGAAGACAAATTATTGAGAGAGATATTCCCTGAATCACCAATACTGGCTTTTAGGCACCTGCAGAATCTGAAACAAAAATTAGTGAGAAGCAGACTCCCAATAAGAGCCCAAAAGGATGAAAATGGCACAAATCCATGCAATATACAAAGCTGCAAATTATGCCAACACATAACAAAGGACCCCACAGTCACCCACATGGAAAAAACATTCAACATAAGAGGATCCTACACCTGATGCTCTTCCAATATAGTTTATATGATTCAATGCAGGAAATGTTCAAAGGATTGCTACCTTGGAGAGACAAGCCAAATGTTAAAGATCAGGTTGAATGCTCATAGACATATAATTATGTAAAATAGAACAGAACAAGGTGTGAATTCAGCCACTCCAGCATTTGTTATTGGATTGCACTTCAAAGGGCCAGAACACAGCATTGATGAGTTTGTGGTGAGGTCCTGAGAGGAAGATTTAGATCTATCCAGGAGCATAAAACCTTTGAAATTAAGATAACATACTTTGAATCAGACCAGGCAGGACACAATCAGGACACTGGCTTCCTGTCACATTCTAAACTATAAATATCTACAGCCTGATCACCAACAGGACTCCACAAATTTATTTATTTATTTAACCTTTTTTTTATACCGCTTTATACTTCAATCAAAGCGGTTTACATTTTAACTCAACAGTATACACAGAATGCATAACCAGTATACAAGAATGCTTAAACAGGGGAGGGGGAGGGTAGACCAGTAACAAGTTAACTTATGTACAGTGTTATATATTTGACATAACTATGTATAGTTTAAGTTTGTGGTGTTGAAGAGAAGTTGTTGGTCCATGGTCTAGGGTCAACAGGTGGTGGTTTGGTTTTTTTCGTCAGTCAGTATCCAGTCAGTCAGTCAGTCAGTCCTTAAGTAATGTGCCCCAGGAGGTTTGTGTAAAGTAGTGTTTTCAGCTTCTTCCTGAAATCTTTGATGTCTATTATGGCATGCATGTCATCTGGAAGCGAATTCCATATTGATGGGGCATAAAGTGAGAGTGCTCTTGCGGATGTGGATTGTTTGTTTTTTTCATAATCATGAGGAGTGATGAGTATATGCTTGTTTCTCCTGGACTGGGCGCTTGTAACTCTTGTTATGAGGTCTTGTAGGCTCTTGGCCATTGCTTGGTGGATGATTTTGAAGATGTTTAAGGTTGTCTTGAATCTGATGAGGGAGTGTAATTGGTCGAGTATAGGGGTGATGTGTTCTTGTGACTATTTGTGCTGCTGTGTTTTGTGCTATTTGGAGTGACATGATTGTTTGTTTTGGGAGCCCCTGGTAGAGTGTGTTGCAGTAGTCAAGTGTTCAAGTGATCATTGCTTGGCAAATGGTGCGGAAGTGATCTTGGTCCAAGATCAGTTTTAGCCTTCTGATAATCTTCATTTTATGGTATGCGTTTGCGGTGGTACTCTTTATGTGGGATTGCATGGTGAGATGCTGGTCCATAATGATTCCTAGGTATTTGATCTCTTTTTTTTTACCGTTATGGGCCTTTGCCATATATTGATTGATTGCAGTGGGATTAATGAGTTATGTCTTGAGACAAAGAGTGCCTCTGTCTTTTTGTAATTTATAGATAGATTGTTGTTGTTGAGCCAAGTGATCATATCTTCCACGCACAATGTTATGGTTGAGAAGTCAAGTTTGTTTATTTTGAGTGGGGCGTATACCATGATGTTGTCGGCGTATAATCTGGAGTGGATTTTGTGTTTCTTGATGATTTCACATATGGGTTGTATGTAGATGTTAAATAAAAGTGATGAGAGTGATGAGCCTTGTGATACTCCTTGATGTATGGGGAAAGGTGTTCAATAGTTTGTACTGCATTTGACCTGCTGTTGTCAGTTGCTGAGGTAAGATAGAAACCATGTTAAGGTGTTGTTATATAGGCCAATTTCATGGAGTCGTCGCAGCATGATGCTGTGGGAGATGGTATCAAAGGCAGAAGGTATGTCCATGAAAATGAGGATAAATACGGATTTGACGATATCTATTCCTCTGATTATACTATCGAACAGTGATGTTAGAAGAGTCTCTGCGCCATGGTTGGGTCTGAACCCATGTTGATGTGGGTCCAGTGGTGCATGTTGGTCTAAGTGGTTTTGTAGTTGCTTTGTACCACCTTTTCTAAGATTTTGGCAATGAATGGCAGGCTGGAGATTGGTTGTATGCAGCTGGATAATTTTTGTTGAGGGATGTGTCTTTGAGTATAGGTTGTATGGTAGCCTGTTTGAGTGATATTGGCATGTACCCTTGGGTAAGAGATAAGGTTGTCATTTTGTGGCTGAAATGTTTGAGTTGTTCTTTCGACGACTTTATCCATGTGACGGGACAAGGGTCTGAGGATGATGTGGTGGTATTAAGTGAGGATATGTTTTTTTCTATGTGCTAAATAGTTGGGATACTGAATGTTCCCCCGAGTCCTTTATGGGTTGAATCCTGAGGATATGTTTTTTTCTATGTGCTGAGTAGATGGGATAATGAATGTTACCCATAGTCCTTTATGGGTTGAATCCTGAGGTTGGAGCGTTGAGGTCAATGTGGTTATCTGGCTCTGCTTGGAATGCTTGTCTCTTAGGTAGTTCGCTATGTTTTGAAAGTATCTCTCAGGAGCGTTATTTTTTATTGGGTCTCCAGTAAGTGCCCGCATGATATTGAATAGTTCCCTGGTTTGTTAGCTGATTGCATTATGAGGTTTGTATGCTGTTGTTCTTTACATCTATTGATTGTATTGTGTCGCGGGGCACCCCCTTTGGAGATGTAGTAGATCCTGGAGGGGCCCGGACACAAGAATGGTGAGGTTTGAGGTTGGCCTATGCTGCAAGGGTCAAGGGTGGTTATTCCTTGTGGCTTCCTTGTAACCAACACTCAAAGAACAAATGCACAGAGTGGAGGGAAAGTTAAAGGCTTTATTTCCCTTTCTTGCACAAAACGGTTCATAAGGATTGGCTATGGTAACAACTGAAATGTCCTTACTTCAGGATAAAGAAAAAAAATAAAAACAAGCAATAAAGTAAAGGCTGTTATCTTCACAGAACATTGTGCAAAACAATAAACTTCCTTCACTTAGGTATCTGATAAACTGGGGATAGATTCAACACTCCCTGAGGCACAATATGTACAATCCATTGCATTATCGGATTCTTCCCCCACTGATTCCACTTGCATGGATTCAACCTCAGAAGCCTCTGAATCTGTAGCCTCCAGGTAATTATAGTCTGGTTTCTTATATACTTGTTGCACTATGTCCCAATGCCTAGCATTTAGTTTTGGGCGTCGGTCTCTAGGAGTTTTGCAGTACAACGGTCCCTCTCTGATTAGAGGTTCAAAAGCAGGTTCATAAAAAGATTTCCCACTCAAAACTTCTCTTCTTAGACAAGCTTCTTTCATACTTTTGCTCACCAGAATGTTTAGGGTAACAGTAATCCTCTTCCCACTGTCTTCCCCCTACTTTAGGCTTCTGAAGGCAATTATCAGTAATAAGAGTTTTACCTTTGAGGCTTCTCTTCCTTCTCTCTAATAAGGCTTGAGGCCTACCTTGGTTTGTCTTCAGCGCAGCAGTGCTCAGGCTCTCCTGTGGTCTTTCCTTAGCCTTCAGACCATAGTGGTAAGGATGTTTTCTTTTCTCCAAACAAACATTTCCCACCTCTGAAAATGGATGAACCTCTTTATTCCACGGCTGCTGTGGTGACCCTCTGCCAGGTACTCCCTTGCGGTCCCAGTACCTCTCTTGGCTTTTTCTCTGTTCCTTATTCCACTCCAACTCTTGTTGAAATTCCTGCTTTGCTTCCTGCTCAGGACTCTGCTTCTTTCTGCTCTTGCCAGTGCTTTGGCCTTCCTCTTTGCCTTCTATACTCTGGCTCTGGCTGCTGCTTCTGCTTTGGTCCTTGCTTTTGCTTCGGCCTTGGTCCTTCCTTTTTAAGTCAGACCTGCCTCTGTTCAAAAAGAAGCTGGCTGGGGTTGCGTCCCGCCCAGAGGGGCGTGGTTTCTCGGTCTCTCTCTCGACTCTCCTGCTCCCCCTAGATGGATCCTCCCAATATTGCAGGTTATGCCTGCCTTTTTCTGGTTTTAAAACTTTTTTTCTCCCTTCAAGAGGGTCCGCTGCATCACAATTGGTGTATTCCATCTGTAGGATTTTGTATTGATGTAGGATGTTTGGGGCTTTTGTAAGTCTCATTTTTCTTTTGAGTCTTCTTAGGAGTCTTTTAGCTGTTCTGATTTCCTTAGAGTACCAGGGTGCCATTTTTGCTGAATGCATATTTGTATGCTTTCTGGTAGGTGCTGTTGCTGCTGCGATTAAGGAGCTATTCCAAGTATCAATAGTGTCATCCAGGTTGCTCATCTCTTGCTGTAGTTTGGGGATTATTTTGTTGAGGAATTCATCTTTGTTAAGGCCTTTAAATCTTCTGCAGTTGTGCTGCTGGGGTTCCTGTTCAGCTGTGCGTGTGATGTGCAAGGTAAAAGTTATTAGGTGATGGTCAGACCATGGTATTGGGATGACTGTGTGTGAGTTATGTGATTGTGATCTAGCATTGTCCGGGGGATGAAGATAAGATGGGGAATTGTGCCCGCTCAGGGTGTGGGATTTTTTTTTTTAGCAATTGGTGGCAGTGTAAGGCTACCATGGCATTCAGGAAGGATCTGGCATCCTTGTTAGGAGATGTCCCTAGGTTGTAGTCTTCCAAGGCTATGAGGGGTTTTTGAGGAGAGCTGTGTGCACAAACTGACTCAAGAACTTTGGAGAGTTCCTCATTCTTGGCATAAGGGGCTCTGTATGTTAGCCTCAGTGTGATATAGTTATTGGCTATGGTGATTATGTTAGCGTCATCTGTGCTGCTAGAGGTGAGGATTTTGAATTTAAATTGGGTTTTCGCGAGGATAAGTACTCCTCCTCCTCTCTTGTGGTTTCTTGGGCAGTTGAAGGTTGAGTAAGTAGTTGGGGTGATTTGACTGAGGATGATCTGGTCAGTGTCATTTAGCCATGTTTCAGTGATACATAGTATATCTGTTTTGTGAGACTCTAGGTAGTATGTGATGGTGTAAGTTTTGTTTTGTATCAACCTTGGGTTGATGAGGGTGCATGCGATGGGGGGGTCTAACAGGGGGTTAAGTGTGTGGTTATTGCTTGCAGTGGGTAGGTTTTATGTGTATGAGGGAGTGTGTTTTTTTTTAGTATGTTGGATGTTAAGGGGTTGCCAGGAGGTGATGTGCCAGATGGGAGCTGGTTAGAGGAGTAATAAGATCTTTGTGTAGCTTTGACTGGTCGCATGTGTCTTTCAAGCAGCATTATTATTAAAAAATAATGCTGATGGGTTTTATCTGCTACTGGCTTGGGGGCCTGATTGGCCTTCGGTGCAGAATGCTACAGAAAGTACAAATACATGTTATTTCTGTCACATTCTAAACTTTACAAAATAAAGAGGATATGCTCTCCATAAGAAGACAAGGTCCAAGTGGTGTGGCCGTGGTTCTTCTCCGCTTTACATTCTGAGCTATAAACATTTACAGCCTGGCCACCCTCTAATCAACCATCTATCCCTTCCCCCTCCTTGCATAAGAACATAAGATACGCCATACTGAGTCAGACCAAGGTCCATCAAGGCCAAGATCCTGTTTACAACAGTGGCCAATCTAGGTCACAAGTACCTAGCAGTTTCCCCAAAAGACACACAGGTTCCACAGTGCTTGTATTGGAGCAAGCAGTGGATTTCCTGTGTGCCCTTTAGTAATGGTTTATGGACCTTTCCTCCAGGAATTTGTCCAAACCTTTTTTAAACCCAGCTACATTAACAGCTTTTACTACATCAACCAGTAACGAATTCCAGAGTTTGATTACGCATTGAGTGAAAAAATATTTTCCCTTATCAGTCTTAAATTGGTTAAACTGTAGCTTCATTGCATGTCCCCTGGTCTTTCTTTATTTTGATGGTGTAAACAATTGATTTACGTTTACCCATTCCACTCCATTTATTAATTTATAGATCTCTATCAATCATATCACCTCTCAGCCATCTCTTTTCCAGGTTAAAGAACCCTAACCTTTTTAGCCTCTTCATAGAGGTATCCTTCCATCCCATTTATCATTTTGGTGGCTCTTCTCTGTACCTTTTCTAATACTGCTGTATATTATTTAAGATACGGCGACCAAATTTGCACACAATATTCAAGGTGTGGTCGCACCATGGAACGATTCAGAGGTATTATAATAGCCTGTGTTTTATTCTCCATTCTTTTCCTTATGATTCCTAGCATTCTATTTGGTTTCTTGGCTGCCGCAGCACACTAGGCAGAGGGTTTCAACGTGTTATCCATGATGTCACCTAATCTTTTTCTTGGGTGGTGGTTCCTAATGTGGAATCTTGCATCGTGTAACCATAGTTTGGGTTATTTTTTTCCTAGGTACATAACTTTGCACTTGTCCACATTAGATTTCATCTACCATTTGAACGTCCAGTCTTCCAACTTATCAAGGTCCTCTTACAATTATTCACAATCCTCTTGGGTTTTAACAACTTTGAATAATTTTGTGTCATCTGCAAATTTGATTACCTCACACGTTATTCCCATTTTCAGGTTATTTACGAATATGTTAAAAAGCAGAGGACCCAGCACAGATCCCTGGGGTACTACACTATTCAGCTTTTTCCATTAGGAAAATTGGCCATGTAGCCCTTCCCTCTGCTTTCTATCTTTTAACCAGTTCCTGATCCACAGTAGTACACTGCCTCCTATCCCATGACTTTTTAATTTTGCCAAGAGCTTCTCATGAGGGACCTTATCAAAGGCTCTCTGAAAATCCATATGCACTATATCAACCAGCTCACCTTTGTCTACCTGTTTATTCACACCTTCAAAAAATATAACAGATTAGTAAGACAAGACCTTCCTTGGCTAAAGCCATGTTCGCTATCTCCCATTAAGCTATGACTATCTACATGTTCAGTAATTTTGTTCTTTATAATGGTTTCTGACATTTTTCCCGGTACTGATGTCAGGCTCACTGGTCTGTAGTTTCCAAGATCACCCCTGGAACCTCTTTTAAAGATTGGAGGATGGACAATGTAACGCCAGTCTTCAGGTATTACAAATGATTTTAATGATAATTCACAGAATACTAATAATAGGCCTGCAATCTCGTATTTCAGTTCTTTCAACACCCTCGGATGTATACCATCCAGTCCAGGTAACTTGCTACTCTTCAGTTTATCAAATAGTTGTAATATATCTTCCCGGTTTATTGATATTTCTTTCAATTCTTCTGCGGCATCACCTTTAAATACCATTTCCATCATGGGTTAACATCCCTACATCTTCCTCAGTAAAGACTGAAGCAAAGAATTCATTCAGTCTCTCCGCTATGGCCTTGCCCCTCTTAATGCCCATTTTAACCCTCTATCATCTAATGGTCCAACTGACTCTCTCACAGGTTTTTTGCTTTGAATGTACTTGAAAAAGGTTTTATTATGCGTTTTTGCTTCCATAGCAAGCTTTTTTTCAAATTCTCTCTTTGCCTGCCTTATCAATTCCTTGCCCTCCTGTCTATGTAATTCTGCACAGATTCCTGTATATGGTGAAATTATACCTTACCTGCTAATTGTCCTTCCTTGAGTTCCCTTCAGGCCAGCCCCCTCCAGCAGCTGAGGACCGAGCATGACAGAGTCTTTCTGGTGTAGTATAAGCGCTCCAAGTGGAGGAGTAGCCTAGTGGTTAGAACACTGGCTTGGTAACCAAGAAACCAGGTTTTGATTCCCACTAGCACTCCTTGTGGCCTTGGGCAAGTCACTTAAACCCTCCATTGCCTTGGAAGAAAGTCCTAGCAATCTACTTCCGGTCACACTGCCAAGAAAACCCAGGAGTTTCTGGGTCGCCAGAAGTCAGTATTGACTCGAAAGCACACATTGCATTTGAATAAGAGCTCTTTCTACAGCCCCTGATTCCAGTCTCCTTCTGACCAAGCAGCTAAGCAAACATCTAATGGCCCCCTCCCTGCAAGATACCACTTCCCCAGAGGAGAGAGAGGCAATGGCGAGCATATGCCCTTCCTACTTCGCACAACGGGAAAAAATATCCCCTTGACATTATGTACATAACATATTGAAAACCAACTAGCAGGGCCAACTGGCTCAAACGGCCCGTAGCACTAAGAAACATCACCCTTCTGCAGAATCAGGTTTGCACCTAAAAATCCTGACTGAAAACATCTTGCATATCTCTTCCTAGGCTGGAGCCACTTTCACCTGTAACTGCTACAAATCAAACCCCTCCAAACTAGCCTAACTGGGCAGACCCTGGCCTGGCCTGGAGGGAACTTAAGGAAAGACATTTAGCAGGTAAGGTCTAATATTTCACCTTCCTTATTGTCCCTCCAGGCCAGGCCAGGCTAGGGACAAATGGGACGTACCAGAGCAGTACTTAAACATGGGAGGGACCCACGAGTCTGGCTTGAAGCACCTCCAACCACTGCATCTCCTGAAGCCTGCACATCCAGACGGCAATGCCTCGAAAAGGTGTGAAGCGACGACCAAGTCACCGCCCTGCAAATATCCAACAGAGGAACCAACCAGCGTTCCGCTCAGGACATTGCCTGCTCCCTAGCTGAATGCGCTCGCAAGCCTAAGGCTTTCCGCAGGCTGCATACGATGCACTAATAGCCTGTTTCACCCAGCATGTGATCGAGACTTTGGAGGTCCCTTCCCCATTACGAGGACCACAAAAAACAGATGGTCCGTTTTCTGAAACGACTCCATCCTGCTGATGTATCTCCGCAGGACTCTATGAAGATCCAATCTATGCAGCTGACGATCCCCCTCAAAGCACCCGAGGTCTAGGAAAGTAGGTAGCACAATAGCCTAGTTCAAGTGAAAACAAGACACCACCTTCAGCACAAAAGACGATATTGGATGCAAAATCACTTTCTCTTTAGTAAACAGCAGAAAGGGTTCTCAACATGAGAGAGCCTACAGCTCGGAGATCCTCCGTACTGAGCAGAGTGCCACCAAAAGTATCATCTTAAAGATAAGGTTGTTTAAGGAGGCTCTCAAGGGTGGCTTAAATGGCTCCCCGCCAGAGCCTCCAGAACCAAATTCAGGTCCCATGGTGGGATCACCGGCCGTCAGGGAGGACGTATGAGCTTCACCACTCTAAAAAATTGGACTACATCCGGTTGCACTGCTAGCAAGCACCCCTGCACTTGCCTCCAATAACAGGCTAATGCCGCCACCTGCACCTTCAGTGTTCCAAGGGCAAAGCCTTTCTTGAGACTACCTTGAAGAAACATCAAGATGTCAGGCAGTGAGCAATGAAAAGGGCTTACTTCCTTGATAGCACACCATTCTTCGAATAGGAGTCATACTCATATATGTGAGCATGGTCGAATGCTTTCTGGACCTTAGCATGGTCAAAATGACTGTTGTGGAGTATCCCTAGTGACACAACCTCACCCTTTCAAGCCGTAAGCGAGAATCGATCCACCTGTGGTATCAGAACTGGTCCCTGTGCTAACAGATTGATCCTGTTGGGCAGCCTCCAAAGACGATCAATCAGGAGACGAGTAAGATCTGCATACCAGGGCCTCCACGGCCAATCTGGTGCTATGAGAATCACTGGCCCATCGTGCATCTCTATCCACTGTAGTAGACATCCTATGAGCACCGAGGGCAGAAAGACATACATAAAATCTTCCGTTGGCCATGCCTGAGCCAGAGAATCTAGCCTCTTGGATATGTGTTCTCTGTGCCAGCTAAAGAACCATGCCGTCTCGGTGTTGATCTGAGTGGCCATGAGATCCATGACCGGCTGCCCTCAATGTATCGTGAGGTCGTGAAATACTGCCACATTGAGTTCCCATTCTCCGGGGGTCTAACGAGTGGCGACTGAGGTAGTCCACTTGAACATTGTCCCTCCCAGTTCCTCTCCCTCAGCAGCGTGGCACTGCCCGTGCCCCACTGCCGGTTGATATAGGCTACCATCATCGCATTGTCAGAGAAGACTCGAATGGCTTTTCCCTCTAGCAGTTGTTGGAAACTCTGAGCGCCAAAGTATACCACCCTCAATTCAAGGTGATTGATAGACCATGAGGCTTCCTCCAAGGAACAACCACCTTGCATCACCTGAGACAGACAGACAATGTGCCCCCCCAGCCTGAGAGATTGGCATCTGTAGTCATTAGGACCCACTGTTGCTGCTCTAATGGCATGCCTACCCTCAGATGAGCGGGCTCCAGCCACCATTGCAAACTTGTTCGCACCTCCTGCAGACATACCAACTTCCGAGATAATGGGTGCCTCTGTGGAGACCACCGCAACACGAACACCTGTTACAATGGGTGCATATATGCCCTGGCCCTTAGCACCAGATCAAAGGCTGCCGCCATTGGATCCCAACAGCTGCATGTAATACCATGCTGTTGGTGCTGCCATGCGCAGGAAACCTCCATGCCTGTGCCAAAAGCTTCAGCATCCTGTCCTCGAGTAGTGACACCTTCCACACTTTGGTATCAAAGAGTGCTCAAAGATACACCAGATGCAGTACCAGCCACAGCTCGCTCTTGGCAAGGTTGACAACCCAGCCCAGCTGTTGCAGAAACTCCATTACCCGCCGCATGGCGACATGTGCCTCGTCTCCAGACTTTGCCCGGATGAGTCAATCATCTAGATAGGGGTTACCAGGATCCCTTCCTTTCGCAAGGCCACCCCCCCCCCCTACCACCACCATGACCTTTGTGAAGGTGCACAGCGTGGTGGCAAGGCCAAATGTTAATGCCTGGAAATGGAAATTTCCTGAGGTTCACCATGCCCATGGGATTTGCTGGTGGTCTGGTCTGATGGGAATGTGAAGACAGACCTTGGTAAGATCCAGCACGGACAGAAACACTCCCTGTCTTATTGCCAAAATCACTGAATGCAATATCTCCATCTGGAAGTGCGGGACCCGCAAGTTCCAGTTCATGTGCTTGAGATCGAGGATGGACCAAAAGGACCCTTCTTTTTTTGGCACCACGAAATAAATGGCGTATCAACTGGACCCGCACTGGTCTCGGGGTACTGATAGTACTGCCTCCAGCTGTATCAGCCGCTGAAGGGTGGAGCAGACCACCGCCCTCTTCTCCCGTGTCCTGCAGGATAAGATGACAAAGCTTTGGCCAGGGGTCTTGAAAATTCCATTGCATAACTTTGCTGATTACTTCCAAGACCCACTGGTTGGTCATTATGGTCCAGATGGAGTAAAACTGTTGTAACTGACCCCCTGTCACCTCGATCTGGAACTGACTGCCTTCATTGAGGTTTCTTAGCAGGGGTCTGCTGAGCAGCGTAGTAAACCCGACGAACCCGCGGGGCCCCCCCAAAAGGGCTGCCCTCTCGCTCCATAGCAACCTCTCTGGTAGGATGTGAACCAACCTGTGCAGAACCTCCAAAAGTCTCTGACCTGCCCTCTCTGTGGACCTCCGGGCTTTGAACCCTTCAGTAGGTCCTCCGGTAGGCACCTCCTTTTGGAGTTGTCCAAGTCCTTCATAATCTTGTCCTGTGCCTCCCCAAAGAGTAGCGTGCCCTTGTAGAGTAGTTTACTAATTCAGGATTTGGACGACGCATCCACTGCCCAGTTCCTCAGCCAGAGAAAACAGCGCACTGACATTGCCAATGCCATCGTTTTGGAGGCTATCCGAATCAGATCATAAAAAGCATTTGCCATATATGCAGCCATCAACTCCAGCTTAGGTTCCTCTGAAGCCACTTGGCCTTTCAGGTCAGATGGAGCACACCTCTGGAGCCCATGAATGGAAGCCCTAGACACATATGCTCTGCAAATGGAGGTCTGCAGTGCCAGGGCGCTAGAGTCCAAAACTTGCTTAAGTATCAACTCCAGCTTCAGATCTTTAAGAGCTGCCCCACCTTCCACTGGGATGGTCGTTTTCTTGGTCACCACTGAGACCAACACTTCCACCTCTGGCAGTCTTAGAAGCTCTCTCTCCTCCTGCGGGATCGGGTACAGCTGCCCCATAGGACGGCTACCCCTTAAGGTAGCCTTCAGATACTCCCATTCCGACATAATCATCTTCTTAATCACTCTGTGGACCAGGAAGCACATCTGTGCTCTTCTAAACTCTTGAAGCAGGGGATCCTCAAGCAGCTCTTCTGCCTGCGCTGTTGACTGGACCATATTTTTGTTCTGTGTTCACAGATGAAGAACCAGGAGCAGGACCTCAGAAAACACCCACAAATAGGAACAGAAACAAAGGACATCTTGAACAATTTTCAAAAGACTGTTCGTGAGAAACTATCTCAACTTAAAGTAGACAAAGTGATGGGACCGGATGGGATACACCCGAGAATACTGAGGGAACTTGGGGACGTTCTAGCAGCTCCACTGACTGACCTTTTCAATGCCTCGTTGGAGTCGGGAGTGGTGCCAAAGGACTGGAGAGAGGCTCATGTGGTACCTTTACACAAAAAAGGAAGTAAGGATGTGGTTGAAAACTACAGGCCAGTTAGTTTAACTTCGGTGGTGAGTAAATTATTGGAAACACTGCTGAAAAAGAAAATAGTGAGGTTTCTGGAGTCCAGCGGATTACAGGATCCAAGGCAGCATGGATTCACCAGAGGCAGGTCTTGTCAGACAAATCTGATTGATTTCTTTGACTGGGTGACCAGGGAGTTGGACCGAGGGAGAGCCCTAGATGTGGTGTATTTAGATTTCAGTAAAGTCTTTGACACTGTTCCTCACAGGCGACTTATAAACAAACTAAGCACTCTAGGGATGGACCCTAAAGTTACTGCTTGGGTTAGAAATTGGTTGGGTGGGAGGCGACAAAGAGTACAAGTAAATGGAGCTCACTCTGAGGAGAAGGATGTTATCAGTGGTGTGCCCCAGGGATCTGTCCTTGGTCCGATTCTTTTTAACATCTTTGTTAGTGACATAGCGGAAGGGCTTTCAGGTAAGGTTTGCCTCTTTGCGGATGATACCAAAATCTGCAATAGAGTAGACACCCAGGAAGGGGTAGATAACATGAGGAGGGATCTAGCTAAGCTTGAAGAATGGTCTAGAATTTGGCAGCTGGGATTTAATGTTAAAAAATGTAAGGTCATGCATTTGGGCTGCAGCAATCCAAGGGAGCAATATAGTATAGGGGGTTTTGTCCACTAAAGAAGAGCGGGATCTAGGCGTGGTTGTGTCTGATGATCTTAAAGTAGCTAAACAGGTAGAAAAGGCGACGGCAAAAGCTAGAAGGATGCTTGGGTGCATATGGAGAGGAATGGCTAGCAGAAAAAAGGAGGTGATAATGCCTCTGTATAAGCCTTTGGTGCGACCTCATTTGGAGTATAGTGTGCAATTCTGGAGACCGCACCTTCAAAAGGATGTGAACAGGATGGAGTCGGTGCAGAGGGTGGCTACTAAAATGATTAGTGGTCTTCATTATAAAGCATAGGAGGACAGACTGAAGGATCTTAATATGTACACCTTAGAGGAAAGGCGGGATAGAGGTGATATGATTGAGATGTTTAAATACCTCCGTGGCATAAATGTTCAGGGAGAGAGCCTCTTTCAATTGAAAGCAAGTTCTGCTACAAGGGGACATGGGATGAGGGTGAAGGGAGATAGATTCAGAAGTGATATGCGGAAATATTTCTTTACGGAAAGAGTAGTGGATCCATGGAATAGTCTCCCAGTGGAGGTGGTAGAGATGAGGACAGTAACTGAATTCAAAAAAGCATGGGACAAACACAGAGGATCTCTAAAGGTAAAAAGGGGACTGTTGTAGTTGTTATGGAAGGACAGACTAGACAGGCCATGTGGTCTTTTTCTGTCGTCATATTTCTATGTTTCTATATTTAGTGCCGACAGGGAATGGGCAATGAGTGCCCCTAGTTCCTCTTTGTGAAAAACCCATAAGACATTTGGATCTTCCCCCAGGGCAATTTTTCCTTCCTCCAACTCTTAGGGGTCCAGGGTCACCCCCATGTTCAGAAGTGTCCTCCCAAATGTCCTCAGAAGGAAGCCAACATGGGGACTCCTGATCCCCCCCCCCCCATCCCATGCCTTCAGCCACCCCTGGCTGCTCCTGGAAGGTCCCTTCCTGGGATCCCACTCCAGCAAAGGATCCCCCACTGGAAGAACTGGAAGCTTACAGGAAGGACCTGAACAGTCTACCTGTTTCCTCTTTAGGCAGTAAGCTTTATGCATGGAAAGGATAAAATCCAATGAAAAAAACGGGTTCAAGCACCTCCTATAGCCCTGCTGTCACTGACTGGGGAGCTGGCCCTGTTCTAACCAGCTTTTTACTTTTGGCTTTACCCTTCCCCAGCTTCTCCTGACAATCGGGGCAAATGGCTGCTGTATGCAAAATGGCCACTTGAATCTTGAAGGACTAGAACAGGGGACTGTTACTTCTGGAGAGAGATCTGCAATTGTGAGTATATACTTCTGGGAATTTTCTGAAGGGAATTCTTTCTATTAAAGCTATTTAATCTGTGAACCCACTATTTTCTGTTAAATCAGTCAGGGCCTAGTAGCAGCAGTTTAAGTTTAAATTTAAAACACAGAAGAGAACTTTCTGGTTACATTTCATACCCAGCAGAGAGCTTGTAGTTTTAATATAATAGTCACTCAGGGACTAGTATCAGCAAAGTACTTTTAGTTTAAATTTAAAACACAGAAGAGAGCTTTCTGGTTAAATTTGGAACCCAGCAGAGAGCTTGTAGTTTAAATTTCATAATACGTTAGAGCCTAGCAGCAGCAAAGAGCTAGAATTTAAATCAAATAAGAATATAGCGTACCTCAGCAGCACAGGACAGGGTACTGTGTACAGCCCACTTTTAATAGGTGTTATTTCCCTCCCTCCCTCCCCACACTCACCCACCCAGGTGGGATAATTGTAGCTTTATAGGTACTTACACATCTTAAAAGATAGGAGGTGCTCTCAGGTGAAGCTCGTTATCCAAATCAGTCATACACTAAGGACCTGAGATTAATTAAGCTTCAGGTGAACAAGGTATATTAAATGTATTAGGTACAGTTTTATTGGTATAAATATCCATAGCAACCCTTAGTAAGTAAAGAACGTATAGATCTAAACAAAAACTTAAAACTAAGATGCAGACAGCAGTCTAGCAGCGAGATGGGTGATTTCCAGTCTTTTTCATTGAGTGTCACATGTACGATTTTCTCCCAGTTGGTGAGAGGTCTTACGTGTGCACTAGGTGCAAGGAGCTCTTTGCTCTCAGGGAACGAGTCCGTTCTCTAGAGGCTAGAGTAGCAGACTTGGAAAACAAAAGAAAGACAGAGAGGAGTGGAGGAGTGGCCTAGTGGTTGGGGCAAGGTACTTCAGGCCGGAAGGTCGGGGGTTCAAATCCCACTAGAGGACAGCAACCTTGGGCCAGAAGGACTGGGGTTTCTAGTCCCACAGGTGCTCCTTGTGGTCTTGGGCAAGCCACTTAACCCTCCATAGCCCATGTTCCCTGTAAATAGTTATCTCCAAGTTATAATGCCCTGTTCAATGTAATTTCAATGTGTTCAATGTAAACCGCACTGATGCAGAATAGCGCGGTATATAAGAGAATGTAAATAAATAAATAAATAAATAAAGAGGTACATAGACGAGACCTACAGGGATATAGTCTTGAAGTCCCACCTCCAGTCTGGCAGCATCCCTGTTGCCATGGAGGAGAGAGGTCACGTGACAGGAGAGTATCACCCTGGTGTGGCAGGTACTGATCCTGTAACTAGGACCTGTCCTCCAGGTGATGTAAAACCCTCTCGCACCGAGGAAGTTTCTCCAGGGCCATGTGCCCATGAGGGAAGGGTTAGGACAGCCGTTATAGTTGGTGATTCGATCATTAGGCATGTAGATAGCTGGGTGGCTGGTGGACGTGAAGATCGCCTGGTAACATGCCTGCCTGGTGCGAACGCAGCGGACCTCACGCGCCACCTAGATAAGGTCCTAGATAGTGCTGGGGAGGAGTCTGCTGTCTTGGTACATGTCGGTACCAATGACATAGGAAAATGTGGTAGGGAGGTTCTGGAGGCAAAATTTAGGCTTTTAGGTAGGAAGTTGAAATCCAGAACTTCCAGGGTAGCGTTCTCCGAAATGCTTCCCGTTCCACGTGCAGGACCCAAAAGGCAGGCAGAGCTCCGGAGTCTCAATGCGTGAATGAGACAATGGTGCAGAGATGAGGGGTTTGGATTTGTTAGGAACTGGGGTACATTCTGGGGAAAGGAGGGTCTCTTCTGAAGGGATGGGCTTCACCTTAACCGGGATGGAACCAGGCTGCTGGCATTAACCTTTAAAAAGGAGATAGAGCTGCTTTTAAACAAGATAATAGGGGAAAGCCGACAGTCGCCCAAGAGCGGATGGTTCGGAAGAATGTATCCTTGAAGGATACTACCAAAAGCAGAGAGGTTCCAAAAAAGAGTAAAGTAGCCCAAATGCCCTCGAGTACAGAGCAGACACAGCTTAAAGATCCCAAATTACCCATGTCTACCAATAGCCAAATTAATATGAATAAACTACAGTCTCTAAAATGCTTGTATGCAAATGCTAGAAGTCTAAAAAATAAAATGGGAGAGTTAGAATATATAGCACTAAATGAGAGGTTAGATATGATTGGAATATCAGAGACATGGTGGAAGAAGGACAACCAGTGGGACACTGTGATACCTGGGTACAAACTATATCGTAATGATAGAGCTGATCAAATTGGTGGAGGGGTTGCGCTCTATGTTAGAGAGGGCATTGAGTCAGAAAGGATTAAAGCTTTGCAGGAAACAAAATTTGCTGTAGAATCTCTATGGATTGAATTCCATGTAAGAAGGGGAAGGCGATGGCAGTGGGGGTGTACTATCGACCGCCTGGCAGAATGAACAAATGGATGATGAAATGCTGGAAGAAATCAAGGAAGCTAACAAAAGTTACAGCGCAGTAATAATAATGGGTGATTTCAATTACCCCGGTATCGACTGGGTCAGTGTCACGGCAGGACATGCTAGGGAGATAAAGTTCCTAGATGACATAAATGACTGCTTCTTGGGGCAGCTGGTTCATGAACTGACCAGAGGAGAAGTCATATTAGACCTAGTCCTTAGTGGAACACCAGATCTAGTGCAAGAGATAAGGGTGTTGGGGCCACTTGGCAATAGTGATCATAGCATGATCGCCTTTGATTTAATTAGTGGAGGAGGGATAGTAAGGAAATCCACAGTACTACCTTTTATCTTTCGAAAGGGAGACTATGATAAAATGAGGAAAAAACTATTTTCCTCATTTTATCATAGTCTCCCTTTCGAAAGATAAAAGGTAGTACTGTGGATTTCCTTACTATCCCTCCTCCACTAATTAAATACAAACAGTCAATCATTATTGTATTGTAGATAGTTACCCTTGTTGACCAAGTTTTCTGCCCTGTTATCTGTAACTCATACGTATTTCAAATGTACTGAGATTGTTCTGTTCTATGTAAACCGCGCTGATGATAAATAGCGCGGTATATAAGAGACTTTAAATAAATAAAATAAATAAATAAATAAATAAAATATGAGATTGCAGACCTGCTATTAGTAATCTGTGAACTATCATTAAAATCATCTCTAATACCTGAAGACTGGAGGATCGCCAATGTAACACCAATTTTTAAAAAGGGTTCCAGGGGTGATCCGGGAAACTACAGACCAGTGAGCCTCACGTCAGTACTGGGAAAAATGGTAGAAACCATCATAAAGAATAAAATTACTCAGCATGTAGATAGTCATGGCCTAATGGGAGACAGCCAACATGACTTTAGACAAGGAAGATCTTGTCTTACTAATCTGTTATGTTTCTTTGAAAGTGTGAATAAACAGGTGGACAAAGGTGAGTCGGTTGATATAGTGTATCTGGACTTTCAGAAAGCTTTTGACAAGGTCCCTCATCAGAGACTTTTGGCAAAACTAAAGAGTCATGGGATAGGAGGCAGTGTACTACTGTGGATCAAGAACTGGTTAAAAGCTAGAAAGCAGAGGGTTGGGCTAAATGGCCAATTTTCCCAATGGAGAAAGGTGAATAGTGGTGTACCCCAGGGATCTGTGCTGGGTCCGCTGCTTTTTGACATATTCATAAATGACCTGGAAAGTGGAATAACGAGTGAGGTTATCAAATTTGCAGATGACACAAAACTATTTAAAGTTGTTAAAACCCAAGAGGATTGAGGAAATTGCAAGAGGATCTTGATAAATTAGAAGACTGGGCATCAAAATGGCAGATGAAATTTAATGTGGACAAGTGCAAAGTTATGCACCTAGGGAAGAACAACCCAAACTATGGTTACACGATGCAAGGTTCCACATTAGGAACCACCACCCAGGAAAAAGATTTAGGCGTCACTGTGGATAACATGTTAAAACCCTCGGCCCAGTGTGCAGCGGCAGCCAAGAGAGCAAATAGAATGCTAGGTATCATAAGGAAAGGAATGGAAAATAAAACAAAAGATATTATAATGCCTCTATACCGTTCCATGGTGAGACCGCACCTTGAATATTGTGTGCAATTCTGGTCACCGTATCTTAAAAAGGATATAGCGTTATTAGAAAAGGTTCAGAGAAGAGCCACCAAAATGGTAAAGGGGATGGAAGAATACTCCTATGAGGAAATGCTAGAAAGGTTAGGGCTCTTTAACCTGGAAAGGAGACGGCTGAGGGGAGATATGATAGAAGTCTATAAATTAATGAATGGAGTGGAACAGGTAAACATAGATCGATTGTTTACATTATCAGAATATAGAAAGACTAGGGGACATGCAATGAAGCTACAGGGTAAACTATTTAAGACTAATAAAAGAAAATATTTTTTCACTCAACGTGTAATCAAACTCTGGAATTTGTTACCGGAGGATGTAGTAAAGGCTGTTAGTGTAGCTGGGTTTAAAAAAGGTTTGGACAAGTTCCTGGAGGAAGGGTCCATAAACCATTATTAAGAAGGGACCCAGGATATCAATGCTTGACCCAGTACAAGCATTGCGGAACCTGTGTCTTTTGGGGAAACTGCTAGGTACGTATGACCTAGATTGGCCACTGTTGGAAACAGGATACTGGGCTTGATGGACCTTGGTCTGACCCAGTATGGCATATCTTATGTTCTTATATTCTTATGTTATGGCCACGGTTCCCACCACTTACACAGGAACTGCTGGCCTAGATATCTCACTCCCGGAGGCTGTTAATTCGCTGTCCATATAGGCGGCCGTGAAACCACTCTGCAGCCAACTGCCCTGTTTGTAACATGTGCGGCAAAGTCCCGCTAAATTCAGACTGTGACTGCTCCCGCACTGGGCTCACATTGCAGGGGCCGGGAGCATGCATGTGCGCCGCTGACCAGATGCCCAAGCTCGACACTGACAACAACCCCCAAAGCAAGAAGGATAGCAATGGACACCTCCATGGTAGCGATCGTCCCCCAAGCACGATTCCCGCGGCCTTCCCGTCAAGTTTCCCTTCTTTTTTTTTTTTTTTTTAACCTTAAGCCTGCAGAGTCTGCTGGTTTGGGAGCAGCTCGAGATCCTGTTGCCAACAGGCTCCGGCTATCCTGCTGGGATGAGGGGGGAGGGATCTTGGGGCTCCCAGGTGCTTATACCCCAGGTGCTTACACCCCCAGTTTCTGAGTCCTATTGACCCCTGACCGGAGGCAGAACCTGCCTCTGCTGCCCTTCACTCCACTGCTGTTTTCTCAAAGCGAGTGCTCCCAGCCTTCTCTGTCCATTCTACCTGGATAGTAATTTTATTGTATTTTATCTTAACTAAATTCCTATCGTCCTTCCAAGCTATCCACCAGCCAGGAGCTCTATCCCAGCTTCTGAGGACTGAGAGACTGGGGTCAGGGGCTGTAGAGGGAGCTCTTATACTACACCAGCAAGACTCTGTTATGTTCAGTCCTCAGCTGTTGGAGGCGGCTGACAACCCATTTGTACCTGGCCTGGCCTGGCCTGGCGGGACGATAAGGAAATTTCAGTATCAACAGCTGTTCTCATACTGTCCTGACCTGAGAAAGAAGGTTTTACCTTCGAAAGCTATTCTACAAATATATTAAGTTAGTACAATAAAAAGTTATCACCTTATTTTCCTTTTATATTTAACTATCCTTATGTCAATGGATTGCATGTTCTATGAGCTTTCTTTTCTCCATAGCAACTTGCTTCTATCACAGTACCTGGATGACATAGGTAGCTCTTTAGTGGTATCTCTGGATTTCTCTCTTCCCTTTATCCATACAAGATTCCAGTACACGTTTTGATTTATAATAGTCTAGAGGTAGCCCTAGAACCATTTCTGAGGTTGAAATCTGGCTACATCTGAATGGCTAACACAATACAATACCCTGAATCTGGTCTTTAAAATACATAATGCATAACTTAGAAAGGGGATTATTTACAACCACTTTATGCAATGGGCCCTGCTGCAAATAATCGGGCTGATGCAGAAAACTAGCGTGGCCTTTATGCACAGATAATGCAACTTTTAGACACAAATTACTGCCACACCAAATGCAGAAAAGAGATGGACGCGCTTGTGAAAAGCAAAGGCACACGTAATGCCAAGAGTATTTAAATTATAGGCAAATGAGCTGCCCATAATAAAATGGCATGCTAATGTTGTCTGCGCCCGATAAAGAGAAATGCGTAGAGGATTTTGTAACCAGCCTTAGCGCCAATATCTCTACGCCTGGGTTTGAGGAAGCTTAAACATGTTGCGCGCACCCCTGACAATATTTTGATGGCATTGCGGGCTTTCCTCGATCAGAGAACGCCCCCGATGCCATCAAAATACTATCAGGGGACTGGTGCCTCCGACAGAAATCAAATCTCAGGTAACCCAGCAGCACCGATCCCCCCACCCGCCCAATAAAAATAAACCCTGGTGGCCCAGAAGCCCCGATCCCCCCACCCATCCAATTTTAAAAAAACAAACCCTGGTGGCCTGGCAGCTCCAAACCCCGCACTCCCCTCCAGGGAGCGGGAGCATTACCCACACGTTCCCAACACCATCATCTTGAAAAATGGCAGCACCTGGCCCCACACGGTGCATCCTAGGATGCACCAGGTGGGGGGTCAGACTGCCATATAAGGTAGAAAATGCCTTCTAAAGCAGTATGACCCTGCCCAGTGCATCTCAGGATGCACCACATGGGGCCAGGTGCCACCATGTTTTAAGATGGCAGTGCAGGAGCAGGAGTGTGTGGGCAACGCTCTCAGTCCTTTGTAAAGAGACTTGGAGGGGGGTGGGGGGACCGAGCCACTAGGATTATTTTTAGTTGGGTGGGTGGGTGGATCAGGGCCACTGGGTCACCAGGGATTTGCTTTCTCTCAGGGACACCAGCCCCCTGACAGTATTTTGATGGCATCAGGGGCTTTCCCCAATGCCTGGATTTTCTGAGAAGTTTGACACTTCACCTCAGATGATCCAGGCACAGGGAAAGCTCCCAATGTCAACAAAATAGTGTCAGGGCGCATATACAAATTAGCCACGTGGTGCCTCTTTTTCTCTGGGAAAGCATGCCAAACTTGCTCAGACTTCTGTACGCATGTGTTTGGCTTGCTCTCCCAGTTTAACAGTGCTATTGGCACCACAGTTTAACACGTGGCTAATTTGCATATGCATCCCGTTCTAAATGCCGATGCTGAAGTTGCGCGCTATCGATGCACTGCATATAGGCATGGAGAGTTGATAGCGTGCGACTTCAGAGCCGGCTTTCTGTATCGGCCAAAATGTGCACTAACTTATAAAAACCCCAAAGTGATTTTTACATTCCAAAGAGTAGAACCAGCAATATAGTGTGTAATGGTTATAACAAATTTTATTGTAATCATCTTTTAGTTCATGTTGAAATGTTGCTTTAAAAAGACAGCTGGCTTCTTAAATTCCACAGTTCAATCAAATATCATAATCTTCACAACAGTTTAAAGAAAAAAGGTGCATGGTGACTGCTGGGTAGAAAGCAGTGAATCATTTGTCTGGTAGTAACCCAAGGAAATCAGATCGATACGGAAGTGACATGTGCTTTAAAATTGTTCTAGCATTAATCTATAAGTAAATACAAGATTCTTAGGAACCTTCAGGCTTTATATGGGCCAGGTTCATTTAAACATAGCACGTTAACCAGTCCTCACATGTTGATACAGCATGTGACATTAATTTTACTATTCATTTAAATTTGTTAAATTAGGGAACTGTTAGATGAACACAAAGCACTATGAAAGGTGATTTCTGATGGACCTTTAAAAAAACATGCAATTGTACTTGCCTCGAATTAGCTCATAAATGTTCATTTCCATAAGTTCACATATCAGAGCAAGACAGCCAGATTTTTGGTCACTGAAAAAAAGCACACATTTTGGCGTTTATATTTTCATAGAAAATCATTGCAACCTGCTGAGTCACTACTGCAGGAGACTCCAAGTGCAAATCACAGAAGAATTCTTACTGTTATGTATTTCTTGAATAGGTGGATAATTTTAAGACATACACAATTTAAAGATGAAATGGGATCAGGCTATTTCCAAGAGCCCTAAACTCCCCAGATGGCAGAAAGTACAATGCTATAAAAGGCATATGTGAAAGCAGAGCACATAAAAAGTCATTAAAGCCACTCCTCAGCCAAGACCACTTCCGCAACATATGCCAGGCAGTCATCACTCCCATACTGGACTACAGAAATTCTTTAAACCAGGGGCTACCAAAGCAAACTTTGCACCCACCTCAAATGGTCCAAAACACTGCAGCTTGCATAATCACAGGCACAGCCAAGTATGAACACATAACACCAGTTCTCCGACAGTTGCATTGGCTACCCATAAGTGCACGGCCAAAATTCAAGGCTACATTAACCATCTTCAAAATCATACACCACTGCTCAGCAGAGGTTCTACAGACCTTGATAACTAAAGTCACAAGCAGTAGACCCAGGTGAACCCAAGGCAGCAATAGACTCCACAGCCCAACCGGATACAACAGAACAAAGCAAGCAACTTCCAGGAGGGCGTTATCACTCTTGGCACCGGATCTATGGAACTCCCTCCCTGAGGATCTACGAGCACAAAAAGACCTCAAGGACTTCCACAAATCCCTTAAAACCCACTTGTTCATGGACTCATTTGAACAAACCCCATAACTCAATCACCACCGACACAGACACCAACCACCAAAGAACCAGATCTGGGCTCTCGCCCCAGAATTAAATGCCATGCTGGCAGTTTTTTGGACTTCCTTCCACTTTTCTTAAAGCATAGAATACAGCTGGTCTGGGCTTCCAAGATAGTATTTTTAAACAACACCCAAGCTTGAGTAAGTATTTAACCCTTGCAACTGCTACTTTTCGTTTTTTCTTAACTATTTTCCTCATTTTATCATAGTCTCCCTTTCAAAAGTTAAAAGGTAGTACTGTGGATTTCCTTACCATCCCTCCTCCATTAATTAAATCAAACATGATCATGCTATGGATCACTATTGCCAAGTGGCCACAACACCCTTATCTCTTGCACCAGATCTGGGGTTCCAGTAAGGACTAGGTCCAAAATGGCTTCCCCTCTGGTCGGTTCATGAACCAGCTGCTCTTAGAAGCGGTTATTTATTTCATCTAGAAACTTTATCTCCCTAGCATGTCCTGCCGTGACACTGACCCAGTCAATACCGGGGTAATTGAAATCACCCATTATTATTAATGTGCTGCAACTTTTGTTAGCTTCCCTGATTTCTTTGAGCATTTCATCATCATTTGTTCATTCTGGCCAGGCGGTTAATAGTACACCCCTATTGCCATCGCCGTCCCCTTTGTTGTTGTTGTTGTTGCTAAGTGCCGTCGAGTCGGAGTCGACTCATGGCGACCCTCTGGATAGCTATCCTAAATTGTGTTGAGCCGCCTGACTGAAGACCAATTGTTGACAGACTGGTACCCGTAGCTACTGTTATTGTATCGATCCATCTCATTGCTGGCCTTCCTCTTTTGCGTTGACCTTCTACCTTGCCAAGCATGATGTCTTTCTCTAATGATCTCTCTCTTCACATGATGTGTCCAAAGTATGAAAGTCGAAGTCTTGTCATCTGAGCTTCTAAAGAAAGCTTAGGTTTGATCTCTTCTAGTACTGACGGGTTTGTTCTTCGGGCAGTCCATGGTATACACAGTATTCGCCGCCAGCACCATAATTCAAAGGCATCAATTTTCCTCCTGTCTATCTTTTTCACGGTCCAACTTTCACATCCATATGATGTTACTGAAAATACCATGGCTTGAACAAGTCGAATCTTTGTATGGAGAGAGACATCTCTGCTCTTGAGAATCTTATCTAGGTCTTTCATAGCCATTCTGCCAAGAGCAATGCGTCGTCTGATTTCTTGACTGCTTGTTGCTTCTTTATTAATAGTTGATCCAAGTAGGTTAAAGTTGTTCACAATTTCAATTTCTTCTCCTTCAACGATGAACCTGTTGATTATGCCAGTTGTCATGATCTTTGTCTTCTTTACATTAAGGTGCAGGCCCATTTTGAGACTATGTTCTTTGATTGTGAGAAGCAAATGTTTCAGATCATCTTCACTTTCAGCCAGTAATGTGGTATCATCAGCAAAGCAAAGGTGAGTCTTCCATCAATCTTCACACCTCTGTTGTCTTCATATAATCCTGCTTCTCTGATGATTTGTTCTGCATATAAATTAAACAGGTAGGGGGAAAGTATGCAGCCTTGTCTTACACCTTTGCTTATTTTAAACCATTCTGTTTCTCCTTGTTCTGTTCAAACTGTTGCTTCTTGATCAATGTACAGATTGTGCAAGAGTACGATCAGGTGTTCTGGTATACCCATGCTTCTTAATGTGGCCCAGAGTTTCTCATGGTTTACACAGTCAAAAGCCTTGCTATAGTCGATAAAGCACAAATAGATATCCTTTTGGTATTCTTTAGTCTTTTCAAGAAACCATCTCACATCCGCAATGATGTCTCTCATTCCTCGCCTTTCCTGAACCCTGCTTGCACTTTAGGTAGTTCTTGTTCCAGGTATGGTTGTAGTCTCTTTTGAATAATCTTCAGTAGAATCTTGCCGGCATGTGGGATCAGAGTGATTGTGCAATAATTTCCACAGTCAGTTGAATCACCTTTCTTTAGTATTGGTATAAACACAGATCTTTTCCAATCAGTTGGCCATGATGTTGTTTTCCATATTTCTTGGCAGAGCCTTGTAAGTACGGTAACAGCTGCATCAGATTGCTGTAATACTTCTATGGCGATGCTATCAATGCCTGGTGCTTTGTTCTTTGATAAGGCTTTCAATGCTGCTTCAACTTCTTCTTTCATCACCAACGGTTCCCGATCATAAGGTACAAGTTGAAACAGCTGTTGGTCTACTTGATCTTTATCATATAAAAACTCTGTATATTCCTTCCATCTTTTCTTGATCTTCTCAGCATCATTCAACATAGAACCTTGAGCATCTTGTAACATTCCAATTCGAGGCTGGAATTTTTTCTTTAACTCTCGTAGCTTTAGGAAAGCCAATCTTGTTCTTCCTCTAATAGTTTCTTGCTTCTATTTCCTTGCATGCGTCATTGTAGTACTTTTCCTTGTCCTGTCTTGCTGCACGTTGAAAATCTCTGTTGAGTTCTATGATTGTCTTTCTTTCTCCTCTGGCTTTAGCTTCTCTGCGTTTCTGGGCAGTTTTCAGAGTTTCTTCCATCATCCATTTTTGCTGTTTTTTCTTTTTCACCTTTTGTAGAGACTTCTCGCTTTCTTCCAACACAACCTTCTTGATGTCATTCCATAACTCTTCTGGAGCTCTGTCATTTATATCTAAAGCAGCAAATCAATTTTGCAGGCAGTTTTTAAATTCCAGTGGTATATTCTCAAGGTCATATTTTGCTGCATTCATGAGTGGTTTGCTCTTTTTCAACTTTAGCTTGAGTTTGCATACTAGTAGTTGATGATCTGTACCACAGTCAGCTCCAGGTTTTGTCTTTGTTGATGTTATAGAGCTTTTCCATCGTTGACTTCCACAGATGTAGTCAATTTGATTTTTATACAATCCATTGGGTGAAGTCCATGTGTACAGTCGCCGCTTGTGTTGCTGGAAGAAGGTGTTTGAGATGAGTAGATCATTGGTCTTGCAGAACTCTATCAGTTTTTCTCCAGCTTCATTTCTGTTGCCAAGTCCATATTTTCCAACTACTTTGTCTTCTTCTTTGTTGCCAACGTTTGCGTTCCAGTCACCCATGACTATCAGGATATCCTGTTTGCATGTTCTGTCAATTTCAGCTTGTACTTGTTCATAGAACTCTTCAATTTCATTCTCTTCTGCAGCTATTGGTGGGGCATATACATGAAGTATAGTTGTGTTGATAGGCATTCCTCGTAGACGAATAGAGATTAAGCGTTCCCTTTATACATGGAATTTCAATCTACAGATATTCTACAGCAAATTTTGTTTCCTGCAAAACTTTAATCCTTTGTGACTCAATGTCCTCTCTAACATAGAGCTGATCAAATTGGTGGAAGGGCTGCACTCTATCATTACAATATAGTTTATACCCAGGTATCACAGTCTCCCACTGGTTGTCTTCCTTCCACCATGTCTCTGAGATTATTATTATTATTATTATTATTATTTATTATTTAGCTGTATTTATATCCCGCTTCTCACCGGGTCAAAGTGGTCAACTGGGAGATACATTTAACACGAGGGGATATGACACACATACGCTAATACTTACAGGGAACATGGGCAATGGAGGGTTAAGTGGCTTGCCCAAGACCACAAGGAGTGCCTATAGGATTAGAAATCCCAGTCCCTCCGGCCTGAGATTGCTGTCCCCAGGCGGGACTTGAACCCCCGGCCCTCCGGCCTGAAGTACCTTGTCCTAACCACTAGGCCACTCCTCCCACCAATCATACCAATCATATCTAACCTCTTATTTAGTGCTATATATTCTAACTCTCCCATCTTATTTTTTAGACTTCTAGCATTTGCATACAAGCATTTTAGAGATTGTATTTTATTCATATTAATCTGGCTATCAGTAGGCAGAGGTAATTTGGAATCTTTAAGCTCTGCTCTGTACTCAAGGGCATTTGGACTACTTTTGTCTTTATTGGAACCTCTCTGCTGATATACCCTAACTTAATTTTTTTGGTAGCATCCTTCAAGGATACATTGTTCCGAAGCATGTGCTCTTGGGCAACTGTCAGCTCTCCCCTATTATCTAGTTTAAAAGTTGCTCTGTGTACTTGGCATGGCTGTAGAGCTCAAACACAGTTAAAAAGAAAAAGAAGGCTCTGGTAAGGGAATCCTCTCACCCTACAGCCCGACACAAGAAATCTGAGATGAGCCACCTACGCAGATCTGGGAAGCCCAGCTGCCTCAAATGCTTTTTTTGTTTGTCGTTTGAAGCCGCTTTATTCAAGCTGCACAAAAAAAAAAAAAAAGAGAGCCAACCAAAGCAATAGGACAAAATTAAAAATTCTAGCAAAATGTAGAAAAAGAGCAGAACATGCAGATATATAGTAGGGTAGTGAAAGGGAAGGGGGCCTGGGCCCAGACTTACTGATCCCCACTCAGGGGCCCTGTGGGGTCCTCCTGATTGCTTTCCAATCCACCAGCTAGCTCTTCTTGTGTCATGATCCACTCCTATATAGCCACACCCTCACAGTAGCCAAACCCTCTATGAGTAGCCATAACCATCCCCCCCTCCCCCCCACAGCCAGCATCTCCCTTCCAGCCATTAACGCCCTCCCCCACTGCCGCTTTCCCTGTGTCTGCGGTGGCGGCGGGCATCGGACTTTAAACAATGAAAAAAAAAAAAAGAGCTGAGGGTCTTTGAAATTCTGTGCTTAGAAGTCTTGAAAATGCCCGACCCTTCTTGCGCATTGCATCGCGTTGTCATCCAGATTAGAAACTGGATGAGAGATGGGTTCATTTCCAATGTAATGATGGGCCAATGAAATATATGTTAAGAGTTTGTAGGCACATTATAGAGATGGAGTATGAGTTTTCTTTTTAGATGCTTACAGCAATAAATGTGATTTCAATTTTGATTCATACATTAAGGGCCTATTTACTAAGCTGCCATATTAACAGTCAATGCAGAAAAGGGCATAGAATGGATAGGGGATTGCATCTTATAGTTAACGTGGAGATGGTTACCACATATGAACTATTAATGCAGCAGAAAGGCAATGCTGTTAGCTATATCTGTTCTTCACATATTAACTGCGCAGTCTTATCTACCATGCAATTAAAATGCATTAAAATCTTTTCTTTGGATAAACTGTAAGGAGAACCGTTAGGAATATCATCAACAGCTAATGCAGAAATTTTGAAGGTGCCATGCCTTAATTTTGGCAGTTACCATATACAGTAGTAACAGCAAAACCTTACTACAAATTAGTAAAATAGGGTCTTAAAGAATGATGTTTTTCTAATATTGAACAGAATAGATCCTTCATTTATTCTGATAAAGGAAAGTGACCTTCAGGGAATATTCAGTTTGCAGATTGTACTTATTTTTCAGCAGGTTTCCTAAAGACAGTTCTTTTACAGCTAATAAGCTGTGCATGTACCATATTCTTCTGATACTTAACCCAACTGCATACAGTATCTAGTTTACTTAGCTCTTTCTCAGATTTATTGTGAATGTTCACTTCTATGGTATGCTTTGCGGCCCACATATATCACTATCTGTGAGCTGTAAGCATTCAAATTTGTTCTTTATGCCTGCATGATTATAATAGTATTTTTCTTGACTACTCAATCTCTTCTATTTCTCTAATTGAATTACAACAAATAGTCCCCTAGAATCCCTTTCATTATTTTGTGCATCTAAATTCATTTAGCACTGTGTGCAATGCTAATCGAAGCTGTTTCGAAACCAACTTGTCATTGACTGTAAAATATTACACCCATACAGGGCCTAAAAGACAATTTTATTTTTATTTATTTATTTATTTAGACAGTTTTGTATACCACCTTATCTTTCAATCAAAGTGGTCAACAAGACACTGGGAGGCATGCATTCAACAAGAGGGGATATGATTCACATACGTAAAAAGCTATCTACTTATAGGTCTAAATGGGGATGGGCGGTTGGGGCTAAGTGGTCAGAGTAGCTAGTGGGCCACCTGGGTGGTATCTAGTGCTTGGCAACTTAAGGTGGTTGCTCATAGGCATCGGTGAAGAGATGGGTCTTGAGAGCTTTGCAGAGGTCCTTGGTATCATTTAGGGTCCTTAAGTCCATGGGGAGGGAGTTCCATAATGCAGGCACCAGTAGTGAGGGAGCTCTCTTAGATGTTACTTGCTTAGTCTTGTGATAACCTGTGGGTAAGGTGATCCTGTTGTCATTGTTGGTTCTTCTAGGCCTGTTACTAACATCCTTGGTTATTACATCCTGGAGCGCATCTGCAGAGCGGTGGTGGAAGATTTTGAAAATGTTCAGGACTGATTTGAATTTTGACCTTGCAATTATTGGGAGCCAGTGCAGCTGTCACAGGACGGGGGTAATGTGTTCATATCTTGCAGCACCCATGATGATGCGTGCTGCAGTATTCTGCACCATTTGGAGTGGGTGAATAGACTGCTGGGGGAGGCCTTGGTATAGTGAGTTTCCATAGTCTAGCAGTGGGGTGATGACTGCTTGGCAAACTGGGCGGAAGTGGTCTTGGTCAAGAATTGGTTTGAATTTTCTGATGATCCTCAATCGGTGGTAGGCTTTTGCTGCAGTTTTAGTAATGTGAGATGGTAGGTTCAGAAATCTGTCCAGGGTGATGCCCAGGTACCCCACTTCGTCCTTGATTGCTATAGTTTTGTTTAGAATGCTGATTGTTTGGGGTGGCTTGAATGTGGTGTCTCTGGTAATGAACATAGCCTCTGTTTTATCAAAGTTGACCATCAGGTTGTTAGCAGTGAGCCAGGTGTCCATGTCCTCAAGGCAGCTTGTCATCAATGTCATGTCAGGTGATTGCAGGTTGAGTGGGGCATATACCATGATATCATCAGCGTACAGGTGGTAATGTAGTTTGTGGCGTTTGATGATGTTGCATATTGGTTGGATGAATATATTATAGAGTATAGATGAAAGAGCTGAACCTTGTGGTATTCCTTGCATAACGGGGAACTGAAGTGATTTCTTTTGAGCACATTTGACTTGCTGCGTCCGATCCTTCAGGTAGGAGGTAAATCATTTTAGGGTATTCTCACTTATTCCGATCTGCTGCAGGCGCTGTAGCAATATGGTGTGGGACACAGTGACAAAAAGCCGCTGAGATGTCCATGAACACTAGCAGGAATCCATTCTTTATGTTGTCCATGCCTTTTAGGAGATTGTTGAAGAGAGAGGTAAGCAGAGTTTCCACATTGTGCTGTGGTTTAAAGCCATGCTGGTGGACGTCAAGTGGCACGTTCAACTCTATGTGATCCTGTAATTGTCTCTGCATGGTCTTTTCAATGATTTTTGTAAGGAATAGAAGGCTAGAGATGGGAAGGTAGGATTTTGGATCAGAGGGGTTTAGTGTGGTGCTCTTGAGGATCGAGTGTATCGTGGCTTGCTTGAGGGATTGCAGCATATGTTCTTGCTGGAGGGATTCCTTAACGATTTTGTAGAGGTAATGGGCTAGTTGGCTTCTAGTAGCTTTGATCCACGCCACTGGGCAAGGGTCAGATGGCGAGGTTGTTGTGTTAAGAGCGTTCACTATGTCCTCTGTCTTAATCGACAAATTTCCCCCTAAGTTAACCCAGAGTTCTTTTCACAAAAATTGAGAAGTATAGCCTGCTTTACTAACATCTCTTACTCAATCGTTCCACTTAGTATCATCACAATACTTTAATATTCCTATCATCCAGCAACACCACAGGAACAATCCATCTATCTATCATTACCAACCTACATACAACTATTATAAACACCAGAAAAACAGGCTCACATATATTAACACACTAAAAACCTGTCACGTGAAACTACCCACTTTACCAACTTACCCCATAAAATGCTTCCCCCTGAATACAAGACTGATCAGAAACAAAATTCCAGTCATCTTGGATCTTATAAATGATAATGCTCCTGACATTCTATGCCTAACTGAAACCTGGTTAGCAGAATCAGATTCAGTACTGATCAACCAACTAATACTCTCCACTTATAAATTATATCAATGCCCAAGGTCATCTAAACGTGGAGGAGGTATCCTAATAATTTATTGTATTTATTTATTTAACAGGTTTTATATACCGCCTTATATTTTAATCAAAGCGGTTTACAATGAAATTAAAATATTACATCAAAGACCTGTACTACATCAAACACTTGTATTACATCAAAGACTTGTGTTAGAGCTTGGAAAGGGGCGGGGCCTGCAGAGAGATGAGGAGTCTAGGGTTACTATTTACAATGAGATGGGTGAGCTATATACAACAGGGAGTATCAGTTTGTACATGTTAGTTAAAGGGCTTTGATTGAGAATTTGTTAACTTGAAATTGGGAGGAAGGGAGGGGATTGCTTGTTAGGTGATGGTGCCATAGTGCTCGGTGAATAGAAAGGTTTTTAACTTTGTCTTGAAGTCTTTGGCATCTGTAGTGGCTCTGAGGTCTTGAGGGAGGAAGTTCCGGAGGGCAGGTGCAGCTAGAGACAGTGCTCTCCTTGATGCTGAATTCATGGTTTGAGGTATGTGGTTGGGATCTGGATGGTGTCCATCATAGGTCTTCATTTGGGTCTTGTGTTAGTTTTAGTGTTGATTAAGTCTTTGAGAATGTCAGGGGCAAGGCTGCGCTGAATTCTGTAAAGGATGAGGGCTGTTTTAAATTTAATTCTTGAGGTAATTAGGAGCCAGTGTAGTTGGCTCAGGACTGGCGTGATGTGTTGGTGTTTTGAGGTTCCTGTAAGGATGCGGGCGGATGTGTTCTGTACCATCTGTAGGGGTCGAATTGTTGAGGTAGATAGGCCAAGGAATATGGTGTTGCAGTAATGCAGTAAGAGTGTTACTATTGCTTGGCAGATTGTCCTGAAGTGGTCTTTGTTTAGGAGGGGCTTAAGCCTTCTTATGATAGCCAACTTGTTGTATGCATTCTTAGTGGTCCTGGAGATGTGGGAATGGAAGTTTAAGTTCCTATTCAGAGTTACTCCCAGGTACTTTATTTCTTCTTTGACTTTAATGGTTGGGGGGGGGGGGGAGAAGAAGCTGTTGCATGAGACAAATAGAGCTTCTGTCTTTTTGAAATTGATTTTTAGGTTGTTGCTGGATAGCCTTCGGGATATATCGTGGAGGCAGTTGGTCATTGGTGTGTAGTCAGGCTTCTCTAAATTAATCTGGGTGTAGAACATGATGCCATCTGCATATAATGCGTATTGAATGTCGTGTTGATTGATGATGTTACAGATGGGTTGGATATATACGTTAAAGCAGGGTCTCAAATTCAAATTGCTTTGAGGGCCAAATGAGGACTTGTAAAGTAACCCACGGGCCGCATTGTTGGAACTTTTTTTTACAATGGAAAAAAGTCAATAAAAAAAAGTCAACATAATAAGAACATAGTGCTTTACAAATTTTATTTAATTATTTTAATCCATTTATTATAACTGTAATGTGCAACATGAATGTAATTATCGTGTAAGTTTTACATTTCAGTCAGTTTTTGTTCTGGCTACTTAGCTAGCAGAGTTTTGCATCAACAAGGAACTCAATATTAGGCTTTAATTTATTAGAAAAAAAACAATCTCAGTGTTGCTTGCAAATGTTCATCAGCGAGCCTTGACCTTAGCACAGACTTGTTAATCTTCATGGATTAATTAAAATTGTTCACATACATATGTACTTCCAAACATTGCAATAATCCTTGCAGTAGCAGAGAGTAACCTCAGAAACCTGTCTCGTGGAAGAAATGTGTAGAATTCGGGAATCCCTAATTCTACATATTTTTGCTTCAAGATAGTATCGCACTGAAGTTCTACCAACTCCATTTGCAATTTCTCTGCAACATTATCAACTTCTACAGCAAACGGCGCTGAAAGAAGTTGAAATTCTGGCTCCAGTACCTTAAAGTCTTCAAAGTGCACATCAAACTGTTGAAGTAAGTTAGATAACAAATCTGTACATTCTTTCAAGCATTTGGGTTCAACTTTTTGTAAAGAATTCAGGGTTGGGAAATGGACCAAATTGCCCTCCCCAGCTGCTTCATCCATAAACATAGTTTAACTTTGAACGATTTCACATTGTCATACATCTGTGTGATAATCTGGTTTTTATCTTGAAGCTTCAAGTTCAATCCATTCAAGTGATCCATAATATCTGTTAGAAAAGCAAGGTTGCATTGAAAAATAGAATCAGTTAGCAAAGGAACTGCCCTATTTTTCATCATCATGAACGAAGCGATTTCATCTCTAAGTGCAAAGAAACGCTTCAAAACATTTCCAAGACTTAGCCATCTAACTTCAGTGTGATAAAGAAGTTCACCATACTCAGAGTCCATATCTGCAAGAAATGATATGAACTGCCTGTGATTCAGCCCCCGAGAACGTATAAAATTGATTGTTTTAACTATTACATCCATCACTTCTTTCATTTGTAGACTTTTACTACAAAGAGCTTCTTGATGCAAAATGCAATGTAGAAACATAGAAACATAGAAATATGACGACAGAAAAAGACCACATGGCCTATCTAGTCTGTCCTTCCATAACAACTACAACAGTCCCCTTTTTACCTTTAGAGATCCTCTGTGTTTGTCCCATGCTTTTTTGAATTCAGTTACTGTCCTCATCTCTACCACCTCCACTGGGAGACTATTCCATGGATCCACTACTCTTTCCGTAAAGAAATATTTCCGCATATCACTCCTGAATCTATCTCCCTTCACCCTCATCCCATGTCCCCTCGTAGCAGAACTTGCTTTCAATTGAAAGAGGCTCTCTCCCTGAACATTTATGCCACGGAGTTATTTAAACATCTCAATCATATCACCTCTATCCCGCCTTTCCTCTAAGGTGTACATATTAAGATCCTTCAGTCTGTCCTCATATGCTTTATAATGAAGACCACTAATCATTTTAGTAGCCACCCTCTGCACCGACTCCATCCTGTTCACATCCTTTTGAATGTATACTAGTGAAGTTGATTCCTACTGTTTCAAGGCTGTTTAATTTGTTTTTCACCAATCCAACTACACCTACATTTTGAGAGCACATTGACGGTGCACAGTCTGTGGCCAAAGATACAAATTTATCCCATGGTAAAAGCCATATTTCTCAATGCATTTTTCCAGGGCTTGAAACAAATCACGTCCAGTTGTAGTACCCTTCAATGGTATTAATTCTAGGAATTCTTCTGTCAGATTTAAACTGCAGTCTACACCTCTGATTAACACAGCACATTGTGCAGTATCAGACACATCTGTACTTTCGTCGAGAGCAATTGAAAATGCTTCAAAGTCCTTAGCCACTTCAATTAATTGTTTCTCCACATTATCTGCTAATTCTGTAATCCTGGTGGCAACTGTATTGGGTGACAAACTTAAGCCTTCAAACTGTTTCTTTTTATCAGGACATAAAATGTCACTTGCCTTTAAAAGACATTCTTTTATGAACAAACCTTCTATAAAGGGCCATGACGACTTTGCAATAAGTTCACTTATAACAAAACTTGCTCTTACTGAAGCTTCGTTGGACTGATTAATATTGGTAAAGAAACTTCTTTGTTTGCATAATGCTGATTTAAGTTTCATAACTTTGTCCTCTCTAACTTTGCCCATGTACGCTTCATACTTCTCATGGTGCTTTGTTTCGTAGTGCCTACGCACGTTATACTCCTTCGGAACAACTAACGTTTTTTGACAAATGAGACATTGAATTTTATGGTTGATCTCAGTGAAAAAATATAACTCCTCCCATTTTTCTTGAAAAGTTCTATTTTTGTTCGCAATTTTTCTCTTTTTTGAAACAGAAGACATTTATATGGTGTGAGGACAACAACTCTGCCGATCTCACGCATGCACTAATTTTTATAAAAAAGTAGCAAAATCAACTTTATAAATACACATTGAGTGCGAAGAGCGACAAGTATAATCAATCGAAAGACTACGAATAAATAAGTAAGAAGTTCCTATGATTTAAGATGGAACATGGCGTTAATGTTTCCATGTGCTGTAAACCTCTTTGGCGCATATACAGGATCAACTTAGAAAACCAGACCACAAAGCCAGCTCACTTCCCTCCAGGACTCATTCAGCACATCTCTCTGCCTCTGAATAGAATTGTGGCAAATTTTGATGTTAAAAGACTCAGTCCAGACCACTAGATTACCTCCACGTGGTAATGACTCGTTTCCTCTGCCTCAAACCTTCTGCCTATCGCTGGTTTCTGGAGACTGAACTGGAAGCACAGGGCAGCCAAGGAATGTGATTAATTTATGGTGCGTGGCTGCCTCCTTTAGCCTTGGTCGTCGTGACTCGTGAGTGACTCGTGTGCGGTGTCATCATTGTGTGTGCAGAAGACTCGGAACTGGAAGTGACGTTGTGTGGCAGAGCGAGCAAGACATTGCGTGCGCTGCCGCCAGAGCTTTCCAAAATCACCACACACATACACAACATACATCGCAGCAGCTGCTCCCGTAGCTACACAAAAGCTGAACTTACCCTTCAGGCTAGAGTCGCTACAGACCGGAATCCTCTCCATAGAAGAGTCTTATCCCAAATTCCGCTCTCTTCTTAAAACTCTCTCTTCTCCTCTGCTTTCAACCTTCCTCCCTGATCCCTCAATTCCTCTTCCCCTATTGCTACTGAACCTTATCTCTATTTTCTTTTTCTCTTTCCTTTTCTTTATATTATTGTTATTGTAACTTCTTTTCCTTTTCCGATATACTTTTTATTTTTATTGTAAACCGCCCCGATGTAATGGGGGGCGGTATACATCAAATGTTAATAAACAAAACAAACAACAACATAGCTGCTTAACACGCCGGAAAAGGTCACTTGCAAACAGCGTGTCCCTGACTCCTCACTGGCTTGGCGACGGCTGCAAGTTCCGCAACAGCGTGACTGACGAACACAGGCGCCCAATGGGAAAGGAGGGATATGAGGGGCCTTTGACATCACCAGTCCCTCACCGGTAGCCTGGGGTGGTTCTGTTGCGTGGAAGGAGTTTGTCCCCGCCCCTCCTGTGTACGGTTGGAATGCCCAGAGGAAGCTGCATTGGGGACAGTCACATAAACGGAAATTGCGCGCCCCCCTGCATGCATGCGGCGAAAGAAATAATTAATTAATTAATTAATGCCTATTTCTTTTTTTATTATCCCCAAATGCATTGCGGGCCGCACAGAATTCTCTCGCGGGCTGCGTGTTTCAGACCCCAGGGTTAAAGAGTAGGGCGGACAATGATGATCCTTGGGGTACTCCTTGTGATGATGGGAATGGGGATGATGTAGTTGAGCCAATCTTGACTTGCTGTTGTCTTCCGCTGAAATATGAACTGAACCATTTGAGGGTGGTATTGCATAGTCCGATAGCCTCTAGTCTTTTGAGGAGGATAGGATAACAGACAGTGTCAAATACTGCTGTTATATCGACGAAGATAAAGAGGAAGCCCGTCTTAATGTTGTTTAGTCCTCTGATGAGTTTGTCTAGGAGCAATGTAAGCAGAGATTCTACACTGTGGAGAGATCGAAATCTGAACTGGTAGGGGTCCAGGGGTGCATGGGTGTCAACATGGTCTTGGAGCTGTAGGTATACCATATTTTCAAGAATCTTGGCTAAGAAGGAGAGACTAGATATTGGGCGATATGTTGCTGGGGTCTGTAGGGGAGGGAGTGGGGAGTTTGAAAACAGGGCGTATAGTGGCAGGTTTGAGGGGGGGGCATGTAACCCTGGGTTAGTGATGCATGAACGATCTTGTGAATGTGGTCAGCAAGGTCTTCTTTTGCGGATTTGATCCATAGGACCGGGCAGGGGTCTGTGGGTGCTGTGCTAGTGTTGAGGGTGGATATGGTATGAATGATTTCTTTTTTTGAGGGTATGTGGAATTTGTCCCATGGGTGGTTGGAGATTGTGATTGTAGGTGTTGGGTCCATGTCATGTGTCTGTTCCATCTGTGAGAGGGTATGTTTGGTGGCTAGATGTTGTGCAAATGTCTCAGGGTGGATTTTAATGTCTCCAGTGTTGTTTGGGTCCTTTGTGAGCATACGGACTATACTGAAAGGTTCTCTAGGTTTATTTTTGGCCTTAAGGATGAGGTTGGTATGGTGTTCTTGTTTTTGTTGATTAATTAGGTTGTTGTATTCTTCCTCTTTTCTTGATAGAGCTTCTGGGTAGCTTGTGGTTTTTTTTCCTCCATGCTCGCTCGAGATTTCTGAGGGCTCTTTTGGCTTCTCTTATGGTATTCGAGTACGAAGGTGCCGATTGCCTTTTCAGTCCAGTGTGTTGTTTTTGTTCTTTTGCTGGGGCTCTTGCTGCTGCTGATATAGTGGTATTCCAGTGGATTATGGCAGTGTCTATGTCAGTTGCATCTTGTTCTAGGGCTGGGAGTATTTCTTTTAGGAATTGTTCCTTGTTGAATGATTTGAATCTCCTCACTGGGTGTTGTGGACATTGCAGGGCAGGTGTGTTGGGATGTGTCATACTAATTTATATAGTATGGTGATCCGACCAGGATATCAGTGTGATCAGGAGAGTGCTTATGGCGTTACTGTTTAGTATTTTGTTTGGGGCAAAGAGTAAGTCAGGGGTGGAACCCAGTTGGTGAGTGGGTGTGGTGATTATTTGAGTGAAGTCTAGTGCCTTCATAGCACTGAGGTATGATTCTGCTTCTCTGTCTGATATGGATTTAAGGTTGAAGTCTCCCAGTATGAATAGTGGTTTGTGGGGGGAGTTTGTAGCACATACTGCTTCTAGGGTGGAGGAGAGATTAGCAGCAGGGCCGTTGGGGGCCCTGTAAGTGAGGCAGGTAGCCAGATGTTTGTTCTGTATTATGATGGTGTTGCAGTGTTGTGTGGTTTGGGTTGCAGTTGTTTTGAATCTGAGGTGGGCTCTGGCAAGGATTAGTACCCCTCCACCTCTTTTTGAGTTGTATGAGCATAGGAGGTCATCTATGACGTTTCTGGTTTGCTGTGTGTTTGGACAGTTGTGGGTAGAAGTAAGAGTAGAGAGGGAGGGTGGTAACAGGGGTAGGGGAGGAGCAGGTTTAAGGTATGGAGATACAGAAGAGAAATAGTAATACATAAATGTATTCATGGGTATGCATTCTTGGGGCCAGTTCCTGTATTCCAGATAGGAAACTTGAAGGTTGGTAATACTTGCTTATGTCGGCATTGCACTAGTCTGTTAGTCCGTCTTGGCTTTGGGGCTGTACTTGCAGGGGTGTGCAGTCTGGACGAGTCTTTCGTTTGGGACAAGCTGTTTGTGGTCCGCCTGAGAAGGATTTGAGAGTGTTGTTGCTGTTAAAGATGCTGTCCACAACTAAGGGCCATAGCAAAGGGCCCTCTGGCGAGGCCCTCAGGCGTGGGCGTGCTTTGAGTGTGCTGGTTTATATTGGGAAGGGGAGAGAGGACGCAGAGCAGTGATGTACAGCACAGTGGGAGGAGTTTACCTTCCTGCCAATCAATGTTCCCTCTAATTTTCTGTAGGCTGTGTGCACATAAAGAGTAGTTACTCACCTGTAACAGATGTTCTCCAGGAGCAGCAGGAATCAGTCCTCACATATGGGTGACGTCGGCGCTGACGGAGCCCTCGCGGAGCAATTTCCCCAGCTTTCAAAGAAAGCCTTTGGGAATTGCAGCGTGCATGCGCGGTCCCCTTCCCGCCCAAGGGTGCCATCTTGCTCAGTCGGATGACATAGCTAAAAGACAGCAAAAAAATTAGCAAAAACGAAATGATAGGACTGCAACTCCAAGGGGAGGAGGGAGGGTTGTGAGGACTGATTCCTGCTGCTCCTGGAGAACACCTGTTACAGGTGAGTAACTACTCTTTCTCCAGGACCAAGCAGGAAGTCAGTCCTCACATATGGGACTCCCTAGCTTAAGGCTACCGGAGACCTCAAGCGGAAAAATGGGCTCCCTCTAGCTCAGTAGCACAGAAGGAAGGAATCTTCTCTGAAAACGCCCCCGACCGGTAGCCCAACACGAGGGCCGGAGGGTAGGAGTTGCCTAAACCTCGAAGAGATTATGGAGGACTGCCTGACCGAAAGCACTGTCCCTGTGGGACTCCCTCTCCAGGCAGTAATGGGCCGCAAAGGTCTGGCTTGAAGACCAAGTAGCAGCCCGGCAGATGTCTGCCAACGGAACAGAGCGGAGATGAGCCACTGACACAGCCTTCGCCCTGACACGATGAGCCGTGACTCGACCCTCCAACGAGAGGCCAGCTGCCCCATAAGCCCAGGCGATACAGTCAGCGACCCATATGGACAAAGTACGCTTGGAGACAGGCAATCCCAACTTATTGGGGTCAAAAGAAACGAAGAGCTGAACAGCCCTCCTATGCTCCCGCGTACGGTCAAGGTAGAAGGACAAGGCCCTCCTTCAGTCCAGGGTATGTAGGACCATTTCAACCCGGCTGGCGTGCGGCCTGGGGAAGAAGGTCGGAAGAACCACCTCCTGGTTGAGATGAAAAGGAGAAACCACCTTTGGAAGAAACTTAGGGTGAGTCCATAAGACTACCCTATTCCTGTAGAACCTAGTGTAAGGAGGATCAGACACTAGGGCCTGCAGTTCACTAACACGCCTAGCAGAGGTAAGGGCTACCAAAAACAAGGTTTTCCAGGAAAGAAAACGAAGAGGACAGGTAGCCATAGGTTCAAAGGGCGGACAGGTAATCCGCTGTAAGACCACATTCAGATCCCATTCAGGGGCTGGTGGGCGCAAAGGAGGCTTAAGGAGAAGGAGGCCTCGGAGAAAAAGAGCCACCAAAGGGTGGTTGGAAAGAGGCCTGCCATCCACCGGTGCGTGATGCGCAGAGAGAGCACTGATGTGGACCCTGACAGAGTTGGACTTAAGAGCCAGATTGGAAAGGTAAAGCAAATATTGCAAGACCACTGCCACCAAGCAGGAGAAGGGGTTCTCAGACTGCTGAGCATACCACACGGAGAACCGACGCCACTTAAGAGCGTAGGACTTCCGGATGGAGGGCCGCCTGGAGGCCAAGACGACCTCTTCCACCTCCCAAGGCAGCAGGAGGGGAGCAAGGACTACCCTTTCAGCAGCCAGGCCATCAGATGAAGGGACCGGAGGTTGGGGTGTAGGAGAGTCCCCTGATCCTGTGACAGGAGATCGGGTTGAAACCCCAGAGGAAGAGGAGTGTCCACCGCCAGCTGCATCAGAAGCGGGAACCAGGGTTGCCACTAGGATCATGGAGGCTCTGTCTCTGAGAACCTTGAAGAGCGTCCGAGACACCAGTGGCATGGGAGGAAAGGCATACAAGAGGACTGTGGGCCATGGAATCAGAAAAGCATCTGCCGCTACTCTTAGAGGATGCGGTTGTCGAGAGCAGAATCTGGGAAGTTGCCGGTTTAGAGGACTGGCAAAGAGATCCATGGTGGGGAGGCCCCACTTGAGAAAGATCCTCTGAACCACCAACGGGTCTAATCACAACTCGTGTGGTTGGAGGATCCTGCTCAGCTTGTCTGCCAGGTAATTTTCTTGACCTGGGAGATAGACAGCTTTGAGGAGGATGCCGTGAAGGACGGCCCAAGAGCACAGCTTCTGTGCCCCCTGACAGAGAAGGAAGGAGCCTGTGCCTCCTTGTTTGTTCACGTAGAACATTGCAACTTGATTTTCCGTCTGGACTAGCACAGACTGGTGAGAAGTGAGGTGGGAGAGGGCTCTCAGAGCTAGGCGGATGGCTCTGAGCTCCAGGAAGTTTATCTGCTGAGCAGACTCCCAGGGAGTCCAGAGGCCTTGAGTACATGTCCCTTGGCAATGTGCTCCCCAACCCAGGAGAGAAGCATCGGTGGTCAGCACCTGAGCAGGCGGAGGAGATTGAAAATCCACTCCCAGTACCAGGTTTGGCAAACGAAGCCACCACCGTAGAGAAGAGACCAGCAGGTCGGACACCTGCACTGAGTCCGTCAGGCTCCCCGTGGCCTGATGCCATTGAGTGCGAAGGCACCACTGAGCAGGTCGCATGTTCAGGCGGGCATTGGGGGTCACATGGACTGTGGGCCATATGGCCCAGCAGTCTCAGAAATTGCCTGGCAGAGACCAGGGAATTGCTGTGAAAATGGCTGGCGAGATCCATGAGCCTGTGGGCCCTGTCTAGAGGCAGGAAGGCCTGCGCCTGAAGTGTGTTCAACCTTGCGCCTATGAACTCGAGATTTTGAGAGGGGAGCAAAGTGGACTTTGCGAAGTTTATGACAAATCCCAAGTGCTGGAGTAGAGTCACAGTGCGATGAGTGGCCTGAGTGGCCTCTTGGGAAGACTGGGCTCTGATGAGCCAGTCGTCCAGGTATGGAAACACAAAAAGGCCTTGAAGTCTTAGATAGGCCGCCACCACTGCTAGGCACTTGGTGAACACCCTGGGGGCTGAGGATAGGCCAAAGGGCAGTACTCTGTACTGGTAATGATTTCCTCCCACAACAAACCTGAGATATTGTCTGTGGTCTGGATGAATAAGGATGTGAGTATAGGCATCCTTCAGATCTAAGGAGCATAGCCAGTCTCCCTGCTGGAGGTAGGGCAGCAGGAGTCCAAGGGTAAGCATCTTGAACTTTTCCCTTTCCAGGAACTTGTTGAGGTTTAGCAAGTCCAGGATGGGTCTGAGGCCTCCTGTTCTTTTTGGTATCAGAAAGTACCTGGAATAAAAGCCGTGACCTCTCAGGTGGTGGGGCACCGGTTCCACAGCCTGTTCCTGAAGAAGACTTGCTAACTCCTGAAGGAGTAAGTCCCTGTGCAGAGGGAGTCTCGGAGGCTCCCCTGGAAAGTAGGAAGGAGGTACCTGGTGAAAGTGTAGAAGATAGCCTTTCTGAACTATATGAAGCACCCAGGTATCTGATGTGATGGCTGACCACCTGTGTGCAAAGTGGACCAGCTGGCCTCCTGTGCTGAGAGAAACCAGCGGAGGGGAAGAGGCTATGCTGACGGAGTCAAAAACCCCCACCCTGCTGAGCAGGGGCCGGTGTTGTGGGCTTGGGGGTCTGCTGCCTACGGGACCCATTACCCCGTCCCTTGGCCTGCTGACCCTGTTGGGGAGCTGCTGAGGCCTGATAATGAGGGTGGTGTATATAGGCAGCCGCCTTCCTCGGGTAAAAGGGCTTTTTCCCCGAGCCCTTCTTCTTCTGAGAAGGGGCAGAGGTTTTCCTGGACAGCCGAGTCCTGGTCAGAGTCTCGGTCTCGATCTGTGCAGCCTTTTCAGCCATGGGTCCTGTACCCATGGTTCGAGGTCGGATGACTGAAGCCAAGCCTGTCAGCGGGCACCGATGCCGGCTCCGGCTACTCGAGCCGATGTCTCGAAGCCATCGTAGGCTGCTCGAGAGATAAACTTCGAGCACTCTCGAATACCAGTGGACAAGGCCTGGAACCTCTGCAAAGGTTCCTCGGAGAGACCAGCATAGAACCCGGCAATTTCCTTTGCCAGGTCTCGGAGATACATGCCCATGTAGAGCTGGTAGGTCTGGACTCGACAAGCAAGCATAGAGCCCTGGAAGCACTTCCTACCGAGGGCATCCAGGTTCCGGGCCTTCCGGCCGGGAGGCACCAAGGAGTGCATCTTCTGACTCTTGAGTCGATGCATGGCCGATTCCACCACCATGGAATGGTGCGGTAGTTGTGCCTTTTGGAACCCGGGGCTCTTGCGGACTTGATAAATGGAATCGACCCGCTTGCTTAACACCGGCGCCGACGCCGGGCTCTCCCACATGCGGAAGAGAAGTCGCTCCAGCATCGGAGGAACCGGTACAGTAAAGGCCTCCTTCGGGGGAGAGTCATACTGGAGGGCATCGAGCTCTTCGGTTCGAGGCTCCTCCTCGGGATCCGTGGGGAATGCCAAGGCCTTGGCCATATCCCGCACGAAGTCCGAGAACTGGGTGTCCTCCGGGGGGGACCGTCTCCGAGGTTCGGACTCGGGCGAGTCCGATGGGACACACCGAGTCTGAAAAGTACCTGGTGACTCTTCGTCCTCCGTCTCCCAGGCCGACTCCTCGGAGGAGGAATTGAGCGGCTCCGGTCGGGCGGGCGGGCACCGATGCCCTCCGCCCCGATGCTGAGGCCGGCGTCGACGACCTCGGTCCCGAATGGGAGGCTGAGGGAGACCGTGACCGAGGATCGACTCGAGCTCGCATGGACTCGAGGATCGGCTCGGTCTCCGGGGTCGACTTGGACGTCGACGTTCCGGTGGTCGGGGCAGATGCACCGGCGAGGCCAGCGATCAATGCCCGCTGCTGGTCCATGAAGGCAGCTAAACTGCTCTCCAAGGCCGTCAACCTGAGTCCGAGCTCAGGAGACCCAGCAGCCCCCAACTCGGGGCCCGACGTCGGCTCCTTCGGAGGTGAGTCCACGAGGACTACAGTACTCACGTGTCCAGGAGACTCCATCTCGAGACGAGGATGTTTCGAAGGCCTCTCCGACTCCGAGGACCCGGGACGGCTATCGGGGCTATGCGACCTGGCCCTCGAGGAACCAGGAGCGTCCACTGATGCCGCCCTCGCGGGTTTCTTCTTCCTATGATGTTCCCGGGCAGGAGACCCCCGCTCAGAGGAACTCCGACAATGCTCAGGACCGGAGTCCCGGGACGTCGAAGCCTCTGACGAGGTCCGGGCCCGGCCGGACGCGGAGTCAGAGAAGATTCGTTCTCGTTGATGCTGCCGACTCCTCAACGCTTTTGAGGACATCTTGCCACATGGACCACAGATCATCGGGTCATGATCGGGTCCGAGGCAGCGGAGGCAGCAGTCGTGTGTGTCGGTAAGAGACATAAGTTTCTTACACCGATCACACTTTTTAAACCCGCTGACAGCCATCGGGGGAAAAAGGGCCCCTGCGAGGTCAAAAGACAGGGCTGCCAGTGAAAAAGAAAAAAATGGCGCGAATGCTTGTCACGAAGGACAAAAAACCGAAAAATAAAGAACGGACCCGATACCGGCGTAGCAGGTCTGGGCGGGAAAAGGATCCGGCGTAGAACCGAGAAAAGAATAGTAAATAAAATCAACTTTTTCTGCGGCGATCACAAACAGCATCTGTAGGGCTCTGCGGAAAAAAGAAGACTAAGCAAGATGGCACCCTTGGGCGGGAAGGGGACCGCGCATGCGCGCTGCAATTCCCAAAGGCTTTCTTTGAAAGCTGGGGAAATTGCTCCGCGAGGGCTCCGTCGGCGCCGACGTCACCCATATGTGAGGACTGACTTCCTGCTTGGTCCTGGAGAAAATATCAGCTATGCAGCTTTTGAAGGAAGGTTAAATTTTTGTGCGCCACATAACGGACACTCAGAGTTACATACTTTAAAATTTGACTATACGTCAGAATCCAGTATGTACACCACATTGATTGCACTAGAAAATATTGTAGAACTTGTGAAAACCATAAATACACAACAACTTTTAAATTTTGAGATGTCTGTGTTGTTTTCTATCAGAATCAGAACCGTAATTTTTGTGCACTCTGTTGTAAGGTATGTGCGCGCGCTCGCTCGGCGAGGTGTGTGCGCGTGCACACGCGCACAGCTTAGAGGGAACAGTGCTGCCAGTGCTCTGCAGTTCTCCTCTCCCTTCCTTTGTTCTGCGGGGGAAAAACAAGTCCAGTCCAGGATGTCCGGTGCAGATTGTGACGTCGGTGGATGGGCTTATGAGTTCTCAAGTGTTCCTGGTGTGTGTGGGTGTGTCTTTGTGCCTTACGTGTGCTGGTTTATATCGAGAAGGGGAGAGAGGACACAGAGCAGTGATGTACAGCACAGTGGGAGGAGCTTAAAAAGAACTAAATACAACACTTCATGTAAGCAAAAACATAGAAGATATGGATGTCCTAACCATTGAAAAAGAGTAGTTACTCACCTGTAACAGGTGTTCTCCAGGAGCAGCAGGAATCAGTCCTCACATATGGGTGTCATCGACGCCGATGAAACCCCAGCGGAGCATTTCCCCAGCTTTCTACGAAAGCCTTTGGGAATGCAGGTATGCATGCGCGGTTCCCTTCCCGCCTAAAGGTGCCATCTTACCTCAGTCAAATGACATAGCTAAGAACAGCACACAAAAATGAAAATAAACTATGTACAACTGCAACTCCAAGGGGAGGAGGGAGGGTTGTGAGGACTGATTCCTGCTGCTCCTGGAGAACACCTGTTACAGGTGAGTAACTACTCTTTCTCCAGGACCAAGCAGGAAGTCATTCCTCACATATGGGTGACTCCCTTGCTCTGGGCTACCAAGGAACCCAGGCTGAACAAGAGGACTCCCTCTAGTCCCAGCTGCAACGAAAGGCTTTTCACTGACACAACCTCCACCGGTAGTCCAAAAGGCAGGAGGGCAGGAGTTGCCTAAACATCAAAGAGATTCCGGAGTACTGCTTGGCCAAAAGCACTGTCCATTACGGGACTCCCTCTCCAGACAGTAATGGGCCGCAAACGTCTGGCTTGAAGGACCAAGTTGCAGCCCTGCAGATATCTACCAAGGGCACAGAGCGGAGATGAGCCACTGAGGCAGCCATTGCCCTGACACGGTGGGCCGTGACCCGACCCTGCAAAGGAAGGTCAGCCGCCCTATAAGCCCAGGTGATACAGTCAGCAACCCAGATGGACAAGGTACACTTGGACACAGCCCACCCCAACTTATTAGGGTCAAAAGATACGAAGAGCTGAGTAGCCCTTCTATGCCCCTGCGTACAGTCAAGATAGAAGGATAAGGCCCTCCTACAGTCCAGGGTATGCAGAACTGCTTCAGCCTGGCTTGCATGAGGCCTAGGGAAGAATGTTGGAAGAACCACCTCTTGGTTAAGGTGGAAGGAGGAGACAACTTTGGGGAGGAACTCTGGATGAGTCCTAAGGACTACCCTGTTCCTATAGAAGCGAGTGTAAGGCCTATCACAGACCAGGGCCTGAAGCTCACTCACTCGCCTAGCCGAGGTAAGGGCTACCAAGAAGAGTGTCTTCCAAGACAGGAAGCGTAGAGGGCAAGTAGCCATCGGCTCAAAAGGTGGGCGAGTCAGGAGCTGCAAGACCACATACATGTTCCCTGTAAAATAGTTATCTCCAAGTTATAATGCCCTGTTCAATGTAATTTCAGTTTGTTCAATGTAAACCGCACTGATGCAGAATAGCGCAGTATATAAGAGAATGTAAATAAAATAAATAAATTCAACTCCCACTCAGGAGCAGGAGGACGGATCGGAGGTTTGAGCAAAAGCAAGCCCCTGAGAAAGCGGGACACCAAGGGGTGAACCGACAAAGAATGTCCTTCCACAAGTGAGTGGTGAGCTGCTAGAGCTGAGAGGTGGACCAGAACAGAATTGGACTTAAGACCCTGATTGGACAAGTGCAGTAAGTACTGAAGCACTACTGGCACAGTACAGGAGAAAGGATCCTCTGTACGTAGCTGACACCACACAGAAAACCTTTTCCATTTGAGAGCATAGGTTTTTCTAGTGGACTGTTTCCTGGAGGCTAGGACAACCTCCTCAACTTCCTGAGGTAGGCCCCAGGGAGCCAAAACTACCCTTGCAGCCTCCAGGCCATCAAATTAAGAGCTTTGAGATTGGGGTGCAGAAGAGAACCCTGATCCTGTGAGAGGAGGTCGGATTGCAAGCCCAGAGGCAGTGGGGGATCCACCGCCAGTTGAAGCAGAAGTGGGAACCAAGGCTGTCTCGGCCACCTGGGAGCCACCAGCAGGACCGCGGCCTTGTCCTGAAGGATCTTGAAGAGAGTTCGGGCCACCAAGGGCGTGGGAGGAAACGCATACAGGAGGCCCTGAGACCAGGGAATCAGAAAAGCATCCGCTGCTATCAGCAGAGGATGCGGTTGCCTGGAGCAGAACGTTGGCAGTTGCTTGTTCAGTGGACTGGCGAAGAGATCTATCAAGGGGAGGCCCCATTTTAGGAAGATCTTCTGAACTACCAAAGGATGCAGCTGCCACTCGTGGGGCTGTAGAATCCTGCTCAACTTGTCGGCCAGGTAGTTGTTCTGGCCGGGAAGGTACACAGCCTTGAGGAGCATGTTGTGCTTGAGGGCAAAAGAACAAAGGTCCTGAGCCTCCCGACAGAGGAGTCTGGACCCAGTCCCGCCCTGTTTGTTCACATAAAACATGGCTACTTGATTGTCTGTCTGAACCAGGACAGATTGATGAGCCAGGGTAGGAGAGAAAGCTTTGAGTGCTAATCGAATAGCTCTGAGTTCTAGGAGATTGATCTGCTGTGTAGCCTCCCAGGGAGACCACAGGGCCTGGGTGCACTTGTTCAGACAATGAGCTCCCCAGCCCTGCAGGGAGGCGTCTATGGTCAGTACCACCATGTACCCAGGAATTTGAAAGGGCACCCCTTTTAGTAGATTGGGTGGGTGCAGCCACCAGCTGAGGGAGTTCCGAAATTGTCTGGACACCCTTATCCTGTCCCTGAGGCTGCCTGTGGCCTGTGACCACTGAGTCCGAAGGCACCACTGTGCAGGCCTCATATGGAGCCTGGCATTGGGGGTCACATGTACATGGGAGATCATTTTGCATCCAGTGATCACCAGATGGTGTGGTTCAGTATTAGGACTAGGGCTGTTAAAATCCATTCCAAGGTGAGGATCTTAGACTTTAGGAAGACTAACTTTGCGAAGATGGGCCAATACCTCAGGGAGTCGTTAGTGGGATGGGAACAGCTGGGGGATGTAGAAAAACAGTGGGCAAAACTGAAAGGGGGTATTTTAAGGGCAACCAACCTTTTTGTTAAAATGGTAAATAAAGGCAAAAGGAAAAGGAGACCGCTATGGTTTTCGAAGGAAGTAGCTGAAAAAGTGAAGAAAAAGAGGGAGGCCTTCATGAAATACAAGAGATCACAGAGAGAGGAAGACAGGCATCTGTATTTGGAAAAACTTAGAGAAGCTAGCAAAGTAGTCAAGAAGGCAAAGATTCAAAAGGAGGAGGAAATAGCCAATGCAATAAAATGGGGGGATAAGACATTTTTCAGATATATTAGTGAGAAGAGGAAGGGCAAAAGTGGTATTGTCAGACTCAAGGATGCAGGGGGGGGGGGGGGATATGTAGAAGCTGATAAGGATAAAGCGGAATTGCTTAACAAATGTTTTTGTTCTGTGTTCACAGATGAAGAACCAGGAGCAGGACCTCAGAAAACACCCACAAATAGGAACAGAAGCGAGGGACATCTAGAACAATTTTCAGAAGACTGTGTTCATGAGAAACTAGCTCAACTTAAAGTAGACAAAGCGATGGGACTGGATGGAATACACCCTAGAATACTGAGGGAACTTGGGGACGTTCTAGCAACTCCACTGACTGACCTTTTCAATGCCTCGTTGGAGTCGGGAGTGGTGCCAAAGGACTGGAGAGAGGCTCATGTGGTGCCTTTACACAAAAGCGGAAGTAAGGATGTGGTTGAAAACTACAGGCCGGTTAATTTAACTTCGGTGGTGAGTAAATTATTGGAAACGCTGCTGAAAGAGAAAATAGTGAGGTTTCTGGAGTCCAGCGGATTACAGGATCTGAGGCAGCATGGATTCACCAGAGGCAGGTCTTGTCAGACAAATCTGATTGATTTCTTTGACTGGGTGACCAGGGAGTTGGACCGAGGGAGAGCTCTAGATGTGGTGTATTTAGATTTCAGTAAAGCCTTTGACACTGTTCCTCACAGGCGACTTATAAACAAACTGAGCAACCTAGGGATGGACCCTAAAGTTACTGCTTGGGTTAGAAATTGGTTGGGTGGGAGGCGACGGGGAGTGCAGGTGGATGGAGCTCACTCTGAGGAGAGGGATGTTACCAGTGGTGTGCCCCAGGGATCTGTCCTTGGTCCGATTCTTTTTAGCATCTTTGTTGGTGATATAGCGGAAGGGCTGTCGGGTAGGGTTTGCCTCTTTGCGGATGATACCAAAGTCTGCAATGGAGTGGACACCCAGGAAGGTGTAGATAACATGAGGAGGGATCTAGCTAAGCTTGAAGAATGGTCTAGAATTTGGCAGCTGGGATTTAATGTTAAAAAGTGTGAGGTCATGCATTTGGGCTGCAGCGATCCAAGGGAGCAATGCAGTATGGGAGGTGAGGTGCTTTTGTCCACTGAAGAGGAGCGGGACCTGGGCGTGGTTGTGTCTGATGATCTTGGGGTAGCTGGACGGGTGGAGAGAGCGATGGCAGATGCTGGAGGGATGCTTGGGGGCATACGGAGAGGAATGGCTGGTAGAAAAGGGGAGGTGATAGTGCCTCTGTATGAGTCTTTGGTGTGACCTCATTTGGAGTATAGTGTGCAATTCTGGAGACCGCACCTTAAAGGGGATGTGAGCAGGATGGAGTCGGTGCAGAGGGTGGCTACTAAAATGATTAGTGGGCTTCATTATAAAGCATATGAGGACAGACTTAAGGATCTTAATGTGTGCGCCTTAGAGGAGAGGCGGGATGGAGGTGATATGATTGAGATGTTTGAATGCCTCCGTGGCATGGATGTTCAGGGAGAGAGCCTCTTTCAATTGAGGGCAGGTTCTTCTGCGAGGGGACATAGGATGGGGGTGAAGGGAGATAGATTCGGGAGTGATATGCGGAGGTATTTCTTTGCGGAAAGAGTAGTGGATCCGTGGAATGGTCTCCCAGTGGAGGTGGTAGAGATGACAGTGGCTGAATTCAAAAAGGCATGGGACCAACACAGAGGATCTCTAGAGGTAGAAAGTGGACTGTTGTAGTTGTTGATATGGAAGGACAGACTAGATAGGCCATGTGGTCTTTTTCTGTCGTCATATTTCTATGTTTCTATGTTTCTACATTGCATTTTGCCAGTAGAGAGTCGAGCCTTGCTCCTATGAACTCCAAGTTCTGGGAGGGGAGCAAAGTGGACTTTGTGAAGTTTATTACAAACCCTAGACTTTGAAGAAGAGCAATAGTTCTGAGGGTGGCTTGTCTGGCCTCCTGGCACGTCTGACCCCTGATGAGCCAGTCGTCCAAATAGGGGAAGACAAAGATTCCCTGATTTCTCAGGTAGGCCGCCACCACTGCCAGGCATTTGGTAAATACCCTGGGAGCGGAGGTGAGGCCAAAAGGCAGTACTCTGTACTGATAATGGTTTCCTCCCACAATGAACCTGAGGTACTTTCTGTGGTCTGGATGAATGAGGATGTGAGTGTACGCATCCTTTAGATCTAAGGAGCATAGCCAATCTCCCTGCTGGAGGAAGGGCAGAAGTGTTCCAAGAGTAAGCATCTTGAACTTTTCTTTCTCTAGGAACTTGTTGAGGTTCCTGAGGTCCAGAATGGGTCGAAGGCCACCGGTCCTTTTGGGCACCAGGAAATACCTGGAGTAGAACCCGTGACCTTGCAAGTGGGGAGGCACAGGCTCCACCGCCCTGACCACCAACAGACCGTGAAGCTCTTGAAGGAGAAGGCCTGTGTGCAGGGGAGGCTTTGGAGGTTCCCCTGGAAAATATGGCAGAGGCAGTTGGTGAAAGTGTAGGGCATAGCCCTTGTGGACTATGTTTAACACCCAACTGTCTCCAGTGATGTGGGGCCACTGGTGGGCAAAGAGGGCGAGGCGACCTCCTGTGCAGGGTTGGGAGAGCAGGGACTGAGAGGCTACGCTCAAGGAGTCAAAAACCCCCACCCTGCTGAGTGGGAGCAGGGGCTGGAGGCTTGGCGGTCCTCTGCCTACGGGGCCCATCACCCTGCCCCTTGGCTTGCTGACCCTGGGGTGCAGCTTGGGCAGCCTGATAATGTTTGTAGGCAGTGCCCTTCCTCGGGTAAAAGGGCTTCTTACCCAAGGCCTTCTTCTTGTGAGAAGGGGCAGAGGTCTTCCTAGACAACCTTGTCCTTGTAAGGTGCTCGGTCTCGAGCTGTGCGGCTTTCTCGGCCATGGGTTTGCCAAAAAGGTTTTCACCTCAGCAAGGGACATCGACCAACTTGTCCTGAACCCATGGCTCGAGGTCCGATGACTGCAGCCATGCCTGGTATCGAGCCGCGATGCCAGCTGCCGCAACTCGGGCTGAAGCCTCGAAGCCATCGTAGGCGGCGCGGGACATAAACTTTGAGCAGTCCCGAATCCCCGAGGACAAGGACTTGAATCTCTGCAAGGGCTCCCCGGAGAGACCAGCAGAGAACCCGGCCAACTCCTTGGCCAGGTCTCTCAAGTACATGCCCATGTACAGCTGGTAAGACTGGACACGGCAAGCAAGCATCGAGCCCTGGAAGCACTTTCTACCCACACCAACAAGGTTCCAGGCCTCCCTGCCGGGGGGCACCGCGGAGTGCATCTTCTGGCTTTTCAGACTATGCATGGCCAATTCCACCACCATGGAATGGTGTGGGAGCTGCGCCTTCTGAAAGCCAGGGCTCTTCCGGAGTTGATAAATCGAATCGACTCGCTTGCTTAGAACCGGCACCGAGGCTGGTGCCTCCCACATCCGGAAGAGGAGCCGTTCCAGCATCGGAGGAACCGGGACAGTAAAGGCCTCCTTCGGAGGAGAGTCATACTGCAGGGCCTCGAGTTCTTCGGCTCGAGGCTCTTCCTTGGGGTCTGCCGGAATAGCCAACGCAGTGGCCATATCCCAGACAAACTCCGAGAACCGGGTGTCTTCCGGTGAGGATCTACTCCGGGGCTCAGACTGCAGTGAGTCCGAAGGGACGCACCGAGTCTTGAATGTGTCGGGGGACTCCTCATCCTCCGTCTCCCAGGCGGACTCATCCGACGAGGAGTCAGGATCCGACCCCGCGGGGCCCTGGAGCACCCTGCCCCGACGCCGGAGGCACCGGCATCGACGCCCTCAGTCCCAAACGGGAGTTCGAGGGAGACCGCGACCGAGGTCGACTTCGAGCCATGATGGACTCGAGTATCGGCTCGGTCTCCGGGGTCGACTTCGATGTCGATGTCCCGGTGGTCAGGGCAGATGCACCAGACAGGCTCGTCATCAGTGCCCGCTGCTGCTCCATGAAGGCAGACAGTCTGCTCTCCAAGGCTGTCATCCTGAGACTCAGCTCGGGAGATGCAGCAGCCACCGACTCGGGCCCCAGCGGCACAGGGTCCGACGTCGGCTCTCTGGGAGGAGAGTCCTCGAGGACCACAGGGCTTACGTGTCCAGCAGACTTCGGCTCCACGCGAGGAACTTTGGCAGGCTTCTCTTGTTCCAAGGGCCCGGGGCGACGGTCGGGGGTCTTAGACCTGGCCCTCGAGGAGCCAGGGACCTCCTCCGATGACGCCCTCATGAGCCGCTTCTTCCTCTTGCGTTCCCGGTCGGGGGACCCCCTGTCCGAGGAGCTCCGACGGCGCTTGGGATCCGAATCCCGAGATGTCGAGGCCTCAGACGAGGTCCGGGCCCGGCCGGAGGCTGAGTCCGAGAAAGCCTTTGTTTCTGCTGCTGGCGACTTCGTAGTGCCTTGGAAGACATCTTCCCACATGGTCCACACGTCTTAGGGTCGTGATCAGGACCGAGGCACAGAAGGCAGCAGTCGTGTGTGTCGGTGAGAGACATTAACTTCTTACACCGATCACACTTCTTGAAACCGCTGGAAGCCATCGGGGAAAAAAACAGTCCCCGCGAGGTCAAAGGACCGGCCTTCCAAGGAAAAATCAAAAAAGGGCGCGAAGGCCAGCCACGAAGGGCAAACACCGAAAAAGAAGAATCGGGCTCGATACCAGTGTACGGAACTCGGCAGGAGGGGTACCGGCATCGAACCGGGAGAAAAAATAGCGAGAATCGCCAAAAAAATCTAACTTTTATCCGGGATGACAGGACGCACGTCCGGTGGGCTTCTCAGAAAAAGAGAGACTGAGGTAAGATGGCACCTTTAGGCGGGAAGGGAACCGCGCATGCGTGCCTGCATTCCCAAAGGCTTTCATAGAAAGCTGGGGAAATGCTCCGCTGGGGCTTCATCGGCGTCGATGACACCCATATGTGAGGACTGACTTCCTGCTTGGTCCTAGAGAAGATGAAATTAGGTCTTACCTGCTAATTGTCTTTCCTTGAGCTTTCTCCGGGCCAGTCCAGGGAAAGGTAGGGTTGTCAATCCCCTATAGCAGCTGAGGACTGAAGACTTCAAGTTTTCTTGAGAGGTGAAGCCACTCCCCCTGAGGGTAATCCAGCAGTCTCCTTCTGACAAAGCAACTAAAACGAAAGAACTGACAACGAGTAGATTAACCCTTGAAAAAACTGATAACATTCTATAGTTCTTGAAAAACTAGGAAGCCCAGAAAGTTGCTTCCCTTAGTCGTTTTTTTTTTTTTTTTCAACAATATATGTGATAGATTGGCATTGAGTGAAACCTAGAAGCCTCAAACCTGTCCCCCTTCAGACAAACAGGCAGATATGATGAAATTCTTATGGTTTCGCAAATAAAAACTGCTCGTAAAACCTAAAGGGGGGGGGACCCTGGACTGGTCCGGAGAAAGCTCAAGGAAAGACAATTAGCAGGTAAGACCTAATTTCATCTTCCTTATTGCTTCTCCGGGCCAGTCCAGGGAAAGGTAGGGCAGTACCAAAGCAGTACCTAAACACGGGAGGGACCCGCCAAACCTGCGATAAGAGCCGAAGCCCCCACTTTCGCATCGTCCCTGGCCTGTACATCTAAGCGATAATGCTTCGTAAAAGAATGCAACGAAGACCATGTCGCTGCTCTGCAGATATCCACCGGTGGAACGCAGCATATTCCGCCCAGGAAGTCGCTAGAGCCCGAGTGGAATGAGCCCTCAAACCAACTGGCAGCGATATGCCTTGGGTAGCGTAAGCTGTCGCAATAGCACTGCGAACCCACTGAGCAATGGTGGACTTAGACGCTGCTAGCCCCTTCCGAGGACCCGTACATTGAACAAAGAGGCGGTCCATTTTCCGAAAGGGTTGCGAAACCCGAAGGTACGTTTTTAAGACTCGACCAAGATCCAAATTTTTGAGCGCACGGTCCATAGGAGAAGCGGAGGTATCAGAAAAAACGGGCAAAGCCACAGATTGGTTAACATGAAAAACAGAGATCACTTTCGGCAAAAAGGAAGGAACCGGTCTTAGCAAAACCCGTTCGGGAAGAAATTGTAAATAAGGCTCCTGGCAAGACAAGGCCTGCAAATCCGAAATTCGGCGTGCCGAACATAAAGCCACGAGGAAAGCTGCCTTCCATGAACACTCTCGGAGCTCCCGAGAGCAGAGGGAAGTTAAGGGAGACCGGGAAAAAGCTTCCAATACTATATTCAAGTCCCAAGGAGGCACTATAGGACGCACGGGAGGACGGATAATCTTTGCTGCACGTAAAAAGCGATGTATATCCGGATGCGCCGAAAGACGGCGACGTTGCACTGCTCCTCGAAAACAAGCAAGCGCGGCTATCTGAACCTTAAGAGTACTGAGAGACAACCCCTTGTCCAAGCCATGCTGGAGAAAGAGTAGCAGCTGAGGTAAGGTAGAAGACATAGGAGGAACATTGCGCTGACCACACCAAGTTTCGAAAAGACGCCATACCCGCACCTATGCCAGAGAAGTCACTGGCCTCTTAGACCGAAGTAAGGTGGACACAACAGAACTCGCATACCCTTTACGTTTTAAGCGAGCCCTTTCAAGAGCCAAGCCGTAAGTAAGAAGCGATCCACTCGTGGCATGAGAATTGGACCCTGATGCAACAGATTGATGCGGACTGGAAGAGGCTACGGTTGAGCTACTAAGAGTCGAACGAGATCGGCATACCAAGGACGACGAGGCCAATCCGGGGCTATGAGAATCACCATCCTCCGGTGTTGCGCTATGCGCTGGATAACTCGACTCAGCATCGGCCAAGGAGGAAAAACGTACAAGAGAGAGTCCCGTGGCCAGGGCTGAACGAGAGCATCGAGTCCTTCTGACATGTGTTCTCGGCGCCTGCTGAAGAAACGGTTGGCTTTGGCATTTTTGCACGTCGCCATAAGATCCATTATCGGCTGTCCCCAACGCAACGTCAGTTCGTGAAAAACCGCCGCGTTCAACTCCCATTCCCCGGGATCGAGAACAGTGCGGCTGAGATAATCTGCCTGCACATTCTCCTTGCCAGCTACATGCGCCGCTGATATCGCCAGAAGATTGGCTTCTGCCCAAACCATCATATCCTGACACTCGGAGAGAAGAGAAGGAATCTTGGTTCCCCCCTGACGATTGATATATGTGACTGTCACGGCATTGTCGGAAAAAATCTTGACCGCCGTCCCTTTGAGAAAAGACGCGAAGTGCAGCAGGGCGAGGCGAGCTGCGCGAAGCTCCAGCCAGTTGATCGACCACGAGCTCTCCTCTGGGGACCAAGAACCCTGAGCAATGTGTGTCTGACAATGAGCTCCCCAGCCCGAGAGACTGGCATCCGTGGTGACCAACACCCATGAGGGCTCCTGTAAGGGTATGCCTATCGTTAGATGATCGCGAACTAACCACCACTCCAGACTGCGACGCACGAGAAGTGAACAGGGCAGACGCTGCGATAGAGGGTGAAGCTGCGGTGACCAGCGAGAAAGCAACGCCTGTTGCAACGGCCGCATGTGAGCCTTGGACCACGGAACCAGATCGAGCGCCGCCGCCATGGACCCCAAGAGTTGTAAATACGTCCACGCCGACGGAGTTGTTAGTCGAAGAAACGCTTGTACTTGCTGTACCAGCTTTTCGACCCTCACTTCGGGCAAAAAGACTCTCTCCCGCTCGGTGTCGAAGAGTGCTCCGAGATAAGTCATTTGCTGCGACGGTTCCAAGTGACTCTTGGCTTGAATGATTACCCAACCGAGTTGCTCTAGAAGCTGAACCACCCGAGCCGTCGCCGCTATTGAAGCCAAACGCGAATCGGCTCTGATCAACCAATCGTCGAGATAAGGATGTACTCGGATACCCTCTTTTCGAAGCGCCGCTTCAACCACCACCATCAGCTTCGTGAAGGTCCGCGGAGCCGTAGCTAGACCGAACGGTAATGCTCGAAACTGGAAATGCCCCATTGGAAGGGCAAAACGTAAAAAGCGTTGATGCGAGGGTCTGATGGGAATATGAAGATAAGCCTCCGTGATATCTATTGACGAGAGAAACTCTCCCGGCTGTACCGCCCGAATTACGGTACGAAGCGTTTCCATGCGAAAGTGCGGCACCCGCAAAGTACGGTTTACGCCTTTGAGATCTAGCACGGGACGAAAAGAACCTTCCTTTTTGGGAACCACAAAATAAATCGAGTATCGACCGCAACCGTATTAGTCCAAAGGTACGGGAACTATCGCGCTCAGCCGCAAGAGACGATTGAGTGTGTCCACAATAGCCTCCTTCTTCAGACCGGGAGCACAGGGAGACATTACAAACGCGGGCGATAAAGGGCAGGCGAAATCGAGAGCATAGCCCTCTTGAATGATCTCCAACACCCATTTGTCGGAAGTGATGTCGGTCCAGGCCGTCAAAAAATTCTGTAGGCGTCCCCCTACAGGAACCAACGGCTGGACCAGCAGACCTTCATTGCGGCTTTTTAACTGAGGGCTGGGAGGCACTAAAGTAGGACCTGCCAAAACCTCTGGCTCCACGAAAGGACTGCCCACGAAAGCTGGAACGGCCCCTGGAATAGGGAGCAAAGCGCGCTCCGCGAAATCTACGGGAGTCCCGACCGGAGCCACGGAAGCCAGCAACCGTTCGCGCCGGCTTAGGTTTATCCTCAGGCAAATGGCCGCCCTTGGAGTCGCCTAAATCTTTCACAATCTTTTCTAAGGCCTCTCCGAAAAGTAATTTCCCCTTATAGGGCAATTTACTGAGCCTCAATTTCGAAGAAACATCTGCAGACCAGTTACGCAACCAGAGAAACCGCCTGGCCACTACTAGGGAGGCCATAGTTTTAGCTGCAATCCGCAGCAAATCATAAAAAGCATCCGCCATATAAGCAGCGGCGGATTCCAACTTCGCAGAATCTCCAATTTCAGAAGAAGTCTCCCCTGAAGCGTCCCCTTGTAACCACCGAATGGACGCCCGAGAAACATAAGCTCCACAAACTGCAGACTGCAGCGCCAACGCACTGGAATCAAACGCCTGCTTTAGCAGAATTTCCAATTTCCTATCCTGAAGGTCTTTAAGAGCTGCCGCACCCTCTACGGGGATAGTAGTCTTTTTAGTCACTGCTGAAATAATAGCATCCACCTTTGGCATACGTAATAAATCCTTCTCCTCCTGAGGAAGGGGGTACAAGCGCGCCAATGCGCGGCTGCCACGCAGGGTAGCCTCTGGACACTCCCATTCCGACTCAATCATCTGCCTGATAACCCGGTGCATAGGGAAGCAGCGTTGTTCCGCCTTAAACCCCTGCAACAACGGATCTTCCAAAGGCTCCTGAGAAGAAGGAAGAAGCAAGTGCAGCGCTGCCAAAGATTGAGAAATGAGAGCCGAGAGCTCCTCTTTACGGAATACCCTGAAAATATTGGGATCCTCCCCAGGAGCAATCTCTCCTTCTTCCAAGTCATCAGTATCGAGATCTAAACCAGTCTCTGCCAGAGCCTCCGGATCTCCTTGACCTAGGAGAAGGGAAGGCTGAGAAGTAAAGAGATCCACAGTGTCCTTAACACTGTCCTTAGCTTGAGAAGATCCCTCTCCAGGATCCTCAGACCTCTGAACAGGCAGGGACACAGGCACAGGACCTGGAACCGCAGTGAGAGAATCAGGCTGAGAAGATTTTAACAAAAAAGCCTTGTGCATCGCCAAAATAAATTCTGGCGAAAAAAAGGAGGCCATGCCTTCCTGAGGTTCAGAAGATGAGAATGAAGGCTTTTGCAGCTGAACAGCGTCCTTAGAAGATTTTGCCTTTCTCTTATGCGGCCGGGGCGGCTCTGCCAGAGCACTCACCGGCACTGACAAAATGGCCGCCTTTCCCGCCTTTTCGGCTGGCAAAGACGGCTCGTCCAATTTCAGCACAGGCTTGTCCGCCATGAAAAACTAACCCCCGAAGGAGCCGGGAAGTGACAACAAACGAAAACAAACAAGAACGCCGCCGTTCAACACACCGCGCTGAAAAAAATTAACCCGGAGCTGGCGTCGCGCGACCCGATGCTACTGACAGGAAACAACTAATATAGTGACTCACCAGAGAAGCTGAGCCGGTAAGGCAGTCCCGTTGCTAACGGGAAGCACTGTAAGACCGGTAGCGCTGAGTACAGAGGAAACAACTGGGGCTCCCAGGATCACTCTGTTGCCGGAGAGGGAGGCAGTGAAGGAGGCAGGCTCTACCTCCCACCGCAAGAAATAATCCTCTCACATCTCAAATGCTCTTAAAGCAATAGCGCACCAATTTGGAAATGTCACAAGAACCATAGAAAAATCAGCTCTGCTAGAGCCAATATAACTTACTCAAAACAAAGAAAGAAAAAAGGAACCAAAAAGCTTGCCTATGAGGGAGAAATAGAGATTCGATCCTCTTTAGCTGCTGAGGACTGAAAGACTGCTGGATTACCCTCAGGGGGAGTGGCTTCACCTCTTAAGAAAACTTGAAGTCTTCAGTCCTCAGCTGCTATAGGGGATTGACAACCCTACCTTTCCCTGGACTGGCCCGGAGAAGCGATAAGGAACAAACATTTTTCAATCACTCTAATATACAGACCTCCTGCAGCCTGCCCTGACAAACTCTCAACCATGCTATTAGCAGCATGAACCACATCACTAAACAAATCCCACATCATACTTGGCAACTTCAACCTACCAGCCCTACATAGCACGCACGCCTCCCACTTCTTCAATGCTATGTCAGATATAGGCTTTCAACAAGTGGTACAGGTCCCAACTCACAGAAAAGGTAATATATTAGATCTCTTTTTCCTCCAAAGCAATATCAATCAAAACATGCACTATTCTAGACCTACAGCACTCCCTTTATCCTGGACTGTCCACTTCTTGATAGAATGGACGCTACCTGCAAACCCCCCTCTATCTGCGACTGATGCTCCCCCAGCATTCCATAGAAAATTCAAGCCCTTTGATAAAGGATCCTTCTTGAATAATTCTCTCCCCCATATAGATCACTCGCTCAATGACCTGGATCGGATCATACTCACTATCTCCAACGCTGCACTAGCCCCACCCTACCTCAAAAACTCAAAACAGAAAACCACTAAGTTATGGTACACAACAAAATGAAAGAAACTTAAGCAAAATTTGCATAAAATAGAACACAAATGGAGACGCATAAGATCAGAAAATGATAAATTATACATGCTCACGCTAAAAACATGTTTATGGCTACAAAAAGGCCATAAACAACAGGAAAAAAAACAGTATCACTCTACCCTTCTCGCAAAATCACTTAACAAACAGAGGGAACTATTTTCGATTGTAAAGTCCTTAACAAGAACACCTACACCAGATGAAGATAAAGTAATTATCTATCCACAAATTCTAGCCAATCATTATATGGATAAAATTAAACCTTTTGTTCCCGATGATAACTCCCTCATTCCCTTCAACTTACAAACTAACAGCCTCGACCCTCCCAGCCAAGACATATGGTCAACATTCCACCTTATAGTCCTAAAATATCTCAAAAATATAATCACCTGCATCAATACAGCAACCTCACTCGGTGACCCCTGGCTGGTCAGCTGGCTGAAATCAACAAAAGATGAATTATCTCCAACCATTCATTACGAGAAGGACGCATGCCAGCTGCCTTAAAATAAGCCATAATCTGCCCAATACTAAAATCAGCAACGGCAGACAAAAACCAGCCCAACTCTTATAGACCCATTTCGAGCCTGCTGTTTTTAGCTAAGGTCATTGTAAAAGTTGTGCAAAATCAATTGCAAGACTTCACTGAACTAGACGCTCCTCTGGATGAACAACAATACGGGTTTAGACCTCATCACAGTGTAGAGACCCTAATGCTAACTTTTTTGAATAATCTCATATGTGGCTTGAACTCCAGCAAACAAGCATTTATCTTAATTTTTCTAGATATTGCCTCAGCTTTTGATAGTATTAATCATAGAATACTTATCAAAAGGCTACAGCAATTTGGTCTTCATGGATTAGTCATTCAATGGTTTAGGTCCTACTTAACCAACTGCACTCAACAGGTCCAGATTGGCCAGGTAGCATCTACAAATTTCAAACAAGACCAAGGTATCCCGCAAGGCTCCTCTCTCTCCGCCCTATTATTTAATATTTATATTAACCACTGTGCAATATCTTCAAAAAACACAAGGTAAACTAACATCTCTATGCAGATGATATAATGATGTACCATCCCATAGAAACCTCTGACCCCGACAGCTCACAGATACTCTCCTGCTTAGATGATGTAACTGAATGGCTCAAAGCGCACAACTTAAAAATCAACATTAAAAAAACAGAAGTACTCTATGTTTCTAGAAATATGAACTTCATCCCCTTAAATAAAATACAGATGCAAGGTTTGGATCTTGAAGTAAAAAAGGAGGTGAAATATCTCGGCATAATCCTAGACCAGACGCTAAATATGGTTTCCCATATAAAATCAGTCACTAAAGTCATATGCTTCAAATTACGCATGATTCACATCTCAGACCCCTGTTAGAAGAACACGATTTCAGAACAGTTCTACAAGCGCTAATAACCCCATATTTCAATTATAGTAACAGCATCCTCCAAGGCCTACCCAAGAAAACCATTCATCATCTCCAGCTAGCCTAAAATCTTGCTGCACGCATTTTATGCAAGGCACAACACATCTATCATATTACCCCAATTCTTCATAACCTACACTGGTTGCCAATTGTTACAAGGGTAAAATATAAATACATAATGATTGTATTCAAGCACCACAACAAAACAGGCACAACACCTCTATCCTCCCTCCTTATGGCCCCCACATATTCTAGAACAAGAAGGCACAACTCTCAAAACACCTATGCCATACCTAATCACTTCTGTTCCACTAATCAATCTACCAGCTCAAAAGCTTTCTCCTAGGTTGCCCCAATATTATGGAACGCTCTTCCTGATAATTTAAGAGCAAAGCGTAGTTACTCACCTGTAACAGGTGTCCTTCAGGGACAGCAGGAATCAGTCCTCACTTATGGGACTCCACAGCTACAAGCTACCGAACCTGTAAGCAAAAAATGCCTTTGCGAGGTCGTGAGCAGAAGCTGATGCCCACAGGAGCATGATTCCCCGGGTCCTTGAGGCGAAGCCCTTGGTAGCCGTGAAGAAGGGTCGGAGGACAGGAGTTGCTTATACCCCAAACAGATTATGGAGTACAGCCTGGCTGAAGGCACTGTCCCAACGGGACTCCCTCTCCAAGCAGTAGTGTGTAGCGAAGGTGTTTGCTGAAGACCAGGTTGTCACCTGGCAAATGTCCCGCAGGGTCACTGAATGCAGCGAGGCCATCTAAGCCGCCTTTGCTCGGACACCATGCGCGATGACTCGCTGATCCAAAGGGGCACCCGCTTTTGTATGGGTGAAGGTGATGCAGTCTGCCACCCAAATAGAAAGAGTGCGTTTGGCGACTACCTGACCCAGTTGATTGGGATCATAAGTCACAAAGAATCGGCCAAATTAGCGATGAGCCTGGGTGCACTGCAGATAGAAGGCAAGAGTCCTCTTGCAGTTGAGAGTATGCAAAGCCACCGATGCCTGGTCGGTATGAGGTCTTGGGAAGAAAGTCGGTAAGACTATCTCCTGATTGAAATGGAAATCTGAGACAACGTTCGGCAGTAATTTAGGGTGGATAAAGAGAACCACCCTATTCCTATAGAACCTAGTGTAAGGGGCATCAGCCAGGAGAGCCTGGAGCTCACTGACTCGGCGGGCCGAGGTCAGCGCCAGCAGTAAGACCATCTTACAGGATAGATGCCGAAGCAAGCACGTCGCCATCGGCTCAAAAGGTGGACACATAAGCTGCATGAGCACTATGTTCAGGTCCCATTCTGCCAGGGGAAGCCAGATGGGTGGCTTGGACAGTAAGAGACCCCGCATAAAGCAGGAGATCAAGGGCTGCCCCGAGAGGGGCTTTCCCTCGACGGGGAGGTCATTCACCGAGATGGCGCTCAAATGCATCCTGACGGACTTCGACTTCAGACTCTCCCTTGAGAGATGGAAGAAGTACTGGAGGACCCATCGAGTGGGGCAAGAGAATGGGTCAATCTGGAGCCTGGAGCACCAGACCAAGAAGCACCGCCACTTGAAGGCATAAGCCTTCCTCAACATGAGGAGGACCTCTTTGACCGCCTCCGGGAGATCCAGCCGGGCTAGGGAGACCTGTTCAGCCGCCAGGCTGTGAGGGATAACGAGGCCAGGTTTGGGTGCAGAACCTGATCCTCCTCCTGTGTTAGCAGGCCCAGGGCACAGCCTAGGTTAGCTGGAGGCTCCGTTGCTAGTCTGAGCAGGAGCGGAAACCAGGGCTGTCGAGGCCACGGGGGAGTTATGAGGATCATAGACGCACGGTCCCGCTGATCTTTGTGGAGGGTCCTCACAATGAGAGAAGTGGGAGGAAACGCATAGAGCAGGCCGGAGGACCAGCTCAGAAGGAATGCATCCGTGCCCTCCCTGCTCGGGTGCGGCATGGGGCCGCAGAAGCAGAGGAGCTGTGCATCTGATGGGCTGGCAAATAGGTCCATGCCAGAGTTCCCCACCAATGGAACAGCCAGTCGGCCACCCCCGGATCCAGTCGCCATTCGTGAGGGCGAAGGATTCTGCTGAGTTTGTCCACCAGGACATTCTCCTGGCCCGGGAGGTAGACCGCCCTGAGGGTCATCCCCTGACGAAAGGCGAAGATGCAGAAGAGGACTGCTTCCTGGCAGAGGGAGCGTGATCCGGTACCCCCCTCCTTATTGATATAGAACATCGCCATGCGGTTGTCGGTTTGCACGAGGACTAAGCCATAATCCGTTGGACTCCAGAAACCTCACTATTTTGTCTTTCAGCAGTGCTTCCAATAATTTACTCACCACCAATCCAAGCCCCCCTATGAGCCTATTTCCAGTCCTAGTCCCTCCATTAGTCCATTTCAATCCAAGAATCCCCCCACAGCCCATTTCCAATCCTAGCCCCCCAACAGCCCATTTCCAGTCCTATCCTAGTCCCACCATCAGCTCATTTCCAATCCTAGTCCCCTCCAGTCATCCCATTTCCAGGCCAAGCCCCCCTCCACTCAGCCCATTTCTAGTCCAAGCCCCCCGCTCCACATCCCATTTCCAGTCCAAGCCCCCCTCCCCATCAACTATTTCCAGTTCAAGCCCACCCTCCACTCAGCCCATTTCCAGTCCTAGCTCCCCCCCATTGCCATTTCCAGTCCAAGCCCTCCCCTCCCAAACAGCCCCGCGGCTATTTACGTAAGATGGTTTAGAGGGAGCCGGAGAGGCCCTGGCTCACCTCTAACAGCTGCCAAAGTGAAGTGCATCTTTTTCCTTCACTTTGGCAGCTGTACTGAAGTTTAGAATGCTGCAGCACTGAGGTCAAAGGGGACTTCCTGTTTCCCGGCGCTCAGCACGGCAGCATTCTAAACTTCAGTACAGCTGCCGAAGTTCACTTCAGCAGCAGAGATGAGCCGTGGCCTCTCCGGCTCCTTCTAAAGGCGCCCTGCCTGCCATTCAATGCAGGACATTGTTGGCACAGGGCCCCCTGAAGCACGGGGCCCTGTGCAAACAACATTCTCGCACAATGGACAGGCTGACCCTGGTTTAGACCCCCCTCATCAATAGACTCACGAAAAGCATTGAGATCTCGAAGCAAGGGTTTATCTTAATATTCATGGATATAGCCTCAGCATTCGACACAGTATGTCACTACTGTGTCGAATGCTGAGGCTATATCCATCTTGCTATGCCGTTTACAAGAAAAAGAAATACAAAACACACCACTAGATTGGTGATCTGTTAAGTAGGATCGGCACAAACAACAGATACAGATACAGATAGGGTGAATGTAGATATTAATCAGGAGGGAGGATAATGATGATCCCTGTGGTACCCCTTATGTTTGTTTGTAGATGTCTGATAAGTGAGAACCTATCTGCTCTATAATTCAATCCTACAACATATCTTACCACGTTAATGCTGACGATGTCATGTTTTATGGACCCTTCTCCACGGATAAACCCAACTACAATAAATTAATAGACTGCTTCAATGCAGTCTCACAATGGCTCTCCAGGCACAACCTCACAGTTAATTACAAGAAAACTGTAATACTATTCATAACTAACAACCAGACTTTCATCCTCCCCCCCAAGCTATACTAAGTGTAAGTAATGCAGAACTGGAGATGGCATACTTCTTGATTTATCTCGGAATCACTCTGGACCAATGACTAATGACTAAGCATGCAAGCCCACATCAACAACATCACTAAAGCAGTATATCACAAAATAAGAACACTCAGTCACCTACTCCCACTGCTGGACTCGCACAACTTCCGCACTGTATTCCAAGTACTCATCTTCCCGCATTTCGATTATGTCAATATCATCCTCCAAGGCCTACCTAAACATATATTACTTCCACTTCAAATGGCCCTGAACACTGAAGCTCATCTTCTACATGGTGCCTCCAGATATGAACAGCTCATGCCCATCTTAAGGCAACTACACTGGTTACCAATAGAAGCAGCATAAAATATAAAGCACTACTCATGACTTTCAAAATAATGCATAATCTGCTGTGTCTCTCTTGGACATCATACACCCAATGGAAAGGGCACAAAAAGGAGGAGGAATCTCCGCAGAAGAGAAGGAGTCCACAAAAGCAGCAGAGGGAACCACAGCCACATCACTAAAACCAGGTTGGTTGGTTGGTTTTGATTTTCCCACGGTTTTTCACCATGTTAGTTTCCTTCTTGTGCTTAGAGATACAGCCATAAGATTTGTTCTCCTTTGATAGAAACTTTTTTTAATAATACAGAACAACTTATTACTGACATACTTTTCCATCTTTTCAAGCTTTTACACAGGCGCATGTGAAAAGGGCTCTGAGCCTCCCGTTACTGGTAGGATTATAGTTAACTAAAAGATTCTTTCGCCTTCTGCCAATCACTTCTTCTTCTTTAGTATGATACTTGAGATAAGTTGGGTAAAACATCTCGATTATGATAAAACCACCATTAATTTGGGCTATAGGTAGTAATAGGGATTTTCAATCTGTATTTTGAAAATACGTCTTAGAGCATGTTGCACTAGATGGCTTATTTATGTGTAATATATACATATGTGTTTTATTTTCTTTAAGTCCCTTTGGGCTTTATGTTTAACTAACTTTCCTGTCTAAGACAATCTAAAAATCTATTGTATGATTTGTATTTAAGGCTATGTATGAGAAATTAAGTTTGTTATCTATGTTCTTCTTTAGACATACCTCTTACATTACTTTTGATCCTTCATTGGAGATTGGTCTCAACTGGTTTTCTGCTGGTATTGTAATTTTTGTTTTTAATTTTTGTTATATTAATACTGTTTTACTAATGTTTTATTGTATATATAGCATAATTACTCACCTGTAACAAGTGTTCTCTAAGGACAGCAGGAATCAGTCCTCACTTATGGGTGACGTCGGCACCGATGGAGCCCGCACGGAGCAATTCCCCAGCTTTCAAAGAAAGCCTTTGGGATTGCTACCACGCATGCGTGGTCCTCTTCCTGCCCAAGCGTGCCATCTTGCTCAGTCAGGTCCCTTAGCTCAAGCCCTAGTAAGCAGATGGCAAAGGAAGGACAAAAATTCAGCAACTCATCAGAAGAGGCGGGAAGGTAGTGAGGGCTGATTCCTGCTGTTCCTGGAGAACACCTGTTACAGGTGAGTAACTACGCTTTCTCCAGGAACAAGCAGGAAGTCAGTCCTCACTTATGGGACTCCCTAGCTAAAGTTACCAAACCTGTAACCAAAAAATGCCTCAGCAAGGCTGTAAGCAGAAGCCGAAGCCCAAAGGGACCCGAGTCCTCAGAGTCCTCGGGGCGAAGCCCTCGGTAGCCATGAAGAAGGGTCGGAGGGCAGGAGTTGTTTATACCCCAAACAGGTTACGGAGTACAGCCTAGCTGAAGGTGCTGTCCCGGCGGGGCTCCCTCTCCAGGCAGTAGTGGGCAGCGAAGGTGATCGTGGGAGACCAGGTCGCCACCCGGCAGATGTCCATCAGGGTCACGAAGCGCAGCGAGGCCACCGAGGCCGCTTTGGCTCGGATCCCGTGAGCGGTGACTCGACGATCCAGAGGGATGCCTGTCTTTGCATGGGCGAAAGCAATGCAGTCCACCACCCAAACCAAAAGGGTGCGCTTGGTGACTGCTTGCCCCAGTCTATTGGGATCATAGGTCAAGAAAAGCCTGTCAGACTTGCGATGAGTCTGGGTACACTGCAAATAAAAGGCAAGGGCCCGTTTGCAGTTGAGGATGTGGAGAGCCACCAATGCCTGGTCGGCGTGTAGCCTTGGGAAGAAAGTCGGCAGCACTATCTCTTGGTTGAGATGGAAGTCTGAAATGACCTTAGGCAGGAATTTAGGGTGGGTACGGAGGACCACCCTGTTCCGATAAAACCTGGTGTAAGGGGAGCCAGCCATGAGAGCCTGGAGCTCACTGACTCGGCGGGCCGATTTCAGCGCCACCAGGAAGGCCACCTTCCAGGACAGATGCCGGAGCAAACACGTCGCCATCGGCTCAAAAGGTGGACGGGTGAGCTGCGTGAATACCGCATTTAAGTCCCATTCCGCTGGGGGAGGACGAATGGGCGGCTTGGATAGCAGAAGACCCCGCATGAAGCGGGAGACTAATGGCTGCCCTGAGAGGGGCTTTACCCTCGATAGGAAGATGATTAGCTGAGATGGTGCTCAAATGAACTCTGACAGAGTTCGACTTCAGCCATTCCTTTGAGAGGTGAAGGAGGTACTGGAGCACCCACTGAACCGGACATGGGAAGGGGTCGATCTGTTGTTCCGAGCACCAGGCGGAGAAGCATTTTCACTTAAAGGTGTAAGCTCACCTAGTGGAGTAAGCCGACCACATGTACAGTTGAGGCCATGTGGCCCAGGAGATGTAGCATAGACCGAGTGGTGACCTGGTGAGCACTTTGGACGCGAGCCGACAGATCTTGGAGGTGGGTGGAGTGATCCACCGGCAAGAAGGCGATCGCCTGCTGAGTATCGAGGCACGCCTCGATGAACTCGAGAGCATGCACCGGCTCGAGGTGAGACTTCGGGTAGTTGACCAAGAACCACAAGCTCTCCAAGAGGACAGTGCGCGACATCACTCGCTGAGCCTCCTCAGCCGAGGAGCCCGTAACGTGCCAGTCGTCGAGGTAGGGGAAGAGCAGCATGCCCTGGCGCTGAAGGTAAGCGACGACCACGACGAGGCACTTTGTGAAGACCCGTGGGGCGGACGCGAGGCCGAAGGGGAGAACACTGTACTGGAAGTGCTCTCCCTGCACCCTGAAATGCAGATACTGCCTGTGTTGGGGGTGGATTAAGATGTGGGCGTAAGCGTCCTTTAGCTCCAAGGAGCACAGCCAGTCGCCCTGCCGGAGGAAGGGCAGCAGCACACCAAGAGATAACATCTTGAATGTCTCCCGCACCAGGAACTTGTTTAGCCTGCGGAGGTCGAGGATGGGCCGCAGACCCCCCCCCCCCCCGTCTTTTTCGGGATGAGGAAGTACCAGGAATAGAAGCCCCGACCTCAAACGTGAGGAGGGACCTTCTTGACTGCCCTATGGGTGAGGAGAGAGTGTAATTCCGGCTGCAGCAGAAACTGGTGTGTAGGCAGTCGAGGAGGCTCCTCTGGGGAGAAAGGAGGTAGAAGCCTGTCGAAGTGAAGGCGATAGCCATCTCGGACAACTTGGAGGACCCAAGTGTCCGAGGTGATGGAAGCCCACGATGTGGCAAAGTGGGACAGGTGTCTCCCCACTGGCTGCTGCATTACCGGAGGGTGAGGGGCTATGCCGATGGCATCAGAACCCCTGAGTGGGTTGTGGGGGAACTGTTGTTTGGGCCTTTTGGCCCTTTGGTTAACGATGCCCCTAGCCAGATTTACCCTGCGCCGGAGTGCTCGGCATGAGGACAGTTGGATATGGTGGATAGCCCCGATACTGGAGGCCCTTTCTAGGGAAGAAGGGCTTCTTGGTTGGCTGCTTCTTCCGAGGCAGGGTAGAGGTTTTGCGGGAGAGGTGGGTCCTGGTGACATACTCCGTCTCAATTTCCTCAGCCTTCTCCTCCATCGGCTTGCCAAAGAGCTGCTCGCCGAAGCATGGCACGTCCAGGAGCTTCTCCTGCACCCATTGCTCCAAATCAGAGGACTGGAGCCATGCCTGGTGGGGGGCCCCAATGCCCGCAGCCACCACCCAAGCCGATGTCTCGAAGCCATCATAGGAGGCTCAAGAGAGGTACTTGGAGCAGTCGGCAACGGACTTTAGCAGAGCGCGGAATCTGTTGAAGGGCTCTCCCTCGAGGACTGCGGAGAAACCACTGAGCTCCTTTGCCAAATCGTGCAGAAACATACCAATGTACAGTTGATATGCCTGGATGCGACAAGAGAGCATGGAACCTTGGTAGGCCTTGCGGCCCAGGGCATCAAGGGCTCTCGACTCTCGGCTGGGTGGTACCGACGAGTGGGATTTCGGGCTCTTCTGCTTCCTCATGGCCGATTCCACCACCATTGAGATGTGAGGGACCTGGGTCTTTCGGAAGCCTGGCCCACGCTGCACCTTGAAACCAGTCAGAAAACGTGGCAGGAGGTTTTAAAGTCACCTTTATTGTTCCACGGATCAGGTGTGCCAAACCCAACACAGGCCGTGTTTCGTATACCACTTCCTCAGGGGTTAAGGGCTCACTATAAAACATGCATATACATATTAAATAAAAACAACAGCAAATAAAAAATGAATAATAAAAAAAAAAAAATAACTACTTATTATATAACCACATTAACCAAGCCTAATGAATGAACTATATTATATCACATAAAATGAAAAACGAAATTAGGTCTTACCTGCTAATTGTCTTTCCTTGAGCTTTCTCCAGGCCAGTCCAGGGAAAGGTAGGGTTGTCAATCCCCTATAGCAACTGAGGACTGAAGACTTCAAGCTTTCTTGAGAGGTGAAGCCACTCCCCCTTAGGGTTATCCAGCAGTCTCCTTCTGACAAAGCAACTAAATAGAAAGAACTGACAAAGAGTAGATTAACCCTTGAAAAAAACTGATAACAATCTATAGTTCTTGAAAAAAACGAGGAAGCTAAGAAACGCACTTCGCCTGTTTTTTTTTTTTTTACTATTTACAATATAGAAATCATAGCTTGGCATTGAGTGTAAGCGCGAAGCCCCAAAGCTGTGCCCCTGTAGACTAACACGCAGATATGATGAAATGCTTATGGATATGCCAAAAATATACCGCTCGTAAAAACCTATAACAGGGGTGGGACCCTGGACTGGCCCAGAGAAAGCTCAAGGAAAGACAATTAGCAGGTAAGACCTAATTTCGTTTTCCTTATCACTTCTCCGGGCCAGTCCAGGGAAAGGTAGGGCAGTACCAAAGCAGTACCTAAACATGGGAGGGACCTGCCAAACCTGCAATAAGAGCCGAAGCCCCCACTTTCGCATCGTCTCTGGCATGAACATCCAAGCGGTAATGTTTCATAAAAGTATGCAACGAAGACCACGTCGCTGCCCTGCAAATATCCACCGGCGGAACAAAAGCAAACTCCGCCCAGGAAGTCGCTAGAGCCCGAGTGGAATGAGCCCTCAAACCAACCGGCAGCGAAACGCCTTGGGTAGCGTATGCTTCCGTAATGGCTCTGCGAACCCACCGAGCAATGGTGGACTTAGATGCTGCGAGACCCTTTCGAGGACCCGTATATTGAACAAAGAGCCTGTCCGTTTTCCGAAAAGGTTGCGAAACCCTAAGGTACGTCTTTAGGACCCGAGCAAGATCCAAATGCTTGAGGGCACGGTCCATAGGAGAAGTGGGGGCATCAGAAAAAACGGGCAACGCGACAGATTGGTTAATATGAAAAGTTGAGAGCACTTTCGGTAAAAAGGAAGGAACCGTTCTTAGCAAAACCCGTTCGGGAAGAAATTGCAAATAAGGTTCCTGGCAAGACAAGGCCTGCAAATCTGAAATTCGGCGTGCCGAACATAAAGCAACCAGGAAGGCTGTCTTCCATGAACACTCTCGGAGCTGCCGAGAGCAGAGGGAAGTTAAAGGTGACCGGGGGGAAAAAGCCTCTAACACTACATTCAAGTCCCAAGGAGGCACGATAGAACGCACGGGAGGACGGATAATCTTTGCTGCACGCAAAAAACGATGTACATCCGGATGCGCGGAAAGACGGCGACGTTGCACTGTACCTCGAAAACAGGCAAGCGCGGCTATCTGAACCTTAAGAGTACTAAGAGCCAACCCTTTGTCTAATCCATGCTGCAGAAAGTAGTAGCTGAGGTAAGGTAGAAGACATAGGAAGCACATTGTGTTGACCACACCAAGTCTCGAAAAGACGCCAAACCCGCACATATGCCAGAGAAGTCACCGGCCTCTTTGACTGAAGTAAGGTAGCCACAACAGAGCTCGCATACCCTTTGTGTTTTAAGCGAGCCCTTTCAAGAGCCAAGCCGTAAGTAAGAAGCGTTCCACTCGTGGCATGAGAATCGGACCCTGATGTAACAGATTGATGCGGACTGGAAGAGGCCACGGCTGATCTACTAAGAGGCGAACGAGATCGGCATACCAAGGCCGACGAGGCCAATCCGGGGCTATGAGAAGCACCATCCCCCGGTGTCGCGCTATGCACTGGATAACTCAACTCAGCATCGGCCAAGGAGGAAAAACGTATAAGAGAGAGCCCTGTGGCCAGGGCTGAATGAGAGCATCGAGCCCCTCGGACATGTGTTCTCTGCGCCTGCTGAAGAAACGGTTGGCTTTGGCATTGCTGCACGTCGCCATCAGATCCATTATTGGTTGTCCCCAACGTAACGTCAGTTCGTGAAATACCGCCGCGTTCAACTCCCATTCCCCGGGATCGAGAAGATTGCGGCTGAGATAATCGGCCTGCACATTTTCCTTGCCAGCAACATGTGCCGCTGAGATCGCCAGAAGATTGGCTTCCGCCCAAATCATCATTTCTTGACATTCGGAGAGAAGAGAAAGAATTTTGGTTCCCCCTTGACGATTGATATACGCGACTATCACAGCATTGTCGGAAAAAATCTTGACCGCCGTCCCTTTGAGAAAAGACGCGAAGTGCAGGAGGGCGAGACGAGCTGCGCGAAGTTTCAGGCGGTTGATCGACCAGGTGCTCTCCTCTGGGGACCAAGAACCCTGAGCAATGTGTGCCTGACAATGAGCTCCCCAGCCCACAAGACTGGCATCCGTGGTGACTAACACCCAGGAGGGCTCCTGTAAGCGAATGCCCACGGTTAGATGATCTTGAACTAACCACCACTCGAGACTGCATCGCACGAGAATTGGACAGGGCAGACGCTGCGATAGAGGGTGAAGCTGTGGCGACCAGCGGGAAAGCAATGCCTGTTGCAAAAGCCGCATGTGAGCTTTGGACCATGGAACCAGATCCAGCGCCGCCGCCCTGGACCCCAAGAGCTGTAAATATGTCCACGCCGACGGAGTTGTGAGCCGCAGAAACGCTTGTACCTGCTGCACAAGTTTTTCTATGCGCACTTCGGGCAAAAAGACTCTCCCCCGTTCAGTGTCGAAGAGAGCTCCGAGATAAACCATTTGTTGCGACGGCTCCAAGTGACTCTTGGCTTGATTGATCACCCAACCGAGTTGCTCGAGAAGCTGAACCACTCGAGCTGTCGCCGCTATGGAATCCAAACGCGAATCGGCTCTGATCAACCAATCGTCGAGATAAGGATGAACTCGGATACCTTCTTTTCGAAGTGCCGCTGCAACCACCACCATTAGCTTCGTGAAGGTCCGCGGAGCCGTAGCTAGACCGAACGGTAAAGCTCGAAACTGGAAATGACCCATTGGAAGGGCAAATCGCAAAAAGCGTTGATGCGAGGGTCTGATGGGAATATGAAGATAGGCCTCCGTGAGATCCACTGAGGAGAGAAACTCTCCCGGCTGTACCGCCCGAATCACGGTACGAAGCGTTTCCATGCGAAAGTGCGGCACCCGCAAAATGGAAATTACACTAACCTGGTAATTGTAGTTCCTGTAGGATCCAGTTTAGTCCTCCACAATCGGGTTCTGCCCCTCTCACTGCAGCATGCAGACTGGACCAATCAAATCTTCTGTAGTACATCTCCAGCAGGAGCTCCCAGAAGCCCCCCAGTGTACTAGTAACAAAGCATAGTTAACGAAGCAACACATGAAATTATCATTAGAATAACATTAATCATGACTTTCCCCCTCTGGAATAACCAACTTCCTCCCCAAACGAGGAAGTCAGAACACTGCCCGGCGCCGTAGTCGACGCCCATAAATTTACTCCAAGCTCCCCCCCCAGGAACTAAGGAGCTTACGGAACCCCCAGGAAAGGGAAGAGCCATAGCTGGAATGCCCGACTGCCGCTATCGTCCGAACGGGACGCAAACCCATCTTAGAAACCCCTGCTCGGGATAGCGCGCCGCAAAATCATGCAGATACTCGGGAGGGAAGGAGGACTAAACTGGATCCTACAGGAACTACAATTACCAGGTTAGTGTAATTTCCATTTCCTGTGCGGATATCCAGTTTAGTCCTCCACAATCGGGATGTAACAGAGCAGTTAAGACCGGGCGGGACCTTGTAGGCCGGCGCGCAAAACCGCCGAACCAAAACAGGAATCCCGAGCCGCTGACACATCCAATCGATAGTGCCTGCTGAAAGCATGCAGAGACGACCAGGTGGCCGCCCTACAATCTCCGCTGGCGGAACCAGACCATGCTCCGCCCAAGAGGCCACCTGAGCCCGAGTAGAATGAGCCCGGAGATCCTCCGGAACCGGCCGCCGCTGCAACAGATACGTGGAGGCGATCGCTTCTTTAAGCCACCGAGCAATGGAGGCCTTAGCCGCCGCCTCCCCTTTCCGTGCACCTCCAAAGAGCACAAAAAGCCGATCAGTCTTCCGGAAGGACTCGGTAGACTGTAAGTAACGACGCAGCGTGCGACCCACATCAAGCCGGTGTAGCCCTTTGTCCACCGACTCGACCGAGTCTGCCGAAATCACTGGTAAGAAAACTGCCTGATTAAGGTGAAAGGGAGACACCACCTTAGGCAGAGAGGAAAGAACCGGACGGAGCACAATCCGCTCCGCAGAGAAAGACAAAAAAGGCTCTCGGCATGACAAGGCCTGCAGATCCGAGATGCGCCGTGCCGAGCAAATGGCTACCAGAAACACCGTCTTCAATGTGAGATCCTTCAAGGACGCTCTCCGCAATGGCTCAAAGGGTGCCCGAGCCAGAGCCCGCAGGACCAAATTCAAATCCCACGTAGGAACCACCGTCCTGCGGGAAGGCCGCAAATGAAACACGGCGGCCAAGAAACGCCGTACATCCGCATGAGCGCCCAGAAGGCGGCCCAAGACCTTGCCTCTATAGCAAGAGAGCGCGGCCAGCTGGACCTTTAGGGAACTGGCCGCGAGACCTTTCTCGAAGCCATCCTGAAGAAAGCTGAGCACGACGGGCACCGAGACCGTCGCCGCCCGAACTCCACGCCGGGAGCACCAATCCTCAAAAATTCTCCAAATTCGGACATAAGTAAGAGAAGTGGACGACTTTCTTGCCCGCAGCAAGGTGGAAATCACCGCGGGCGAATAACCTTTCTTTTTCAGCCGAGCCCTCTCAATGGCCAACCGCAAGCGAGAATCGAGCCACCTGGGGCATCCGCAAGGGGCCCTGAAGAAGAAGGTCCGGCAACGCCGGAAGGCGCCACGGCACGCCGTCTCGCAGCCGGACGAGGTCGGCATACCAGGGCCTCCGGGGCCAATCCGGAGCCACCAGCAGCACCCGCCCCTGATGGCACTCGATGCGCTGGACGACCCGGCCGATCCAGGCCCACGGGGGAAAAAAACATACAGCATCCCGGACGTCGGCCACGGCTGAATGAGAGCGTCGAGTCCTTCGGACATCCGCTCCCGCCGCCTGCTGAAGAAGCGACTTGTCTTGGCCGACTGGAAGGTCGCCATCAGATCCATGATGGGTGGACCCCATCGCCGAACCATCTGCGCATACACCTGAGGATTTAACTCCCACTCTCCGGGGTCCACCCGCACTCTGCTGAGAAAGTCGGCCTGTACATTGTCTGCGCCTGCAATGTGCGCCGCCGAGATTGCCGGCAGCCGAGTCTGCACCCAGCTGAACAAGGCCGTCGCTTCCGTTTCCAGGGCCACACTCCCTGTGCCCCCTTGCCGATTGATGTACGCCACCGTGGTGGCATTGTCCGACCAAACTCGGACCGCCCGACCCCGAACCAGAGGTTCCAGGTTCATCAGGGCCAGCCGGACCGCCCGAAGCTCGAGACGGTTGATCGACCAAGACGCTTCCTGCGAGGACCACACCCCCTGTGAGAAGCGGGTCTCGCAGTGTGCTCCCCAGCCGACTAGGCTCGCATCCGTGGTAAGGAGAACCCACAGAGGAGGCTCCAAGGGAATCCCCCGCGTCAGGTTCTCGGAGGAGAGCCACCACCGCAGCGACCGCCGCACTGCCTTGGGGCAGGGCAGCCTCTTGTGTAAGGAATCGCACTGGTTGGACCAGCGCCGAAGGAGCGCCCTCTGTAGCGGGCGCATGTGGAACCGCGCCCAAGGAACCACCTCCAAGGTCGCCGCCATCGTACCGAGAAGCCGGAGGTACCACCACGCCGACGGAGCGGGCATCCCCCGAAATAGTCGGACCAGAGCCCGCAACGCCAGGACGCGGCACTCGGGAAGGCACACCAGCCCCCGAGCAGTGTCGAAGCGCACCCCCAGATACTCCAGGTCCTGCGAGGGCCGCAGACAACTCTTCCTTTCGTTCACCACCCAGCCGAGAGACCGCAGCAGTGCTACCACCCTGCTCGTGACCCGCAGGCACCCGCGACTGGATTTTGCTCGTATCAACCAGTCGTCCAGGTAAGGATGGACTAAAATGCCCTCCTTGCGCAAGGCCGCCGCGACCACCACCATCACCTTCGTGAAAGTGCGCGGGGCCGTAGCCAAGCCGAACGGCATGGCCCTGAATTGGAAGTGGCCCCGCGGGAACGCGAATCGGAGAAACCGCTGATGGGCTGGGCGTATCGGGATGTGCAGATAGGCCTCGGTGAGATCGAGGGACGTCAAAAACTCCCCCTTTCGCACCGCTACAATGACTGACCGCAGGGTTTCCATGCGGAAATGCGGGACCCGGAGCGCGCGATTCACGCCCTTGAGATCCAAAATCGGACGCAGAGAGTCGCCCTTTTTGGGTACCACAAAATAAATGGAGTAGCGACCGGCGCCTCTTTCCAAGGGAGGCACCGGAACCACCGCTCCCAGCGCTAACAGCCGAGCCAGGGTCACGCGGATGTCCCGCGTCTTTTGCTCTCCCCTGCTGGGAGACATTACAAAGGAATCTGGAAGAGGGCACGCAAATTCCCGAGCGTAACCCTCCTCTATAATTTGTAGCACCCAGCGATCCGACGTTATTTGGGCCCAAGAGGAAAGAAAGTCGCGCAAGCGACCTCCGATAAGCGGTCCTCCCTCCAGAGCCTGCCTGGCGTCATTGTGGCTTGCGTCCAAAGGAAGAGCCCGAGGAAGAACCGGCTGCAGAGAAGCCTCTGCCGGCTCCTCTGAAGGCCCGAAATCCTTGGCCACGTGTTCCAAACCTGCCCCGCTGCGAGGCCCACTGGCGGGAGGGCCGAAACCTGCGCGGATCCCGAAAGGATCCCCGCGCCGACGAGGCTGACCGATTGGCCCGTGGCTTATCTTCCGGAAGCCGGCCTCCTTTAGACTCACCGAGGTCCTTTACCAATTTCTCGAGGGCCTCCCCAAATAACAATCTGCCCTTAAACGGCAGCTTACGGAGGCGGACCTTAGAAGAACCGTCCGCCGCCCAGCTGCGCAACCAGAGGGACCGGCGCGCCGCTACCGCGGAGGCCATACTGTTAGACAACGCGCGGATTAAATCATAAAACAGATCCGCCAGATAAGCCGAGCCGGACTCCAACCGGGTCACCTCCACCAGACCCTGCTGGTCGAGCCCGGAGCTCGAGCGCAAATGCTGCGACCACCGCAGACACGCCCGAGCCACCCAAGCCCCACAAATAGAGGCCTGCAATGACACGGCATCCGTATCGAAGGTTTGCTTGAGCAAGTTATCCACCTTCTTATCCTGCCCGTCCTTGAGGGCCGCCGCCCCCTCAACCGGGATGGTAGTTTTCTTGGCCACTGCGGAAACCGCAGCATCCACCCGGGGGGACTTGAACAAGTCCCTGTCCTTATCCGCAAGAGGATACAGACGATTCATGGTCCGAATCCCCTTCAAACCAGACTCCGGGTGCTCCCATTCCGCCTGGATCATCTGATCCACCACGCGGTGGACGGGAAAAAACCACCTGGGTATCCCTAACTGCCTGAAGTAGAGGATCCTCAAGACCCTCCTCCTCCAGGGGCCGCATCGCCGAAAGGTTTAGCGCCTGCAGGGACTCCGTGACCAGAGGAACCCGCTCGTCCCTACGGAACACCCGAATGACCCGAGCCTGATCCTCCGGCTCCAGGATCTCCCCATCCTCCAACTCCTCCATGTCAGTGCCAGGATCGCCCTCCGCCTCTGATGCCAGTAAACCCAGGGCGTCCTGCTCTTGACCCCCCCGCCGGAGCCGCTTGCCCCCGGGCGGAGAAGGACAAGGAACCTCCCCCAAGGACCCCGAGGGAAGAGGGGGGGTCCCGACAGCCGGCAACTGACCGGACCTGCTCAGGCGAAATGCCTGATGCATAAGGAGTATAAAATCAGGGGAGAAGTCCATAGTTGGGGCAGTAACAGCAGTCTGCTGGGACATAGCCACTGAACCGCTGGCCGGGGGGACCGATCCAGACTGGGGGATGCTCGGGGAGAGAATACTGTCCCCTGAATTAGAAGCATCCCCAGGGGTAACCTGATCCTGAACATTCCCTGATTGTTCTAACTCAGAGGGGACTGCAGCACAGTCCCTGCAGATGCCAGGGTCAGTCCCTGCCCTGCGGGCTCCACAAATCACACACTGGGGCTTGGAAGCCATCCCAAGGCCACCTCTGCCCAGGGGGATAGAAGAGGACAGTCACAGGAAAGCCCACAGCACCTGAGCAGTCCTATGCAAATCAGCCCCGATTTAAAATTAACTTCTCTTTTTTTTTTTTTTTACAAGAAACAAAATATATCCCAGGATCCCTGGGGTGCCCTGAGCAAAATCGCCAAAAAAAGGAATCCCAAAAACGCTAGGGGAACCAGTGCACAGCGATCAAAAATGCCTGAAAAAAGCACTTTTGAAATCCAAAATGGCCGCCGCACTTTTTCACCCGCGTAAAAAACGGTCCGAAAATATAAAAGTCACCAAAAAACATGTAAATAAATTAAAACGACCCTGTAATGAAGGGCAAACGAGCAGATTGTAGAAAAACTGCCAAATAAGCTCAGGAGAGCCTACAGAAACGCTGGTATCCCAGGCAGAGCACTGCACACAATAAAGGAAAATGAAATGCAAACTCCTACCAGCTCAGGATCAGATGATTCAGCCACAATCTCCCAGTACCAGGCACTGCCTTCTCAGGTATGGCAATTCCCCGTCCTGTCTAGGGGAAGCTCACCCAGGGCTGATAAAATGGTCTAGGCAGGCAACAGCAGCCAACAGGTCTGACTTTCTCTTAGTCTCCTGTGGCACAGCTCCAGGGAGACAGGCTTCTTTTTACTTTCAGTTTGAAAAGCACAGCTATCTATCAAAGAAATAGAGGAATGTCCCCAAAATAAACCCTAGAAAACAAACTGACTAGTGTTGCTCCTGCAAAGGTCACTAAGTGTGTCCAGAGGACACACTTTTACGTCCACACACTGCAACGAGACTGGACACACTGGGGGGCTTCTGGGAGCTCCTGCTGGAGATGTACTACAGAAGATTTGATTGGTCCAGTCTGCATGCTGCAGTGAGAGGGGCAGAACCCGATTGTGGAGGACTAAACTGGATATCCGCACAGGAAGTACGGTTTACGCCTTTGAGATCTAGCACGGAACGAAAAGAACCCTCCTTTTTGGGAACCACAAAATAAATCGAGTATCGACCGCAACCGTATTGATCTAAAGGCACGGGAACTATCGCTTGCAGCTGCAAGAGACGAGAGAGCGTGTCCGCAATGGCCTCTCTCTTCCGACCGGGAACACAGGGAGACATTACAAATGCGGGGGATAAAGGGCAGGCGAAATCGAGAGCATAGCCCTTCTGAATGATCTCCAACACCCATTTGTCGGACGTGATGTCGGTCCAGGCCGTCAGAAATTTCTGGAGTCGCCCGCCTACCGGAACTAACGGCTGGACCAGCAGACCTTCATTGCGGCTTTTTAACGGAGGGCTGGGAGGCACTAAAGTAGGACCTGCCAAAACCTCTGGCTCCACGAAAGGACTGGCCACGAAAGCTGGAATGGCCTCTGGAATAGGGAGCAAAACGCGCTCCATGAAATCTACGGGAGTCCCGACTGGAGCCCCGGAATGCAGCAACCGTTCGCGCCGGCTTAGGTTTATCTTCAGGCAAACGGCCGCCTTTGGAGTCGCCCAAATCTTTAACAATCTTTTCTAAGGCTTCTCCGAAAAGCAATTTCCCTTTATAGGGCAATTTACTGAGCCGCAATTTCGAAGAAACATCTGCAGACCAGTTGCGCAACCAGAGAAAACGCCTGGCCGCTACAAGGGAGGCCAGAGATTTAGCCGCAATCCGCAGCAAATCATAGAAGGCATCCGCCATACAAGCAGCGGCCGATTCCAACTTCGCCGTGTCGGTAACTTCAGAAGAATGCTCCCCGGACACGTCCCCCTGTAGCCACCGAATGGACGCCCGAGAAACATAAGCTCCACAAATAGCAGACTGGAGCGCTAGCGCACTGGAATCAAAGGCCTGCTTGAGAAGAATTTCCAATTTCCTATCCTGAAGGTCCTTGAGAGCTGCCGCCCCCTCTACGGGGATGGTAGTCTTTTTTGTCACGGCGGAAATAATGGCATCCACCTTCGGCATGCGTAATAAATCCTTCTCCTCCTGGGGAAGGGGGTATAAACGCGCTAAAGCGCGACTACCACGCAGGGAAGCCTCCAGACATTCCCATTCTGAGTCAATCATCTGCCTGATAACTCGGTGCATAGGGAAACAGCGTTGCTCAGCCTTAAACCCCTGCAACAAGGGATCTTCCAAGGGTTCCTGAGAAGAAGAGGGAAGCAGCAGGTGTAGCGCTGCCAAAGATTGAGAAATGAGCGCCGAAAGCTCCTCTTTACGGAATACCCTAAAAATATTGGGATCCTCCCCGGGAGCAATCTCCCCTTCCTCCAAATCTTCTGCATCAAGATCCAAAGCTGGCTCTGCCAGAACCTCCGTATCCCCTTGACCTAGGGGAAGGGAAGGCTGAGAAGAAAAAAGATCAACAGGATCCTGAATATAGCCTGAGAAGATCCCTCTCCAGGATCCTCCGACCTGTGAGCCTGCATGGGCAGAGGCACAGGACTTGAAATGGTATTAAGCGAATCAGGCTGAGAAGCTTTTAATAAAAAAGCTTTGTGCATCGCCAGGATAAACTCCGGCGAAAAAAATGATGCAATGCTTTCCTGGGGAGTAGAAGAGGAATCTGAAGGCTTTCCCTGGTGCCCGGCATCTTTAGATGATTTTGCCTTCCTTTTGTGTGGTCGGGGCGGCTCTGACAGAGAACTCACCGGCGCCGTCAAAATGGCCGCCTTTCCCGCCTTTTCGGCCGGCAAAGACGGCTCGTCCAACTTCGGCAGCGGTTTATCTGCCATAAAAAAGAAAACCCCGAAAAAGCTGGGAATTGAAAGAAAATAACAAGAACGCTGACGGTCAACACTCCACGGCGAAGAAAAATAAACCGGAGCTGGAGCCGACCCGACGCTACTGACAGGAAAGGGGAAAGCCACAACAAACTCACCAGAGAAAACTGAGCCGGTACCGCAGTCCCGCTGCTAGCGGGAAGTACCGCAATATCGGTAGCGCTTTGACAGAGGAACAACTGGGGCCCCCAGGATCACTCTGTTGCCGGAGACGGAGACAGTGAATGAGGCAGGCTCTACCCCGCACTGCAAGTAAGCAACTTCTCAACGTCTCTAATGCACTTAAAGTAATAGCGCACCCAATTTAAAATTTCACAATTCTCACAAGAACTATAGAAAATCAGCTCTGCTAGAGCCAATATCACTCAGTGAAAATAAAAAAGCTTATCTATGAGGGAGAAATAAAAATTCGATCCTCTTTAGCTGCTGAGGACTGAAAGACTGCTGGATAACCCTAAGGGGGAGTGGCTTCACCTCTCAAGAAAGCTTGAAGTCTTCAGTCCTCAGTTGCTATAGGGGATTGACAACCCTACCTTTCCCTGGACTGGCCCGGAGAAGTGATAAGGAAAGATAATAAATAAATAATTAATTAGATAAATAAATAAATACATAGACAACCAATATGTGATAACTCACTTAATAAAACCATAATTGATAATCTATATTTGAAAAAAACTTTGATAAAAGAACACTAAAAATATTAAAAATAATAATAATAATAACAATAATCATAATCAATATAATAAACATAATGATAATGACAATAAATACAACAGAAAAAATTGCTCATGATGGGAACTGAGGCTGGGACCTACCACATGTGGAGCAGCAGCAGAGATAGAATAGGCGGTACAGACACAGTAAGGGATTCCCTGGGCAGGGACTCGTACTGAAGAATGTTGAGTTCTTCAGCACAAGGGTCCTCCTCAGCCTGGGTGACCAGGTTAAGGGCCCGCACCATGTCCCGAATGAACACCAGGAAGGAGGTGTCTTCAGGTGGCGTGTGGGTGGCGTGTGGGTGGCCCTGGATGATCTCGCCTCCGAGGAATGGGAGGGCAAGCAAGACCGGCATTGAGGACCCTCAAGAGGCCTGCGGCTCTCGGGGGTTTCCTGGATGGATTTGGGTGTCCCACACGTGGGACCTGCGGTCTCTGGGCGTGGGTCAGCAAAGCTGGCTGTGAGCACCTGCTGGGAAGCAATGAACGCAGAAATGCTGTGTTCCAGCACCAGCAAGCGTGATTCCAACACAACTGCAACGCCGATTCTGGGGTCACCGGATTGGGCATCAAGGAGGGGAGGGGGTCCTCATTTGGACGACCCTCAGGAGACCAGGCGCCTTCGCCGGAGGCCTCTGCTTCTGTGCGGGGTACTTTGCGGGGCCGCTCCTTGTCCGACTCTCGGGAACGCCAAAGAGGGCTAAGCGACCGGGCGCGGGAGCGCTCGTGCTTGTCAGGAGCCCTGGACAGCAACTTAGAGGCCTTCTTCTTTTTGCACCACTCTACCTCGGGGAACTCCTGGTCGGAGTGCTGCCGAGCGCACGGGACCGCAGGGGAAGAACCCACCAGAGGAGAGATGACTGAGGGTGCCACTGGGGACTCTGAAGCGGCCTTTTGGAAAATGTCTTCGGACTTCTGCTTATGACTGAGCAGGGCCTTAGAGGACATTTTCTTACAGAGCGAACAGAGCTCTGGGTCATGGTCAGGTCCCAGGCACCGCAGACAACAGTCATGAGTGTCCGTAAGCGACATGTTCCTAGAGCATCTATTGCATTTTTTTAATCCGGTGGCCATGGGAGAAAAACTAGCCCCTGTGAGGTCGAAGACCCAAGCGGCCAGCGGTTAGAGGAGACAAAAGGGCACGAAGCCCGTAACGAAAAAATGAGAAAAGAGTATCCCCGATAGCTCTAAAAAAGTAGAGCAGGGGAAGGACGGGTAAAGGACCGGTGCAACCTGAAAAAAGAGGAGCCTGTTAAGGCGAACAACGAAACTTTTTCTGAGGGACAAGGAAGTGCGTCCGAAAGGCTCTGCGGAAAATGGGAGACTGAGCAAGATGGCACCCTTGGGCAGGAAGAGGACCACACATGCATGGTAGCAATCCCAAAGGCTTTCTTTGAAAGCTGGTTAATTGCTCAGCGTGGGCTCCGTCGGTGCCAGCGTCACCCATAAGTGAGGACCGACTTCCTGCTTGTTCCTGGAGAACTTTCATTTATGTTTTTAACGTTTTATTTTTTCTTATATTGTTAATGTATATTCTTGTTCTAGACCCCTGATGCAGGCCAACAGACAAAACTTGGCCAAATCGGTCTCGAACCTTGAAGGTTTTTTGAAATAAAAGCTTTTATCATTTTAATGGTGTGGCTGTTGTTCCCTCTGCTGCTTTTGTGGACTTCATCATATACTGTCATGAAGCTGAAGCTACTGAGAGTGCAGACTTAGAAAAAAACCCTGTCAGTTAGGATCTGTTTGGGCGAACATGCCTCACGAATAGCTACTAAGACCCAACATTCATTCGCTGGAGAGTAATTGATTTGGTCCCCCTTGACCCTCGGGGGGGGGGCGATCGGGAGCAAGCACCCCAACGTTGTGAACAATGCTGGATTTTTCAATTACGAACAGTATTGCCTACGGGACTGAATTTGGAGTATGACTGGTGGAGTTTATTGTAAATTCCCTTGCTTGATCTTTGGGTTTCTTGTCTGGTCATCCCCCCCCCCCCTTTTTTTGGGGATTTCCTGCTGACGTCTTTTGGGCTCCGCCCCTTTTGGTGACGCTTTTTCCAACAACCAGTCAGCAGTTCCATGATGTTATAAATTATCCGTTGAGCTTGGCGTTTTTTCAAGGGCGCACAATTTTGCTGAATTCGCTTGATACAGGGCACTTTTTGGGCTCGAAACATGCATGTCGCTGTCAGAAACCTTGACGCCCTTTTGATGAAAGGATTTGGTCCACTTTTTCAGATAAGTGATTTTCACTACTGTTTACTTTGTTGAAAATAAATAAAAGGCTTCTACCGACACAGAGAGGGGAGCTTTTCCTCTCCCCGTCTCAGGCCGGTGGATCCCGACAGAAAAATAGTGGTGAACTAAACGGACTCACGGGTATTATGTTTTGACTTTTGTCTTTTCATTTAGAACCCACAGCAAACCCGCCGTATCATAACAGCACTACCAGGACTCACAAAGCACAAGACCCTACCTATCAAAAGGCAACACTACAAATATTAAACCAATACATTTCAGAGAACAACAATACATGACCTACTGGGGAAAGAGAACAAGTGGCAATGTCAAATAGGAATTACATAAACAGAATACCTCAGCTCAGTTACACGTGCAGAACATAGACCATCACCAAACAAGAAATCACAATGTATAAACAGGAAGACAATAATTAAACTGGGAACCCCAAAAGCCCAACAACACTGTAGAAATACAACTATAAATTAATTTCCTCTTGTACTAAACAAAGCGCAGACGTTAATGATGCACATTTCCCAGAGCTGGCATATTTCTGTTAATAAATTCAATAAAGAGATATTATTCTACCTTTTGTGCATTTTTTTCAGTTGCAATTGCTCCAGCCACTTTCTTCTGGTTTCTTTGTGTCTTCTGCTAACTCTCCATCGTCTGCTGTCCATTTGTCCTTTCTTCACTATTCTAGTTTTTTTCCATTCTCTCTCTACATCTGCTTTAACTTACTAATCTTTCTCCTTTTGCTCTTTCCTCATTCCTATTTCATCCACTCAAATTTTACCCCTCCATCCTCAATCCCCACTTACTCTCCCAATATCCGGCCAATTGTAGATTTGTCTTCCCTCCCACACAAAATATTTTTTCCCTCTCCATTTCACTCTCCCAGCTCTATCCCATTCTAATCCTCCCCCAACATCAGCTCCCTTCTAGTTCCAACCCCACCCAGCATCCGCTCCCTTCTAGTCCCCGCATCAGCCCATTTCCAGTCCTAGCTCCCCATCCGAGTCCCTCCATCAGCTCATTTCCAATCCCAGCCCCCCCCATCAGCCCATTTCTAGTCCTTTCCTAGCCCCACCATCAGCCCAAGTCAAATCCTAGCTCCCCTCCACTCAGCCCATTTCCAATCCAAGCCCCCCATGAGCCTACTTCCAGTTCTAGCCCCTCCATGAGTCCATTTCAATCCAAGCCCCCCATCAGCTCATTTCCTGTCCTAGCCCCCCTTACTCAGCCCATTTCCAGTCCTAGCTCCCTCCCCTCACAGCCCATTTCCATTCCAAGCCCCCACCCCATCAGCTATTTGTAGTTCAAGCCTTCCTTCCACTCAGCCCATTTCCATTCCAAGCCCCCATCCCCATCAGCTATTTGCAGTTCAAGCCCTCCTTCCACTCAGCCCATTTCCAGTCCTAGCCACCCCCCAGCCCATTACTAGTCCTAAGCGCCCCATAACCCATTACCAGTCCTAAGCCCATCAGCCCACTTCCAGTCCTAAGCCCCCTATCACCCCATTTTCAGTCTTAGCGCCCCCCCATAGCCCATTACCAGTCCTAACCCCCATCAGCCCATTTCAAGTCCTAGCTCCCCCATCCGAGTCCCTCCATCAGCTCATTTCCAATCCCAGCCCCCCATCAGCCCATTTCTAGTCCTTTCCTAGCCCCACCATCATCAGCCCATGTCAAATCCTAGCTCCCCTCCACTCAGCCCATTTCCAATCCAAGCCCCCCTTGAGCCTACTTTCAGTTCTAGCCCCTCCGTGAGTCCATTTCATAGAAATATAGAAACATGATAACAGAAAAAGACCACATGGCCTATCTAGTCTGTCCTTCCATATCAACAACTACAACAGTCCACTTTTTACCTTTAGAGATCCTCTGTGTTGGTCCCATGCTTTTTTGAATTCAGTTACTGTCCTCATCTCTACCACCTCCACTGGGAGACTATTCCATGGATCCACTACTCTTTCCGTAAAGAAATATTTCCACATATCACTCCTAAATCTATCTCCCTTCACCCTCATCCATGTCCCCTCGTAGCAGAACTTGCTTTCAATTGAAAGAGGCTCTCTCCCTGAACATTTATGCCACGGAGGTATTTAAACATCTCAATCATATCACCTCTATCCCGCCTTTCCTCTAAGGTGTACATATTAAGATCTTTAAGTCTGTCCTCATATGCTTTATAATGAAGCCCACTAATCATTTTAGTAGCCACCCTCTGCACCGACTCCATCCTGTTCACATCCTTTTGAAGGTGCGGTCTCCATCTTCCTGTAGAGGATCTAGACAGGCAATGTAAACTTGGGAAATGGGATCAGAGTGAAACAGATCCACTGGTAATGGTAAGAAGACTGATCGGGATCTTTTTTTTATCACATTTAAAAATGGAACTCTACATGTATTAACCCCACTCATTCAGAACTCAAAATTCACTTTGAAAAGAGGGCTCTGCCTTTCAAGGTCTAAAATATATTATACCATACAGTGAAAAAAAAACCCTTTCACCTGGAATTTATCTATGGGATTCCTCACTCCAACTGCTCTTTATAGACAATTCATATTTCCATTTGATCGCTACTGGTGAAATCTGCGAAATGACAGGAATAATTCCCCTTACCCAGATCGCACTCTGGTGCATACAGGCTCTTCAACCCTCCTGCTCTGTGTGAAAGACCCCAAACCTAACCACTGTCCCTGTGGATGAAAGCTCCTTGACACAATCAATAGGGAATATAAATACCTCCCCTCACCTTGGTATCTCTATCTGGTGAGACAGATTACCACTGTCTTGCCGAGGGGACACTCTGAGATGCTTTCCCGCTTCCCTGCAGGTGACTCCCTCTTCCATTAGCCAGCCCCTCCTCCTCCCTCTCTCCGGGATCTGAGGCCTTCCCCTAGTTTCGACTCTCTTTAGGCCTTTCCAGTCAGTTTTCTCCTGCTTTCTCGCCCGCCTCGGGACCCCACGTGCCGGGTCGTCTCCTGATAGAGCGCAACCTGCGAGGACCCGCAGAAGGCCCGGAAACCGAGACAGGCCCGAAAAGCTCTCACCTGCAATCACACACAGCGAGGCTCCCGCGCCACACCGGAACTTCCGGGCCCTCCCCCTCCCCATAGTCAGTAGCCCCGGCGGGATTAACAGAGCCACGAGAGGTCAGAGAAGCTCTCGCGGCTCTGAAAGCCCGCGCATTGGAAGGGACTCGGGAGCTGATGGTGAAGGGAGGCTCTGTCGGGCAGGCGGGGCCCCGCGGCAGGACATTTGATTCTGCCGCTGCCATGGCGGCAGCAGCGGCCGGTTTGGTTTTTTTCCTAATTGTGCTAATGAAGAATGTTTTTTGCGTGGGGCCCCCTGAAATGCGGGGCCATGTGCAAAAAACATTCTTGCTCAATGGACGGGTCGGCCCTGGCCTTTATAAGAGAAAGGCAGTCCAGAGGAAAGCAGGCCAGCAGGAGGAACCAGTCCAGAGGAAAGCAGGCCAGGAGAAGGATCCAGTTCAGAGGGAACCGGTCCAAAGGGAAGCAGTCTGGAGGAAAGCAGTCCAGAGAGGGACAGTCCAGAGAGAGACTGCCAGGAGAAGCACTTCAGACGGAAGGAGTGACACCTCCAGCCCAAGCAGCATAGCTGGGTCAAGCAGAACACCCAGAACAGTAAGTGCTGGAAAAGGAGCAGAGAAAGTCAGAAAGAAAGACAGCTCGAGGAGAGTCAGTATGGAGAGAGACCCGGTAGCAAAAGACCACAAAGGCAAAGAGCTGGGGAGGAGAAAGCCATGCTTTGAGAGAGGCCTACACTCAGCGGAGGAGGCTGAACCAGGATTAAGAGGTACAAGAAGGAAAGGTTCTGATAGCAGAGCTACCTTTACCCAGAAGCAAGGAAATCCGGATTCCTTACCAGGTTTTCCTAAACTACAGAAAGGTAAAGCACTGCTCAGAAGGTTCCAAGAGAAAGCTTGTCTCAAAGAGAGAGGTGCCTCGGAAGGAAAGCTCCAGTTATACCGGCTACAGGAGGAAGCCCAGGTATGGTGCCATTTCATTTATAAAAGAAAGTTCATCTCCTAGAAGCTCTGGTGAAACAGATGCTCAGTGCAGGAGAAAAGGAAATAAGTCAGAGCTTTACAAACCAGTATTTAAGGGCAGAAGAACAGGCCATGTTCGTTTGGGAGCCATAGAACAGCCCTATTGGAAACAAGCAAACAGAGACAGAGTCTGGGAAAGTATAGCAGCAAGGGAGACATCCAATTCAGAGGGAGAGGCCAGTGACCCAGAGACCATGGAAATAGACCTAGAGAATCCTATTCCCATGCCTCCAGATGAATTTATGGATTGTACCTTGTGTATTGCTAGCAGCCTTGAGTCATTAGCAGAACTGTGAATTGAACAGACCTTTTTGCTTTAAGAATGCTCATCTTTTGTGCTAAATGCCAGAGAACTGTTTTGCCTATTTAAGTTGCTCTGAAGTAAGAGAGTCTTTCAGTTAATCTCTCCAATCAACTGTGAAACTTGTAACAGTTTTTCTTCTTGCTTGTTTGGTGAAACCTTGAAAGAAAGGACTTTCTTTATTTCTGTGCCTTACTGAGCCTTTGCGTTAAAGGGGAAATAAAAGCTTTAATACCCTCTATTGGGCTTATACAATTTGTTCATACAAGGAGCTGGACTACAAAGACCAACCTGCACTTGGCCTTAAAGAGCCCTTTCCTCCTTGAAACAATAAAAATGCTCAGCCTACCCTTACAGCCACTGGCCACTAGGGAGTGCTGACGACAATACCCAACACCAAACAACAGAGCAAGGAGGAAAGGCATGTCAAACATACTTATTGGTTTAATTTACTTTTTAAGTTTATTTTTATTTGTTTATTTTTATGTGAGGCTATTCCTCCTGAAGAAGGCACAGGCCGAAACGCTTTGGGTTGATTTTAATAAACTTTGGATCTACTGCCAATAGGCTCTCCACTTTTTTTGTGTGTATGTTGTATCTCTGTGTGAGAGATTGCTTTGCTTTGGACACTGAAACACACTTATGACTCCAGCAGCAATAATAAAGAGTAACCAAACATCCTGTAATCGAGCATTCTCATTATATGCTCCTATCTTTTGGAACCCAATTCAAGCAATCTCAGGCCTCTCAACCTTCCATGAGTCACTAAAACCCCATTTATTCCAGCAATACTATGGTCATATAACATAGGGTGAAACTGAACTTATGAACAGTTATTAACTGGTAGCCCAACATCACTATTTATCCTCGAGCACCATGCTCCTACCTTACAATTATCACATTATGTACTATAGTTTAACCCTGTTAAGTTATCCAAGTTCATATTTGTGTTCTATGTAAAACGTTCACTTTACTTTTATATGTAAACTGCACTGATTACAATATAGAGCTGTATATAAAATTGAATAAACAAACAAATCTATTCTTTCTACTGATCTGCTACATTAAAAAGACCTTTCAAATATTCCCAGTAAGTATACATGAATTAACAGTTGATCATATTTTTAATTTATCAAAAACTGCATTACATACTGAAGCAATATGTATAAAGTATAAGATGGAAGGATAGAAAAAAAGACAAGTATACTTACAAAATAACTTCATGCAAGAGAAGAATATTTGGATGTGGACCCAGTCGCCTCAATGCTTGTACTTCTCGCAAATTATTCACTTGATCAATACTGCCATATGTTAACAAAAAATATAAATTTGATAAGCAAAAAGCAATTGTAAGTAATAATACTGCAATATCTAAGCGGGCAAGTTCTCTGCTCTTTATGCATTCATTGCAATGTGTTCTTGGGCCATGCTAGGAGAAAGAGAAAACTATCAGTTGACTTAAAAAAAGAATTAAAAAGTAGGCCAACACCTATACAAAAGCTACAAAATCATGTCCTGCTCACTGTCTACAACAAAACAAGAACCCTAAAAATATTAAGCAACATTACAAAATAAGGTTTAGACTGCTACAACCTCTTTGCTCACAAAGCGGTGTATGTTAGACTGTAGTATTTATTTATTTATTTTATTTCTTTATTTGGTTCTTCTAAACCACCCCTTCCAGAGATCAGGGGCAGTTTACAATCAACAGAATAATTTACAGGGAACAGTAATTAAACTATTTACCTGAACACATGTTACAAATCATATTTGGTAAATCTTAGTAGTTCTACTACCTAAATGCTGTAATCTAAGATGGAAGGAATATACAGAGTTTTTATATGATAAAGATCAAGTGGACCAACAGCCGTTTCAACCTGTACCTTATGATCTGGAACCATTGGTGATGAAAGAAGAAGTTGAAGCAGCATTGAAAGCCTTATCAAAGAACAAAGCACCAGGCATTGATTGCATTCCCATAGACGTATTACAGCAATCTGATGCAGCTGTTACCGTACTTACAAGGCTCTGCCAAGAAATATGGAAGACAGCATCATGGCCAACTGACTGGAAAAGATCTGTGTTTATACCAGTACTAAAGAAAGGTGATCCAACTGACTGTGGAAATTATCGCACAATTGCTCTGATCCCACATGCCAGCAAAATTCTACTGAAGATTATTCAAAAGAGACTACAATCATACCTGGAACAAGAACTACCTGAAGTGCAAGCAGGGTTCAGAAAAGGGCGAGGAATGAGAGACATCATTGCAGATGTGAGATGGATCCTTGAAAAGACTAAAGAATACCAAAAGGATATCTATTTGTGCTTTATCGACTATAGCAAAGCTTTTGACTATGTAAACCATGAGAAACTCTGGGCCACATTAAGAAGCATGGGTATACCAGAACACCTGATCGTTCTCTTGCACAATCTGTACATTGATCAAGAAGCAACAGTTCAAACGGAACAAGGAGAAACAGAATGGTTTAAAATAAGCAAAGGTGCAAGACAAGGCTGCATACTTTCCCCCTAACTGTTTAATTTATATGCAGAACAAATCATCAGAGAAGCAGGATTGTATGAAGATAACAGAGGTGCGAAGATTGGTGGAAGACTCAACAACCTTCGCTATGCTGATGATACCACATTACTGGCGGAAAGTGAAGATGATCTGAAACATTTGCTTCTCACAATCAAAGAACATAGTCTCAAAATGGGCCTGCACCTTAATGTAAAGAAGACAAAGATCATGACAACTGGCATAATCAACAGGTTCATCGTCGAAGGAGAAGAAATTGAAATCGTGAATAACTTTACCCTACTTGGATCAACTATCAATAAAGAAGCAACAAGCAGTCAAGAAATCAGACGACGCATTGCTCTTGACAGAATGGCTATGAAAGACCTAGATAAGATTCTCAAGAGCAGAGATGTCTCTCTCCATACAAAGATTCGACTTGTTCAAGCCATGGTATTTTCAATAACATCATATGGATGTGAAAGCTGGACAGTGAAAAAGATAGACAGGAAGAAAATTGATGCCTTTGAATTATGGTGCTGGCGGCGAATACTGTGTATACCATGGACTGCCCGAAGAACAAACCAGTCTGTACTAGAGGAGATCAAACCTAAGCTTGCTTCAGAAGCTCAGATGACAAGACTTCGACTTTCATACTTTGGACACATCATGCGGAGAGAGAGATCATTAGAGAAAGACATCATGCTTGGCAAGATAGAAGGTCAACGCAAAAGAGGAAGACCAGCAATGAGATGGATCGATACAATAACAGCAGCTACGGGTACCAGTCTGTCAACAATGAGCCGCCTGACTGAAGATCGAACACATTTTAGGATAGCTATCCAGAGGGTCGCCATGAGTTGACTCCAACTCGACGGCACTTAACAACAAGATGTAATGTAACTATATACATAGGTACATATTGTATTCTACAATTTGTAAGTAGTAGGGATCCACTACCACATTATAGTCAGACAATGGAATACCAATTTTTAATATTTACAAGTTCACTGATCGTGGGTAGCTAAAGAGAAAGGGTGGGATAATTGTGAGTGAGTAATGATGGGTGAGGGCTAGGGTCAGAGTGTTGTTCCTTGAGTGTGTCGTTTGTATGTTTGCGAGGGGGGGTTCAATTGTATTTCCAAAATGTTCAATGAATAGGAACGTTTTGAGTTCTCTCCTAAATAACTGAAGGTCTTTGGTCATGCGAATTGGTAATGGCAAAGCATTCCAGAGACTGGGTGCAAATGAATATGAAGGCTCTGGAGCTTGTGTTTTGTTTCGTCCTACGAATAGAGTTGGCTATCACAAGGGAGTAGTTTGCGTTTTGTCTACGAGCCCTGGAATTTGGTGGTGTTTGAAGAAGAGTGGCTAGGTACAATGGGGAAATGTTATTAAACAGTTTGAATGTTGTTGTAAGTATCTTAAATTTTATCCGACTCAGGTCATGTAGGATAGGGGTTATATGTTCAGTTAGTCGGGCCTTGGTGACAATTCTGGCAGTAATGTTTTGTGCCCTCTAGAGGATGCTTATGTTTTTGACTGGTAGCCCCTGTAATATACTATTACAGTAGTCAAAATGTGGGGTAATTATGGTGGACTACTGACCTGAAATCATGGGTGTCCAGAAGGGGTCTTAGATGCTACATGGTTTTTAGCTTAAAGAAAATGTTCTTGCAGTTTGTTTTAAATAGAGGAACATGCCGAGAGTTTGATCTAATATTATACTGAGGTATTTCACTTCTTGTTTAACAGGGAGGACAGTATTGTTAATCAGGATGGTTTGGGGGGGATGGTATCTTGATTCCTCTACACAAACATTGCTTCTTTTTTTTTAAATTGATATTAAGGTGGTTGGTATTTAACCAAGGATGCAGTTTCTCTTAAGCATTCTGATAGATTGAAGTAGGAGGGGTTGTTTATATCTATGGGAGGGTGGTCATTGATGCAAAAGGGCAATTGTTTTACCGAGACCCCCTTACTGGTTTTCTTTAGAGAAACTTTGGTATATGAGAGTTTTTCCACTGTTCTATTATTATATACCAGTCTTGTTTTTGGTGGAGTGTTTTTGAATTTTTGTGACATATTATCACTCTGGAAGTTGACCATTTTTTTTGCTTATATCTATGGGAGGGACAACATAATGTCATCAGCATAAATGTAATATCCAATATTGGATTTTCTGAATATGTCTGTAATTGGTTGCAAGTATAAGTTGAACAGAAGGGCTGAGAGCGCCAAGCCTTGTGGTATCCCTTGATCTTCGGGGAATGTCTCTGAGGTTTCTTAGTCTATTTGGACACGCAGCTTACGGTTTGATATGTATGACTTAAATCAATGAAGGACAGTACCTCCTTTGCCTAGTTATGCCAATCTCCCGATTAGTGTGTTACGATTGATGTTGTCAAATGCTGATGCTGTATCTATAAAGAGGAGAATAAATCCTTACTTATGGTCATCTGTACCTCTGATGAGGTGGTCCATCAATGTTACCAATAAGGTTTTGACTCCATGGAAGGGACGAAAATCAAATTGGTTAGAATCCAAGGAAGCATAGAGGTCAATATAATTTTGAAGTTGTAATTGGATGACCTTTTATATTATTTTGGCAACAAATGGTATGCTGGCTATGGGTCTGTATGAACTCAGTTCTTTTGGATCAATTGTGTTATTCTTCAGTATAGGGCGGACGGTAGTAAGTTTAAGGGCATCAGGCTTGATGCCTTGCGAGAGGGAATGGTTGATTATGTGTAGGAGATGTGGGGCCAGTTCAACTTTTATGGACTTGATCCATGATACAGGACAGGGAACCAGGAGGGAGGTTGTGGTGTTGATCACTGTTATAATATTAAGAAGGTGTTTTGATCAATTAAATGGAAATTATCCCAGTTGTTGAGGTTTGTAGAGCATACATGTGAGGGGATGAAAGTGCAAGATTTATTTTTCAACAAAATGAGTGGCTAGTATTTGCATGTTTATTATACCCAGTTCTGATTCAGCTTGACATGTTCTTGTTAGGGATCTAACAATTGCGAATAGCTCCCTAGGTCGATTAAGAGACAGATTTAAGATCTTTGGGTGGTAGTCTCTTTTAGTTTTATTAATTGCATTTTTGTAAGTATTGAGAAGGTTAAAGTATTGTAATTAGTTTTCATGTGTTTTAGTCAGTCTCCATTTTTTTTTCTTGCTTTCTCAGTTGTCTTTTTAGTTTAGTAAGCTCATGGGTGAACCACTTTTCGGATCTCTTTAGAGGTTTCTTAGTTTTGATAGTGGGGGAGGCAGCTCTTTGTATGACTTGGTTCCATTTGACAACTAGATTTTTCTTCCCCCATGTTCTAATCACCAGTGAAAGATTCCTTATGTGATATAAATGCTAGTACTGAAGGGTTAGAAAAACCCCAAGAACCAGGTTGCCATGGCAACTAAAAATCAGGTCTGGTGCCTAGGATTTCTATGTAGAGCATATAGGCAGCTTCAATTAACAGAGAATCAGGGCCACGCAAATGATGTGATGTCAAAGGCGGGCTGACAGTCTGAATGAAGCCTAGTGTGATTGGCTAAGAGTGGAGGGGGAAGGATGTAATTGATTCCACAATGATCAGAGGCAGCAGCAGATCAGATATATATCATGGTTGGATCTGAAGCAGTAGCAACATCGCTAGCCTATGCAGAACATTATCAAAAGGAAAATCTTTTTTTTTTTTTTAAATTTTTATTAACAACTTTTTCATATACATTAGCAACTTTGCCCTATACATTACTATCCATCATTACACATACAGCAGACACATCCTTCCCATGTACCTTACTATCAACTTATCAACTTTTCACTTACAACAAAACATTCCTGTCCCATCTCATTCAATAGGGCTAGCCAGCATCTTACATCAAGCTTCATACCTGCAGTCCCCCCCTTTCCCCTACCCCTAAGTAAATCTTGGGTCAGGAAATACACTCTGGGAATTAACCAACCTAATAATTCACAATCAACTTGTACAGAATAGCCTTACCCCGCCCCTTTCGACTATCCCTTACAGCCCTTAAACTGGCAAGGTTAAGTCCTCCCTCACCCCCTACTCCCCCTCCCCATCACCCCCCCTAACCCTCCCTCTCTCATTTAGCCATTTCCAGACCCCCGCCCACCGCTTCTCCACTTGTCCCCCTCTGCCCCCCCTCTCCCCCGTCATTTTATACATTGCATATAGAAAAGACACTCTTCCTGCATAGCTAGCTATGGAAGGCAGATTCGACCGCTTCCAGTACCATGCGATTTCACTCCTTGCCGCTGTCACACAGTACCAAATAATTCTCCAGTCCCCTTCCCACCTCCCATCCGGTTTATGCAGAAGACACATTTCAGGACCAAACACAATACTCGCCCCCATCATTTTATTAATGCACTCCCCTATTTTATGCCAATACTCTCTCACCACTGGGCACGTCCACCACATATGGAACCAAGAGCCCCGCTCCCCACACATCCGCCAGCAATCATTCGTCGGACGCACTCCAGCCCGGAACAATCTCTCCGGTGTTAGGTACCATCTAGTCAACACCTTATAGGCATTCTCCCGCAGGGATGTGAAAATGGAAAACCTAGCTATACCTAGTACTAACACCTCCCACTCTTCCACCCCCCACTCCACCCCTAAATCCTTTTCCCACTCTTCCATATACTTCAGCTTCCTTTCCCCTCTGGCAGTCAGGCCTCTATAAATCCTAGAGAGCATCCCTTGTTGCCCCATGGAGCCCAAACAGGCCCCCTCGAACCACTCTCCTCCCCCCCTTCCTCCCTGCTCCCTCCCCTTTTTCCGAATCACCGAGCACATCTGCAGATACGCGAACCGATCCGACTCTCCTAGTCGGTATAAATCGCGCAGTCCCTCAAATTCTCTGCACTGTGTCCCAACCACTAGCTGGGAAGCCTGTGTCAGGCGCCGCGCCTCCCATCTCCGGAGTACGGCCGCCTTCGGGCCTATGCCTTCCGCACAACAGGCCTGTAGGGACATGGTAGGCGACCATTTCTTTTCTCCCACCATTCTCCGCCGATACCTGCTCCACATCTGCAATGTATGTCTTACTATCGGGTGCTGACCTCTTTCTCCTCCCCCCTCCCATACTATCCGTTCTAATTCCCCTGGGCGATACCCGTCCACCTCCATCCGCACCCATTGTTTATGTGGTTCCCGCAGCCACGCATAGACGGCTCGCAATTGCGCTGCCGCATAGTACAATCTAAAGTTGGGCATCCCCATCCCCCCCTCTCCCACCGGCACCTGCGTCGTTCTGGCCGCTACCCGTGGCCTCTTCCCCCCCCAAATAAATCTCTCTACCTGTTGCTGCACCCGTCGTAGTGCTCTTCGTGGTATCGGTATAGGCAGTACCTGAAAGAGGAATAGGAATTGGGGTAGAAGCATCATCTTCACCGACGCCAGCCTCCCAAACCACGAATAGTACCCTCGACTCCAACCCTGCAATCGCTCCTCTACCTGCGCTACCAGTTTCTGATAGTTCAACGCATATAAGGCCTCCAAATTCCGCCCCAACTGTACTCCAAGATACCTAATCGACGTCTGCGCCCATTTAAATGGAAAACGCCGCTGCCACATCCGCTGCTCCCCCTCCTCACCTACTACTCGTAATATCTCCGATTTCCCCCAATTAATCCGAAACCCCGCCTTCTCACCGTATTTCTGTATCTCACTCATCACTGCCTGAAGCGTTTCTCTGGGGTTCGTGATAGCCAATAAGATGTCATCTGCGAAAAGGGAGATTTTGTATTCCTGATCTCCCACCCTCACCCCCGCCACCTCGGGATTGGCCCGTAACCTTGCCGCTAAGGGCTCGAGGGACAGCGCAAATAGTAACGGGGATAACGGGCAGCCCTGCCTAGTCCCCCGTTCCAAGGGGAAGAATTCAGAATAGCCTCCATTTACTCGTACACATGCTTTTGGGCTAGTATACAGAGCCTCTATCCATTGCCCAAACCCTGGCCCAAACCCAAATTGGTCCAATACGGAGTATAAAAATGACCAAGACACTTGGTCAAAGGCCTTTTCAGCATCCAATGAGACCAATAGAGTCTCCTGCCCCCGCTTTTGGGCCGACCATATCACATTCAACACTTTCCGTATATTGTCGGCCACCTGTCGGCCTGGCACAAACCCTGCCTGGTCGGCATGCACCAGTTTTTCCCCAAATGCTTATTAAGTCTAGTAGCCAGTACTTTTGCCAGCAGCTTCGCATCTACATTTAATAAAGAAATGGGCCGGTATGACGCACACTCCTGAGGATCCTTCCCTTCCTTATGGATGAGGGTAATACCAGCCCATCCCATGGTCTCCGCCAATTTCCCCCCCCTGCGTGGTCCATTAAACATCATAGTCAACGGCTGTACTATTTGGCTACTAAACTGTTTATAGAAACGCGCCGTAATGCCGTCAAGCCCCGGGGCCTTGCCGGCCTTTACTGCCTTAATGGCCTGCAGGACTTCCTCTGGTTGGATTTCCCTATCTAGCCCTTCCTGCTCATCCGCCGTCAATACCGGAAGCCCAGCTCCTCTCACATACTCCCAAGTATCCCCCCGCGACCCCTCCTCGCGAGCCTTATATAAATTTCTGTAGTAGGCCACGAATTCCTCTCTGATGCGCCGAACATCTCGCACCCCTTCCCCCCTGCTCTTAATCTGAGAGATCCTATTCCATTCCCTCCTCTTCTGCAACTGCCTCGCGAGATATTTCCCCACTTTATTGCCCCCTTCGAAGAATCTCTGCTTCAACAGCTTTAGGCGAAACTGTATCTGTTCTGCCTCTATTGCATTAACTTTAGCGCGGAGTTCCAAGACTGTCCCTCTATGCCGTCCTCCCCCCTCCTGCATATCCCTCATCTCCGCCTCACGTAGTTGCTGCCGCAACTTCTCCTCGCGTTCTGCCCTCTCCCTCTTAATGCGTGCCCCCCACTTAATAAACACCCCCCTTACCACCCCGCCTTAAAAGCATCCCAAAGCACTCCCTCGTTTACATCCCCTCCCCCATTCTGCCCAAAATACTCTGGAATTAGATTCCGTAATTCAGTTACCACCCTCACATCCTCCAGTAGACCCTCATTCAGTTTCCAAAATTGTCGGCCCTTATCTTCCCCAGCCACCCTCACTTGTACCACCACTGGGGCGTGGTCGGACCAGGTAATCGGATCTATTTCCCCTCCCATGATCCTCCCTGCTAGCTCCTTCCCTACCCAAATTGCATCTAATCTAGAATACGTCCCATGGGGTGCTGAGTAGAAAGTAAATTGCCTTCGGCCCGGATTAAGCATCCTCCACACATCAAGCAAACCATTCTCCTGAACAAATTTCTGATAGTTCTTCCTATCCGCCCCCTCCCTTCTCGGTGGCCCGTCGTATCTCTGCCCACCTCCCAGGCCAGATTAAAATCCCCCCCACAAACCATCACCCCCTCCCCCATTACCGCTACCTGCTCGCTCAAATCTTTCCAGAACTCTGTTTGAGCTCCCGTAGGGGCATACACATTCACCACACAGAACCATTCCGCCCCCTGCTTCACTCGCAACAATAGATATCGACCCCCTTTATCCCGAGATATCAGCTGGACCTCAGTTTGTACTTCCCCCTTAATAAGGATCGCGACCCCGCCTTTCTTTTTCTCTTTAAGATTAGAAGCAAATAGGCGATGCTTATACCCCCTGGGTTGCACCAGTGCCTCGTGCTGTTTCTGTAAATGTGTCTCCTGCAGCATTACTATATCAGCATTGTGTCTTATTAATTCTTTATACAATTTCTGTCTTTTCCCTGGTGAATTTAATCCTTTAACATTCAACGTTAACATTTTCAATTCCCCTCTTACTCCTAATCCCCCCTGCCATCCCGCTTACTCTGCCTCTTCCCCCTCCCCCCCCTCCCCCCCTCCTCCCCCCCCTGCCCCCCCTCCTCCCCCCTTGCCCCCCTCCCCCCTCCCCCCCTCTCAGCCGTCTCCACTGAGGAGACTCGACTTCCATATCAGTGACCCCTTCCACCTCACCACCAAATCTTCCCCCATAGCCCCCCTACTCCCATCCCCCCTCCTCAGCCCGCTCTCCCCGCTGGTCCTTCTCCCTCCTATCCCCCCCCACTCCCCTCCCCTCTAAGCTCCTCACTTCCCCCCCTGTACATTACCTACCTCTCCCTCCCTTCTCCCTGTAACTTATTAGCCCATCTTCCCCTCCCCCCAAACCTGTCAACCAACATAATTAAAGATACCAGTCCTTTGGTGAAATATCACCACTCAGCCAGTCTCTTGCTCTGATGCCGGACTCCGGTGACTCCCTTTAGACGTCCTGGCCAATCTCCGGCCGCTCGCTCTCTGCCACTTCGCACGTTCCGTCTTGCCTGGTCTAGATTCCGGACGCGAAGAAGCAGCGGCGCTATCAGATATCTCAGGTAGCTGTTCGGCTCCCAACTCTCTCAAGGCTTCCCAAGCCTCCGCGCTGGATCGTACCGTCCGTGATCTCCCTTTCACCGTGATCAGTAGGCCAAAAGGGAATAGCCACTTGTAGCGCAGGTCTGCTCTCCGCAAGTAGGCCGTTACTTCTCTAATCTCCCTCCTGCATTGCAGCGTTCCCTGGGACAGGTCTTGATATAACTCCACTTTGTGTCCCTCCCATTGGAAGCTCCGCAACTTGCGGTTGGCTCCGAGCAGAAGTTCCTTGCTTTTGTAAGAGCTCAGGCATACTACTATGTCTCTTGGCCTATTGTTTCGTATGGGCCCCAGGCCTCTATGTGCACGTTCAATGTTCAGGCGGGGAACCTCCACTTCCTCCCCACTTCCCGCTTCCACCAGGAGACTTTGGAATATTTCGTAGGCCACTGTCTCACTATTCTTGTACTTAAGCTCTTCCGGCACCCCTCGCACTCGGAGATTGCATCTCCGCGAGCGGTCTTCCAGGTCCTCTGCTTTAGCTTTAAGGGCCTCCTGCGCCGTCTGCAGTTCATCCCAACTCTGCTGGAGCTGCGTCAAAGTCTCTCCTTGACTATCTAGTCGAGTTTCAGCTTCGTCCACTCGTTCGCCCAGCTCCAGGATGTCTTGGCGCATCGTCTTCACGGCCTCCATGATCTCATTTTTTACCCCACACATCTCCACCTTCAATTCGTCTTTTAACTCGAGAAGCCACTGCTTAATCTGTTCCGTTGCAGTCAAGCACTCCTCTCCACCTTCACACGCTCCCGGGCTGTGTGGGATTTCCCTCTCCGATTTGCCGGTTTTCTCTCCCTCCTTCCCTCCTTTAGACGGGGCATAGGGGGACCGAAACTCAGCTAGTTTCTTTTTCATCAGACCCTCTTTTTTGGCACTGATTTTCTCCATGATAGGTCCAAGGCTGTTACCTCCAGCCGGCTACCGGCCTGCACGCTTGGCTCACCTCCTTCCTGGTGCTCAGAGATGTGGGGGGCTGGCGAAGCGTTGCACCCGGGCCTCCCCAGTGATTTCTGGCTGTTGAAGTGCTTCCCGGAGGGCCCTCTTCTGCTCCGCTCCTGGCTGGTGCCTCGTCTCTCACTGCTCTCCTCTACCGGTCGGCTACAGCCTGTTGCAGAGTTTGCCACTGCTCTTCCCCCACCACGTGGCCGACTGCACTCCTCCGGTGCTAATTAACACCACCGCGTTGTGCAAGGAGGTTTATTATGGCCTTACTGCCGCTCTCCTCCCCGATAACAGCTGGCTTCTCCCAGCACGGAGTGCTCCTCTGCCCCAGCCGCTCTCTCGGCCCTCCTCCCGGCGAACTCCACTCTCCCGTGGCCGGCTCTCCTCCGACAGGCCGCACTTCCCACGCGGTGCTCAGCTGCTGCTCCGGCTTCGCGTTCAGCGCCTCATGCACCGTTCCGCTCTCACGGGTCACCGGGGGATTATGGAGCTCACCCTTAAGCTCACCCGCTCTCCTTTCCGCCCCGGACCATGCCTGTAGGGGCTTCCACTGCTCTATTTAGCTCGTTGGTGGCGGAGCTCCCGCGCTATGCCGCCATTCAGGTGGGTGATGTCACCGGAAGTCCAAAAGGAAAATCTTAAGCAGTGCCAGTATGATTTTGAATACATTTGAAAGTTTGGAAAACACTTTTCGCAGGATACTGAGGGGGGGGCAATGAGAGCTTGAGAAAGAGTACAGTTTAGGTGAATGGGTGATACTGAGGCTGCTGTTGGTGCTGGTATCTGGGATGCATGGGTAGATGAGATGATGTTAGAGGCTGAGGATGCTGTGAGAAATTGGTGGATGGGGGGAGATGGCAAGAGGCTGAGGCTGCTGGGATGCAAGGGTGGGTGCGGGGATGGTGAGAGGTGAATTTGCTGGGATGTATGGGAGGGGGGTGGCACCAAAAAACATCCCTCCTTACTGAACTTACTACAAAATCTCATCTACTCTCTTCATCATGATCTCCTGATTAGGTTACTGTGAACTCTACCACACAGCCTCAAAGTGACTTATCAGCTAACACTGTTTACTAAAATGTATTAGAAAATGCAGCTTTGTGACTTATTTCTCACTTTTTTTTGCTGCAGCTTTATCAGGGTTCAACAAATCCCAGGCACCAGGTCACCATAGTAACTAGAAAGTTCTCGCTGGCACTTGCTACCAATGCTGCCGCCATAAATGCCACTGCTGGAACAGGAGCTTCTTACTCTGTGGTAATCTGAGTCACAAAGTGCAGGAACTCTTGCATTGGTCTCCAAGTTTCATATCTTGCAAGACCAGTGCAAATCATTCCTGTACTGTGCAGCTCAAACTCAGAGCTGTGCAATGCAGAGAGAAAAAAGCTCCTATTCTGACTGCAATCCTGGATAGCAAGGTGAGGATCATGGCTAGTAGGACTATCTTATGGTGTTGTGGCTGAAGTCCATTGCCACCGCCACCAAGGGAACAGGAAAAGCTGCAGCAGGGCAAGGGCAGGCCAGACAGGCAGTGTGGGGGAAGCCGGCTGAATATGAGAAGATAGGGAGATGCTGGACATGGGGGTGATGGGGTAAACAACAAAAGTCTGATGTCATTGGGGGGGGGAGGGACACCAGGTTTGCAAGTCGCACAGGGTGCGGTTAAGAACATAGGAACATAAGAAATGGCATACTAGGCCAGACCAAGGTCCATCAAGCCCAGTATCCTGTTTCCAACAATGGCCAATCCAGGTTACAAGTACCTGGCAGGTTCCCAAAAACATACACAGGTTCTACAATGCTTGTCACGGGGCAAGCAGTGGATTTCCCGGGTCCTCTTTAATAATGTTTTATGGACCTTTCCTCCAGGAACTTGTCCAAACCTTTTTTAAACCCAGCTACAGGCGGAGCTTCCGGTGACGCATGAGTGAGTAGGACGCTGATCTGCTCGCTCCAGGGCTGTCCCGTTAAGAAACGGTCAATTTAGTGAACTTGCCCCGATAAAGTGGGTCGGCAACTTTATACGACCTTTACGGGAGGAATTGTGGTGTGCTCCTGCAATTTTGGGCTCTCCAATGCCACCTCCGACGCGCCGCGAGCGGGAGAAGCCGCCGAAATCTGGGGCCTCCTTGGCGGCGGGCCATGCTGTCAGCCCGACACAGCATCGATCTCCAGGGGGTGAAAGCTCCGACTCGGGGGCGGAAGAACTCGCCCGAGAGGTGGCAAAAATCTTGGAGCCTAAATTCGACCTCATCTTAAGCAGGCTTGAGACGATGGGGGAATCCCTGGCTCAATACAATCAGAGACTTGATGAGGTCGAACACCGAGTGTCAGCCTTGGAAGAAGAGGAGGGTCAGCGAGCTCGGGAGGCCGCCCTCATGCGCAAGCAGCTGGATGCCTTAATGGAAAAGACCGATGATCTAGAGAACAGATCCCGGCGCAATAATTTGCGCATAGTGGGGGTCCCGGAAACTCACGCCGAGGCCACGCTGACTTCGTTGGTGGAGTCCTGGCTGCCTAAGGAGTTGGGCTTAGAGGGCCTAGTGGGACAGCTGCGTGTGGAGAGGGTGCACAGACTGGGACCCCGCACAGAACATCGGCAGAAGCCCAGAGTAATCCTTGCACGGATTTTGAACTTCCACCATAAATGGCAATTATTGCAGGCATTCCGGCAGAAGCGTGATTTACACTTAGACAACCAACGAGTGCTTTTATTTCAGGACTACTCTGCGCATGTGGCGGCACAGCGTAAAACTTTCTCCCCAATATGTGCAGCTTTTTTTCAGCGGGGACTCCGCTTCACATTGGCGTTTCCAGCAGTTCTCCGTGTGACACAGGCCGGGAAGACCCACGTGTTCCAGACGGCTGCGGCGGCAAAAAATTTTTTGGCGGGCCTTCCTAACATGGCGGAGGACTCCGCCATAGTGTCTGACCGGGCACCCTGAGGTGGGAACTGTTGGCCTGATATCCCTTGACAGGTGCAGCGAGGGGGCTTGGTAGCCGAAGTCCACTACCGAGATTGGTATACGCCGGGACTCTACAGTGGGACTGTTGGCTCTCCTACCTTGGATTACTGTTTACAACGCCATGCGTTGTCCTGGATTCCCGTATGTTTTTGAGTCTGGGAAGGGGGGAACGGCACCGGGGTCCTTTTGAATGTTGATGTTTTACTGTTTCTGTGTGCTATTGCTCCTTTGTGATGGAGATTTGGGGAAAGAGGGGGGCCCGGGGTTGCATGGTAAAAGAAGGGGGAGATAGAGGGAACGTTGTGTAAACTGGGGGAGGGGGTGGGGGGTGATGATGAGGTTTTTTTTTTGTTGGGTCAATCTTGGTATATATTGATCACCAGAGCCCCCCCCCCTTTTTCCATAAATGTTAGGCTCTTACGGGTTTGGGGCCTGTTGTTGGGAATGTGGTTTCTTGATGTGGGGCAAAGAGGGACAGCCCTGTTGCGTCCGGGCGGGGAGCTCCGGCCTGGCGTAACGGGCATAAGAGGAAATGGTTGGAGGTTTCGGGGTAGTTGGGGGGGGAGAACTTGGGGGGGGGTGGATGGGGGGATGTTTGCATGGGACTGAATGTGGGAAGTGGGTGGGGGGGGTCAAGAGGGGGAAATGGGGGGGAGCTGGATGTGAAAAGGGGTCTGAGTGTGGGGTTGGGGTGGTTTGGGATTTTCTGTCGGGTTCTTTAGTGGGGCAAGAGCTGGGTAACGGGACTCTGCAGGGCTGGGATATATATCAACAGAGGCCAAGGGGTGGCTGGGTGGATGTGGAGGGGAACTCTAGGCTGGGGGAGTTCTCTTCTTATTGGTATGTGATTCTCTCGCAGTGTACAGCAAGACAGGTTGACGGTGATCATGGGTGATGGCTTACGATTGATCTCATGGAATGTGTGTGGTATAGGCTCTCCGATAAAACGTTTCAAGATTCTAAAAACTCTCCGAGACCAGCAGGCAGATGTGGCCTTTATACAGGAAACGCATCAGAGTCCCCAGGAACATGGAAAGCTAGCAGGGGGGTGGGTTGGGCAAGTCTATGGGGCCTCCTCAGGGGGGAAAAAGGCGGGAGTGGCAATCCTCATTAGACGGGGGGTGGCGATACAAGTCGAGCACACCACATGTGACCCAGACGGGCGGTTTGTACTATTGGTGGGACGGTTTAAGGGGGTTAAATTGGGCTTAGTGAATGTCTATGCTCCCAACATCTATGATGAGAGCTTTGCCGCCCGGTTAGCTAATTGTTTGAGTGCGTTGGGCCCAACGCCCTTCATAATGGGAGGAGATTTTAATTGTGTGTTAGATGATACAATGGACCGTTCCGGGACTCGTGGATTGACCAGGGATAGGAAGACTCAATGGATACGGGGAGTCTGTGAGACTTTTAACCTTGTAGATTACTGGCGGGTATTACACCCGCTAGACAGAGATTACACCCATGTCTCGCGTGCTCACGACACGGGGTCTCGGATAGATTATTTCTTGGGATCGCGCGAACTGTTCACAAAAATTACTCGGGCAGAGATTGGGCCGGTGCTGGTGTCCGACCATGCCTTTGTTCGGTTAGAAACACGGTGGGAAGGGCAAGGAGGTGGTATCGGTTCTGGGTGGCGCTATCCACTTACGTACTCTCGGGGTACACATTTTGAAGCTTTCCTGCGCTCGCAGTGGGACGAATTTGAGGAGTTTAATGGGCAGCATCAGGCCGACCCTGTTCTTTTTTGGGAAACTGCCAAAGCGGTATTACGTGGTCGGATCATTGAATATGGGGCGCGGCAGAGGAAAATTTATGCGTCTCGCTTAATTGGCTTGGAAAGGCAGTTGTGTCGGGCCCGTCGGGCTGTGTTGCACCACCCCACGCCTTCCCAAAAGCTGGAATATAGTCGACTACAACAGGAAGTGAACGCGCTATTGCAGGAACGTGCGCAGCAAACTTTACTATACTATAGGTATCAGTTGTATCGTTATGGTAGTCGGGCGGGCCGACTGTTGGCTCGTCTGGTAAAGTCCAATCGTGGGCACACTACCATAGGGGCTTTACGGGATAATCAGGGAACACTTCGGACAGGCCAGACTTACATTGAAAACCGGTTTCGGGAATATTACCAGGACCTGTATAGTGCAGATGCCGCGACCGGTTTGCAAGCTGAAATGTTCCTTGCTAAGGTTGGGTTGCCTAGTCTTTCCTCGGAGGAGAATGCATCTCTTAATGGCCCCATCACAGATGAGGAGATCCGAGGGGCCGTGAGAACATTGCGTTCCTGTAGAGCACCGGGACCCGATGGCTACCGAGGTGAATTCTATAAAACGTTAGGTGATCGGGCGATTGGGCCCCTGCGACGTTACTTCTCTGATCTTGTGGCACGCCAGGTTTTCCCTTATGAGAAAAATAGTGCGGTGATCACTTTGATTCCTAAGCCGGGTAGGGATGGATTCTTGCCAGAATCGTATCGGCCGATTTCCCTTTTAAATGTGGATATCAAGCTTCTGGCCAAGATTATGGCTAATAGATTGGCGGAGTGTCTCCCCCACTTGATCAAGGAGGACCAAGTGGGATTTGTACGGGGCAGACATGCGGTGAAGAATTTGCGCAGGATTGTTTCGTCTTTATATATGTCTGCAGAGGCCGAGGAGTCGGCGTTATTAATAAGTTTTGATGCGGAAAAAGCGTTCGACAGAGTGGCCTGGTCCTATATGTATCGTTTATTAGAAGAGATGGGGATAGGGGGCTTTTTCCTAGACGTGGTTAAACTTCTATATTCGGATCCTCGAGGACGGATTCTGGTCAATGGTTCTCTCACACAGGACTTCCCCATTCGGAGGGGGACACGACAGGGATGTCCTCTGTCCCCACTCCTATTTGTTTTGACTTTGGAGCCACTCCTAGAGCGCATTCGGACACATAAGGGCTTACTGGGAGCACGGGTGGGCGCGCAGGAATTCCGCATTTCGGCTTTTGCCGACGATCTTTTAGTGTATTTGGGGTCCCCGCGGCAGACCCTACCAGTCCTGCTGAGGGTGGTTGCTGAGTTTGGGCAGTTTTCGGGTCTGAAGTTGAACTTGGATAAATCTGAAGCCTTGGACCTGCGGGGATCTTTGTCTGGAACTTGGGCGGATTTTCCTTTAAAGTGGGCGGGCGCACACTTACATTATTTGGGGCTTTATTTAACTGCGGATGTCTCCAGGCTGCACGAGGTTAACTTTGAAACATTGCGATCGCAGACCGTCGAACGTTTGTCTGCTTGGCGTGACCTCCCGCTTTCTCTGAGTGCGCGAGTGGCCTTATATAAGATGGTTGTCTTCCCTAAATGGTTGTACATGTTGCAGAATCTGCCCATATTGCTGTCGGTCGAGGAGATATCCAAAGTGGAAAAATGTTTAAATTGTTTTTACTGGAGGGGGAAGAGACCTCGGCTGAGTCTCAAGACCCTACAGAGGCCGTGGGGAGCTGGGGGGATAGGGGCCCCCGATCTGCGGAGTTATAACATCGCATGCCTCTTGAGGAATCTGCGTGACTGGTTGGCGACCACGACCGATTACACACCTTTGGCCTACGAGCAAGAAGTGGCGAAACCTCTGGCCTTGCGGTACGTCCTGCACGCCCCTGCGGCCAAATTATTCCCTTTGATTGGGGGACATCCCATCTTTCGGGTCATGCGGAGGGTTTGGCGTCGAGTGTGTTCTCTGTACTCCTGGAACCCTGGGACGTCTCCCTTTTTACCCCTGGTTGGGAATGGGGCTTTTGAACCGGGACTAATGGGTGGGGCCTTTCGGGGTTGGGAGGATAAAGGTATCGTGGCCCTGGAGCAAGTGGTGAACGAACGGGGTGAACCGAGGGAGTTTTCTGAACTTCGGGTTAACTTTGGACTGGTCTTTCGTGACTGGTACCCCTATATGCAACTCCGCAGCTACCTTCGTAGCTTGGTTGGTGGAGACCTTAATACCACTATCTGTTCTCGATTTGAGGAGCTATTATACGCCGGGAGTGCGCCTCGGGCTCGGGTTACCACCCTGCATAAGGAATATCTCTCACTTAAAGGCTTCCCGGGCGAACAGACCCTGGCGGAGGCATGGGCGTATGATCTGGGGGTGGCACTTAGGGGGGATGATTTGCGGGCCCTGTTAGCGGAGATTCCACATCGTCTTAAGACGGCAGACTTTCGGGATTTGCAATTTCGGATCCTGCGACGTTGCCATTTTGCCCCCTATCGCGCATATCGGGCTGGTTGTGGGGCTATGGCTAGCTGTCCCCGTTGCGGGGCGGACCGGGCCGATTTGGGACACATGTGGTGGCAATGCTCGAAGGTAGTTCAATTTTGGAAAGGTCTTGTAGGTTGGTTTGTTAGGGTTCTGGGTTGTTCCATCCCATGGGATCCCCGGGTGTTGGTGCTGGGATTGATTAGTGAGAAGGTTGGAAGGGGGGGAGCCCAGAGGCGTTGGATTAGTAAAGTTTTATTGGTAGCTCGGAGAGTTGTCTTGCTAAATTGGCTACTCCCATGTGGTCCAACTGTGAGCCAGTGGAAAAGAGAGGTGCATCGGTTGCTCTTGTTGGAACAGCAGGGAGCCAGACATAGGACTACTACCGTGGCCCAGTTTTTGGGGGAATGGAGTCCTTATTTAGATACTCTGACCCCGCGAGAGCGGAGCCGGATTCTTAACGTGTTGAGCTGATGCTCTCCTTGGTCGCTTGGTGGGATGGGAGGGGGGGGGGAGGTGGGAGAATGGGGGGGGTGGGGGGGGCTGTTCAGTTGGCGGGTAGCTGTGAGTGTTCGTGGTGCTGTCCCTTTGGGGCGGGCCCTCCTTTCCTGGGGCGCGCTGGCGGGTGTAAGAGCACCCCCCGCCTGTGCGTCATTGGGATCGAGTGGTGGGCTCCTTGGATGTTGGCCCTATAACACTCGAGGTAGGTGGGGTGGGGGGGGGTTGGGGTGGGGTGACATATCTGTGTATATTTTGTATATTGTTGCTCCTCTGGTGTTTGTTTATCATGTGTAACGATTGATTGTATGCTGGAGCTGTTGCCTTTGTTCTTGAATAATAAAAACAGATTTACACATAAACCCAGCTACACAAACAGCTTTTACTACATCCTCAGGTAATGAATCCCAGAGTTTGATTACACGTTGAGTGAAAAAATATATTCTCTTATTAGTCTTAAATGAGTTACATTGTAGCTTCATTGCGTGTACCCTAGTGTTTCTACTTTTTGATGGCGGAAACAACTGACCTACATTTACCGTTCTACTCCATTCAATAATTCATAGACCTCTTCCATATCTCCCCTAAACCATCTTTTCCAAATTGAAAAGTCCTAACTTTTTAAGAATTTCCTTATAGGGGTATCCTTCTGTCAAGGGTCAGCCTGTCAACTAGGTGAGCTAGGCAGCCGCAGCAACACATGACCAGTCGCTCCCCCAAACTGTAGCTGCCGCCCCCCATCTACTGCCAATTTCATCTTGGGATGGGGAGACGGGCAGTGGCAGCTTTTTTTTTTTTTTTTTTTTTTAAAGTGGCAGCTTTTTGCTGCTATTTTCTTGCCCATGGGTTGGGTTCTCCTATCAGACAATGAACCAATGAAAGCCCAGGTTTCAATGACATCATTCCCATGACTCTATCTGCTTCAGCCACCAGAGGTCTCTTCAATATTCATCCTAAAGCTTATCGGAGAACATGGCAACCTCACAAACCTCAACTTGGGCAACAATGATTAATCAAACAATAGAGAACTATGTACAGGAAAGCATAAACAGAAGGCTGTCCGTAGAAGATGAACCCGTGGAGCCAAGTATATAAATCACAGCAGACCCCAGGGTACTACCACAGAAGAATAAAGCAAAGGGCAGGTAAGGTAAGTAAAATGTCACCTTCCATATTGTCCTGCTAAACCAGTCCAGACAAGTGGGATATACCAAAACTATGACTCCACTGGGTGGGAAGAAGACAGAACAGCTCATAAAGCTCTCCAGTGATCACCAGATGGTGTGATTCAGTATTAGGACAAGAGCTGTTAGAATTCATTCAAAGGTGAGGGTCTTAGACTTTAGGAAGACTAACTTTGCCAAGATGGGCCAATACCTCAGGGAGTCGTTAACGGGATGGGAATAGCTGGGAGATGTAGAAAAACAGTGGGCAAAACTGAAAGGAGATATTTTAAGGGCAACCAACGTTTTTGTCAAAATGGTAAAGAAAGGTAAAAGGAAAAGGAGGCCGCTATGGCTTTTAAAAGAAGTATCTAAAAAGGTGAAGAAAGAGAGGCCTTCAAGAAATACAAGAGATCACAGAGAGAGGAAGACAGGCATCTATATTTGGAAAAACTTAGAGAAGCTAGCAAAGTAGTCAGGAAAGCAAAGATTCAAAAAAGGAGGAAATAGCCAATGCAATAAAATGGGGGCTTAAGACATTTTTCAGATATTTTAGTGAGAAGAGGAAGGGCAAAAGTGGTATTGTCAGACTCAAGGGTGAAGGGGAGGAAAGAGTAGTTACTCACCTGTAACAGTTGTTCTCCAGGAGCAGCAGGAATCAGTCCTCACATGTGGGTGTCATCGGCGCCGATGAAGCCCCAGCGGAGCATTTCCCCAGCTTTCTATGAAAGCCTTTGGGAATGCAGGCACGCATGCGTGGTTCCCTTCCCGCCTAAAGGTGCCATCTTTCCTCAGTCAAATGACATAGCTAAGAACAGTACACAAAAATGAAAAATAAACTATGTACAACTGCAACTCCAAGGGGAGGAGGGAGGGTTGTGAGGACTGATTCCTGCTGCTCCTGGAGAACACCTGTTACAGGTGAGTAACTACTCTTTCTCCAGGACCAAGCAGGTAGTCAGTCCTCACATATGGGTGACTCCCCAGCTCTGGGCTACCGAGGAACCCAGGCTGAACAAGAGAACTCCCTCTAGTCTCAGCAGCAAAGAAAGGCTTTTCAAAGACACAACCTCCACGAGTAGCCCAACAGAGGGCAGGAGTTGCCTAAACCTCAAAGAGATTCCGGAGTACTGCTTGGCCAAAAGCACTGTCCCTACGGGACTCCCACTCCAGGCAGTAATGGGCCGCAAAGGTCTGGCTTGAAGACCAAGTTGCAGCCCTGCAGATGTCTACCAAGGGCACAGAGCGGAGATGAGACACTGAGGCAGCCATTGCCCTGACTCGGTGGGCCGTAACCCGACCCTGCAAAGGAAGATCAGCTGCCTTATAAGCCCAGGTGATACAGTCAGCTACCCAGATGGACAAGGTACGCTTAGACACAGCCAACCCTAACTTATTGGGGTCAAAGGAGACGAAGAGCTGGGTAGCCCTTCTATGCCCCTGCGTACGGTCAAGGTAGAAGTATAAGGCCCTCCTACAGTCCAGGGTATGCAGGACTGCTTCAGCCTGGCTTGCATGAGGCCTAGGGAAGAATGTTGGAAGAACCACCTCCTGGTTGAGGTGGAAAGAGGAGACAACCTTAGGGAGGAACTTTGGATGAGTCCTAAGGACTATCCTGTTCCTATAAATCCTGGTGTAAGGCCTATCACAGACCAGGGCCTGAAGCTCACTCACTCGCCTAGCCGAGGATAAGGGCTATCAGGAAGAGTGTCTTCCAGGAGAGGAAGCGTAGTGGACAAGTAACCATCGGCTCAAAAGGTGGGCGAGTCAGTTGCTGCAAGACCACATTCAGCTCCCACTCAGGGGCAGGACGACGGATAGGAGGCTTGAGCAAAAGCAAGCCCCCAAGAAAGAGAGACACCAAGGGGTGACCAGATAGAGAATGTCCCTCCATCAGAGAGTGGTGAGCTGCTAGAGCTGAGAGGTGGACCTGAACAGAATTGGATTTAAGACCTTGATTTGACAAGTGCAGTAAGTACTGAAGGACTACTGGCACAGTACAGGAGAAAGGATCTTCTGTATGTAGCTGACACCACACAGAAAACCTCTTTCATTTGAGAGCACAGGTTTTCCTAGTGGACTGTTTCCTAGAGGCTAGGACAACCTCCTCAACCTCCTGAGGCAGGCCCCAGGGAGCCGACTACCCTTGCAGCCTCCAGGCCATCAAATTGAGAGCTTTGAGATTGGGGTGCAGAAGGGAACCCTGCTCCTGTGAGAGAAGGTCGGGTTGCAACCCCAGAGGTAGTGGAGGATCCACCGCCAGTTGAAGCAGAAGAGGAAACCAAGGCTGTCTCGGCCACCTGGGAGCCACCAGCAGGACAGAGGCCTTGTCCTGAAGAATCTTGAAGAGAGTTCAGGCCACCAAGGGCGTGGGAGGAAATGCACAGAGGAGGCCCTGAGACCAGGATATCAGAAAAGCATCCGCTGCTATCCATAGAGGATGCGATTGTCTGGAGCAGACCTTTGGCAGTTGCTTGTTCGTTGGGCTGGCAAAGAGATCTATCAAAGGGAGACCCCATTTCAGGAAGATCTTCTGAACTACTGAAGGATGCAGCTGCCACTCGTGGGGCTGCAGTATTCTGCTTAATCTGTCTGCCAGGTAGTTGTCCTGGCCTGGAAGGTACACAGCCTTGAGGAGCATGTTGTGCTTGAGGGCAAAGAACAAAGATCCTGAGCCTCCCGACAAAGGATCCTGGACCCAGTTCCGCCCTGTCTGTTCACATAAAACATGGCAACTTGGTTGTCTGTCTAAATCAGGACAGACTGTTGAGCCAGGGTAGGAGTGAAAGCTTTGAGTGCTAATCGAATAGCTCTGAGTTCGAGGAGATTGATCTGCTGCGCACCTTCCCAGGGAGACCAGAGGCCCTGGGTGCACTTGCCCAGACAATGAGCTCCCCAGCCTTGCAGGGAGGCATCTGTTGTCATCACTACTGTGTACCCTGGAATCTGAAAAGGCACCCCTTTCAGTAGATTGGGTGGGTGCAGCCAACAGTTGAGGGAGTGCAGAAATGGTCTGGACACCCTTATCCTGTCTCTGAGGCTGCCTGTGGCCTGTGACCACTGAGCCCGAAGGCACCACTGTGCAGGCCTCATATGGAGCCTGGCATTGGGGGTCACATGTACTGTTCGAGCCATGGGGCCTAGAAGCCTCAGGCAGAGTCTGGCGGAGACCAGGGACCTGCGGAGAAACTGATTTGCCAAGGCCATCAACCTTTGGGCCCTGTCTGCTGGCAAGAAAGCCTTTGCCAGCAGAGAGTCCAGCCTTGCTCCTATGAACTCTAAGTTCTGGGAGGGGAGCAAAGTGGACTTTGCGAAGTTTATGACAAACCCCAGGCTTTGTAGAAGAGCAATAGTCCTGAGGGTGGCTTGATTGGCCTCTTGGTACGTCTGACCCCTGATGAGCCAGTCGTCCAGATAGGGGAAGACAAAGATTCCCTGATTTCTCAGGTAGGCCTCCACCACTGCTAGGCACTTTGTAAAGACTCTGGGAGGTGAGGCCGAAAGGCAGCACTCTGTACTGATAATGGTTTCCTCCCACAATGAACCTGAGGTACTTTCTGTGGGCTGGATGAATGAGGATGTGAGTGTAAGCATCCTTTAGATCTAAGGAGCATAGCCAATCTCCCTGCTGGAGGTAGGGCAGAAGAGTCCCAAGAGTAAGCATCTTGAACTTCTCCTTCACTAGGAACTTGTTGAGGTTCCTGAGGTCCAGAATGGGTCGAAGGCCACCGATTCTTTTGGGCACCAGGAAATACCTGGAGTAGAAACTGTGACCTTGGAAGTGGGGAGGCACAGGCTCCACCGCCCTGTCCACCAACAGACCATGAAGCTCTTGTAGAAGAAGGTCTGTGTGCAGGGGAGGCCTTGGAGGCTGCCCTGGAAAATATGGTGGAGGCAGTTGGTGAAAATGGAGGGCACAGCCCTTGTGGACTATCTCCAGCACCCAACTGTCCCCGGTGACAAGGGGCCACTGGTGGGCAAAGAGGGCGAGGCGACCTCCTGTGCAGGGTTGGGAGAGCAGTGGAGGAGAGGCTACGCTCAAGGAGTCAAAAACCCCCACCCTGCTGAGTGGTAGCAAGGGCCTGAGGCTTGGGGGTCCTCTGCCTACGGGGCCCATTACCCTGGCCCTTGGCTTGCTGACCCTGGGGGGCAGCTTGGGCAGCCTGATATTGCGGGTACTGTTTGTAGGCAGTGCCCTTCCTCGGGTAAAAGGGCTTTTTACCAGAGCCCTTCTTTTTATGAGAAGGGGCAGAGGTCTTCCTCGACAGCCTTGTCCGTGTGAGGTGCTCAGTTTCGAGCTGAGCGGCCTTCTCGGTCTTGGGCTTGCCAAAAAGGTTTTCACCTCGGCAAGGGACATCGACCAACTTGTCCTGAACCCATAGCTCGAGGTCCGATGACTGCAGCCATGCCTGGCGTCGAGCCGCGATGCCGGCTGCCGCAACTTGGGCCGAAGCCTCGAAGCCATCGTAGGCGGCGCAGGACATGAACTTCGAACAGTCCCGAATCCCCGAGGACAAGGACTTAAATCTCTGCAAGGGTTCCCCAGAGAGACCAGCAGAGAACCTGGCCAATTCCTTGGCCAGATCCCGCAAGTACATGCCCATGTACAGCTGGTAGGACTGAACACGGCAAGCAAGCATCGAGCCCTGGAAGCACTTTCTACCGACGCCATTGAGGTTCCGGGCCTCCCTGCCAGGGGGCAACGCGGAGTGCATCTTCTGGCTCTTCAGACGATGCATGGCCGATTTCACAACCATAGAATGGTGTGGTAGCTGTGCCTTTTGAAAGCCAGGGCTCTTCCGGAGTCGATAGATCGAATCGACTCGCTTGCTGAGAACCGGCGCCGAGGCCGGTGCCTCCCACATATGGAAAAGGAGCCGTTCCAGCATCGGAGGAACCAGAACAGTAAAGAGAGTCATACTGTAGGGCCTCGAGCTCTTCAGCTCGAGGCTCTCCTCCGGGTCCGCCGGGATAGCCAAGGCAGCGGCCATATCCCGGACGAACTCCGAGAACCGAGTATCCTCCGGGGGGGACCTACTCCAGGGCTCAGACTGCGGTGAGTCCGAAGGGACACACCGAGTCTTGAAGGTATCAGGAGACTCCTCGTCCTCCGTCTCCCAAGCTGACTTGTCTGAGGAGGAGTCAGGGTCCATCCACGCGGGGCCCTGGAGCACCCACCCCGACGCCGGAGGCACCGGCGTCGACGCCCTCGGTCGCGAACGGGAGGTCGAGGGAGATTGCGACCGAGGTCGACTCCGAACCACGATGGACTCGAGTATCGGCTCGGTCTCCGGGGTCGACTTCGAAGTCGATGTTCCGGTGGTCGGGGCAGATGCGCCAGACAGGATGGCCATCAGTGCCCGCTGCTGCTCCATGAAGGCAGACAATCTGCTCTCCAAGGCTGTCATCCTGAGACTCAGCTCGGGAGATGCAGCAGCCACAGACTCGGGCCCCGACGTTGGCTCCCTGGGAGGAGAGTCCTCGAGGACTACGGGGCTTACGTGTCCAGCAGACTCCGGCTCCACGCGAGGAACATTTGCAGGCTTCTCGAGTTCCACGGGCCTGGGGCGACGGTCGGGGGTCTTAGACCTGGCCCTCGAGGAGCCAGGGACCTCCTCCGACGACGCCCTCGCGAGCCGCTTAACATAAGAACATAAGATATGCCATACTGGATCAGACCAAGGTCCATCAAGCCCAGTATTCTGTTTCCAACAGTGGCCAATCTAGGTCATACGTACCTAGCAGTTTCCCCAAGGGACACAGGTTCCACAATGCTTGTATTGGTTCAAGCATTGATATCCTGGGTCCCTTCTTAATAATGGTTTATGGACCTTTCCTCCAGGAACTTGTCCAAACCTTTTTTAAACCCAGCTACACTAACAGCCTTTACTACATCCTCCAGTAACAAATTCCAGAGTTTGATTACACATTGAGTGAAAAAATATTTTCTTTTATTAGTCTTAAATAGTTTACCCTGTAGCTTCATTGCATGTCCCCCTAGTCTTTCTATATTCTGATAAGGTAAACAATCGATCTATGTTTACCCGTTCCACTCCGTTCATTAATTTATAGACTTCTATCATATCTCCCCTCAGCCGTCTCTTTTCCAGGTTAAAGAGCCCCAAACTTTTTAGCCTTTCTTCATAGGAGTATCCTTCCATCCCCTTTACCATTTTGGTGGCTCTTCTCTGAACCTTTTCTAAAATCGCTATATCCTTTTTAAGATACGGCGACCAGAATTGCACACAATATTCAAGGTGTGGTCTCACCATGGAACGATATAGAGGCATTATAATATCTTTTGTTTTATTTTCCATTCCTTTCCTTATCATACCTAGCATTCTATTTGCTCTCTTGGCCGCCGCTGCACACTGGGCCGAGGGTTTTAACACGTTATCCACAATGACGCCTAAATCTTTTTCCTGGGTGGTGGTTCCTAATGTGGAACCTTGCATCGTGTAACCATAGTTTGGGTTGTTCTTCCCTAGGTGCATAACCTTGCACTTCTCCACATTAAATTTCATCTGCCATTTTGATGCCCAGTCTTCCAATTTATCAAGATCCTCTTGCAATTTTCCACAATCCTCCTGGGTTTTAACAACTTTAAATAGTTTTGTGTCATCTGCAAATTTGATAACCTCACTCTTTGTTCCACTTTCCAGGTCATTTATGAATATGTCAAAAAGCAGCAGACCCAGCACAGATCCCTGGGGTACACCACTATTATTCACCTTTCTCCATTGGGAAAATTGGCCATTTAGCCCTACCCTCTGCTTTCTATCTTTTAACCAGTTCCTGATCCACAATAGTACACTGCCTCCTATCCCATGACTCTTTAATTTTGCCAAAAGTCTCTCATGAGGGACCTTGTCAAAGGCTTTCTGAAAGTCCAGATACACAATATCAACCGACTCACCTTTGTCCACCTGTTTATTCACTCCTTCAAAAAAACATAACAGATTAGTAAGACAAGATCTTCCTTGTCTAAAGCCATGTTGGCTGTCTCCAATTAGGTCGTGACTATCTACATGCTGAGTAATTTTATTCTTTATGATGGTTTCTACCATTTTTCCCGGTACTGATGTCAGGCTCACCGGTCTGTAGTTTCCCGGATCACCCCTCGAACCCTTTTTAAAAATTGGTGTTACATTGGCGATCCTCCAATCCTCAGGTATTAGAGATGATTTTAATGATAGTTCACAGATTACTGATAGCAGGTCTGCAATCTCAAATTTCAGTTCTTTCAACACCCTTGGATGTATACCATCCGGCCCAGGTGATTTGCTACTCTTCAGTTTATCTAATAGTTGTAAGACATCTTCCCGATGTATCGATATTTCCTTCAATTCTTCCACACCTTTAAATACCACTTCAGTCATGGGTAACATCCCTACATCTTCCTCAGTAAAGACCGAAGCAAAGAATTCATTAAGTCTCTCCGCTATCGCCTTGTCACCTCTTAGTGCTTTAACCCCTTTATCATCTAATGGACCAACTGACTCTCTCACAAGTTTTCTGCTACGAATGTACTTGAAAAGGTCTTTATTTCGCGTTTTTGCTTCCGCAGCAAGCTTCTTCTCAAATTCTCTCTTTGCCTGCCTTATCAATGCCTTGCATTTGACTTGCCAGTGCTTGTGCTGTTTCCAGGTTTCATCGTTTGGCTCTTTTTCCATTTCCTGAAAGATGCTTTTTTGGCAACAACAGCCTCTCTGACCTCACCTTTAAACCATGCTGGCAGTTTTTTGGACTTCCTTCCACTTTTCTTAAAGCGTGGAATACAGCTGGTCTGGGCTTCCAAGATAGTATTTTTCAACAACACCCAAGCTTGATGTACGTCTTTAACCTTTGCAACTGCTCCTTTTAGTTTTTTCTTAACTGTTTCCCTCATTTTATCATAGTCTCCCTTTCGAAAGTTAAAGGGTAGTACTGTGGATTTCCTTACTATCCCTCCTCCACTAATTAAATCAAAGGTGATCATGCTATGATCACTATTGCCAAGTGGCCCCAACACCCTTATCTCTTGCACTACATCTGGTGTTCCACTAAGGACTAGGTCTAATATTGCTTCCCCTCTGGTCGGTTCATGAACCAGCTGCTCCAAGAAGCAGTCATTTATTTCATCTAGGAACTTTATCTCCCTAGCATGTCCTGTTGTGACATTGACCCAGTCGATGCCGGGGTAATTGAAATCACCCATTATTATTACTGCACTGTAACCTTTGCTAGCTTCCTTGATTTCTTTGAGCATTTCATCATCCATTTGTTCATTCTGGCCAGGCGGACGATAGTACACCCCCACTGCCATCGCCTTCCCCTTTTTACATGGAATTTCAATCCATAGAGATTCTACAGCAAATTTTGTTTCTTGCAAAACTTTAATCCTTTCTGACTCAATGCCCTCTCTAACATAGAGCGCAACCCTCCACCAATTTGATCAGCTCTATCATTACGATATAGTTTGTACCCAGGTATCACAGTGTCCCACTGGTTGTCCTCCTTCCACCATGTCTCTGATATTCCAATCATATCTAACCTCTCGTTTAGTGCTATATATTCTAACTCTCCCATCTTGTTTTGTAGACTTCTAGCATTTGCATACAAGCATTTTAGAGACTGTATTTTATTCATATTAATTTGGCTATTGGTAGACATGGGTAATTTGGGATCTTTAAGCTCTGTCTGCTCCATACTCGAGGGCATTTGGGCTACTTTACTCTTTTTTGGAACCTCTCTGCTTTTTGTAGTATCCTTCAAGGATACATTCTTCCGAACCATGCGCTCTTGGGCGACTGTCGGCTTTCCCCTATTATCTAGTTTAAAAGCTGCTCTATCTCCTTTTTAAAGGTTAATGCCAGCAGCCTGGTTCCATCCCGGTTAAGGTGAAGCCCATCCCTTCGGAAGAGCCCCTCCTTTACCCAGAATGTTCCCCAGTTCCTAACAAATCCAAACCCCTCATCTCTGCACCATTGTCTCATCCACGCATTGAGACTCCGGAGCTCTGCCTGCCTTTTGGGTCCTGCGCGTGGAACGGGAAGCATTTCGGAGAACGCTACCCTGGAAGTTCTGGATTTCAACTTCCTACCTAAAAGCCTAAATTTAGCTTCCAGAACCTCCCTACCACATTTTCCTATGTCATTGGTACCGACATGTACCAAGACAGCATACTCCTCCCCAGCACTATCTAAGACCTTATCTAGGTGGCGCGTGACGTCCGCTACCTTCGTACCAGGCAGGCATGTTACCAGGCGATCCTCACGTCCACCAGCCACCCAGCTATCTACATGCCTAATGATCGAATCACCAACTATAACTGCTGTCCTAACCCTTCCCTCATGGGCACTTTGCCCTGGAGAAAGCTCCTCGGTGCGAGAGGGGTTTACATCACCTGGAGGACAGGTCCTAGTTACAGGATCACTTCCTGCCACATCAGGGTGATGCTCTCCTGTCACGTGACCTCTCTCCTCCATGGCAACAGGGATGCTGCCAGACTGGAGGTGGGACTTCAGGACTATATCCCTGTAGGTCTCGTCTATGTACCTCTCTGTCTGTCTTATGTTTTCCAAGTCTGCTACTCTAGCCTCTAGAGAACGGACTCGTTCCCTGAGAGCAAAGAGCTCCTTGCACCTAGTGCACACGTAAGACCTCTCACCAGCTGGGAGAAAATCATACATGTGACACTCAATGCAAAAGACTGGAAAGCCCACATCCCGCTGCTGGACTGCTGTCTGCATCTTAGTTTTAAGTTTGTGTTTAGATCTTTAAGTTCTTTACGTACTAAAGGGTGCTGCGGATATTTATACCACTAAAACTGTACCTAATAAGTTTAATATACCTTGTTCACCTGAAGCTTAATTAATCTCAGGTCCTTAGTGTATGACTGATTTGGGTAATGAGCTTCACCTGAGAGCACCTCCTGTCTTTTACGTTGAGCAAGTACCTATAAAGCTGTGATTATCCCAGGGGAGGGTGGGTGTGTGGAGGGAGGGAGGGATATAACACTTATTAATAGTGGGCTGCTACACAGTACCCTGTCCTGTGCTGCTGAGGTAAGCTATATTCTGATTTGATTTAAATTATAGCTCTTTGCTGCTGCCAGGCTCTAACCTATTATGAAATTTAAACTACAAGCTCTCTGCTGGATTCTAAATTTAACCAGAAAGCTCTCTTCTGTGTTTTAATTTGAAACTAAAAGTACTTTGCTGATGCTAGGCCCTGAGTGACTATGAAATTTAAACTACAGCTCTCTCTACTGGGTATGAAAGGTAACCAGAAAGTTCTCTTCTGTGTTTTAAATTGAATCTTAAACTGTTGCTACTAGGCCCTAACTGATTTAACAAAAAATAGTGGGTTCACAGATTAATTAGCTTTAAAAGAAAAAAAAAATTCCTTTCAGAAAAATTCCCAGAAGTATATACTCACAATTTCAGATTTCTCTCCAGAAGTAACAGCCCCCCTTTCTAGTCCTTCAAGGCTTCTTCCTCTTGCGTTCCCGGTCGGGGGACCCACTGTCCGAGGAGCTTCGACGGCGCTCGGGATCGGAATCCCGAGATGTCGAGGCCTCAGTCGAGGTCCGGGCACGGCCGGAGGCCGAGTCCGAGAAAAGCCTTTCTTTTTGCTGCTGGCGACTTCTGAGTGCCTTGGAAGACATCTTTCCACATGGCCCGTACGACTTAGGGTCGTGGTCGGGGCCGAGGCACCGAAGGCAGCAGTCGTGTGTGTCGGTGAGAGACATCAGTTTCTTACACCGATCACACTTTTTAAAACCGCTGGAAGCCATCGGGGAAAAAAAAAGAGTCCCCGCGAGGTCAAAGGACCGGCCTTCCAGGGAAAAATGGAAAAAAAGGGCGCGAATGCCAGCCACGAAGGGCAAAAACCGAAAAAGAAGAATCGGTCTCGAAACTGGTGTACCGAACCCGGCGGGAGGGGAACCGGCGTCGAACCGGGAGAAAAAATAGCAAAAAATCGCAGAAAAAAATCTAATTTTAACCGGGAGAACAGGACACACATCCAGTGGGCTTCATGGAAAAAAAAAAAAAGAGACTGAGGTAAGATGGCACCTTTAGGCGGGAAGGGAACCGCGCATGCGTGCCTGCATTCCCAAAGGCTTTCATAGAAAGCTGGGGAAATGCTCCGCTGGGGCTTCATCGGCACCGATGACACCCATATGTGAGGAATGACTTCCTGCTTGGTCCTGGGGAATATGTAGAAGCTGATGAGGATAAAGCGGAATTGCTTAACAAATATTTCTATTCTGTGTTCACAGATGAAGAACCAGGAACAGGACCTCAGAAAACACCCACAAACAGGAACAGAAGCGAGGGACACCTTGAACAATTTTCAGAAGACTGTGTTCGTAAGAAACTAGCTCAACTTAAAGTAGACAAAGCGATGGGACCGGATGGGATACACCCTAGAATACTGGGGGACGTTCTAGCAGCTCCACTGACTGACCTTTTCAATGCCTCGGAGTCGGGAGTGGTGCCAAAAGACTGGAGAGAGGCTCATGTGGTGCCTTTACACAAAAGCGGAAGTAAAGATGTAGTTGAAAACTACAGGGTGGTTAGTTTAACTTCGGTGGTGAGTAAATTATTGGAAACGCTGCTGAAAGAGAAAATAGTGAGGTTTCTGGAGTCCAACAGATTACAGGATCCGAGACAGCATGGATTCACCAGAGGCAGGTCTTGTCAGACAAATCTGATTGATTTCTTTGACTGGGTGACCAGGGAGTTGGAACGAGGGAGAGCCCTAGATGTGGTGTATTTGGATTTCAGTAAAGCCTTTGACACTGTTCCTCACAGGCGACTTATAAACAAACTGAGCCCCCTAGGGATGGACCCTAAAGTTACTGCTTGGGTTAGAAACTGGTTGTGTGGGAGGCAACAAAGAGTACAGGTAAATGGAGCTCACTCTGAGGAGAAGGACGTTACCAGTGGTGTGCCCCAGGGATCTGTCCCTGGTCTGATTCTTTTTTTTTTTTTTTAATTTTATTTTATTTTCAAACCACAGAACAATTTTTTGAACATAATTCAACAACAATACTTCTCACAATACAAAAAATCCATCACACAGGGAACCTTCCAACATACTTCATATTTCAGGGTCTGTGTTTTTCCCCATTAATGATACAAACTACCTCCCCCTCCCCCCTCCCCTCCCTGAGTTCCCCTCTCGACTGCCTCCTTACACGCTATCTCCCCCACCATCAATTATTTTCCAACAACGCCGTCCACTGAATGTATTTCCCCAATACCATTAGGAATTTTTTCTGACTGGCCCTCTTGAGCACTGTCAGTTTACACATCAAATAAATCTGTGACAACATTCCCTTGAACTCTGTTAGTGTGGGAACCGCTGCCGTTTTCCATTTCCTAGCCAGCAGGATCCTCAGTGCCACACACCCCAAATCAATAAATACTCCCTCAACCTTGGTTAAGAGAGGGGATTGCACACCCAATAAGGCTGTCTCCGGTCTTAGTTCCACCTCCCTCCCCAGAATCTCCCCCAATAAACCCATTACAGTTGCCCACACCCTATGCACCTCCCCACAGGTCTACCAAATATGCAGGTATGTGCCCTGCCCCCCACAGTTCCTCCAGCATTGGTCTGATACATATTCATATATTTTATGTAGTCTAACTGGCGTCAAGTGCCATCTATATAACACCTTATAGTTGTTCTCAATTATTTATTTATTTACATTCTCTTATATACCGCGCTATTCTGCATCAGTGCAGTTTACATTGAACAAACTGAAATTACATTGAACAGGGCATTATAACTTGGAGATAACTATTTTACAGGGAACATGGGCTATGGAGGGTTAAGTGGCTTGCCCAAGACCACAAGGAGCACCTGTGGGACTAGAAACCCCAGTCCTTCCGGCCCAAGGTTGCTGTCCTCTAGTGGGATTTGAACCCCCGACCTTCCGGCCTGAAGTACCTTGCCCCAACCACTAGGCCACTCCTCCACTCCAAATTAAGTTTGTAGCTATCTACTCACATAAATATGCTCCCATGTATGGTCGTCCCACTGCACCCCCAGGTCCGCTTCCCAGGCCTTCTGGTACCGCTCCCTCGTCCTCTCTCGTCCCATCATCCGATAGAAATTAGTCAGCACCCTTCTCTTCTGCCCCATCAAAAAGAACTTCTCTAACTCGATAATATCCCTCTTTAAAATCGGGATAATCTTTTGTTGTAAGTAGTGGCATACTTGAATATAGCCATTTACATCTTTCTCATCCAGCTTATACTCCCTCATCAACTCTTCAAACTCCCTTACATTCTTCCCCTCCAGCAGTTGGCCCACCCTCTGCAATCCATTGGTTTCCCACCTTCCAAACATAGACTTTCCCCACTGCTGGCAGGAACTCTGGATTCCCCCGAATGGGCAGTACTCTAGAAATTTCACTATCACCCAGCCAAATACCTCTCCATTTATTCCATACCCTTAGTGAGCTTATTACATCCCTGAGAACTTTGATTTAATCTTCCGCGGAATCCACACCCAATCCCTCATCTTTCCCTCTGTTATCCCCTCAGATTCCATATGTACCCACTCTTTGGGAACTTCTGCATCCCATTCCACAGTAGCGCACATTTGTGCTGCTTCCCAATATTTCAACAGGTTCGGTACTGCCATCCCCCCAGATTCTCTCCGTTCCATCATTATACGCGCGGCCACCTTATTTTTCTTCCCCCCTCCAACAAATTTCATAACCATTCTCTGCAGTCTGGCGATATAAGCCTTAGGAACCACAATAGGAAGATTCATAAAGAGATACAGCCATTTAGGCAGAGCCATCATTTTTACAGCTGCTACCCGCCTCATCCATGATAATTGTTTGTTTCTCCACTCGGCCAACTCTTTCTGGATAACATTTTGAACTCTCACATAATTTTCTTTAAATAGATCGGCCTCTCTAGCTGTTAGGTAAATCCCCAGGTATCTGATACTATGCTTAGCCCATCGGAAAGGAAATGAGGCCTTTATTTTTGCTTGTTCCGCCCCCCCCTGCCAAGATATTCAAGATTTCCGACTTTAAAGCCCAAATGTGCCCCGAACTCTCTTAATACTCTAGTTAACTCTTGGAGGGATTCGCTTGGCTTAGTCAACATAAATAACAGATTGTCCGCAAAAAGGGATACCTTACATTCCAGAGTTCCCCATTCTACCCCATGTATCCCCGTGCACGCCCTCAACCCTTTGGGCCAACGGTTCCATGGACAGCACAAACAACAGTGGGGATAAAGGGCACCCCTGTCGTATACCTCTAGACAAGGCAAACGGCCTGAAGTATTCCCCATTGATGCGAATCCTGGCTAATGGCTGCTCATATATAGCTTTAACCCACCTTAAATAACCTCCGGTAATCCCCATTTGTTCTAATACTCTAAATAAAAAGGGCCATGAAACACAATGAAATGCCTTTTTGGCATCTATGGCCAATAATATCATCGGCTCATCCCCCCTTCTCCCTTTCCATACTGCATTTAACACCTTCCGCATATTGTCTACTGTGTGGCGCTCCGGGACAAAACCCGATTGATTTTCATGCACTAATCGCGGCAGAAACCGGAGTAACCTATTGGCTAATATTTTGGTAAATATCTTAAAATCTGTACCCAAAAGGGAAATGGGCCGATAGGATCCACATAAATTCAAATCCTTCCCGGCCTTAGGCAATACCGTAATCCCTGCCGTCCTCAATGTCTCCGGAATAGATTCTCTCTCCTTAAAAGCACTGAATAATCTCATCAGAGGACCACAAACGACATCGTTAAAAATCTTATAAAACTTGTTAGTAAAACCATCCATCCCTGGAGCCTTATTGGCCGGGAGTCCCTTGATCACCTCCTCCACTTCCCTCTCCTCTATGGGCTTAGAAAGCTGTTCTGATTCTTCCCCTGTTAAACATGGTAAGGGCACCTGTAAGTAGTGATCCAACTGGTCATCTGTCTTATTTAGCTCCTCCGTATATAACTGCATGTAGAAATCCACAAAACTCTGCTGAATTTGCTCCACCTGTCTCACTTCCTTCCCTTTAGCATCCCGTATTTTGGTTATAAAATTTCTACTTTTATGCTGTTTCAGCCGCTGCGCCAGCAACCTGCTCGGTTTATTTCCCAGTTCAAAAAATTGTTGTTTTAAAATATCCTGCGCATGTTTAATCTCTCCTAATTCAAGGTCGTTTAATTCCTTCCTTACCCTATTTAAATTCCTGACCAATCCCACTCTCCCCCCTCCCTTGCATCAGTGACCCTTCCAATTCCTTGATCTTCCCTCGTAAATCCTCTTTTTGGCATTCCCTCTACTTTTTCATATGGGCCCCTATAGAAATCAAATCCCCTCTTATAACTGCCTTCAGACATTCCCACAGAATCCTAATCTTACACCCCTCAATATCATTGGTTTCCAAATATTAAGTTTTCCCCGAATCTGCTGTGTTACTTCCACATTCTCCAGTATTGACTCATTTAACATCCACAACCTATGCCTTCTCTTCCTCTCCTCCAACCTCACTTCAACCCACAGGGGCGCATGGTCTGACCATGTCTGCTCCCCAATCTCACAGTCAACCACTTTCTCCATTAACGGTTTGGACACCCAGATCATATCTATCCTAGAGAAAGATTGGTGCACAGAAGAGTAGAAAGTAAATACTTTCTCCCTCTGCCTCATTTCCCTCCACACGTCCACCATTCCCAAATTTTTACCCAGCTCCCCCAGGCTCCTCCTCCCTGTGGCATTCCCCACCCCCTTCCCCATAGAGTTATCCAGGCTCGGATTGAGTGTTAAGTTAAAATCCCCCCACCATAAGTATTTGGCCCTCTGCTATATGCTCCACCAAACCATGCAGACCCTCATAAAATCTCCCGTGGCCCGCATTTGGCCCATACACATTTATCAAGGTATACCTTTGTTCATTAATCCGCAGTTTCACAATAAGATATCTTTCCTCTTGATCCCTATGCACCACACAATCAGAAAAATCTAGTCTCCGTGTCATCAAAATCCCCTCCTTTCTTCAATTTCAACCTATTTGAGGCAAACCATTGCACTGCAAATTGTTTATGCAACACCCTCCATTCACCGCATTTTTTCAGGTGCATTTCCTGTACAAATACTATGTCACCCTTCACTCTACTGATCTCCTTGAACATTCACTGCCTCTTCACTGGGGAATTTAAACCTCTCACATTCATGGACATTATTTTAATGCGTTCCATTCGACCAACCCCCCCACCCCCCTTCCCTTCGCTTGCCAGGAACCCAGTTACCCCCACTCCCCCTACCCTCCTCCACCCCCCATCCCCCCTCCCCCCTTCCCCATCTCTACCCACCAGCTCCCTTTCCATCCTACTTCCTTGAGGCATGAATCATCACCGCTCCAGGAAGCCTTCAACATCCTTATATTTACCCCATGCCCAATCCCAGAATTAACCATCATCCGGGGAGAGAGAAAGGGGTACACCCTACCCTTCCCTTCACCTCTTGTCTCATAGCCCCCCTCCTCCTCCCCCCCTACCAATAGCACCCAAAACTCTCAACACCTCTCAACAGCTCTTAAACAAGACTCAACAATCTAAGGCAATATACTTAATACAACTCAGAAGAAATACAACAGTACAAAATTTTTGTAGCAGCAAAGGATCATGTCCCGCTCTCATCCATCGCCTCCTCCTCCGGACCCATTCTGCCTTTGCCGGCGCAACCTGCGATCCCCTTGCGGTGCTCTCCTCCATTCGCTGCTTTTCAGCTATCGTCTCGGCCCTTTATCACTCCTTTGCTGGGGCGCCTCCAGCAATTCAGTCCAGCCCACTTCCTTCAGTGCCACGACGGCCTCTGTGGTGGACTTGACATACGACGTTCTCCCCTCAATACAGAATTGTAATCCAAATGGAAAGAGCCATTTATACCTAATGGATTTCTCCCGCAGCATTTTCGTAACGCCCGCCATTTCCCAGCACTTCATCATCGTGATAACTGACAAGTCCGTATAGAGTTTTATGCATTGATTCTCCCACTGGAAATCGGTAAGCTTCCTCGCCGCCTCCACCACTGCGCATTTAGTGGCATACTCATGAAAACGGGCAATGATATCTCTGGAATACCCATCACGTTTTGGGCCTAATGCTCTATGTGCTCGGTCAATTGTCCAACACAAGTGGGAGCCCTCATGGCCAGCTTCCTCCAGCATGCGCTTGCAAATGCGCACCACCAAGCTGCCACAATCTGCAGACTCCCTAGACTCTGAGACCCCTCTCAACCGGATATTAGCCCTGCGCGATCTGTTTTCCAGATCCTCAACTTTGGACCACAGCTCTTCCGTTTCCACCTCCATATTATCCATCCTCTCCTGTAACTTAAGTAATGCGGTGTCTTGCAATTCCACCTTTCCCTCCAACTCTTCCACTCTCTGGCCCACCTCTCTGACGTCCGCCTTCAGCTCATCCACCCAAGACTGAGCCTCCGTTTTAAAATGGGCTAGATCCTGTCTGAGGGTGCTGAACCAGCTTTTTATCTCCCCTCTCAGGGCCTCCACCTCGCCCCTCTGCAGGCTCTCTCCCTCCGTTGCTTTATTCACTTCCTCCGCATTGCCAACACTCACTGCCACCATCTTGTTTTTCCCGCCAGTGCTCCCTGCAGCTTTCTTATACACGTACCCTTTCAGGTCCGCTACACTTTTCTTCATCTCCTCTCACTCCCACACAATTGCCACCTTCTCTGGGCTGTTTTCCACTTTCCTCACTCTCCGTTTTGGGGCATTTTTGGGCTAATGTCCCCTCGCTTCCACGGAGCTCCGCTTTCACGTGGCTTCTCCGTTCGGTGACGTCATTTCCTCCTGGTCCGATTCTTTTTAACATCTTTGTTAGTGATATAGCGGAAGGGCTGTCGGGTAAGGTTTGCCTCTTTGCGGATGATACCAAAATCTGCAATAGAGTAGACACCCAGGAAGATGTAGATAATATGAGGAGGGATCTAGCTAAGCTTGAAGAATGGTCTAGAATTTGAAAGCTGGGATTTAATGTTAAAAAATGTAAGGTCATGCACTTGGGCTGCAGCAATCCAAGGGAGCAATATAGTATAGAGGGTGAAGTACTTTTGTCCACTAAAGAAGAGCGGGACCTAGGCGTGGTTGCGTCTGATGATCTTAAAGTAGCTAAACAGTAAGAAAAGGCAACGGCAAAAGCTAGGAGGATGCTTGGGTGCATACGGAGAGGAATGGCTAGCAGAAAAAAAGGAGGTGATAGTGCCTCTGTATAAGTCTTTGGTGCAACCTCATTTGGAGTATAATCTGCAATTCTGGAGACCGCACCTTCAAAAGGATATAAACAGGATGGAGTCAGTACAGAGGGTGGCTACTAAAATGGTTAGTGGTCTGCATTATAAAGCAGGGGACATGGGATGAGGATGAAGGGGGATAGATTCAGGAGTAATATGCGGAAATATTTCTTTATGGAAAGAGTGGTGGATCCGTGGAATAGTCTCCCAGTGGAGGTGGTTGATATGAGGACAGTATCTGAATTCAAAAAAGCATGGGACAAACACAGAGGATCTCTAAGGGAAAAAGGGGACTGTTGGTAGTTGTCGATATGGAAGGACATAAGAACATAAGAACATAAGAAATGCCATACTGGGTCAGACCGAGGTCCATCAAGCCCAGCATCCTGTTTCCAACAGTGGCCAATCTAGGTCATACGTACCTAGCAGTTTCACCAAAAGACACAGGTTCTGCAGTGCTTGTACTAGGCCAAGCATTGATATCCTGGGTCCCTTTTTAATAGTGGTTTATGGACCTTTCCTCCAGGAACTTGTCCAAACCTTTTTTAAACCCAGCTATACTAACAGCCCTTACTACATCCTCCGGTAACAGATTCCAGAGTTTGATTACACGTTGAGAGAAGAAATATTTTCTCCTATTTGTCTTAAATAGTTTACCCTGTAGCTTCATTACATGCCCCCTAGTCCTTCTATATTCTGATAGCGTAAACAATTTATCCACGTTTATCCGTTCCACTCCATTCATTAATTTATACACCTCTATCATATCTCCCCTCAGCCGCCTCTTTTCTAGGTTAAAGAGCCCTAACCTTTTTAGCCTCTCTTCATAGGAGTAGCCTTCCATCCCCTTCACCAATTTGGTGGCTCTTCTCTGTACTTTTTCTAATAACTCTATGTCCTTTTTAAGATACGGTGACCAGAATTGCACACAATATTCAAGGTGCGGTCGTACCATGGAGCGATACAGAGGCATTATAATATCCTTTGTTTTATTCTCCATCCCTTTCCTTATGATACCTAGCATTCTATTTGCTTTCTTGGCCGCCGCTGCACACTGGGCGGAGGGTTTTAACATGTTATCCACGATGACTCCTAAATCTTTTTCCTGGGTGGTGGTTTCTAATGTGGAGCCTTGCATCTTGTAACTATAGTGTGGGTTGTTCTTTCCTAGGTGCATAACTTTGCACTTGTCCACATTAAATTTCATCTGCCATTTGGATGCCCAGTCTTCCAATTTATCCAGATCCTCCTGCAGTTTTCCACAATCCTCTTGGGTTTTAACAACTTTAAACAGTTTTGTGTCATCTGCAAATTTGATTACCTCACTAGTTATTCCCTTTTCCAGGTCATTTATGAATATGTCAAAAAGTAGCGGACCCAGTACAGATCCCTGGGGTACTCCACTATTCACCTTTTTCCATTGGGAATATTGGCCATTTAGCCCTACCCTCTGCTTTCTATCTTTTAACCAGTTCCCGATCCACAATAGTACACTGCCTCCTATCCCATGACTTTTTAGCTTCGCCAAAAGTCTCTGATGGGGGACCTTGTCAAAAGCTTTCTGAAAGTCCAGATACACTATATCAACCGACTCACCTTTGTCAACCTGTTTATGCACACCTTCAAAAAAACAGATCAGATTAGTAAGACAAGATCTTCCTTGTCTAAAGCCATGTTGGCTGTCTCCCATTAGGCCATGACTATCTACATGCTGTGTAATTTTGTTCTTTATGATGGCTTCTACCATTTTCCCTGGTACTGACGTCAGGCTCACCGGTCTGTAATTTCCCGGGTCACCCCTGGAACCCTTTTTAAAAATTGGTGTTACGTTGGCGACCCTCCAATCTTCAGGTATTACAGATGATTTTAATGAAAGTTCACAGATTACCAATAACAGGTCTGCAATCTCATATTTCAGTTCTTTCAACACTCTGGGATGTATACCATCCGGTCCAGGTGATTTGCTACTATTCAGTTTATCAAATAGTTGTAATATATCTTCCCGGTGTAGCGATATTTCTCTCAATTCCTCTGCAGTATCACCTTTAAATACCACTTCAGTCTTGGGTAACACCCCTACATCTTCCTCAGTAAAGACCGAAGCAAAGAATTCATTCAGTCTCTCTGCTATAGCCTTGTCTCCTCTTATTGCACCTTTTACCCCTCTATCATCTAATGGTCCAATTGACTCTCTCACAGGCCTTTTGCTACGAATGTACTTGAAAAAGTCTTTATTTCGTGTTTTTGCTTCCGTAGCAAGTTTCTTCTCAAATTCCCGCTTTGCCTGCCTTATCAATGCTTTGCATTTAGCTTGCCAGTGCTTGTGCTGTTTCCAGTTTTCATCATTTGGCTCTTTTTTCCATTTTCTGAAGGTTGCTCTTTTGGCAGCAACAGCCTCTCTGACCTCACCTTTAAACCATGCTGGCAGTTTTTTGGACTTTCTTCCACTTTTCTTAATGCGTGGAATACAGCTGGTCTGGACTAGATAGGCCATGTGGTCTTTTTCTGTCATCATATTTCTATGTTTCTATGTTTCTGAAACCTTAGAGCCAAAGGCCATGTCCATCAGAGTGTGGACATCCAAGCGAAAATGCTTGACAAAAGTGGAAAGTGATGTTCATGCTGCCACCCAACAAATGTCTGCATGGGCTACTGAACTCCGGTCCACCCTGCCCACAAGGATGCTAGCGCTGGGGTAGAATGGGCGCTCAAACCCTCCGGAGCCAGCCAATTCCGTAATAGATCCGCCAAGACAATGGTTTCCTTAACCCAGCGCCCCAATGCAGATTTAGCCACTGCGCCACCGTACATAGGCCAGTAAACAGCATAAAAAGATGTGTGACTTACAAAAAGAATTCATAACCTCCAAGAACTAGAGAGGCACCCTCTAAACTTAAAAAAGGCAAAGATCCTTATCATTCCCCAGACTGCTTTCCTTAAAGAAGGCGGGCAGGCAAATGGCCTTGTTCACATGCAAGGGAGAAATCACTTCAGGGAAGGAGGCATAGGTCGAATGGAAATGGCCTCCTTAGGAAAAGATAGGTAAAGATCTTGGCAAGACAGAGCCAGCAGCTCAGAATCCTCCTTGCAGAACAAATTGCAACCAAGACGATCATTTTGAGCATCAAATCTTTCAGACTGGTGTACTTTAGTGGTTCAAGGGCTCAGACATCAGGGCCCCAAGCACCAGACACAGATCTCAGGAGGGGATCACAGACTGGGGGGGGGGGGGGGGAGGTGGAAATACAGACTCCGACACCGAACTCCCTGACAAAGGTGCAAAACAGCACGGTGTAAGGTTAGAGAGAGACTTACTAGCCAACAGACCTCTGAAACAAGTCAAAGCTGCCACCTGAACCTTCAGGGAGTTAAGAGAAAAGGCCCTTCTCCAGACTATCCTGCAGAAAAGGCCAACAGAGATAGCACCTTGGCTGCCTCAGGAGCCAGCTGCTGTGCACTGTACCAGCACTCAAGGCATCAGTCCCACACTTATACCAGGTTGGTAGAGCTCCTCTGGCTCTGAGCAGGGTTGAAAACCACCACTGGAGAGTAGCCCTTACGCGCTGTTTCCTTACAGGAGCCATATATGGAGAAGGGAGCCAAGTTCTCAAGGACAAGTGGCCCCTGACACAATAGGCCCCCTAGATGGAAGCAAACGAAGAGGTGGCGCTCCATATGCCTAGTCACACGCCCCACCAGGGGCCATGGAGGAAACACATTCAGCAAGTGTTCACTTGGTCAAAATTGAGCCAGGGCGCTGACACCCTCGGACCCCATCTCCGGGTGGTGACAAAAGAAGCAGCACAATTTGGCATTGGAGCAGATCCCCATCAGATTTCTCTTAGGGTATCCACAGTGGCACACAAACAACTGAAGCACCTCCTGATTCTACTCCCACTCTCCTGGAACTAGAGAGTGGCGGTTAAGAAAATCCATTTCCACAGTAGCCACTCTAGCAGTGTGCAGAACCAATAAACTAGGAGGATCTTTGTCGCCCAAAAAAACAGGATGGCCATCTCCAGTGCTACCCCGATACTCCTCGTGCCACCTTGCGGATTGACATAAGAACATAAGAAATGTCATACTGGGTCAGACCAAGTTCCATCAAGCCCAGTTTCCTGTTTCCAACTGTGGCCAATCTAGGTCACAAGTACCTAGCAGTTTCCCCAGAAGACACAGGTTCCACAATGCTTGTACTGGGACAAGCAGTGGATTTACAGGGTCCCCTTTAATAATGGTTTATAGACCTTTCCTCCAGGAACTTGTCCAAACCTTTTTTAAACCCAACCACACCAACAGCTTTTACTACATCCTCAAGTAATGGATTCCAGAGTTTGATTATGCGTTGAGTGAGTCTGGAATCTGGAAGCTCTCCTCTCGGAAATAACCCCCCAACACCGGGGACATAGCTGCCGCAGATGCCCTAGAGGATGAGAAGTGGCTCACAGAACGATCGCCAAAGTCTCTGGCCAGCTGGATATCCTTACCTATAGCACTATCTATTATCTCTTGCTCTGAGGCAGGCAAGGCCAGACTAACTGCATCCCCCACAGTTGGTGGGGAGGGAGGAAAGGCCCTCCAGAGATGACTCAAAAGCTGCCATGCAAGAAGAGCAGAATCCAGAATCTGGAGATGAAACACCTCGCTTGCCACAAGCCAAACAACGTTTCCTGGAAGAAGGCAGAGTTAAGGCAAGTATCACAACAATAATGCATGCTAAGGCTGTGGAAGCCCAAAGTGCATGCATTAGCTGCGCTTTTACTACAACATGTGTTACAGGCGCTAGGGTAGGAATGCGCGTTGGAGCCCATTGGGTGGAATATGCATAAAGATGGTGCGACCACCAGGCACACAATAGCAGAAAATGCTACTATACACATGCAGAAAAAGGCGGGAAACCCTCACATCACACCAGCTGTCAGTGCTCTGCCCTGAATTGCATCCCACACAGACAGAATCGGGAGTCCCCAACAAGGGCAGTGATGAGGTCAAGCCTTGGTACTCACACCTTGAAAGCCCCAGGCAAAGGATCTGTGCTGGGCTCAGCTCTACTCCCTGATACTGTTTCACTGACTTTTGCAGCATGGTGTTTAAGTGGCTGGCAGGCAGATCCCTTTGAGAGCCTTTTGCAATCTTCAGGAGAGAGCAGGGGGAACGGAGGAGGAGGGATGCTGAGGTTGTGCGAGGCTGCTGCACTCTTGCAGATCCTTCCAAATCCTTCCAATTTCTGGCTATTCAACAGGCTCTTATCATGATAAGCGCATGGAGCTGAACCAATTTTCCCTCCTCCTATCGCTACCAAAAAGACCGCAGTCTAATGCAGCCTCTCATGTCGTGCTCTAGTGAGAGAGACACCCTCAAGGTTTAATCAATCTTTTCCTCTCAAATCTTCAGAGAGGAGAAAATCCATCCAGCATCTGCTGGAGCAAAGAAATACTGAAGAGACCTCTGGTGGCTGAGGTGGAAAGAGTCATGGGAATGATGTCATTGAAACCTGTGCTTTTCATTGGTTCTTTGTCCCCACCTATCTGCTGGTAGGGGAATACAATCCACTTGTCTGGACTGGTCTAGCAGGACAATATGGAAATGGATTTTTAAATTTCCCTTTAGATCGGCAAGAAACAAAAAGGATCCTATTTTTGGGCAAGTTGAAATGATGGTTCTTGAGTTATCAAAGTTATGGTTATGGTTATGGTTTAGGCACTTGATATACCGCCCTTTAACTTGTACATCAGAGCGGTTTTACATGTATGTATATACTAACAGGTACTTTTTATTCCCTTGTCCCCAAAGGGCTCACAATCTAAGTTAGAACCATTTACACAAGTTAGAAAAGATTGCTTGACTCTTGCACTAACTCTCCGTCAATTTCATGCTGTATGCCCCTTTCTGGATGATGCAGCTTTAAGAACTCTTGAACAGAGCCTATTTTGTGCCATAATTATTGTAACACAGTTTATGCTAGTTTTTTCCAAATGTCTTATTAAAGGTGGAAAGCAAGAGAAGGGCTAAACACAGTCAGCTATCCCTTCATACAATGAAACAACATGCCACATACCAGAATACGAATCAAACATCCCTATTATAAATCCTCCCAACCACCCACTTTCCCATTATAACAACAGGTTAGTTTCACCGGAAGAACCACCAGGCGGTCCGTCCAGCAGAGACTGTGCAGCATATTCACCTCAGTATTACAGGCCTTACGGAAAATACAGAGTATACAATTATGCCTTCCTCCCCCATAATAACAAAACCTTTAACTCTATAAAACAAAACTTGCTCTTGGAGTTAGCCTTTGTGGGGTAAACTTCCAACTTCCCATTCAAATGCTAACTCTCAAACTGTGAGGTTACATGATCAAAGTGGGCAAGAAGCATCCCTACCCCCTGACTGTTCAGATAAGGATCCCAAATCTACTGAAAAAGTCAATCCTTCCCTCTCAGTCCATAGGTTAACTTATCAAACCGGACTGCTTCCTCGACCTTTAGATACCAATCCTCCAGTGAGGGTCCCCCTAACAAACACCACTTCCAGGCTATGGCCACTCTGGCTGCCAGGAGCAATTTCCCACACAATAACCCTTCTTTCACCCTCGGCAATGGCAATGATTGGACCCCAAAAAGCATTTCATCAGGGGCAGATCAGGAGGCTCCATCCGCAATGGTTCGGATGACTTTTCCCATCCTCTTCCAAAATTGCTGTATGACAGGGCACTCCTACCACATGTGATGGAAGGAGCCATCTTTCCCATGTCGCCTCCAACATTTCCCAGTGGGCTTTAAACAGCTGCTGCAGGGTAGAGTACAACCTGTGCATCATCTGAAATTGTGTTTGTCTCCAAGAGGTGACCCACATATAACAGTAGATCCCCCCCAAGGATCTGTGCCCACACCCGCTCTTCTATGTCCTGATCCAGCCAGCGCTGCCATCCTGCCTTATGGGGTGACTGCTTCCTATCCTCCTCGGCCAGGTGCACCCTGTACAGCTTAGACAGTGTTGCCTTCATTCCTGTTCCCTAAAGCAGTACCTCCTCCAGTTCAGTACCCGGGCATATCAAAGTAGCCTTGGTCTGCTTTTGCAATACAAAAAAACGCAGCTGAAAATACTGATAGAAGGGAATCCTACAGTCTAATTTCCTCTCCAGCTCTTGCATAGATAGTACTGTCCCTCCATGAAGCAAATCTGCAAATCATGTGACTCCTTGCCTCCAGAAACAAAGTCCCTGAAAGCCCTGAGAAACTATGAAAGTCCTCCATTTTAGACCACTTGCTGCATCTCTTTCTCCCTTTCCCGCTTCCTTTGTGCCCCCAACCGAATCAGCACCCCTCTCATATAGGCCTTTCCTGTGCCCCAAAGGATGCCCTCCCCCAGTATCATTCAGCCGCAGATATTCCTACCATGATTTTCGCAGCTTGACAAGCAACTCCTCAGACTTCAGCGGGGACAAATTTGCCCTCTATGTCCAGTCCCCGGTCCCCTGTCCTTTCCCCTTTGGGGACTATTGGCAAAAAATCATGCCATGGTTTGAAATGTTGATGGGGTATAACTGCACCTTTTCTACTGTCCCCAACTGGTCATGTTTCCCTAAGTAGTAGTCCAACCAAGAGTAGGTGCTTGTGCGAGATGTAAAACAGGTATACTCATGGCCCCTTCTGTTTTCCACCCTCCAGACATCTACCAAATCCCATAAGAACATAAAAAATTCCATACTGGGTCAGACCAAGACCCATCAAGCCCAGTATCCCGTTTCCAACAGTGGTCAATCCAGGTCACAAGTACCTAGCAGTTTCCCAAAAAGACACACAGGTTCCATAATGCTTGTATTGGGGCAAGCAGTGGATTACCTGGGTCTCCTTTAATAATGGTATATGGACATTTCCTCCAGGAACTTGTACAAACCTTTTTTAAACCCAGCTACACTAACAGCTTTTACTACATCCTCTGGTAACGAATTCCAGAGTTTGATTACGCGTTGAGTGAAAAAAAATATTTTCTCTTATTAGTCTTAAACGGGTTACACTGTAGCTTCATTGCTTGTCCCCTAGTCTTTCTACTTTTTGATGCCATAAAGAATCGATCATTTACCCATTCCACTCTATTCATTAATTTATAGACCTCTATCATATCTCCCCCTCAGTCATCTCTTATCCAGATTGAAAAGCCCTAACCTTTTAAATCTCTTTTCACAGGGGTATCCTTCCATCCCCTTTACCATTTTGATGGCTCTTCTCTGTACCTTTTATAATTTCAGTTATATCCTTTTTAAGATACAGTGACCAGAAAATGCACACAATATTCAAGGTGCAATCACACCATGGAATAATACATAGGCATCATAATATCCTTTGCTTTATTCTCCATTCCTTTCCTTACGATTCCTAACATTTTACTTACCTTCTTGGCTGCTGCTGCTGCACACTGGGTGGAGGGTTTCAATATGTTATCCACGATGATGCCTAAATCTTTTTTCTGGGTGGTGGTTCCTAATGTGGAACCTTGCATCGTGTAACCATAGTTTGGGTTATTTTTTCCCTAGGTGCATAACTTTGCACTTGTCCACATTAAATTTCACCTGACATTTAAATGTCCAGTCTTCCAGTTTATCAAGGTCCTCTTGCAATTTTTCACAATCCTCTTGGATTTTAACAACTTTGAATAATTTTGTGTCATCTGCAAATTTGACTATCTCACTCATTATTCCTATTTCCAGATCATTCATGAATATGTTAAAAAGCAGCGGACCCAGCACTGATTCCTGGAGTACTCCACTATTCACCTTTCTCCATCAGGAAAATTGGCCATTCAGCACTACCCTCTGCTTTCTATCTTTAACAAGTTCCTGGTCCACAATAGTACACCGCCTTCTATCCCATGACTTTTTCATGCATTGCTGTAGCTCCTTCCCTTTGCGCCCATGCTTCTTGGCTTCATAGCTGGACCTGCCTCCACTAGCGTACAATTCATGCCTCCTGCTATTATCCAATCTCTCTTAGACTCCTGACCACTTGCAACCAGCTATTAAAAAAGGATCTCTTTGACCCATTGAGAGCATAGGAATTCAGGAATGCCACTTCATCTTGATCTACTCAACCCACTACCCACAGCACTCATCCTCGATTATCCCCCCTCCCCAGAGGAATACTGTACAAAGGGCAGCCTTTTATTGATCAAAATCGCTACACCCTTTTTTTTGTTATAAGCTGAGCAATAAATTTGTTCATACTCCTGCCCCTGTAGTTTATTATGTTCCTCCTGTGTAAGGTGTACTTCTTGTAATAGGGCCACATTCACTTTAGCCCTGGCCAAGTAGGACAATATCCTCTTCCTTTTAATGAGGCTATGGATCCCCCAGACATTTAATGAAGCTATATTATACCAACTCATTCTACTTATGTACTTGTCCACTCATTCATCCCCCTCCTCCTCCATCCCCTCCACTCGCCATCACCGCAGGCCAATACCGATGAGCATATAAGTAGAACAACAAGAGAAAAACAAACTATATAAAGTAAAATACCCACTTCATTCCCAGCCACCCAAGTCATCTCTCCACACATTTTATGTTTACAGACTTCCACTGCCCCACACTATACCATTCACCTCCCACATCCTAGTCCATACGCACCACCCCATCTCTCCCTTCCCCCTCTCCACTCCGATCACACATACCTCAATAACTCCTGAGCAGGGTGAGAAAACAGGGAGGAGGAGAGAGATCCACCTGATGCCAACCCCCCCCCCCCCCGTGATCCTCACCAGAGTTGGCAACCAGCTGTCTAAAGAATCCGGTACTCTGCACTTAGCCATGCATTAGATCCTTTTATGCCATTTCTGGGCAGTTAGCCCATTCAAGTGTCTTCAGGCTCCACTAAGCTGTTCTACCTCAGACCTGGATCCTCTACCACTTCTATGATCCGCAAGGCTGCAGAGGAGCGCTGGGCTTCCAGAGGATCCCTCGCTACTTGCACTCCCGCCTTCCCGGCTTGACGACTGTCACACTTTCTCACTGGTGTTCCCATCCATCTTGGTCGACCGTGGACTGCAGTGCCTTGCCAATTTTATCCACTCCAGTTTAAAGCCCTGAAGTTTTTAAATATTTTTCAAGCGCCTCTGGGTACCAAACTGCCACCTGGATGTCTTGTTAAGCCAAAGAATCCCTCACTTTTAACATCTTTTTCCTCCGCTTTACTGTTTCAGCTGCCAGGTCAGGAAAGATAAAAACCTTCCAGTTTCTGTATTGTACAAAACCAATCTTCCAAGCCTCACAGATGATAAATTCACCATCCTGATACTGCAATAACTTCACAATAAAGGCTCACGGCCACACTGCAGCGTCCGATCGCACATGCACTCCCAGTGGGCCCGTTCAATCTCATAGGGCACTGGAGAGGGGCATTCCAGAAGGCAGTCCTCAAACAGGCCCCATACAAATGTTATGGAGTTCTGGTCCTCTGCACCCTCAAGGATACCAAAAATCCTTACGTTGGAGCAGCGTTCTCTATTTTTGAGATCTTCAACTTTCGATTGAAGCCAGACCACTTGGCTGCTGTAATGTGGAGACAGACCCTTGAAGGAGAGTTTGGGCATCTTTGGTCTGACTGTTGCAGGTCTTTGCCTCATCCAGGTGAATGCCCACTGCCACATGATTTCCTTTTTTGAATCCTGGATCTCTTTTAAAATAGTTAATAGATCTGCAGCTGCAGCCTCCCCGCCGTCCTTGCCCCACTGGCTGTCGAAGAGGAGGGAGATGCCGGGGCCTGCCCCCTGCCTTTCGTCATGTTGGCTGTACGTGCTTTGGCTGCATAGAGTCCCTGATGGTCTTGACGGTTTTCACTTTAACCAATTTTTGCACTGCAAATTTAGCGGGGGGATATCACCTTAGGGAGCCAGCAAAATGTCCCAAATTGCATGCAGACCTGGGGAGCTCGCTTACATGCATTCGCTCTCCACTATAGTGGAACCAGAAGTCCTCTTTATGTTTGTTTTTATTCATCAGAATAAAAAGGCTAGACAGTTCAAAATTCTGCCATCAGAATTCTATACTGTGCTATGGTAGTGTGGCATGAGGTGGGAAGGGTCTTCTTTACAAAAAAGGCTAGACAGCAGTTCAGGGAAAATAAAAGCAGCTTTACTTCTGTCCCAGCTTGTTAAAACTCCACAAAGCAAAACACAGAACAGACAGCAATTCATGGAAAACAAACTGATGCAGAAAATTAGCATGGCCTTCAAGCACAGATAACGCCACTTTTAAGTATACTTACTGCTACCACCAAATGCAAAAAGAGACGGACGCACACGTAAACAGCAATGGAAAAGCTAGCACACAATTAATGCCAAGAGTATTTAAATGTATTTAAATCATAGGCAAATGAGCTGCACATAATAAACTGGTATTAAATACTAGCTGCGCCCGATGCAGAGAAATGCATAGAGATTTTGCAATCAGCCTTAGTGCCAATACCTCTACGCCTGGGTCCGAGGTGGCTTAAATATCTAGAGCCCGATTCCATCCCCGAAATCCAGGCCCTCTGTGCGCCAGTCGGAACCGGACGCACAGAGGGAGTTGCGATTCTGATCCCGTGGGGCACGTCTAGCCTCGTGGGATCAAAATCACAAACAGGCCTGTACGTGCAGGCCGGCACCCCAATTCCGCCTAGCCTGCACATACAGGACTTGCCCGACTAACTCAGTCAGGGCTTTTCAATGGAGCTGCAGCGCCATGGTGTCCTGTTGCCATGGCACCGTGGTTCCATTGAAAAGCAGCGATCCCCAGCCACCGGCTCCCTCTCTGCCCCCTGCCGCCCCTTCCCAGCCCCGGGCCTGCTGTTCCTCCCGCATCGGGGAACTTATTCCACCTCAGAGGTGGAATAAATTCCCATCCAAGCTGTCAGCCCCGGATGTCCAGAGCTGACGACCGCCCACCCTAATGCCGCCCCCGATTCGCCCCTTCCCCGCCCCTGTCTAACTTCCCCATACGAGTGGGGAAGTTAGACGGGGTCGGGAGGGGGAACAAATAGCGGGGATGGACGTCTGAATGGAATGAGCCTACTAGTGTGTGCCCCCAACAGTATTTTGATGCCATAATGTGCTTTCCCCCATGCCTGGATCATCTGAGGGAAGATGATCCAGGCATCAAAATACTTTTGGGGGCCGTTACCCCCGACAGAAAGCAAATCCCTGGTGGCTCAGTGGCCCTGAACCCCCCACCCGCCCAAGTAAAAATAAACTCTGATGGCCCAGCGGCCACAAACCCCGCCAAAGTAAAAGTAAAGCCTGGTGTCCCAGCCTGGTGGGGTCAGACTACCATATAAGGCATATTCTACTTTATATGGCAGACTGACCTCACCCAGTGCTCCCAGGATGCACCATACAGGGCAAGACACTGACATTTTTCAAGATGGCAAAGCAAGAGTGGGAGCACGTGGGCAGTGTTCCCGCTCGTTTCTGAAGGTATAGGGAAGGGAGTGGAGGGTTCAGGGCTACTGGGCCACCAGGGTTTATTTTTACTTGGGCAGATGAGGGGGTGTTTGTGGTCGCTGGACCATCAGGGTTTATTTTTTACTTTGGCAGGTGGGGGGTTTTGGGGCCGCTGTGCCACCAGGGATTCGCTTTCTGTCAGGGGCCGGTGATGGCATCGAGGGCTTTCCCCGATGCCTGGGTCATCTGAGAGGAGTTTACATTTCCCCTCAGATGATCAAGACATCGGAGAAAGCACCCAATTCCATCAAAATACTGTTGGGGCTCCTATGCAAATTAGCCACGCGGTGCCCTTTTCTCTGGGAGAGCATCCCAGACTTGCGCATACTTCTTGTTCGCATGTATTTGGCTTGCTTTTCCAGTTTAATGCTGCCATTTCACACATAGTTTAACAGATGGCTCATTTGCATGCGCACAGTTTAATGTGTGGCTAATTTGCACACGCACCCCTTTCTGCATGCCCGTGCTGAAGTTGCATACTATCAGTGCGCTGCAAATAGGTGTAAGAAATTGATGGAGCACGACTTCAGCGCTGGCTTTCTGCATCAGCCTATAAATCACTTTATTCTGGCCTAACTTGTTAAACTTCCATAAAGTTAGTTTCCCCAGCCCTTCCTCTGGTCCCAGTTGAAGTTCCTACCTCAGAACTCCTTTGCATGGCTTGTCTTGGAAGGACTGCTGGCTCCACAGGCCTCTCTCCCTCTTGCAGAATGCTGGCTTCTTAACCTCTCTCTGTGCACCACACTCTCCCAGCCCTGAACTCTGGGCTGCAGACTCTCTTAAAGGGGACTGTTGATACTCCTTTTGGGAAGGGATGGGTAACATTCTATAGACCCCATCACATGTGCCCATAAATACAATCATATCACCCTGCTATTATTTCAGGAACACTGGCTTCTGATTAGTTTTCATATTCATTATAAGATCTTAACCTTAGTTCACAAAGCTATATATATTTGATACCCCTAGGTATGGTCTCCCTCATCTCCCTTCATGTCCTGGCCAGAGCCTTGCATTATATTCATTGGTACTTATTTATTTAGCTGTTTTTCATACCACTTTATCATTTCAGTCAAAGCACTTTACATTGTAACTTCAATTTAGTAATGTACATTAAACAGGGACATTGATAACCTGGATTTTTTTGAGGCAACGGAGGGTAAAGTGACTTGTCCAAGGCCACAAGGAGTGGTAGTGAGTATCGAATCAGTTACTGACTAAACATCCCCTCCAGCCCCCACAAGCAAAATTAGAACATACCCAGCATGCTGCATTCTGCTTCAAGGCCCCTTCCACTCTCTCTATGTAAGGAAACGTATTATAAAACTTTTAAAATTGGCTTAAAAACCCACCTATTTCAGTTGGCATTTTGGGGAAACTAGCAGCTGCTGTTGGGCAGGTCTTAAAATTTGTTTAGTTATGATGAAGAACATATTAATGAACTTCTCAGAGATCCCCCTCTGGAAGGCGGAGATTGTGATCTTGATGTGGACAAATGGAGTGAATTTGTGCAATCGAAGAAGCAGACAATAAGATAGGAGATGCACTATTCAACTTTAAAAATATAAGATATGCCATACTGGGTCAGACCAAAGTCCATCAAGCCCAGTATCCTGTTTCCAACAGTGGTCAATCCAGGTCACAGGTATTTTAGCAGTTTCCCAAAAAGATACACAGGTTCCACAATACTTGTACTGGGGCAAGCAGTGGATTTCCCGGGTCCTCTTTAATAATTGTTTATGAACATTTCCTCCAGGAATTCGTCTAAACCTTTTTTAAACCCAGCTACACTAATGGCTTTTACTACATCTTCCAGTAATGAATTCCAGAGTTTGATTACATGTCGAATGAAAAAATATTTTCTTTTATTGGTCTTAAACGGGTTACACTGTAGCTTCATTGCATGTCCCCTGGTCTTTCTACTTTTTAATGGCATAAACAATCGATCTATGTTTAACCGTTCCACTCCATTCATTTAATAATAAGCTATTGTAGAGCTCAAAGGATTCCATGCAGATTATGCATCATAAAGGCTCTTAACCTATTTTTGGAAGATTCTGACTTTTTGGATAAAATCTCAATAAATGTTTGGACATAATAAAGGACCTTTTCTTAATAACTAGCTATACCCCTTCTCCTTTTGCCTATCTTAAAATGGGCCTGTACCTTAACATGAAGAAGGCAGAGATCCTGATAACTGGCAAAATAAAGAAATATCATCCTTGATGGAGAAGAAATAGAAATAGTAGACAACTTTAACCTGCTTGGATCAATATAATCAATAAAAAAAAACAAAAAACAAACAAACAAGCAGTCAAGAAATCAGATGATGCATTGTGCTTGGCAGAATGACTTTGATGGACATAGACAAGATTCTCAAATGCAGAGACATCTCTCTGCGTACAAAGATTCTACTTGGCCAAACCATGGTATTTTCAATAACGTCATATGCTGGACAGTGAAGAAAAAAAAACAAGAAGAAAATTGATGCCTTCAAATCATGGTGCTAGCGAAGAATACTGTGTATACCATAGACTGCCCGATGAACAAATCAGGTTGATACTAGAGGAGATCAGTTTTCTTTAGAAGCTCAAACGACAGAACTTCAAGTTTCATACTTTGAACATACCATGCAAAGAGAAAGATCATTAGAGAAAAATATCATGCTCGGCAAGGATGAAGGTCAGCCATACAATGGATCGATACAATAAGAGCAGCTATGGATACCACTCTATCAACAATTAGCCGCCTGACTGAAAACCGAAAATAAGATAACTATCCAGAGGGTCACTATGAGTCAACATCGACTCAACGGCACTTAACCACAACAGCAGCTGGAGAAAAAGGAGTGTGGTTACTGTTTTTATTCTGCTTGTTTACCTTATAAAGTAAATTGCTCTCTTCTTTTCCCTATCAATGATTAGAGTTCTAGTTTATTATTTTTCATGTTGTTTGTAAACTACTTTGATATTTTTTAAAAGTGGCATAATAAGTATACCATAATCATATTCAGTCATCAACTATAAGCACAGCTAATTCATATGAGTTTTGAGCATTTTTTTGTATGACTGGTAATTTAGCACAGTTTGATTAAAATAAGAACAAATAATGAAGTATTACAGTTATTACACATTACAGTCAGATGTTTCTAAATAGCGTCGCTAAGCAAAAAAACAAAGTTCTTTACTTGTAATGAGGATTCTTTGTAGAGAGTAGAATGCAGCCACACTATCTGGTGACATCATCCAATGGTCCAGTGTGCCAGTTCTCCTCTATCTCAGAAAAGCCTTTAGAGGCTCCCCTGAGCATGTGTGGATGTTCCCATGCTCGGCAGCACTCCTCCCTTCCTCACCTCAGTCCAAATCTTAATTAGTCAGGAGGTATTTTGTTTCTGTTGAAGGAGAAGTTGGAAGGGAAAGTGTGGCTGCATTACCCTGCTGGCACATTATCTGATGAATGCAAAGCTGAGGGTTGCAGTTTAAAAGATCTAGGTGAGTGATCTGGGAACAATAATGGGTGGTGTGGCGAGGAGGCCTATCCGGAGTCTGGGGGAGGACAAAGAGACAGGGAATTCACCCTAGTAAAGGGCCCCCTTTCACCGAGGCAGGGTAGGAAAGCCACAAATACCTCCAGGAATCAGAAAACTTCCACATGGCCCACATTTCATGCTCCCCCTAGTTGAATGAAGGGGAGAGGATACAGAGCCCAGAACTCCTTAGGCAGTGAATGCTCCAAGCACTCACGTGCCCGAAGTCAGGCTGATTGCCATCACCTGGGTAGGGAGGGTTTGAAGCTAGAGCCCTGGAAGTATAAACCTAGGCCAGAGTATGAGAGAAGAGAACGAGGAAGAGAAGGAGAAGCAGGAAGCCAGACTGCCATGAGCCGAGGCACAGCTGCAAGCAAGGGAAGCTTGACCGGTGCTGAGAAGAGCAGAGGAGCTGAGCTTCCAAGAGAGGAGAGTGCTAATTGGCATATAGCACGTCTGCAAGAGGGTTTGGAGAAAGGAACAGGAGAGACTCCAAGATCCCCTGAGAGGCTAGCTGAGCATTGTGAGCAGGATGGGGAGTCAGAGCCTATGCAGCTGGGAGAGTCCGAGGTAAAGCTGAATGAGGAGGACACTCCCATGGACTGTTCTTTGTGCCAAGCTTTAAACCTGAGGAACAGGGAGAAAACAAGCCAGTGTTGAGAGAGAGCTTGCCAGGAAAAGAAACCCATAGTCCACAGGCTGGGTGACCGTGAGTCCCTCGTGTTGGTAAAGGGAAAGGTCACAGGGACTAAAGAGCAAGCCTGGAAACTGGGATAAGCTTGCTAATTTTCTGCTGCTGGAACAAGGACACTGGGGTAAGAAAGTAGCTTTTATAACAAAGCTTTCTTGTGCCCCTGAAGTATATCTGTTGCTTGAAAGTTTTGAAGCTGAGAGAAGCTATGCCATCACGGACAGTGAATGTGATTTTGTTTTGTGCTTTACCCAGCAAGGCTAAAAAGGGAATTATCCTTGCTGTTAAAGACTGTGTATCCTGCACTATGGAGAATCTTTAAACAGACATTTTTGGCTTTGTGTTTGTTTTTGGAGAGTGCTCTGCTTCAGAGTCCCTGAGCAAATATCCTGTACGTGGTATGAACGAACCTTTGTGTGTATAAAATAAATTTTTGTCATTTGCCTTACCCCTTGGAGCCCGACTACAGCTTTCTGTTTGATGCACACATACAGCCAAGCAAAGACTACTTCTCCCATAAGGCACTGCGGGGAAATAGTTTGAAAAAGCTGAAAAGGCAGCCAGCAGAAAGTTCCTCCAAAAAACCACACCCCTCTTAGCTAGAGGCGAGTGGTGGCGGCGTGACAGTGGCCAGAGAACTAAATGGTTCTACAGCAGGACTAGTGTGTGAAAAGGCTACAAAGAAGAATAGACTGTCTAAAGACACTGTTCTGCAAGAATGATAAATCCAGGCAATAGGGCTTAGCGAAAGTATGTATTGAAACCTATGTGTCTGCTTTACAGATGTGCACAAGAAAGGTTCGCCCAGAGGCTGGTGACAGATGTTGCCTGTGCCCAGAGCTAATGGCACCAATGCTGTCAGGGGGCTAGAGGTTAACGTTAAAGCAGCAGAAGATGATACAGTCTGAAACCCAGATGAAAAGTGTGTACACTTGTTAGCAGGCATGCCCAGATTATTTGAATTATGTATAATGAAAAGCTGAGAGGCTTTACATGTACTGCAAACAGACCCATCAGTATTACCTCGACAGCACAAGAGACAAGATGTGAAGCTTTTCCTCCAGTGAACTGGATGTAGTCCAGGAAAAAAAAAAGATGGGTAGAACCTTGGGATCGGGTCATATGGACTCCAATACAATCTTGGAGAGGAACTTGGGGCAAGTGTGAAGAACAATCCTGTTGTTCATAAGGGATAAGAAACCAAAGCCTGGACCTCACCATTTCTTCTGCCCATGGTTAAAGAAATAAGAAACATGGGTTTCCATATGAAACATTAGATGGAAGCTTGATCTAAAAACTTAAAAATGTAGGTTTGTAAGTTGAGTAAGGATGATATTCAAGACCCAGGTAAGGGCAATTTCTCCAAATGGGAAGTTTGGTTTTCTTGAGACCTCTCATGAAGCATGACAGTAGTGGATGGATGGAAAGGATCATGCCAACAATGAGGTTGTAGGTAGACATGAGAACCAACAGGCAAAGCCCTATGTCTTGAGACCTGACAAGTGAAGAAGGTAAGACAAAACCTGCAGTAGTGGGCAGATAAGGAGATCATAGGGACTAGCTGCAGACCAGCAAGTGAATCTGACATTTAAGCAAATATGATTTCCTGGTTGATAGTCTTCTGGATGCTAAAATAATCTAAATTCCTTCAGGACCAAGAGGCATTCAAATACCTGTATTTCATTTTTCAGGCAACAAGGGACAGAGGTTGGGATCTAGTAAATGACCATGCTATTGGGTCAGCAGAACTGGATGATCTACTGCAAGGGAGAGGAGGAAAGGAAATCAAATCCGTCAGCCAGTGGGGCACTACTAGGATGGCCAGAGACCTGTCCTAGACTATCTTCTGAAGAACTCTTGACATCATGAGAACAAGGGGGAACGCATAGAGACGTCTTCAGCTCCATGAGATGGAGAAGGCATTGTGGGCAAGTCTGAGAGGAGCTAGTCTTAGGGAACAGAAGGTGTGTTCCCTTTGTGTTTTCCATGGAGGACTACTTTGGGTTCACCTCAGCATTTGAAGAGAAAATGTGTGACACCCAGATCAAGGAACCATTTGTGAGGCTGAGAGAGTTCATAATTTGGTTGTGATCACCAAGCAGGCTGCTTGGAATATGGTCTAGATAGACCAGGCAAACTGCCATATCTGTGTTGCTTTTAGACACAAACCTACAGATCCCGATCTACCTTGCTTGTTGCTGTAGAACACTGCAACCCAATTGTCCATTTGAATGAGAATGGTCTTTCCCCATAGCTAGAGCTTGAAGGCCCGCAGAGCGCAGAAAATAGTTCCAATGAATTAATGTGAAGAGCTTGTTTCTTCCATCTCCAAAAAATGGAAATTACACTTACCTGGTAATTGAAGTTCCTGGAGGGTCCAGTTTAGTCCTCCACATCCGGGTAGTGCACCTCCTCCTGCAGCAAGGAGACTGGACCAATCAACTCTTTAGTACTGTAGCCTGCTTACTGCTGGAACTCCCATCAGCCCTCCAGTGAACTAGTAACAAAGCAGACTGAAGAAAGAACAGATTAAAGAAAGGATAGAGAACCATAAAAGTACCCATAAAGGAGTAGCAGAATCCCCTCCCCAAATGAGAGGGCTGAAACTTTGCACCTTGCTTCAGTTCCCGGTTCCGAACACCGCCCGTCAGCACAGGAAGCTGAGGAAACAAAAAGCGTAGTTACTCACCTGTAACAGGTGTTCTCCAGGAGCAGCAGGAATCAGTCCTCACTTATGGGTGACGTCGGCGCCGACGGAGCCCTCGCAGAGCAATTTTCCCCAGCTTTCAAAGAAAGCCTTTGGGAATTGCAGCGCGCATGCGCGGTCCTCTTCCCGCCCAAGGGTGCCATCTTAGCCAGTCAGATGACATAGCTAAAAAAGACAGCATAAAAATTTGCAAAAAAACTAAAGCAGATGATTGCAACTCCAAGGGGAGGAGGGAGGGTTGTGAGGACTGATTCCTGCTGCTCCTGGAGAACACCTGTTACAGGTGAGTAACTACGCTTTCTCCAGGACCAAGCAGGAAGTCAGTCCTCACTTATGGGACTCCCAAGCTCAAGGCTACCGGAGACCCTAAGCACAAAAATGAGCTCCCTCTAGCTCAGCAGCACAGAAGGAAAGAATCTTTGCTGAATTATTACCCACCGGTAGCCCACATCCGGGATGGAGGGTAGGAGTTGCTCAGACCTCAAAGAGATTACGGAGGACTGCCTGTCCGAAAGCACTGTCCCTGCGGGACTCCCTCTCGAGACAGTAATGGACCGCAAAAGTCTGGCTCGAAGACCAAGTAGCGGCCCGGCAGATGTCTGCCAACGGAACAGAGCGGAGGTAAGCCACTGACGTAGCCTTTGCCCGAACGCAATGAGCCGTGACTAGACCTTCCAAGGAGAGTCCGGCTGCCCCATAAGCCCAAGAGATACAGTCCACAACCCAGATGGACAGAGTACGCTTGGAGACCGGGAGCCCCAATTTATTGGGGTCAAACGACACAAAAAGCTGAGCAGCTTTACGGTGCTCCCGCGTACGGTCAAGGTAGAAGTTCAATGCCCTTCTACAGTCCAGGGTATGGAGGACCGTTTCAGCTCGGCTGGAGTGTGGTCTGGGAAAGAAGGTTGGAAGTACCACCTCCTGATTGATGTGAAAAGGGGAGACCACTTTTGGAAGAAATTTTGGGTGAGTCCGTAGGACTACCCTATTTTTGTAGAACCGAGTGTAAGGGGGATCAGACACGAGGGCCTGCAATTCACTTACGCGTCTAGCGGAAGTGAGGGCTATCAAGAACAGTGTTTTCCAAGAAAGAAAACGGAGAGAACAGGTAGCCATAGGTTCAAAAGGCGGACAGGTGATCCGCTGTAAAACCACATTCAGGTCCCAGTCAGGCGCTGGCGGGCGCAGAGGTGGTTTAAGTAGGAGACGACCTCGGAGAAACCTCGCTACGAGAGGGTCGTTGGAGAGAGGTCTGCCGTCCACAGGCACATGATGTGCTGAAAGAGCACTGAGGTGAACTTTGACGGAGTTGGACTTAAGTCCCAGATTAGAGAGGTATAGCAGGTACTGCAAGATCACCGACACCGGGCAGGAGAAGGGATCCTGAGACTGTTGGGTACACCAAACGGAAAAAACGACGCCATTTAAGGGCGTAGCATTTGCGGGTAGAAGGTCGTCGCGAAGCTAAGACGACCTCCTCCACCTCTGCCGGCAGGAGAAGGGGAGCAAGGACTACCCTCTCAGCAGCCAGGCCATTAGGTTGAGAGACCTGAGGTTGGGGTGTAGCAGAGACCCCTGATCCTGAGTGAGGAGATCCGGTTGTAACCCCAGAGGGAATGGATCCTCCACCGCTAATTGCAGCAGGAGTGGAAACCACGGCTGTCTGGGCCAGCGAGGGGCCACCAGGATCATGAAGGCTTTGTCTCGGAGAACCTTGAAAAGAGTCCGAGAGACTAGCGGGATGGGAGGGAAAGCGTACAAAAGGCTCCCCGACCATGAGAGTAGAAAAGCGTCCGCCGCAACTCGAAGGGGGTGTGGCTGACGAGAGCAGAAGCGAGGAAGTTGCCGGTTGTGAGGACTGGCAAAGAGATCCACCGTGGGGAGGCCCCACTTTAGAAAGAGCTTCTGAACTACCAAGGGATCCAGGCGCCACTCGTGCGGCTGGAGGATCCTGCTGAGTTTGTCCGCCAGGCAATTCTCTTGGCCTGGGAGATAAACTGCCTTGAGGAGGACGCCGTGACTGACGGCCCAAGAGCAGAGCTTCTGTGCTTCCCGGCAGAGAAGGAAGGAGCCCGTGCCCCCCTGCTTGTTCACGTAGAACATGGCAACTTGATTGTCCGTCTGGACAAGGACGGACTGGTGAGAGGTCAGGTGGGAGAAGGCCTTGAGAGCCAGGCGGATCGCTCTGAGCTCCAGGAAGTTGATCTGCTGAGCAGACTCCCACGTGGTCCAGAGGCCCTGAGTACGTGCCCCTTGGCAATGTGCTCCCCAGCCCAGGAGGGATGCATCTGTTGTCAGCACCCGGGCCGGCTGAGGTGACTGGAAAGGCATGCCGAGTACCAGGTTCGGCCGATGAAGCCACCACTGGAGAGACGAGATCAGCGGCTCGGAGACGCGCACTAGGTCTGCTAGGCCGCCTGTGGCTTGTTGCCACTGCTGGCAGAGACACCATTGAGCAGGCCGCATATTCAGGCGGGCATTGGGGGTCACATGGACGGTGGAAGCCATATGGCTGAGTAGTCTCAGGAAGCGCCTGGCGGAGACCAGGGGCTGGCTGCGAAAACGGTCGGCTAGGTCCATGAGCCGTTGAGCTCTGTCGAGCGGTAGGAACGCTCGTGCCTGAGGAGTGTGCAGCCGTGCGCCGATGAACTCGAGATCCTGTCAGGGGAGCAAAGTGGACTTTGCGAAGTTTATAACAAAGCCCAAGTACTGCAGAAGAGTCACCGTGCGGCGTGTGGCGTTGGTGACCTCCGGAGCGGACGCTGCCCTGATGAGCCAGTCGTCGAGGTATGGAAAGACATAGAGGCCGTGAAGCCGGAGATGGGCCGCCACCACCGCGAGACATTTTGTGAAGACTCGCGGTGCGGAGGACAGGCCAAAGGGCAGTACTCTGTACTGGTAATGATTTCCGGCCACCACAAACCTTAGGTACTGGCGGTGGCTTGGGTGGATAAGGATGTGCGTGTAGGCATCCTTTAGATCCAAGGAGTATAGCCAATCTCCCTGCTGGAGGTAGGGCAGAAGGATTCCAAGGGTAAGCATCTTGAACTTCTCCCGCACGAGGAACTTGTTGAGGTTGCACAAGTCCAGGATGGGTCTGAGGCCTCCTGTTCTTTTTGGTATTAGAAAATACCTGGAATAAAAGCCTTGACCTTTCAGGTGGTGGGGCACCGGTTCCACCGCCTGTTCCTGTAGAAGACCTGCTAACTTCTGAAGGAGTAATTCCCTGTGCAGAGGGGGTCGTGGAGGTTCTCCCGGAAAATAGGAGGGAGGGACCTGGTGGAAGTGGAGAAGATAGCCTTCTCGCACGACTTGAAGCACCCAGGCATCTGAGGTGACGCTGGACCACCTGTGGGCGAAGTGAACCAGCCGGCCTCCGGTGCTGAGAGGAACCAGCGGGGGGGAGGGGCTATGCTTGAGGAGTCAAAAACCCCCACCCTGCTGAGCAGGGCTGGTGGTGCAGGCTTGGGGGCGTGCTGCCTACGGGACCCGTTACCCCGTCCCTTGGCCTGCTGGCCCTGTTGGGGAGCTGCAGGGGCCTGATAATGGGGGTATTGTTTGTAGGCAGCCGCCTTCCTCGGGTAAAAGGACTTCTTTCCCGAGCCCTTCTTCTTCTGGGAAGGGGCGGAGGTCTTCCTAGAAAGCCTAGTCCTGGTGAGAGTCTCCGTCTCAATTTGTGCAGCCTTATCAGCCATGGGCTTGCCAAAGAGGTTTTCGCCTCGGCAGGGGACATCGACCAACTTGTCCTGCACCCAGGGCTCAAGGTCAGACGACTGAAGCCAAGCCTGTCGGCGGGCACCGATGCCGGCTGCGGCCACTCGAGCCGATGCTTCAAAGCCATCATAGGCTGCTCGGGATATGAATTTTGAGCATTCCCGAATGCCAGTGGACAAGGCCAGGAACCTCCGCAAGGGTTCCTCGGACAAACCAGCGGAGAATCCGGCTAGCTCTTTAGCCAGGTCTCGGAGATACATGCCCATGTATAGCTGGTAGGTCTGGACACGACACGCAAGCATAGAGCCCTGGAAACACTTCTTACCAAGGCCATCCAGGTTACGGGCCTCCCTGCCAGGAGGCACCGAGGAGTGCATCTTCTGGCTCTTAAGACGATGTATGGCCGATTCCACTACCATGGAATGGTGTGGTAGCTGTGCTTTTTGGAAGCCAGGGCTCTTGCGGACTCGATAGATAGAATCAACCCGCTTGCTCAGGACCGGCGAGGTGGCCGGACTCTCCCACATGCGGAAGAGTAGTCGTTCCAGCATGGGAGGAACCGGTACAGTAAAGTGTTCCCTGGCGGGAGAGTCATACTGGAGGGCGTCGAGCTCTTCGGCTCGAGGCTCCTCCTCGGGGTCCGCAGGGAAGGCCAAAGCCTTGGCCATATCCCTGACGAAGTCCGAGAACCGGGCATCCTCCGGGGGGGACTGCTTCCGAGGTTCGGACTCCGGTGAGTCCGAGGGGACACACCGAGTCCGGAAAGAATCAGGCGACTCTTCCTCTTCAGACTCCCAGACCGACTCCGACGAGGACTCGGTGGGGTCGGCCCGGGCAGGGCGCGGCGCCTGCCGCCCCGACGCCGAGGGAGTCGGCGTCGGCGACCTCGGTCCCGAACGGGAGGCCGAGGGTGACCTCGACCGAGGATCGACTCGAGTTCGCATCGACTCGAGGATCGGCTCGGTCTCCGGGGTCGACTTAGACGTCGACGTCCCGGCGGTCGGGGCAGCGGCGCCAGCGAAGCCAGCGAGCAGTGCCCGCTGCTGGTCCATGAAGGCAGACAGTCTGCTCTCCAAGGCCGTCAACCTGAGTCCGAGCTCAGGTGACCCAGCAGCCCCCGACTCGGGCCCCGACGGCGTCGGGCCCGACGTCGGCTGTCGCGGAGGCGAGTCCAGGAGGACCACAGGACTTACCCGAGCAGGCAGCTCCGACTCCAGGCGAGGTCGCTTCGTGAGGTGCTCCTTCTCCAAGGACCCGGGACGGCTATCGGGGCTATGCGACCTGGCCCTCGCGGAGCCAGGAGCGTCCACCGACGCCGCCCTCACGGGTTTCACCTTACGCCGATGGTCCCCGGAGGGAGAACCCCTGTCGGAGGAACTCCGGCGACGGTCCGAGCTGGAACCTTTGGACGCGGAGGCCTCCGACGAGGTCCGGGTACGGCTGGGGTCAGCGAAGATCCTATCCCGCTGATGCCGCCGACTTCTCAACGCTTTGGAGGACATTTTGCCGCAGGGCCCACAGATCATTTCTTCATGATCCGGGCCCAGGCAGCGGAGGCAAAAGTCGTGTGTGTCAGTTAGTGACATATTTCGGTCACACTGACCACACCGCTTGAAACCACTGGCAGCCATCGGGGGAAAAAGGGCCCCGGCGAGGTCAAAGGACCGGGCTGCCAGGGAAAAACCGAAAACGAAAGCTGACTAAGTCAGAAAAACCGAAAAGAAGAAGAGGACTCGTGACCGGCGTCGCGAGTCCGGGCGGGAAAAAGACCGGCGTCGAACCGAAGGAAAAAAGAAGAAATTATGAAGAAATATCAACTTTTTCGCGGGACACGACGGGTACGTCTGTAGGGCTCCGCGGAAAAAAGAAGACTGGCTAAGATGGCACCCTTGGGCGGGAAGAGGACCGCGCATGCGCGCTGCAATTCCCAAAGGCTTTCTTTGAAAGCTGGGGAAAATTGCTCCGCGAGGGCTCCGTCGGCGCCGACGTCACCCATAAGTGAGGACTGACTTCCTGCTTGGTCCTGGAGAAAGAAAAGACCGAGAACAAACTGGAAGGAACGAAAATCTATGGGACGCTATCCCAAGGGTGATGGTCCTCTACGTTCCCTTTTTTTTTTTTTTCTGTGTGTAGGACTCTTCAAGGTAACCGATAGCAGAGTAGAACAGGCAAAGCGCGCCGCCCAGACTCAGTAAAATAACAACTCCGGGTGGGAAGGAGGACTAAACTGGACCCTCCAGGAACTTCAATTACCAGGTAAGTGTAATTTCCATTTCCTGAGCGGGTGTCCAGTTTAGTCCTCCACATCCGGGATGTACCAGAGCAGTTAAGAACGGGGGGGATCTTTGCACGCGGCGCGCAGGACCGCCGACCCAAAACTTGTATCCCGAGCCGCCGCCACATCCAAACGGTAATGTTTACTAAAGGCATGGAGAGATGACCATGTCGCCGCCCTGCAAATTTCCAGCGGCGGAACGAGACCATGCTCCGCCCAAGACGTGGCTTGCGCTCTAGTGGAATGAGCTCGCAACCCCAAGGGAACAGCCTTCCCCTGCAGATGATAAGCCGACGCGATTGCCTCTTTAATCCACCGAGAAATGGAGGCCTTAGCCGCCGCTTCCCCTTTCCGCGGCCCCCCAAACAGCATGAACAAACGATCCGACTTCCAAAAAGGCGCGGACACCTTGAGATACTGACGGAGAGTCCGTCGCACATCAAGCTTATGAAGGATGGAGCCGGACTCCGTAGACGACTCTGGAGACAAAACCGGCAAAACCACTGGCTGATTCACGTGAAAAGGAGACACCACTTTAGGCAAGAAGGAAGGAACCGTCCGCAAAATTACCCTATCGCTAAGAAAGGATAAAAAGGGAGCTCGACAAGAAAGCGCCTGAAGTTCAGAGATACGACGCGCCGAGCAGATGGCAATGAGAAAGACCGCCTTCAACGTCAAATCCTTGACGGAGGCACGGCGGAGAGGCTCAAAGGGCTCCCGAGACAAAGCCTGCAGCACCAGGTTCAAATCCCAGGGCGGTAAGGCAACCCTGCGAGAAGGACGTAACCGAAACACAGCCTTCGTCCACATGCGAAGTAAGAGGAACGTCGTGAATCTTGCCGCGATAGCATGCCAGAGCGGCAATCTGAACCCTCAAAGAGCTTGCGGCCAGACCCTTGTCAAACCCGTCCTGTAAAAATCTAAGAATGACCGCAACTGAAGAAGTTGCGGCCCGGACAGCATGCCGGGAACACCAATCCTCAAAGATTCGCCAAACCCGAACATAAGTAAGGGATGTAGAAGGCTTCCGCACCCGCAGCAGGGTGGAAATAACCGCTGGGGAGTACCCTTTCCTCTTCAACCGAGCCCTTTCAATGGCCATACCGTAAGCGAGAACCGATCCACCTGAGGCATGTGCAGAGGCCCCTGCTCCAGGAGATCCACTAGGGGAGGAAGCCGCCAAGGCACGCCGTCGAGCAACCGCACCAGATCCGCATACCAAGGGCGACGGGGCCAATCCGGCGCCACCAACAAGACCTTTCCGCGGTGGGCTTCGATGCGTTGAACTACTCTGCCGATCAGAGCCCACGGCGGGAAGACATACAGAAGTTCGAACTCGGGCCACGGTTGTAGAAGCTCGTCGATGCCCTCGGACATGCGTTCCCTTCGCCTGCTGAAGAAACGACCCGTCTTGGCCGATTTGAAAGTCGCCATGAGATCCATGATGGGCGGACCCCACCGGCGAACTATTTGAGCAAAAATCTGTGGGTGCAACTCCCACTCTCCGGCGTCTATGCGCACACGACTCAGAAAATCCGCCATGACATTGTCCTTTCCAGCGATATGCGCTGCCGAAATGGCCAGGAGACGCTTTTCCACCCAAACGAACAGCGCATCCGCCTCGACTTCCAGGGCCACGCTTCCTGTGCCGCCCTGACGGTTGACGTACTGACTCCTCGAAAGCTCGTAGCGCCAACCGAATTGCTCGGAGCTCGAGCCGATTGATCGACCACAGAGCCTCCTGCGGAGACCACGTCCCCTGTGCATAACGTCCCTGACAGTGGGCTCCCCAGCCGGAGAGACTCGCGTCCGTGATGACCAGCAACCAGATGGGCTGTTCCAAGGGAGCTCCCGCCTGAAGCGATAGCGGGGACAGCCACCATTGTAACGCCAGGCGAACCCGGCGGGGACACAACAACCGGCGATTGAGAGAATCTGACTGATGGGACCAACGTCGTAACAGAGCACGCTGGAGAGGCCGCATATGAAATCGGGCCCACAGAACCACTTCCAGAGTCAACGCCATGGTTCCCAATAATCGGAGATACCACCAGGCCGACGGAGCGGGGTTCGCTAGGAACACACGCAGAAGCTGACGCAAACGCTGTGCACGGCGATCCGGGAGAGATACTATCCCCGTGGAAGTATCGAAACAAACACCCAGATATTCGAGATGTTGAGTCGGCACCAGCTGACTCTTGGGCACATTGATCACCCAGCCGAGACTCTGCAGAAGACGAACGACTTTGTCTGTGGCCTGCAAGCTCTCCTCTGCGGACTTTGCTCTTATCAGCCAATCGTCGAGGTAGGGGTGCACCAGAACTCCCTCCTTGCGCAAGGCCGCCACGACTACAACCATCACCTTGGTGAAAATGCGAGGCGCGGTGGCCAGGCCGAAAGGTAGTGCTTGGAACTGGAAGTGACCCCAGGGAAACGCGAATCGGAGAAATTTCTGATGTGCGGGCCGAATGGGAATATGCAGATAAGCCTCGGTGAGATCTAGAGAAGTCAAATACTCTCCCTGCCGCACGGCGATGATGACGGAACGGAGAGTCTCCATCCTGAAATGAGGCACCCGTAGACAGCGGTTCACGCCCTTGAGATTGAGAATAGGACGTACGGAGCCGTCCTTCTTTGGCACCACAAAATAAATGGAGTAACGACCGAGTCCGCACTCGTTCGCTGGAACAGGGACGAGGGCACCCAGCGCCAACAGGCGTTCCAAGGTTATCCGAATGTCTAGTTCCTTTTGCGGCCCTCTGCAGGGAGACAGGACAAAGGAATCTCTTGGAGGGATGGCAAAGTCCAACGCATAACCATCTCTGACTATCTTGAGGACCCAACGGTCCGAAGTAATGTGGGCCCAAGAGGGGAGAAAGTTCCGAAGACGTCCGCCGATAATCTGAACCCCCTCCGGAGCCCGCCTCATTTCATTGCGGTTTGCGACTAAAGGAGGAGGACGCACCTGAGGAAGCGATGGAGAATCCCCTGCCAGCACCCCGGAAACCCCGAAAGGACTGAGACCGGGACGCAAACCTGCCTCGCTGGGAATTCCAAAGGCGGGTCGACCGAAATCTCCGAAAATCCCGAAACGAACCCCGAAGCGCTGGAAAACCTCTAACCGATTTGGGCTTGTCCTCCGGAAGCCTTCCACCTTTGGACTCACCCAAGTCTTTCACCAACTTATCCAAGTCCTCTCCGAATAGCAACTTACCCTTAAAGGGAAGCCTGCTAAGACGAGACTTGGAGGAAGGATCGGCGGCCCAGTTACGCAACCAAAGGGATCTGTGCGCAACCACCAACGAAGCCATACTATTTGCCATGGTACGGATCAAATCATAATGGACATCCGCCAGATAAGCGGAACCCGACTCCAGGCGAGTAACCTCGAGCAACGCTTGCTGGTCTAAGGAAGAACTCTGACGCAAGCGCTGAGCCCATCACAAAGAGGCTCTAGCAATCCAGGCCACACAAATCGAAGCCTGTAGCGATAAGGCATTGGTCTCGAATGCTTGCTTCAACAAACCATCCACTTTCTTGTCCTGAATGTCCTGAATGTCCTTCAAGGCAGCACTGCCGTCCACCGGAATAGTGGTCTTTTTTGTCACCGCAGATACTGCTGCGTCAACTCGAGGGGACTTGAATTTCTCTTTATCCACGTCCTTCAACGGGTAGAGACGATGCATCGTCCGGATGCCCTTCAAACCAGCGTCCGGATGGTCCCACTCGGTCTGTATCATCTGAGCTACCACCCGGTGTACAGGGAAGACCACCTGAGAGTCTCGAACCGCCTGAATAAGGGGATCCTCCAACACATCGGCCTCCCCTGGAGCCGGCGCCGAGAGATTGAGTGTCTGGAGTGCTTCCGTGATAAGAGGAACCAACTCCTCTCTACGAAACACCCGAACAATCCTAGCCTGATCTTCAGGGTCTGGAATTTCACCCTCCTCAAGGTCATCGACACTGCCCTCAAGGTCAGCATCCAGCTCTAGGTCGTGCACCTCGAAATCTTCTTGCACCAAGCCACCAGAGCGCGACTTCCTAGCCGCCTTGGAGGGCGGTTCTGGCTGGACCGAGACAGGCGGCAGAGGGACGAGAGTTGAGGGGGAGGACTCAGGCCATTTGCCCAACTGCCCCAACTTGAACGCTTGATGCATAATCAGCACGAAATCCAGAGAAAAATGCGTCAGAGCAGAAGAAGCGTCACCTTGCTCTACAGAGACTCCGGACCCCGGACCATGAGAGCCAGTAGCCACAGGCGGCAACAGAGGCCCCGGAGAAAGATCACCCTCAGCAGACAGCGCAGACACCAAGTGCTCTGCTGGAGAAGGGGAGTCCCCCTGATGTTCCATGCCAGTGGAGACTGCAGCACAGCTGGAGCAGAAACCAGCGGCAGAGACGGACCGCCTACGCGAACCGCAGACCAGACATTGCGGCTTGGAGGACATGAAGTACAGTCAATCAGGGCGCGGCTGAAGAAAAGAAAGTACAGAAAAGAAATAGCGTACCCTGAGACAGCCGAGGATCAAGTCAGGGAGCACTACACTGCCCAGCTCCACACTGAACCCGCGGGCTTAAACGTCCTTTGTTTTCTTTTTTTTTTTCTTTTTTTTTAAACTGATAACAAAAAAAGAAACACTCAGCAAGTGTCCAAAATGGAAGGGAAATCAAAACGCTACGAAATTAAAAGAATGGAGAGCCAGCAAAGGCAATTACCGCCAAAAAATAAAATTCAAAATGGCCGCCGCGATCGAAGCACGCCGAAGCAAAAAAGAGCGCCAAAACAAAAGAAAAAATGAAAGGCAAAGAAAGAAAGAAAGCACCGACGAGACGAAAGCCCCCCTGAAAGAAACACTTACCCTGAAAAAACGGCAAAAGCAAACCGTTCGTACAGCCGCCCAGCAGGACCGGAGCAGAGCAGAGAGCCGATGTGCTGAAGGGCAGGCAAGCGCCGGACCGCAGCCGGTGTGCTTGGCAGCGTGCTCAGGGCAATATGCAGTAAGGAGAGCCACGAGTATACAGATCCTGCCCCCGAATAGTCCTGGGGGAGCGATCAGAGCAGCCGGTAGAGACCGCAGGCAGGGAACCGGGGGAGAAGAGCAGTGCCGTTCAGCCTCTCCACCGCGGGATTCCCCGTGTGTCACTGACACTTCCTTTAAAAAGTTTTTTTTTTTTAAAGCCCAAATCAATTAAAGAGACAGTAGTCAGGAAAAAGAAACTAAACTAAACTGGAGAGAAAAAACAAACCAAACAACTAGGAAAAAATTCAAAATTCAAAAGAAGTGAGCCTAGCTTCAGGCTCACACCACCTCCTGCTGCAAGGAGACTGGACACACTGGAGGGCTGATGGGAGTTCCAGCAGTAAGCAGGCTACAGTACTAAAGAGTTGATTGGTCCAGTCTCCTTGCTGCAGGAGGAGGTGCACTACCCGGATGTGGAGGACTAAACTGGACACCCGCTCAGGAACCTTAGATGTGTAGATAAAGAAGGTGTGCACCCCAGATGTGGAGGTGAAAGGAAGGCATCTGTGGTAAGGTTATTTGATGTTGTGGCACTCAGAACAGGCATCTCACTCTGAGGATGGCCAGATTGAACCACCAATGGAGGGTGTGTATTATATCAGGCAGAAAGGCAACTTTCTTTGAGAGGGAGTGGCGAAGTCAATGACATTGTAGCAGCCACATGAGAAATCTGACTAAAAGCACTATAGTTGACGATGCTGTTACAATGTATTTTTTCTATTGTTCGATGTAAACCACCTTGATCCAGTGAAAGGCAGTATATAAATGCAACTAAATAAAGAAAGAAAGAATATTGCAAGTTGTTGCTGAGCAGGCACAGCATTATGAGAGCGGAGTCTGTCATTCGGGAAGTAGGCCTTAGCTCTTTTAGTGACAAAGTCTGCTCTGATGAAGCGGATGGTCTGTTTGAGGGTAGACTTGGGTTTGTTGATGAGGAACCCAAAACCGTGAAGAGTGCCTACGGTCACTTGCAGGATAACAAGCACTTGTTGTGAAGTGCTGGATATGAGCTAGTTGTCCAAGTATGGGTAAATAAAGTATCTGCTCCTGTAGAGGTGACCATCGAGGACCATCAAGCACTCTGTAAACACTCTGGGAGCCAAAATGAGATTGAAGGGTAGAACCTGAAACTACTGATGACAGCTGAAAGGTGAATCATAAGCATTTCTAGTGGTGGGGATGAATGAGAATATGGATATAGGCATCCTTCAGCTCCAGAGAGACAATTCCATTGCCACAGCTAATGAGGGTTAGTATTTGAAGCATTACATAGTACAGATGAGATTATTATTCAGCAAGGAAGCTTCCATAGAAAGTTAAGTGCACAGTTTAATATGAAGATCCTAAATTTAAAACAGAGAAATTATCAATTTAAGTTTGTTTTTGCTGTTGTTTAAAATGGATAAAGTTATCCAGACAACTCTGAATACTGGCACTATCCACATAACTTTTGGTCTCACCCTCGAACACTACCTGCCCTGCTTATGCTTTAAAAGCATAACTTTTGGTGATGTTGGGAGAGACTAAACTGAAACGTCCAGCCAAAAATTATATGATAGCAGCCCTCAATTTTCAGCATATTTGATTTGCACCATGAACTCCAAAATTAAGGTGCTTTATCCAACATACATAGATAACCTTTCAAAATCCTGCTTCATTTATTACATGCATAGTAATAGTCCAGGGGGAATTCTGCGCAACTGTCCAGCACAGAATTTGCGCAGAATTCCCCACCTGCGCAGAATCCTGCACTTGCTATGCAGAATTCTGTACAGGTAGCAGCATCAGCTAGCAGTAAGGCAGGCTCAGAGCACTCAAGCTTTAAGGGCACCCGAGCCTGCCTCACTGTTCACTTCAGCACAGTTACGGGAGCATTTCACTTCACTCCAACGTAAATGCTACACTTCCGATGCCAGCATCACTTTTAAAATGGTCAACAGAAGTACTTCCTGTCCCTGGCAAAAAACAGGAAGTGCTTCTGTTAAACATGGTGATGCTGCCTTGTTAGTGTAGCACAGCTGCAGGAGTGAAGGGAAATGTTCCCGTGGCTGTGTTTAAAATGCCACAACTGGGCAGAGGTGGTGAGTGGCTGGGGATGGGGCTGAAGAGAACTGATGGCAAGTCGGAGGGGGGGCGGGCAACAGGAGCTGAAGAGGGACTAATGGTGAGTCAGTATCTTCCTAGAAGTTAGAGGGAGAGAGAAGAGATGAGCAGGGAAGGCTTCGGTGTTGGAAAGAGACCTGTGATTTACATCTGGGGAATTCTGCCCCAAAATGTACTAATAAAACATGCAGAATTTTAAAATACTGTGAACAGAAATTTTTTATTTTTTTGCGCAAAATCCCCTCAGGTATAATAGTAATTTCCACCTATTCTTGCAAAGGAAGCATCCAATCCAATGCCAGTCTCAGAGCTGTCAACATTGGTACAATCCACTTAAACCTTCAGCCCCACCCCCCAAAATATCTCCCAGCCTGCTTCCTCCTCAACACATAACTTTTGGCTGGACACTGAAATGTCCAGTCAAAAAAGCTATATGGTAGCTGGGCCCAAATTTTCAGCTACATGATTTGCACAGTGAACTCTAGAGTTAAGGTGACTGGTCAAGGACACATACATACCTTTCATATTCCTGCTTCATTTTTTTACATGCATAGTAGTTTCCATCTCTGAGACTCCGTGTTTTCATAACTTCAGAAAATGTGCCTTCCCCTATTTTGCTAATAATTTTATATCCTAGAAATAAATGGAGATTTTATAGTTTAGACAGAAATTGCTTAAAAGATAACGTTTACACGCCTTCTTAATGGCAGAAAATCTATTTATTTTATGTCACTTTATATCCTGTCCTCCTAAGAACACCCAGGAAACACATGGTAATTCCTAAGACAGGCAGTCATTTAGAGAGACAATGCAACATAAGAAAACATAAAAGCATGTAAAACATCAGCAGAACAAAACCACAAATATCTGTAGGAGTGTTGCCCATTAAACTGATATGAATGTGACATTTTACTTAACCAGATGTCATTTCCTTGAGTCCTGCTAAACCAGTCCAGACAAGTGGGTTGTCTTCCCCTACCAGCAGATTGGTGGAGACAAAGAACCAATGAAAAATCCAGATTTTAATGACATCACTCCCATACCTTTATCTGCCTCAGCCACCAGTGGTCTCTTCAGTATCCATCTCAAAGCATATGGGCCCCCTTCTTTTCTCTTTCTCTCTCTACAACGAGTCCCTTGGAGCTCTCATCTCCTCCTATGGATTTCAGTATCATTTTTATGCTAATAATTCTCAGAAACATCTTTCTATACCTGATATCTCTTGGACACTCCAGACCCGCATCTCTGTTTGTCTGACATCGCCACCTGTATATCTTCCCGCCATTGAAATTAAGCATGGCCAAAACCAAACTTCTTATTTTTCCCCTAAACCTTTCTCTCCCCTTCCTTCTTTCTCTGTCTCTGTGGATAACACTCTTCTGCTTCCTGTTTCTTCAGCCCACAACCTTGGGGTCATCTTTGACTCCTCTCATATCCAACAGATAGCTAAAACCTGTCATTTTTTTCTCTATAACATTAACAAAATTCAACCCCTCTTTTCTGAACATCCTACTAAAACACTAGTCCACTCTCAAATTACTTCCTGCTTTGACTATTGCAATCTCCTTCTTGCTGGTCTCCTCTTGATCACTTTTCTCCCCTTCAATCTGTTCAGAACTCTGCTGCGTGACTAATTTTTCGCCAGCCTTGATATATTCATATAAACCTTCTTCTCAAATCACTTCATTGGCTTCCCTTCCATTTCCATATCCAATTCAAGCTTCTCCTTCTGACTTCTAAGTGCATTCACTCTTCTGCTCCTAACTACCTTTCCTCCTTCCTCTCTCCCCTACACCCCTCCTCATGAACTCCGCTCGTCTATTGGCTTGCTTCTCTCTTTGCCCTTTTCTTCCACTGCCAACTCCAGACTTCGATCCTTTCACCTTGCTGCTCCTTATGCCCGGAACAGACTCATCTCTGCCCCTTTTCAAGCCCATGCTAAAGGCTTACCTCTTTGAAGCTGCTTTTTGGTTCCTGACCCCCCCCCCCCCCCCCACACACACACACACCCTTTTTCCTTGTGTCTCCTTACCCTTCCTCTCCCCTTATTCTTATCCTTTGTAAGCTCTATCTAATCAAGACAATCTATGAAGCCTGATGTGTAGACACAGGGATTTATTTATTTAGACAGACTTGCATACCACCTTATCCTTCATTCAAGGGGGTCACGTCACATCACAATTGGAGGGTTACAATTAACATTAGGGTGCATAACAGCATTTAGACAGTACAATTAAAGGTAACATTTAACATGAGGGTATTTAATAACGTGGTATGATAAACTTGTGTGTGTGGATAGGATGAGTGCATGTTTAGTTGGCGGGGAAGGTGGATTGTCTCGTATATATAAAGTGCTGGGTATGCCTTGTAGCACTGTATAAATGGTTAATAGTAGTAGCAGTAAAACATAAGCCTTACACAACCTCAATGTGAGTAACAATAAGTAATCAAACAGTAGAGAACTATGTACAGGAAAGAATAAACAGAAGGCCATCAGTAGAATATGGATCTGCAGAGCCAAGCATAGAAATCGTAGTGGACCAGAGGGTACCGCTGCAGAATAACATAGCCAAACAGTTCCAGGGTGAGCCCTGATCTAGCAGGCTCAAGAAAAAGACATTATTTGTCAAATGTCACCTTCCATATCATCCTGCTAGACCAGTCCAGACAAGTGGGATGTACCAAAGCTACGCCTCCACTGGGCGAGAAGACGACAGAGCAGCTTGCAAAACCCTTGAGCCAAAGGCCATATCTGCCCAAGAGTGGACATCCAAGCAGTAATGCTTGACAAAAGTGGAAAGTGATGCCCACGTTGCCATTGGGGAGCTACCGACTGCCCACGAGGACACTTGTGCTCAGGTAGAATGGGCACACAAACCTTCCGAAGCTGGCCAATTCTGCAACAGATATGCCAAGGCAATGGCCTCCTAACTTAGCCACTGCATCACCCTTGCACAGGCTAGCAAACAGCACAAAAAGATGGCCGGACTTACAAAAGGCATTCATAACCTCCAAGTACCAGAGAAGCACTATCCGGACATCCACAAAGTGAATATCCTTATCCTTCCCCTGATACTGCTCCTTAGAGAAGGAGGGCAGGCAAACCACCTGGTTCACATGAAAGGGAGAAATCACCTTAGGCAAGAAGGAAGACGCAGCACCATTGCTCAAAAGAGGCACTAGACCCACACATATGCCAGGTTGGTAGACCTCCTCTAGGCTCTGAGCAGAGTGGACACCACAGCTGGAGAGCAGCCATCTCCTTATAAGAACCAAACCATAAGTAAGAAGAGAGCCAGGTCTTCCAGGACAATTGGCCCCTGATGCAAGAGGCCCAAAGATGGAGGCAAGTGCAGAGGTGGTGCTTGCAAGAGCCGCATTGTTGAATCAAACGCCCCACTAGGGGCCATGGAGGAAATACATACAACAGGCGTTGACTTGGCCAAGGCTGAGCTAGGGCACCAATGCCTTCAGACTCCATCTCCATGCAGTGACTGAAGAAGTGGTATGCTTTTGCATTGGGACAGCTCATTATCAGATCCATCTCGGAGCAACCCCAGCGGCACAGAATCAACTCAAATGCCTCCTGATTCAATTCCCACTCTCCTGGATCCAGAGAGCGTGCTGACTGAGAAAGTCTACTTCCACATTGTCCACCCTAGCAATGTGCTGAGCCGACAACCTTAGGGGTTTCTTTTCCACCCAGGCAAACAGGAGAGTCATCTCCAGGGCTAACTGCATTCCTCATGTCGCCTTGCTGATTTACCTAAACCACACTGTGGCACTGTCTGAAAATACTTAAACCACCCAGCATTTGACAGGAGCTGGAAATGCAGAAGAGCCAACCTGATGACCCTCGCCTTGAGGCAGTTGGTGGACCATACCACCTCCCTGCAGTTCCAATTGTCCTGCGCCGTTCCGTCTTTGCAATGGGTTACCAAGCCCAAGAGACTGGCATCAGTCATCAGAAAGATCTACAAGTAATCGCCCAGCAGCATGCCCTTCCTCAGATTATGGGGCTGCCGCCACCACCGCAGACTGGCCTTCAACATTATCAGGAGCGGGAACCTGAGCTCGAAATCCTGTCAACTCGGGTTCCACAGAGTCAAAAAGGAGCATTGGAGCAGCTACATGTGTGCACGTGCCATGGCATCACCATCTCAATCTCTGCCGCCATCAATCCAAGGAGCTGAAGATAATCCTGGACTCTGGGAGCCTGCTGCAAACAGAATAGCATCAGGCAATCCAACGACCTTTTGACTTTCTCTTCTGGCTGCCCACTGAATGGAAAAGTCTGTCTTTTTGCAGATGGACACGAAAATTTGCAACAGACTGGACTCCCCTGAGGGAGTGGATAACATGAGGAAAGATATACAAAAGCTGGAAGAATGGTCTAATGCTTGGCAGTTAAGATTTAATGCGAAGAAGTGCAGTGTCATGCACTTGGGAAGCAGAAATCCAAGGGAAAATGTACGCGATAGGGGGTGAGAGGTTGGTGTGCACAGACCAGGAGAAGGACCTTGGTGTGATTATTTCTGCAGATCTCAAGGTGGCAAAATAGTGTGACAAGGCAGTGGCAAAAGCCAGGAGGATGTTGGGTTGCATACAAAGAGGAATTACCAGCAGAAAGGAAGAGGTACTAATGCCACTGTATAAGTCACTGGTGAGGCCTCACTTGGAATATTGTGTTCCGTTTTGGAGACCATACCTTGCAAAGCATGTAAAAAGACTGGAAACTGTTCAGAGGAAGGCGACCAAAATGATTTGGAGCCTGTGTCAGAAGCCTTATGAGAAGAGACTTGAAGACCTAAATATGTACACTCTGGAGGAGAGGAGGGATAGGGGAGATATGATTCAGACCTTTAAATACTTAAAGAGAAATAATGAACAAACAAACCTCTTCCAAAGATGGGGAAGCTGTAAAACTAGAGGGCATAACATGAAGCTGCAAGGGGGTAAATTGAAATGCAATGTCAGAAAATACTTTTTCACTGAAAGGGTGGTGGATGCTTGGACTGCCCTCCCGATAGGAGTGGTGGGGGCAAATACAGTGACAGAATTCAAAATGGCATGGGACAGACACAGTGGATCCCTTTACAGCAACAGGATAAAATCAAAATAAACTTAACTATCTAATTTCTCAACAAATAGGGGTGTCCTACACGGAGCGGTGGGTTCATCCCTAAACAAAGACATGGGGAGGGGTGGCCTGCACGGAGCAGCAGGTGCACCTACTCTTGCCATCTTACTGGGCAGACTAGATGGACCATACTGGTCTTTATCTACTGTCATTTACCTCCCGGATCAGAATATGAAAATACGCCTCAGCTAAATCCAAAGATGCCAGGAACTCTCCTTGGCGCACTGCTTGAATCACAGATTGCAAAGTTTCCATCGAGAACACAAGACATGCAAGTGCTTATTGACACCCTTGAGGTCCAGAATGGGCCAGAAGTATCCATCTTTTTTCTGCACCATGAAATAGATGGAATACCTGCCCTTGCCCTGATGATCTGGGGGAATGGGCATCACTGCTTTCAGGAGCAGCAACTTGTCCAAGGTGATCTGCATAGCAGTCCTTTGTTTGCAGACCTAAAGGGGGAAAAGACGAAAGCATCTGGGATGGGCTCTTTGCATTCCAGGACATAACCATACTGAATGGTGTCTTACACCCAGCTATCATTGGTGACTCAGGCCCAATCCTGAAAGAAGAGACAAAATCTTCCCCCAACCAGAGGAACCAGGGAATGGGCACCAATGCCTTCATTGTGCAGCCCCAGAGGGTCCTCTTCTGGAGGGGACAGAGTCCCTGGGCCCACGTGCTTCACAAAAGGACTGCATACTGATTTCAGGCTGGTTCTCAGAGAGGAAAAAGTGCTTTCCAGACTGGTAGCAATGGGAGTCCCAAGACCCCTAGGAATCCAACTAACGCATCCATGAGGAGCAGGCTGAGACTGACGGAAAAGGGGCTCCTGCCCACTTCACAGGCCCTCTGGACCTGTCCTCCAGAAGGCAGTAAGATTTTGTCTTGCCCAGGTCCTTCACCAACTTCTCCAAATTGACCCCAAAAGAAAGCTTGCCTTTAAAGTCCAGTTGAGTCAACCGGGCCTTGGAAGATGTGCCCACTGCCCAGTATTGGGGCCAAATCCAATGCAGTGTCACCGTCAACAGGGTACTATCCCTGGCTGCTAAACATTCTAGGTCATACATGGCATCAGAAAGGAAGGCCATAGCCTTTTCCAAAAGAGGGGTAGTATCATTTGGTGAAAGAGACTGAATCCATTGAAGTAGGACTTGAGATGTCAGGCCTGCAGATACTGCCAACTGAAGAATAGCAGCCACCACGGTGAACTGGTTCTTCAACAACGAATCCACCTTATGGTCAGAAAATCGTTTAAGGCTGATCCACCTTCCGCAGGGAGGTGGTCCATCTGGCAACCGCCGTGATCTGTGCATCCACCTGGTGAATATCAAAACACACAATGCACTCCTTGTCCAGAAGAGCATACATCTTATACACCCTTAGTCCCTTTGGTGGGTAGTCAGGGAAACCCCACTCCAACTGGATCATGTCCTTGATCACCTCCGGGAACGAAAAGACAGTCGGGGATTTCTGTACCCCTTGTAGGAGTGGATGCACCTTCGGCTCCTGCTCCATGCCTGGAGCATCTGGCAAGCTCAAGGTGGATAAGACCCTGGAAATCAATGCTGCCAGTTCCTTTTTCCGTAACAGATGGATAACGGTCTCTTCACAATCCTCCAAAGGAGAGAGTATGTCTTTGTCCATATCAGAGCCCAGAACCAAAGGTATCTGAATCCAAGTCACAGTCCAAAGCTTGGACTGATCCCAGCCAATACCCATCTCTAAGGGGTGCCCTTCGCAAGGGATGCTTAGCTATAGGTAATCGAAAAAAGCTTCCACTCTCAGCCTGCCCCTCACGATAATGCGCTCGGGGGCACCCAGAGGCTGCAGGGTCTGAATTTCCATGCCAGAATGATCAGGCATGTTGTAAAAAAGAAAATAATTCTTGGGAGGACAATCCGAAGCCCAGAAGTTCTCCTCATGGAAATGACCCCCCTACACCAGGGGACATAGCCACCACTGATCCCCTAGAGGACGGGGAGTGGCCCACAGCATGATTGCTGGAAGCCGCAGCCTGTTGGCCATCCTTACCCATAGCACCATCCACTACCTCCTGCCCTAAGGTAGGCAAAGCCGACAGAGAGGAGGAGCAAGTCCTCCATGGACGACTCAGAAGCTACCATGCAAGAAAAGCAGAATTCAGAAGCCAGAGATGAGGCATCTCGCTTGCAACAGGCCAAACAACATTTCCTGAAAGACGACATAGAGAGTTAAGGCAAGTATTAGCAGGGGCTACGGAACGCCTCTCGGATTGGGGAGGGCAAGCTCTGCCTTGACTCCCCCCTAATTCTGCCCTTCTAGCCCCTGCAGTCTTCCCCTCCTGTTCTGCCTGCTGGGATCAGGAAATAAGGGAATGGCTGTAATCGCATTGGACTCCTGTCTGCTCGCGGGAGATTGGATCCCCATGGACAGAAGGGGAAGGCTGCTGGAATCATGGCAAAGATTCCTTCTATCTGCCTATGGGGTTCTCCTGTGGACAGATAGGAGTCTTTGCTATGATTGCAGCAGCCTTCCACTCTGCCCACAGGGATCCAATCTGCCGCAGGCAGGCAGACAGGAGTCTGCTGTGATCACGGCTGCTTTCTGAGGGCAAACCTTTTGGTGGGGCCAGAACCTGTGTGGCCCACCCTGTTCCGATGCCCCCGAGTATCACAACAGCGCATGCTAAGGCAGAGGCAGCCCAGCAGATGTGTTACACAGCAATACACATTACAGGCACTCAGACAGAACGCACACAAGACCGCATGTCTGCCAGGCACACAATAGAAAAAATGCTATTAACACATGCAGAAAACCCCACACTGCACCAACAGTCGCCAGCAGTCCACCCCAAATTGCGCCCCAGATGGACGGAAAAGGGAACCCCCAACAAAAACAATGACTAGGTCAAGATTGGTACTCACCCACTGAGAGCCCCCAGGCAGAAATCTGTTCCGGGCTCAGCTCTACTCTCCTAAAACTGTTTCTCTGGCTTGGCAGGCACTGCGTTTGAGGAATCTGCCTGGCTGCCACCTTAGAGAGCCTTCTGCAATCTTTAGGAGAGAGCAAAGGAGACAGAGGAGGAGGAAGGGGGTGATACGATTATGCGAGGCTGCTGAATTCTTCCAGTCCTTCCAGATCCTTTCAATTTTCTGGATGTTCAATGGGCTCTTATGATAAGAACGCAGAGCTGAACCAATTTTCCCTCCTCCTATGGCTACCAAGTGGAGGAGTAGCCTAGTGGTTAGAGCAACAGCTTAGCACCCAAGAGATCTGGGTTTGACTCCCACTGGCACTCCTTATGACCTAGGGCAAGTCCGTTTACCTTCCACTGCCTCAGAAGAATGGGTCTGGCAAATCTTCTTTGGGTCATACCTTGTCAAGAAAACCTAGGGGCTGCTGGATCACTTGGAGTTGGCATTGACTTGAAAGCACATATTTCAAAAATGGCTATCGAAAAGACCATAGTCTGGTGGAGTGTCCCATGTCACGCTCAAGTGAGAGAATCACTCTCAAGGTTGTCGTTCATTAGCATTTAAATCAATCTTTTCCTCTTAATTATTCAGATTTCCTTCAGAGTGGAGAACATCCATTCACAATCTGCTGGAGACAAAGAAATACTGAAGAGACCTCTAGTGGCTGAACCAGATAGACGCATAGGAATGATGTCATTGAATGCTGGGCTTTTCTTCAGTTCTTCATCTCTACTAATCTGCTTGTAGGGGAACACAACCAACTTGTCTGATCTGGTCTAGCAAAACGATATGGAAATGTATTTTCAAGTGACATCCTAAAAAGCAGTCAGCTCAATAACCACACATTCTGAGATTTTCATTTTTCCTGAGCTAGGTAATACAGTACCATTTATATCTCAGCAATCCCTTTCTTTGAATCTTCTGAAGTCACGTTGTCACTGGGATTGCCTGCTGTTCAAAGACTCTGAAATAGCTAAATAAGTATAAAGATGATCTCCAGTTTCAAATATCTAAAGCAGACTTAAATTTGATTACTATTAGCTTGAAACTAGTTATAACATATTAACATTATTATATCTTAATTATGCTAAAAAGGATTAAAATTAAGCCTTAATGTGGAAGTTCCAATAACTGTCATGAGGTGATGTCTATTGTGAAAACAGAACAGGGACATCCATTATCTCTTTAGCCAAATATGGTCTGTTGCTTCATGACATTCTAATTCAGGAGCACTGCTTAATGTTGTAGAACAAATACAGAGAACACAATGAAAGCTTAAAGCCTTCACATAGGGCATGAGTGAAGGGGGTTGTGAAGCAACAAATTATGAAAATCCTTCCCTTCATAAGAGACTCTAACCAACTGGGTTGAGACAACCCATCACATCACTTCATTTTAATAATTCAAGACCAGCTCCGAAAACAAAACAATACAAAAAAAAAAGGAGACATTTTCCATACCTGTTTTTCTTTCTTGAATCCTTATAGACCAGTCCAGATGAGCGAGTTATGCTCCCCAACCAGCAGATGGAGGCAGACTAGAGTTACTTTCAGTGATGCCATCACTTGGTATATCCTCTAGAGCAGCACTGAGAAAAGTCAGTAGAATACTTCCCATGCAGTAAGCAAGACAGAAAATCTCAGAAAATGCTGTTAAACACAATGTACTTTTTCACAACAAATGTGAGCAAGCATTTAGTTCCCTTACCATGAAGGAATTGACTAGGCCTTGTATGGCAGCCAGACTCCCAGACCTGCAACCATAAGGCAGCAGGCTTCCCAACCTGCAATAGTAGACTTCCAGGGCAGGTCTTGGACTGGTCTAGAAGGATTCAAGGAAAGTAAATCATCAGGTATGTAAAATGTATCCTTCCTTGTGATCCAGTCTAGACAAGTGGATATACTCAAACAGTCAGAACCCAGGGTGTGAGGAAGATGACCCCAAGGACAGGATAACCTGAAGAATTCCCATGAGCACCCTGTAGGGCTTCACAAAGGTGTTAAAAAAAACTAGAAAGCCCCCTTACAGATATTCTCTTGTGATACTAGAGCAGACTCTGTCCAGGGGGCCTGCACCTCGTGGAGTGAGCTCTGACTTACTCCTGGAATGCTTACCAGCCAGAATGTATACCACCCCAATGGCCTCCCTTAAACCAGTGGACAATAGAGGATTTGACCTGCACCAGTAAATTCCTTGAACAGCTGAGGAGGACAGAAAAATATCCAACCAGTAGGATTGTGAAATTAGACCTTACCTGCTAATTGTATTTCTTTGAGTTCCTCCAGGCTAGTCTAGGTAGTCTAGGTACGCATGGGACATATCAAAGCAGTGCACACACAGGGGAGGGACCCGTGAGAGTGACTTGAAGAATGGAAGCTCCAAAACGTGCATCTCCAGCTGTCTGGACATCCAATCGATAAAGCCTAGTAAAGGTATGAAGCGATGACCAAGTCTCCGCCCTACAAATGTCTGAGGGCGGTACTAGACCAGACTGCCCAAGACGCTGCCTGCAACCTGGTATAATGAGCTCTGAGCCCTACTGGAGGAGTCTTTCTGCATATCTCATAGGCAAAAACAATGGCCTGTTTCACCCAGTGGGCAACAGAGGCCTTGGAGGCCACTTGTCCTTTACAAGGACCTCCAAATAGGACAGTCTATCGGACCTCCAAAATTACTCCGTCCCCCTCAGGCACCTACGCAGTACCCTGCGCAGATCCAATCTATTCAATAGACGGTCCTCTTCCAAGGTCCCCCACATGGGAAAATCAAGCAAGGCAACCATCTGATTCAAATGAAACCAAGCGACCATCTTCGGAAGGAAGGAGGGAACCGGTCGCAAAACTACCTTCTCCTTGGAAATCAGTAAAAAGGGTTCCCAGAAAGTAAGCGCCTGCAGCTCTGAAATCTGTCTCGCCAAACAAAGTGCCAATAACAAAACTGTCTTCACCATGAGATCCCTTAAGGTTGCCCGGGCAAGAGGCTCAAAGGGCCCTCCAGTAAGCAGTGACAAGACCAAGTTCAGATCCCAGGGAAGAATAACTGCCTGGAAGGGTGGCTGGATGTGCTTTATCACCTTGAGAAAGTACACCACATCCTGGTGAGCCGCCAAGGACTGGCCTTGTATCCATCCCCTATAGCAATCTAGAGCTGCCACCCTGCACATTCAAGGAGAAAAGTGCCAAGTCCTTCTCTAAACTATCCTGCAGGAAAAGCAGTATATCCGGCAACCTACTTAAAAGTGCGGGGATACCCCTGGATTCGCACAGTCCTCAAACATGCGCCAGACCCTCACATAAGCAAGGGAAGTAGAAAGTTTCTGGGCCCTAAGCATGGTATCTACCACCACTGCTGAGTATCCGTGCTGCTTCAGACGTGCCCACTCAAGAGCCAGGCCGTAAGCAAGAACCGGTCCACCTGCAGCATCAGCACCGGACCCTGTGTCAGCAGGTTGACTCTGTCTGGTAACCTCCAGGGAGGAGCAATCAGTAAGCGCATGAAGTCTGCATACCATGGCTGCTGTGGCCAATCTGGCGCAATCATGATCACCCGCCCTGGATGCATCTCTATCCACTGCAGAAGTCGAGCAATAAGAGGCCATGGTGGGAATACATACAGAAGACCCTTGGCTGGCCAGCTTTGAGCGAGAGTATCTAGCCCCTCTGACATATGCTCTCAGCGACGGCTGAAAAACTGGCTCGACTTGGACTAGGTGGCCACGAGTCCATGACCGGCAGCCCTCACCTCTCCGTGATCTTGTGGAACACTGCCCTATTCAACTCCCACTCAGCCTGGGTCCAGCCGGTGTCAGCTGAGGAAATCTGCCTCTAAGTTGCCTTTGCCCGCTACATGCGCTGCTGACAAGGCAGACAGGTTCTCCTCTGCCCAGCTCAGCATCACCTGACTCTTTTCCTTTTTCCTGACATGTCCTTTTCTTTCCTTCTCTCTCTCCCTGTCCTATATGATAATGGCGTTCTTTTCCTTTTCTTGCCTCTATGCAGTCCTTGTATATTTTTTATTTTATTTATTTATTTTTATTTCATTTAACATTTCTTATATACCGCCTTTCATGATATCAAGGCGGTTTACTTTGAACAGGACATTATAATTTGGAGATAACTATTTCACAGGGAACATGGGCTATGGAGGGTTAAGTGGCTTGCCCAAGACCACAAGGAGCACCTGTGGGACTAGAAACCCCAGTCCTTCCAGCCCAAGGTTGCTGTCCTCTAATGGGATTTGAACCCCTGGCCCTCCGGCCTGAAGTACCTTGCCCCAACCACTAGGCCACTCCTTTTTGTACACCGCTTTAATGCCTTGGCCTAAGCAGTCTATCAAAACCCAAAATAAAGATAAAGATAAAGCAGGGTTGCACTGCCCGTACCCCCTTGCTGGTTGATGTATGCCACCATGCCTCTGACTTCGCCCAGATGAGTCAATCGTCCAGATATGGATGCACCAGAATTCCCTTCCTTCACAGAGCTGTCATCACTATTACCATGATCTTGGTGAAGATACATGGAGCGGAAGCCAGGCCGAAGGTCAGAGCTCTGAACTGAAAGTGCCACATAGGCACCATGAAACAAAGGAATTGCTGGTGCTCTGAATGGATGGGAATGTGCAGATAAGCTTCAGTAAGATCCAGAGCAGACAGGAACTCGCCCTGCTGCACCGCCAGGATGACCATCTCAAGGTTTCCATGTGGAAGTATGGTACATGCAAGGCCCGATTCACATACTTGAGATCCAGGATGGGCCTGAAGATAATCTCCTTCTCTGGCACCACAAAATAGATGTAACACCACCTTGTTCCGTACGTACCGGCACTATCGCTTCCAACTGCAGCAAACGCTGCAGGGTGTCCGCAACTGCTCTCCTCTTGTCTGGAACCTTGCAAGGCAAAAAAACAAAGGTCTCGGATAGGGGTCTGGCGAACTCCAGTGCATAGCCCTCTCGAATAATCTCCAAAACCCACTGGTCAGTCATAATGTTGTCCCAGACTGAATAAACCTGTTGTAATTGACCACCTATCGCCACCTCCGTCTGGGTCTCCCTGGCTTCATTGGGGCTTTTTTGGACGGGGCCAGGGGAGTAACTTAATACCCTCGCCAAGATCCCTGGGAGCCCCGAAAGGGCTGCCCTTGTGTGACATACTACCTGCACCGAAAGGGTGCAAAGCAGTTGTTATGGAACCTCCAAAGTTCCTTGGGCTGCCTCCATAGTGGGGTTCCTGTCTTCAGTCTTTTGGGTTTGTCCTCTGGCAAACACCCCGCTTTTGCATCCCCCAAGTCCTTGACAAACTTCTCCAGTGCCTCATCAAAGAGCAACTTCGCTTTGAATGGAAGCTTACTCAACCATGCTTTGGAGGAGTCGTCCGCTGCCCTAGGGCACAGCCAGAGAAAGCACTTGGTAGCAATAATGGAGGCCACTATCTTGGAAGAGATTCAAACTAAATCACAGCAAGTATCTGCCAGATACACTGCAACCGACTCCAGTCTGGTCTGAGCCCAAAGAAGCTAAACCTTGGAGCCACTGGATAGATTCTTGGGAAACATATGCCGCACAGTTAGAGGCCTGCAGGGCCACAGCACTAAAGTCAAAGGCTTGCTTAAGTAAAGATGCCAGTTTCCAGTCCTGGAGATCCTTGATGGCCATGCCCCCTTCCATTGGAATGGTGATTTTCGTGGTCACTGCAGTGGCCAATGCATCCACCGTAGGTATCCACATGAGCTCCTTTTCCTCTGAGGGAACTGAGTACAACTGAGCCATGGTCCTACTGCCCCATAGGGTGGCCTCAGGAAATTCTCATTTGGACTCAATCATCTTTTTTATTACCCTATGTACTGGGAAACAAGCCTGTGCCCCCTTGAACCTTTGCAACAAGGGGTCCTCCAAGTGCTCCCTTGCCGAAATCAACAGATACTCAATATTCAGGGCTACAAGGGAATGGCTAAACGAGAACAGAGAGTTCCTCTGTGTAAGACCCTGAACACACTGGGGTCCTCCCAGAAAGCATTTCCCCTAACTCCTGAGTGATGGGATCTCCCCAGAGATCTGAGGGTCCTTCACCCAGCTTCTCTGACCCTCGGGACTGAAGGGAGTCCAGACCCAGCCATGACTCTGCTTCTCCCTTATGTCTTTTAGCCAATGGCGACCTGTCCATGGGGTCCTCTGATGGCAAAGCCTCCACTGCAGATGAAAGAGGGCCTGTAGATTTAGTCAAAGTCACAGTCTGCTTCCTCATAAGGCAATAAGCCTTATGAAATGAGGGGATAAAATTGGGGGGGGGGGGGGGGGAAATGGCACCTTTGGCTCCATCCCAGCCAGAGGCACTGCCCGTGATGCTGATCTGGCAGCCGCAGCCCCTTTGGCCTTACACTTTCCCCCTTTTAACTTATTCTTTGGGGAATGGCTGCCTCTGTTGAAATGGCTGCGGTTCCCACCAAAACTGCAGGAACTACTGGCCCCGGAGAAAGTCCTGCAGGTATTTCCGGGTTAGCGTCCATCTCCAGTGCCTGCTAAAACAGCCACCCCTGCCTCAAATGGACCCTGCAAAACCCCCCCGGGGTTACACCACACGCTCCCGCACACTGCGACACTGCATACATACCGGAAACGTCAGCAGCATGCACATTGTATCACATAGAAGGAAGGCTGCCATTGAAACCCATGAGCTGCTGCGCTGCTGGAGAATCGCTAAAAACACTGCCGGAATCCAGGCCTCTGTTCCTTCTCCAAAACTATCTGAAATCCAACTGAGGGAAAAGGGCACTACCCGGCAGCCCCAGCTTTCAGCAATCTGTCACTCACTACCCGCTGACTCCGCAGCACAGCGTCGCTCTCTCTCTCTCTCTCTGCAAGTAAAGGGAATCCACAGCAGCCTACCGCTAGCAGGTGCTTGAGGTTCCCTCTTGGGGTGGGTGGGAAGAGATCTGGGGCTCCCAGGTATTTTGTCCTAGGCCAGGCTAATCAAGAAGAGGGAGGCCCTGCCCCACTACCTTCAGTCACCCTCCTACACCAGAAGTAGGGAGGCTAACCCCAGCAAGCTCCACTCTCTCTCCTATCTTCCTCTCTATTATAAATCTTTTATTTTTTGTTGCATATCTTAAATTAGTAAGCCCTAATCAGGGGTCCACTACACACAAGCAGTTCACTCTGCTGCTGAGAACTGTGGAGTCCAGAGCTGAAGGGGAAGCTCTTATTCTGTTACTGAAGAGTTTGGACATGCTCAGTTCTCAACTTCTGATAAAATGTGACAACCCATGCATACCTAGACTGGCCTGGAGGAACAATCAAGAATGAGCAATTGCCATGAATCCAAGCAGCATCCTTCTCTGAGAAGGAAGGCAGAAATGGTCAAGATGAAGAAAGGGGACCAGCACCCTTAAAAGGACAGTACACAACTAACAGCGAAAGAAGCCATTAAAAAGATCAAAATGGTTCTCTGCAAAACCAGGGTTTCTACATGGACACCACCTGGTGGACACTAGAATCCCCAAGGAAGCCACTGTAAGGACCAACCCTCTAGGGAAGCCTTACACAAGTGCCCAAAGAAGGGCCCTTTTCAGTATAGTCAACCTCAGAGACCCACTGACACACAGGACACACAGGTGGACAGAACTGCTACACACCTGAGAAAGCAGGCAATGCTGAGATACACCATCAAGGAATCCGTTGAAAGCAACGCCATTAACCCAAGAGGAAAACCACCCAAACCTCGAAAGTTCAGGGCAAAGCCCTGGCCCAAACCAAAGAGCTCTAACCTAAGTTAAGGATACAGAGGCCCATCAGGCCATAAGCAGGAAGGCTACCATTTCTCCCAAATAGCCTTTAATGGAAGGCTTATGCCCACAAGGCCCAGGCCATACAGTAATTGAGAAGGGATCAAGAATGTCCATTACCAGGAGCCCCTGCCGTGTTTTTTATTGTAGGCCTTAATCTTCAGGAAACATGTGAGAGGCCATACCCCTTGGAAGAAGAATCCATGTACCATGATCTGCGATGGCAATCTGGGGTTCTTAGGATCACCAAGCCCAGATGGGCCGCAACCCAAGGAGGGAGAAATACAGCATCCCTTCCTAAGGCCATTCCTGAAATACAGTCACCAAGCCCACCATCCGCAGAGCCTTCCCCCGTTTGAAATTCCTCTTCAATTTGGTATTCTGAGTGGCTACCAAGTGGACTACTGGAAGGTACCGTCTTCTATGAGGTCACACATAGGACAGCAGAGCTCTCACTGTGCTTGGACTCACTGAATTCTGACACAGAATGTCGGGTTGCACGCTATTAAAGCTTATGTGCGCAGTAGACAGGGCAATCAGATGTTCCTCCACCCAATGACACAGCTCTACCACCTCAGGAATCACTTCAGCCCCATCAGTTCTTCTTCAATAGTGTGCACATCATTGCCATGGCAGTCAGAGAACACAACTCCCTTCATTCACCAGAAGAAGCCTGAACTTCTCCAGAGTCAAACTGATCGCTCTAGCCTCCAGAAGAAAGATCCCTCGGGAGACCTCCTGGCAGGAGCCAAAGTTCCTGGGTCAATTGGCCTGGCCTCACACCACAACCCTTCAGGATTGGAGCGGAGATGACAAGCACGCCATTCAGTGCTGCCAATAGTACCTCTGTCATCAGATGGTGAACTGCCACCACTGCTGCAACTGTTCCTTAAGCTCCCATGGGAGATAAAGGGCGTGGTTGAAGGGAGACCAGAAGATTAGCTAGTGCCTCTGCAACAAGTGCATGTGCACTCTAGTCCTAGGATCAGATCCCAAGGTCAATGACACGGAGACCCAGATCTATGAAGATGACCAAGAATCACATGCTCGGAATTGGCTGAGACTTGAGTGGACTGTCATGGGAAGCTCGACTCAGAAAAGTATGGAACAGACCCTAAAGTACTCAAAATCCTGGTAGAAAAATCAGGCTGCTCTTAGAGCACATGATCACTGACCTCAGCCTTCCTAGCCAGTGCTTACCAGGGCAATGTCATATCAGAAACTGAACAGGCTAGTCAACTGTCCAGGAGTTAGCCACTCAGGCCCTCTGCATGCAGAAAAGCACCACTACCACCACTATTACCTTGAAAAAGGTATGGGGAGCCACATCCAGGTCAAACGCAAGGCCCAAAATCAAAGAGGCGGCCTAGAACACAGAAGCAGAGAAACAGCTAATTCTGTGCACAATGGGAAAGCGACAAATGCCATGGCGAGGTGCAGGAGGTGAGAAGCACCAGTTACTACTTGACCGATGCAATCACAGACCCAAAAGACCTCATAAGAAGAAAAGACTCAGAGTCCAAAACAGGCTCTAGATTCAGGACATGCCATAAAGGAACCTCCCTTTCTGGGTACTCATATATCAGGGATAAATGTCTTTTTACTTGCAGCGGAGAACATGGGAAAAATAATCTGCCATTGCAGGAGGTGCTGAAGAGCCATCACCCACATGAATAGAAAGTCATTGGAAAATCCTTATAAATCCTGGCACAGTTCAATATTGTGCACCCAAATTCCCCAGCTGGCCTGAATCAAAACTTCAAGAAGCTTTTAGGAGGGGCTAACATCTACAAAATTTGCCTAATGACCCCAAAGGCCCACTAGTCTAATGTGGAACAGATCCACCCAGAGAGAATAGCTTGAGTTACACTCCAAGCAGGTGCACCCTAGGAGGAACCACCGGAACTCATCTGGGGGATTACAGACTCACAAAAAAGAGCCATGGAGGCAACTAGAGGACAGCCCCCACTGCAACTGAGGCGATGAAGGAATCGCCATAGTCTGAGGGCATCTTCAGGCTCTATGCATGGCCATACAAAACACCTTGACCCTTCTAAGCCTGTCGTCAGGAGTCTCAGTGGGCAAGCTTCTCCTTCCAGAGAGGCCGCGATCCTTAAAGGAAACTGCTCTGCCACTGATCAGAGCCAGGACTGTTGACTAAGGATAATGCCAGCACTACCAACTGGCCAATACCGCTGCCGCCATAATATTGGTAGAGACTCTGAACCAGATTTAATCAGTAGCAGCCATTTAGCTGTATCATTGCAAGTCTCCTGTATCTGGCAGGAAACTGGGTTTAATGACCATTTGGCCCAACCAATGCTAGGCGTTCTAGGGAACAAACCCACAAGTTTGAAAACACAGACTATAGTCATATGGCTGGAGACAGAAGGTTACTAGCAAAGGACAGAACCCTCATCCGAGGGCTAGTCTCCAAGCATGCACCCTACACCACCTGAGAGCATATGGAAGCTAATGCCAAGTCCTTCTTAAGGACTTCGATCCTCCAAAACTGAGACTCCTCATATGTAGCACAGCCGTGAACAGAATTCCCACTCAGGGGGCCCGAAGAGCTAATCCCACTTGCCTTAAAGCAAAGAGAACAGCTGAGACAGGAGCATAGGACCCCAAGAGCCCAATTTGGGGGTTTTCTACCTAAAATCTTATGCTATATTGCATAGGGCCGGGGGGAAGTATGAACATAGCAGATCACTGGATCCACCAGGTATTAAGGGATCTGCTTGCTAAACCTGCCCAAAATCTAGCTCCACAACTTGCAGAGCTGCCATAACATCCTGAAAGGGCATAAACAGAGCCTAGCAGAATAAAAGCGGATCATAGACATCCTTAACTGGCCCTTGGGGGAACCACCACTACATCGTCCTCGGATTTACTTTTCTGTGACAAGAATTTCACTCAAGTCTTTCAACCAACCCCAGTAAGGGAAAGGTTGAGCTCCCGTAGGAGCCCAAGGGTGAAGCTGGGGCTGTGACCCCTCTAGCTGTGGCAGAAGCACGTTTGGCCCCTGGGTCCCCAGAGGGGAAGACTGGGCCTTGGGCCCCCAAGAAGGCGGCTACTAAGCAATTAGTCAGAGTAAACAAAGCTTTTGAACTGTTTCAGACGCTAAAGCACAAGTTAAGTGGGGCCCTGAGGCCCCCAGAGGGCCACTAGAGGCAACCAGGCATGCAGCTAAACCATCCAAGCATGCTCCACCTCTTTCATGCCCAAGATGTCATCTGAAGTGACCGAAGTGCTTACCAGTGAGAAAATAAAAAGAAAGGAACTGCAGGGGCCGCAAATAGGACATTGAGCCCTGGGCGGGGTCCCAGAGTACCAAAAAGAAGTACCCCAGGCTTTGTAACCATAATGGGGGCAAAAATCAGCAGCCATGGTTAAAAAAAATGCTAGAGGCTGTAGGCTGCATCAGACCACATGTCTTAAAACTACAGTGGCAACAGCGAGAAAAAAGATACACCAAAAACCAAAGAGGACTGAGGAAAAAAAAAACCATGCCATACTGGGTCAGACGAAAGGTCAATTGAGCCCAATATCCTGTTTCCAACAGTGGCCAATCCAGGTCACAAGTAACTGTCAGGTTCCCAGAAGCTATAAAGATTCCATGCTGTTAATCCCAAGGGTAAGCACTGGGATCATGATCCTAAGAGAATTACGGAGAATGCAGAGTTGTGATAACTTGGGACATTCCCATTCCAAAAGATAAGAAACTAGATGTGAGGAAACCTAACACAGTGGTAAAGGAGAAAAACATCAGAACGGCATTGATAATAGAGGTGTTGGTTCCAAGTGATTATTCTGTTAATCATGTGGAGAAAAAAGAAGATCTTGAAGTACCAAAAAATAGTCAGAGACCAAGAAGATGTGGAAGAAAGATACAGAAATATTTCTCATTGTAATGGGAGCCACAAACTTGATTAAGCAGAATTTCCAAATCATACCTTGATCAATTACCGATACATGCTACATTTTATGAACTTTAGAAGGAAGCTCTCGTTGCCATAATGCGAGTACTACGGTGAGCGACAGCAGTAAATTTGAAAAACTGAGCTCATACCCCACATACCCTGACTTAGGGGTGAGATTTGGAAAAATTGCCCCTGAGAGAAGAGGGCAAAGCAGCACCATAACTGCTGCAAGCATACCAAGGCACTGAGAGAAGTAAAATGGCAAATAGACCAGCATAGCATCCAGATTAGCTAGAAAGCTCTAAATTATGCCAGGAGGACCAACACAGCAGACACCCAGTTTGGTTGGAAGGCCCTAAAATAACAAAGGAGAGCCAACACAAGAGCAGAAAAGGCAATACAAGCCAAGGCCACAGAAGTGGGGTGAATTCAGCTGAGCTGTGTGCCCACAAAGTTAGAGTCCTGGTACTGAGGACTTTGATCCCAGCAATGAAACATTAAGCACAGAGGAAGATCCTCCCAGGGTGGAAGCAGCATTCATGGAATGCACTCAAGACAGTCATTGAGAACAATCTAAGAGTTTCTTAGTCAATGGCTCAACAAGTACAGTAATGGAGGATGGAATGGACCTGTCACCCCATGATAGCTGAGATCAACCCTGTCAGGCTGGCTAGGCAGATGTCCCCTTCCTCCATCAGCACTCCATGCTCATCCCTCCTAATAGAAATATAGGACCCGATATTCAGCGCGGGCAGCTAGCACAATTACAGCAGTTAGCCGCTGATGCTGAACATTAAATATGGATATTCAATGCCGGGGTCATATATGGCCCAGCATTGAATATCTGGGGCCACCGCATAGGCACAGATACTAACCTGGCAGCAGCAATATTGAGCCGCCATCCGGTTAGCTCCCATGGGTAAAGATAGGCCAGCTTTTGCTCCACCTGTCTTTATCCACAGGTTGCTAACCGGGCAGTGGCGCAATATCGTCGCTGTATGCTTAGTGATGTGTGCCGCCTCTGCTCCGCCCCAGAACGCACTGATGTTACACGGTTAGCACTGGGGCATGTAGCAGCGTTACTGGAGGATATTCAATGGCATTAACCATGTCAGTGCCGCTGAACATACCTTTAACCGGCATTTACATGGTTTACAGGTCTGTAAACAGTGTACATGCCTTTGGTCAAGAATATAACAGTAACTGCACTCCCCTGTTGGAATCTTCAAAAGAACTCTGAAGAGAGAGCTCAAGGCACACCAACAGTGGTCGATTGGTAGTGACCCCTCATCGTGCTAGGTTCAGTTTCTCCCAAATTTGAGTTGTTAGGAACTGTATGTCTAGACAAAGGGACCCACAAAAATGCAAAGCAGGAGGATGAAGAGTGGGTCAGGAAAAGCCAAAGCACACGTGTCGGAGAGCCTGGTAGCTAGAAGAGTGGCGACAAATCAGCATGGCGTTTAAGTAGGGTGAAAGTCATATAAGGACAAGCTTGATCCAGTTCAATAGCAGCAGCAGCAGCAGGGTTCCCCAGGTGTATACTATGTTGTACTTATACTTGAACATTAAGCAGAGATACAGCTTATGAACAGCATCAGGATAAAGGTGTACATTATACCTCTATCAGCCTTCCAACCAATTCCATCTAATCTGCACCCACTCAAGGGCTCAGGATTGGAAAAGACACACAACAGCCCATTACTGCACTCATCCTGCCTCAGTGCACCTCCTCAGCTCCTGCTGCAGAGCACAAGATCTGATAAAAAGAATGACACATTTCAAGAGTACACCATGAGGAAACATCTCATGAGGGCTGTCGGGTAAGGTTTGCCTCTTTGCGGATGATACCAAAATCTGCAATAGAGTAGACACCCAGGAAGGTGTAGATAACATGAGGAGGGATCTAGCTAAGCTTGAAGAATGGTCTAGAATTTGGCAGCTGGGATTTAATGTTAAAAAATGTAAGGTCATGCATTTGGGCTGCAGCAATCCAAGGGAGCAATACAATATAGGAGGTGAAGTACTTTTGTCCACTAAAGAAGAGCGGGACCTAGGCGTGGTTGTGTCTGATGATCTTAAAGTAGCTAAACAGGTAGAAAAGGCGACGGCAAAAGCTAGAAGGATGCTTGGGTGCATACGGAGAGGAATGGCTAGCAGAAAAAAGGAGGTGATAATGCCTCTGTATAAGTCTTTGGTGCGACCTCATTTGGAGTATAGTGTGCAATTCTGGAGACCGCACCTTCAAAAGGATGTGAACAGGATGGAGTCGGTGCAGAGGGTTGCTACTAAAATGATTAATGGGCTTCATTATAAAGCATATGAGGAAAGACTTAAGGATCTTAATATGTACACCTTAGAGGAAAGGCGGGATAGAGGTGATATGATTGAGATGTTTAAATACCTCCGTGGCATAAATGTTCAGGGAGAGAGCCTCTTTCAATTGAAAGCAAGTTCTGCTACGAGGGGACATGGGATGAGGGTGAAGGGAGATAGATTCAGGAGTGATATGCGGAAATATTTCTTTACGGAAAGAGTAGTGGATCCGTGGAATAGTCTCTCAGTGGAGGTGGTAGAGATGAGGACAGTAACTGAATTCAAAAAAGCATGGGACCAACACAGAGGATCTCTAAAGGTAAAAAGTGGACTGTTGTAGTTGTTGTTATGGAAGGACAGACTAGATGGGCCTTGTGATCTTTTTCTGTCATCATGTTTCTATGTTTCTATCTCATTTCCTTCCCAGGAATCCCTAAAACAGCTGTTAAACACACAATTTGGTTGTGTTCCTCTAGACCAGGGAGATTCTCAACTCATTCCTCAGGACACATCTAGCCAGTTAGGTTTTCAGGATAACCACAATTTAAGACCGCAAACATACATGGCCAATCTACTCGATCAAAGGCCTTTTCTGCTTCTACAGCCATTAGGAGTGAATTGCATTGCTGATGTTGGGCCGTCCATACTAAATTCAGGATTTTTCATATGTTATCACTCGTCTGTCTACCGGGGATAAATCCTGCTTAATCATCCTTCACTAATTTTGGTAAAAAATCTTTGCAACCGGATGGCTAGGATCTTTGCAAACAACTTGGCATCTAGATTTAAAAAGGGAAATTGGCCTGTATGACCCACAGCTTCCTACATCTTTTCCCAGTTTGGGTATAACCAAGATTCCTGCCACCCCAATCGATTTAGGAAGTTCACCACCTTGAAGCACTTCGTTAAATAGGGCTATTACCAAGTCCACTATCTCCTTCCCATATCTTTTATAGAATTTTGCTGTGAAGCCATGTAAGCCTGGGGCCTTTCCTTCCTTTACAGATTTAATAGCTTGTAACACTTCGTCTTTTTCTATGTCCCTTTCCAACCATTTACTTTCTTCCTCATTCAATGATAAGTTTGTATCTTTTAGATATTGCTTTAGGTAAACCTCTGCATTCGAACTCTCTGATTTGCACAGCTGCTTATAATATTCGCAGAAGATCTTTTGTATTTGCACTGTCCTGTATACCCACTTTCCTTAATTATCTCGTATTTTATGTATATAATTTTGCCCCCTGTGTTCCTTCAGCTTTCATGCTAAATATGCTCCTGGTTTATTGATTTGGAAAAAGAAAAAGGTGTTAATTGATGTGCCCTTTCCTCCAATCTTATCCTGCCCAGCTCTCCCCCCCCCCCCCTTACTTGCTGCATCAATCTTTTGCCTCCTCTTTGTTTATGGAATGTCAACAAATCTGCCAGTTGCTTTAGCAGCTGCTTCTTGTACTGTGCCTTTAATCTTTTCTTTTGGGCTGCTATCGAGATCAGGTGTCCTCTCAGGACTGCCTTAAGTCCATCCCAAACTCCATGTAATGCTACTTCCCCATTCTGATTAAATACTCTTTAATTGCTACTCTTATTTCTTCTACATCCTTCGGAAACTCTATAAGGGATTTGTTTAATCTCCAAAATCTTAATCCTGCCTCAGGATTTATCAATTGGATTTCTATGCTCATGGGTGCAAGATCTGACCACTCAGTCTGCCCTATCTCTACATTTTGCACTCCTTCCACTAGCTTCCCATCCAACTAGATCATATCTATTCTACTATATACATCATGTGGGTGTGAGTAGAATATATAATCCCTCTGTGTGCCTTTCAGATATCTCCAGGTCTCTCTCACCCCCAATTTATTCATCATTTTTTTTCAGTTCCATATGACTTCCTCTGGATCCCTCTCCCAGACCTATAGTGTCTAATTTGTGTTCCACTGTTATATTAAAGTCTTCCCCCCCCCCCCCAATTATTAATGGGTCTCCCAGTCTATTTTTCACCTGCGTGTAAAACTGTTGAAAGAACGCCTTTTGCTGTACATTGGGCGCATATATACAGCACAGGCTTACATTCCTTCCTTCTATCTCCCCATTCCATATTATACAGCGACCTCCAGGGTCCCGGATTACTTCCTTCTCTTCCAGCCTTAACCCTTTTGCAAACAAGATCCCCACTCCTGCCTTTTTGGGCTGTTCTTTCTGGGTTGCTAACAGGATCTTATTGTAACATAGTAACATAGTAAATGATGGCAGATAAAGACCAGTATGGTCCATCTAGTCTGCCCAGTAAGATGGCAAGAGTAGGTGCACCTGCCGCTCCGTACAGGCCACCCCTCCCCATGGCTTTGTTTTAGGGGTGAACCCACCGCTCCGTGTAGGACACCCCTGTATGTTGAGAAATTAGTTAAGATTATTTTGGATTTTATCCTGTTGCTGTAAAGGGATCCACTGTGTCTGTCTCATGCCATTTTGAATTCTGTCACTGTACTTGCCCCCACCACTTCCATCGGGAGGGCATTCCAAGCATCCACTAGCCTTTCAGTGAAAAAGTATTTCCTGACATTGCCTTTCAATTTACCACCTTGCAGCTTCATGTTATGCCCTCTAGTTTTACAGCTTCCCCATCTTTGGAAGAGGTTTGTTTGTTCATTATTTCTCTTTAAGTATTTAAAGGTCTAAATCATATCTCCCCTGTCCCTCCTCTCCTCCAGAGTGTACATATTTAGGTCTTCAAGTCTCTTCTCATAAGGCTTCTGACGCAGGCTCCAAATCATTTTGGTCGCCTTCCTCTGAACAGTTTCCAGTCTTTTTATATCCTTTGCAAGATATTTATATCCTTTGCAAGATATTCAAGACATGGTCTCCAAAACTGAACACAGTATTCCAAGTGAGGCCTCACCAGTGACTTATACAGTGGCATTAGTACCTCTTCCTTTCTGCTGGCAATTCCTCTTTGTATGCAACCCAACATTATCTTCCTGGCTTTTGCCACTGCCTTGTCGCACTGTTTTGCCACCTTGAGATCCGCAGAAATAATCATACCAAGGTCCTTCTCCTGGTCTGTGCACACAAACCTCTCGCTCCCTATCGCGTACATTTCCCCTGGATTTCTGCTTCCCAAGTGCATGACACTGCACTTCTTCGCATTAAATCTTAACTGTCAAGCATTAGACGATTCTTCCAGCTTTTGTAGATCTTTCCTCATGTTATCCACTCCCTCAGGGGAGTCCACTCTGTTGCAAATTTTCGTGTCATCTGCAAAAAGACAGACTTTTCCATTCAGTCCTTCAGCAATATCACTCAAATACATTGAAGAGGGCCGGGCCCAGGACTGAACCCTGGGGCACCCCGCTAATCACCCTCCTTTCATCTGAATGAGCTCCATTTACCATCACCTTCTGTCGTCTGTCAGTCAACCAATTTCTGATCCAGTTCACCACCTTGGGACCCATCCCCAAACTACTGAGTTTATTGATAAGCCTCCTATGAAGAACAGTATCAAAGGCTTTGCTGAAATCCAGGTAGATGACATCCATCGCATGCCCCTGATCTAGTTCTCTTGTCACCCAGTCAAAGAACTCAATCAGATTTGTATGGCAAGATCGTCCTTCGGTAAAACCATGTTGCCTCGGATCATGCAAACCCGTTGGTCTTGAGAAAATCCACTATTCGCTCTTTCAGATGCACCTCCATTACTTTTCCCGCCACCGAGATAAGGCTCACAGGCCTGTAGTTTGTCACTTCTTCCCTGTCACCACTTTTGTGAAGAGGTACTACATCAGCCATTCTCCAGTCCTGAGAAACTACTCCTGTTTCCACGGATCTGTTGAAAACATCCTTTAACGGCCCCGCAAGAACCTCTCTGAGCTCTTTCAGTATCCTGGGATGTATCCCATCCGGTCCCATGACCTTGTTCACTTTCAGTTTTGCAACTTGTTCTAACACATCATCTTCAGTGAATGGTGTGGTATCTACTTCATTCCCATTTTTATATTTGGGAGTCACAGATGGTCCTTCTCCATGATTTTCTTTAGTAAAAACAGAGAAGTATTTGTTTAGCAATTTTGCTTTTTCAATGTCACTTTCCACAAATCCGTTCCCAGCACTTCTGAGTCCTGCAATTCCATCCCCGATTTTCCTCCTCTCCCAAATATACATGAAGAAAGTTTTGTCGCCACACTTCACATCTTTAGCCAACTTTTCCTCTGCCTTTGATTTTGCTTTCCTTACTTCTCTTTTTGTCTCTTTTAGTTTGCTCCTGTATTCCTTACTGTGTTCCTCTGTTTGCAAGCTTTTGAATTTTGTGAAAGCCGTGTTTTTTGCCTTTATTTGAGCAGCCACTTCTTTGGAGAACCAAATAGGTTTCCTTCTCCTCTTGTTTTTATTTACCTTTCTTACATATTTATCTGTTCCCCCTTTTATTACCACCTTTAGTTCAGCCCATTGCAATTCCACTTCCCTTATCCCCTCCCACCCTGCCAACTCCTCCTTCAGGTACTTGGCCATTTTACTGACGTCAGTGTTTTTGATGTTTAGGACTTTGAGCTTGCTATGATTGGACTCCGCCTTGGCTTTTATCTCAAACCACACCGTGTGATGATCGTTGCTGCTCACAGCGGCACCCACCCAGACATTCTCAACATGCTCCCACCGTTGATGAGCACTAAATCCAGCATTGAACTTTCCCTGGTTGGTTCTATCACCATTTAAGTGATGCATCTTGGAAAGCATCCACAATTGTTTTGCTTCTTGCCAGATTTGCAGAAGGAGTACTCCAATCCACATCGGGTAGATTAAAGTCACCCAATATGATCACTTCCCCCTTTGTGGCTATCTTGGCAATATCTATAATCAATTCATTATCTATTTCTTTGATTTGAGTCAAAGGTCTGTAGACTACAGCAGTATGGATGACAGTGCATCTCCTCTTTCCAACACAATCCAGAGCGGTTCTTCTTTTCCCCATGCCCCCTGCATTGCAGTAGCTTTAATATTGCTTTTTACATACAAGGCTACTCCTCCTTTTCCTCTCTCTCTGTCTCTTCTGAATAGATTATAGCCAGCTATGGCTATATCCCATTCATGCGATTCATTAAATCATGTTTCTGTAATGGCCACAATGTCCAAGTCCATTTCCACCATTAGGGCTTCCAGGTCTGGAACTTTGTTGGCTAAGCTTTGAGCATTTGTGCTCATTGCTTTCCAGCATTTAACTGGCTTGCATGTATTTTGCATTGATTTTGTTCTGCCCACTTCTTCCCTCTTGTCATTGATGTGTGGTTTAAAAGTGTGGCTGTTTCTGATGTTGTTCTGCATTTGCCGGGAGTGACGTCCTGAACTAGTCCTTCTCCATCCATCACCCCCTTTTTCTAGTTTAAATGCATATCCACATACTGCCTGAATTTTTCACTTAGGATTCTTTTCCCTGCGACAGAGAGATGTAGTCCATCAACACAGTATAGTCTCTTGTTGGTCCATCTGTTTCCCCAGTCGCCAATAAAACTGAATCCTTCTTCTTCGCACCAGGTCTGGAGCCATGTTTTAAAGCTGTTTATGCGATGCAGCCTTTCTGCACCCTTACCATGAACAGGTAGAACTTCTGAGAATGCTACAGTGTTAACAATGGGCTTGAGTTTCTCTCCCAGAGTCTGGACGTCCTTTTGAACTGCAGAGGCACTATTTCTAACCAGGTCATTTGTACTCAGGTGAATGACATCATCAATTTTGGAGTGCTCACTTTCTGCGCTAAGTACATCAACAATTTGGTTTGTATTCCTGCTGGCTGAAGAGCCTGGGAGGCATTTGACTATCTTCTCTCCTTTGAACTGTATTCCCAAGTTGGTGCCTCTGATGATGGAATCTCCAAGTAGTAGTAGTTTTCTGTTTGGTGAGTTTTTCTTCATATTGTGGAATGGAGAAGTGAGTGGAGGAGTGGCCTAGTGGTTGGGGCAAGGTACTTCAGGCCGGAAGGTTGGGGGTTCAAATCCCACTAGAGGATAGCAACCTTGGGCTGGAAGGACTGGGGTTTCTAGTCCCACAGGTGCTCCTTAACCCTCCATAGCCCATGTTCCCTGTAAAATAGTTATCTCCAAGTTATAATGCCATGTTCAATGTAATTTCAGTTTGTTCAATGTAAACCGCACTGATACAGGATAGCGCAGTATATAAGAGAATGTAAATAAATAAATATTTGGTGCTTTAGCAGGAGATTGGGCATTGACTGACTCATTTAAGGGCCCTTCAGTTTCCATGGATTTGTGATCCTCATTAACCAAGGCAGAGAAGGCATTATGCAGAGATATCTCTTGATGTATAGGATGTCTCTGCATATAGTTGGAATGTATAGTCATTAATGTAAATAATCTGTAGAAAGTTACCCCAGTTATATCCAAGTTTCAGCTCCCGTTTACTGTAAATACAATGCAGTCCAACTGCATTGTATAAGGTTCTGTTAAATGTACACCGCACTGATATGAATAGCACGGTATAGAAGAGACGTTAAATAAATAAAATTACAGGTCACAATCTATCCGAGCCCACTGTGATCCATTTGTTCCTGGGATGTTTGATTCTTTGTGGGAGCGGTGGTGGAATTTGTTCTGTTTGTATCCTATCAGAGGTGTGTTTCATTGCAGCTAGTTCTTCCCTTAGTAGAGACAATTCTTTATGCAGTACAATTATTGTGGAACCTGTGTCTTTTGGGGAAACTGCTAGGTACGTATGACCTAGATTTGCCACTGTTGGAAACAGGATACTGGGCTTGATGGACCTTGGTCTGACCCAGTATGGCATATCTTATGTTCTTATATATTCTTATGCATGCCAGCTGACTTGAGGCACATAGAACAAACTCTTAGGTTCCAAATTCAGAATGAAAGCACCACAGTTATTGCACTGAATACACAACATGCTGATTAAGCAGTCCTAGAAGGAGAAGAAGAAGAAAAGATAGGCTTAACACCAAATTAAAAAGGATAGATGGCAACGTATGTGACCACTTTATCAGTATTTCCTCTGTTTCAACCAACCTTCCTGAGATCTTTTCAGATGCGTCTCTTGGATCAGGATATCTGCTTTTAATTTAGTGCCCTCCTGAATCAGTGCTTTCCGCTTTTGCTACAAATTAAGGCCCTTGGCATTTAATGTTCCAATTTTCAGTACCTGCTCCTTACTAGTGGGTATAGTCATTTGATGGTTTTAAGGTTTTACTATGACTAAGTTGCAGAGACATCTTTTTTTTGTTGTTGTATACCTTTGAACAGACTATTATAATATTATGATGGCATACAGTTGGAGTATTTCCAATTATGTCTCAAGATATTATACACAATATGCCTAAATTGCAAGGGTGCCAATAATGTAGACCATGACTGTATTTATGTATTTAAATTACTCCACCTTATGCTGCCCCTCCCCCTTTCGCTTTGTGGTCTAAAGAAAAACTATCAGAGACTTTTGTTGGTTTCCAGTTTATAATAATTTATTTGAAATTTATCATATTCTGTATTTCTAATGTTTATTGAACAAGTGGATACTTGTGGAGGTTGTTAAAATTAATAGTTTTAATTAATCCAAGAAAATGCATCCAAGACCAGTCTGTTCACAGCTATTTGGTTTGTGTTGCTTGGTAGATATGTAGCCTGAATGAGCATGTTCATGGATGTTGCCAGGTTCCACATTTTGATTGCTTCCTAGCATTTGTAGGAGTCTTTTTTATATGAAAACTGTGACAGCACCTTCTAGTGAGCCCATTTTCTGAATAACAGGAGAACAAAGAAAATGGCATACAGCTCAAGTTGATTGATATGGAAGGATTTTCCCGGCAGGTCCACAAGTCCTGCAGGCAGAGGTGAAGATGATGGGATCCCCAACTTGTGATAGATACATCCGTAGTCATGTAGTATTGAGGCGGTTGGATGTTGCATTCTTGCTGAAAGTTTGAGTTCTTGCCAGCATTGTCATCAACATCATTCGGTACTTCCTACAATGTCACACTGAAAACTGGTTGCCTGTGCTGATTCCACTGGAAACTGAACTGCATTGTAACTGTCACATATATAGCCTTGCAAGGGGGATAACACTGGTTATTGCCATCAGGTATCCCAAGACCAAGGATGATACAGGCTAAAATTGAGTGGACACAGAAAATCTTTCAACTTAGCGTTCCAAGTGTGTGGATGTGAGCTTTGGCTACAAAAGCCCTTTTGGGGGGAGGAAGGGAGTTATATCAAGATGAGCTCCTATGGATTTCATAGATTGAATAGGGGCAAGCACAGACTTTTGCGTGTTGATAATGAAGCCTACAGCCTATAATGTTTACATAGTGGTATTAAGGAAACAACAAACATTTTGATATTTGAGTGCTAATACTAATCAGTTGTCGAGGTAAGGGAAAATAAAGAAGCCTTTCTTGCATAGGTGTGCTGCTGCAACTGTGAAACATTTTGTGTAAAGTCTTGGAGCAAATGAGATCCTGAAAAGCACCCCCCTGTACTGGTAGTATTGATTCTGCATGGTCATTCGTAAGAACGTCCACTGATGAGGATGAATAGGGATATGGGTGTAAGCATCCTTGAGATCTAAGAAAGTCAGCCAGGTTTTGTGGCCAAGGAATTACATTTATATTGTTTTATATTTTGGATGTATATACTGGAGGTCTCTCAGGTCTAAGGTGGATTTGAACCCACCCTTTTTTTGTTTGTTTTGAGGACTAGAAAGTATTTTCAGTAGAATTCCTGACCTCATTCCAGAGCTTGTTTCTACTCCACTGCATGAACCTGCAGGAAGGCCTGTAGTTCTGTGGAATGGAGGATGAGATAGTGATGGGGGTGTTGAGGATCAGCACAGCTGAAGTGTCTCTGGATGTTGGGCACTGTAGATCTGGTGCTGCAGGAGGGACAAAGATTGCAGGCTACCATAGTGGTCACAGCCATGATGATTTAGGAGGCATCAGCCCTGTGGAGGAAGGAGAAGCACAGTTAGTGTGGGCTTGAGCATAGAGGAGCTGATACTTTTGCTTTGTCGTCTCATGAGGGTGAGGAGCCCAGGTTTTAGTAAGTTCATAAGCCATATACAAATTATTCACCTGGGTGCTGTGGGGAGCCCCTTGGGTTAGTATTTTAATGCTTCTATGCCAGTTACCGGCAGGTATTCGTATTGGAGACTGTTGGGTTGATTTTCATAGGGTTTTACTCGGAGCATTTTCTCCAAATAGGTTAATTTTGCAGATATCAAAATCTAAAAAAAAAAAACCCACCCTTAGATTAACCAGAATTACCTACAAAGTCAACCTTAATCCAAATTAACACCAATTAGATAGTAACACACTCCCACTATTACTTATTATGCCAAAACCTTTAATAGAAGCCCTATCATGGGGAGAAAAAGACCCCAGGATGGCTCAAATCCCACTATTTGGCAAAATGAATCGACATAGGGGAATGCGAACTGCTCACATCACCGGTCTCAAAAAAATCCCTTTATTATACCTTTTAATACCTCAAAAGTGCTTTTCTTGATTTTCAAATATACTTTTTTAAAAAATGAAATATCCCGATTAGTTAACAATATAAATCACCATCAACATTCTCCTTCACAGATACAATGACCAATTCCATTCAGGTCCACCGACCTCTACATAGTCGCTGTAATTACTGAGGTCTTTTTCTCTCCATGATAGGGCATTTATTAAATGTTTTGGCATATTGAGTAATAGTGGGCATGTGTTACTATTTAATTTGGATTAATTTGGATTAAGGTGGACTTTGTAGGTAATTCTGGTTAATCTAAAAGGGGTTTTTTTTAGGTTTTGATATTGTTTCCCTTAGGGCAGTGTGATTTTGGTTAATCATTAATTCTGCAGATATCATGACAGTCATGAACCTCGCTTCTAAGTCAGAGTATATGGAGTATGAACTCAATCTCTCAAATTTACTCCTAATGCGTAGTACTTGCATCATGCCAAAGAGAGCTTCCTTCTGGAGTTCATAAGATGCAACAAGTATGGGAAGTTTGTCAAGATGTGCTTGGAAATTCTTCTTTATCAAGCCTGTCGCTCCCAGTAGTACAATGGGAAAGATTTCTGTATCTTTCTGCCACATTTTCTGTGTCACTGACTGCATTTCTTGGTACTTCAGGATCTTCTGCCTCTCCACACAATTCACAGAATAATCACTCTGTACCGATGCTTCCATTATCAATGCGGTTCTGGTATTCTCCTCCTTTACCACTATGTCAAGCTTCCAGGCATCCAGTTTCTTAGCCGTCGGAATAGGAATGTCCCAGGTGAACATAACCTCTTCATTCTCTGTTATTCTCTTAGGGTTATGATCCCAGTGCTTTTCAGGAACAGTGATGTTATAGCGTTTACAGAATTTCCAATGGATGAAGGGTGCTACTTTATTGTGCCTTTCTTTATAGAAGTTTTCCGCCATCAGAACCTCACAGGTGAGTCACTGTTTCCAGCTCCTTCTTACAGAATCGGCATATATCTATCTGTTTTGCCAGTTTTTTCAATGCTCGCTGTAAATCATCTCGTTCATAATCCGCTGTCCCGGGCTGCAACTATCAATATCTTTAGGTTTCAGTTCATCTCTCCTTAACCATTCATGTGTCTATTCTTGATCAACAAAAGGTTCTTGTAGCAACACTTGGTATTTTCCACTGTATTTGTGCATTTGCCACTTGTTTTTCCTCGTCTGCTGATATAATTCTTTGAAAGGTTTTTTCTCGTTTTGCAAATTCTTTACTTCCTTTCCCGTGCATACCTGTGGATTCTTATTCATTCCTTCTAATCATTGGAATGCTTGTCCAAGTTTGATGACTGAGACAGATTCTGGATGTTTACTTTCATATTTCAATACTTTTTGCATTATTTGGGTCTGATGAGGCTATCAAGAGAAAATCACCACTAATTTGCAAATAAACTGAACATACAAAAATACAATGCAAATAAGAAATATACTCAACAATACTATAAATCTCTGAACATATCAAAAATATTTTTTTCACATATCATAAATTATTGTGATAAGGAAGCTTATCGGGACCTAGGAGATAGGGTAAATTCCTTCTTTTGATCCCTAACAAAAGCTCCTATTTTAAAAGGTCAAGGACATAAAACCCCCATTGTACCTAGAAAACAGGTAATTCCTGGCTGCAATAAGTTACAGCATGCCCCTAGTGGTGAAAAGGTGACGGAATGCAAGCCCAGGGTAGGGAACCCTTACGTCACTGCATTCCCTAATCATTCAGCTGCCACGAGGGAATTTGATCTTTCTCACCTGAGAGGAGAGAGGGTGGAGCAGGTCCCTGGGAGGTTTAAGTTTAGCTCCGTTTATCCAGAGAGGGAGAGCATGAGGAGCAGCAGGAGCAGCAGCAGGACGGTGAGTGACAGCACAGAGGACTACAGCACGAGGAGGGGCAGCACAAGGAGAGCTGCTGATGAGAGAGAAAGAGAAGGAAGTAGGAATGCTTTCTGGAGAAGGAATGGAACAGTAAGAACAGCAGGAACCTGGAACACAGGGTGGAGAACAGGACGAGGTGAATGGTGGCCAGAGCATGAAAGAGGGAAAGCTAATACAAGCTTTGACCAAGGTATGAGTCCTAGAAGCTTATCTAATAAGGAGCATTACAGAGTTGCTAGAGACAGCTTTAACCATAACGGAAAGAAGTCAGATAAGCTATCTGAGTCTGAGTCAGAGATTGAACCAATGCAACTGGGTGACCCATATTTACCTTTGGTAGAAGAGGACTCATGTATGGATTGTTCTGTATGCCAGTCTGCCAATTCAGAGGGGTTGAAAGGAAGTCAACCTTAAAGGGAAAAACCTCCAATGTCCAATAGCCCTAAGAACTGTGTTCAGCTTGTGAAGGTTCTCAGTTCAGGAGAAGTGTTTTACTGTGCAAAGCTGAGGCTACCTAATTACACTTGAGAACAGCTGTGAAGAGTGCTGTGCTCCGTCTGAAGCTGTACCAACAGAGAAAGTAAGAAAGGTTTTATTTGGCTAAATATTGAGAAAACCTTGCAAAGTGATTTTTCTACCAGTGAGAGTTTAACTGCCTGTAAGAAGTTTTGCTGTGTTTAAGAAGACAAAGTTGCCAGGTATAGTTCTGGACTGAAGGAAAAGAAACCTGTTTTAAAGTTTTGTTCCTGTTTGTTTTGGACTGCACGGCAAGCCATGCCTGGTGGCATGTGCTGTTAGAAGTACTGAATATTTAAGCTGAAGAAAGCCGTTTTGTTTGAGTTCAAGTTGTATCCTGTGTTGAAATACAAGAATCCTGGTGAAACATTAAAAAGGTGAAAATTTGTGAACCTTAGCGTGTCTTTTCAATGGTTAATTTCTGTCATTTGCCTACCACTCAACCCAACTACAAGAAGGTGTTTTTTTTTAACTGAGGTCACATAACATCTAACTGAACTACCTTTCCCATAATGCATTAAAAAGGCAACCAGTTAGGAAAAGGCCTTTAAAGGTGAAGCACTCCAATAAGAAGCGCGCCCCTCCATACTGATGTAAGGGGCTAAGGGTGTGACATTATACATTTTTATAATACACTGATTAATTTGTAATGTATTTTAATATTATCCAATAAACACTTACTACAAAAATTATTTAATACTACATATATGTTACATTCATATCACAATATTGCACTTAATTATACAATTAAGAATATAGAAGTCTCCACAAAAATTCTCTTATAGTGACAAAAATACCTACTATTTTCATATGTATTTACTCCAATAATTATTGAATATTACATATATTGCATACTCCAATACACATTTAACTCCAGAGTGTCTGCAAATCATACACAACTCCTCATTAGCTGCTACCAGCTGCTCTGCAATTTATGCACAGGTCCTCATTTTAATATATTTATGCTTTTATATGTTTTAGTATGATAAGCAACTGTTAAATAAATTTAAAAAAAAAATATATATATATAGTTTTTTATATGGTTTATGAATATAGGGTTTGCATGTTTTTTTATACATACACCTTATTTATTCTTGTGTTTTTACAGTTTTTCATTTATGTAATATGTTTTTTTATATTTGTATTTTTATTATTTATAATGTGTTTTAGTGTAAGGTGAGCCTACCCCTGAAGAAGAATCTTTCAAAACATGGCCTGTGTCGGGTCTGGCCTCCCTTATTATGTATGGATCAATAAAGAATTCGTGAGAGTTTCATACCTGCCTACGTTTCAGTCGGTGGAGTGTCAGGGGCTATTAGAAGGTTTTGTAGAGCTATCACGAGAATTGGATGTGCCATTGGCAGCAGGCAAGATAGAGGGCCCGGTGACGAGGATAACCTTTTTAGGAGTGGAATTAGACTCAGTTGAGATGGTGGCTCGCTTGCCTCTAGAAAAGATGGCCAGATTGCGAGTTTTGGTCGCCAACGTATTGGCTTCATCTAAGTTAACATTACGAGAGATGCAGGCGGTAATAAGCTCTTTGAATTTCGCGTGCAGGGTTATACCTATGGGCAGGGTATTTTTGCAGCAGTTGGCATCTTCAACAGCTGGTGTGCGAAAACTGTATCACCGGATTAGAGTCTCGGAAGTGATGTGGGCGGATTTGCGGATCTGGAACAGATTTTTGCGAGACTTTAACGGGACCTCGGTGCTGATGGAGGCAGAGGTATCAAGTCAGGATTTGCAGCTATAATCGGATGCGGCAGGGGGAATTAGTTTAGGAATCTATTTTAGCGGTGCCTTGTGTGCTGACAGATGGCCGCAGTTATGGCACCAAACGAATATAACCACCAACATAAGCTTCCTGGAGCTGTTTCCTATTTTGGTAGCATTGGACTTGTGACCGGATAGGCTGCGCAGCCGTAGGGTAGTGTGGTGGTGTGATAATGCGGCAGTGGTCAGCGTTGTCAATCACTACTCTCCAAGATGTTTGCGGGTTGCGAAGCTGATGAGGGAAGTAGTGTTAGCATGTTTGTAATTGAACGTGTTGGTAAAGGCCCAGCATATCCTGGGTTGTACTAATGAGATTGCTGATGCTCTTTCTCATTTCAAGTGGGAGCGGTTTCGGATGTTAGCTCCAGAAGCGGACACAGAAGGATCCGTGGTCCTGGAGAAATTATGGAGCATTGGCCAATTGATGGGTCAGTATATACTTGGGACAAAAAAAAACAAAACGGATTCTCCAGATCAGCGGTGTGTACACACTTGACTGGGTTTAACTTTTTTGCGAGAGCTGTGGGTTGGGGCTCGTCTTTGGGTGGATTCTTAGCCATTAGGCGGTTTCAAGGGTGGGAGCGTGCACGGCCAATGCCTCGGGACCTGCACCGGCCGATACCACATGACTTGCGGATGAGACTCTGTGCTGCTTTACCAAGTGTGGCAGTGTCACAGTATGAAGTCACCCTGTTCTGGGCAGTTTTTTCCCATGCCTTTTTGGAGCCTTCGGATAGGGGAGCTGGTGGTGAATTCAGGTAGGCCGGGGATCGAGGGTGGAATGCAACGACACCATGTGCGTGTGGAGGTGGGGCAGCTAAGAGTCTTCCTAGCAAACATCCAAGACGGACCTGCAAGGGAGAGGATTGTGGGTGGTCTGGAGGTAGAGTGTGGGCTTGGTGACATGCCCGGTGGCGGCCACGTGGGAAAGAGGTCTCTTTATCCATGAGGAGAAGTCGGGGAAAGGGGGTAGGAAGCTTGCCGAGGGCAGGTCTTCGGCAGTAGCGGTGGCAAGGTCACTTTGCTAATTGTATGGCTGGTGAGGCATTGCTCTGCTAATTGGATTGTAAAGGTTTATGATTACAATGTATTGTTAAATTGTTAAAAAGGTTAATAAAGCTGCAACTAGTTATGTTCCAAGAGCATTTGGTGTGGAGTGGTTAGTGGTGGGTGGTGTTGGGGGGATGAGGGGAGGGGCAGGTGAGGGAGGTTTGTGGGGCCTGAAGCACTGGGTCCATCTGCCTCGGTTAATGTTATGAAACAAGGAAGCCACGGTTTAAATCCACTTCTTTTATCTGACATAGTTTGTGACCTTCGGCATATCATTTCACCCTCCGATACAACTAAGTCAATTTGGTTAAGGAAATAACTTATGTGCTCAAGCTCAGATATGGAAAAGGCAAGTAATAAATCTAAAACAAACAGCAAAAAAAAAAGAATACATAACTTAAACCTTAAAGAACAGAGTGTACTTATGTTGCGATTAATCTGACAAGTAGTTGACCTCATCATGTGTAAGCACACCTGCTTGCCATACAAGCTTGATTATCTGCAGGAAACTCCTTATTCAAATCAATTTTCCTGTCTTCCCTATTTGGTCCTCTTCTGTTTTGGGCACATAAACAGACAAAGAGCACAGGCCACTGTGCTTCCTAGTTTGCTGGTGCTCCTAAGTGATCTTAGATGTCAAGGTTGAGGCCACAACAGCAGCATAAAGCCATGTAAGGACACGGTCCAGAGCAGTTGTCCCAATTTCCTATCTTCTTAAAGTATGGCCCTACCATGAGGTAAATCTGGAAATGTTCTGAAAAAATTGGCAGATAAATTCTTTTGTTTTTTTAAAAAGCAGTCAAGAGAAAAATATCCTCTATCCATCTTTTTTGTTTTTCCACCATTTTGTTTTTTATTTTTGTATATATGCCTACTTATTTCATTCTTTTTTTTAATCTTCCCACCTCTTCCTTCCCCACACATTTTCCCTCTTTCCAGCCTCATGACTTCTTTCCCCTGGGACTGGGCCAGGGCCAGGAGCTATAATGGCTTCTCTCGTGGTAGGCCTGGGTTGGCAGCAGCATCTCTGACTAGGTCTGTGTCATCAGCTGTTCTTAACAGGTTTGAGTGGCATCAGTTGCCAGGTCACTTCATTTTCACCATAATGGACTCTAGTAATCGCCACTCTGAATTCTATTGCTCAGTCAGTTCCTCATCCAGTCAGAGCCAGCCCCACCTAGGGTGGCACAATATCAAGGGTGGCATCTGTGCCGGTGTGGCAGACGTCAGTAGTAGTAAAAACAGTTGGCAGCGACAAGTAGCAAAAGGTAGGTAGTGCTATCTCTGACACTGTTGCTATCCACCTCAGCAACACTAAAAACAACTCAGGGCAGCCAGCACAGGGCCTCTGAGCACATGCATGTGCTCTAGGCCTGCCCCCTCCAAAATAGGAAGGGTGAGCTTGAGTGCACACATATGCTCAGAAGACCCATGGCTAGCTGCATGGAGTAGTCAGGGCAAAAAAGTTTCAGCAATGGCAGCGACAAGCGGCAACAGGAGGTCCAATAGCGGGAAGGGATAGAGGTGCTGGTCACCACAAGGGATAGAGGTGCTGGTCACCAGGTGAGAGGTCGAGAAGGGGAGGGTATATGCTGGATACTTGGGGAATGAGGTAGGAAAGGAGGAGAAATTAGACCTTACCTGCTAATTATCTTTCCTTGAGTACTTTCCAGGCCAGTCCAGGTACCAATGGGTTGTCAGTTCTCTCCATCAGCTGAGGACTGAACATGACAGAGTCTTGCTGATATAGTATAAAGCTCCCCCTACTGCATTAGACTCCAGTCTTACATAGAAACATAGAAAAATGATGACAGAAAAAGACCACATGGCCTATCTAGTCTGAAATTCCATATCAACAACTACAACAGTCCCCTTTTTTCCTTTAGAGATCCTCTGTGTTTGTCCCATGCTTTTTTAAATTCAGATACTGTCCTCATCTCTACCACCTCCACTGGGAGACTATTCCACGGATCCACCACTCTTTCCGTAAAGAAATATTTCCGCGTATCACTCCTGAATCTATCCCCTTTCACCCTCATCCCACGTCCCCTCATAGGAGAGCTTACTTTCAATCAAAAGAGGCTCTCCCCCTGTGCATTTATGCCATGGAGGTATTTAAACGTCTCAATCATATCACCTCTATCCCGCCTTTCCTTTAAGGTGTACATATTAAGATCCTTAAATCTGTGCTGTATAATGAAGACCACTAACCATTTTAGTAGCCACCCTCTGTACTGACTCTATCCTGTTTATATCCTTTTGAAGGTGCGGTCTCCAGAATTGCACATAATACTCAAAATGAGGCCGCACCAAAGACTTATACAGAGGCACTATCACCTCCTTTTTTTCTGCTAGCCATTCCTCTCCGTATGCACCCAAGCATCCATATAACTTTTGCTGTCACCTTTTCTGCCTGTTTAGCCACTTTAAGATCATCAGACACAACCACACCTAGGTCCCGCTCTTCTTTAGTGGACAAAAGTACTTCACCCCCTATACTTTATTGCTCCTTTGGATTGCTGCAGCCCAAATGCATGACCTTGCATTTATTAACATTAAATCCCAGCTGCCAAATTCTATACCATTCTTCAAGCTTAGCTAGATCCCTCCTCATGTTATCTACACCTTCCTGGGTGTCTACTCTATTGCAGATTTTGGTATTATCCGCAAAGAGGCAAACCTTACCCGACAGCCCTTCTGCTATATCACTAACAAAGATGTTAAAAAGAATCAGACCAAGGACAGATCCCTGGGGTACACCACTGGTAACTTCCTTCTCCTCAGAGTGAGCTCTATTTACCTGCACCCTTTGTCACCTCCCACTCAACCAATTTCTAACCCAAACATTTCCATCCCTAGGGTGCTCAGTTTGTTTATAAGTCGCCTGTGAGGAATGGTGTCAAAGGCTTTACTGAAATCTAAATACACCACATCTAGGGCTCTCCCGCGGTCCAACTCCCTGGTCACCCAGTCAAATAAATCAATCAGATTTGTCTGACAAAGCAGCTCACTACGACTAACTGTAACCTAATAACCTTGAACAACTGATAAACCTTCTCTCCTGAGCGCCACATGCCAACTAGAGGGAGACAGAAAAACCTAGAGAACACTCCTCCCCCCCCCCCCTTTTATCCTTTGAAGAAACTATGGACACTGTTTATCTTACGTCCTGTGAAGGGACCAAACAGATGAGTAGGGCCAAATGGCTCAGCCAGTCCCAAGCCTCAGAAACATACCCCTTCCTTGGAGCTAAATGTATTTGTCTTAGTCCTTAATTGCCAATCAAATACTTTCCCTTTGGCCGGACGCGCGCCATCACTGCTAACCAGAATCCACTGATCAACCCAACTGGGTAGGCCCTGGACTGGCCTGGAGAGCTCAAGGAAAGACAATTAGCAGTTAAGGTCTAATTTCTCCTTCCTCATCGTCTCTCCAGGCCAGTCCAGGTACCAATGGGACATACCAGAGTAGTACCTAATCCCGGGTGGGACCCGTGAGTCTGGTCTGAAGTGCCGAGGCCCCAACCCCTGCATCTCGTGTAGCCTGCACGTCTAACCGATAGTGCCTCAAAAAAGTGTGAAGCGACGACCAAGTTGCTGCTCTGCAGATGTCTACTAGGGGAACCAGACAGTGCTCTGCCCAGGACGTCGCCTGGCCCTGGATCAAATGGGCCTGTAGCCCCAAGGGTGGAACCTTCCCGTGTGCTGCATACGCTACACCGATGGCCTGCTTCACTCAATGGGCAATCGATGCTTTGGAGACCTTGTGAGGACCGCCAAAAAGGACAAACCAGTCCATCTTACAAAAAGGCTCTGTCCCCTTGATGTATCTCCAAAGGACTCTATGGAGATCCAGTCGATGAAGCTTCCGATCCTGCTCTGATCTCCCAAGATTCAGAAAGATTGGCAGTGAAATAGTTTGATTCAAATGAAAGCGCAATACCACCTTCAGCAGAAAGGACGGCAAGGGTCTCAGCACAACTTTCTCCCTGGTAAACTGCAGAAAAGGTTCTCTACACAAGAGTGCCTGTAGGTTGGAGATCCTTCGCGTGGAACAGAGCACCACCAGGAAAACTGTTTTCAAGGCAAGGTCCCTTAAGCATGCCCTTGCAACAGGCTCGAATGGTGGCCCCACCAGCACCTCCAGAACCAAATTCAGATCCCAAAATGTGATCACCGGCTAGAAGGGCAGCCGTACGATCTTCACTGCTCAAACAATTGGACCACATCTGGATGCGCTGCCAGCAAGCGACCCTGCACATGCCCCAATAGCAGGTTAGCGCTGCCACCTGCACCTTTTTTCTTATTAATGCAATTTCACAACAAACAATACAAGAAATTTCAATCTTGCAGAGAAAGGGCTCGGGACAGAAAAACTAGAATATTCAATCAAAATAATCAGTCAAGAAACTTACAATCCCCAACCCTCAAGTCCTCAACACGAAAAGAGGCAAGACACATCACTAAACAAAGGAAATCTCTCACAGTGAAAAAGGAAAAACACAGACAACCAAGAGGAGGTAACACTGTCGCCTAACCCTACCTATGTAGAGCCACCCTCTAGGGGTAAGGGAGAGTCCTGAGTGACCAGTAACCTGGAAGAAATAAAGGAGGCCAACTGGAATGGGTCATAGAGAAGATAGCTGCTACCAGCCAACTTTACCAAACATTTACAGGGAAAACGTAGAAAGAAAAGCCGACCCAGTTGGATCACCCCAGGCCGATGCAGCAAAAATTGCCTCCTCCTTTTCTGAGTAGTCCTGGAAACATTACTACTACTACTACTACTACTTCTACTACTACTATTTAGCACTTATAAAGCGCCACGCACGCAGTGCTGTACAGCTAGCCTACAAGAGGTGGCTAACATACAAGAGACAGTCCCTGCCCATCAGAGCTTAAAATCTAGTTAGAACAGTACAGAGCATTAGTCAGTTCAGCGGAAGGTACGGTGTGGTACAGTTAGGTACAGCTTGGTCTATAGTTTGGTCATAAACGTTAATGGGATGAGGATGGAAGTCAGGATCTGAATGCAACGGTGAAAAGGTGGGTCTTCAACCTGGAATTGAAGAGGGCCAGGGAGGGCGCCTGGCGCACAGACGCAGGAAGGATATTCCAGGCGTGTGGCGCAGCAAGGTGAAACGAATGCAATCGGGAGTTTGCGGTGCGAGTGAAGAGCATTGAAAAAAGAGATTTGTTAGCGGAGCGCAAGTTTCGTGAGGGGGCATAGGGAGAGATAAGAGATATGAGGTACTGAGGGGCCATAGAGTGAATGCACTATATAGGTCAGCAAGAAAAGCTTGAATTGGACATGGAGCCAATGAAGTGACTTGAGGAGAGGAGTAATGTGGGCATGGCGAGGCTGGCAGAAGATTAGTCGAGCAGCGTGATTTTGTATAGATTGGAGGGGAAGGAGGTGGCTCACGGGGAGACCAGTGAGGAGTAGGTTGCAGTAATCGAAGCGAGAGGAGATTAAGGAGTGGATAAGCGTTTTGGTAGTATGTTCAGAGAGGAAGGGGGCGGATCTTGCTGATGTTGTAGAGGAAAAAGCGGCAGGTCTTAGCTACAAGCTGGATATGGGCGAAGAAGGAGAGAGAGACGTCAAAGATGACCCCCAGATTGCGGGCCGAGGGAACAGGAAGGATAGTAGATCCATCCACATGGACTGAGAGAGGGGGAAGTGGGGGGGAGGAGTTGGGTGGAAAGACAAGGAGTTCAGTCTTGGCCATGTTCAGTTTCAATCGGCGATGAGACATCCAGGCAGCGATGTCCGAAAGACAAGCAGAGATCTTGGACTGGGTTGCGGGAGAAATATTAGGTGTGGAGAGGTAGATTTGGGAGTCATCGGCATAGAGATGGTACTGAAAGCCATGGGAGGAGACAAGTGTGCCAAGGCCTTGGGTATAGAGAGAGAAAAGGAGGGGGCCCAAGACAGATCCCTGGGGTACACCTACATGGAGCGGGGTAGGGGAGGAGAAGAAACCGCCAGAGCATACACTGAATGAGCGATGGGAGAGGTAGGAGGAGAACCAGGATAGTACAGAGTCCCTGAAGCCAAGCGAGGAGAGGGTGGTGAGGAGAAGGTCGTGGTCAACAGTGTCAAAGGCAGCAGAAAGGTCAAGAAGGATGTGGATAGAATAGAGGCCCTTAGATTTAGCCAGGAACAACATCAGGGAACAACCTAATCTGGGAATCCAGAAACATTTTATTGGGAGAACGAAGGAATAATCTCAAAGGCCAGTCTCTATCGGCCTCTAACGCAAGAGTGACCAGCAGAGTAGCAGTCATCCCTGAGTCAGAGTTGACTTCTCCAAATATGTAGTCAAGTCCTAACTATCAGAAGACAAGGCTAAGAACGTCTCAAGATTATCCACAGCCTTAATCCTAGCAGTAGACAAATACAAAACCTTGGAAATAGGTGGCAAAGATTCAGCCAAAACATTCAGTAAGAAGTCAAAAACTTCTTGAACAACTCTAGTGCCGATATAGATGGCACCTTTGGAAAATTCAAAACTCACAGGTTTCGACTCCTAGCTGAATTCTCTAAAAACTCCATTTTCCTATGTATAACAGAGTCTCTCATAAAGGTTTGGGCAGCCTCTTGCATCTGATCCAAGCGACCTTCAAGAGAGGCGACCTTGGAATTCACAGTAGTCTGACCAGTTTCTTGAATTACCAATTGCTGCCCAAATAATTGTAACTGCTGGGAAATAGCCTGGCATTGTGAAGAAATTGATAGTTCCACAGTAGGAAAGGATTTCCATAAACTCTCCATAGAAAGAGTCAATGGTCTCACCAACTTTGCTGAGGAGCCCAAGGCAATATGCAGGAATTTCAGGTGATCTGGGATAATGGGAATATGCAGATAGAACTCTGTGAGGTCAAGCGCTGACAGAAACTCATCCTGCCTTACCACCAGTATCACTGAGTGCAACGTCTCCATTCGAACGTGCGGTACGCTCAAGCTCCGGTTCACGTGCTTGAGATCGAGGATAGGCCAGAAGGACCATTCCTCCTTGGGTGCCACGAAATAAATGGAGTTTCGACCAGACCCGCATTGGTCTCGGGGCATTGGTACTACTGCCTGTAGTTGTAATAAGCACCAGAGGGTGATGCAGACTGCATCCCTCTTCTCCAGTGCCTTGCATGGTGACGCAGCAAATGCTTCAGTCAGGGATGATCTCCAAGACCCACTGGTCAGTTGTAATGGTGGCTCAGATGGAGTAAAAATGTTGTAACCGCCCCCTATCGCTATCCTTGGCTGGGCCTGCTTGGCTTCATTGTAGCTTCTTGACCAGGGCTTGCTGGGTAGCATAATAGCCCTATGCAAAACCTTGCCCCCCCCCCCCCAAAAGGGCTACCCTCTGGTAGGGCTGAACCGAGATGCCTGGAACCTTCAGAAATTGCTGGCTTGCCCTCTCTGTGGACCTCCCATTTTCAGACCCTTCAGGCAGCCTCCTTTGGAGTCACCCAAGTTCTTCACAATCTTGTCCAGCGCCTCCCCAAAGAGAAGCTTGCCCTTATAGAGGAGCTTACTGAGTCAGACTTTGAAGAAGTGTCCACCGCCCAGTTTCTGAGCCACAGAAACCGCCTTGCTGCAATTACGGATGCCATAGTCTTTGAGGTTATCCGAACCAAATCATAGAAGGCCAACAGACAAATAAGTGGTGGCCGATTCCAGCTTAGCTCCTTCCGTGGCCAATTGCCCCTCCAGGTCAGAAGGAGCCTCTTCCTGAAGCCAATGGATGAAGGCCCTGGAGACATAGGCTCCAAAAATGGAGGCCTGCAAAACCAGGGCACTTGAGTCAAATGTCTGTTTCAGGGTCGACTCCCAATTTCCGATCTTGCAGATCTTTAAGGGCCGTGCCCCCCTTCCACTGGAATGGTAATCTTCTTGGTCACTGCTGAGACCTTCGGCATCTGCAATAGGTCCCTTTCCTTTTGTAGAATTGGGTAGAGATACCCCATGGGGTGGCTACCCCTTAATGTAGCCTCCAGATACTCTCATTCTGATTCAATCATCCTCTTGATCACTCTGTGGACCGGGAAGCACACCTGTGCCCCTATAAACCCCTGGAGCAGAGGGTCTTTAAGTGGTTCCTCCTGAGCCACTGACTGTACAATATTTAGTGCCGCCAGGTAAGGAGCTATGAGTGCCCCAGCTCCTCCCTGTGAAATATCCGGAATATGTTAGGATCCTCCCCTGGAGCAATCTCTCCTTCCTTCAACTCCAGGGTCCACGGATCGGCCCAAGGTCAGAGAAGCCTTTGCCAAATTCCTCTGACATCCATGCCCTCGAGGACTCCTGACCTAACCACTCCATGCCATCATCTACCCCGTGCCCCCCCCCCCCCCCAATAAAGGTCCCTCTCTGGCATCACCTTCCAGCAATGCATCTCCCGCTGGGGGAACTGAAAGTTTATCAGGAGGACCTGAAGCCTCTAGACCTGCTTCCTTTTTAGGCAATATGCCCTGTGTAATGACAGGATGAAATCTGGCAAAAAAGTGGTTCCAGTGAATGAGGTGCTGAACTGGCCCCCTACTGTTTTTTGGCCTTAGCCTTATCTTTTCCTGGCTTCTTCTGCTGTGTGGGGGAAATGCCTGCCATCTGCAAAATGGCCACTGTTCCCACCATTCCTGTGGGAACCAATAGCCTTGCTAACACCCCCTCTGAAATCACTTTCCCATCCTCCATGGAGACGGAGAACCCCCACTCTAGTCTACTGCCCTGTCTAACACACATGCAACAGAGACCCAGCGAAGACAAACTATGGCTGCTCCCACAATGTGCTCATGCTACCATGATCGGGAGCATGCACACACACACACAACGGCATCACTATGCAATCCAGAAATGGGGGAGGGCAGTGGCATGTGGAAGAGTACCACCGACTGCCCGACTCTGAGGATCGGCTCCCCCCGAAGCTCCGAAAAACTCTCACCTCCAACTCAAGTGCTTGCACCCACGCCATGTACCAAAAGACTGACTTTGCCGGCCTGGGGATAGTCAGAACCCCCGCAGCTAAAGGGTGTCTGACTATCCACTAGAAAGAAGAGGAGGAGTGACCTGGGGCTCCCAGGCACTTCACACTCGGGCAGTTTCCAAAGCAGTCAGATCACCAGGTCGAGGCAGGCCCTGCCTCTGCTGCCCTTCACACTCCCCTGTTCTCCAGAGGGAAGTGCTCCCAGCCTTCTATCATTTCTACTTGGATTCCCTGCCCTGCTAGAGCAATCCAATTTTTTTTTATATATGTCCTCCTTTCCTTTTCCCTTTGTATTTGTATTTTTTTTTTTTTACTAGTCCTATCCTCTATATACAGAGAGACCATTTCCTATGAGCTCCTCGCCAGCTGCTGAGGACTAAAAGACTGGAGTCTGATGCAGTAGGGGGAGCTTCATACTACCTCAGCAAGACTGTCGTGTTCAGTCCATTGGTATCTGGACTGGCCTGGAGAGATGATGAGGAAGAGGGGCAATGCTGGATGCTTGGGATATGGAAAAGCTAGGGAGATGATGGACTTGGGGCAGGGCCTTGAGCTGAAGGTTCACCTAGAGTGTCAGATACCCATGGGCCAGCCCTGCATCCAGTTAATAGATTTCTGTCCTACTTACCAGTCTTCTCTGAGAAACAGTGTAAAAAGCCTTATCAAAATTCATATAACCAACATCTGCTACCTCCAGATCCCATCACGTCATTTCATTAGTCACTTTCATAGACTGACTGGTGATCTGCTATTACTTGCCTTCTCATTGTGCGGTTTTATATATTTTAAAATGTGACTTTGACCAGTGAATGAAACAGACTGAAGAAAGAAGTTACAAAGACGACATAAAATCTTCATTTGTACACAGTGACCTTTGGCCCTGAAAAGACACTTTGTTGTTTTAGTTTACCCAAACTCGCAGTTTAGCATTTACCCCAGCAGTATAGTACAGACTTGCTGTGCTGTTAAAAACCATTGTATTGAATGTATAATCATCACCCAGAATAAAATCAAAGAGGAAAAGGGAGAACAGAGGCCTGAATATTTTCACTTGATTTCAGTAAAAGGATTTTCAGCACTCTTAATTTGCAGTACTGTGCAAACGGGAATGAGCTTAGGGAAAAGTCAAGCAAGTTAACTCAGCCCACCTACCTACTTGTCAAGCAGATTCCTAGGCATCTTCTATAAACTTCTAGTGGTGTTCTAATATGCGGGCCGATGCAGGAAACTAGCGTGGTCTTTAAGCACAGATAACGCCACTTTTAAGTACAATTACTGCCATTGCCAAAAGCAGAAAAGAGATGGACGCGCACGTCAACAGCAAAGGAAAAACTAGTGCACAATCAATGTGAAGAGTATTTACATTTATTTAAATTATAGGCAAATGAGCTGCACATAATAAAATAGTATGCTAATATTGCCTGTGCCCAATGCAGAGAAATGCAAAGAGGATTTTGCAACCAGCCTTAGCATCAATATCTTTACGCCTGGTCTTGAGGTGGCTTAAACATTTAGCGCCTTGGCCCCCGACAGTATTTTGATGGCATCAGGGGCTTTCCTTGATGCCTGGATCATCTGAGGGGAAATGTCAAAGATGACTGGGCATACGGGAAAGCCCCCGATGCCATCAAAATACTGTCGGGTGGCCCCCGACAGAAAGCAAATCCCTAGTGGCCCAGTGGCCCCGATCCCCCTGCCCAACTAAAAATAAACCTGGTGGCCCAGCGGCCCCACACCCCCCACCCGTCCAACCAAAAATATCCATGGTGGCTCAGCAGCTCCAAATCCCCCACCTGTCTCCCAGTACCTTTACAAACGAGCAGGAGTGCTGCCCATGCGCATGCCACCATCTTGAAAAAATGGCAAAGCCTGGCCCCAAGCGGTGCATCCTGGGATGCACCGGGCAAGATCAGACTGCCATATAAAGGTACAAAATGCCTTTATTCTTTATTAGACTTGATATATCTCACCTTTAAAGGATGTAGCGGGGAAGTGTACAATTTTCAAAAATAAAACAGAAAACAAAATAGAAAAGGAATGCCATAATCCAGAGGTTCCCAACTCCAGTCCTGGAGGGCCAAACACCATTCAGGTTTTCAGGCTGTCCCTAATGAATATGCATGAGATATATCTGAATACAATGGGGGCAGTGCATGCAAATGCATCTCATGCATATTTATTAGGGACAGCCTGAAAACCTGAATGGTGTTTGGCCCTCCAGGACTGGAGTTGGGAACCTCTGCCATAATCAAACAGAAAAATTGCTACTGTCACACAAGGGATATGGAAAGAGTAGAAAAGTGAAGGACTATGTGCTAGGTGGTGGAATGTCATATGCCTGTTGGAATAGATGGGTTTTAAGTTTGCATTTGAATTTGACAAAAGATAGTTCCAGGCGGAGGCAGAGTATGGGGCTGAGAAAGAATCCACCCGTAATTCTGCCTTTTTCTAAGTGAGCATGAGAGGCGGATGAAAGGTGAAGGCGAATGGCGTGAATGGAGTTGAGAACATGGTGCGGGGAGTGAAGGTGAAGAGATAGACAGAGGTGCCAGTGTGCACGGCCTTGTGAACCAATGTAAGGAGCTTAAATTGTAACCAGTACTAAGGGGGAGCCAGTGAAGGTGCATAAGAAGAGGAGTGACGGGATCAGTGAGAGATGCATGTGCGAGGATCTAAGCAACGGTGTTTTGTATTATACCTATATGGCAGTCTAACCCCGTCTGGTGTATTCCAGAATTTATTTATTTTATTTATTTACATTTCTTATATACCGCACTATTTGCGATCAGCGCGGTTTACATAAAACAAACAGTATCCGACAGTAAACAAGAGTCAGGTCATTACAATGAACAGGAGCAGTCAACTTGGATAACAGGGGAAACTATCTACATGTGTGGAACATTGAAATAGGTAACTGTATATATGTGAGATGGAGTTATTGTGTGTTGCTCATACATGGTGGCTGGGGTTCGGGGGAGGCTGTGAGGTATTTAATGAAGAGGAAGTGTTTTAAGGCCTTCCTGAACTGGCTCAAGTTGGGGATAGCTCTGATGTGTGGTGGTAGAGAGTTCCAGAGGCTTGGGGCACTCAGAAGGCTCTATTTGAAGTTGATATGGCGCATCTTGTCATAGCTTTTGGTATTGCTAGCATGTTGGCTGCAGCGGTTCTTCTTATCCTGTTGGGCGTGGGTGGTTGTATGAGGTCACATATTGAAGAGGCGGATAAACCGTTGATGGCTTTGAATGTCATCACTAAGGTCTTGAAGCTAATCCTGGCTTGGATGGGGAGCCAGTGCAGCTGCATCAGGAGGGGTGTGATGTGCTCTCTCCTTGGTGCTCCAAAGAGGATTCGCGCAGCGCAGTTCATGGCGAGTTGTAAGGGATGTAAGGTTGCCTGAGGGAGTCCTTGTAGGATGGCGTTTGCATAATCAAAATGAGGGATGATGAGGGCTTGGTAGATGGTACGGAAGTCGCTCAGTTCGAGTAGAGGGCGTATGTGTCTGAGGGATCTGATCTTGACGTAGATCGCTCTTACTGTTTTTGCTATGGGCCCAGGCACTGCAGTTTTTCAAGATAGCGACACAGGAGCAGGAGCATGTAGGCAGTGCTCCTGCTCATTTGTAAAAGATACGGGAGGGGGGCTCGGAGCCGCTGGGCCATCAGGGATTTGCTTTCTGTCAGGGGTACCAGTCCCCCGACAGTATCTTTATGGCATCGGGGGGATTTCCCCCAATACATGGATCATCGGAGAAAGCCCCTGACGCCATCAAAATACTGTTGGGGCTCATATGCCCCTGTTTCTCTGGGAGAGCATGCCAAACTAGCGCTGATTTCTGTGTACATGTGTTTAGCTTGCTCTTCCAGTTTAAACACTGCCATTTGCGCACAATTTAATGCATGGCTAATTTCCATATGAGCCTTTCTGCATGCTGGTGCTAAAGTCGCACGCTATTGGTGCAGTGCAATTAGGCATAAAAGGTGCACAACTTCAGCACCAGCTTTCTGCATCAACCTGATAATTAGCACCCCCAAAAGCAACTTCTCTGCATGCCCTGTCATGTAGTTCTATCAACTTGGCAAGTATAAAAAATAAAAAAAAATTTAAAAAAAAAAACTTTGTAAAATCCATTTAACCAGTAAGATGTTCTTACGTATAGTTATGAATGACACTAGTATAATACTATATCTTTATATAAATCCTACAGTAACTAAATAGTAATTACACTTACCTGGTAATTGTAGTTCCTTGAGAGACGACAGCTTAGTCCTCGACGTATGGGTAGTGCACCTCCTCCTGCAGCATGAAGACTGGACCAATCAGATTTCAGCTCCACTGGAACTATCATACCCAGCAACTCAGGAACTCCAGTGAACTACTGACAAAGCAAACTCAAACACGTAGCTAACCTTTAATAAGATCCCTCTCACAGGAAATGTATTCCTTAATATTAACAATTTGGGTTTTTTTTGTTTTGTTTTTTTGTATATGTGTAGCCAAAAGCCACAACTAACAGGAACGGAAAGTCCCGCCCCTGCCACAGCAGAAACGTATAGAGTAGAAAAGAAGGAAAAAACATTGGAGCGAAAGGAAAGAAAGCACAAGGAAATGCACTCACCTGGGAATACGGACCTCTGAACCCAAGGCGTGCCGTGCTAAAAGAAAGAAAACAGGGAGAGGCAGGAGGACTAAGCTGTCGTCTCTCAAGGAACTACAATTACCAGGTAAGTGTAATTACTATTTCCTTATCGTTCCTCCAGCTTAGTCCTCGACGTATGGGATGTATCAAAGCAGCCTAACGGGTGGGATTTTGCCAGCCGGCACGCAGAACCGCAGAACCAAAAACGGCATCGCTCGCCGCCAAGACATCAAGGCGATAATGTTTACTGAAAGTGTGCAAAGACGACCATGTGGCCGCCTTACAGATATCCACCGGCGAAACCAAACTGAATTCCGCCCAGGACGCTGCTTGTGCTCTCGTAGAATGAGCACGCAACCCAGCCGGCGGAGCCCGACCGTGTAAAAGATAAGCCGAACCAATCGCCTCTTTAATCCACCGAGCAATAGAAGCCTTCGCTGCCGCTTCCCCTTTGCGAGGACCGCCAAACAGCACAAACAAGTGGTCTGATTTACGAAAATCACTGGTAACTTTTAAATAGCGTCGCAAAACCCTCTTGAGGTCCAACCGACTTAGACCGCGATCAGAAGCATGCCCTTCGGACTCCGAAAAAACCGGAAGGGAAACAACCTGGTTCAAGTGAAAAGGAGAAGTCACCTTCGGTAAGAAGGAAGGCACCGGCCGCAGAACCACTTTGTGAGCCGAGAAAGACAGAAAAGGCTCCCTGCAAGAAAGAGCCTGAAGTTCGGAAATACGGCGTGCTGAACAAATCGCCACCAGAAATACCGTTTTAAGAGTCAAATCCTTTACAGAAGTACTAGAAAGTGGCTCAAAAGGATCTGCACTGAGAGCTCGCAGCACCAAATTAAGATCCCATGGGGGTACCGATACTCTGCGGGCTGGGCGTAACCTAGAAACCGCTCGCAAAAAACGAACGACATCAGGATGAGCACCTAAAGACACGCCCTGAACTTTGCCGCGATAACATGACAGCGCCGCCAATTGGACACGCAAAGAACTGGCGGCCAGACCTTTAGCAAAACCGTCTTGTAAAAAGTCCAGTATCACCGGAAGAGAGGCTGTAGCCGCTCGGATCTGATTCCTAGAACACCAGTCCTCAAAAATACGCCAAACCCAAACATAGGCCAGCGAAGTGGATCTTTTGCGCGCTTGTAACAGGGTCGCCACAACCGACCGGGAGTAACCGCGTTTTCTTAGGCGAGCCCTTTCAATAGCCAGGCCGTAAGAGAGAATCTCTCCACTTGCGGCATGCAGAGGGGACCCTGACACAACAGGTCCGGAAACAAGGGAAGTTTCCAGGGAGGACCGTCTACCAACCGCATCAGATCGGCATACCAAGGACGACGAGGCCAATCCGGCGCTATCAATAGCACCCGACCCCGGTGAGCTTCGATACGCTGAATAACGCGCCCCAGCAGAGGCCACGGAGGAAACACGTAGAGAAGACCCGTGGAGGGCCAAATCTGCAAAAGAGCATCTAGACCTTCGGACATCGGCTCTCGCCGTCGACTGTAGAACCGAGCTGCCTTCGCTGAGCGGAACGTGGCCATCAAGTCCATGACCGGTTCGCCCCAACGCTGAACCAGCTGTGCGAATACCCTGGGATGGAGTTCCCATTCGCCGGGATCCACCTGAACTCTGCTGAGGAAGTCCGCCGTCACATTGTCTTTCCCGGCGATGTGCGCCGCGGAGATGGCTGGCAGCCGAGGCTCTACCCACTCGAACAACGTCCGAGCCTCCGCCTCCAGACCGACGCTTCCGGTTCCGCCCTGCCGGTTGATGTAGGCCACGGTCGCTGCATTGTCGGAGAGAACCCGAACCGCTCGAGACGATATCCGAGTCTCGAAGTGTTGCAATGCCAATCGAACGGCCCGAAGTTCCAATCGGTTGATCGACCAGGCACTCTCCTCCGGAGACCAGAGCCCCTGAACGAACTGGCCCTCGCAGTGAGCGCCCCAGCCCGTCAGGCAGGCATCCGTTAAGATCGGAACCCAGTCCGGCTGCTCCAATGGCATCCCCAGTCGAAGAGTGAGGGGACTCAACCACCAACTTAGATCCCTCCGAACCGACATCGGGCAAGGTAGACGTTTGCTCAGAGGATCGAACTGGTTGGACCAGCGACGGAGCAAGGCCCGCTGGAGTGAACGCATGTGAAAGCGCGCCCAAGGCACCACCTCCAGGGAAGACGCCATCGTCCCCAGCAACTGCAGGTAGAGCCAGGCCGACGGGGCTGGAGCTCTGCGGAACCTCCGCACCAGAGTCAAAATCCTGCGTTCGGGAAGAGATACCAACCCCCGGCACGTGTCGAACTGTACCCCCAAATATTCGAGAAGCTGCGTCGGGACCACATGGCTCTTGTGTGGGTTGACCACCCATCCGAGAGACTGCAAGAGCACGACGACTTTCTCCATTGCCGCCAGGCTTTCTGCGCGAGACTTCCCGCGAATCAACCAGTCGTCCAGGTAGGGATGAACTAGCACCCCGTCTTTGCGGAGAGCCGCAGCAACCACCACCATGATTTTGGTGAAGATGCGAGGCGCGGTCGCCAGACCGAAAGGCAAAGCCTGAAACTGGAAATGACCCCACGGCAGCGCGAAGCGTAGATACCTCTGCTGGTCCTCCCGAATAGGGATATGGAGATAAGCCTCCGTGAGGTCAAGAGACGTGAGAAATTCGCCTCGGCGGACGGCAACTATGACGGACCGTAGAGTTTCCATCCGAAAGTGGGGAACCCTCAGACAACGATTCACTCCTTTGAGATCCAAAATGGGACGAAGATCGCCACCCTTCTTTGGCACCACGAAATAGATGGAATACCTTCCCAGACCATATTCCGCTTGCGGCACGGGAATGACCGCCCCCAGCTGAAGAAGACGATCGAGCGTTTGTCTGACCTGAATGGTCTTTCGAACCCCCCGGCAGGGGGACGCTACAAAGGAATCGAGCACGGGATGGGCCAAATCGAGAACATACCCGTCCCGTATGATGTCTAGAACCCACTGATCGGAAGTAATTTGGGTCCAAGTGGATAAAAAACGTCGAAGACGCCCTCCGATCACCGGCAGCTCCACCTGGACCCGCTGCCCTTCATTGGGGCTTGCGAGGGGCCGGGGAACCAACCGCCGAGAACCCGCGGCTGGCTCCTCGAAAGCCGCGAAAACTCGACGCCCGGGAGCTATATCTACCCCGCTGGAAGCTCCCATAACGGGACGACCGGAACCTACGAAAGTTCCGAAACTGCCCCCTAGCGACCGGAAGCGACCTACCCCGCTTGGGTCTATCTTCCGGCAGGCGACTGCCTTTGGAGTCCCCCAGATCCTTGACCAATTTATCCAAATCCTCACCAAAGAGCAGTTTACCTTTAAAAGGCAATTTGCCCAACCGCGACTTGGAAGATCCATCGGCCGCCCAATTTTTTTAACCAAAGGGCTCTTCGTGACGCCACCACGGATGCCATGCTATTGGAGAGAGCTCTGATGAGATCATACTGGACATCCGCCAAATACGCCGTGCCAGATTCCAAGCGGTGAATCTCCGTCAGCATGTCGGTATCCAAGGAAGGAGTGTGCTGAAACCGCTGAACCCAGCGTAAACAGGCACGGGCCACCCACGCTCCACAAACGGAAGCCTGTAAAGCAATGGCGTCCGCCTCAAAGGCTTGCTTTAACAGCCCGTCCATTTTCCGGTCCTGCGGCTCCCGCAAAGCCGCACTCCCTTCCACCGGAATGGTGGTCTTCTTAGTCACCGCTGACACGGCCGCGTCGACCTTGGGAGATCGAAAACGCTCTAGATCCGTTTCCGATAAAGGATAAAGACGACGCATGATCTTGACTCCCTTGAGACCAGAATCAGGAGTGTCCCACTCGGCCTGAATCATCTGGTCAATAACCTTGTGAATGGGGAAAACCACATTAGTTTGTCTTACCGCCTGAATAATGGGATCTGCCCCGTCTGCCTCCTCCACCTTAGCAGTAGGGGCCAGTCCTAGCATCTGAAGCGCCTCCGAAACAAGAGCTGGAAGCTCTTCACGTCTGAACACCCGAATAATCTTTGCTTGATCCTCCGGCTCCGGAGGCTCGCCTTCCTCCAAGCCGTCTGCATCTACCTCCGGGTCGAACTCGGGATCATCCCCTTCAGGCCAGTCCGTCTCCGCAGAAAAAGGGTCGTGCATCCGCGGACGCTTAGGAGCTCCGCTCTCGGTCAACGGAGGGTCTCCCGGAGAGGACTGGGCAGACACCCCCTGCGGTGGGAGTGGCGGCGCTCCCATAACCTGGCGCCTACGGCAGAACGCCTGGTGTAGGAGCAAAACAAAATCGGGAGAAAAATCCTCCAAGGGCAATGCCCCCCCGAGGCCTGACTGCGCCACAGGCGCCGAACCACCGTTGGAAGAAAGCCCCGAGGGTCCCTCTAGAGGCGATTCTAAGTCCCCTGATGCGGCACCAGACTGCGCCGTCGCAGGCAAAGAACTTTCCAGGCGCTGTTCCATGCTGCGAGACAGCGAGGCACAGCGTGGACACACTCCGGTCTCTGCGTCGGCGCCCCGCCGAGATCCACAAATGAGACAAAGAGATCCTGCTGACATGGGAACCCTTGCGCTGCCAGAAGCTAGCCGGCAGGGGACAAAATGGCAGGGAAAGAGTCTGCTCACTGACCCAGAAGAACCATGCGGGAACTGGGCAGTAGCTAACAATGGAAAACCTGTGCAGGCAAGGTGGATACGTTTCCCCTTCGCCTGGTAAGAATCAGCTTATGCCTTCTGTTTCTTTTTTTTTTTTTTTTTCTTTTAAACTCACCCAAGGACACCCGAGGGCTTACCCACAGAACAAAACCAGCAAATCAAACAAATAACAACCGCCCCGCAAGAGAAGGGAAGGTACTCGCTGAAGCACCCCCCCCCCTCCTTAGCCGCGGGAACGCCGAAGGACAAGGCAAAAAAAAATCAAAAGAAATGCAGTAAAACAATTAAAGAAATGAAATAAACTAAATAAATTAAAAAAATAAACTAAAAGGAATGGAAAGAAACAGTAAATCTACCGCGGGACACCCCGGAGCGAAAACCGCGAGTCAGAAAAAGATGGCCGCGGCAGGCAGGCAATTTTGGCGCGCTTCTGTATTTTCCATCGTCGATGAAAACAGCCCGAGGAAAATACCGCTGCGGCTGAGACTGCGCGCCCCCTGAATCCGGAGACACTGGGAGCCCCCCTGTACCAATATTAACCTCGCTGAGAGACCCCCGAACAGCTGGGGAAATTACAGAACTCGGCCCAGCAGCCGTCCCGATTTCCCACAGCCGTCAGCACTCACCGGCACTAATGCAGCAGTCCCCTCAAACCTCCGGAGAGGAGCTGCAGTACAGCCGCCGCTGGAGCTCTGCCCCGAAGATTCCTGGGCCAGAGATCCACGTCCCCCAAAGTAGACAGGTTAAATACAGGCGCGGCAAAGGCTGAGCAGGAGAGGGACCTTCCTCAGGCTCCCCCCCCCTCCACAGAGTGCCGTGATAACAAAAGGAAAATTTAAAGGGACAGCATCCTTTCATGAAACAAATGAAAATAAGCCCTAATAGGACCCAAATAAAAATCAAAAGGTTAGCTAAAGACAAATTCAACTAGTGAGCCCAGCTAGGCTCACCAACGTCCTCCTGCTGCATGAAGACTGGACACACTGGAGTTCCTGAGTTGCTGGGTATGATAGTTCCAGTGGAGCTGAAATCTGATTGGTCCAGTCTTCATGCTGCAGGAGGAGGTGCACTACCCATACGTCGAGGACTAAGCTGGAGGAACGATAAGGAACTACAAATATTAAAACAAAAATATAGATTTTATTTTTTTCACTTATACTTCATTGCAAGTTATACAATTGTTTTTATCATATACACAGTATACATCTCTCCTTCTCCACATCCCTCCCCCTCCCCACCCCCTGCCCTTCCATATAGTGTACAAACTTTTATGTACCAGTCCAACTTTATTCTAGACCAGTATTGTCAACTATCCCCTTGATCTTCTGTGCACTGTTCACACTGTCCATTGTGCACCAACATAAAACACACTTCTTCTCAGTGCCTTGGAAATACCCATTTCTTAATCCTTACATGAGCTTGTCAGTTTTGAACACAGACCAGTTAACAGAAAATGACACCAACAACTACAGCATTTACAGTTACCACATTCCACATACTCCTTCTCTCCCCACCCCCATGTTCCCCAGCCCATTTGTACCCTGTGTTCTTATCCCATATGACTTTCAGCCTTTCCATGATTCATACAGAGCACGTGTCCAATTGGCTTATCCCAACGTAAGATATCCCCCTTCCTCTTTTCAGCACTATTTCTTATTGTGCTCATTAAAAAAAAAAAATTACCAAAGACTTGTCCCTTGTATTCTCAAAGCATACTAAGTACTTCATAATGTCTGAGGTCCAGCCCCACTCCCCCACACTTTTCGCCATTCCTCATATGGAACCCAATTCTGGTGTACCTTTTCCCATCTATGCTGTGTGATAACCACTAATCAGCTCATGGTATAACAATATTGTCTCACTACACCATACCCCTGCCAGTGCCATCCGTGCTGCCAGCACCACTTGTATGGCAAAACGCCTTCAAGGCTCCTCCCTTCCTCCATCCCTTTTAACATAAGTAAAAACTCAAGAGTGCTGTCCATCTCCATACCCATCACTTCCTGGTATATGCCACCTACCAATATTCCCACACCTTAGGACATCCCCACCATAGATATATAAAATCCCCTGTTTGCCCACACCCCTTCCAACAGTCTGGTCCTCCATCCCTGGACCATCTGTTCATTTTTGAGGTGTTAATTATAGTCGGTACAGCACTTTCCAGCAGTGTTCCTGCATCGCTGCCGAGCCCCTCACTTTGCCACTCCTTGGAAGATCTGGTCCCAGTTGGTCTCAACCCATTCTACTCCCAAATCTCACTCCCAAGCCTCCATAAAAGTGCCTTTTTCACTTGACTGGATAAGCTGATGATATATCCGCGCCAGTTGGCCTTTCATTGCTTGGCCCTTGTCCACTATTTTCTCAAACTGAGTAAGTCCTGTTTGTTCCCCACCCAATTTCATCTTTCCCCTTAGAAAATTCACTGCTTGTATATATGCATAGTATTCTCCTGGGTCCAGTGCACAGTAGTCCTTTAGGTTTCCCCAACCTTTAAGTTGTCCCCCTTCCTTAACTAATTGTCCACAGTGTGTCAAACTCCGCTCCTCCCACTCCTTAAACTCTTTTGTTTCCCGACCGGGCACAAAGTCCCTCGTGTGCCGCATATGCTGCGGATACAGCGCCCCCCCCCCCCCTTGCTAATTTAGTGTACACCACCCTCCAAATCTTTCTGAGCATATTTACAAAAGGATGGTCTGCCCTTTCCCCACCAGACCCTCCCCCTCTACACATATTTTGTTTCTCGGATCGCCTTTCAACAACCCCCACTCCATTCCCACCCAATGTTTCTGCCCCGTCTTATCTCCCCATTCAATCAACGCTTGTAGCTGTGCTGCCTGATAATAGCCTCTCAGTTCTAGGAAGCACAAAATGGAAATTACACTTACCTGGTAATTGTGGTTCTTGAAGGGACTCCAGTTTAGTCCTCCACCTCTGGGTAATGCACCTCCTCCTGCAGCATGGAGACTGGACCAATCAGACTCTTGCCCTTACTGGATGTACCCTGCTGGAACTCCCATCAGCCTCAGTGAACTATTGACAAAGCAGACTCATAGTAGCAACAAATAAGTAGCTAATAAATGGTTAGAGAAAAAAATCAACTATAAACTAGTAATGTGAAACCTTGAACCTTAAAACTATCCAACCCCCCCACCCCCCCCGCCGAAGCCAATATCCCCTCCCTTGCTTCTGTCACATCCCCCAGACCAGCTGACAGAGACAGAAGAAACCAAGACAGAAAAAGATAATAGATAGAGACAAGCAAGACTGGCAATAGCCAAAGGCTCCGGGCATAAACCATACCTTACTCTGAATTCTGGAAGCCCTCTCTTCTCCAACTCCACGATCTACTTCTGAAATAAAACTCACACCAGGGTGGGCCTGAGGACTAAACTGGAGTCCCTTCAGGAACCACAATTACCAGGTAAGTGTAATTTCCATTTCCTTATTGGTCCTCCAGTTTAGTCCTCCACCTCTGGGATGTATCAGAGCAGTTATCATTAGGAAGGACCTTTCCAACCGGCCCGTAACACCGCCAATCCAAAGCAGGCATCACTGGCTGCCAACACATCCAAACGGTAGTGCTTTCTGAACGCATGAAGGGAAGACCAGGTAGCTGCCCTGCAAATTTCCGCCAGTGGTACCAAGCTGTGCTCCGCCCAGGACGTCGCTTGTGCTCTAGTAGAGTGCGCCTGCAACCCCACCGGAACCGGACGCCCCTGCAAAATATAAGCCGATGCAATCACCTCCCGAACCCACCTGGAAATGGACGCTTTTGCCGCTGCTTCCCCCTTGCGGGGACCTCCAAACAACACAAAGAGACGTTCCGACTTACGGAAGGCCTCTGAAACCTTCAAATACCGTCGCAATACTCTTTGGACGTCCAGAAGATGCAAGGCACGGTCCGAGGCGTGCCCTGCATCCGAGCTGAACACTGGAAGAGAAACAGTCTGGTTTAAATGAAACGGGGACACCACTTTGGGCAGAAAGGATGGGACCGGCCTTAACACCACCTTTTCTCTAGAGAATGACAAGAACGGTTCTCTGCAAGACAACGCCTGCAGCTCCAAAATTCACTTCGCTGAACCGATGGCAATCAGAAATGCCGCCGAGACGGATTTAAGTGACTCTTTTTGCGTTGACCACCCAGCCAAGACTATGGAGGAGCTTCACCACTTTGTCCGTGGCCTGCAAGCTCTCGACCCGGGACTTCGCCCGAATCAACCAATCGTCGAGATAAGGGTAGACTAGAATGCCCTCTTTTCGCAACGCCGCCACCACCACCACCATCATGATCTTGGCGAAAGTGCGCAGAGCCGTAGCCAATCCGAACGGCAACACTTGGAACTGAAAATGTCCCCACGGGAACGCGAACCTCAGAAACCTCTGATGAGCTGCTCTGATCGGAATATGCAAGTATGCCTCCGTGAGGTCGAGAGAAGTCAAAAACTCTCCTTGACGCACCGCCATAATGATGGACCTCAAAGTTTCCATCCGGAAATGAGGGACGCGCAGATAGCGATTGACCCCTTTGAGATCTAAGATAGGTCGGAGAGGTCCATCTTTCTTTGGCACCACGAAATAAATGGAGTAGCGACCCACCCCGAACTCTGAGACCGGGACGAGTACCACCGCTCCCAACTGCAACAGCCGATCTAACGTGAGACAGATAGCCCGAGCCTTGTGCCGCCCTTTGCTGGGGGATGGAACAAAGGAATCTCAAAGTGGACAGGCCAACTCCAGCGCATAACCTTTGCGAGCTACCACCAACACCCACTGATCTGACGTTATTTGGACTCAGGCAGGAAGGAACTCCCGAGGTCGGCCTCCTATCGGTTGGCTTCCTACCGGGGTCCGCCTCCCTTCATTGGGGTTTGCGGTTAAAGGAGGAGAAGGGAGTCGCAAACCCTCTGCCTGCTCCCCGAAACCCACGAAACCCTTGGGCTCTAGAGGCAAATCGGCCACACTGGAAGCCTCCCAAACGGAAGACTGAAATTCCTGGAATCTCTAAACTGGCCCTGTGCGGACAGAAAAGACTTCCCCTGCTTAGGCTTATCCTCCGGCAGTCTGCCTCCCTTGGACTCCCCCAAGTCCTCCAGATCTTCTCCAAACAATAACTTGCCCTTGAACGGAAGTTTACTGAGACGCGATTCAGACGACCCGTCTGCTGCCCAATTTCATAGCCAAATGGATCTCCGAGCAGCCACCAAGAATGCTATACTATTAGCTAACGCTCTGATCAAATCATAGTGTACATCCACTAAATATGCTGAACCAGATTCCAGCCGAGTCACCTCCTGCAAACTCTGCTGATCCAGGTGAGCATTCTGCCTCAGGTGCTGAGACCACTTGAGACAGGCCCTCGCCACGCAGGCGCCACAGATAGAGGCCTGTAAGGACACAGCCTCAGCTTCAAATGCTTGTTTCAACAAGCCATCCACCTTTCTGTCCTGCGCATCCTTTAACGCCGCGCTACCTTCCACCGGAATGGCTGTCTTCTTGGTCACTGCCGACACCGCTGCGTCAACCCGCGGGGAACAAAACTTTTCCTTGTCCTTGTCAGCCAATGGGTAAAGCCGGTTCATCGTCCGGATGCCTTTCAATCCCGCTTCAGGCTGATCCCACTCATTTTGGATCATCCGATCTACTACTCTGTGGACCGGAAATACTGTCTGCGACTCTCACACCACTTGAATGAGGGGGTCTTCCAGTCCCTCGTCCTCCGCTGGCTGAGCCGTAGCAAGATTACGGAGTCCCTCCAGACACTCAATCAGCGGCATGAGTTCTTCCTTACAAAAAAACTTGAATAATCCTCGCCTGATCCTCAGGCTCCTGAATCTCACCTTCTTCCAACTCCTCTCCAGCCAGCTCGGGATCCAGCTCAGCGTCGTCTGTCTCCTGCCATTCCAGCTCAGCCTGCTCCATGTCCACCCATCGAGGCCTCTTTGCCGGCTTGGGGGTAACACCACTTGCGTTTACTCCCTTCGGTAGCTGCAGAGACGCCCCGAGCGCCAGAGACTCTGGCAGATTCCCCAATCGCCCTAAGCGGAAGGCCTGATGCATGAGGAGGATGAAGTACAGGGAAAAATCCCCCAAAGACACCCCAGCCTCCAACGCTGGTGGAGCCCCCAAAGACTCCGCCGGAGTAGCCGGGGGAGACCCTGCCGGAACCCCCAGGGAGAGCTCACCATCCCCACTTGCCACAGGCCCCTGGGACTCCTGGACTGCTTTTCCCTCCATTTGCTGCTCAACGTTCGAGGAAACAGTGGCGCAGCCCCTGCATATACCTATAGCAGTGACCGTACCCTGTGAGAACCGCAGACCATGCACTGCGGCCGTGAAGACATGAACCAACCCTCTCCAAATACTTGGTTGTCATGTCTCTGAAGGGTCAGCACCATGCTGACCTTCACAGAAATCAAAAGATGAAGAAACCAAAATGGAGCAATAAAAAGATGTGGGGTTAAACGTTTTTTTTTTAAGGAACAAAAAACCACCAACACCAATAATCTACTCAAAACCACCCCCCCCCCCCCCCCCACCCCCCCCCCCCCCCCCCCACCCCCCCCCCCCCCCCACCCCCCCCCCCCCCCCCCCCCCCCCACCCCCCACCAAATGAAGAAAGCAAAATGGCACACTCCTTCTCCGACTGACAGAAAGACCTCTGCCTCAGAACCGGCCCAGCCGCCCTGGGTGCAAAATGCCGCTCTGCGGCCCACCATACGGCTTCCACAGCGCGGGAACAGAAAACTAAAATGGCCGTCGCTTAGCTCAACGAAGTGCCAAACACCACCGCATGCTTGTGCAGCGCCCCGCTTCCCCCGATCACTGATCGCTCCGGAGCTCTGTTCCCAAGAAGACTCACCGCATGGAGGCCGCCCTGCAAGCCGCGACGTCACTCAGCTCCTCCAGGAGCGACATTCACGGCGAGAGCTGCTGAACAACTGAGCTGCTGAGCCGGCATCTGCGCGCTGCTCTCTGTTCTGCTCTGCTCGGCCCCAGGAGATCAAGGAGCCGCGTGCTGGAGAGCGCTACAGACAGAGCTCTCCCCCGTACAGCCCAGGGGGAGAGATCCGTATGCTGCCTGCAGTAAGTAGAAAAGAAAAAAAGCCATGGGGGAATGAAAGCAGCAAGCCAGCTCCTCTTCTCTTTTTTTTTTTTAAATGGTATATCCCCCTAAAAAAAGAAAGAAACAAGGTAAGTTAAAGGGACAAAATAAAATGGACAAACCCTAACTACAGTCCCTAGTCAGTCCTAAAGTGAGCCCAGCTCTAGGCTCACTACGTCCTCCTGCTGCATGGAGACTGGACACACTGGGGCTGATGGGAGTTCCAGCAGGATACATCCAGAAAGGGCAAGATTCTGATTGGTCCAGTCTCCATGCTGCAGGAGGAGGTGCACTACCCAGAGGTGGAGGACTAAACTGGAGGACCGATAAGGAACCTCCCTCCCTCCTATGACAGCCCATCACCTGTCTGTCTATTTACCCTCGGTGGCTTATGATTCCAGATATATGCAAACATTTTTCTCTGGCATTTCCTAAGGAAAAGATCTGGTACCTGAATGCGCAAAATGGAGTGGAGGAATAGCCTAATGGTTAGAGCACTGGCTTGGGAACCCAGAGACCAGGGTTTGATTCCCACTAGCACTCCTTGTGGCCTTGGGCAAGTCACTTAACCCTCCATTGCCTCAGAAAAAATCCAAGTTATCAATATCCCTGTTTAATGTACATTACCAAGTTTAAGTTACAATGTAAACTGCTTTGATTGAAAAATGATAAAGCGGTATATAAAACCTGTTAAATAAATAAATGCATAACATCTGAAATAGGAACAGCAAGTGAGGCAGGATGTTCATCTTGATCACTGTTATCCTCCCCCCACACATGAAAGGTACGGTTTCTCCCAGTTCCAGATCCCTTTGGATCTGTTTCCACAGTGGCACGTAGTTTAAATTGAACAGATCTCTTAAGTCACTCCCCAGTTGAATACCTAGATACCGAATGGCACCCTTCCCCCATTTAAATGGAAAAGCCACCTTCAATTGGGCCTCCAGGTTAGGTTCCAGTTCAATTTTCAGAATTTCAGTTTTTGTCAAATTCAGCTTGTACCCAGAGCAGCGGTTCTCAACCTGTGGGTCGCGACCCCCATGGGGGTCGCCACAGGATTCAGTGGGGGTTGCCTCACTCCGCTGTTAAAAAAAAAAAAAAAACCGCACAAGTTGCTGCCGCTGCAGAGTCCACTTCTCGGCAGCGGCAAACTGACAGACTCCAATCTTCTGCAGCCGCGGCTCCCTGCCTCTTAGGGAACCGCAGCTGTGCCTCGAGTGAAGCCGTTGCGGAGCCTTTCTGTCTCTCGATGGGCTCCGTGCAGCATTGTCCCGCCTCCAAAGGAAGTTGTTTACCACTTCCTTTGGAGGCGGGACAATGGCATGCTGCACGGAGCCTGTCGAGAGACAGAAAGGCTCCGCATCGGCTTCACTCACAGCAGGCACAGCCGCTGTTCCCTAAGAGGCCGGGAGCCGCAGCTGCAGAAGAACAGGGCAGTAGCAGGCAGACAGGGAGAGGGGAGGAGGGGCAGGGGGCAGGGAACTGACATGAGGGAGGGAGGGGGCTGACATGGAGGGATGGATGGATGGATGGATGGAGGGAGGGAGGGAGGGGAGAGCTGATTGTTGGATGGAGGGAGGGAGGGGACTGACATGGAGGGAGGGAGGGGAAGGCTGACATGGAGGGAGGGCTGGATGGAGGGAGGGAGGGGGGCTGACATGGACAGGGGGGCTGACATGGAGGGAGGGAGGGAGGGGAAGGCTGACATGGAGGGATGGATAGATGAAGGGAGGGAGGGGGGCTAACATGGACAGGGGGCTGACATGGAGAGAGGGGGCTGACATGGATGGAGGGAGGGAGGGCTGACATGTAGAGATGGAGGGAGGGAGGGGGCTGACATGGACAAAGGGAAGAGACAGGGGGACATACTGGACAGATGGGTGATAAAGTAAAGTAAACCACTGTAAAGTAAACCGCTACTGATCGTAGGAAGCAGCAGTATACATATGTTTACTAAATAAATAAATAAATAAATGCTGGACAGAGGGGAGAGACAGTGTGGGTTAGGATTATAATGGGCAGATGGGGGGGCTAGGACTGGTAATGGGTTGATTAGGGAAGACTAGGACTGGGAATGGACTGATCAAGGGGTGGTTGGGACTGGTGATATGCTGATAGGGGGGTAGGACTAGTAATGGACTGATGGGGGGCTAGCATTGGAAATGAGCTGATCGGGGAGGTTAGGACTGGAAATGGGCTTATGGGGGGGTAGGACTGGTAATGGGCTGATTAGGGGAGCCTAGCACTGGTAATGGGGTTGAGGAGGGACTAGCACTGGAAATGAGCTGATTAGGGGAGGCTAGCACTGGTAATGGGGTTGAGGAGGGACTAGCACTGGAAATGGGCTGATTAGGGGAGGCTAGGACTGGTAATGAGCTGATGGGGAGGTAGGATTGGTATTGGGCTGATTAGGGGAGGCTAGCACTGGTAATGGGGTTGAGGGGGGACTAGCACTGGAAGCGAGCCGATTGGGGGCTTCGACTGGGAATGAGCTGATTGTGTGGAGGGGAGGATAGAGCTGCTGGCCCTGAAAGAAAACTGGCGGCTAAGGCTACAAATGGGCTGATATGAGGGGATGGGAGAATGGAACTGGAAGGGAGTGGATCTGAGAGGGGCTGCCATAGTATTTGTATTAGAAGGGACTGGTCACCAGTGGCAGTCATGGGAATGCAAGTTGACATTGGAAGGTACTGGGAGTGAGGACTGGAAAGGGGCTGATACTGGGAGTGAGGACTGGAAAGGGGCTGATACTGGGGAGGGTTACTGGGACTGGAAATGGAAAGAAGTGAAGAAAACGAAAGAAGAGATAAGAAATGGCAGATGGACCATAGACCACAGAAAGAGAGCTAAGACAGGAAAGCAGAAGCCTCAGATCGGGACCAGCATGATCAGAGAATAAACTGGTCAGACAACAAAGGTAGAAAAAAGAATTTTATTTCATATTAGTGATTTGACTACAAAATCATCATAATTTTGAAATCAAATATTGTTACTTGTTATTGTGGTTTAAATAAGTAAATTTTATAAATAAAAACATATTGCAAAGGCCTATAATATATTAATAATTCAACAAATGATTACAGCGACAATGCGTTAATGATAAAGGAAGAGAGACACATTTGATTTTATTATTGGGGGTCACCACAAGTTGACCAATGGTAAAAGGGGTCACGGTACAAAAAAGGTTGAGAACCACTGACCCAGAGACACAACTATACTGCTCAATCACTTTCATCAGGTTAGGCAGAGTCACCAAAGGCTTACTCACTACATATATAATGTCGTCCACATAGAGCACCATTTTATGCGCTGTACCCCTGTATTACTAATTAAAGATTTATTTGGATCAGCAAGGAATACTGAACATTTGAGCCAATCTGCATGTGAGAAATCAACTGAGAAATGCTGAGCCAGCTTGCTAGCCCAGAGACCAAAGCTGTATTTGCAGTCTGGTGAGAAACTGCTTTCACATCTAGCCTGAGGGATACTGAAAGACCAGGAAGGAGTTCTTCTCCTAGCAAATGAAGATCCATTAAAGAGAACAAGAGAACAATTCACCTAGCCTTCAAAACAATTCTCTTAGCCAATATAGAAACATTTACCTAGCCAATGTAGACAGGATAAGAATTCATCAATTATAATGTAGCAGTTTTGAGCTTCTAAAACCATGGGGGGTGTCTCCCTTGAGCATTCTCAGATGTCTGACCAGCGTCTTGATTGTGTACTATGTGTATGTCACCTGAAGGCTGGGAGCAAACAAAGGCTGGAGAAGGACTGGTCAAATTACTATTAGCAAAGGTGTATGGGGTGGAGAATATCTGTAGGGAAAAGCTCATGTGTGAGAGCTAGCTGCAACACATTTGTTCTCCTTGGACAAGCAGGATTCGTCAGCCACACCTGGTGTCGTCCCTTGACGGCGCTGTATGCGGAACTGCTCTCTAGAGTTCAGAACCTTTCTGAGCATGAGCCAGAGGCCCAACCCACTAGCCTGCCCCTAGCCATCCAGTTTTTTTCCTTTCCCTTTGTTGTTTCTGCTGGTGTGGAGCTCCATAAGAGGGTCGGTATGCTGCCTGCTTATAGCGAGGTTGCTGCCATTTGCGGTAAGCATTATATCCTTTGTGAGTGTGGTGGGATTTACGGCCGTAGTTTCCTTTGGTATGGGAGCTGCGCTCAAATCCCTCCTCAGCAAGTATCTGCAAGGTGGTGCAGTGCTCTTTCATGTCGTTGACAGTGTCAGCGACTTTGTCTCCGAAGAGTGAGTCGCCATTGCAGGGCGCATCCGCAATGCGCTCGTGTGTCTTCGCGCAGACCCGAGGCACGCAGCCATGCTAACCGCCTGTGCGTGTAGCAACCTCAAAGGTGTCATGTATGGTGCTGATGAGGTGTTTTCCACCTTCTTTGAGGTCCCCAATTGTGGATATTGCTTTTGCTTTCTCCTCTGGTGGTAGGGCTGTCAAGGTGTCCTTCAGAGTCGCCAGCAGGGAGTCCTGAAAGAGTATATGTTGGAACTGATGCGCGCATATTCTAGCATTAAGCATGGCTCCTTGAAAAACCTTTTTCCCCACATCGTCAAGAGGTTTAGGATCTTTCCCTGGTGGGAGTCGGCATGGTTGCGTGACGATTTGATCCGTTTTAAGGCGGACGACACAACGATGGAGTGATGCAGTAGTTGACTCTTGCTCAATCCAGGCGCTTGTTGGACCTGGTATTTTGTGTCAAGTTTTCTGGGGCACGCTGGAGATGAGGCCGGGCTCTGCCAGACCTTGGCGTGCGTATCCAGGAGGCGCTGATGGACTGGTAAGGTGATCGGCGTCTTCGGAGCATTGAGATACATGAGAACCTCCGGTCTGTCTTGATCAGTCTCCAAGGGTACAAGGTTTAAGGTGGAAGCCACTTTACGCAGGAATTTGGAGTATGTGAGGTCCTCAGGTGGTGTAGCTGATGGGCCTGGGTCTGTATCTGCAGATGGCTCGGTGGATCCACCCACCAAACTCGGTAAAGAGGCCGCTTTGGCCTTAGTTGGGGATTCGGATCCAAGCTGGGAAGTATCCTCCTCCTCCTCACCTATACTGAGGAAGGATGGAGACTCATAATTTTCTGATGCGTTGCTGGTATAGCTGTGGTTGGAGTCTGGAGGATTCTCGGTGTGTTCAATGGGGATGGAAAGAGTGGAGTCCCGTGGCCCCCATGGAATCGTGTCCGGGGTTGGGGCATCCGTGCAGCCGTCATGTAGAAGATCTGTGAGGCTGGAAAGCAGCTGCAGAATGGCTTCTTGGTTAGGGAGCCCTCTCGCGGGTGTATCAGATGTCTCTGGTTGTTGTGTTGCCTTGAGAACCCTTGCAGGGGATAAGGCCCTTTTATATGGCCTTGATCCATGGCTGGGGCTGGATGTAACTTGTTTTCTCTTGGACCCACGGTCCTTGTACTTTTTGGCGGTGCAGGGGCTACAGGAGCGTTGATGTCTTTTGCGCTTGCTGTATTCCCGGCTCCGATGTCTGCCCCCATGGTGATGGCTGCTCCGGTCCCTGCTGTGTGCACTCCGCTGAGATCACAGCTCCGATCACTGGTGCGATCTCGATTCTTGCCCTGAGGCTGTGGATCCGGGCCACTGTGCTGGCAATGCTCCTGGCTCTGATCGCTGGTTCGTTCTTCTCTGCACCGATCAGAGCCTCTGCCCTGATCACTCTTGCTGCTCCTGTGCCGCTTGCTGCTTCTGTCTCTGCCCTGATGCTTCTTGCTGCTTGTCTGTGCCAGTGGGAGATCGGTGCCGACGTTGTGGGAGGCTCTGGAGTCGGCGCCGGTGAAAGGGGGCGTGTGTCCATGTGGCTGCCCAATCGGGTGCTTGGGGGCGAAGCTACAGTGCCCGTGATGACGTCCAATGGCTGGCGAGTGGGCGGAGCTTCCGGCGACAATGCAATCAACATGGCGGCCCCCAGGATCAGCATGTGAAGCATGGCTTGGCTGAACACAACGGGGGGCACCGGAGGAGCTAGAAGAGGGGAGAGACTTCTGTGTTGGAGGCTCTGCTGCGGTAGCGCTGAAATCCCCGTTGGAGGCATGTTTTTGTGCCACAAGTGTTTTTTCCCTGAACTGGGAGGTCCGGACTGCAGTGACCGGGGATGGAGGCCCCTCAGGGCACATCCTGGGTCCAAGAAGAGCTGCAAGCCGTGGTGGACGACTCCGGAGGCGGCAGAGACAATAGAAAATCCTGAAGAGCGTGGCCTCTAGATTTTAAGGCTCTGGGGGACATCTGTGAGCAGTGCTGGCAGTCGAAGACCTGGTGATTAGTCCCTAGGCATCTAACACACCGGTCGTGGCCATCGGAGCTGCTCATCTTCCGGGAGCAGAGGCAGCATTTCTTAAATCCCGGTTTGGAAGGCATGGTCTTACTGTGAGTAGATTTCTTATCTTCTTTCTTCTCTGGCTGATAAGGAGAGCAGGAATCCGCGTGTGTATGGCACGGCAGAAGGAAAAAAACTGGATGGCTAGGGGCGGGCTAGTGGGTTGGGCCTCTGGCTCATGCTCAGAAAGGTTCTGAGCTCTAGAGAGCACTTCCGCATACGGCGCCGTCGGGGGACGACACCAGGTGTGGCTGACTTATCCTGCTGTCCACGGAGAACTCCCATTACAGGTAAGTAACCCAGTTTTACAGCCTATAAAAAGAGAGAGAAAATCCAGAACAGAGAGAGAATAGATCTGCTTGGCCAGGCGCATGCCAATGCATGATGAATCCCAGACTTTTCTCCAACCTTCGGTGTGCTCTCTCCCAGCTGATGTTTTAAAGGGCCGCGATGATGCAGTTTGGTGACGTATTGTTCTGTTCTTGTAAGGGACAGGGATTTTGGAGATGCAATTTCTCATAACTCTATGGGTAATGTATTATTCTCCTGTAAATAATTGCTTTCTAGTTATCTTTTTTTAACTAATCATGTGAACTAAGTGAATTACTTGTCTTTCTGAATAAGTATCCTTGCTTTGTTTTGTAAATAAACTGCACGTCTTTATTACAAGGTGTGTTAACCTTTGTTGTAGCAAGACAACCCCCCCCCCCCGTATGTCTGCTGATACCCGGACAGCCACTGCCAGTGGTTCCAGTACCATCGCAAAGAACAAAGGTGACAGAGAACACCTCTGCCTTGTTCCCCTACCCAGTCTAAACTCCTCAGAATAATTGCCAATGACCATTATCCATGCAGTGGATTAATATACAGCGTATAGATCCAAGACAGAAAGTTCCACTCCCATTTTTCGTAGTACTGCAAACATAAAACCCCACCCCACTCTGTCAAATGATTTTTCAGTGTCCACAGCTACCAGTGTCCACAGCGGTTCTTTCTGCTTTCGAATCTTCCAAATAATATTCAGAACATTATCCAGCGCCTGGTGCCCTGGTATAAAACCCATCTGATCTGCTCCTATAAGCTTGGGAAGGAAACACTGCACCTGCCCTGCTAGAATCTTTGCAAACGTTTTTGTATCTAGATTAATTAAAGAGATGGGTCGATAAGAGCCACATACTGTTCCATCCTTCCCTGGCTTAGGGAGGACTGTTATTCCTGCCACTGCCATGGACTCCAAGAGCCTTCCTCCCTTCACTACTTCATTAAACATTTCCACCAGGTGCTCCGCCACCTCCCTTCTGAGGACATTATACAAGTGTGCTGTGAACCCATCTAACCCGAGAGCCTTCCCCATCCTCAGGCCTTTAATAGTTACCAGCAGTTCCTCTTCTGTTATTACTTGCCTTAGAAATTCCCTAGCCTCCTCCCTTAACTCTTCTATCTGGAGATTCTGCAGGTAGTCCTGTCTGACCTCTTCCCCACCTATCACTTCCGAAGAATACAACTTTTGGTAAAATTAAACAAAAGCCAGCTGTATCTTCTCTGTGGTATGCTCCATTTCCCCTTGCCCATTTTGAATCTTTAAGATGCTTTGCTGGACTCTCCGGGCCTTCAATTTTCTAGCTAGCCAGCTCCTTAGTTTATTTTTATGCATATAAAGCGAAGTTACTTACCTGTAACAGGAGTTCTCCGTGGACAGCAGGATAAGTCAGCCACACCTGGTGACGTCCTTTGGGCAGCGCCATACAGAAGTGCTCTCTAGATCTCAGACCTCTCTGAGCATGCCCAGGTAGCCCACCTCCTCAGCCCGCCCCTAGTCCGGCCAGTACGTTCCTAGCTAGGCCTTCCCGGCTAGAGGCGAGCCACTGCAGCTGACCTCCTCCAGGGAGGTGGGCGGGATTGTGTGGCTGACTTATCCTGCTGTCCACGGAGAACTCCTGTTACAGGTAAGTAACTTCGCTTTCTCCATGGACTAGCAGGATTGCGTCAGCCACACCTGGTGCCTCCCTAGCAACACGGGTGCGTCTGAAGGTGGAGGAGGGAGGCGTGCAGACAGAGGCAACAGATAACGCATTTCTGGGCATATAAGTTTAATGACAGCATGTGGAACATCGTGTAGTAGAACACAGTTGCAGTAAGGTGCAGTAACAATAGTGCAGTAGAACACAACAGTGCAGTACAGTGTAGTAAGGTGCAGTAACAATAGTGCAGTAAGGTGCAGTAAACAGTGCAGTAAGGTGCAGAACAACAATGTAACATAGCCAAGGTGGTAGTGACATGGAGCATGGAGCAACACAGTGCGAGAGGCTGTACGTTAACTGCCACAATATTGAGCCATCTTGCTAGGACAAGCAGGTGGAGTCACATCCTGCGCAACGGAAGTCTTCATGTGTACGGGTCCCTAACTGGTAATCCTTGGAGCAGTGCCGGACACTTCTCCGACTGCGGAGGCCAGGACTGCTGTGCCCACCGCGCAGTCCTCCTTCGATCGGAGGTCTAGGCAGTAGTGTCGCTGGAAGGTATGCGGTGTAGACCATGTGGCTGCTTTGCAGATGTCAGCAAGTGGAACGGAACGCAGGTTGGCCAGGGAGGTGGCTAAAGCTCTCAGCCGGTGCGGGCCTACTTTAGGCGGCGCTTGGGCGTCCGACGAGTCCAGGCAGAAGGAGACGCAGGAGGCCACCCAGTTGGAAAGTGTCCGCTTTGAGACGGGTTGGCCCGGCCTGCTCGGGTCGAATAAAACAAAAAGTTGGTCACCTTTTCTGACCGGGAGTGTCCTTTGGAGGTAGATCCTGAGTGCCCGGAGGCAATCCAAGGTATGTAGGCGTCGCTCCTCTGCAGATGAGTGAGGCTCTGGGAAGAAACAGGGGAGTTCGATGGACTGATTGACATGGAACGCCGATGGAACCTTGGGAACAAACTTAGGGTTGGTCCGCAGGGACGCACGGTCCTGGAGCAGTTGTGTGTATGGTGGATGTGCCACCAGAGCCTGTAGCTCACTGATTCTCCTTGCGGAGGTTATGGCGACTAGAAATAGGGTTTTCCAGGAGGTAAACTTCATATCTGCAGACTGGAGTGGTTCGAAGGGTTCTTGCGTTAGTCGCTGCAGAACAGAGTTGAAGTCCCAGTGCGGGGTCGGAGGTCTGACCAGAGGCTTGAGGTTAGATAGCCCTTTCATGAAGCGCGTGGTTAGGGGCAATGATGCGATGGAGTTGGCTCCGTCTACCGGGGCATGGAAAGCTGCTATTGCCAAGAGGTGCACCCGGATGCACTGGGTCTTGAGGCCGAGGTTGGCCAAAGTGGTGAGATATTGGAGGACTTGGGCGACAAAGCAAGTGGTAGGGTTGAGGCCACATGTTGTACACCAGATGCTGAATCTTTTCCATTTGAGGCCGTAGGAGTTTCTGGTGGATGGCCTTCGGGCTGCCAGGACCACATCCTGTACTTCCACTGGTAGATGAAGGGCAGAGAGGCTCAACCGCTCAACCTCCAGGCAGTGAGAGCGAGGGCTTTGAGATTGGGGTGCCTCGTGTTATTTATTTATTTTTATTTCTTATATACCGTGCTTTTAATCAGTGCAGTTTACAAAAGAACAATTTAAACACAATGATACAGTCAGCATTTTTTTTTACAATGAACAGGGAAGAAAAACTTGGCGGTAAACAGGGTTAACTATATACAAAAACATGGTGGAAGGTAGGGTTAACTATGTACAACGGCATTTTGGTTAACTACATGGGAGTGGCCAATAGATATAATTATAGTACAGTATAAATACAGTATGGGTAAAGTGTGCAGGTATGAACCATCATGATTAGCCATTTTCCACCGGGGTCAAGTGGGCAAGGTCAACATGCGGGCTATGTTCAATCGGAGTTGCTTCGGGGTAGTAAATTAGGAACAAGTGATGTTTTAAGACCTTTCTGAATGTCGTGAGACTAGTGATGGCTCTGATTTCAGGTGGAAGAGCATTCCAGGCTCTGGGCGCAACCAGTGAGAAGGCTCTAGAGGCTGTTGATTTAGAGCATTTTGTAAGGAGTATCGGAAGGTCAATAGAGTTCAATGCAGCAGATCTCCTGGATCTGTTTGTTGGAGTGACATGTATCATATTGCTGATAGGTGATAGGGATGGGCTCTTTGCAGCTTTAAATGTCATGACCAGGGTTTTGTATAGGGTTCTGGCCTGGAGGGGTAGCCAGTGTAAACTCTTCAGTATTGGAGTTATGTGCTCTGAGCGTGGAGCACCTACGATAATTCTCTCGGCTGCATTCATGGCCAGACGAAGGGGATTTACAGTAGATTGTGGGAGACCGTGTAGTATGCTATTGGCAAAATCCAGGTGAGGTAGTACCAGGGCTTGGAAGATAGTGCGGAAATCGGAGTAGTCAAGAAGAGGTCGGAGATTACGTAGGGATCGAATCTTTTGGTAAATTGAGTTTGTTGTTTTCTTGATGTGTGCTGACATATCAAGTCGCTGATCTAATGTAATCCCTAAGTATCGGATTGTGGGTTGTGACTTCAGTACAATGTTATTTACTTGTAATGAGGCAGGGGTATGAATGTTGGATTCCGTGTTACAAATAGGACGTCTGTTTTGTTGTGATTTATACGTAGATTCTGTTTGAGAAGCCAGTTTGATACAGCTTCGAAACACTGAACTATTGATGTAAAATCTGGTTGTTTTACGTTGAATGGAGCATACATCAGGATGTCATCCGCATACGCTAGACATTGAATGTTGAAGGTGCGTATCACATCACAGATTGGCTGCATATAGATATTGAACATTAGTGCGGACAAGGAGGATCCCTGAGGGACACCTTGTTTAAGTGGGAATGGATCAGATGTTGCTTCTCCTGTTCTGACTTGCTGCTGTCTATCAGATAAGTAGGATTTGCACCAATTCAGGGCCAGACCTTGAATACCCTTCTCTTTGAGGCGCTGTAGGAGAGTATTGTGGTTTACTGAATCAAATGCGGCAGCTATGTCGAGAAAGATGAGAATGAACCCTTGATGGATATTGTCTATGCTTATGATTAGGTTATTGAAGAGGGTTGTGAGGAGGGTGTCAACACCATGTTCTTCTCTAAAACCATGTTGTGAGGGGTCCAGGGGAGCTTCTGCATCAACATGTTGTTGTATTTGTTGCTGGACTACTTTTTCCATGATTTTCGCTAGAAGGGGGATGCTAGAGATAGGTCTAAAAGATTCTACTTTTGATGGGTCTAGCTTGCTGTTCTTCAGTAGGGGGCGGATGGATGAATGCTTGAGGCTCTGTGGGAAGGATCCAGTTGAGAAGGAGTGGTTGACAATCTTGGATATAGTTGGGCTACGTTCATGCCGTAGTTCTTTGATCCACCTGGCTGGGCAGGGGTCATTAGGTGCAGTAGTTAAGTTAATAGCTGCTATTATTTCTTCGATCTCTTTGTTGGATACCTGAGGGAAATTGTCAAGTGTGGCTAGTTGAGTCACATTCTGTGGGGTGGAAGGTGTTGATGCTGTGAGGATCGAACTGGTCTGTATCATTTTTGATTGTAGGTATTCAGCATAATCTTGAGGGTGTGGCATAGGTGGTTGGGTTGTGATTGGATCACCTGTTAAGGATTTAACAATATTGAAGAGGTCATGTGGCTTGTTTAAGGACCGCATTAGTGTATCCGAGTGGTATTTCTTCCTTTTCTCCATTGTCATCTTCCGGTGAGTTTGTAAGTATGAATTATATGAGCAGAGAGCATCAGGAGATCGGGAAGAACGCCAGCGTCTCTCGAGTCTGCGTAGGTGGAGGAGAGATTCTTGTAATTCAGAGGAGAACCACGGTTTTTGTTTGCCCTTGGTCTTAATCCTGTCAGTAGCAGGGATGCAGGCAGCAGCTTTCAATGTGATGTCCCAGTTAGTTATTAAGTCATCTTGAGAAGGTAAGTCCTTGTGGAGGGCAGGTAGGATTTTCTCCAAGATTTCAATCTTATTGAAAGAGCGGAAGCGAGTTTCAAGGGCACTTGGGGGGCGACCTGATTTGTTGCTGTCATTGGAGAGGTGTTCAGTGGGAATGTAGAAGAGGAGTAAATTGTGATCAGACCAGGGTATAGGGGTTATGGAGATCGGGGGCTTCTGAGATGTGTTGAGTACCACTTGAGGGGCGAAGATTAAATCCAATGTGCCTCCTTTGATATGGGTGGGAGCGTCAATATGTTGTTCATATCCTAGTTGGCACATGGCTTCGAGGAATGCTGAGGAGTGTGAGGTTTGTAGCGATGGAAGGTTAAAGTCCCCCATTAGCCAGTTAGGGGATTGTGGGTTGGGAGAGTTGCATGCAATGTTGATTATTGATGGAAGGTCCTCTGGGGAGGGTGACGGTGCCCGATAGAGTAGATTGATCGTACAGCTCCTATTAGATATGGAAAGAGCATCAAGGTGTGGAGTGCTGTTGCCTCCGTTTTGCGTTAGTAGGTCTGCTCTGAGGGGGAGGCGTATCGGATCCCCGTGGGCAAGTCATTGCAGGAGCGTGAACCACATCTGACGCGACCAGTGGGGAACCACCAGGATGCTGTGCGCTCTGACCTGGACGATTCGCTGCAGGGTCGCTGGGATGAGGGGGGGGGGGGTCGGCAGGAAGGCATACACCAGAGACCACTCCCCCCAGCACACGTCAAATGCATCCGCTGCTGGTCTCTCGGTGGAAGGGTGTCTTGAGCAGAACTGGGAGCATTTGGCATTCAATTCGGTGGCAAAGAGGTCTATGGATGGGGTTCCCCACCGATGGAAGAGGATATCTGTCACCTCCTGGGAGAGGGTCCATTCGTGTGGCTGCAACTTCCTGCTGAGTTTGTCTGCAAGGGTATTCATATCACCCGGCAGGTAGGAGGCCCGCAGTTTGCAGTTGTTCTCTAAGGCCAGGGACCATATTGCCATCGATTTGTTGCAGAGGGGGCGAGAGCCGGTCCCTCCTTGTTTGTTGATGTAGAACATGGCCACTTGGTTGTCCATCTGAATGAGGACTGACTTGTCCCGTAGAAGCGGAAGGAAAGCTAGGAGAGCGTATCTGATGGCTTTGAGCTCGAGGAGACTGATGTGTAGCCATCACTCCTTCTGGGACCATGCCCCTTGGGTGTTGAGATGTTGGAGGTGTGCGCCCCAACCTGTGTTGGACGCGTCCGTGGTGAGAACTACCTGGTGTGCCTGTTGGTGAATGTCCTTGCCCCCTGAAAGGTTCGATGGGGTTGACCACCAGCGTAGATGAGTTCTGATGTGTAGGAACATCGGGACGTGGGTGGAAAGTGGCTGGGAATGCTGATTCCAGAGGGAGCGCAGGTGCCACTGGAGAGGCCGCATCCTCAACTTCGCAACAGGCAGGACTGAGGTCGTTGCAGCCATATGGCCCAGAAGGCATAGGAGGGATCGTGCCGAGGAGCTCTCTGCCTTGGTGGCTTTGGCTGCAATGGAGACAATAGTGAGCAGTCGCCGTTCTGGCAGATAGGCTCGTGACGTCTGGTTGCCGATTAGCGCTCCTATGAATTCGAGCCGCTGGGAGGGCTGCAGTAGTGATTTGTCGTAGTTGATGACAAATCCCAGGGAGGTAATTATGGCCGCTGCCCTCTGCAGGGATTCTTGTAGCTCCTGGGCTGAGGGTGCCGTGAAAAGCCTGTCATCCAGGTAGGGAAAGAAAGATATCTTTAGCTTGCGGAGGTGCGCTGCGACAACGGCTACGCACTTTGTGAAGACTCATGGCGCAGGAGACAGGCGGAAGGGGAGAACCCTGTATTGGTTGTGTCGCCCTAGCACGTGGAAGCAAAAGGTACTTCCTGTGCGACTTGTGGATGAGGACGTGGGTGTAGGCTTCTTGCAGGTCCAGGGATGCCAGGAAATCGCCGGTTTGGATCAGGGGGAGGATGGCATTGAGGGAGTACATCCTGAACTTCTCTTTGATGATGAATTTGTTCAGTCTGTACAGGTCTAGTATGGGGCGCATCCCGCCTGTCCTTTTTGGAATGAGGAAATATCTGGAGTAAAACCCAGAGTTGATCTCAGTTGGTGGCACCTCCTCTATGGCGTGGGACGCGAGGAGGTGTATTAGCTCTGTTGCCATGGGAAGTTGTAGGTGTGGTGGGATTCTGCTGGATGGTTTGCTGTGCTGGCAAGGAGTTGCGTAATACCGTAAGTGGTATCCCTCGTGAATGATGTGCAGGACCCAGGAGTCGGAGGACACTTTCTCCCATTCCTGCAGGAAGTGTGACAGGTGGCCCCCTATCCGGGTGGGCGCCTGTGAGTATATGTCAAAAAGAGGAGGCACTTTTTGCCTGCTGGTGCGTTGGTGCCCTTCTTTTGCTTGTGGTCCCTCTGGGGCTGGTGCTGGTTGGAGGGACCATGGTAAGAATTGGCTTTGTACCTCAAACCTTGCCACTTCCGGTTGGACGGGTATCTTCTGTTGGAACTGTAGCTGTTGGAGCTGTAATAGGTTTTCTGCTGGTAGTTGCCCTTCTGAGGGGCGCTGCGATGCTCAAAGCCATCCTCCGCCAGGGTTTGTAGGGTAGTGCAATGCTCCTTCATGACATTCACAGTGTCAGTGACTTTCTCTCCGAAGAGCGACTCGCCCGAGCAGGGGGCGTCCACAATCCTGTCATGGGTGTCATCACTCAGGCCTGAAGCTCTAAGCCATGCCCATCACCTGGAGGAGATTGCAGTACCTGCGGTACACACTGACGTGTCAAAGGAGTCAAAGGCTGTGCTAGCCAGGTGTTTGTTGCATTCAGAGATGTCCGCGAGTGAACTCGCAATCGACGTCTGTGTCTCCTTAGGGAGTGACGTGATCATGTTTTTTGATGTTCGCCACGCAGGTGTCCTGGAACAGGACGTGCTGAAACTGATGTGAGGTGATTCTGGCATTAAGCATTGCTCCTTGGAAGACCTTCTTCCCAATATCGTTGAGGAATTTCTGATCCCGTCCAGGCGGGTTGTTGGCATGGGTTCACGAAGATCTAATCCTTTTTAGCGCGGAGGAGACAATGATGGATTGATGCGGCAGCTGTGGTTTCAAGAACCCAAGTGTCGGCTGGATTTGGTATTTGGAGTCCAGCCTCCTGGAGAAGGGGCGTCCTAAGGCAGGGGTTTGCCACACTCTCAGGTAGTCGTCCCGTAGTTTGCGGTGCATAGGTAGAGCAAAGGAGGGCTTGGGAGAGGAGAGGTATTTTAGGACCTCCGGATCCGGTTCCTCAGATGCTTCAGGCGAAGTCAGGGCTAGTGCGGATGCCACTCTCCGTATGAATTTGGGGTAGGTCAGGTCCTCCGGGGGCGGAGGTGGCCCTTCAGTCTCTGGGGACTGTCTGCTCTCTGAGGCAGTCCGGTCGTTGGAAACTGAGCCAACAACGGCTTCGATATCCCGCTCTTCGGCTGTGCTGTCCAGGGATGGGTTGACCTGAGAGTCCTGTGCCGGTGCGGGTGTTCGAGCATGGTCCGTCGAGCCTCTAGGGGGAGATCTCGAGCGAGACCTGGCCATAGAGACCGTGGGGGGCTCTTGGAATATAGGCATTGCCAGGGTGTGGGCAGTCTGTTGGACTATCTGTGTGAGTAGCTTCAGGATGGCAGAGTTGGCAGAGTTGGCAGAGTCTGTGGCGTGGCTACATGATCTCACCTGGCGGCTCCTGCTGGTGCTGGCAGAATGTCTCCTGCTGAACCTGTGGTGCTGTTCTGGTGGCGCTCTGGGTGGTGCCTCTTGTGCGCTGGCCTAGAACTGGCTTCCGAGGAATCCGTGCTGCCTGCTCGCCTCTTGCGATAGCTGCTCCCTCTGCGATGCTGGCGGTGTTCGCGCCTCCGTCTGTGCTCCCGCCCATGGCTCAGGTGCGAAGAGTCGCTGTCTGGGCCAGCTGAGAGGTGGGTGGCATCGGGAACAAGCGCCGGAGCAAGGGTAGGGCCCGGAATGTTGAGCCCCGATGCAGGAAGTAGCCGCCCTGAACTACACGCAGGGGCGAGGGCGGGGCTTGCATCCGCACACTGACGAGCGTTGGATCCCAGGCTGCTTTGTCAGCGGTGGGCGGAGTTGGAGGACTCATCTCTATGGCGGTGGGTGGAGGAGGAGGACTCTCCCTGGGCACCATTGTCGGCAGCCGCATGGCCGTGTGCGGAAGAGGTAGCGGGCCCACCAGCCGGATCGGCAGTCCCATACACACCAGGTTTCAGGGGGGCAGGCCTTACCTCCACGTTGTCCCGGGGTAAAGCAGGTGAAGCAGAGAGGGCCGTCAGAGGAGCGCGGCTGGGGATGGAGGCCTTGTCGGGCGCATCCCACGCCAGAGCACTGGCAGGAGCAGCAGAAGCCGTAACGGTGGCAAGGCTTGGGATGGAGGCCCTGGAGGGCACATCCTGAGCCAGCGAAAAGCTGGAGGCACCTTGAGAGCCTGAATCCGGGCCCCGGGATTAGGGATAAATCTTGGGCTGCCCTTTCTTTTTGCTGGTATCGGTTGATTTGCCCACGCAGCGAACACAGCCATGTGTGGAGTCGTAAGTCTTGTCGCCGCATCGTGGGCACTTCTTTAAACTAGTTTTTGGCATGATTTGCTAGCGTTGTAGTGTAGAAAAATTGGTTGTAGGAGAGCAGGGTCCGTCTTGCTGGCAAGGCGTAAGGAAGAAGACTGGCCGGACTAGGGGTGGGCCGAGGAGGTGGGCTACCTGGGCATGCTCAGAGAGGTCTGAGATCTAGAGAGCACTTCCATATGGCGCCACCCGAAGGACGTCACCAGGTGTGGCTGACGCAATCCTGCTAGTCCATGGAGAATTATGCAATTTCAATTTCTCGAGCTGGAACGCCCAGTCTTCCATAGCTATACCATGCAAAGCTTTTCTGATCCTCTTCACTTCTTTGAGTGGCCTGCCTCCCCCTTCCCGCTTGTGTTGGTCCAACCAGCCCATCAGCTCCTCCTGTAACTTTGCTTCCACTTTCCCTTTTCTTTCGTGCCCCTAACTTTATGAGCTCACCCCACATAAAGGCTTCATAACTTTCCCATATTACATCCATACCCATCCCGGGGGTATTATTTTCCTGGAAAAATCTCTTACTTGCTTCTTTCAGTTGCTCCACCACTACTTTGTCCTGAAGGAGCGATTCATTAAGTCTCCAGAACTGTAGGCCTTGGGCTTTCATTCGTCAGTCTATGATCACCTCAACAGGTGCATGATCAGACCATTCAATCTGACCTATCTCCACCCCCTTAACTTGGGGAAATAAGGTACCATCCCAAAAAATCATATCAATACAACTATATGTATGGTGTACAGGCGCGTAGTATGCATAATCCTTTTTGTTCCACACCCTCTGCCTCCACACATTTACGAGCTCTATTGAGGTCACCAACCATTTCAGTGCATTTCTATGCTTCCTGGTGCCCCTCCTCCCCAGAGTTGTCTAACCTTGGGTTCATCATCATGTTGAAATCTCCCCTGAGTATGATCTGGGCCTCAATCACTTCTGCAACCTTGGCTCTTACCTTATTATAGAAGGGTCCTTGTCCCTTCTTTGGGGCATAGATACACACTATCACAAATTGTTTAGCATTAACCGTACCCTCCCATATCAGCCACCGACCTTCCCCATGCCTGGTAACTTTGTGTTCCTCAGTCTGCAGATTCCTGGAAAACATTATGCCTGAAAGGGTTTTCTCTTTATGCCTGATGGAACTGTTTCTGTGGTAGGGATATCTATTTACTCAACAGTTGCTCCTTTACTGAACGGATAAAAGACACTCCTCATCCTGCAACCATTCTATTTACATTGCCTTCGTCAAATAAGCCATTGTTCTTCCTCCCTTCGCTTCTAGAATGGATCGTTAAAAGCGAAAACCACCGCAAAGCATAACAACAGCACTATGAAGCGGGTAACCCTGCGTTTACAAGCTCGGAATCGCCGAATGAGTGCCAAGAATACTGTAAAATGTTTTGTCTTGAGCCAGGTTGTACTGGGAATGGAAGCAAATAATTATACACCCAGTATGCCTGTGGTACTTGTTTTCTATTTCGTTGGACTAAGTCAAAACAGCTTACTGTTCATCCTGGGTTACAGCGGGGTACGTCCAAAGGAGTGGATCCGAACTCTGGCTGTTTCCCAAGCTAGGACCTCGCAAACATGGTTCCGACAAGGCCCCCCCGATGCTCACCGCCGCCCGAAAGGATGCCCCATCAGGGCGCCATGTTGTATTTCTCGTTTCCTTGGAAACCGCGCCTGCGTTAACTATGACCCCTGAGAGCCGCGATGCATCGACGCTGTCTGTCTGACACGGGGCGGGGTGCTCGCCCGGGCCTGTCGCTGGGGGAAGGATGGCTAGAGGGGGTATATTCGCCGAACAGACATTTGGAGCCTGCTGTAAATAGACTGAGCGAACTATGCCTTTTAATTGCGATCATTAAGTAAGAGTTCGCCTCCTTTCATCCTACGACTCCTCGTTGCAGAAGAGCTTTCTTTCAATTGAAAGAGCCTCCACGCTCTTGCATTCACGCCATCGAAGTATTTAAATATACCCACCTCCCCCCCTTCCCTCCAACGTATATATATATTGAGACAAGCCACGCGGTTCCCCTCCCCCGTCATGTTTCTATCTAGTCTCTCCTTCCATATCATCTGCAATAGTCCTCTTTTTTTCCCCTGTAGAGATCCTCTGTTTGTTCCATGCTTTGTTGAATTCAGATACTGTCCTCATCTCTACCACCTCCACTGGAAGACTATGTCACGGATCCACCACTCTTTCCGTAAAGAAATATTTCTGCATATTACTACTGAGTCTCTCGCCTTTCACTTTCATGCTGTGTCCCCTCATAGCTGAGCTATTTATGCCACCGAAGTATTTAAATGTCTCTATCATATTGCCCTATACTGCCTTTCCTCTAAGGTATACATGTTAAGAATTTTAAGTCTGCCCTCGTATGCATCATTTTTTTAGCGCCATCAAGTCAGTGTTGCCTCTTTTTTTTTTTTTTGGCAATATATCACCAGAAGTAGATTGCCAGGCCCTTTCTTCCAAGGCAATGGAGGGTAAAGTGACTTGCCCAAGGTTACAAGGAATACCAGTTTGGATCAATCCCTTGATCTTCTGGGTATTAGGCAGTTGCTCTAACCACTAGGCTACTCCTCCACATCATAACAAAGACCATTAACCATTTTAGTAGCCACATAGTAAATGACTGCAGATAAAGACCAGCGTGGTCCATCTAGTGTGCCCAGCAAGATGACAGGAGTAGGTGCACCCCTTCCCATGTCTTTTAGAGAGCAGGTGCACCCCTACCCATGTCTTTGCTTAGTGGTGCACCCCTCCCCATATCTTTGTTTGTTTGTTTAGGGGTGAACCCACCGCTCCTCCCCCCATTGCTCCATGTAGGACACCCCTATTTCTTGAGAAATTAAATGGTTCCGTTTATTTTGATTTAATCTTGTTGCTGTAAAGTGATCCACTGTGTCTTTCCCAGGCCACTTTGAATTCCGTCACTGTGTTTGCCCCCACCACTTCCATCGGGAGGGTATTCCAAGCAATGTTCCCTCTAATTTTCTGTAGGCTGTGTGCGCATAAAATTTCAGCTGTGCAGCTTATGAAAGAAGGTTACATTTTTGTGCGTCACATAATGACACTCGGAGTTCTATACTTTAAAATTTGACTACACGTCAGAATACAGTATGTACACCACATTGATTGCACTGGATAATATTGTAGTGTGGTAGGCGACGGCCTATGATCCATGCTAATTGAACTAAGCAGACAGGCCTGAGCAGCTTGACCTGTAACTGAAGCCTGTAGTTAGGCCCAGAGGAATGAAAACCCCCCTGAATGATGACACCATAGAATTGAAACTTAACTCAGTTTAACTGAACATAGCTAAGCAGAAACGAAACTTATAAAAGACAGAAAACAGCTCTAATTGGTACTGATAAGAGAGCACAGCTTCTATGGAATTAATTAACTCTGCAAAAAAGCAAGGTTACAGTGCCCTGCTTCCCATATGTTTTAACAAGCTCAGCGACCTTGGAGGAGAGAAGTAACAAGTTAGAGACACTGACCATTGTAATTGGGACTAGAAGGGGGGCAACCAGGTGCTGGGCCCAGACCAGAGTCCCGATTGGGTAGCCATATCAGTACCGGGACCAATAGATGGGTGAGAGGGGTACTGGGACCAATGAAAAGTTTGCCTATGCTTAGAATGGACAAGAAAGCTATAAAAGTTGTTGTTTTACTAGAAGCCATTGCTCAGCCATTTTGAAATTGCTTATTGCTTGAGCCATGTGCACATTAAACTGGCTTGGATCCTTGAAAAGACTCCTGGATTTATTTATTGCATGCTTATCTGCTGCTACATTCTTGGTGCGTTGGCCGGGAAGTGCGAGTGGTGGATAGTGTTCAAGTGAATAAATCCACGTAATTCGCCTTGAGGTTTGGTCCAGTTGGAACCATGCCAATCCGACGCAGGGGAATCTCCCTGGGCCCACCGATCCTCTTGTATCGGAGGGAGTTCTGCCTGGCCTCGGCAGGCACTGAGTCCAGCTGGCTAACACTTCCGACCCGGGGGAGTCCAGGATCCAACTCAGAAGCTTGGGAACCAGATCTGGTAAGTATAGTTTTGAAAACCTGTCTAGACAGATGAGTTAGAACTGCAGTTTGAAAACTTAGAGAATCATGATTCAGCCTGGTCAGAGCAGACAGGACTGGGTTTTTGGTATGTCTAGACAGAAATAGAAAGAGCAGTACTGCCAGTGGAACTTGGAATTTGTAATCTCGAGATATTGGGAATTGGTAAGAGAGCTCTCAAGGAAGGGCCGAGTAACCCCGCATGGGAATTCGCCGGGTGAAACCCTCATCCTTTTTGTAATTGGGAAAAAGACTAGTCAGAATAGATAGAAAGGAATGCATTCTAAGATACGTTGCTAGCATGATTGTGTGAATGAAGTGTGAATGAAAGGTCTGGCAGCACGGACCAAGCAGAGTGGACTCTGGACTAGCGCAGTTCCTAGTCGGGTGACTGCGTCTAGGTCGCGAAACGGATGAAGCGTTTGGTGTATTGTCCGTCCTGTGTATTTGATTTTTGCTATCTGTTGAAACTGCGAGTTTCCCTTTTGTTATATATGTGAGATTATTCTGTTGAGTAATTTGTGACAGTTCACTGATTAAGAAATTGTATTAATAGAGCAGAATGAAGACCCAAAACACCTACAGTCATTTTTAGAAATCAAAAAGCTGGTCTGACCCAGTTAGTTTTTCTACTGCAGTGTGAAAAACTGACAGGGGGCGTGTCTGAAGGAAAGAATGTCTAGTGTCGTCTTTCTAATCTTGTGCAGGCTTAAACCTCAATGCTGGTAGTTTGTGCTTATTTCAGGCAAATTGTACCTGTTTTATTTAATATGTTTTTGTTCCTTCTGCTGTGGTTATGTAATATATATCATTTATTTATCATTTAATAAGAATGTTTAGTCAGGATTGTGGGTCCCGATAGTTTTTGGGTTTAGCCTGAAAAGGATTAAGTTTGTATTAATCCCTTATGGGTTGCGGACCAAGTGAGAGGAATTTCTGTCGGCTGTATGTTCAAATTTTCAGTAAGCACTGAAACAGTTTAAATAGGAAATGATAAAGAACTGTTTTTGTTTTTCCTTTGATCTACAAAGTAATTAGATCACTACTTAACATTGATTTAAATTGTTTTTTTCTGGCATCTCTGTCCATGTGAATGAGAAGTCTCTTTTTATGAGCACAGTTCAATTGTTTCCCCGCGAGCAGAGGGGTGTGGCTTCTACATAGCCTGCAGAAAAAAAAAAAAAAAAGGTTCTGGAGAGACAGCTGGAGACTGCAGGAGATTTAGGAATGAAAAGGGACTCCCGATTTGAAAAGTCTCTTCATTTAATCGAAGCGTGATGAATTTATAATTAGTTTTTTCTCTGGTTTCACTAGCTCTGTTTAACCAAAAGTTTTAAAAAACAAAGTTTATCTTTTTATGAATGAGTATAAGTCATTTGAATGCATGCTTCCCCTCTGTGCTGGTTACTAATGAACAAATCAGTTAGCTTTTCTGTATTTAAAAAAAAAGAAGGAAAGGTGTACTGTATTTTATGAAAAATATCCGGAATGTCTTTTAAATATTTGCTTCCTGAACTAAAAAATAATTTCTTTTGCAGAGACATGCTGACAGATAGCTATAGTTCTCTCTATAAGAAGCATAATGGATGTATGTGCTCAATCTAAGTGTTTCCTGCCTGCCCTATGTTTACAGAAATAATAAGTGTCTTTTCAAGTATGATCAAGAATTTCAGTAAGGGATTTACTGAAGATTATGAAATGTCTCTGTCCCAATCAGGATTTTGCCCCAGAATTTCTAGATATCCTGTCTCGTCTCTCTCTCTCTCTCTCTGTAAGTAGTTCAGTTCAGAGTGCTTAAGGGGGGGATGGAGCCCACTCCACCGATGATGTCAACCCCCCCCCCCCCCCCGGTGGGCGTGAACTAATGTGCCCACAGCAGAGAAGTGGATCCTTAAAAAAAAAAAAAAAAAAAAAAAAATCAACCTCCTGGATAGAGCATTGCTAGGAGAAACAGAATCCAGGAGAGGGGGGGGGGGGGGGGACTACAGATTCCCAAGTAGTTTGCTAGCCACCTCTGCAACAGGGGAATGTCCACCCCCTCCGGACTAGAAGTGAAAGTCAGCTGACCAGACTTGTTTAGAACTGAAAAAAACTGCATTATACACTGAGAAGTTTTAGGACTTGATTGAACTAATGAACGGAAATTGCAAAGAACTGGATGAATTTGCGGGCATAATGGTTAAATGAAAGTTAATCAGAGGGTGTGTGAATTGTGAAAATAAATGTAACAGAGAAAGTGAATGATATTTAGTTGAATGATGTGAGGAGATTATCCTAATCGAAGGAACAGAGGAAGTGAAAAACTGGGTGTGAGTACGCCCATTATAGAAAAAGAAGGACATTAGAGAAGTGAATGCCCGTATCTTGACTCCCGAGGGAGTACTTGATTGCAAAGTCATAAAACAATAAACCAAGCACAGTGTTTCAGCACGAGAGTGAAGCAGCTATAGCGTGAGTGGCAGCCGAAGAGGGCTACAGCATGGATGAAGACTAGGCCAGACCGGACTCTCCAGTTTCCCTGGGTCCCCAGGAGTCAGTCTGAAAAATAGGGGACCAATATATGGACTTTTATGGGGGATACAGGAGCAGAATACTAAAGCCAGTAGCCCCTGTGTTTTTCTCGCAAAGCCTTTTCTGCAGAACCACATGTGTGAACTAGAAAAAAAATAATAATAATAATGTACCAGTTCCTGTATATGCCTGAATGCCCTATTCCATTTTTGGGCCGAGACCTGCTTGCAAAGCTTCAAGCACAGATATCCTCTGTTGAAGGAAGAAAAAAATGAAACTCAAAATCTGCTGGCCTGATGGTGTTAACTGTCCCCAAGAAGAAGAATGGCGGTTCTATTCACCTGCATCCAAAGCAACAAGCTGTATACTTACCAACCTCATAGCCCCACCTGGAGGATGGGCAGAAGATAATCCACCTGGCCTAGCGAAGAACATAGCCCCTGCCATTGTCACCCTCAAGCCAGTCAAGAAGCCTGGGACAGGTGATTACCGCCCAGTGCAGGATCTAAGAAAGAATGAATGATGCAGCTGAAACTATACAACCAGTGGTACCAAAATCCTTATATTCTCTTGGAACTGATCTCTGCTGAAGCTATACATTTCATCATTCTGGACTTAAAAAGATGCCTTTTTCTGTATACGCTTAGCCCAAGACCCCACTACAAGGAGGCGGGGCCAACTCATCTGGACAAGATTACCTCAAGAATTCAAGAACTCGCCTCACTCAGCAAAAGATTTGACAAGTTATCCAGAAACTCAAGAAAAAAAAAAAAAAAGAAAAAAAAATTCTACTTCAATATGTGGACAACTTGCTCATAACCACCAACTCAGAAAGTGAATGTCCACCAGCCACCAGTGAACTCTTGCACCTTTTTAATGAGGCTGGATACAAAGTCTCAAGAGCCAAAGCATAATTATGTCAAACAAGTTAAATACCTAGGATTCCAGTTGTCCAGCGGAATTCGACGCCTGGAACCCTTACCAGAACGCAAAGCAGCTGTATGCAGTATTCCTACTCCAACCACCAGGAGGCAAGTGAGAGCCTTCTTGGGTGCCACAGGGTACTGTTGTATATGGATCCCCAATTTTGCGCTGCTAGCAAAACCATTGTATCACATTGTATCAAGCTACCAAAGGAATGAAAAAGTCTCCATTGGAATGGGGACTTGAATAGGAATGCAGTCTTTTGATCTTTGAAAACCGCTCTGATGTTATCACCAGTTCTGGGTCTACCCGATGTCCAGAAAACCTTGCAGTCTCTATGTTCATGAGTCGCAAGGAAATGTTCTGGGAGTGTTGACTCAATCTCTTGGACCTTATTTGAGAAGCTGTTACAGCTACAGCCTTCCTAGTAAGCAAAAACTAAAAGAAAAATCCCTTCACAAAGGAAATTACTAGCTAACAAATCTATGAATGTTGAAATATTAGAGTATGTTGTGTGAAAACCCCAGATACAACTGAAGGGTCAGTCAAGCTTTCAATCCTGCTATGTTGTTATCAGTTGGTCTTGATCCCCTGATCATGACTGTTTAGAAATTATGGACACTGTATTCTCAAGCCACCTGGATTTGACTGATGTCCCTCTGGAGAACCCTGAACAGACTTTCTTTGTGGCTGAAGGCAGTTTCATCATCAATGGACATTGTTGTGCTAGATATGCAGTGGTGACCCCTGATTTGGTAGTTGAGTCCTCAGCCCTGGCCCCAGAAACTTCACCACAGAAAGCTGAACTGATAGTCCTCACTAGAGCACTAACAATAGGAAAAGAGCCCTGTCTAAATGTGTACCCAGATTTCAAGTATACCCTTACAACCTTGCATGCATATGGGGCCCTGTACAAAGAATGAGGGTGGATAACCTTAGGAAGCAAGTCCATTAAGTATAGCCCCAAGATATTGATATTAATAGATACATACTGCCTATAGATCTCAGAATTTAGGAAAAGTAGAATGTATGAATAGAACCCTGAAATCTCAGTTGTCTAAACTTTGCCAAGAGGTTTACCTGAAGTGGCCCTAGGTTCTTCCTATAGCCCTTCTTAGGATATACTTAGCCCCTGCTAAGTCTTTAGGAGTTTTCCCTTTTGAAATTCTGTATGCCCAACCCCTGCCTATTGTATAGGAAATAAAAGGAGATATGAGACAGATAGGATCTGAAATTATTAGACATGAACTATTGGTTTTAAGTTCTGTTTTGCAGGAGTCTTCATACCTGAGTACAAAATCGATTACTCATCAATTTGCCTGCACCCCTGCATCCTTTCAAGCCTGGAGTCTCGGTGTGGATCAAAGAGTGGAGAAAGATACTGTTAGCCCTGCATTGGAGAGGACCCTATGTCGTCATCCTGTCAACTCCAACTGCAGTAAAAGTCGCAGAATTTGATCCTTGACCCATCATAATCAAGTGAAGCCAGCAGCTGCTCTTGAACCTGATCACTGGACTACTGTACAGCATCCTGAGACTCCATTGCACCTCACCCTACAACAACAACCACGGACCTAAGACTTATTGGTCCCTCAGAAACTGCACTATTTCAAGACTGTTTGTTTATCTGAAGGTAAGCCTCGCATCTGAAAAAAAAAAACCTGCAATCATCAGAAAGAGACTGTGTTGTGTTAAGAAATTGAATCTTCTAAGAGACTGTGTTTAAATACTCTGAAAAGACTGTTTTGATCTCCTAAAGAGTGAACTGCTCTAAGAAAGCAATAATAGCCTAAGAGACTATGCTATGATATTTTAAGAAATTGAGACATCCCAGAGGACAGTGATACTTTGGAATCTACAGCCCTACTCCTGCCAAAAAGCTGGTAGGTCTACGTACGGCAGAAGCTTGAGGATCTACAATCAACGCTACACCTGTTGCATGCTACTGAGAGCAAAACAGGTCAACGTACAGTAAAGAAGAAGAAGACTTCGTGGTCAAGAATTATCAACAGATTGCACTGGTTTTTCAAAGACTTGCACTAATTCTTCAGAGAACTTTCATCATGATTCTCTACTGTTTCATCGTGATAGCAGCCTTGGAGTGCTTTGAAATGACTTTTGCCTTATCTCCCTGGGCAGCCTGTATAAGTACAACATGAACTGGACCGAAGGTCACTCAGACCTTGTTTTATCATTCTTCCTATACTTGCATTGGTATACTCTCCAATCCAAAAGTTGTTCTAGATCTTGACTTTCTACAAGGCTATGCAAGCCACCGTTGCAATTCCTCATACCACCACCAGAACTTGTTTCTTGAACTTACTGGAGCAATAGCATCTAGTCTCCACACTTCTGACTGTTTCTATTGTGGAGGAACTAAGATGGGAGATCAGTGGCCCTGGGAGACGCAAGAACTGAACTATTCTATCCTATACAATCAGACTGATTTACATAATACTACTAGTGAGTGGGTATTGGCCCACCCCATTGTTGACAGTTTGTGTTTTGTTCGGACTGGACCACAATCTACTACGAAGGATGGACAGCTGGTCTGTCTAAATCAGAAGCTTTACGACAGCACAACAAAGATGCAACCGAACCTTCTAATCCTTTAGTTCTTTTTCCCACTCTTGCCAAACTATGGACTTTGACTATCTGCCTGTTGCTCCCTTGTTTCTTGCCATTTTGCTTGCAAATGATAACTTCAGTTATTAATAACACTGTAGAGCGTAAGACAGCTACAAAGATATTAGCTATGTGAACTTACTACCCTATACCACAGAGTGATACCTTTACCTAGTATTATGTGATTTGATTCTCACACCTTATTAACATGCGGGTGAGAATAATCAAAGGGGGGAATGTGGTAGGCGACGGCCTATGATCCATGCTAATTGAACTAAGCAGACAGGCCTGAGCAGCTTGACCTGTAACTGAAGCCTGTAGTTAGGCCCAGAGGAATGAAAACCCCCCTGAATGATGACACCATAGAATTGAAACTTAACTCAGTTTAACTGAACATAGCTAAGCAGAAACGAAACTTATAAAAGACAGAAAACAGCTCTAATTGGTACTGATAAGAGAGCACAGCTTCTATGGAATTAATTAACTCTGCAAAAAAGCAAGGTTACAGTGCCCTGCTTCCCATATGTTTTAACAAGCTCAGCGACCTTGGAGGAGAGAAGTAACAAGTTAGAGACACTGACCATTGTAATTGGGACTAGAAGGGGGGCAACCAGGTGCTGGGCCCAGACCAGAGTCCCGATTGGGTAGCCATATCAGTACCGGGACCAATAGATGGGTGAGAGGGGTACTGGGACCAATGAAAAGTTTGCCTATGCTTAGAATGGACAAGAAAGCTATAAAAGTTGTTGTTTTACTAGAAGCCATTGCTCAGCCATTTTGAAATTGCTTATTGCTTGAGCCATGTGCACATTAAACTGGCTTGGATCCTTGAAAAGACTCCTGGATTTATTTATTGCATGCTTATCTGCTGCTACAGTAGAACTTGTGAAAACCGTAAATACACAACAACTTTTACATTTTAAGATATCTGTGTTGTTTTTTTATCAGAATCAGAACCGTAATTTTTGTGCGCTCTGTTATAAAGTATGTGCGCTCGCTTGGCGAGGTGTGTGCGCGCGCACAGCTTAGAGGGAACAGTAATTCCAAGCATCCACCACCCTTTCAGTAAAAAAGTATTTCCTGACGTTGCCTTTCAATTTACCACCTTGCAGCTTCATGTCATGCCCTCTAGTTTTACAGCTTACCCGTCTCTGGAAGAGGTTTGTTTGTTCATTATTTCTCCTTAAGTATTTAAAGGTCTGAATCATATCTCCCCTATCCCTCCTCTCCTCCAAAGTGTACATATTTAGGTCTTCAAGTCTCTCCTCATAAGGCTTCTGACGCAGGCTCCAAATCATTTTAGTCGCCTTCCTCTGAACAGCTTCCATTCTTTTTACATCCTTTGCAAGATACGGTCTCCAAAACTGAAAACAGTATTCCAAGTGAGGCCTCACCAGAGACTTATACAGTGGCACTAGTACCCCTTCCTTTCTGCTGGTAATTCCTCTTCGAATGCAGCCCAACATTCTCCTGGCTTTTGCCACTGCCTTGTTGCACTGTTTTGCCACCTTGAGATCTACAGAAATAATCACACCGAGGTCTTTCTCCTGCTCCGTGCACACCAACCTCTCACCCCCTATCGTGTACATTTCCTTTGGATTTCTGCTACCCAAGTGCATGACACTGCACTTCTTTGCATTAAATCTCAATTGCCAAGCATCAGACCATTCCTCCAGCTTTTGCAGATCCCTCCTTATGTTCAGCACTCCCTCAGGGGAGTCCACTCTGTTGCAAATTTTCGTGTCATCTGCAAAAAGACAGACTTTTACATTAAGTCCTTCAGCAATATCACTCACAAATACATTGAAGGACCGAACCCTGCGGCACCACGCTAATCACCTTTTCACCTGAGTGAGCTCCATTTACCATCACCTTCTGTCGTCTGTCAGTCAACCAATTTCTGATCCAGTTTACCACCTTGGGACCCATCCCCAAACTACTGAGTTTATTGATAAGCCTCCTATGAGGGACACTATCAAAGGCTTTTGCTGAAATCCAGGTAGATGACATCCATCGCATGTCCTTGATCCAGTTCTCTGGTCACCCAGTCAAAGAACTCAATCAGATTTGTCTGGCAAGATCGTCCCTCTGTAAAAACCATGTTGCCTCAGATCCTGTAACCCTCTGGTTTTGAGAAAGTTCACTATTTGCTCTTTCAGGAGCATCTCCATTACCTTTCCCGCCACCGAGGTAAGGCTCAAGGGCCTGTAGTTTGACACTTCTTCCCTGTCACCACTTTTGTGTAGAGGTACGACGTCAGCCATTCTCCAGTCCTGAGGAACCTCTCCTGTTTCCAAGGATCTGTTGAAAATATCCTTTAACGGCCCTGCAAGAACCTCTCTGAGCTCTTTCAGTATCCTGGGATGTATCCCATCCGGTCCCATGGCCTTGTCCACTTTCAGTTTTGCAAGTTGTTCTAACACCTCATCCTCTCCGAATGGTGTGGTATCTACCTCATTCCCATTTTTATATTTGGAAGTCACAGGTGGTCCTTCTCCAGGATTTTCTTTAGTAAAAACAGAGCAGAAGTATTTGTTTAGCAATTTTGCTTTATCAATGTCATTTTCCACGAGTCCATTCCCAGCATTTCTGAGCCCTGCAATTCCACCTCTGATCTTCTTCCTTTCCCAAATATACCTGAAGAAAGTTTTGTCGCCGCACTTAACATCTTTAGCCATCTTTTCCTCTGCCTTTGATTTTGCTATCCTTATTTCTCTTTTTGTCTCCTTGAGTTTGGTCCTGTAATCATTTCTGTGTTCTTCTGTTTGCAAGCTTTTGAATTTTGTAAAAGCTGTGGTTTTTGCCCTTATTTCAGCAGCCACTTCTTTGGAAAACCAAATAGGTTTCCTTCTCCTCTTGTTTTTATTTACTTTTCTTACATATTTATCTGTTGCCCCTTTTATTGCCTCTTTTAGTTTAGCCCATTGCAATTCCACTTCCCTTATCCCCTTCCACCCTGTCAGCTCCTCCTTTAGGTACTTGGCCATTTTTTTGGAAGTCAGTGGTTTTGAAGTTTAGGACTTTGAGCTTGCTATGATTGGACTGCACCTTGGCTTTTATCTCAAACCGCACCGTGTGATGATCACTGTTGCTCACAGGGACACTCACCCAGACATTTGACACGCTATCACTGTAGGTGAACACCAATTCCAGCGTTGCGCTTTCCCTGGTTGGTTCTATCACCATTTGTCTAAGTAACGCATCTTGGATAGCGTCCACAATTTTTTTGCTTCTTTCCAGATTTGCAGAAGGAGTAATCCAATCCACATCGGGTAGATTAAAGTCACCCAATATGATCGCTTCCCCCTTTGTTGTTATCTTGGCAATATCTATAATCAATTTGTTATCTCTCTCTTCAATTTGAGTCGGAGGTCTGTAGATTACAGTAGTATGGATGACAGTGCCATCTTCTCTTTCCAACACAATCCAGAGCGCTTCTTCTTTTCCCCATGCACCCTGCATTTCAGTAGCTTTAATATTGGATTTGACATACAAGGCTACTCCTCCCCCTTTTCCGTTTTCTCTTTCTCTTCTGAATAGATTATAGCCAGGTATGGCTATATCCCAATCATGCGATTCATTAAACCATGTTTTTGTAATGGCCACAATGTCCAAGTCCTTTTCCACCATTAGGGCTTCCAGGTCCGAAAGTTTGTTGGCTAAGCTACGAGCATTTGTGCTCATTGCTTTCCAGCATTTAACTGGCTTGTGTGTATTTTGCATTGATTTTATTCTGCCCACTTCTTCCTAGTTGCTTTTGATGTGTTGTTTAAAAGTGTGCTTGTTTCTGTTATTCTGCTTTTGCAGGGGGTGACGTCCAGAACTTGACTTTCCCCATCCGTCACCCCCTTCTTCTAGTTTAAATGCAAATCAACATACTGCCTGAATTTTTCATGTAGGATTCTTTTCCCTGCAACAGAGAGGTGTAGTCCGTCAGCACAATATAGTTTCTTGTTGGTCCATGTGTTTTCCCAGTCGCCAATAAATCTGAATCCTTCTTGTTTGCACCAGGTCTGGAGCCATGTATTAAAGCTGTTAATGCGATTTAGCCTTTTTGCCCCCTTGCCTAGAACAGGTAGAACTGAGAATGCTACAGTGTTAACAATTGGCTTGAGTTTTTCTCCCAGAGATTGGAAGTCCTTTTGGACTGTAGAGGCACTATTTCTAGCCAGGTCATTTGTACCCAATTGGATTACAACATCAAGTTTTGAGTGTTTGCTTTCCACGCTAAGTACAGCAATAATTTGGTTTGTATTCCTGCCAGCTGAGGAGCCTGAGAGGCATTTGACTATCTTCTCTCCTTTGAACTGTGTTCTCAAGTTGGTGTCTCTGATGATGGAATCTCCAAGTAGTATGAGTTTTCTGTTTGGTGAGTTTTTCTTCATATTTGGTGCTTTAGCAGGAGATTGGGCATTGACTGACTCCTCTAAGGGCTGTTCAGTTTCTTTGGATTGGGCATCCTCATTAACCAAGGCAGAGAATGCATTATGCAGGGATATCTCTTGTGTATAGGATGTCTTTGTGTCATAGATCGCAATCTACCCAAACCCACTGTGATCGATTTGTTCCTGGTGTGTTTGACTCTTTGTGGGAGCAGTGGTGGACTTTGTTCAGTCTGTATCCTAGAAGAGGTGCGCTTCATTGCAGCCAGTTCTTTCCTCAGTAGAGACAATTCTTTATGCATGCAGCTAGGTCTTCTCTTAGTAGAGTCAATTCGTTATGCATGGCCGAAGATCTTTGGCACATAGGACATGCTCTTAGGCACCAAATGATTCTTCTTGGAATGAAAGTACCACAGGTATTGCACTGAATACAAGACATGCTGGTTGAGAGAATGTGGGCGTATCCCAAGCTTTTGGCCACTATATAGGCAATGTAACCCCAGGTGTGGGTGGGGTGAGGGGTAGAGTGGGCAGGAACCCAAGTGTCCCTGCCCCAGTAGGCTTATGCCTGAACTGAGGGCACACTCAGAAAACTGTTAAGGCTACACAAGGAAATCAAGCAGTTCGACTATCCCCAAATGTAATGTAGGACCAGCAATTAGCAATTTTCCAAATACCTAAGGTTTCACCTTCTGCACAGACTCCAGACTGCTTATATCCTTTTGAAGGTGTGGTCTTCAGAATTGCACACAGTATTCCAAATGAGGTCGCACCTGAGACTTATACAGAGGCATTATCAACTCCTTTTTTTCTGCTGGCCATTCCTCTCCCGATACACCCAAGCATCCTTCTGGCTTTCACAGTTTCTTTTTCTACCTCTTTAGCTACTTTAAGATTGTCAGACACAATTACGTACAGGTCGCGCTCTTCTTTTGTGGACAGAAGTAGCTCACCCACTACACTGGATTTTTGTAGCCCAAATGAATGACACTGCATTTTTTAGCATTAAATTTCAGCAGCCAAATTCTAGACCATTCTTCAGGCTTAGCTAGATCCCTCCTCATGCTATCTACTCTTTCCTGAATGTCTTCTGTATAGCAGATTTTGGTGTCATCTGCAAACAGGCAAACCTTACCCAATAGCCCTTCTGCAGTATCACTAACAAAGATGTTAAAAAGAATTGGACCAATGACAGATCTCTGCAGCACACCATTGGTAACCTCCTCCTCCTCAGAGTGAACTCCATTTACCTGTATCCTTTGTCGCCTCCCACTCTACCAATTTCTAATCCAGTCAGTAATTTTATAGTCCATCCCTAGGATGCTTAGTTTGTTTATAAGTCGCCTGTGTGGATGGTGTCAAAGGCTTTACTGAAATCTAAATACACCACATCTAGGGCTCGCCCTCGGTCCCAACTCCCTGGTCACCAGTCAAAGAAATCAATCAGATTTGTCTGACAGGATCTGCCTCTGGTGAATCCATGCTGCTTCGGATCCTGCAATCCATTGGATTCCAGAAACCTCACTATTCTCTCTTTTCATAGCCTTTCCAATAATTTACTAACTACAGAGGTTAGACTAATCAGCCTGTAATTCTCAATGTCATTCTTACATCCGCTTTTGTGTAAAGGGACCACATGTGCCTTTCTCCAGTCTTCTGGCATCACTCCCGATGCCAAAGAAGCACTGAAGAGGCCAGACAGTGGAGCCCCCAGAACATCTCCAAGTTCCCTCAGTATTCTTGTATGTATCCCATCCGGACCCATAGCTTTGTCTACTTTTAGTTTAGTTAGTTCCTCACAAACAGTCTTCTGAAAATCATTTAAGATACACTTCACTTCTGTTCCTGTTTGTGGGTGTTTTCTGAGGTCCTGCTCTTGGCCCTTCATCTGTGAACACAGAACAGAAATATTTGTTAAGTAATTCTGCTTTATCTTCATAGGTTTCTGCGTATTCCTCCCCTGCACCCTTGAGTCTGAATATTTATTTATTTATTTGTTTAACCAGTTTTGTATACTGTAAAGGGTCTGTTTCTTGTTGGTCACTCCAGGCCAGGAAATCCCGAACCCTCATCTGTGGTGTGCTGCTCCGGCTGGCTGGAATCCAGGGGAATAAAACTCACAGACCACACAGAAGGAAAGTATGCAAGTTTATTCCAAAGGGTGGAGGGATTGTCCGTATTTTATACATTATCAGAAACATATCCATACGTCATCCACCCATCTTCTGGGGGCCCACTATAGTTTATCAGTAACTAATGCAAATACAAGTCATCCTTGAGTAGAACAATCAGTTTAGCTTACACAGCACATTCCTTTTTCCATACCCACCAGAATGTACAAAGGGCACACACATAGGATTCTGATTTCTATAGGATTCTAATTTCTCTTGTGCAGGCCTCCTGTATATGCACTTAAACTAAGCATTATTATTACAAAGGGCACATATATAGGATTCTGATTTCCCTAACAATCCCCCCTTTGGGCCTGCATAGGCCCACTATAAGAACAGCCTAACAATCTACTACAAAATAACTAAACAGACATTATTAATGGAACATCTGTATGTGGCAGCTCAGGTACAACAGCCACCATAAAAGCAGGAGTATAGGAATACATAAAAGTGGTAGAGCTTTGTAGGGCCTTTCAACAACAGTCAAGAACAAATGAATATACAACAAAAAAGAACAAGAATTATAAAACCGCTCAATAGGGCAATAAGCAGTCCTTTGAGACCACCCCAATGAAAGATACATAGAAACTTCCCTGTAGTTGAAGAACAGTATAGAGCAGTATTAGACAGGCTAAAAGCAGAAACAATAAAACAATCCGTAGCCTTAAAACTAGAGACAGTTTACAATGAACAAGGGACCTAGTCATATCCCAAAGAGAGGCGAGTAACACCAATGTTATACAAAAAGTAGAAAAAGAAACATGGGACTGGGTGCAGTTTAAATTGTCAAGTACAGTAAACTTCTGCATTTCACACAGATTAGAAGGTACAGTAATGAAACATGTTGAGAGAAAAGCTCCAGTTTGTAGCGAGTTGCGCACACAAAAGGTAAGGCACTCTGGGCAAGTAGTATTGCCGTATTAACAGTTCCCCAAATGGGCTGAAGGAGGCACCACATGAGTGGTAGGAGGAGTCAACACAGTCTTGTGCGTGATGGTCAGGAGGCTGGAACCGAAGATGTCAGTGGAGATGATACACGCTTGATTCTTGACGCATGGATCCACGAAGGGGAGGAGTCACACAGGATGGCTGTCCATGTGATGGCGATTGAAAGGGGGCTTGATTGACAGTCCCTTGTGGGTCACTCCAGGCCCGTGAAGCCTCCAACCCTCATCTGCAGTATTCTGCTCCAGTTGGCTGGACTCCAGGGGAATAAAACACACCAAACACAAAGTGGGAAAGTGTGCCTGTTTATTCCAAATAGTAACAGTGCAGTCTTACTTTTATAGAGTTACAAACATATGAATACGTCATAAATCCACCCAACAGCCTAGTGCCAAGCCTAGCACTGTCTATCAAAAACCGTACCAAAAGGTACCAGTCTCATCCTCAGGTTTATAGAGAACAACACATTCCTTTCTAGCTAGGTATTTTTCTAACTATCCTATTTCCCTTGAGATCCAGCTACGCAGCAAGAAATTGAGCTCTCTGTATACAAGGCTTATACAGTGATTACAAATAGATATGCTTATACATATATAGATAGATACTTATTTTCCCCAACAATCCCCCCTTTGGGCCTGAATAGGCCCACAAACAACCTAGTAGAGTAATACAAAATTTTAAGCAGGCATGATTAACTGAATATCAGGACACGGTGGCTCAGATACATCAGCCACTGTAGAAACAGGGGTATAGGAATACATAAAAGTAGTAGAACTTTGCAGGGCCTTACGACAGCAGCCAAGAATAAAAGAAAAGAGACAACAACCAAAAAGCAAAATAACACAACCTACCAACAATGCAATAAGTAATCCCCTTAAGCCCCCTCCCAAACCCTGAAACCATTTACTCACACCATCCCAGACACCGCCGAAATCCAGGCCACCCTGGAAATCAGCGATGTGCAAATCTGACAGGGTTCTAATTTTTTTCATAGCATTTAATACAAAGACAGTATGGTTCGCGATCACAGAACAACAAAAAGTTTCATTTAAAAACGTACAGGCCCGCCCTCAGCAGCCAAAAGCAAATCCAAGGCCCTTCTATTTTGTAAGGTCATTTGAGAATTTTGTTCCAAAGATTCGGTTAACTTAGAAATAGATTCAGTAACAGAACGCATTTGAACATGTAACAAACATTGCAAACGTCTAATAGCCATACCTAATTCAGCAGTGATAGCAGGAGTTTGAAATACCGGGATCCAAGAGGTCCAGCTAAGAGCATCCAAGCGAACCTTGGTTAGAGGATAAGTAGTATTAATATATTGGTATGAGGCTTGAATAGCTTCATCCTCTGGATTATCAGGTGACCAAGGATTTACATTCCTTTTCTTTCTTTTGCCATGGGTCACATGCAATGGTATCAGGGCCGAATAAGGAGTTGTTTTAACAACAGTACAAGGTAGCAAAGAGAGATGAACAGACTGATATAAGTGCCCAGAACATAAGAAATAATGCCCAGCTAAAGCAGGGACAGGGGTAGTGTCAGTATCCCACGGAAATTGTGGAAAAGCGTGATTATAAATACTTCCAGATCTACTCATCCGCACAGAACTGGCAGGTAGATAACAAGATAACCACGGACTAAAATGAGCGGCCCCCCAATCATCATATACCAGAGCACTCTCTTTACCAGCATGCATTTTGACAGCAGCAATAGCAGCAGACTTAAGGAAATAGGCTGTAGACACAAGCATAGTAATATTACTGATATTCCTGCCCAGAGGTATAGGAATAACCTGCTTCTTTGGCACTTGAAAATCATGCACATGGGGCAACCAAAGAGATAATGAAGTTCCCGGCCGAATCAAATACTTGCGTTGCATAGGGAAATAAGTAATATTACAACGACTAGAGAGGGGAGAGGGATTGGAAGGGTCAAGATCATAACACAATAAAAACTTCAAAGAATCGGGAACAGACACTGGCAAAGGGGAGGGATCACTCATATTATTAGCTTTCCAAGTATCAGCACAATCAGTAGGAACATAACAAGAAACATTATAAGCGGGATTATCCATACATGGGTTCGGACTAACAAGTTCATGCAAAGTAAGAGAATGTACCATTACTGGAGTAGTGCGAACGCTGGCAGGAAGTGGGGTACATATGATACAGTCAGTGATGTTCATCAAACGCACAATTTCCAGCACTGTGAGTTTCCATAAGTTAACAGAAGGAAGATTCCGCTTGCTGCGGAGTACAGCCGAATCAGTTCGATCCAAAGAGTGCAGAAAAGTGGGTTTAGTCATATTATTCTTCAGGCTAGGATCAATGAGGTCAGACGAACTGTTCGTCCATCTCGGAAAACACCTCGGATTCCAAGGCCATTCCCCGGTAGCAGCATAGACTATCCAAACAACAAAAAGAGAGATGAACATCAAACACCAGAGAGGAGGCCATGGTCTGTTTCTCGTCATGGCACGTCGTCAGCCTGCGTTCCTCCGGTTTCCTCAGGAGCCCTCTTCACACGTGAAGCGTGGATCCAGGTAGGATGTTGATCTGTCAGCACGGCAGTTCTGGTCACGGCCAGCACCTCCTCAGGTTTCCCGAAGGGAGGATCCCACTGCCCTTTCTTATGGAACAGCTTCACCAGGACTCGATCTCCAGGACGGAAAGGATGCGTTGACTCTATGGAGGGACAGGGCAAAATCTGATAAACTTGTTCAGATACTTCACATAAATATTGGGCTAACTGCACAGCATACTCTTCTTGTGCAATAAGCAAATCATCAGCCGTAATTACTGCTCCCTCTGGCCATTTCCACGGTAATGGGAAGGGACGCCCCATTAGAATTTCAAAAGGAGAAAAACCCAGAAGTTCCAGGAGTAAGCCTAATTTCTGCTAACACTGCCGGTAAATAAGTAGGCCATTTACCAGGAGCATGTTGAGTTGCCTTTTTCAATTTCTCTTTTATAGTGCGATTCATTCGTTCCACTATCCCTGAGGACTGGGGATGGTATGGCACATGAAATTTCCAATCAATAGCAAACATTTGAGTAATATGCTGTAACACCTTTGAGGTGAATGCTGGGCCTTGATCAGAATCTATTGACAGGGGACACCCAAACCGAGGAATAATTTCTTTACATAGAATTTTAGCCACAGTCCTAGCATCTTCTTTGGTAGTGGGAAAAGCTTCAGGCCATTTGGAAAACCGATCTACAATCACTAACAGATATTTAAAACCCCCAATAGACCTGGGCATACAAGTAAAATCCACCTGCAAAGCTTGAAAGGGACCTTGAGGAGGGGGCAAATGCTGTAGCTGACCCACATCTTTTCCTCGTTGTACATTGTTCCTGGCACACGTTAAACACTGACTTAATTGCACTTCAACTAACTGAGGCAGATCTCTACACACAAACACTGTCTGTAGTTCTTTTAACACTGTTTTCCTATTTTTATGGCCAACACCATGAACTTGGGCAATTAAAAGTGGGGCAGCTGCCTTTGGCAACCCCCTACGGCCACCCCCCCTCTCTTGCCAGATTTGTGCTGCATTCAAACACATATCCTGTTGTTCCCAATAAGATATATCTTCAGGATCAGCTGCCGCTTGTAGATGATGGAAAGGAAAAGAATGCTCAAGAGGAGACACATAGAATTCAGACAACAAAGAGTCTGTAGCAGGGGGTGGAGCTGGTGTCATAGTCCTAGGATCAGTAAAGGAATGCAGGCGTTCGCTCTCGGCCTGCACACATTGCTTGGCAGCCAGATCTGCCAGTGCATTTCCCTGTGAAATAAAGGAATTGTCATATCGGTGAGCAACACACTTAATAACCGCTACCTCAGATGGCTTACACAGAGCTTGTAACAAATCATTTACTAATTTTGCATGTGATATGGGCTTCCCATCTGCCGTTCTCCACCCTCTCCTCCCCCATAACACCCCAAAGTCGTGGACGACACCATGAGCATATCGAGAGTCTGTGTATAGATTCACGCGTTTGTCAGCAAATAATTCACAGGCCCTAGTAAGCGCTACTAATTCAGCAGCTTGCGCAGATCCATAAGGTAATAACTGAGCTTCATGCAAAATATTTGGCAGTTCTACAATAGCATAAGAAGAAATATAGGCATGATCTGTAGGACGTACACAACTTCCATCCACAAATATGTGTGGGGCATTAGGGAGTGGAGAGGAGGACAGATCGGGACGTACTGATGTCTCAAAATTAATCAATTTTAAACAATCATGCTCTGCTGAAGATAAATCAGAGTCATCTACAGGGCGCATCAGAGCCTGCAACGCCAACATGGGAGTAAAAGCAGAAGATTGTTGCTTAACAGTTAGCCCTTCAGTGGTAGTCAAAAGAACTTCATAACCACTTAAACGCTGAGCGGTCATGTGCTGAGTAGTAAGATTTTTCAAAATATTCAACACAGCATGTGTAGAATATAAAGTAGTTGCATGAGACAAGGTAATAGGAGTAACCATTTGCACGGCAATAGCCGAGGCAGCTAAAGCTCTCAAGCATGCGGGCATCCCCTGCACCTGGATGGGCAATTTTTTGGACAGATACGCCACTGGACGCATACCGCCCCCATGATCTTGAGCCAAAATGGCTGCCAACGTTCCCCCTTCTTCTCTTACATAAAGATAAAACATTTTTCCATAATCTGGCAGGCCCAATGTAGGAGCTGAAATGAGCAATTTCTTTAAAGTGGCAAAGGCAGGAAACATTTCCTCAGTCCATTCAATAGATGCAGAACCAGGCAGTTGCAGTGTAGCCCGTCTCAAAATAGAATCCCAGTAAGCATAATCAGGGATCCATGCACGACAGAAGGAGACCAGTCCCAAAAATGCCAGCATTTGGGTAACTGTTGAAGGAGGTGTCAGAGTAATAATTGCTTGCACACGGGCAGGAGAGAGCGCCCGATTTCCTGGGGACAGCACAAACCCCAAATAAGTAACTCGATCACAGCACAACTGCAGCTTTTTCAGAGAGGCTTTATGTCCATGAGAGGCAAGGTGACAAAGTAAAGATACAGAGTCTGTAGCACAATCAGAACAAGTCTTAGAACACAATAATAAATCGTCCATGTACTGGAGAAGGGTGGAGGAACAAGGCGGATGCCACATTTCAATTGACATTTTAAGAACTAAGGAATAGGCTGCCGGGGAATCAATATATCCCTGCGGGAGCCGAGTCCAGGTATATTGTTTGCCAGCATGCGTGAAAGCCATTAACGGCTGCGTTTGGGAATTTATAGGCACGCTAAAAAAGGCATTTGCCAAATCTATGACAGTGAAACATTTAGCATCAATCGGAATAAGGGTTAACAATCCAGCAATATCTGGCATCACCGGAGCCAATGGAACAATTAATTGATTTACTGCCCGAAGGTCCTGGGTAAATCGGAACCCCTCCCCTTTGGGGACGGGATTCACAGGCGTGTTAAAAGGAGACACAGTGGGAATAACTATTCCTGCAGCCACAAACTCAACAATCATAGATCGTAAAGCTTCATCTTTAGCACTGGACAAAGGGTACTGCCTAATACAAACAATAGCCATAGGATTCTTTAACCTTGCGACATAAGGCGTACATGGAACTAGCCCTGCATCTGTAGGGGAGGAGGCCCATAACTCAGGAGGGACTCGCTCCAGCACCGACACTATATCAACATTCTCCTGCTGAACACTCTCCTGCAATAAATTTAAGAGATAAGGGGAAAGCAAAGAAAAAGTACCATTTGAAGCGCTGACTGTAGTTGCTTCTAACTTACATAATAAATCTCTCCCCAACAAACTAACCGGGCAGGAAGGAATTATAGTAAAACAATGCGTGAACAACGGGGACTTTTGCCCTAAAGGCGTAATGGACAACGGAGGGGTAATCCAGGTGGGGGTCGAGGTTCCATTGATCCCTATCGAGGCAGGACCGGGTGTCAGAGATTCTTTCCAAATAGAAGCATGCAACATAGAACAAGTAGCCCCCGTGTCTATAACAAAGGACACAGGGTGCCCCCCAATTAACAAGGAACAACAGGGGGGGTCCTTCCATCTCTCTGTCAGCTGTACCCAGGTCGGAACCGGCGCCTCAGGGCAGCCCTAGGCACGACCCGGGGGCTGCCAGGTAATTGGAATGACCGGGGCGGGGGCTGCGGGAGCTCCAGTACTAGGTACCACAGGCACAGGCATTGGAGGGGGAGGGGAACATGGCACAGCTGCAGCATACGGACAGTCATGCTTCCAATGTCCCTGCTGCTTACAGTTAAAACATATCTGATTACGGGGAACACCGCCATCCCACCGACTTCCTGCCCGTCCTCTCCCTCGCCCCCTAAATCCCCCACCTCTGCCTGGAAAAGGTCCCTGGCTCCCCCATCCCCCATACCCAGATCTCCCACCCCACTCACCTGGATGATAAGGTTGCTGCCACGCATGCGACACCTTCACTTTCCCTTGTGCCTTCTCCACTGCCGCAAAACAACTCGACGCCTCCTTAGACAAAATTACTTTCTCTAACTTTACTGGCGACATATCAAACCATTCATCAACCATTTGCTTTATTGCAATCTGTACCTCGGGGCGCATAGCCCCCAGCAATGTCTGTATATACATAGAAGCCATTAAACCGTCTGCAGGAATAGCAAGACCTGCTTCTTCCTTCCAACACTTTCTAAATCTCTTCACAAACTGGGACACGCCCTCATTTAACTCTTGCTGACAGGCAATCGAAGCAGCTAAGTTCTGCTTTGCCCCAAACAAACGCTCAAATTCCCTTTGAACGTCCCCCCACATATCTTTAACAACCTGTGGCTGCTGTAACTCACGGGCGACATCATCCTGCCGTGCGGTGGGATCCTCTAATAATTGTACCTTAGAAAAATCAAAGGGAGTTTCCTCATCATATCCCAACACCCCCTCAATAATCAACCGATAATCCTGCGCTGTGCACTGCAATCCTCTGGTCATACGCTGCAAATATTGAACAGTAGCTGCCGGAGCCTTCATAGGATTAGGTGCATGTTGCAAAATAGACGATAACACAGTAGGGTCTAGGGGCTTAATAAGCACCTGCTCACCAATAGTTAGAAAAGGAAACTGCAAATTTCCCTCCCCACTCTGAGGGATCTCTTGCTTTATATTTGACACAGGAGTAGAAGTAGAAACTGGAGCAAAAGGATTCCCAGAAATAGAAGCAGACATTGGAATCAAAGAAGAGATAAAAGGATTACCAGAGGTATGGGGAGTCAGAACAGGAGGTGAAGGAGAGTTATTAGAGTTATTACCAGAACCCTGACTCCCTACCCCCCTTATCAATTCCTTAAGCTGAGAAAGGGACTCACCCATTACCTTAAGTTGAGAGAGGGACTCACGCACTTCATCCAACAGATTCGGATCCTCTTCCGAGGGGGCACCCATCTCATTCTGCGACTGATGTGCTTCTCGCGACAAACGCAGGTGGGAATGACCCCTCCGCCGGCCCTACACAGAGGGGTTCCCAGCAACTCACCATCACGCAGGCGAGCACTGTCAGCCAAGACATCCTGACAGGCGTGCCACCGGCGTTCCCTACGCTCCCTCCGTACAGCAACACGACGAGGACTATGTGACCCGGGGCCCACTACCCCGGCCGCCAAAACCAAATCCTCCAAAGAATCATCACCCTTCAAGGGGGTCAAAGCAGGATACAAACTTGTAGTAGGGGACACATACGGAGGGGGGAGATGGGCAGACTCAGATTCAGAGGGAAGAGGGGCGGAGGGTACTACTGCAGAAACAGAAATAACAGAAGGAGTAGCCATAGAAGTGGCTAGAGAAGCAGAAGAAGGGACAGATGGCTCAACAGAGCCCTGTGGCCCATTGTAATAAGGAGCTACTTGCAGCCACACAGTTGCACACTCCTTCATGTAAGATTTAGGCCATTTAGGATCCCCGGAATAAAAAGGAAAAGCTTTCTTATCCCCTAAACACAATCCCCTAATCATATCTAAATGCCAGGCAGAAAAGCTGCCCTCCCGGGGAAATGGATTAGAACTGCGGAGACTCTCCGTCCAACCAGCCAAATTGTCCACCCATGGATTGGTATAATAGCCCCCTGCCACCCGAGTAACATAATCTTTAGGAGATTCTGAATCTACAGGAGGAGACCCTGGGGGAACAGGAGTACGGCTGGAATACAAATTCTTTTTCATCACAGATTTGAACCTAATAAAAACCTTAGGCTGTAATGCACCAGGCACTCCCGCGGAGTTTGAGCATTTCTCCTTACCTTGAGAATGGCCCATTCTCTAATAATCACAACAAGCGCACGTCTGGCCACTGGCTTTCTGCACAATATCCGTCACTAGCGCTATATCGCTTCAGGATATGGCAGGGGCGTCTTGCCAAACTCACACAAGCACACAAGCACACAACCTTCACAGCCCTGCAGATGAGGAAGAAATAAATTTAGCTTTCCTTCCGCTTCCCACCAGAGGAACAGGAAAGTCCTTTTATGTGTAATCTCGTTTTTTATACCATGTCACCGTGCCACCAAAGCACAGGGGACATTCACGGACCAGCGGGAGTATCCCACTTCTGACACCAGCTGAAAGGGGGCTTGATTGACAGTCTCTTGTGGGTCACTCCAGGCCCGTGAAGCCTCCAACCCTCATCTGCAGTATTCTGCTCCAGTTGGCTGGACTCCAGGGGAATAAAACACACCAAACACAAAGTGGGAAAGTGTGCCTGTTTATTCCAAATAGTAACAGTGCAGTCTTACTTTTATAGAGTTACAAACATATGAATACGTCATAAATCCACCCAACAGCCTAGTGCCAAGCCTAGCACTGTCTATCAAAAACCGTACCAAAAGGTACCAGTCTCATCCTCAGGTTTATAGAGAACAACACATTCCTTTCTAGCTAGGTATTTTTCTAACTATCCTATTTCCCTTGAGATCCAGCTACGCAGCAAGAAATTGAGCTCTCTGTATACAAGGCTTATACAGTGATTACAAATAGATATGCTTATACATATATAGATAGATACTTATTTTCCCCAACAGCGATCACTGTAGTTTGGAGGTCCGTCTTCTCCTCTCCTCTCCAGTTGCTAGGGCCTTGGCTGCCCCGGCGTCAGCTACTTCTCATCCTGGTCCTGAAGCCTGATCTGTATATGGAGAATGTTTCCAGCGAGGGCAATGGCTTCAGGATCTTTTAGCCGCCACCTTCACTGTAATCGATGTTATCAAAAGAACTTGGAACGATCCCATACTGGAAAAGGGGCTTGTACTGTGTGCTGGTGGTATGTCTTTACCAAAATCCAGTCTCCGGATTGAAAGAAAAGAGCTGAGTCATCCAGCAGAAAGGACTGGACCTGCTGAGCATACCTGTGGAGGGAAGAGAGTTGCCTCTGCTGCTAGGAAATACAAGAGATCAAATGTGAGGCTCAGGAGTATAAAAGGTAAGCAGTCTTCCATATAACAGTTCAGAGGGAGAAAAAGTTCCGTCTACTCCCTTAGGGCAATTTTTTTTTGGTTGTTTGTTTGTTTATTGAACAGAGTCAAAGGCAAGACAGTTTAGTGTCTTTACAAAGTTGTTGGGTTTTTTTTAAGATTTCGGAGGTTCCCCCCTTCGTGGGTTGCTGTTTGCATACAACAGCCAATCCTAAGCAACTCAATTTAGCTAATACATTTTTGACAAGATGCCCACACTTCCTCAAATTTTTTTCACAATTTTAGAATTATACCAATTTGTAAAAAATTTGTGTAAGTAACTTTCCTCCTTTAGCTTCATGTGTCGGGCCAGGACACATAGAGGCAAAAAGGGATAAAAGCATCTGAAAAGCACCACATGGCCAGTGTGGATCTCCCCAAAGCTCATTAGGATGAAAAGTGCACTCAGCCTATCTCCAAGTGTCTATTTCCAATTACTGGATATATCTCTGGGCTAGATGACTTCCAAAATTGGAGTTAATGGGGATGGCATAATCAAATATTGTAGAGTATTCATTGTCAGTTTTCTTTCTAGGTGGATACATCGGATACATCATTTCACATTTCAATTTACCCTCACCATTTTATAATATTAATCTGAGTTCTCTTTTCCAACATGAATATTCCATCACGCTCCTCTCAACACCACTTTTTTTTTCACTTACATCATTCCATCAAACTACATGCATAGATCCTTCTGTCCTTTTTATACCATACTAGTGTATCCTTATTTGGCAAGGCTGCTAAGAACATCAAACAATTATTAGAAACTTAGTATTTTTGTAAACAAAGGTATATATACATATAAATGTAGATCCTTTTCAATAAGCATAACAATATGAGTAAACAGTGCTCATTCTAATTAGCAACTGCCTAAACAAAATATAGATAAAGTCCTTACAATATAGACTAGTGCTTCACGGCATTTTATAACATCAATCCCAATAGGAAGGAGTATGGCTCATATCTCTCGTATAACTAGAATCTATCGTATACACTGTTCTCAGCGAGAGTGCTGTTGGACTGATTTTAAAATTGCAGTGTTCACAAGGATTTGAGTAAGCTACTCATTAATTATGGTGTCAAAAAAAGATCCTTTTGAGGTGAGAGATCTAAGAGGATACAAGGCATTGGTGGTTGGGCCTCATGGCGATGTTTCCTCGGGTTCTTCTTGGCCTATTCCCCCCTGCCTAGTCATGTCTCTTCAGAGGCATAAATATGCAAGGTTCATGTTCTTCAGGCCTTGTGGGTCCTCGAGGAGTTTTAGAGCAGTTAGAATTCCGGTGGCCCAGATCATCACACTCGGAGCAGCACGTTTATTGCCTTTCCCAAGGCTGTAGCCTCACCTTCTGTCTCTCTCTCACTCTCTGCTTTTTTTTTTTTTTTTTTCAATGAACTCACGTTAATGTTATTATTTACAAATATTCTCATATTTCCTGGGAACTAAGCTTCATCTTTCCACTAAATGAGATCTATATGCTTGGGAACAGAGCAATTTCAGATCAGCCTCTTTCCAAAATTCTATAATTTCTGTGTATACTGAACCTCAACATAATGTACTGCTACAAGTATTTTTGGTAACATAAGGTGCAAGTGTGTAAACTAAAGAAAATTAATATCTCACAGTGCTGCAACATATATCTGTTTTCTCTGCAACATATATCTATTTTTTCTCAGGAACTGTGCTGAAACTAGAAACTTTTAGAACAAGGTACACTTTTTCTCTGGACACTTAACACGTAAAATTCAAATACAGAAAAACAGATGAATTTATCCTAAAATCCAATATTGTAATAAGTCAAATCAGAAAGATCAGCACCCATGGTGCTACTGTCCTGTTCGTCAGCCATCCACACCGAGCTTAACAATGCAAGGTAATTAACTTAAAATCTTACAGTTCAAGAAACAGACATTCAAATAACATGAAACTGCAAAAAGGTGAATTCAAAATCATGCTTTGTCACATTTAAATTAAAACCTTATACATAATACTTAAGACTGGTATCAAACAGATCTGAAACAAAGAAATTATGTTAAAGCAATTTGCTTAGAGTAACAGTTCAACCTTGATGTTATCTCAAACACAAATAGCAAAGTAAACAGCAGGTCTGTCTTGTGACCAGATTCCTTCAGGCAAATGCAGATAGCTGACAAGAGAGACAGGAGTCCTAAATACTAAAAGTTTAAAAAGAAAAAGTTGCTTGAGAATTGTCACTAATTGTGATTGCTATTAAATTCCTATAGTTACAACTCTGTGTTTCTATAATATATGAACAATAATTATGACCTCTGAGGTGCTTGCCACAAAATATAAAATCATTGTTTTTTAAACTCTTTAAGTTTACTCAATAGCATACACAAACAAAGACCAGACACATAACATAACCTTTTTTCAAGTTGCAGTCTTTTAATTACTGGCTCAGGATGCCCCATTGTCCTGACAGGGTTCCCAACCCCTACTTTGAAGGTTAAAGAAAAACAATCCAAAACCATTTGTGCCTTCTGTAGCCCACGGGAGGGGCTGCCCCCTTTCCCTCTCTCTTTATTCTCTGTTCGTGTTTTTTTAAGTTTATTGTTTCGATTCTAATGCTGTAGGGGGAAGGGATAGCCCCAACCTAAAAAAATTTTCTCTTCAGGACACCCTGAAACCCTTCTTACCCAAGAAATGCAGCAGATTGTGAATGGCTTCTATCACAACTGGTTTCTCCTGCCCCAAACTTTGAAGATCATCTACATAGTGCCTAGAGAGCAAACTCAAACATATACCTCATATCTACAATACTAAACCATTTGTGTTCATGCAAAATTTAGCTCAATATTTTTAACCAAAAGCATAAATATACAAATCAAGGGGTTTCTTTTGAAATAAGGTTTTCAAAGGAAAGTATCCGTTGCTAGGTATGGACAATCTTATTCAGATTCCTTAAATCCTGCACCAACCAGCAAGTAAAAGAAAAACAATATTTACTGTAAACAAAACATATTTTTTTTTCAGCTTGTTGGGAAGGACACAAAGGAGTTACTTATTTGGGAAACTTCTGTTTCAGTTCTTATTTAAACAAGAGACAAATCAAAGATTACAAGTGCTTTCTTAAGAAACTTCGCCCTGCATAATGAACTAGACCCTCTCCCTTGATTTCTCCCCTTCAGACTTACCAGTCACATAAAGGGTTAACACCTAACAAATCCAAGCAACCAAAACAGCAGGAGGAGAGATACATTCCTTTGTGCAAAGGAAACAACAGTATTTCATCATTAGCATCTTACAGTTCTTATCATTCTCCCCCTTTTCCTTACCGCGGTCTGTGCACAAATTCACTTGGTTGCTGCAGTGCCTGCTTTTAATTCACTGTCCGATTCACAATACCTCTAGTCACCCAGGACCATTACCAGCTAGTAAAGAGACCTCTCCGCAGAGAAGGAGGTGAGACTGTTGAAATCAACAGGGCGCGTCTTCGCACCTCCACTCAGCAGGAGTCACTCCACTGTGGGAAAATCCCGGCGAGCCCCAGCTGTTATTTACACTTTTACCTGTGGCCAATTCACCTTTAGCCAACCTGGCCAATGAGACTCTGAGAGGGATATTGTGAAGCAGATTAAGAGCTCTTTTAGTATTTCATTATTCAGTACATTGCTATAGCAATGGGTGTCTAAATACAGACACACCTATTACATATTTCAGTGACAGTTATACCGTTGTTAAGTACAAAAGTAATTTTCTTTCTATTTAGCTTGTCTTCTTACAATATGGCAATAAATAGACACTCTGCAAACAAATAATAATTTACGTTTTAGTATGCTGTTTAACTTTAAGTTTCTGTTCTGTCTGCCTGTCCGTAACCTTTGAACACAAAGAACAGGAAGGGAGGGGGAGGGAAGAGCAAATCAGTGGAAGAATAAGCAAACACCACTTGTCACTTGCATTCCAGAGTCATCAGTTCTAGAGAGGGGGGGGGGGTGTCGTATAGGCACAGAGATAAACATGGTAACAAACTCCTGTAACTTACACTGACAATATGTGTAGAATGGCTGTTTTGTTTTGTTTTTTAGCTGCAGTTTTAAAACTTATCACAACATATAGCAAAACATGCACTCCCCGCGGATTCTGGAGCGGCCCCCTCACCTTGGGACCCCCCCATCTAATTAATTCACAACAAACGCACGGCTGGCCAGACACACTAGCACACACACACAGCCCTCACAGCAGCCGCAGATGAGAAAGAAAAGAGATATAGCTTTCCCACCCAGGGAACAGGAAAGTCTTAATTACCATTTAACCATGCTTAATTACCATTTAACCATGCTACCAAAGCAATAGGGACACTCCCAACCAAAGGAAGAATACCAGTTCTAATTTAAACCGTGCTACCAAAGCACAGGGATCCCTGGCCACCGGGAGTATCCCACTTCTAACACCAAATGTAAAGGGTCTGTTTCTTGTTGGTCACTCCAGGCCAGGAAATCCCGAACCCTCATCTGCGGTGTGCTGCTCCGGCTGGCTGGAATCCAGGGGAATAAAACTCACAGACCACACAGAAGGAAAGTATGCAAGTTTATTCCAAAGGGTGGAGGGATTGTCCATATTTTATACATTATCAGAAACATATCCATACGTCATCCACCCATCTTCTGGGGGCCCACTATAGTTTATCAGTAACTAATGCAAATACAAGTCATCCTTGAGTAGAACAATCAGTTTAGCTTACACAGCACATTCCTTTTTCCATACCCACCAGAATGTACAAAGGGCACACACATAGGATTCCGATTTCTATAGGATTCTAATTTCTCTTGTGCAGGCCTCCTGTATATGCACTTAAACTAAGCATTATTATTACAAAGGGCACATATATAGGATTCTGATTTCCCTAACATATACCACCTTATCCTTCAATCAAAGTGGTTGACAAGACAACAAAGGCTATACAACACCACTTTTGCCCTTCCTCCTCTCACTAACATATCTGAAAAATGTCTTATCCCCACATTTTATTGCATTTGCTATTTCTTCTTTTTTTCATACCTTTGCTTTCCTGACTACTTTGCTAGCTTCTTTAAGTTTCTCCAGATATAGATGCCTATCTTCCTCTCTCTGTGATCTCTTGTATTTCATGAAGACCTCCCTCTTTTTCTTCACATTTTCAGCTACTTTTGAGAACCATAGTAGTCTCCTTTGCCTTTTTACATTTATTTACCTTTCTAACAAAAAGGTTTGTTGCCCTTAAAATATTCCCTTTCAGTTTTGCCCGCTATTTTTCTGCATCCCCCAGCTGTTCCCATCCCACTAATGATTCTTTGAGGTATTGTCCCATCTTGGCAAAGTTAATTTTCCTAAAGTCTAAGACCCTTGCTTTTGGATGGATTTTATCAGCCCTAGTCCTAATACTGAAGCTACCATCTGGTGATCACTGATGTGAAATGATGTCCCACTGTAACATGAGAAACACTTTCCCCATTGGTTAGTACTAATCACGAGATATTTAAGTCTATCTGCATATGCCTTATTTATTATTTCTTTATTTATTTATATTTCTTATATACCGCGCTATTATAATCAGTGCGGTTTACATTTGAAACAGAACATACAAGAATGTAAGCAAGTTACATCAAGTTTTTTACATTAAACAGGGAATGTAAAACATGGAGTAAAAACGAGGGAGGAACTATGTACATATTGTAAACAGATATAATGCTCTTACGGTAAATAAAAATATGACCTTTGTCTAGAGGGTTGGCTAGATGGTCGAGGAGGTCAGTGGGAGAGATAGTGGTTAGCCATTATCTACAGGAAGATGATCTGAGGGACGGGTTAGGCAGGGAGGTGAGGTGGGGGCATTGTAAATGTCGGGAATGCTGTCAGGGTAATATTGTAGGAACAGGTGATGTTTGAGGGCTTTACGGAATAGTGCCAAATTTGGGATGGCCCGGATTTCTGCTGGGAGGGCGTTCCATGCCATAGGTGCAGCAATGGAGAAGGCTCTACTTGCTGTTGATTTCTTACATTTTACCAACACTTTTGGGACTTCAAGTTTATTCAACGAAGTAGATCTCCTAGTTCTATTATCTGGTGTGCTGTTGAGGAGATCGCTGATGGGTGTATGAGTAAGATTCTTACGACTTGAACGTCATGACAAGAGCCTTGAATGATCACTGACCATTTATGATGATCACTGACCATTTCAGTAGATACCCTCTGCACTGACTTCATCCTGTTCATATCTTTTTGAAGTAGTGGTCTCCAGAATTGCACATGTTGTTGTTAAGTGCTGGCGGGTTGGTGTCGACTGTTGTATCAGTCCATCTCATTGCTGGTGTAGGGGGCCTACCGGACCACAAGGGCCACTATCTCACTTTACATGGAGGAAGCACACGGAGACCAATTTCTCAGCAATGCTCACAAAATCTTTATTGTACAGGATCCTTTTCTCAGCATAAATTCTTCATACACAAATTCTACTTACAGGTACAAGGTAACTACTGTATAGGGATAGACAAAAGAGAAAGGTTAATGGACCAATTCAGCACACTGTCACCTCCGTGGCAGGGTTCAATAAACTGCACAGCAAAAACAGACTTGCAATTATCTTCTTGCCTCCACTGCTGGTGTATGTGCTTTGGTAGGCAAGACATGCTGTACCCATATACCCCCCCAATTCTGGGGCAGCAGGCAATTTATCCCTTATTAGTAAACAATTACATGCTCTTTCAGCTAGAATGTATGCTGAAAGTGGAGTTGAACCCTCCATTGACAAATGGTTTAGTAATCTTTTCTCATGGTTCACAGGCCTTAGTTCATGGGTAAAAAATCCGTTGTGTACTGTACTTCTAGCTCTACTCCGTATTGTCATTCTGTTTTATTTCCTGTGTTCCTGCTCTCTGTCTCTTTGCAAAAAAATCAGTTACTCATATCATGGTTGTCAATAGCACTGCACCATGTTTGGTCACCTCGGAGTACATGGAGATGCGTCCAATCACTCACTGTTCATATGCAGTTCCCCTAGAGCCCCACCCTGGCCGGAGGTAGGTGGTCAGTGTTGAATCTGCTCCGCTACTCAACTCTGAGGGGGGGGAATTGTAGGGAATCAGACTCGAGCCGGGACAGGCTAGGACAGGACCTCTGTAGCTAGAGGCCTGTGAGGCAGGCCTAGATACAGGCCACAAGCCTGCCTGGACCCTTGACCACAGTTAGGCCAACAAAAGAATCGGGAAAAGAAAAGGATTAATTAATTGCTGATGGCATGAGAAAATCCTGCGAGTGAGATGAAATGTTACTAATCCTGTGTGCTTTGCTAAGGAAACCAGATAACACAAAATGAAACGAGAAAGAAACATGAGGGGAACCAGGGAGTACGATCTGACTAGGTACTGGCCTCGAGAAGGAGACATAATGTCTTCATGCTACTTGAACCTTGGGAAAGTGAAATTATGCCAATCCTATGCAGAAAAAGTATCTTTAGAACCTCGGCGGCAAAGAAATGAACTAACCATTGTTATTTTGCCAACCTTTCAGAAAAAAACTGTATACAATACGGAAAAAGAGAGCTGGAAGGGGACATAATGACCATTGTTGGAGGGGATGTCATGAAAGAGGGGATTGGTTGCATATGTGGTGGAAATGTGAATGGATACAAGCTTACTGGATGGAGATTTTAGATATGATATATAACATGACAGGATACAGCTTGCAAAGAAAACCAGAGATTTGCTTACTGTATCAATTAGAGGAAGATATTCCAAAAAGGGATAGTGGAGTGCTCCATCATTGTATAGTAGCAGCACAATGTGAGATAGCACAGCACTGGGTGGGGTCGGGTAGACCACAACCGGAGGCTTTGTTAGAAGGGTGACAGAGGTGTGTTTGATGCACAGATTGACGGAGCTGCGGCAGGGGAAAGGGGGGGACAAGTGAGGAAAAATGGAAGAGAGTGTGTAAGTGGCTGGAAGGCTGAGAGGGGGAGGGCAGTGGAAGAAGGCGGGAGGGGTTATAGAGGCAGGCAATCAGGAAGACTGAGTGGTGATAGGGTGAAATGGGAGGGGATACTGACACAGGAATGACAGAGCTGGAGAAGAGCGGATGAATGAAAAGTGAGAGGGGAGGGGAGGGAGAGTGGGGATATTATAAGGAGGGGCTTAAAGGCGGGGAGTAAGCATAAAAAGGGACTATATCTGTTAGCATATGTAAGTGTTATGGAAATTGTACAAAGTTGTGAATGCAGAGATTTGTAAATTTTCACCAAAATGGTTAATAACAATTTACAATGGAAAAAAAAAGAAAAAAACTGTATAAAAACCAGACTGGGACAAAGGAGAAACTGGGGAGTTTATTGAGCCCTGCCATGGAGGTGACAGAGTGCTAATTTGCCCCATGAACCTTTCTCTTCTGTCTATCCCTATACAGTAGCTATCTTGTATCTGTAAGTAGAATTTGTGTGTGAAGAATTTATGCTGAGAAAAGGATCCTGTACAATAAAGATTTTGTGAGTATTGCTGAGAAAATTGGTCTCTGTGTACTTCCTCTGTGTAAGGTGAGATAGTGGCCCTTGTGGCCTGGTAGGCCCCCTACACAGGCTTTCCTTTTTAGCGTTGACCTTTTACCTTGCCAAGCATGATGTCTTTCTCTAACAGTCTCTTCATATGATGTGTACAAATTATGAAATTCAAAGCCTTGCCATCTGAGCTTCTAAAGAAAGCTTAGGTTTGATCTCCTCTAGTACTGACTTGTTTGTTCTTCAGGTATTCGCAGTATTTGTCGCCAGCACCATAATTCAAAGGCATCAATTTTCTTCCTGTCTTTTTCACTGTCCAACTTTCTCATCCATTAGACATTATTGAAAATACCATAGCTTAAAAAGTCAAATGTTTGTATGGAGAGAGACATCTCTGCTCTTGAGAATTTTGTCTAGATCCTTCTTAGCCATTCTGCCAAGAGCAATGAATCATCTCCTTTCTTGACTGCTTGTCATTTCCCTATTGATTGTTGACCCAAGTAGATTAAAGTTATCAACTATTTCAATTTCTTCTCCATCAACAATGAACTTATTTATTTTGCCAGTTGTCAGGATCTTTGTCTTATTTATATTAAGGTGCAGGCCCATTTTAAGACTACTGGCTGAAAGCAAAGATGATCTTGAGAAGCAAATGTTTCAGATCATCTTCACTTTCAGCCAGTAATGTGGTATCATCAGCATAGCGAAGGTTGTTGATGAGTCTTCCACCAAGTTTCACACCTCGGTTGTCTTCATACAGTCCTGCTTCTCTTGTTCTGCATATAAATTAAATAGGTATGGGGAAAATGTGCAGCCTTGTCATATATCTTTACTGATTTTAACCATTCTGTTTCTCCTTCTTCCGTTTGAACTGTTGCTTCTTGATCAATGTAAAGGTTGTGCAAGTGAACTATCAGGTGTTCTGGTATACCCATGCTTCTTAACGTGGCCCAGAGTTTCTAATGATTTACACAGTCACAGTTTACACAGACCTTGGGCAAGTCACTTTACCCTCCATTGCCTCAGAAGAAAAGGCCTGGCAATCTACTTGCAGTGATACATTACCAAGAAAACCCAAAGGCATTTGGGTTGCCAGGAGTCAGCACTGACTTGACAGCACTAAAAACAAGGTTCAGGTGGCAGCTTTGGCTTGTTTCTGTGGTCTGGTGGTGGGCAAGTCCTTGACCTTGCACCCGGACTGCCCACGTTTTCTCCAAGGAGTTTGATGTCTGTGATCCTTTCCTGAGATCTGTCTCTGGTGCTCAGGGACCTGATGACAGCCCCCTTTGAGCCATTAAAGCATGTTCCTTATCGTTCCTACAGTTCAGTCCTCCACCTCTGGGTTGTGCACCTCCTCCTGCAGCCTGGAGACTGGACCTGTCAAAATCCTGACGTCACTGGATGTGGTCTGGTGCACACTCCCCTATTCTCCAGTGTGTCCAGTCTCCATGCAGCAGGAGGATCTAGTGAGCCTAGGTGCTGGGCTCACTTGAGGAACACATAAGGAGCATTAGAGTAGTTAGTATAGGTGTAGTTTAATTTGGCTTTAAAAGTTTCTTTTCACATTCCATTTGCTTTATTTTTGGGGGTACTATCCCTTTAAAAAAAATAAAGACTTTTGAACAAGCAGTGCCTCGAGTACCGGTTCCTGCCTGCCTCTGATCGCCGGGGCTGTGGGCTCATTTTCAGGTCTCTCTCCCTGGACAGGACGTGGGAGAGCCCTAGAGCAGGACCGGAGCGGCATCCTCTGCTGCAGCGGGGAGCTACGTTGCTCTCGGGAGCAGGAGCATTCTGACGGGAGGCTCGCCAGTGGTAGACTGCTCAGCTAAAAAGCAGTACTGCGGGCTGGAGCCCCGTTGAAGACACGTGAGTCTTAGCGGGGAAGCTGAGGGCAGAATATCCCTTTAGTGTGCTTTGTGATCTTTTGCCTTTCCCTGACGGCCGTGCAGGACGCCTATTCCTTGCTAGGCTCACGCGGTGATTTTTGGCACCCTTTTCAGCCGCGCGCCGGTGGCGGCGGCCATTTTTGATACAGGGACATTTCACAGCACAGCTCCAGGCAGTGTTTTTAAAGCTGGAGCTCGACGGCGGTAAGGCTCTGCGCTTTAGTTTAAAGCAGGAAAGAGGTTTTCTCTTTAGTTAAAGCCCCAGGGTGCTTTCTATATTAAAAAAAAAAATAGAATACATCAAATACAGAAATAAGTGAATAAATCAATAATTGATTGGGGAGAAGTAAAGGCACACAGACTCCTCCTAGGGGTGGGGTCTCTGCGATGGCGTCCCGGCCCCAGTGCGTCCTCTGCAGTTCCCGCAGAGGCACGATAGAGTCAGGGGTCTGCAGGGCTTGCGCCTCGGGGTCTGCCAACATGGAACGGCAGATGGAAGCGAAGCCCTGCCAAGATCCCCAGCTGGCGGCAGCAGTCCCAGAGGAGGATGTAGCGCTGGCTTCTACGCCGGGGGCTTCACAGGAGTCCGTAGCTGGTCTACCGTCAGCGCCACCAGCCCTGGAGTCCACTTCTCAGTTTGGGGATTTCTGCCCTGACTTTGTGTTGCTTATGCATCAACCGTTCTGGAGGCAACGCCAAGGGCTGTTACCGGAGGCCGTGGTTAGGTCTACAGCCGCTCCTCAGACAAGAGTAGTTGGCAGCAACGCTATTTCTCCCAGGCCTTCGAAGAGATCTCGGCCTCGCAAGCTATCGCCTTCAGTCAGAGAGGGGTTAGACTCGGATGAGGCTGACCTGGATTTGGAGGCAGATATGGAAGATTTAGAGGAGGGAGAGATTCCAGAGCCGGAGGATCAGGCTAAGATCATCCGGGTGTTCCGAAAAGAGGAGCTCACAGCTCTTATTACGGAATCCCTCCAGATGTTGAACTTGGCGGCTGTTTCTCTGGCTGAGGAAGTGGGGGTAGAGGACCCCATCATCCAAGCAGAGAGGCAAGCGCAAGTGGTATTTCCAGTCCACCGGGTGGTGGATAAGATGATACAGGACACGTGGGATCAGCCGGAGGCTGGGCTCAGAGGTGTCAGAACAATGAACAGGCTCTATCCTCTGGCGGATAAGGACAAGGAACGTTTTAAATCCCCCAGGATTGATGTGGCGGTCTCGGCGGTTACCAAGAAGACCACAATCCCGGTGGAAGGTAGTGCCGCATTAAAGGATGCGCAGGATAGAAAGGTGGATTGACTTTTGAGGCAGTCCGTTGAGGCCGACGCCTTGTCATTGCAGGCTTCTATTTGTGGAGCTTGGGTGGCAAGAGCGTGCCTCCGGTGGTCTCAGCACCTACGGCAGTCCTCGCAGTTAGACCAGGAGGGGACTGCAGAGCTGGATCGTTTGGAGTCCGGTACCGCGTATTTGGCGGATGTTCATTATGGTTTGATCAGGGCTCTCGCTAACAGCATGGCTTTCTTAATGGCGACACGCCGCTCCTTGTGGTTGCGGAATTGGGCGGCGGATGGGTCTTCTAAATCCCGCCTCAGTAAGCTGCCCTTTAAGGGTAGGCTGCTCTTTGGAGAGGATCTAGATAAGTTAGTTAAGGATTTGGGGGAGTCCAAGGGCAGCAGGCTTCCGGAGGACAAACCCAAGCCGGGGAGGTCTGTGCCGGCCTTTCAGGGCCAGTCCCGGGATTTTAGACGATTCCGAACGTCTCGGTTGGGCGGTTCTCAGAGAGGTAGATTTCCCTACTAAGGCCATGGGTTTCGGGGCTTTAGGGGAGCAAGTAGAGGGTTCTCAGGAGCCTCCCCCTCGGCCGGCCGAAAGCCACAATGAAGGTTTGCGGGTCCCGGTGGAAAGTGCTCCAGTGGGAGCAAGGCTGCAGGAGTTTCTTTCTGCTTGGACCCAGATCACTACGGATCAGTGGGTGTTAGAAGTCATCCGCGAGGGGTATGCCCTGGAGTTCGCGAAACCAGCCCGGGATTCCTTTGTGATGTCTCCCTGCATAAATCCGCAAAAAGCCCTGGTGATTCGCAAGACTCTCGATCACCTATTGCTGTTGAGGGCCATTCGGCCAGTGCCGTTGGAAGATTACGGGTTGGGTCGGTACTCAATCTATTTCATGGTGCCCAAGAAGGGCGGATCTCTTCGCCCCATTTTGGATTTGAAGGGTGTAAACCGGTGTCTGCGGGTACCGCACTTCAGGATGGAAACTTTGCGCTCCGTTATCATGGCGGTGCGCAAAGGAGAGTACTTGACCTCCCTAGACTTCACGGAGGCGTATCTTCATATTCCGATCAGAGAGGCCCACCAAAGGTTCCTTCGGTTCGCCCTCCCCTGGGGGCACTTTCAATTTCAAGCCTTGCCCTTCGGGCTAGCCACGGCACCACGTACCTTCACCAAGATTATGGTGGTGGTGGCGGCGGTGGCGTTACGAAAGGAAGGCATTTTGGTTCATCCCTATCTCGACAACTGGTTGATTCGGGCAAAGTCCGAGGCCGAGAGCGTTCGAGTGACAGACAGAGTGGTACAGTTCTTGCAGCATCTCGGCTGGGTGGTCAACCCTGTCAAGAGCCGACTTGTGCCAACCCAGGAGCTCGAGTATCTGGGGGTAAGGTTCGACACCCGGTCGGGGATGGTGTTTCTACCGCATCATCGGGCCCTGGGCCTGCAGCGCCTCATCGGCAGGTTCCGAGCGGCTCCGGTGCCCTTGGCGTGGGAGTATCTGCGCGTGCTCGGTACGATGGCAGCAACTCTGGAAGTGGTGCCCTGGGCCAGGTTTTACATGCGGCCCTTGCAGCGTCGCTTCTTCGCCACTGGTCTCACCAGACAGACTCGTTGAGCAAGCGTCTTCCATGTCCTCCGCGGGTCAAGAAGGCGTTGCGGTGGTGGCTATTGCCCGGTTCTCTGCTAGCGGGCATGCCGCTGGAACAGCCTGCCTGGATTCCGCTGATGACGGATGCGAGTCTCGCGGGATGGGGTGCTCACTGCGGAAATCGGTATGCGTAGGGTTTGTGGTCCGTCCAGCAGAGCAGTTGGTCCATCAACCGGCTGGAGCTGAGGGCAGTATTGCTAGCGCTCTAGTCCTTCGAGTCAACAGTGTCCGGTCGGGCGGTCAGAGTGCTGTCGGACAACTCCGCGACGGTAGCCTACATCAATCGTCAGGGAGGCACCGGCAGCGTAGCTATGGAAGAGGAGGCGGAGATGCTGTTTGCTTGGGTGGAAAAGCGTCTTCCAGCACTCTTGGCGGCACACATTGTGGGGAAGGACAATGTGACGGTGGATTATCTCAGCAGGGTGCAGGTGGATGCTGGGGAATGGGAGCTGAATCCTCAGGTGTTTTCTCAGATAGTCCTCAGATGGGGGCTGCCGATTATGGATCTCATGGCAACCTTCCAGTCCGCAAAGACGAGCCGCTTCTTCAGCAGACGGCGGGAAAGGAGGTCAGAAGGTATCGACGCCTTGATGCAGCCATGGCCGAGGTTCGGTCTCCTCTGCGTCTTTCCACCATGGACATTGATAGGTCGCGTGGTGCAGAGGATCGAGGCTCATCGCGGAAGGGTGTTGTAGGTGGCTGCGGACTGGCTGAGGCGTCCGTGGTAAGCAGACCTGGTCTGTCTGCTAGATGGAGAGCGTTGGAGGATGCCGGATTCGGAGGATCTGTTCATCCAAGGTCCGCTCCGAATGACTCAAGTGAATCGATTCTCGCTTACGGTTTGGCCATTGAAAGGGCGAGGTTGAAGAGGAAAGGATACTCGGGATCTGTGGTGGCGACGCTGTTGCGCGCTAGGAAGAGGTCGACATCCTTGTCATATGTTCGAGTATGGCGCTTATTTGAGGATTGGTGTTCGAGACGTCAGGTACGTGCGGCTAAGGCCTCCGTGCCCATGGTGTTGAGTTTCCTACAGGGACGGTTTCGACAAGGGATTAGCAGCCAGTTCGTTGAGAGTGCAATTGGCAGCTTTGGCCTGCTATAGGGGCAAGGTGCAGAATGTGTCGTTGGGAGCTCACGCGGATGTGTTGCATTTTCTAAAGGCAGTGTCGAGGCTTCGGCCCTGCCGCCGGGTTGCCGTGCCCCCGTGGGATCTCAATCTGGTTTTGGGGGCATTGGTTAAGGAGCCATTTGAGCCTTTGAGTAAGGCTACGGTGAAAGATTTGACTTTGAAAACAGTGTTTTTAGTGGCTATTTGTTCAGCTCAGCGAATCTTGGAATTGCAGGCGCTATCTTGCAGGGAGCCGTTTCTAGTCTTTTCTAAGGAAAAGGTAGTGTTGCGCCCGGTGCCCTCCTTTTTCCCTAAAGTCGTCTCTCCGTTTCACCTGAATCAGACGGTTTCCCTCCCGGTGCTGTCCTTGGGGGGGGGGGGAACTCCTCGTCGGAATGCTAGTGCAGGCTTTCTCCAGGGCACTAAGAGCAGTAAACCACCGGAGCTGAAGCCGTGAGTAGGCTGTGCTCCGGTGTCCATTTGCCTCCTCTCCCCCCCCCCCTCAGGATCGGCGCTTTGCGGTGAGTAGACCTGGGTTGGGGAGGTGATCGAGACTTGCAGGGGAGAGATCGCGGCGGCTCCCGGGTAGCAGGGTAGCTCGGGGCCTCGCCGCGTGTTGTCAGAGAGTGAGTTTTTGAGCAGGAAAACTGCTGGCAGCCATTTTGAGAGCCGCGATGTCAGCGGCAGGTTTTTTATTGGCTTAGTTTTTAGCCTTGGGAGCTTCGTTTTGCAAGCGGAGCAGCAGACTGCAGCTAGTTGGTTGGTGATAGCTTAGTTGTTTTATAAAAAAAAAAAAAAAACAATAAAAAAAAAAGCTGGGTTTTTTTCTGGCTGTTACAAATTGCAAAGAGAGGGTGTGTTGCCTATATTTTTAACATGCCGGCTAAGCCCCGCTGTCTGGTTTGTGGGGTGAGGCGCAGCGAGGTCTTAGCTTCGGGTGTTTGCAAGGGCTGCTCGCTGGAAGCAGAAGTGATGGAGCAGGCTTGTGGGGAAACCGCTGGGGATCAGGCAGCGGTCCCTTCGGAGGTAGGAGAGTCCGGACCGCCTTCCTTGGGTCTCCCTGAGATGACGGCGAGGCCGTCCTCATCTTGAGGTGCTGCTCCGGCAGTGGGAGGGAGCCAGGGCGGGGGTTTTTCCGGAGTTCCCTCAGATTTCTTCGGCCTTATGCAGAAGGCGTTTTCCTTGCTGCAGCCCGTGTTGGGAGCAACATCTCCGGGTCCTAGGGATACAAAGCGGGCGCGGTCGGGGGGTCTCCCGGAGGAGGAGATTGGTCCGGCCAAATGACGTAGAGAGGCGAGGGAGGAGAGTCCGTCGTCTGCGGTGGACGGCGAGGTTGGGGTGTCGGAGGTAGACGGTGCCTCGGATGAGGAGTTGGAAGAAGGTGAGTTACCAGACGCAGAGCAGCAGAGTAGAGTGGTCCGGGTGTTTCGGCGAGAGGAGCTGCCAGCGTTGATTGCTGAGACGCTTAAGACGTTGAACATGCCCACCGTGCCGCCGACGGCAGAGGAAGCATTGGAGGATCCTCTGTTGCAAGCGGTTAGAACGTCCCAGTGGGTGTTCCCGGTGCATAGAGTCTTTCGGAACATGATACAGGAGGAATGGGACTCGCCAGAGTCGGCGCTGTGGGGGACCAATATCCGCTCTCCGACCAGGATAGAGAGCTTTTTCGCTCGCCGAAGGTTGATGCGGCAGTGTCAGCGGTCACTAAGAAGACCACAATTCCAGTTGAAGGGGCCGCGGCGTTGAAGGATGTACAAGACCGGAAATTGGATACCTTGTTGAAGCAGGTGTTTGATATTGTCATGAGGTGGATCAGCCAGAGCCTATGGAAATAGGAAAAACTGAGCAGAACAGTTCTAATAATGACAGTCTAGAGCAGCACATGGACCAGAGTTGCTATAGGCAACGTACTCAAACTGAATTACCAGGTGTGAGAGCACGCCCAAGCAGTAGGTTACCTCACAGCCCATTAGGTAATGAGGGACAGCTGGGAGGAGGCGGGGCTCAAGGAAACACCAAGAGTGACGCAGTTAAAATTCACTCACCGGACGTTAGAGTTAGAGCCGATTGGAGAGCCGATCAGAGAGCTGATTGCAGAGCTGGGCAGAGAACTGGACAGGGGGCCAGAGCTTCACACGGAGTTTTACACAAAGTTCTAGAGGAAGAAACTCAGGAGAGAATACCAGGGATTTGCTTCAGAGAGCAGTGCACAAGTGAAAAAAAGCCCAGTGGACGTTGCCACGAAGGTATTTCTGGAACCAGGCAGAGAAAAGCTGTGGGAAAGAATCTTCCTAGCAACAGGTACAAGGAGGGCAAGAGTTTTTATCTTGAGGATACTTTTGTGCCCAAAAGAAAGCAGAAAGAGAAAGGCAGTGAGAGGCTTTCATCTTGGAAAAGCTCCGTTAAGTTCCCTGTACCCAGAAGCTCCGTGAGAACTAAGCTGGAAGGTAGGCTTATTCCTTCTAGTATAAGGGAAGCTGAAAGTAAGAGTTTTACCTATACTTATCCAAGAGTGTGTGGCTCTCAGGAAGGAAACTCTACTGTGTGTGGTAACCTCCCATTTTACTCTAACAGAGAGGAGGAGGGGAGCTCTCTTAACCGAGAAGAGGGACCGTTTAAAAATAGCCTAAGTTACAATCCTAGGGAGTATAGCTCCGCAGAAGCATGTGAAGAAATGCAGTGTGATTTCTGTAAGGAAACATCTTCTGAGTCTTGCATGGATTGTACGTTAATAATTTCTGATGAGATTTCTTCATTGTGTTGAAGTGGCTACAGAAAATCTGTTTAAGGAAAACAGCAGTGAAGAAACTTGCTTGTTCAGGAAAAAGGACTGTTTGAATTACCTTTTGTTTATTGCCAAGCTGAAGATACAAGCATTTATTTTGTTCCAGTAGTTTACCTTTATTTTATACCAGAAGTATGGTCTTTTGTTCCAATGTGCTGAAAATTCACCCGGGAAGGGAAAATAAAAAGTCCTCTCTTTAAAGCCTTGCTATTCGTCTACAACTACATTCTTATATTAGCTTGTGGGACTACAGTTCCCACGGGGCATTTCAATACCTTCTTGATACCAACCCCCGCTGTTTAAGAAGAGGCCCCACTGTAGCTCCCATGCTTTAAGCCTCTGGGAACCTATAGGTGGGTGACAATATGTGTGCCCTTTCCTTGCAGGCCTCGATCGCGGGGGCGTGGGTGGCGAGAGGCTGCTTGCGGTGGTCTCAGCGGCTACAGGGTGAGATCCTGGCCGGGCAGGCGGAGTAATTGGCACAGCTGGAGTCAGGCACAGCGTATTTATTGGATATCCACTACGATCTTATTCGAGGTCTGGCCAAGAGTATGGCCTCGGTGGTTGCGGCTCGCCGGTATCTTTGGTTACGTAATTGGTCGGCGGACAGTTCTTCCAAAGCGCGGCTTAGTAAGCTCCCCTTCAGGGGGAAGCTCTTGTTTGGAGAGGATTTAGAGAAGCTGGTCAAGGATCTCGGAGAGTCCAAAGGGGGTCGCCTCCCGGAGGATAAACTTAAGCAGAGCCACGGGGCGGCAGGGTCCCGGGGGCTCTTGAGGGATTTTCGTAGATTTCGGCCCTCACGGTTTAGCCATTCTCAGAGGGGGCGGTTTCTCCCTCGTGGTCAGCCCTTTCGCGGATTCCGAGGGGCCGGTAGAGGTTTTGCCTCCTTCCAATCGTCCAGTAGCAAAAAGGCCCAATGAGATAAGGCGGACCCAGGTGGCGGTGCTGCCCGTGGGAGGAAGGTTGCGGGAGTTTTACCCTGCCTGGGTCCAAATTACCTCGGATCAGTGGGTGTTAGGTCATTCGAGAAGGCTATGCTCTGGAGTTACATCGGCCCGTCTTGGATTCCTTTGTTCCTTCCCCGTGCAGAGCTCCCCGGAAGTTCCGAGTGGTCGCCGAAACGCTGCGACGGCTGAGGCAGTTCGGAGCAGTGGTGCCCGTGCCGGTAGACCAGTATGGATGCGGTCGATACTTCATCTATTTTGTAGTGCCAAAGAAGGATGGCACGTTTCGGCCAATTCTGGATCTGAAGAGGGTGAATCGTTGCCTTCGGGTAACCCATTTCCGGATGGAAACCTTGTGCTCCGTCATTGCGGCGGTCAGGAAGGGGGAATTTCTGATGTCGTTAGACCTTACGGAGGCGTACCTTCATATTCCTGTGCGACGAGAGCATCAGAAGTTCTTGTGGTTTGCGGTACCGATGGGGCATTTTCAGTTTCGAGCGATGCCTTTCGGGCTTGCGACGGCGCCTCAGACCTTCACCAAGATCATGGTGGTGGTGGCGGTAGCGCTTCGCAAAGATGGAATACTAGTGCATCCTTATCTAGACGATTGGTTAATTCGGGCGAAGTCCAGAGAAGAGAGCGAGGCGGCCACCGCTCGGGTAGTAAGATTCTTGGAAAGTCTCGGTTGGGTGGTCAACTTTGCAAAGAGCAAGCTGCTTCCCTCTCAAACTCTGGAATACTTGGGAGCGTGCTTCGAGATGGAGCACGGAGCGGTGTTTCTCCCAACCCAGAGAGTACACGCATTGAGGGAGCTCGTGCAGAAGTTTTCTGGAGTGCACGGCTACAACGGCGTGGCAATATTTACAGTTGCTCGGAACGATGGCGGCCACGATCAAAGTCGTTCAGTGGGCCAAATTTCATATGAGGCCGTTGCAGAGCGTGCTGCTGCGGCGGTGGTCTCAGAGGGATGCGTTGTCTCAACAGCTAGTGTGTCCTCCGGAGGTGCAGCAGGAGCTTCGGTGGTGGTTACAGCCGGGAAGCCTGGAAGGGGGCGTATCCCTAGAGTCCCCATCCTGGAGGCTGGTGACGACGGATGCAAGCCTCACGGGATGGGGAGCACATTGCGAAGGCAGGTTTGCCCAGGGGCTATGGTCGTTGGAAGAAAAGCAGTGGTCCATAAATCGGTTGGAGATGCGAGCGGTGTATCTGGCGCTTCTGGAGTTTCGGGAGCCCTTGCATCAAGCGGTGGTACGAGTTCTTTCCAACAATGCGACGGCGGTAGCCTATATCAATCATCAGGGCGGCATGGGGAGTGCGTTGCTGGAGGCGGAGGCGAGTCAGCTGTTGCTCTGGGCCAAACAGAATTTGAAGGGGTTGTCGGCGCAGTACGTGGCCAGAGTAGACAATGTAGAGGCAGATTTTCTAAGCCGCCGCAGAGTGGATCCGGGAGAGTGGAGCCTAAACCCGGAAGTCTTTGCAATGGTAGTAAAGCGCTGGGGGACCCCGATAATGGATCTGATGGCAACCTTCGAATCCACAAAGGTAGCGAGGTTTTTCAGCCGGCGGAGAGAATGGATGTCGGAAGGCCTCGATGCATTGGCGTAGCGGTGGCAGGTGGACGGGCTTCTCTATGTTTTTCCACCTTGGGCGCTCATAGGCAGGGTGGTCCAACGCATAGAAAAGCACCGGGGCTTGGTGGTTCTGGTGGCGCCCGATTGGCCCAGAAGACCGTGGTATGCGGATTTGATTCGACTGCTGGTGGGCAGTCCATGGCGGCTGCCGCTTTGAGAGGATCTGTTGCTGCAGGGGCCGTTACGCATGTCGCAGGTGGATCGATTCTCACTTATGGCATGGCTATTGAAAGGGCTAGGCTGACTGCCAAGGGATACTCGTCGGCGGTTATTTCTACCTTACTGAAGGCACGAAAGCGGTCTACTTCGTTGGCGTATATCCGTGTGTGGCGTGTGTTTGAAGCATGGTGTGCGGAGCATAATGTGCGACCGTTGAAGGCTTCGGTGCCCCATGTTCTTTCCTTTTTGCAGGATGGCGTGGAAAAGGGGTTAGCAGCCAGCTCCTTACGGGTTCAGTTGGCGGCCATCTCCTGTTTCCGGGGGAAGATTCAGGGTCAGCTGGTAGGAGCGCACAGCGATATTCGGCGTTTCCTAAGAGTGGTACTGCTTATGAGGCCGCTGAGGCAAAATTCGATTCCTCCGTGGGATCTCAACGTGGTGTTAGAGGCTCTGATCAGAGCACCATTTGAGCCGGTAGACAAGACTTCGCTCAAAGATTTGACTTTGAAGACAGTGTTCCTGGTAGCCATTTGCTCTGCTAGACGGATTTCGGAGTTGCAGGCGCTGTCCTGTAAGAAACCATACTTGTCTTTTTTCAGTCACAAGGTGGTGTTGCGCACGGTCCCAGTCTTTTTGCCAAAGGTGGTTTCGACTTTTCACGTCAATCAGGTGGTGTCGCTGCCAGTGTTTTTGGTGGCGCAGAAGGCCCAGTCGGGCGGACGATTGCATCTTTTGGACGTTCGACGGGTGCTTAAAAAGTATCTCCGTAGAACAGCCTCTTTCAGGAAGACCGACAGGTTGTTTGTCGCCTTTGGAGGTCCGCGGAAGGGAGAGGCAGCGGCGAAGTCCTCGATTTTGCAGTGGCTAAAGGAGGCTATTGCATCGGCCTACCTGTTGAAGGGTAAGGTGGTCCCGGTTGGTCTGCAGGCGCATTCCACCAAGGCGCAAGCGGCGTCGTGGGCGGAATTCAGTTTAGTGCCCGTCGAGGACATTTGTAGAGCGGCGACTTGGTCTTCGCTGCATTCCTTTGCGCGGCACTATCGGCTGGATGTACAGGTGCGAGGGGATGGCCGTTTTGGTTCAGCAATACTTCAGGCTGGGTTTCAAGGTCCCTCCCGTTGATATTCACTGCTCTGTCACATCCTCTATGGTTCCGGGACTGGACTAGAGGGACGCAAAGGAAGAGAAAATTAGACTTACCTGCTAATTGTTGTTCCTTAAGGAACTCTAGTCCAGTCCCGGACCCCTCCCAGGGTATTGCGCAGCGTGCTGACTGAAGAGTATAAGAAGAAAAAAAAAAAAAAGAACAAAACGACACAGTAACCAGTGCATAGGGGAGACGGAATGCGTGAAAGGGTTTAGAGGAGACTTTAGCCTTATGGAGGTGCACAGGAGAAATACAGGGCGACCCTTTTTTGCGCAGTAGTGCCGTGTCAGTTCTGGAGCATGGTTTTTCTCCGTCTTCCTGAGCTGGAAGTTTTTTGCAAAGTTACGGGGGTGTTTAGTCCCTGAGTAGTTTTTTCCCTACTTCTCTTTTGTTATGGTTAATTCTGTAACTACTTATTTGTTGCTCTGCTTAGTCTGCTTTGTCAATAGGTACTGGTGAAAGGGGGCGGTCTTTGCCTAGTTATACCAGTGATATCAAAGCGATGACATCTTTCAGTCTCCAAAGCTGCTGGTGGAGGTTCTAAACTCTATGGTTCCGGGACTGGACTAGAGTTCCTTAAGGAACAACAATTAGCAGGTAAGTCTAATTTTCTCTTTTCTATGAAGAGGGCCTTGGGGAGTCCAGAGACAGCGGAGAGGGATCAACACTTTTACTTACAATAAACTGAGTTAAATGAATGGGGTCAAAAAAGGTATAATTAACTCTGATATTTCATCAGACACTTGTACGGATATCACAAGAAGAACAAGCTTTCTAGTTGCAAGACCTTAGGGTGCAGCAGTAAAAACTGCTGTCTGCATTTTTGGGTCATTTTGCAGACATCAGGAAACATTCGAATGGTAGCTCCCATAAATAGTTTGTTCCTTGCCTTAAAGTACATTTTCAATAGCCAGTCCGGTTAGGCTCTAGAACAGGAGGATTGAGTGCAGAATAGCTTCAGGGTCTAAAGTTTCCAGGAACCCAATCAGGTCAAGAGGAGGTGACAGCTGTGAAGAAGATCCTGGTTCTTTTACTTGCCTGTCGCTAAGCGCAAAGATCCTAGCCAAGGGAGGAAGATATTCTGGAGGTATCTTTAAAGATAGTAGGCACCTGTGGGAAATTAAACACGCGCAAGTTCCTCTTCCTTATAGAGATCTCTAGCAATTCTAGGTTCAAATGGATACTTGATAAATCTTTAACAGCAGTACCTGAAAAAGTGGTATACTCATCTGCTTTAGCCTCCAACTGGGTCACCCTAGACACAGGTTGAGCAATCTCTTGCTTTTGCTGGTTGACAGCCTGCACAATACCCGAGAGGATAATCTGAAGAGAAGCAAACTGGAAGGAGAAGGAAGACTCTTAACACCTACAAACCTTCCCAAAGAGTTTCCAAGGTAAATTTTACAAGTCCCACCAGCAAGGGCTTGGACTTCTGGACTTGGCACAGGTCAACTGCAACATGGAAGGTAAACCCTTTTCTAACCCCAGGGACAACACTAGTCCTTCAACTGCATTATCAGTAGTCACTGGAGCTGCAACCATGTGTAGCATGGTCACGGAACGTTCCACCACTGTCAGCGTCCCAGCTAAATCTCCCCAGTCTCTGGGGAGGTCAGCCACTGAAAATCCAAGTTGTGCTGGAGCTGGCCGTACCTCTGGGTGAGAGTGACATTAGGCTCAGAGAGACAGGTGAGCCTCCTTCTGCTCTCGCAGTCCCCAGCAAGCCTTCCTGCTCCGGAGTTGCTGTGATTGCACCAGCGGGCCGAACGAACATGTCATGTGGCCCTTTAGCCACCGAAGCTACCTTTTGCAGCTCCTGTGCCTTTGCCTTATACTTCCGAGGCATTTTAGAAAAACGTAATGCTTAAAAATAAGCGAGGTCTGGAGTTGCTCAGTGTGGCTAGTACGTGTCTGCCATCTTGGCCCACCAACTCCAGAACTCTTAATATTTTTTATATAAAGTGCCACTCCTCCTTTCTCTGTTCCTACCTTGTTCTTTATGAATAAATTATATTCCAATATAATTATACCCCAGTCATGGTTCTCTGTATACCATGTCTCTGTGACCACCACTATATCCAAGTGAGCTCTTCCATTAAAGCCTCAAGGTCCAGATTTTTATTTCCCATATTACAGGCATTAATACACACCACTTTCCAGATGCCCCTTTTTTCCCATGTCTACAGAGGTATTTAGGGCCTGATATTCAAAGGCATTTACACGGTTTTCAGACCTATAAACCATGTAGATGCCCCTAAGCGGGATATTCAGCAGCACTAACACAGCTAGTGGTGCTGAATATCCCAGAGTAATGTCACTATATAACTGCTTAGCATCGGGGCATGTCAGAAGCGGTGCCCGGGATAACTGGTCAGCAGCAATACTCAGCCGCTGCCCAGTTATCCCTCAGCGGCAAACGTTAGGCGCAGCTGTCCTAACCTTTGCTGCCAAAGTTAACCAGGCAGCAACTGAATATCACCGCTACATGATTAGCTTCTGTGCCATGTGCGGCTAACACAGATATTCAATGCTGGTGGCCGGATATGACAATGGATTGAATATCCAAGGTTAAAGTTTGGCGGCAACAGCTGTGCTCCTTAGAGGCATGTAGCCATCCTAACTCAAGATCGGGCCCTTAGGTACGAATTGGTCACCAGACATCCCGATCATATAATCAAGAACAAGATACCTGTTTCCTCTGACCGCAATCTGGGGGTTATCTTCGACTCCTCTCTCTCTCTTTCTCCACACATATTTAGCTCGTAGCTAAGATCTGCCATTTCTTTCTCTATAACATTAGCAAAATCCGCCCTTTCCTTTCTGAACATACTACTAAAACGCTTATCCACTCCTTAATCACCTCCTGTCTTGACTACTGTAACCTACTCCTTGCTGGTCTCCCTTTGAGTCATCTCTCTCCCCTTCAATCTGTTCAACACTCTGCTGCGTGACTAATCTTCCGCCAGCCTCATCATGCCCATATTACTCCTCTTCTCAAGTCACTTCATTGGCTCCCTATCCATTTCCGCATCCAGTTCAAACTTCTCCGGCTGACCTACAAATGCATTCACTCTGCGGCTCCTCAGTACCTTTCTTCTCTTAGCTCTCCTTACAACCCCCCTCGGGAACTCCGTTCTAGCAAACTATTTCTATCTGTGCCCTCTTCTACTGCTAACTCCAGACTTCGCTCCTTTCACCTTGCTGCGCCTTACGCCTGGAACAAACTACCTGTGTCTGTACGCCAGGCACCCTCTCTAACCCTCTTCAAATCCAGGCTGAAAACTCACCTCTTCGCTGCTGATCTCCTTTCTTTCCCTTAGTTCTATCTCTGCTTACACGTTTGTTTTGTTTTGTGTTTTGTCTTGACTAGATTGTAAGCTCTGATGGGCAGGGACTGTCTCTTACATGTCTGTGCAGCGCTGCGTACGACTGGTAATGCTTTACAAATGCTCAGTAGTAGTAGTAGTAGTAATATCCCTCAAGGATCTGCCCTCTCAATGTTATTTAATATTTACTTACAACTTATATGCAACATCTTCAAAAAATTTAAATTAGGCTATCACATCTGTGCAGATGATTATAATGTTGTATCTACTGATAGACATTCTGAATCCCAATCATCATCTGTTAACAACAGGTATCAGCGAAGCAACGAAGTGGCTAAAACTGCATAACTTAATGTGACGCTCGCGCCCCTACCAGGCGGTTGCCTAGTAGGGACAGCTGGCCATCTGATATCCCTTCTAGGATATTTGTAGTTGTGTATGAAAAGAAGAGCCAAGTGGTTAATAAAGCGCACAGGAAATTTTATTCGGTTTCCATGCTGGTAAGTGGTGAACATAAAATTCTTCAAGCATAACTTTTGTTTCTCCAGACAAAAAGAAAATACAGGATAATTTCTCCCAGAAATCAAAATGTCCAAAACAGTGTAACCTTGAACAAACTCATACCAGTTCCTGTTCCTTACTGCAACTGCTTAACCTTAGCATCAGAAGAAAAAGGCAGTTTAAAAACTCTTCACATAGTGAGGGGGGTCTCAGCTTCAACCCTGCTGTTGCCACACACAAACAGTTTCAGCTGTTTGAACCTCCACTGAGCTCCTGCAGTTTCAGCTTCTTAGGAGAGATTCTTAATCCTTTACCTTCAGGCTTTCCCCTCTCTTCCAGCTTCTGAAACTGTCTTTAGGCTAGAACAGCCCCCTTTTTATGTTCCACTGTTTCTAGCTCACACTAATACCTTAGTGCACAGCTCGCATTCCATTTCAGAGACATCAGAATTAACAACACTTTCCTCAGGGCCTACCTCCATGCTCTCTATTGAGCTACAGCTGGGTGCTCCTTGAAAGTGTTCCGGGCTCTTTTCCTTAAGAGTCTTCACCAGATTAAACAGCCTCTCCCAGTGCCTGGCCTTGCCTTCTCCAGGCCAGTCTCTTGGGGGTCTCTCCTGTTTAACTTCCCTAGTGAGAGGAGTGGTCTAGTGGTTAGGACAAGGTACTTCAGGCTGGAGGGCCGGGGGTTCAAGTCCCACCTGGGGACAGCAATCTCAGGCCGGGGGGACTGGGATTTCTAGTTCTATAGGCACTCCTTGTGGTCTTGGGCAAGCCACTTAACCCTCCATTGCCCTTGTTCCCTGTAAGTATTAGTGTATGTGTCTCATATCCCCTCGTGTTAAATGTATCCCCCAATTGACCGCTTTGACCCGGTGAAAAGCGGGATATAAATACAGCTAAATAAAAAAAATAAAAATAAAGCTAAATAAAATATTTCTTTCTGTGCTGAGCCTTCTGGGGTATGACAGTCTCCTCTGAGTCAAAGAACTATCCTGCTGGCAATGCTTGGTCCCTGCGTACCTTTCTTGGCTGCCTCTATAGTGGTTCCTCCTTCTGCTGCTCTCCTTGGCTGCAAAGCTTCTCTTCAGTTTGGCCACAGAACTTTCCGGTCTGTGCCTTCTGAGAACTGGGCTAGAACCTGGGCTAGGCCTGGAACTGCAACTGCCGCTTGTGCTTGCTCTTGAATTCCTCCTGGACCTTCTTCTCAAAGCCCCTTCCACACTCCAACTGGCTCTCCCTCTTGTGTTTGTTTTCTCCCTGTTAACTGCTGAGCAGGGCAACTCCCTTCCTGGCTCCGCCCACTTGGACCTCCTACTCCTATGCAGGGTTGTCCTGTGGACTGGGATTGGTTTACCCTTAGCTCTGCCCCCTAGGTTCCTTTCAGGGCTTTTAGTATGGAGTATGTGATTTTGTGCACCCATCCCCCGTAAAGAAGAGAAATTCTTCTTTTTTTCAGTTTTCCCTAGCTGGGCTGCACCCTCCTTACCACATAAAACATAAATGATAACAAAATTGAGGTCCTATTTGTTACAAAGAACTTAAACTTTATCTCCCCTCCCCCCCAAAACCTACAACTTCAGGATGTCGAGCTAGAAGTAAAAACTGAAATAAAATACTTTGGGGTTACCCTGGATCAGATACTTTCCATGACTTCCATATAAAGCTAATGACTAGAACTATCTTCTATAAATTGCGAATGCTTCAGCATCTTAGACCATATCTGGATAGTCATGACTTTCGTTCAGTCCTCCAGGCCATGATCATTCCGCATTTCGATAAATGGCCCAAAATGTTGCTGCCTGTATCATCCACAAGATAAAAAGCACAGAACATATCACATCAATACTTTACAAGTTACATCGGTTACCTATTCTGAGCCATATTACATATAAAATACTCGTGATCACATTTAAACTCCTGAGGGAAATAGCCCCATCATAATTAACCTCTCTGATTAGCAGCCCTTCTAACAAGAGAACTAGAAGTCGCAATAATAATACCATGGCAATCCCCACTAACTATCGCAACACAAACCATTCAACAAGTAACAGAGCATTCACTTACTTTTCACCTATACTCTGGAATGCCCTACCAGACAGGCTAAGAGCTGTTATGGATCTTAAAGACTTTCGCAAAGAAATCAAAACATATCTATTCATAGAACACTTTGGTATTTCAACTGATGGAAACAAAATATACCCAACATATAACTATGAGCCTTTTAGAAAATACTCTCTGATCCCTCCCACTTAAGTTCATCTGGATTGCCCAACTACCCATATAACTGCTCTGTGCAACACCCACGAACATATAACTCTCTTGTAAATAAGTTGATTGTAATATATGTACTTACCTAGGAGCTGTCTTCATTCATCCCCAATGAATCTAGTTTAAAGCCCCATCAGTAGGTTAGCTAGCCTGCTGTGTAAGACACATCAACCCTTCTTGGATAAATGGACACTATCTCTTTTCAGCAGCCCTTGGAAAATCATCCTGTAGTACAGGAAACCAAAACATTCTCGATGACACCATCCACACAGTCATGCATTCATATCTAGGAGCGGAGCTCCTCTGCCTTGGCTTTTGTCCTTAGTGAACACAAATGCTCACAGTCTAGGCAACAATATGCCTGACCTGAAAGCCTTGATGGTAGAAATAGACTTGGGCATTGTTGCTATTACAGAAATATGGTATAATGAAACTCATGAATGGGATATCACCATAGCTAGATTTAATCTATTTAGGAGGGATAGACAGAGCAAGAAAGGAGGAGGAATAGCCCTGTATGCAAAAAAAAAGAAAAACATTTAAAGCAGCTGGAATGCAGGGGACTTGGAGGGGTGCGAGGGGGGATAAAAAGCAATATGGATCATTTTGGAAAGAGATGGCACTCCTGTCCACACTGGTGTAGTCTACAGACCTCCAATTGAAACAGAGGAGATGGAAAGAGACTTGATCAACGATATTGCAAAGGTGGTAAAGAAGGGAAAAGAGATACTCCAATCCACATCTGTATAACCTAGAGGAAAGGAGTGACTGGGGAATAAAATACAGATATTTAAATGCTTAAAGGGTATTAATGAACAACCTTTTTATAGACAGGGATACTGTAGAAGTAGAATACATGAAATGTTGCTTTTAAGTTTACTTCCTTGCATTTTCATCGGGAAATGCTTTTTCTTGGAAAGAGTGGTAGATGCCTGGAATGCCCTCCCAATGGAGGTGGCTGGGGCAACAATAGTGACAGAATTCAAAAAGGAATGGGACAAACACAGAGGATTGTTACAAGGCAAGAGTTAAAAGGGGTATAACCCTAAACAAAAGCCTAGAGCAGTGGTTCCCAAACTTGGGGTCGGGACCCCAAATGAGGTCACATCAGTGGATGGGGTCACAGAAACGGCCATTTCCCTTTATCTGTGGACTTTCACTGTGATCTATGCCAAGTAGTGTCAATCACCAGTTGTCAGCATGTGGCCTGTGAGCCGTGAACATTCATAGGCCCTTGCCCTCTCCTGGGTAAGCTTCCTTTTAGACTGGAAATCCATGCTGAGCACTGGGATGTGTAAGCACACACTGCACACTGATACAAGGGACCCTGTGCTGACTCCTGCTGCTGTTTCCACTACTGTTGCTTCAGGTTTCTACTTTAGATGAGTGGAGGAGGAGGAGACCGGAGATCTGCCAGTTTGATTTCATCATGGTGATATATACCCATATAACCAAAAAACAGAACTTTTCACCACCCCCAATAGTCAGCCTTAATGGTACAGATCTCCCAGTAAAAAATGAAATATCTAGGAGTCATCTTAGACCAGTCACTCAGCATGTCTACACATATAAAGTCAACTACAAAGAAAATCTACTACAAACTCAGAATGATACAACAGCTAAGACCCCTGCTCACAAATCATGACTTCAGATCAGTCCTCCAGGCCCTAATCACACCTCACTTCGACTTTTGCAACAGCATACTACAGGGCCTACCCAAATCAACTTCAGATGGCCCAACACGTGACAGCAAGAATAACTTTGAAGGCTCATATAACAGATCATATCACACCAATTCTATACAACCTACACTGGCTCCCATTCCAAAGCCGCATGAACTACAAAACTCTAATGACAACATTCAAACTCATTAGAGATATAGCACCATCCTACCTCACAACACTCATCACCAAACCAGAAGACACACGTCTAAAAAGAAGATTCACACAAAACAAACTAGCAGTACCATCTGACTTCCGTAAATCTACCCGAGCCACTAACTACAGAGCATTCACACACTTTGTACCTGTTTTTATATATTTAAATCTTTTTATTCACAGCACCAGAAAGTACAACAACAAAGCAACAAGTTCAGCTCCATAACCGGGGTCACAACAACAGGAGACAGAGTACAAAGATCATACCCATATAACAGAAGCCCCCCTCATGAAGTATGCACTCATATAGTGCGCAAGGAAATAGAAAAAGACAGCTGAAGCAATAACTGGAACCGTAGAGGCAATGATATGATACACCCCCCCAACCCTCACAACCCGCCTCCCCCCATATCAGAACCCCCCCCCCCCACCCACCCCACCCTGTTCAGCCACTGGAACAGTAGAGAGTAAAGAAAAACATGAGCAGGCCCGGGGTGGATTCTTCTCCCAGGCCCACACCCGCCACAGAGTAGCCAGGGCACGCATTTATTCCTGTTAAGCCCCCCCCCTTTCCCCTACCTATCTCCCCACCCCCCCACCCCCTTCGTGATTCGCCACTCACAGGGGTCTGCCACTATCCCGGGTGCAGCCAACCCTCCCCCAAGGAAAGTGGTAGAACACCAAACCCGCACTGTCAATATCCGCTCAAGATTCTACTTTGGGCCCTCCACGGTAACATGTGCAGATGAGGCCCCCAAGCCTCCAGAAAACGCATCCAGTCCCTCTCCTTCCCACAGGCACGCATCGGTTCCATGAGCAAGATCTTATGCAACTGCACCCTCCAGGCCCCATAAGTGGGTCCTCGAGCATCCAACCAATGTTGTAACACAAACATACGAGCAGCCACCAAGACTAACTGGACCCAGCGCATGCCCACGGGTCCCAATGTAGCCCCCCAGTCATCTTCCCACAGGTCCAGCACCGTGTTCTTAGCCGTCAAAGATATTGGCTGCTGTAGGCAGGCGGCCAGATACGCCGAGACCTGCCCCCAATACACCTGAGCTCTCGGGCAGTGCCAAAACATATGCCCCAGGGTGGCCCTGGGTGCAGCACATCGCGGGCAGCAGTGGCTGCCCCCCACCCCCGCGCGCCATGCCCGATGAGGAGCAAAGTATAAGCGACGCAGTAGCTTGTACTGAGTATCCCTGTGGAGCACCATTATACTTAGAGAAGGAATAGCAGCCAGGCCCTCAACTAACTCCGCACCACAAATCCCTTCACCGAGATCCAAAGCCCACGCTGCCGCTAGCTCATCCACGCCAATAGGTGACACCCCGTCCCATAACGTTTTGTGCAGCCCGGACACACGTGCCCCTGACTCGCCCCCCAATAACGCCATCTCAAGAGTAGAACACACCTCCCCCCTCAGGGCCCCCACAGGAACTCCACAAAGATAATTATGGAGTTGCACATATTGAAAGAAATCCTTGTCCCCTAGGGGATATTGTTGGCATAGCTCAGAGAAGGCAATCATCCTCCCTTCTGGAGTCAGCACATGCTCCAAGTTAAACCATACCTAGCTCCTCCCATCCATCGAAGTGAGACCTCCCCAGACCCGGCTCGAATTCGGCGTTTCCCCTTATGGGAAGGTAAGGCATATGATGGGCCGAAATCTTAAGTCTGGAGCAGAAAAACCTCCACGCTTTCCGCACAGGGTCCAAAAGAATCTTTCGAAAGTCGCCAGACAGTTGCCGAACGCGCTCAGCATGCAAGAGATACCGAAAATGAAAGGGGAACGCCGCCGCTCTTAGTAACCCTAGGGGGGCGCAGCCATCTAAGTCCCAGAGCCAATCCCGAACCCACCGCAATAGACAAGCAATATTATATTTCTTTTTTTTTATTATTATTATTTATTTATGAATTTTACAAACAAATTCAAGCGACAATAACTTGAATGGAAATAAAGAGACAGAATGAAAAACAAGTTGGAGTGCAAACAACAACCGTAGATAGGAAAACATTGAAGTAATAATAACATTTCCCGCTCCTTCTATAGCCCACAACAGGACTTCCTAGTGAAAACAAAATATAACCAAATTTGAAGGAAATAGTTGAAGGGAGACAATCAGGCATACATTCTATGCAGTGGTATTTACACTCCCTCAGAGGGGCGACGGGCATTTATGAAAGCAAGTAACTGTGAAGGTTCAAAGAAAACATATGAAACAGAATTCATTTTGACCAAACATTTGGAAGGAAATTTCAAAAAGAACTGGCCCCCCAATAACAAAATAGCTGGGCGAAGAAGTAAAAACTCCTTCCTACGTTTCTGGGTTTCCCGTGAAAAATCAGGGAAAACCCGAACCATTAAACTGAGAAAAGAGATGTCCCGTTTACGGAAATACATTTTCAAAAACCAGTCCCTATCAGAATTCAAGGCAAAAGTAACAATTAATGTAGCAGGAACAACTGTGTCAGTCAAGGAAGCTTCTAACATAGTAGTAACATCCAAGGAGTCAGCTAAAGCTACTCCGGGTATAACCCCACCACCCTCCACTTTTTTTTTTATAGGCAGATAAACCCTGACCAAAGGGGGGTGAGATTCACTCGGAACCCCAAGAACTTCTATCATATATTTTTTTAGCAACTCCTTTGCTCCTATAGACTGAGCCCTGGGAAAATTAACAAGACGGAGATTAGAATAACGAGAAAGATTTTCAAGCATTTCAATTCTAGTCTGCAATGCAATCATATTTTTCTGATACCCAGAGGTTAAATTTTCAGATTGTTCCACTCTCTGTTGAAGTTCAGAAACTGAGCTCTGAACCGCCGAAATCTCTAAAGTATGTTGTTGAAGAAGAGTAGTATGAGACTGCAACTGAGAAATTGAAGATGATACTTGCGGGACCAAAAGTTCTCCCAGTTTCACTATTGCGGACCAGATAGTCTCCAACGTGAATTCCGAAGGCCGCTCAAATGAAAAGAGTATTGAAGAAGGAGACACTCCAACAGATTCAAGCTCCTCATGCCGAGATTCCACCTGCAAGGGAGCAGAGGTAGGAGAGATGGCAGCCATCCTACTATGAGACCCCGACGCCGATAGAGAAAACTCTATGGCACTGGCTGAGGGCAAAGCAGCAGTAACTCCACCGCTTCTCGATGAGACCGTCCTTCCGCACCCCGCTCCCCCTCCTATCGCTGGGGGAGGGGCGACCGTCGACACCGAGCTCCTCGTCAGTAACGGTTCTTTAGGGGGCCGCCACTGCTCCAGCGAAGAGATGTCCGGCCCGGAGCCTCCCGCCGAGGTGCTCAATTCGGCCGAGAGATCCCTAGGGCCTCCACTCGCCGGTAATCCCGACTGCTGCCGCGGAGCCAGGTAACGATCTAGCGGACCCACCGCTTGCTGAGGTAAAGGGGTTGAGGTAGCCGAGGTAGAGGAGGGCTTCTTAGCCCCTTTAGCTTTCCTTTTCCCCATATATAAATGGCGCCGCCGCACAAAGCTCCCTTCAAACCGCCATCTTGGAAATCCCTGCCCTCAGCAATATTATATTTCTGTATATCCGGAAAGCCTATACCACCCAGCGCCCAAGGCTGTTGAAGAATCGCCAGGCGCACCCTTGGCCTGCGGCCGGCCCAGAGGAATCGATTGAATAGGCTCGTCAGCTGACGAAGGTCCGAATGCTTTAAAAGCAACGGGAGGATCTGAATCGGGTATAAGATCTTAGGAAAGATGGCCATCTTGCATAGAGCTACCTGACCCCCTAACGACAACGGTAGGTCACGCCACTTATCCACACTGACCGCCACATCACTAAGAATTTTGGACACGTTGAGTCGATAAAGATCCTCTAAATTCGCTGGTAAGTAGATGCCCAGATACTTAAAGCACCCTGCCGCCCACTTCAGAGGGAATTCCCCTTGCTAACCTAATTGTCCATCGGGCCCCACGAGCAGCGCCTCCGACTTGTCGAGATTCAAACGAAATCCCGAGGGCTCCCCATAATCTCGAATAAGCTGTAGCAACCGAGGTAATCCAACGTAAGGGTCCCCGAGATGAACCAGCAGATCATCGGCAAAAGCTGCTACTCTGAACTCTTCCCGTCCCATTCGTACACCACAGAACTGAGAGGAAGCCCGTATCTGAATCAAGAGGGGCTCCAGCGTCAAAACAAAAAGAAGTGGGGACAGCGGGCACCCCTGACGAGTGCCCTTCTGAATACTAAAGTCCGCGGACATTACCCCATTCACCATGACAGCCCCAATGGGATCGGCATATAACAGGCGGACCACATCCACGAAAAAACCCGTGAACCCCATTGCAGCTAAAACTTGATACATGAAGCCCCAATTGACACAATCGAATGCTTTTTCGGCATCGAAGCTTATAAGTAAAGATCGGTCCCCCGTCAGCCGCCCCGCACTAATAGAAAGTAAGATACGTTGTAGACTGTACGCGGCATGGCGTCCCCTTACAAATCCCACCTGATCCCGATGCACCAAAGACGGCAAGTAGAGCGCAAGCCGATCTGCCATGATTTTAGCTAAGAGCTTGTTCTCCAGGACCAAGCAGGAAGTCAGTCCTCACTTATGGGTGACGTCGGCGCCGACGGAGCCCTCGCGGAGCAATTTTCCCCAGCTTTCAAAGAAAGCCTTTGGGAATTGCAGCGCGCATGCGTGGTCCTCTTCCCGCCCAAGGGTGCCATCTTAGCCAGTCTTCTTTTTTCCGCGGAGCCCTACAGACGTCCCCGTCTTGTCCCCGCGAAAAAGTTGATTTTCTTCTTTATTTTATCTTTTTTCTTTCGGTTCGACGCCGATCGTTTTCCCGCCCGGACTCGCGACGCCGGTCTCGAGTCCTCTTACTTTTTTTGGTTTTTCTGACTTAGTCAGCTTTCGTTTTCGGTTTCCCTGGCAGCCCGGTCCTTTGACCTCGCAGGGGCCCTTTTTCCCCCGATGGCTGCCAGTGGGTTTAAGCGGTGTGGTCGGTGTGACCGAAATATGTCACTGACCGACACACACGACTTTTGCCTCCGCTGCCTGGGCCCGGATCATGAGGAACTGATCTGTGGGCCCTGCAGCAAACTGTCCTCAAAGGCGTTGAGAAGTCGGCGGCATCAGCGTGAGAGAATCTTCGCTGACCCCAGCCATACCCGGACCTCATCGGAGGCCTCCGTGTCGAAAGGCTCCAGCTCGGACCGTCGCCGGAGCTCCTCCGACCGGGGTTCTCCCTCCGGGGACCATCGTCGGAAGGAAAAACCCGCGAGGGCGGCGTCGGTGGACGCTCCTGGTTCCGCGAGGGCCAGGTCGCATAGCCCCGACAGCCGCCCCGGGTCCTTGGAGAAGGAACACATCCCGAAGCGACCTCGCCTGGAGTCGGAGATGCCTGCCCGGGTAAGTCCTGTGGTCCTTCTGGACTCGCCTCCGCGACAGCCGACGTCGGGCCCGACGCCGTCGGGGCCCGAGTCGGGGGCTGCTGGGTCACCTGAGCTCGGACTCAGGTTGACGGCCTTGGAGAGCAGACTGTCTGCCTTCATGGACCAGCAGCGGGCACTGCTCGCTGGCCTCGCTGGCGCCGCTGCCCCGACCGCCGGGACGTCGACGTCCAAGTCGACCCCGGAGACCGAGCCGATCCTCGAGTCGATGAGAACTCGAGTCGATCCTCGGTCGAGGTCACCCTCGGCCTCCCGTTCGGGACCGAGGTCGCCGACGCCGACTCCCTCGGCGTCGGGGCGGCTGGCGCCGCGCCCTGCCCGGGCCGACCCCACCGAGTCCTCGTCGGAGTCGGTCTGGGAGTCTGAGGAGGAAGAGTCACCTGATTCTTTCCGGACTCGGTGTGTCCCATCGGACTCACCGGAGTCCGAGCCTCGGAAGCAGTCCCCCCCCGGAGGATGCCCGGTTCTCGGACTTCGTTAGGGATATGGCCAAGGCTTTGGCCTTCCCTGCGGATCCCGAGGAGGAGCCTCGAGCCGAAGAGCTCGACGCCCTCCAGTATGACTCTCCCGCGAGGGAACACTTTACTGTGCCGGTTCCTCCTATGCTGGAACGACTACTCTTCCGCATGTGGGAGAGTCCGGCCTCCTCGCCGGTCCTGAGCAAGCGGGTCGATTCTATCTATCGGGTCCGCAAGAGCCCTGGCTTTCAAAAGGCACAGCTGCCACACCATTCCATGGTAGTGGAATCGGCCATGCATCGTCTTAAGAGCCAGAAGATGCACTCCTCGGTGCCCCCTGGAAGGGAGGCCCGTAACCTGGATGGCCTTGGCAAGAAGTGCTTCCAGGGCTCTATGCTCGCCTGTCGTGTCCAGACTTACCAGCTTTACATGGGCATGTATCTCCGGGATCTGGCTAAAGAGCTAGCCGGATTCTCCGCTGGTCTCTCCGAGGAGCCCTTGCGGAGGTTCCTAGCCTTGTCCACGGGCATTCGGGAATGCTCAAAGTTCATGTCCCGAGCAGCCTATGATGGCTTTGAAGCCTCGGCTCGAGTGGCCGCAGCCGGCATCGGTGCCCGCCGACAGGCTTGGCTTCAGTCGTCAGACCTTGAGCCCTGGGTACAGGACAAGTTGGTCGATGTCCCCTGCCGAGGCGAAAACCTCTTTGGCAAGCCCATGGCGGAAAAGGCTGCACAAATTGAGACTGAGACTCTCACCAGGACCAGGCTTTCTAGGAAGACCTCCGCCCCTTCCCAGAAAAAGAAGGGCTCGGGGAAAAAGTCCTTTTACCCGAGGAAGGCGGCTGCCTACAAACAATACCCCCATTATCAGGCCCCTGCAGCTCCCCAACAGGGCCAGCAGGCCAAGGGACGGGGTAACGGGTCCCGTAGGCAGCATGCCCCCAAGCCTGCACCGCCAGCCCCTGCTCAGCAGGGTGGGGGCTTTTGACTCGCTCAGCATAGCCTCTCCCCCCCCGCTGGTTCCTCCCAGCACCGGAGGCCGGCTGGTTCACTTCGCCCACAGGTGGTCCAGCATCACCGCAGATGCCTGGGTGCTTCAGGTCGTGCGAGAAGGCTACCTTCTCCACTTCCATCAGGTCCCTCCCTCCTATTTTCCGGGAGAACCTCCGCGCCCCCCTCTGCACAGGGAGTTGCTCCTTCAGGAGTTAGCAGGTCTTTTGCAGGAACAGGCGGTGGAACCGGTGCCACACCACCTGAGAGGTCAAGGCTTTTATTCAAGGTATTTCCTGATACCAAAGAGAACAGGGGGCCTCAGACCCATCCTGGACTTGCGCAACCTCAACAAGTTCCTTGTGCGGGAGAAGTTCAAAATGCTTACCCTTGGAATCCTTCTGCCCTACCTCCAGCAGGGAGATTGGCTATGCTCCTTGGATCTAAAGGATGCCTACACGCACATCCTCATCCACCCAAGCCACCGCCAATACCTAAGGTTTGTGGTGGCAGGAAATCATTACCAGTACAGAGTACTGCCCTTTGGCCTGTCCTCCGCACCGCGAGTCTTCACAAAATGTCTCGCGGTGGTGGCAGCCCATCTCCGGCTTCACGGCCTCTATGTCTTTCCGTACCTCGACGACTGGCTCATCAGAGCAGCGTCCGCTCAGGAGGTCACCAGGGCCACGTGCCGCACGGTGACTCTGCTGCAGCACTTGGGCTTTGTTATAAACTTCGCAAAGTCCACTTTGCTCCCCTCACAAGATCTCGAGTTCATCGGCGCAAGGCTGCACACTCCGCAGGCGCGAGCATACCTACCGCTCGACAGGGCTCAACGGCTCATGGACCTAGCCGACCATTTTCGCAGCCAGCCCCTGGTCTCCGCCAGGCGCTTCCTGAGACTGCTCGGCCATATGGCTTCCACCGTCCATGTGACCCCCAATGCCCGCCTGAATATGCGGTCTGCTCAATGGTGTCTCCGCCGGCAGTGGCGACAAGCCACGGGCGGCCTAGCAGACCTGGTGCGCGTTTCCGAGCCACTGGTCTCGTCTCTCCGGTGGTGGCTCCGGCAGCCGAACCTGATATTCGGAATGCCTTTCCAGTCGCCTCAGCCGACCCGGGTGCTGACCACCAATGCATCCCTCCTGGGCTGGGGAGCACATTGCCAAGAGGCACGTACTCAGGGCCTCTGGACCACATGGGAGTCGGCTCAGCAGATCAACTTCCTGGAGCTCAGGGCGATCCGCCTAGCTCTCAAGGCCTTCTCCCACCTGACTTCCCAACAGTCCGTCCTTGTCCAGACGGACAATCAAGTTGCCATGTTCTACGTGAACAAGCAGGGGGGCACGGGCTCCTTCCTCCTCTGTCGGGAGGCACAGAAGCTCTGCTCTTGGGCCGTCAGTCACGGCATTCTCCTCAAGGCAGTTTATCTCCCGGGCCAAGAAAATTGCCTTGCGGACAAACTCAGCAGGGTCCTCCAGCCGCACGAGTGGCGTCTGGATCCCTTGGTAGTTCAGAAGCTTTTCCTCAAGTGGGGTCTCCCCACGGTGGATCTCTTTGCCAGTCCTCACAACCGGCAGCTTCCTCGCTTCTGCTCTCGTCAGCCACACCCCCTTCGGGTTGCGGCGGACGCCTTTCTGATCTCGTGGTCGGGGAGCCTTCTGTACGCTTTCCCTCCCATCCCGCTAGTCTCTCGGACTCTTTTCAAGGTTCTCCGAGACAAAGCCTTCATGATCCTGGTGGCCCCTCGCTGGCCCAGGCAGCCGTGGTTTCCGCTCCTGCTGCAACTGGCGGTGGAGGATCCGATCCCTCTGGGGGTACAACCGGATCTCCTCACTCAGGATCAGGGGTCCCTGCTACACCCCAACCTCAGGTCTCTCAACCTCATGGCCTGGCTGCTGAGAGGGTAGTCCTTGCTCCCCTTCTCCTGCCGGCGGAGGTGGAGGAGGTCGTCTTGGCTTCGCGACGGCCCTCTACCCGCAAATGCTACGCCCTTAAATGGCGTCGCTTTGCAGTCTGGTGTACCCAACAGTCTCAGGATCCCTTCTCCTGCCCGGTGTCGGTGATCTTGCAGTACTTGCTGCACCTCTCTAATCTGGGACTTAAGTCCAACTCCGTCAAAGTTCACCTCAGTGCTCTCTCAGCACATCATGTGCCGGTGGACGGCAGACCTCTCTCCAATGACCCTCTCGTGGCGAGGTTTCTCCGAGGTCTCCTTCTACTTAAACCACCTCTGCGCCCGCCAGCGCCTGACTGGGACCTGAATGTGGTTTTACAGCGGATCACCTGTCCGCCTTTTGAACCTATGGCTACCTGTTCTCTCCGTTTTCTGTCTTGGAAAACTCTGTTCTTGATAGCCCTCACTTCCGCTAGACGCGTAAGTGAATTGCAGGCCCTCGTGTCTGATCCCCCTTACACTAGGTTCTACAAGAATAGGGTAGTCCTACGGACTCACCCAAAATTTCTGCCTAAAGTGGTCTCCCCTTTTCACATCAATCAGGAGGTGGTACTTCCAACCTTCTTTCCCAGACCACACTCCAGCCGAGCTGAGACGGTCCTCCATACCCTGGACTGTAGAAGGGCTCTGAACTTCTACCTTGACCGTACGCGGGAGCACCGTAAAGCTGCTCAGCTTTTTGTGTCTTTTGACCCCAATAGTTTGGGGCTCCCGGTCTCCAAGCGTACTCTGTCCATCTGGGTGGCGGACTGTATCTCTTGAGCTTATGGGGCAGCCGGACTCTCCTTAGAAAGTAGAGTCACGGCTCATTGCGTTCGGGCAAAGGCCACGTCAGTGGCTTACCTCCGCTCTGTTCCGCTGGCAGACATCTGCCGGGCCGCTACTTGGTCTTCGAGCCAGACTTTTGCGGTCCATTACTGTCTCGAGAGGGAGTCCCGTAGGGACAGTGCTTTCGGACAGGCAGTCCTCCGTAATCTCTTTGAGGTCTGAGCAACTCCTACCCTCCATCCCGGATGTGGGCTACCGGTGGGTGATAATTCAGCGAAGATTCTTTCCTTCTGTGCTGCTGAGCTAGAGGGAGCTCATTTTTGTGCTTAGGGTCTCCGGTAGCCTTGAGCTTGGGAGTCCCATAAGTGAGGACTGACTTCCTGCTTGGTCCTGGAGAAAGCGTAGTTACTCACCTGTAACAGGTGTTCTCCAGGAGCAGCAGGAATCAGTCCTCACTACCCTCCCTCCTCCCCTTGGAGTTGCAATCGTCTGCTTATGTTCTTTTTGCAAATTTTTATGCTGTCTTTTTTAGCTATGTCATCTGACTGGCTAAGATGGCACCCTTGGGCGGGAAGAGGACCGCGCATGCGCGCTGCAATTCCCAAAGGCTTTCTTTGAAAGCTGGGGAAAATTGCTCCGCGAGGGCTCCGTCGGTGCCGACGTCACCCATAAGTGAGGACTGATTCCTGCTGCTCCTGGAGAACACCTGTTACAGGTGAGTAACTACGCTATATCAACATTAAGGAGCGAGATGGGACGGTAGGAGCCGGGCAAGAGAGGGTCCCTTCCCGGCTTAGGCAAAATAGTGACCAGAGCCTTATTGGCCTCATATGGAAACCGTCCCCTCTGCACCAGGTCCTCATAATACCCCACAAGAGGAGCCACTAAGGTATCACCCAGGACCTTATAAAATTCACTGCGGAACCCATCGATCCCTGGTGCCCGCCCGTTCTTCAGGCCCTTGATTCCCATCTGAACCTCCCGCCCTGAGATGGGTCAATTTAAAACCTCCAAATGCTCCACGCTAAGCCGCGGCAAGGAACAACCAACAAGAAAACTACTACCCTCTTGAGACCGCTCCCCATCGCCCGCATAGAGCTTCCGGAAAAAATCAGTGAAAACGGTCTCAATAGCTACTGCGTCCCGTCGGATAGTCCCATCGGCATGCCGGATTTCTCCAATTTGTCGTGGACCCCCTGCAGGCTGCATCAAAGAAGACATCAGCTTCCCCGCCTTATTCCCATGCTGATACAACTTATATCTATAATACAGCATGGATTTTTGAGCTCGCCGATGGAGGAGCATTTCCAGCTCCGTCTGGAGCTCCTTCAGCTTACGTTGGTTGGAAGCCGAATTACTCCCCGCCACCAACCTCCTCATCCTACCTAAGTCCCTTTCTAATAAGAGAATACACTGGTTCAACCTCTTCCGCCGAAGACTATGATAGCTAATGATTACCCCTCGCAAGACAGCTTTGCCCACCTCCCATAGCAAAGGCAGAGAAATATCGGGGTGGTCATTAAGTGCCAAATAATCCCACCAGCGGTCCCGTAAGAATGCTTCAAAATGTACATCTCCACAGAGATCCAGAGGGTATCTCCACAGCCGACCTCTAGAGGGACTACTGCCACGCAGTTCGAGTATGACCATCGCATGGTCCGAAGGAATGGGAGACCCGATCTCTGCCTTCGAGACACAACTGAATAGCGAATCTGAGATTAGAAAATAGTCAATGCGAGACCACGTTCCATGAGCTCTAGACATATGAGTATAATCCCGATCTCCAGGATGAAGGACTCTCCATATATCCAAGAGCTTATGCGCCTCGCCTATCCCCCACAAGCGCCGGCGGCCCCGCTGACTCCCTCTCACAGCCACTCCCGATCGATCCAGGCCGGCATCCAGTACTTCATTGAAGTCGCCACCCAAAATAACCTGATATCCACTGGTATCCGCCAACAGTCGTGTGATAGCCTGATAAAAACGGGCCTCGTAACCATTAGGCCTGTACAACGAGCACATGGCAACATTCCTACCATCCAACAGCCCCCAAACACACACATATCTCCCATCCACATCAGAAACCACACGCTCCTCCTTCCAATCCACCGAGTTAGCAATAAGGATGACCACCCCCCGTTTCTTCCCAACAGCGGGGGCCCCATAGACATGAGCAATATGGCCCTTACCCAACTTAGCATGCTCCGCTGCCGTCTGGTGAGATTCCTGCAACATTATTACCCCAAGGTGCTGGCGCTTCAAATGTTGGAGTACTTTATAGCGCTTGTCAGACGGCTGCCTGGGTGAGAATCTTCACAGTCTTGACAATGCATATATTTATATGATTTTTGCAAGGTATTGGGGGTAATGTAGTTCATTCACACCAGACACAGCTGCTGACAATAATTTAGTTGTGCACAAGTGTTAAAGCCAATAAGATACTTCTTTATTTATGGGGTTATTTCTCCTAGCACAGATATGCTTGGTAGCACATAAATTAGATTACTTGCTTGCAGTGTTTAACTTGGTAAAACAAAGTCAAAAATCAAAATCAGGAAAACAACCTTCAAACTTGTCAGGCAATTAGCTAATGTTTTCTTAGCATATCTCTAACAAACGAAAAGCCACAAAGAAAGAAATAAACTGTTCTTGTAAGGTTAACTTCTGATTACTTTCCACACAGATCCAGAAGTAATTCTCTCCTAGCTCACAAGCAATTAGGTGCAGCTCAATTGCTATCAGTTATCCAGCTGAAACCCTTTAGCAGGCTGGCTTTCTACTGTGTGAGTCAAATCCTGCTTCAGGAGCTTTTCTTAGTGGAATAAAGAACAAATTTATATTTTCTTTGTGATGGCTGCTGTGCTTTATCACAGAAAGTTACCAACGGAGTTTGGATAGAGAGCAGTCCATATAAACAATATCTTGATCTGCTATTATTTCCCCTTCATCAACAAGCATAGGGTCACTATCATGAATTGGCACAGATGAATCTTTCAATGGAGCACTTTCAGGAGAACACTTATTTCCCTGCTGTCTTTCAAGGTTATAGCTAGGGCATAGATCAATGTTCATACCTGAGCTTCCATTGTTGCTATAGTTCCTCTCTATATAGCCTGGCCAGTATGTAGTCCAGTTCTTATGTCCAGCCTTCCAGTCCTGATCCCTGGACACTGGATCTCTCTTCACATACCTTCTGGCATAGGTCTTAGAGTCCCTTCCACGTGCAGCCGTCTCCCTCACAGGTAGCCTCTGGTGATTCCTTGTTCTGCAGCACCATTCCTCTGGCTTTCCCCAGTCCAATGGTCTATGCTGGCCCTTGGAATACCTCCCAGTATACGTACTGCCTTGGACTCTTCTAGACCTCTCAAAGGCTTTTCTCCTCTTCCTTCCAGAGGGTTTCTTTCCTTCTCTATCCGTCCGGTTTGGCTTCTGCTTCTGCTGATTCTTCAGATGAAACTGATGATCCTTCTCTGCATATCCAAGGTGATCATGAAGATGGTCATCTGTAGAATAAACTCTACTCTTATTCTGCTTAGATGAGTGCTCCTCCCTAATACAGCGTAGCTGTGCTGAATCAGGCCCTGCCCTTTGAGATGAGTGCTTAGGGATTACCTCATAGCCCTCCTGATTGAACACACGTTTCCCCACTTCAGCTCCTCTAATGGCTGTTGGAAACCTGGTGCATTCTGGGACTGGTAGTCTTTTATGGGAAAATTCTGTTTTTTCTATTTCTACCAGAACTGACAGGTTGCTTGTTTAGAGTCACTTCACCTTTTCTATAGCTCCTTCCTGAGCTATGATAAGCTTCCTTATCACATACCCCCCTGCTTAAGTTATTACGGACTGGTGTAACTGGTGAAACTTCTTCTCTACAGTCTGTAATCCGGGAAAGGGCATCCGCATTCTTGTGTAACTTCCCAGCACGATGTTCAACTTGAAAATCAAATGCCTGTAAGGCCATGTACCAGCGTGTCAACCTGGCATTGTGGTTCTTCATTTGCTGCAACCACTTAAGTGGGGCATGGTCCGTGACCAACTGGAACTTTCTCCCTGTAAGGTAAAACCTTAACGCCTCCACTGACCACTTGATAGCTAAACATTCTTTTTCTATTGTGGAATACTTTTGTTCAGCCAGTGACAACTTCCTGCTCAGGTACATCACAGGATGCTCCTCCCCATCATGGCACTGGGATAGGACCGCTCCTAGCCCTACATCCGATGCATCCGTTTGAACCAGAAAGGGTTTCTTGAAGTCCACCCCTTTCAGTACCGGTCCTGTACACAATTTTTCTTTTAAGACTGAAAACGCTTTTTCAGCTTCAGGTGTCCACTTTAGCTGGTTTGGACAATTCTTCCGCAGCATATCCGTGAAAATGGCACTTTTCTCTGCGAATTGCGGTATAAACCTGCGGTAGTATCCAATAAGTCCTAAGAAACTTCTTAGTTGTTTCTTTGTTGTTGGAGGAGGAAAATTCCTGATGCTATCTATTTTACTTATTAGAGGTTTAATTTTTCCTCTTCCCACTAGGTGGCCTAGGTATTTTACCTCCCTATTTGCAAAGGCACACTTCTTCGGGTTTAAAGTGATTCCCGCTTGCTTCATGGAGCACAAGACTGCCCTGATCCTCTTCAGATGCTCCGCCCAGGTGTTACTATGGATTATGATATCATCCATATATGCAAAAGCATAATTTTGGTGGGGTCAAAGTACCTGATCCACTAACCTTTGGCAGGTAGCCGCTGCTCCATGCAGTCCGAAAGGCATCCTCTTGAACTGGAAAAGGCCAACGGGGGTGCTGAACGCAGTCTTCGGCTTCGACTCCCTGGTGAGAGGGATTTGCCAATATCCTTTTGTCATATCAAGGGTGGTTAAGTATTGAGCCTGTCCCAGCTGGTCCAACAGCTCTTCATTTCTTGGCATTGGATATGCATCAAAAACCGATATGGCGTTTACCTGCCGGAAGTCAATACAAAATCTTAAAGATCCATCAGGCTTCGGCACCAGGACTATGGGGCTATTCCAGGGACTCTTTGACTCCTCTATTACTCCCATGTCCAACATCTCCTGGACTTGTGCCACTACTTCCTGTCTCTTGGCTTCAGGCAAGCGGAATGGCCTTTGACGAACTAATTTCCCAGGTGGAGTTATTATTTCATGGGCAACCAAATGTGTCTCCCCAGGTATGGGTGTCAACACATCTGGGAATTCTTTAAGCAGCTTCCTAATTTCTTCCTGTTGTACCACTGTCAGGTCCTCACCTATTTGGGGCTCTGATTTTTCTTTACAATCAGATACCTGGGGTCCCAAATCTTCCTCTTCATTCACCTCCCTCTCTCGGGCACAGGTGGCAGCTAGGCTTTTAACCCCTTTGACATCAGTAGAACCAAAGCCTTTGGTTCCACGTTCAGAATTCTCCAGGGATGTGACCTCCTCCACAGGTGGAAAACCCAGCCTCTCACAGATCAATTGGGCAATTTTGTCTCCTGTCTTCACGTGATAATCATTCTGTCCAAAGTTAAATAACAGAACTTTAATATTGCCCCTGTAATCGGGATCAATTACTCCCGCACCCACATCGATGAAATATTTAAGGGCTAAACCGGACCTTGGGGCTACTCTCCCATAACATCCAATAGGTATTTCCACTTGGAGACCGGTGTCAACCAGGGCTCTCCCTTGGCTAGGTACAGTCACATTTTCTATGCTGCACAGGTCAAACCCAGCAGCTTGAGGGGTTGCCCGCTTAGGAGCTTGGGCCTTCTCTGTGACCCTATGGTACTTTAGGACGAATATCTGCTTTGGGGTAGCTTGGTCTTCTGGACGCTTAACCATCTTTTTAGCTGGGGTCTGAGGACTTCCAAATAAAGGCCCGGGAGCTATTACCATTAAACCTTCTCCCTCCTTCTTTCCTAGTCCTTCCACTAGACCCTGCTTAAATCTTGGCCAGTCTCTGCCTAGAACCAAATCAAAGGGTAGCCTAGGCACCACTGCTAACAGGACTTCCTCTTGTCCCCCCAGGCACTTAACCTTTAGCCTATAGGTGGGACATGATGTTGCAGCACCATGAATGCATCTGATGTGAACTTGGCTTTCAGGGGTTCTAGGCACAAATCCTTCTTGGGCCTCTATCCTCTTCCAAAACCTTTTTGACATCATACTCTGGTCTGCCCCAGAGTCTAATAAAGCATTTGTGGTAATTCCTTGCACATCAACCATCAAAAGAAATCCTTCTTTGGGCTGTTTTAAATCCAGACCCATTAAGCTAGTGTGTGTCTGGCATCTCTTTTCTAAATGTCCCCATTTCCCACACTTGAAACATTTCTTTCTATTCCACTGTGTCATCTGGTTTGATACAGTACACTCATTTTCAGAAACATTTTTAATTATTCTCTTTTCTGATACAGCACATCTAGCCTCAGCACCAATCTTCAGAGGGCCACCCATTCTATGGCAAGCCTGCGTGGCTTCCAAGGATCTCTCTGCTAGCATGGTTGCCTCTCCAAGATTTTGGCAATTTTGCTGTATAAGGAAAGTGTGCAAATCTTTAGGCACCCCAAACATAAATTGTTCAAGCATTATAATATCTAATAACATTTCTACTGTCTTTTGCTCAGGCTCCAACCATTTTACAGCTAAACCTCTGATTCTCTGACTCAGAGCCCTGGGTGTTTCACCCACTCTTAATGTAACAGCTCTAAACATTCGCCTATACTCTGAAATAGACAACCCTAGGCGATCTCTAATAGCAGCCTTTACATCCTTATAATTCAAAGCCTGGGCTGCTGGCATTGCTCTGTAAGCTGCAAGCGCCTCTCCAGTTAATGAGGCTGCCAGCCTTACTGCCCACTGGGTCTCTGGCCAGGCTAATGCCTGTGCCACTCTTTCAAAAGACTCTAGAAAATCATCATCATTATCATCTGGAGTTAGCTTCCCAAAACTAAATGCCCCAATCCCTTGATTGAGTCCCACACTGTCCACATGTGGTGTACCAGTATTTACTGCTGGTCTTGCATCTGTTCCACTTTGGTTCTGCAGCTGAACTAGGGCTTGCACCAGATCAAGCACTGGTTTCTGCTGGTCCATTATGGCTTTCATAGCAGTGTCCTGAGCCTGCTGTGCTAGCTCCTGTTGCCTGCTAAATTGGGCTGCCATCCACTGAGGTAGTTCCTTTGGATCCATCTTGATCCCTGCAAGAAACAAAGAAAAAAAACCCAAAGTGCACCACCTTCCAAACAGGTGTGTTTTTTTTCTACTTTTTTTTTTCAATTACCCCTGTGCCTTACTCCCATCCACCACTAGACATGCCCAGGTACTTATTACCTTGTCTCAGTGATGAATCCAGCTCTGCACAGGGTCTTTTCCTCCTGGGACAGCTTCCTCTCCTCCCAAGTGCAGTTGAGGGAAAATCTTTTTTTCCAGCTTTAAACTTGAACTGTAGTTGTAATCCTCAGCAAGTAAATCCCTTTTGTTCAAAAGCAATCCGAAAAACTACGCCATTTGTCAGACGGCTGCCTGGGTGAGAATCTTCACAGTCTTGACAATGCATATATTTATATGATTTTTGCAAGGTATTGTGGGTAATGTAGTTCATTCACACCAGACACAGCTGCTGACAATAATTTAGTTGTGCACAAGTGTTAAAGCCAATAAGATACTTCTTTATTTATGGGGTTATTTCTCCCAGCACAGATATGCTTGGTAGTACATAAATTAGATTACTTGCTTGCAGTGTTTAACTTGGTAAAACAAAGTCAAAAATCAAAATCAGGAAAACAACCTTCAAACTTGTCAGGCAATTAGCTAATGTTTTCTTAGCATATCTCTAACAAACGAAAAAGCCACAAAGAAAGAAATAAACTGTTCTTGTAAGGTTAACTTCTGATTACTTTCCACACAGATCCAGAAGTAATTCTCTCCTAGCTCACAAGCAATTAGGTGCAGCTCAATTGCTATCAGTTATCCAGCTGAAACCCTTTAGCAGGCTGGCTTTCTACTGTGTGAGTCAAATCCTGCTTCAGGAGCTTTTCTTAGTGGAATAAAGAACAAATTTATATTTTCTTTGTGATGGCTGCTGTGCTTTATCACAGAAAGTTACCAACGGAGTTTGGATAGAGAGCAGTCCATATAAACAATATCTTGATCTGCTATTATTTCCCCTTCATCAACAAGCATAGGGTCACTATCATGAATTGGCACAGATGAATCTTTCAATGGAGCACTTTCAGGAGAACACTTATTTCCCTGCTGTCTTTCAAGGTTATAGCTAGGGCATAGATCAATGTTCATACCTGAGCTTCCATTGTTGCTATAGTTCCTCTCTATATAGCCTGGCCAGTATGTAGTCCAGTTCTTATGTCCAGCCTTCCAGTCCTGATCCCTGGACACTGGATCTCTCTTCACATATCTTCTGGCATAGGTCTTAGAGTCCCTTCCACGTGCAGCCGTCTCCCTCACAGGTAGCCTCTGGTGATTCCTTGTTCTGCAGCACCATTCCTCTGGCTTTCCCCAGTCCAATGGTCTATGCTGGCCCTTGGAATACCTCCCAGTATACGTACTGCCTTGGACTCTTCTAGACCTCTCAAAGGCTTTTCTCCTCTTCCTTCCAGAGGGTTTCTTTCCTTCTCTATCCGTCCGGTTTGGCTTCTGCTTCTGCTGATTCTTCAGATGAAACTGATGATCCTTCTCTGCATATCCAAGGTGATCATGAAGATGGTCATCTGTAGAATAAACTCTACTCTTATTCTGCTTAGATGAGTGCTCCTCCCTAATACAGCACAGCTGTGCTGAATCAGGCCCTGCCCTTTGAGATGAGTGCTTAGGGATTACCTCATAGCCCTCCTGATTGAAAACACGTTTCCCCACTTCAGCTCCTCTAATGGCTGTTGGAAACCTGGTGCATTCTGGGACTGGTAGTCTTTTATGGGAAAATTCTGTTTTCTTATTTCTACCAGAACTGACAGGTTGCTTGTTTAGAGTCACTTCACCTTTTCTATAGCTCCTTCCTGAGCTATGATAAGCTTCCTTATCACACGCTTCACCGGGGATCCCAGGCCGCACACGTTCCAAGACGCAAAGCGAAGTCTGCTACTCATCGCACTGCAAGGAGTATCGAGGCCCAAAAGTACAGATCCAAAACTCAGCTCGACGGGGATCCCCCAGCCAAGAACCCCCCTCCACACCAACAACATCCAAACACCCCAGAGCAGCCAAACCCTCACATACAAACACAAGTTACCAGCCAACTTCCCAGACAGACCCATCCAACAGCAACAATCCAAACCCCCCCTACCACCCAACCCCTCCCCGCTGCCCCCATTCCCCCCCCCCGCCCCAACTCTCTCGCCCTCGTCAATGTAGCCCCTTACACCCCCCTCACCCCCCATCCACACCCCAACTGACTCCGCCTGCCTACCAGAGGCCGGTGACTTCCTATGGCTATCGGGTTTTCCCGATACTGATTGGTCGTGTCTTTTATTTTAAAAGTGATTAATCAGCCATTGTAATAATGACCTTAGCTGCATTGACGGCGTTCAGAGGATGGTATGTGAAGATTGAGGAATCCTAGTTATTGCACCTGAAACAGGGCTAGAGTGCCCGAAACGTGCGCGTCGTGTATCTCTCATAACTGGCATTTCTGGACTGAGATAAGTCTCTTTACTATTTTATGGTTAAATGAACTTGAACTTTATTTTGGTGAAGAACCTATAATAATAAAAGTAGCTACTCGCTTGGTGTGGGTCGGTTTCTCTTCCGACCTTCCTACGGCTAGCTCCGACAAACAGAAAAAAGTTTGTGCGGTCACCGAAAAAAGGTTGGGTGCTCTACACATATTGGTTATTGATTTGCCCTGAATAGAAGGTGTTTTTGTTTGTCTTACAGATAACAACAGCATGTTCAGAGGACCTCTATTATACCATAAGGATCACTTACCCCTCAAATATGTACAACACCTACAGCAGAGTCCACACAATGCATCACTGGAGGGCCACATGTCAGTCAGCTGTGATGCTGTACCCAATATAGGCCCATGTCAGCATGGTGGCGGATGCCAACTGCTGGCAGAGGGGGCAGAGGCTGCTGCCCCACAGCAGATCCTGGCCTAGCCACCCTCATGTGGCTGCAGTACAATCCAACAGACAGGCCCTGTGTGACACACAGCCATGGACTCCCCTGGGAATGTACTGTTGCTGTGCTAAGACGGTGGTGCAGTACATGTAGCAAGTGCCTCCAAGCACAGAAGGCCCCAGGTTCAATTCCCGGCTGGGGCACCTGCCATCACAGTCCCAATGTTTTACCCATTCGCGAAACCTTAAAGTAAAGAATGGAGCTCCCGTGCTGAGAACATAAGTGTTGGTCACGATACCATAGTTTGCTATAAATACCACACACCACATAAACATATGCCTCACCCACAGCAGAGTCCCCCATATGCAGCCATGGAGGCTCACACATCAATCAGGTTGTCTGATGTCTGCACGAAAGATGTGTGTGATGCAGGTGAGTTGAACACCACCATGGTATGCAGCTGTATCACAGGCATATTAATCACAGATAGCATGAAAGCCCAACAGGTGTTTGATTCACATTGACTGTAGTTGTGCAAACCTCCCTAGAGCAGTGGGCAACAGGGGCAGAAACAGTTGCACCTGCAGGCACCAGTATTGGAAGACCGATGAAGTGGCAGGATGTAGGGCCCTGTGTGGCGTTCAGAAAACTAGCATGTGCATACATCAACAATCCCACACTACACATTTGGAGATGTCACACATATATACAAAGCAATATATGATCACTGACCGATAAAAATGCTCATGCTACGCACAAGCAGAACAGCGAGCTGTCACAAACCAACGTCTCTGATGTATGTGCAATGTGTGTCAGGTCATATCTCCTTCAGAGAGTAGCACCCTCGGAAATTACTCCAAAAGTACATCCCAACGTTGCCATGCCCACACTGTGCTCATCACTGTTATGTTGGCCATGGCTCCCAAATAACACCACATCTGTTCAATGTTGTCCTAGGTGTGGGGAGTGTGTGTCTGTCTATCCAGTGTGTGGTGGCTGTCAACACCTCCCACAGACCACACTAATAGCACCGTTGCCATTATTGGCCTGCCAATGTGCATAATGAGGAGCAAAGTACTGTGGGTACACAACAAACAGGGTGGCTGGAGCAGGATGCAGCTACACAGGGCAAATGTGCATGCCTAGGACCATGCTGTGCCGTGGCATCACCCCCACAGACATGGTGTCCATAGCATGCCTTGTGTGGAGGTCACTCTCCCCCTGAACGATCAGTGACCATGGCATGGCTAGGTCCCGACATAGTGCCATATAATAGTTCTCTCATTATCTGGGTGCTGTGTATATGTGAGGCCCAATCACTGAGGTAATTGTGCGGTGGGTGTGCTGACATCCCAGTTATGGGTGCACACAGTCTCCCTGGTAGCATGCACCATGGACTGGCCAGTGGCCTGTCTGCAGTTTGCATGTGTCTGGCTAGAACACCGTGCAGGGTCAGTAGCTGGGCACAGAATGTGCCTGCTGCTGGAAAATGTCAGATGGTGTTGGTGAGCGTAGGCCCACAGGCCATACTGTCTGTCTGCCGCACCCTGAAATATGGATGCGTCCATAATAGCAGTGAGTGACGTGTAGGTTTTCTGTACCACAGCTGGACCCAGTCTGCTGATGGTGGCAGCTACACCCACCATAGCTGGGATGTAGAATGTGGATATGTTTTGTTTGGGGAAACTGGGTTCCACAGGGAAGGTTTGGTGGTCAGACATACCCGGCCTATAGGTCCTGTAACCTCCTCTCCCCCACCCCCCTGCAAATATATCATGAAGGGCAGGCCACCCACACAGGATATGCCCCCTTCGGGAACATTGTAGCTCACAAGGCCCAGCTGGGTCTTGGAGACAGAAACGGTCAGATGTGCCAAACTATCAGACATTGGCAAACAAATTGATATGATGTATAGGCCATCTCAGCCAGGATAGGTGCTGTGTGTCTCACCTCACCCTCAGGGTGAGCAACAGACACACACACTGGGATGGTCAGTACCCACTATGCACAAGAAACACAGAAGGTCAATGTCCAACACGAGGCCGAGGTGCTGTGGGGTTGCACACCCTATCACTGGACCATCACTAGACTGCTGCTTTGCATGTGCAGTGCATCATGGGTGCGACTGGATAGACTACACCCTGGTAACTGCAGCACAAAGTCTGCAGAGGTTATATTCTAGCCAGACAGACCTCACATAACAGCCACAGAGCTGTAGTCCCCTGGTGACTGCAATGCCTCTGAAGTGAAAGGTTGTTGGTTCAAATCCAAAGTGTGTGTGTATAAGCAAAGTGATTTATATATTGTCCTTGGCCCCTATACGCCGCCAGTCAGCAGCAGTGCAGGTCTGAATCTATATAATTATGCATGTCCTCTATACTGCTTTTTCCAAAGATCAAAGGCGGTGTACACTTAACATATAATGAACATGGTTTTACATGGAACAGCGCCTACATTGCATAAAAATAACATACATTGAAGATGACATTGTAACATATAGCAAACATTTTGACGGTTCATGGGGACTGTCAAGCCTGGAATGTGTGTAATGTCCTGTAGTACTGGCAATTCCGAAACCATCACAGTGCATTAACCCAAGTCCACCCTATACGGTTGTGTAAGGAGCACATGATGCAGACAGCACTGTGAGGATCACAGAGATTCCAGCACTATTTCACAGTCAGGGACCTGTCACTGGCTGCACTCACCAAGAACCACACTGTGGATGGAAACATGCAACCTCTGGCTCCACAGGTATCAAGGTTAGGTGTGGGCCACAGCTCGATTGCTAAGAACACATGCCTGTCTGGTGAAAGAGGCAGGCATGCAGACAGTGTGCAATGGTCACCAGGGGTGCGCTGTTCCATTGGTGAGAATGGTGTACTGCACATGATGTACGTAGCAGTGTGAGGGTCTTGCCAATAGCAGCACCTCTGTAATGTGGAAACCGGTCTGGGGCAGGTAACAATGTTGCAATGTATGAAGATATATGTCTGCTGCAGCACAGATGTACATGAAATAAACCATGGCTACTGTTGCACTCAAGTATGAGAATGTGTGATGCCTGAGACAGGCAGTCCTGAGCTCAACTGGAAGATGTAACCCATGACGGCTGGTTAAGCAGTCCATGTATCAACCATTGAGCTATTTTGCAAAAACCAGGACTGTATGCCGTCACACATACCAAAGGATAATGTGCAGTGTGGTGACATGGGGACCCACATAGTCCTGTAATGTCCAACACGCAACCTACTTTGCGTGTGCAATGCTCATATATGAATCACCCCCCCAACCCCGATGGCAAACACCACAAAATGTCTGTCCACACATGGAGATACACCATACAACATATTGCACTGGCACACACAACCCCCTATCACCAGGTTGAGTGACACCTGATGCTGATGGTTTGTCTGCACCCATAACTAGTAGTGTCTGAGCACTACCTGCTATGTGACACACATAGCACACCTCATCTGACAATGCATCAGCAATCAGTTGCTATGTGTCCAGAGGTTCAATACCACACTGTGTGGACAAGGGTAAACCATAATAATAATTGTTTGTCAAAGTGACATTAGAGACACCCCAGTAACTATGTAATTAGGCACAGAACAGTAAACATATTTTGAGCACAACCCTTACTAATCAATATGAATGGTGCGTGTAGATAGTATTTGCAATTTGCAGACGCACAGCCATGCGGAGCGCAAGGGCGTGCAGAGATCTGACGCGCAGCCATGCGAAACGCACGTGCGCGATACGTCACGCGCAATTCCGGAAGTTGCGCCGGGAGCGTCCGCGCGTCACCACGCCCAGAAACAAACATGGCGACCCGAACCAGGAAGCCGGCTTTCAGCCACAAAGAGCTGTGCCACCTGGGCTCCCTGATAGCCCAAAAGCAGCACAGGCTGTTCCCAGGGCCCTCCAGGAAAAAGAACATGGGGAGGGTCCTGAGGGCCTGGGAGAGGGTGACCAGGCGTTTTAACAGGCAGGCAGACCATCCACGGGAGGTAAGTGAATGGACCTAGGTCAAAATAAACATACACACATACAGGGTTGATGTCAGCTGTCCATGCTGTTGTAAGTAGTCTGTATAAGTTTAGTGTAGCAGGTGAAACACATGCCATATAAATGTGGTATCACATCTGATTGTGTGGCCATGTAGCCAGGTGTTGACGGTTTGTGCCAAAGAGGGCATGATGGCCCCCTGGCGTCATGACAGCTGCTGGTGTTGATACAGCAAAGCAGACTGTAACAAACCTAGGCCATGCATCTGCATAAGGAGCGTATGCAAACATCCTGTGTTGATGGCGGTATCTGCATCAGCAGGGTAACACATAGGGTTACCCATCAGGGGGGGTGCAATGTTAAGCACATGGGGCCTCAGACATACAGGTGATCTGGGGTTGTCTGCCAATGTTGTTTAATACATCCACCCTATCCTCAGGGGTCCAGAGAGCCCCTCAAAGTGTGCATTCAGTCACTCTGTGGATATGTGTGTGTGTCAGAATGTTCTGGGGATCACCATCACCATCTCCAGGAGTCTACAGGGCCACACAAAGTGGTCCCCACACCCAATGGGGATATGGCTGTGTGTACTGATGTAGTTGGAAGCATCCCCCTACCTCCAGGGGGCCAGAGAGACCATCCAAAGTGGGCTCTGTGTCACCCTGGAGATATGGCTGTGTGTACTAATGTAGTTGGAAGCATCCCCCTACCTCCAGGAGTGCAGAGAGACCATCCAAAGTGGGCTCTGTGTCACCCTGGAGATATGGCTGTGTGTACTGATGTAGTTGGAAGCATCCCCCTACCTCCAGGGGGCCAGAGAGACCATCCAAAGTGGGCTCTGTGTCACCCTGGAGATATGGCTGTGTGTACTAATGTAGTTGGAAGCATCCCCCTACCTCCAGGAGTGCAGAGAGGCCATCCAAAGTGGGCTCTGTGTCACCCTGGAGATATGGCTGTGTGTACTAATGTAGTTGGAAGCATCCCCCTACCTCCAGGAGTGCAGAGAGACCATCCAAAGTGGGCTCTGTGTCACCCTGGAGATATGGCTGTGTGTACTAATGTAGTTGGAAGCATCCCCCTACCTCCAGGAGTGCAGAGAGACCATCCAAAGTGGGCTCTGTGTCACCCTGGAGATATGGCTGTGTGTACTGATGTAGTTGGAAGCATCCCCCTACCTCCAGGGGGCCAGAGAGACCATCCAAAGTGGGCTCTGTGTCACCCTGGAGATATGGCTGTGTGTACTAATGTAGTTGGAAGCATCCCCCTACCTCCAGGAGTGCAGAGAGGCCATCCAAAGTGGGCTCTGTGTCACCCTGGAGATATGGCTGTGTGTACTAATGTAGTTGGAAGCATCCCCCTACCTCCAGGAGTGCAGAGAGACCATCCAAAGTGGGCTCTGTGTCACCCTGGAGATATGGCTGTGTGTACTAATGTAGTTGGAAGCATCCCCCTACCTCCAGGAGTGCAGAGAGACCATCCAAAGTGGGCTCTGTGTCACCCTGGAGATATGGCTGTGTGTACTGATGTAGTTGGAAGCATCCCCCTACCTCCAGGGGGCCAGAGAGACCATCCAAAGTGGGCTCTGTGTCACCCTGGAGATATGGCTGTGTGTACTAATGTAGTTGGAAGCATCCCCCTACCTCCAGGAGTGCAGAGAGGCCATCCAAAGTGGGCTCTGTGTCACCCTGGAGATATGGCTGTGTGTACTAATGTAGTTGGAAGCATCCCCCTACCTCCAGGAGTGCAGAGAGACCATCCAAAGTGGGCTCTGTGTCACCCTGGAGATATGGCTGTGTGTACTAATGTATTTGGAAGCATCCCCCTACCTCCAGGAGTGCAGAGAGGCCATCCAAAGTGGGCTCTGTGTCACCCTGGAGATATGGCTGTGTGTACTGATGTAGTTGGAAGCATCCCCCTACCTCCAGGGGGCCAGAGAGACCATCCAAAGTGGGCTCTGTGTCACCCTGGAGATATGGCTGTGTGTACTAATGTAGTTGGAAGCATCCCCCTACCTCCAGGAGTGCAGAGAGGCCATCCAAAGTGGGCTCTGTGTCACCCTGGAGATATGGCTGTGTGTACTAATGTAGTTGGAAGCATCCCCCTACCTCCAGGAGTGCAGAGAGACCATCCAAAGTGGGCTCTGTGTCACCCTGGAGATATGGCTGTGTGTACTGATGTAGTTGGAAGCATCCCCCTACCTCCAGGGGGCCAGAGAGACCATCCAAAGTGGGCTCTGTGTCACCCTGGAGATATGGCTGTGTGTACTGATGTAGTTGGAAGCATCCCCCTACCTCCAGGAGTGCAGAGAGACCATCCAAAGTGGGCTCTGTGTCACCCTGGAGATATGGCTGTGTGTACTGATGTAGTTGGAAGCATCCCCCTACCTCCAGGGGGCCAGAGAGACCATCCAAAGTGGGCTCTGTGTCACCCTGGAGATATGGCTGTGTGTACTGATGTAGTTGGAAGCATCCCCCTACCTCCAGGGGGCCAGAGAGACCATCCAAAGTGGGCTCTGTGTCACCCTGGAGATATGGCTGTGTGTACTAATGTAGTTGGAAGCATCCCCCTACCTCCAGGAGTGCAGAGAGGCCATCCAAAGTGGGCTCTGTGTCACCCTGGAGATATGGCTGTGTGTACTAATGTAGTTGGAAGCATCCCCCTACCTCCAGGAGTGCAGAGAGACCATCCAAAGTGGGCTCTGTGTCACCCTGGAGATATGGCTGTGTGTACTAATGTAGTTGGAAGCATCCCCCTACCTCCAGGAGTGCAGAGAGGCCATCCAAAGTGGGCTCTGTGTCACCCTGGAGATATGGCTGTGTGTACTAATGTAGTTGGAAGCATCCCCCTACCTCCAGGAGTGCAGAGAGACCATCCAAAGTGGGCTCTGTGTCACCCTGGAGATATGGCTGTGTGTACTGATGTAGTTGGAAGCATCCCCCTACCTCCAGGGGGCCAGAGAGACCATCCAAAGTGGGCTCTGTGTCACCCTGGAGATATGGCTGTGTGTACTAATGTAGTTGGAAGCATCCCCCTACCTCCAGGAGTGCAGAGAGGCCATCCAAAGTGGGCTCTGTGTCACCCTGGAGATATGGCTGTGTGTACTAATGTAGTTGGAAGCATCCCCCTACCTCCAGGAGTGCAGAGAGACCATCCAAAGTGGGCTCTGTGTCACCCTGGAGATATGGCTGTGTGTACTGATGTAGTTGGAAGCATCCCCCTACCTCCAGGGGGCCAGAGAGACCATCCAAAGTGGGCTCTGTGTCACCCTGGAGATATGGCTGTGTGTACTAATGTAGTTGGAAGCATCCCCCTACCTCCAGGGGGCCAGTGAGAACATTCAAAGTGGGCTCTGTGTCACCCTGGAGATATGGCTGTGTGTACTAATGTAGTTGGAAGCAGCCCCCTACCGCAAGGGGGCCAGAGAGGCCAACCAAAGTGGGCTCTGTCACCCAGGTGATATGGTGCAGTGTGACACAGCAGATGAGCCAATCACCCGTATCTCAGGCACACATGTTACATGCGTTGTGTGGGCAGGGCGTCAACATGTTGCAATGCTGTATCCTGATGATGATGCGCCCTGGCACACACAAGACCCTGTTGGCGGGGGAGCTGAACGTGACGGAGGGTATGTCAGGCAAATGTGTGCAATAAGGTATAGTGGTCTGGCTGCACGGCATCCGCAGTCCAGGGGCCACATAGCCCAGGACAAACACTGTAGATGTATGGAGATGATATGTAGGATGCAGATCTGGATGCGCGTGAGCAAATACGCACACACAGTATCTCCGAGAACCAGGTCACAACCTCTGCAATGGCAACCTGTCTACAGCTATGTATGTTGATTCAGGTCGCTCCTACCCACAGCCCACAGGCATACCGCCCCTGTGTGCGTAGGTATCTCACAGATGCCCTTGAAAGGTTGCAAGCACACAGTCAGGTTGGCCCAGATAGCCTAAGAGGCACACATGACCAGAGGTGCGAATAGCCCATAGTGTGTGCAGTGACACCTCCCAGACACATACACGACACAGGTTAGAGGAACATATGAACACCCGATACGCCTGTTTGGGACAGATGCCTGTCCACCATGACCAGTATGCTATGTCCAACATTTGCCAAGGTTGGACTGACGTAGCTATCAACATCCCCATGACATACAGGATACACTGATCCTGTAGTGGTATGGCAAGTGACATCTCTGGCTATGTACAAAGGCATGTGTCATGGACGTGTCCCCTGCCAAGGTGCATAGGGGAACCCACCCAATGTCTTATGTGTCTCCAAACACCCATGTGTGCTGGTAAATACTGTTGCCATTGGTCGTGGAGTGCATGGCATGTGTACATAGTGTGACCCCAAATGTGTATGATGTAACACCCACAGGGTGACAGGGCTGAGCATGGACACCATCAGTGGCCACAACACATGGACATGGCAATGCCATGTCTCTCAAGGGTGCCAAAGGGAAACAGATATGTGCGCTATGGGAGACCTGCACAATGCACATAGGTGTGACTGCACACATGGCAACACACACAGCTAGGCATGTAGGTTGTACTGGGTACAGCTACACATCTGGAACAAGCAGGAATGAGCTGACACATGATGGTACCTGATGGCCTGTTGAGGCCAGCATGCCACAGCTCCCCACCAGACATCTGGTAAGCACAGGGGGGGATCACACAGCACCTGTCACCGTCCCTGATGTCAGCCCAATATGCTGCACCCCAGATCATTAGGTTAGTCCGACTCCCCATCTCTGTGTCCCTGTATGTGCACCACACCCGACGTTGTAGCCATCCCTGTGTCTGTGTCTGCTGATGCCGCCAGAACCGTTGATACTGGTGTATGTGAGAGACCCTCACCAGTGGTTGTGTGGACCTCACCGAAGCACAAGACAAGGGGGTCCTTGGCAATGACACACCCATGTCCTCACAATATCTGTGCCCAGTCCAAAGCCACAACACCAGCATGGAAGCCACGCCCTGTGTCAGGGGACGGACGTGGGGGGTGCTGATCCCTCCCCAGTCACTGTCAGCCATGCCCAGTGTGCTGACTGCCGAGGGCCCGCATGTGCGATGTCACGATGATTGTACAGTGGGTTGGCACACAGGGGTGGTAGGCTGAAGCAGGCAGCCAGGCACAGTGGCCACCACCACACAAACATGGCTGGGTGGGGAGCAATGTCCCCTGTGCAGCCCCATGTTCCCTGTGTATCACATCTGACACAACATACAGTGTGCTGGTTCTAAAGGGGTCCCGAACCCTAGCACATGGGGTTTCCCTGGTGGTGGGACTGAGGAGCGCACACTGCACAAACATCCCTGGTGGTATCACTGGCCATGAAAAGCGACTCAGTGCCCACAGCAAGGTATGGGGTCAGCAGATGTGTCTAAACCCCATGTGCCATGCTGAGTGGCATGGGCTGTGACAGTTAAATAGACACACGCAGAGCAAGTGTCACCAGCGCACAGGGTGCTGGCCACAAAACATGCTAGTGCAGCTAGCCGTGCCCCAACAGGGTATCTGTAACCACCCCATACCACACACATGGTGTGACTACAGGCCACAAAGATGATGGCCACAGCATGGGCATATGGACCATCAGTGCATGTGTTTGGCATGTGGTACCCATTGGTGCAGGGTCACACCTGGTAGTATGTGCCTCTGTCCTAGTACCGCAGTCTGCCACATCCCCCAGGGACAATACACGTCCAACCCGCTGTGTTGACCAGTGAATGTGACCACTCAGAGGATAGTACTGTCAATTGCAAGGGGGTGCCTGCATGTCCCAACACACAACTGTTGTTGGGCGATGACATGTCCCACCAGGGGCTGCCATGTCCTGTGGGCAGGGTCCAATCACGTGCAGTCACAACTGATGTACAACACCGGACACATGAGGTAGACAACCCCACCATACACAGACCCCATGGGAGGCTGCTACACCTACAGGAAACCCAAACGTGCAGGTTATCCCCATGAACAGGATGGCATACACCCCCAACAACCCCCCACATGCCGTACAGCTATATAACAGCTATGCTGCGTTGACGTCACCTGCGTCCCCAGAGAAATGGCACCCTAATTGTACCAGTGTGGGGTACGCAGGTATGCTGAGGACAGCATGACACAGAGGACATGCCGTGAAACAGCTTGGTAGGTGCCCATGAACAATGATGCCTAGCTCGCAGTTTGTGCCATGCATCCCTGCTGTCACCCAGGATACTGTCCAGAACCCTGTTCCCTGTGGATGGCATGGATGTGGGTCTGCCAACATCGCTGACACCTAGATGCGCACCTCACACATGACAAGTGTGAGGGCCAGGTAGGCCATGTCAGGCATGCCTGTGGCAAACGAAAATCATGCTTACAGTGTCGCATTGGAATGGTGACGGGGCATAGTTAGGGTCCCTGCCATTGACATTGTGGCACGGACCTGTGGCTGCATTGCTGCACCAGCAATGGACCACCTGTCATAGGATGAGGTGTGAGCCACCCCCTGTATGTGTCTCCCACTGTCAAGCACAATCCCCATGCAAACATCCCGAGCGTGGATGCTGACAGGCCAGTCCTGGCCAGGTGGTCCCAGAAACGATGCGTGCGCAACTGAAGGACCACCCACAAACCCCCTCTGTGCAGCACGAATGGATGCTAGCAGTCAGATGCCCAACATGGCACACCCCCAGCTTAAGATGATATAACTGGCAGCGACACACACAACATCACATGTGGGAGACACCCAGACGTATATGGTCCACCAGCGACACCACCCACAGGACCCCAGGGTACCTGGTGAGTTCTCCCCCCCCCTTGCCCATCCACGGAAACATCTGTAGTCTATCCCATGAGGCCCATGTCCACCCATGCATGTGTTGTGGGACAGACCATAGGACGCCTGGAACATGCCCAGCACATGAGGCAGCCCAGGAGACACCCCCGAACAACCCCTCCACCCACAACATAACATCGGAACACTTCCCAGAAGCAGACCCCATCAGACCCCAGGGGATATGTGTGAGAGAGGTCAGGAGGGATACACGTGTTAGCACCCCAAGAAATGGACGGTGTGTTCCACAGCCCCTATCTGTGCACACCTGAGTCACCCGGAGGGAGCAGACACATCTGGGAGCCCACAGGACTGGCCAGGTCTATCCCTGCGATAGGTGGACATATGTCACGACCTTAAACATTTATTACCATTCCCCCACAGGCCACACTAACCCCCCCACCCGAGCACATGGATGACGGCAACCATGTGCACAGCCACCCCTCAGTCCGTCAGTCCACAGAGTATCCCCTATATTGGTAGGGGTGGGGCGGCTCAACACACAGCTCACACCCTGGGTCCAGACACAGCACACACAGTATGCACATGGTGCATGGCTGTGAAAGCTGCCGAGCTGTGTGGCAGGGCACATGTGTATAACCACACCTGGACGTGATGGACATCTGGAAAAAGCCACTGCAGGGGGTAGGCCTGCCTCCCCTCCCACACACCAGGTCCATGCTACGATGTATGTGGTTGCAGAGATACCCTGGGAGCTGGCACAGCCCCTCGCACATCTCATTGTGGTCACACGAGCATGACAGCGTCGCAGACTGACAACAACACACCAGCTGCAGCTGTGACATCCCTGCATTGTGCACATTGGAACATGGGACCTGCAAGTAAATCACCACCTAGACCCTGAAATGCACCAGCAGGTGGGTCACATGGACGCATCATGGGCCCCACCCTAGTCTGTCTGTGTGCATGTCAACACACGAGCAACGACATGGAGACTGCAGATGACCAACAAGGGCCAGTACTGCTCAGCTGGGGGCCCACATAGGGATGCTCTGTGTGATAGGGATGCTGTGAAACACCATTCACAAACATACACATCCCTGAGCCAAACCCCATAGGGAATGTCACAGATCCCTAATGTGTGGGTGAGCTGCCACACAGGGCACACACATTATGGGGTGCATACCCTGCCAATGGTGCCCAGGGGGCGCCACCAATGGTGACAATGTCCCACGTGGAGCATGGGACCACAGACACACCCACCATGGACAGCTGCTGTCAATGCACAGCTGGGATGTGTCTGGCAAGGTAGATCATCTCCCCTAGGTGATATTTCCCCCCCTCATCCACTGTGTGTCTGTCACGCCCCACCGGTTGCCCCCGTCGCTCATCTCCCTCTGTCCATCATTGTGGCAAAACCATTCCACCAATGTCATGTGTGGCTGTGGTGATATGGGTGGGTCTGCATGCAGTCAACATGTGATGCTGCTGAGAGCTGCCCTATGTGACACTGCATGTGTGTGCCAGCTAGGCTCGTCTGATACTGCTGTGACACAGCTGTGCAAACCTACACCCACATGTCCAAGGCAAGGGCATCCGGGGTTGTGTCACGCAGCTGTATATGCCACAAACAGCAGGGGTGGTGCTGCAGGTACATGCGTCACACACAGGGCAATGTAATCTGGTTGTCTGCTCCAGTGACAGGTGTTAGGTGCTGACCACAGACGTTTATATATCCACAGGTGGAGGACCTGAGGAAAAAGGCGCGGGAGCTGCGGCATTACCACCCGGAGTTCCTGGAGAGGTGCAGGACGGAGCGACAACAGCACCATGATGGTCAGTATTGCCAGGGCTAGGTTGCAGGTCAGGTCGGCCATGGGACCACCAGCCTGTGTCTCACCTGTATCTGTAAATGTTGTATGTGACACACATGGATGTGCCCTGATGTCTGTCATCCTTCACAGACAGTGATACCAGCGATGGGGCGCCACACACATCCAGCTATTGCCTGCGCAGACCCACCAGCCGGCACGCGAGGCAGGAGGAGCCAGACGCGGAGGAACAGGAGGGGCCGACGGAGGAAGAGGAGGAGGTGGCCATGGAGGCGGAGCCACTCCATGTGACAGATGTGGGGGAGGAGGAGGGGGAGGAGGAGGACATCACCCCACCCACCCATGACCAGGGGGAAGAGGAGGAGGAGGAGGAGGACGATGATGTCCTGATAGTGGGTGCAGGGGAGGGGGGAACAGGGGGTCTGGGTGGAGGCAGGGTGGGGGGAGGGAGGGGCACGGACAGGCCAGGGAGGGCGGGGGGAGGGTGCACAGGGAGGGGGGAGGGGCGGGAGGGGGGTGTTGGCAAACACAGCCCAGCACAGGGCCGAGGGGGCAGCAGCCAGACACTGCAGGCATCTGAACGGCATGGGTGGCAGCATGAGCGTGCACCACCCAGGGCCACTGTCACACCACATGCACATGCCAGCACACAGACTGCAGCCACTGTGTGTCTGTGTGCTGGCAGGTGCATGGACGAGGTGTTAGTGGCCCTGGCTGATGCACGACATGACACCCATGTCGTGTTACATGCGGTGCAGTCTCTGACTGTGGCTGTTCGGCAGGTGGCAACTGATGTGGTGCATTTGGCATCCCGGTTACCACCTGCCGAAGAGCATCACAGGTACCAGCGATGGAACCTGTGATGCCGCCATGTGCCCTGTGCTGGGCTGTGTTTACCCCCCTGAGTGTGTGTTGTTGGTTGGCCATGTTGGCCATTGTTAATGTTGGCCCAAATAAAGGTTACATGGTTTCGTAACCCAATGGTCACGTGTCATTCCTACATTCAACATGTATGCAAGCACGGGATATGTATTGCGACCTGCAGGGCCAGGTGGGGCGGACTTGGGTGTCATACGTGTCGTGCGCGCACATGCAGTCAGAGGGGCCATATATGTGTGGGGCTGTGGGTACGGGGTGGGGCCATGGGATGCCGCCTGGCGGGGGTCCACCCAAATTACACTGACACATGGATGTGTGCTATGTAGCCCCATGTGTTGCTGACTGCCTGGACCACCTGACACATGACACCCCTGTCTGCCTTATGATAAGGAAGCTTATCATAGCTCAGGTAGGAGCGATAGAACATATGATGTGACCCTGAACAAGCAACCTGTCAGGTCTGGTAGAAGCAAGAAAACAGAGCTGTCACATAAAGGACTACCAGTCCCAGATTGCACCAGGTTTCCAGCAGCCATGAGAGGGGCTGTCGTGAGGAAATGTGTGTGCAAACAAGATAGCTATGAGGTAATCCCTAAGCACTCATCTCAAAGGGCTGGGCCTGATTCAAGACAGCTGCGCTGTGTTAGGGAGCAGCACACATTAGAACAGGATACGAAAATAGCTTATTCGTCAGATAACAGTTTCAAGAACAGCTACAGCAACTGCTACAGATGGAGGAAGAGATACAGAGACAGAGACAGCAACGGCTACAAGCTCAAGCACCAGTATCACCTGGTGAAACAGAAGCCATGCCATGCAGATAGAGAGAGAAGGAAACTCTCTGGATGGAAGAGAGGAAAGGCCATTGGAAGGTCTGGGAGATTCCAAGCCAGTACTCATACTGGGAGGTAGTCCAAAAGCCAGCAGAGTCCATTGCACAGGAGTCAGCCAGAGGAATGGGGTGGCAGAGATAGGAATCACCAGTGGCCACCTGTAAGAGAGAAGACTGCATGTGGACGGGACGTTCAGACCAAGGCCAGAAGGTATGTGAGAGGAGATCCAGTGTTCAGGGATCAAGATTGGAAGGCTGGACATCAGAATTGGGTTACATATTGGCCAGGCTATACAGAGAGGAATAATGATAGCAGGAGAGGCGCAGGTATGAACACTGATCCAGACCCTATCTATAATAGAGAATGGCAGCAAGGGAATAAGCATTCTCATGATAGTGCCTTAATGAAAGACTCGTCTGTGCCAACGTATGACACTGACCCTATGCTGATTGATACAGCAGATGAACGTACAGTTTATATGGACTGTTCTCTATCTAGATGCTATTGCTAGCTGTCTCTGAGCAAACACATCAGCCATCACAAAGAAACCTAACTTTGTTCTTTATTCCCACTGCAAACAGCTCTTAAAGCAGGATTTGGGCGCACACAGTAGCAGCCAGCCAGCTAAAGGCTTTCAGCTGGTCCATTGATAGTAATGAGGGCTGCACATGATTGTGTGTGTGAGCAAGGGAGAATCACTGCTGAGATCGGCGTGGAAAATAAGCAGAGGTTAACCTAACCAGCAAAGTGTATTCTTTACAGTGTGCCTTCATATGTGTGAATTATCTGCTAATAAAACATTAGCTAATTGCCTGACATGCTGAAGGTGTTGTCTGGTTTACTTTGTGACCGTTTGTTATCCATTTGTAACACTGCAAGCACGTAACCTCATTTATAGTGCTATCAGGCATACATGTGCTGGGTGAATTACACCCCATCAATACAAGAGGTATGTTATTGATCTTACCACATGGCTTCACAACTCAAATTATTGTCATCAGCTGTGTTTGGGAGTGAATGAACTACAATACCCACAATACCTGCAGGAATCATATGTATATATGCATCGTCAAGATTGTGTAAGCTCTCACCCTCGGCAGCCGTCTGACAGCCGTTACCACCCACATGCCCGAGGGGTGTGCCATGACGTGCAATGTGCTTTGCAAGCAGGGGCGAATGTCAGGCAGCTGCACACAGTGGCGAGTGTAGGTAGGGGACAACATTACTATGGAACACATCAGTACGCGTGAGGTCTGGGAATATGCACCCTCCCTGACCATGGGTGTGTGTGAGCAGCACCCAGCTCCTGGCCCTGGGCAGCTGACACACCCTGTGAGGGTCACAGCCATCCTGTTGTGCCAGTGCTGCAGGTGTCACTGGCCAGCCAAGCCACACATTGGCAACGTGCCAAGGGTAAAGGGTAAATGGTCATGGACCAACCATGCATGTGCACAATACATACGGGACCACAGGTGCACAAATATGCTACAAACCTGGCACACACTGTTTGCTACACCTTTATTTGGCTAAGGTTACATTTTACGGCGCGGCCGACCACGCCTGGCCTGACCCATCCCCCCCCCCCTCTGCAGTGCAACACCCTCCCCCTGTGAAGATGGAGGCGCTCGTGGCCGAGGAGCCGGTGCCGGTGCTGGTGCTGGTGCTGCTGCTGGTGCCGGTGCATGTACCCCCTGCTGTCTTGCCGCCAGCATCCCCTCCAGGGCTACACACATGCGTTCGTAAGGTATAGCTCTCACCACCTCTGTGAGGCCCTGTATCTGTGCGGTCGACTGGTCCAGCTTGTTGCATACGACATCAATGGATGCTCTGATGTCCATCAACGCCTCACGCAGGCCTGTGTGTGAGACAGAGCGTTGTATGAGAGATAGTCCGTGGTCTGGGAACTACATCAACACAGTGACAGGTTGCACATCATCACCAGGGCTAGTACTGTGGTGTGGCTTACCCCTGTAGACAAAGGTGTGTGGCGATGTGGCAGCGTGTGCCCCACTAGTGTGGGGAGACCCCACACACAGCACACGGTCCACACTCAGAGATGTTCTGATGCACGTGACCCATGTGGCTGTGCTGAATCACACATGTAATGCATGGTCTGCTACGGTTGTGCATCCAGGGGACTGAACACATGTTTCAAGGACATGGGAGCTGATGGCTGATACAGGGACAGGGACAACAAATGCATACCATCACAGGTGTCCCCGAAAGGGTGGGGGTCAGGGGGACAGGGTGGGGCCACAGTGCAGCAGGAACACAGACCTTTGACAGGTCCATGTTGGAGGGGGCTCAGGTCACAGGGGGGCGATGTGTGCATTGGTACAACAGACCCTCACTGGCGTATGTGCACAGCTGCAGCATCCGTCTGGCAATGATGTTAGGAGTGGGTACGGGCCATGTTGTGTGATGGCAGGGACATGTTGTTTGTGGGGAGGGACATGGTACCAGTGCGTACTACCTGGGCAAGACAAGCGGCGGGCATGGTCCGATAGGATTGGACAAGAGATGGATCCGCAGGGGCTGTCTGCCCCACACACATACAGGCAATGTAATGCTGGTTATGCACATAGCAGGTGCTGCCCCATGGGGTGTGGTGCGTCACAACACTGCATGGAGGGGGTGAGTGCCGTGACCTGCAGATGGGTGGGCACCTGCGGGGTATGGTCCAACGCTATACACAACAGAGGACAGCACATGACCAGTGTGTCCATGTAGGTGACCGACCCAGCTGTGCAATGTGGGGGCATATTGTCATGTCCCCACGAGGGGTACATGTTATTGCACACATTGATATGTCATGCACGACATTGTCTATGTGCGCAATCAGGGGGCCCGGTGGGACATGTCCCTCACCCGGGCCAACTCTACATTGTCCCTGACCTGGACATCTGGTGGGTGCCAGGTATCTGGGTGTCTGGACAGGCCTTGTCTGCTGTAGGGCTATCATATTCTGGCGGGCAACAACATCTCTAGCATGGTGTGACAAGGGGCAGTGGGCCACAACAGGTGCAGGGCTTCATAGGGCATGGTGGGTCTGTCCCAGTTCCCCCGGACAATGTGGCAAATGCCATTCATATGCGTGTGTGTCAGCTGCATGTGTGCGATGCGGAAGACTATTGCTAGGTCAATGCATGTATGCATCCCCTGTCTGTTAACATGTGGCCGCTGTCAGACAGATGCCTGGGTGTGATTCATCCCAGGCCTGTCAGGGGTATATACTAATATGTTGCGCAGGGGTATGTGGGGGATGTAGCCCATCTATGACAGACACAGCTGCTCACACTGATCAGTTATGCCTCCTCAGGTGTGACGGCAACAGGATATTGCTATGTGGGGTGACGTCCACCAACACAGATATGCCTGGTAGCACACACAACAGGATACCTGCTGTCAGTGTTAGATGTGCGGTGACACGGGGCAGGGGTGTCAACAGTTGGACATGTCAGGGAATCCCCAAAGATGTGTGCAGACCTGTCTGTACACAGCATGGCTTTTGATGTGCAGGCTGTGGCAAGGTTATCCATACCAAGCATCGGAACACAAACATAGGAACATGGGAACATGAGATATGCCATACATGGTCACACCAGGGTCCATCAAGCACAGTATGCTGTTTCTAACAGTGGCCAATCTAGGTCATATGTATCTAGCTGTCTCCCCAAGGGACAGTGGTCCCACAATGCTTGTCTATGATCAAGTAGTGATATCCAGGGTAACGTCCTACTGATGGTTCATGGACCTTACCACAGGTACATGTCCAAACATGTTCTATACACAGCTCCACTAACAGCCTTTACTACATCCTCAGTCAGAATATCCCAGCGTTTGAGTACACGTTTTGTGTAAGACGACATCCTGTTATCAGTTGTAAATAGATAGCCCTGTCGCTCCAGTGCATGTCCCCCAGCCTCTAGATATTCTGATAAGGTGTTCAGGTCATCTATGTCTACCCATTCCACACCGTCCATGGATATGTAGACCTCTATCACTTCTCCCCTCAGCGGTCTCTCTCCCAGGTTATAGAGCACCAACCTATTTAGCCTCACCTCATAGGAGTGGACTCCCATCCCCTTTGCCATTTTGGTGGCCCTTATCTGACCCACCTCTGTATTTGCTAGATCCCAATTCATTTTACGGTGACCAGTATTGCACACAATATACAGGGTGTGTCATCAACATGGAACGCTATAGAGGCATGTTAACATATGTTGTTATAACTGACATTGCTGTCCAGATCATACCTATCGCCCTTTATGATAATTTGGCCGCCGCTGCACTATGGGCCAAGGGTATGAATATGGTATCTGCAATGACGCCTACAACATCTCCCTGGGTGGTGGCGCCAAATGTTGGACCCAGCATCATGACACCATAGTTTGGGTTGGGCCTCCCTAGGTGCATATCCCTGCACCTCACCACATTATCCCTCATCTGCCATTCTGATGCACAGTCCCCCAGTTTATCAGGGTCCTCTTGCATGTATCCGCAATCCCTGTGGGTTTCAGCAACCTGACATTGTTGTGTGTCATGTGCATATCTGTTAACTTCACCTGTCACACCACCTTCCAGGCCATTGAGGACTATCTGAGGAAGCAGCAGACCCAGCACAGATCCCGGTGGTACACCACTATTCACCTTTCCCCATTGGGGAACCTGGCCATTTAGCACCACTCTCAGCTTCATATCTTCCAACCTGTTCACGATACACAATGGTACACTGCCTCCCATCCCAGGTATCTTCAGCTTTGCAAACGGTCTCTCATGCGGGACCATGTCAGAGGGTCCCTGCCAGTCCAGATACACAGCATCAACCGACTCACCTTTGTCCACTTGCCTCTTCACACCCTCATTATAACATAACTGATTAGTGGGACAGGATCCTCCTGGTCTAAAGCCACGTTGGCTGTCCCCCATCAGGTTGTGCCTATCTACCTGCTGAGTACATATATTCATTATGATGGTATCTACCATTTGTCACGGTACTGACATCAGGCTCAACGGTCTGTGTGTTCCCGGATAACCCCTCGATCCCTTTTTACAAACCATACCCATACCCATAACCATATCCGTGACCCAGAACATTACCATACCCATAGCCATCGCCGTATGGATCACCTGTTCTCTGCAGGTTGACCTTCCATCTCCCACACATGGACTCCTGGGTCATTGCATCAGGGCACACATTCATGTAGGTACGGCTCAATTGATAGCAGGTACCCAGCTCTTCATCCACCTGGCCTGCCTCCCACTGCGTGGCTATCAGTCATACCCAGGGGCCTCACTGGGTGGATTTGATAGCAGGTTTGTATGTCTGTGCGATGGTAGGTGTACGTTCCAACATATTATGACATAACGGATGTGGACATGCGGTAATCCATGTATCCCCAGCCTGTACCATGGGGCTCCTCCCCCCCGTCAACAGTTATGTTTCCATATGAGGGCCTGACACAGCGGGATTCCACAATGTAGACGGTCATGCTGCATACGTATTTCCCAGCTGTCCTCCAGGGGTGTAGCCAGGGCATAGGTCAGTGTTTCCACCTGTGCTCCCATCGCTGTGAGGGTTCCTCGCCAGATATTCTGGCCATTATGTACACCAGTTACCATGTTCAGCCGCCCAACACAGTTCCAGGGACACCGGCACTCTCGTCACATACCATCTGGCATGTGTCCCTGGGTCCCTATGACGTGCAGACACCGCTGGCAGAGGTACCGTCTGGAGATGCCTAGCTCTACAGCACCATTTCCCTGACCCTCACCACTACTCTGATGTGGGACTGCCTTCTGATTGTGTCCCAGTACACGTACCTCTCCTGCGTCGGCGCCACCTCACAGTGCATCGTCGCATCATCCCTCGAAGGGTCACATGCCATCTCTGTCTGTACACTGTGTCCTTTGCATCCGCTGATGTCGCTGGGGATCCTGATCATGCTCCCTGACATGATAGTCCACTGTAGATGGCACTCCATGTGGCCTATGCCTTGTTGTGTGCTCCACCCTAGCACTGCACAGCTGTGCTGACTCAGGCCCTGACCTTTGTGGTGTGTAGTTGGGTTACACCTCATAGCCCTCTTGCATGGACACACGGTACCACACACCAGCTCCTTTTTTGTCTCTGGGGACCCTGGTGCATTCTGGGAGCGGTGGTGTGTCATCGCAGGTACCTGCTGTCACATGCCATACAGGACTGACAGTTTGCTTGTCCAGGGTCACTCACCCTATCAGGGGCTCGCTCCTGACCTAGGACACGCTCGCTCCTCACCAGGTTCACACAACACTGCAGTTATGCCGGCATATGACTGTGTTCATTGGCCCTCAAATGGTGTGCTGTTTGTTACCTGACCACCCGCCACCCAAGGCCATACCCCTGTGTCTATTCCGCCAATATGCCACGTACATAACCCTCACCAGTAGCAGCTGTTGATGTACAATGTGACAAACAACACAATCACATCACACAGGGAACAGTTACATATATCTTGTGTATGTGACCACCTCATGCCACCCACCTTCAGACCTGTGTGCTCCACCTGCGCCATGGCTGCGCATCTCAGACATCAGAACGTCCATCATGTGGCTGGAAGGGGCCTGCAGCTGTTGTGGTGGGGGACCCATAGCCTGGCTGTCAACAGGCTGCTGCATGTTTCCGGCCATCCCAAGTGATGATCCACTGGTCCTGGGGGGCGAGGGCTGTGGGCCAGTTGCATCTGTGCGTTCGCCTGATTGCTGGGCCTCTCTGTCCTCCCGGGTCTCAGCCACAACCTCGTCTGGCTCATCTACATCCTCCCCCTGCTCAGCCTCATGCGCACCCATGCTGCTGTAGTCACCTGTGATGTGAGCAATAGAGGGGGGCTGTGATATGTATCAACGCAAAAACTGTATATCCGCTTGTGCTGTGGTCAACACATACATGCGGTGATGTTGGCATGCATACTGCTTACACACTCACCTGATTCCTTCATCAACCCATACGGTAGTGCCATGTCCCCTCACCTCGGGTACAGGTGGGTGCAGTGTCCCTGTCTGTGTGTTCTGATTGGCAGTAAGGTGCTCATAGTCGCAGATCCCTTCCTGCCCCCGTCCCATACCTCCCTCCCTATGTGCCTCTCATGTCACCGTTTGCCCTTGGTTACCCTGTGGTCGCACCCGCCTCTGCCACCCCCTTTCAGAGTGTGCAGGGCCATTATATTGGGCATGCGACCATGACGGATAGTGTTCTGCGCGGTGCGTGACATTCAGGGCTGTGGGCTGGGATGCTGTGCAGTTGACCCTTATAGCACCGTCATGCGTTTGGCCACACACATGCAGTGCCTGGCAGCTCACATGTTCCCTATACATGCCTTGCTGCATGTCCACACATTACTACAGGGTACGTCATAGACTGCTGTGGGGGTGGGGGTGTGTCTTATTGCCATTACCAGATATGGGACAGGTGGGGGTACGGATGGGATGAGGAACATGTGGTACCTGTGTCCTGCGACCTGGCCCCACATCAGGGTTTGTGTTAGGACAGCATACCCACATGCCCTATTGGGGATGGCTACAGGGTGTGGCGTGTGCGACACATACGGGGTGTGGGGTTGCACGAGGCTGCGTGGTCTGCAATGCTGATCACAGGTATGTCCTGTGAGCTACTTGGTAGCGGTGTGTGTTGGTGGGCAATGACAGCAATATACATGGATGTGTGCTGAACGTGTCATCCTATGCGTCACAACATTACCTTGCCCGGACATCAGTCTGCTAGATTGGCACATCAGTCCTAGTCCTATCGCTGTGCGACCTTCAACAGTTACGCAGTCACGGGATGGAGCGGATGCTCCCTGGTACACAGCGGTCCGTGGAGATACCCTCGTCCCATTACGGAACCACGGGAAACACTGGCATCGCTAACATGGATATGTTGCCCTCGGAACAGTCAATAGCCACCCATCTGCTCGCCGCACGGCACTCTCAGTGTCAATGACATGGTAACACTATGATACCATGTGGAGATCTCACAATGGTCCACGTGCACATTTGTAACTAGTTTGGACCCTGTCTAGGGGGCCATCCCCAGGGCCCCAAGCGGAGATACACCCTCAGGACTTTGCAACTCACCTACACTCTCAGTTGTGCCTTATCAACAGTCCCTCAGTGACAATCACTACACCTGTGCAGGATGTCCCTGGCACCATCTCACCATTCTGTTTCCCTTCCGACAAAGGACATGAGGGCACCATTGCAGCCCTATTCATCTCCACCTCCCAGTCCGATCCATGCTATGCCTCCTGGGTCAAGGGGCTTCACAGGCACGTCGGCCCAGTGATCGACAACATCATGTCCCTTTCCTTCACAACTGGATCATTACCTGCAGGCCTTTGGCATACCTCAGCTATACCCCTGTTGCCAGACTGCAATGTGTACCCTCCACAGTTGGGTTCCTATGGACCCATCTCTGGCACACCTATACTTGCTGAGATGATGGGAGACGTGGACGTACGACAGCTACAGGGACATATTGATTGTGCTGCACCACTGGACCCCTGCCAACATGGCCTCAGGGACCTCCATGGAGTTGACACCCTCCTCACCATACTCCTCAGTTAGCTGATGTATGGCATAGATGATATCCAACTGGGTTGCCACCTCCCAACTCTGGACGTCCCTGCAGCGCGTGATTCAGTGACACACAAACTCCTAGTGGCGGGAATAATTGTGAAGGGCATCACTGGAACAGTGCTTATATGGTGCAGGTCCGATCTGTAGCGAGGGTGGCAGCATGTCGGCTCAGTGGACAGTACATCTCAACCCTTCCACCTACATCAGGGTGCTAACCAATGTTCATCACATTCTATCCCCCTATTGCACATCTACCTGCAAACCATCTGTGGGTTCATACATCCTTGTAGTGTTGTCTACATGCCTTATGGCGATGACGTTGTTCTTTACACACCCATCTCCACTGCACATATGTCTCTCCCCCCTCTCATACCCTGCCCCAATGCATTGTTAGGGTGTCCGTCCTCGTGATACCTCCATATGTGACATACAACAACGGAGGTCCTCTTGATCACGCGCAATCCCAACATCATCCCACCACATCATCTCAGGACTGGGGTATATGACCTGCAATCCTACCCGTCCTCACTTTACCAGTATTTCATTTTATAGGTACGCATCCATATGATATCCCACCTGGAAAACACAGGCACACCTGCATACTACCTAATCCACCTTATGGGACACCTACGCTGCATGTTGGAACCAGACAATTTGATGACAATATACCATGCACTGATGATCCCACACGTCATTTACGGGACCATCATTTGTCAGCTTCCGCACTAATCCACCTTATACCCGTTACAGCTGCCAATGACTGCTACAGCAAGGTTACCTCAGGGAGACGCCTTGGATAACCATGTTTCCCTGAGCTGATTCACTTACATTGGCTAGCCATTCAGGCCAGCATTATCTTTATCACCCTAACTCACACGTTGAACAAACCTAATAGGCTCTACACTGCAGTCTTCTCCTCCCCTACTCACTGCAGTACACCAGACAGAGCAAGAGCATCCACGAACATCACCTCCCTGGAGCTACAGACGGCCATCACAAGCCCTGCCTCCTCAGCAGCCCACAGGACCTTTCACCTTTGTGCCCCTAGGTGCTGCAATGCAGCACCCCCTGGCATCTGGCCTATCAGCAGCTAATCACAATTCAGGTAGGCCGTCACTTTCTATCCCTGCACACTCTTCCCTATAGAGTCATCAACACCTGTCGACCTGAGCGAGCCCACCCACATACCTGATTGCATGATATCTCAGTAACCTGCCTGTGATGAGTATATATGACGTTGGAATATATACCTGTCAGCTTATAGTGGTAACATGTCCCTGATCATTTATGGTACATCTGTGGGATTTCTGTACATTGTTTGCCTTGGTATCGACGTTCCGTCCCATGTCATCTGTGATCTCATGCATGTTGAGTGTACTGGGATTAGGTTTGCCTGTTAGACACGCTGATGCTGAATAGTGCGGTGTATGAGGGGATATAGATAAGAACCTAACTACATAGCTATACAAGGTGTACACTCCGGGGGACATTGGGATGGTCACCTGAGGATGGTGTAGACTACTTACACCTCTTATCAACACACATGTGTTGTCGCAGAACCGCAGATCTCTGACTCACACATGCAACGCTTCTGCAGCAGCATAGGCAGATTACCTTCTCGCATCAACGACCTGTATCATGTGCTGCTCATTTCACAGGTTAGGATATGTTTTTTCCGGCCTTGCACCGCTACTCTTCCTGCTGCACCTGCACAGATCTGTTATCATTGACCACCTTTGTATAACATCTCCTTTGTCATGTTGGACACTGATCATCTGCCTGCTGCTACCATGGAACTCCACAGTAGCAGCATTCAGGTGAGCATTGTCTGTGCTGATCAGGCACATGTTATACGACGTGTGTTAATGATTAGCGTGATGTTCCGTCGACAGCCTGGGATGACAGGAACATTGGACAGAGAGAACATATCGTACCCTGTCAATGGAGAGGTACATGCTACAGGTCAGTGATGCGTTAGGGCATCCTGTCTTAGCATCGTCCCTAGCTTTGCATGTGTGCGTGTGAGACCAGCATATCATCCACACCCGGTCTGTGTTGATCAGAGGTGGAGGTGGTCTGGACCTTCATCCAGTGAGTCCGCCATGTATTTCTGGAGGGTATTCTCTATATATCTATTTGATATCTCCCTGTGATTGGACCCCACTAATCGTGGCAATTAACAATCATACCGGTCACATCAGGGAGATGTGTGCCACGTGCATGTGCGGCCTGTGCTCAGACCTCACCCAGGCTGGGTGCTCAGACACATTGCATAGGGGACACACATGGAGCCAGGGTATTGGGCTACATCCCTCACAAATATGTGTGTCAGCCATCATGTTGTACGGTAGTTTGTGGTGACACACAATGAGTGGGAGGGGGGCCATCACAGGAGGGACAGGGTGCACAGTGGCAGATTGGACTGCAGGACGGAAAGGTATGTACAGTGTCCATACAGACATGCTCAACAGAACAGGCACTGCCATCGCAGCTGGGCTTTCAGCAGCCATGACAGAGGCTACAGCAGCACAGATGGGCCTGTCGTGTCAGAGGGGACTGTCACAGCAGTTATCACACCAGGTACTGGCTCACAGGGATGTCATGGCGGTATCATGGAGGGAGTGCAAGCTCTGGATGCATTGTGTGGACCTACACACTCAGTTATGAGTGTGCTGTGGACTCTTGGGGGGGGATGTCCTGGCCCGTGGGGCCGGGGAGGGTGCCTGTGCAGAGCTTTCAGCAGTGCCCTGTCACGGTTATTGCAGGAGGGACAGACCCCCTTGACATGCAACCTGTCTGTCAGAGTGTGACTGATGGACCTCTGTGATGCCGTGATTGCGTCATTGCATACATAGGTTCCAGACTGAGCTGGTGACATCATAGGGTTGCTGTTGGTTGAGATGTTAGGTCTGTGGGCATTTTCTCTGGGTTCTATCCTGTATGTGCGTTGGTCATGTATTGGCCCGCAGACTGAGTTCCATACATGTGACAGCAGAGGTGAGGCTTGGGGGATGGGAGGGGTGAGCTGTGCCTCACAGTGCATGTTGTGTGGTTGTCCTGGGGACAATGTTTGCTGGTCTCCCTATCCGCACACTGTGTGCAGCAGAGGTATCCAGTTTGCAGCTGTGAGCTCTGTTACTGTCACCTCACAGGTTCAGTGTCCCCTGGGTGTTGTTACAGTGAGCCATGTTGGTTTGGCCATTACATGGCCTGGCCAACCCTGACACATATATGTGATTACAGGCGTACACTGTGGGGACTACCTAGTAGCCATAGCGTACAAATGGTTTGGAAATGCACATGCTTAGCTGATAGACCTGTTTCATATTGGCAGTTACATACGGTGCTACGCATAGGCTGTTGCCTGGACATTGTCACATAGAGATTTGTCAGACGTACCTGCTAGCGGGTGTGCAGTATCCAGGAGCTCAGGCAGGCCACATGTGTAGATATCTCCAAGTCTTTCTGCAAGCTCACGCTCGAGGGCCGATAGTGGGGAGATGAGGGGGCCCCCGCCACCTGTCCCCAGGGCATGCTGGTGTTCAGCCACCATCACCTGCCGTACACCTCTTTTTATGTCAGAAAATCTTTTTTTCAGACTGTCCGTGTCTCTTGTTGGGCCACCCGCCCCAGCCACTGCTAGCCTCACATCCTCCCACACAGCATTGCGGTTCCCCACGGGTGTTTGGCTACTGAGGCGGCCGAAGAGGACATCGTAATTCTCCAGAACCATGCTCAGGAGACTGTGGTTCTCCTGGTCACTGAATCTCATCGCCCTCCTCCGCTGCGTAGCTGGCACAGGTGGGCGCTTTCTTTTGCCAGTGTGTCTTTGCACCTCCACACCTGTATTTCCCGATGGGCCTGCAACGGCCTCAGGCACCGGTGTCACCGCCCCACCCACCTCTGCAGTGCACTGTTGTTCTGCATCCCCACCGGCCTCATCAACATTCACCCCCTCGCTCCCCCTCTCCCCCTCTCTCTCCATCACCCTCTCCCCTCACCACTCCCCACCCAGCACAGGACACCACACGCCACCCTACACACTGCAGACCACCCCACCCCACCCAATCCACCCTACCCTGCACAGAACACAACAATACACATAAAACAGACACAGAAACAGTGCTACACCAAATACGATATGGCACTCTACAGACACACAGCCTCCTCTCCCCCTACAACACCTTCTACCTCTTCAGTATCACACACGCCTCTGTTTCTCCTCACTCCCTCACTGTATCTTACAACACCCTCGTCGTTTACCTGTGGTACAGTGTGTGTTATACCATATTATCATTGCCTTTTGCCGTTGCGCATGCGTTTCGTTTTTTTTTTGTGCGCCGCTGATGTGCGCGTGCGCTGTCGTCTGTGCGCGCCGCGGATCTGCGTCAGAGATGTGCATGGGCGTGTATGGGTGCGGCGCATTCAGATGCACATGCCGTCATCACGCATACACGCCCCAGCGCGGACAACATGGACGTTTACGCTCTGTTTTCCGTTTGCGCATGCGCTGTTGCTGTTCGGCTTTGTTTTCCGCGCCACAGATGTGCGCATGCGCTTTCGTCTGTGCGCGCCGCGGATCTGCGTCAGAGATGTGCATGGGCGTTTGGGTGCAGCGCATTCAGACGCACATGCCGTCATCACGCATACACGCCCCAGCGCGGCGCACACGGACGGCAGGGATTGCTCTATGGGATGCACATGCGCACGGCGCTCCCCCACGGCGCACAATGACGCACAACGTCACAGGCGCACATCTCAAAACCAGACATACATCTATATATCCTCAGGCATAGATAGTACACATTGAGGGTTGTATTGTAGGAGAGGTGTACGTTTGGAGAGGGTGACATATTGATCAGGCTAGGTTATCTGTGTAGTTCATTGTCTATTGGGTTGTACTGTGTGTATTGTATTGTATTGTGTGTATTGTGTTGTGTATCGCATCCGTTTGTTCAGTTTGTCAGTCGGTGTTTGTGAGTTGGTCGCTGTTGTGGGAGGTTTGTGTGTGTGTTGTAGTGTGTTTGTGTAGGCCTGCGGGGTGAGGTGATGGCTGGGATATATGTTTCTGCATGTGCCCTGGATGGTGAGCAGATGCTGCGGTTGCCGGACATGGGGGATGGTGTCCATGGGGCTGAGGCACAGGGCATGGGTGTAGTCCCGCAGCAAATCAGACCTGCAGCTGTGGAGGAGGGCCAGGCAGCTGATGTACGTGCACAGCGCAGGAGACGTGCCGAGGTGCAGGCTCGGCAGCCTCGCCTCTACAGGCCCAGGGCCCAGCTCCAGGACATGCGTGAGGACCAGGTCATCTCCCTGTACAGGCTGAGCACAAGGGCTATTAGGGAGCTCTATGAGGATCTACGACCTGACCTCGAGCCCCTGACTAATCGGTCCCATGCCATACCGGGTTTAGTTAAGCTCCTTGCTGCTTTACATTTCTTTGCCTCTGGCTGTTTCCAACACTCAGTGGGCGCAGTGGGTGGCATGAGCCGACCCTCCTTCTCCCGATGTCTCCACCAGGTACTGCGTGCCATGGTCAGCTGGGTGGGGAATTACATAGCCCTTCCCCACAATAGGCAACATTGGGGGACCCTGAACCAAGCCTTTGAGGCTGTAGCTGGGATACCACACGTGATGGGAGCTATTGATTGCACACATGTTGCCCTGGTCCCACCTAGAGACAGGGAGGTGGTGTTCCGCAACCGCAAACACTACCATTCCCTGAATGTTCAGGTTGTATGTGATGCTGATCTGCATATTCTGAATGTGGTCCCACGGTTTCCAGGGTCCACCCATGACTCCTATATCCTGCATCGCTCAGCACTATTTCGACAGTTTGAGGAGGGACTGTATGGGGACTGCATCCTGCTGGGTGAGTATGTCCACACATATGATGTAGTCTGTAGGTTATATCATTTTGTCACTTAACATCTCTTATATATTGCACTATATACGCTCTGTGTGTTAGGCAGCTGAGCTCACGTTCAGCAGACATTGTGGGCGGGGTGTAGACATTGAGTTGCATGTGACATGATGAGCCATGTCACATCTGGTTGGAAACAATACCTGGGGGTGATATGCTGATGGTGTAGGGGGACATATGCACATGTTCAGATGCATGTACATGGGTGTGCATTTCAACGTGTGTGTGTATTTCACCGGGCCACAGGTGGGTGGGTGGGATTGTTGTCCATCACACCCACCTGTGCATTAGTGGCATTTGAGGTAACTGTGTTATGTCATGTCACATTTCTGTGAGTCACAAGCCATACACCTATCGCATATCATTTGTGTGTGAGGGCCACACCCCTACACATTACTGGGGTTCTTGAACATTGTTTGGTGGATGACATGGGTTGGTAGTTGTTTGGGGTTTCGACACATATGATGGATGTTCATAACCTTGGCAACGTTGGGTACACCTTTCCCTAGGTAGGGTTCTGGTTTAGGCATAGCCCATAACATGTGTGCATACACACGTGTGTTGTGAATGACTTTGGGCCACTGCAGATGGCCACTACTTTGGCATCAGTGTATGTCATTAATCTGATGTGTCTCTGACATTGAGAGAGGTGACAGCAAGGGCAGGGGCCTACTTGTGAGCGGGCAGAGAGGTGTTGGTACCCATACAGAGGAACCTTGACAGTCTCTGTTGTTGTGATAGTTCAGGGCTCATGTGGGCTACAGTGTGCAGATCTGTGGAACACAGCTTAACAGGGATATTAACATGATGGTGACAGTGGACCGGGTGTCCACTGACATGGTTGTTGGTCAGCAGTCGACAGCATATGGCATCAGACTGCTGTCTGTAGGTATGTTGACCTTACTGGACACAGTGTTGTGAGGTGATATTGGGTTGATGTTGTCGAGATCCCAGGTCAGACATGTTCTGGGTGTGCGTTTACATTGCCTCATACAACATTCTTGTGGTGTATAGCTTGCTAACATATACGTTTGACGTGTTGTTTGTGTGCTGGTGGTTTAGGCTGCCATTGGTGGTTTCAGAGATGCGGACATTGACTGCATACCAAGACACATATGCCACACATAGCGGATCTTTGTTTGCAAAACTGTGACATTGCTGTTATTTGCCATGTCTGTCCAGACTACAGGGGCCCTTTCTGACATTTCTATCACCATAGGTCATATTCTGTCAAATGTATATTTGTGTTGTCATATGATTCTGTCAGGATGTGTAATGCACTTGTCTCTAAGGTCCATACCTGTGCAGATTTGTGGTGGCATGCGCTCATGCATTCACATGCATCATTCTCTTTTTGCAGGTGATGCAGGGTATGGATGTCGCCCCTGGCTGCTCACCCCTGTGCGTCAACCACGGACACGTGCAGAGCGGAGGTACAATGAGGCCCACGCCTCCAGCCGCTCTGTCATAGAGCGCACCTTTGGCGTTTTGAAAAGTCGCTTCAGGTGTCTGGATCGGACAGGTGGGGCCTTACAATATCAGGCAATGACTGTTGCAGAGATAATCGTAGCCTGTTGCATCCTGCACAACATTGCTCTCAGGCATGATATTGCTGCAGAGATTAATGAGGATCTTGCGGAGGATCCACCGTGCCCCCCTGTACGTGCCAGTGGTGACACACAGGCAGGCACAGCAGTCAGGCAGAGGTTGATTGCTGAGATATTCAGTGGTATGTATTGCACATCCTCCCACATATATGTGCTGTTGTGTGCATGTGAGGTTTATAACGGGTCATGTGTCTGCACATATAGCATTCAGATCCATCACTGCATTGTCCTTCTGCTGAACATCCAACAGTAACATAGGGCCAGGGGTGTGCAATGGACAATGTGGACAGGGCACAACAGGGGCTGTTGGTGTTTTTGGGGTTTGTGTGTTGAGACACCTTTATGAGCTTTTGGGGGTCACAGTACCAGTTAGTGTCTGTGTGTGATAGCAACTGCTGTGCAAACACACTGTTTCCATTATAGTGTGTGTGTGTGGCACGGTGTCAGGCATATGTTTCCGGGGTTAAATGGGGTGTAGATGGCAACATTTGTGGAGAGCTCTCATGCGGCCACCTTGTTTATGTACTACAATCAGGGTGTGCTTGTGTGTGTGTTATGCTATTATGGGCTAGCTATGTCTGTATGTTTATAATGTGTCATGCAACATGTATTACATAGCACAGTACACATGCACATGACTGCATACCCATGATGGGATAGATTACATGTGACAGGTGTTGCTGCCACAACAAACGGTACCATATGGTATGTTGATTTACGTAGCACATACATGGCTAGGGTGAGGCATGTGGACATAGTCAGTGTGCAGCCCGGGGTCGATATCATTGGTTTCATCTTATATAGTGAGGTGTCATACATTGCAGTATTCTCACTGTACACACATACGGATGTGCAGCGGGTCACATCATGAACGGGTGGATTACAGGACCCCACTGTAGAGCTGCATGTGTGTATATGTTTGCTAGTTTACCGATTTAGCAAATAAAGAGTGGCATATGTGGGTGATACTATCTGAACATCTACGTCATGGCTCTGGTACATGCTGTATGTCGGTCAGGTTAGCACAGTACACAGCCACATATGCCTTGTCTACACTGGCAAGGGATGTTATGTTGACATACACACACAGACCTATTTGGGTGATATGTGGTGCAGGTGCACATATAGCCTCTCCATGGATTAACATTCTCCCTGATACCCAGTGGGCTGACATGACGCCATCATGGTCTGATGAAAGACAGACATGGGGGTGTTGTCTGGTACACATGGTGATGACATTGCCATGTATTTAGGCACATGATCAGTGCACATATCTAAGTAATCATTGATGTACAGGATGTACACTGCATAATATTCCTTTGCACAGTGGATACAGGGGGTGGTACAGCATATTAACAGGTGTCACAGGTATGTACAATGGACTAACAAACAACATTAGGGGAGTCATAGACACGGAGAGGGGGTAATGTTGTCAACCTGGCCAACACAGACTAATAGTGCGACCTTGGGATGTGTTTCACACATGGTGTTTGCAGACACCTCCTTAGACAGGTGTGAGGTGCAACCAAGGGTGGTGGGGGCAAATGAGTAATAGGGGGACATTTCATTGGTATCATACGTCTACATGCTGCCTCTCCCATGTGGTATATCAGTACAGTGTGAGGGTGAACAGTCAGTCGTTGGGTCAGGTTGTGGGGTCTGCCAGCTGTTGACATTGCTGTGTACTGTGGGTTTCACAGATGGGACATGACATATATTTTGTGATGGTTTGTTTCCCTCTCCACAGGACCAGCTTCATGAGGATGCTGTTCCACTGTAGCATTGGCACATGAGGGCCCATCGTCCAAGATGCTGTGGTCCAGGGTAGGTGGATCTACAGCTACATTGTGCGTACCTGGGTTCATGGGAGCAACATGTCGCCTGTCATGTGTCATATGAGGCAGCTGGTGTTGTACAACTCTCCCCTGACAGCCTCCCTTACCCATATTTTGGGGTGGTGACCCATCTCCCCATGTGTTTGTGTACAGTATGTTCGCAGGGACACCTTTTCAGTCAGATGTACAGCAGAGTTAGATGTGTTTTTGGTTGTCGTGTTTTACGGATACTGCATTTTCTGTCTACACCATCATATTTAGATCAGACATCACCAAGGAATATGTGCATGTGACTTGGCCATGATGTGCACAGGTTTGCACTTGTGCACATTCAGCCCATGTTTTTCAGCTGTGCCCCTGACCAACGCATACTGTGTGTGTGTTTGCGCTTATGTTTTGAATATGTCCTCCAGCATTGTCCAGGCATGGTACATTATCACGTGCTCTCATGGGTGTGTGCACCTGGGGGGCATGGTGGGGTGTACTACCTCTACTGTTGTGCTGCTTGCCTTGTCACCATGGTCCACATGTGTGTTGAGCTGTGAGCAGCAATGTGTCTTGTGTTTTGAGAGACAGGTGTTGAGCAACATTTATTTCTCTCATATGTAGGCATGCTGTGGAGATGCATCAACAGTTGATGTACATGGTAAATCGACATGTCTGGCTGACATTGTCTCCCTTCGCTGTGACCTGATGTGGCTATGCAGTACTTGGAGGAATTGATGAGGGCCGCATGATGCACACATAGGGTTTGTTTTAACTTTGCGAATTTGATATTACATCTGGCTGTACCTGTCCTGGGGTTTATGATCCTCACATGGACATGTTATGTAGCATCGCTGTAGACACAAACAGATGCATATAGTGTGTAGCTGTGAGATGCCCGTGTGACCTGGGATTGTACATAACCATATCCATGTGACAGCCATGCCTGCATTTACATGTACTGTTGGCGCTCATCTCCTTTTTTTTTATATGCATCTGCTGTAATTTGTGACTTTGCATCCCTTTGGTCTGTATTTTGTGTATTGTGATTCTTGGCAATCTGTTCTGTTTTGGCAAGGTGTCTAACAATACCATACTTCTCCTCTCGTGACACAGGGCAGGTGACATAACAGCACCATTTCCTCCACGCCATCTGGCTCACCATCCAACGTCTGTTGTGGGACTGACGTTCATCTTATTCTTTCCAGGGAGATGTGCCATTGGATGTTTGACCTATGTTGGTGGCACACAGGCCTGTGATGGACAATTTTGCTCTTTGACCGCTGACCTACCCATGATAGACCTGTACAACACACAGTGTGTGCCATGCTGTGGCTGTGTGTCATGCTGCTGACAGGGACACAGATGGACTTTCATGGACTGTGTCATATTGGACGATGGCACTTTACTGTGCATGGCCAGGTTTGCATGGTGTGTTTTGCGATGATCTTTTGGCTGTCAAGGACACCTTGCTTTTGGGACACTGTGCGCATCAGGGACTGACATAATCTATGTATTTCTGACATCCTTCCACAGTTGGTTAGTGTATAGGTGTGTCCCATGTGTGTGACATGGCACACATGATATGTTACTTTGTGGGTTTCAACATCAGCATACAGCCATGTTTGTGGCACGGGGGCACACATGGAGGGATCCAATTGTCTATGTCCACCTGCCCCACACCTGAACAAGGTGCAGGTTCTGCCACATACACACTTTCATGTCCGCCACCATCCTTGTTAGATGTGTGGAGGGGCCAGGGGTGCTTAGATTCATGTGTGGCATCACTGTACCATGTTTGTGTACAGCTGGTGCCTGTGCTTCTCAATAACTATGTTTGTGAGACACTGCATGTGGACCTATGGCTCTGTGTGGTTCACTGTAGGCTGTCTGACCATCATTTGCATCTGGACATGCTAGTTATTGTATATGTTTACTGTACAGATGTGACACTCTGCATGTCTGTCCACGCGGTGCAGTGCACATTTGCAGAGTCCTGTTTTACCCCCTGCATTGACAACAGTCTCATTAGGCCATTATATTTGGTGTGGGTCAGAGTGGGTGTCCATTGTCCTCCTACACTTCAGCATTGCATGGACCATGCTATCGGTAGCCAAACACTGTCCACCAAACAAACAATGCAAGGGGACATACTGCACGGTGTTATGTCTGCACCTTTCAGGGAGTTGTGCTTTGTATTTTCTCTGTGTTCATGTGTCCCTGCTACCTGTTAGCATACAATCATTCAGCTCTAGATGATATTTGTCATGTACACTGAATACTTTCTGATGTGCCACTCAGCCATTATGTGGGAGGTTGGACATAACTTAATGAGGGTGTTTGTCACATGTCAACATTGTGCCAGCATATGTCTTTCTCTTTTGGGGGCCACCTGTGTTGCATGAGGGCTATGTTGGGGGGGGGACATGTGATGTGTTTGGGGTCTTACGCTTACAACGCCTCGAGTCTACATGCCCTCATATGTAGCTCACACATTGTGGGCATGCAGCAGATGCTCGTGTATGTGGCCCTGGAACCCAGTGCATATCATGCACCTGTTCCACCAGAGATCTCATGCCACTCAATTGTGCGCAGGCATTGACCTTTATGTGGCATGTGTGTTTGTACCTTGCTGACTGTGTTCCCATCTTTAAACAGGGAGGGGCTTACTTTGAAATTATGATTACACTGTGTACAGTAACTGGGAGGTGTGATACAAATAAATATATGTATTATACAGACATTAGTTCCTTTTGCTGCTTGGTCATGTTCACACACATGCACTACAATGTCTACCTTTGCATATGTCATGACTCCTTGTGACCTTGGGACTCCGTGGTTACCTTGACAATGTTCCTCGAGTTACTCTCCAAGGGCCACATGATCTGGTTTTCTGAAATGAGGCCTGGTTGCCTTGTGTGCATGACAGTTTTGTGACGACTAGGCTGCTCCTCCTCTCGTAGAGCACATTCACACTTGTGTCTACTGGTTTGCTTGCAAGGTGCATGTCCACCTGTGCTCACAACAGTGTACGATGGCAGCTGTGCATGTGTCTGGCATTTTGCACATCACAGGTTCTTACTGGTTCACATACAGACCCTGTCTTTGGCATATTATGTATTCCTTGGGCTCAGTGTATTATTTGTGGGTGTGGTTGGTGGCATGTGATTTCAAATAAGGTTATGCGTTTAGCCCACGATATGCTTTGTTTTTAATTATTTTGTACATTATGCTGACTTGACCATTAGTTCACTGCAGGTTAATCAACTCTACACACACCCTTGTCTGTGATCAGGGTGCAGCAGGGTGTGCACTGTGTGCTGCCTAGCCAGCAGATATCATCTGTTACATAGGTTTCTCTCATTATGTTGTTTACACTGCTGTGCACCTGGGGGTGTGGTGGTGCTGGGTTTCAGCAGGTGTGTGTTCACCCTTTTTCATGTGTTGCTCTCTGCTGTCCTGTCCATGATCAGTACATTGCTTCGCCACGCATCCTCCACTGCCCTTGGGGATACCTTGCTTTGCTCTTGTTATGTCTGTATATATTTATGTATTTGTTTTGGTATCCCACTTTTCACACGGTCAAGGGGGGTTTCATACGAGGGGGGGGGGGAGGTTTTACATGTTGGCCACGGCCATTGCCAGGGGGGCTACATTGACGGTTTCAAATGGGGACATAGGACATACTATGGACATTGACAGATTGTGCACATTGTCATATTTGTATGGGGTGGGTTAGGGGTTGGATTAGTGGGGTTCCTGGGACAGTATGTTTTTCAGCTGTATTATAATGGATTAGTGGTCTGGGTTGTTACCAGGACATCTTGGGGGGCTGTGCATGATACATGGGGCATGAGGTTCAGGGTCTCGATTGCAGGTCCCTTGCGGGCATTTGGTTCATTTGTTGCTTACAGTACCGGAGTTGGTGGGGGCTTGTCTGGTAGTTGTGCCGTGGCCTGGGCGACACAGTCTGGTGTTGCTTTGGGGGTTGCGTGCTTCATGTATGACTTTGTTGGTATGTGGGAGGGCTTTGTATTGACTCCTTGCTTCAGGTGCCTGTATGTATGTTTCTTTCAGGATTGGGGTGATGTGGTCTGTATATTTTGCATGCTGTGTCTACAGCATCACATATCATTGTGTGTTTGTGCATGTGTCCCTGGTCCCAACTACAGACTGTGATCTTAAATGTACACAGGAGTTCTGCAGGTGCATTTGTTCATGGTTTCCCTTGTGGGTTTGCCTGTCCTTACAACCAGCATGCATGTAGCGTGAGGGCCTGGACTATTTCTGACTGCACCCTTTGCTAAGACACACACATTGGTGCTGTTTCCTACCTTTTTTTGCTTTTACATTTCTGGGGTTGTTGGTATGTGTGATTCCTCTCTGTTCTCTTGGATGTGCATGCGTGTCCTGCAGTTGTGTTTTCCATTTGTTTGACTGTCATATGTTGTCAGGTTTGTGCTGTGGACACATTGTACACTCATCTGAGTTGTGAGCCATGCATCTGTCCATCTTCTGTCTGCCAACTCTTGTGTCATGCTACCCTGATGTGCATGCAGCTGCAACCCTTCCTGCACTCCTACACCTTCCTGCATCACAACTCTCCATGTTGGTCGCTCCTGTGTTTGCTCTGCATATCATCGCTAGTCCACTGTAATCATGATATTTCACAGATCCTGCCATTTCAGCCCCTCTGCTGGACACATCTTCCCATCCACGGTTACACACCATCATTATAACATGGTACATTATCCATCACTCTGTACATAGCTACAGCTGGCACCGGTGTCTTTATCCATTTCTGTTGCCGCCACATAGCCTTGTGGAGATCTTTGTGGTACAGCACCTGTGATGTCAGTGTTTCTTATACTTTTGGATTGCCTTTCCTTTTGGCTCTGTGCAGTATTTGGGTTACATGTGCACTCGCATTTGATGATGTGGTTGTTTATGATGTGCATTGTGTAGCAGCCTAACGGAACGATACTCTGGCTAGGCTTGTGTTTAGATGGCAGCACAGCTTACTGTACAGTTGCATTCTGAGAAAACAGATGTCACTAAGCCAACCTTGGTCACTGCTCATTTGGCACCATGACCCCTGCACCATCACGCAATGCCCTAACCATTGTGCTACACTGCTGTTCCCTCCTGCATGTCTGCTCACCTACCTGGGATTTCCCTGCGTTAGACTGCACAGTGATGCCAGCACTGACTGTGCTTGGACCATGCCCTGCCTCATACGACAAACTGTAAAGCACCCTACACACGACATTGTGATTTCCTTGGTGGACAATGCGCTTTAGGATTTGACATGTGAGGTACCTTATATTGCGTCATATGCATCACCTGATATTACAGTGCTTTCATAGTGCATTTGCAAGGGGGAGTAACAACAATAACATGTAAAATGCCTCCTAGATCACTATTGCTCATGACAGATGATGGCTCGTCTAGCCGCTTCATTGGGCACTGCGGGGATTGAACCCCCAATCCCTGCTCCATTGGTAGGCATCGTTCCCATCGTGCTGTGGCTCAGCTCGTGTGCTTTCCCATCCGCGCGCCGCCTTATGCCGCACAAAGTTCCTCTACCTCGTAAAGGATTAGTGCGCCGCCTTCTGCTGCCCACTATTTCGGTGCCTCCTAAAATGTTGCCTGAGCCTGCCGCTTCATTGGGCACTGCGGGGATTGAACCCCCGATCCCTGCTCCATTGGTAGGCGTCGTTCCCATCGTGCTGTGGCTCAGCTCGTGTGCTTTCCCATCCGCGCGCCGCCTTATGCCGCACAAAGTTCCTCTACCTCGTAAAGGATTAGTGCGCTGCCTTCTGCTGCCCACTATTTCGGTGCCTCCTAAAATGTTGCCTGAGCCTGCCGCTTCATTGGGCACTGCGGGGATTGAACCCCCGATCCCTGCTCCATTGGTAGGCGTCGTTCCCATCGTGCTGTGGCTCAGCTCGTGTGCTTTCCCATCCGCGCGCCGCCTTATGCCGCACAAAGTTCCTCTACCTCGTAAAGGATTAGTGCGCCGCCTTCTGCTGCCCACTATTTCGGTGCCTCCTAAAATGTTGCCTGAGCCTGCCGCTTCATTGGGCACTGCGGGGATTGAACCCCCGATCCCTGCTCCATTGGTAGGCGTCGTTCCCATCGTGCTGTGGCTCAGCTCGTGTGCTTTCCCATCCGCGCGCCGCCTTATGCCGCACAAAGTTCCTCTACCTCGTAAAGGATTAGTGCGCCGCCTTCTGCTGCCCACTATTTCGGTGCCTCCTAAAATGTTGCCTGAGCCTGCCGCTTCATTGGGCACTGCGGGGATTGAACCCCGATCCCTGCTCCATTGGTAGGCGTCGTTCCCATCGTGCTGTGGCTCAGCTCGTGTGCTTTCCCATCCGCGCGCCGCCTTATGCCGCACAAAGTTCCTCTACCTCGTAAAGGATTAGTGCGCCGCCTTCTGCTGCCCACTATTTCGGTGCCTCCTAAAATGTTGCCTGAGCCTGCCGCTTCATTGGGCACTGCGGGGATTGAACCCCCGATCCCTGCTCCATTGGTAGGCGTCGTTCCCATCGTGCTGTGGCTCAGCTCGTGTGCTTTCCCATCCGCGCGCCGCCTTATGCCGCACAAAGTTCCTCTACCTCGTAAAGGATTAGTGCGCCGCCTTCTGCTGCCCACTATTTCGGTGCCTCCTAAAATGTTGCCTGAGCCTGCCGCTTCATTGGGCACTGCGGGGATTGAACCCCCGATCCCTGCTCCATTGGTAGGCGTCGTTCCCATCGTGCTGTGGCTCAGCTCGTGTGCTTTCCCATCAGCGCGCCGCCTTCTCCCTCCCGCGCAGCTTTTCCAGGCGGTAATGTGCGGGACGCACATGTGCGGGGCGCACATTGGCGCATATGTAAACCGCGTGTTTTTCTTTTTCAGGACGCAACGCCCACTCCTTATATGGCACACGCACACTAGCGCGGCCCCGCACGTTATGAATGTTTAGTAAACATACCCCTATGTCTTTTTTTTATCATCGCCTGGGTCTTTTCTTCTCCACCTGCATATTTCATCTATTAGATTAAATAAACCATGACATTGAAACCATGACTCGGTATACCTGATTCAGGTACTTTTTTAACATTTTGTCTCTAATTAATAATAATCTTGCCTCCTGAAAAAATTTACCGTCCTTTCTGTTCTTCCCCTGAATCAGCTATCTCCTCTTCAATCCATTTGAAATGTGGCTGCAAGGGCTAATCTTCTGCCAATGGTGCTATGGAGTGGAGGAGTGGCCTAGTGGTTGGGGCAGGGTACTTCAGGCCGGAAGGTCGGGGGTTCAAATCCCACTAGAGGACAGCAACCTTGGACCGGAAGGACTGGGGTTTCTAGTCCCACAGGTGCTCCTTGTGGTCTTGGGCAAGCCACTTAACCCTCCATAGCCCATGTTCCCTGTAAAATAGTTATCTCCAAGTTATAATGCCCTGTTCAATGTAATTTCAGTTTGTTCAATGTAAACCGCACTGATGCAGAATAGCATGGTATATAAGAGAATATAAATAAAAATAAAATGTCCATATAGCCCCTCTTCTCAAGTCACTTCACTGGTTCGCTATCTGCTTCTGCATCCATTTACTAGTACGCAAACTCAAGCAAAAGCTGAAAAAGAGCAAGTCATGCATGAATGTAGCAAAGTATGATCCTGAAAATATACCATGGAAATTTAAAGATTGCCTGCAGAAGTGATTCACAGTGTTAAATACAAATGACAAAGTATCAGAACTATAGAATGGCATCAAGAAAATGTGCTTGAAGAAAGTGAAAAGTCTATGTAAAAGGTAAAAAAAAAAAGGCTAAAATGGATGATTGAAGAAACACTGAAAATTATTCAGAAATGCAGAGAAGCCAAAGCCAGAGGAGAAAGAGAGGTTACCTTGGAACTTAAGAGGTGTCCAGTGTACAGCAAGATGAGACAAAGAGAAACACTACAATGATCCATGCAATAAAATAGAATCAGAAACTATTAGAGGAAGAACAATATCAGCTTTCCTAAAACTATAAGGGGTATGTTTACTAAACGTGAGTAACGCGCGTAGTATGACGTTAATGACCGTAAGTGCAGTGTAACGCGCGTAAACACGCGCCAACGACCGGTAACGTCGTACTACGCACGGAAACCGCGCTTAACGATCGTAAAGCCCCGCGGCGCGTTAAAACAGCGCAGAAGGTGGAGAGTGGGCGGAGAGAAGGGGTCAATGGGCGGAGAGGGGGCGTGGAGAGGCTCCCCCTCACTAACGCGCTGTAATTCAGAGCTCAATTCCAACGCGAATGAAAACCTGCCGTTAAAGGCTTTTAAAGGGAAGAGAAACCATTTCCGTCAGCAATGTACAGCAAAACCGGGGAAACACACAAAACGTGAGCAGTGTGATACATGTGCACTGAACAAAATAGCACATAAAACGTTAAAAATGACCACAGGAAACATTTTAAAAAGCATAATACTGCTTGGCAACAGTGATAGCAATGGGCAACAAGGAACAACACTGCCTGGAAAGCACCAAATAAAAAAGAAATGATGTGTGGAAGGGTCTACGCGTCACAGACCCATTTAAATATCATTTCATTGTAATGGATTGTCCTGGGAGTGTTGTGTAATGTTTCCCAATGATATCATTGTTGCCCAGCTTGGTTATGGGTGTGTGCCCCTTTTGTGAGATATTCTCTGAGGTTTATGTGCACCGTTGTCTGCATACAAGGTAAATGAGGTCACAATAAACCTGTTGCAGAGCAGGGTTTCTGACTTGTCAGGCCGGTTTAACTAACTCCAGGGACTGCACTGTTTCTGTGGCTACAGTGTGGTGCAACAGACACAGCCAGTGTCTGTAAAACCAGAGGGTCACAGGTTCAAATCCCAGCTGGGGGTCCTGCCAACCCAGTCCCCATAGCTTTACCCACCACCAAACATTGATAGTAAAGACACACCTTTATTGCAGAGAACATACACATGGCCTATATTTTACCACACCAGAAACAGGCACATTACCGTAAAGCAGAGTTTCGCAAATGTAGTCCTGGAGGGCCCCACAACATTCCGGTTTCATGCTGCCTCCAATAAAGATGCCTGTGCTGCATAGCTATGCACCAACCCCATGTTATGCAGATGTAGCTCATGCATATTTATGAGGGACAGCATGAAAACCCGAACAGTGTTTGGAACACCAGGACTGGAGTTGGGGAACTCTGCCGTAAAGCAGCAGCCAACAGGGCCACACACCCACCCACAGGCCCCATTGGCCAGTGCCACCTGGAGAGGCAAGAAATTGGGTCCTGCCTGTATCTCCCAATACTAGCAGTTGCATACCTTAGCAATGCCACCCTACACCTGGGTATATGGTACACAGCTATCAAACGTTTGCTATGAGAACTGGCAGATATCAATTCCTCTGTTAAGCACATTTTGCTCATTGAGCTCCACCATAACAATCATTCTGATGTCTGCGGTGTGTGCTGCAGGTCTGGTCTCTGACAGTGTTCCCCACCCTGGGGAGTGACCCCCCAACAGTCTTGTGTACCATATCCATGCCTGTACTATGCCCAGGACTGGTGTGGTGTGTATGGCTGCTGACCACCTCTATAGTAGCACAATGCTGACATCGGTGTGGGGGTGGTTGTCTGTCTATCCAGTGTGTGGTGGCTGCAAACACCTTCCACAGGCCACAATGCCAGCAATGTTGCCAGAATTGGGCTGCCAATGTGCATAATGAGGAGCAAGGTACCATGGGTAGAGGCCGGACAGGTTGGCCTGGCCAGGGCGCATCTGCACTGGGCATAGGGCAGTGACAGGCACATTGTAGTGGCCGGCCACCACCTACACAGACAGGGTGACCTCAGTATGTGCTGTTGAGAGATCACTCTCACCCTGACTGTGCAGTGACCACAGCATGGCTAGGCACCCCCATAGTGCTATCTAGTATTTCTCTCATGTGATATATATGGGTTGCCTTTTGGGGCCCTGTCACTGATTTAACTGTGTATGCTGACATCCCAGTTCTGGGTGCAGGCATCTCCACTGGGCACTAGCAGACTATTTGCAGCTGGTATGTGTTGTGATGGAGTGGCTTGCAGGGTGCAGTGGCTGATGGCTTGCACCAGGGGAATATCAGATAGTGGTGGGGTGCAGCATGCCATATCTAGGCCTAATGTCTGTCTGCTATTGTGGTCTGGATGTGTACAGAGCTGCATTGACTGCTCTGTGGGGTGTGTGTCCCTCAGCAGGACCGGGGTTGATATTCCCCCTCTACGTCCACCTTGCAGGGAGGTAGATGTTGTATCGTTTGATAGGAGACCCTGTTTGCTGCCCTGGGGGTGGTGGTGGTGGTGCATGGGTCCATGGGGCTACACCTGACTGATAAAGACAGAGATGTCCAAGGTGTTTCTGCAGAAACTACCTCTCACACTATAACACTGCTGTGGACCTGCACCATGGCCTCTTTCAGCCAGGGACGGTGCTGTGGACCTAGTGCTGGGCGCCTCACTGCACCCTCAGGGTGAGCACAGTAACCGCACAATGTGACGGTGTGTAGCTACTCTGTGCCAGTACAACACACGGTCGGTACCCCCTATCAGGCCGAGGTGCTGTGGGGGTGTATTCCCCATGGTGTGTATGTGTGGACAGCTGATTTGCATGTGCAGTGCATCATGGGTGTGACTGGCCCAATCCAACCCTGTGAAACACCAGCACCTGCTCACAGGCTCTGCTAAACCATAGGCCATCACACGTACATCTGTTAGCATACTGCATAGGTGCAGGACACCCTACAAAGTCTGTAATATAAGATGCCCACACTGGTAAAAACACACGTACCCACGCACGTAAACAAACACGTACCCACGCACGAATGTACGTGTGCGGCTACGCACTTACCAATGCACGCACCAACGTACGTGGCTAGGCACACTCCGAGGGTGTTTTTCTGACACCAATACTCAGCGTAACGAAAAACATGCCTCCTCTTTCCTTCTGTAATGTACAGGATGATGCCTGAGACAGCCTTTTGCGTTAGGCACACTGGGGGCTCGAACCCATGCTGCCTGTAACAGAGGTCAGTACCGTAACCATTGTGCTACAGCTCTGTTTCAGTGCTTTGTGTCTGTACGTCTTCTTACGATTAACGCGCAGTAACGCGGCACGGCGCCCGGTAACGCTCGTTAATTTTTCTAACGCGCGGTAGTGGTAACGATGTACCGCCCATGTCCTTATTTGGGGTTTCTTTCACTACCGCGGCTCCTAACGCGAACTGCACTAACGCGATTTAGTAAACAGACCCCTAAGAGTTGAAGAGATAATTCCATGCTGAAATTGGAATGCTAAAAGATGCTCAAGGATCCATTTTCAATGATGCTAATGAGGATCCATTCAAAGAGTTGTTATACCATAAAGATATAGTGGAACAACAGCTGTTTCAACCTGTACCTTATGACCTGGAACTATTGGTGATGAAAGAAGAAGTCAAAGCAGCACTGAAAGGACAAAGCAACAGGTATTGGTGGCATTCCCATTTAAGTATGTCAGCAATGCGATACAGCTATTACAATACTTACAAGTCTCTGCCAGGAAATTTGGAATACAGTATAATGTCATTGCAGACTGGCTGGAAAAGATCTGAAGAAAGTCGATCCAACTGAATGTGTAAATTTTTGCACAATTGCTCTGATCCCGCACACGAGCAAGATTCTACTCAAGATCACTCTATGGAGACTATACCATATCTGGAAGGAGAAATGCACGAAATGCAAGCAGGGTTTAGGAAAGAACTAGGAACAAGAGACATCATTGAAGATGTGAGATGTTGTTGTTGTTAAGTGCCGTCGAGTCGGAGTCGACTTATGGCGACCCTCTGGATAGCTATCCTAAATTGTGTTCGGTCTTCAGTCAGGCAGCTCATTGTTGACAGACTGGTACCAGTAGCTACTGTTATTGTATCGATCCATCTCATTGCTGGCCTTCCTCTTTTGCGTTGACCTTCTATCTTGCCAAGCATAATGTCTTTCTCTAATGATCTCTCTCTTCGCACGATGTGTCCAAAGTATGAAAGTCGAAGTCTTGTCATCTGAGCTTCTAAAGAAAGCTTAGGTTTGATCTCCTCTAGTACCGACTGGTTTGTTCTTCGGGCAGTCCATGGTATACACAGTATTCGCCGCCAGCACCATAATTCAAAGGCATCAATTTTCTTCCTGTCTATCTTTTTCACTGTCCAGCTTTCACATCCATATGATGTTATTGAAAATACCATGGCTTGAGCAAGTCAAATCTTTGTATGGAGAGAGACATCTCTGCTCTTGAGAATCTTATCTAGGTCTTTCATAGCTATTCTGCCAAGAGCAATGCGTCGTCTGATTTCTTGACTGCTTGTTGCTTCTTTATTGATAGTTGATCCAAGTAGGTTAAAGTTGTTCACAATTTCAATTTCTTCTCCTTTAACGATGAACCTGTTGATTATGCCAGTTGTCATGATCTTTGTCTTCTTTACATTAAGGTGCAGGCCCATTTTGAGACTATGTTCTTTGATTGTGAGAAGCAAATGTTTCAGATCATCTTCACTTTCAGCCAGTAATGTGGTATCATCAGCATAGCGAAGGTTGTTGATGAGTCTTCCACCAACCTTCACACCTCTGTTGTCTTCATACAATCCTGCTTCTCTGATGATTTGTTCTGCATATAAATTAAACAGGTAGGGGGAAAGTATGCAGCCTTGTCTTACACCTTTGCTTATTTTAAACCATTCTGTTTCTCCTTGTTCCGTTCGAACTGTTGCTTCTTGATCAATGTACAGATTGCGCAAGAGAACGATCAGGTGTTCTAGTATACCCATGCTTCTTAATGTGGCCCAGAGTTTCTCATGGTTTACACAGTCAAAAGCCTTGCTATAGTCGATAAAGCACAAATAGATATCCTTTGGTATTCTTTAGTCTTTTCAAGGATCCATCTCACATCCGCAATGATGTCTCTCGTTCCTCGCCCTTTCCTGAACCCTGCTTGCACTTCAGGTAGTTCTTGTTCCAGCTATGGTTGTAGTCTCTTTTGAATAATCTTCAGTAGAATCTTGCTGGCATGTGGGATCAGAGCGATTGTGCGATAATTTCCACAGTCAGTTGGATCACCTTTCTTTAGTATTGGTATAAACACAGATCTTTTCCAGTCAGTTGGCCATGATGCTGTCTTCCATATTTCTTCGCAGAGCCTTGTGAGTACGGTAACAGCTGCATCAGATTGCTGCAATACTTCTATGGGAATGCTATCAATGCCTGGTGCTTTGTTCTTTGATAAGGCTGTCAATGCTGCTTCAACTTCTTCTTTCATCACCAATGGTTCCCGATCATAAGGTACAGGTTGAAACGGCTGTTGGTCCACTTGATCTTTATCATATAAAACTCTGTATATTCCTTCCACCTTTTCTTGATCTTCTCAGCATCATTCAACATAGAACCATGAGCATCTTGTAACATTCCAATTCGAGGCTGGAACTTTTTCTTTAACTCTCGTAGCTTTAGGAAAGCCGATCTTGTTCTTCCTCTAATAGTTTCTGCTTCTATTTCCTTGCAAGTGTCATTATAGTACTTTTCCTTGTCCTGTCTTGCTGCACGTTGGAAATCTCTGTTGAGTTCTGCGATTGTCTTTCTTTCTCCTCTGGCTTTAGCTTCTCTGCTTTTCTGGGCAATTTTCAGAGTTTCTTCTGTCATCCATTTTGGCCGTTTTTGCTTTTTCACCTTTTGTAGAGACTTCTCGCTTTCTTCCAACACAACCTTCTTGATGTTATTCCATAACTCTTCCGGAGCTCTGTCATTTGTATCTAAAGCAGCAAATCGATTTTGCAGGCAGTCTTTAAATTCCAGTGGTATATTCTCAAGGTCATATTTTGCTGCATTCATGAGTGGTTTGCTCTTTTTCAACTTTAGCTTGAGTTTGCATACTAGTAGTTGATGATCTGTACCACAGTCAGCTCCAGGTTTTGTCTTTGTTGATGTTACAGAGCTTTTCCATCGTTGACTTCCACATATCTAGTCAATTTGATTTTTATATAATCCATTCGGTGAATTCCATGTGTACAGTCGCCGCTTGTGTTGCTGGAAGAAGGTGTTTGAGATGAATAGATCATTGGTCTTGCAGAATTCTATCAGTCTTTCTCCAGCTTCATTTCTGTTGCCAAGTCCATATTTTCCAACTACTTTGCCTTCTTCTTTGTTGCCAACGTTTGCGTTCCAGTCACCCATGACTATCAGGATATCCTGTTTTCATGTTCTGTCAATTTCAGCTTGTACTTGTTCATAGAACTCTTCAATTTCATTCTCTTCTGCAGCTGTTGTTGGGGCATATACTTGAATTATAGTTGTGTTGATAGGCAATCCTCGTAGACGAATAGAGATTAAGCGTTCGCTGACTGCATTGTATTTCATTACAGTTTTTTGCAAGTTTCTTCTTTATTATAAATGCAACACCATTTCTTCTTTGTCTTTCATTTCCAGCATGGTAGACCATGTGATCATCTGATGCAAAGTGCCCCATGCCAGTCCATTTCAGTTCGCTGACACCCAACAGATCAAGTTGTACACGTTCCATTTCATTCTTGACCACCTCCAACTTCCCTTGGTTCATGCTTCGTACGTTCCATGTTCCAATGTGTAAGACATCTTTACAGCTTCTGACTCTCATTTCATGCGCAGCTACATCAGCAGTCAGACTTCCCGAGGGCTTTGATCCAACCACATCATAAATGCTGGCTTTACTCTGAAAAGTCTTCAGCTCTTCCCCAGTAGCTAGTTGAGTGCCTTCTGACCTGGGGGTCTCATCTTCCAGCACCATAGCACAATTTGTTTTGTTGTAACTATCCATTGGGTTTTCATGGCAAGATACAGAAGTAGATTGCCGGGCCTTTCTTCCGCGCAATTTAAGTTTGGTGTTGTTGCCATTGTCACAAAAATGTGATCCTCCGCCGTCAACACTGTCCCATTCTGCTGCTGCCCAGATGGGTGGTTTGTCTTGGTCTGGCACCTCAGCTGAGACCTGTCCATCTTGGGAGACTCTGCCAGTAGTTAAACTACCGATAGTTTAGCTCTCAGCATCACTGATGCACACAAGCCCTCACAGCACGACAAGCTGCAAACCAAGTGAGAGAGATGTGAGATAGACCCTTGAAAAGACAAAATACCAAAAGGATATCTATATGTGTTTTATTGACAAGACCTTTGATTTGCGTAAAGTACAGACCAGCAAAATGGTAGAAACCATTATAAAAAACAAAATTACTGAACATGTAGATAAGCATGGTTTAATGTCAGAAATCAAACATGGATGGATTTAGTCAAGGAAAGTCTTGTCTCGGCAGTCTCATATTTTTTTGAAGGTGTGAATAAACAGGTAGCCAGAGTTGGGTCGCAGGAAACCCCCGGAATCCCCTCACCTTGCTTTCTAGTCTCAGGCCTCTCTTCATCCTCCATCTAGGGGGACTTATTCCACCTCCAAGGCAGAGTAAGTCCCCCGTCCAACCTGCCAAATCTGGATGTACAGGGCTGACCTCGGAATCGTCCCTGTATGTCCGGGGTCAGGGTGCAGCCCATTCCCCACACTTGCTTCTCCCACAGCCCACCCCCTCCTGCCCACAAACAGAGCTGCCTGCACAACGGGGATCGATGTGTGGGGAATTCTGCCTTCAGAATTGTGACCCTGCCGTTTAGCGGGGTAGGACATCTGGATCAGACGTCCAGTTCTGCTAAACGCAAGTTGGAATACCCCCTTGGGGAAGAACAACCCAAATTAAGGTTACATGACGCAAGGTTCTACATTAGGAACCATGACCAAGGAAAAGGAATTAAGGCATCATCATGTACAATATATTGAAACCCTTCACCTAGTGTGCAGTGGCAGCCAAGAATGCAAATAGAATGCTAGGAATCATAAGGAAAGGAATGGAGAATAAAGCAAAGGATATTATAATACCTCTGTATCATCCCATGGTGTGACTGCACCTTGAATATTATGTGCAATTCGGGTCACCGTATCTTAAAAAGGATATAGCAAAATTAGAAATGGTACAGAGAAGTGTGACAGAAATGTTAAAGAGGATGGAAGGATATTATAATGCCTCTGTATCATTCCACAGTGATTGGTTGTTATGCCATCAAAAAGCAGAAAGACTAGAGGACCTGCAATGAAGCTATAATGTAATCCATTTAAGACTAATAAAAGAATGTATTTTTTTACTCAATGCGTAATCAAACTCTGGAATTCGAGGATATAGCAAAATCTGTTAATGTGGCTGGGTTTAAAAAGGGTTTGGACAAGTTCCTGGAGAAAAGGTTCATAAACCATTATTAAAGAGGACCCAGGAAATCCACTGCTTACACCAGGACAAGCATTGAGGAATCTGTGTTCCTTTTTGGGAACCTGCCAGGTACTTGTGACCTGGATTGTCCAATGTTGGAAACAGGATACTGGGCTTGATGGACCTTGGTCTGACTCAGTATAGCATTTCTTCTGTTCTTCTGTTCTCCTTCAAAAAGTAGAAAGACTAGAGGACCCATAATAAAGCTATAATGTAACCCATTTAAGACAAATTGGAGAAAATATTTTTCACTCAACATGTAATGATGGAATTCATTACCAGAGAATGTAGTAAAAGCTGTTAGTATAGCTGGATTTAAAAGGGTTTTGGACAAGTTCTTGGGGGAAAAATTCATAAACCATTATTAAAGAGGATCGGGGAAATACATTGCTTACCCATTGGAAAAGCAGCATGGGATCTGTATACCTTTTGGGAACATTACAGCTGCTTGTGACCTTGATTGTCCACTGGTGGAAACAAGAAACTGGGCTTGATAAACGCTTGGTCTGACCCAGTATGCATAATTTATGCTCTTATATTCCTTACTCTGGACCACATTAAGAAGCATGGGTATACCAGAAGACCTGATAGTTCTCATTTGCAACCTCTATATAGACCAAGAAGCAACAGTTTGAATGCATCCAGAGCAATCAGAATGCTTTAAAATTGGCCAGGATGTCCAACAAGGCTGAACAATTTCCCCATACCTTTTCAATTTATATGCAGAAAAAATCATTAAAGAAGCAGGACTGTTTGAAGACAACTGAAATGAGAAGATTGGTGGAAAACTCATCAAAACCCTTTGCTAGGTTGACAATACCACATTACTGGCTGAAAATAAAGACAATCTGAAACATATGCTTATCAAGATTAAGGAACATAGGGCCCGATATTGAGCTATGCGCATTTTCGAAGGGCTATGAGCCTCGTCGGTGCATAGCTCTCTCCACCAACCCCTAACCTGGATATTCATTGCCACAGCAATGGCATTGAATATCCAGTGAATGCTGCAGACACAGGAAGCCGCTGAAGCTAACCAGGCAGCAGTGATATTACATGCTGCCTGATTAGCCTGATTAGCGTCTGCACCGTAAAGATAGATGGTTTTCCTCGCCTATTTTTTTGGCACAGATCTCTAACTGGGCAGCATGCAATATCACTGCTTCATAATTATCTCTTATTGCTGCCTCCACTCCACCCCAGAAAGCCCCTGGCATGCCCTAATGCTAACTGGATAGCACTGAGTATGTAGGGGAGTTAGAAGGGTATATTCAATGGCACTAACCATATAAGGCATTTATGCAGTTTACTGGGCTGTAAACCATGTGAATGCCTTTTGAAAATTGGGCGCATAGTCTTAAAATGTGCCTGCACCTTAACATGAAGAAGAGAAAGACCCTGAGAGCTGGCAAAATCAATAATTTGATCCTTGATGGAAAAGAAATAGAAAGAGTAGAGAACTTCAACCTGCTTGGATCCATAATCCGCAATAGAAAGACAAGCAGTCAAGAAATTGATCAATGCTTTGCTCTTGTCAGAATGGCTATGAAGGATCTAGATACGTTTTTCAAGTCAGAGATATATCTCTGGGTACAAAGATTCAACATGTCCAAGCCATGTATTTTCAAAATTGTCATACTGTATGGATGCAAACGTTGGACAGTGAAGAAGCAAGGCGGGAAGAAAACTGTAGCCTTTGAATTATGGTTCTGACAAAGAATATTGGGCTTGATATTCTTATGGACAGGCTATGCTCCCCTATGGTGCATAGCCCTGCTCACTGACCCTTAACCCCAAATATTCATTGCCAGGTTCATAAGCGGCCCTGGCATTGAATATCTGGGGTTTTCCTCGCCTATCTTTTCAATGCAGATCGCTAACCAGGCAGCAAGCAAAATCACTGCTGCCTCGTTATTGCTTGTCACCACCCCAGAATGTCCCTGACACGCCCCAATGCTAACTGGATAGCATCAGGGTACATAGGGGAGTTAGAAGGGGATATTCAACGACACTTACCGTGTAAGTACCGTTGAATATCCCAATTTAAAGAATTCACATGGTTTACTGGGCTGTAAATCGTGTAAATGCTTATTGAATATCGGGTCCATTGTGTATACCATGGACCGCCCAAAGAACAAATCAATTGATATTGGAATAGGTCAAACCTAAGTGTTCCTTGGAGGCTCAAATAACAGGACTTTGACCTTCATGGTTTGAAACAAATATGCCTGCTATTCATTTGGGATTGCTATGCATTGCTGAGGCGCATAGTCGTTGCTGCCAACCTCTAACCCCGGATATTCAATGCTGGGGTCATATGCAGCCCTGGCATTGAATATCTGAATTCATCACACAGCCTCCAACACCGCAAAATCTAACCAGAGAGCAACAATATTCCACCGCTACCTGGTTAGCTACCACGGGTAAAACTAGGCCAGCTTTTGCTTCAGCTAATTTTACCCACAGGTCGCTAACCAAGTGGCGGTGCAATATTGCTGCTACCCGATTAGTGACTGTTGCTGCCCACGACATGCCCCACAACACCTACAACATGCCCCGATGCTAAGCGGTTAGCATCGGGGCGTAAAGCAGCATTAGTTGCGGATATCGTTCCATGGTGAGACCGCACCTTGAATATTGTGTGCAATTCTGGTCGCCGTATCTTAAAAAGGATATAGCGATTTTAGAAAAGGTTCAGAGAAGAGCCACCAAAATGGTAAAGGGGATGGAAGGATACTCCTATGAAGAAAGGCTAAAAAGGTTAGGGCTCTTTAACCTGGAAAAGAGACGGCTGAGGGGAGATATGATAGAAGTCTATAAATTAATGAACGGAGTGGAACGGGTAAACGTAGATCGATTGGTTACCTTATCAGAATATAGAAAGACTAGGGGACATGCAATGAAGCTACAGGGTAAACTATTTAAGACTAATAAAAGAAAATATTTTTTCACTCAACGTGTAATCAAACTCTGGAATTTGTTACCAGAGGATGTAGTAAAGGCTGTTAATGTAGCTGGGTTTAAAAAAGGTTTGGACAAGTTCCTGGAGGAAAGATCCATAAACCATTATTAAGAAGGGACCCAGGATATCAATGCTTGAACCAATACAAGCATTGTGGAACCTGTGTCCCTTGGGGAAACTGCTAGGTACATATTACCTAGATTGGCCACTGTTGGAAACAGGATACTGGGCTTGATGGACCTTGGTCTGACCCAGTATGGCATATCTTATGTTCTTATGATATTCAATATCCCATTCAGCAGCATTTACACGGTTTACAGGTCTGTAAACCATGTAAATGCCTTTCAATATCGGGCCCATAAACGCTTTTGAATATCGACTCATATGCATAAATTACCTAGAAGTTTCATAATACATCTTATTTTTGCAAAGTCAGCTTTTATTCACTAGAAGGAAACATTGGTGAATATTATATGCAAGAGAGATTTTGAAGCAGGATTCTATTTTTTATAACTTTGTAAATTTTTTATTTTACAAAGATGCAACAGTCAAGGGAATCACAAGAAACATCCCTTACCATGGGAAGAAAAAAAGAAAAAAAAGAACTATCATATTAAGTAGTTTGTTTTTTAGCCCATGTCAAGGACAGTACTAGCCCACCTGGGTGGAATATCATACACAATCACTAGGCAAACGCCACCCAAACATAATAAGATATAAGTAAAAAGGAAACTATCAGAAAAACCTAGGCCATGACAAGCCAATAATCACTTATCCATCAGAAACTTTTCCATATGAGTGGATTCAGTAAATACCTATCTAACCCCCTGATATACAGCCAAAGATTTACAGGGAAAAACAAGAAGACAGAGGCTCCCAAAGCCAAAATTTGAGGCTTCAGCTAAAGGATCCTCTTTCTTCTCAATTGTGTTGCTCTTGCTGTCAGGAAAAATCATAATTTTCTGACCACCAAGCAAAAAGTATTTCTTTGAGAAACAAGCCTTCATGATTCTGGATTTGTCTGCCTCTAAAGACAGAGTAGCAATTAAAGTAGCTCTCAGAGAGATTTCATCAGTCGAAGCTTCCAGAAATCCTGTCAAATCCAATTCAGGCGATTCTGCAATCATTGAGATATTTACTTCCTCACCCTGAGTTAGTGATCTACTTGGTAAATAATACATATTAGAAACTAACACAGAATCTGCATCAGTAAACAACAGTATTTCCTTTAAATATTTCTGAAACAAAATAAAAGGAGACAATAAATGAATCTTAGGAAAATTTAATAAACATAAATTTCTAGTCCGCATAGAATTCTCTAATGACTCAACTGCATACGTATCATCAAATAGCTTTAATATTAGATGTCCCTGTAGATGCAAAGACTCAACCTGAATGGAAATTCTGTCCATTTTCTGAAAATCAGAAACAGAAGCAGGATTTTTCATTATTTTCAAGGAAACATTTGGAAAAGCACAATCGTGTTGTCATTTTTTCTCTGCAGTTTTGTCTAGACAGAAGGGGATGACAAGCAGACAAGCTTTGTTCAGTTACCACTTTGCACGTCATGCTATACTCATAAAATTATCCTCGGTCAAAGAAATTAGAGGGATTTTTCCACTTACTGTATGACATTGAATCCGTTTGCACTATGCTGTCTTTGCATTTTAATTGGCTGAAGTATAATCTGCACATCTGCCTTGTGTTCAGAAAGGTTCTATATTTAGAATCTGTTTTTTCAGCATACAAAGGGCTCAGTTCACAAAATGCTAATGTTTTCTCCTTGAATGTATAGAGGGAAACAAAAACTCTACACCCAAAATAGCTTAGCGTGCACTCTCCCCCAAATCACGCATTCTGCACATGTTCCTTTTACATGTCACAGTCACCAAACTCTGAGGTCACTTGGCTAGCTCTTAAATGGCTCTTCTCTGTTTTCATCTTTGTAGGAGCAACCTTATATGTTTGTTTTTTTTACCAGACTGTTTCTCGAAATTAAAAAATTTCACAAGGCACCTGATAATTCATTTTTAAGAGCTTTTGGGAGTTGTATATTTAGATAAATATAATGTTGACAGGAACACAACAGAACTGGGTTTTGTTTTGTTTTTTCAATCTGCTGAGGATCTCTACTGCTGGTAGAGGGAAAGACACATATTTGATACATACACTTGGCATCGATGAGATCTGTGCTACCTTCTCAAACCAGAGGATGTCTCTAGTGATACAGGTCTAAGAGAGAAGGAAGAGGAAAAGAGAGGTTTCGTTTATCTGAGCTTTAGATAGCCACCAGTCTATGTAGTCTTTATCGAACAAGTGTGAAGCAGGGTTGAAGAACTTGGTCAAAGAGAAGATGAGGGATACTCAGCAGTAGCTGGAGATGCCACATTTGGGAAAAGATAAGAAAGAATAAAGGGGGAAGGATATTCTAGAGTACTTAGTACTCTACAACCCAAATAAAAGGATCTGGTGCAAAAGAAGGACAACAATATAAGTGGCTTTGCTTGCATAGTTTTGAAATAGTGTATCTTTGCTCAAGGTTTTAACTCAGAGATAAAACTGCACAGAAAGGTTTGTGTAAGCAATGGTGTGTGAAAAAGCACTTTGTGACTTCTATTGTGACCTATGTGTAAAAGGAAAGTAGGTGCCTATTTTTGGGTTATTTTATAAAAAAAAATCACAGGTGCTTATGTGTCTTCATAAAATATCAGCACAAATCCTGCAGAAATTACTGTTATGATGAATCCATGTACATTTATAACTGCTTGGAAGCAGGTGTCAATGAATGCACATTAAGAACATAAGAAATGCCATACTGGGTCAGACCAAGGTCCATCAAGCCCAGTATCCTGTTTCCAACAGGGGCCGAGACAGATCACATGTACCTGTCAGGTTCCAAAAAGGCACACAGGTTCCACAATGCTCATCCCAGGGTAAGCAGTGAATTTCCCGGGTCCTCTTTAATAATGGTTAATGGACCTTTCCTCCAGAAATTTGTCCAAAGTTTTTTTAAACCCAGCTACACTAACAGCTTTTCCCACGTTTTCCAGTAGAAATTTCCAGAGTTTGATTATGCATTGAGTAAAAAAATATTTTCTCTATTAGTCTTAAATGGGTTACATTGTAGCTTCATTGCGTATATTCTAGTTTTTCTACTTTTTGATGGCATAAACAACCAATCTATGTTTAGCCTTTCCACTCCATTCAATAACACAGGTACACTAAAAAAAAATTTTTTTAAACTGCCTCTAATGTTTCGATTGATTTTTACGTTTTTTGGTGCGCTGAATCCAAATCTGGTAACCAATTTGCTCCATCACGTACAGATTTTTTGCTACATTGGGTTAGCCGTTTGAGGTGAACGTTTCAGATTGAGTGCAATCGAGATAAAAGTTTCTTGGATGAATTCTTTATACTAATTGTTTAGTAGTTATTCAAATAAGAATAAAGAAAATTGTAACAAGGCAGCACATAAGAATAGAGTAATGTCAACAAAACACACTGTGATGGTAGCAAAATTGTCTGCACTTAAAACAGCCACATACATGTGCACAAACATTGAGCATATAAGAGCGAGGTTAGACACAAAGCAAAGCAAAGAAATGTGCAAAAAATGTTGTACAGGTATGTATGTAAGAATAGAAAACGCAAACCGCACCATTGCAATACATGAAGACAAACACCCGATGGTGTGAAAATAAAATTCTAATAAATGAGATCCGACACTGTGGTAATAACTAGCAAATTTTTATTTCAAAGTTTAGTAAAAACACGATATTTGTCAACACAGTTTAGATTTTAAAGTCATTCTTGGGTCAATCAATCTCCTGGTGGGCCCGTTTCTTCTTCCCCCGAATGCTTCTCTTGGTGCGCTGCTTGGCATATTTTTCATCTGGGGTTTCCCGCAGCAGCAACCAGCAGAAATCAGCCATCATAGAGGTGTTCCATCTTCCTTGGTACCTTCTCTCTGCGTCCTTGATGTCCTGGTGAAACCTTTCACCTTGTTCTTCACTGTACGCCCCCAAGTTTTCGGGAAAGTAGTTCACATGGGAGTGCAAGAAATGGACTTTCAGGCTCATGTTACAGCCTTGTTCTTTGAAGGCATTGAGCATCCTGGCAACAATATCCTTATAGTTCTCATCCCGCCTGTTCCCCAAGAATTTGAGAACAACATCCTTGAAGGAATCCCAGGCTTCTTTTTCCTTCTCAGACATCGTTTCAGCGAATGCTCCATCTGAAATGAGTTTCCTTATATCAGGGCCAACAAACACTCCTTCCTTTAGCTTTGCTTCAGAAAGTCGGGGGAACTTTGAGCAAAGGTACCGAAAGCACTCACCATCTTTTGGAAGGGACTTGATGAATTGCTTAATGAGACCCAACTTAATGTGGAGAGGTGGTAATAGAATTTTATCACGAAGTACCAAGCTCTCATGAAGAACATTTTTCTCACCGGGTCTCAAATACTCCCGAATTGGCCAGTCTTTTTTCCCCCAGTGTAGGTCGCGGGCCCGGCTATCCCACAAGCAAAGGAAGCAGGGATATTTGGTGAAACCGGATTGCTGCCCTAATAGCATGGATAGAATTTTAAAGTCTCCACAAATCATCCACTTATGCTCATCATAACGAATTTTCTGAAGAATCAGGGCCAAATTCTCGTATTTTTCTTGGAGAATAACAGAGTGAGCAATAGGAACTGAAGCGAATGTGTTGCCATTATGAAGAAGAACACCTTTTATGCTGTCTTTTGACGAATCAATGAACAGCCGCCATTCAGCAGGATCATGCTTGAGTTTAAACTTTTCCATCACTCCGTATATATCATTGCAAAATACCAAATCTTCCTCTTTGCTGAAATACTTCAAAAATTGTGTCTCGCGGTTGCGGTACCAATAAAAAGTTGTTCCTGGTGACAATAGATTTTTCTGTTTAAGCCAAGAACCTAGCAGTTGGGCAGCATCTTTTGGGAGTCCTAAATCCCGGACTAAATCATTCAATTCAGCTTGAGAGAAAAGTTCAGGTTTCGGATCTGGTTCAGTTTCAAACTCGGAAGTACTGGGCTCATCGGGAAAAGCCATCTGATGAGTCTCATCATGATCAGAACCGTCCACACAAATATGATCCAAAGATTTTGGTGGTTCAGGCACAGGTACTTCGTTGCTATGAGGCATAGGCCTAATTGCTGAGGGAAGGTTGGGGTAACTTATTACGTTCTTATTTTTTAAGTTGTATCCCTTCACAATGCAAGAGCAAAAATAGCAGTCACTGCTGTGGTCTCTTTGTTCACGCCACATCATAGGTATTCCGAAACGAAATGCTTGTTTTTTACCTTTCATCCATAAGCGTAGATCTTCCTCACATGTCTTGCACACTTTGTGAGGAGCCCACGGTTTGTCTTGATCGCCTAACTTCAAACCGAAATAGGCGAAATATACTTTTTTAATAAATGCAGAAATGTTCCTCTGCCGCTTTTTCACGGTATATTCCCCACAAATAAAACAAAAACTGTCCGGAGAGTTGACGCAACCTCTGGCTCTGTGAGCCATCACAAATACACAGCACTGCAAATTACAACTGTAGTGAACCACTTCGGAATAAAGCTGGATTACGACTGAGCAAACAAAAGGTAATAATGAACTTGCAAGAAACTGAAATTTGACAGGAACGTTCATGTCGCAACCACCGTGTTTGAGCGAGCGAACGAGGCGAGGCGAACAGGAAAGAACATGCGCCAGTGCGAGTACTGGATTTAGCCCCCCGCCTCCCAATTGTCCTGTTAATGTATAAAATGAATACAAAACACTCTAAAATATCATGAGGGAGTGTTTCTAGTTAGTTAACCATTACAACCTCTATTTTGGGCCAAGAAAATAAACTGCAGTCGGCTAAAAAGAAATTATGTGAACATTCCTTATATGGGTAAGAAATCTAATTTTGCAAGAAAACGTGACGTGATAGAACATTTTGGCTATTTTTCCTGGATTCAGCACCCCAAAATCTATAGGAATCAGTTGCAAAACTGGAGGCAGTTTTTTGGTAGTGTACCTGTGTAATTTATAGACCTCTATCATATCCCCATCAGTCGTCTCTTTCCCAAGTTGAAGAGCCTCAATCTTTTAAGCCTCTCCTCATAGGGTTATCCTTCCATCCCTTTACCATTTTTCTTGCTCTTCTCTGTATCTTTTCTAATTCTTCTATAACCTTTTGAAGATATGGCAAATAGAATGGCACACAATATTCAGGGTGGAGTCGCACTATGGAATGATACAGAGGTATTATAATATCTTTGGATGCATGTGCTTATTATTGTATATAAACAACATGTGGAAATTGTGACTCCACCCATATTTGTCTCCATACTCTACCCTTCAACTTGCCTACACCTGAGTCATGTAAATGTGTGTGTGCTCTTGCCATTCACTGTACTATTACGAATAAATTATTTTACAAGAGGCATTTTATATGCACATAGTAGCATATATAAGCCTATATAAGATGTCTCCCTAAGAGGTAATTTGGTAAACCTTTACTGCATGGAAAAAGCCTATTATAAATTTAGGTCATGCCTAAAAGTAGACATTGCAAGATGTAGAGTAGGCATGCTTAAGGAAGTAGTTAGGGCAGAGCATGGATTGAGTCATGGTTTAATCACAATGTGGTAGTGTGGCATGCAGTGGGAAGGAGTTTTCTGTTAAAATACCAGACAGACAGCAATTCGGGGAAAACAAAACGTGTTTTATTCAGACCCAGTTTGTTAAATCTTCACAAATCTGGTCTCCTGGCCCTTCCTCCAGCCCAGTTAAAGTTCCTACCTTTGCATGGCTTGCCTTGAAAGAACTGCTGGTACTATGGGTCTATGTCCCTCCTGCAGCCTGCTGGGTTTTTAACCTCTTCCTGTGAGCCACACCCGCCAGCCCTGAACTCTGAACTGCAGGATCTCTTAAAGCGGCCTGTTGATAATATCTCTGGAAAAGGACCACCTAGATAAGGTCTTAGATAGTGCTGGGGAGGAGTCTGCTGTCTTGGTACATGTCAGTACCAATGACGTAGGAAAATGTGGTAGAGAGGTTCTGGAGGCTAAATTTAGGCTTTTAGGTAGGAAGTTGAAATCCAGAATTTCCAGGGTAGCGATCGCCAAAATGCTTCCTGTTCCACACGCAAGACCCAAAAGGCAGGCAGAGCTCCGGAGTCTCAATGCGTGGATGAGACAATGGTGCAAGGATGAGGGTTTTGGATTTGTTAGGAACTGGGGAACATTTTTGGGAAAGGAGGGGTGCTTCCGAAGGGATGGGCTTCACCTTAACTGGGATGGAACCAGGCTGCTGGCATTAACCTTTAAAAAGGAGATAGAGCAGAGGAGGAGCCAACAGGGAACTAAGATGGCTGCCTAAGTCTTAAACCCGACAACGCTAGAAAGAATCCTGTCCCCCCTTGGTTAGAAGAAGAGACCTATACCCCTCTCTTGGTCAAATCGTGGGCTCCTGCAATGTAGGCAAGCAAGCCTACAAGATTGGATTACAATTCAGCAGCTGGTGAGGGAGCTAAAAGAGCTAAGCCTGACCCACCCTCTCCGCAAAAGATGGTGAATGCATTGGAGGGCCCCGCAGGAATAAGGGAAGTCCTGGTCGAAATTCGAGCCATGCGGGAGATGGTAGCGACCAACGGAGAAACTTTGAGCGGAGTCCAAGCAGACATGGCAGAGTTAAAGGAGATGAAGGAGCAAATTGTGTCCCTCGCCGAGAAGCTAAAACGGCTAGAGTGCACAGTCGCAGTTCATGACGAACGCCTCAAGCAGGTCGGGATAAACAGCAAGAGAATAATAAGTTTGTAATGCAGCTTGGAGGAGTCAAATAATAGAACAAGGAGGAATAATGTTTGTATCATTGGTATTCCTGAGGGAGCCAAAAGAACAAACATAAAAGCCTTCTTGGGGCCAACAATTCCGAAGCTGCTGAGAATTGAGTTTGATTCGCTGTTTGAGATCGAAAGTGCCCATCGGATACCAACACACCCTTGACCCAATGTGAAGCAGCCGCGCCCAATAATCATGTGTGTTTTGAGACACTCACATGCGGTGCAGATTCTCTCAGCAGTGAGAGCACTTTCAAATATTAAGTTGGAGGGGCAGAGTATAGCGTTTCACCTGGATTTTCACAAAGCGACAGTCGAAAGAAGAAAACAGCTGCTGGCCTTTAGAGCACAATTGCAGGTTTTGCAGGCCCGGTATGGTCTCCTGTTTCCGGTGAGACTGCGGGTTACTCTACACAATCAAACATGGATGTTTGAGGATCCAGCAGTGCTGCGGGCTTTTCTGGAAGAGCAAGAAGCTTCGGAGATGAGATGAAATGTCATGGAGCGTGGCAGTATGGAGTGCAAGACATATGGACTGAGCGCTGTTTGTTTAGGAAGTATATGTTGGAGAGGCAATGGATAATGTGAAGTAACATTTAATGGGATGTTGGAAGTACCAGCAAGGGTATGTCATGAGAATGAGGGTCTCTCAAGGAGTGAGAATCTAGAATGGGGGGAGTAATAAATTACAAAGGGGGGTGTAAAGTTGATAGTTAAGGGGGTCGGATCAAGCAGGGGGTCAGATTAAGCAGGCGTAGCTACTCATTTATGCTGGCTCACCCGTTTAGGTCCTTTAAAAGGAATAGGTTTATGTCTCCTTGTGGGTTCTTATCAAGGATATCTAGTTATGGCACTCTTTATAGTTTTAATGTGATAGGATATATCAAAGTCTTATACCAGATAGATAAATTCCTTTGGTTGACTTTTCAAGTTATCTTGTCCCATGGACTCATTTAAGTTATTATCTCTGAACGTGAAGGGCATAAATAAGCCTATCAAATGGAAAAAGATCCTGTTATATTGTAAAAAAGAGCATGCAGACATGGTTCTATTGAAAAAATGTGTCTTTTGTCAGGGGAAGCTAAATGGTTGGGTTTGGGGAACTACCTGTTAGTATCACATTCAGAGGCCAGACAAAAAAAAAAGGGGTTGTAATCCTGGTCAGGAAAGCATTGGCCCCAATAGTTGAACAGACACATGCAGATTTGGAGGGTAGATGGGCATCAGCTTTACTGCAAATAAATGATAAGAGGTTAGCAGTCATCAAAACATTTATGCCCCCAATATTGAGGATGATTTGTTTTTTCAGAAGATTGCTTTTGAAATTCAAGAGCTCTCGAAGCATGAATTAATAATAGGAGGAGACTTCAACTTAGTGTTGGATCCGTTGCTGGATTGTGCAGCATATAAATGGATAGGGGTCCGTTGTTGGATCTTGCAGACACCATCGTGCTACCTCAATGATCCTTTCTATTATGGAAGAGGTAGGGCTAGTGGACATTTGGCGCTTAAAACATCCCAACGAGAGAGAATACTTGTTCTTTTCCCTCCCACATGGGTCTCATTCTCACATTGACTATTTTCTTATATCCCAATCATTAATTTTTTCAGTGGAAAGAGCGGATATCTCCTCCACTCACATTTCAGATCATGTGGCTATAACTTTTATTCTTTTTCAGGGGGAGGAACAAAATCCATGTTCAAGGGTTTTTTTTTTTTTAAAAAAGAACGCTTTTGGAGGATAAAGAGTTTAGGGACTACATGAGACAGGGAATCAAAGAATATTTTGAAGTAAACCTCCCAGAAGACACAGCGGGCTGGGCATGGTGGGAGGGTTTTAAAGCCTTCAGTAGAGCCAAAATAATGAGTTATACCATCAAGATGGGTAGAGAGAAGAAGGCTAAGTTAACTGCCTTGGATATGCAAATCAAGGCTGGGGAAAGGCTGCTGGTGAGTAGAAACATAGAAACATAGAAATATGATGACAGAAAAAGACCACATGGCCTATCTAGTCTGTCCTTCCATATCAACAACTACAACAGACCGGAGGCAGGTATTCTGTTGCGCTTGCAAAGGTTGAGGTACCAATATAATCAAATACTCAGTGAAGAAGCTGAACAAATACTCTCTCGCCAACAGTCAGGAAATTATTTGGAGAAAAACAAGGCAGGAAGCCTCCTAGCAAATACTTTAAAACCCAGAGCGGGGAAGACTAGAATAGAGATTATAAAAGGTGACAACCAGGAGTCCTTAACAAGGAGTCCAGAAATAGTGGAGGCCTTCCGAGGCTTCTACGAGAATCTCTACACATCTGAGAGGGAGACAGGTAGGGAGGATTTTCTGACACTGTTCGATCAGGTGCCGCATCCCTCCTTATCAGCTCAGGAGGTAACAGAAATAGACAGGGAAATATCGGCAAGGGAGGTTACAGAAGTATTGAAATATGTGGCTAAAGGGAAGGCGGCTGGCCCAGATGGAATTCCTTTTGAATTTTATCAGACCTTTGGTGTTGATATAACCCCATATATGCTGGAGTATTTTCAACATCTGGAAGCTCAAATGCCAGCTATAGGATCCTTTAATGATGCGACAATAGTAGTTTTAGGTAAGCCCGGGAGAGACCCGATGAAGGTAGAGAATTACTAGCCAATTTCATTATTAAATGCTGACTACAAGGTATTTTCTTCTATTTTGGCCCGTAGAATGGCAAAGGTTATGTCAGATCTGATCCACCCCGATCAATGCGGGTTTATAGCAGGGTGAGCAACCTCTGACAATGTGTGTCTCTTGTTAAATCTCTTTTCAATGGTAGAAAATCAGGTAGAGCCGGTTATTGGCCTCTCATTGGATGCAGAGAAGGCCTTTGATCGATTAGAGTGGGAGGTTTTGATTCATTCGTTACAATGGTTTGGCTTTGGGGATAAATTCATCCGGTATATTCAGATTCTATATTCCAGCCCTTCCGTGCATATTCTAGCCAATGGAATGCTCTCAACTTCCTTTCCTCTCCATCGTGGAACTAGGAAGGGCTGCCCACTCTCCCCTTTGCTATTTAATATTGCGCTAGAGCCTTTATTACTGCTGATTCGGCAGTCCAAGGAGATACGTGGGGTAAAGATAGCAGACTTGGAAGTAAAGGTCTCTGCATATGCGGATGATCTTCTGTTATTCACCCACCCCTCATCAATAGGGGAAGCTTTAAGTATAATAGAAAGGTATTCCCGTCTGTCTGGATACAAGATAAATTGGACGAAGTCGGTGGTGTTCCCAATGAACAAGTGGACATTCAAGTCATCGATTGACCCCTATCCATTTATATGGGCCCCAGAAGACTTTAAATATCTGGGAGTGAGGTTTAGTAGTATCCTAGATGAGACCATTAGCTTAAACATCAAAACTCTGACTGAAATGGCAAAACATTCATAGAGCATTGGTCGCCTCTTCATTTATCTTGGTGGGGCAGACTAGAATCAATAAAAATGGTGCTGATGCTGAAGATAAAGTATATATTGGAGATGCTTCCATTATCTCTGCCGCCAAAATTTTATCATTCCTTAGAGCATTTGTTAGTTACTTTTTTGTGGCAGAGTAAGCCGCCAAGAATAGCAACTAGGAAGTTGAAAGCAAAAAAGAGCAAGGGAGGAGTACAATTCCCAGATTTCAAGAATTATCATCATGCATTTCGGCTCAAGCAAGGCATGCTCTGGGTAGCTCCTGACACTAAAGGGGAGAAACCAACATGGCTAGAAGTGGAGGAACGCTTAGTTATCCCTATCCCAATGTCCATTTTAATAGGCATGAAACTCCCGGATTCCTTTCCCGCTGGGAGAATAATAAGCGCAACCCAGGAGTCCTATCATGAGCTAGCGCAGGTGATAAGAGAATAAGACCCCCCGTCATGCCCGCTGCCTTTGTGGTATAATACTCGGTTTAAAATCGGTCAAAAAGTAGTGTTTTGTAAAGAGTGGCAAAACAAGGGTATATGGAAGATAGGACAGTTTGTTCAGGCTCAAAAGTGGAAATGTTTCGAAGATCTACGGTGAGAGTTTGCTTTGGTTGCAGGCCAGCAGTATTAATGGATACAGTTAAAACATTGCCTGGCCAAAGCCAAAATAGCAGCGGGAGAACTGGTAACTGATTGGAAGCTGCAAAGGGTGGCTGAGATGTATGTGGGAGAGAAAGGTGCAACGTCTAGCTTCTATGCATTGCTAAGAGATGGGAGTCGATGGCTATTGCCATTAAAATGATAGTGAATTGTTGGAAGGACTCATCCAAATTAGATGGGCATCATTGGTGGAATTTAGTATGTTTGTATGCAAGCTCTGAGAAGGAGCAGAGTAAAAGAAATCGACAAAGGATGCAAATACGATCATGAGAAGCTCATGAAGGGGAAGGTGGTAATATCAGTCCAGAAGAACTTAAATGGCGATACCTGAATGAGTTTGCCGCACTGGCAAGAATAAATGAGTGCTGATTAGAGGAGCAAGTTGACAGAATTTTGCTGTGTTTTAGTGATAGGTCTAAGCAGGGACCTGCAAGGAGACGGGGTAGGGGGAGTGAGTAGGGTGGAAGGGTGGAGAGAAGAAAAGAAGGGGGGAAGGGGGTTGTGGGGAGGGATTAGGGAGTTGTTGATCTTGTATCATGTACGTTTCATATTGTAGTGTTGTGGTTGAAAATAAAAAATCAAATTTAAAAAAATGGAGATAGAGCAGCTTTTAAATTAGATAATAGGGGAAAACTGACAGTCGCCCAAGAGCGCATGGTTCGGAAGAATGTATCCTTGAAGGATACTACCAAAACAGAGAGGTTCCAAAAAAGAGTAAAGTAGCCCAAATGCCCTTGAGTATGGAGCAGACAGAACTTAAAGATTCCAAATAACCCCTGCCTACCAATAGCCAGATTAATATGAATAAAATACAGTCTCTAAAATGCTTGTTTGCAAATGCTAGAAGTCTAAAAAATAAGATGGGAGAGTTAGAATACTGTATGAAGCATTAAATAAGAGGTTAGATATGATTGGAATCTCAGAGACATGGTGGAAGGAGGACAACCAGTGGACACTGTGATACCTGGGTACAAACATATCGTAATGATAGAGCTGATCAAATTGGTAGAGGGGTTGTGCTCTATGTTAGAGAGAGCATTGAGTCAGAAAGGATTAAAGTTTTGCTGGAAACAAAAATTGTTATAGAATCTCTATGGATTGAAATTCCATGTAAAAAGGGGAAGGTGATGGCAGTGGGGGTGTACTATTGACCGCCTGACCAGAATGAAATTCAAGTTGTATTACCCGTTCAATGTAAGTGCATAACAGTTCTCTTGTTCTGCACAAAATTGTTATCTGTAAACCTCACTGATTTTAAAGAGCACGGTATATAAAAGCAATAAAATAAATAAATAAATGAACAAATGAATGAACAAATGGATGACGAAATGTTCAAAGAAATCAAGGAAGCTCACAAAAGATACAGCACAGTAATAATAATGGGTGATTTCAATTACCCTGGTAATGACTGGGTCAGTGTCACAGCAGGACATGCTAGGGAGATAAAGCTCCTAGATGAAATAAATGACTGCTTCTTGGAGCAGCTGGTTCATGAACCGACCAGAGGGGAAGCCATATTGGACCTAGTCCTTAGTGGAACATGAGATCTAGTGCAAGAGATAAGGGTGTTGGGGCCACTTGACAATAGTGATCATAGCATGATCGTTTGATTTAATTAGTGGAAGAGGGATGGTAAGGAAATCCACAGTACTACCTTTTAACTTTCGAAAGGGAGATTATGGGGTATGTTTACTAAACTGCGGTAACGTAGCAGCGGCTACGTTAAGGCACATTCTGTAACATTAAGGGGCCTTAACATTACATAACGCGCCTTAACGTTCCCGGCTGCGGTAAGTCCAGAAAAGGGTGGAGAGAGGGCGGAGAGAAGGGGTCAATGGGCGGGGAGTGGGCGGGAAGAGGCCCCTTTCACACTAACATGGAGAAATTAAGGGCTGAATCCTAACGCAACTGAAAACCCGGTGTTAGCACACATTTATTTATTTATTTAAAATTATTTTTATCCAGCCTTCTCCTTCAATCAAGGCGATCTCACAGCAAACAATCATAAGTGTGGTTAAGTGTGTTCATGCAGTGATACAGGTTGTGTGTTTGTGGTGGTGTATATCAGATTCTTGTTGAGCTATTTACATTATGTGCTATTATACATTCTTATGTACAAGGGTTAGGGGCAGGGATTGGTCTTTTGTTCTTGCATGGTGAGTAGATCATGTGACGTGTCCATAGTGTTCAATGAATAGTGTTGTCTTAAGCTGCTTCTGAAAGTCTTTGAGGTCTGTTGTTAGTCTAAGGTCATCTGGGAGGGTGTTCCAAATTGCTGGTGCAGCCAGTGAAAGGGCTCGTTCTGCGGTGTCCTTGCAGACCTTGGTGAGGTCTATTGGGGTGTTTACATGATTGGAAGTGGCTCTCCTTCTTGGTCGTGTGCTTCTGTCAGGTTGCATGAATGTTTGTAGGTTGAGGGCTGATGACTGTTGTTTGATCTTGAAGATGTTTATGACTGTCTTATATTTGATGCGTGAGCTGATTGGGAGCCGTGTAGATCTTTCAGTATGGGTGTGATGTGTTCTTGTCTTGTTGTGCCAGATATTATGCGTGATACTGTGTTTTGTGCCAATTGCAGTGGTCTGAGTGTTTGTTTTGATAGGCCAAGGTAGAAGTCTAGTAGTGGGGTTATTAGTGCCTGGCAGACTGTACGGAAGTGCTCTGGAGCGAGGAGGGGCTTAAGGCGTCGGATAAGTCTCATCCTGAGGTATGCGCTTTTGGTGGTTCTGCTTATGTGTGCATGTAGATTCAGCTCCTTGTCCAGGGTTACACCGAGGTACTTTACTTCTGGTTTTATGGGTATTGCTGTGTCTTTTATCTTGATGCTGGGTGGAGGGACGAATTTGGTGTTTCGAGTGATGATTAGTGCCTCAGTCTTGGTATAGTTTATGGTGAGGTTGTTGTTTTGAAACCAGCTGATCATGTGTATGAGACAGTTTGTTATTTTGGAGTAGTCCGGGTTGTCGACTGTAATAGGTGTGTAGATCATGATGTCATCGGCGTAAATTGTGTATTGTATATTGGGTTCTTTCATGATGTCGCATATTGGCTGGATGTAGAGGTTGAATAAAAATGCTGATAAGGCTGATCCTTGTGGTACTCCTTGCAGGACTTTTATGGGTCGGGAGATTTGCAAGAGAGAGAAACTATTTCAGTGTCAGCAATGTACAGCATAGGCAGGGAGCCCAAGAAGGTGATAGTAGTGCTCCATTTGCAGCAACAGCATAGTGCCCAGGTATGAAAGGCCACAATGGTGATGGTGCAAATGGGGCATGGGGGCTGCAGGCGGGACATGCAGTGGGGGCTACTGGGGCACAGGTTGGACTAGGTGGTTGCTGAGGAGGCACATAGGAACACAGAAAATTGAAACCAGCAAGACAGCAACTGACAAGGGTCAGACATGCCCATGAGTCTGTGTCCCACAGTGTCCCATCCAGGAGACATTACCCAGCAGGTATCCCAAGGGGCACATAATATTGACAGGCGGAGCCGGGGGAAGCGTGTACATCTATGTATGCACCCTTACCCCAGAACCCACACCTTAGGCAGCTGCCTACCTGCCCCCTGGATGGCCTGGGATGGCGCACCACTGGCACAGACAGCATATGGTCATGGTAGCATGGCAGAGGGGGTGAGTGATTGTGCTGGAGGGAGCAGTGGCACCTGCCTGCAGTGGACCTAGGCCATGCCCTGTACCAGTACGTGGTGTGTAGTGCAATAGAAGAGGTCTGGACGAGGAATGTAAGGGTAGCCCCAGGGACAACTATATTGCTGTGGCAACAGTGTGGTGTAGTACACTCAGCAAGCATGTCCAAGAGCAGAGGGTCAGAGGTTCAGGTCCCATCTGTGGATCCTGCAGAGCATCTCCTCATAGTTTTAGCCCACAATGCAGCCACAACAACAACATGGGCAAACCCCAAAGCAGTATTGCACAGGGGTACGGACACCCACTCACAAATGCTCCACTATCCACAGCTTCATGGAGTGTCAGGCTGTTGGCCCCAGCACAGAGCTGCAGTTATCACCAGAGCACTACTACTACCCCCTGCACAGATTAGCAATGTCGGCACTGTGATCAGGACCAGTGCAGCGGGTAGGGTTGTCAACCACCTCCATCTCTGCACAATGCTGATATAGGTGTGGGAGTGTGCGTATGTCTCTCCATTGTTTTATTCTATTTATTTATTTATTTAACTGTATTTATATCCCGCTTTTCACCGTGTCAAAGCGGTTTAACAGAAAAAAGGGGGGGGGGACAGTAATCAATACTTGGGTAGGGGGCTGTCACTGGGAGGCCAACATTAATGATCTAAACAGATATTAAGGACGTAAACAATGGACATTAGTCTCTTAGGGGGGAGATCTGTGGGTATGTTAAAGGGTCAGGGAGGGAGTCAGTGGTGGATGTTTGTTTCTGGCCCGAGGTATTCTTGGAACAGGGTGGTTTTTATGTGTTTTCTGAATGTTGAAGGATCTCTGTTGTTTCTGATTTGGCTTGGTAGGGAGTTCCAAAGGGATGGCGCGTATAGTTTGAAGGCTCTGTTGCAGGTCCGTTGATTGTATTTAGTTCGTTCATGGGGGATGGTGAGGGTGTTGTTGGTGGTTTGTCTGATTGTTCTTTTGTGGGTAGGTTGGGGCAATAAAGTTCGGAGCTGGGAGGTATGCATTTGATAGAGGGCTTTGTGGATAAATAGGGCTGATTTGTATTTGATTCTTGCTTTGAGAGGGAGTATGTGCAGCTCTCTCAGGACTGGGGTGATATGATCTTGTTTTTTTGCTTTCTGGATAATTCTTGCTGTGGTATTTAAGGCAGTTCGTAGTGGGTTGGTGTGGGTAGCAGGTAGTCCATGATAGATTATGTTGCAGTAATCCAGGTGGGGGAGCGTCATAGTTTGCATGACTATCCTGAAGTCTTGTGGATTGAGGAGAGGCCTGAGGCGTTGTACTGTTTTTGATTTGTGGAATATTATTCTGGTAGTATTTTTGATCTGTTGCTTGAGTGTGAGCGCTTAGTCTATGATGATTCCTAAGTATTTTATGTGTGGTTGTATTTGTATTTGTGTGGTTCCTAAGTTGAGGTGTGGTGGTGGTGTGCAGCTTGGATCCTTGGTTACTATGAGGGCTTCTGTTTTTTTTAGGTTGATGGATAGGTTGTTCTTTTGTAGCCAGCTGGAGACTTCCATGAAGCAGTCTGTTAGTTGATTGTCAGGTTGGTGGTTGTGATCGGTCCATAGAGCATTATGTCATCTGCGTAGATGTAGTTGATGTTGTGGGCGTGTATGATTGAGCAACATCAACACCATGGCATGTCTATGTTCCCCCATAGTGCCACATATTATTTGTTTCCAGTGCTACCTGTGTGTTCCCAGTTCTGGGGTCCAATCACAGGGATACCTGCTTGGTGTCTGTGCTGTGCATCCCACCTCAGGGTGCACAGGATTCCCCTGTGAGCATGCACTATGGACTGGTTAGTGGGCTGTCTGCAGTTCACCTGTGCATGGTGGGAACACCTTGTAGGATGCTGCAGGTACAGTCTGACAGTGCTATCTGTTGATGAATGGCAGACCGTGGCGTGGGGCAGTTGAGCCTTCCCCTGCCTACCCCAAGCATCACTGCTGGTCTGCAATGGTCACAGGTATGGCACTGGCCCAGCAGCCCTGGAGGACTGTGATTGCTAGTACTGCAGCCATTCTGTAGGGTGCAGACACCTGTCCCACCATACCCTCATCTACAAAAGGGGTGATTGAGGCCCCTTGGGGTATATAGCACATACCACTCAGACCCATAGTGGCAGTGCAGCATTGCCCTCATGCGAGTCTAGACACCCCACTGCCCTGATAATAGGTACCCCTGGCATCCAGACCGTAACACCGGGTACACACTAATGTAGGTGGTGTCTGGTCCCAAAGGGCCACATGTGACTGCAGAACACAGCTGGAACAGATGTACCTTCAGTTGCATTGCTGGGAACACCTGTCACACACTGGCAGTGCTGAGGATGTGCAGCAGGACCTATTTCTAGCACCACATGTACTGTGGACCTAGTGCTGGGTGCCCATCCTATCCCTCAGGGTGAACACGGAGCCTGTACAATGGCATGGTCTGTAGCTACTCTGTGGCAGTATCACACATTGTCAGTCCGTCTTACCACACTGAAGTACCAGAGAGGTGCAGATCCCATTTGGTGGTCAGCTGTAGGCTGCTGTTCTTCATATGCAATGCATCATGGGTGCTGGTGGGGTTACCCTATCTTGGCACACAGAGCAGACGGTTTGTGCAGTGACCTGCAGTCCTTTTGTACACAGCCATTGCTGTGCAACAGGCCATAGAGGTATAGCCTACTGGTTAATACAATGCCATTCTTGGCAGTGTTCATGGGTTCAATTCCTCATTGTTCCCTCCTCTCATGCTTGTCCTACTCAAATGGTGTGCATGCCTGTAACAGTCATATTTTTGCAGATTTGTGCTGCCAGCCCATAATACCCTCACAACAATTGCCAACATTCCCTCGGTTCATCTATCTGTGTCTGTCAGCTGTGTAGAGTCCTGTCTGCCTGACCAGGCTGTCACCCCATGTCCTGCACTGCTACCCTTTCCTGCGTTGCACCTCTTCATGCTTGCCTCACCTGTGCCTGATCTGCATGGCACCACCACTACTCTGTCCACCCATCCCACTATCCTGCCACCTCCGCCTCCACTGGGGGACAAGTATTCCCATCATCTGCCACCAACTGTCTTTCCAGTACTTTACATTGCCAACACCCTGTGCTGTGGTACAGTTGCCCCCACCATGTTTGTCATCAGTACTGGCAGCCATATGGGATGCCCACAGAAATGGCAGGTCCAGCGGCTCCCAGCTCTCCCTCCTTCACTCACTTGTTCATTGCCTTTCTTGAGTGCTCTATCTAGTGTTAGGGCTACATCTGTCTCTGTTCCTCACAGGTCATGCATGTCATCCTGCAGCACCTTTCAGCCCTTAGGTCATGCTAACCTAGGGCACCATAACCTTGTTAGGCCACCATAACCTATGGTTCCATAACCCAGGGTGCCCTCTAAGGTGCCCTGTCCAGGGGTGCCTAATATGGCGCATAGCCTAAGGAGCCCTACTGTATAGAGCACCTTACAAAGCACCTTATAAGGCACCTTACAAGGCACCTTATAAGGCACCTAACAAGGCAACTTATAAGGCACCTTATAAGGAACCTTATAGGGCACCTAACAAGGCACCTTATAAGGCACCTTACGTATATGGCACCTTACAAGGCACCTTATAAGGCACCTTACAAGGCACCATATATGACACCTTATAAGGCACCTTACTTATACGGCACCTTGCAAGGCACCTTATAAGGCACCTTACTTATATGGCACATTACAAGGCTTCTAACAAGGCGCCCTACAAGGTGCCTTGCAAGGTGCCTTACAAGGCGCCCTACAAGGCGCCTTACAAGGCACCTTGTAATGTGCCTTGTAAGGTGCCTTATAAGGTGACTTGTAAGGTGCCTTATGAGGCACCTTGTAGCGCACGTTAGTTTGTAACATGCGTTAGCTGATAGGACTTGCTGTAAAAATGCATCGCCCACGCCTTTATATGGACATCTGTACCTTTACCGCGGAACCTAATGCGAATGACATTACCGCAGTTTAGTAACATAGTAACATAGTAAATGACGGAAGATAAAGACCAGTTTTTCGTTCACTATCACCTTCAATTTCAATGGATTGGAATACCACACTCTTAAGCGCTCTATGTAAAAATAGGGAGGTGTTCACAGTTTATAGAGGTCGCTGATGTGCTTAAGCAAATAGCCAGTTTTGACGTAAGTCGATGAGGCTTTTGCAATTGTAGAACTGAGACCTCGAAAAAAACTGTGTTTGGACTGTTTTTGAGCTTAACAGTGTGGTATTCCAATCCATTGAAATTGAAGGTGATAGTGAACGAAAAACTGATTCATATATTAAGAACATTCGTTCAAATAGTAAGGACCATTGGATTTTGGAAGATAAAAACCAGCATGGTCCATCCAGTCTGCCCAGCACGACGGTAAGAGTAAGTGCATCCGCTGCTCCGCCACCCCTCCCCACGTCCCTGTTTAGATGACTAGATTTATTTATTTATTTATTTAACATCTCTTATATACCGCGCTATTAAAATCAGCGCGGTGTACATCGAACAAAATATACTGCAATGTGTACAGGTAACATCGAGTTTACAGAGAACAAGGGAATATAAAACATGGAATAACAGGGATAACTATGTACAATCAACATTATGCTATATATATGCTTTAATTATGTACCATATTTAAACTCGAGTGAATATTGAACATGTATTCATGGGTAGCATGAGTCTATAGTAGTAAGGTGGATTTTCGTGGGGACTAGATGAATATATTTGTTAAATTAGATGGTTCCGTTTATTTTTATTTTATCCTGTTGCTGTAAAGGGATCCACTGTGTCTGTTCCATGCCATTTTGAATTCCATCACCGTGTTTTCCCCCACCACTTCCATCGGGAGGGCATTCCAAGTATCCACCACCCTTTCTGTGAAAAAGTATTTCCTGACATTGCCTTTCAATTTACCACCTCGCAGCTTTATATTGTGCCCTCTAGTTGTACAGCTTCCCTGTCATTGGAAGAGGTTTGTTTGTTCATTATTTCCCTTCAAGTATTTAAAGGTCTGAATTATATCTCCCCTGTCCCTCCTCTCCTCCAAAGTGTACATGTTTAGATCTTCAAGTCTCTTCTCATAAGGCTTCTGACACAGGCTCCAAATCATTTTGGTCGCCTTCCTCTGAACAGTTTCCAGTCTTTTTACATCCTTTGCAAGATACAGTCTCCAAAACTGAACACAGTATTCCAAGTGAGGCCTCACCAGTGACTTGTACAGTGGCATAAGTACCTCTTCCTTTCTGCTGGTGATTCCTCTTTGTATGCAGCCCAACATCCTCCTGGCTTTTGCCACCGCCTTGTCGCACTGTTTCGCCACCTTGAGATCTTCAGAAATAATCACACCAAGGTCTTTCTCCTCATCCGTGCATACTAACCTCTTGCCCCCTATCACGTACATTTCCCTTGGATTTCTGCTACCCAAGTGCATGACTCTGCACTTCTTTGCATTAAATCTTAATTGCCAAGCATTAGACCATTCTTCCAGCTTTTGTAGATCTTTCCTCATGTTAACCACTCCCTCGGGGGAGTCAACTCAGTTGCAAATTTTCGTGTCATCTGCAAAAAGACATACTTTTCCATTCAGTCCTTCAGCAAGATCACTCACAAATACATTGAACAGTGCCGAGCCCAGGACCAACCCTGGGGCACCCTGCTAATCACCTTCCCTTCATCCGAGTGAGCTCCGTTTACCATCACCCTCTGTCGTCTTCCAGTCAACCAATTTCTGATCCAATTTACCATCTTAGGATCCATCCCCAAGCTACTGAGTTTATTGATAAGCCTCCTATGAGGGACAGTATCAAAGGCTTTGCTGAAATCCAGGTAGATGACATCCATCGCATGTCCCTGATCTAGATCCCTGGTCACCCGGTCAAAGAACTCAATCAGATTTGTTTGGCAAGATTGTCCTTTGGTAAAACCATGTTGCCTTGGGTCTTGCAACCTGTTGGTTTTGAGAAAGTTCACTATGGGCTCTTTCAGGAGCGCCTCCGTTATTTTTCCCTCCACCGAGGTAAGGCTCACGGGCCTGTAGTTTGACACTTCTTCCCTGTCACCACTTTTGTGTAGAGGTACGACATCAGCCGTTCTCCAGTCCTGAGGAACCTCTCCTGTTTCCAAGGATCTGTTGAAAACATCCTTTAACGGTCCGGCAAGAACCTCTCCGAGCTCTTTCAAAATCCTGGTATGCATCCTATCTGGTCCCATGGCCTTGTCCACTTTCAGTTTTGCAAGTTGTTCTAACACATCATCTTCTGTGAATGGTATGGTATCTACTTCATTCACATTTTTATAATATTTGGGAGTCACAGGTGGTCCTTCTCCAGGACTTTCTTTAGTAAAAACAGAGCAGAAGTATTCATTTAGCAATTTCGCTTTTTCAATGTCACTTTCCTCCAGTCCGTTCGCAGCAATTCTGAGTCCTGCAATTCCACCTCTGATCTTCTTCCTTTCCCGAATATACCTGAAGAAGGTTTTGTCGCCACACTTAACATCATTAGCCATCTTTTCCTCTGCCTTTGATTTTGCTATCCTTATTTCTCTCTTTGTCTCTTTTGAGTTTGATCCTGTATTCATTTCTATGTTCCTCTGTTTGCGAGCTTTTGAATCTTGCCAAAGCTGTGTTTTTTGCCTTTATTTGAGCAGCCACTTCTTTGGAAAACCAAATGGGTTTTCTTCTCCTCTTGTTTTTGTTTACTTTTGTTACATATTTATTTGTTGCCCCTTTTATTGCCACCTTTAGTTTAGTCCATAGGAATTCCACTTCCCTAAATTCCTTCCACCCTGTCAGCTCCTCCTTTAGGTACTCGGCCATTTTATTGAAGTCAGTGTTTTTGAAGTTTAGGACTTTGAGCTTATTATGATTGGCTTGTACCTTGGCTTTTATTTCAAACCACACCATATAATGATCGCAGCTGCTCACAGGGGCACTCACGCAGACATTCGACACCGTTGGTGAGCACTAAATCAAGCGTTGAGCGTTCCCTGGTTGGTTCCATCACCATTTGTCTAAGTAACGCATCTTGGAGAGTATACCCTATGATAAAATGAGGAAACTAGTTAAGAAAAAACTAAAGGAGCAGTTGCAAAGGTTAAAGACTTACATCAAGCTTGGGTGTTGTTGAAAAATACTATCTTGGAAGCCCAGACCGGCTGTATTCCATGCTTTAAAAAAAGTGGAAGGAAGTCCAAAAAACTGCCAGCATGTTTAAAAGGTGAGGTCAGAGAGACTGTTGTTGCCAAAAATGCATCCTTCAGGAAATGGAAAAAAGAGCCAAATGATGAAAACTGGAAACAGCACAAGCATTGGTAAGTTAAATGCAAGGCATTGATAGGCAGGCAAAGGGAGAAATTGAGAAGAAGCTTGCTGCGGAAGCAAAAACAAATAATAAAGACATTTTTTATTTATTTAGACAGTTTTTGTATACCGCCTTATCCTTCAATCAAAGCGGTCACAACACAATTGGGGGATACATTTAACACATGGGGGTATGAGACACATACACTCATACTTACAGGGAACATTGGCAATGGAGGGTTAAGTGGCTTGCCCAAGACCACCAGGAGCATCTGTGGGACTAGAAACCCCAGTCTTTCCAGCCCAAGGTTGCTGTCCTCTAGTGGGATTTGAACCCCCAACCTTCTGACCTGAAGTACTTTGCCCCAACCACTAGGCTACTCCTCCCTTAACAGACCCATCTCTTGCTGGCTATTAGTGTAGCTGGGTTTAAAAAAGGTTTGGACAAGTTCCTGGAGGAAAGGACCATAAACTATTATTAAAAAGGACCCAGGATATCAATGCTTGACCCAATACAAGCATTGTGGAACCTGTGTCTTTTGGGGAAACTGCTAGATACATATGACCTAGATTGGCCACTGCTGGAAACAGGATACTGGGCTTGATGGACCTTGGTCTGACCCAGTATGGCATATCTTATGTTCTTATGCTCTTATAAAACAAACCGCAACACTAGCAACAGGGCTTTTTCATTTACTGTTCCTATCTATGGAATATGCTTCCAGAGAACCTTAGATCTTCTTCAGACTTGTCTATATTCTGGAGAGAACTTAAAACCCACCTATTTATCAAATATTTTGGGAACACTAATGTACCCAGATTATTTCCAACTTAGTTCCTCCAGTAACTCTTCTAAGCAATATACAGTATCTTCATAGTATATACTGTATATATAAATTCTCAGATTATGATGCACATATCTTCTATATAAGTTAGCTTACTAAATATATATCAACTAGACTGATCTTAACCCCTAGTACTAATATTCACAATGTTTGCTTATTGTAATGGTTCCCATGTTATAGTTTAATGCTTCCTAATGTTATAATGTAACTTGTTGTTATACTGTAAAACGCTTTGATTTTTGAAAAGGCGGTATAGAAAACCTTTAAATAAATTAAATAAATAAATACATCTGCCCGAGAGAGGGGAGTGGCACCCAAGGACCCCCAACCCCAGGTGAGTGACAGCAGGAGATTCCCTGCAATCTGACCCCGGCCATGGCAGGCCCTATCAGGGATCGGGCAGAGGGGATTGGCATGTTTTATCTGGTGAGGGATATCGGGGCCCCTGCATGGAAGTATTGTACGGAGAGGGAGCTGGATGTGCATTGGGACTGAATTGGGGCACGTCGTGCCTGTTCAGACCCTTTGCACCCAATTCTGCTCCGGCAGGAACATCTAGTTCTTGCAGGTGCAGAATCGGGTGCAAATCCAACCTGTCCAGCTTTTGGTCATCCGGAAGAGCCAGACGTGGCCTAATCAGAATGGGGTCCTGTATGTCTGTTGCTTTCCAGTTTAGCATGAGAGACTGGAGGAACATCTAGTCAATTATCGTGAAGGGAGTGGAGAGCTCTAGCTGGAGCCTGAAAAGAGATCATAGAAAATAGGTATGGTGGCGTGTCCATATATAGAGCTTTGTGAGTCAAGGTAAGGATTTCATAGTTGATGCGATAACGGATAGGGAATGTTGTTCAAATAGAAGCGGAGTGATGTGATCAAATTTACTTGCACGGCAGAGAATATGGACTGCGGTATTTTGAATGGCCTGCAGTCATTTTAATTTGGATTGAAATATACCCACACAATGTTCCAGGCTCTGCTGGCCTGCTTCAGACCATATATACTCTTGTGTACTTTGCATATCAAGTCTGGTCTCTATGGATCCTGTTACATGTAGATGTCCTCCATCAGCTCACCATGTAAGAAAACTGTTTTGACATTGAATGCTTGACATTCATGGTCTGTAAGGATGCCACAGAAAGCAAAGTTCTGATGGTAGTATGCTTGACTACTGGAGCAAATGTCCCATCATAGTCCTCTCCATACTTCTGGGAGTATTCTTTGGCAACAAGCCTTGCCTTGTATCGTTCGACTCTCCCATTTGTGTTGCACTTGACTATAAAAGTCTGTTTGCAATCTACAGCTTTTCTCTCTTCCAGCAGTTCCTGAGCATCCATGTCTAGTTTTTGTGGAGAAACTTCATGTCCTATTCCACTGCTTTCTTCTATTTCTTGCCTTTTTCTTCTGAGAAATTGAGATATTTTCTCCCATGATGTCAGTTTACATGCCCCCACTGTGCTCACTTTATATGAAATCACCAACTATCTTTTTTTTTTTTTTTAGTGCCATCAAGTCAGTGTTGACTTATAGTGACCCAGCTACCTCTGGGTTTTCTTGGCAATGTATCACCAGAAGCAGATTAGCAGCCTTTTCTTCTGAGGCAATGGAGGGTAAAGTGACTTGCCCAAAGACACAAGGAGTGTCAGTGGGAATCAAACCCTTGATCTGCTGGGTACTAGGCAGTTGCTCTAACCACTAGGCTACTCCTCCACTCCACCAACTATCTAGAATGTCTTAAGATAACTGAATTGTGAACTGACAAATCTTATGTGTTTTGTTCAAACCTCTGGAGCCAAGAGGTTTGAACTTGGAACAGGATTGGGCCAGCCTAATATGACGTAGCTGATATATGATTGGTGAGAAGGTTCTTTAAAACTACCAGCGTAGATTTCAGGTGGTTAGAAATTTTGACTGAGTTGAGATTGGTGTTTGAAAAGGTTCCACAGCTATCTTATGCAGCAGTATAAAGTGTTGAAACAGGACCTTAAAGGAACGGCTTGGTCCTAAACGCAGTACTGTGTCCGTTTTCTGATTGCGGATATTCTGGGGAGAGCAAGTTTAAACTTTCCCTAAGAAATTGGACCTTCAATACCAATCAGATGAGTATTAATAAGTAAAGTCAGGTCGATCGACAGGGCATTTAAGAAGTTTGAGGTGTGTGGAGGCACTAAAATAGTGTGTATCCTCTTATTGATAGGAGGTTTAAGGATTAAACCATGTTTTTGATTAAAAGGGAAGTTGTGCTTCAAGAGGGGGAATCCCCTCAAGGCAAAAACCTCCGACAAAAAACAAAACACATAAGATTTGTCGGTTCACAATTCAGTTATCTTAAGACACTCTAGATCAGCGATGGCGAACCTATGGCACGCGTGCCAGCTGTGGCACGCGAAGGCCTTGCAGCTGGCACGCGGGAAGGTCCGCAATTAGGGGTTTTTTTTTTCAATTTTACTTGTCTGCTGCCGCTGTCGGGGCCGCCGCGGCAAAATCGAGCGTGCCGCGGGGCCCCCCTGTACCCGGCAGAGCCTGCCCTCCCCGTAGCAGCTCTCTCTTTGGCAGCTCTCTCTTTGGAGCTGCAGTCAAACGCGCCGGCTTGCAGAGCGCGAAGGGAAGAGTTTCCCTTTCGCGACTCTGTTAAGCCCGCGGGGGCTGATGGGAACTTCCCATCAGCCCCCGCGGGTTTAACAGAGCAGCGAGGGAGAAACTCTTCCCTCGCGCTCTGCAAGCCGGCGCGTCTGACTGCAGCTCCAAAGAGAGAGCTGCTACGGGGAGGGCAGGCTCTGCCGGATACAGGGGGGCCCCGCGGCACGCTCGATTCTGCCGCGGCGGCCCCGACAGCAGCAACAGACAGGTTTTCTTTTTTTTAAATTTTCCCTGGGCTGGGGGGGGGTTAGGAGTGGTGATGTGATGGGCTGGGCTGGGCTGGGGGGGGTTAGGAGTGGTGATGTGATGGGCTGGGCTGGGGGGGGTTAGGAGTGGTGATGGGCTGGGCTGGGGGGGTTAGGAGTGGTGATGGGCTGGGCTGGGGGGGGTTAGGAGTAGTGATGGGCTGGGCGGGGGGGGTGTTAGGAGTAGTGCTGGGCTGGGGGGATTTAGGAGTGGTGATGGGCACTGGGCTGGGGGGGGTAGGAGTGGTGATGGACACTGGGCTGGCTGGGGGGGGTTAGGAGTGGTGATGGGCACTGGGCTGACTGGGGGGGTTAGGAGTGGTGATGGGCGCTGGGCTGGGGGGTTCGGAGTGGTGATGGGCTCTGGGGGGGCTTAAACTAAAAATTGGGTGATGGGGGATTAGGACTGGAAATGGGCTGGTGGGATTAGGACTGGAAGTGGGTTGATGGGGGGTTAGGACTGGTAATGGGCTATGGGGGGGCTTAAACTGAAAATTGGGTGATGGGGGATTAGGACTGGAAATGGGCTGGTGGGATTAGGACTGGAAGTGGGTTGATGGGGGGTTAGGACTGGTAATGGGCTATGGGGGGGCTTAAACAGAAAATTGGGTGATGGGGGATTAGGAAGGGGAGTGGGCTGATGGGGAGGTTAGGACTGGTAATGGGCTATGGGGGGGCTTAAACTGAAAATTGGGTGATGGGGGATTAGGACTGGAAATGGGCTGGTGGGATTAGGACTGGGAGTGGGCTATGGGGGGCTAGGACTGGTAATGGGTTGGGGTTGCTAGGACTGGAAATGGGCTGAGTGGAAGGGGGCTTGAACTGCAAATAGCTGTTGGGGATGGGGCTTGGAATGGAAATGGGCTGAGGGGAAGTGGGGGGCTTGAACTGCAACTCGCTGTTGGGGATGGGCCTTGGAATGGAAATCGTCTGAGGGGAAGTGGGGGGCTTGAACTGCAAATAGCTAGTGGGGAGGGGGACTTGGAATGGAAATGGGCTGAGTGGAAGGGGGCTTGAACTGCAAATAACTGATGGGAAGGGGGGCTTGGAATGGGCTCTTAGGGAGGGAGCTAGGACAGGAACTGGGCTGATGGATGGGCTAGGATAGAACTGAGAATTGGGTGTTGGGGGAGCTAAGATTGGAAATGGGCTGTGGTGGGGGCTTGGATTGAAATGGACTCATGGAGGGGCTAGAACTGGAGGTAGGCTCATGGGGGGCTTGGATTAGAAATGGGCTGAGTGGAGGGGAGCTAGGATTTAACATGGGCTGATGGTGGGGCTAGGAAAGGACTAGAAATGGGCTGATGGGAGGCTGGTATTGGAAATGAGCTGATGAAGGGACTCGGATAGGACTGGAAATGGATGGGGGAGCTAGGACTGGAAATGGACTGATGAGGGGACTAGAAGGGAGCGGATACTGGGTGGGGCTGGAACTAAAAGGGAGCTGATGTTGGGGGAGATTAGAAGGGGATGGGGCTGGGAGAATGAAATGGAGAGGGGAAAAATATTTTGTGTGTGAGGGAAGAAAAATGTACAATTGGCCGGGTATTGGGAGAGTAAGTGGGGATTGAGGATGGAGGGGTAAAATTTGAGTGGATGAAATAGGAATGAGGAAAGAGCAAAAGGAGAAAGATTAGTATGTTAAAGCGGATGTAGAGAGAGAGAATGGAAAAAAAAACTAGAAGAGAGAAGAAAGGACAAATGGACAGCAGATGATGGAGAGTTAGCAGAAAACATGAAGAAACCAGAAGAAAGTGGCTGGAGCAATTGCAACTGTGTAACTGAGCTGAGGTATTCTGTTTATGTAATTCCTTTTTGACATTGCCACTTGTTCTCTTTCCCCAGTAGGTCATGTATTGTTCTCTGAAATGTATTGGTTTAATATTTGCAGTGTTGCCTTTTGATAGGTATGGTATGGTGCTTTGTGACTCCTGGTAGTGCTGTTAGGATACGGCGGGTTTGCTATTGGTTCTAAATAGTGCTTACCAATGGTGAGCTAAATAGTGCTTACCAATAGTGCTCACCAATGGTGCTTACCAATGGTGAAAGTGTTTCTGATGTTGTAGTGGGAGATCATTTTGCATCCAGTGATCACCAGATGGTGTGGTTCAGTATTAGGACTAGGGCTGTTAGAATCCATTCCAAGGTGAGGATCTTAGACTTTAGGAAGACTAACTTTGCGAAGATGGGCCAATACCTCAGTGAGTCGTTAGTGGGATGGGAACAGCTGGGGGATGTAGAAAAACAGTGGGCAAAACTGAAAGGGGGTATTTTAAGGGCAACCAACCTTTTTGTTAAAATGGTAAATAAAGGCAAAAGGAACAGGAGACCGCTATGGTTTTCGAAGGAAGTAGCTGAAAAAGTGAAGAAAAAGAGGGAGGCCTTCATGAAATACAAGAGATCACAGAGAGCAGAAGACAGGCATCTGTATTTGGAAAAACTTAGAGAAGCTAGCAAAGTAGTCAAGAAGGCAAAGATTCAAAAGGAGGAGGAAATAGCCAATGCAATAAAATGGGGGGATAAGACATTTTTCAGATATATTAGTGAGAAGAGGAAGAGCAAAAGTGGTATTGTCAGACTCAAGGGTGCAGGGGGGGAATATGTAGAAGCTGATAAGGATAAAGCGGAATTGCTTAACAAATATTTTTGTTCTGTGTTCACAGATGAAGAACCAGGAGCAGGACCTCAGAAAACACCCACAAATAAGAACAGAAGCGAGGGACATCTTGAACTATTTTCAGAAGACTGTGTTCGTGAGAAACTAGCTCAACTTAAAGTAGACAAAGCGATGGGACCGGATGGGATACACCCTAGAATACTGAGGGAACTTGGGGACGTTCTAGCAGCTCCACTGACTGACCTTTTCAATGCCTCGTTGGAGTCGGGAGTGGTGCCAAAGGACTGGAGAGAGGCTCATGTGGTGCCTTTACACAAAAGCGGAAGTAAGGATGTGGTTGAAAACTACAGGCCGGTTAGTTTAACTTCGGTGGTGAGTAAATTATTGGAAACGCTGCTGAAAGAGAAAATAGTGAGGTTTCTGGAGTCCAGCGGATTACAGGATCCGAGGCAGCATGGATTCACCAGAGGCAGGTCTTGTCAGACAAATCTGATTGATTTTTTTGACTGGGTGACCAGGGAGTTGGACCAAGGGAGAGCTCTAGATGTGGTGTATTTAGATTTCCGTAAAGCCTTTGACACTGTTCCTCACAGGCGACTTATAAACAAACTGAGCACCCTAGGGAGGACCCTAAAGTTACTGCTTGGGTTAGAAGTTGGTTGGGTGGGAGGCGACAAAGAGTACAGGTAAATGGAGCTCACTCTGAGGAGAAGGATGTTGCCAGTGGTGTGCCCCAGGGATCTGTCCTTGGTCCGATTCTTTTTAACATCTTTGTTAGTGATATAGCGGAAGGGCTGTCGGGTAAGGTTTGCCTCTTTGCGGATGATACCAAAATCTGCAATAGAGTAGACACCCAGGAAGGGGTAGATAACATGAGGAGGGATCTAGCTAAGCTTGAAGAATGGTCTAGAATTTGGCAGCTGGGATTTAATGTTAAAAAATGTAAGGTCATGCATTTGGGCTGCAGCAATCCAAGGGAGCAATACAGTATAGGAGGTGAAGTACTTTTGTCCACTAAAGAAGAGCGGGACCTAGGCGTGGTTGTGTCTGATGATCTTAAAGTAGCTAAACAGGTGGAAAAGGCGACGGCAAAAGCTAGAAGGATGCTTGGGTGCATACGGAGAGGAATGGCTAGCAGAAAAAAGGAGGTGATAATGCCTCTGTATAAGTCTTTGGTGCGACCTCATTTGGAGTATGGTGTGCAATTCTGGAGACCGCACCTTCAAAAGGATGTGAACAGGATGGAGTCGGTGCAGAGGGTTGCTACCAAAATGATTAATGGGCTTCATTATAAAGCATATGAGGACAGACTTAAGGATCTTAATATGTACACCTTAGAGGAAAGGCGGGATAGAGGTGATATGATTGAGATGTTTAAATACCTCCGTGGCATAAATGTTCAGGGAGAGAGCCTCTTTCAATTGAAAGCAAGTTCTGCTACGAGGGGACATGGGATGAGGGTGAAGGGAGATAGATTCAGGAGTGATATGCGGAAATATTTCTTTACGGAAAGAGTAGTGGATCCGTGGAATAGTCTCCCAGTGGAGGTGGTAGAGATGAGGACAGTAACTGAATTCAAGAAAGCATGGGACCAACACAGAGGATCTCTAAAGGCAAAAAGTGGACAGTTGTAGTTGTTATGGAAGGACAGACTAGATAGGCCATGTGGTCTTTTTCTGTCGTCATATTTCTATGTTTCTATGTTTCTATGTTTCTAAATGGGCAGTGTTTGTAGTAGTTCCTAATGTGCCTGGCGGTTGGCACTGGATTATAGTAATGTAGAAATCTTTTAGTCTGTCTTTATCCATACACTCATTAAGAGACATGTTTACTAAAAGTTAGTGTATGTTAGCATTATGCAAATATTTATGCAAATTGATGTGCTGGCACTTTGAGGAAATTCTTTGGTTTTGTGCGGCAGTTTGGGCACTCGGGCTCAAAAAGGTTAGCCATCACTGCTCTAGATAGTTGGTGATTTAAGAGTTAGAGTGGTGTTATTTAGTAATAGTTTGGGGACACTTTATATGAAAGGCATGCAGGTGGCTTCCCTTTGTTGTCTCTTGTTTTATCAATTGCATATGTGCTTGCTTGAGTATGCCCACTCACGGTGCTTGGTCCTAAGCCAACTTCAACAATCTGTAATGGTGTCTGAATAGTTAGTTCCTTCTCACCTATTCTATTCCAGTAAGGACATCACACCATCTCTCTGTTCCTCAGCAAATGTCACATTGTTGCTGATGGATTTCCCATCTTTGGGACCAGAATTCAATATCCCATGGTACCTTTAACATATCTTATGCTTTTTAACTCTTTTTTTTATACCACCTTTCTAAGAGTCAAGGCAGTTTACAATAAACTCTGTACAACTGAACAACTCTTTGGGTACATGGTAAGTCTTACATATAACTAATGATGACTAGATGAATATATTTGTTAAAGGCACCAGAATGTATACAAAAGAACCGTATCAAAAGGAGGTGATAATTAAATACATGTCAAACATGATTAGTTATCACCTCCTTTGGATACATTCCATTTGTATAGATGTTTGATTGTTACTGGTTTACAATAAGTTTTAATTGTTCTTATTTTTTAATTATTTGTTTTGATATGGTCTCACCAATAATGTTTTTATGGATATTTGTGTTTTTATCTTGAGGTTTTACCCCTGAAGAAGGTGCACGGCCGTGTAGTATCTTGATTTTTAAAGGATTTGTATCTTCTACACTCTACGTCTATGGGGATTTCTTCACCTGCTCTTTGTTCTGTTTCCTGGTGATTTGCAAGAGTGCTTGTGCTTTTTGTTTGGACATCAACACAGCAGCAAGACAGGCTGGACAGCGCAGATGCACCCAAAAAGAGACAACACAGTATAAGGCAGGCTGGGTGGTTCTATCAGCCCAACAGGAGCATCTGAAGGCACTGAAGAATTCTGTCATGGAGAAAAAGCTTTGGTATGTCTTTACATGGCACTTTTAAATGATGAGGAAAATGAATGTTGCAGGAGTAGGGAAAATCTGCAGCTATGGTTGGAGGAACAACCTGATAAGCACTAAGGGCTAAAGTGGCAAAATCAACAGTGAAATGAAAACCCCCAGATAGCAGATAGTTACAAGAAAGTTGCAAAAGAATAGGAAAAGGAGGAAGACTATATCAACCCACTAAGACATTGATCACAGAGCAACTTAGCAACAAGTGGCGGCAAACCCTCAAGGCATAAAAAGAAGGTAAAAGTGGCAGAACATCTGAAAAGCAGAAAGGCACCCAGAAAGATGCAAAGCAGAAGAAGGTGGAAAAATCCCTAAAGGAGAGAGATTGTAAAACAACACAGAAAGAAGGACGGCATAAACCACCCAAGTCAGTACCAGAGGGTCAAGGAGCAGAACAGTGACATGAAGACTACAAAGCACTAAGAGAGGAGAAAATGCAGGAGTGTCACATAAGTATTAGCATAGGGACACAGGCAGCAACAAGTAGCAGAGAGGAGAAAGGAGATTTGTCTTTTCTTTTTTTGGCACCTGTTGGAAATGGACAGCAGTCCAGAGAGACTGCAGTACAAAAATACAAGAACACAACAAGTCACTGAAGGCATAGAATGTAGGCAACTGTGCCTTAGTGGAGTTCTACATTCATTCTTCCTCCTAGTCACCCAAAAACGGAGAGAAACGAAGCCAGGAAGGATTGCCTTTAGAAACACTAGCTTTCCTACCAACTTTGGTGCTAACCGTAAACAATGGAGACCTATTATATCCCATTTCATGGAGAATATATATATTCACTGAGCATGCTGGCTGAAGGGCAGGAAAAGAAAGGCTGACCACCTTGGGCCTGAACTGGCCAGACTAGTGACTTCGGTGCTAAGTATGCCAAAGGATCTGTGGCCATGGCCTTAATGTCCTCTCCAAGGTAGTGTATGACTGAAATCCTTATGGGAGTCTGATGTCTGGAAATTGGTCACTTTCTTAATGCACTAGCTAGGGTTTTCAACACTAAAGATTTTCCTTTGCTGGGTCCATGGGGGTCATGCATAATCATAGAGATGGGGGAGGTAATAGCTGAGAGGATGCTGCTTATGCTACCACTACTGTTTGCTAGTGTCATTACTCCACCTGCTGCATCACTACTGACCTTCAGCCTCTGGTGCTCCCTTCTTCAACCTGAACTACTAGTTCTCCTTATAGTAACTCACTGTATGGCACCACAGAACACTAATTTATTTTACCCGTGCGTTACAGAAAGAAAGGAGCATGTAAGAATCCTCCATTGTGAAAAGTTTCAACTTTTTTTCCATATGATCATGCAAGTCAGCAACCATTGCCAAAACCTCTACTGTGAATCCCCGTCAATGCCAAAAACTCACTAACGTCCCCTACAGATTTTTCACAATTGGGATGAGCAGGCTCAGAGTAGCTGTTTGGAAGCTCAATTCCTCTGTAGCAACCCAGAACCGCTTCAGGACTTCTAGGACCTATTTGCCTCAGGAGACTTTTCATATCAATATCAGTCTCCAATGATATTTCATGCAAGGCTGTCAGTGTTCCACTAACCTGTCCAATTCTAATAAGTTGAATTTCACCTAGTGCCAACATCTTGTTTGAGCTGGTGCAAAGGTGTTCCTGCTTTTTCCTGCTTCCCACGTCCATCTTTTACATTGCAGTGAAAATACCTGCTATTTTTCAGCAATTCTCATTAAATAGCATCAGGACTGGACTACTGCTTTCCTTGTTCCCCAGGCCTAGGAAATTTCTGACAATCAGGTGCAGCAAGTATGTAAAGCATCTGATACCTCCTTCATTTCCTTAACCATGTTCATTTCACCATCTGTTCAAATAAACAGGAACCATGGTGTTCTTTCTATGACTTAGTGCTGCAGCAATCCCCATATTTCTACTAGGATATGGGACAAGGTATTGTTAGCATCTATCACCTGGGTGTGTCTACTGGTATACTTCTCCCTGTGCACTTCCCTCCTTTTATACTTACAGCCTACCCCTGCCTCATCCAGCTGCCACCAATGTGATATCAGGGAAAGGTAGATGTCTGTAGCATTCTGACTAGATCAGATAATGTACTCTACTAACCTGTGCCTTTGCCAGTTCTGCCTGCAGTTTGGTATCCAACTGATTACATAGGTTGGGATTCACCTGCACATAAGAAAGACCCGGCAATCTACTTCTGTATCTTGCCATGAAAACCCAATGGAAAGTTACAACAAAACAAATTGTGCTATGGTGCTGGAAGATGAGACCCCCAGGTCGGAAGGCACTCAACTAGCTACTGGGGAAGAGCTGAAGACTTTTCAGAGTAAAGCCAGCATTTATGATGTGGTTGGATCAAAGCCCTCGGGAAGTCTGACTGCTGATGTAGCTGCGCATGAAATGAGAGTTAGAAGCTGTAAAGATGTCTTACACATTGGAACATGGAACGTACGAAGCATGAACCAAGGGAAGTTGGAGGTGGTCAAGAATGAAATGGAACGTGTACAACTTGATCTGTTGGGTGTCAGCGAACTGAAATGGACTGGCATCGGGCACTTTGCATCAGATGATCACATGGTCTACTATGCTGGAAATGAAAGACAAAGAAGAAATGGTGTTGCATTTATAATAAAGAAGAAACTTGCAAGAACTGTAATGAAATACAATGCAGTCAGCGAATGCTTAATCTCTATTCGTCTACGAGGATTGCCTATCAACATAACTATAATTCAAGTATATGCCCCAACAACAGCTGCAGAAGAGAATGAAATTGAAGAGTTATATGAACAAGTACAAGCTGAAATTGACAGAACATGCAAACAGGATATCCAGATAGTCATGGGTGACTGGAACGCAAACGTTGGCAACAAAGAAGAAGGCAAAGTAGCTGGAAAATATGGACTTGGCAACAGAAATGAAGCTGGAGAAAGATTGATAGAATTCTGCAAGACCAATGATCTATTCATCTCAAACACATTCTTCCAGCAACACAAGCGGCAACTGTACACATGGACTTCACCTAATGGATTGTATAAAAATCAAATTGACTACATCTGTGGAAGTCAACGATGGAAACGTTCTATAACATCAACAAAGACAAAACCTGGAGCTGACTGTTGTACAGATCATCAACTACTAGTATGCAAACTCAAGCTAAAGTTGAAAAAGAGCCAACCACTCATGAATGCAGCAAAATATGACCTTGGGAATATACCACTGGAATTTAAAGACTGCCTGCAAAATTGATTTGCTGCTTTAGATACAAATGGCAGAGCTCCGGAAGAGTTATGGAATGACTTCAAGAAGGTTGTGTTGGAAGAAAGCGAGAAGTCTCTACAAAAGGTGAAAAAGCAAAACCGGCCAAAATGGATGATGGAAGAAACTCTGAAAATTGCCCAGAAACTCAGCGAAGCTAAAGCCAGAGGAGAAAGAAAGTCAATCACAGAACTGAACAGAGATTTTCAACGTGCAGCAAGACAAGACAAGGAAAAGTACTACAATGACACTTGCAAGGAAATAGAAGCAGAAACTATTAGAGGAAGAACAAGAGTGGCTTTCCTAAAGCTACGAGAGTTAAAGAAAAAGTTCCAGCCTCGAATTGGAATGTTACAAGATGCTCAAGGTTCTATGTTGAATGATACCTGGAACAAGAACTACCTGAAGTGCAAGCAGGGTTCAGGAAAGGGCGAGGAACGAGAGACATCATTGCGGATGTGAGATGGATCCTTGAAAAGACTAAAGAATAACAAAAGGATATCTATTTGTGCTTTATCGACTATAGCAAGGCTTTTGACTGTGTAAACCATGAGAAACTCTGTGCCACATTAAGAAGCATGGGTATACCAGAACACCGGATCGTACTCTTGCACAATCTGTACATTGATCAAGAAGCAACAGTTCGAACGGAACAAGGAGAAACAGAATAGTTTAAAATAAGCAAAGGTGTAAGACAAGGCTGCATACTTTCCCCCTACCTGTTTAATATATATGCAGAACAAATCATCAGAGAAGCAGGATTGTATAAAGACAACAGAGGTGTGAAGATTGGTGGAAGACTCATCAACAATCTTCGCTTTGCTGATGATACTACATTACTGCCTGAAAGTGAAGATGATCTGAAACATTTGCTTCTCACAATCAAAGAACATAGTCTCAAAATGGGCCTGCACCTTAATGTAAAGAAGACAAAGATCATGACAACTGGCATAATCAACAGGTTCATCGTTGAAGGAGAAGAAATTGAAATTGTGAACAACTTTAACCTACTTGGATCAACTATCAATAAAGAAGCAACAAGCAGTCAAGAAATCAAATGACGCATTGCTCTTGGCAGAATGGCTATGAAAGACCTAGATAAGATTCTGAAGAGCAGAGATGTCTCTCTCCATACAAAGATTTGACTTGTTCAAGCCATGGTATTTTCAATAACATCATATAGATGTGAAAGCTGGACAGTGAAAAAGACAGACAGGAAGAAAATTGATGCCTTTGAATTATGGTGCTGGTGGCGAATACTGTGTATACCATAGACTGCCCGAAGAACAAACCAGTCGGTACTAGAGGAGATCAAACCTAAGCTTTCTTTAGAAGCTCAGATGACAAGACTTCGACTTTCATACTTTGGACACATCATGCGAAGAGAGAGATCATTAGAGAAAGACATCATGCTTGGCAAGATAGAAGGTCAACGCAAAAGAGGAAGGCCAGCAATGAGATGGATCGATACAATAACAGCAGCTACAGATACCAGTCTGTCAACAATGAGCCGCCTGACTGAAGACTGAACACAATTTAGGATAGCTATCCAGAGGGTCGCCATGAGTCGACTCCGACTTGATGGCACTTAACAACAACAGCAGGGTACTTGCTTATTAGGAACTAAGAGATATAATAACCTCTTTACCCCCTTTTCTCAACCAACTACAGAGGCTGGTCAAACGGTGCAATCATTTCCCCAGTGACTTGTCACCAAATTTGATGCTGCCTGACACTTGTCCCATTATAGTTCTGCCAAAAACAACCTCATCTCATCCATGGTGCCTTGCTTTGTTGTGCATCAGGACTGTTGCCATGCTATCTTACTGAGGGAAAGAGGGTGGGAGCTCTACTTGAGGAAAGCCTGATTTTATTTTTCTATAGCTTTCCTACCACTGCTATTTCCATTGCCAGATAAAGTCCCCAGTCTACTGCCAGGTAGAAATCCTTCATCTTGTACTGAGCTGTTAAGAGTGCTGTTTGTAGAAATTATGCAGCATACTGCTCTTCATAAGATGGCCCATCAGCTTCCCTCTACTACTGTGCATCCTACTGTAATTGCATTCTGCACACTATGGTTCCTCAAGCACTTTAAAACGCCTTTGTACTACAGAGGTTTTATGAGAATTCCATTCTCCTTAATTGGGGTTGAGAGGGGGCTATTGCTATCACTGCTGCTGTACCTGGGTTGGGGATGGAGAAAGAAAGGATGAAAAGGCTGTGGCATTTATCCCACTCTTAACTCTCTACTCTGCATGTGGGATGCTCTTGGCTCTGGCAGTGCCATTATCAGTTTCTACTACAATAACCTCTTCTATCCCACTGATAACACCAATACTCAAGAACCTACACTAGCTTCCCATCACAACTTGCGCTAAGTATGAGACCTTACCACCTTCAATGCATATCATAATCTTTCCTCAGAATATCTGCAAACACTGATTCAAAAGATACCTGATGTTAGACCAAGGAGGGCCCACACGCAATTTTCTCTCACCATCCTGCCAATGAAGAGGAAAATCAACCACTCGGCATCAAACAGAGCTTTCTCACTCTATACCCCTAAACTATGGAATGCACTTCCTGATGACATCCATGCCACAAGTAACTTAGACGACTTACACAAAAATTAAAGACACATCCCTTCATCGAACACTTTGGAGGAACTGTCACTTAATGCATGTGTCCCTATTATCCCACAGTGACTGCACACTTCTTGATTACCTCTTCTGTCCCCCTTTCCACCCACTATCCCTCTTCCCTGCTCTAATAAACTACAACATGCAAGCTAACCTACTTACCCAACTCCCCCTTTTGTTCATGTACATACCTATACCCAATGTATGTATGTTCAATCAGCTCCTCTTCAGCTTAATTTGCTACAATGTTACTTTTATTGTTCATGTTAATGCTCTTGCATTCTAGCACACTATGTTCTATGCAAGCTGGGTTTATGCAACTTGTACCATGTAAACCACTTTGACACTTTTGAGAAGGCAATGTATAAAACTAGCTAAATAAATAAATAATAAATACTACCTCACCAGTTAGGATGCTAATAACAAGGGGCCCATTATTCAGCACCGGCGGCTGGAGCTCCTACAGTGGCTAGCTGCCGGCACTGAATCCTAGACTCAGAGATTCAATGCCAGGACCATATCCGGCCATTGGCATTGAATATCCAGTCTGGCCGCAGAACCTGATAGCTAACCAGACAGCAGCGATATTTAGCCTCTGCCCAGTTAGTTTCTGCAGCTCAAGTAAGGCCAACATTTGCTGTGCCTTACTTTAGCTGCATGTCATTAACAGGTCAGTGGCTCATGTATTGCGCTGCCTGGTTAGTAATGGGTGTCACCCTGGAACACCTTCATACTTACTGGTTAGCATTGGGGTGTGTAGAGGCAATACCCAAGGATATTCAGCGGCACTAACCATGTTAGTGCCGCTGAATATCCAGCTAAGCGGCATTTACACAGTTTGCAAACTGTGTAAATGCCTTGGAATATCCCATCCCGCTCCCCCCCCCCCCCCACCGCAAGATCTCCACGATCTTCTTTGTCAACCATTGAACTTTCCATCTTTGATGTATCCAATGAAAAGCCAATACCATGAGGATTCATAAAAGTTTGCATTTGCCAAGAGCGGCTGCATACGTGTCTTGTGTTTGTGCTTGCTATTCTGCTGTGTTCCCTTTACCTACTGCTTTTTTCCTATCCACCTGCACCCTGCAATGTCTCTAGCTTCTTTGTCACTCTGTGGATCTGCTCTTTAACAATTGCCCTGGAAGCTGAAGATAATGAGATAATTGCAGTCAGTGTTGAGGCCACAGGACCACAGGATTTTCAGATGGTGGTCCAGTTGGCTGTTTTGAGTCATTTGGACTATTGTAATTTGATATTCTTAGGAATCCCAAAAGCGTTGCTACATAAATTACAATGGATTCAAAATATTGCTACAAAGATGATCACACATAGTAGTCATAAGGATAGGGTTACTCCCTTACTGTTAAATCTTCATAAAGTGTTGTGCCTGGTTTTTAAAGCTATTCATGAGATTGGTTCTATTTGTCAGACTGTTTCCTTGTTCATCAACTAAATCATGCCATTCTTCGACTCATTGGACATTGATATTGCCCTTTACTTCTGCCTTTCAACAAAAGAGGATCAGGGAAAGGTGTTTTTCAGCTCTGGTTCCAAAATTGTGGAATGATTTACCTGTTATAATTAGGGATGTTGAGGATTATGTGCAATTCAAAAAGTTTTAAAGACATAGTTCTTTTTATGAGATAAATATTTTAATCATACTTAATGTGAACTGTTTATACTTCAATTTTGTACTCCGCTTTGTATGTCTGTAGATTGTAACAGTGGAATATGAGCAATGTTATTAAATTAAATTAAATCAAATTAAATTAAATTAAGCTCTTGCTACTCTCCTCTTAAAAAAAATCTTTTTACCTTGACAGGTAGTCTACAGGAAGCCATAAGCGTGGAGCCCGAATCTGAAAGGGGCACGTCCAGGCCCCATGCACTTCTCCAAGGATGACGTGCACACAAAGCACCGATTCTAGAACCCAGCGATCCCCACATGGGGATGTAGAATCAGCATGTTGCCATTCCTGATGAAGCATGCCTAACTGGTGGCCTATTGCACCATCCTGAGCCACACACATATATAGGCTGCTCGTGTTGCCCCAGCTGCCTAGTGCACCTGCAACCCCGAAATGTCCTCAACGCCATGTCTTGCATACCATGTGTGACCCGAACCAGGAAGAAGCACCCCATAAGAACATAAGAACATAAGACATGCCATACTGGGTCAGACCGAGGTCCATCAAGCCCAGTATCCTGTTTCCAACAGCGGCCAATCTAGGTTATACGTACCTAGCAATATCCCCAAAAGACAGGTTCCACAATGCTTGTACTGGGTCAAGCATTGATATCCTGGGTCCCTTTTTAATAGTGGTTTATGGACCTTTCCTCCAGGAACTTGTCCAAACCTTTTTTAAACCCAGCTATACTAACAGCCCTTACTACATCCTCCGGTAACAGATTCCAGAGTTTGATTACACGTTGAGTGAAAAAATATTTTCTCTTATTTGTCTTAAATAGTTTACCCTGTAGCTTCATTACATGACCCCTAGTCTTTCTATACTCTGATAGCGTAAACAATTGATCCACGTTTATCCGTTCCACTCCATTCATTAATTTATAGACCTCTATCATATCTCCCCTCAGCCGTCTCTTCTCCAGGCTAAAGAGCCCTAACCTTCTTAGCCTCTCTTCATAGGAGTAGCCTTCCATCCCCTTCACCAATTTGGTGGCTCTTCTCTGTACTTTTTCTAATAACGCTATGTCCTTTTTAAGATACGGTGACCAGAATTGCACACAATATTCAAGGTGCGGTCGTACCATGGAGCGATACAGAGGTATTATAATATCCTTTGTTTTGTTCTCCATCCCTTTCCTTATGATACCTAGCATTCTATTTGCTTTCTTGGCCGCCGCTGCACACTGGGCGGAGGATTTTAACATGTTATCCACAATGACTCCTAAATCTTTTTCCTGGGTGGTGGTTTCTAATGTGGAGCCTTGCATTGTGTAATTATAGTGTGGGTTGTTCTTTCCTATGTGCATAACTTTGCACTTGTCCACATTAAATTTCATCTGCCATTTGGATGTCCAGTCTTCCAATTTATCCAGATCCTCCTGCAGTTTTCCACAATCCTCTTGGGTTTTAACAACTTTAAACAGTTTTGTGTCATCTGCAAATTTGATAACCTAACTAGTTATTCCCTTTTCCAGGTCATTTATGAATATGTCAAAGAGCAGCGGACCCATTACAGATCCCTGGGGTACTCGACTATTCACCTTTTTCCATTGGGAATATTGGCCATTTAGCCCTACCCTCTGCTTTCTATCTTTTAACCAGTTCCCGATCCACAATAGTACACTGCCTCCTATCCCATGACTTTTTAGCTTCGCCAAAAGTCTCTGATGGGGGACTTTGTCAAAAGATTTCTGAAAGTCCAGATACACTATATCAACCGACTCACCTTTGTCTACCTGTTTATGCACACCTTCAAAAAAACATATCAGATTAGTAAGACAAGATCTTCCTTGTCTAAAGCCATGTTGGCTGTCTCCCATTAGGCCATGACTATCTACATGCTGCGTAATTTTGTTCTTTATGATGGTTTCTACCATTTTCCCTGGTACTGACGTCAGGCTCACCGGTCTGTAATTTCCTGGGTCACCCCTGGAACCCTTTTTAAAAATTGGTGTTACGTTGGCGACCCTCCAATCTTCAGGTATTACAGATGATTTTAATGAAAGTTCACAGATTACCAATAGCAGGTCTGCAATCTCATATTTCAGTTCTTTCAACACTCTGGGATGTATACCATCCGGTCCAGGTGATTTGCTACTATTCAGTTTATCAAATAGTTGTAATATATCTTCCCGGTGTAGCGATATTTCTCTCAATTCCTCTGTAGTATCACCTTTAAATACCACTTCAGTCTTGGGTAGCATCCCTACATCTTCCTCAGTAAAGACCGAAGCAAAGAATTCATTCAGTCTCTCTGCTATAGCCTTGTTTCCTCTTACTGCCCCTTTTACCCCTCTATCATCTAATGGTCCAATTGACTCTCTCACAGGCCTTTTGCTACGAATGTACTTGAAAAAGTCTTTATTTCGTGTTTTTGCTTCCGTAGCAAGTTTCTTCTCAAATTCCCATTTTGCCTGTTTTATCAATGCTTTGCATTTAACTTGCCAGTGCTTGTGCTGTTTCCAGTTTTCATCGTTTGGCTCTTTTTTCCATTTCCTGAAGGTTGCTTTTTTGGCAGCAACAGCCTCTCTGACCTCACCTTTAAACCATGCTGGCAGTTTTTTGGACTTTCTTCCACTTTTCTTAATGCGTGGAATACAGCTGGTCTGGGCTTCCAGGATAGTATTTTTAAATAACACCCAAGCTTGCTGTAAGTCTTTAACCTTTGGAACCACTCCTTTTAGTTTTTTCCTAACTATATTCCTCATTCTATCATAGTCTCCCTTTTGAAAGTTAAAAGGTAGTACTGTGGATGCCTTTACTATCTGTCCTCCACTAATTAAATCAAACATGATCATACTATGATCACTATTGCCAAGTGGTCCCAACACCCTTATTTCTTGCACCAGATCTGGCGTTCCACTAAGGACTAGGTCCAGTATGGCTTCCCCTCTGGTCGGTTCATGAACCAGCTGCTCCAAGAAGCAGTCATTTATTCCATCTAGAAACTTTATCTCTTTCAGCTTGTAGTGCTGTGACACTGACCCAGTCGATACCGGGGTAATTGAAATCACCCATTATTACTACTCTGTTGTGACTTTTGTTAGCTTCCTTGATTTCTTTGAGCATTTCATCATCCATTTGTTCATTCTGGCCAGGTGTCGATAGTATACTCCCACTGCCATCACCTTCCCCTTCATAAATGGAATTTCAATCCATAGAGAATCTACAGCAAATTTTGTTCCCTGCAAAACTTTAATCCTTTCTAACTCAATGCCCTCTCTAACATAGAGCGCAACCCCTCCACCAATTTGATCAGCTCTATCATTACGATATAGTTTGTATCCAGGTATCACAGTGTCCCACTGGTTATCCTCCTTCCACCATGTCTCTGAGAGTGCAATCATATCTAACCTCTCATTTAGTGCTATATATTCTAACTCTCCCATCTTATTGTTTAGACTTCTAGCATTGGCATACAAGCATTTTAGAGACTGTATTATATTAATATTAATCTAGCTATTGGTAGGCAGGGGTAATTTGGAATCCTTATGCTCTGTCTGCTCCTTACTCAAGGGCATTTGGGCTACTATACTCCCTTTTGGAACCTCACTGCTTTTGGTAGTATCCTTCAAGGATACCTTCGTCCGAAACATGCACTCCTGGGTGACTGTCGGCTTTCTCCTATTTTCTAGTTTAAAAGCTTCTCTATCTCTTTTTTAAAGGTTAATGCCAGCAGTCTGGTCCCATCCTGATTAAGGTGAAGCCCATCCCTTCGGAAGAGCCCCCCCTTTCCCCAGAATGTTCCCCAGTTCCTAACAAATCCAAAACCCTCATCCTTGCACCATTGTCTCATCCACGCATTGAGACTCCGGAGCTCTGCCTGTCTTTTGGGTCCTGCACGTGGAACAGGAAGCATTTCGGAGAATGCTATCCTGGAAGTTCTGGATTTCAACTTCCTACCTAAAAGCTTAAATTTAGCCTCCAGAACTTCCCTACCACATTTTCCTATGTCATTGGTACCAACATGTACCAAGACAGCAGACTCCTCCCCAGCACTATCTATGATCCTATCTAGGCGGTGCGTGAGGTCCGCTACCTTCGCACCAGGCAGGCATGTTACCAGGCGATCCTCACGTCCACCAGCCACCCAGCTATCTACATTCCTAATGATTGAATCACCAACTATAACAGCTGTCCTGACCCTCCCCTCGTGGGGACATGGCCCTGGAGAAACGTCCTCGGTGCGAGAGAGTTTTACATCACTTGGAGGACAGGTCCTAGTTACAGGATCACTTCCTGCCACACCAGGGTGATGCTCTCCTGTCACGTGACCTCTCTCCTCCATGGCAACAGGGATGCTGCCAGACTGGAGGTGGGACTTCAGGACTGTATCCCTGTAGGTCTCGTCCATGTACTTCTCTGTCTTTCTTACGTCTTCCAGGTCTGCTACTCTAGCCTCTAGAGAACGGACTCGTTCCCTGAGAGCAAAGAGTTCTTTGCACTTAGTGCATATGTAAGACCTCTCACCAACTGGAAGAAAATCATACATGTGACACTCAATGCAAAAGACCGGAGAACCCCCATCTCGTTGCTGGACTTCTGTCTGCATCTTAGTTTAAAGCTTGTGTTTAGGTCTTTTAAATTCTGTATATAATAAGGATTGGTGTAGATGCTTATACCAATAAAAGTGTATCTAATACCCCTAATACACCTTGTGTACCTGAAGCTTAAGTAATTAATCTCAGGTCCTCTGTGTATGACTGATTTGGATAACGAGCTGCACCTGAGAGCAGCCCCTTTCCTCAATGATTTGCAAGTACCTATAAAACTACAATTACCCCAGGGGTGGGTGGGTGCTGGGGAGGGAGGGAGGGAGATAAGTCCTATTAAAGAGGGCAGTTACAAGGTACCCTGTCCTGAACCCTCAGCAGGGGGGAGGGGGGTACCATACAAAGCCTAGTTAGTTGAGAGAGGCAAGGTAAGTTATAACTGAGAAGGCTGAACTAGCACACCACTAAGACAAACAATAAATAATTAAATAAACAGTTAGACAAACAATCAATAATTAATAAACAGCTAGAACTCACAGCAAGGTGTCACAGGAGGTAATATCCACTTCTTTAGCAGAGCACTGTAAAAAGCACTTCTCTTCTCTGATCAGAGAAAAGCAGACTAAAACAGACTATGCACACATGGGGGAAACAGGAAGAAGGCTATACAATACCTCAGCAGGGGGGGGAGGGGGAGGATTCACTCAGGCAGGCTAGGACAGGAAAAAAAGTTTAACACAGAGCAGGCCCCCTACCACCATCATAACGCACCCATTAACATGGCTTCCAGGCAGCCTAATTTTAGCGAGGCAGAGATTAGGCTGCTGGTGACCATGTTCCTGGAGCAGGAGGAGACCCTCCACCCCACCGGACAGAGGCAGCCAGTCCACAACTCAGGGCACAGGGACTGGGAACATATCAGGACCACCCTTATTCAGTAAGTACATCATCACACAGACATACAGACCTGGAATCAGAGAGAAGTGGGCAGGCAGGAGCAGCACACAAGTTGGCACAGAGACACGCATGCTCCAAAGTGGAGATGAAGGGGAGGTAAAATCATGATATGCCCCTGGCAGAAAGTTGTCAGGCTGCACAGTGACAGCACAGCACAGACAGAGTAGCCCCACAGCAGGGGCCCATGAAACAAGGGAGAACAGGTCTACAGTAAAGGCATAGGGGGACACAGAGTCAGATGGAAGGGACACGCATAGCAGAGAGTTGTCCCAGAATGTCAGCCAAAGCCCCAGGTCACACAGATGTCCCCTGTGGATGTCCAAAAAACTGGCACTGTATATGCCCCCAGGCAGGAGGCAAATACATTACACTGAGTACTGTAGATACTCCCAAGCAACAGAAAGTGAGAGCAGAGCAAGTTAAAGGGGAGGCATAGTGTAAATAGTACAGTGCAAAAGGCAGTATTGCAAGCCCTCAGGCAGGAAGGGAACCTATCACCCTGAGCACTGTAGGTCAGGCACAGAACCATCAAGCCAGAGTGTGTCTGCTCCCAACCCCCAGGAGGGGAGGGAACAGAGCCCTGTGCATATACATCAACTGCGATGAGCAGATGCAACCTCCTCTCCCTAGCATGGCATGGCAGGGTGACACGCAACCGAAAGCAGATGGGGACAGGGCACATAATGCACATGCACACAGCACCAGCAGCACCCCCCTAATAAAGAGGCAGGCCTGTGCCCTTGCATGGGGGAATGATGAGGTATATCTCAAACCCACAGGCATTTCTGGATCCTAAGCGACACTGAGGCTTACCGAGTGCAATACCACACAATCCGCCATACGTACCCATGGCTCAAAAGGCGTATCTGGCAGCAGCTGCAGGAGGAGCAGGGTGAGTAGCCATGAAGATACCCAGTATGATCAGCAAGCCAACAGGCCCCCCAACAGAGGCAGGACATCACATATAATGGCATACACCGCTGTGACATGGACACCATGGAAACAGCATGCCCCCACCTGAGGGCCCCACAACACATAGTCCTGGCCCACACTTCCCCACCCCCTGCAGAGCTGAGACATTCTGGAACCCCCCAGAAATCACAGCAGTGCAGCAACAGGATGAGCATGGAGTGGACATTTGTGGCTCAGCTATCACGATGTCCCACAGAGAGGTATAGGCATGGAGCATGATAAGGTGACACAAAGAGGCCTGCCTGCCTGCTCCACCACAGTGGCAGTGCCAGAAGCACTGTCTGGAGTGTGACAGAGGAAACACATACCTGATGTGGGGCTCCCATGGGCCTGGAATGACAGTACCATGTGCCACAGGGACACCAGGAACCCAGCTACCCATTGATGACCTTCTAGACACGCAGTAGAGATACCACAGGCATGCAGCTAACCATGACCTCTTTCCTCCACATTGGCAGCATAACAGGAGGAGGTGCTCCACCTCTGACACCATGGAGGACTCTAGCACAGATATGCCCCTCAGCCCCAGTGGGAGCAGCAGCATGACCACCAGTGGGGACAGCACCAACGTACCGGCAAGCCCCATCCTCATGTCCAGCCCAACCCCATCTTCAGAGGATGAGGAGGATGATGAAGCCCAGCAGGGGAGGCAGCATTCTCCCCCTCTACCCCCCTGAAGGTGGCAGAGCCAATGGCATGGGGTCCTATGTTCCACAGTGCACCTGCGGGATGGTGTGCAGCAGATCAGTGGCCAGGTCCCACTGGTGCCATGTGCAGGTGCTGCAGAGACAGGGGGTAACCTCTAGACCCTCATCCTCCAGCCCCTGGTGGAGAGGATGTGTGGTGTGACAGGCAGGGTGGCTGGGGGGACCCCATGGAGTGGTGTGGTGGAGGCTGTACTGACACAGGCTGAGTGGTCAGGCCTGGGTGGTGAGGGGGCAGCATGTGAATGCATGGATGATTATGTGTGGCTGGAGGAGGCTTCTGAGTGCAAGGGGATGTAGTGCACACAGGGGGAGTGGGGGGATGAATGGCAGGAGGGTGGGAGCAAGGGTAAGGGATCTGTGTGCATGCAGGGTGAATGTGTGGGGATGAGTGAGTGGAAGAAGGACGGGAGCAAGGGTGAGGAGTCTGTATACATGCAGGGTGAGCATGTGGGGGTGAGTGAGTGGCAGGCGTGTGGGATCAAGGGTGAGGGGTCTCTGTGCAGGCAGAGGGCAAGCATGTGGGGTGAGTGAGTAGCAGGAGGATAGGAGCGAGTGTGGAGGATGGTAGGCATTCAGGTGGGGAGTGTGGGGGTGTGTGAGTGGCAGAAGGGTGGGAGTAAGGGAGAGGACACAAAAGGCATGCAGCAGGGGTGTGGATGAGAGTGTATGTGCAGAGTGGATGGGGGTTCCGAGTGCGGGTGTTGGGTGGGAGGTGACAGTGCAGCTGGAGAAGGATACAGATGGGGAGAAGACAGAGGGGGGCCCAGGTTATGGGATCTGGTGCTGCCAGGAGGCTGCGGTGGTGCCAAGGCATAGCAGTGATGAGGGCGGTGATGCAACAGAGGTGCTTGCGGCTGGGTGCATGTGGGAGGGGTGCCCATGTTGGTGGCCCACAAAGTCCACACCTATCTGATGTGGGGCCTAATGAGGGGGTCCAAGAGGCAGGTGGAGGCCCCAGAAACATACTGGTTATGGGCCAACTTAAGCGCGTGCTTGCATGATTGTACAGGCCCCTCTCCCATCTCTCCTGCCATGTGGAGGGCCTTAGGGGTGAGGTGTGGAGCCTGAGGAGTGAGCTTAGGGCCCTGCAACTGCTAATGGAGGCCCACATGCAGCCCCACATACCACCCCCCAGTCGTAGAGCAGGCAGACCTGTGGGTCACTGAGAGCACCCCACCACCAGGGAGACACAAAGGGGCAGCCATACCACCAAGCAGCATGAGCTGCACCATTGCCTACAGGTGCAGTGATAGCCACCAGAGAGGACTGGGCAGCAGTGTCAATGGTCCTGTAGGTGCAGCAGGGGCGTGAGTTGGGTGTCGTGGGGCACAACTGTTTGCCAGTGTGTGTGGGCACAGTTTGCCCATTTTATGTGTCTGCCCCATGCATGTTTACTGGGCAAATAAAGTGTTATGCTCTTCAACATGTGAGCCTTGTGTGCTTATGAGTTTGTCTCCCACAGCAACCCTGGGCCACAATGGCCTTGGTCAGATTTGTAGCGCTACAAGGTAGTCACTGGGCTGCATGCCACACAGTCATGGTAACCCATGCATGGCTGTGCAAAATAGCCAGGTAGGCTGGCCAACGCAGTAGAGCGATATGGGACAAACACGCAGGGGAACAGAGGTGGTGCCATAGGGGGTGGAGGGGAGCCATGAAGATGTGGAAGAAGCACAGCCAGCGATCCATGGGTGTGCCATGGCCGAGGGTGGTAAGACTGGCCGCAGCACAGATGGTAGTGGTGTGTACCATGCAGAGGTGGCAGGATGGGGAGAGGGGTCTGGGCCAGAGAAGGCCAGGGGTGTGGGAAGGCAAGGTCACATGGACAGCCAGGATGTGCATGCACCCCCGAAGAGGGAAGTGGAGTGACCCAGGTCAGGGAGGGTAGGGAGGCATGGCGGACTGACTGCATGCAGCAGCAGCCCAGACATGGAAGCTGGATGGGGGCAGGATGTGGTGCATGAGGTGGGTGTTTGTCGTCATTGCTGCCACGAAGTTCATTGATATCAGCGAGAGGCTGTTACCAGTGTGGTTCAGATAAGTATAAACAGATGTCTGTGTCATCTTATTCATGATTGTGGGGAACTTGTGTGTACTGATTACAAGTCAAGACATTTTTCACACTCGGTTTCGCAAAAGATTTTAATTTTGATGGTTGTGTAGAGGCACAAAATGGTGTGCTTTTTTCACACAAAAGCAAAACTGGTTCTATAAAGTTAAGAGCCAAATCACTGATTAAAAAGAAAGGAAAGCTGCGAGAGGGGGATACCCCTCATGGCTAGTCTTCCAACATATAGCATAATTTAAAGTTTGTGCTCAGATAATATTTTTCAGCTCTATTTTTGTTTTTTGATTAGATTTTCATAAAGTTTGGTTATTTTTGGATTTTTGCATGAGATGGGTTGGCTGGGTAAGATGGATCCCGCAGACAGATAGAAGGGAGGCAGGGGGGTATGGTGGTGCAATAGGCATGGCAGAGATTGAAGAGAGGGTGCATAGGTGGCCCAGACATGTAACACATGTGGAATGTCTGTGTCAGTGAGCCATAGGGGGGCCAGCTATGGCACAGCAGAGCTGTGGAGAGCATGTGTGGGCTGGGGGCAGGGGCCACATGCTGCCACAGATACCTGTCCAATGCATGGAGCCACCTCTGCAGCAGCCCTGCCACCCCATGCATGCCCTGTGCGGCTGGATGGTAACATGCTAGGGATGCCATGTGTATGCAGCAGACCATGCACATGATCCATCCCACCATGACAGCTACCATGTATGCGGCACTGGCAGCAGGCAAGAGGAAGGTGACGGCTGCAAAAGGGACAGGTGTAATATGTATGTGTGTGTCCCAGCTGCGGCAGCCATGGGTGCCATGCCATGGACACACATGTGTGGGTACACTGGCTCACATGCAGGGCACCCTCTGATGACACCGCTGGACACATGCCACAGCACACGTGGGGTCCAGGGGGGCACAGCATGTGGCTGGGTAGACACTACACTCCTGGGCCATGTTACAAAAATATTGGCAGGGTGGACCCCAAACCACAACAATTGGACAATGAGGCAGTACCCATTCCAGCAGCCCATGGTGGAACACTGCTGTGAGCAATGTCCCAGGCAGGTAATGTGCATGTTGCACAGAGGCATGGGCCGGCCACACAGGTCATATCTGCATGGCATGGACATGCACAGGCCCATTGCAGCTGTGGTATGTTCCCCAGTCCCTCCCCAGGGGCTGGCATGCGCATTGTGTTGTATGGGTGAAGACTGTCATCTGTAGTGTGAACATACCCCTGAAGAAGCCTTTGTGAAGGATAAATGAAGATCTTTGTCGAGTGAAAAGGATTTGGAAAGGCGATTTATGTTTTGAACTTCGGGAGTGAAGCTTTTCAGATAAGTGAATTATGTACCATACTGGTCTTTATCTGCCATCATTTACTGTGTTACTATGTTACTATGTACCTTATTGTATAGTGAAAAGTTTGATATAATCATTGGAGTTATCTGGTTTTGTTTTGCAGAGCCCTTTTGGAGGTTGATATACTTACTTTGTCTTTATCTCTCTTTTATAAATATTGTTTATGTGCTCTTAGGGGTCTCGCATCGATGCTGAATATGTAATCCAGGGTAGTGACGTCACCATAACGTTAGAGCATAATCAAGGCTTCCTAGTGAGAATTTGCATGCACGGCGTTTTTTGTAGAGCTGACTGGCCATAGTGAGACGGTACGCGATTGTGAAGAGCATTTGCAGCACCAATGTGAGAGTCATATGAGCACATAAAAAATATTTATAAATGAGAGATAAAGATAAAATAAGTTATAAAAAGTATGGAGTATATGGATAAGTTAGTTATAATGCATTTTTGGGAAGGTATATTAGGGAGTATGTTTTTAAATTAGTAAGGTTAGTTTAATATTGTTATGGAAAGAGTAAGGGTTAATTTTAATGAGGTTTTGTATATGTTTCTTTTGACAGCTTTCTCTAAGCCCCTGATGAAGCTTGATAAGCGAAACATGGAAAGGGCGCCATAGTGAGGTGTTGGGGAAAAGAACAGACTGATAAGTTGATTACTTTTTGTCTGAATCTGTTGCAATTAATAAGCTGTTTTTTTGAAGGATGGTCATTGATGCGAAAAGGTACTAATATTTAGACATAAATGCTGTAAGTCTCAAGTTCAGTGCCGAATAAGTCTGAGACCTCCTTTATATACATTTGTGGTATGCTCGTATAAATAACAGAGTAAAACAAATATACCCGCCCACACTGTATATAGCCTGTATATAGCTTGTATATAGCCCACACTGTATATAGCCTGTATATAGCCCACACTGTATATAGCCTGTATATAGCTTGTATATAGCTTGAATATAACCTGTATTTACCTCCCCATGGTTATTAACCCAAGTTGTATTTCCTGTTCAATGTAAGTGCAAAGCAGGCTCTTCCTGCTCTCAACAAAATGTTATCTGTAAACCGCACTGATTGTAAAGAGCGTGGTATATAAAAGCATTAAATAAAAAAATAAAATAAATACCCTTGATGATAAGAATATAACAATTTTGTGATATATATGAAGTGAGTGTTTATAATTTTTGACATAAAATTTCCACTCTGAAAAAAAGACCAAGCAGGATGGCTAAGTCACCTGACAGCTGATGGCACCACCTGGAATGAACTTGTCACCAGAAACACCAGCACAGTCATCACCTTCAAGTGTACTGGTATGGGGTGGCCCCTCTGCATGGGGCTTTCAAGCCATGGCTCCAGCTGCTGGCAGAGATCATGTATGGCAGCCCTATCAAATTGGTACCTTGCCAAACATGCTGCATGGCTATGTCCACGTACTGGACCCTCTGCCATGGGACACGTGCATGGGGATGCCTCTGCTCCATGTCCTGCCCACCATGGTCACAGCTTTGTAGCAGGGCCAGTGCATACCATCCCTAGATGTCCTGCAAGTTGCTCCATTCCAGTCAGCTGGCTGTGCACTGCCTGGCATCCATTGCCAGATTGCTCAATGAGCTACAGGTGGCAGCATCACTGTCCCACTCTGTGTCAGTCCTGCTGCAAAACCGTTCAAGCCCAAAGGTGCACTGATGTATCCACACCACATGCGCAGAGGCGCACATACACAGACACATGCATGCATGGTGCCCTGCAGCCATGCACACGCAGGCACATTGATACAGCATAAAGGTAGTCTGCATATGCCCGACATCCTCCATCTCCTGTATCCCCTTCATATGTACTTTGGCTGCTTTCTCTCTGCAAACTGCTGCTTGTCCACTGGCATTTCCCTCCATTGCGCTGGCTACGGGAGGTGAACCACTGACCTTCCACATCTCATGCATATGCCACCCCCACCACTCAATGTGGCTGAATTAGTGAGGGGGGTATGCAGGCATAGATATGTGTGCACGTGGTCATAGGCACATCGAAGCAGAGACATATGCGTTGGCATGTTCCAGCATGCATGTCCAAGATGGGCCTGTACCAGGCCTCTGGCATTGCTTGTGTGTCATAGACAGTCCATGTGTGGTGCCAAAGGTCGTGACCAGGAAGGAAAGGTTCTCCAAGGGTGAGGTGACACTCATGTTGGAGAAGATCCTCCAGCGGCTGTCACAATTGGTGGGTGATGCATCCACACATGTGGGTACCTATGAGAAGCAGTGGCAGTGGCTTGATGTGTGCTCCCATATCAATTTGCATTGTTTGGAGTTAGTGCTGACAGTACTTTCACTCTGGTTGTTATATTGACTTTTCTTGATTACTGGTGAAATCCTACACATGAGACTGCAACTGTAACTACTACATTACAGATTCTCCGTAGGGCTCTGCAGGCTTCAGCCGTCTGTCCACATTACCTTCATCAGCTGGAGTTCTTGCCTTTTTGTACGCGCTGATTTACAAACCCCCTGAGGAAGGCAACCCTGCTGAAATGCGTTGGGGATACCAATAAAAGCGCTTGTGTCATCTACACTCTTGCTCCGTGTGTTTCCTCCCATATCAATGCCATTTATCACCAGAACCGTGACATTGAGGATATAAAGTGCAGGTGGAGGCAGGTGCACTGCAATACTTCCCAGAAGGCATAGCAAGGGGCCGGGGGTATGCAGGGGGAGCGGCTCACCAAACTCAACCGTGCATCCTTGCTACAATTGATCTCACCACCTCAGGGGGTATAGGCCCCCTTGACACATCTCAGGCATCCCAAGAGCAAGATACATGTGTGCTGTGTGTGTCCCTGCCCTTTACCCTGTGTGCGCCCCCTCCCACTGTGTGCATGCAAACATATGCATATAGCCACCACCACTGGCTGCCATGTTGTCACATCCATGCTGTCACTGCATGTGGCTGCTCCAATGTTGGCCTGTGTGTTGGGGGCATTGGCAGCATGGTGCCAGATGGTGGTGGCAGGGCTGACTGTACAGGGCATTGGGGTGGGTGTCTGTGCACAGGATCTTGTGGCCATCTGGCTCTGCACTTGGTGATAGACTGTGTGGTCTACCATGGCAATGGCTTCTCTGTGCCTGTGTGACCTACTTACTCATCCACATGGCTGAAACTACTACTACTACTACTACTGAGCATTTGTATAGCGCTACCAGTCGTACGTGGCGCTGCACAGACATAAAAGAGACAATCCCTGCTCATCAGAGCTTACAATCTAGTCAAACACTACTATCCTGTCATTGTCTGCTTTGGTGGTTGCAGGTCTGACCCCTTGATGTCGTTTAAGTCTTCAACAGTACCCCTGCTGTAGTTCCAAAGGCAGCGGTGCCTGCTCTGCCAACAGTGTCCATGGAGGATAATACAGGACAGGGGGGCCCTTGACTGATGCCCCACTGCCATGCACCACTGGTCCCGCAACACTGCAGCAGCCCCCTGATAGCCCTTGCCTGGATGATCTGGAGATCCACATCTCCTCCCCATTGCCTCTGCCACAGCAGCCTATTGACAGTGGTGACAACCAGGGGGTGCATTGCATCTGTGCCTGTGGTGACCGAAGCACAGGTGCATGTTCCCTAAGGGAGAGGGATGGGCAAGGGGCAAGCATGGGGGAGGGGCCATGGGGGGGGTTGTCTAGCACCAAGACCTGTTTGGTGTGTGGGATTGGGGCCCATGGGGATGCACAGGTGGTGTGGGTTTGGCCAGGGTGTGTGGGGTGAGTATCAGTCACGTTATGGGGCTGTCTGTTTGACATTGTGGCATGTGGGTGGTCTTGGGTGGTTGGGGTATGGATGGGTCCACAGGATAGAACTGCCTCATAGGTCTGGCCTTGGGTGGGTACAGGGGACACAGCGTTCTGCAGGGAATGGACACTTAGGTTCCCAGTGTGTGTGGCATCAGTGCCCCTCTGTGTCACCTCTGGAGGTCACTGCTAGGGGCATTTGCCAGCATCACCACATGCATGGGACACATGTCCATGCTGTGATCACTGTCACATTTGTCACATCCTCCTCTCATGTGAGTCTGCTTGGACCCACATCCTCTGCCACAAATATTTGAGCTTTTCCAGGGACTCTGTCCACAACTGACCTTGCTAGGGTGATGATGGTTCCAGTTACCCTGCCTCTGCACCCTCCACAGGATATGTGTGCCATGGGGCTTCCACAGGCCTTGGGACACTGGTGGCACTGTGACCCATTTGTGGCCTCACGTCTTGCTTGCTGGCCAGTGATAGCTCTCCTGAGTACATTTTCTTGTCATGCTGATGTTTTCCTGGCCCAGTTCTGACAAGAGGTGGCAGGTAGGAACACATGAAAACTGCAATGTGTTTTGGCCGGGGGCCTTCTTCGGGGGACAACAACCTCTAAAGATAAATAATATAAATAAAAAATATATATAAATCAAAGAACATTAAAAACATGGATAAGTGAACTATGAAACATTAATAGCAATAACTATAAAACATACTATGAAATATACACAAATATATAAAGAATTGTGTTCTGCTCTCTTTGTGCCTGGTGTCACTGCAGGAAGGGTGTTCCCTTTGCTTACATGGGAATATGTTACATCAGCAACAGAGACAATCATTTATTCTGATACTGTGAATTCTGTCAAAGGAGAAAGTCAACAATCCATCTGTGTCTGTCTGAGTCATTAATGACAAACAAAAACTGATAAGTCACAGTTGATCTATTGTATATCTCATGTGAAACAAAACTTCCTAATGAGTAGCATAAGCACTGAAGGAGCACTGCATCAAGGTTATCCTTGGGAGATAGCTTCAGACAGAAAAAGTGTTCAATATCCAGATGAATAGATGGATGGGTAAGTAGTACAGGGTACTAGAAATGTGCATCTGTTTGAAAAATACATGGGAAATGTCAACATTTCCCTTGTGTTTTCATCATTTTTTATTTATGCTTTATAATGAAGACCCCTAACTATTTTAGTAGCCCTCCTCTGCACCAACTCCATCCTTTCAAAGGTGTGGTCTCCAGAATTGCACACAATATTCCTAATTAGGTATCACAAAAGACTTCTACAGAGGGACTATCACCTCCTTTTTTCTGCTGGCCAGTCCTCTCCCTATGCACCCAAGCATCCTTCTGACTTTCACCGCCACCTTTTTCTACCTGTTTAGCTACTTTATGATCATCAGACCCAATAATGCCCAGGTCCCACTATTCTTTTGTGGATAGAAGTATTTCAACCCCTACACTGTACCACTCCCTTGAACTTTTGCAGCCAAAACGCATGATCCTGCATTTTTTTAGCATTAAATCTCAGCTGCGAAATTCTAGACCATTCTTCGAGCTTAGCCAGTTCCCTCCTCATATTATCTACTCCTTCCTGGATGTCTACTCTATTGCAGATTTTGGTATCATCTACAAAGAGGCAAACCTTACCCAACAGCCCTTCCACAATATCACTAACAAAGATATTAAAAAGAATCGGAGCAAGGACAGATCCCTATGGCACATCACTTGTAACATCCTTCTCCTCAGAGTGAGCTCCATTTACCAGTACACTTTGTTGTCTCCCATTCAATCAATTTCTTACCCAGTCATTCACTTTAGGGTCCATCTCTAGGTTGCTCAGTTTATTAATAAATTGCCTATGTGGAATGGTGTCAAAGGTTTTACTGATATCCAAGTATACCACATCTAGGGCTCGCCCTCTGTTCAACTCTCTGGTCACCCAGTGAAAGAAATCAATCATATCCCTCCAAAAGGAGGTGCAGCAGGGCTTTTCAATGCTTTCCAGGTCACAGGACCTCATGGTGGTGCACCTGGAAGGCCTGAGAGCAGCAGTACATGCCATGGTTGTAGCAATACAGCAACTCATTGCATGTATGTCTGTTCCAATTGCTCCAGGCAGAAGGGCAGAGAGAGTGGGAAGTACGGTACCACCATGCTCCTTGCACTCTTTCTAAATATTTTCCTAGCAGGCCATGTTGGTTTAGATAATAAAGGTTTCTCTATTTGGTGAAATGTGTCCTGAGTTGTACATTCCAGATTATCTGACCACCACTGCTGCTCATCGTCATCCCATAACCACTGCACATGACTGATAGCAGTCACCTGTATGCCCTGCATCTGAGACCAGAACTCACCATCATCCCCAGCCACCCCATGGCATCCTGGAGACACCAACACTGTCACATGCCACTGCATTGGCCTAGAACCCCATTCCTAGCAGCACACCCTCAAAAAGAGCTATGTAGCCCCAATGGAGTTCGAGGCTCATAGGTCAGGTTTCCCCCCACCCCCTTACACATGGTTACAACTATCATTCACAGCATGGTATTGGGGAAGAAGTGACCAAGGGGATATGGCATTGTCATACAAACACATTTATTTATTTATTTTATTTATTGAAAATTTCTATACTGCATTTTTCAAAAGATCAAGCAAGGTTTACAAATAGCAACGATTTGAGTAGTACATAAACAGATACATACTCAACTACATTGAACGTTGTTTGGGGCCCACCCACATCCTTGTGCAAATGCACACAATGTATGGAGATGCATACCATGCCTCTACACCTTTGCACCCCACCTACATGACTCCACTCTTTCTAAAATGTACACTGCACACATTCATATGCCATGCATGTGCCCATCTGTGATCCATTTCAAAATGACAGTTGTGCAAACTGGAAATATTCAATCAACACCATATGCACGTTTAAATAACAGGAAGATACACGTCTGTGTTCTCTTTTAGGAAACACTGTGGTCAGTGCTGTTTCAGGGATAGTTATGGTTCAAAAGCAAAGGCTGATTACGAGAAAGGACACTGTCTGTCAGGGTGAGATGAAACTCCTGTTGCAGGAAGTATTCAGTGCCAGAAAGTATTCCAGGGCCATGATGGGGTGCTACATGACCGGGACCCAATAGATAGTCAGAGCTCCGGAGTCTCAATGCGTGGATGAGACAATGGTGAAAGGAGGAGGGTTTTAGGTTTGTTAGCAACTGGGCAACATTCTCGGGAAGGGAAGGGGGGGGGGCTTTTCCAAAAGGATGGGCTTTACCTTAACTGGGGTGGAATCAGATTGCTGGCATTAACCCTTAAAAAGGAGATAGAACAGCTTTTAAAGTAGATCATAGGGGAAAGCCGGACAGTCATCCAAGAGCGCATGGTTTCAAAGGATGTATCCTTGAAGGATACGAGCAAAAGAGGGAAGTTAGGACATCCTGATAGGGAAGTTGGAAAAAAGATAAAAGTAACTCAGATGCCTTTAAGTACAAACCAGACAGAACTGAAAGATTCCAAATTACCCTTGTCAACTAATCAGAATGTTAATGTGAATAAAGTACAACCTCTAAAATGCCTGCATACAAATGCTAGAAGTTTAAAAAATAAGATGGGAGAGCTAGAATATATAGCACTAAATGAAAGGTTACATATAATTGACAACCCAGAGACCTGGTAGAAGAAGGAAAACCAAAGGGATATTGTGATACCTGGGTATAAACTATATTGCAATGATCAAATTGGTGGAGGGGTTGTGCTCTGTGACAGAAACCATCATAAAGAATAAAATTACTGAACATGCACTGAACCTGTATTAATGGGAGAAAGTCAACATGAATTTAGCAAAGGAAGATCTTGTTTTACTAATCTGCCCTTAGCATGGGGAATAAGATCCCTGATGTTGAAGCTTTAGTGGGAGTGGTCGACTTGGATTTAGTGGAAGTTACAGAAACATGGTTCACAGAAAACCATGAGCGGGATGTAACTATACCTGGCTATACTTTATTCAGAAAGGACAGGGTACGAAGAAGGAGAGGAGGAGTGGCACTATATGTAAAAAATACTATTAAAGCTTTGGAATTACAGAGCCTAAAAGGGAGAGAGGAGGCATTGTGGTTAAACTAGAAAGAGGGAAAGAGAAATCTATTTGCATTGGCGTGATGTACAGACCTCCCTCACAAGAGGAAGAGGTGGACAGAGAGTTAATTGAAGACATACGCAGCATTGCTAGGAAAGGGGAAATGCTACTGATAGGAGATTTCAATATGCCAGATGTTGATTGGCACATTCCTGCTGCAGTATCATCTAGAAGTAAAGAGATCCTGGATTCTCTACAGAGAGAACTATTCAAGCAATTGGTAACAGACCCCACACGTGAAGGGGCCATACTGGACTTGGTGCTTACCAATGGTGAAAGTGTTTCTGATGTTATAGTAGACCATTTTGCATCCAGTGATCACCAGATGGTGTGTGGTTCAGTATTAGGACTAGGGCTGTTAGAATCCATTCAAAGGTGAGGGTCTCAGACTTTAGGAAGAATAAATTTGCCAAGATGGGCCAATACCTCAGGGAGTCGTTAGCGGGATGGAAACAGCTGGGGGATATAGAAAAACAGTGGGCAAAACTGAAAGGAGATATTTTAAGGGCAACCAACCTTTTTGTTAAAATGGTAAATAAAGGTAAAAGGAAAAGGAGACTGCTATGGCTTTCGAAAGAGGTAGCTGAAAAAGTGAAGAAAAAGAGGGAGGCCTTCATGAAATACAAGAGATCACAGAGAGAGGAAGACAGGCATCTATATTTGGAAAAACTTAGAAAAGCTAGCAAAGTAGACAGGAAAGCAAAGATTCAAAAAGAGGAGGAAATAGCCAATGCAATATAAGGGGAGGATAAGGCATTTTTCAGAAATGTTAGTGAGAAGAGGAAAGGCAAAAGTGGTATTGTCAGACTCAAGGGTGAAGGGGAGGAATGTGTAGAAGCTGATGAGGATAAAGCGGAATTGCTTAACAAATATTTCTGTTCTGTGTTCACAGATGAAGAACCAGGAGCAGGACCTCAGAAAACACCCACAAATAGGAACAGAAGTGAGGGACATCTTGAAACATTTTCAGAAGACTATGTTCATGAGAAACTAGCTCAACTTAAAGTAGACAAAGCGATGGGACCGGATGGGATACACGCTAGAATACTGAGGGAACTTGGGGACGTTCTAGCAGCTCCACTGGCCTTTTCAATGCCTCATTGGAGTCGGGAGTGGTGCCAAAGGACTGGAGAGAGGCTCGTGTGGTGCCTTTACACAAAAGCGGAAGTAAGGATGTGGTTGAAAAATACAGGCCGGTTAGTTTAACTTCGGTGGTGAGTAAATTATTGGAAACGCTGCTGAAAGAGAGAATAGTGAGGTTTCTGGAGTCCAGCGGATTACAGGATCCGAGGCAGCATGGATTCACCAGAGGCAGGTCTTGTCAGACAAATCTGATTGATTTCTTTGACTGGGTGACCAGGGAGTTGGACCGAGGGAGAGCCCTATATGTGGTGTATTTAGATTTCAGTAAAGCCTTTGACACTGGTCCTCACAGGCGACTTATAAACAAACTGAGCACCCTAGGAATGGACCCTAAAGTTACTGCCTGGGTTAGGAATTGGTTGGGTGGGAGGCGACAAAGAGTACAGGTAAATGGGGCTCACTCTGAGGAGAAGGATGTTACCAGCGGTGTGCCCCAGGGATCTGTCCTTGGTCTGATTCTTTTTAACATCTTTGTTAGTGATATAGCGGAAGGTCTATCGGGTAAAGTTTGCCTTTTTGCATATGATACCAAAACCTGCAATAGAACAGATACCCAGGAAGGTGTAGATAACATGAGGAGGGATCTAGCTAAGCTTGAAGAATGGTCTAGAATCTGGCAGCTGGGATTTAATGTTAAAAAATGAAAGGTCATGCATTTGGGCTGCAGCAATCCAAGGGAGCAATATAGTATAGGGGGTGAAGTACTTTTGTCCACTAAAGAAGAGCGGGACCTGGGCGTGGTTGTGTCTGATGATCTTAAAGTAGCTAAACAGGTAGAAAAGGCGACGGCAAAAGCTAGAAGGATGCTTGGGTGCATACGGAGAGGAATGGCTAGCAGAAAAAAGGAGGTGATAGTGCCTCTGTATAAGTCTTTGGTGAGACCTCATTTGGAGTATAGTGTGCAATTCTGGAGACCACACCTTCAAAAGTATGTGAATAGGATGGAGTCGGTGCAGAGGGTGGCTACTAAAATGGTTAGTGGTCTTCATTATAAAGCATATGAGAACAGACTTAAGGATCTTAATATGTACACCTTAGAGGAAAGACAGGATAAAGGTGACATGATTGAGATGTTTAAATACCTCCGTGGCATAAATGTACAGGGGGAGAGCCTCTTTCAATTGAAAGCAAGTTCTGCTATGAGGGGACATGGGATGAGGGTGAAGGGGGATAGATTCAGGAGTGATTTGCAGAAATATTTCTTTACGGAAAGAGTGGTGGATCCGTGGAATAGTCTCCCAGTGGAGTTGGTAGAGATGAGGATAGTAACTGAATTCAAAAAAGCATGAGACAAACACAGAGGACCTCTAAAGGAAAAAAGGGGACTGTTGTAGTTGTTGATATGGAAGGACAGACTAGATAGGCCATGTGATTTTTTTCTGTCGTCATATTTATATGTTTCTATGTTTCTAGAGGGTCCACAAAAATATTTCTAGAGCCATGAAGAGTCAGTAAGTATTTGCATGTCTATCGCAAAAAGAAAGAGGCATCCAAATCCAATACTCTAGGCTTAAGGGCCAAAAAAGGCCTTCTGCCAGAGCTGAGTGGTTTTGGACAAATCCTTAAAAAGTTGGATCCTAGCCCCACAGAACACTGAAACTTTATTTTTGAAGTAACTCTTGAACACAGAACTTTTATCCTGCTCATAAATAAAAGTAACAAGCAATATAGCCCTAGTAGGTATGGTATCGTGGGAATTTTCCAATAAATTGATCCGATTGAAATCTCCTATAAGTCACAAAATATCACAACCATCAATAGAAACCCCAGAAACCCATCCACTAGGGAGATAATATATTTTGGAAAACAGTATTGAATCCGCGTTAGGTAGGGACAGGACTTCCTTGAAATATTTCCTTAAAAATGCATCAGGATAAAGTAGCTGTGTAATTGGAAAGTTATATTATTTGCTTCATGAAAATTATCTAGCATTTCCAGTCTCCTATAAACAATTAAATTATCTTTAATCGCCGCTGCATTTACTGATTGAAGAGAGGAAGAATTCTGTTCACATTTAAGTACCTGTCTACTTAGTGAGATCACCCATTCCACGACCCCCACTCAGCTTTGCTACCTTCTCTTGAGAGAAAGTACAATGCCGAGAGATGGTTGAGACTAGTGTCTGCTCTGTTTGGGTCACCACTTTCCAGATGTTTGTGAGAGACACATTAGCATCAGGTATCTCACTAGCGACATCTGAGATTGGCGACCATGTTTCCACCTGATAATGTGCACTAAAAGAAAGAGGAGTACTCTGACACAAAAGACTGACACTGTCAGATGGAACAGGTGAAATCAAAGTCCCTGAGGGAGGAGGTGGGGTAAAGACTGAGGAGCTCAATGATGCCCCCAAATCTTGGATAGTCAAAAAGTCAGTACCTTCTAATGGATCCAGCTCTCTTTTCGATATAAGGTGCTTGTCCATAGGTCCAGTTACAACATCTGTGGTAGGAAATACACCCTTTTTACATTTCCCTATTCATCCACTGGTCCATGGGACTCACACTCAAACCTCTCGAGGCTCCAAAGGTGCTCCTATGGGGTTCAGAAGGGGCATAACAAACCTCTTGTTACATGCCCCTTAGGACACAGCATGAATGCGCTCCAAGGCCGTGCACCTAGGCCCCTATAAAGATATCTAAGCCTCCAATCACTTCTGGGCTGTCCGGGAGAAAATGTCTGTGCCTCCACAACTGCACGGCTAATGATACATCTCCCAGTTCACTCAGGAAACACCAGCAGCCTTTATCCAAGCCTCTGGTCACTTTGGAGCTGCCTGGGGGAAATGCCTGTGTCTCAACAAATTCATGGCTGATGATACACCTCCCTCCAAAACCAAAACAAGAAACTTTGGCTAGGTATCTGTCAAAGAGTGAATTCCATCTTCCACAGTAACTGTAAGCCTCAAAAGAAAATGGAAGGAGGTCAAAAGGAAGACAAGGTCCACGGCCAAGGAGACAGGACCAGATGACTAGGCACAGACCCTCATTGATCTTGAACAACAAGTGTTCCTAACAATGAATGAGGAGACTATGAGTGTGTGTGTGTGGGGGGGATACCTCCCAGGATCACAGTGAGTAACTGAGGCACACCCTCCATTACCTGTTCCCCCTCTCCACATGCCCTACCACTCATATTGTACCTCCCCCTACACCTAGGTGCACTATTTGGGGTTGGAAAGATATTTCTTCACTCGGCACATAAACAAACTCTGGAATTCATTGCTGGAGAATATAGTAAAAGCTGGCAGTGTACCTGGGTTTCAAAGAGGTTTGGACAAGTTTCTGGAAGAAAAGTCCATAAACCATTATTAAAGGGTACTGGGGAAATCCCTTACTTACCCCTGAGATAAACAGCAAAGAATCTGTCTATCTTGTGGGGTCCTACAAGGTAGGAACTTATGACCTGGATTGGCCACCATTGGAAAAAGGATACTGGGCTCAGTGAACCATTGGTCTTGGCCTGTATGGCAAATCTTATGTTCTTATGGGCCCTATATTCAATACGATTAACATGGTTAACAGACCTGTAACTGCTAATCACACTGACCAGAATTTTCAACAGCACTAACTGGATGTCTGAATATGGTCCCGGCATTCAACATCCAGATCTAGAGTTCAGCAGTGATGGCTAGCCGCTTTAGAAGGGTTAGGGTTAGCCCTTGCCACTCAGTATTGGGCTCTTATGTTCATATGTTCAACATGATTATTGAAGTGTCTCATTCATCCGCCTTCTCTCCCTCCAAAAGTGGCTCCTGTATGTCTATGCACAGCCTCCAACCCCCCACCCATGGGTACAATTTTCTGCTGAAAATGAATCAAATGAATGAGGAGTCATCCCACAATGATCCCTTATCCATTTGGTTCATTTAAAGGTATACAAATTAAAAAAGCTCTTATTCATCACATTTTACCATTCATCTAACTACTACCCTTTCTTTGAAGAAATCTTTTAGAGTCATAATAATAGCATATATAGTGCTGCTGGACATACAAAGAGCTGTGGTGATAAATATTCAGATACAATATATCCGTGCCCAAAACAGCTTGAGTCTAAGAAACTGCATGTTATTTAAAGCGACATTCTGTGATCCAGCCCGATTTGAGTTTCAATCAATAGCATGGCAAGAAATGGTGTTAAATGTCTCCAGGTTAATTGCTTGCATATCATTAAATATGCATTCTTTTGCGAAGGATTATTTTTCTGCAGCCACAATAAAAATTGGAAAAACATAAACTTGGGCAATAAGCACCATGGGACGTTTTTTCAATTCTTACATTATGCACTCTAGAAAGAAAGTTTCATTGTTCTGTTCAACGTTTTTGCTTGCAATTTTTTTTCCTGTGGATTATTTATTTATTTAGGGAGATGTATTATGCCTCCATTCAAGAATATAAATTTACATACAAAACAATACGATCAACAGATAAAACAAAGCGCAAACTAAATCTCAAAAATAATTGAGAAAAAACATCTACCATGTTTTCACACATATAACATGAGTGTTATCCGTGTTTTTGCAGAAACCATGCCCTCCCATGTGTTATATGCCTGTGTACATTATATATGTAATTATTAACACAACACAAAAAAGAAATTCAAAGTCGTTTTTAACTTTTTTATGACTTCTTTATTTCTGAAATGCTTGAATTTCAATCAGACTAAACGCGAGTAAATGAAACCAAATGAGACTAAATTAGACTAGGCCAATTCCAGTTCAATTAACGTCATCATCATCATCTGACTCTTCATATCCTTCAAAGTCCATTCCCTCCCCACTGTCATTGTTGAAATAACTAAGAGCCAACTACAGGTGCTCTTTTGTGGTTTTTGAAGTGATGTTGTCACTGCTATTGGCATCTTCATTTTCGTCATCGGTGTCCGAATGTGTCTTATTCTGCTGGTAGACAATACAAGCCTTTCTGAAGCCATTGTGGAGGGTTTGTGGCATTATTTTACCTCAAGCAGAAGACACCCACTTGCAGACTTCCAGAAACCATGCCTGCTTCAGTCTTCCTGATGGTGTGAATTCATGAATCCTAGACTGCATCTATTCATCCCACTCTCTTCTCACAAACACCTCTCCTACCTAGAACTCTCTTGCTGCCGCGCTGTTGCTTGTTTTTTTCCACTCTCACAATGACTTTAAGTTTGAAGTCAACAGTGTAGGACTTGTGTTTCATTCCCAGCATGGTCAGCAGCAAAAAGGCATGTGTATGTGCGTTCTACACATGGACGCGTTATCCAAAAAGCCAGCTTTTACTAACTGTTCTCTCCTACCCACTCTGACTTCCACCTATCCCAGGCATAATTATAACTTTATAGGCTCTTAAACCTATTAAAGGGGGAGAGGTAGTCAAATTCACTTTCAGGTTCGGCTGGTTATCCTCACAGGAATAGATTAATTAAGGCCCTGAAATTAATTAATCTTGAGGTGAACAAAGACCCTTAAACTTAATTGGCATATCAGTATAAATGTCCCTAGAAACTTTAAGTAAACAACTTAAATAGCTAAACAAAACCTTAAAACTAAAATGCAGACAGCAGACCAGCAGCGAGATGGCAACTATCCAGTCTTTTGCATTGAGTACCGCATGTACGAATTTCTCCCAGTTGGTGAGAGGTCTTATGTGTGCAATAGGTGCAAGAAGCTCTTTGTCCTCAAGGAATGAGCCCAAACTCTGGATGTTAGAGTAGCAGACTTGGAGGACATAAGAAAGACAGAGAGGTAATAGAGGAGACCTACAGGGATGTAGTACTGAAGTCCCACCTCCAGTCTGGCAGCCTCTCAGTTGCCATGAAGGAGAGAGATTACATGAAATGAGAGCATCACCTTGGCATGGCAGTAAGTGATCCTGTAGCTTGGACCTGTCCTCCAGGTGATGTAAAACCCTCTCCCACCGAGGAGGCTTCTCTAGTGCCTTGTGCCCATGAGGAGGGTTAGGACGGCCATTATGTTCGGCAATTCAATCATTAGGCATATAAATAGCTGGGTGACTGGTGGACATGAGGATATGCTGGTAACATGCCTGCTTGGTGCGGAGGCAGCAAATCTCATGTACCACCTAGACAAGGTAGATAGTACTGGGGAGGAAGCTGACATAGGAAAGTGTGGGAGGGAGGTTCTGGAGGCCAAATCTAGGCTTTTAGGTAGGAAGTTGAAATCCAGAACTTCCAGGGTAGCATTCTCCGAAATGCTTCGTATTCCACCAAAAGGCGGGCAGAACTCGGGAGTCCCAATGTGTGGATGAAACGTGGGTGCAAAGAAGAGGGTTTTTTGGATTTGTTAGGAACTGGGCAAAATTCTGGGAAAAGGAGGGGCTTTTCTGAAAGGATGGGCTCCACCTTAACTGGGATGGAAACAGGCCACTGGCCTTTAAAAAGGAGATAGAGCAACTTTTAAACTAGATAATAGGGGGAAGCCAATGGTCACCCGGGAACTGATGGTTCAGAAGGATGGATCCTTGAAGGATGCTAGCAAAAGAGGGAAGTTAGGGTATCCTGACAGAGAGGTTTAAATAAAGATAAAACAACGCACATGCCCTTAAGTACAGAATTGAAAAATTCCAAATTACCCTTATCAACTCATAACCAGATTAATACAAAAAAATTACAATCTCTAAAATGCCTGAATGCAAATGCTAGAAGTCTAAAAAATCAAATGGGAGTGCTAGAATATATAGCACAAAATGAAATTGGCATTTCAGAGATCTGGTAGATGGAGGACAACCAGTGGGACATTGTGATACTTGGGTACAAACTATATCACAATAATAGGGCAGATTAAATTGGTAGAGGGGTTGTGCTATATGTTAGAGAGAGCATTGAGTCATGTAGGATTAATTTTTTTCTGGAAACAAAATACTTTGCAGAATCGCTTATGGATAGAAATTCCATGTAAAAAGGGGAAGGCAACAGCAGTGGGGTATACTACCAACCACCTTGCCAAAATGAACAGATGAAATGCTAAAAGAAATCATGGAAGCTAACAAATGTTACAACACAGTAACAATGGGTAATTTCAATTACCGCAGTATTTACTTAGTCAACGTCACAGCAGGGTGTGCTAGAGAGAGAACATTTCTAGATTAAATAAGTGGAGGATTTTTGGAGTTACTGGTTCCTGAACCAAAAAGAGGAAGCTATTTTGTACCTAGTCCTTAGTGGAACACAAGATTTGGTGCAAGAGATAACAGTATTACAGCCATTTGGCAATAGTGATCATAGCATGATCACATTTGATTTAATAAATGGAGGGAGGACAGCAAGGAAACCCACAGTACTACCTTTTAACTTTCAAAAGAGAGACTATGATAAAATAAGGAAAAGTAAAAAAAAAAAAATTCCCCAAAAGAACCAGCTGCAAATGTTAAAGATTTACTTCAAGCATGGGTGTTATTTAAAAGTACTATCTTGGAAGTCCAGACCATATGCATTCCATGCTTTAAGAAAAGTAGAAGGAAGGGCAAAAAACTGCCAGCATGGTTTAAAGGCAAGGTCAGAGATACCAAAAAAGCATCTTTCAGGAAATGAAAAAAGGAGCCAAATGATGAACACGTGAAACATCATAAGCATTGGCAAGTTAGATGCAAGGTATTGATAGGGCAGGCAGAGAGAATTTGAAAAGAAGCTTGCCATGGAAGCAAAAGCATAACAAAACAAACTTTCTCCAGTACATTCATAGCATAAATCTGTGAGAAAGTCATTTGGACCACTGGATGATAGAGGGGTAAAAGAGGAACTAAATAAGGACAAGGCCATAGCAAGAACACTAAATTAATTCTTTGCTTCGGTCTTTACTGAAGAATATATATGGAAATTACCCATGCCTGAAATGGTATATAAAGGTGACATATCAGAAGAAATGAAAGAAATATCGATAAACCATGAAGATGTATTATAACTATTTGATAAACTGAAGAGTAGTAAATCACCTGGACTGGATGGTAATCTGTGAAATATCATTAAAATCATCTATAGTACTGGAAGACTGGAGAATGGCCAATGTAACACCAATTTTTAAAAGGGTTCCAGGCATGATCTGGGAAATTACAGACCGGTGAGTCTGACATCAATAATGGGTAAAATGGTAGAAACCATTATAAAGAAAAAAATTACGGAACATGTAGATAGTCATGATTTAATGGAAGAAAGCTAACATGGATTTAGCCAAGGAAAGTCTTGTCTTACTAATCTGTTATATGTTTTTGAAGATGTGAATAAACAGGTAGACCAAAGTGGGTCGGCTGATATAGTGTATCTACATTTTCAGAAAGCCTTTGACAAGGTCCCCCATGAGAAACTCTTGCTGAAATTAAAAAGTCATGGGATTGGAGTCAGTATAGTATTTTGAATCAGAAACTGATTAAAAGATAGAAAGCAGAGAACAGGGCTAAATAGTCAATTTTCTCAGTGGAGAAGGGTGAATAGTGGAGTACCCCAGGGATCTCTGCTGGGTCCGCTACTTTTTAACCTATTCATAAATGACCTGGAAATAGGAATAATGAGTGAGGTGATCAAATTTGCAGATGACACAACACTATTCAAAGTTGTTAAAATGCAAAAGGATTGTGAAGAATTGCAAGAGGACCTTGATAAATTGGAAGACTGGGTGTTAAAATGACAAATGGAATTCAATGTAGAACAGTGCAAAGTTATGCACCTGTGAAAGAACAACCCAAACTATGGTTACACAATGCAAGGTACCAACTTAGAAACCACCACCCAGGAAAAAGATTTAGGCGCATTGTGGTTGATACATTGAAACCCTCTGTCCAGTGTGCAGTGGCGGCCAAGAAAGCATATACTCTGATACTTGGGGGTTATCCTGCATCCTGACCTCTTCTTCCACACTCACATCTCCTCCCTTGTGCGCCGCTCCCACTTTTTCCTTCGTCAGATTTGAGCCATCAGTCCTGTGCTCTCCCCAGCATCCCTCACAACTCTTCTTCTCTCTCTAGTAATTTCACACCTCAGTTATTGTAATGTTGCTTTTGCTGGCATCCCCCACCATCAATTTCATCGTCTACAGCTAATTCAGAACACAGCCATTCGTCTCCTTATTCATACTCCTTGCTTCAATCACATCACTCCCTCACTGGTCCACCTGCACTGGCTCCCCTTCCCCTACCGCATTACCTTCAAACTCCTAATCCCAACACACAGGGCCCTACATCAGCACACCCCTCAGTATCTTGCAGACTCATTTCACTTTTGTATAGTTCCTTGTAGCCTCTCGTCCCTGCACACCAACAGCCTTGACCTTCCCTCTCCTGCCCGTGCCCATCTAGAGCAAACCCGGCATTCCACCTTCTTCTTTCTAGCCCCATCACTGTGGAATTCCCTTCCTAACCTAATCCATCAAGAAGAATCATTTCCCAAATTCTAGTCTCTCCTGATAACCCACCTCTTCTGTACTGCCTATGATCTCCCTTTCCCTGACCTCCCTGTTTCCTCCTCTCTTTCCACTTAGGCTTTTTTTCTCTTTAGTCCTGTATGGGTGTGCACTTTCCTGTCTAGCATTGTAGTTCCTTTTCTGTTTCTGGCTTTTCTAATAAATATTGTTATTGTAAACCACCCAGGTGGCTTCCGATGGGCGGTCTATCAAATGTTTTAATAAAGATATAAAGATAATATAGAATGCTAGTAATCATAAGGAAAGGAATGGAGAATAAAACGAAGGATATTATAAATCCTCTGTATTGTTCCATGTGTGACTGCACCTTGAGTATTGTGTGCAGTTCTGATCACCGTATCTTAAAAAAGATATAGCAGAATTAGAAATGGTACAGAGAAGAGTGACAACATGGGGATGCAAGGGTACCCGTATGAGGAAAGGCTTAAAAGGTTGGGACTCTTCAACTTTAGTCACCTCCCATCTTGACTATTATAACCTACTCCTTGCTGGCCTCCCTCTGAATCATCTCTCTCCTCTTCAATCTGTTCAACACTCTGTTGCAAGGCTAATCTTCCCCCAGCTTCGTCATGCTCATATTGCCCCTCTTTTCAAGCCACTTCATTGGCTCCCTACCCATTTCTGCATGCAGTTCAAACTTCTCCTGCTGACCTATAAGTGCATTCACTCTGCAGCTTCTCACTACCTTTTCTCTCTTATCTCTACCCACACCCTGCCTCTTCTAGCAAATCGTTTCTATCTGTGCCCTTCTCTTCTATTGCTAACTGCAGAGTTCGCTCCTTTCACCTTGCTGCTCCTTATGCCTGGAACAATCTACCTGAGTCTGTACATCAGGTGCCTTTTCTGGCCCTATTCAAATCCAGGCTGAAAATTCACCTCTTTGTTGCTGCTTTCAGATCCTGATTCACCTGATCTTTGTTTTTCCTCACTATTCCCCCCAAGACGTATCCCATGTCTACAGCTACTGTGTTGTCTGTCTTGACTGTGTTTTCTGTTTTGACCAGATCGTAAGCTCTGATGAGCAGGGACTGTCTCTTACATGTGTTTGTGCTGTGCTGCGTACATCTTGTAGTGCTATAGAAATTCTCAGTAGTAGAAGTAGAATTAGTAGTACTAGGAAAGAGACGGCTAAGGGGGGATGTGAAAGAGGTCTATAAATTAAATGAATGGAGTCGAACGGGTAAATATAGATCAGTTGTTTACACCATCAAAAAGTAGAAAAACTAGAGGACTTGCAATGAAACCACGATGTAGAAACATAGAAACATGATGACAGAAAAAGACCACATGGCCTATCTAATCTGTCCTTCCATATCAACCTTTACAACATCCCCCTTTTTTCCTTTAGAGATCCTCTGTGCTTGTCCCATGCTTCTTTGAATTCAGATACTGTCCTCATCTCTACCACCTCCACTGGAAGACTATTCCATGGATCCACCACTCTTTCCGTAAAGAAATATGTCTGCATATCACTCCAGAATCTATCCCCTTTCACCATTATCCCATGTCCCCTCAAGGCAGAGATTGCTTTGAATCGAAAGAGTCTCTCCTCCTGTGCATTTATGCCATGGAGGTATTTAAACGTCTCAATCATATCACCTCTATCCTGTCTTTCCTCTAAGGTGTACATATTAAGATCCTTAAGTCTGTCCTCATATGCTTTATAATGAAGACCACTAATCATTTTAGTAGCCACCCTCTGCACTGACTCCATCCTGTTCACATCCTTTTGAAGGTGCGGTCTCCAGAATTGCACACAATACTCCAAATGAGGTCGCACCAAAGGCTTATACAGAGGCACTATCACCTCCTTTTTTCTGCTAGACATTCCTTTCCCTATGCACCAAACATCCTTCTAGCTTTTGCGCGTCACCTTTTCTACCCATTTAGCTACTTTAAGATCATCAGACACAATCGCGCCTAGGTCCCGCTCTTCTTTAGTGGACAAAAGTACTTCACCCCCTGTACAATGTTGCTCCCTTGGATTTCTGCAGCCCAAATGCATGACCTTGCATTTTTAACATTAAATCTCAGCTGCCAAATTCTAGACTATTCTTCAAGCTTAGCTAGATCCCTCCTCATGTTATCTACACCTTCCTGGGTGTCTACTCTATTGCAGATTTTGGTATCATCCGCAAAGAGGCAAACCTTACCCGACAGCCCTTCGACTATATCACTAACAAAGATGTTAAAAAAGAATTGGACCAAGGACAGATTTCTGGGGCACACCACTGGTAACCTCCTTCTCCTCAGAGTGAGCTCCATTTACCTGTACCTTTTGTCGCCTCACACTCAACCAATTTCTAACCCAAACAGTCACTTTAGGGTCCATCCCTAGGGTGCTCAGTTTGTTTATAAGTCACCTGTGAGGAACGGTGTCAAAGGCTTTACTGAAATCTAAATACACCACATCAAGGGCTCTCCCTCGGTCCAACTCCCAGGTCACACATTCAAGACTAATAAGAGAAAATATTTTTTTTTCTCAATGCATAACACAGGTACACTAAAAAAAATTTTTTTTAAACTGCCTCTAATGTTTCGATTGATTTTTACGTTTTTTGGTGCGCTGAATCCAAATCTGGTAATCAATTTGCTCCATCACGTACAGATTTTTTGCTACATTGGGTTAGCAGTTTGAGGTGAACGTTTCAGATTGAGTGCGATCGAGATAAAAGTTTTTTGGATGAATTCTTTATACTAATTGTTTAGTAGTTATTCAAATAAGAATAAAGAAAATTGTAACAAGGCAGCACATAAGAATAGAATAATGTCAACAAAACACACTGTGATGGTAGCAAAATTGTCTGCACTTAAAACAGCCACATACATGTGCACAAACATTGAGCATATAAGAGCGAGGCTAGACACAAAGCAAAGCAAAGAAATGTGCAAAAAATGTTGTACAGGTATGTATGTAAGAATAGAAAACGCAAACCGCACCATTGCAATACATGAAGACAAACACCCGATGGTGTGAAAATAAAATTCTAATAAATGAGATCCGACACTGTGGTAATAACTAGCAAATTTTTATTTCAAAGTTTAGTAAAAACACGATATTTGTCAACACAGTTTAGATTTTAAAGTCATTCTTGGGTCAATCAATCTCCTGGTGGGCCCGTTTCTTCTTCCCCCGAATGCTTCTCTTGGTGCGCTGCTTGGCGTATTTTTCATCTGGGGTTTCCCGCAGCAGCAACCAGCAGAAATCAGCCATCATAGTGGTGTTCCATCTTCCTTGGTACCTTCTCTCTGCGTCCTTGATGTCCTGGTGAAACCTTTCACCTTGTTCTTCACTGTACGCCTCCAAGTTTTCGGGAAAGTAGTTCACATGGGAGTGCAAGAAATGGACTTTCAGGCTCATGTTACAGCCTTGTTCTTTGAAGGCATTGAGCATCCTGGCAACAATATCCTTATAGTTCTCATCCCGCCTGTTCCCCAAAAATTTGAGAACAACATCCTTGAAGGAATCCCAGGCTTCTTTTTCCTTCTCAGACATCGTTTCAGCGAATGCTCCATCTGAAATGAGTTTCCTTATATCAGGGCCAACAAACACTCCTTCCTTTAGCTTTGCTTCAGAAAGTCGGGGGAACTTTGAGCAAAGGTACCGAAAGCACTCACCATCTTTTGGAAGGGACTTGATGAATTGCTTAATGAGACCCAACTTAATGTGGAGAGGTGGTAATAGAATTTTATCACGAGGTACCAAGCTCTCATGAAGAACATTTTTCTCACCGGGTCTCAAATACTCCCGAATTGGCCAGTCTTTTTTCCCCCAGTGTAGGTCGCGGGCCCTGCTATCCCACAAGCAAAGGAAGCAGGGATATTTGGTGAAACCGGATTGCTGCCCTAATAGCATGGATAGAATTTTAAAGTCTCCACAAATCATCCACTTATGCTCATCATAACGAATCTTCTGAAGAATCAGGGCCAAATTCTCATATTTTTCTTGGAGAATAACAGAGTGAGCAATAGGAACTGAAGCGAATGTGTTGCCATTATGAAGATGAACACCTTTTATGCTGTCTTTTGACGAATCAATGAACAGCCGCCATTCAGCAGGATCATACTTGAGTTTAAACTTTTCCATCACTCCGTATATATCGTTGCAAAATACCAAATCTTCCTCTTTGCTGAAATACTTCAAAAATTGTGTCTCGCGGTTGCGGTACCAATAAAAAGTTGTTCCTGGTGACAATAGATTTTTCTGTTTAAGCCAAGAACCTAGCAGTTGGGCAGCATCTTTTGGGAGTCCTAAATCCCGGACTAAATCATTCAATTCAGCTTGAGAGAAAAGTTCAGGTTTCGGATCTGGTTCAGTTTCAAACTCGGAAGTACTGGACTCATCGGGAAAAGCCATCTGATGAGTCTCATCATGATCAGAACCGTCCACACAAATATGATCCAAAGATTTTGGTGGTTCAGGCACAGGTACTTCGTTGCTATGAGGCATAGGCCTAATTGCTGAGGGAAGGTTGGGGTAACTTATTACGTTCTTAATTTTTAAGTTGTATCCCTTCACAATGCAAGAGCAAAAATAGCAGTCACTGCTGTGGTCTCTTTGTTCACGCCACATCATAGGTATTCCGAAACGAAATGCTTGTTTTTTACCTTTCATCCATAAGCGTAGATCTTCCTCACATGTCTTGCACACTTTGTGAGGAGCCGACGGTTTGTCTTGATCGCCTAACTTCAAACTGAAATAGGCGAAATATACTTTTTTAATAAATGCAGAAATGTTCCTCTGCCGCTTTTTCACGGTATATTCCCCACAAATAAAACAAAAACTGTCCGGAGAGTTGACGCAACCTCTGGCTCTGTGAGCCATCACAAATACACAGCACTGCAAACTACAACTGTAGTGAACCACTTCGGAATAAAGCTGGATTACGACTGAGCAAACAAAAGGTAATAATGAACTTGCAAGAAACTGAAATTTGACAGGAACGTTCATGTCGCAACCACCGTGTTTGAGCGAGCGAACGAGGCGAGGCGAACAGGAAAGAACATGCGCCAGCGCGAGTACTGGATTTAGCCCCCCGCCTCCCAATTGTCCTGTTAATGTATAAAATGAATACAAAACACTCTAAAATATCATGAGGGAGTGTTTCTAGTTAGTTAACCATTACAACCTCTATTTTGGGCCAAGAAAATAAACTGCAGTCGGCTAAAAAGAAATTATGTGAACATTCCTTATATGGGTAAGAAATCTAATTTTGCAAGAAAACGTGACGTGATGGAACATTTTGGCTATTTTTCCTGGATTCAGCACCCCAAAATCTATAGGAATCAGTTGCAAAACTGGAGGCAGTTTTTTGGTAGTGTACCTGTGTAATCAAACTCTGGAATTCATTACCTGAGGATGTAGTAAAAGCTGTTAGTGTAGATGGGTTTAAAAAAGATTTGGACAAGTTCCTGGAGGAAAGGTTCATAAACCATTATTAAAGAGGACACGGGAAATCCACTGCTTACCCTGGGATAAGCATTGTGGAACCTGTGTGCCTTTTTGGAACCTGTCATATACTTGTGACTTGGATCAGCTACCGCTGGAAACAGGATACTGGGCTTGATAGACCTTGGTCTGACCCAGTATGGCATTTCTTATGTTCCTATGTTCAAGTAGGTAGGGGGCATGGCAGAGGAGGTGCAATGGACTTAGACATTCTGTTCTATCTCAGAGATGTTAGGTATGTCCAAGTTTAGACCTTCTCCAGGCAGGAATAGACCTCAGGAAAGTGCTTGTCTTGGCTGTAAAACATCCAGAGCATGTAGAGAACATGGAACGTTAAATGACTTGCCCAAGATCACAACAAGCTGCAGTGGAATTTGAACCCTGGCTCCCTGGTGCTAGACCAATATGCATACTTAAAGCTCTTAGAGGTCCCTGTTCTCAAATATTATTACAGGGATGTTTGTGCAGATGTCTCTATAGACATCCATATTGGGCACATCCATGTTTGTGAAATCGTGCCTGAATTTGGATGTTCCTGCTTGTTTTGCAGATGTTTGGCTTGGAGGTCCCAGATTGCACTCAGTCATCCTTTGTAAAATGTGCCTTTTCTGTATGTGTCTATGACCTTTATATATACTTTACAAAGGGAATGTATGCAGGAATTTTTCCTGTCAAAATTTCAAGAGGTACAAAACACCCATAGACTATTGCACCAGCTTTTGCATTTTGTCCTGGAAAATAACATGCACAGTTTTGAAAATCCAATCCATTTGTGTTATTTCTTCATCATACCCAAAACATCTCTGGGAATGTCTTCATTCAAACCGGTGTAAAAGAGAGGCAATTCCATTGTCCGAGTTTGGATGTGGAGAATTCACAGACTTTTATAAGAGGCAGTGCCAAATACAGAGCCTCTTGTAAAATAGGTGCAGGACTGCATGTTAATGTTTCTTGCATGTGCAGCAGGAACAGTGATTTTGAAAAGCTGCATGTGGGGGGAAACAAACTACGCTAATACCTCCCACATATGTATTGGAGTGGCTATTTAAAATGATTGCTCTTACTGTTAACGAACAGCCCAAGACAGTAGAACCAATTCCTCTTCCCCCCCCCCCCACCCAATTCTCCTGATCACCCCTGATATTGATCTTCCTCATCACCTTACAAGCATCTGATCCCTTTCCAACAGCTAGTCCTCCCCACGAACTCCAATCCCTTCAACCCTCTGAGGCATTTGATCACCCACCCACAACTCCCTGGCATGAAGACCCCCTCCATCCAACCCCCATTCTAGCATCAATGAACCTGCTTCCCAAGGCTATCCCAATAGACTCTCCTACCACCTCCGCTCCAATCCCCATCCCCAGTCTTATTGGGATCCCTGGTGTCTAATGGGGGGAGTAGCGTTCTTCAGTCACTTCTGCTCTTACAGCATGGGTTCCAAAATGGCACCTATAACCTCTAGTGGTAATTTTGTGATACTGACCCCTAGAAGTAGTACACAAGAACCTCAGTAGGGTTCATTATTGCTGGGAAGGGTTGTGCCAGGAGGGTAGTTGATGGGGGAAGTAGATGCTTGGGGGGATAGGAGGGGGATCAGGGTTCATGGAGGGGATTGAATATAAGGTAGTCTGGGAGGGGATCAGATGATTTTTGAGGTGTTTGGGGAATTAAGGTTGGAGAGTGATTGGGGTGGCAGACCTCAGCATTGACAACTGTCCCTTGAAGCAGGCACTTATTCATGCCTTGGGGCAGCTGTGAATGCTGATGTCCATATTTTTCCATGAGACATAGATTCTTCTTGTAAAATGGAGAATCCACATCTATATTCTGGGCCTGCCCAGACATCTCTGTCTTTCTAACCTAACCACACCCTTAGACATAGTTCAGGGGTGGGCAATTCCGGCCCTCGTGCACCACAATCCAGCCTTGTTTTCATGATGTCCCTAATGAATATTCATGAGATCTATTTGCATCCACTGTCTTCCATTGTATGGAAATAGGTCCAGGAATATTCATTAGGGCCATCATGAAAACCAGGCTGGATTGTGGTGCACGAGGGCTGGAATTGCCCACCCCTGACATAGTTATTTATTTATTTAACAGTTTTTTTGTACCATTTTAGTCAATACTGTTTGCATTGTAACTTAAACTTGGTAATGTGCATTAAACAAGGACATTAATAACTTGGATTCTTCTGGGGCAATGGAGGGTTAAGTGACTTGCCCAAGACCACAAGAAGTGCTAATGGGAATCAAACGCTGGTCTCTTGCTGTTGCAGTCAGTGCTCTAACCACTAGGCTACTCCTCCAGGTTGAAAACAGCCCTTTTCTAAAATGTCATTTATTTATTTATTTATTTATTTATTTAACATTTCTTCTATACCGCGCTATTACAATCAGCGCGGTGTACATCGAACAAAACATACTACAATGCATACAAGCAACATTGAGTTTTACATAGAACAGGGAAAAAAAACATAGGATAACCGGGGTAACTATTTTATATATGGCAAGCTGCACTTGTGAATGCTGCCATTTACACCCAGGAATGCTTCTAAAATACCCCAATATATGTACACTGTAGAACCCCATTTGGACTTTTAACTTGATTGAGGATGATTTTCTTTTTCTTTTTTTTAAACTGAAATTTATTGCTTTTTGTTTAACAAGAAAATGGAAATAAATTATCATACAAACAAAAATAAATAAATAAAATATTAATCATATAGCCTGCATCACAAGGGCGAGAAGACAGATTACTATTCTAAAATTGGAGCACAAAACCAAAAATTACTTAATACGAGGATAACGCCTCCACTTATAGTAACAAAGGAAATAAAATGGTAAACTCAAAACAGGTATAAGACTAGAAAAGCCTGGCTAGACCTCATTACTTATTTAATAGAAATCCCGTAAAGAAACATATCGAACTCCTTTTTAGGAGATTACATATTTTCACTGGAAATGCAGGAAGAAAATGGTTCCAGTAGCCAACACCCATGGCTTAAGTTGGAGAAAGTTATTCCTGAGTATCTGTGTGGCTCTGAAGATATCAGGAAATACCACTTTTATGCCCACAAAATAAAGCTTCCTTATTACAAAAATATTTTTTTCAAAATCAAAGCTTTATGAGTCTCAGTGAGGAAACAAACCAGCAAGGTAGAACTAGTAAATATCTCATCCTGCATTCACTCAAAAAAATTTGTAAGATCCAAATCAATGGATGAATCTACCCCTGGCAGCACATCCTCTGGGCCCTCATCTGAGATAGACTGAGTAGAAAGATAATAAGCATTAGAAATAAATATAGATGCAGAATTAGGAAGTTTTAAGTTTAAACAAAAATATTTTCTAAGTAACACTGAAGGAAATAACAGTCATGTTTTAGGAGAATTCAACACGCATGAATTTTTTGATCTACTGAGAGAAACATACAGACTGCTCATTGTTCCCTCAAGTAACTCATGTGTTTGCCTAGAAATCTTGCAAATGTCTAATAGCATGACATTAGCAGAAGAATCTGATGCTGAACCTGATGCTGAGTGTGACTCCAATAAGGATATCATTTTAGGTAATGAAGCCAGTTCAGGTTGATCAGAAGATATAGCCATCTTACAAGATGGGCTCCCCCCACTAGCCCCATAATGAGGAGGGGCAAGTTACATTGCCTATGAAACTGCACTAGTCATTTCACCAGGTTCTAGAGGTGGGTCCTAGCAAGAAACCCTTGACAACAAGATGACGATAAGCCTAAAGAACTTTCTCGAACAAACATGGATCCAGATACACCTTGTTTCATATGTTTATCAATAAAATCAGTGCCTACCTTGGGAGTAGAGGAAATCAGGAAATTTTCCTTGCTCTTCAACTTCCTTTCTCCTCCTTTTGGCATTCCTCCAAAAAAGAAGATCTTTAAGGAAAAAACCCAAACAGGTCCCAAACTGGCCCCGAAGTAGCACCAAAGGGGTGTTCCGCTTTGGTCACTTACCTGTGGCTGAATGTGACTGTGCCTGGAATTTAAAGTTCTTGGGTTCTTCTGATGATATGGGCTAAGTGGGTGGAGCTTCCCTCTGGGCAGCACCCTCCCACTGATGATCTGGTTGACACGAACTTCCACCAGGGCCAACAAGAGATTGCACCAGACTCCAATAAGAGGTGTTTCTCTACTCCCCTTGAGAGTGATTTTCAGATAGCTAAATCCAAGTAAATCACTACAAGTCATGGCTTTGAAAATCATCCTCTAAATCCTTAGGCAAAAAAATGTGCTATTTAAAATTGTGCAAATGAAATGACTTACCTTTGGCCCTCTCAATCCTACTCTTTTATTTTGGACTCGATAGAATGTTAAGTATTGATTTAAATTGTTACCTTCAATGTTTTTTCTCGCTTCCTGCACTATTGATTCCTATTTTCAATTTTCAAATTACAATACATTTGTCAATGTAATCTATTTTATGGGTTCAATGAATAAACTAATGAATGACAATCAGCTGCCAACTCATGATTAATGAAGAAGGAAGGTCTTTAATTAAAAAAGTTTCTACTGAAAATTCTTGTCACCTACTGACTGCTATGCAGTATTAAAAATATATGGTTTAAACCTATTTTGTGCTGTCCTGAGGTAGCTGTAGAGCATGATAGATATCAATAGAACAATTAACATGTCTTTCCTTACCTTTCCTTTCTGCTGACTGTCCTTAAATGGTTATGGGCTTAGTTTAGTGCTGAATACTCCAAAGACCACAGGTATCTAGTTCATAGAAGTGTTTTTGAACTCATGTGGGTCGTAGGAACTTTCTCTGCACTCTATTCTAATTTGTAGTTTTGCTGTAATAAAACCCTCAAATATATTGCTACTGTCTAGACATTTTATCTGAAAGTGTCCTTTGTAGCCTCAGAGGACTTTCCTGTTTTATTTCCAGTAAATCAAATCTTGTGGAGAGCTTTAGTTCTTATTAAGACATACCCTTCACAGTCCAGTGATTGCCAACCGTGGCAAGCTGCTGACAGTTCATTTGCATATAAGTGATGGCTTCCATCAGTTAGTTGGCTCAAAAAACAATGGGCATCTAGAGCATATACAATATTTTTTGTTCTCTCATGAGTTTGCAGTGCCAGTTTACACATGCAAACTGAATGTTGTAGGAAACTTTTGGATGCCAACTTTACGTTATCTTCTACAGGTCGTAAATGACACCTTGAAGAAACGTTCTAGGGTGCCTGGTTGAAATCAGGAAGAGAAAAAGTGATGAGTTTATCATGTTAGAGTGAAAAGTTTGCATAAAGCAAAACAGCACATATCCTTTTGCACACTTTAACAAAAGGAATATTGAACTTGCATTTTGTATTCCTTAGGGGTAGGTTTACCAAGAAGCAGTAGCGACCTCCGTGCAATATCGGAACCGCAGCCCCATTGAATTCAATGGGGCTGCGGCTCCGATATTGCACAGAGGCCACTACCGCTTCTTTGTAAACCTACCCCTTAGAGTCTGAATATATGCTCTAGAGCCAAAATGCAAAGACAGTTTCATTCATAGCTCATTTTTTTAACAAGGCTGGCTAATTGGTTACCAGTTGTATTCTTACATTAGGCTATAGCTTTATCATGTATTTCAAACCCAGTATACCTAAAGGAGATAATTGTATAAAGTTATTCAGAAGCAGATATGGCCACATATACATTTAAATGGCCTATTATAAAATACCGCCTGGTGTAAAAATATGTACTTTGGTTTCAAGGCACGTACTTGGCAGGTAAGTGCGCATATGGGCAGAATTTGGACAATGGGCAGGGCACTCAAGTATGCACGTAGATGAGTAAATACTATAATTGACATGCATACTTGAAAAATAGAGGCACTGAGCATTTTCTTTAGCTCTAAGGCTTGGGTCTATGCCCATGCTTGCAAAGTAGGTGTGCATTAGACCTCTTAATGCTAGTATTTTATAAAGACAAGTAGGTGCTTACTTGTCTTTATAAAGTAGCTTTAATTTTAGGGACCTTAAAATGCACTTGAACTAGGTGTCTCCTTATGAAATTACTCTCAAAGGGCTGTACACATTGGCACACTGCTTTTTCATTCTGATTCATTTGTTTTCTATTTTGAAGAGCAGTGTTCATTGGAGCCCAGATTCTATCAAACCATGATTTGTTTTTATCAACATAAACCCCTGAAGACACATTTTAGAAAGGCTGTGTAGGTGAAATTTTGGAGGGGCAGCAGACGTGGTGAGCACATTTAAGCTCCCTGTAAAACTGGCCAGTCCCCACCCTGATAGATACGAAGTATGACAAAAAAAACCCCGAGACTGTCCCATAAATGTTTTATTACAAAATCTACAGAGAAATTACACATTGTCCCCTTCAAAGTAATCCCACCCAGAGTTAATGCACTTCTGCATTCGCTTCTGCCACATACGGAAGCACTCAATAAAGTCCTCCTCCTCAAGGTCTCTCAGCTCCTTTGTCACAGTGGCCTTGATCTCTTCTACAGAGGCAAAATGAGTTCCTTTGAGCACAGTCTTCAGCCTGGGGAAGAGCCAGAAGTTACACGGTGCAAGATCTTGGGAATAAGGAGGGTAGTCGAGAGCTGTGATATGTTTGTTGGCCAAGAAGTGCCTCACACTGAGTGCAGTGTGTGCGAGCACATTGTCATGGTGGAGCAGCCACAACTTGTCTCTCCACAGAGCCTGCTTGCTGCGCCGAACCCGGTTATGGAGGCGATTGAGGACCTGCTGGTAGAAGTGCTGGTTGACTGTCTGACCCTCAGGCACAAACTCATGATGGACCACTCCCTTCTGGTCAAAGAATGCGATCAGCATGACCTTGATCCTTGATTTGGACATGCGTGCCTTCTTGGGTCTGGGTGACAGTTGAGTCTTCCACTGCAGGCTCTGTCTCTTGCTTTCAGGATCATACTGGAAGACCCAAGTCTTGTCTCCTGTGATGACTCGGCCAATGAACTCTGGATCATCTCCAATCTTCTCTAGCAAGTCTTGACAAACATTGCTCCTTTAGGTCGTCCAATAAAAACTTGGGCACCATCTTAGCGCACACCTTCCACATCCCCAGCTCCTGCACCTAGATGGTCTGCACTGACTTCCTGTTCCAGCTGAGCTCTTCAGCTATCATCCGCACTATCAATCTGCAATCACTCCGCATTAGCTGGTTCATTCTGTCAATGTTCTCAGCCGTCTTTGTCGAGGAAGGCCGCCCTGACTTAAGGTCATCCTTCACCTCCTCGTGGCCAGTCTTGAAGCGTTTGTACCACTCAAAGACTCGCCGCCTTGATACTGCATCTTCTCCATAAGCCTTTTGGAGAAGTTGGAGACACTCAGTTGGGCCCTTCTCCAACTTAACCAGAAATTTCAAGTTGATTCTTTGCTCCATATTTCTGCCACCTCCAGTTGTGTGACAAAGCGATGGAGCAGTGTGCTACAAAAAAATATGAAAAAAAAGAAAAGAAAAACTGAGTGAGAGAGATTAAAAATATTATAGCAGAATAGTTGTGAGATGTTGCACAACACAGTGGACCACAGATGTTGCACAACACATGTTGCACAACACAGTGCACAACACATGTTGCACAACACAGCGGTTAGCCAATTGGCATTGAGTCATAGGTGTGGCTGCCACAGTCTGGTTTATTTTTTGTCACACCTCATACATGAGTCCGTGAAATAAAAAGAAAAACCAGGATATGCAGATTACTGGGTCACAGGTTTTCACCTGAACCTGCACATATTTGATATGTACATCTGCCATGCCAGGAACACAGACACTCATGCATTTCTTTTTAAGACTGCGTCCGTGACTTTTTAACCACACACATGTCCTGGCCTGCCATTTTGAAAACAGGAACGTGCAGTGGTGCTGGAGCTAGGTCAGATACCTTTCTACTTACTGCCACTTTCTTTGAAGGAGAAAAAATATCTGGGGAGTGAAGGGCTTCTCCTCCTTACAGTTGGCTTGTTTTCCAAAACAAGCACTTTCCAGAGTCCTATATGTGCCCTAGTGGGGGCGAACACAGCAGATCCTAGAAGCCAGGAACTGTGACACAGTGCCTGTGACTTTAGGTAAGCACTGTGTCGCAGTTTGAAAATGATTGCAATCACTGCAGACCCCAGAGAGTGGTGCCAGCAGTGGCAATGGGGACGGGGAGCAGTAGAATGGACAGCCTGCATAGGGCACCTCTAATCCTTGAACTGGCCCTGCCAAAATATATAGGGTTGAACATGTGAAATGGAATGTATAGACTGAGATGTTCACATTTTCCTAATATTTTCAACAATTATTTGCCAGCACGCACAGTGCATGGAATGATTTTGCAAAAGTCCAAATAGTAACCGACAGCATCAGCCCTCAGCAATTTCCAGATATAAGTCACAGCGCTTTTATGTGGAAGTTGTGATTTTTTTTAATCCCCATGTGTAAGTGCCAGTACTTATGGGTGTAATTTTATAAAGATTGGCCTAGTTTTAGGGGGATTGAATGCATGAAAGTGTCAGCACTTTCGCCATTTATACATACGCAGCATTGCTAGGAAAGGGGAAGTGCTACTGATAGGAGATTTCAAGATGTTGATTGGCACATTCCTGCTGCAGTATCATCTAGAAGTAAGGAGATCCTGGATTCTCTACAGGGAGAACTATTCAGGCAATTGGTAACAGACACCACACGTGAAGGGGCCATACTGGACTTGGTGCTTACCAATGGTGAAAGTGTTTCTGATGTTGTAGTGGGAGATCATTTTGCATCCAGTGATCACCAGATGGTGTGGTTAAGTATTAGGACTAGGGCTGTTAGAATCCATTCCAAGGTGAGGATCTTAGACTTTAGGAAGACTAACTTTGCGAAGATGGGCCAATACCTCAGGGAGTCGTTAATGGGATGGGAACAGCTCGGGGATGTAGAAAAACAGTGGGCAAAACTGAAAGGGGGTATTTTAAAGGCAACCAACCTTTTTGTTAAAATGGTAAATAAAGGCAAAAGGAACAGGAGACCGCTATGGTTTTCGAAGGAAGTAGCTGAAAAAGTGAAGAAAAAGAGGGAGGCCTTCATGAAATACAAGAGATCACAGAGAGAGGAAGACAGGCTTCTGTATTTGGAAAAACTTAGAGAAGCTAGCAAAGTAGTCAAGAAGGAAAAGATTCAAAAGGAGGAGGAAATAGCCAATGCAATAAAATGGGGGGATAACACATTTTTCAGATATATTAGTGAGAAGAGGAAGGGCAAAAGTGGTATTGTCAGACTCAAGGGTGCAGGGGGGGAATATGTAGAAGCTGATAAGGATAAAGCGGAATTGCTTAACAAATATTTTTGTTCTGTGTTCACAGATGAAGAACCAGGAGCAGGACCTCAGAAAACACCCACAAATAAGAACAGAAGCGAGGGACATCTTGAACAATTTTCAGAAGACTGTGTTCGTGAGAAACTAGCTCAACTTAAAGTAGACAAAGCGATGGGACCGGATGGGATACACCCTAGAATACTGAGGGAACTTGGGGATGTTCTAGCAACTCCACTGACTGACCTTTTCAATGCCTCGTTGGAGTCGGGAGTGTTGCCAAAGGACTGGAGAGAGGCTCTTGTGGTGCCTTTACACAAAAGCGGAAGTAAGGATGTGGTTGAAAACTACATGCCGGTTAGTTTAACTTCGGTGGTGAGTAAATTATTGGAAATGCTGCTGAAAGAGAAAATAGTGAGGTTTCTGGAGTCCAGCAGATTACAGGATCCGAGGCAGCATGAATTCACCAGAGGCAGGTCTTGTCAGACAAATCTGATTGATTTCTTTGACTGCTTGACCAGGGAGTTGGACCGAGGGAGAGCTCTAGATGTGGTGTATTTAGATTTTAGTAAAGCCTTTGACACTGTTCCTCACAGGCGACTTATAAACAAACTGAGCACCCTAGGGATGGACCATAAAGTTACTGCTTGGGTTAGAAATTGGTTGGGTGGGAGGCAACAAAGAGTACAAGTAAATGGAGCTCACTCTGAGGAGAAGGATGTTTCCAGTGGTGTGCCCCAGGGATCGGTCCTTGGTCCGATTCTTTTTAACATCTTTGTTAGTGATATAGCGGAAGGGCTGTCGGGTAAGGTTTGCCTCTTTGCGGATGATACCAAAATCTGCAATAGAGTAGACACCCAGGAAGGTGTAGATAACATGAGGAGGGATCTAGCTAAGCTTGAAGAATGGTCTAGAATTTGGCAGCTGGGATTTAATGTTAAAAAATGTAAGGTCATGCATTTGGGCTGCAGTAATCCAAGGGAGCAATACAGTATAGGAGGTGAAGTACTTTTGTCCACTACAGAAGAGCGGGACCTAGGCGTGGTTGTGTCTGATGATCTTAAAGTAGCTAAACAGATAGAAAAGGCGACGGCAAAAGCTAGAAGGATGCTTGGGTGCATACGGAGAGAAATGGCTAGCAGAAAAAAGGAGGTGATAATGCCTCTGTATAAGTCTTTGGTGCGACCTCATTTGGAGTATGGTGTGCAATTCTGGAGACCGCACCTTCCAAAGGATGTGAACAGGATGGAGTCGGTGCAGGGGGTTGCTACTAAAATGATTAATGGGCTTCATTATAAAGCATATGAGGACAGACTTAAGGATCTTAATATGTACACCTTAGAGGAAAGGCGGGATAGAGGTGATATGATTGAGATGTTTAAATACCTCCGTGGCATAAATGTTCAGGGAGAGAGCCTCTTTCAATTGAAAGCAAGTTCTGCTATGAGGGGACATGGGATGAGGGTGAAGGGAGCAGGGCCGGCCCGTCCATTGAGCAAGAATGTTTTTTGCACAGGGCCCCGCGTTTCAGGGGGCCCCGCGCAAAGAACATTCTGCTTTTTTTTTATTACATTTAAAAACAAAAACCTGGCTCTAGCTGCTGCCGCTGCCGCATCCGTCGCAGCAGCGGCAGAATGGCGTGTCCCACGGGGCCCCTTCTCCTCTTCGAGCCCTCTGCAAGGGCTTTCAGATTCGCGAAGGGAGAGTTGTGCTCCCTCGCGTCTCTGTAAAGCCCGCAGGGGCTAATGGGAAATTTCCCATCAGCCCCTTTAGACGCGAGGGGCTGATGGGAAATTTCCCATTAGCCCCTGCGGGCTTTACAGAGACGCGAGGGAGCACTCTCCCTTCGCGAATCTGAAAGCCCTTGCAGAGGGCTCGACGTGGAGAGGGGGCCCCGCGGGACACGCCATTCTGCCGCTGCTGCGACGGACGCGGCAGCAGCTAGAGCCAGGGTTTTGTTTTTAAATTTGCCGGAAGGGAAGGGAAGGGAAGGGAAGGGGGGGGGGGCTGATGGAGGCTGTCTGGAAATGGGGTGATGGGGGGTTAGGACTGGAAATGTGCAAGGGGGGGGTTAGGACTGGAAATGTGCAAGGGGGGGGGTTAGGACTGGAAATGTGCAGGGGGGGGTTAGGACTGGAAATGTGCAAGGGGGGGTTAGGACTGGAAATGTGCAAGGGGGGGGTTAGGACTGGAAATGGGCTGGAGGGGGGGTTAGGACTGGAAATGGGCTGTGGCTGATGTAGGCTGACTGGAAATGGGCTGGGGAGGGGTTAGTACTGGAAATGGGCTGGGGGGGGTTAAGACTGCTAATGGGCTGGGGCTGATGGAGGCTGACTGGAAATGGGCTGGGGGGGTTTAAGACTGGTAATGGGCTGGGGGGGTTAAGACTGGTAATGGGCTGGGGGTTGATGGAGGCTGACTGGAAATGGGGTGATGGGGGGTTAGGACTGGAAATGGGCTGGGGGGGGTTAAGACTGGTAATGGGCTGTGGGCTGATGGGGGCTGTCTGGAAATAGGGTGATGGGGGTTAGGATTGCTAATGGGCTATGGGGGGGGGTTAGGACTGCTAATGGGCTATGGGGGCGCTAGGACAGGAAAAGGGCTGATGGGGAGGGGTTAGGACTTGAGGTGGGCTGATGTGGTTAGGACTAGTAATGGGCTGTGGGCTGATGGGGGGGGGTTAGGACTGGCAATGGGCTATGGGGGGCTGACTGGAAATGGGCTGATGGGGTTAAGACTGGAAGTGGGCTGATGGGGGGTTAGGACTGGTAATGGGTTATAGGGGGGGCTTAAACTGAAAATGGGTTGATGGGGGGCTAGGACTGGTAATGGGTTGGGGGATTGCTATGACTGGAAATGGACTGAGTGGACGGGGAGGCTTGAACTGCAAATAGCTGATGGGGAGGGAGCTTGGAATGGAAATGGGCTGTGAGGGAAGGGAGCTAGAACTGAAAATGGGCTGATGGAGCAGCTAGGATAGGACTGGAAATGGGCTGTTGGGGGGAGCTAAGATTGGAAATGGGCTGTGGTGGGGGCTTGAATTGAAATGGACTCATGGAGGGGCTAGAACTGGAAGTAGGCTCATGGGGGGGCTTGGACTGGAATTGGGCTGAGTGGAGGGGAGCTAGGATTTGACATGGGCTGATGGTGGGGCTAGGAAATGACTAGAAATGGGCTGATGGGGGGCTAGGATTGGAAATGAGCTGATGAAGGGACTCAGACTGAAAATGGATGGGGGAGCTAGGACTGGAAATGGGTTGATGGGGGGCTAGGACTGGAAATGGGCTGATGCAGGGACTAGAAGGGAATGGATGCTGGGTGAGACTGGAACTAGAAGGGAGCTGATGTTGGGGGAGGATTAGAATGGGATGGGGCTGGGAGAGTAAAATGGAGAGGGGAAAAATATTTTGTGTGGGAGGGATGAAAAATCTACAATTGGCCGGGTATTGGGAGAGTAAGTGGGGATTGAGGATGGAGGGGTAAAATTTGTGTGGATGAAATAAGAATGAGGAAAGAGCAAAAGGATAAAGATTAGTATGTTAAAGCAGATGTAGAGAGAGAGGATGGAAAGAAAACTAGAAGAGAGAAGAAAGGACAAATGGACAGCAGACGATGGAGAGTTAGCAGAAAACATGAAGAAACCAGAAGAAAGTGGCTGGAGCAATTGCAACTGAAAAAAAATGCACAAAAGGTAGAAATATATCTCTTTATTTTGAATTTATTAACTGGAATATGAAAGTTCTGGGAAATGTGCATCATTAACGTCTGCGCTTTGTTTGGTACAAGAGGAAATTGATTTATAGTTTTATTTCTACAGTGTTGTTGTACATTCCAAGTTTGGCTTTTGGGGTTCCCAGTTTAAATTATTGCCTTCCTGTTTCTAAATTGCGATTCCTTGTTTGGTGATGGTCTATGTTCTGCATGTGTAACTGAGCTGAGGTATTCTGTTTATGTAATTCCTATTTGACATTGCCACTTGTTCTCTTTCCCCAGTATTCTCTGAAATGTACTGGTTTAATATTTGCAGTGTTTCCTTTTGATAGGTAGGGACTGGTGCTTTGTGAGTCCTGGTAATGCTGTCAGGATACAGCGGGTTTGCTATGGGTTCTAAATGGGCAGCGTTTGTAGTAGTTCCTAATGTGCCTGGCGGTTGGCACTGGATTATAGTAATGTAGAAATCTTTTAGTCTTTCTTTATCCATACACTCATTAAGAGACATGTTTACTAAAAGTTAGTGTATGGTAACATTATGCAAATATTTATGCAAATAAGGCCACTTATGCAAATGAGGCCCCGCACCGAGTCTCCGCACATGGCCCCGCACCCCCCTTGGGCCGCCCCTGGAAGGGAGATAGATTCAGGAGTGATATACGGAAATATTTCTTTACGGAAAGAGTAGTGGATCCGTGGAATAGTCTCCCAGTGGAGGTGGTAGAGATGAGGACAGTAACTGAATTCAAAAAAGCATGGGACCAACACAGAGGATCTCTAAAGGTAAAAAGTGGACTGTTGTAGTTGTTGATATGGAAGGACAGACTAGATAGGCCATGTGGTCTTTTTCTGTCATCATGTTTCTATGTTTCTATGTTTCTATAAGTGTTCACTTACACATGTAAGAAACATAAGAAACATAAGATATGCCATACTGGGTCAGACCAAGGTCCATCAAGCCCAGTATCCTGTTTCCAACAGTGGCCAATCTAGGTCATATGTACCTAGCAGTTTCCCCAAAAGACACAGGTTCTGCAATGCTTGTACTAGGTCAAGCATTGATATCCTGGGTCCCTTCTTAATAATGGTTTATGGACCTTTCCTCCAGGAACTTGTCCAAACCTTTTTTTAACCCAGCTACACTAACAGCCTTTACTACATCCTCCAGTAACAAATTCCAGAGTTTGATTACACGTTGAGTGAAAAAATATTTTCTTTTATTAGTCTTAAATAGTTAACCATGTAGCTTCATTGCATGTCCCCTAGTCTTTCTATATTCTGTTAACGTAAACTACGTTTACCCGTTCCACTTCATTCATTAATTTATAGACTTCTATCATATCTCCCCTCAGCCGTCTCTTTTACAGGTTAAAGAGCCCTAACCTTTTTAGCCTTTCTTCATAGGAATATCCTTCCATCCCCTTAACCATTTTGGTGGCTCTTCTCTGAACCATTTCTAATAACGCTATATTCTTTTTAAGATACAGCGACAAGAATTGCACACAATAATCAAGGTACGGTCTCACCATGGAACGATATATAGGTATTATAATATCTTTTGTTTTATTTTCCATTCCTTTCCTTATGATACCTAACATTCTATTTGCTCTCTTGGCCGCCTCTGCACACTGGGCCGAGGGTTTTAACATGTTATCCCCAATGACGCCTGAATCTTTTTCCTGGGAGGTGGTTCCTAATGCGGAACCTTGCATCATGTAACCATAGTTTGGGTTGTTCCTCCCTAGGTGCATAACTTTGCACTTGTCCACATTAAATTTCATCTGCCATTTTGATGCCCAGTCTTCCAATTTATCAAGATCCTCTTGCAATCTTCCACAATCCTCCTGGGTTTTAACAACTTTAAATAGTTTTGTGTCATCTGCAAATTTGATAACCTCACTTGTTATTCCACTTTCCAGGTAATTTATGTATATGTCTAAAAGCAGTGGACACAGCACAGATCCCTGGGGTACCCCACTATTCACCTTTCTCCATTGGGAAAATTGGCCATTTAGCCCTATCCTCTGCTTTCTATCTTTTAACCAGTTCCTGATCCACAATAGTACACTGCCTCCCATCCCATGACTCTTTAGTTTTGCCAAAAGTCTCTGATAAGGGACCTTGTCAAAGGCTTTCTGAAAGTCCAGATATACTATATCAACCAACTCACCTTTCTCCACCTGTTTATTCACACCTTCAAAAAAACATAACAGATTAGTAAGACAAGATCTTCCTTTTCTAAAGCCATGTTGGCTGTCTCCCATTAGGCCATCACAAATCAAAAACTTTGGTCACTCTTTCAGAGCAATATATTCTGTCAATCAATTTCGTGACACTCTGATATATCAAAAAGATGTAATGTAATTTCAACTATAGGCTTAATTTGTATATTAAATAAGCAACAGGTCTCAGACTTCTTCCGGGCATTAGAGATGTTCAGACTTCAATCTTTTCTCTGAATAATTGCCCCAATCGCATCAATGACCTTCTTACAGTTGCTTAATAACAATTAGTTTAAACTATATATAGGCCATGACTATCTACATGCTAAGTAATTTTATACTTTATGATGGTTTCTACCATTTTTCCTGGTACTGACGTCAGGCTCACTGGCCAGTAGTTTCCCAGATCAACCCTGGAACCCTTTTTAAAAATTGATGTTATATTGGCGATCCTCAAATCTTCAGGTATTAGAGATGATTTTAATGATAGTTCACAGATTACTAATAGCAGGTCTGCAATCTCATATTTCAGTTCTTTCAGCACACTTGGATGTATACCATCCAGCCCAGGTGATTTGCTACTCTTTATCTAATAGTTGTAATACATCTTCCCGATGTATCGATATTTCCTTCAATTCTTCCACACCTTTAAATACCACTTCAGTCATGGGTAACATCCCTACATCTTCCTCAGTAAAGACCGAAGCAAAAAATTCATTCAGTCTCTCCGCTATCACCTTGTCGCCTCTTAGTGCCCCTTTAACCCCTCTATCATCTAATGTACCAACTGACTCTCTCACAGGTTTTTTCCTACGAATGTACTTGAGAAAGTCTTTATTTTGCATTTTTGCTTTTTGTAAATGACCTCTTATAAAATGCTGACAAGCATGAACTCTCCCCCCCTCCCCCAGGCCAAAAGACTCTTCAGCATTTATAATACGGTTGGAACAAAGTCTTTGGAACATCTAACTACTGATGTAGTCTGTTGGGTGCTTGCATAGCATGTACTTTCACTGAGGGTGCAGTTTGGGTAGGGCATGGGCAGTGCAAGCAACTACGCATGATGTTTATAGAATACTATAGGACAGGCATGTCCAACAGGTAGATCGCGATCTACCTGTAGATTGCGGAGGGATCAGAGGTAGATCGCCAGCCCCACTTGGCTCCATCTCTCCAGCAGCTCGCCCCATCGCTAGTAGAGAGCTCGTGCCGGCAGGTCATCTGCCGAGCGGTTGTAGCCACTGCTGATCCTTTGCCTCTCTTTTTACTCTGTCTGCGGGAATCTTGCCTGTGGGTGTATTGGGGGCGCTTGTTGTTTTTGTGCCAATAGTTTGTGGATACCCCAGTAGGCCGCCGCCCGCACCCCGCGACGCCACAGGCCCGGCATCATACCTGGTCTCCTACCTCTCAGAATCACCCATTCCTGCCCCCGCCCCAACACCCCTTAAAAGTGTGTTATATACCAGGCGATATCCATTCACCCGAACTTTACCTGAATACACTTACTATATTAGTTGTGTTGTGTGCTGGTCGTTGGTCGTTTTATAGTTTGCTTTCATTAAACATTTTCAGGCAGACACAACAAAGTGTCAAGAATTTGGTGATTTTGGTGGGCTTTTCCAATTTTGTTCTAACTTGCCTTTGCCTTGCCTTCAAATTGGTTCAAACCACTGTGACTTTTGCTTGCCTCTGAAATTTTATTTTGCCTAGGCTTTGCGTTGATTCTACACTGCAATTTTATTTCTCCTTGCCTTTGTGTTGATTCCACATTGTGTGCAGAATTTATTAAATTGCGTGTGGTGGTATTTGAACTTGTTTGGCGGTATTTGATTTTATCTGGTTTGCTGGACAGTTATTTCAGTTTTTTGATGATTGTTTGGTGGTATTTGATTATTGGTGCCAGTATGATGAATTCTTACTTTTACTTTTAGAACTGCATGTGTGATTTTGGCATCTCCAGTCCTTGTATTGCACATCATACAGAGGTCTTCAGTTCCTGTTGATCTTTAATTCTTTGGGACAGTGACAATTTTGGACCAGATTCAGCCAGTGTTTATACTAACTTAGCAGATTTGGCCTTCTTACATCCAGTCACCTCAGTATAACGAAGATGAATGTGCCAAAGAAGAGCAAAACCTACCACTTTCATGGGAAATGGACTACTTCTTCATCATGGTGAAAGACAAGTGTTATTGTCTAATTTGTAACGCCCCAGTATCCTTGCCCAAAAAGGGTAATCTGGAATGTCATTATAAGGCTCTGCATAGCAGTAAGTTTGATGCTGATTTTCCACCCAAAAGTGAAATTCGTAAACTGAAGCTCAAAGAACTTAAGCCAAAATTGGCTACTCAGCAACAGTTGATGGCGAAGCCAAGGTCACATTCGGTCAATGCAACCACAGCCTCCTTCAAGGTCAGCAACCTGATCACAAAGAAATACAAACCTTTCACTGAAGGGGAATTTGTAAAAGATTGTTTTCTTGAAGCAGCTGACAATCTTTTTGAAGGATTTAAAAATAAGGAAGAGATCATAGCTGCTATTCAAGATGTATAATTGTCAAGAAACACCATTGTGTGGCGAATAGAAAAGTTGTGTGGAGACACAACTGAACAATTGTTGGAGGATGTTTCAAATTGTGTTGCTTTCTCACTCCAACTGGATGAATCTACAGACATAAGAGACATAGCCCAGTTACTAGTCTTTATCCAGATGGTTTTTGTTAAAGAAGAACTACTTGGAATGATTTCTTTAAAAGGGATAACTACTGGTCAGGAAATATTCAGTTCTTTCCATTCTTTTGTGACAAAGTGTAATCTTCCATTGCATAGACTTGTTTCCATCACTACTGATGAAGCAAGAGTAATGACAGGTGAGGTTAACGGTTTCATAGCCCTCCGTAGACAGCATGACGACTTCCCAGATTTCCTTTCTTACCACTGCATCATTCACCAGCAACTTTTGGCAAGCAAGAGACTCAATACAAAGACTGTCATGGACATCACTTTCAAAATTGTAAATTCAGTTCGTGGAAGATCACTTCAAAGATGGCCTTTCATTCTTACTCTTGATGAAGGGGCAGCAGAAATAATTTTGCACATAGATGTAAGGTGGCTAAGTAGGCACAAACTTCTGCAAAGATTTCATGAATGAAATAAGAGGTTTTTTGAAGGAGAGGGGAGATGACCAAGCAGAGTTGGAAGATGAGGAGCGGTTATGTGATCTGGCATTTCTCGCTGACTTTACAGGCGAACTAAGTGATATGAACCTTGAACTACAAGGCAAAAACAAATGCATTGGTGAGATGATGAGTACAGTTTCATCCTACAAGAGCAAATTTGAGCTATTGCAAACACTTTTGATTATTTTCCTAATTTGCAGGACCAACTGGAACAATATCCAAGTTTTGTTTTTCTGAATGAGAAGTATGTGACAGAAAACTGTTCTGTTATCCAGGAATTTGAAAATAGATTCTGTGACTTCCACAAAAATTGGAACAGTTGTGGAGTACTTGTCATACTTGTACTTGTCATTCAAAGTAGATGTGGACATTAAAGAAACTGCAGCTGCTATCAGTAAAAATTACTCATTGAACAAGCCATCTCTTGAAAACAAAATATTAACCCTTAAAAATGGCATTTCCCTCAAGAAATTACACAAACCGCCCCCGTAAAATAGGTGCACTCCCAAACAACTCAACAAAGTCAATAACAAATTAACACATCAAATCGGCACCAATTGACCTCAGGATGGCTAGAGCCCTACATTTAGTGATAAATCACTATAGGGAACAGCTGACACTCACATCACAGGTCAGGTAGCCATTCTTTCAGTCTTTACTTTAAACACAATCACCTATTCAATAACCACAGCGTTTACTTCTGGGAAAATAAATACTCTAAACCACATTCATCAATAATCTCAATCCACATTCATCAATAATCTCAATCATACAACCCACACACCATCCATTCATACAAAAAGCGTCATAGGCATCCCAGCAATAGGATGAGCATTGCAAAGGCAATCATTAATATCCTAAAAAGGAAAGGAGAATAAACATAAGACGCGGTTAAATAAACCTGCTAATAGCAATAGTAAACACTTATCTTAAAGAATGTTATGCATCATTCCATGTTTGCAATGCTGACTCCATGCTTGCAATGAAGATCCAATGCCCAACCTGTATGTTGCAAAGGGCACCAACAAACAGCGCTACGCAGAGAACTCTACAACTAATTCGATTCAAACAGCCTTCACCAAAAAGCCCTACGAAAGCTCGCGTTTCGCCACTAAGGCTTCGTCAGGGGAAAGATGACAAATTTTAAAAATCCACTGACTTCCTAAAGGAGTCTCTGCTCTAAAAACCACAGCATCTGACGTCACATTTATACATCCTCACAACCAATCACAACCTGCCACATCAACATCTACAAACCAAAATAGGAGGAGCTTCACAGTGACACTAACCCAAAAAGCCAATGGAAGAAAAATAATTACAAAAATAGAGACCACTCAATTCGATCATTAAGGCCAGATGGAAACATTGTATTTAGCGAGTATATCCATCGCTGTTCCTTCTGCAACAGAAGTTTATTGCGGTCACCACGCCGGACATTGCTAGGAACATATTCCAATACTGTGCAAGAAAGAGTTTCAAAAGCATGTTCAAAATCCATACAATGCTGGATTAAAGGAGTATCCACACGAGATTTATGGAGACTATATTTATGCTCAGCCAGACGGGTTCGTAAAGGGCGAGTAGTCTTTCCGACATATAATAATGAACACGGGCACCAAAGTCCATACACGACATGAGTAGTATTGCAAGTAGTAGCGCTCATGGATCTCCGCACCTTGTCTCGATACTTCTCACAGAGATCAGGAACCATAAGCTTACAGAAGGAACAACGTTGACAAGCTGCATGGCCCACAATTGAAGGTGTTGAAACATTCTGCCTTGGTACTGCAGGACATAGGCGATCTCGCAAGTTGTGACCACGGCTATACGCTAGCCGTAGCTGATAATTAGATAAAACAGGATGTGCACTGAAAAGAGTCCATCTTTTACGAAGTGCAGCCCCAATACGGCGCGATAAACTAGAATATTGTAACACACAAGTGATTGTTGGAGCTGTGTTCGTAGAAGCAGAAGAGGACTGGAGAAGCCACTCGCGATGATTATATCTCGCCCTCTTATATGCAGTAGAAAGAATTGAATCAGGGTAACCCCTAGCTTCAAACTTACTACACATGGACTTCGCCTGTACTTTAAATTCAGATGTGGTTGAACATATACGACGGCAACGCAAAAATTGTGAATAAGGTAAACTACGACGGAGATGATAAGGATGAAAGCTCTCATAATGCAGCAAGGTATTATGATCTGTTGGCTTGGAGTAAATAGTAATAACAAACTCAGTAGAAGTCTTCAAGACTTTAACATCCAAAAAATTAATTTCAGATTCTTGTATATTAATATCAAAAGAAATACAGCTTTTACAATCATTTAAGTATTGAAAAAATTCTTCTAAACAGGACTTAGAACCATGCCACAGCAAAAAGATGTCATCAATATACCTGAACCATTTAATAATATGAGTAGCATAATCAGAAGAGTAGACATACTGAGTTTCAAAAAAACTCATATATAGGTTAGCAAGGGACGGGGCAAAAGTTGCGCCCATTGCCGTCCCCGAAATCTGTTGGAAAAATTCTTCTTTATAAACAAAATAATTCTTTTTCAATGCTATTTCCGTCAACTTAATTAGAAAACAGGTAGGCACCCAATGAGGAGATGGTCTATTTTCCCACACCTTTTTCAAAACAGCAATTGCCTCGTCCTGCGGTATTGATGTATACAGTGCCGCCACATCCAAACAGGCCATCCAGTCAATTTGCTCAACATCATTTATAGAGCCCAACAATTGCAAAAAATGTGTGGTATCTTTCAAATAAGATGGAATTTTCAGGACTTCTTCTTTCAGGAATTCATCTAAATAAACACCAACCCGCTCTAACAGTGAATCATTACTAGAGAGAATGGGACGTCCAGGTGGAGACGTCAACCGTTTATGAATTTTGGGCAAGATGTAAAAAGCCGGTACTTTAGGAAAGGGAGGACCCATGCTGAGCAAGAATCGTTTTGGAAGCTAGTGCCTAGAGACAAATTTCCCAACATGAGAAGATGCAGTGAAGCTGTACACTCCTGTTTCGGTTTAGCTTATTTGTGTGAATCTGTGTTTTCTCATTTGAAAATGACAAAGAGTATACAACGTTCCAACATGACAGATGAACTTCTCCAGGATTCCCTGAAACTTGCCCTCACGCAATATTCATCCAACTTCAAAATGCTGGTGGATGAAATGCAGGCTCAGACGTCTCACTAATAAGCAAGAGCAAAATATTAAAGATTGTGCAAGATCGGCCTGGATCAATACGCGACCTAAATTTTACACAAATTACTCAATAAAAGTTAAAGTTATTAAGACAGTTAAAGAAAGTTATTACTAAATAAAACTTTAAGAAAAAATGTACTTTCCATTTCCCCTCGCAGTTCTTACTGGATCTTCATCTCTCTGTTTTGTTTTTGCTTAATTTGCTTAACAGCTGATCACATCCAAGTAAATGACAGAAGGTTCATTAAAAATGGGGGAGGGGGAATCCTCCAACTTCATTGGGTTAAAATTTAATTTGAAACTAATTTGAAACTTAATTTTCATGGTGGTAGATCACTGGCACTTTTGGTCGGAAAAAGTAGATCACAGCCTGTTTGAAGTTGGACATGCCTGCTATAGAATATAGTGATGTAAAACCGGGGTGAGCTGTAGGAGCTGTGATGATATAGCTTATGTTCTATGCTTTCATGAGTAGGATACATTCCCAGATTGGCAACATGTAAGAATCTGTAAATAGATAAATAAACTGTAGGTGCAGTCATTTGCATCAGCTCTAGGGCTGGGGTAAGTAATCGCACCTTCATTTAAGGCATACTCTCTGCCACTTTCACTGATATTTATGCAGTGGAGTACCCACATACTTAACTGTACAAAACAGACATAAAATAGTCACATGAAAATGTCCGTTAACTAAGTGAGACTTTATAAAATTAACCTCTATATTAGGAATATTCAGAAGCCTTTATCCTGCTTCTGTAACTGGATAAACTCCACTGAAGCTACTATTCAGCAGCACTATGCGGATAGTGCCAGGGCAGTGTTTGAGCGGGGTGAGGATGGTGCAAGCACTTATCCGCTTAGCAGTGATTTTCAATCCACTAAGTGAATAAGCATCTGCTTAATCAGGCCCATAATAAGCAGACCCAATCTTATGCAGTCTGGCTATGTAAATAGTGGCAGAATATTGCCACGATCTGGATAGCGAGCAGGAGGCCCCACTGAAACCATATCTTCAGCAGAAGTGGCTACCTGAGCACTTCCACTGAATATCCAGTTTCAATTTTGCCTGTGGTGTCTGGGACTTAAAAAACTCTGACCTCTGCAGCCTATATACATATATTGGGGCAGTTTTAAACATGTACATGCATAAGTGCCGCCAACTGAGAAGCAAAGCTGGTAATGGGGGGGGGTTCAACTTTTTTCAACAATAATATATGGAGATTAAGTACCTCAATCCCTCATCCTAAGTCTTTGCCGATATAAGTGTTTTTCTAAATGCTGCACTCACTTTAGAGCAGGTGCAAACTCAGTTGGTATATATGTGTACTCCCACTATTAAATCTATGTATGTATTTATTTATTTATTTTGATTTTTCTATACCACTTGTCTCTTAATCAAAGTGGTTTACATACTGTCATTGTTCCCTCTAAGCTGCGCTGGGTCCGCCGCCAACATTCCTGCCGGCGGGGGTAGGTGCAGTGCGATGGATCGCTCCTCCCCTCCCCCCACCGGCGTGAATGCCGGCGGAGGACCCGGCGCAGATGAAAGGGAACATTGCGAGGGTGCTGCGGTGTGCACACCGCAGTTCCCTTTCATCTGCGCCGGGTGGGGGAGGGGAGGGGAGCGATCGATCGCACTGCACCTACCCCCGCCGGCAGGAATGTTGGCGGTGGACCCAGCGCAGCTTCGAGGGAACATTGCATACTGTATAACATTAAAATTGAAAATGCACATATAGGGGCATGTTTACTGAAGTGTGACATCCAATTTTTCACCTACTATACAGCATATGTAAAAATGCTATGTGGTCGGTGCAAAACCTATCTGATATTTGCAGAGGGAGACGGCAGATGATTATTGCACAAGCCTGTGACCCCTGCATTGGCAGGGGACATGGGCTAAAGGGAGGGAGCAAGGGAAGGACAGAACAAGTAATTGCTCAGTCCTCCCCAATGGGCAGCGGAATCCTGTCATCCTCCCCCCTCATGGCCCCCCTCTGGTGACCCACTTGTAAAACAGTGCTGGTGTTGCAGATCCTCCAATAGGTGGCACCAGCACCTCGTAAGACAACCTCCCCAGACAGCACCCACCTCCCCAGACAGCATCCAGCCCCTAAGAGATGCTGTCTGGGGAGGTGGGTCTTTGCGGCTCCCTCCCCTCCCTCCAGAATCAAAGATCCTGGCTAGCCAGTTGGGCCCTCCTGGACCGCCCCCCCCCCCCCCACACCTCCTCAGCCTTTACATTAGAGTTCCCTGGTGGTCCAGAGGAAAGGGGACAGGTGTGGTTCTCCCCTGCTCCAGCCCCCATCTGACACTATACATAATGATGCCTGTCTCCCGGCGCTTCCCCCAAGCTATAAAATGCTATTTGTAGCCATGCTATCAGTGATCTGGGCAGAAAGCACGTAACAATTGCTGCCTCCTATTGCCACACATTTTCCCTGCCCCAATCCTGCCTCCTCTCTCATCTACCACGCGAAGTGCAACTATCACGGAAAATTGACTGCAGTAGCTGCATTTTGCCCTCGTTAGCTGTCACTGTGGCGTGATTTTCCCCTGTCAGCACCATAATGACAGCTAATACCCTTTAGTAAGCATTCCCCATAGCATTTTCACTTGCCCAATCCATGCCTATGACATTCCCCCTCGAGATCGTGGCATCCCAGTCATCTCTATGGGTGGATAGTGACTTTCTGAAATTGCTATTCGAATAAGCTACTATTACACATGCTGCTGCTTCTGAATTGACATTTTTAGTTTATATTTAAGACTCAAAACCTATAGCATTATTTTATAAGAAAGCACCTAATTTAAATGCATTTTAAGGTGCCTGTGTTAAGTCTATTTTATAAAAACAAGTAGGCACATAATTGTCTTTCCAAAATACTATAACTGCTAAAAAAAAAACCAATTCGGTGATAACTATCAATAATGCATCAAAAAAACCCACCAAAACACTCCTGTGAAAACATTCAAAAATATTTTTTGTCGGATGTTACAGGAAAGGAACATATATTGAAACTATGTCCACCACTCAGTTACATCCTTTTAATCAATATTTGTAAAATCAAAAAAACTCCGCTACTTAGCTGGATTATAAACGACGAAATTCAAAAGCTCAGCTGAGCTTTTGAATTTCGTAGTTTATAATCCAGCTAAGTAGCGGAGGTTTTTTGATTTTACAAATATTGATTAAAAGGATGTAACTGAGTGGTGGACATAGTTTTAATATATGTTCCTTTCCTGTAACATCCGACAAAAAATATTTTTGAATGTTTTCACAGGGGTATTTTGGTGGATTTTTTGATGCATTTCCAAAATACTAGCCTAAGCGACAGAAACTGTGCCCCAAGTTAAGGCAAAGACTTTTACACTAGCCCTAGAGTTAGAGTAACTGCCTGCACCTAGATGTTTGTAAGGAGATGCATAACCTGCACTCATACTGTATGTTTATGTCTATTCTAGTTTTTCTATACTGCCTCTCACTAGATAAGAAGCAAAGAGAAAAGATGAAATTATGAAAGGAATTGCAATGATGACATAGGAAAGGGATAGCACAAAAAGTCCTTGCTTGGTTCACGGCCTGTCACATCACGAGGGCCTGCATACATCAGCGATGTTAAGAGCTATGCTATCGGTAGCTTAGCTACTGACAGGGTCTCCCAAGATGGACAAATCTCAGCTGACATGCTAGACCAAGCAAAACCAGCCATCTGAGCAGCAGCAGTATGGGACGGTGTTGGTGGCAGAGGATAACATTTCTGTGAGAATGGCAGCAACACTGACATTACCGTGCCACAAAAACCAATGGATAATCACAACAAAACAAAACAAATAATGATATAGTAACGGAATTTGAACCCACCCCAGGCCAAAAGGCACTCAATAGGCAACCAGTTGGAATAAAGCTCTTGGAACGACTGCCTGCTGATGGAGCTATGTAGGACACGAGAGTCAGAAGCTACAAAGATATCTTAGTTACTAGGACATGGCACATACAAAGCGTGAACCAGGGGAAGCTAGAGATGGTCAAGAACAGAATGGAATTTTGAGTGCCAGCAAACTGAAATGGACTGGCACTGAACACTTTGAATTTGATGATCACATTGTGTGTTATATCAGAAATGAAAGACAAAGAAGAAATGACGTTGCATTTATAATTAAGAAAAAACTTGCAAGAATTGTATTGAACTGAATATCACCCAGAGCAGCATTCAAGGGCATTTGCATGGTTTTCAGAGCTGTAAACCATGTAAATGCTGCTCTGAGTGATATTCAGAGACACTAACATGGCTAGTGCTACTGGATATTCCGGAGTACTGCTGATACATGATCCGATGCTAAGTGGTTAGTATCGGGGCATTCTGAGACAGAGCAGAGGGGACACCCATTGCTAACTGGGCAGCAGCAATATTGAGCCGTTGCCCAGTTAATGTAGGAGGCAAACGTCAGGCGCAGGTAACTCTGACCTAACTATCCATATCATCACTGCCCAGTTAGCCTCATGGTAATCTGGCATACCCAGATATTTAATATCAGAGCAGGATAGGACTCCAGCATTGAATATCCGGGTTTAACTTTCAGTGCCAGTGGTTAGCAGCGCTAGCTGCCAGTGCTGAATACCCCCTTTAATTGCTACTATTCTACAAGGAATGTCCATCAACACAACTATTAATCAGTACATGTACCAACAATAGATACAGAAGAGGACACAGTTGAACAGTTCTAGGAACAAGTGCAAGCTGAAATTGACAGAACATGGAAACAAGATATATTGATAGACCTGAGTGACTGGAACACGACAGCTGAAACAAAGAAGAGGGCAAAGTGGTTGACAAATATAAGTGTTTTGCAACAGAAATGAAGCTGAAGAAAAACTGATAGAATTCTGCAAACCAACAATCTATTCATCTCAAACATCTTCCACAACACAAGCAGTGACTGTAAGCATGGATTTCGCTCAATGGACTGTACAAAAATCAAACTGACTACTTCTGTAGAAATTAATGATGGAAAAACTCAATAACATCAACAACGACAACTCATGGAGCTGAGACTATGCTACAGAATACCAACTACTAGTATGCAAACTCAAGCTAAAGCTAAAGCTAAAAAAGAGCAAACCACTTATGAATGTAAACAAATATGATCTTGAAAATATACCAACGGAATTTAAAAACTGCCTGCAAAATCAATGCATCACTTTGACAGAGAACAAGAAGAGCTATAGAATGACATCAAGAAAAATGTGCTCGAAGAAAGTAAAAAATATTTGCAAAAAGTGAGAAAGTAAAAACAGAGAAATGGATGACTGAAGAAACACAGAGATGTTAAAGCCAGAGGAGAAAGAGATGCAATCTTGGAATGCAACAGAAATTTCCAAAGTGCAGCAAGACAAAACAGAGAGAAGTACTGCAATGATGCATACGAGGAAATAAGGTCAGAATCTATTAGAGGAAAACTAAGACTGACTTTCTTAAAGCTACATTAGAATGAAAACAGGCCAGCCTTGACTTGGAATGCTACAAGATACTCAAGGATCCATATTGAATAATGCTGAGAAGATCAAGGAAAGGTGGAAAGATTACACCGAGTCATTATGCTATAATGATCAAGTGGATCAACAGCCATTTCGACCTGCACCTTTCAATCAGGAACCATTGGTGATGAAAGAAGAGGTTGAAGCAGCATTGAAAGCCTTATCAAAGAACAAAGCACCGGGCGCTGATGGCATTCCCACTAAAGTATTGCATCTACTAGATGCAGCTGTTACAATATTTACAAGGCTCTGCCAAGAAGCTTGGAAGACAACATCATGGCCAGCTAATTGGAAAAAATCTATGTTCATACCAATACTGAAGAGAGGTAATCAGACTGATTGGAAATTATCACATTATCATTCTGATCCCACATGCCAGCAAGATTCTACTTAAGATTATTCAGTAGAGACTATAACCATACCTAGAAAAAAAACTTCCCAAAGTGCAAGCAGGACTCCAGCTAGGGTGAGGAATAAAATACATTATCATAGCTATGGGATGGATCATAAGAACATAAGATATGCCATACTGGGTCAGACCAGGGTCCATCAAGCCCAGTATTCTGTTTCCAACAGTGGCAAATCTAGGTCATACGTACCTAGCAGTTTCCCCAAGAGACACAAGTTCCACAATGCTTGTACTGGGTCAAGCATTGATATCTTCGGTCACTTCTTAATAATGGTTTATGGACCTTTCCTCCAGGAACTTGTCCAAACCTTTTTTAAACCCAGCTACACTAACAGCCTTGAAAAGACAAAAAAACACCACAAGGAGATTTACATGTGCTTCATTGACTACAGCAAGGCCTTTGCATAGGTCATGAAAAACTCTGGGTCACATTAGGAAGCATAGGTATACCAGAACACCTGATAGCTCTCATGTACAAACTTTATATTCATCAAGAAGCAACAGTTTGAATGGAACAAGGAGAAACAGAATGGTTTAAAATTGGCAAAAGTGTATGACAAAGTTGCATACTTTCCCCATAACTGTTCAATGTATTTATTTTAACACTGTTAATGTGCTCTTTACCTTATCTGTAATTTATTTTCGTAATATGGTTCAGCTCATTCCTATCTTCAGCTGTCTCTTGCTCCTTCTCTACCTTATTATCCCTCCCTCCCACCCAACAACCTACCCACTCTCTGCCTAACAGTCTCTTATAGCTGTCATGTGCTCACTACCACTAACACTCACAGGTGCACCCTAATCCCCTCAGATCTCTCTCCTGCCTATCCTTCATATATTTCTTCTGATTTCTGCTCTCCTCTCCATCTCTCTCTCTTATGGCTCCACATCACTTTCTCTTCCTATTGTTAACATTCTCTAATCTTCTCCCCTTATACCAACAACTTCAAGCCCCCCTCCTTATTTTCCCTCCTTTACCATCCTCACTTCCCCCATCATCTTGTCATCTACCCTATCATCTGCTCTTGAGCTTCACCGTTTTCTTCCTCTCATCCATTCATTTCCTCTCTCTCTGAAGGAACCTCACCCTTGTTACTGCCATGCTGTCTCCTCTCTGCCCTGCACTATTCTACTCCTTATCCTTCTGTCTTCTGGAGATATAAATCCCAACCCTGGCCCCGCTAGACTTTTTTCACATTCCCAGGACAAATCCTCATGCAACTGCTGAAATCGTATTCATATCTCTCTCCTTTCCCCTCCTCTCTCCCTTTTTCATGCACCTTGTGAATGCACACTCCGTCTCAAATAAGCTTGCCTTTATTCATGATCTCTTTATCTCTTTATCTCTAATTCTCTGCATCTTCTTGCTCTAACTGAGACCTGGCTCCTCCCAGAAGACTCAGCTTCAGTCATTGCCCTCTGTCATGGCAGCTATCAGTTCTCTCACACACCTTGTCCCACTGGACATGGCGGTGGTGTTGGGTTTCCGCTCTCTCATTCCTGACAATTTCAACCCCTCCTTTTGCCTCAGTCTCACTCTTTTCTCTCCTTTAAAGTCCATTCCATCATCCTTTTTACTCCACTATCTCTGCGCTCTGCGGATAACTGTCATTTATCGCCCCTCTGAAAGTCCACCTCTACCTTTCTCACTGATTTTAATTCATGGCTTTCCTTCTTTCTGGATTCATCTTCTTCCTCCCTTATTCTCAGGGATTTTAACATTCATGTTGATAACCCCTCTGACCCTTAGGTTTTAAAGCTCCTTTCCCTTACCTGTTCATTCAGCCTCCAGCTTTGCTCTACTGCTCCCACTCACTGGCATGGCCATTGTCTTGACCTTGTATCCTTCTCTAATTGCTTACCCTCAAACTTCTGTACCTCATTTCTTCCCTTACCTAACCATCATCTGCTAAGTTTCAATCTTCATCACCCCCTGCCTCAAGGGATGAGTAGCCTAGTGGTTGGGGCAAGGTACTTCAGGCCAGAAGGTCAGGGGTTCAAATCCCACTAGAGGACAGCAACCTTGGGCCGGAAGGACTGGGGTTTCTAGTCCCACAGATGCTCCTTGTGGTCTTGGGCAAGCCACTTAACCCTCCATTGCCCATGTTCCCTGTAAGTATTAGTGTATGTGTCTCATATCCCTGCGTGTTAAATGTATCCCCCAATTGTGTTGTGACCACTTTGATTGAAGGATAAGGCAGTATACAAAACTGTCTAAATAAAATAAATAAATCTCTCCCAGTCTCCTCAAACCTCTTTAGAAATTTTCATACTATTGACCCATTGGCTCTCTCCACTACTGCCTCACCTCTTTCCTCCACTATGTCATCTAAATCTGTTGATGAGGCAGTAGCTTCCTATAACACTGCACTCTCCTCTGCTCTGGATGCTCTTGCTCCACCCATGCCATGTCCTGTGAGGTATAATGTATCTCAGCCATGGCTGTCTTCTACTACCTTCTATCTATGTTCCTGTGCCCATTCAGTTGAGTGCATTTGACTCAAATCCTGCCCCCTTGCAAATGTTCTACACTTCAGATTCATGCTTGCCTCTTTCCAATCAGCCATAGCACTCACCAAACAAGACTAACTCTCTTGCCTCTGCCCCTCACCGTCTCTTCACAACTCAACTCTTTCCTCAAGGTGCCTCCACTTCCAAACCCTCTTTCCCTTTCTGCCCAAACATTGGCTGAATATTTCCATGATAAAGTTCACAATATTACACTCTAATTCCCCATGAGGTCAACTCCATCCCCTCTTCCCCCTCTTCACTCTCATGTCTTTCCCTCAACTTCTGTTACCCTTTATTTTTTTTCTATGATCTCCAAGAGGTAAACCACATATCTTCTCTCCTCCTCTCTACCTCTCCTCCTCCAAACTCACTACCTGCTCCTCTGATCCTATTCCCACCCATCTCCTAAGTTACATCTCCTCCACTGTGATTTCAATATGTCAGATGTTGATTGGCACATTACTGCTGCAGTGTCATCTAGAAGTAAGGTGATCCTGGATTCCTTACAGGGAGAACTATTCAGGCAGCTGGTAACAGAACCCACATGTGAAGGGGGTCATACTGGACTAGGTACTTACCAATGGAGAAAGTGTTTCTGATGTTACAGTGGGAGATGATCTTGCATCCAGTGATCATCAGATGGTGTGGTTCAGTATTAGGACTAGGGCTGATAAAACCCATTCAAAAGAGACTTTAGGAAAACTAACTTTGCCAAGATGGGACAATACCTCAAGGAGTCATTAGCAGGATTGGAACAGCTGGGGGATGTAGAAAAACAGTGGGCAAAACTTAAAGGGGATATTTTAAGGGCAACAGACCTTTTTGTTAAAAAGGTAACTAATGTAAAAGGAAAAGGAGACTGCTATGGTTCTCAAAAGAAGAAGTTGAAAAAGTTAAAAAAGAGGGAATACTTCATGAAATACAAGAGATCACAGAGAGAGGAAGACAGGCATCTATATTTGGAAAAACTTAGAGAAGCTAGCAAAGTATGTTTATATTTATGTTTATTCGGCAATTTGATATACCGCCCTTTACAACATCAGGGTGCGTTACAATATAAACGTAATAATAATGGTCAAAGGCTGTAGATAGAGATGAAATTCAATGAATTAATAGAAAAGTGATAATACAATCACACAAGGAGAAGATCAGAGATAGAATAACAGAAGGAAATCAGATAAGGCTGGGAGGCAAGTCAAATACAGTGCAAAATAGGTGAGTCTTCAAAGGCTTCTTAAATGCGGGAAAGGAAGACTCATGGCGAAGGGCCAAGGGGAGGGAGTTCCAGAGGGAAGGGCCTAAGTAAAAGAAAGCAGAGAGGCGGGTAGACTTGAGGTGAGCACGTGACGGGGAGGGAAGGATCAGGTGATTGACATGACAGGAGCGAAGACTGCGGGAGGGAATGTGGAATACCGCACCCTTGCGAGCTTTCCTTGTGAATGGAGGTGTGAATGGTGCGATGTATAATAGTAAGAATCTTATAGAGGATGCGGAAAGTCAGTGGAGCCAATGCAGTTATACCAGAATGGGTGTGATATGATCCCTGTGGGAGGTGTGAGTGATGATTTTAGCAGCTTTATTCTGAATCAACAGTAGGCAATGGAGCTGTGACTGAGTGGAACCGGCAAGAGCTAGGTTGCTAGGTTACAAAAAACTATCCGAGACATGACCAGGGAAATGAGGAGAATAGACAGAGCTTGAGGAGACAAGAAGGGTTGGATGGCTTGGATCTGCTGGAGGGAGAAGAAAGAGCTGCGAGAAAGATGAGAAATATGATTATGGAAGGAGAGACTATTATCGAGAATCATGCCATGATAGTGCATAGAAGGGACGAGGGGAAGCAGGTGAGTAGAAAGAACTGGTGCTTGTGAAGACCATGGACCACCAAAAGTGAACCAGATTGCTAGGGTCTTGGAAATGTTCAAATGTAAGCAGTTAGTGGTAAGCCACTTGGAGACCCTTGCCAGGCAGTTGTTCAGAGAAGAGAGATTGAGTCTATGAGGTTTGGTGTGGTAGAGCAGCAGTATATCACCTCACGACCTGCAAAGATCAAGCAAGGGGTGCCACAAGGATCCGCACTATCCTCACTGCTATTCAACCTCTACATCCAACCAATCTGCAACATCATGAAAGCACACAAAATAAACTACACAATCTACGCAGACGACATCATGTTATACACCCCAATCAACCTCAACAGCCCTGACTACACCAAAATAACAGACTGTCTCAATACCAACTCCCACCAGAACTACGAGCTAGCAATGACCTTCTAGACTTCAGAAAGAAACTCAAAATGCACATTTTCCAATCACATTTCAACCTGAACTAAACCCACAGATGGAGCAGCCCCTGACCACTGTGTCCAAGAAGATTATCCTGTATATATGTATTTATGTATATATGTAAATGAACTCCCCCATAGCTAAGAAGTGTTAACTCTGTATGATGTGCTTTTCTGACAATCTGTATGTAAACAAAATTTGTACCTGCCTTGATTCGGCAGTTTCACAATAGTAATCCTACCCGCTTCTGATCGCTGGAAGGAGCGGGCTACAAATGCTTGCTAAATAAATAAAATAAATAGCATGTCCAAATGGCTCCTGCACAACAACCTAGCCATAAACTATGCAAGAGAGAAGCAATAATCATCACACAAAACACCAACTTCAGCCCCCCACCCTTCATCAACACCAACAACACAGCAATGCCACTGAAAAACGAAGTGAAATAACTCGGAATAACCCTCGACAGAGAACTGAACCTACAATCACACATCAGAAGAACCACTAAGAACGCATACTACAAGATGAGAATAATCAGATGCCTCAAGCCCCTACTCACACAAGCCCCAATTCCGCACAGTCTGCCAAGCTCTAATAACTCCCATCCTTGACCTCTGCAACCCGATCTATAACGGCATGCCAAAGCAATCATTCAGACCGCTACAGATGGCTTAAAACACAAGACCACATCACGCCCATCCTAAAAGACCTCCACTGGCTCCCAATCAGCTATCGCATCAGATACAAAATGATTCTGAACATATTCCGAATCAAACACAAGAGCTCTGCACTCAGCCTCCAACCCCTCATACTACCTAACACCAGCACTAGACCTAGAAGAAAGACCACACTCAACACACCAAGCAACTACACAAAACCATGCAAATCCACCATACAACAAGCCCTATCAATGGCAGCTCCTACAATATGGAACACACTCCCAGATGAGCTACGGTCTATTGAAGACCCAAAGGACTTCTGAAAGCACCTAAAGACATTGCTCTTCACTGAGCACTATGGACCAAGCTTATAGCCAGACTCTACAGTTTCAAATTAAGCACATAACAGAACCTCGGACTCGATCTAAAGATCAGCCACAGCACACTGTACAGACTGCAAAAAACCCATGTATATAGCTGTAAAAAGCACATGTTGTAAATAGCTCACACCAATCATCCCACCCACACTCATACACACTCACTGTACATAAACATACCTAACACAAACACCAATGTTATTGATTATTTGCTGTGTTCACCGCCTTGATTAAAGGATAAGGCGGGATAAAAATACCCTTTAAATAAATAAAATAAATAAAAATAAAATATCATCAGTGTAATAATACACTGAGAGTCCAAATTGCTGTATAATCAATGTGAGCGGAGATAAGAAGATATTAAAAAGGAGAGGTGCCAGTACAGAACCCGGTGGGACCCCGGAGCAGAGAGGATGTGCATCAGAAGTGATGCCACCCGAGGATACAGAGAAAGAGCAAGCTGAGAGAAAAGAGTGGAAAAGAGTGCCACAGAGATGAGAAAGAATTATTGAGTGGTCAACCAGATAGAAAGCAGCAGAAAGGTCAAATGAGACAGCAATAGAAAAAGCTCCCTTATCATGTACAATGTGCACATCATTAAGAAGGGAAAGCATAATAGTCTCTAGGGCAAAAGCCAGACTGATGGGGGTGCAGGAGATGGGTGGAATCCAGGTGATGTGATAATTGTGAAAAGACAGCTTTTTCTAAAATTTTTGAGAGAAAAGGAAGATTGGACACTGGTCGGTAGCTGGCTGGGTCATGAAGGTCGAGCAATCAGGAAAGCAACGATACAAAAAGAAGAAGAAAAAGCCAATGCAATAAAATGCAGGGATAAAACATTTTTCAGATGTGTTAGTGAGAGGAGGAAGGGCAAAAGTGGTTTTGTCAGACTTAAGGGTGTAGGGGAGGAATATACAGAAGTTGATGAGGATAAAACAGAATTGCTTAACAAATATTTCTGTTCTGTGTTCACACAACACAAATAGGAACAGAAGTGATGGGGAGCTCAAACAATTTTCAGAAGACATAGATCGTAAGGAACTAGCTAAACTAAGGGGTATGTTTACTAAACCGTGTTAACGTAGCAGCGGCTACATTAACGTGCGTTATGTAACGTTAACGCACGTTAAGGGTACCTAACGCGTGTTAACGTCACCATCCGCGGTAAGTCCCGCAGAGGGCAGAGAGAGGGCGGAGAGAAGGGGTCAATGGGCGGGGAGTGGGCGGGGAGTGGGCGGGGAGAAGCTCCCACAACACTAACACGGGGAACTGAAGGGCTGAAAATTACCGGGACCGAAAACCTGTTGTTAGATGCAGATATGCAGGAGGGTGAAACCATTTCAGCATCAGCAATGTACAACATAGACAGGGAGCCCAAGTAAAGTGATAGTAGTGATCCATATGCAGCTAGGTGGCACACAGGAACATAGAAACTGGAAATCAGCAAGACAGCAGCTGACCAAGGCCAAACACAATCCACCTACATCTACCTGGTCCAACCTAGCCAATAGTTGCTAGGGCACTGACCTGACATCCCCCCAGCCATCCCTCCTCCATGTGGAAGGGACATAATATTGGTAGGTGGTGATGGGGGGGATGTGAGGATGTCCATGTATGCCTCCCCACCCCAGAACCCGCTCCCTAGGTGACTGCCTACCTGCACAGTGGATAGCTTGGAACTGCATACTACCAGCACCAACAACATATGGCCAGGCAGCATGACAGGGGGGCATGTGTTGGTGCTGGAGGGGGCAGTGGCACCTGCCTGCAGTGCACCCAGGCCATGCCCTGTACCAGTACGTGGTATACAGTGCAACAGAAAAGGTCTGGCTGAGGAGAAGTAAAGGTAGCCCCAGGGACCATTAGACTTCTGTGGCAACAGTGTGGTGCTGTGCACACAGTGTTGCCACAGAAGTCTAATGGTCCCTGGGGCTACCTTTACTTCTCCTCAGCCAGACCTTTTCTGTTGCACTGTATACCACGTACTGGTACAAGGCATGGCCTGGGTGCACTGCAGGCAGGTGCCACTGCCCCCTCCAGCACCAACACATGCCCCCCTGTCATGCTGCCTGGCCATATGTTGTTGGTGCAGAGCATCACAGGTTCAAGTCCCAGCTGTGGATCCTGCAGAGCATGTCCTTATATTTTACTCTACAATGCAGATACAACATCAACATGTGCAATCCCCAAAGCAGCGGCCAACAGGGGTGCAAAGACCCACTGACACAGGCTCCACCATCCAAAGCTCCATGCAGAGTCCGGCTGTTGGCCCCAGCACAGAGCCACAGTCACCACCGGAGCACTACCACTACCTCCTGCACAGTCTGGAAATGTGATCAGGACCAGTGTGGCGGGCAGGGTTGCCAACCCCCCCTATCTTTGCACAATACTGCAATAGCTGTGTGTGTGTGTGTGTGTGTGTGTGTGTGTGTGTGTGTGTGTATGTCTATCCATTGTTTCGTGGATGCCTACACCTCATTGGGCCCACAATGTCCCACTATTACCAGCGTTAGCCTGCAAATGTGCATAATGAGGAGCAAGGTATTGTGGGCATGGCTCAGGCAGAATGGACTGGGCAGGAGGCATCTGCAGAGGGTGTAGGGCAATGGCTGGGACATTGTAGTGCCCAACCACCATCTGCATGGACAAGGTGGCCACAGCACACCTTGCTGTTAGGGCACTCTCACACTGACCAAACAGTGACCATGACACGGCTATGTTCCACATAGTGCTACATAGCATCTGTTTCAGGTGATATATGTGTGTCCCCTGTTCTGGGAGCCAGTCGCTGAGGTACTTGCCGGGTGCCTGTGCCATACAACCCATGTCTGGGTGTGCATAGCTCCACTGTGAACATGCAGGATAGACTGGCTAGTAGAGTGTCTGCGGCTAGTTCATGCATGGCCAGGACACCTGGCGTGGTGAAGCAGATATTGTCTGACTGTGCCTGCTGCTGGTGAATGTCAGACCATGGTTAGGGGCTGGGGAACAGCTGTAGTCCTAGAACTGGTGGGAGCACAGGGGAAGGGCAATGGACAGGTAGTCTACTGTAGTATGCAGTATTGCGGTGTATGCGTGTTGCATCTTACACGTATTACGGTGAACACACATTGCAGCGCTCATAATAATGCGTGTGACGTCTGTTTAGGACGTGAGTTGTTTCGCGCCATAATCTGACCACATATGCTAAGGTGCCTAGACGTATCTCATAAGGCATGTAAAAAGCTCTGTAATGTCACGTGCGTTATTGTGCGCGCTGCATGTCAGATGCCCTGCTATGCGCCTTCTCCGCAACGCGCATATGATGCAATGAGCGTAGGATACAGAACGCGTAGGATGCACTACTGCATGATAATCTAGCAGACACGATGGCCACTTGGTGGAACATATTTGCATTGTGCTTGTTGTGGTTGTTTGGGATAGTGGAGTGGTTGCAGACGTGCTTGGAGCCAACATAGGTTGTGGGTTTGGGTCCCACAGGTTCCCTTTCCTTTCGTTTTTTCTGCTTTGCTTACCATATAATGGTTCCGGCTTTGTCCCTTCTCCACACACCCTTCCCTCTCTTCACTGTACACTGCAGTGTCCCCTCCATGCAGTCTATCTGTCACATGCTAGCTGTTACATATGCTCCCTTTCTTTTTGTTGTCTGGGTGGGCAGGTGGCTCAGTGGTTTGGTATTGGTTGCAATAAGCTGTGTTTGAGCTCTTCAGTGTACCAGTTCAATTCTCTCTTACTCCTTTTTGGATTCCCTGCCCATTTTGCTCTTATACACACACCATCCACACAGCTGGCCTTTCAGACCGACTGCTGACACCCTTTTCATTACCATTGTTTACTCCTCTGCATGTTGGGTTCACTGCACACCATTTCATGGTGTGTGCGCATGTGTTAACTGTGGCTCACGTCCCCATTACAGACTGCGATATCAGCTATGTGTGGTCTATGGCCTTTCACCTACAGTTCCGTTTCTCATGTGGCACCATGTCTGCCCATCCCTCAGCGCATCTTCTACTGTCAGCACGCTTTAGATTGCAACCCCTTCAGACGCGCTGCTGCTTCCCGTCAGCTGTGGTGTTCACGTGTGGTGGGTCCATGGTGCCCTGTACCACACGTTACGCACCTTGTAATGTGCATTACCTGACACGGCTTGCTTTACCGATGCACCGCCCACTCCTTTAAATGGCCTTCCCTAACATTACTGGGGAACCTAATGATGATAACATTACCGGAGTTTAGTAAACATACCCCTAAAAGTATATAAAGTGATGCGATTGGATGGGATACATCTTAGAATACTGAAGGAACTTGGGGATGTTCTAGCAACTCCACTGACTGACCTTTTCAATGATTCTTTGGAGTTAGGAGTAGTCCTAGAGGACTTGAGAAAGGCACAAGTGGACCCTTTACACAAATCCAGATGAGGTTGAAATCTACAGGCCGGTTAGTCAAACCTCTGTGATGAGTAAAGTATTGGAAATTCTGCTAAAACATAGAATGGTGAGGGTTCTGGCATCCAGTGGATTGCAGGATCTGAGGTAGCAGGGGTTTACCAGAGGCAGTTCTTGTCAGACAAATCTGATTGATTACTTCAACTGGGTGAACAGGGAATTGGACCAAGGGAAATCCCTAGATGTGGTGTGCTTAGATTTCAGTAAATCCCTTGACACTATTCCGCACAGGCAACTTATAAACAAACGTAGGATGGACCCTAAAGTTACTGATTGGGTTAGAAATTGGTTGAGTGGGAGGCAGCAAAGGGTACAGGTAAATGGAGCTTACTCTGAGGAGAAAGAGGTTACCAGTGTTGTGCTCCAGGGATCTATCCTTGGTCCAATTCTTCTTAGCATCTTTGTGAGTGATATTGTGGAAGGGCTGTCAGGCAAATTTGCCTGTTTGCAGATGATACCAAAATCTGCAATAGAGTAGACACCCAGGAAGGAGTAAATAACATGAGAAGGGATCCAGCTAAGCTTGAAGAATGATCTAGAATTTGGCAGCTGAGATTTAATGCTAAAAAATGCAGGGTCATGCATTTGGGCTGCAAAAATCCAAGGGAGCAGTACAGTGTAGGGGATGAAGTACTTCTGTCCAGAAAAGAAGAGCAGGACCTGGGCAAGATTGTGTCTGACAATCTTAAAGTAGCTAAGCAGGTAGAAAAGGTGATGGCAAAAGCAAGAAGGATGCTTGGTTACATAGGGAGAACATGAATGACCAGCAGAAAAAAGGAGATGATAGTGCATCTGTATAAGTCTCTGGTACAACCTCATTTGGACTATTGTGTGCAATTCTGAAGAACTCACCTTCAAAAGGATATAAACAGGTTGGAGTCAATGCAGATGGTGGCTACTAAAATGGTTAGTGGTCTTCATTAAAAAGCATATAAGTACAGACTTAAAGTTCTTACTATGTATACTTTAGAGTAAAGACAGGACAGAGGAGATATGATAGAGAGGTTTAAATACCTTCATGGTATAAATGCACAGGAGGAGAGTTTCTTTTGAATGAAAGCAAGCTCTGCTATAAGGGGACATAGGATAAGGGTGAAAGGGGATAGACTCAGGAACAGACTCAGGAGTAATATGTGGAAATATTTCTTTATGGAAAGAGTGGTAGATGCATGGGATAGTCTCCCAGTGGAGGTGGTGGACATGAGGACAGTATATGAATTAAAAAACAAGACTGTACTGTTAAAAGCAGATTAGTTGAGGGAAGCTGATAAGTCATCTTGCTAACAGTGGCATACAAAATCATTTGGAAAAACAGCACGATTTCCAGCTCATTAGAAAGAAGGATGCTGATCCTAGGCTAGGGACTCTGTCCATGAATAGAAATAGCATTGGTGGGAAAGATACAGGGAAAATTAAATCCCCTTCGCAAGTGACACCCCTAGTCTATTTCACCAGTTAGATGGCATGGCGGCAAGCCTAATATGCATCAAAGCAATCCAGCATGGAACAGATGGGACGGTGTTCAGCAGCATTGTCACAGGGCAGGAAACAAGCAGAACTGAGTGCGGTGACGTGGTACTTTAGGGAAATGATAGCCCTAGATGACCATCCCTTGAACATGGTTGAGAAGGTGGAGTTTAATAGACTGCTGCCTCTTTTAGAGCCTATCCTGAAGACAGCTTTTAGTGGACAGGTGAGTTCCAGCCTCTATAATCTGTTGCATTACCAACTGCAGACAGAACTATCAAATGTAGAGGTCAGTACTACTGAACATAAGATATGCCATACTGGGTCAGACCAAGGTCCATCAAGCCTAGTATCCTGCTTCCAACAGTGGCCAATCCAGGTCATACGTACCTAGCAGTTTCCCCAAAAGACACAGCATTTCACCACTGATATCTGGAGTAGTCAGAATGTTATACACACCTACCTCTCCTTGACAGCACACTACTGGCAGCTAAGATAGGAACAGACTGTAGGTTTAGCTGGGAGCAACAGGAGGAGGGAACTGATGGGCTGTACAGCACAGCCAGTTAATGGATGGCAGCTATACTTGGATCCATATCGTAGCAGAAATAAGGGCAAAGCAGCAGGCCTGGTACACAGTGCTCAAATTGAGCACTGTGCATCCAGGTTTCTTTATAACAGATGGTAGGGCAAATATGGTCATAGCAGTAAAGTATGGGGGCTTTCAGAGAATCAGATGCTTTACACGCTTGCTGTACATGGTTGTTAGAGGCTCCCTAGTCCTGCAGAGTAAGGGAAGCGTTAGTCCTGTCCTGGGCAATGAATTGAGAAGTGCTAAAAAATAGCAGGGAATTTTCACCAGAGTGTAAAGGGCAGACTTGAACTGCATGAGAACTGGGAAGCAACAGGAGTACCAGCACACCAGCTCAAGCAGGATGTTGCTACAAGGCGGAAGTTCACTTATGACATGCTGGAAGAATTAGTGAAGTAATGGATGGCCATGCATCATGTGTCATTAGAGACCAAAATCGGTATCAATAGACCTTGGGTCACCAGGGTTGGCAAATATTATATAGATGATGGAAGTCCTGAAACCCTTTGAGGATGCCATGGAGGAAATGAGTTCCATGAGGGCTACTTGAGCCTTCTTATGTCAGTAATGAATATTTTACATGCGACATTAGATGGTTTTCAGCAGCAACAGATATGCACAGCAGAGGTTTTGGTGATGTGGACTTCTTGCATAGTCAAGTAAGAAAAAGGTTGCAACCCCTGCAAAAGAAAGATGCGTATATGATTGCTGGTTTCTGTGATCTGTGGATGAAAAGAATTATCACTCTGCAATGCATCTCACTTACTGAAAGAAAAAAACTGGTGGAGGGAAAGGAGCACCAGAGCCAGAGGAGAACTGGAGGTAGTTGATGCAGCAGGGGAAATAGTAGACCCTACCAGTCTACCATAGTAGACAGACCCTGAGCTTTATCTTCAAATTTCGTTTCAAATTTCTAATGCTCTACTTCTTTGGAAGTTCTAGCAGGGGAGTGCAACTACTGTTATAACCTTGACTGAAGAAAAGTATTTCTATCAGGAGAGATGAGCATTGACTGCTGATATAGGTAGAGTTACACCTGTCAAGCCAGCTTGATAGCCAAATAAATGCTATCTATCATGGTGTAATAACTCTATGAAAATTACTCCAAATAAACACACTGCTACAGAATATATAGGAGGGTGAGATTTGACCGAAACTGCGCATAGTTTGGATGGTAATACTTCTAATGTTCTTCGCGATAAACTCATGTCTCTCAATCGATCGCTTCCAAAAAACGCATGCGCAGCGTTTTTTGGAAGAGATCGATTGAGAGACATGAGTTTATCGCGAAGAACATTAGAAGTATTACCATCCAAACTATGCGCAGTTTCGGTCAAATTTGGTTAAAAGCTTGCCGAATGTGATTCATCCCCTGAAGAACCTCGAAACATAGAGAGAAACGCGGAAATAACGTTATGTGTGAGGCGTTGGGAGACTGAGACACGTTGTTTTCAATCAAAGTAAAGGCTTTTGAGAAGGACTGAAAACTATCAAGTCAAAGGTGTACTAAATTACACAGAAATTGGGAAGTTAAGTACATGTTTTCACAAAGACTGTTCGTTTGTTTAAAAGCATAATTTACAAGCACAGTGGAGAGAGGGTGTCAATAATTAGAAAAAACACCAGGAACCAGTCATTGATGCTATAGGCGCCGCTGGTGAATTTGAATTCTCACTTCCCAGCATATAGGCAGCCGACTGGTCTGAGACGGTTCCTAGGATACTATTTGATCATTAAATTTCATGATCTCACCCTCCTATATATTCTGTAGCAGTGTGTTTATTTGGAGTAATTTTCATAGAGTTATTGCATTATATTGCTCCATAAGAAAGACCCTATTCTTTTGTAATCTATCATGGTGTGACAGATTGCCCTCACATCCACCATCTTCTATTACTGTACTTGTCAACAAATAAACTGTACTTGTTGAGTCATCGACTAAGAAACCCTTAGCTTGTTCTGAATGATTGGAGTGCAATCCATGAATGATTCTTTCACCCCAGTACCTCATCTATCAGGAAGAATGAGAATGGTGTAGTGAGAAAGAAGAGCACACCTGCATAATCAGCCTGGTAGGTGAATCAACCCTAGCTGTCATGGGCTGACAAACTGCCCTCACATCCACCATCCTCTATTACTGGATTTATTGGCAATTAATCTTCTGTCATAAGTATTAGCCTTTCAGTATAGGGGCTTCCAGCCTATCTTGCTTCTACATTGGTCTTCTTCAGCTCTTCTGGGCTTTCACTGCCACTCCTGCAATCCCATTCCTACTGCTTTTGGGGCCTTCCCCATGGTTTATCCTCCAACTCTTACTGAAATCTCTCAGCATGTTATCTAAGCAGTCCATGAATGTTTCTTCCACTCCAGGCAGGATCTTCCTTTATACTTAAAGTTCCTATTCTGGGACCTAAATCCTCAGTGCCAGAACTCTAACTTGTGGGCACACGGCTTGGATGAATTCACCCCATTCCTGCGGCCTGGGCTCATGCTGCCTCTTCTACTGTTGTGTTGCCTCTCCTCTGGTGTTTTAGTACCTTCCAGATGATCTGAGTGCTATAGTGGTCCCCTTAGTATGGTTAAGATGTTGCAGATGATGTGAACCTCCTTGCATAAGTTAGGACCTTCCAGCCAACCTGGGTTCAATGCTACTCCTCCTGGCATAGGAAAGGGCCTTGCAGCTGATCTGGGAGTTGTGCCCATCTCCTTGCCATTTTACTTCTCTCAATGTGCCTTGCAGCCCATTGTGGTGCTGCTGTGCCCTTCCACGATTTGACATTTGCATTGTACTGTTTGATGGCTTTGTACTTCTGATGGTGGCTTCTGGTACTCATTCTGCCACTGTAACAAACTCTTTGCCCCTCTTCTGGTGCCCCTGGAGGGTTTGTGACACTCTTGCTAGCTTGTAGTGCTGTGCCTACCATCAAGTATCAAGCAGGTTTAACTGAAAATAAATGGCAAGTCTCACTGTTCCATTGTAATACAGCTTTTCCCATAAGGACAAATGGGACAAATGCACTAATGGTTTGGTTTCCGAAGACTAACTAAATAGGTATATTCTGACAAAAACGAGTCTAAAATGCTGGGCTCCATGGGCCACTGGTCTGCCCTAGAATGACACTTCACATCTTATGTTCTAAAATTGCCCCCCTGAAAGGCATAAGTATTTTTCACATTAGTGATGAACACTGAGGATTTGCATGGTTAGTGTGCATTCAGCTCATTAAGGTGCCTTACAAAATGCAATGTGTGCTAAATTGATTTAATGCACATTAAACAACTTACTGCACCTTATTTCATTGGTTAGTGTGTGTTAAATCAATTCAGAGCACACTGAAAATCCCCTATTAAAATGAATGTTTAAACTAATCTAAAAAAAACATCCACAATTTTGTAAAAATTCATGAATAAACACCAAAAACTAACCAAATTTTTCTTGCCAGTACCCATTCCTAATGATCACTGTTCCTGGTGAAAACCTTCCATGGCTTAATGCTCTCAGTTAATATAATACATCAGAATTAGGGGGTCATACTTTTTTTTTACTTGCCTATTGTAGATTGCTAAAATCAGATGGGCATTCTAAATCCAAATATGGGCCTGTCTCTACTTCTCTCCCTTAAAGTACCTGAATGGAAAAACCCTGTAGATCACCTTTTGATTTTTGATTTTTTTTGTGACCAAGTGTGTGCTGACTCCTGGCCTTTTCTTTTGAAGCAATGGAGGGTAAAATGTCTTGTCCAAGGAGTGTTAGTGGGAATCAAACCCTCAATCTTCTGGGCACTAGGCAGCTGCTTTAACCACTAGATTACTCCTCCATTTTGCATGTTGGATAAAGTTAAATACCTCATATGGTAACCATACATACTTCTTAGAAGTTCGAGGCAAGGTAGCTTCAGCAGATAATTTTCTTTCTCCAGGAAGCTTATAATGTAGTGTTGCACCTAAGACAATAGAGAGTTAAGTGGCTTAGGCATGATCACAAAGTGCAGAGATGGGATTTGCACCTGGCTTCATTGGGTTTAAACCCCACTTCTTTAACCTTCAGGATACTCCTTTATTCCACTGTATGTTTCTGCTTCAAAACTGCCTGAATAGAGACAGCATAAAACCCTGTGAGAGCCAACACTACTGAAATCAACTGCTCAAAGGTTTCAGTTTTACTTCTTATTTTAAAAATGTGGAAAAAAACAACAGACAGCCAGAGCAACAAAATAATGAAAAGTTTAAATTTATTAAGAATGGTTTTGCAAAGTACAGCAGTTGCTACAGTCATCTGTATCTCAAGGGAATAAGCATTTCATTTTTCTTTTCATTAAATTGTTTCTTAAGACATATATGAATGCTTCTTAGAAGAGAGTTTTTTACAGTACAATTTTACTGATTAATAAATCCATAGGATAAATTTATAACACAGCACCTATGTAAATGTCTAAGAAAGCGCTTGTTTTATAAAGGCGGCCAAGGCACCTATGAGCCTTTTTAAAGTGTTATCTCAGAATTAATCCTGATAATGCAAAATTAAATTGTAAAGACATCTCCAGAACCATTTTAGAAATGCCAAAGATACACGTGTATGGCTCGATTATGTCCTACTGAGCTGGGGCCATATATTGGGGCATGGCTGGGGCAAGTCAGTAAGGATATTGTACACATGAACTCATGATTTCAGACCAGCGCTGCATATCTGAAGTCGCCATTGGGCACGTCTTTGACTAGACTTGCTCCAGGGCACAAATAGGATTATAAAAGATGCTAATATCTGCAACTCAACAACAGGAAGGTGTAGAAGGAAATGCCTTTTCACTTCTGCAAAGAAACTTGTCTGTCCCCATTAGCAAAACGGCTGGCTGGGATGTGTTAGGAAGAGAGATCCACGGTCACGTTATGCAATATGGCCTCATGCACATTTGTACCCTCTCTTCTGCAGACGAGCACATATGAGACATTCAGGTTTCTGAAATCGGGAAACATCCAGCACGTGCCTAACCCATAGTTTTGTGCATCCTCATTTTGGCTTATATGCGGTGGACATGTATATCTTTCATGGCGGAAAAAGGGCAATTTTACAAGGCACTTAAATATAATCACTTTCTCAGCTGTCCCTCCCAATTGTATATCGGACATTTTGACTTTGACGTCTCATTTTGCAGCCAGACATCCTTTCTAAAAATGTGACTTTAAATATCTAAGAACAAGAGGAGATGAGGAATATTAGTGTCTGAATGGGCTTTTATAAAATTGCTTACTTTACAAGTGGATAAACGTATGCGCGTAAGACCCTTTACAAATATATTTACTCTTTATTTGCAGAACTGTCCTTGGAGGCAGAGTTTGGATTGGGTATGGAACTATGTACATACATTTTAATTTTCAAAAAAGTATCTATAGAAGATAGCAGGTATACGTGTGTGGGTGTTTTGCCTGGAATAATGTTCAGAGCAAAAATATGAGCATAGATTTCCTTTGAACATCTGGCAAAGCCCATGGAATGAAAAGCACAGCGGGGAGCAAACATTTGTGAACATCTTGTCAAAAGATAGTTGTAGGGGAAAGCAATGTGTGACACTGCAGTGGAATGAGCATTTTTTTCAAATGTGATGTCTTTTGTGCCGTCTTTTATTAAATTGCTCAGTTCATTTTATGTATTTCTCAAGAAGACTTCATTGCAGCTGACGTTTTTTCAAGATAAAAGTATAGAAGAGACAAAGATTATTTTGTTTGTGTAATAGTCATAGAGGTATGTTTACTAAGCAGTGGTACCGGCTTCCATGTGATATCGGAGCCACGGCCCCATTGAATTCAATGGGGCTGTGGCTCAGATATCTTATAGTTAATATATCCCATAGTGTTTGTTTTGACAATGAGTATAGTGCATGATGAGTCACATATAATATATTGTACAATACATGTATACAACCTGTATGGATGCTGATCATATAAGGTATCATTAATTTTAGGACTTTGTGAGCATTTGCATGGTTTATGTGAGTTTCTGGTTAAATAAGAATTAAATGGTACAAAATTACCTCTTCCTAAAGTCCCACAGGCTATTATTCACCCATAATGTGCAGTAACTCAGGTAACCCGGAGGCCCACCTCGCCCTCTAACGCATCTTCACATCCCCCACACATATTTTGTTATACATAATAAATACACAGACACTTTAACATGGTACAACCTTGGTCGCAGCTTTATTTACCAATGCATACATGTAATAACCGCCCAACATGGGCAACCAACCTGTATCACAAACCCCACCCCCATACCGGACGATGCTCCGCCTGCCATACTATTAGCAAGGCGGAACATCCTCCTCACCACCCCCCCCCACCGCCAGCCTCGCCATCCTAGAAGCAAAGGCCGGCTCTCACACCCCCCTACCGGGCCGAGACCCCCAACCGGGATGTCTCACCCCCACCCCCGGGGAGCCCTTCACTCCCCACATCTCCTAAAGAAGTTAGCACTCCCGCCGCCTCGGCGAGCGCTGTCTTGCTACCCCGCCCCCCCCAGCTGCAACAAACCCACCCCCCCACCACTCCCCCACCCTAAAACCAAGGGAGGGAGGGCGGGAAACACCACCGACCGTCAGCGAGGAGCCGCAGGAAAGGCCGAGCCACGCGGCTCCTCGCACTCTCTACCCCCTCCCCTTGCTTGATGGAGCCAATAGGATCGCTTCTCGCAACCGCGGAAAGCGATCCCATGGCAACCATCTCCCTGCTCTCTGGCCCCCACCTTCGCTCGCACCCCGGTCACGTGACGAGGGCCGAGGCCGGGCCCGGGCCCGAGTTACAATCGGCCGCGGGACCGGACCGGCGGCCTCATCATTAACTCAGGTAACCCGGAGGCCCACCTCGCCCTCTAACGCATCTTCACATCCCCCACACATATTTTGTTATACATAATAAATACACAGACACTTTAACATGGTACAACCTTGGTCGCAGCTTTATTTACCAATGCATACATGTAATAACTGCCCAACATGGGCAACCAACCTGTATCACAAACCCCACCCCCATACCGGACGATGCTCCGCCTGCCATACTATTAGCAAGGTGGAACATCCTCCTCACCCCCCCCCCCCCCACCGCCCGCCTCGCCATCCTAGTAGCAAAGGCCGGCTCTCACACCCCCCTACCGGGCCGAGACCCCCAACCGGGATGTCTCGCCCCCACCCCCGGGGAGCCCTTCACTCCCCACATCTCCTAAAGCAGTTAGCACTCCCGCCGCCTCGGCGAGCGCTGTCTTGCTACCCCGCCACCGGCGCGAGGTATTACATATCCTCGCGCCGACCCCCCCCAATAAAGCTGCGACCAACCACAAGCTCCAAAATCTCCTGCCAATCATTTAAGAGAAGATCCTGTCCCACCGGGGACAAGTGAACACCGTCCGTGCGGTAGAGTCCGGAACACTGAACATCCACCCAGGAATGGTGAACCTGCAAGCCACCTGCCTGCAGAACCCATCGCCCGATCTGGCGATTCACTTTCGCCAGACCACGAGACCACCGCCGCTGAGACTGGCAAGCCGGACGCTGGATGATATCCGACCAGATGATCGACACCTCCGGCCACTCCTGCCGCAGCACGCGAAGATCACGCTGAACCGCCCTGATGAGTTGCCGACACGTCCAGCCGGACAAGTCGTTGCCTCCAAGATGGACCAGGATCCCCAACGGACGCCTCCGTTGATCCGCTGCCCGCCGCACCACCGGAAGGAAGTGCCACCACCGCATGCCGCGCTCTCCCAGCCACCGCAACCGCACATGACGGACCGCCAGGCCCAGGTGCACTCCAAGCGGGCGCCGCACAGCTCTCCTCTCGGCCCAATAGACGAAGGAGTGCCCGACGATCCACCATTCACCAGCTGAGGACCCACTCTCAGTAGCATTCCGGGCGAGCAGCTGCAGCCGTCCATCTGCAACAGAAAAGAAAGCATGAAAGAACCCCCCCCCCCGTCCAACCCCCCGCCACCCCCCCCCACCGGCGCCACCCCTCAAACTCTGTCAGGCCGCACATAGCCCACATACGCCCCAGAGCGCCACCTACCAATGCGTTGAATCACCCCACCATCCAAACCCGCCGCAGCGGCACTTGTCACAGCACCGATACGGAAGGAGTGCGAGGCGAACTGCCGCTCAGGGCACCCCAACCGCCGGAGCGCCAAGCGCAGCACCGCCGTGAACTGATACTGAGTTACCGGACCCCCGTCCCCATGACGAAAAAAGTGGCCATCCAGCGCCGGGTGCACCCGGACATACGCCTGCACATTGCGCACCGGGCAGGACAACAGCCCCGGGGCCGCCGATAGCACCACCTGCCTACCCCTACCAGTCTGGTCAGTCTTGGACCGTGACAGGGAAATCCGCACCGCCGAGTGCCCCACTGTCACGCAATGAACCGCCAAACCTCCACCCTCATCCCCCCGCCGCGAACGCGGCACTAGCTCACTCACCCTGAAGGCTCCGAAAAAGGCTGTAACAAACAGAGCACGAAACAACACCGCCTCATGCTCCGTCGTCGCCACCTCCTCCAGAACCCCCCATATCCGCACGAGCAGTTCATGGGTGACCGGGCGCCGCCAATCTCTCACCGCGGGCCGCTCCCGCCCCCAACCCACCAGCAACCGCGTCACCAAGTTCGACCCGCTCGGGTTCCCCCAACCCGCCGCTTTACTGAAAAAGGAGAAACCCGCCAACGCGGCCCGGACCGAAGACCGAGACCAGCCCTGCTCCCGCGCCCACACAATGAAGGACCCCCCCAACTGCTCCCCAAGCGGGCCACCGTGCCAACCCCTCCCGAGTAAAAAGGCCCGCACCCGGCTATACCCACGCCGATAGGCGGTCCACGTACCTGGAGCCACAGAGGACCTCAGCAACCCCATCAGACCAGGGTCCCAATCTGCCAAAGGTTCCCCGGCACAGGCGTCGCCGCCACGTCCGCCCCTGGGGCCAGCAACCGAAAACTGCGCCCACTGGAAACGAGACAAGGCATCAGCAATAGAATTACGCACTCCCGGAACATGGCGCGCCCGCGCTGTGACATTGAGGCGCAAACAAGCCAAGACCAAAACTCGCATCAACGCCGTCACCCGCGGACACCTAGGGGACTGCCGATTAATGACCTGCACCACCGCCGCGTTGTCGCACCAGAACACCACCTTCCGATTTCGTAACCGCTCGGGCCATACCCAGAAGGCCACCACAATCGGAAAGAGCTCTAAGAAGGCGACGTTACGCGTCAAGCCCGCCTCCGCCCAGGCCACCGGCCAGGCCTCAGCATACCAGGAACCCTGGCAATACAAGCCAAACCCCGAACCGCCCGCCGCATCCGAGAATAGCTGCAAATCCCCATTGGACAGTTCCTCCGATTGCACCATGGTGCAACCATTGAAATCAGCGAGGAACGCCCCCCACACCCGCAGATCCTCCCGCAGCCCGGCCGTGATCCGAATACGATGGTGCGGACTCTGCACCCCAACCGTAGCCAAGGCCAAACGCCGTGCAAACGGCCGCCCCATCGGAATCACCCTGCAGGCAAAATTCAGTTGCCCCAGCAGTGACTGCAACTCCTGCAACGTGACCTTCGCCGCCGACCCCACTGCCGCCACCAGCGCTTTCAGTCGCTCCACCTTATCCTCCGGCAAACGGATTACGAAGGCGACGGAGTCAATCTCGATCCCCAAAAAGCACAGACACGTGACCGGGCCCACGGTCTTTTCCACAGCCAAGGGAATCCCGAACGCCCCCGCCATCTCTCCGAACTGACGCAACAAGTCCGCGCAAGTCGCGGACTGCGCGGGACCCACGAACAAAAAGTCATCCAGGTAATGCACAATAGAGCTACGCCCCGTTCTCTGAGCTACAACCCAATGCAGGAAGGAACTAAATTTTTCGAAATAGGCACAGGAGATTGCACAGCCCATCGGCATGCACCGGTCAAAATAATAATGACCATCCATCTGAAAGCCGAGCAAGGGGAAAGCCGAAGGATGAACCGGCAGCAAGCGGAACGCGGATTCAATGTCCACCTTCGCCATCAGAGCCCCTCGACCACATTGTCGCAACAAATCCACCGCCGCATCAAAGGGGGCGTACCTCACCGAGCAGCACTCCGTCGGAATATGGTCATTCACCGAGTCCCCCGGAGGAAAGGAGAGGTTGTGTATCAGCCGATACTTACCCGGCTCCTTCTTGGGTATCACCCCCAGCGGCGATACAACGAAGGGGGAGAATGGCGGGTGGACAAACGGCCCCGCAATCCGGCCGAGCGCACACTCAGCCGCAATCTTATCCCTTGCCACCGCGGCCAATTGACGCACCGAGGCAGAATTACAGGCCACCTGACCCGAAATTACGCCCTGATACGGAATACGAAAGCCCTCCGTAAACCCCAACCACAACTCCCTTGCCGCCCGCCCATGCCGCCCCAGCCGATACCGCTCCAACCACGGCCACAACGCCCCGGCGTCAATCGGAGTCGGCGCCAACCCCCACCGCTGCCCCTCACTTACTCGCCCCTGCGGATCCGGACACCCCTTTTCTACTACACTTCGCAGCCGAGTGTCCTCCCCCACATATAGAGCAGGCGTGTCGGAACTTACAGTCCGAGAACGGGCAGGACGACTTATTAAATCGCCAACAAACATCCCCGCTGGGACCGCCACTGGGCGCTCCGGGGACCGCGCCCGCGGCACGAAAGGGCCGTACACCTGCCACCGCCGACTGCCCGCCGGCCTTAACAGGCCCGCTGCCACCTCCCCCTACCCCCTTTTTGGCCGACATCTGCGTGAGCCATAAATTAATATCGCGCGTCCCCCAGGACAGCTGCGCATTCTCCTCCATCCGATCCCGGAATTCCTCATCATAGTTGAGCCACGCCCAACCATCATGAGCCTGCGATGCCGCCAGGATGGCATCCGCATACGCCAACAATTCCCCATACAGGGCCGGCTCCGCGTGCCCGCAAACACTCGCCAGACGCAAAAACGCCCCGGTCCAATTCAAGGTATTCCGTGAAACCTTGCGCACCCTGCCCGCCTTCTCGTCCGCTTTACGCTTCCTGCGGCTCTCACCCGAACTCTTCCGCCCCTCCAGGAGCCGGAAAATGTCAATATACTGCCGCCTCCGGATGCGTCTCCGCAATTTGCGTGGCACACTCTCCCAAAGCTCCGCGCAACGCACCACGGCGGGACCCGCCCCCTCCCCCCGCCCCCGCTCAGCGACCCCGTCCTCAGACAAACTCCCACTGGACGACGAGGACGAAGAGGAAGCTCGGCGACAGCGCCGCCCGTGCTTCCGCTTAGCCTTGGACTTATGCCCGACCGCTGCCGAAGCCTCGCCGACCGAACCCCCACCTGCCCCAACCCCCAGGGTGTCACCCAACTCACCTTCCGCGCTCGGAGCACTCGACACCGGCACCACCACAGCCGGACCTGCCGCCTCGACATTCTGCCCGGACACCTCCATGCTGCCGCCCGCCAACACTGGCGCCGACTCCCTGCCAACCGGAACCTGCAAAGGAAAAACAGGGCCCACAGTAGCCGCACCCAGCCCCTGCTGCCCAGCCCCCCATGCCGCTAGCCCCCCGTGCCGCCACCCCGAGGCACCCACCCCCCCAGCTGCCCAGTGCGCATCCCACCCAGGCGCACAGCCTGCCCCGGCTACTCCCGCCCCAGCCCAATTCCCAAAACCCGCTCCCCAATTGCCCAGCGGCAGAAAGGCCCCCCCCCTGTCACCGGCATGCCACCCCCATACGAGTAAGGTGGCACCGGCCCCCCTGGAAACCACGGGCCAGCCCCACTGGACCCCGGGAGACCCCCCGGCGGGAGCGAAACCCCAAAGCCAGCTGCCTGGTCCCCGCAGGCCCCCACCCCACCATCCGCTTGTGACGACCCCTGGCCGTCACGCAGGGCCGACCCCGCGCCCTGAGCCCCCTGCACTACCCCTCTTGCAGCCTCCCCTGGAGCCGCCGCGGCCCCCACCATTGCAGTGGACCGACGCCGCCCCCACCCCCTCCGGCCATCGCCCACCCCCTCCGGGAGAGCCAGCCCACCCTGCCTTCCCCCCCCCCCTGGCAGCAGGAGGCCCCCTTGCCCCCCCACGGACACTCCGGGTCCGGGTACGAACTCCAGCTCGTCCCCGGCCGGCCGACCAGTCTTGGACCCCCCCATGCCACCCATGGACCACATCACAAAAAACGCCCCCCCCCTCCAAACGGAATCCCCCCTGTGACAGGGACAGCTCACACTGCCCGTTTGAAGCCCGTGCTCACACCCCGAATTTATGCGTCCTTTTTTTTTTTTTTTTTTTTTTTAAACGCTGAACCCCGCTGCGGGGAAGGACGCAGGAACCGGTCTTCCCCCCCCCCCCCCTGCTCCTTCAATCTCACCGCCACTGCACCACACTCCCGGAGCCCGGAGAAACACCACCAACCGTCAGCGAGGAGCCGCAGGAAAGGCCGAGCCACGCGGCTCCTCGCACTCTCTACCCCCTCCCCTTGCTTGATGGAGCCAATAGGATCGCTTCTCGCAACCGCGGAAAGCGATCCCATGGCAACCATCTCCCTGCTCTCTGGCCCCCACCTTCGCTCGCACCCCGGTCACGTGACGAGGGCCGAGGCCGGGCCCGAGTTACAATCGGCCGCGGGACCGGCCCGGCGGCCTCATCATTTATTAGGGCTTATTGACTAGAAACCACCACATCCTAACACATGAATCAGACATAATTTGTATATTTTGTTTGCAGCATAATGCCAAAATGAGGATCAAAATTAGCACAATTTGGAGCAGTGTTCACAAACCTTTGCTCCTCAGTATACAGTACATGCAGACTTTGTACCTGTGGGAGCTATTACATATATGTTGAAAGTGTTTCTCTTTCTGCAAAAAACCCTACCACCCCTAGCAAACATACCAACACAGTCCAACCTTGAAACATTGATAAACAAGTGGAATGCCACTATCTCTTCTGCCGCTCTCGCCCCACTAAGAGCTCTTCCTAAGAAACAATGACTGTGTGCACCATGGTCTTTGCATCACTAAGAACTCAAAAGCATGACTTTTGTCACCTTGAACACAAATGGAGGAAGTCTCAGAACCACCAACTCCAAACCATACCTGGACAGTTTAAGAATTTATTGTAATTCCACCATACAAAAACAAATGAAAATATTATAACAACCTCCTTCTACATGCCATCAACAAACCCTGAGAACTCTTCGACCTTGTCAAATCACTCACCAAAGATCCCACTCATCTACGGCAAAACAGCACCCTGAACCTCAAGATATGGCCTCCTACCTATAAGTCAAGCACAGCACAGGTCTCGCTAGCAGCATCACCTTACCCACACTAATTGCAAACACTACTACTGAACACTCCTTGACTGCCTTCAGAACTGTTTCCCTTGACAAGCTCGACGAAATAATCACCAACATCAACACTACTATTCCGTCCTTGATCCCTGACCAGTATCCTGGGTACAGATTACAAGAGCACAATTTCTACCAATCATATCAAACATACTACAAATATCCCTCACAAAAAGGCTTCATCCCACCCTCACTCAAACAAACCTCCATCAGACCACTCCTAAAAAAGCTGAACCTCGACTCCAGTTTACCCGCTTCATACAGACCTATAGCCAGCGTACCATTTTTAACAAAAATCTTAGAAAAGGCCATTCAGACCCTGCTCCAGGACTACATAGACCACCATGCACTACTTGACCAGCATCAACATGGTTTCTGTCCTCATCACAGTGCGGAAACCTTACTGACCTTCCTGCTAAAACACTAATCCTCAGTATAGAAATTCTCACTCATGGATTCATCCTACTCTTCCTGGACATCTCCGCCGCTTTTGACACTCTGACTCATCAAATCCTTTTCAACCAACTCCATCACATCAGAATATAAGGCATGCCCCTGAAATGGATTCACTCCTACCTATCCAACAGGAGTCAACAAGTAAAAATTGGAACCCAAAGATCACATCCTTACATCCTAACTCAAGGAGTACCCCAAGGCTCATCTCTCTCCTCTCTACTATTCAATATATATGCATTGAACCCTGTGCAAAATCATCCAAAAACTCAGTCATGCCAACGACATAATGATTTACACACTCTTCTTCAAGTCCAATCCCAATTACTCAGAAATCACAGATTGCTTCACCAAAATAGTCGAATGGCTTCACTTTCACAACCTGTTAATCAACCTCAATAAAACAGAAATTCTCCACATCACAAAAGACCCTAAGTTCACCCCCCTCATCAATCAGGATTGGCAACTCTGACCTCCAGGTCAAAACAGAAATCAGATAACTAGGCCTTATACTCAACAAACAACTGAGCTTTCAAACCCAAATCAAGAATACCACCAGATTTGTCTATTTACAAGCTTAGAATACTGTGAAACCTTCAGCCCCTCCTAACTGTTGAAATATTCTGCTCAGTCTGCCAAGTCACAACCACCCCACTATTCGACTACTGCAACTCAATATATCAAGGCCTTCCCAAGCACACTCTTCACCCAGAACACCATAGCATGTACCATCTGCCGAGTATCCAGACAGACTCACATCTCTCCAATTTTCAAACTCCTCCACTGGCTACCCATCAGCTCAAGAATCAAATACAAGGTTCTCACCACAATCCACAAGGCACTAAACCACTGTTCCCTCTAAGCTGTGCGCGTGTGCGCGCGCACACACCTCGCCGAGCGAGCGCACATACTTTACAACAGAGCGCACATAAATTACGGCTCTGATTCTGCTAGAAAACAACACAAACGTCTTAAAATTTAAAAGTTATGATTGTAATTACTAGAAATTTCCAACTTCATTTAGTAATCGTCCATTTTCATTAAATTTGATTAAAATCAATGTGGTGTACATACTGTATTCTGAAGTGTAGTCAAATTTTAAAGTATATAACTCCGAGTGTCGTTATGTGGCGCACAAAAATTTAACTTTCCTTCAAAAGCTGCACACAGCTGATATTTTATGCACACACAGCCTACAGAAAATTAGAGGGAACATTGCACTAAACAACCTCTCCTCTGAGCACCTTCAATTACTAATCCAATCTCCCAAGACCAACAGACCAAGAAGTAATAGCACACAAAACCTCTTCAAGCTCCCTACCCAGATTTGCAAAAGCAACCAAAGTACATGACTTAGAGCATTCACACTTTATGCCCCCACCTTATGGAAGTCACTACCCCCACACTAAGAAACATCAACTCAACTGCAAACTTCCATAAGAAACTAGAATGTTACCTCTTTCAAGAACATTTTAGTGTTGACCCACAGCAGAGCGCCACGGAACATGAACTTTCTCAAACAGAATTTCCCCCACATATCCTCCCCGAACCTCCCCCCTTAGATACCCTAGCCCACCTGCTAACTGTGAAAATAGTTCTGATACCTCACTATAAGCTTATTGTTACCTCCCGTTACTCATAAATTTTATGTCACTTAGTTGTTTTCATAAGTTTATCATATTCAACTAATTTCATATAAACTGTTTTGACTCTGCCAAAGCTTTGAAAACTGACTTCACTTTTGGGTTTCGATTTAAATTTGTGATTTTAACTGTGACATTTTGACATGATATTTCATTCATTTAACTTTGAAAATTTTGCCGATTGTGTACATTCAATATTCCTTAATTGTTTCTCTCCTGAGATCTTAGAAAGTAGTTGGCTAGAGGAAGAGTCTGTTCAGTGATAATTTTCTCTTTCCTTTCCTGATCGATGTTGCAATCAGCTGACCAACAACCCAAATGTCAGTTTTCTGTAACACAGAGTGCCCAGTCACTGTAAAAAACATATGTTTAGCCACAGATTTGCATTTTAATGAGCTTAATGATATTAAATGGTACACAGTGCTACTTATAGTGGTGGTGCCCTATACTGGTGACTTCCTACCATGTACCAAACCCAAAGCCACACTTCTTCTGGAAAAACGCATATCAAAAACACACCAAAATGTGTAGGAACTATATATATATATATATATATATATATATAATCTTTTACTTCCTACCAGGTCACATTATTGTCAATCAGCATGCTGCACAGGAAATGTGCCAATCTGTACCGATCCATCACCCTGAAACCTGGCGATATACAGTTTATTTTGATGTTTGAAAAGTAGCTCAGCAATTGTGAGTGATCTTAGAGTTCATAGATTAAGGATCCAACTGGAAGAACAAGTTTTTGTTCATATTTTAAATGCTAAACCCCCTTTGACAAGTAAACACAATTAAATTGGGTCTTTTGGATTTAAAAACATAATTATATATGAAGAATGTACAAATAAAAACAGGGATCTTTTGAAGAAGCCATAAAGACTGATGACAAAAATGATGGTTAGATAGTGCCAAGGTATTCCTGTTTTAAACCTCTTCTGAAAATCCCTTTACACAAGTGACTGTAGGAGGTTTTGGAATTGTGCTGTAAAATTTCTCATTAATCATAGTAACATAATAACAAAGTAGATGATTGCAGAAATAAGCTTAGTCACTAAGGCACTCTGCCCAGCTCTTCCAGTCCACACTGCTCAGGATATACATCAGGCACCAGCCACCAGCACCGTAGAAGCTTGACTGTTTTGTTCCTTATTCAAGTCAGTTTCTGTTGTCTTCCTCATTGATTTTCTGTCATCCTTTGTAGATAAGTATACAAAATCCCATACTTGATCCAGCATCGACATCCTCCCCCGCCTGCAATCCCAAGTCCTATCACCAAACTTTGTAATGTTGACAAATGGCTACAGAACAGGGTACCTTCTTTACCCTCTTTGCTATGCTGCTTATGTGGACTATAGGGCATATTTCTTAAATGTTAATGCTTGGCAATGAAAGTGAATGTGCGTTAAGTGCCGCAACAGCCCATAGAAATGAATGTGCCGTGTCAGCACTTAATGTGTTTTAGCTTTCATTGTTAACCTTAAGTAAACATGCCCCTATATGTGTCACTGTGGATATATGAGGTGTTGTAATATCTATTGCTAGGTATGTGTGAACCAGAGATTATTTTAATATTACTCATTTTGTCTTTGAGGGTAATTTTATAAATGGCACCTGGGTTAAGGCAACTAAAAGATGCCTTACTTGTTTTTTTTAAATACTAGAGTAAATGGCGAGATTGCACCTTCTGTTCAGGGGTAGACATTTACAATTGCTCTATAGCAGGCATGCCCAACAGGTAGATTGCGATCTACCTGTAGATTGCGGAGGGGTCAGAGGTAGATCACCAGCCCCACTTCGCTCCATCTCTCCAGCAGCTCGCCCCATCACTAGGAGAGAGCTCGTGCTGGCAGGTAGTCTGCCGAGGGCTTGCCGCTGCTGCTGATCCTTTGCCTGTCTTCTTTCCCTGTCTGCGGGAATCTTGCCTGCGGATGTATTTGGGGCGCTTGTTGTTTTCGTGCCAATAGTTTGTGGGTACCCCAGGGGGCTTCCGCCCGCGCCCCGCAACGAGACACCGGCATCATACCTGGTCTCCTGCCTCTTAGAATCACCCATTCCTGCCCCCGCTCCAACACCCCTTAGAAGTGTGTTATATACCGGGCAATATCCATTTGCCCGGGCTTTATCTGAATACACTTACCGTATTAGTTGCGTCATGTGCTGGTCATTGGTCGCTTTATAGTTCGCTTTCATTAGACGTTCTTGGGCAGACACAACAAAGTGTCAAGAATTTGGTGATTTTGGCGGGCTTTTCCAATTTTGTTCTAACTTGCCTATGCCTTGCCTTCGAATTGGTTCAAACCACTGTGACTTTTGCTTGCCTCTGCAATTTTATTTTTCCTAGCCTCTACGTTGATTCTACACTGTGTGCAGAATTTATTAAGTCGCGTGTGGTGGTATTTGAACTTGTTTGGCGGTATTTGATTTTATCTGGTTTGCTGGACAGGTGTTTGATTTTTTTTTGATGATTGTTTGGTGGTATTTGATTATTGGTGCCAGTATGGTGAATTCTTATTTTTACTTTTAGAACTGCATGTGTGGTTTTGGCATCTCTAGTCCTTGTATTGCACATCATCCAGAGGTATTCAGTTTCTGTTGATCTTTAATACTTTGGGACAGTGACAGTTTTGGACCAGATTCAGCCAGTGTTTATACTAACTTAGCAGATTTGGCCTTTGTACATCCAGCCACCCCAGTATAACGAAGATGAGTGTTCCAAAGAAGAGCAAAACCTACCACTTTCATGATGAATGGGAAATGGACTACTTCTTCATCATGGTGAAAGACAAGTGTTGTTGTCTAATTTGTAACGCCCCAGTATCCTTGCCCAAAAAGGGTAATCTGGAACGTCATTATAAGGCTCTTCATAGCAATAAGTTTGATGCTGATTTTCCACCCAAAAGTGAAATTCATAAACTGAAGCTCAAAGAACTTAAATCGAAACAACAGTTGATGGCGAAGCCAAGGTCACATTTGGTCGATGCAACCATAGCATCCTTCAAGGTCAGCAACCTGATCACAAAGAAATGCAAACCTTTTACTGAAGGGGAATTTGTAAAAGATTGTTTTCTTGAAGCAACTGACAATCTTTTTGAAGGATTTAAAAATGAGAAAGATATCATAGCTGCTATTCAAGATGTACAATTGTCAAGAAACACCGTTGTGCAGCGAATAGAAAAGATTTGTGGAGACACAACTGAACAATTGTTGGAGGATGTTTCAAATTGTGTTGCTTTCTCACTCCAACTGGATGAATCTACAGACATAAGAGACATAGCCTAGTTACTAGTCTTTATCCGGATGGTTTTTGAAGACTTCAGTGTTAAAGAAGAACTACTTGGAATGATTTCTTTAAGAGGGAGAACTACAGGTCAGGAAATATTCAGTTCTTTCCATTCTTTTGTGACAAAGTATAATCTTGAGGTGAGGAGTGGTCTAGTGGTTAGGACAAGGTACTTCGGGCCGGGGGTTCAAGTCCCACCTGGGGACAGCAATCTCAGGCTGGAGGGACTGGGATTTCTAGTCCTATAGGCACTCCTTGTGGTCTTGGGCAAGCCACTTAACCCTCCATTGCCCATGTTCCCTGTAAGTATGAATGTGTGTGTCTCTCATCCCCTCGTGTTAAATGTATCCCCCAATTGACCGCTTTGACCCAGTGAAAAGCGGGATATAAATACAGCTAAATAAAATAAAAATAAAAATCTTCCATTGCATAGACTTGTTGCCATCACTACTGATGGAGCAAGAGCAATGACAGGTGAGGTTAATGGTTTAATAGCCCTCTGTAGACAGCATGATGACTTCCCAGATTTCCTTTCTTACCACGGCATCATTCACCAGCAAGTTTTGGCAAGCAAGAGACTCAATACAAAGACTGTCACGGACATCACTTTCAAAATTGTAAATTCCGTTCGTGGAAGATCACTTCAAAGATGGCTTTTCAATCTTACTCTTGATGAAGGGGCAGCGGAAATCATTTTGCACACAGATGTAAGGTGGCTAAGTAGGCACAAATTTCTGCAAAGATTTTGTGATTTAATGAATGAAATAAGAAGTTTTTTGAAGGAGAGGGGAGATGACCAAGCAGAGTTGGAAGATGACGCGTGGTTATATGATCTGGCATTTCTCACTGACTTTACAGGCAAACTAAGTGATATGAACCTTGAACTACAAGGTAAAAACAAATGCATTGGTGAGATTTATTTATTTTATTTTATTTATTTTATTTACAGTTCTTATTAACCGCGCTATTCAGCATCAGTACGGTTTACAAACAACAAATTTTGCATCAGAACAAAGCTCTTTTGCTTACATTGTAACAGGATTGGTAACTTGGGGCTGTAACAAGGGTAACTATATACAAACAACAACCGAGGTCATTGTAACTATTTACAATTTATATTGCAAGGTTGGATCGTAATGCAAGAGACAGTATCATAAGGATTTGATGGAGATGATGACCATATCATAAGGATTTGATGGAGATTATTTGAAGGAGATGATGAGTACAGTTTCATCCCACAAGAGCAAATTTGAGCTAATGATGACTGACCTTGCAAACAACACTTTTGATCATTTTCCTAATACGCAGGACCATCTGGGACAATATCCAAATTTTGTTTTTCAGAACGAGAAGTGTGTGCCAGAAATCTGTTCTGTTATCCTGGAATTTGAAAATAGATTCTGTGACTTCTAAAACATTGGAACAGTTGTGGAGTACTTGTCATACCCATTCAAAGTAGATGTGGACATTAAAGAAACTGCAGCTGCTATCAGTAAAAATTAGCCATTGAACAAGCCATCTCTTGAAAATGAAATATTAACCCTTAAAAATGACATTTTTCTCAAGACCCATGCTGAGCAAGAATCGTTTTGGAAGCTAGTACCTAGAGACAAATTTCCCAACTTGAGAAGATGCAGTGAAGCTGTACACTCCTGTTTCGGTTCAACTTATTTGTGTGAATCTGCATTTTCCCATCTGAAAATGACAGAGTACACAACGTTCCAACATGACGGATGAACATCTCCAGGATTCCCTGAGACTGGCCCTCATGCAATATTCACCCAACTTCAAAAAGCTGGTGGATGAAATTCAGGCTCAGATGTCTCGCTAATGAGCAAGAGCGAAATATTAAAGATTGTGCAAGATCAGCCTGGATCAATACTCAACCTAACTTTAACACAAATTACTCAATAAAAGTTAAAGAAAGTTATTAAGACGGTTAAAGAAAGTTATTACTCAATAAAACTTTAAGAAAAAATGTACTTTCCATTTCCCCTCGCAGTTCTTACTGGATCTTCGTCTCTCTATTTTGTTTTTGCTTAATTTGCTTAACAGTTGATCACATCCAAGTAAATGACAGAAGGTGCATTAAAAATGGGGGGGGGGGGATCCTCCAACTTTACTGAATTAAAATTTAATTTGAAACTTAATTTTCATGGTGGTAGATCACCGGCACTTTTGGCCGGAAAAAGTAGATCACGACCTGTTCGAAGTTGGACATGCCTGCTCTATAGCATAAAGTTAGCAAATACACAGGTGGATTAAGGTAGTTTCTAATCAATGTGCAAGCTTGCAAGCTTCACTCAGACCACACCTCAGCAATGCCCACCAGCAAAATATGTGCATTCATGTCAACACATGCACTTTTACACCAGTTAATATTTTATGAGGCCATTAAAATACATAAACTGCTGCATATGTGTTGCAGCCAAGCAGCTGAAAATGCTCTCATTCTCTCACTCACCCACAGAAGGAAGCACACAGACAGGCTGGAATGCAAACAGGATCTTTTAATGTGCACACAGGTTCAGACAGAGAGCCGGTACCCTCCACAAAAATCTGAGCCCCGAAGGACGTCCTACATTGTCTTATATACAGTACATTTTTAAACTCATTCTGCAATCTCATTCGTCTCAGGTATTTCCTGTCCACCAATCAGCAGCCCCTGGGGAAGGTGCCTGGGTGGCCTGTCCAAACCGGTATGCTCTGGTCTGCTGATTTCTGGGCAAGGGGGTATTGTGCTCAGGCCTGGAGGGGGGGAAGGGTGCCTACTGAAACCTTTTGTCTTCTCTTAGCAAGCTGATCACTATGTAAAACCTCATGGCTTGGGGGAAGGGTTATCCACAGCTAAACCTCATGGCTGCCTCATATGCACTTTAATGACTTCTAAAATGAGCTCCTTAATGTTGGATTCTCTGTTGCTTACAGGGTTACAGACATAGGATATGATTACCTAAAACTCAAACTCTCTTCCTCACCATGAGGAGAAGAGCAGCTACAAAGAGAAAGAGCTGGAACCCTTGGTGAAGCAACAGGAGATAATAGTGGGAAGCCATGGCTTCCTATAGTGTGAAAAAGGGCCAAAAGGCCCCTTGCTTAGTAAGTAACAGGATCCATATTGTGACAGTGTTCAGATAAGGAGAGCCAGCTGAAGTTGCTGTTCTTTCATCTGCAAAGTTTGCAGTTCTTGTAGCCTATAAATGGCTACAAGAAAGTTTGAAGGCTGACATCATTGCCAAGAGTTTTGCAACCAAATATTAGCAAACAATGCCATTAATCCTGTCCAGGTCATATTTTTTTTTTCTCAGAAATTACTATGTCTAAGTTGCACAGGCATCTTTTTTCTTTGTTGCATACCTTTGAACATACTATTAAAATATTATGATAACATACAGTTGGAATATTTTCAATTATTCCTCAAAATATTGTACACAACATACCTAAACTGCAAGGGTGCCAATAATGTTGACCACAACCGTAAATCACCCAAGAGACTGAGACAACAACAGCTTCCTCTTTGTGGGTTTATTGCAAAAATACAAGTAGCTACAGGGAGACAGGAAAGTGAGACTCAAAGACTACAGGACAGTGGCTTCTCTGTGGTGCCTGTGTGTGAGTGAGAAGGGTCATGGATTTAAGACCAGACTCTGGAGCCAGAGTGACATGGTCAGGTGTGTTAACTCTATCTCTAAAGGTAAAAAAGGGGACTATTGTACTTGATATGGAAGGGCAGACTAGATAGGCCATGTGGTCTTTTTCTGCCGTCATGTTTCTAAACTCCAATCTGAAACCGCTCGGTGTGAAGCTCCAGTCTGGGAGGTTACAAACTGCAAGATATATATATATGCTGATACAAACAAGCAAAAGCTTTGCCAATCATATCTAAGCATATAGTTCATCCTGCATTGCACATTTCCTTTTGTCACATCCTTATCTATATTTGACTTTTCTTGCTTTGCCACACTAGGAGGCTGCCATCTCATGCTCAGATCTGAGGCACCTAGTCTGTCCCTGGATCACATGATAATGGCTGCTACCTTAGTTTTATTCCATACCTGTGACTTTGGATCATGCAAGGAAAAGTTCCTCTTGCTGATAATCTCCCCCTAAGCAGAGGATTCCTTTTTATCTCTTCTTCCTTGGATGCTGGTCACAGGCACAAGCTTCAAGTGCTTCTTCCCATGAATCTTGGGCCCTCCTGGATTCATTTCTGGCAATTTTTGGATACTGGATGTAGATGGGAAAGCAACTACAGGTGCTCCTTGTGGTCTTGGGCAAGCCACTTAACCCTCCATAGCCCATGTTCCCTGTAAAATAGTTATCTCCAAGTTATAATGCCCTTTTCAATGTAATTTCAGTTTGTTCAATGTAAACCGCACTGATGCAGAATAGCGCGGTATATAAGAGAATGTAAATAAATAAATAAACTACTCTTCCCCATGGATCCTGGCTCTTTGTCTCAACTCCTAGAATTGCTCTCTGAAACTACCTCTTCTCTTCCAGGATCAGTGAAAACCTTTTATTCTCTTTTTCTCAGAAGCCTCTTTTTGCCCTGACTTCTTAATGTACTGCAGCCTGCCAGGGCTTCAGGCTGCAAAAAACAGCAGCACAGCAGTAGGCCTTTAAGTATCTATCCAATAGGACGTTTGCATCTAAGGGGAGGTACTCCACTGGCCAAGAGCATGGTCGAGGGCTGAGAGGTCCACTGCCATGCTAACTTTCATTTTTTGCAGCCTCGGGCTATGAAAATGAGGATAGAGGTAATGGGCAGTGGCAGGGGCAGCAGGGGGAAGAGGCGGATGATGCTGGACCTGGCAAAGGGAGTAGGGAAGGAGAAATACTGGACACCTGGGGGGAAGTAAAGGAAGGAGAGACGCTGTACTGGGGGGAGGAGGGGGGTAGGGAGGAGAATATGCTGGACTATGGGAAGGAAGCAAGGGAAGGAGATATGCTGCACAAAAGGGATATCCTGGACAATGGGGGAGGGCATATGGATGAAGGTTCACCTCGGGCATCAGATACCCTTAGGCTGGCCATGAATTTAGTAGAACCATTAAGGTCTCTACCACCCACACATAATAGATCCTTAGAGATCTCTACACTAAAAAACAACCAACTATTCTTCCCATTTGGTTGGGACAGAAACTGAGAGAAAGAGAATGGCCTTGAAGTGGGGTCACTGTAGTCTTTAGTAAAGGACTTCACGCCAGTGAGATCTCTTCACAGAGTGAATTGTTTTAGGGGTGTGTTGTAGATCTGAATGGAAGTGTAAAACCACAACAGGAGTTTTGTGCAGTCCTAAACACTCCAATATAGGCAGAGTAATTCTAACATCCATCATCACAAAATCTGCAGAAGATAAAAGCCCTGGAACGTTGGCTTAAGACTGATGTCCCTAGCAGACAGAGATTTTGTACTGTTGTTTGTTTCCCTATTATAAATAATATATTCTCAGTCTAGTGAATAAAGTTTGCTTGTGGCACACCACTGCACAATTATTCTTCAAAATTGTGTGGCCTAGTGGTTGGGGCAAATTGAGTGGCCTAGTGGTCGGGGCAAGGTACTTCAGGCCATAAGATCAGGGGTTTAAATCCCACTAGAGGACAGCAACCTTGGGCCAGAAGGACTGGGGTTTCTAGTCCCACAGGTGCTCCTTGTGGTCTTGGGCAAGCCAATTAACCCTCCATAGCTCATGTTCCCTGTAAAATAGTTATCTCCAAGTTATAATGCCCTGTTCAATGTAATTTCAATTTGTTCAATGTAAACCGCACTGATGCAGAATAGCACGGTATATAAGAGAATTAAATAAATAAAAAAAAACCTCAACATGGTGTATTTGATTTGCTTGAGTGTATTAATATGCCTAACCTGTTTTATCTTCCTTTTACACCACAACAGTTTCAATATTCTTGTGTAAGCACAATATGTGACCCCTGCAGTAAAGGTTTGCTGGTTTACTTTTAAAATATGTCACTTGCCATTTTTCAAAGATATTGGTTTCTTATCCGTGAGTGGATGGGTAGCCAATGCAGCTGCTGAAGTATGGGTGTGATGTTCTCGCTTCTTGCAGTGTTTGTAATGATCCGGGACACTGTGTTTTGTACCAGCTGTAGGGGGTGGAGATATTGCTTGGGCAATCCTTGATAGAGAGAGTTGGCGAAGTTCAGTATAGGCGTGATTATAGCCTGGCATACCGTGCGGAAGTGGATATTGTCCAGGACGGCTTTGAGTCTTCTGATGAGCTTGAGGCGGTGGTGTGCTTTGCTGGCAGTTTTGTTGACGTGCGACTGGAGGGTCAATTTGTTATCTAGGGTGACACCAGGGGTGGCCCAAGGGGGGTGCGGGGCCATGTGCGGAGACTCGGTGCGGGGTCTCATTTGCATAAGGGGCCTCATTTGCATAAATATTTGCATAATGCTACCATACACTAACTTTTAGTAAACATGCCTCTTAATGAGTGTATGAATAAAGAAGACTAAAAGATTTCTACATTACTATAATCCAGTGCCAACCGCCAGGCACATTAGGAACTACTACAAACACTGCCCATTTAGAACCCATAGCAAACCCGCCGTATCCTAACAGCACTACCAGGACTCATAAAGTACCATACCCTACCTATCAAAAGGCAACACTGCAAATATTAAACCAATACATTTCAGAGAATAACAATACATGACCCACTGGGGAAAGAGAACAAGTGGCAATGTCAAATAGGAATTACATAAACAGAATACCTCAGCTCAGTTACACATGCAGAACATAGACCATCACCAAACAAGGAATCACAATTTAGAAACAGGAAGACAATAATTAAACTGGGAACCCCAAAAGCCAAACTTGGAATGTACAACACTGTAGAAATAAAACTATACATTAATTTCCTCTTGTACTAAACAAAGCGCAGACGTTAATGATGCATTTCCCAGAGCTGACATATTCCAGTTAATAAATTCAAAATAAAGAGATATTTTTCTACCTTTTGTGCATTTTTTCAGCTGCAATTGCTCCAGCCACTTTCTTCTGGTTTCTTCGTGTCTTCTGCTAACTCTCCATCATCTGTTCTCCATTTGTCCTTTCTTCTCTCTTCTAGTTTTTTTTCCATTCTCTCTCTACACCTGCTTTAACATACTAATCTTTCTCCTTTTGCTCTTTCCTCATTCCTATTTCATCCACTCAAATTTTACCCCTCCATCCTCAATCCCCACTTACTCTCCCAATACCCGGCCAATTGTAGATTCTTCATCCCTCCCACACAAAATATTTTTCCCCTCTCCATTTTACTCTCCCAGCCCCATCCCATTCTAATCCTCCCCCAACATCAGCTCCCTTCTAGTTCCAGCCTCAACCAGCATCCATTCCCTTCTAGTCCCTGCATCAGCCCATTTCCAGTCCTAGCCTCCCATCAGCCCATTTCCAGTCCTAGCAACCCCCCAACCCAATACCAGTCCTAGCCCCCCCATCAACCCACTTCCAGTCCTAACCCCCCATCACCCCATTTTCAGTTTAAGCCCCCCCTATAACCCATTACCAGTCCTAACCCCCATCAGCCCATTTCCAGTCAGCCCCCCATCAGCCCATTGCCAGTCCTAACCCCCCCATCAGCCCACAGCCCATTACCAGTCCTAACCCCATCAGCCCACCTCAAGTCCTAACCCATCCCCATCAGCCCATTTCCTGTCCTAGCCCCCCCATAGCCCATTATCAGTCCTAACCCCCCCATAGCCCATTACCAGACAGCCCCCATCAGCCCAAAGCCCATTACCAGTCTTAACCCCCCCCCATAGCCCATTACCAGTTCTAACCCCCCCAACAGCCCACAGCCCATTAACAGTCCTAAACCCATCATCCCACCACAAGTCCGTACCCCTCCCCCACAGCCCATTTCCTGTCCTAGCCCCCCATAGCCCATTATCAGTCCTAACCCCCCCCCCCATAGCCATTACCAGACAGCCCCCATCAGCCCACAGCACATTACCAGTCATAACCCCCCCAACAGCCCACAGCCCATTACCAGTCCTAACCCCATCAGCCCACCTCGTCTTAACCCCCCAGCCCATTTCCAGTCCTAGCCCCCCCCCATAGCCCATTACCATTCCTAAACCCCTCCCCCCCATCGGTTCAAGGAACATTAAAAGAAAAAAAGCTGGCTGCTACTGCTGATGCTGCCGCCACGGCAGAATGGAATGTCCCGCGGGGCCCCCTCTGCCCGGCTGAGTCCTTCCCTCCCTCTGCGACGGCTGAGCCCCTCTGTGCCAGCTTTCAGATACGCGAAGGGAGAGTGTCTCCCTCGCGTCTCTGTTAAGCCTGCAGGGACACTCCATTCTGCCGCTGCTGCGGCGGCAGCAGCAGCAGTAGCAGCCAGCTTTTTTTTTTAACTTAATTTTGAAAAAAAGCAGAATGTTCTTTGCGCGGGGCCCCCTGAAACGCGGGGCCCTGTGCAAAAAACATTCTTGCTCAATGGACGGGCCAGCCCTGGGTGACACCCAGGTACTTTACTTCATCCTTCACTGCTATGTTCTTACCTAGGATGCTAATCAAATGAGGAGGCATGAAGGTGGAGTTTCTGGAGATGAACATAGCTTCTGTCTTGTTGCAGTTCAGAGAGACAGTTGCTAGTAAGCCATGCAAGCATATCCTTGAGACAATTGGTAATGGGTGCGAGGTTAGGAATATGTATGTCAGTGGGGGTGTAGATCATAATGTCATCTGCATATATGTGGTAGAGCATTTTGTGATGCCTGATGTTGCAGATTGGCTGTATGTATAAGTTGAAAAGTATGGAGGACAGCACCGAGCCTTGAGGGATGCCTTGCGATACGTTGAATTCGGCAGATTTGATTTTGCCCCATTTGACCTGTTGGGATCGTTTGCTTAGATAGGATGTGAACCATTTTAGAGTACTGCAACGCAATCCATTTTCCTGAAGCCGTTGTAGCATAATGATGTGGAATATAGTCAAAAGCCGCTGAGATATCCATGGATATTAGAAGGAATCTCTTTTTTTGTGTTGTCAATGCCGGTGATAAGGTTATCAAATAATGATGTGAGGAGCGTCTCGACATTGTGCTGTGGCCTGAACCATGTTGTTGAGTGTCCAGAGGGGCATATATATTGATGTGTTCTTGGAGTTGTCTCTGAATGGCTTTTTCAAGGACTTTGGCCATGAAAGGAAGGCTAGAGATAGGACAGTAGGATTTTAGGTCAGATGTGTCCAGGGTACTCTTCTTGAGGACTGGTCATATGGTGGCCTGTTTTAGGGCTTCGGGCATATATCCCTGCTATAGAAATAGCTGTATGATTTGTTGGAGGCTCGTGCTGATTTTGTCTTTAGTGGCTTTGATCCATGTTATTGGACATGGTTCAGTTGAGGAGGTCGTGGTGTTTAGTGATCCTATGATTTTCTTGACTTGCGAAGGTGTCAGGATTGCAAAGTCTTTCTAGGTCTCCTTATGAGTAGGAATTGTTGGGTTAGTAGGGATGAGTGGTTGGTTTAATGTGTAGTTGTCATTTTTACTGATCAGGAAGTCTGCGAATTGTTGGGGGTTGATGGCTTGGGTGTCTGACTGCGAGGTGTGCTTGGTGAGCTTCCGAACGAGGTTGAAGAGCTCCCTGGGTCTGTTTTCTGATTTCATTATGGTGTTGGTGTAGTAATTTTGCCTCTTTCACACCCTATTCACAGCTTGTGCATCCTTGCACCAGGGATGTCTCTGGAGCCAGCTTCTAAAATGCCTCCAGAAACATTTCTGTGGATATCTGACAGCTAAAGCACGAATAGTGCTTTTAAAATAACCCTCTTGAACTCTTATCCATAGTTTTACTAGAAGATATACTGTACAGCTACTACCAACCTGTCCTGCTTGGCTGATGGAAACTTGTAGCTTGTTGGTACATGTTATAGTAGGTCATCCTTTCTTTTTATGTCCCTTGTTTTCTCCTTAGCACCTTGCTGAACAGTACCCATCACCACCAATCTGCCCTGACTGTCTTATCGAAAGTTATAGCTTGCTGGCACCAACCTTTGCCACCTCTTGGTTTGTGGTATCACTAAGCCATGCTTCCTTTATGTTGCCTGCTGATGCAATGTAGCTTAGTGGCCTTGTGGCTTTCTGTGTCTCTAGGTTGTATTCTCTTTTTTCACCTCTTGTTTTCACAAATTGCCTTCCTAAGCAGTACACAATCACCCGACCTTTTCCCTCCCTTTGTTCTTGGGAAAGTAAAGTGTAGGTTGTTTGCATATTGAAACTCCCAACCCTTTTCCTGCCACTCTCCTCTGTAACTATCTGAAGTGTGCTTGCATTTTATCAAAGTATTGCTTTTTACCACTTCTGCTGATAGGGTATTCCAGCCATCTCCCATCCTCACAGGAAAGTCACATTTTCTCAAGTTTCCTCTGAACCTTCTTTCTTGCAACATCAATTCAACACCTCTTGTCTCTAAAAAATGATGTTCCAAAATTTCCCCCATTATTTATGTAAAATAGTCCAATATTTAAGTGATTCTGTCATTTCCCCTTTTTTTCTTCTTTTCGCTATTGAATTTAGTTTGAATCTCTTGCGCCTTTCTTTGCATGGTTTGTGTGAATCAAAGAAAAGCATCCTATTTTCCCATCATTGTTATTAGTAGGCTTATAAGTGTTTTATCACCTTTATCTGAACTCTAGATCATTAAACATAGGAACAGAGAAATGACACCATATAAGGACCTCAAGGGCCATCTAGTCTGATGATTCCTGATGCAGTACTGCTGAACCTACCCTTCTCAGGCTTAGTCCTGGCATCCAAGGATTATTTGCACTTACCTCCTATTTGCTTGGATGTAGATACTGTTGGTCCTTCATGACTGCTGTTGGGAGGCAGGTTCATTTAGATGCCACCCTTTCTATGAAGAAATATCTCCCTATGCTACTCTTGAGTCTCATTCCTTTGAGCTTGATATCATCCTCCCCTATTTTCCAGTGCTTCCTTTCAAGTGAAAAATGCTTGTTTCTTGAACATAATTTATACTTTTGAGATATCTGACTACAAACACCATCACCAGTATCCTCATCTTCACTATTAAGAAGAATTATTGTTGCAGAAAAAAAATTGATGTCATTTTCACTGTCTCCCATCTGTTCTCCTAAATATGGCCCTTGCCTAGCTGCACCTTCTGTGCGAGTAATAAAACTTGCTGCTCCTTAGTTTCAACAGACTTTGATATCCATATCTCAGTAATATACTGTCAGATTTATAATTGGCTCTAGACTTCTCTGCAGAGTGATTAGATGAAGGACAGTATCTGCTTCCTAAGGCAACTTAAAAGAATATTGTCAGATAAAAATGTATTGTAGATTCTACTTGTCTCTTTAAGGATCCATGTAGCAAGGCATGAATTTCTTGTATTTTATTTCTTAAGGTTTTACATTGTATTAGCATGAGCATGTGGCCAGGATACTAACATTGTAATTGACAGCAGATAAAGACCAGCATGGTCCATCTACTCTGCCGAGGAATGTGGCTAGATTTGTAGAGTTGCACCTGCCGGTCTTTGCAGGTTACTCCCCCTCCTTGCCTTTGCTTAAGGAGGTACCTGCCACTCCAGGCAGTTTTCCCCTCTCTGTTTGTGAAGTTATATGTATTTGCTTTGATTCCATTCTGTTGCTATAGTAATCCTCTATGTCATAGAAACATAGAACATAGAAACACGATGGCAGATAAAGACCATATGGCCTATCCAGTCTGCCTGTCCATATCACCTACTAAGCTCTACAGTCCCTTCACCTAACCTCGCACCCTATTACTTTTTATTGTTTTCAAAATTGAAATAACCACTGAAAGGAAGGAAATTCGATGATTTGGAGACCACTAAGCAACATTTGACACAACAGCTTCACAGCATAATGAAAGGTATTTCAAAAGTGTTTCCAGCAGTGGCGGAACGCTGGAGGAAGTGTATTTTATTGGAAGGGAACTTCTTTGAAGGAGACTGAGTTCAATAACTATCAGTATTGCACCAGTATGCTTCTGGTGTTATTGTACAAGTCTTGATACTTTTTGATTGCACTTCATATACCCTTGTGGAGAGAGGGGACAGGGGATATGATACGAGAAATACTGAGCCTGAGATGAGGCTTTTAAGCATAAAATACAGCCAATCGATTCCCGGTTAAGAGCAAAAGAAACACATTTACTTTGCATCAGCAAAGATATACTTGGCTTATTATACATGCTCCAAACAGTTACAACTGGATCCTTCATATATACATTCTCCAAACAAATTCTTCAGCCCTCTCCTCTTCCTGTCTGGACCTCTCTGCTTTACTCTGGATCTGGGGTTTGAGTTTCTTCTTCTGAGTCCTGCCCATGAAACAGATTCCCCAGCTATACAGGGATTTCTTTTATATAGCCCTTCACACAGGGCCATCCCAACCAATAGGTCAACTAGGTAGCCACTTAAAGTGGCAGCTTTTGGGGGTGGCAAAGAGCAGAGTATTGAAAGCTAAGCATTAGATACTGACAGCCAGGGAAGGCATAATGCTTAAGGTTGCCTAGGGCGCCAACAATTTGAACCAACTCTGGGGCCAACCCTGCCTTCACATACCCTCCCCCTCAGTTTGAATTTTCTGGGTCAAGTGTCTGCCTGTACCAGGGTCCCCTCACTAGAGTGGTGAACCTTGCCCTCCCCTGAAAACCCATCACTGATAGAGAGCTGAAGGATCAGAAATCAATGCATCACTCTTGTACTGGCTCCTCTACTTTGAACTACCTACTGATTGATGGCCTATTTCTGAGGCTGCCCAGTGTTTCTGCAGGTAATTTCAGTAGGTTTCCTGTACCGTCTTCTAGCCAATATTTCTCTCTGAATACCAGGAATTGCTATCTCTTGTGAGAGAAGTCCATGGCATCACTTCCAGGTTCTCTTCTGAGATATCTATTTGCATTGTGAAAGGGTATCAAAAGTCATAAGAACATAAGATATGCCATACTGGGTCAGACCAAGATCCATCAAGCCCAGTATTCTGTTTCCAACAGTGGCCAATCTAGGTCATATGTACCTAGCAGTTTCCCCAAGGGACACAGGTTCCACAATGCTTGTATTGGTTCAAGCATTGATATCCTGGGTCCCTTCTTAATAATGGTTTGTGGACCTTTCCTCCAGGAACTTGTCCAAACCTTTTTTAAACCCAGCTACACTAACAGCCTTTACTACATCCTCCGGTAACAAATTCCAGAGTTTGATTACACATTGAGTGAAAAAATATTTTCTTTTATTAGTCTTAAATAGTTTACCCTGTAGCTTCATTGCATGTCCCCTAGTCTTTCTATATTCTGATAAGGTAAACAATCGATCTACGTTTACCCGTTCCACTCCGTTCATTAATTTATAGACTTCTATTATATCTCCCCTCAGCCGTCTCCTTTCCAGGTTAAAGAGCCCCAACCTTTTTAGCCTTTCTTCATAGGAGTATCCTTCCATCCCCTTTACCATTTTGGTGGCTCTTCTCTGAACCTTTTCTAAAATCGCTATATCCTTTTTAAGATACGGCGACCAGAATTGCACACAATATTCAAGGTGCGGTCTCACCATGGAACGATATAGAGGCATTATAATATCTTTTGTTTTATTTTCCATTCCTTTCCTTATCATACCTAGCATTCTATTTGCTCTCTTAGCCGCTGCTGCACACTGGGCCAAGGGTTTTAACATGGTATCCACAATGACGCCTAAATCTTTTTCCTGGGTGGTGGTTCCTAATGTGGAACCTTGCATCGTGTAACCATAGTTTGGGTTGTTCTTCCCTAGGTGCATAACCTTGCACTTGTCCACATTAAATTTCATCTGCCATTTTGATACCCAGTCTTCCAATTTATCAAGATCCTCTTGCAAGTTTCCACAATCCTCTTGGGTTTTAACAACTTTAAATAGTTTTGTGTCATCTGCAAATTTGATAACCTCACTCGTTATTCCACTTTCCAGGTCATTTATGAATATGTCAAAAAGCAGCGGACCCAGCACAGATTCCTCGGGACTCCTCAGAACTGCCTCTGAACACAGGGTTACATTTTCAGAGTTTGGACTGTACCATTTGTAATAACTGACCAGGCTTAAGAAAGTTCTCAATTGCTGTGTTATTTGTGGCAGATCCCCTTAGATAATGGTTTCCACTCTTCACTCTGCAAGTGCAGTTACCCTCATCTTTGAGATTTTTCAAGGTGCCACCACTTCTGTCACTTTCCTAGGTTCTAAACCATCCAGTCAGAGATTTGACCATCATTATTCTTGAGTACTTGTTTCTCAACAAACTTTCCCACTTTATCCTTAGACAGGGCTCATTCCATAATTACTCGGCTAGTAGGTTGCCTACATAAGGACTCATAAGGCATTCTCTCTCTTTCTCTCAGAGTATTTCTACTATTTACTACCACTACAGTAGTATAATGGGTACACTACTTGTCAAACTGATTGACAGGTGAGATAAGGATGACAGGAGCCAATCAGCATTCACTTCCAGTGTATGTCCCACCTTAGGCCACGCCCCTCTCATAGAAGTGAATGGTGAGTTAGCCCCGCCCACTCCCGCCCCACAAACTGTTGACAGGAGCCAATCAGCGTTCACTTTCGGTGTATGTCCCGCCTTAGGCCATGCCCCTCCCATAGAAGTGAATGGTGAGTTAGCCCCGCCCACTCCCACCCCAAGCATGGCCACCACCCCCACTTGACATGCCTCCACCCCGCCCCAAGGATGACATCATTCAATCAGCATCCACTTCTGGGTTTGTGCCACACCCATGCCCCACCCCACAATATGGCATTAGCCAATCAGCACCCACTTCTGGGTTTGTGCCCCACCCACAGCCTCCCACCCTCAACCACGCCCCTGCCTACATCATCATAAATGACATCACCGGAAACAGGGTGTCATCAGAAATGGACTATCCCTTTTTGCTGACATCACCAGAAACAGGGTGTCATCAGAAAAGGGCCGTTTCCTTTTCCGATGACCTCAGCGGAAGCAGAGTGACTGACTCCAGAAATGTGTTTTGCTTCTGGTTAATGTTTACATCTGCAAAAAGCAGAAACCCTGGAAAACAAAAAATGCTTTTCTCTCACCCACTGCCCCAGTTCTTATTTCTCACAAAAGATTCTTAGCACAGCACAGGGCTTTTCACAGAGGCACAGACGGGGTAGAAGCTTTTCTTTACAAATGTTAAACCTCAATTAACACATCTTTTGTTAGAGAAACCAGTGCTGTCCATGTGATAGAATTTTGCTTTTAAGACCTCTGGCAAACACAGAAATACAGAGAGAGAGAGAGAGACCTGAGTTCAAATTCCCCTAATACAGCTATTTTTTTTGAGAGAGAGAGAGCTGAGTTCAAACACAGCCACAGCTATTTTTTTAGTGGCTTTGAAAAAACCAATACTGAGAGACAAGTCTGAACATGCCTCTCTAGGGTGTGGTAACACGTGATTGGTTGAAACAAGAGGTCTGTTCTGAGCATGCTCCAGGTGTTCTGAGCATGCTCCTGGTGTAAGGCTGTGTGTCCTGTGTAAGGGGAACATTTTAACACAGAGATTCAAAAAGAAAAAAATGGCTTGTTTTGGAACACCAAGCATAATTTCCAGCAGGGCACACAACATTAATTACTAAAACCATTCTGAAGATGTTGGCAAAATAAAAAGAATAGTCAAAGCACGGCAATCATGAAGGAAACCTTATTGGAGAGCATTTACTATGACCCCAAAGCAACAGGGAGCTTTGGGGGCATAAATCCTCTACTTCAAGCTGCTAAAAAGCAGGATAAAACAGTCAACAGAAACAATGTAGTTAGATGGGCTACCGGACAAGATGCTTATACTTTACACAGACCTGCTATGATCCGTTTTAAAAGAAACAAGACGATTGTCTCAGATGTGGATGCGCAATGGCAGGCTGATTTAGTTGATATGGCAGCCTTGTCCCATTATAACAATGGCTACAAATACATATTAACAGTGGTACACATCCTGTCAAAATATGCATGGGCTGCAAGTTTAAAATCGAAAACCGGTCATGAAGTTGCTAAAGCCTTTGAAAAAATATTTAATCTAGGTCATATACCTGAAAAAATACAGACAGACAAGGGTAAAGAATTTTTAAATAGGTCCCTGAAGAATTTATTAAATCAAAGAGGGGTTCATCATTTTGTAACCAATAACGATGTTAGAGCAGCAGTGGTAGAAAGGTTTAACAGGACTTTGAAATCCAAAATATGGCGTTATTTTACTACACACAACACCTTTAGGTACCAAGACATATTGCAGGCTTTTGTGCACAGTTATAATCATAGTTTTCACAGAACAATAAAGACGAGGCCTGTAGATGTGACACACACAAATTCTCTGCAGATCTGGAAAAGAGTCTACGGTGATAGCATCAAGCGTAAACACACCAAGAATCCCTTAAAGAAAGGAGATCATGTAAGACTTTCAAAAACTAAAGGAAAATTTGAAAAAGGTTACGAGCAAACGTGGACTGACGAGGTATTTATAATAACGGACATTTTAAACAGGGGCCAGAAAGCGACATACAAGATACAGGATTATGACGGTGAAGCCATACAAGGTTCTTTTTATCCTGAAGAATTGCTAAAAGTCACACCACAACAGGACAGAATATACCAAATCGAAAAGGTTCTAAAGGTAAAAGGATGTGGCAGGAACAGATTCTACCTCGTGAAATGGAGGGGATGGCCTGTTAAATTTAACAGTTGGGTTAAAGCATCAGAGATTCAAGACATCTGATTTCTTTCTTTTGAAGCAGCATTAAAATAAAATTTAAAATGAATGATGGTGGCTTTTATATCACACTGCCTAGCAATGTCTCAGCAGGTGTGTTTTCCCAAAATACCAGCTCTAATTTTACCATACAACTAGCAAGGCCTTTGGACTTACAAGGACAGTGGGAAGTAGGGCTCGTGGAAATACAATACCCCAACACCTGGGAGAATATTAAGGAAGACCATAAGTATGTTGTCGCTTCCGCAGCAGGAAATATACAGCACCTTATAGTCAGGAAAGGACATTACGCGACCATGCAGAGTTTAGTGGAATCCATGAATCAGGACATTAGCAACATCTATAAATCGGCGGCACCACTAATCATTTATGAGCCCCATGCGCGAAGAATCCGAATAAAATCGGAAGATAGGTCTACTATTTATGCGTATGGAGATTTGGCAACCATTTTGGGAATAGAAGCTTACGTTAATACACAGCGTTCCCATTTTCCAGCGGATATCACGGCCGGTTTTAATACCCTCTACCTGTACACAGATATTGTAGAGCACCAGTTAGTAGGTGACAATTTTGTGCCACTGCTGCGCTGTGTTCCAACTAAGGGGGTTAGGGATGCGTTTATCATGTTAAATTATGATAAGCTGCACTATGTCCCTGTGAACAAACAGCATATTGATACCATCACATTTGAAATAAAGACGGATCAGGACAGGCCCGTCTCATTTCGTTACGGGAAGGTGATCCTTAAGCTTCATCTGTGCCCCCGGAGGGTGAGTGTTTTTTAAAATGGTTGTGGCTAAAGACTACGGAGACCCCAAAACATACAGGCATTATTATACAACACAAGCCGGCTATGGGCTTTCAGGATATCATGGAGTACCAGTCATGTACGGGGCTGGTGTAGGAGGTGTTTTTCACAGCCTCTTTAGAAAAGCTATGCCGTTTTTGAGAAGGGGTTTTGAAATTATTAAACCACACGTGAAAGGCGCCGCAAAAAACATAGCCAAGGATGTCATGAGTCATGTCACAATGGCTGTTTTAAATAAAATGAACCAGGCTACAGAACAGGCAGGATCAGGACTGGCTGTGATTAGAAGAGCTGTTAAAAGAAAGAGAACCGAGTCTCGGGAGTTACCGCAAGGACCGCCCAAGCCTTTTAAAAGAAAGAAACCCGTGGGTGACAGGTCTCTGAAGCTTAACCGCCGGTCTAAGAAGAGAAGCGCTAGCTCTAGGCAGAGAGATATATTCTAAAAAGCACCATGGCTTTTGTACACCACGGCTCTGAAGAGTGTGTTAAATCGGAACTAGACCTGTTTCAACTAGCACCGACCCAAACAAGTATTGAAAAAAGTATTTATGTGGAAATTCCGCCATTATCGGCTTTGTCGGAAACAGCCCCTTTGGACTTCTATATCACAGGTCATGGTGAAGACTACATTGATTTAAATAGTACACTTTTGCACCTGACCTGTAAAATTGTGGCAGAAGATGGCTCGAACATCGATCCGGCAGCCAAAGTAGCGCTGGTGAACTACCCAATCGCAGCTCTGTTTAGCCAGCTGGATGTTAACCTAGGTGACCAACTCATTAGCCAGAGCAACAACTGCTACCCCTACAGAGCCCTCATAGAGCTGCTTCTCAATTATGGCGAAGGATCCCTCAAATCACAGTTTACAAGCGGGCTGTTTTATAAAGACACAGCCGGGCAGCATGAGGTGAGAGAGATAGGATCTTGCAACATCGGCTTTACTGAAAGGGCCCAATTTACGGTCTCTAGCCACAAGGTAGAGCTTTTGGGGCATTTACATAGCAATCTATTTTTTCAAGAAAAGCTATTGATTAATGGTGTGGATCTCAAAATCAAATTGACCCGCAACAAAAACTCTTTCTGTTTAATGAGCGGTGATGCCAAGAAAGTTATAAAATCCTTATCCTAAACACTGCGCTCTTTGTAAAGAGAGTTAAAGTTTCCCCCGGAGTGCACCTGGGACATGCGGAAGCTCTGCTGAAAGCTAATGTCAAGTATGCTATTGACCGTGTGGGGTTGAAGGTGTTTAGCATACCAGCCGGTGCCCGTGTGACTAATCAGGAAAATCTCTTTTTGGGGCAGCAACAAAACTCATTGTGCTGGGATTTGTGGATAATGATGCTTTCAGCGGTAATTATGCTAAAAACCCCTTCAATTTTAAACATTATGATATTAATTTTGCCGCTCTATATGTGGATGGTGAACAAGTACCCGGGAAACCTCTTCAACCTGACTTTCAAAATGGATATTGTGTAAGAGAATATATGCAACTGATACAAGCAAGTGGCAAACATCTGAAAGATACAGCATTGCTGATTGACCGTCAGGAGTTTTACAAAGGTTATACCCTGTTGGCGTTTGACCTTTCACCGGATCAAGAGTGTGCAGACCATTATTCGCTGATTAAAACTGGTAACCTGCGGGCTGAAATACGTTTTGCCAGCGCCTTACCCCATACAGTTAACATGATTGTTTATGGGGTTTTTGACAATGTGATAGAAATTAATCATAGAAGGAATGTTCTTTTTGATCATTCGTGAAAATGAACACCCTGCAGATCTTCCGTATTTTAAAGAAGGACCCCTGTGTTGCAGATTTCTTTTTAGATGTGCTACGCAGCGACTGGCTAGCGGATGTACAAATATCAAGGAAGCCCGTGTGTTTGGTGGTAAATACACACCTCATAACCTATCTGGAGAACACTGGTTAGCCATCTATATATGTGGAGAAGGAACAGGGGAATTTTTTGATTCTTATGGACAACCACCTAATAACTTATTCTTTCCTACCAGCATTATGAGCTTTTTCAACAAGCATTGTAAAACTGTTTTATACCACAACAGACAATTACAACACCCAATGTCTACAGCTTGCGGATATCACTGTGTATTTTTCATGCACCACCGCTGTAAAGGGGTGCCTTTTGAAAATATTTTAGAAATGTATTCTGAAGGTTTAATGCAAAATGATGATATGGTGTTACATTTTGTAAAATGCAACAAACAAACTTTGGGGCATGTTTACTAAAGTGCGTTAGTGCAATTCGCGTTAGGAGCCGCGGTAGTGAAAGAAACCCCAAATAAGGACATGGGCGGTACATCGTTACCACTACTGCGCGTTAGAAAACGTAACGAGCGTTACCGGGCACCGTGCCGCGTTACTGCGCGGTAATCATAAGAAGACGTACAGACACAAAGCACTGAAACAGAGCTGTAGTACAATGGTTACGGTACTGAGCGCTGTTACAGGCAGCATGGGTTCGAGTCCCCAGTGTGCCTATCGCAGAAGGCTGTCCCAGGCATCACCCTGCACATTACAGAGGGAAAGAGGAGGCATGTTTTTCGTTACGCTGAGTATTGGTGTCAGAAAAACTCCCTCGGAGTGTGCTTAGCCACGTAAGTTGATGCATGCGTAGCTGCGCGCGTACAATTGTGCGTGGGTACGTGTGTTTTTACCAGTGTGGGCATCTGATATTACAGACTTTGTAGGGTGTCCTGCACCTATGCATTATGCTAACAGATGTACGTGTGATGGCCTATGGTTTATCAGAGCCTGTGAGCAGCTGCTGGAGTTTCACAGGGTTGGATTGGGCCAGTCACACCCAAGATGCACTGCACATGCAAATCAGCTGTCCACAGATACACACCATGGGGAATGCACCCCACAGCACCTCGGCCTGGTAGGGAGAACTGACCATGTGCACCCCCCCCAGCACCTCGGCCTGATAGGGGGTACTGACCGTGTGTTGTACTGGCACAGAGTAGCTACACACCGACACATTGTGCGGGTACTGTGCTCACCCTGAGGGTGCAGTGAGGTGCCCAGCACCAGCTCCACAGCACCGGCCATGGCGTAGGTCCAAAGCTGTGTTACTGTGTGAGATAGGTAGGTTCTGCAGGGCCACCTTGGACATCTTTGTCTATTTCAGTCAGGTGTAGCCTCCATGCACCACCACCCCCCTCCCCCAGGGCTGAGGGTGGCAAACAGGGTCTCCCATCAAAAGACCCACAGTCTACCTCCCTGCAAAGGTGGAAGTAGAGGGGAACATTAACCCTAGTCCTGCTGAGAAACAGACACCCCACAGGGCAGTCAATGCAGCTCTGTACACAGACATAACACAACAGCAGACAGACATTAGGCCTGGATATGGTATGGTGCACCCCACCACTATCTGATATTCCCCTGGTGCAAGCCATCAGCCACTGCACCCTGCAAGCCACTCCATCACAACACCTACCAGCTGCAAACAGTCTGCTAGTGCCCAGTGGAGAGGCCTGCACCCAGAACTGGGATGTCAGCACACACAGCAAGCAGATACATCAGTGACTGGGCCCCAAAAGGAAACCCATATTTATCACATGAGAGAAATACTAGATAGCACTATAGGAGTGCCTAGTCATGCTGTGGTCACTGCACAGTCAGGTTGATAGTGATCTCTCAGCAGGATATACTGAGGTCACCCTGTCTGTGTAGGTGGTGGCCGGGCACTACAATGTGCCTGTCACTGCCCTATGCCCTGTGCAGATGCACCCTGGCCAGGCCACCCTGTCCAGCCTATACCCATGGTACCTTGCTCCTCAGTATGCACATTGGCAGCCCAATACTGGCAACATTGCTGGATAGACAGATAGCCACCCCCACACCTATGCCAGCATTGTGCTACTATAGAGGTGGTCAGCAGCCATACCCACTACACCAGTCATGGGCATAGTACAGGCATGGATATGGTACACAAGGCTGTTGGGGGGTCACTCCCCAGGGTGGTGAACACTGTCAGAGACCAGACCTGCAGCAAACACCGCAGACATCAGAATGATTGTTATGGTGGAGCGCAATGAGCAAACTGTGCTTAACGTAGGAATTGATATCTGCCAGTTATCATAGGGAACGTTTGATAGCTCTGTACCATATACCCAGGTGTAGGGTGGCATTGCTAAGGTATGCAACTGCTAGTATTGGGAGATACAGGCAGGGCCCAATGTCTTGCCTCTCCAGGAGGCATTGGCCAATGGGGCCTGTGGGTGGGTGTGTGGCCCTGTTGGCTGCTGCTTTACGGCAGAGTTCCCCAACTCCAGTCCTGGTGTTCCATACACTGTTCGGGTTTTCATGCTGTCCCTCATAAATATGCATGAGCTACATCTGCATACCATGGGGGTGGTGCATAGCTATGCAGCACAGGCATCTGTATTAGAGGCAGCATGAAGCCGGAATGGTGTGGGGCCCTCCAGGACTGCATTTGCGGGGACTCTGCTTTAGGAAATGTGCCTGTTTCTGGTGTCTGTGTTTGGTGTGGTAAACTATAGGCCATTTGTATGTTCTCTGCAATAAAGGAGTGTCTGTACTATCACTGTTTAGTGGTGGGTAAAACTATGGGGACTGGGTTGGCAAGAGCCCCAGCTGGGATTTGAACCTGTGACCCTCTGGTCTTACAGGCACTGGCTGTGTCTGTTGCACCACACTGTGGCCACAGAGACAGTGCACTCCCTGGAGTTAGTTAAACCGGCCTGACGAGCCAGAAACCCTGCTCTGCAACAGGTTTACTGTGGCCTCATTTACCTTATGCAGACAAAGGTGTACATAAACCTCAGAAAAGACCTCAAAAAAGGGGCACACACCCGTAACCAAGCTGGGCAACAATGATATCATTGGAAAACATTACACCACACGCCCAGGACAGCTCCATTACAATGTAATGCTCTTTGAAAGGGTCTGCGGAGCGTAGACCCTTCCACACATCATTTCTTTTTATTTTTGTGCTTTCCAGGGAGTGTTGTTCCTTGTTGCCCATTGCTATCACTGTTGCCCAGCTGAATTATGCTTTTTAAAATGTTTCTTGTGGTCATTTTTAACGTTTTATGTGAAATATTGTTCTGTGCACATGTATCACACTGCTCACGTTTTGTGGGTTTCCCCGGTTTTTCTGTACATTGCTGACGGAAATGGTTTCTCTTCCCTTTAAATGCCTTTTAACGACAGGTTTTCATTCGCGTTGGAATTGAGCTCTGAAATTCAGCGCGTTAGTGTGAGGGGTGCCTCTCCCCGCCCACTCTCCGCCCATTGACCCCTTCTCTCCGCCCACTCTCCACCTTCTGCGCTGTTTTAACGCGCTGCGGAGCTTTACGATCGTTAACTACGGTTAACGCGCGTAGTATGACGTTAACGGTTGTTAGCGCGTCGGTACGCGCGTTATACGGCACTTACGGTCGTTAACGTCGTATAACGCGCGTTAGTCACGTTTACCGCACTTTAGTAAACATGCCCCTTTGTGTAGATCTTTTAGAAATCCGTTTCATAACACAGGTACACTACCAAAAAACTGCCTCCAGTTTTGCAACTGATTCCTATAGATTTTGGGGTGCTGAATGCAGGAAAAATAGCCAAAATGTTCCATCACGTCACGTTTCCTTGCAAAATTAGATTTCTTACCCATATAAGGAATGTTCACATAATTTCTTTTTAGCCGACTGCAGTTTATTTTCTTGGCCCAAAATAGAGGTTGTAATGGTTAACTAACTAGAAACACTCCCTCATGATATTTTAGAGTGTTTTGTATTCATTTTATACATTAACAGGACAATTGGGAGGCGGGGGGCTAAATCCAGTACTCGCGCTGGCGCATGTTCTTTCCTGTTCGCCTCGTCTCGTTCGCTCGCTCAAACACGGTGGTTGTGACATGAACGTTCCTGTCAAATTTCAGTTTCTTGCAAGTTCATTATTACCTTTTGTTTGCTCAGTCGTAATCCAGCTTTATTCCGAAGTGGTTCACTACAGTTGCAGTTTGCAGTGCTGTGTATTTGTGATGGCTCACAGAGCCAGAGGTTGCGTCAACTCTCCGGACAGTTTTTGTTTTATTTGTGAGGAATATACCGTGAAAAAGCGGCAGAGGAACATTTCTGCATTTATTAAAAAAGTATACTTCGCCTATTTCGGTTTGAAGTTAGGCGATCAAGACAAACCGTTGGCTCCTCACAAAGTGTGCAAGACATGTGAGGAAGATCTACGCTTATGGATGAAAGGTAAAAAACAAGCATTTCGTTTCGGAATACCTATGATGTGGCGTGAACAAAGAGACCACAGCAGTGACTGCTATTTTTGCTCTTGCATTGTGAAGGGATACAACTTAAAAAATAAGAACGTAATAAGTTACCCCAACCTTCCCTCAGCAATTAGGCCTATGCCTCATAGCAACGAAGTACCTGTGCCTGAACCACCAAAATCTTTGGATCATATTTGTGTGGACGGTTCTGATCATGATGAGACTCATCAGATGGCTTTTCCCGATGAGTCCAGTACTTCCGAGTTTGAAACTGAACCAGATCCGAAAACTGAACTTTTCTCTCAAGCTGAATTGAATGATTTAGTCCGGGATTTAGGACTCCCAAAAGATGCTGCCCAACTGCTAGGTTCTCGGCTTAAACAGAAAAATCTATTGTCAGCAGGAACAACTTTTTATTGGTACCGCAACCGCGAGACACAATTTTTGAAGTATTTCAGCAAAGAGGAAGATTTGGTATTTTGCAACGATATATACGGAGTGATGGAAAAGTTTAAACTCAAGTATGATCCTGCTGAATGGCGGCTGTTCATTGATTCGTCAAAAGACAGCATAAAAGGTGTTCTTCTTCATAATGGCAACACATTCGCTTCAGTTCCTATTGCTCACTCTGTTACTCTCCAAGAAAAATACGAGAATTTGGCCCTGATTCTTCAGAAGATTCGTTATGATGAGCATAAGTGGATGATTTGTGGAGACTTTAAAATTCTATCCATGCTATTAGGGCAGCAATCCGGTTTCACCAAATATCCCTGCTTCCTTTGCTTGTGGGATAGCCGGGCCCGCGACCTACACTGGGGGAAAAAAGACTGGCCAATTCGGGAGTATTTGAGACCCGGTGAGAAAAATGTTCTTCATGAGAGCTTGGTACCTCGTGATAAAATTCTATTACCACCTCTCCACATTAAGTTGGGTCTCATTAAGCAATTCATCAAGTCCCTTCCAAAAGATGGTGAGTGCTTTCGGTACCTTTGCTCAAAGTTCCCCCGACTTTCTGAAGCAAAGCTAAAGGAAGGAGTGTTTGTTGGCCCTGATATAAGGAAACTCATTTCAGATGGAGCATTCGCTGAAACGATGTCTGAAAAGGAAAAAGAAGCCTGGGATTCCTTCAAGGATGTTGTTCTCAAATTCTTGGGGAACAGGCGGGATGAGAACTATAAGGATATTGTTGCCAGGATGCTCAATGCCTTCAAAGAACAAGGCTGTAACATGAGTCTGAAAGTCCATTTCTTGCACTCCCATGTGAACTACTTTCCCGAAAACTTGGTGGCGTACAGTGAAGAACAAGGTGAAAGGTTTCACCAGGACATCAAGGACGCAGAGAGAAGGTACCAAGGAAGATGGAACACCACTATGATGGCTGATTTCTGCTGGTTGCTGCTGCGGGAAACCCCAGATGAAAAATACGCCAAGCAGCGCACCAAGAGAAGCATTCGGGGGAAGAAGAAACGGGCCCACCAGGAGATTGATTGACCCAAGAATGACTTTAAAATCTAAACTGTGTTGACAAATATCGTGTTTTTACTAAACTTTGAAATAAAAATTTGCTAGTTATTACCACAGTGTCGGATTTCATTTATTAGAATTTTATTTTCACACCATCGGGTGTTTGTCTTCATGTATTGCAATGGTGCGGTTTGCGTTTTCTATTCTTACATACATACCTGTACAACATTTTTTGCACATTTCTTTGCTTTGCTTTGTGTCTAACTTCGCTCTTATATGCTCAATGTTTGTGCACATGTATGTGGCTGTTTTAAGTGCAGACAATTTTGCTACCATCACAGTGTGTTTTGTTGACATTACTCTATTCTTATGTGCTGCCTTGTTACAATTTTCTTTATTCTTATTTGAATAACTACTAAACAATTAGTATAAAGAATTCATCCAAGAAACTTTTATCTCGATCGCACTCAATCTGAAACGTTCACCTCAAACTGCTAACCCAATGTAGCAAAAAATCTGTACGTGATGGAGCAAATTGGTTACCAGATTTGGATTCAGCGCACCAAAAAAACGTAAAAATCAATCGAAACATTAGAGGCAGTTTAAAAAAAATTTTTTTAGTGTATCTGTGTAATCAGCAAGTGTGTGTTTCCTATCGTGAATGTTTTGATGCTTCTAAATAAAAAGTAACCCCTCTAAGGAGTTTTTTTGAAAAGAAACCACTGTCTAGTCTTTTATTTTTTGTTTTTAAACATTTTATTGAAAATACATTTTTACGCACTCAACCACCAGTGGCCGTGGGATAATTTACGTTTTTTGTGTGGGAGTAGCTCTTTGCTCTTTATCGGACGTGTGTACATTTTAGTAGCCTTCACAGATGGGTTCTCTTTGAGGCGTGCCAGTACATCTCTGTTGGCTGCATTACCCATTACCGTAGAGGGCATATTTAATTTGTCTAGGGTTTGCATGAACTCCTCCCAGCCCCTGGGTATTCTTTGTTGTGAAAGAGCTTGGGGCTGCGTAGCCCCACGAACGAGGTCGAGTAGGTTAGAGCCATTGACGGGGTTTCCCCGGTATACAAATGTTCCATTTCCCTCCCAGGATGCCACATTCTTGTTTTTTAACAGTTTATTAAGCAGCAACTCAGCATTTTTCCTATAGCGCATATTGATGCTGTTTAACACTTCTTGCATTACAGGGTCTGGCGGTATAATATTTTCTAGAGATGCTGCCGTTGATGTCTCATCTTGTACCTGTAGATACAAGTTTATTTTTTCTTTTTCCACATCCCTCTGTCTGTTAAGCACGAGATAGCGTTGTAGCACTTCTGAGTAACATTTAGGGGTATGTTTACTAAACGGGGCACTTGTGCGGGGCGCACCTGAGCGCCCTAAAATGATGCATTTAAGTGCTCTTAAGCGCCCCGTATGCGTGCGCGGCACATTAACGGGTCCCGCACGCGTGCGCCGAAAACTCGCACGTTTGCGGGGCGCTCATGTGCGATAGAGGCGTGGAAAGGCGAAATGAGGGCGGAGGAAGGCCCCCGAGGGGCGGAGAGACGGGGTCAATGGGTGGAATGTGGGAGGGGAGAGACTCCCCGCACAGGAGCGTGCCCGAATTTACAAGGAAAAAATACCGCCAGTGAAACACTCGCGGTAGAAAGCATTTAAAGGGAAGAGAAACCATTTCCGTCAGCAATGTACAGGATAACCGGGGAAACCAGCAAAACGTGAGCAGTGTGATACATGTGCACAGCACAAAAGTGCAAATAAAAATAGAAAATGACCACAACAGAACTATTAAAAATAGTAATTCAGCTGGGGAACAGTTATAGTGATGGGCAAATACAGAAAACACACCCAGCAAAGCTCCAGAAAAAAGAAATGGATTTTGGAAGGGTTTATGGAGCGGAGACTCTTCCAAAAAACATTTCCTGTTGTGGAGCTTTCCTGGGAGTGTTTGCTATGGTTGCCCATTAATATCACTGTTGCCCAGCGTGGTGATATTTTGACCCCCATTTCCCGTGGTCATTTCCGTGGTTTATGTGCACGTTTGTCACCAGACAGGGTGCATATGCCCACAGTAAATTTGCGTAGAGCAGGGTTTGTGACTCCATCCTGCCAGGCTTACTACCTCCAGGGGCTGCACTATCTATGTGGCCATAGAGTGGTGCAACGGACAGAGTCAGTACCTCTAGGACTAGAGGTTCAAAGCCCAGCTGGGGCACTTGTCAGCCCAGTCCCTATATTTTACCCACCACTAAACACAGATAGCGCAGACACCCCTGTATTGCAGGGGACATAAGCATGGGGAAAACACCCATATTTTACCCAACAACGCACACACACCACAACAATGGGTATTACCCACAGCCAAGTACCCCAAATGCAGTCCCGTACTGCCACATTCCAATCAGGTCACCTGCTTTTTATGGGAGAAGCTCATGCCAGCATGTTGGCGGACGAGTACATGTGGTGCAGGGGGCAGTGGGCAGTGGCTGCTAGCGACAGAAGACAGAGGCCTAGCCATTTGCAGGCTGGCACAGTCCACAGCAACAGACAGGCCCTGCCGGATCCACAGTCATGGACTATCCAGGGAATGCAGCCAATCTGTGGCTACACGGTGGTGCAGTGCACACAGACAGTGCATGCAAGAACAGAAGGTCACAGGTTCAAAGACCAGCTGGGGCTACCAGCAATCCTACCCACATATTTTCCCCACAAATAAACAGTGACAGTAAGGACACACCTTTCGTGATGAGGACATATGCAATGGTAATACGTCTATCTTTTACCCCACTGAGCACAGACACCATGAACCTACAGCAGAATCCCCCAAATGCAGTCCTGGTGGGCCACACACCAGTCAGGTTCCATGCTGCCACTCATACAAATGTCTGTGCTGTATATCTATGCACCACCCCCACGGCATGTAGATGTAGCTCATGCATATTCATGAGGGACAGCAGGAAGACCCGAACAGTGTGATGCAAAACTGGACTGGAGTGGGGAAGCGCTGCCGTAAAGCAGCAGCCAACAGGGGCAGACACACCCACACCCACAGGCCCCATTGGCCAATGTCTCCTGTAGAGGCAGAACATTGGACCCTGCGTGCATCTCCCAATACCAGCACCTGCATACCTTAGCAATGTCACCCTACACCTGAGGTACACAGCTCTGAAACGTTTGCTAAGAGTACAGGCTGATAGATATCCCTACGTTACGCACATACTGCTAGTTGACCCCATCCGAACAATCTGTTTGGTGTCTGCGGTGCGTGCTCCAGGCCTGGCCCCTGATGGTGTTCACCACCCTGGGGAGTGACCCCCAGCAGTACTGCGTACCATATCCATGCCTGTGCCGTGCCCAGGACCGGTGTGGTGGCCAAGGCTAATCACCCCCTCAATAGTAGCACAATGCTGGCATAGGTGTGGGAGTGTGTGTCTGTCTATACAGTGTGTGTTGGCTGCAAACACCTTCCCCAACCCACACTGCTAGCACTACTGCCAGTATTGGCCTGCCAATGTGCATAATGAGCAGCAAGGTACCATGGGTATAGGTCAGACATGGTGGGCTGGCCAGGATGCATCTGCACAGGGCATAGGGCACTGGCTGTGACATTGTAGTGCCAGGCCACCACCTACACAGACAGGGTGACCTCTGTATGTGCTGCTGGGGGGGGGGGGGCACTCTCACCCTGAGTGTGCAGTGATGACAGCATGGCTAGGCACCCCCATAGTGCTGTATTGTGTTTCTCTCTTGTGATATATATGGGTTTCCTGTTGGGGCCTCCTCACAGAACTCTCTTCTTGTGTGTGCTGCCACCCCAGTTTTGGGTGCATGCATTTCCATCAGGGCTAACCAGCAGACTGTTCACAGCTGGTATGTGTCTTGATGGGTGCAGGGTGCAGCGGCTGATGGCTTGCTGCAGGTGAATATCAGATAGTGCTGGGGTACATCTTTAGATATCCAGGCCTAAAGTCTGTCTGATATTGTGTTATGGATGTGTGTGGAGCTGCTTGGACTGCCCTGTAGGGTGTCTGTTCCCCAGCAGGACTGGGGTTTGATGGTCCACGCTGCTGCCATATTTTGGGGGGGTATGTGTAGGATGGGGAATCTGTTGGTGGGGGGCCCTGTTTGCCACCCTCGGGGGGAGAGAGGGTACTTTGACCACCTAGGGGTCCATGGGGGTTTCCACTAACTGAGACAGACAGAGATATCCAACATGTCCTTGCAGCACCTTCCTATCTCACAGGTTAGTACTGTTGTGGAGCTCTGTCATGGCCTCATCCAGCTATGGCTGGTGTTGTGGACCTGGTCCTGGGCACCACATCACACCCTCAGGGTGAGCACAGTACCCGCACAATGTGACGGTGTGTAGCTACTCTTTGCTGGTAGTCCACCCGCTCAGGACCCCCTACCAGGCCGAGGTGCTGTGTGGGTGCACATGGACAATTCCCCCTACCAGGCCGGGTAGCTGTTGGGGTGCATTCCCCATCTTGTGTGCATCTGTGGACAGCTGATTTGCATGTGCAGTGCATCATGGGTACGGGTGGCCTAACCCTATCCTGTCTACAACAGCAGACTGTCTGTGGGGTGACGTGCAGGCTCTCTGCAGCCAGCCAGGGGCTTGCTGTCAGCTATAGAGCTGTAGCCCAATGGTTACATCACTCCCTGTACAGCCAGAGGTCATGGGTTCAAACCCACAGTGGGGCCCTTTGATAGGGCTGTCCACAGCTTTATTTTTATTTACTGTACATATGTCTATGCCGGCAAAACCACACACAGCTTACTATACCCATTAGGTGCCTCTGAGGGTGCTTTATAGGGCGCCCTATAGGCCACCTTATGGTTGCCATCCATATAGGGTGCACTATACATTATCCTGTGTCGCAACATACATGGTGCCCTATAGGGGACATTCTAGGGTGCCTTGGCAGACAGTGCACTGTAACATGTGCCTTACGGGCATCCGTATGTTAACACACTGTGAGAGCGGGTTTACTAGTGGTGGGAAATAAAATATAAATGGAAGGCCTCCTACAGCACTCCTCACCATGATACATACTGCCCCAGCCAGCCTTGTTCACTGGGCACTGTGAGGGGTTGAACCCCTGGCCCCTGCACCATTGGTCAGTGTCTTAACCATTGTGCTGTGGCTCTGTTCCTGTGTTTGTGCATCCGCGCGCAGCCTTGTAGCCATCAGCGCGCCATCTTGTGGCGCACTAAATTAACAGCACGCCGCCTTATGCCGCACAACATGGAAATGCCCCTAAAATAATGCCTCAGCCAGCTGTCTTCAATGGGCACTGTGGGGAATTGAACCCATGATCCCTGCACGAGTGTCTTAACCATTGTGCTATGGCTCCGTTCCTGTTATTTGCACATCAGCGCGCCACTTATCCCTCCCACTATTGGACTGCCCCCTCACACATCAGCGCGCCGCCTTCTGCCCACCGGCTCGCCGCCTTCTGTTGCCCACATTTATCAGCGCACTGCCTTCTGCCGCCAAAACTTAACAATGCGCCGCCATCTGCCGCCCACACTAAACAGTGCGCCGCCTCATGCCGTAATAAAAATAACAGTGCGCCGCCTTCTGCCGCCCAAAATTAATATGCCTCCTAAACCACTGTTGCCCATAAATGTTGATGCCTCAGCTGGTCTTTTTTGTTGAGCGCAATGGGGGTTTGAACCCCTGGCCCCTGCACCATTGGTTGGTGTCTTCACCGTTGTACTACAGCTCTATTATTTGGTTTTGCAGCAGCGCACCACTTAGCCTTCCCACGCGCTAATGTGGGCCCCGCACATTAGCGCAACGCACACACGTACGGTCCGTTTTTTTGCTTTTTTCTGCCTGGCCCGCCCATTCCTTATATGGCACCGGCACACTAACGGGAACCCGCACAGCAACGGTGTTTAGTAAACATGCCCCTTAGTCTTTTCGTGTTCAGACATACCGACGCTTTGCAGGATGTTTTTCATTTCTTCATCTAACTTATGGTTCTAATATTTTCATCTCGATCTGGCGGGTTTCTCAAGCGCTCAAGTTGTTGACTAGGGACTATGTACATTTTTTCAGCGTGCTGCATTAGAGGTTTGTCAGAAGCCCCGTTATCAACGGTAATGCAAAACTTAACAGGGGCCCGATAAATCTGCCCGACTGTCTTACCAATTGCTTCTTTTTTTAATGGGTAGTCTTTTATCGCACAGACTCTTTATGGCATGACGCTTCCCTTTTAAAATCTTTATCTGTTGTTGTGAAAGAGGAATGTTATCTTTTAGGGTGTTGAGAGCGATTTCAACTATAGCTGCTACCAAATCATTAGAAGCTGTATTCAGGATGGCTCTTCTGTGCTGCGGAGAGGCTTGAACCAAAAGTTTTAAAAGGGGCAGGTTTCTCTTTACACGGCGAGACATGTTGTCTGAGACACACAAGCATGTATGAAGGGGCTGGTTACATATTCACTTCTTTTTATGTGTGATTTGTGTTTTTTCACAGTATACCGTGGTCTAATCTGGTGGGAAGATATCCGTTCTCAGTCTGTAAGTCTCAGGCGTTGTGTTATTTAAATTCATAACGAGATAACCAAACGGCTTTCTGGTTGCATCCTCGAAGACTTCTAAAAAGAATTTTGATTTTCCAGGGTACATCTGCCTGGCTAGAATGGCAAACTGTAACTTATCTCTAGGATTCTTAAAGAACACCATGTATTTGGTATTTAAAGTTATAGTTCGGCTTGCTTTACCTTGGCAGAAAACATTTTGAACAATATATATGATGCTCAGGTTTCTGTGATGCACATACTTGGTAAAGGCTTTCTCTATTTCATCACTTTTACAGGCAGAATCCATTAGGTCATCAACAATAACCAAGTTTACTTTATTGGTTGGAAACATTCGTTCATCATTAAAAGTATCAGGCAAAGTGTCCATAAATGTAATAAAAGGATATTTATTTAACATTTCTTTATACAGAGGTTGCCAGCAACTGTAACACCACACAATATTGTTAGGCATGACAGTCAATACACGACCAGCGTGTTCTTTTTTTTTTTTTTAAACTTTTATTTTCCTTTTACAACAAGCAAAAGAAACAACACACCAAAGGAAACAAATACAAGCATACAATAAGGAAAAGCAACCCCAATTGCCCCCCACCCCTATGCTTCTTCTCTAAGCTGATAAGTATCATCATATAAGCGCTTACAAACAACAGTAATTGTACATCAAAACAAACAAAAATAGTATCTGCGATACAGAATGATCATGTGACAGAGATTTACACAGATTTAAACAGTCAGATGAGAGCATTGAGCAGTTTGAACATAGTCGTTGAGCATCTTCCATTTAGACAAGTGGCGGGGAGTCTGAGCGGAAGAAGCTAACATACGAGGTATTTGCTCATATTTACTGTAGAGACAGACATGATTCCACCATTCATTGGGGCTCAGATGGGAGCTATTTTTCCAGTATTTCGTAATTAGGGAAATAGCTATGCCCAGCATAAAGTCTAAAAGGAAGTAAGCCGATTTGGGAAGAGAGGGGATTCCCGCAGCTGAGCGGAGTCCCACTATCTTCCAAGAGAGGGGCTCCTGAAAGTGCAAAATAGATTGAATACGACCCCAGACCCGACTCCAGTAATACTGTAATGCGGGGCATTCATACATAACATGAGGTAGTGAACCAATGGCCACATGGCATGTCCAGCATCTATTGCTCTGGGTGGCGTTCCATTTGGCTAACCTGTCAGGAGTATAGAAACATCGGTGGGCTAGAAAGAAAAGTGTCTGAGTGAGTGAGGCGGATCGAGAGACCCGTGTCACCTTGCTCCAGACTAGGCTCCATTGCTCCGGGGTCAAAGTTACATGCATTTCCCGCTCCCAGGATTTCTGTGCTGTAGGAGTGCCTCTATTTACAGTATTACATAAAGTTTTGTAAAAGGTAGATGCCACACCCGATAAGCTCCCGATAGATCGGATTATCTCCGACAATCCTTGGGTATGGGTTTCCGATGGCGGGAGCACCTTAGCACTCCGAAGACAATGCTGAAGTTGCACCAACTGAAAGTAGTGTTTCGCTGGGAGACCAAATTCAATTTGTAATTCGCTAAAAGTTTTCCAGCGACCATCATAAAACAGCTGGTTAGGGATCCAAATGCCCCTAGTGTACCAGGGGCTCCACGCCATCGGTTTATTTTGTATTTGAAATCGAGCATTGTGCCAAAGCGGGAGTCTATCTAGCGGACAAAGTCGGGGGTCTAGAGATTGCACAAGGGTATTAAAGGCACCTAAAGTGTCTAAGAGCATTGGTGGATAGTGGGAGTCTGATGGGAGAGTCATACCAGGGAGATAAGTAAGAGGAATTGGTTTGCAAAGGTCCTCCTCTATATCTAGCCACACCGGTCTACTCGGTGTGAGGTCTTCCAGCCAACGAGCGCCTTGTTTGAGAAGAAAAGAATGGTGGTATTTCAAGAAATCAGGGAATCTGACACCACCATTTTCTTTATCTGCTTGTAACTTATGTTTCGCTATCCTAGGTGTCTTGTTTTGCCATAAGTATCTAGTCAGAAGACCCTCTAAATCTTTATATGTACGTCGAGGTAGGAGACATGGCAGCATTTCTAAAATGTAGTTCACTTTGGGAACAATCATCATTTTAATGGTTTCTAGGCGGCCCCACCAAGTAAGTGTTAAAGGAGTCCAGCGCTGAGTAAGCGCCCGGACCTTAGAGGTTAAGTCTTTGGCATTAAAGGTGATGGTGTCTTCCAAAGGAGAGCAGTAGTGCACCCCAAGGTATTTGACCATGCGAGGTTGCCATAAAAAGGGAAAGGATTGCATATCTGCCTGATGGATCAGAGGATTTAGTGGAAAGGCCACCGATTTGGTCCAATTTATCTTATAGCCCGAGAGTTGTGAATATTTACCAATTTGCTCTAGGACAGCCGGCACTGAGTCTAGGGAGACAAAGAGCATAAGGTCATCAGCATATGCTGAAATTTTGATTTCCCTATGAGAGAAGGGGACTCCATGAATATCCTTGGATTGCCGGATTAGTAAAGCTAAGGGTTCGAGTGCGAGATCGAAAAGAAGTGGAGAAAGTGGGCATCCCTGGCGAGTACCGCGTTGCAGGGGAAATGGCTGAGACTTTAAAGCATTAGCACAGATACTAGCTGTAGGCTGTGCATACATGATTCGGAGACAATGGAGAAAGCCTTCTCCGAATCCGTACCAGCGGAGAGTTGCAAACAAGAAGGGCCATTCTAAGCGGTCGAAGGCCTTCTCAGCATCAAGTGAGAGGCCAACCAATGGTCGATCAAGATTAACTGCGGCAGTCAGTACATGACATAGAGTCCTAGCATTATCAGCAGTTGATCTACCGGGAATGAAACCGCATTGATCTGGGTGTATTAAAGTAGACATCTTGTCGGAGAGCCGGGTGGAGAGAATGGTGGCAAATATTTTATAGTCTGCGTTTAGTAGGGAAATTGGACGATAATTAGCTGTTAGTTGCGGATCTCTCCCCTCTTTCTCAAAAACTACTACATTTGCCATTGAGAAGGATCCAGAAGGAGATCCCTCCTCGGCCAGAGCAGAAAAATAAAGTTTCAAAAACGGAGCTAAGTCAGCGTTAAAAGTTTTGTAGAATTCAACTGGGAGACCGTCCGGGCCTGCGGCTCGACCTGTGGCACATCTCTTGAGTGCAGATTGAATTTCTGATAAAGTGAATGGTTTGTCCATGGCCTCTCTATCTTCGTCAGATAGGGTCGGCCGTTGTACCCCTGATAGTAGTCGTTCAAATGCTTCTGGCTCGAAGTCACATTCAGATTGATAAAGCCGAGTATAAAAATCACGAAAGAGTTCTAATATTTCTGTATCTTTAGTGACCAAGTTCCCCCCCGACGGATTGCGGAGAGCGGTAACGCGCTTGGCTTCTTTTTGACCTTTCAGAGCATTGGCTAACAATTTGCCAGCACGGTTATTTTCCCGATAGTACATCCCTTGTTGTGATTCAATATTTTTAGCAGCAGCAGTATATAAAAGCTGATTGTATTGAAAACGAAGGCGTTGTAAGCGAAGTAAAATACATGGGTCAGTACGGGACGTGAGGAGACGCTCTCCAGCTTGTATCTGTTGTTCTAGAATCAGTAAATGTTGCTTTCTTTGTTTCCCCTGTCGAATTTGATAGCTAGTTATAGTTGCACGGATAGACGCCTTGAAACCCTCCCACCAAGCCCAGCTCGCAGTGTCATGGGGTGAATTAAAATGAAAGTAGTCTTGGATAGCGGCCTTTATGTCAACCTGAAAATCTTTGTGGTCTAGTAGGGATCTATCAAAAAACCAAGCACGTGGATGTTCACCTTGCGTAGTGACATGTAATGAGAAAGATATGGCAGCATGATCTGAGATATGGAGAGGATGAATCCTAGCCGTGTCCACTTGGGATATCAGTGCTTTGGAGATAAGAAAAAAATCTATTCTAGATTGTGAGTGATGGGGGGCTGAGAAAAAGGTGAACTCTAAGTCGGAGGGGTGAAGCAGCCTCCATATATCTACTAACGCAAGATCTTTCATCAGAGCTGTAAGGGTATCAAGACTCTTGGGTGGACCACTCGTTCTAGGCGGCAGTCTATCTATCAAAGGATCAAGTACTTGGTTGAAATCGCCGCCAAGTATTAATGGAGTATTGGCAGAGGCCTGTGCCAACTGCGCAATACTTGCATAGTAAGCAGGGTTATCCACATTCGGAGCATAAATACAAATACACGTGAATTCACTATCTCCAACCTTAAGGTGTGCACGGGCCCATCTACCCTCCTTATCAGAGCTAGTATCCATTACAGTAGCTTGCAAAGACTTCTTAACCAAGATGGCTACCCCACACCGTTTGGAAACGGCGGGAGAGTAGGCAGCCACCATGTAAGTCTTAGCATTAGGTTTCAGTGTTTCAACGGAGTTTAAATGCGTTTCCTGAAGAAACACTAAATCAGCATGCTCATGATTAAGATAGCTAAGAATTTTCTTTCTTTTGATTGGACTATTGATGCCTTTTACGTTCAGTGATAAGATCTTACATAAGGCCATTCAGAAGGGTTAAAAATTCTGAGAAAGAACATGATAACGCACATAATTTCACAATGTCCCTCATATTAACTGTATATGGCTGTACACATGACATGATAGAAAATAAGCTAATGAAAAACAATGAAGCGCCCCATATAAAAAAATAAGCACCGAAGTGCATTAGAGAAGAAGCAGAACCCCAGAAATTACTGGCGACCATATGTCTGCGGGGAGAAATCCCAGAGAAGGCCTAAATTGAAACATATAACCTGTATAGCTGTGCGTGTTCCGAATCCAACCGAGGTGCACATCATGGAGGGAAAGGAGACCAAGAAAGTTATATATAGAAAGAAAGAAAAGTCCAGGCAGTCTCTGTTCCAGGCTGTGATCACCGCGTCGGGCCATTCAAAATGGCGGGCAGAGCCGGCGGATTACAGATCCAAGTTGTTGGGTTAGCGCATCTGGTCTGCTTCTTTGGAATCTAAAAATGTTGCTAGTAGATCAGGATCTTCGAAGGTTCTAGTTTGGTTATGGAGAGTCACTCTGAGCTTCGCTGGATACAATAGGCCAAAGCGAGCCTGTAGCTGTTGAAGTTTAGGGCGAAAAGCAAGGAGTCTCTTCCGACGGTCAACTGTGGGCTTTGCCAAGTCAGGGAAGAAGGAGACTTTATGACTTTCAAACTCCAGATGATGATTCGCCCGGGCAGCATTTAGAATTTGTTCAACTTGCTGATATCTCAGTAATCGAAAGATGATAGGCCGGGGGGTCGTCCGATTGAGCGCCATGTTGGTAGGAACACGATGTGCTCGGTCAATTTCCAGATCTCTGTGAAAAGTGATCTTCAGCAAGGAGGGAAGAGTTTTGACCAGGAATTCTCTTATATCTCCTGCTTCCGCCCCCTCCGGTACTCCAATGAGCCTTACATTGTTGCGACGGGCTCGATTATTGCTATCCTCTAACTCTTTTTGAAGATTCTGTATCTGACGCTCAGCCTTGTCCAGTTTCCCCAAGCGCACCGCGTGCGAGTCGAGGACCCCCGCCATGTTGTCCTGCCGTAGTGAAAGACCTTCAAGCCGGTCCTGAAGCATACCGAAATCTTCTCGCATGGCTCGGAGCGCTTCTCCGTTGGACTGTACCAGTTCCTTCACTCCGCGTATTTCCTCCAAAATCTCCTGTTGCATTTCGGGGTTTTCCCGAAGTGGAGCTATCTTTTGTGGGGAAGACAACTCTGTTTTGGAGCGTTTTCCGTGTGAAGAAGAGGGAGACCCGAAGTCTAAGCGCGCTGGTTTGTGGGCCGCCATCCCCCCCGAGGCACCCCGGTAAGTTCGGAGCAAAATATTAAGTTTATGTAGGTATTAAGTCAGGATTCTGAGTAGGCCTCTCGGGAGCTTCAGCGCGAAGCGTCTAACTCGCTGGACATCAGGCTCCGCCCCCTACGACCAGCGTGTTCTAACATTTTTTTAACAAAGAAGCTCTTGCCTGAATTGGACGGCCCCGCTAAAATACAAGAAAAAAGATGTGACCAGCGCACATCCACCACGCTAGTATCCATAGGGTAATGTGCTAAAGCCATCCTCCAACTTCACCCTTTTGTCATACACAACCTTTTGTGTTTTTTTAATCACACCAGTCTCTATTGTCCAACCCTTTTTGTTTCTTATAATACCAGGTTGCTGTACTCCTATCTTTTTCTGGGATAAATCTGCTGCCCCAGGCTTGTAGTCCAAAACTAGATCTTTCAAACTAGTGAAATTGATTTTCTGGCAGTTTTTTACGTTTAACGTAATCCCTTTTACTTTCATACAGGTCTTCCCGCTTGACAGCTTGTAGCCGTATGTTTTAGGCCCTGCTGATACAAACTCTGTGATATGTTCATCTGAGGGTATCTCGCTTGTGAGCTCACCTAAATAATCACCCAAAGATGGGTTCCAATCACCCTCTCGACTTAGAAATATCACAGAATCTGTATCATGTTACAGACAGCGCTCTTGCAAACTATCTAGAAGGTTCTACAACTCCAGGCGTGCATAAGCCGTTGTAAAACAGGCAATGAAAACGTTGGTGCTACCCGACAATATACACTGGTCTTTTGAGTGCCTCCAAAACACACAGGCTGTTTCATCATCAATAAAATCGCATGATGAAACCTTGAATTCAGAAGAAAACAGATATTTAATGAGATCATCAGGTTCTCTCACAATGCTTGTGGTAGGCAGGTTTGTTCTTTGACCAAATTTACCCCACAGGGAATTTAAGAAAAGTTTTGCTATTTGACGCTTAGCAGGGTTTACATTAATCTGGTCTGCACGCAAACACACCCCCTCTTTTCTAAAGAAATCAGCTATGTACACATTTTGTTTTTCAGTATCATTGCACCATCGAGGGTAGCCAGAAGCCTCTTGCTTTTGATGGAGGTGCATTTTGATGTATTCGGAAAAGAGATTATCAGATTTTTGCTCGAAATGCCAGATTTCATAGATTTCAACAACCACATACCCTTTTGCAATGGCTAAATTCATCTCCACCGTACACCAAGTCCCCACAAAAGCTCTCTCCTCATCGGGGTGGGCACACATTTCCTGTTGCCGTGTGTCAGCACACGTGTGACACAGTGGAAACATAAGCTTACCGCCCAACCGTATGGGTAACACCGGGAAAAAGAGCTTTCGTGGGGGATATACTTTTGCTTTTATAAAACCAAAGTACTTTGTAGGGGGACCAAATTTGTCATAAATGATTTTTGGATGGCCTATTGAATATTCCTTTGTTTTATTGACAAAAGGGTATAGGCTGGTAAAATCATAGTAGTGTATTTTTCCCCAGGTCTTGTTTTGTGGTACAGACAAATGGCATTTGTTCTACCCCCAAAAAGGGCATCTCGTGGAATCAGAGGTTGCGGTAATGCGGAGTCAGCCAGGAAATCTGCGCAGCCCCCGTCATTTTCTTTTACCATCTGCTTCCACTCGTGCTCCCATAGACTTATGACCTTGAACCCACGGCTTTCCAGGAATGCAGCTTTTAGCTGTGTTTTGTAATAAAGAAAACCATAGGTCTTGGCTGCTACAGGAGTCTGGTCTTTATCGTTATAACAGCTCAGACAGCCGTGGTGAAAACAATCATTAAATTCAAAAGCTGTTTCTACCCCACCGATCATGTCATAGCCATCAAGAAAATAAGACCCCACCTTTTTTTCGCCACCTTTCAGAGCATGTGTGATCTGTATATTTTCTTTGGCCTCTACATATATCAGCCATTGAATAGATGGGGATGAATATCTCTTTGTCTGCCGGTGATAGTTATCTGGTGGAATGAGTGCCACAGTCTTGGGTTCTAAAAACATTAATCTGAACATAGCCATACATACAGATGCAAGGGTTATATATTGGAAAGGGTCTAAACACCTTGTTTGAATTTCTGAGATGTCACCATGCTCTACAAACACTTCTTTCTCTGTCATTTTCATGATTTCAGCTCGGTAGAGAACACAGGCCTGCCGCAAAATAGATACATCCTGCTTACAGTAATAAGCCAACTCTTTTTGCAAATTAAAAGTTTTATGCTGATTGTCCTTGTACCATTGTAAAAATTCCTCTTTTTCTTCGGGCAACATGTTACTCACACCGTAATGTTCAACAACCGGCATGGGGCCCACATAATATTGATTTTCCAGCGTATTAAAAAAGTGCGGAAAGTACCCCTTGCTGCCTGTAAAACCCATGGCTTGTGGAAGTTTGCTAAGTTTCATAGGTAGGAAATTTAGAGAGTCTATAAAACGGATAGTCAAAAGTTCAACGGTAATTTGTAAAAGTTTAGCACCTTGAACCAGCAGCCCTGTGTCCATCTTTTCCTTAAGCAGTTAAGAACAAAATATCCGTCATAACTTTTAGAATTATGGGCTATGAAGGTGTAGCCTTTAAATTTTTTGCCACAAAAAATCTGTATAAAGGCAGAAATACATTCGAGACCCTTGAATTCCCAGTTTCTTTCATCATTTAAGTCCGTCTCATATATGTAATTAGGGACATTCCAGTCTGTTTCTTGCATACATTCACAATCATAAAAAATATACTTTTCAGATGTTTCAGTTTTACCAATAGGGGTCATAAAACATAAGTGGACGCCATCCCCGGTTAGGGGCTCGCGACATAGTTTACAATGCTGGCCCTTGCACTTATGTTTCTTGTCCACATAAGACTCACATTTCTGGCACAGTATCTAAGATAAACACGCCACTTCTTTTTTCATAGCCAGATAGCGTGTCTATCTAAACACTCTTTAGAACGACAAAAGAGTTTGCAATTAGGGCATCTCTGTTGTACACCAACATTATTCGCACACGTTAGTGTCAAACAAAGACGGCACCATAATGTGCAATTATGATCGAGACTGTACGGTTTCTGACAGTAACTACAGAAGTTGCGCTCCCCATAGAATTTTTTGACATCGGTTATACCATAGAAATGGTCATCATGTAGCAACAAGAACACATAGCGGTGTATTTTGGAAGAAAGTAACCACTTGAAACAGGGCTTAATGGCCCGAAACGTACGTCGTGTATGAACTATCCGACCGCTATTTGAGAGAAAAGTCTGACACATGGAAACTTCACTGGAATATAATGATGAGCTAAGTAAAAAATGTTTTAGCGTTTACAAAAAAAGAAAAATAGAAAAGGCTGTCTGGTGTGATTGGATGTCAATTCCAGTCTCCTCCAGTCTCTTCTGACAAAAATTAAGTTTAAATAGGGGTTTCACTTTATGGGTTTAGTTTTTGTTATTGGATTTCATTTTTACTAACCTAAGGACTTAGTTTATATTGACCTATTTTTTTAAAGACAATCATAAGAGACAGAAACGTTACATAGCCAACAATATTAAAAAAAAAAAAGTAAGACTCATATTTACCCACCATGTCTGAAGGACAATTGCAGATGATACAGGCTGTAGAGAGACTATGTGATCTCTTCTGGCTGCTGAAATATACTGCAGCTTTTTATAATGAAATTATTTTGATGGGTTTTACAGCCCCCCAGACTCTTTAACTGAAATATCTCTGGATCTCATAATCTTATCATACGACCTGGCTAATTCACACTGCCTTTTTTTTCGCTATAATAGATGCTATATATTGTGTATGTGGCTAATACACATACCCCCATCCCCAGACGTCTTAAGTGGATTTTAGTTATACAATAGAGCTCTGCTCTTCACATTCTTATCATATGGCCTATTGTGTAAGGCACACCTATTGATTAACTAGGGATTCCTAAAACACACCACACATAGGTTCAAAATGTTTTATTTCAAATAAAATGTTTTCATCTTGTGAAATGATTCATTTGAGCATTACAAATATAAAGGCATACATATAATTTTTGTTCATCTGTATGTTCAACTAATAGATTCTGGAAATACATACATTTTCTTTCATTTTATGATCAACAATCATGGCAACATTTTTTAAAGAACGATCTATAATCTCTGTCACAGATTAAACCTTCCACTAGTTCTATATTGCCGTCTACCACAGATTTAAGCAAAATATTGAGCAGTTGTCCTGGATTTCTACTGGTATTAAAATCTCTGATGAGTTCAAACAAACAATTCAAATTTTCATAAACTAGGGCAGTTGCTTTCATTTTATGACCAACAATCATGGCAACATTTACAATAGGTCCTAGACACAACCTGTTACAAATTTTATGGATTTTCTGCTGTATTTCCTTATGTCTCCACCTCAAACAATCATGATGTCTTTGACCTGGAGCATGTATTACACAAGCTGCACAGTCTCTATGCATAACGCCCTGCCAGCATTTCCTGATAATACAGCCCACCATTGCTTGTATAGCAGATTTCAATGTGTTTATTTCATCAGGTTTTGTGTAGACCTTTTGGCTGGCTATGACATCAAATGCCTCCCTTTGATATGTACAGAGAAAGCACAAACAGTGTAGATTGGTTGATTGTATGTCCTCTAGCTCCTGTAGGAGCAGAGATTCATCACTTCCCTACAAAAAAAACCCAAAATAATATCACTGTGAACCACCTTTTCTTCTATAACACTTTCCTAAATAAAAAAACTTCTCTTACCTCTGCTGATCCTAGTTCTTCCAATAAACAGTTTGTTTCGGCATCTACAGCGGCGTAATATAATTCTATATCCTCCGGATCCATTGTGTTGTCAGATGTTAAGTCAAGTTCGGTGCCAGAATCGCAGGGTTCTTGAGAGTCAAAAAATATTTGGTCATCTGGATAATCTACATTCTGTGTTATTTCTTGTTCAGGCTCTGCTGGACTCTCCAGTATTTCAAATGGATTTTCAATCGGTGGATACCCCTCTGCTTCTGCATCATGGTTCTTAAGGAAGTAATTAATGTTGTGTGTCCTGCTGGAAATTCTGCTTGGTGTTCCAAAAAGAGCCATTTTTTCTTTTTGAATCTCTGTGTTAAAATGTTCCCCTTACACAGGACACACAGCATTACATTACACCAGGAGCATGCTCAGAACACCTGGAGCATGCTCAGAACAGACCTCTTGTTTCAACCAATCACGTGTTACCACACCCTAGAGAGGCATGTTCAGACTTGTCTCTCAGTATTGTTTTTTTCAAAGCCACTAAAAAAATAGCTGTGGCTGTGTTTGAACTCAGCTCTCTCTCTCAAAAAAAATAGATGTATTAGGGGAATTTGAACTCAGGTCTCTCTCTCTCTCTCTGTATTTCTGTGTTTGCCAGAGGTCTTAAAAGCAAAATTCTATCACATGGACAGCACTGGTTTCTCTAACAAAAGATGTGTTAATTGAGGTTTAACATTTGTAAAGAAAAGCTTCTACCCTGTCTGTGCCTCTGTGGAAAGCCCTGTGCTGTGCTAAGAATCTTTTGTGAGAAATAAGAACTGGGCAGTGGGAGAGAGAAAAGCATTTTTTTGTTTTCCAGGGTTCCTGCTTTTTGCAGATGTAAACATTAACCAGAAGCAAAACACATTTCCAGAGTCAGTCACTCTGCTTCCGCTGAGGTCATCGGAAAAGGACACGGCCCTTTTCTGTTGACACCCTGTTTCCGGTGATGTCAGCAAAAAGGGACAGTCCATTTCTGATGACACCCTGTTTCCGGTGATGTCATTTCTGATGATGTAGGCAGGGATGTGGTTGAGGGTGGGAGGCTGTGGGTGGGGCACAAACCCAGAAGTGGGTGCTGATTGGCTAATGCCATATTGTGGGGCGGGGCATGGGTGTGGCACAAACCCCAGAAGTGGACGCTGATTGGATGATGTCATCCTTGGGGCAGGGTGGAGGCATGTCAAGTGGGGGCAGTGGCCATGCCTGGGGCGGGAGTGGGCAGGGCTAACTCACCATTCACTTCTATGGGAGGGGCATGGCCTAAGGCGGGACATACACCAGAAGTGAACGCTGATTGGCTCCTGTCAACAGTTTGGGGGCAGAAGTGGGCGGGGCTAACTCACCATTCACTTCTATGGGAGGGGGCATGGCATAAGGCGGGACATACACCGGAAGTAAACACTGATTGGCTCCTGTCATCCTTATCTCACCTGTCAATCAGTTTGACAAGTAGTGTACCCATTATACTACTCACTACTTATCATTTGTATAGTGCTACATGGAAATACATAGCCCCCATAATTGTCTAAAATCTCAGGTTTCTTCTTTACAAGGTTGGTGTGAAGGCTTGGATAGATCAGCCCATAGCTTATCAAAGTCTGGGTAATCTTGACCAAGCATGATTGGATATGGAAGACCAGAGAGCATTCCTACTTTCAGGTTGAATTGTTTCCCTCCTGCCCCCATCGCACCATGGCTGCTGGGTACTGTCATTGGTCCCCATGGAAACAAGTGAGAGTATTAAATGCCTATAAGTTCTTTTCAGCAACTCCCTCTCAACAAAAGTCCTGACACTCCTTGAATCCTTGAGAGCTTGGGTTGGAAACCTTTCCAACGTGACAGAAATATATACTTTAATCTTTCGAGCTTGGAGCATCCAGAAAATTTAAAATATGGGAAGTCTTCAAGTTAAATCTCCTATCATATTCTGTTATTTCTAGTCACTTTTGAGCAAAATGGCTTCTTCTTTGCAAGCAAAGCAGACCATGGCTTCTGAAGGCCAAGGCCTACATTATATGTAGATGCTGGCCATCCCTTTGCATTCATCCCTGGAGAGCACTTAGATTTCTCCTTGTGAATATTCAGGTCTGATACCTCTTGTGATTTAGGGTTCTCAGGTACCCACTTGGCTTGATGGAATGCTTCTATTTTTATTTATTTATTTAATTTATTTAGACAGTTTTTTTATACCGCCTTATCCTTCAATCAAAGCAGTCACAACACAATTGGGGGATACATTTAACACACAGGGATATGAGACACATACACTAATACTTACAGGGAACATGGGCAATGGAGGGTTAAGTGGCTTGCCCAAGACCACAAGGAGCATCTATGTGACTAGAAACCCCAGTCCTTCCGGCCCAAGGTTGCTGTCCTCTAGTGGGATTTGAACCCCCGACCTTCTCGACCTGAGGTACCTTGCCCCAACCACTAGGCTACTCCTCCCTCCTACAATTCTACAATTTCTCCAGCTCCCTCTAGAGTGGGGTTTGTGTGTTCATGCACCCACTGTCATATGGAGAAACCTCAACTGTTTAGAAACTCTTCCAATAATATCAGCTTGACCATCTCATGACCAGTCATTTCTTCCAGCTGTAACCATTTCCATCCTATGTCCTTCAAATGGTAGAAAATGTTGCTGAAATTTTCCAGGGCTGACGGGTTTCCTACTGAAAGTGCTGCCAATAGACTTCTGGGTTACACTTGTTCACTCCAGCATAGCAGTTTTAACATCCACATATAAAGCTTTTCCATCTGAAAAGCAACTTGGCTGGTGCCCATTAATAACTTGCCTAAATAGGCGGTCCAGGTTTCTTCTGGCCACTCTACCTGATGGGCAGTTTGCTCAAGTTTACTAAAAATGAGTCTGGATCCTCCCAGGAGACTAGTTTAGGCTTCATAGGAGTCAGAGGAGCTACCCTGGCTGTGTTAATTTCAGCAACTTGAATTACTTGCTTTAAAGAAGTCTATTGCTGTTGTATCCACTCCCTTTGCTCCTGCAAAGCTCTCTGTAGCTGCTGTTACCCTCTTATCAAGTCTGAATTAACTTTTCACTTCTCAGTTCTCCCAGATGTCTTACTTGACTAAGAGGGAAATGCATGTTTAACACAGAGAAAAACCTTCTCAAGAAAAGGGCAAACAAAAGTCAAAGAAAAGTATTTATTTTACATCTACAAAAAATGTGCCGGGCTTATCCCGCAGACTGTAAACAGAGTTGCAACCAAATCCTTTATACATATGAGCAGCAGAGACCTCCAGTGTCCCTACTAAATAACTACAATGTAGCCTGGAAATGGCCTAGTAATTTTCCAGAGCAGGGGAGGTTATCTTCTCCCTAGTTATATCAGGGAGGGAAAATCCAGTTTCTATATAAACCACTACCAAAGGCAGAACTCTGTCTGTGGTAGCCAGCCACTATTCCATGGGGCCAGGAGTGCCTGAAATGCAGTATTAAGGACCTACCTCTACAGAAGACATCAGCTCTAAGGAGGAGAGGAATCATGGGAGTTCATCAATAACCATTGACAATGGAGCTGGGAGTGAACACAGGACAGTGTCAAGGACCTATGCCTACACAGCTTCCAGCTCAAGGTACACTGCGAATGATTATTACAGCAGGAGGGGGGTTCCCACTCAGGGTAATCACAAGTAGGAACAACAGTGAAGGAGTGGAGAAGCTTAGAGTAAAATTCCAGTAGCTGGAAAGGAGTAAAAAGAGTGAATTGTTGTAATATGACAAAGCGAGAGGGGAAAGAATTAATCTGCTTGTAACATATTTTGACAAAAAGGAAAAAGAGTTAATTGCTTATAATATAGTTCTATTCTTGTTTTTTTCTGCCATTTCTGCCAATGTTTTTTGTTGTTATCAATGACCTTAAAGTTCTTAAAGTAAATCCATTGGTTCAGAACACAGATTCTGGCATGGCCTCAGTTATTTTGAGAAGGGAAGAGATACATATTACAGTTCAGGCAAGAATGCAGTAGGCCTCCTGCACTTATATACAAGTTAAAATAGGCCGTGGAAGCCCTGGTGAACAACTATTCCCAAGAATAAAAGTACTTAAAAATCCTTCCCCAAACTACCCTCTCTCCCCTCCTTTGAGGCCTTCACATCATCTGCACACTGCAGAATCTTCAGGAGGAGAAAAACACAAAAACGATAGAATGTACCTTCCAACAGCAGCTAACACATATCCAAGTCCCAAAAGCTTTGGCATGGATAAGAGGCAGCTTCCTGTGTATACATGCAGGTGATATCCATTCAGGTGACAGATCAGCTTATACCAAGCAAAGTGTTCCCCGCCTCTGTGTATTAATAGGGGTGGGTAAGAGATATTCACAGAGCTCCTACAAGCAGAGTGAAGGAGTAGCCTAATGGTTCGAACACTGGCATGGCAACCAAGGGACCAGGGCTTGATTCCCACTAGCATGCCTTGTGGCCTTGGGCAAGTTGCTTAACCCTCCATTGCCTTAGAAAATGGCAAGTTTTCAATGTCCCTGTTTAATGTACACTACCAAGTTTAAGTTACAGTGTAAACAGCTTTGATTTAAATGATAAAGCAGTATAAAAGACCTGTTAAATAAATAAATAATGACAACCAGATTTGGAAGTAGCATTTTCACCATTTATAGGCAAGTAATTTTGCAATCAACCACGTGTCATTGAATTGCATGTGCCTTCCCAGCTTGCAAAATTACTGTTAACCCTGTTTATATACCATACATGTGCACGGCTGCTGGTCATTTTGGTAAGAATCACAAGTAAAAAGTAGTAACCATGCTATTCCAGTTCTGGCTGTGAAGAAGGCTTAGAAGGATGGATATTTTGCGTGAGTGGACATCCGGAATGAAAGATAAGTTGAATGTCTCTGATTTAAGGAATTGTTTCCCTGAAGCAGGACAAGTGATTTCATACTGATATTCATACAAAACATCCCGCCGTGTCGAGATCTTTTTAATAATTGAAGGTGATTAATGGAGTAGAGATGAATTGTTTTAATAAAGTAAAATGGACTTTGGTGTAAAGTGTTCCAGTTAGAAACTCCAGAGTATTGATGCTTAGCCTGACAAAAGAATATTTTTTGAAGGACCTCTACTAGATTAGGATCACTAGGTTAACTTTTTGTTTAGGGTTGTACCTGCCGCTCAGTTCAGGTCACCCATCTCTATGCATTCTTTATACTGCAGATCATCAAGCACTTTAAAATGCCCCACACCTCTAAGGTTTTACGAGATTTTCCCTCTTCTTTCTTGGGAATGAGGACCTGTTGCTATTGCTGGTGCTGCTGAATCTGGGGCTGGATGGATGAAAGGCCAGCAGCATCCTTCACACTCTCCACTGTCTCCCAGGGGCAGTTCTACCATGAGGCCACCTGAGGCAATGGCCTCAAGCGGCACTCAGATGGAGGCAGCACTCAGATGCTGGGTGGCACTCTGGCTCTGTTTTAATTTTAGATTTTGCCACCTCTGACCAGCCTCTGCCTTTCCGCAAAGTTCCTGTAAGTGAGGCAGGCCAGAGGAGGCAAAATCTAAAATGAAAACAGAGCCAGAGTGCCGTTGCCAGACAAATCAGCCTGATCGCTTGCAGGAATCCTGCTAGCGATCAGGCTGATTCGTCCAAAAAAAAAGTGGCAGGAAGGCAGTTTGCGGAAGGGTTGAGGCGGGAGCGGAGCGGCTTCATCATCGGCGTGTTGGCAGCATTTTTCAGGGAGCAAGAGCCTTCATCTTCCTTCCCCTAGTGAGTGTCCATGTCCCGCGGCTCCCACCAACATGGGGAAAGACTATTATAGATCCTGGGGCTGAGCTGAGGTGCCTCGGACAAGGACATCAAGCGGGTGTACAGAAAACTGGCCCTGCGCCACCACCTCAAGAACAAGATGCCGGGTGCCAAGGAGAAGTTCAAGGAGGTAGCCGAGACCTATGACATGCTCAGCAACCCCAAGAAGCATGAGGTCTATGACAAGTTTGTTGAGGACGGTCTGTATTAGAAATGAGAGAGTGTTGTTTAAGTGAGATTATCAGCATTTTTATAGTGCAACTGGATGCACACAGAGCTGTACAGTGGTAAGTATTCAGGTCTACTATATCCCTTACTCAAAGTGTTTACAATCTAAGTGGATACGTGAGGCAAATGGAGATAGTGACTTGCCAGAGATCATAGGGAGTGGCAGTGGCAGGAGGTTCTCGGCCCATTGTTCTCTCTACTAGGTCATTTTCTCTCTTTAGTTGGCTCTGTAAAGCATATACCGCTATTGTCCGTATTTAACATGTTGCTAAGTACCATTAAAAATAACATCATTTTTTTTACTATGTTAGTAGCAGAGGAGAAAACATGTACAGTTTTCTTAAATGTCAATTTCTATAAAGTTAGTTAGTGAATCAAAAGCAGAATAACTTAGCAGCCTCTTATTTGATTTTTCTGTGATGTATTGCTCAAAATTAATGAACTGTGGTTTAGAGAACACCCAGTTCATGGTAGTTTAACTTATTTCCTCACTTCCTCATGATCATTTGCCTGTATTTATTATCTTCCAGTTTTGCTGGGTGATAAACTTGTAACTTAATGACTATCATATGTTATGGACCTGAGTTTATAAAGGATTCTTCTTTGAGAAGTCCAAAAATCTAAAAAGGCGAACCTATTTTAAGCCTGTTTTATAAAGGCAACATGAGCACCTATATACCTTTAAAAAACAGGCTCCCAGGTCCAGCCCCATTAGCACACAAATGCTGATGCACCCATTTTGCACCTGCTCTGAAGCAGATGTAAGTGTGTATGTATGTGTACCCTACCGGTATACTTGCATATTTATAAAATACTCATGTATTGCAACTTTGCCCAAACTACACTTCAGGGTGTGCCTTTACGTGGCATTTAGTGTGCACCATCTTTTTGGTATGTGTACTGCCATGCAATTGTAGGGTTTTGAATTACTTCACAATATGCCTGGTACTGGAGAATGTCTGTTAGTGAGATGGCCAGAATCATTTTTTTTAAATTAGATATTCAGTTTTGTGGGTGGATGCTCTAGTTCTACTCTGCACCCATTGTTCGGGGAGGAGGGGAGGGGGTTCTGTGAATGCAAAATATATGTTCAAAAAGAAAAAGCAATAACCATAACACAGTTTATAACAACAAAATAAAAATGAGTTATTTAATTTGGTGTTATAAACTGTGCAGTGGTTCTCACTCTCTCTTTTAATTCTATGGTGTGCAAACATATTTCCTCCACATTATCTAATTGACTTTTTGATTTGGTTTAGTCCCTGGCTGCATTTTTGAGAAAGCCTCCACCCCCCCCCCCCAGCTTGGGGGGGGCACCATCTCACCTTGCGTCAGGCAGCAGATTGCATTGAGCCGCCCCTGATGTCCCCTCTACCTGTGGAGTCACCTTGGCCCTGGCATTGCCAGCAGTATCACTTCCTACCTCCTTACCACTTAACACACTGACAACAACATCTTCAACACCCTCGTCAGCCATTAAATTTCAATCTCTGATGGTTCATATGCAAATCCTGACCGTGTGGATCCCTCAGATTTTGTATCTGTCGAGACCAGCTCAATACACTTTTCAGCAGAGAATAAGGTGTGCCTGCTGCTCTACTCAGTTGCCTTCATCTCATGCTTCTTTTCTGGCCCCCCACCCTGCCGTTTCAACCTCCTTTTGCCCCTCTGTGGAGTTGACACCAGATCGCAGCTGAACTGGAAGCTGCAGTTCTTTCTACTCTCCCTCCAAAGAAATCTCTTAGTTTGTTGGTGGACTAGAGGACACCATCAACGTACCCTGGCACTTCTGCCACTGTTACTCTCACTTCCCTTCCTTCTTTCCTTCTACCACTATTTAATTTTCCACACTTGTCCTTTTCAAGCTTTATGATATGATCAGAGAGGATTGTCATTTATATAGCACTACTAGGCATACATACACAGAGTTTACAATATGCTAAGACAGGGAACAACAATAACAAGACAGACAAATAGAACAAACACAACAACAAGATAGACAAATAGAACAAACAGGGGACTGGGAAATTCATAAAGGAAATGATTGAAATATGCATGGATGTAGACAGGGGAATACTGGAGAAATGATGCAAAAGCAGCCTCACAGAGATGAGTGTTTAGCCTGGATGTGAATAGGACCAGAGATGGAGCCTGACATACTGACTCAGTCTGTTCCAGGCATACGTTGCCGCAAGGTGGAAAGAACAAAGTCTGGATTTGGCAGTTCAAGAGAAGAGCATGGAGAAAAGTGAATTGCTTGATGAGCAGAGTTGGGAGGAAGGTTATAAAGAGGGAGATAAGAGAGGAGAGGTAGTGAGAAGCTACATAATTAATGCATTTGTAAGTGAATAGATGTTCAAACTGTATGAGGAAACAGATAGGGAGCCAATGAAATGACTTGAGAAGAGGGACTGCCTGTTTTTTTAAGCACTCCTCCACCTGCCAGCACTTTGCCACTTTGAAGTACCATAGCTTCTGTGGTAGGCGAAGGCCTATGATCCATGCTGCTTGAACTAAGCAGGCAGGCCTAAGCAGCTTGACCTGTAAATGAAGCCTGTGGCTAGGCCCGGAGGAATGAAAAACCTTTTGAATGCTGCCCCCATAGAATCGAAACTTAACTAAGCATAATCAAGCATAGCTAAGCAGAATCGAAACTTAGGAGAAATAGAAAAACTGCTTTAATTGGTACTGATAAGAATGTGAGAAGCTTCTATGGAATTAATTAACTCTTTTGAAAGAAAGGTTACAGTGCCCTGCTTTCGCACATATTCCAGCCAGCTAGTGACCTTGGAGAAGAAATGTATCAAGAGCCTAAGAACTGACCATTGTAATGAGGGCTGTAAGGGGGGGGGGGGGGGGGAAACAGGTGCTGAGCCCAGACAAAGGTCCTCATTGGATAACCACGTAAAGGCACCGGGACCAATAGATGGGGCGAAAGGGGTTACCGGTACCAATGAAAAGTTTGCCTATGTCTAGACTGAAGAAGAACAGTATAAAAGTTGTTGTTTTACTAACAGAAGGTGCTCAGCCATTTTGAATGTGATTCTGCTTGAGTCCTGTGCACAATAAATGATTTGGACCTTTTGAACAGACTCCTGGTATTATTGGATTGTTTGCGCTCTGCCGCTACACTTCAACTATTTGTGTCAGATATTTGCTCCTGGGTTGCCTACCAATCCTGGCATAGGCCCTGGAGTGACCCATGACCAGACCTCCCTGTTGCCACTCGTCAGCTCGTTTGGAGAAGGGAATGTTTTTCGCATGGCGAATGATAGTATCAGAATGGATTGTCAGCTCCTCAGTTTTTCAGCGCTTTGTCCCTTGGGAGTACATTAACTCTGACCGTGGTGCCTTAGATATTTGCCCTGGAGTTGCCTGTCCAATCTTGTGCAGGCCTTACAGTGAGCTGGTCTTGCTGCCACACTTCAGCTAACTTGGGAGAGGAGGACTTTGATCAAGGTGGAATCTTTTCTCAAAGCTAGATGAGTTTTGAACATAAAAAGCTTTACAGTTTCCTAAAAGTGCCTTTATTTTCTAAAAATATTGCACTTTATTTCTAGTGGGGTATGACCTTTCTGTACAGCCAACTGTTCTTGTTACAGAAATATCCTCAGATTGTAGGATACAATAGATACAGCGAGCTGCCCTTCCCCCCACCTTCCACAGCTGCACTTTTCTGTGCCTGCCTATTAGTCTGTTGTCCTAACGTGCACTCTCACTGCAGTGCACCTCCTACAACGCTCATAAACTGGAAACGTAAGCAATAAGCATTGGCAGAGTGTAAAAGCACATCTTTCCTAGCCTCTCTCTCACTTTCCTAATCTCATCCCCAGAGAGACTATCCTTGCAAGAACAGGCAGCCTTGCAAAACCTCCTCAAATGGAAAGTTCAAAACGAAACACTGAGACAGCAGCACTCCTCTGCTTAAAATCTGCTCCTTGCAAGATTTTTTTTCCTTTATTTTTTTTCTTTTCTGCTTTTAAGTCTGTAGCTACAGTGCCAGCATCTCTTCCTTTCTCCCTCAAGGTCACACACAAAATGGTTCTTTGGAGCTCGAGCTGGGCTGTGTCTCCCAATATGTCAAAACTGCCGTCTCCGTGCATTTGGTTTGTTTATCCCAGAACTAATTGAAAATATCACATCACTGTGTTTTCCTATTAGTTGCTCAATGAATCACTTTCTTATTTGGATAATGTTGGGGCAGAGTGTGGCTGCTCTCTGTAAAGTGAAGAATATAAGAACATAAGATATGCCATACTGGGTCAAACCAAGGTCCATCAAGCCCAGTATCCTGTTTCCAACAATGGCCAATCTAGGTCATATGTACCAAGCAGTATCCCCAAGAGACACAGGTTACACAATGCTTGTATTGGGTCAAGCATTGATATCCTGGGTTCCTTTTTAATAATGGTTTATGGAACTTATCCAAACCTTCTTTAAACCAAGCTACACTAACAGCTCTTACTACATCCTCCGGTAACAAATTCCAGAGTTTGATTACACGTTGAGTGAAAAAATATTTTCTCTTATTTGTCTTAAATAGTTTACCCTGTAGCTTCATTACATGTCCCCTAGTCTTTCTATATTCTGATAGTGTAAACAATCGATCTACGTTTACCCGTTCCACTCCATTCATTAATTTATAGACCTCTATCATATCTCCCCTCAACCATCTCTTTTCCAGGTTGAAGAGCCCTAACCTTTGTAGCCTCTCTTCATAGGAGTAGCCTTCTCCCCTTTACCATTTTGGGAGCTCATAAGAACATAAGAACATAAGATATGCCATACTGGGTCAGACCAAGGTCCATCAAGTCCAGTATTCTGTTTCCAACAGTGGCCAATCTAGGTCATACGTACCTAGCAGTTTCCCCAAGGGACACAGGTTCCACAATGCTTGTATTGGTTCAAGCATTGATATCCTGGGTCCCTTCTTAATAATGGTTTATGGACCTTTCCTCCAGGAACTTGTCCAAACCTTTTTTAAACCCAGCTACACTAACAGCCTTTACTACATCCTCCGGTAACAAATTCCAGAGTTTGATTACACGTTGAGTGAAAAAATATTTTCTTTTATTAGTCTTAAATAGTTTACCCTGTAGCATCTCTGTACCTTTTCTAATAACGCTATATCCTTTTTAAGATACGGTGACCAGAATACAGAGGCATTATAATATCCTTTCTTTTATTTTCCATTCCTTTCCTTATGACACCTAGCATTCTATTTGCTTTCTTGGCCGCTGCTGCACACTGGGCGGAGGGTTTTAACATGCTATCCATGATGACTCCTAAATCTTTATCCTGGGTGGTGGTTCCCAATGTGGAACCTTGTATTGTGTAACCATAGTGTGGGCTGTTCTTTCCTAGGTGCATAACTTTGCACTTGTTCACATTAAATTTCATCTGTCATTTGGATGCCCAGTCTTCCAATTTATCCAGATCCTCCTGCAGCTTTCCACAGTCCTCTTGGGTTTTAACAACTTTAAACAGTTTTGTGTCATCTGCAAATTTGATAACCTCACTAGTTATTCCCTTTTCCAGGTCATTTATGAATATGTCAAAAAGTAGCGGACCCAGAACAGATCCCTGGGGTACTCCACTATTCACCCTCTGCTTTCTATCTTTTAACCAGGTCCTGATCCACTATAGTACACTGCCTCCTATCCCATGAATTTTTAGTTTTGCCAAAAGTCTCTGATGAGGGACCTTGTCAAAGGCTTTCTGAAACTCCAGATACACTATATCAACCGATCACCTTTGTCTACTTGTTTATTCACACCTTCAAAAAAACATATCAGATTAGTAAGACAAGATCTTCCTTGTCTAAAGCCATGTTGGCTGTCTCCCGTTAGGCCATGACTATCTACATGCTGTGTAATTTGGTTCTTTATGATAGTTTCTACCATTTTCCCCGGTACTGACGTCAGGCTCACTGGTCTGTAATTTCCCGGATACCCCTGGAACCCTTTTTAAAAATTGGCGTTACATTGGCGATCCTCCAATCTTCATGTATTACAGATGATTTTAATGAAAGTTCACAGATTACTAATAGCAGGTCTGCAATCTCATATTTCAGTTCTTTCAACACTCTTGGATGTATACCATCCAGTCCAGGTGATTTGCTACTATTCAGTTTATCAAATAGTTGTAATACATCTTCCCAGTGTAGCAATTTTTCTCTCAATTCCTCTGCAGTATCACCTTTAAATACCACTTCAGTCTTGGGTAACATCCCTACATCTTCCTCAGTAAAGGCCGAAGTAAAAAATTCATTCAGTCTCTCCGCTATAGCCTTGTCTCCTCTTACTGCCCCTTTTACCCTTCTATCATCTAATGGTCCAATTTACTCTCTCACAGGCCTTTTGCTACGAATGTACTTGAAAAAGCCTTTATTTCGTGTTTTTGCTTCCATAGCAAGTTCCTTCTCAAATTCTCGCTTTGCCTGCCTTATCAATGCTTTGCATTTAACTTGCCAGTGATTGTGCTGTTTCCAGTTTTCGTCGTTTGGCTCTTTTTTCCATTTCCTGAAAGATGCTTTTTTGGCAGCAACAGCCTCTCTGACCTCACCTTTAAACCATGCTGGCAGTTTTTTGGACTTTCTTCCACTTTTCTTAATGCGTGGAATACAGCTGGTCTGGGCTTCCAGGATAGTATTTTTAAACAACACCCAAGCTTGATGTAAGACTTTAACCTTTGCAACCGCTCCTTTTAGTTTTTTCTTAACTATATTCCTCATTTTATCACAGTCTCCCTTTCTAAAGTTAAAAGGTAGTACTGTGGATTTCCTTACTATCCCTCCTCCACTAATTAAATCAAACACGATCATGCTAATATCACTATTGCCAAGTCGTCCCAACACCCTTATTTTTTGGCCCAGATCTGGTGTTCCACTAAGGACTAGGTCCAGTTTAGCTTCCCCTCTGGTCGGTTCATGAACCAGCTGCTCCAAGAAGCAGTCATTTATTTCATCTAGAAACTTTATCTCCCTAGCATGTCCTGCTGTGACACTGACCCAGTCGATACCGGGGTAATTGAAATCACCCATTATTATTACTCTGCTGTGACCTTTGTTAGCTTCCTTGATTTCTTTGAGCATTTCATCATCCATTTGTTCATTCTGGCCAGGCAGTCGATAGTACATCCCCACTGCCATCACCTTCCCCTTCATACATGGAATTTCAATCCATAGAGATTCTACAGCAAATTTTGTTTCCTGCAAAACTTTAATCCTTTCTGACTCAATGCCCTCTCTAACATAGAGCGCTACCCCTCCACCAATTTGATCAGTTCTATCATTACGATATAGTTTATATCCAGGTATCACAGTGTCCCACTGGTTATCCTCCTTCCACCATGTCTCTGAGACTGCAATCATATCTAACCTCTCATTTAGTGCTATATATTCTATCTCTCCCATCTGATTGTTTAGACGTCTAGCATTTGCATACAAGCATTTTAGAGACTGTATTTTATTAATATTAATCTGGCTATTGGTAGGCATGGGTAATTCAGAATCTTTACGCTCTGTCTGCACAATACTCAAGGGCATTTGGGCTACTTTACTCTTTTTTGGAACCTCACTGCTTTTGGTAGTATCCTTCAAGGATACCTTCTTCCGAACCATGCACTCTTGGGCGACTGTCGGCTTTCCCCTATTTTCTAGTTTAAAAGCTTCTCTATATCCTTTTTAAAGGTTAATGCCAGCAGTCTGGTTCCATCCTGGTTAAGGTGAAGCCCATCCCTTCAGAAGAGCCCCTCCTTTCCCCAGAATGTTCCCCAGTTCCTAACAAATCCAAAACCCTCATCCTTGCACCATCGTCTCATCCACGCATTGAGACTCTGGAGCTCTGCCTGCCTTTTGGGTCCTTCATGTGGAACGGGAAGCATTTTGGAGAACACTACCCTGGAAGTTCTGGATTTCAACTTCCTACCTAAAAGCTTAAATTTAGCCTCAAGAACCTCCCTACCACATTTTCCTATGTCAGTGGTACCGACATGTACCAAGACAGCAGACTCCTCCCCAGTACTATCTAAGATCTTATCTAGGCAGTGCGTGAGGTCTGCTACCTTCGCACCAGGCAGGCATGTTACCAGGCGATCCTCATGTCCACCAGCCACCCAGCTATCTACATGCCTAATGTTTGAATCACCAACTATAACAGCTGTCCTAACCCTTCCCTCATGGGCACATGGCCCTGGAGAAACTTCCTCAGTGCGAGAGGGTTTTACATCACCTGGAGGACAGGTCCTAGTTACAGGATCATGTCCTGCCACACCAGGGTGATGCTCTCCTGTCATGTGACCTCTCTCCTCCATGGCAACAGGGATGCTGCCAGACTGGAGGTGGAACTTCAGGACTATATCCCTGTAGGTCTCGTCTATGTACCTCTCTGTCTTTCTTATGTTTTCCAAGTCTGCTACTCTAGCCTCTAGAGAACGGACTCGTTCCCTGAGAGCAAAGAGCTCCTTGCACCTAGTGCACACATAAGACCTCTCACCAACTGGGAGAAAATCATACATGTCACACTCAATGCAAAAGACTGGAAAGCCCCCATCTCGCTGCTGGACTGTTGTCTGCATCTTAGTTTAAAGCTTGTGTTTAGGTCTTAAACACCACAGCAAGAATCCCGCTGCTGGACTGTTGTCTGCATCTTAGTTTAAAGCTTGTGTTTAGGTCTTAAACACCACAGCAGGAATCATTCTGTACTTACTAAGGGTTGGTGTAGATGCTTATACTAATAAAAGTGTATCTAATACCTCTAATATACCTGCACCTGAGAGCAGCTCTTTTCCTCTACGATGTGTAAGTACCTATAAAGCTACAATTACCCCAGGGGTGGGTGGGTGTTGGGGAGGGAGGGAGGGAAATAAGACCTATTAAAAGAGGGCTGTTACAAGGTACCCTGTCCTGTACCCTCAGCAGGGGAGGAGGGGGTTAGTCCCTCAGGTAGGCTAGAGCTGGAAACAAAGTTTAAAACGCAGCTCATTCTGGGGACAGAGCAGGGAGAGATATTTAATTTAAAGTAACAGTTAACCTGGTTACCACACAAAGGCCAGTTAGTTGAGAGAGGCAAGGTAAGTTATATAGCTGAGAAAGCTGAAGTGCAAAACTAAAGGGAACAGGGAGGTGAAGTAGCACACAAATAAAGACAACAATAAATAAACAAATAGACAGCTAGAACTCACAGCAAAGTCATTATACAGTTTTAATTTAGGACAGCAAAAAGGCTGTCCTGAATTAAACAACTTAGCTATATGGATAGCAGCCGAACATTGCCACTATGAAAGCGTCTCAATACTGCTATTCATAGAGCACCGGCAGTCAACATTACATATATATATTTAACATTGCCACTTTTATGGATAGTGGTGTTGAATATACAATATGTACAATAGAACTTCATGCAGGCTATGACACTCCCCCCACCTGGACTACTACAATATAATTTATCACGGACTACCCGCCACCCACACCAACCCTCTACGAACTGCCTTAAACACCACAGCAAGAATCATCCAGAAAGCAAAAAAACATGATCACATCACTCCAGTCCTGAGAGAACTGCACATACTACCACTCGAAGCAAGGATCAAATACAAATCTGCCCCGCTTATCCACAAAGCCCTCTATCAAATGCAGACTACCCAACTCCGCTCTCTACTACCCCAGCCCACCCTCAACAGGACAACCCGACAGACCACCAGCAGCACCCTCACTATCCCCCACGAATGAACTAAGTACAATCAATGGACTTGCAACAGAGCTTTCGAACTGTACGCACCCTCCCTCTGGAACTCCCTGCCGAGCCAAATCAGAAACAACGGAGACCTTTCCACATTCCGGAAACAACTAAAAAACATCCTGTTTCATGAATACCTTGGACCAGAAAAAGATATCCATCAGTGACAACTCTTCCAGACCTTCTGACATATCCCCAGAACTACCTACTAAGAGACTTATGTCAATTGTCTAAGTCGTTACTTTCTGTTCAGATCATCAATGTTGGCCCCCCCTGGTAATGGCCCTCCCCTCTCTGTGAATTTATTACTGTCCTCCCCCCCTTTCTTTGTTAAACCGCTTTGACCCAGTGAAAAGTGGGATATAAATACAGTTAAATAAATAAATAAATAGTTAAAATTCAAGGTCAGCATAATAAAAAAAAAGCGTTAACTATTGACCCAATAAATTTTACCCTTGTTAAGTCCCTGTATGGCCAAAATGTATCCTTCCAAAATGGAGAAAGATTGTTTCCTGGCTTGTTATTTTTCTGGACCCATCTTACCCTTCTTGAGGATTCTAACATTCATACCGATGACCCTTATGTCCTGAAGCTCTTTGCCTTAACCTCCTCATTCAACCTCCAGCTGTGTTCTTCAAAACCTACTCACCAGATAGCAGATGTATAAAGACTGACATACGCCACGATGGGACAGGTGTGGCTGCAGTGAGAAATGTCAGCACCCAGATCAGTGAGAATCAGATTGCATAGCCAGAAGGCCATACTACTACCACTACTACTGCGAATGGCAATTTCTTTAGCACTACAAGGTGAACGCGGTGCTGCACAGACACATGTACAAGATGGTCCCTGCTCAGCAGAGCTTACAATTGATTCAAGACAGACAACACAGCAGCTGTGGACAGGATACATTTAGGAGGAATGGTAAGGATACACAAGGGAGATTAGGCGGATCAGATACAAAAGTGGCAACGAAGAGGTGAGTATTCAGTCTGGATTTGGGAAGGACCAGAGAAGAAGCCTGATGTACAGACACAGGTAGTTTGAAGTGAAGGGCTCAGATAGAAGCAATCTGACAGAAGAGTGGAGTTCCTGAGGAGGGGTGCAGGGAGAGATAATAAGGGAACGATGGTGCGGGGCAGCAGGATGAGTGCACTTATAGGCCATAGGTACAAAAAGGACATACATTTGATGCTCAGCAATATCATATATCCTTTGGGTAACTGCAGTGTTAGTTTCAGGTTTGGTGAACTTGATAAGGGTCCATCCTTAGCAGTTTAAAGCTTGTTTGTAGAAATGACCAAGGCAGAAATCACTGGGGCCAAGTACCATTTGATGCAAGGAATGACATGACATACACGTTCATATTTACATTCTCTTATACCATATTAGGGTGCACTGGGATTACCTAGCACTCTTCAGGGCCTTTAGAGGACTGTCATGTGGTCTAGGTTGCAGCAACAGTCATTTCTCATTGGTATTTATGTCTAGTTTGTATCAGCACACTACCGTCAGTATGAAGAGCAGTTTAGGAGATGCATGCTTTTCCCGAGGGCATGGCATCTGTGGGTACATCGCGGAGATGGGCAGGATCCGACACGTGTAACGTTTCAGAATACAGCGGCCATGAGGATGTCCAAAACATTTACCCATGTCTAATAATATTGACAGGGAATGGGTTTCTCCATTATATCGCATGGACCATGCCTGCACCCATGCAATGGCGCTTGCCGGATGCATGCATGAGCTGGCTGAATAACGCTTTGCCTATGCCATGCCAAGCACATCTACTTCCCCAATTCTGGACCTGTGGGCATGTCTCGACCTGTGGATGCGGAATTTAGTTTGAACGGGGCCCGTTTATACTTTAGACATATTCATGGGCCAGACATGAATGTTATGGAATTGGCCTCCACGTCATCTAGGTTTCTTCCTATAATCCTATACTTCCCTTGCTCTGGATTCTCTTGCTCTTCCCATTTCTCGCCTTGTGAGACATCCTGTACCGTAGCCTTGGCTGACCTCTAAAATCCACTACTTGTGTTCCTATATCCGCTCTGCTGAGCACCTGTGGTTTAAATCCTGTACCCTTGCTGACATTCTATATTTTAAATTCATACTTATTTCCTTTCAATTGGCCATAGCACTCACAAAGCAAGAGCACTGTAGCCAAGTGGAGGAGTCAGCTGGTAGTTAGGGCAGCAACCTAAGATCAGAAAAAACAGAGTTCAAATCCCACTGGTTCTCTTTGTGGCCTTGGGCAAGTCACTTAACCTCCATTGCCTCAGATACAACCTTAGATTGTAAGCCCTCAGGGGACAGGGAAATGCCAACAGTACCTGATTATAACTAGCCTTGAGTTGTTACAGGAAAAACATGAGCTAAATATTAAGTTAAAAAATATTCTGTGAATCTCACAAGCTCTCTTGCCTCACCATCTCTTTGCTGTACCTAGTTCTAGCCTCAAAGTACTTCTGCCCCCTACCATTTCTTCACTTTACGCCCTAACCTTGGCCGACTACTTCAATGATAAGACTCACAAGAATAATCTGGAGTTCATAGCACCACCTCCACCTCAATCTCCCCCTCCCTCCCTGCACTCAAAAAAACTTCTTTCAACTTCTGTCACTCTTTCTTCCTTTTCTAAAATCACTGAGGAGGAAACTGCACATCTTCTCTCCTCCTCTAAACTCACTACCTTCTCTGTTGATGCCATTTCCACCCCCTTACTAAGCTCTATTTTTCCTGCTGTTGTTCCTTCCATTTGTCAGATCCTCAACCTATTGCTTTCCACAGCATCTGACTCTGCAGTCTTCAAGCATATTGTGGTTATACCCAGTGGTGGGATTCAGAGCCAGGTAGGAACCGGTTCAACTTGCGGCATGAAGCAGCCAGTTCATGGCATTACCCACAGTTTGTGCCCCGCCCACGGCCTCCCGCCCTCAGCCACGCCCCTGCCTACATCTTCAACAGCATTTAAACCGCCGCTTCTGAGGCACGCGAAGCAATCGGGAACAGCAGCCATTCTCGGAGGGAGTGAGTAGGAGCTCCTCCTCACCTCCCGTACCTGTCTATCAGCGGCCCTTCAACAGCATTTAAACCGCCGCTTCTGAGGCGCGCGAAGCAATCGGGGAACAGCAGCCATTCTCAGAGGGAGTGAGCAGGAGCTCCTCCTCACCTCCCGTACCTGTCTATCAGCGGCCCTTCAACAGCATTTAAATCGCCGCTTCTGAGGCACGCGAAGCAATCGGGGAACAGTAGCCATTCTCGGAGGGAGTGAGCAGGAGCTCCTCCTCAACTCCTGTACCTGTCTATCAGCGGCCCTTCAACAGCATTTAAACCGCCGCTTCTGAGGCGCGCCCGCGCCTTGCGGGCCCGCGCCTGAGGGCCTCGCCAGAGGGCCCTTTGGCGTGGCCCTTAGGCGTGGGTCCGTGGCGTCTGTTGCTGAGAGTTGCACTGATGATTTGGACTGGGTTGACGTGAGTCTATTTTGTGGTAACCTGCTGTTCCATGTTCCTCTTCTTCTATTATCTGTTTGACTGTCTCTGTCCTCTATTCTGTCCTATTATATAATGGCGTTCTTTTCCTATTTCCTAGAATGATATTGCATTGTAAACCGCTCTAATGCCTCTGGCCTGAGCGGTATATCAAATCTAAATAAACATAAACATAAACATTTGCCAAATCGGTGCTTATGGGTTCTGTTCTGGCGGCAACAGCACTTGTGGTCGGTAAAGCCCCTGAAGATATGTTGACAGCATCAGGGGCAGCTGCTGACATTGCAATCCCCCAGATGCCCTCAACATATCTTTGGGGGGGTTTGATTCTGGTCAGTGCTGCTGCCGCCTGGACAGAGCCTATCCACACCGATTCGGTGAACATGGGGAACTGTAAGGAACTGGTTCGCACAAACCAATGCAAACCAACTGGATCCCACCACTGGTTATACCTCTCCTCAAAAAAATATTCACTGGACCCTACCTTCTCTTCCAATTATTGGCCCATATCCCTTCTGTATCCAAACTACTTGTATGTGTGGTTCATCACTGCTGTTTTGATTTTCTCTTCACTCATATCATTCTACATCCACTGCAATCTGGCTTTCTTCCTCTTCATTCTACTGAAACAGACCTTGACAAAGTCTCTAGTGACCTCTTGGCCAAATTCGAGGGCCTTTACTCAATCTTCATCCTTCTTGATCTATCTGCTACTTTTGACACTGTTGATCACCACCTTTACCTTGATACCCTGTTTTTACTTGCTTTAGGAGCTCTGTTCTTTCTTAGCTTTCCACTTCTCTCTCTCATCGCACTTTTAGTGTATGCTCTGGCAGATCTTCCTCCACTGATATCCTTCTTTCAGTACGTGCATCTCAGTGACCTGGTTTGGGACATCTGTTCATGCTCTATACTCATTCTCTTGGTACTCTAATCTCCTCTCATGGTTTTCAAATGATTCTCAGATTTACCTCTCTGCATTTCAAATCTCATCAGGAATCTAGACTCATATCTGAGCCAGCTTGTCTGGTGTTGCTGCCTGGATGTCCCATCGCTATCTAAAACTGAATATGGCTAAGACAGAGCTCTTTACCTTTCCCCCAAAACCCATCTTCTCCTTCCTCTTTTCTGTATTTTGGTGGATAACACTTTCATCCTCCCTGTTCCCTTGGCTTGCAACCTTAAGATCATCTTTGACTACTCTCTCTTTCTTCCCACACATCCAACAGATAGCTTAAAACTGTTGTTTCTTTCTCTATAACATCAAAATGTGTTCCTTTCTTTCTGACCACACTGCCAATACCCTAATCCACTCTCTAGTCACCTTCTATTTAGACTGTATCAACCTGCTCCTCGCTGGACTCTCCCTGAATCATCTCTGTTCTCTTCAATCCATTCAAAACTCAGCTACAAGCCTAGTTCTTGTCTTTATGCACCAGAACTATGGAACTCATTTCCGGAGAAGATAAGATCCACAAAAGACCCTCAAGTATTTCAAAAGCTTCTAAAAACATGGTTATTCCGATGGGCGGAGCCTGATGTCCAGCGGGTAGGACGCTTTGCGTTGAAGCTCCCGAGAGGCCTACTTAGAATCCTGACTTAATACCTATACAAATTTACTATTTCGCTCCGAGCTGACCGGGGCACCTCGGGGGGAATGGCGGCCCATAAACCAGCGCGCTTGGACTTCGGGTCTCCTTCTTCTTCTCACGGAAAACGCTCCAAAACAGAGGTGTCCTCCCCACAGAAGATGGTTCCATTTCGTGAAAACCCCGAGATGCACCTGGAGATTTTGGAAGAAATACGCGGCGTGAAGGAATTGGTGCAGTCCAATGGAGAAGCGCTTCGAGCCATGCGAGAAGACTTTGGAGTGCTCCAAGACCGACTTGAAAGTCTTTCATTACGGCAGGACAACATGGCGGGGGTCCTCGACTCGCACGAGGTGCGCTTGGGCAAACTGGACGAGGCTGAGCGCCAGATACAGAATCTTCAAAAGGAATTAGAAGATAGCAATAATCGAGCCCGTCGCAACAATGTGAGGCTCCTCGGAGTGCCGGAGGGGGTGGAAGCAGGAGATATAAGAGAATTCTTGCTCAAAACTCTTCCCTCCTTGCTGAAGATCACCTTTCATAAAGAACTGGAAATCGATCGTGCACACCGTGTTCCTGCCCACATGGCGCTCAACCGCACGACCCCCCGGCCTATTGTCTTTAGCTTGCTACGATATCAACAAGTGGAACAAATCTTACATGCTGCCCGAGCGAATCACCATTTGGAATTTGAAGGTCGTAAGGTCTCCTTCTTTCCTGATTTGGCAAAGCCTACCGTTGACCGTCGGAAGAAACTCCTTGCTTTTCGCCCTCGACTTCAACAGCTACAGGCTCGCTTTGGCCTGTTGTATCCAGCGAAGCTCCGAGTGACTCTCCACAACCAAACCAGGACGTTCGAAGATCCTGATCTACTATCAACATTTTTAGACTCCAAAGAAGCAGAGCAGATGCGCTAATCCCAAAGTTTGGACTCTTATTTGCCGGCTCTATCCGCCATTTTGAAGGGCCCGATGCGGCGGTCATAGCCAAGCACAGAAATAGCCTGGACTTTCTTTCTTTCTCTATATGACTTTTGTTTTTTGGTCTCCTATCCCTTCATGATGTGTGCCTCGGTCGGATTCGGAGCACGCACAGTCCTACAGGTTATGTGTTTTTTCAATTTCGGCCTTCTCTGGGGTTTCTCCCCGCAGACACATGGTCGCCAGTAATTTTGGGGTTTTGCTTCTCCTCTACCGTACTGCGGTTTTCTTTGTTAATGTGGGGCGCTTCATTGTATTATATTAGTTTATTTTTCCTATGTCATGTGTACAGCCGGATACAGTCAGTTTGAGGGACATAGTGAAATTATGTGTGCTATCATGCTCAGAATTTTTAACTTTTCTGTATGGCCTTATGTAAAATCTTATCATTCACCGTCAAAGGCATTAATGGTCCACTCAAAGGAAAGAAAATCCTTAGCTATCTTAGCCATGAGCATGTTGATTTAGTGTTTCTTCAGGAAACGCATTTAAACTCTGCTGGAACACTGAAACTCAATGCTAAGCCTCACATGGTAGCTGCCTATTCTCCCACCGTTTTCAAATGGTACGGGATAGCCACTCTGGTTAAGAAGTCTTAGCACGCTACTGTACCTGATATTAGCGCTGACAAGAAGGGTAGATGGGCCCGTGTACACCTTGAGGTTGGAGATAGTGAATTCACGTGTATTTGCATTATGCCCCGAATGTGGACAACCCTGCTTACTATGCAAGTATTGCGCAGTTGGCCTCGGCCTCTGCCAATGCTCCATTAATACTTGGTGGCGATTTTACTCAAGTGTTCCCTCAATCTTTTCTTCTCAAACAAGGTGCTCGTTGGTTGGAAGAGCCAGTACCGAGTAGACCTGTGTGGCTAGATACAGAAGCGGGCCTTTGCAAACCGATTCCTCTTACCTTTCTCCCTGGTATGACTCTCCCATCAGACTCCCACTATCCACCAATGCTTTTAGACACTTTAGGTGCCTTTAATACTCTTATGCAATCTTTAGACTCCCGACTCTGGTCAGTGCAACTTCAGCATCGCCTTCGGTCCACTAGAGTACTCCTGCCATCGGCATTCTCTACATAAGGTTGATTGGAGACTTTCCGATCTCTCGGTAGTTCACCGGGTGTAGCATCCAATTTTACTAAACCTTCTGTAATGCTATAACTAGAGATACCCCTATAGCGCAGAAAGTATGGGAGAGAGAATTGCATGTGACTCTGATCTCGGAGCAATAGAGCCTTATCAGGAGTAGAGGGACACGGGTTCCCGATCCGCCTCACTCATTCAGACCCTCTTCTTTCTAGCCCACCGGTGTTTTTACACTTCTCACAGATTAGACAAATGGAACACTACTCAGGGCAATGGTTGCTGGACACGTCCTGCGGCCATTGGTTCATTGCCTCATATTATGCATGAATATCCCGCACTACAGTATTACTGGCGTCGGGTCTGGGGTCGTATTTAGTCTATCTCGCACTCTCAGGAGCCCCTTTCTTGGAGGATAGTGGGACTTCGCCCAGTTGCGGGGATCCCCTCTCTCCCAAAAATGGCTTATCTCCTTTCGAACTTTATGCTTGGCATTGCTATTTCCCTAATTAAGTAATACTGGAAAATTAGCTCCCATTTGAGCCCCAATGAATGGTGGAATCATGCCTGTCTTTACAGTAAATATGAACAAATACCTCGTCTGTTCGCTTCCTCCGTTCAGACTCCTTCTCATTGGTCTCAATGGAAGATGCTCAATGACTATGTACATTTTGCTAAATGCTCTCATTTGACTGTCTAACTTTGTATATATCTTTGTCCCATGATCATGCTGTATTGTAGATACTCTTTTGATCGTTTGATGTATAATCACTGTTAATTGGAAGCGCTCACATGCTGATATAATCGGGTAGAGAAGAAGCATCGGGGTGGGGGGTAATGGGTTTACTTTTCCTTATTGTATACTTGTTCTGTCTCTTTTGGTGTGTTGTTTCTTTTGTTTGTTGCAAAATGAAAATAAAAGTTTAAAAAAAAATAAAAACATGGTTATTCCAAGAATACTTTGAGGAGACGGTCACGTGACCAACACTCACAACCACACAAGTGACTACTAGCTAAGTACTCACCAACTTTACTAGCTAGAGTGCACCTAACTCATGCTAATACCGAGCTATCAACAATGTATTTACCACTATTATACATACCCAAGTTCCCTGAAAACCTCTTCTTTTGTGGACAGAAGTACTTCCCCCTATACTGTGTCACTCCCTTGAATTTTTGTAGCCCAAATGCATGACCCTGCATTTTGACTTTAAATCTCAGCTGTCAAATTCTTGACCATTCTTCAAGCTTAACTAAATCCCTCCTCATGTTATCTATTCCTTCCTGGGTGTCCTCTCTTTTACAGATTTTGGTATCATCCACAAAGAGACAAACCTTACCCGACAGCCCTTCTGCAATATCACTAGAAAAGATGTTAAAAAGAATAGGGCCAAGGACAGAATCCTCTGTCCCACTTCTGGTAACCAGAGTGTATAAGGGCAGTCAAAAGACTTTATTGTGGGGTTTACAATAAAGTCCTTTGACTGCCCTTCTTTGCACTGGCTCCTTTGTCTTGTCTAGTACTCTGCAGGTGTGGTTTGCTCTTTGTTGGATTATCATCACTGGTAACCTCCTTCTCCTCAGAGTGAGCTCCATTTACCTGTACCCTTTGTCACCTTCCACTCAACCAATTTCTAACCCAGTCAGTCACTTTAGGGTTCATCCATAGGGTGCTCAGTTTATTTATAAAGTAAGTCGCTTGTGCAGAACATTGTCAAAGGCTTTACTGAAATCTAAGTACACCACAACTAGGTCTCTCTCTTGGTCCAATTTCCTGGTCTCCAGTCAAAGAAAGCAATCAGATTTGTTTGACAAGACCTGGCTCTGGTAAACCCATGCTGCTTCAGATTCTGTAATCCATCGGACTCCAGAAACCTCACTATTCTCTGGTTTAGCAGCGCTTCCAGTAATTTACTCACCAGAGAGTTTAGACTAACTCCCCTGTAGTTTTCAACATCACTCTTCCGCTTTTGTGTAAAGGAACCACATGTGCCTTTCTCCGGTCCTCTGGGACCACTCCCGACTCTACTGTGATGTCTTTATGTTCTTTTCCTAAAGAAACTGCTTCAAAATTGCAAGAAGTGGATACAAATGTTTCTCTGATAAGTCCTCGCAGCAGATTGATTCTCAAATGCAGTCTCCAGCAAACAAATGCATCTTGTATTAAAGAATCCCATTTTTTGCATCATTAAAGGGAAGCTCTTGAGAATTCTCTCCACCCTAGGAATTTAAAGTTTCTTAATTTTCCCAGATATGCACATATTTTAAACAAGTTGTAAGAAAGGTATAAAGAATCCATTGCTTTAATAATTTTGTGAGAGAGGAGGGTGGATTGTGAGTAGTTATGAGGATATTACTGTTTCTCCAGGAACAAGCAGGAAGTCAGTCCTTACATATAGGTGACCTCGGCACATTTCCCCATCTTTCAAAGAAAACCTTTGCGATATGCTACCACTCATGCGTGGTCCCCTCCCCGCCCAAGGGTGCCATCTTGCTCAGTCTCTTTTTTTCTGCAGAGATCAATGGATGTGTGTCCTGTTTCCCTGGAAACATTTCTGCTAATTATCCTTAAAGTTAGTTTTTCCCAGTTAGTGTACTGGTTCCTCTTCCCGCCTCGAGCCAGCACCATCTTCCGGCACCATTCTCAGTTCCCTTTTTTATCGAGGTCTCCCTCGACCAGTGTTCATGCCTTTTATCGCCCAGGGATCATAGACCCCGTCCAGGTGCTTCTCACCATGTCTCCTGGTGGGTTCAAAAAATGTGACCACTGCTGTCAAACCATGTCAGTAACCGACTGACAGTAATGACTGCTGATTATGCTGCCTGGGCCCGGACCATGACATCACCTCCTGTGATTCTGTGCCAGGCCATGATGCCTAAAACCAACAGGAAAAGGTCAGAGCTGCAGGAGAAATTGTTCCCCAGGTCCAACTCGGCCCGGCCTCCCCAATGCCAAACTCCAAGCCCAGCACATCCCATGAGTCCCGAGGGTCCTCAGAGTCCCATGGCAGTGGCTCCTCTGAGGAGACCTCAGACCCATAGAAAAAGAAGTCTTTGAAGTCCGCCAAGGTTGCACCAGAGAAATGCAGTAAAATTCAGAGAAGTGCCCCACCATGGTCCTCAAGAAAGATCCTTGGCCGGCGGAGACTGTGCTAGGTTTCTCAAGGCCATAGTCCTCATCAAGGATGCACTCACTAGAGTGCCGGCACAGGGCCCAAGATCCTCAGTACTCGCACTGAAGGCTGTGGAGCCTTCTGGCTTGGAAACAAGAATGGCAGCCCTGGAGAAGAACATCACTGCTATCCTGGCCCTGGAACAGGCAATGATTGCCGGTTCATCTGCCTCAACTGCCCTGTTGACCAGGACCCTGACTGCGAGGGAGTCCCTGGTCATCGAGCCAAGCTCCGAGTGCCACCGACTTCAGGCATAAGTCGAGATCCCTGTCCCATTCTTCAGACATCCCGTCCTCGATGGCTAGTGTCTGCAATTTGGACCCCAGGTCCTCCACATGCCACCGGCCTCGAGGCGAGAAGTTGTAGGGCCTCAGATTAATCATCACCACTTGACTCTAAGTGGGAGACAGACGATGAGGCCTCTCCGGACACCACTGAGATATCCCCTCAGACCCGTCACCCCCGGCGCCCATGAGGACGTGGCCTTCTATGACTTCATCAAGGACATGGCCATAGCCCTCTCCAGTATGAGTTTCCATCCAAGGAAACCCTCACAGTGTCCGTACAGGTGATCTTCGAGAGGCTACTACTTCGGATGTGTGAAACACCAGCCTCAGTACTAGTAGTGAGCCAGCACCTCGATGCCATGTAGAGCATCCAAAAGGGCCCAGGGTTCCACAAACCCCAGTTCCCACATAACTCCATGGTTGAGTCAACCATGCAGAAACTCAAGAGTCAGAAGACCCACTCCTTGGTTCCCCCTTGGAGGGAGGCCAGAGCCCTCAGCATCATCTGGCACAAGTGCTACCAGGACTCGATGCTGGAGTGCTGGATCCAGGCCTATGAACTCTACATAGGCATGTACCTAAATGCTCTGGCCCAAGAGGTGTCAGGGCTTGTGGCAGGTCTCATTGGGGAAACTCTCCAGCGCTTCCAGACCCTGATCTCGGGGATCAAGGACTGTTCCAAGTTCCTCTCCCTGGCATCCTATGGCAGCTTTGAGCCGGTGGCTTGGGTTCACTCCAGCCAGCAATAGAACCAGATGTCAAGCCTGGCTGCAATCCTCTGACCTCAAGCAATGGGTCCAAGACAAGCTGTTCGATGTTCCCTGCACTGGGGAGAACCTGTTTGGTAAACCCATGGCTGACAAAGCGGCTGAGATCAAGGCCAACATTGTGACCCATCAGAGGCTGTCCAAGAAGACCTCACCCCATCCCCGCAAGAAACCATCAGGGAAGAGATCCCTTTTCCTGAGGATAAAGGGGTTCTTTGTGCAGAGTCACCAATATCAGCCCTTCTCAAGCCAACAGCAGGTTTCTCACACCAAGAGGCAAGAGCATGGGGCTCAGAAGGCAAAAACACCTAAGCCCCAGACCTCAGCTCCCACCCAGCCTGGGCAGAGCTTTAGACTCCTAGGGCAGGGCCTCCCCTTCCTTGGGAGACCTTCACCAGTCCACAGGGAGGGGGGATGCCTGATGCTCTTTGCCCACAAATGGCCTCCAATCATCTTGGACCAGTGGGTACTGCAGGTGGTCAAGGAGGGATACCTCCTTTGCCTACAGCAGATTCCACTTAGGTTCTTCCCCAGAAAGCCAGTGTGACCCCCTCCTTCACCAGACCCTCTTGCTCTCAGAGCTCGCAGGTCTTCTCAGGGACAACAATAGATCCCATACCCAAACACCTATGGGGTAAAGGCTTCTACTCTAGGTATTTCCTTGTCCTAAAGAGGACCTCCTAGACCAGCGATGGCGAACCTATGGCACGCGTGCCAGCTGTGGCACGCGAAGGCCTTGCAGCTGGCACGCGTGAAGGTCCGCAAAAAAAGAAAAAGCGGGCTCTGGCTGCTGCCGCGGACGCGGCAGCATGCAGTGTCCCGCGGGGCCCCCTCCGCCCGCTAAGCCCCTCTGCAAGGGCTTTCAGATTCGCGAGGGAGACAGCGTCTCCCTCGCGTCTCTGTTAAGCCCGCAGGGGTTAATGGGAAATTTCCCATCAGCCCCTTTAGACGCGAGGGACTGATGGGAAATTTCCCATTAGCCCCTGCGGGCTTAACAGAGACGCGAGGGAGACGCTGTCTCCCTCGCGAATCTGAAAGCCCTTGCAGAGGGGCTTAGCGGGCGGAGGGGGCCCCGCGGGACACTGCATGCTGCCGCGTCCGCGGCAGCAGCCAGAGCCCGCTTTTTCTGTTTTTAAATTTGCCGGGGGGGGGGGGTTTGGACTGCTAATGGGCTGGGGGGGGTTAGGACTGCTAATGGGCTAGGAGGGGGGGGGTTAGGAATGCTAATGGGCTAGGGGGGGTTAGGACTGCTAATGGGCTGGGGGGGGTTTGGACTGCAAATGGGCTGGGGGGGGTTAGGACTGCTAATGGGCTAGGAGGGGGGGGGGGGTTAGGACTGCTAATGGGCTAGGAGGGGGGGGTTAGGACTGGGAATGGGCTAGTAGGGGGGTTAGGACTGCTAATGGGCTGGGGGGGGTTAGGACTGCTAATGGGCTGTGGGCTGATGGGGGCTGTCTGGAAATGGGGTGATGGGGGTTAGGACTGCTAATGGGCAGGGGGGGGGTTAGGACTGCTAATGGGCTGGGGGGGGTTTGGACTGCTAATGGGCTGGGGGGGGTTAGGACTGCTAATGGGCTAGGTGGGGGGGGGGTTGGGAATGGAAATGGGGAAGGGGGGGTTATGACTGCTAATGGGCTGGGGGGGGTTTGGACTGCTAATGGGCTAATGGGCTGGGGGGGGGTAGGACTGCTAATGGGCTAGGAGGGGGGGGGTTAGGACTGCTAATGGGCTAGGGGGGGTTAGGACTGCTAATGGGCTAGGGGGGTTAGGACTGCTAATGGGCTGTGGGCTGATGGGGGCTGTCTGGAAATGGGGTGATGGGGGGTTAGGACTGCTAATGGGCAGGGGGGGGTTAGGACTGCTAATGGGCTGGGGGGGGTTTGGACTGCTAATGGGCTGGGGGGGGTTAGGACTGCTAATGGGCTAGGAGGGGGGGGGTTAGGACTGCTAATAGGCTAGGGGGGGTTAGGACTGCTAAAGGACTGAGGCATGAAGGAGGCATTATGGAAATGGGGTGATGGGGGGTTAGGACTGGTAATGGGCTATGGGGGGGGTTAGGACTGCTAATGGGCTAGAGAGGGGGGGTTAGGACTGCTAATGGGCTGGGGGGGGTTAGGACTGCTAATGGGCTAGGAGGGGGGGGGTTAGGACTGCTAATGGGCTAGGAGGGGGGGTTAGGACTGCTAATGGGCTAGGGGGGGGTAGGACTGCTAATGGGGGGTGTGCTGATGGGGGCTTTCTGGAAATGGGGTGATGGGGGTTAGGACTGGTAATGGGCTATGGGGGGGGTTAGGACTGCTAATGGGCTAGAGAGGGGGGGTGGTTAGGACTGCTAATGGGCTAGGGGGGGGTTAGGACTGCTAATGGGCTGATGGGGAGGGGTTAGGACTTGAGGTGGGCTGTTGGGTGGGGTTAGGACTGGAAATGGGCTGATGGGGGGTTAACACTGGAGGTGGTCTGATGGGGTTAGGACTGGTAATGGGCTATGGGGGGGTTTAGGACTGATAATGGGCTATGGGGGGGCTGGGACAAGAAATGGGCTGATGGGGAGGGGTTAGGACTTGAGGTGGGCTGATGGGGTTAGGACTGGTAATGGACTGTGGGCTGATGGGGGGGTTAGGACTGGCAATGGGCTATGGGGGGCTGACTGGAAGTGGGGGGTTAGGACTGGTAATGGGTTATAGGGGGGGCTTAAACTGAAAATGGGGTGATGGGGGGTTAGGACTGGAAGTGGGTTGATGAGGGGGGGATAGGACTGGTATTGGGTTGGGGGGCTGCTAGGACTGGAAATGGGCTGATGCAGGGACTAGAAGGGAATGGATGCTGGGTGAGGCTGGAACTAGAAGGGAGCTGGTGTTGGGGGAGGATTAGAATGGGATGGGGCTGGGAGAGTAAAATGGAGAGGGGAAAAATATTTTGTGTGGGAGGGATAAAAAATCTACAATTGGCCGGGTATTGGGAGAGTAAGTGGGGATTGAGGATGGAGGGGTAAATTTTGAGTAGATGAAATAGGAATGAGGAAAGAGCCAAAGGAGAAAGATTAGTATGTTAAAGCAGATGTAGAGAGAGAATGGAAAAAAAAAACAAGAAGACAGAAGAAAGGACAAATGGACAGCAGATGGAGAGTTAGCAGAAGAAACGAAGAAGAAACCAGAAGAAAGTGGCTGGAACAATTGCAACTGAAAAAAAATGCACAAAAGGTAGAAAAATATCTCTTTATTTTGAATTTATTAACTGGAATATGTCAGCTCTGGGAAATGTGCATCATTAATTTTTGCGCTTTGTTTAGTACAAGAGGAAATTAATATATAGTTTTATTTCTACAGTGTTGTTGTATATTCCAAGTTTGGCTTTTGGGGTTCCCAGTTTAATTATTGTCTTCCTGTTTCTAAATTGTGATTCCTTGTTTGGTGATGGTCTGTTCTGCATGTGTAACTGAGCTGAGGTATTCTGTTTATATAATTCCTATTTGACATTGCCACTTGTTCTTTCCCCAGTAGGTCATGTATTGTTGTTCTCTGAGATGTATTGGTTTGATATTTGCAGTGTTGCCTTTTGATAGGTAGAGTATGGTGCTTTGTGAGTCCTGGTAGTGCTGTTAGGATACGGCGGGTTTGCTATGGGTTCTAAATGGGCAGCGTTTGTAGTAGTTCCTAATGTGCCTGGCGGTTGGTACTGGATTATAGTAATGTAGAAACCTTTTAGTCTTTCTTTATCCATATACTCATTAAGAGGCATGTTTACTAAAAGTTAGTGTATGGTAACATTATGCAAATATTTATGCAAATGAAGCACCTTATGCAAATGGGGTTTTAATTGACGTGCTGGCACTTTGAGGAAATTCTTTGGTTTTGTGCGGCAGTTTGGGCACTCGGGCTCAAAAAGGTTAGCCATCACTGTCCTAGACCATCCTAGAACTGCCCATCCTAGACTTAAAAACTTAAACAAGTTTCTGGTGAGGGAGACTGGCTGTGCTCCTTGGACCTAAAGTATGCATACACCCCTCCCACAGGCAGTACCTAAGTTTCATGGTACGAGGCGAACACTACAAGTTCAGGGTGCTACCCTTTGGCCTTGCCTCCTCACCAAGGGTCTTCATGAAATGTCTGGCAGTGGTAGCTGCCTATCTGCGTCTACAAGAGACCTTTGTCTTCCCCTACCTAGACGACTGGCTCATCAGGGGCAGCATAGCCGCAGAGGGCAGTCAGGCCACAAGACACATGATCCTCGTGCTGAAGCACCTGGGATTCATCATCAACTACCCCAAATCCCACCTCTCTCCAGCTCAGAACCTGGAGTTCATAGGTGCTCAGATGGACACACTACAGATGATGGCCATTCTCCCCAAGGAGAGGGCAGAACGCCTCACACAGCTAGTGGTAGAAGTACAGTGCCGCCATCTCCTCCTCCACCTGCTAGGCGCTATGGCCTTCATGGTCCACATGACCCCGCTAGCCTGCTTACACATGCAGGCAGCTTAGTGGTGCCTCTGCTCACAGTGGACACAAGTCACAGGCAGACTGTGGGACAGGACCAGGTTAACCCTCCAGCTGACAGAGTCCCTCGACTGGTGGCAACTTCTCTGCCACCTTTGGGCAGGGATGCCTTCCCAGGCACCTATGCCCCAGAGGATCCTGACAACAGATGCCTCCCTCCTAGGTTGGGGGATGCACTGCAGGGACAGCTGCACACAAGGCAGCTGGTCCCAGGCAAAATTTCTGCTACAGATCAATCTCCTGGAACTCAGGGCGATCTTCCTTGCCCTATGGGCATTTCGCCACCAACTGTGACATTGGTCCGTACTGATTCAGATGGACAACCAAGTCGCCATGTTTTACGTCAACAAGCAGGGGGGCACGGGGTCATACCCCCTCTGCCAGGAGGCAGTGGCCCTCCTTTCCTTTGCAGCTCAGAATAACATGCACCTGTGGGCGGTTCACCTCCTGAGCCAGGACAATCTCCTTGCAGACAGACTGAGCAGGGTCCTCCAACCACACGAGTGCTGCTCAGCTCTTTTGCCTTTAGGTTAGGCCCAAGATGGACCTATTCACTACCCCGGATAACATCCAGCTGCCCCACTTCTCCTAATCATTAAATATCAAACCACTCTACGGATAACCAAACACTATTTTCTATCAATAGATATTTCTAATAACAATTCACTTCAAAATGTAAACAACTTAAATTGCATATGCGGTCTCAGACTCATCGGCACTAGTTTATTGACTTTAAATTTGTCAAAACTATCAGTGCCCGTTTGCATCAACGACCAATTCAATGCAAATGAATTACAGTCCTTCTTGAAATTATGTAATGCAAAAAATGCTCTTATCTTAACAATTCTTTTTTGGTGTTTATCTTAGGATTTCTTTTCCCTTTTGCATTTCTTTTTCCCAACGCCTCTTGTCGGCGCCTCTCCACGTTTCACTCTTTCGAGTTTCTTCAGGGGTTGATCCCACAAAACTTAGAAGTCAGCCCCTGATCTCTTGGTTCCTCCGGGATCTCCTGTTGTCTAAACCCTCTGGCGGTGGAGTGGGACCTCAATGTGGTGCTTTTTCAGCTCACCAGACTGCCTTTTGAGCCTCTAGCCACTTGCCATCTGTGGTAGCTTTCATGGAAGTTTACCTTCCTGGTGGCCCTCACATCTGCCCAAAGAGTAAGCGAACTTCAAGCCCTGGTGGTGGAACCACCATATACAGGATTCTGCAAGAACAGGGTGGTGCTCTGTACACACCCCAAATTCCTCCCAAATGTGGTATCTCCTTTCCACCTCAACCAGGAGGTGATTCTTCCCACTTTTTTCTCACAGCCTCCCGCTGGTTGGGAGGAAATTATACTCCATACACTGGATTGCAAATGAGCTCTGTCCTCCTACCTACAACAGACTCAGGGCCATCACAAAGCTCCTCAGCTCTTTGTTTCTTATGACCCCAGGAGACTGGGGCTTCCCGTGACTAAGCAAATTCTGTCCACTTGGGTGGCAGACTGTATTGCCCTCACCTATGAGTGAGCTGGGCTCTCCCTGGAACACCAAATCACAGTGCATTGCATGAGAGCGATGGACACATCGGTGGCAAATCTGTGCTCAATGCCAGTGACAGAGATCCGCAAGGCCGCCATATGGCCTTCAGTTCATACATTCTCAGCTCACTACTGCCTGGAGAGCGAGTCCTATCGGGACAGTTCCTGCGGCCAGGCAGTACTTCATAATTTATTCGGGGTGTAAACAACTCCTGCCCTCTGACCCTTCTGTGTTCAGGCTACCGGATTAACGGTGCCACTGGGCGCTAGGGTCTTACAGAGTCTCTCGGTTGGGGATTCATCTTCTGCAAGTCATGGATACCTGACTTGGCCACTGTTGGTACTGCTGTGGTTCAGTCCTCGGCAGCCTGAAGCTAGGAAGTCCTATATGTGAGGACTGACTTCCTGCTTGTTCCTGAGAAAGGGTAGTTACTCACCTGTAACAGATATTCTCTAGGGACAGCAGGAATCAGTCCTCACAACTCTCCCTCCTCTGCTGGGAGTTGCCTCACTACCTTGTTTTAGATTTTTTACTACTGTCCTAGCTATGTCATCTGACTGAGCAAGATAGCACCCTTGGGCGGGAAGGGGACCACACATACGTGGTCGCATATCCCAAAGGCTTTCTTTGAAAGCTGGGGAAATGCTTCTGTGAGGGCTCTGTCAGTGCCGATGTCACCCATATGTGAGGACTGATTCCTGCTGTCCCTGGGGAACATCTGTTACAGGATGTATGCCGCTGATGTTATTGTCCAAAAGTATGAGGAGGCAGGCAGGCATTATAGGTGGTTGTGTCGATAAAATTACTTGAAGGTTACTAATAAATGTGTTTTCTTTTTTTTGTGTGTGTGTGTGTGGGGGGGGGGGGGGTTATTTAGTGGTTTACAACCAATAACAAGGGTCTCTATCACCATCACCATAAGGGGTTAAGGAGGATGCACCCTAGAGCAAGACTCACCTGATGTCCATGAAGTGTTGCTTTGGCTGACCCCTGCTGTAAAAGAATCATCACAGGTTGATAGGGCCTTGGGTTCAATTAGAGTGAACACTAGTTGGCTGCCAAGGCCCTCATGGAAATCTTTTTCTGTGCCTTTCCCTGCATATCTTGCCTTTTTTTAAAGTTATACAACATTTAATTTGTGAAATGTCATGCCATAGAGCACATTGTATTTATTAATTTATTTTGTTGTGCTTAAATACCGCTTTTCCCTGGGTCAAAGCAGTTTACAACAAACAACTGGGGGAATACATTATAACAGGTCATTGCAGCATTGTATGTGGTGGTGGGGGGGGGGGTTAAACCATCATCGAGGAAGTTATCACCAGGGGGGAATGAACATATTTACATTTCTGAATCAGCGTGTTTTAGGGTTTCTTGTCTTATCAGTATTTTGTTTTTTCACTCACTCTGACTTCAACCAAAGTGTACCATGGCAAAGAGCTTAGTGGCCGCTGTTCTATTCAGATCCTAGGTGTTTGCTAAATAAATGAGTTTTCAGCAGTTTTTGAAATGAGGAGAGGTCTTTGTTGCTCCAGATTTTGGTTGGGAGGGAGTTCCATAGTGAAAGGGTGTACAAGTCAAAAACGCAGTTGCAGGTTTGGTGATTGAATTTTGTTTTCTCGTGTGGTACTGTGAGCGCATTGCTTGTGATCTGCCATGTAGGTCTTCTGGAGTCTAGGCAGGTAAGAAGGGTTTGGAAGTGTAATGCGTGCTGTTGGTGAAGATCTTTATGAATCAAAACCTGGGTTTTGTACTTGATCCGTGCTTCTAGTGGGAGGATGTGAAGGTCTCTCAGGATCGGAGGGATGTGATCATGCTTTTTCACTCTTGGATGATTCTGGCCGTTGTGTTGAGGGCTGTCCAAAGAGGGTTAAGAGTGGTGATTGGAATGTTTAATTGTAATGTTTAATTTCCTTCACTAGGAGTCTGAGTACACCGGACACATTTAGCCTTAAGTAGGACTGGGCTTCCTCTCTGAGCCATTGTGAAAGAACCTGGGTCTGAGCATGCATGTATACATCTATTTTAAAGAATGTATATAGTTAGAGGGTCATTTTAAAAGGTTTGTGATTTGGGCAACAAAACCATGGACATGTCTCCATAGCCATTCCACAAATGACGTTCACAGTTGTCTCCAGTGCAGGGACATCCAGATAAGCACAGTGGTATCCAGGTAGGCACAGTGGTATGGTGGAGGTATGTCTGGGGAAGAGCAATGGACTTACATGTCCCAGTTCAATCTCAGAAACAGCAAAGATGTCTGCGGCACTTCCATGTTTATGCCTGCTCCAGGCATAACTATGCATCAGGACAGTGCTTGTTTTCACCTTAAAACATCCAGAGAGTGTAGAGAATATTGAGAAATAAGTGATTAGCCTTAGATCACAAACACCCACACTGGGATTTGAACCCTGGCTAATTTGCTTTTAAGCCATTATTCCAACCATCTTGCTATTAGACATCTCAACTCTGAAACGCTCTCATGGGGATGTCTATATAGATGTTTGATATACATGCATATCAAGCACATCCACAATTCCAAATTCTTGCCTGAACTTGCACATGGCTGCTTTTTTTTATTTTCAGACGTTCTGGCTTTGCCATCCCAGATTGCATTTAGACGTCCCACTGAAAATGTGCCTCTTTGGCCAAAGGTAGGTGCTCATGTTACAAATTAACAGATGTTCATTATTTCTAGCACCTACATTTATAAAATTGGATAAGATTTTGGGTGACTTGACTATCTTCAGCTTCTTTCTATCAACGGTAGCTGCCAGCTTCCCTCCATTCCCTAATTTGGTATGCTAAAGCTTATCAAGGACCATGTTGCCAGAACCAACTGAGACTATAGCTTGAATGGTGTGCACAACCTGTGTGACATTGCTTTCTATTGCTTCTGATTCCTGTGGTTACACCTACCATTTTCTATAGGGCTCTAACAGGGTTCCATGACCATCCCTGGCTGCCATCATTATGAACAAGCCTTTTCTGCTCCCCTAGAGCCTTGGGGTCCACATGCATACTCCTTATTACAAAGAATCTTTCTTCTGAGTTGATGAGAAAAGAAACTATTTTGGATATAGCGGTCACCACTCAATATTGTACAATGCAGTCTACCTATTAATGGGATCATTCTGAACAGCAAATAGTGGAGATGTACATTTTGTTTGGACATACAACCCCTGCTATTCACTGGGAGCGTAGTCTGCATCAATAGCTCCCTGCATGCACAGGGCCTTTGTGCAGGGAGCTCCGGATGGGTTTGAGAGGTGGCGGTGACTGGACGGAGAGTGGGTGGCTTGGGTGTGGACCGCATAACCGGACATTCAGGGCCAATTCAGGTAACGGCCCTGTATGTCCAAAGGCAGCAGGTTAGACATGGGACTTATTCCACCTCCAAGGTGGAATAAATCCCATCGACGGAGGGAATCTGCCTGGGCAGCCACACCAAGAAGGAGGATCAGCTGCAGGAAGGCCCTGTCGCCTGATCCTGGCCCTGTCAGACCCCACCGAGGGTTGGGCGGCAGGGTACAGTGAGTATGATCGCTGGTGGGCCTTGCGAGCTCTGGCTGTGCATCCCAGTGCAATGGTGATGGGATGCCAAGGCACCGGCACACAAGCAGGAGCCCTGTTCGGGGAGGATGGGCAGGCACTTGGACGTCGACAAACACAGAATGCTGTTCATTCCAACCCATCTCAGTATCTTGATTCTGCAACTGCAGGAAAGTATAGCTCCCACGGTTGCAGAATCAAGTATATCTGGGGACCTACAGTTTCTGCACTTCCAGATGGCCCGGATGTGCAGAGATCAGAATCGGCCTCCAAGTTCCTAATGCCTATCCCAGGTCTGGTATGCATATTTTTCATGTGTGTTCCCCAGACAGTGTTTTCATTGTTGTGATGTCTTATGCACCCTCCAGTCTGGATTGTGGCTGCACTGTTTCCATAAAGATTAGACAAATGATGTGATTAGCTGCTGTCATGAAGAAGTCCCTTCTGAGCCTATGGAGGTAGGGCAAGATGAGGATTTGCTTTCAGAAACTGACAGGCAGTCTGAGCACATGGCTCAGTGCTTGCAAAGAAGAAGTAAACAAAGAGAGTCACGAGCTAGAAAGACATGCCCCTGCTGTGAGTATTCCCTAGCTCAGGAGGTAATGAGTTTCACCTGTTTCAGGGCAGGGCACAGCTAAGCCCTGAGAGTTACAATGATAAAAAGTGGTCATTAGTTTGGACCAAGCAGAGCAAGGAGGAGAAGGAGAGCAGCAAGCAGAACAGCAAGCAGAACGGGAACTGGGAGAGCCAGGAAGGAAGCCAGCAAAGGAGCACACTGACTAGAAGGAGGCAAGGAGGAGTGAGAACCAAGGGAGCCGTATTCCTGAGGCCAGAAGGAAGCAACCCAGGACAGGGGTTGTCTGGTAAAGGCAGGAGAGAAAGGAATCTTCCTGAGAGGCAGGCTTGGCAAAGTTCACATGCTCCGAGGAGAGAGACAGGCTGGCTGGAGAATACCGGTACATCTGAGGGGAAAGTTAATAGGCTGAGAGGCAAGCAAACACAAGCCGTGTTTGAGAACCAGTCTGACCCTGCAGAGTAGAGAGTTCCTTCCCTTTCAAAGCCAAAAGGTAGGCTTAATAATTCATATAAGTTTGAACACAGCTATAAAGCAGTTCCCTATAGTTACCAGAAAGTAGCAAACTCCCTGGACAAAGACTACAGCACATATGGTAGTTTACAATCCTTCTCAGGAGAGTGTTACAGAGAGAAACCACGTGAGGTCAGAGAAACCGTTTGTTTCAGAGATCAGGATAGCAGTTTACTGCCACGCCCTGCTATACCCGAGGCTGAAGAAATGCAGATAGACTCTGTCCCTAATGAAATAGTGGATGATCGGATGGACTGTACATTATCTTTGGCTGACCATGTGAATTCCTTATGCTGAACAGTGTCTGAGAAAGACGGTAAAAGCAGCAGAAGGAAAGGGAACATTTTCTTTGCCAATTGAAGCTGTTGTGATTTTGTTTTGTATCAAGCACTGCATGTTTAAAGCCTGAAGCTGACAAGGCTAATTTACCTGAGTTCATATATAATTTCCTCAAGCCAAATGTATGGCATGATTTGTCCTGAGTTATTCACTTGCATTTAATCCGTTGGGAAGGGGAAAATAAATTCTTGTCATTGCCTGAAACCATTCGACTGCAACTCGTCTGTACTCAAAGGGTAAAGGGACTCACATTCCCAGAAGGCCTTGCAGAGTTAAAGCAAGCCCACACTCTCTGAGGCAGGAACACGCAGGCAGACCAAGTCTCAGCGCCCTAGGCGTTGGGCTGGCCACCGTGAGGGTGACACTGCATACATAAGAACATAGGATATGCCATACTGGGTCAGACCAAGGTTCATCAAGCCCAGTATCCTGTTTCCAGCAGTGGCCAATCTAGATCACAAGTACCTAGCAGTTTCTCCAGAAGGTATAGGTTCCACAATGCTTGTATTGGGGCAAGCAGTAGATTTCCCAGGTCCACTTTAATAATGGTTTATGGACCTTTCCTCCAGGAACTTATCCAAACCTTTTTTTAAACCCAGTTAAACTAACAGCTTTTACTACATCCTCCGGTAACAAATTCCAGAGTTTGAGTGAAAAAATATTTTCTCTTATTAGTCTTATATGGGTTACACTGTAGCGTCATTGCATGTCCCCTAATCTTTCTACATTTTGATGGCGTAAACAATCGATCTATCTTTACCCGTTTCACTCCATTCACTAATTTATAGACCTCTATCATATCTCTCTCCTCAGCCATCTCTTTTCTAGGTTGAAGAGCCCTAATCTTTTTAGCCTCTCTTCATAGGGGCATCCTTCCATCCTCTTAACATTTTAGTGTCTCTTCTCTGTACCTTTTCTAATCCAACTATATCCTTTTTAAGATATGGCAACCAAAATTGCACACAATATTCAAGGTGCAGTCGCACCATGGAACGATAGAGAGGCATTATAATATGCTTTGTTTTATTTTCCATTCCTTTCCTTATGATACCTTGCATTCTATTTGCTCTCCTGGCCGCCACTGCACACTGGGCGGAGGGTTTTAACATGTTATCCACGATGACGCCTAAATCTTTTTCCTGGGTGGTGGTTCCTAATATGGAATCTTGCATCATGTAACCATAGTTCCAACCTATTCTGGAATACAGACTGATGCCTTTAATAAAATGCAATGCAGGCTTGCCTTAAGTTCCATGTTAGTGACTTTGGCTTTGTTACCTGTTGATATTGTATTATGCTTCTGACTTATGTTCTTTTGTATTTAATGGCTGCCTTTCAATAAAAAAAAAAAATAAAGTGCACTGCAGCCATTTATTTTATTTAACAGATTTTTTATACCACTTTATCATTTCAGTCAAAGCAGTTTACATTTCATCTTAAACTTGGTAATGTACATTAAGCAGGCTATTCCTCCACTCCACCCCACTCTGGGGGTAAATTGTCTCTGTCTTCTAATAGCAATTTTCTGATCAACTGGCCTACAATAACCCTGACACATACTGGTGTTTAGCTTGAACTATTTTGAAATATACCTAATCAAAGCACAGATATTGAAGTGTCACTCTTACAGGCCTTTTATTAATGGGACTAGCTGGCAGCGTGTGTTCTGGTGTGTGCTGAAGGTGCACTGGGTCACATGTTGCAAGCTAGCATGGAGCCATGACAGTTAGTATGGGATGATTCCCACGCTAAGTGTAAAACCCTTGTTAGGGTCATGAGTGGGCTGGTTAGGGGCTGATAGAGGCATGGTGTGCTCAGCGCAGTTAGCTCTGGGTTCACACTGCATGCTAATTGCATTAGCATAGGTTTACCTAACGCCACCCACGTTAACTGTCAGGGAAATGCTTTCCACACCCCAACAGTTAACACAGTGGTGTTGCACTTAATGTGCCATAGTTTCAGTGCTTTTGCCATGTTAGGTGCAATACCCTAGCGTCCCTTAGTTAAAGGGACCCCCATGAGCATGTTGGTAAGTTACAGCCAAATGCTGCCTACAGCTGGTCTGTCAGCTTTTCTTGAGGCTCTGATAGAGTATGTCTATAGTTGGGGGTTTGTTTGCCAGTGCCTAATCCACCACGATTATGTAAAGAGGGTGTGAGGGGGATCAGTGCAGCAGGTGTTATCCCAATGCACATGCCTAGTAAGCAGCTCTAAGCTCCATTCAAGTGTTTGGGTTGCTATACAGTAGTTTGGATCCTGATGGTACCCTCCATGAGTCTCCAGACTACACCAGCAATGCCACCCTTATGGATTGTATAACTATAGTTAATGTCTGACTTGGGAACTGTAAGTAAACCATACCATTGTGTATGTTTATCAATTGTTTATTTATTTTTTATACCACGCTATTTAGAATCAGTGCAGTTTACATGTATACTAACAGGTACTTTTTATTCCCTTGTCCCCAAAGGGCTCACAATCTAAGTGCACCTGAGGCAATGGAGGGTTATGTGGCTTGCCCAAGGCCACAAGGAGTGGCCATGGGACTAGAGACCCCAGTCCCTCCAGCCTGAAGTTGCTTGTCCCCATGTGGGAATTGAGCCCCCAACCTTACGGCCTGAGGTAACCTGTCCCAACCACTGAGCCACTCCTCCCTCCTGAATTGTAGCACTGAAAGCATGTGATAGGATGTCAGAGCTCAGAGTAACACATCTGCACTGATATTTAGGCCATAGAGCCTCCTAACAACTCTGAAAGTTTGCCCTGTATGCCAGACCTAACACCCCATGAGCAATTAAAGCCTAGCCAGCAGTTCAGGGGTTGTTCTGGCTCACCAGAGACCATACGGTGTCCTCTTCCAGCATGAAAGACACTTTTTTACCAGATTGCTGGAAAGTAATGTGTGTAGAGGGAGGGTTAATGTGTGGGATAAGTTACATATATGACGGATATAATTATGGATCTCTATGACAGACCTATGCATCCTGTTGAATCTGTCCACATTACCATGTATATCATTTGTTGCCTGTATTTCTCAATAAAATGATTCTTTTTGGAAGAGCTTTCTATTTTCTTTACTCATTTGTTTTGAGGGGAAAGATCTCAGTGACTGTGAATGTGGCTGGACTTTACCTTATGGCAGAGATGTCCATACTGGAGGCCAAAGGGTGAGGTCAGTGCATAGATGGCAAGGGTTGAATCAGAAGGGATGCTATAGAGTGTGGTGTGGTGCCACAGATATATACATATTTAGTTGCTGCTTGTATCATATTTACTACATGCTGCCATCAGACACAACTGAAACCCCTACTGCCTAGAAGTTGATCTCCACTATATGGATACAAAGGAGTGTATTTTGAAGGCAAGGTCATAAGGAGGCTCTCCCATGTAGAGTGTTTCACCCATGTTACCTTCACTCTTCATTGATGCATGGTAAAGACTGCAGAGGTGAGCCTGTGTTAAAAGCTATCCTATCTGGCCTATTGGGCCTTATCTGAGGGGGCTTGCAGACAGGATGCTCATGTCCCATTGGATGACCTTCCTGTGCATTGCAATTTGTGGGGTCTCTCTCCTAAAGCAACAGGATAGGAATAAGGCAGAAAGAGTGGAGTTACATATACAGTACAATAAATAAGACACATGACTGGAGACATAGGCAACAATATAAAAATAATTCATTTTTTAACTCTCTCATAGATAATGGGAGGGGGGGGTCAAGGAGAAGAAGGATCCCAGTTAGCCCAGGGTGAAAAGGAGAACAGGTATCAAGATATAGCATGGGCAGGGACTGGAGAGGATGCTAGCATGTTCAAAGGTGAATGTCATGAGGCAACTTGAAAATGTGCCCTTCAAACTGGGACATGTATGGTCTTTCTTTTACTTGTGTATTAGTTGATATAATATTGTCTGTATCTGCTGTAAAAATTTGCATAGTTAGTGAATTTTTTTAAAATTCAATAAATTAAAAAAAAAAAAAAGAGAGAGAGAAATTGGGACATCCTCTCTGTCCTGCCATCAGTCCTCCGAAGGCACCATTCCTCCATGGCAGCTGTTGCTGTTGAAACTTAAAACTCTATCTTCAATGTCGGGGTTGTATCCGAGCTCCAGCATTCAATATCTGGGTTTCCCACATTGCCAGGAAGCTAACTGGGCAGCGGTGATATTCAGCTGCCGCTCAGTTATCTTCAGTGATGAAAGTTAGGCCAGCCTATGCTGTGCCTTATTTTCACCGCTTTGCCAAAACCAGGTAGCAGTTGAAGGCTATGGCCAGATGTGGCCCCCAGAACCTTCCGATTAGCAGAAGCAGCACCCAGGGATATTCAGTGGCACTGATGCTGCTTAATATCCCAGATAAGGGGATTAAAATGGTTAACAGGTCTGCTAACTGTGTTAATCCCAGTGAATATGGGGCTCTTACGATTCATCCAGGACACTGCAATAAAATTAACATATAGGGCTAAGAGTAGAAATTATGTTACCCTGTTTTTAATAAAGGTACGTTGGCTACCAATCTCTCAATGCATAACATTTAAAACCTTGACGCTTTCACTTCAGTCTTTTTACACTGGACTCCCCCGGTGCCTGCTCTCTTTCTTCTTATTCCTTATACACCACATAGACAGTTAAGATCAACCCAAGATCAACTTCTTACTATCCCTACATACCAACAGTTGAGATATGAATGAATCAGAAGTGCCCAGTTCTCTGGCACTCTCTTCCCTTAGATATCCATTCACAAACGTCCCATAAGGATTTTAAAAAACAAGTAAAAATTTGCCTATTCCAGCAGACCTTTCATGATTATAAATGAGAATAATTTGCACAGAATAATACATGTCCCTTCCGCACATGGCCGATTTTTTGATGTAATTTAGAAGGTCATCTGGAGAATTATTGCTGTTCTTCTCAACTCCTTCCTGATGTGTCATTCACCTGTAGGCTACCACTTAATGCTTATATTAATGATATTGAGCATTATAATTTGTTGTAATTGTGTCATGTCCCTTTAGGTTGAACATGTCTGTTTACTGCTATTACATGTACTGTAACCGCTATGATGCAAGCTCTCTGTGCCGCCACTAGCAGTATCACAAATGCCCTAAGGGGTCATTCCGATCTGCGAATAGCAGGGATGGATGTCCGACCTGGACATTCAACTCCCACTATTCACAGAGAGCGAATTCCCAACACCAGGCTCCCCACACATACAGCGGCATTGTGTGGGGAGCTTGGGATGGGGGCGGGAGGGGAGGGCCGGAGGAGGATCATGGGCAGGGAGAAGGCAGGGCCCTGACCCCAGATGTACAGGGCCAATTCCAGTTATGGCCCTGTACATCCAGGATGGCAAGGATGGTCGGGTAACTTATTCCACCTCAGAGGTGGAATAAGTCACCCTGAAGGAGGCAATCGGCTGCAGCAGACCCCCCCCCCCCCCAAAATGGTGAGGAGGCCCAGGAGGTTCCCCACAGCCAGATCCCGGCCTTGGCAGGCCATATCAGGGATCAGGTGGTGGGGACAGGGCCGGCCTGTCCATTGAGCAAGAATGTTTTTTGCACAGGTCCCCGCGTTTCAAGGGGCCCCGCGCAAAAAACATGCATTAGCCCAAGTACATTTAAAAAAATTACCGGCTGCTGCTGCTGCCACCGTGGCAGCGGCAGAATCAAACGTCTACGCCGTGGGGCCCCGACTGCGCGGCAGAACCTCCCTCGAGCATCAGCTCCCAAATCCCTCCCAAAGCGCGGGCTTTCAGAGCCGCGAGAGCTTCTCTTACCTCTCGCGGCTCTGTTAATCCCGCCAGGGCTGATGGGAAATCCCATCAGCCCCGGGGAGATTAACAGAGCCGCGAGAAAAAGGGAAACTCTCGCGGCTCTGAAAGCCCGCGCTTTGGGAGGGATTCGGGAGCTGATGCTCGAGGGAGGTTCTGCCGGGCAGTCGGGACCCCGCGGCATTGACGTTTGATTCTGCCGCTGCCACGGCGGCAGCAGCAGAAGCTGGTATTTTTTTTTAATTGGGCGGGGCGGGGCGGGGAGTGGGGGGTTAGGACTACTAATGAGCTACGGGGGGACTAATACTAGAAGTGGGCTTATGGGGGGAGGGGGTTAGGAAGGGTAATGGGCTATGGGGGGTTAGGACTACTAATGAGCTATGGGGGGGAACTAAGACTGGAAGTGGTCTGATGGGGAGGGGGTTAGGACTGGTAATGGGCTATGGGGGGTTAGGACTACTAATGAGCTATGGGGGGGACTAAGACTGGAAGTGGGCTGATGGGGGAGGGGGTTAGGACTGGTAATGGGCTATGGGGGGTTAGGACTACTAATAGGCTACGGGGGGAATAATACTGGAAGTGGGCTGATGGGGGGAGGGGGGTTAGGATTGGTAATGGGCTATGGAGGGGCTAAGACTGGAAATGGGCTGATGGGGGGGTAGGACTGGTAATGGGCTATGGGGGGAGCTAGGACTGGAAATGGGCTAATGGGCAGGTTAGGACTGGAATGGGCTGTGGGGAGGCTACGACTGGAAATGGGCTGATGGGGGTTAGGACTGGTAATGGTGTATGGGGGGCTAAGACAAAATGGGGTGATGGTGGGGGCTTAGGACTGGTAATGGGTTAGGGGGGGCTTAGGACTGGTAATGGGCTATGGGTGGGCTAGGACTGGTAACGGGCTGAGTGAAGGGGGCTAGGACAGGAAATGGGCTGATGGAGGGCTAGGATAGGACTGGAAATGGGCTGTTGTGGGGGCTTGGATTGAAATTTATTTATTTATTTACATTTTCTTATGGACTCATGGAGGGGTTAGAACTGGAAGTAGGCTCATGAGGGGCTTGGATTGGAAATGGGCTGAATGGAGGGAGCTAGGATTTGACTTGGGCCGATGGTGGGGCTAGGAAAGGAGTAGAAATGGGCTGATGGGGGGCTGGGATTGGAAATGAGCTGATGGAGGGACTCGGATGGGGGAGCTAGGACTGGAAATGGGCTGATGGTGGGGCTAGGATAGAACTAGAAATGGGCTTATGGGGGGCTAGGACTGGAAATGGGCTGATGCGTGGACTAGAAGGGAGCGGATGCTGGGTGGGGCTGGAACTAGAAGGGAGCTGATGTTGGGGGAGGATTAGAATGGGATAGAGCTGGGAGAGTGAAAAAATATTTTGTGTGGGAGGGAAGACAAATCTACAATTGGCCGGATATTGGAAGAGTAAGTGGGGATTGAGGATGGAGGGGTAAAATTTGAGTGGATGAAATAGGAATGAGGAAAGAGCAAAGGGAGAAAGATTAGTATGTTAAAGCAGATGTAGAGAGAGAATGGAAAAAAACTAGAAGCGTGAAGAAAAGACAAATGGACAATGTAATTTCAGTTTGTTCAATGTAAACCGCACTGATGCAGAATAGCGCGGTATATAAGAGAATGTAAATAAATAAAATAAATAAATAAATAAACAGACGATGGAGAGTTAGCAGAAGACACGAAGAAACCAGAAGAAAGTGGCTGGAGCAATTGCAACTGAAAAAAATGCACAAAAGGTAGAAAAATATCTCTTTATTGAATTTATTAACTGAAATATGCCAGCTCTGGGAAATGTGCATCATTAACGTCTGCGCTTTGTTTACTACAAGAGGAAATTAATTTATAATTTTATTTCTACAGTGTTGTTGGGCTTTTGGGGTTCCCAGTTTAATTATTGTCTTCCTGTTTCTAAATTGTGATTCCTTGTTTGGTGATGGTCTATGCTCTGCATGTGTAACTGAGCTGAGGTATTCTGTTTATGTAATTCCTATTTGACATTGCCACTTGTTCTCTTTCCCCAGTAGGTCATGTATTGTTATTCTCTGAAATGTATTGGTTTAATATTTTCAGTGTAGCCTTTTGATAGGTAGGGTCTGGTGCTTTGTGAGTCCTGGTAGTGCTGTTAGGATACGGTGGGTTCTAAATGGGCAGTGTTTGTAGTAGTTCCCAATGTGCCTGGCAGTTGGCACTGGATTATAGTAATGTAGAAATCTTTTAGTCTTTCTTTATCCATACACTCATTAAGAGGCATGTTTACTAAAAGTTAGTGTAAGGTAACATTATGCAAATATTTATGCAAATGAGTTCTCTTATGCAAATGAGGCCCCGCACCGAGTCTCTGCACATGGCCCCACACCCCCCTTGGACCGTCCCTGGGTGGGGAAGTGCATTTTACAGCTATTGTGGGGTATCAGGGCTCCTGCATGGTGCCTTGGTGCCATGGCAACAGGACACCATGGCACCGGGGATGCAAGCAGGAACATTGGGAGAGTTAGATGGGGTGGGAGATGTACATCCAGTGGCACCGAATTGGGGCACGTCCTGCCCATCCAAACCCTTTGCCCTGATTCTGCTCCCGCAGGAATATATAGCTCCCGCAGGTGCAGAATCAGGTGCAAATTTGCCCCATCCAGATTTTGGACGTCTAGACAGGCCAGACTTGCCCCGATCAGAATTGGCCTCTAAATAAATAAATAAATAAAATAAAATAAAAAGTGTGCTTGAAGGGGCGCCTACATGTCTATTTACAAAGTATGTGCCCAAATATGTGCACCTTATAAAATACTGGAACACATGTAATTGACCCCTTTTTGTGATGTGCACATACATTTAACTGACCTACAGTATATAAAATTACCTGTCTCATTTCATTCTCTCCTTTCTCCACTATCCCTTTTATTGATGTGTCCTGTCCTTCCCTATAATGGTACATACACCAGGAATAATGAGGGATGTAACACACTCAATATGCTCAAATTCTGATGTCACAATGGGATAAGAAGTCCACACTGGATACCCACATTTCAGCAAAAAAAAATACATTCAGCCTTCAACTGCTGTGACATGTCCAGTCCAAAAACTTCAAAATACACACCCCACAAAAACAAAAAATGCTTCTCAGAAAACGTCAATGTTCATTATACAAAGATCTTAAACACATAATCATTACAAGGAAGGTCTCAGTAACCACGGGCTTATGACAGGCAGAATGCAAAATCACTGTCATACTATAAAGGCCCCCATAACATCAATGACCCTCCATGTAGATCCAGACTAGCCACCGAGACACATTCAAAGAAAGATCACTTATCTTTTCTTTAAAAAAACATTTCCGTGTCTTGATCGGTGACCACCCCGCTCCCCAATGCTTCAATTCAACGCTCACAAGCGTTTCGCGAGTGCCATCGCTTCATCAGGGGAAACACCAACTGTCCAACAAAACAAATAACAAACATTAATCAACAAAAATCTCCCAACAGAAGCATAAAACCAATCAACCCATCTCTAATACCGTACTCACCCCCATCTAAGAATGGAGAATCAAATTTCAAACACTGAGTCGCGAGGTTTCCAAGTTTCCTTTAACACAGCTGATCCAAAAAACGCTGCGCATGCTCACAGATCATCTCCTTTCACATCGCACATCCTACCTTATATACCATACAAACCTCCTTCCAAACAGAAACTCCACCCCTAACTAAATACAACCCCCCCAGTCAACCTGTAGATTCAAACCCTCAGGTGCCACAGTACGTACCCGAAAAATCCAACTTTGTTCACAAACCAACAGGGACTGTTCTCTAGATTTGCCCTCCCTCCCAGCCAGCACCTGATCTTTCTTTGAATGTGTCTCGGTGGCCAGTCTGGATCTACATGGAGGGTCATTGATGTTATGGGGGCCTTTGTAGTATGACAGTGATTTTGCATTCTGCCTGTCATAAGCCCGTGGTTACTGAGACCGTCCTTGTAGTGATTATGTGTTTAAGATCTTTGTATAATGAACATTGAAGTTTTCTGCAAAGAATTTTTTTGTTTTTGTGGAGTTTTTGGATTGTTACACTCTGAGAATCGGCCGGATATATATATATATTTTTGGGTGGCATGTACAGTCTGCAGTCAGACTAATTCTATCAACGCAAACTCACTAACTACAGCAGCTTCCATTCCTAACAGAGGCTCTACATTTCAAGCAAAGGTAAAGGTGTGTGGCTATTAATTACTAGTTCTCTGCCTGAGAGCTCTTAAAAGGGGTTTTGGGACATTTTTAAAACAAAGTTACATTCTTTTTGGTGCCTTAGTTCAAAAGGAGAAATATTTTCTTTAGTGGTGTTGGTTTAGAAACTCTGCTTTCAGTATCTTCCTCAGCTCTTTGAAGCTACTGACACCTAATCAGGTGTTAGTTTCTTCCCTACTCCCACAACTCCCACCCACCCCATGTGAGCAGTCTTGCTTTATAGGGCACCTCCCCAATTAGCTACACACAGAGACTTCGAATAGTACATTTAAAACACACTTAAGAGGTTAACAGGGTTTTTTTTCTCTGAAAGGATGGCTGGGAAACTGGCTGGTACTTTGGTAGGCCTCTCTCTCCTTTGTTTCAACAGATACGTAAGCTCCAACAACTGAATAATGGCTGGGAAAAATTGTATCATCAAAGCTGTTGCCCTTGTTACAGCTTCTGACTCTGTACAGACAGAGATCCCATTGCCAGTTGAAGGACCGGTTCTATGTGTAGGATGCCTACATGCTGAAGCTCTCAGGAAACAAGTGGAGGAGCTCAGAGAAGAGATGGTAAGTCTGAGGAGCATTCAAGACAGTGAGAGGTACATTGATGATATGCTTCTTGAAACATCCAAGCTCTCCAGCAGAGGAGAAGCTGGGATCCCACAAAATGACTGTTGGACACGAGTCATCAGGGCCTGCAGAATCACCAATCCTGCTCCTTCAGCCCTTTAAGTGAAGAAACATTATGCAGCCCTGGAAGTGAAGGAGGTGAAAGTATCCCAGCAAAGGGAAGAGCCAGAGCTCAAGCACCCCAAAGTTGCAGAATCAATGACCACAAGGAAGCGAAGGGTAGTGGTGGTTGGTGACTGTCTCCTGAGGGCTACTGAGATATCCATCTGCAGGCCAAACTTGATGTCCAAAGAGGTATGCTGTCTGCCAGGTGCCAAAATCTGAGATGTTATGGAGAGTTTGCCGAGACTCATCAAGCCCACTGACTATCACCCGATGTTGCTCATCCATGTCAGCACAAATGATACTGCCAGGTATCCCTCTGAGCATATCAAAAGTGACTTCATGGCTCTGGGATAGAGGGTGAAGCAGATTGGTGCATAGGTGGTGATCTCTTCAATGCTCCCTACTGAGGGTAAAAGCCAAGGCAGAGACGCTCTCATCCTGGAGATAAATTCATCACTGCATGGATGGTGTCATTGAGAGAGTTTTGATTTCCTGTACCATGGGATGCTGTTTCAAGGGTTGCAGAGCAGAGATGGCATCCATCTGTCCAAGAAGGGTTGATATCTCTTCAATAGCAAACTGGCTAACCTACTGAAGAGGGCTTTAAACTAGATTTGTTGGGGAAAGGTGAAGAAAGCCCCCAGGTAAGTGAAAGCCCCCAGGTAAGTGAAACATTAAATACCTTTATGAAAATGGGTAAAAGGGGCAACATATGCAAAGCAGTGTGTATAAATGCCCATACAGTAGCATGCAAAATAAGATCCCAGATGTTGAGGCTTTAATGGGAGAGGATTACTTGGATTTAGTGGTGGTAACAAAAACATGGTTCACGGACAACCATGACTGGGATGTAACTATACCCGGCTATACTTTATTCAGAAAGGACAGGGTAGGAAGAAGAGGAAGAGGAGTGGTACTGTATGTAAAAAATAATATGAAAGCTATGGAAATACAGGGCTTAAAAGGGAGAGCGGAGGCACTGTGGGTTAAATTAGAAAGAGGGAAAGAGAAATCTACTTGCATTGGCGTGATATACAGACCTCCTTCACATGGAGAAGAAGGGGATGGAGATTTAATAGAGGACATACTCAGCTTTACCAGGAAAGGGGAAGTACTACTGAGAGGGGATTTCAATATGCCGGATGTGGATTGGCACATCTAGAAGCAAGGAGATCCTGATTTCTATACGGGGAAAACTATTCAGGCAACTGGTAACAGAACCCACATGTGAAGGGGCCATACTGGATTTGGTGCTTATCAATGGTGAAAGTGGTTTTGAAGTTATAGTAGGAGATCATCTCACATCCAGTTATCACCATATGGTGTCACTCAGTATTAGGACTATGGCTGATAAAATCCATTCAAAAGTGAAGGTCTTAGACTTTAGGAAAACTAACTTTGCCAAGTTGGGCCAATATCTCAAGGAGTCGTTAGCAGGATGGGAACAGCTGGGGGATGTAGAAAACAGTAGGCAAAACTGAAAGGGGATATTTTAAAGGCAACCAAACTTTTTGTTAAAATGGTAAATAAAGGTCAAAGGAAAAGAAGACCAGTATGGTTTTCAAAAGAAGTAGCTGAAAAGATGAAGAAAAAGAAGGAGGCTTCATGAAATACAAGAGATTACAGAGAGAGGAAGACAGGCATCTATATTTTGAAAAACTTAGAAAAGATGGCAAAGTAGTCAGGAAAGCAAAGATTCAAAAAGAGTAGGAAATAGCCAATGCAATAAAATAGGAGATAAGACATTTTTCAGATATGTTAGTGAGAAGAGGAAGGGCAAAAGTGGTATTGTCAGACTCAAGGGTGAAGGGGAGAAATATGTAGAAGATGATGAGGATAAAGCGGAATTGCTTAACAAATATTTTTGTTCTGTGTTCACAGATGAAGAACTAGGAGTAGGACCTCAGAAAACACCCACAAACAGGAACAGAAGTGAGGGGCAACTTGAACGATTTTCAGAAGACTGTGTTCGTGAGGAACTAGCAAAACATAAAGTAGACAAAGCGATGGGACCAGATGGGATACACCCTAGAATACTGAGGGAACTTTTTTTATTTATAAATTGTGATGCCTTGTTCTATATTTGGTAAAAGTCTTCCTATGTTTTACATGTTCATGAGGAACTAGCTAATCTAAAAGTAGACAAAACAATGGGACCAGATGGGATACATCCACGAATACTGAAGGAACTTTGGGATGTTCTAGCAGCTCCACTGACTGACCTCTTCAATACCTCTTTGGAGTCGGGAGTGGTGCCAAAGGACTGGAGAGAGGCACATGTGGTCCCTTTACACAAAATCAGAAGTAAGGATGTGGTTGAAAACTACAGGCTGGTTAGTCTAACCTCTGTGATGGGTAAATTATTGGAAACGCTGCTGAAAGAGAAAATAGTGAGGTTTCTGGAGCCCAACGGATTACCGGATTAGCGGCAGCATGGATTTACCAGAGGCAGGTCTTGTCGGACAAATCTAATTGATTTCTTTGACTGGGTGACCAGGGAGTTGGACAGAAGGAGAGCCCTAGATGCGGTGTATTTAGATTTCAGTAAAGCCTTTGATATAGTTCCTCATAGGTGACTTGTAAACAAACTGAGCACCCTAGGGATGGACCCTAAAGTTACTGCTTGGGTTAGAAATTGGTTGAGTGGGAGGCGGCAAAGGGTGCAGGTAAATGGAGCTCACTCTGAGGAGAAGAAAGTTACCAGTGGTGTGCCCCAGGGATCTGTCCTTGGTCTAATTCTTTTTATCATCTTTGTTAGTGATATTGCGGAAGGGCTGTTGGATAAGGTTTGCCTCTTTGCGGATGACATCAAAATCTGCAATAGAATAGACATCCAGGAAGTTGTAGATAACATGAGGAGGGATCTAGCTAAGCTTGAAGAATGGTCTTGAATTTGGCAGCTGAGATTTAATGTTAAAAAATGCAAGGTCATGCATTTTGGTTGCAGCAATCCAAGGAAGCAATATAGTATAGGGGGTGAAGTACTTACATCAACAAAAGAAGAGTGGGACCTAGGTGTGATTGTGTTTGATGATCTTAAAGTAACTAAACAGGTAGAAAAGGCAATGGGAAAAGCTAGAATGATGCTTGGGTGCATAGGGAGAGGAATGGCCAGCTGAAGAAAGGGGGTGATAGTACCTCTATATAAGTCTTTGGTGCGACCTCGTTTGGAGTATTGTGTGCAATTCTGGAGACCTCACCTTCAAAAGGATATAAACAGGTTGGAGTCGGTGCAGAGGGTTGCTACTAAAATGGTCAGTGGTCTTCATTATAAAGCATATGAGGACAGACTTAAGGAGCTTAATATGTAAACTTTAGAGGAAAGGCGGGATAGAGATGATATAATTGAGACATTTAAATACCTCTGTGGGCTAAATGCACAGGAGGAGAGCCTCTTTCGATTGAAAGCAAGCTCTAATTCAAGGGGACATAGGATGAGGGTGAAAGAAGATAGACTCAGGAGTAATATTTGGAAATATTTCTTTATGGAAAGAATGGTAGATGCATGGAATAGTCTCCCAGTGGAGGTGATAGAGATGAAGACAGTATCTGAATTCAAAAAAGCATGGGACCAACACAGAGGATCTCTTGTAGTGGTTGATATGGAAGGGCAGACTAGATAGGCCATGTGTTCTTTTTCTACCATCATGTTTCTCTGTTTTTATGTTTCATTAGCCTAAAGATCCAAAGGAATAATCACAAAATACCTCGATTGTCCACTGCTTTGTTCCCAATTACTCTAATACCTGTTTGTTAGGTGGATCTCTTAGTGAGGAGCGTATACTATATTAGGCAGTTATTGATGTTTATTTTGTATATTTTAATTAGTGCTGTAAATTGCTTTGATTTTTAGTTCTCTTTGTGGCCTGTCACTTAACTGTCATTTTATTCTACATGTGCCCTAATTTTTTATGTACATTCTAAAGCGAAAGACAGTTTGCAAGATCACTCAGGCTACATTTAGTTAGTTTGTGATTGCACCCGCCCTTTCACAAGTTATACTTGGAACGGGAAATGTTTATATGTATACCTCACTAATATTTCTTGTATTTATGGTCTTATCCACTTAAAACTTTCAAGACATATCAAGGGGTATATAAGAACTCTGATCCATGTGCATCCTTATAGGCCCATGCATGCATCCTGGAAAATAGGCTCCGTTAATTCTGAGTGGAACTTCCCTTTTTCAAATACAGTAGATGCCGCTTTTAATTTATGTATTCTTGTCATTGAACCTTCATCAACACCTAATCTTTTAGTTCAACATTTCTATATTTTTTGGTCTATGTTTATCTTCCTTAGACTTCTGCTGTGATTTTCTCTCTGATCTTTCTGAATAATTCCTCTTTGTTCCTAGCAACTCATTGTGTGCAGTAGAAACCTTTTCAGTTTGTTCTGTAGTATAAAAAGAAAGTGACGAAAAGAAAGGGCAAACCTAACCACTTCCACAGAACAGCAGTTTGATTACATGCTATCTCCATAAAAGATAATTGTGAGCCATTTATAGGCATTAAAAAATCACATCACTGTTTTTACTATGTGTTGTAGCTATACTTACAAACTGATTATCGCATGCTGTAGACAATGAGCTACATCAATTTGTATTATTTTCATGAAAAATTACTCTGCTGAGACACCCAGCGTGACATTCAGCATTTCAACATAGAATGCACTCTGAATTGATCTTTCAGAATAATGAGGGTGCAACGATTTATTTTGCTTGGCAACCACCTCAGTGTAAGTGATGTAAAATGATTTGAGAAAACCATTTCACAACATAAAATTAAGTTAACCTCCCAGAAGCGATATGAAGTACTTTATTTGATCTCATATTGCATAGCTAGAGGGATTACCCTCTTCTAGTCAAAGGGAAAATTCTGCTATAAACATCTGGGCAGACAGGAAATTCCCAGGTTGAAACACAGGCAGGGGTAACTTAGCTTTTCCTTCTTCCATTGTAGATAACATTTGTACTAGCAATAACTGGATAATAATAATGTTTCACTCTGTGTCTAAATTGTGATAGATATAATTACTATATAACAGCACAAATGGTGTTGCTGTATTCATTACTCTCTTCTATAAATGATGTAGAGAACGATGAGAGTTCACAAAACTATGTACAAATACATAAAAAATATTACGCAGAGCAGTACAAGGGTTGGGATGCATAAAGGTCAGAAAGGGAAAGCAGATTAATGAGGTGAGACAGCTGTCTGTGGTCTATTTATAGTCCTAAAGATAAGAAAGAGCGTGGAAGGCCCACAAATAAAAAGTGCAGGGAGAACACCTTAATAGCACATCTATTCAGCCTGTTCATAAAATACTGTATGGGGAAATTAGTCAGGGACGGGGAAGGGGCAGATAGGAGGTGGAGTTAGGGCAGGTGGTGGGTGGTCGTCAGCCCTGGATGTACAGGGCTGATTCTAATGTTGGTCCTGTACATCTGGGGATGGCGACGTGTACGGGATGTTATTCCACCTCCGAGGTGGAATAACTTCCCTAGACATCAGGGATCAGTGGCCCGGGGCATGGATGAGGCAGGGGGAGGCCGAGGACATACCCCACAGCCCAACCCTGTCCTTAGCAGGCCAGATCCGGGGTCGGGCTGCGGGGAAATAGATCACAGCTCTTCAATGAAGCCACAGTGCCATGGCAACCAGACGCCATGGCGCCGTGGCTCCATTGAATTGCCCTGAGTTAATAGGGCAGGGCCTGTACATGCAAGCTGGGCTGAATCACAATCCCGGCCTGCACATAAAGGCCTGATTGCGATTCTGATCCCGTGGGGCTAGACGTGCCCTACGGGATCAGAATTGCGACACCCTCTGTACGTCTGGTTCGGACCAGGCATACAAAGGGCTTGTACGTCCAGGACAGAATCAGGCTTTAAGGCTGTGCACAACCAAAGTTTGATTTGTTTGTGTATATCCCGAATGTTTCCCAATTTTCATGTGCTTTATTGTTTTAAATGCGCATCTTGTATGCACACTAGAACTTTTTTGTGTGTGCAGATGGATTAGATGCTTATTAATTTTTAGGTATACATGTGTACAAATAATTTGTGCACAGAAACAATTTTTAGATGGCTAAACAAACCCAATGTGTGCTTCTTAATGTACACCTCTATAAAATATCTCAAGTGAAATGCACAACACAAGGGACTTTTTTGGTTACTAAAAGGTAACAGATATCTGAGAAAGGATCATGGTCACCTATATTTATTAGATTTATTGTTCATAATAGAAACATGGAAACATAGAAAACGATGGCAGATAAAGACCATACAGCCTACCAGTCTGCCCATTCATGAGAACTATAAAGTTGCATAGAAACATGATGACAGAAAAAGATTATATGGCTTATTCAGTCTGCCCTTCCATACCAACTACTATAGTCCCTTTTTCCTTTAGAGATCTTTCGTATTAGATCCATTCTTTCTTGAATTCATATCCTGTCCTGGTCTCTCCTGTCTCCACTGGGAGACTATTCCATGCATCTACCACTCTTTCCATAAATAAATATTTCCGCATATTATTCCTGAGTCTATCCCCTTTCAACTTCATCCTATGCCCCTCATTGCACAGCTTTCTTTCAATTAAAAGAGGCTCTCTTCCTCTGCATTTATGCCACAGAGGTATTTAAATGTTTCTATCATGTCCTCTCTCCCGCCTTTCCTCCAAAGAATACATATTGAGATCTTTAAGTCTGTCCCCATATTCCTTATGACAAAACCCACTGTCAATTTTGGTAGCCACCATCTGCACCTTTTGTTTATAAACATTTGAAGGCGTGGTCTCCAGAATTGTGCATAATACTCCAAATGAGGTCTCACCAAGACTTATACAGAGGCACTATCACCTCCTTCTTCCTGCTGGCCATTCCTCTCCTATGCACCCAAGCACCCTTCTGGCTTTTGCTGTCATCTTTTCTACCCATTCAGTCACTTTAAGATAATCAGAAACAATCACATCCAGGCCCTGCTCTTCTTTTGTGGACAGAAGTACAACCTCTATACTGTACTGCTCCCTTTTATTTTTGCAACCCAAATGCATCAACCTGAATTTTTTTGTATTAAATCTCAGTTGCCAAATTCTTCACCATTCATCAAGCTTTGCTAGATCCCTCCTCACGTTATCTACATCTTCCTGGGTGTCTAATCTACTGCAGATTTGGGTATCATCTTCAAAGAGGCAAACCTTATCTGACAGCCCTTCTGCAATATCACTAACAAACATGTTAAAAAGAATTGGACCAAGGACAGATCCCTGCAGCATACCACTGGTAAAATTCTTCTCCTCAGAGAGAGTTCCATTTACCTGAACTCTTTGTCACCCAGCATTCAAACAATTTCTACAGTTCCTTCTTCACTCTCTAAGAGTGTCGATATTTGTCCCGTGCTTTTTTGAATCCAAATGCAGTTCTCATCTCCAAGCATCCACCTCCCTTTCCGTGAAGAAATATTTCCTCAGATTACTCCAGAGTCTATCCCCTTTCATCTTCATCCATTCCAAAGCTTCCTTTCAACAGGAAGAGGACTATCTCCTGTACATTTATTCTATGTAGGTATTTAAATGTCTCTGTCATATCACCCTTCTCCTGCCTTTCCTCAAAAATAAACACATTGAGGATTTTTAAGCCTATACACATCTGCCTTATGATGTAGACAACTGACCATTTTAGTAGCCATCTTCTGGACTGCTCCGTCCTGTTTATATCCATTTCAAGATGTGCTCTCCAGAATTGTAAAAAGGTACTATCATCTTTTTCCTGCTGGCCATTTCTCTCTCTATGCACCCAAGCATCCTTCTGCCTTTTGCCATCATCTTTTCTACATGTTTGTCCACTTTAAGATCCTCCAATATGATCATCCCTAGGTCTTCTTTTGTGCACTGAAGTGCTTCACCCCCAAATGCATGACCTTGTATTTTTTAGCATTAAATTTTAGCTGCCAAATTCTCAAACTTTCTTCAAATTTCACTACAACTCTCCTCAAGCTATCCATACCTGCCATGGGTCTATCCTTTCCCAACAGACTTTCTGCAATAAGTTCTTCTACCATCTATGTAATCAATGTCCTACTTATGTTATAGATATGTTATAATATATAAGTTGCTCAGTATATAAGTTACTCTGAGGGACATCCTGTGCTGGCCGTCTCCCCCCTGTATGGCTGATCAGAATCGGGCTGTACAGAGGTAGATTCAATTCTGATCGCGTGGGGGCTAGACATGCCCATGGGATCAGAATCGGGCCTACGGTCTGGACATACAGGATGAGCCCCAATTCTGATCAGCCACACGTCCAGCCCACATACCAGGCTAACTCAGCCTGGCTCCTGAATGGAGCCACAATGCCATGGCATCCTGTCACCTTGGCACTGCGGCTCCATTCAGGAGCTGCAATCCCCAGCCTCAGACAAGACCCTTCTTTCCCCACAGTCCAACTCCTGATCTGGCCTCCCATGGCCAGGGTTGGGCTGCGGGGAACCACCTGCACACCCTTGCCCTCCTTATCAGGTCTGGCCACGTCATTTGGCTCCATCCAGGGGAATGTATTCCACCTCCGAGGTGGAATAAGTTCCCCATCTCCGTGGCTGACCCTGGACATACACGGCCGACCTCGGAATCGGCCCTGTACATCCGGGGTCATCTCTACCCATCATCTGCCCTTGCTCCGCCTCTGTCCTGCCCCCTCCTTCCCATGAACAGAACTCCCTGTTCAGATCGCCTGTTCATATGAGAAGTACTGTCCCCGGCAGGCTGCCTGGACCTTAGCGGTTCTGGATGTCTGGATCAGACATTAAGACCCACTAAATGGTGTGCAGAATGACCCCCCTTTGTAAATAAGTTCTTCTACCATCTATGTAATCTATATTCTACTTATGTTATACATGTATTATGTTATACTGTATCATTTTTGTTATACCAAAAACCGCTTTGATTTCTTGAAAAGGCAATATAGAAAACCTATAAATAAATATCACTTACAAAAAATGTAAAAAAAGAACAGGACCAAAGACTGATCCCTGAGGCACACCACTGGTAATGCCCTATCTTCACAGTGAATTCCATTTTTTATTGCCCTCTGGCACCTCCCACTCAATCAGTTTCTTACCTAGTCAGTCACTTTAGGGTCCATCCAAGGGCATTCAGTTTATTTATAATTGCCAGCGCAGAATGGTGTCATATAGTTTATTAATGCCAGCCTAAAATACAGCCTAAAACCCCACGTCTTCAAGGCTGCTTTTGGATCCTGACCTTTTATTCTCCTGTTTATTACCCATTTGTGTCAAAGCAATCTCTAGTCCCCTCTCTGATATGTTTCTGTTTTTCATAATAGTAGTAGTAGTAATGTGGTAATGTTGGCAGTGGCAATTTATAGTATGAGAAATACGCAGAAAAGGCAGAGTGAACTTTAAGAGGTAGTTCATTGTCCTAGCAGAAAAAATAACCAAGTATATCAACAACTGTATACGATATACAGGAACAGCAGGGAGCTATCAGGTTGTATGAAGTATTCAAAGGGTTAATACAGTAGAATTATCTTATGATGAGAAAGTGACAAAAGGATGAAGACAAGTCCCTTATTCTAATACTTATGGCCAGATTTACTAAAGTGGGCTACCATGTTAGCGCACGCTAACTCCAGTAATGTATGTTATTAGTAAATAGGTTCTATTGCATAAAATGGGATTTGCAGTAAATCACACATGTTAATGAATGTTAGCACGTGGTAACATCATAGAATCTTTTAGTAATATCAGAATGGCTGGTTTATATTTTTGGTGGTCTTTTACTAAAAGATGCTAGCTGTCAGTGCATGTTCTGATGCGTTCTGAAACTACACTGGGACTCGTATTGATAGCTAGTGTGAGGCCATCACAGCACAGATTGATTTCCATACATTTGATTGGAGAAGGGACATTGTGAGCACTGCACAGTTAGCCAAGGGGGTAGACACCACATATTATCTGTGACTCTTGCAATCAGTGTGGGTTCACCTCAATAGTTGGAACTAAGTGCACCCACGCTATTTGTATGCTGTATTAGGGCATAGGGTTCTGCATAACTGCTGGGAGGATGTATTCTAGGCCACTGACACATGATAAGGTGTGTTGCACTTAATGCACCATGGTTTTGGTGCAATTAGCACAATAGTGGTGTGGTGTGGAGTGGAGTGGAGGAGTTGCCTAGTGGTTGGGGCAAGATACTTCAGGCCAGAAGGTCAGGGGTTCAAATCCCACTAGAGGACAGCAACCTTGGGCCGGAAGGACTGGGGTTTCTAGTCCCACAGGTGTTCCTTGTGGTCTTGGGCAAGCCACTTAACCCTCCATAGCCCATGTTCCCTGTAAAATAGTTATCTCCAAGTTATAATGCCCTGTTCAAAGTAAACTGCACTGATGCAGAATAGCATAGTATATAAGAGAATGTAAATAAATAGGTGCAACACCATAGCACCCTTTAGTAAAAGGGCCTCTTTATGATGTAAATGCAGAACTGTGAGCTTACAAGTAAATTTCAATAATAACATATGATTATTCAGACTCTGTAAGCACAATATTAGTATAACATGTCAACACAAACAAGAACATACCTATTTGTACTCATTTACTTGAGCAAAAGGCCTTGTTGAAAACCGTCTACTTTTAAGCCAGCTATAAGTGCCAACAGGGTTCGACCACCCACAGTGGGAAAAGGGGAGGCATTCCCAGAAGTATGTTTTGGGTGATATTAGGAATTAGCATGAAAGCACAGTGCCTCAGTACACACGAACATAAGAAATGCTATACTGGGTCAGACCAAGGTCCATCAAGCCCAGTATCCTGTTTCCAACAGTGGCCAATCCAGGTCACAAGTACCTGGCAGATTCCCAAAAGGTACACGGGTTCCACAATGCTTGTCCTGGAGTAAGCAGTGGATTTCCTGGGTCCTCTTTAATAATGGTTTATGGGCCTTTCCTTTAGGAACTTGTCCAAATCCTTTTTAAACTGAGCCACACTAACAGCTTTTATACCATCTTCCGGTAACAAATTCCAGCGTTTGATTACATGGTGAGTGAAAAAATATTTGATCTTATTAGTGTTAAATAGTTACTTTGTAGAAGTCATTGATTGATAAGGATGTGAGTAGTAAGTTGAAAGCTTTTTAAAAACTTTTACTAAAACAAAAGAAAAATATGATCTTAATTATTTATTGTTTTAATTGCTAGCAGAATTCCTTCAAATCACTACTGTTACTGCTGGAAAGAACTACTTATTATCCTTCGGTTAACAGTTTGATGGCATAGATTATATTTTACTAAATGGATGTTAAGCAATACTTCAATTTATTCACACAGTCAAAAGTGTATTGGGGAATAACTGAACAAATTAAACATCTCCCCATCTAGCATGTTGGAAATCTCTAACTACTGAAGCCAGTTGTTAAACATCAGACATAAGATTTCAGTTTCTAATATTGATGTGTCTTTAACTCCTTATTACACATTTTAGCCATCATTCTAAGACAGGAATAATGGGGTTGGACATCCGACCTGGAAGCCCAACTCCTCCTATTCGGTGGTACCCATTTCTGGGTCGAAAGCTTCCCGCACATACAAGGCCACTGTGCGGGGAGCCCTGGATGGGGGCAGGAGGTGGCAGTGACAGGGAGGAGAGTGGACAGATCGTAGGTGGCCCTATGACCCCCACATGTATAGGGCCAATTCTGGTTGTGGCCCTGTATGTCTGGGGGTGCAAGGATGGCCGGGGTGAGGAGCAGCAGGAGGTTCCCCGCAGCCCAGTCCCAGTCTTGGCAGTTCCCTTTGGGGTCAGGAGATGGGGAACAGCATGTCCAATGTGCCATGGGGAAGCAGGGCTCCTGCATGGCATCCCGGTACCCTGGCGACGAGATACCACAGCACCATGGCTCCATGCAGGGTCAGGGGGAAGGCTAGATGGGGAGGTTGCTCGATGTGCAGCGGGGCTGAAAGTCTAGCTCCTGTGGGTGCAGAATCAGGTGAAAATCCAGCCCATCCAGTTTTTGGATGTCAGGACGGGCCAGAAGTGTCCCTTTCTGCATCCGATTCCACATTGCATTAGATTGTCAAACAAAAAATATATACATGTTGTTGTTAAGTGCCATCGAGTCAGAGTCGACTCATGGCAACCATCTGGATAGCTATCCTAAATTGTGTTCGGTCTTCAGTCAGGCGACTCATTGTTGACATACTGGTACCCGTAGCTGCTGTTATTGTATCAATCCATCTCATTGTTGGCCTTCCTCTTTTGCGTTGACCTTCTATCTTGCCAAGCATGATGTCTTTCTCTAATGATCTCTTCGCATGATGTGTCCAAAGTATGAAAGTTGAAGTCTTGTCATCTGAGCTTCTAAAGAAAGCTTAGGTTTGATCTCCTCTAGTACCGACTGGTTTGTTCTTCAGGCAGTCCATGTTATACACAGTATTCGCCGCCAGCACCATAATTCAAAGGCATCAATTTTCTTCCTGTCTATCTTTTTCACTGTCCAGCTTTCACATCCATATGATGTTATTGAAAATACCATGGCTTGAACAAGTCAAATCTTTGTATGGAGAGAAACATCTCTGCTCTTGAGAATCTTATCTAGGTCTTTCATAGCCATTCTGCCAAGAGCAATGCATCGTCTGATGTCTTGACTGCTTGTTGCTTTTTTATTGATAGTTGATCCAAGTAGGTTAAAGTTGTTCACAATTTCAATTTCTTCTCCTTCAACGATGAACCTGTTGATTATGCCAGTTGTCATGATCTTTGTATTCTTTACATTAAGGTGCAGGCCCATTTTGAGACTATGTTCTTTGATTGTGAGAAGCAAATGTTTCAGATCATCTTCACTTTCAGCCAATAATGTGGTATCATCAGCATAACGAAGATTGTTGATGAGTCTTCCACCAATCTTCACACCTCTGTCTTCATACAATCCTGCTTCTGTGATGATTTGTTCGGCATCTAAATTAAACAGGTAGGGGGAAAGTATGCAGCCTTGTCTTACACCTTTGCATATTTTAAACCATTCTGTTTCTCCTTGTTCCGTTCAAACTGTTGCTTCTTGATCAATGTACAGATTGTGCAAGAGTACAATCAGGTGTTATGGTATGCCCATGCTTCTTAATGCGACCCAGAGTTTCTCATGGTTTACAAAGTCAAAAGCTTTGCTATAGTCGATAAAGCACAAATAGATATCCTTTTGGTATTCTTTAGCCTTTTCAAGGATCCATCTCACATCCGCAATGATGTCTCTCATTCCTCGCCCTTTCCTGAACCCTGCTTGCACTTCAGGTAGTTCTTGTTCCAGGTATGGTAGTAGTCTCTTTTGAATAATCTTCAGTAGAATCTTGCTGGCATGTGAGATCAGAGTGATTGTGCAATAATTTCCACAGTCAGGTGGATCACCTTTCTTTAGTATTGGTATAAACACAGATCTGTTCCAGTCAGTTGGCCATGATGTTGTCTTCCATATTTCTTGGCAGAGTCTTGTAAGTACGTTAACAGCTGCATCAGATTGCTGTAATACTTCTATGGGAATGCTATCAATGCCTGGTGCTTTGTTCTTTGATAAGTCTTTCAATGCTGCTTCAACTTCTTCTTTCATCACCAATGGTTCCCGATCATAAGGTAGAGGTTGAAACGGTTGTTGGTCCACTTGATCTTTATCATATAAAAACTCTGTATATTCCTTCCATCTTTTCTTGATCTTCTCAGCATCATTCAACATAGAACCTTGAGCATCTTGTAACATTCCAATTTGAGGCTGGAACTTTTTCTTTAACTCTCGTAGCTTTAGGAAAGCCAATCTTTTTCTTCCTCTAATAGTTTCTGCTTCTATTGCCATGCATGCGTCATTGTAGTACTTTTCCTTGTCCTGTCTTGCTGCACATGAGAAATCTCTGTTGAGTTCTGTGATTGTCTTTCTTTCTCCTCTGGCTTTAGCTTCTCTGTGTTTCTGGGCAATTTTCAGAGTTTCTCCCATCATCCATTTTGGCCGTTTTTTCTTTTTCACCTTTTGTAGAGACTTCTCGTTTTCTTCCAACACAACCTTCTTGATGTCATTCCATAACTCTTCTGGAGCTCTGTCATTTGTATCTAAAGCAGAAAATCAGTTTTGCAGGCAGTCTTTAAATTCCAGTGGTATATTCTCAAGGTCATATTTTGCTGCATTCATGAGTGGTTTGCTCTTTTTCAACTTTAGCTTGAGTTTGCATACTAGTAGTTGATGATTTGTACCACAGTCAGCTCCAGGTTTTGTCTTTGTTGATGTTATAGTGCTTTTCCATCATTGACTTCCACATATGTAGTCAATTTGATTTTTATACAATCCATTGGGTGAAGTCCATGCATACAGTCGCCGCTTGTGTTGCTGGTTGAAGGTGTTTGAGATGAATAGATCGTTGGTCTTGCAGAATTCTATCAGTCTTTCTCCAGCTTCATTTCTGTTGCCAAGTCCACATTTTCCAACCACTTTGTCTTCTTCTTTGTTGCCAACCTTTTGTTCCAGTCACCCATGACTATCAGGATATCCTGTTTGCATGTTCTGTCAATTTCAGCTTGTACTTGTTCATAGAACTCTTCAATTTCATTCTCTTCTATGAACAAGTACAAGCTGAAATTGACAGCAGCACAAGCGGCGACTGTACACATGGACATCACCCAATGGATTATATAAAAATCAAATTGACTACATCTGTGGAAGTCAACGATGGAAAAGCTCTATAACATCAACAAAGACAAAACCTGGAGCTGACCGTGGTACAGATCATCAACTACTAGTATGCAAACTCAAGCTAAAGTTGAAAAAGAGCAAACCACTCATGAATGCAGCAAAATATGACCTTGAGAATATGCCACTGGAATTTAAAGACTGCCTGCAAAATCGATTTGCTGATTTAGATACAAATCACAGAGCTCCGGAAAAGTTATGGAATGACATCAAGAAGGTTGTGTTGAAAGAAAGCGAGAAGTCTCTACAAAAGGTGAAAAAGCAAAAACGGCCAAAATGAATGACGGAACAAACTCTGAAAATTGCCCAGAAACACAGAGAAGCTAAAGCCAGAGGAGAAAGAAAGCCAATCACAGAACTCAGAGATTTCCAACGTGCAGCAAGACAGGACAAAGAAAAGTACTACAACGACGCATGCAAGGAAATAGAAGCAGAAACTATTAGAGGAAGAATAAGATCGGCTTTCCTAAAGCTACGAGAGTTAAAGAAAAAGTTCCAACCTCAAATTGGAATGTTACAAGATGCTCAAGGTTCTATTTTGAATGATGCTGAGAAGATCAAGAAAAGGTGGAAGGAATATACAGAGATTTTATATGATAAAGATCAAGTGGACCAACAGCCGTTTCAACCTCTACCTTATGATCGGGAACCATTGGTGATGAAAGAAGAAGTTGAAGCAGCATTGAAAGCCTTATCAAAGAACAAAGCACCAGGCATTGATGGCATTCTTATAGAAGTATTGCAGCAATCTGATGCAGCTGTTACCATACTTACAAGGCTCTGCCAGGAAATATGGAAGACAACATCATGGCCAACTGACTGGAAAAGATCTGTGTTTATACCAATACTAAAGAAAGGTGATCCAACTGACTGTGGAAATTATCGAACAATCGCTCTGATCCCACATTCCAGCAAGATTCTACTGAAGATTATTCAAAAGAGACTACAACCATACCTGGAACAAGAACTACCTGAAGTGCAAGCAGGGTTCAGAAAAGGGCGAGGAATGAGAGACATCATTGCGGATGTGAGATGGATCCTTGAAAAGACTAAAGAATACCAAAAGGATATCTATTTGTGCTTTATCGACTATAGCAAGGCTTTTGACTGTATAAACCATGAGAAACTCTGGGTCGCATTAAGAAGCATGGGTATACCAGAACAACTGATCGTTCTCTTGCGCAATCTGTACATTGATCAAGAAGCAACAGTTCGAACGGAACAAGGAGAAACAGAATGGTTTAAAATAAGCAAAGGTGTAAGACAAGGCTGCATACTTTCCCCCTACCTGTTTAATTTATATGCAGAACAAATCATCAGAGAAGCAGGATTGTACGAAGACAACAGAGGTGTGAAGATTGGTGGAAGACTCATCAACAACCTTCGCTATGCTGATGATACTACATTACTGACTGAAAGTGAAGATGATCTGAAACATTTGCTTCTCACAATTAAAGAACATAGTCTCAAAATGGGCCTGCAGCTTAATGTAAAGAAGACAAAGATCATGACAACTGGCATAATCTACAGGTTCATCGTTGAAGGAGAAGAAATTGAAATTGTGAACAACTTTAACCTACTTGGATCAACTATCAATAAAGAAGCAACAAGCAGTCAAGAAATCAAACGATGCATTTCTCTTGGCAGAATGGCTATGAAAGACCTAGATAAGATTCTCAAGAGCAGAGATGTCTCTCTCCATACAAAGATTCGACTTGTTCAAGCCATGGTATTTTCAATGACATCATATGGATGTGAAAGCTGAGCTTTCTTTAGAAGCTCAGATGATAAGACTTAAACTTCCATGCTTTGGACACATCATGCGAAAAGAGAGATCATTAGAGAAAGACATCATGCTTGTTAAGGTTGACGGTCAACACAAAAGAGGAAGGCCAGCAATGCAATTGATTGATACAATAACAGCAGCTATGGATGCGACTCTCAATAATTAGCAGCCTGACTGAAGACTGGACCCAGCTTAGGATAACTATCCAGAGGGTCGTCATGAGTCAGCACCGACACAATGGCACTTAACAACAGAGAAACTATGTCCAATGTAACAAGTCAAGTTTGATCCTTCACATAGCCATAGTCTGATAGAATTTGTAGCAGACCTTAAAATAGAACCACCTAAACCCTAAAGGTAGTCTCACTACTACTACTACTACTAATCATTTGTATAGTGCTACAAGTGATATGCAGTGTTGTACAGAGACATTAAGAGACAATCCTTGCTCATAAGAGTTTACAGTCTAATCAAGGCAGACAACATAACAACTAGGGACTAGAATATATCAAGGGGAATGGTAAGGAAACACACAGAAGGAGATCAGGATCCAAAAGTAGTCTCAAAGAAGTGAGTTTTTTGCTTGGATTTGAACAGGGCCACAGATGGAGCCAGACATTCCCAACTCAGGTAGTTTGTTCCAGGCATAAGGAGCAGCAAAGGTAGAAAGACTGAAGTCTGGAGTTGGCAGTGGAAGAGAAGGGCATAGACAGACAAGTGGAGTTCCCAAGGAGGGGTGTAGAGAGAGATAAGAAAGGAAAGGTAGTGATGAGCAGCCGAATGAAAGCACTTATTGGTCAGTAGAACTGGATGTGGAAATGGATAGTGAGCCAATGACTTGAAAGGATGGGTGACATGAACATCGTGACACTGGTGGAAGATTAGTCATGCAGCTGAGTTTTGAACAGACTGAAGTGGGGGACAGATGATTCAGAGGAAGACCAGCGAAGAACATGTTGCAATAATCTAGATGGGAGGTGACAAAAGAATGGATAAAGGTCTTAGTAGTGTGTTCAGAAAGGAAGGGATGAATTTTGCCAATGTTGTAGAGAAAGAAGTGACAGCTTTTAGCTATCTGTTGAATATGTGTGGAGTAGAGGGAGGAGTAAAGATGACGCCAAGGTTGCAAGCCGAGGAAATAGGGAGGAGTAGAATGTTTTCAACAGAAATAGAGAACGGACGAAGGGGGGTGGTGGGCTTAGGGAAAAAGATGAGCTCAGATTTGGCCATGTTCAATTTCAGATGGTGGTGAAACATCCAGGCACTAACATCAGATAAGCAGGCAGAGATCTGTGCCTGGATTTCCAGCAAAATTTCAGGTGCAGAGAGATAGATCTTTCTTTATCTTTCTTTATCTTTATTCAGGATTTAATATACTGCTCAGACTATAAGCACCAGAGTGGTTTACAAACAAAATGTTAGACTGCTGAGAAGAAGAAAGGAATGCCAATTTATGATAGGAAAGAAAGGACAGAAGCAGGGGAGAGTAACCAGGGAATACAGGAGGGGGGAAGGAGAAGGTGTCAGCGATGGGGCGGGGAAAGGGAAGAGGAGGGAAAAGGGAGATCATAAGCTTCACAGAAAAGGTGAGTTTTGAGCCTTGATTTAAATGTTTTGTAAGAGGGTTCCAAACGGAGGGCAGGGAGGAGCGAGTTCCAGAGCTGGGGACCAAGGAAGAAAAAAGCAGAGGAGCATGTAGATTCAAGATGGGCCTGGGATGGGGAGGCGAGGAATAAACGATTGGTGTGGATTGACCTAAGGGAATGGTGAGGAGTGTGAAGGTGAATCAGATCTGAGAGGTAAAGCGGGGAACCTGTATGAATGGACCTATGGATGAAGATGAGCACTTTGTAATGTATCCTGTATGGGACCGGGAGCCAATGCAGACGGAACAGAATGGGGGTAATATGGTCGAAGCGTGAGGCATAGGTCAAGATATGGGCAGTGGTATGGTGAACAAACCGTACGTATCTTGGGAGTAGATAAGTACATCAAAGGATTGAGTGTAGAGAGAGAAAATGAGCCCTGGGTACACCGACTGAAAGAGGGATATCAGTAGAGGAAGATTCACCAGAACATACATTAAAAGTGCAGTGTGAGAGATAAGAAGAAAACCAGGACAGGACTGAATCCATAAATCCAAGCAAGGATAGGGTATCAAGGAAAAGGTGGTGATCAATAGGGTCAAAAAGCACAAGAAAGGTCAAGAAAGATGAGAATCAAGTTTAGAAATAAAGGGAAGGAGAGAATTGGGTTGATAAATGGAAGGACAGATAGGATCAAGGGGTGGTTTCTTGAGAAGAGGTGTAACCACAATATGCTTGAAGACTGCAATAACAGTTGTGGTATAAAGTGATAGGTTGAGAATATGACGGATGGAACAGAGGAGGAGATGAAGTTTAGTAGATGGGTGGGGAAGGGATCAGAGGAGAAGGTAGTAAGTTTAGAAGAGGAGAGAAGATGTGTTGTTTCTTCCTCAGTGATCCTAGAAAAGGAGTAAAGGGCAACAGAGATTGAGGGAAGGATTAGAGAATGAAGGGGGGGAAGGGGAATCAAGAAGACCCCGAGAAGAGCTCAAGAGTAATCTTGTGGAATTTATCATGGAAGCAGTTAGCCAAAGTCTGACAGAAAGGGAAAGAGAGGTTGGAGGCAGAGGCATTTTGAGGAGAGAACTGAGAGTTGTAAAGAGATAGTGAGGGTCAGAGGCAAGAGAGTTAGTCAGATGAACATAGTACTCTTGCTTGATGAGTGCTATGGCAGCCTGGAAAGAGGCTAGCATGAATTTGAAATGTAGAAAGTCCGCAAGAGTGTGAGATATAAGCCAAAGGTACTCAGCTGAGTGGACACAGCACATAGGTAGCGGGTTTTAGAGGACAGCCAAGGCTAAGGTACAGTACACCTCACAGGACGTGAAATGGGAGGAGCAAGAACATCCAGGGCACCAGAGAGTACAGTGTTATAGGAAGATACAGCCTCATCAACAGACTTAGATGACATAGTGGAAGAAACAGGTGGTGAGACTGCAGTGGAGAGAATTAATGGGTCAACAGCATGAAGATTCCTAAATATGTTGAAGGAGATTGGGCAAGAGTAAGGTAGAGGTGATGAAGCATGAAACTTAGCAGGTGATGGTCAGATAAGGGAAGAACTAAGCTGCAGAAATTTGAGGGCAAGCAGTTAGAGAAACAGACAAGGCCAAGGCAGTGGACTAGCTGGTGAGTAGGGGCAGTACAGTATAGCTAGAGATTGAATTAGGTGGTAAGGGAAAGGTGCTTTAAAGCATTAGGATCAGAGGGTTTACCAACATGAATGTTAAAATCCCCAAGGATAAGTTAGAGGTAAGGTGCATCCATAAAGAGGGAAAGCCATGAGACAAAATCAGTGAGAAAGGTAGAGATGGACTCATTAGGGGGTCGATAAACGACAATGATCTGGAGAGATAGTGGAGTAAAAAGGCAGATGGAGTGGACTTCAAAGGAAGGAAAAGAGTGAGACTGAGGCAGAAGAGGTTGAAATTCACAGGAATGAGAGAGTAGAAACCCAACACCACTGCCATGCCTAACGGAGCGAGGCATATGGGAGAACTGGTAGCCACCATGACAGAGGGTAGCAACTGAAGTAGAGTCATCGGGGAGAAGCCCCCCTCAGTTAGAGAAAGAAGATAGAGTATTAGAGATAAAGAGGTCATGAATGAAGGCAAATTCATTAAAGATGGAGTGTGAATTCCACAAGACATAAGAGAAAGGGAGAGAGGTTGAGGAAAGGAGAGGGATAGGAATAAGATTTGAGAGATTGCATGTAGATCTGCCCTGGGAGTGTGAATAAAGTCTGTGGGGGGCCAGGATTGAGATTGATATCCCCTGATGAGAACAGGAGAAGGAGCAAGCATTGCTAAAATTTCCACTCCACCTTTGACCTCTCCTTCAGTTCAGTCCTCTCCCCTCCTTGTCCTCTCTCTTTTCTACTGTGTCTGCTTCAATACTTTCCTATCAATTAATGGTGTTCCTTTCTTCTTTTCATAACAGCAAATTTTATTGTAAACCACTCTGATATGTAAAACAATGAACATGGACAAACAATAATATAAATCACCAAAGTAATTGTGCAAGTCCCAGTAAACCTTAAAAAATGGGGGCATGATTGGATAATTCCAAGGGTTTACCTATAATAACCTGGAAGCAAAATTAACATTGTTCATGGGGTTTCAAACTCAAAGAGGTTTGAGGCACATCTGATTGTGATGGCAAGTAAGAACTAAGATGTCCTTGATGGGTTTTTTTACTGTTTCAAGGAAAATAATGGCAACTCAAAAAAAAAAAAAACGTTTGTAAAATATACCAAAACTTCTTAATGATGCATAGGAACTTAAAATTGTGTGACATAAACAGGTTATTGATAAAAAGGAAGAGTTTTGGATATATCAATTGAATACTATAAGCCCTTACAATCTGAATTGAGAATGCACTGCTTTTTATCAGAAGATTTGAACACTTCAGTTGTGAGTCTTCAGCAGTCCTGAACAAAGCTGCTTTTGGCTGATCTCTGAAGCTAAACAGGGTTGGAATAGGCTAGCACTTGGATGGATGACCACATTGAGAATGCAAGGGCTGTAAACACACTGGCAACCTACTCCTCATCATATCTTCTCAAGGAAACCCAGGGTCTGGGTCAGCATTGATTTGAAGGTGTACATTGCAATAGCATTATGCACATGGAGGCTAGTACGAATTGATATTACTTTGTACTAGCCCCAGTTTATAAAAACCATTGGTGATTGTCTTCAGTAACAGCATTTTTTTCTAGCAGTATCGATGTCAGGTAATTGAGAATATAACAAGTGTTTCTGCAAAGAAACGTCTTAGAGGGTCATGGGTAGCTTGAAGATATTGCTGGATACGCTTATTGAATATTTCATCATATACATATACAGTACTATTGCTTTTGGAAGTTACCTACATAAAGTAACATGAGTGATGAATTTGCTAAGACTAGATGTGCTTTGTAGTGACTATTTGACACTCCTTTGGAATTTAGAAACATAGAAATATGATGACAGAAAAAGACCACATGGCCTATCTAATTCTATCCCATACTATATCACAGCTCTCTAATTTCTCTTTACCAACAGAGTACAAACACGATGTAAGCTAAACTGACAGCAAAACCTTGTTATGAATCCAATCTGTTAATTACCAGTAGCTAAATCTCAAATGTATATAGTTCCCATCCCTGTTCTCTGTAAATGTAGGACTAGTTATATGTCCAAGTGTTTATTTTATTTATTTATTTAATTCTCTTATATACTGTGCTATTCTGCATCAGTGCAGTTTACATTGAACAAACTGAAATTACATTGAACATGGCATTATAACTTGGAGATAACTATTTTACAGGGAACATGGGCTATGGAGGGTTAAGTGGCTTGCCCAAGACCACACAGAGCACCTGTGGGACTAGAAACCCCAGTCCTTCCAGGCCAAGGTTGCTGTCCTCTAGTGGGATTTGAACCCCTGACCTTCTGGCCTGAAGTACCTTGCCCCAACCACTAGGCCACTCCTCCACTCCACTTGTTTTGATGTAAACCGCACTGATGAAAAATAGCGCGGTATATAAGAATTGTTAAATAAATAAATAAATAAATCTAGTCCGTCCTTCCATATCAACAACAGTCCCCTTTTTACCTTTAGAGATCCTTTGTGTTTGTCCCATGCTTTTTTTAATTCAGTTACTGTCCTCATCTCTACCACCTCCACTGGGAGACTATTCCATGGATCCACTACTCTTTCCGTAAAGAAATATTTCCGCATATCACTCCTGAATCTATCTCCCTTCACCCTCATCCCATGTCCCCTTGTAGCAGAACTTGCTTTCAATTGAAAGAAACTCTCTCCCTGAACATTTATGCCACAGAGGTATTTAAACATCTCAATCATATCACTTCTATCCCGCCTTTCCTCTAAGATGTACATATTAAGATCCTTCAGTCTGTCCTCATATGCTTTATAATGAAGACCACTAATCATTTTAGTAGCCACCCTCTGCACCGACTCCATCCTGTTCACATCCTTTTGAAGGTGCGGTCTCCAGAATTGCACACTATACTCCAAATGAGGTCGCACCAAAGACTTATACAGAGGCATTATCACCGCCTTTTTTCTGCTATCCATTCCTCTCCGTGTGCACCCAAGCATCCTTCAAGCTTTTGCTGTCGCCTTTTCTACCTGTTTAGCTACTTTAAGATCATCAGACACAACCACGTCTAGGTCCCGCTCTTCTTTAGTGGACAAAAGTACTTCACCCCCTATACTATATTGCTCCCTTGGATTGCTGCAGCCCAAATGCATGACCTTACATTTTTTAACATTAAATCCCAGCTGTCAAATTCTAGACCATTCTTCAAGCTTAACTAGATCCCTCCTCATGTTATCTACACCTTCCTGGGTGTCTACTCTATTGCAGATTTTGGTATCATCCGCAAAGAGGCAAACCTTACCCAACAGCCCTTCCGCTATATCACTAATAAAGATGTTAAAAAGAATTGGACCAAGGACAGATTTACACATGGAATAGACACAATTTCAAGAATTCATTTGCCCAGGAGACAAGTGATGAATTTAAGGAGTCAAGAATTTAAGAGGTATTTAAGCTAATGGTGGCTGACTGGTATTCTAACCTCTTTTTAACTTCTCCTTGAGGGTTTTGATAGAGAGCTTTAATTGTTTTGATGTGAGTATCTATCCTAGTTTGGGAATTTATTGTTTTAATGCTAGCAAACAGAGAGTGAATAGGTACCTTGCTAGAGGCTTATATAAAGGTATGGGTGGGAGCACAGGAATTAGAAAGCAATCAACTGCATTTTCATAAAGTATGGTCATCATTCAGCCTATAGCCAAAGTTGGTTCTACCATTCAGAAAGGCACTGTGTCACCTGGCCCTTAGCATATCAAATTAGGGGAGGGATGGAAATGGCCACCTACTATTGCTGTACAGTAAAGTAGGAGTCAACAGTCATTCTGTCCAAATTCTAATACAATTTTTTAATTATAGCTGCTAAAAATAGCAATGTGTGCCTACTTTTTGCCTAAGAATGTGTGCACTTCTAAACTAGGCAGGCACACATACTTAGACCCAGGCCCCTTCACTATGGCTGAGAAAGAGCCTAATCCCCCATCCCCATTTAACTTTGTACCAGGGGAACTCAAGCTCCTGGTGAAGGAGATAAACTAACATTACAATGTGCATTACGAAGCAGCCAGGGGAGGCCCAAGGGTGATGTGGGGCATGTGTGGAGACTCATTGGGTGGCGTCAATTGCATAACTGCATAATTGCATAATTGCATAATTGCAAAAGAGGGAGGAGTAGCCCAGTGGTTGTGGCAAGGTACTTCAGGCAAGAAGGTCAGGGGTTCAAATCCCACTAAAGGACAGCAACCTTGGGCTGGAAGGACTGGGGTTTCTAGTCCCACAGATGCTCCTTGTGGTCTTGGGCAAGCCACCTAACCCTCCATAGCCCATGTTCCCTGTAAGAATTAGTGTATGTGTCTCATATCCCCACATGTTAAATGTATCCCCCCAATTGTGTTGTGACCACTTTGATTGAAGGATAAGGCAGTATACAAAAACTGTCTAAATAAATAAATAAAAATAAAATAACTACTGGACCTTATTTGCATAAATTTAATTTATTTAAAAATGTACATGTTGCCCATCTAAAATTTTAAGCGGCTTTCAAAGGGGCCCTTAACAAGCCTCTTTTTTTTGTCCTGGCAATGATTTAGGGGCAGGTTTACTAAATATTATTGTGCATTAAGTACCACTGTGCTAATAGAAATAAATGGGTGTTGCTGCACTTAACACGCTTTCACAAATGTTAATATGCCATAACCTTTAGTACACATGTCTCTTAATGAGTGTCTCAATACCATTTGCATTGGAGGTGAGGATAAAGAGACCTCCCGATTTCTACATTACTATACTCCAGTGTCATCTGCCAAGCACATTAGGAAATACTATACACCCTGCTCATTTAGCATCCATACCCGCCACATCGTAACAGCACTACCAGGACTCACAAAGCACCAAACCCTACCTATCAAAAGGCAACACTGCAAATATTAAACCAATACTTCTCAGAGAATACCAATATATCTCCTACTGGGGAAAGAGAACAAGTGGGATTGTCACATAGAAACTACATGAACAGCATACCGCAGCTCAGTTACACATGCAAAACATAGTACATCACCAAACTTAGAACAAGGGATCACAATTTAGAAATATGAAGGCAATTATTAAACTGGGAAACCAAAAAGCCAACCTTGGAATGTGCAACAACACTGGAGAAATAAAACTATAAATTAATTTCCTCTTGTACTAAACAAAATGCAAAACATTAGTGATATACATTTCCCAGAGCTGAAATATTCCAGTTAATAAATTAAAAATAAAATAGTTTTTTCTACCTTTTGTTGTTTGGGGCAATTACAACTGAAAAATGAAATGCCCAGTCTCTTTCTTCTGCTTTCTTCGTGTCTTCTCCTAACTCTCCATTGTCTGCTGTCCATTTGTCCTTTTTTCTCTCTTCGGCTACTACTACTATTATTACTAATGTAAAGAAGTGCAGTGTCATGCATTTGGGAAGCAGAAATGCAAGGGTATTGTATACAATAGGGGGCGAGAGGTTGTTGTGCACGGACCAGGAGAAGGACCTTGGAGTGATTGTTTCTGAGGATCTCAAGGAGGCAAAACAGTGTGACAAGGCGTGGCAAGAGCCAAAAGGATGCTGGGTTGCAAACAGAGAGGAATTACCAGCAGAAAGGAAGAGGTACTAATGCCACTGTACTAGTCACCGGTGAGGCCTCACTTGGAATATTTTGTTCAGTTTCGGAGGCCGTATCTCACAAAGGATATAAAAAGACTGGAAACGGTTGGAAAGGATGGTGGATGCTTAGAATGGAAGTGGTGGGGGCAAATATAGTGACAGAATTCTAAATGGCATGGGACAGACACAGAGGATCCTTTATAGCAACAGGATAGAATCAAAATAAACATAACTCTCTTTTATAGCTCAACAAATAGGGGTGAGCTACACAGAGCAGTGGATACACCCCTAAACAAAGGCATGGGGAGAGGTGACCTGAATGGAGCGACAGATGCACCTATTCTTTCCGCGTTGCTGGGCAGACTAGACGGACCATACTGGTCTTTACCTGCTATCATTTACTATGTTACTATGTTACTATATTTATCATTTATAAAGCACTACAAAGCATATGCAGTGCTGTACAAACACATACAAAGACAGTCCCTGCTTGAAGAGCTTACAATCTAGTTAAGACAGACAATATAAAACAATACAATGCAAGAGAAATAAGGGTTTAATAGGATGAGGAGACACAAGGGAAATGAGATTACTTCTAGTTACTAGGTTTTTTCCATTCTCTCTACAGCTACCTTTAACATACTGATCTTTCCCTTTTTGCTCTTTCCTCCATTTCTTTTGATTGAAAGCAAACTCTGCTATGAGGGGACACAGGATGAGGGTGAAAGGGGGTAGACTCAGGAGTAATAGACGAAAATATTTGTTTATGGAAGAGTGGTAGATACATGAAATAGTCTCCCAGTGGAGGTGGTAGAGATGAGGACAGTAGCTGAATTCAAAAAAAGCATCAGACAAACACAGAGTATCTCAAAAGATAAAAAGGGGACTATTGTAGTAGTTGTTAAGGAAGGGCAGACTAGATAGGCCATGTGGTCTTTTTCTGCCGTCATGCTTCTATGCTTCTATGTTTCTATATTTATTCCTTTTTTATCCACTCAAATTTCACTCTTCCATCCTCAATCCCCATTTACTCTCCCAATACTCAACCAATCATAGATTTTTCTTCCTTCCCACACAAAATATGTTTCCTTCTCTATCCTCACTCCCCAGCTTTTTTTTTCTCCCACCATTCCCAACCACATACCCTTCTGGTCCCCCCCCCCCCAGCATTGGCTCCCTTCTAGTTCCAACCCCTCTCAGCATCCACTCCCTTCCAGTCCCATTCACCCATCCCCCCACATCAGTCTATTTCCAGTCCTAGCTCCCCCGTATCAGTCCTCCTCCAGTCTCTCGCAGCATTTGCTCCCTTCCGGTCCCAGTCCCCCATCCACCAGCATCAGCTCATCTCCAGTCCTAAACTCCCAGTATTGGTCCTTTTTCAGTCCCTCCCAGCATCAGCTCCCTTCCAGTCCCCGATCATCAGCCCATTTCCAGTCCTAATCTGCCAGTATCAGTTCCGTTTGAGTCCAAATCCCCCATCCCCATGCCATCGCGAGTCCTACCCCCCCCAGTATCAGTTCTCTTCCAGCATCTGCTCCCTTTGGGTCCCAGTCCCCATCCGACCCAACATCAGCCCATTTCCAGTCCTGCCCTCCCATTCCCGTTCTAGCCTCTAGTCTCCAACCCCCATTCTATTCTAGCCCCCAGTCCTCCCCACCACACACCAAAAGGGGCCCTACGTCTGATCAGCTTCAGCCAGCGTGCTGAGTATCGGGAGGTAAGGGCACGTCAGATGTGCCCCATTTAACCTCCCAGCACTCAGCCCACCTGTGGGTTACTTTTTATCACAGCTGCGAGAGGGAAGACAAATGCTGCTCTTCTGTGGCTGTTCAGAGGTCATCTGGGGCTTTGGGCCTGCACGGCTGCTTCTGCAGCCGGTCTAGCATCGCCGCCCCCTCCCCCCCAAGGCACAGGGCCATGTGCGGGCAACATTCCCGCACAATGGACGGGCTGGCCCTGTAAGAAGCAGCAGGCACACAAGAGAACTCTTACCAAAAGGTATCCTTATAGTATAGCATATGGCACAAATTAAATAGCAGTTTTTGTTATAATAGGGATGCTGAAGATCTGAAAAACAAATGGAGAGACATGCATGAAAGACAGGCAAGAAGATGCTGAATGCTCCCATAAAGGCCCTGGCAGCTAAATTACACTCACAATAATAGAGTGTGAGATCCTATCAACCAGTGTCCATTCTACCATCAGAGAAGTCAGCCAATATGGCACCTCAAAGAGAACAGGTGAATCATGTCGTAGGGTGCACCTTCCTTTCCCCCCTTTGCTAATGATAACAGAGGTCCTAGGTGTTGGGTATAATCTTCTAATTCTCCACCCCCTCCAAGCTTGTCCCATTATAACCACAGAATAGCAACGTGCATGCAATTTATCTCACGTGACATCATTTGTAATATTGCTGCCATGCCTCCTCAGGATATGGAACAATAACAGAGGCAAACATTTTGTACACATTAATATTTATTTATATTCTCTTACATACCGTGCTATTCTGCATCAGTGTGGTTTACATTGAACAGGGCATTATAACTTGGAAATAACTATTTTACAGGGAACATGGGCTATGGAGGGTTAAGTGGCTTGCCCAAGACCACAAGGAGCACCTGTGGGACTAGAAACCCAAGTCCTTCCGGCCCAAGGTTGCTGTCCCCTAGTGGGATTTGAACCCCTGACCTTCCAGTCTGAAGTACCTTGCCTCAACCACTAGGCCACTCCTCCACTCTAAACTCTAAATATTTTCTAAACTCCTCACAGTGTCACCCTCCTCCTCCACAAACTTCTTAAAACCATAGGGAGGGGCGGGGGTGCATATTAGAAGATGTTTGCCGATCTGCAAAAAATGCCTTGCTAAAACCAAAGTGGTCTGCTATCTGGTTAGCAGCAATATTCAGTTGTTAACTGGATAGCTTCACCAGTTAAAGTTAGAACAGGTGAATGGCTGTCCTTACTTTAACTTGTCAGCACTATCCGGTGTGGTGTACAAGGGCATAAGCCAGTGCGATTTGACTCCCCAGGCTGTAGAGGGAGCCTTAGCAAGCTGCTATTATAATGGTATAGCTTGAGGAAGCCAGGGATCCCTTAAACCCTAAAGACCTAGGAACTACAGTACCTTAAGCAGGTAGCCAATGAGACGGCTCTGTTAGCAGGGTGTTGCCCTCAACGGGAACATGAAAGCCACCAATGGGCTAGAATTCAGGAAGGAAGAAGAAAGAAGATGGCAACCTCAGAGAGAGAGAGAGATTGGCAGAGCAGGACAGGGAGCTTGTCATTTTAGGCAAAGAGGCCGAGCAGAGAGAAAGGAGCACTTTGTGAAAGGTGGGGAAGTTTGGCTTAAGTGTATTGTAGCTGCTGCAGTAGGGGGAAGCAAGAAGTGGTGGGTCCTTCATCTCTTGCTTCACCCAAGTCTGTGTCTGACAGGGAAGTGTGTGATTAAAACGAAGTGTTCAAAAGGGAAAGTTTTCACCTCCCAAATTCTGCTGTTGATGACCAGGGGGAACTGGTTAAACCAAGGTGATTCACTGTGGAGAAGAATCTCTCTGAATTCTGAAATATTTCACAGTTGTAATGCTACTAAAGAAACTGTGATTGATAACAGACAAACTGACAGCATTTTCAGACTACAGAAAGAGTGGGGGCTGGGTGGAAGCTCCAGTCAGTAAAAAGACTAGGAGAAAACCTGGTCTGGATGAAACTGTTAGCACTTACCTGGTGGGGTATTTCCCAGAGAGAATCCAGTCATTGCTGAGGGGCAAGTTGAATCAAACGGCCCTTAGTGAAAGAAAGGAACCACAATGCAGCATCAGAATGTACTGTGAAGCGCTGTGCCATGGTTCGGGAGCCGTTGCCACCACTGTAGGCTCCAGAGAGGGGTGGCAGCAGAGGCAATGGACGCACCTGGAGGGATGGTGCTCTAGGTGACTGCTTAGTTCACCTAATGGCGGCACCTGCTCTGTGTATGAGTTCATTCCTTGCAGTCACATTGTAATGATTAGCTTGTGGTGTATTGTTTCCTGATATTGTGCTACCTACCCTTCCTCATTACTTTTAGTGATCTGTAGCAGAGATGTGGCCATTCTCTGGGTGAGGGCGAGGTTTTGGAGCAAGCAGCAGATCAGAAAAATGTTACATAGCAATTCTTCCCTCGACCTGTCGAGACACGTGAAGTGAGTTTTTGATATGCCCATTGTCCTCTCTGTCACAGCTCTGGCCTGCCTGTGGGTCTTATTATCCTTCTCTTCTCCTGACCCCTTGGGGTGGGCAATGGGAGCTATAAGCCAGGTCTTGAGAGGATAGCCTCTATCACCTTCAGAGATAAAATCTGAGGAGATATGAATGGTTGTGTACTTAATTGTAACAGAATTTGAACATCAATGCATAGGTGGTCCCTGATGCTTTCAGGTCTGGTTGGTACACATTCAAAGAGGCTTCTGTGGGGAGAAAAAGAGTTGATTGGTTAGTAGATAATACTGATAAATGGTTTCATAGTAACATAGTATATGACAGCAGATGAAGGCCAGCATGGTCCATCTAGTCTGCCCAGCAAGGTGGCAAGAGTAGGTGTGTCCGCTGCTGGGCAGACTAGATGGACCATGCTGGCCTTTGTCTGCTGTCATATACTATGTTACTCTGCCTTTGTTTATGGGTCTACCCACTTTTCCATGCAGGTTACCTCTACTTGTTGAGATATCAGAGACAGTTAAGTTTATTTTGATTTTATCCTGTTTCTGTAAAGGGATCCACTGTGTCTGTCCCATAGCATTTTGAATTCTGTCACTGTATTTGCCCCCACCACTTCCATCGGGAGGACATTCCAAGCATCCACCACCCTTTTAGTGAAAAAGTATTTCCTGACATTGCCGTTCAGTTTATTCCCTTGCGGCTTCCTGTTATGCCCTCTAGTTTTACAGCTTCCCCATTTTTGAAAAAGGTTTGTTTGTTCATTAATACTCCTTAAGTATTTAAAGGTCTGTATCATATCTCCCCTGTCCCTCCTTTCCTCTAGGGTGTCCGCTCACTTAGCCATCATCCAGTGATCTGCAAACTTAGAAAGTACTCTTGTAGGCCAAACTGTAACAGAATGTAGGCATCATGGCATGACACTGGATAGCAGGCATACATATCAGTATTACGATTATGACTTAAGATATATGAGTTGTCTGGGTTCTTAGAGACAGCTATTATGAGATTTGGGTATATTGTTCTACTCTTAGGCAGATGATATATATTTTTTTCATAAATTCCTTTATTTTATAATAAAGCAAGAAAATTACAACAAGTCCACTTTAAGAGGGTTACCAATAAATAATCAATAATTAAACAATCCACCCAGGACCCCTACAGCTGAAACTTCAGTACCCACTTGAACATAGACAGGAAGCAAAATAATAGATCATAGCAATAATCATACTATTCCTTCCCAGTGAGTAACGCCTCAAGCTGAACAGGATAAAAAAAAAACTAATTTATCAGATTTATAAGTCACAAGACGCAATGAAATGTTTAAAAGAATGTTGCCCCAAGGGCCAACACCTGGGGCTTCAGCACCAGAAACAACTTCCTGCGTTTTTCAGTACTTCTGATGATGTCAGGAAAAATTTGTATAGTGTTTCCACAGAAAAACGCATTCTTTTTAGCAAATAATAATGTTAATATTAGTTTTTTGTCCGATAAAGAAATAAAAGAAGCAATTAATGTGGCCAAAGAGGGTATAGCGCCAGTTGAAGACTCAAGAAATAAAAATACATCCAAGGTCTCAGACTGAGGAGAGGAAACCAGCTCAGCAGAGACAGTCCCAGGGTTAACGCTTGAAAATAAACGCTTGAAAACTTAAAACTATCCACATCCTCAATCAATAGAATCTCTTTAAAATACTTTTGCAATAACACCAATGGGGATAGATAATTGGTAAAAGGAAAATTGATGAATGGAATGATGATGTCCGAGCTTCATTCTCCAGAGATTCCATTTAATAATGAATTGCAGTACTATCTTGTACAGATTAGGAGAGAGCGGCTTGAGCAATCACAATCTGGTCCTCAAGTTTACCAATAGAATTTTTACAACTAGAAATACAAGCATCCTGATCCGACAACTTTGCAACCACATCTGTTGAAAATTGTGTAATCTGAGAGCAATGTTCCCTCTAATTTTCTGTAGGCTGTGTGCGCATAAAATATCAGCTGTGTGCAGCTTTTGAAGGAAGGTTAAATTTTTGTGCGCCACATAACGACACTCGGAGTTATATACTTTAAAATTTGACTACACGTCAGAATACAGTTGTACACCACATTGATTTTAATCAAATTAAATGAAAATAGATGATTACTAAATGAAGCGGGAAATTTCTAGTAATTACAATCATAACTTTTAAATTTTAAGATGTCTGTGTTGTTTTCTATCAGAATCAGAGCCGTAATTTTTGTGCGCTCTTTTGTAAAGAATGTGCGCTCGCTCGGCAAGGTGTGTGCGCGCGCATACGTGCACAGCTTAGAGGGAACAGTGTCTGAGAGAGAGATGACCGTAATGACTCCTCCGTGCACTACCTCCCATATATCATGTAGGGAAATATCCTGAGGTACCAACAATTTTTCCACAGGAGCAGCAAAAGTCAAAGGAACCAGCATCCTTGACTCCTCATCAGGAACTAAACTACTGTCCAGCTGTGAAGTGTTCTGCCTGGAAGGGGTAGACGTCACCCCTGCATGGGCATCAAGTCCTGAAGGAGCAGCAGTCTCCACTAACTCTTCCTGACCAGGTGGAGTAAAACCCGACAATGGAAAAGACATATCAGAATCAGTACTCAGAGTCTCAGTTCATACATCAGGAACGGTTGAAGGAACACCAGGTATACTTCGCAAAAGATGAGAATCCATAGGCCCGATGACTTTGATGGCCTTAGTTGTTGCCGTCAGCAGTAATTTCTTCTTCCATTTCCCCATGTTTATTTATTTATTTATTTATTTATTTAAAGTCTCTTTTATACCGCGCTATTCAGCATCAGCGCGGTTTACAATAAACAGTGAACATACACATTTCCAATAGTACTTTGTGTTTACATATGAACAGGATAATCAACTTGGCTAACAGGGTAACTATGTACAACCATAAAATATACAATATATACAATTTGTAGGCTGATCATGTGTTTGTGTGGTTTTAGACAGTAGTGATTTGGGTGGATTCGGCAAATGGTGCTGAGTTTCTATTAGGTTCAGGGTAATGTATGAGGAAGAGGTAGTGTTTCACGGCCTTCCTGAATTGGAATATGTCTGGGATTGATCTGATGTTGTGAGGAAGGTTATTCCAGATCACCGGTGCATAAAGATTGAAAGTCCTGCTAGATGTTGACTTGGAGCATTTAGTTATAGATCTTGGGACTATCAAGGTGTTTTGAGCTACTGACCTTCTGTCTCTGTTGTGGGGTGTCATCTGGATTAGCTCAGTTAGTGAGGTTGACGAGAGACCTTTGGTGGCTTTAAAGGTGAGCAGCAAGGTCTTGAATGTAATTCTACCTTGAATCGGGAGCCAGTGGAGTTGTTTCATTATAGGTGTGACATGGTCTTTTCTGGATGCTCCGTGCAGTACTCTTGCTGCGGTGTTCATTGCCATTTGCAGTGGGTTTAGGGTGTTTTGGGGGAGACCTTGAAGTATTGCATTTGCATAATCGAAATGCGGGATAATTAGTGCTTGATAGATAGTCCTGAAATCATCAGGCTCCAGCAGAGATCTTAGGTATCTAAGGGATCTAATTTTATGATATACTGCCCTTACAGTATTACTTATATGAGCTTGCATATTTAGGTTCTGGTCTAGTGTGATGCCGAGGTATCTGATCGCGGATTTGGTCTGGAGGTCTGCTTCCTTCACTTTCAGTACTGTTGGGGCATTGAAGTTACGGTTTCTTGTAATGAACATCACCTCCGTCTTCTTGTGTTGAATCCGGAGGTTTTGGGATTGTAGCCAATTGGATATTTCGTTTATGCAGCATGTTATTGGTTCGAGGTCTGGGTTATCTGTTGTAAAAGGCGTGTATAATAGCACATCATCTGCGTATATCATGCAGTTAATGTTGAAAGACCGGATCAGGTTGCAGAGAGGTTGCATGTATATATTGAATAGTAAGGCGGAGAGGGAGGATCCTTGTGGGACACCTTGGCTTTGGTGGAATGGTTCTGATGATGTGTTTCTGGATCTCACCTGCTGCCATCTGTCCGAGAGGTAGGACCTGCACCACTCGAGTGCTTTACCGGAGATTCCTTTTTCTTTGAGGCGTTCTAGGAGGCACTCATGGCTAACGGAATCAAATGCTGCCGCGATGTCAAGGAAGACAAGGACAAAGCCTTGGCGGGTATTGTCGATGCCTGATATTATGTGGCTGAAGAGTGTGGTGAGAAGGGTCTCGACCCCGTGAGATTCTCTAAATCCATGCTGGCATGGATCCAGTGGTGCATTGGAATCAATGTGATCTTGTATTTGTCTCTGAACTATCTTTTCCATTATTTTTGCAAGCAATGTAATTTTAAAATGCTCCTCACTACCTCAAAGGGGCTCCGAAGGAGCAGGTCATTCCCCTTTGGATACGCCCCTTTGGGCTTATGCCTGCAGCCACGTACTGCAGCGCAGCTGTAGTTTAAACCAACCGGGGATGATGATGTCACCAGAGCTCCTCCTCTAGCCACGGTTCTCAGAGGTCCAAAGTAGCAAGTAAGTTCATACAACAGGATTAAAGCAACCTTGGATAATATCTTTATAATGGGTAGTTTTGATATCAGACATGCAGAATACTCCAGATAATTGCTTTAATAACATTGTTTCATGAATGCAGGATAATAAATGAAAATGGAGTGGAGGAGTAGCCTAATGCTTAAGATCACTGGCTTGGGAACCCAGAGACCAGCGTTTGATTCCCACTAGCACTCCTTGTGGCATTGGACAAGTCACTAAACCCTCCATTGCCTCAGACAAATCCAAGTTATCAATGTCCCTGTTTAATGTATATTACAAAGTTTAAGTTTCAATATAAACCGTTTTGATTGAAATGATAAAGCAGTATATAAAATCTGTAAAATAAATAAATAAACCAAGAGAAGACTAAAGTATTATGTGTAAGTAGGGTTGAAAAAGATTTCCTAGGAGATGGCCTGCAGTATAGCAGTAACAAAATAACAATTTGTGTTACCCTGAAGATCTTGGGGCCTGGGGGTGATAATTGATTCTATACTCACTATCAATCAACATAGCTCGATGGTAATTAGGATAGCATGTGGTATATTGAGAATGATCAGACAAATTAGATCTTATTTCTCAGAAGACCATTTGAAAATCATAGCCCATTTAGACTACTATAATTTGATTTTATTGGGTACATCAAACAGGCAGCTAACACTGAACACTGCTGCAAAACTGATTTTTAGAGCATCCAAATAAGAAAGGACAACCCTACTCTAAAGCTTACTCCACTGGTTACCAATGCAGGCGAGGGTGGAATTTAAACCATTGTTTACCCTTAAAATTCTGCATGATCTAGCACCAGGTTACATGACTGGATCTTTAAAATTATATATTCCTAATTGAACATTAAGATGAATAGATTTATGTAAGATCTGCACACCATCCTCAAAAGTTGATGAGTTCTCTAAATAGGTCATTTTTTTGGGAAACAGCATTCTTTTAGAATTCCCTTCCACCAACTTTGCGATAAATGACATCTCACAAACAATTCAGGCAAGCCTTGAAAAGCAGCGTTTTCTAAAAATATCTTGAGGATAACTGATTACAGTTTATATCAATCAGATGAAAGCATACCATGAAGAAGATTGCTGAGTAGATTATATCTGTATCAGTAAATTCTCTGCTATTTTTAGAATTATGATATAGTTTAATTATATGTATTCTGCCTAAACCTTGTTTGGGTAAAAGTGAAATATAAAGAGCATGTTTACTAAGCCCTGTGCTGGTAATGTGCACATGGGTCGCATTACAAGTGTGGAGCTATGAGCTAACGGCCGGGGCAGGTACTTCCATCCTTCTGAAGTCACCATGCGTCACTGCAGTAAACCAGCCGCAGGAAGTTACCCATGCCAGAAAGAATATTTAAAGGTAACATATTGGAGGACATGAAACTAATCTCAATAAATCTGGATGATATGATCCAGCAATTTCATAAACTGAAGAGTAGCTTATACTCATGGAAACCACCAGCATCCAATACCAGCAATGGCACAGATACCCACAAATAAACGCACAAGTCCACTGCAACAAAGAGACTCACAGAAACATTGGCACAGGGACATACACATAAACACACAAACACTGGTACAGGGAACACTCAGAACTACATGCATACAAACACTGGCACAAGCACCCAAAAATGCATACATACAGAGAGCTTTGGGGTAAGAAAGAAGAAGGGCAGAGATGGGGGCACTGTGAAGTAGGGAGTTAGAGGGCAAGAGGGTATTGTGAAGAGGAAGGTGGTAGAGAGAATGTTTTTCAGACTGCTGCTGTTGATGAAGCTTTTCCCCTTGGGCGGGTAAATGTCGTCTTACACCGAGGTCTTTTCTCCTTTAGTTAATTTTGATATTCTAATGATTTGTATGGTCTTGCTCCCCGAAGTTTGTTAAGAATTCCCTTTTAGGTTAGAGGTCTTATGTTGAAAATCACTATTTTAGTGAGTGTGATTTAATGTGGGTCTGTATGTTTAAAGTAGTCCAGGAGTCTTGTTATTGAGATTGATTGGCAGTACTTCTGGTGTACTTTTATTGTGTAATTTGGGTAGAGAGGGCCAGAAGAGAGCAGAGAGGGTACAAATGAGACTGCTGAGGGTTCAAGGAGGGCAAATGATAGCAGAAAAGATCATTTGAAGAGGAATAAAGACTGACCATACACAGATATTCCAACACACAGAACCAAACACCAACCAATGTTCCAGGTCAGGAAAAACAGCTTCCTTCTATTCTGGACAGCATTTATAGTAGGCATAAATGCCGGCACCAATCTTTGATGGTGTATGGGCATGTAAACCTTACAGAATATATCATAAATGCTTATTTTCCCATCACTCCCAGTACATGCCTATTCTACACCCCAAACCCACCCCTTTGACATCACCCATCTATACACCTATTTTGCTCTCTTATAAAATCATGCTTAGCATGTTTCTCACGATATCCACATCTATTTGTAGATATGGAGCCTACATTTTATAATTTTTTCCTCTTATATGCACCCTATCCTATGCAAGCTGAAAAGTTAAAATTGGGAAATATCCCTTCTCATTTCATAGGGCTTCTATTTACATTCTTTAAGCTCATTCCTACAGGACACAAAGTTACGCCTTGGTTCTTACTCTGTTGTATCTAAATGCCCATTTTATCGCCAAAGTCTGAAAAGAAAGGACTCCGACCAAATCAAAGTCCAGAAGGCAACTTTATAATGGCAATCAAGAATGTTATTACTGTTCACAACCAAGATGCTTCCATCAATACTTTTTAAAGGTGAGCATGTCATCTCTTGCCTTTATTAAATCTCTGCAAAACTCAGGACAATTTTGAAAGGCTTTTAAATATTGATTTATCCAAGTAAACTGGCCTCTCTCAGAATTTCCATCCTCAGAGTGTCAAAAAATATGCACCAAGTTATGACACTGGTACTCTCGGCCCAAAAAAAGGTGCATTCTTTGGACATGTTTAGTTCAGAGTAGTAAAACAGTGTACATACCTGGCATTTGCAAGGACATGTAATACCCTATCCCCTACTCTGTTACTCATAAGCAGTTTCTGTTTTTTAAGTGCCTTCAAGTCAATGCTGATTCTTGGTGACACACCAGTCCCTGGGTTTTCTTGGCAAGGTATGACCAGAAATGGATTGCCGGGCTTTTTCATCAAGGGCAATGGAAGGTGAAATGGCTTGCCCAAAGACAGAAAGAATACCAGTGCGAATTGAACCCAGATGGCCTAAACAATAGCCTTTTGCTTTAACCACTAGATTACTCCTCTGTGCCTTACCAATAGTACATGCGTCTTTTAATACATACACTTTATGACAGCTGATTTTCAAAGGGCATCTATCCATAAAGCCTTTTCTGCATCTAAAGCATGCTTTACATAGGAAAAGGGCTCTTGTAAAGCTATGTGGACAAATACATATGTATAGGTACATCTGCCTACAAGATTACATGCACTTATGCATGCACTGTGCACAGATATGCCCCGAGGCATAGTTTGGGAAGGCCCGGGGTGGAGTTGAAATGTATAAGCATATTTTATGAAATAAGTGGGTACATGCATAGGAAATGGGACATCTGTTTTCAGTGGTGTGATTTATAGACCTCCATCAGAGGCAGAAGAAATAGAGTTTTAATTGAAGACATTCACAATATTGCTATGAAAAGGGAAGCGCTATTGGTAGGTGAACTTGACAGTTCCTTTGGTGGAAGACTGGTTGGCACAGAATCCTTCTATACTGGATATAAGATGGTGAATTATCGATAAGATATAATCTGATTGGTGAGGAGATCTTGATAGCCTTCTGAATTATAAAGAACAAGCCTGGATTCGCCATTTAAATACAAGGGCTCCGGACGACTCAACATTGATAGTGAATGAAAGACTTTGGTATAAAGTGAAGAAAGATGAATGTGAAGATGTAGCTATAACCTAAACCTCATTGCATCTGTGGATTTAGGAAGTATTATATAGCTGAGATTATGGAATTTAGAATCTATGATAATGGTATCCACCCTTTTGTTTATGATGAGAGCAGAATATATAAAATTATTCTAGTTATCAACAGTTATTGTTAATACTAGAAATGGTTTGTGATGAATTCGAGTGACTCTGTTGCTAAACAAATTAGAAATACCGAATCTAAATTGTTAGGTACTGTTCACCAGTACTAAACCTCCTGAAAGAATAACTGTTCATGAAAGAGAGTTGAAATGAAGCCCTTTGTTGGAAAGCTTATCGAGGACATGTTATGTATATTTTGACATGCTGTGTCAGTGTTATAATGCAGAAACAAGAGTATGACTGATGTTGAAGAGGGAGCAGACGCCGCCGCCAGGAAATGCCAAACTTGGATAAAAAGAATGTCAGATGGCTTTTTTGAAAAAGATTCCCTTGACACAGATTTGTGAAACGTGTGGGTATGCCAGGGGCACATCGGGAATTAGGGAGCTGATGATAGTAGTTGCACTATAAAGTATCTGAGAAAAGTAAAAGGTATCTACTATGAACAGTTTGAGATGATTTTTACTTACTTTCGATAAGCTGCATACTTTTAAGCCAATGCTGATGCCTGGCAACCCAGCAGCTCCTGGAGTTTCTTCGCAGTATGACCAGAAGCAGATTACCAGGCCTTTCTTTCAAGGAAATGGATGGTTAAGTGACTTGCTCCAGGATACAAGGAGCACAGTGAAATTAAACCTGTCTTTAGGTGACCAAGCCAGTACTCAAACCATTAGGCTACTCCTCTAGTAGCAGATAAACATTGTAATAAAGTAAAAGGAGCTCGATGGGAAAAGGACCACCAGAAGGGTGTCCTATAGAGCCAAGGTTTTCTGGAGGCCCGAGAAACAAATATTATGCATCTATGTAGGATGAGGTGCTCTTATATTTGAAAACTTTGTAAAATAGGTATCTTTTTGATATACCTAAGACAACCTGTTATAAATCAATCCTACGATATCTCTTTGAAAATGAGATACAAAGTCCACATAGTAAAATTATTCATGTACTCTGCAACTAGTTCAAAATTGCCTCCAATTATTCCTTCTTCCTTTTCTTTAGAAATGTTGATGTAATATTCTTGTTTCAAAAGCCACCTTTGGGGTAGGACAATATAGCAAATACAGTTCTTTTCTGGTAGGCTAAACATTTATAATGATAATATACAATTAACCATGTAATATAATTTTCATCAAATGGTATATTTGGATTTACTGATTATGCAATACTTTTCTTGTTTTATTTCCACTGTTCATCAAAGAATTATTGATCACAATACTTTATTGCATTACACCAGCTCCTCTCCAATGCCTACAACAGACAATTTGCCTCATTTTCAGTTTTTAAGATACTAATGAAATTGTAAAAAAAAACCTAAGAAGCTTGCATTTTGGCATGTGGTAACTGTATGCTGGAACCCATGGTCACTGATTTGAGTGTTATCTGTCCCTCAGGCCGATGCTCCCAGAGAAGAAAGTTGGGGTGGAGAATGGGAGAGTAGGGAGAGAGAGTAGACTTGGTGGGCAAATCGCAGTTAGTACAAAGATACATAACACACACTAAGGGGACCTTTTACTAAAGGGTGTTGTGGTGCTGCATCTCGCATGCCATGGTGTATTAGGTAACATCACAGCATTAATTGCCGGTAGCATGGAAAGCATTTTCCCAGTGGCTACCGCAGTGTATGTGGCCCTGCCGTGGCACTAGAAGAAGATGGGTGCATTCAACACCACCTATGGAGGTGGAGGTGAGTGCACCCCAGCTATTAGCCCCCTGTTCAGGTAGCAGACTGCGCTGCCTGGGGGGCACTTGCTCTGTCCCTTCTCCACCTCAAACCCTCCCACTTGCAACCCTAACATGCAATGTTACATTTAGCATGAAGCAACTACTCTACCTCTAACTGCACCCACAGTAATAGCGCCATGTGTTATTGTTTACACTGACATGTTAATAGACAGGAACATGCTTGTCATTCCCCCAATAGTTACCTCAGAGGCTTTGCATTTAGCGCTCATTAATTTTCATGCTAAGCACGTTAGGTGCAAAACCATAGCACTCTTCAGTAAAAGAGCCTCCAGGCCAGAGGCCAATCCAGGTCACAAGTACTTGTCAGTTTCCCAAGAGGTAGACAGATTCCATGGGTAGCAGTGGATTTCCCCCATCTACTTTAATAATGGGTTGTGAACTTTTCTTCCAGGAACATGTCCATACCTCTTATAAACCCTGCTACACTAATGGCTTTTACTACATCCTTCAGCAACAAACTCCAGGCCTGATATAAACTCTCATCCTTTGCAGTTGCTCCTTTTAGTTGTTTCTTAACCTTTTTCTTCATGTTCTCATAGTCTCCCTTTTTAAAGCTACATAACAGCACAGTGGATTTCCTTGCAGTCCGCCCTCCATTTACTAAAGGAAATGTGATCGTTATGATCACTTTTGCCAAGTGGTTACTCAATTGATTCTGCATTGATTCCTTTATAAGCAATGAAAAAGATTACACCAATAGGAGACATTTTGTTATGTTCTTCCAAGGCAGATCTAGATAACAGCAATATAATTAAGTGTATTTTGAGATATTTTCAATTGTCACCACATATTACTAAAATTATAAGAAAATACCGCAGTATTCCCTATTTGGTAGTGTGAACCCAGTGGCAGGACTATGAGACGACCACTAGGGACGCATGCTCAGTCACTAACAAACTTCCTTTTACTCATAATCTCTTTATCTCTAATGCCCTACACCTTCTCGCCCTGACTGAGACCTGGATCCCCCCAGATGACACCGTATCCATTGCTTCTCTCTGTTATGGGAGTTACCAGTTCTCCCATACACCTCGATCTACTGGTCACGGTGGTGGTGTTGGTCTCCTACTTTCTCCCTCCTGTCAATTCCAACCTCTCCTGCTACCTCAGTCACCCTCTCCTTTGAAGTCCACTCCATTCACCTCCTCCTACCACTTCCCCTCTGTGTTGCTGTTATCTATTGCCCAACCGACAAATCCCAATCAACCTTCCTCACCGACTTCAACTCCTGGCTCTCTGCCTTTCTGGATCCCTCTTCCCCCCTCTTATTCTTGGCGACTTTAACATTCACGTCGACAACCCCTCCGACCCCCATGCCTCAAAATTCCTTGCCCTCATCTCCTCTTATGACCTCCAGCTCTGCTCCACCACCCCCGCCCACCTACACAGCCACTGCCTTGACCTAATACTCTTCTCCAATTCCTCTACCTCAAACTTCTGACATCACCCTTTAACCTTTACTCTTCAGCTTCCGCCATCTCAACCTCGTCCTGACTCGTCCGACCTATTTAGAAACCTCCATAATATTGATTCCCTGACTCTCTCCTCCACCATTTCTCCATCTCTCTCCTCCATTATATCCTCCAAGTCCGTCGATGAGGCACTATCTTCCTATAATGCTATACTCTCCTCAGCTCTCGACACTCTTGCCCCACCCACCCCACGTCGAGTCAAATGATCTACTCCCCAGCCCTGGCTTTCACTCACAATCCATTATCTACACACCTGCGCACGTTCCGCCGAGCGTGTTTGGTCCAAATCCCGCTACCCGGAGGACCTTCTACACTTCAAATTCATGCTTGGCTCCTTCCAGTCAGCCATAGTGCTTGCCAAACAAGACTACTACATCCACCTGACCAACTCCCTTGCCTCTGATCCTCACCGTCTCTTTACTACCCTCAATTCTCTCCTCAAAGGGGACATGCAATGAAGCTACAGGGTAAACTATTTAAGACTAATAAAAGAAAATATTTTTTCACGCAACGTGTAATCAAACTCTGGAATTTGTTACCGGAGGATGTAGTAAAGGCTGTTAGTGTAGCTGGGTTTAAAAAAGGTTTGGACAAGTTCCTGGAGGAAAGGTCCATAAACCATTATTAAGAAGGGGCCCAGGATATCTTTTGGGGAAACTGCTAGGTACATATGACCTAGATTGGCCACTGTTGGAAACAGGATACTGGGCTTGATGGACCTTGGTCTGACCCAGTATGGCATATCTTATGTTCTTATGTTCAAAGTCCCCCTGCCCCCGGTCCCACCCTCCCTTTTTGCCCAAACCCTAGACGACTACTTCCATGACAAAATCCACAAGATTACCCTCCATTTCCCCACCCCCTCATCTACCTCCCGCCTTCCCAATTCTCCCCCCCATCCGTACTTCCTCTGCCACCCTCTCCTCCTTCCCTCCGATCTCTGAAGAAGAAACCACACTCCTTCTTACCTCCTCCAAACCCACCACCTTTTCATCTGACCCTATCCCCACCCATCTCCTCCATCCCATCTCCTCCACCATCTCTCATATCCTCAACCTTTCACTCTCTACTGCAACTGTCCCAGTTGACTTCAAACATCCTGTTGTCACACCTCTCCTCAAGAAACCCTTACTCGATCCCACATGCCCTTCTAACTATCGACCCATCTCCCTCCTTCCCTTCATATCCAAACTACTAGAACGTGCTATCCACTGCCGCTGCCTCGACTTCCTCACCTCCCAGGCCCTCCTAGACCCTCTACAATCCGGCTTCCATCCCTTACATTCCACTGAAACGTCTCTCGCAAGAGTCTCCAATGACCTGTTCCTGGCTAAATCCAAGGGCCTCTACTCTATCCTCATCCTTCTTGACCTCTCCGCTGCCTTTGACACCGTTGACCACAATCTTCTCCTCACCACCCTCTCCTCCCTTGGCTTCAAGGACCTGGTACTGTCCTGGTTCTCCTCTTACCTCTCACATCGCTCATTCAGTGTATGCTCTGGTGGCTCCTCCTCCTCCCCTACCCTGCTTGACGTAGGTGTACCCCAGGGATCCGTCTTGGGCCCCCTCCTTTTTCTCTCTCTACACCCAATCCCTTGGTGTGCTCATCTCCTCCCACGGCTTTCAGTACCATCTTTATGCCAATGACTCCCAAATCTACCTCTCTACACCTAATATTTCTCTAGCAACCCAGTCCAAGACCTCTGCCTGCCTCTCCGACATCAGTGCCTGGATGTCTCATTGCCGATTGAAATTGGACATGGCTAAGACTGAACTCCTTGTCTTTCCCCCCAACTCCTCCCCTACTCTTCCCCCTTTATCAGTCTATGTGGACGGAGCTACTATCCTTCCTGTTCCCTTGGCCCACAACCTAGGGGTTATCTTTGACACCTCTCTCTCCTTCTCCGCACATATCCAGCATGTAGCTAAGATCTGCCATTTCTTCCTCTACAACATTGGCAAAATCCGCCCCTTCCTTTCTGAACACACCACCAAAACGCTTATCCACTCCTTAATCTCCTCTCGCCTCGACTATTGCAACCTACTCCTTGCTGGTCTCCCCGTCAGCCACCTCTTTCCCCTTCAATCTATACAAAATCATGCTGCTCGACTAATCTTCTGCCAGTCTCGCCATGCCCACATTACACCTCTTCTCAAGTCGCTTCACTGGCTCCCTGTCCAGTTCCACATCCAATTCAAACTTCTCCTACTGACCTATAAATGCATCCACTCTGCAGCCCCTCAATACCTCTCATCTCTTATCTTTCCCTACATCCCCTCTCGGAACCTGCGCTCCACTAGCAAATTACTTCAATCTATGCCTTTCACCCACACTGCTAACTCCCGACTTCTCTCCTTTCACCTTGCTGCACCTCATGCCTGGAACAGCCTACCTGTGTCTATACACCAGGCACCCTCCCTGGCCCTCTTCAAATCAAGGTTGAAGACTCATCTCTTCACCGTCGCTTACAGATCCTGACTTCTATCCTTATCTTAACCCCCGTCAACTCTCATGACCATATTGTGTTGACCATACTGTGCCTTGCACTAATCCGACCAATGCTCTGTAATGTTCTAACTAGATTGTAAGCTCCGATGAGCATGACTCTGACGGGCAGGGACTGTCTCTTGTATTCTGGCTGACTCTTGTTGGTTAGTTGTACAGCGCTGCATGCGTGGCGGTCTATAAGTGATAAATAGTAGTAATAGTAGTAGTAGTAGTAGGGATCTGAGGCCACCACTTTAAATGAGGCAGCTTCTGGGGCAGAAACGTCTAGTGATCATTTCCATGCTCTCTTCCCCCCAACCACAGGAGGAACCCCCCCCCCCATGTAGTGCTGAAAGGAATATGAAAGGGCAAGGGGGACTATTTTTGTAATAAGGATCATGGTAGGAGCTGGGTTTCAGTGGAGGTCTCTTCTTGAAAAGGGTTTCTGCTCAGAGGGAATATTTATTTTAAATTGTTGGGGGCCATTGATGCTCTCAGAGAAGAAAGTTAACAAATCACCTCTCATTTTTTCACCTGCATTACAGTAAAAAGACAAATAGGCAAATAATGTGCGTTACTTCTTTAACATAGCTAAATAGGGGGCATAATTTGTTCAGAGGAATTTCATTATTCTAGTGTGTAATTTTTATACTATCTATACTGTAATGCTAAAACTGCCTTGAATGATTGCAAGAAATAGCTGTTTCAACATTTCTGAAGTCATCATTTTTAGGTTTAAAGGTCTGAGTATCAGACATTATATGCAACTAAAATGTTAATATTAATATTATATTAACAATTATAATTCAAGTGCATTTAATTCAAAAGTGTCTTTAAGGCAAATCCTTTCCCCTTCCTCAAAATTTAATTTCATATAATGTAATTTGATTTAGTATTTATAGCCCACACCATGCCCAAAACAGGTCCTAGGCAGGTAACGGAGTAAAGAAACATAAATAGATGAATAAAACAATCAAATCATATTTCATCCAGTACATCTGAAAATCCATCTCATTCCCTTACAATTTAAAACATCAAACTGCTAATCTAAAAAAAAAAAAATCTATCATACCAACTGGAAACATCCGGCAATCATGCTCAGTGCACATACCCTTGGAAAATGCTTCTCCAGAAAGATTTTGTGACCGGAACAGAGGATTAATATGTATTCAAAATCTATATCCTTCAAGCACCCCCAAATATATTCAGAAGCCAGTAAATAATGTAGCACAGATTGTGCAGCAGTTGGTTGTAAGTACTGTAATTGGAAGTGGCAGAAGTGAAGTGATTTATGGCATAAACATATTACATTCACTGAGTGATTACAGTATATAGGTTTGAAGAGTGTCCTAAGCCAATATTTGATTTATTCAGTAGATACTTATTGCCATATTATTTCATTTCCAAAACAGAATGGCATCATCAAGTACAGTTCAAATTTATATGTGCCTCAAAAGCTTCTCGAACAAGAAAAACCCTGTCCAGCAATGCCTGAAGCCATGAAGCTAAAGTTTAGCTCAGCTAGAGAGTAGGGAAGTGGCCTAGTGGTTAGAGCAGCAACCTAGAGCCAACAACATGAGGGTTCATATCCCACTGGTATACCTTGGGCAAACCACTTAACCTTCCATTGCCTCAAGTACAAATTTAGATTGTGAGCCTTTCAGGGACAAGGAAATACATACTGCAACTGAATATAACTCACCTTCATCTTTCCCTGGAAGGCTGTGATCTAAATATAAATAATAATGGTTGTTGTTAAATGCCATCAAGTCGGTGTCAACTCCTGGCAACCCTCTGGATAGTTGTCCTAAATTGTGTTCAGTCTTCAGTCAGGCAGCTCATTATTGATAGACTGGCACCCATAGCTGCTATTATTGTATCGATCCATCTCATTGCTGGCCTTCCTTTTTTTGCATTGACCTTCTACCTTGCCAAGCATGATGTCTTTCTCTAATGATCTCTCTCTTCGCATGATGTGTCCAAAGTATGGTACCACACAGTTTATGGGAAACTCTCCCAAAGAGGAGATGGATTAGCATGCTGCACGCCCTGTAATGGATTCCAATTCCACATACTAAAATGGCTGCTTTATGGCTCCAAATACATGGCCAGTGTGTGTATGAGAGAAAAGGCTCACAGGTTCAAGACCAGCCTTTGGATCAGGAATGATAAATCCAGGGGTATTAACTTTGCACCTGGTTTTCAAAAGGCATTTATATGTTTTACAGCCTAGTAAATCAGGATATTCAATGGTTAGTGTCAGAGGCATTCTGGGGTGAAGCAGAGGCAGTGATATTGCATGTTGTGCAGTTACTGATTTGCACCAAAAAGATAGGTGAGGAAAACTCTTGCCTACCTTTAAGCAAGTTCGCTGCTGCCCGGTTAGCTTTGGCAGCTTCCAGTGTGTGCGACGTTCCTTGGAAATTCAATGCCAATGCCAATATCTGCGTTAGAGGTCAGCAGGGAGGGCTATGAGCTGATGAGGCGCATAGCCCTGCAAAAATGAGCCTAGCTCAATATTGGGACCTTTATGTGGTGTACGTAGGTTTCAGTAAAGCCTTTGATACCATTCCTCACAGACGACTTAAAAAACAAACTGAGCACCCCAAGGATGGACACGAAAGTGAATGACTGGGTTAGAAACTGCTTGAGAGGGAGGCGACAAAGAGTACAGGAAAAATAAAACTCATTCTGAGAAGAAGGTTACCAGTGGTGTGCCGCCGGGATCTGTTCTTCGTCCGATTCTTTTTAACATCTTTGTTAATGATAGTGCAGAAGCACTGTAAGGTAAGGTTTGCCTCTTTGCAGATGATACCAAAATCTGTAATATTGTAGACAAACAGGAAGGAGTACATAACATGAGGAGGGATCTAGCTAGGCTTGAAAAATGGTCATGCAGGGTCATGCAATTGGAACCACACAAGGGTGAGAAGGTCAGTTGGTCCTTTATTCACACAACCCCTTTTTTAACTTGGCCACGTTTCAGAGGGTAAATCTCAAAGAGAACAATAATACAACATAAACAATTGTGCATTAAAAAAAATATAATAAGACATAAATTAAAAACAACATTAAAATATATATATAGATAGATAGATAGATAGATAGATATAGATATAGATATATTGTCATGCCCCAGCCGTCCGCCTAGGGCTTAGAGGGATAGGGATGCCATTTACTTCCCTTGTAAGAGGTTGAACAGACTTTTTCTCCAGTGAAGGATGCTGGGAATTGTAGTTCTAGCCTTCTAATAGGAAGTGTAATTATGGACCGAGAGTGTAGGCAAAAATTACAAGGCTTATTTTCCCATAACGCAAACAAAGTTCAAGCATGTTGTAATAGGATACTTTTCAGGTATTCGCTCCAGGTCATTTACAAACTGTGCTATATGAGCTTTCACAGTCTTTACTTCTATGCATGTGCTTCAAAATAACAGATAAAGCAAAACAGAGCTTCTTTATTCAGCCAAAGTAAAACAACTTCTGTTACCTTTGTCCTGATTCAACAGTCAAATATAGAAGCAATAAGTATTCTCCTCTTACCAAGAGCAGGCTCCTACCTTCAGCTTAAGGCTAGGCTTCCTTTCTCAGCTTTTCTGGAGACTTATCATCTCAGGTATTCCTTAGCAGCTTTACACAGTGTACAGTCCATGAGTTCCTCTGGCTGCAAAGAATCTTGCTCAATGAGGTCCACCTGCATTTCCTCTAGCTCCGGCAATGCAGTGCCCTGCTCTGAAGCTTCAACGGACGTTCCAGGGTAAACCCTCTCTGAGGAACCCTGTGCTTCTCTGGAGTACAGCTCTCCCCGGTAAGGATAAGTTATCTCTGAGGCTCTGGTCACTTCCCCCTGGCTGTGCTCACCATGCTCCCTCCAGCTTCTGGGAAACAGTCCCTGTCTCACTTGCCTGAGTTCCTCTCTGGAGCTCTGCCATGGTCTCCTGTTCCAGGCTGGGCTCTGTGAACTCTCGGGCTGAGTCCTGGGCTTCCTCCTCTGAACTCTCTGAATCCTTTCAACAGGAACTGGGGTTTGAAGCTTTTCCTGCTCATTCTCTCTGAGCACTCCTCTCCTGGTCTCTCTCCACCCAGGCTCTTTCCACTGCCTTCTCTTCTCCTCCCTGGCTGTCTCCTCAGTTCTGGCTGTGGGTGTGGTCCTCCTTCCTCTCTCTCTCCTCAGCTCTAGCTGTGGTTTATATCTCTGCCTCTCGGGCTGTGTCTCCCTCTCTCTAGACAGGTGCATGCAATCATCATCCAAGCCTGCAACTACGTCAGCAGAACTTGGGTGTTGCAGCCTAAGTTCAGATTCCCTGTGCTTGCTCTCTCTAGGGAAACGCTGAAACCTGTGCACTGCAGGGATGTCACTTTTCTTAAAGGTAAAATCCTTAGTTTCTTCTATTTCCATAGGCTCACTATGGGCTTCCTTATCACATACCCCCCCCCCCTTAAGATATTACGGGCTGGCGGCCTTTCACCTGCACAGTTCGTAATTCTCGATAGGGCATCGGCATTCTGATGCAACCTTCCTGCTCTGTGTTCCACCCTAAAGTCGAAGGCTTGCAATGCCATATACCATCGGGTCAGACGGGCATTATGGTTCTTCATTTGATGTAACCATTTCAGGGGTGCATGATCCGTGACCAATAAGAATTTTCGACAAGTTAAATAAAATCTGAGGGTCTCCACCGCCCATTTGATGGCCAAACATTCCTTTTCAATAGTCGAGTAGTTCTGTTCCGTCTGAGACAGTTTTCTGCTAAGGAACATTATAGGATGTTCTGCTCCCTCATGCGTTTGCGACAGAACCGCCCCTAAGCCCGTCTCTGACGCGTCTGTTTGGACAATAAATGGCTGCTTAAAGTTTACGCCACATCTGTTAGAGGAGGCAAGATGGCGGTTTGAGCAGACGCTCGCAGACTAGCTCCGGGGACTCCCCTCTTTTTTCTTGTTTCTACTTACTGCTGGTTGCTGTTTCTTTATGCCGCACTCGGGCAGGAAGAGGAAGGCCAAGCTGGCTTCTGAGCAGCGTGAGGGGAGTCCTGTTGCTGGGAAAACTGCAAGTTTTGGACCCATGGATGCTTTCGTGGTTCCGGCCAAGGTTGGTGCTGAGGTCCCGGTGTGTCCGCTGAGCATGGTCGAGGCGGAAGGAAGACCCCACTGTGCTGAGGACCTTGAGATTTCTCTCAGCCCGGAGACTCGCTTACCTCCAGTTCAGCCGACTGGGAGAGCAATGCAAGGACATCCAGTGGGTGGCGGTAAGGAGCCAGTGCTTCCGTCTACTGATGCATTGGCTCGGGAGGACGGCGCTGTGGGAGGACTGCAGACGCCACTTGGTGCGGCTGTTCGAGCTGGAGTGCTCAGGAGTGAGTTGGAGCGATCATCTACTCCTGTGCAGCCCCCGGGAGAACTTGCCTCTCCTCTTCAAGTGACCAGACAAGCGGGAAGTGCTACGGAAGGCTTGGGGGCTGGTTTGGAGACATCTGAGGTAGTTTCTCCTGATTCTCTTTGGACTGCTTTTTCTTCGATGTCTGCTAACATTACTGCGCAGTTACAGTCCATTATGCAGCAATTTCAATTGTTTGGGCAACAGTTGAAGACATATGAATTGGGACAATTAGAATGTGTTGCTAAGGTAGCCTCTTGTGAGAGCTGCCTGACGCAGCTGGAAGAGCTTGCCCAAGCTTTTCCTAAGGACTCTGGTATACTGTATAGGCGTTTGGAATATTTAGAAAATGTTGCGAGGAGTCGGAATCTTAGGGTATTAAATTTTCCAAAAGTTCCTTCTGCCACACGGATAGAATTGTTTAAAAAGTTTATGGTGACCACTCTTAAGATCCCTATTGAGTCCCTACCTCCTATTTCCAAGGCCTACTATTTGCCTACTGCTAAGGCTGTACCTGCGGTCAATGTAGAGAATCCGGTATTATCTACTAACAGCCTAGACATGTCTACCTTTTTAGAGAGATCTTTGTCTGGGGCGGGTATGGTTGCAACCTTACTAGTCACCTTTGCCTTAGAGGTTGATCGGGACTGGCTGTTAAAGATGTTTTTTCGTACGTCATGTAAGTTGTTTCTAGACTCCCAAGTACGTATCTTTCCCGATGTTGGGAGGGCCACTCAGAGGAAAAGACGACAGTTCTTGTTGTATCGTGCCGGGGTAGTACAGCTGGGGGGGTTATTTTTTCTTAGGTTTCCTTGTAAGTGCCTAGTCAAATTAGGCGGGCATAGTTTCATTTTCTTTGAACCCTCCCAGCTGGCTAGTTTTGTGTCTTCTAGGCTAGTCTTAGTACAGGAGTCATCTCCATTACCTCCTGTGAGTAGCTCTCTTGGGATAGAGAGTTAGTGCGAATAGATATATTCACCGCCCTTGTGTTTGCTCTTTTTCCTTAACTGCAATAGGTTTATAATTTATCTTGTGTTTGTGGTCCATCTTGCCTGTGTTGAGGTCTATTTGATAAATCCTTCTGTATGTTTATTTTTATTAAGTGGTTTTTCCTATTATAACTATAATTTGGAGGATGGATTGTGTTCTGTATACAAGTGTTTCTTGTAATATATGATGAATTGCATAAATAAAAAATAAAAAATAAATAAAAAAGTTTACGCCACGTAACACTGGAGATTCACACAGCATCCCTTTTAACACCGTGAAAACCTTTTCAGCCTCCGGGGTCCACTTGAGGTGATTTGGAGCGCTCTTCTTCAGCATGTCTGTAAATAAAGAGCTTTCTTCAGCAAAACGAGAGATGAAATGACAATAGTACCCGATTAGGCCCAGAAAACTCAATTGTTTTTTGGTTATTAGCCTAGGAAATTTTTTAACACTATCTATCTTATTCATTAGAGGTCTGACCATGCCCCGCCCCACCATGAGTCCAAGGTATTTTACTTCTTGCCCGGCAAACATACATTTTCCTGGGTTCAGGGTAAGGTCGGCCCGTCTCATAGCCTGTAGGACGGCTTTCACACTTGGTAAATGTTGGGCCCAACTGGAACTATGTATGATGATGTCATCCATGTAGGCCACGGCGTAGTCCTGATGTGGATGTAGAACGTGGTCCACCAACCTCTGACACGTTGCTGCTGCACCATGTAGGCCGAAGGGCATCCTTCGAAACTGGAAGAGTCCAATCGGCGTACTAAAAGCAGTCTTTGCATGGGACTCCCTGGTTAGGGGAATTTGCCAGTAGCCCTTGGTCATATCTAACGTGGTCAGGAATTGAGCCTGTCCCAACCGATCCAACAATTCCTCAATGCGAGGCATGGGGTACGCATCGAACATTGAGATGGCGTTCACCTGCCTAAAATCTATGCAAAATCTTAGAGTGCCATCGGGCTTTGGCACTAGAACTATGGGGCTACACCATGTGCTTTTGGACTCCTCGATAATCCCCATTTCCAGCATCTCCCATACCTGGGCCACTACCTCTTGTTTCCTGACCTCAGGTAGCCGATAAGGCCTTTGCCTAACCACCTTTCCAGGTGAGGTTATAATTTCATGGGCTACTAAGTTGGTCTCACCAGGGATTGGTGTCAAGACATCTGTGAATTGCTCCAGCAATCTGGCGAGTTCTTGCCTCTGCAGCAGGGAAAGTTCTTCACCCATCCTAGGCTCCGGATTCATTCTTAATTCCGCCAGTTGCGGACCTAAATCCTCTTCCACTTTCTCCTCTGCAGTGGCAGCCAATCCCTTCACATTGGTTCGTCCAGTGGAGCCAAACCCTCCAGCTCCTCGACCTGTAGGGGTCACCATGGGGACTTCTTCCAACTTGGGAAACCCCACTCTCTCACAAATCAGTTGAGCAATTTGATCGCCCACCTTCACAATGAAATCCTCATCGCCGAAATTGAAGAGCAACACCTTTACTGCCCCCCTATAATCTGGGTCGATGACGCCAGCGCCGACATCCAGAAAATGCTTTAAGGCCAAACCAGAGTGTGGTGCAATACGACCGTAACACCCAAGTGGCATTTCCATCTGTAGACCAGTGTCTACTAGGGCCTTTCCATGTTTGGGAATTACTTCCTCTACAGCGCTGCACAAATCATAACCTGCTGCTTGGGGTGAGGCTCTTCGGGGACTCTGAGCCTTCACAGACATCTTGCAAAATTTTAATACAAATTTTTGCTTAATTGGGGAATCACTTTCCAGAGGCTGTTTCTTCGGGTTCTGACCTGGCTTCCTGGGTTTCTCAAACAGGGGCCTGGGAACCACAGTTACCATGGCTTCCGCCTTCTGGCCAAAATCCTTTTCTACGTCCAACTCAGTTCTCTTTTGAGACCTACATTGTCTCTCCTGACACTGCTCAGCTTTTCCCTTCTTACTCCCATTAGAAGGGGAAGTTATTAGGTCATCATGGGATGGAAGTTCAGCTAGGGATTCATCTGGATGCTCATCCTTTTTATCTGGGGCCTCTGACTGGGATTGAGTAGAAACCAGACCCACTTTTGGATGTAAGCCCTTCTCCAATCCTCTTTTGAACTGTGGCCAATCCCTACCTAACACTAGGTCATGGGGCAATCTCAGGACTACAGCTACCAGGACTTCCCTCTGTATCCCTAACCCCTTTATTAACAGCTTGTACATGGGATAAAGGGAGGATGCTCTGTGGATACATCTAATCCGTACCCTTCCCTCTGGTCGGCTCAGGACTGATTCACTCTGGGCTTCTATCGCCTGCCAGAGTCTCCCGGAGATTATACTCTGGTCAGCACCTGAGTCGAGTAGAGCATTAGTAACAATGCCCTGAACATCAACCTTCAAAAGAAATCCCTCTCTTAGCTGTTTGGCATTAGCACTTATCAATGCTGTCCGTGCTTTACATTCCTTTTGTATGTGTCCTACCTTTCCACATTGAAAACATTTTCTCTTTTCCCACTTGCTCTCTGGCATAGGCAGATAAGTTTTCATACATTTTACACTTTGCCCTGGGCTTCTTTCTGATTGTCCAAAACCAGCCTCTTCTGCCATTTTCAAAGCGCCCCCTTTTGCTGGAGCAGCCAATTCTGCCTCTAAATACCACTCGGTCAGCAGGGTTGCTTCTCCTGTTGTTCGGCAGTTTTGTAAGATCAGAAAGGATTGAATTTCCTTAGGGATTGTAGCCATAAATTGCTCTAACACAATTGCATCCATTACCATCTCCATGGTTTTACCTTCTGGAGCTAACCATTTCCAAGTTAGACCTTTGACCCTTTGGCACAGAGCCTTAGGTGTCTCACCGGCTCTTAACCTTGTAGCTCTCAACATTCGATGGTAGACCATCGGAGTTAAACCTAAACGATCACGGATAGCCTTTTTTAGCTCTACATAGTCTGTAGCTAGCGCCGCGGCATGGCCCTGTAGGCTGCTAACGCCTCTCCTGTGATACATGTGGCTAGCCATACAGCCCACTGTTCCATTGGCCACCTACAGTATGAGCGATTCTTTCAAAAGCTTCTAAGAAATCGTCAATATCATCTTTTTCTGTAAGTTGTCCCAAGGAAAAGGTTCCACATGTCTGTGGCCCAACCATACAGGCCTTATGTGTCCCTCCTGGATCCGATAAGGTTGGAAATGCTGCAGCTGTTGCCTTCTGGTGAGCGAGCATTGCCTCCATTAAATCCAGTACCGGCTTCTGTTGCGCCTGCAAAGCGACTGCCGCCTGTTCCTGTGCCTGTTGCACCTTTTCTTGTTGCTTCTCAAACTGGGACGCCATCCACTGCAGTATGTCTTTTGGATCCATCTTCTTAACTTTCTGCAGGAGGAAAGAAAAAACAAACAAAACACCAAGTGCGGTACCACCACAAAGTCTGCTAGTCCTTTTTAACTTGACTGCTTGCAGCTTCCACCCCTTTTACTTGTATCCAGGTTTTCCCACGCCTAAATACTCGTTACCTGAGAATAGGCATTGACTCTGGCCTTAAAAAGGGTGTGGTTCACTGGCCTTTCATTGTTCTGGCCAAACCTGCCAGCGATTTTCCCTCTGCAGCACACAGCACAGCTCAGAAGTTTGGTGTGGAAATCCTTTGGGCGTATATCCTGAAGTGTTGTAAATCCTTATTCATGCGAAATCCAAAAACTACGCCACTTGTCATGCCCCAGCCCTCTGCCTAGGGCTTAGAGGGATAGGGATGCCATTTACTTCCCTTGTAAGAGGTTGAACAGACTTTTTCTCCAGTGAAGGATGCTGGGAATTGTAGTTCTAGCCTTCTAATAGGAAGTGTAATTATGGACCAGAGTGTAGGAAAAATTGACAAGGTTTATTTCCCCATAACGCAAAGTTCAAGCATGTTGTAATAGGATACTTTTCAGGTATTCACTCCAGGTTATTTACAAATTGGGCTATATGAGCTTTCACAGTCTTTACTTCTATGCATGTGCTTCAAAATAACAGATAAAGCAAAACAGAGCTTCTTCATTCAGCCAAAGTAAAATAACTTCTGTTACCTTTGTCTTGATTCAACAGTCAAATATAGAAGCAATAAGTATTCTCCTCTTACCAAGAGCAGGCTCCTACCTTCAGCTTAAGGCTAGGCTTCCTTACTCAGCTTTTCTGGAGACTTTTATCATCTCAGGTATTCCTTAGCTAATAGACTCAACACTATCAGCTTTACACAGTGTACAGTCCATGAGTTCCTCTGGCTGCAAAGAATCTTGCTCAATGAGGTCCACCTGCATTTCCTCTAGCTCCGGCAATGCAGTGCCCTGCTCTGAAGCTTCAACGGATGTTCCAGGGTAAACCCTCTCTGAGGAACCCTGCGCTTCTCTGGAGTACAGCTCTCCCCGGTAAGGATAAGTTATCTCTGAGGCTCTGGTCACTTCCCCCTGGCTGTGCTCACCATTCTGCCTCCAGCTTCTGGGAAACAGTCCCTGTCTCACTTGCCTGAGTTCCTCTCTGGAGCTCTGCCACGGTCTCCTGTTCCAGGCTGGGCTCTCTGAACTCTCAGACTGAGTCCTTGGCTTCCTCCTCTGAACTCTCTGAATCCTTTCAACAGGAAATGGGGTTTGAAGCTTTTCCTGCTCACTCTCTCTGAGCACTCCTCTCCAGGCTGTCTCCTCAGCTCTGGCTGTGGATGTGGTCCTCCTTCCTCACTGTCTCCTCAGCTCTAGCTGTGGTTTATATCTCTGCCTCTCGGGCTGTGTCTCCCTCTCTTTAGACAGGTGCATGCAATCATCATCCAAGCCTGCAACTATGTCAGCAGAGCTTGGGTGTGGCAGCCTAAGTTCAGATTCCCTGTGCTTGCTCTCTCTAGGGAAATGCTGAAACCTGTGCACTGCATGGATGTCACTTTTCTTAAAGGTAAAATCCTTAGTTTCTCCTATTTCCATAGGCTCACTATGGGCTTCCTTATCACAATATATATTTATATATATATATATATATATTGTGATGAAGAAGATGCTAGTGAGCCTATGGAGACAGGAAAAACTAGTGAATGTACCTTTAAAGAACGTGACAGGTCTGCAATACACACACTGCAGACTGCAGCTAGAGGGAGTAAGCACAGAGAGTCTGAAGTTAGGTTGCCACACCCAAGCTATCCTGAGGTAGTTACAAACTTAGGGGATGATCACACACACCTGAGGGGAGTGAGAGAGACCCTGACAGGGAAGCAGCTTTATAAGCCTTGCTTAGAAGGAGAGAGGGGGAAGAAGAAGAGGGAGAAGGTGATGAAGCAACACCAAGAAAGGCAGCCGGAGGGGCTGTTGTTGCAGGATAAGAGAGAGTTCCAAAGAGGCCAGCAGTTCCAAGGTGGAGAGCTCCAAGGAGAAGCCGTCAGGAGAGGTACCAGGAAGGTACAGCTCAAGGAGAGAGAGCATTAAAGTCTTCCCTTGTCTATGCCGGACTGGAAGTCTCAAGGTGTTCAGAGGTGGGTGCCCAGGGCTCAAGCTAGGAGGCAGAAGAACCCAGCCTGGAACAGGGAGCCAGCGATTAACACCAGAGAGGAACTTAAGCAAGGAGGCCAGGAACTGTTTAAATGCAGCTGGAGAGAGGTTTGTGAACCTAACCAGAAAGAGAGAGCTCAAACCCCAGATACCTGTCTTCCATACCAGGTAGACCACTGCTGGAGGGAATTACAGAGATCCCCCGAGAAAGTATATCCTGGGAGATACAGGGAAAGCTCAGAGCAAGTTGATGTTTCTTCAGAGCAGGAAGAAATGCAGATAGATCCTAGTGAACAGGATTCCTTACTGCCTGAGTTTCCCATGGATTGCACATTATGTTTAGCTGGAAGCATGGAGTCCTTAACTGAAGAATAGCTTTCAGGATGTGCGCTTTTGGGTAACAGAGTAAAGAAGTCTGACCTTGTTGAAGGTAAGAGCTTGTTTAACCAAAGGAATATTGCCTAGCACCTGTGCTTGGTGTTACTAAAGAAGGAAAGGATAAAAGAGAACATTTTTTACTAAGCTGAATGAAGAAGCTTGTGTTTTGTTTCATCTGCTATATTTTGGATTAAAACCCCCTGAACAGAAGTAGTGACTGTGAAACACATTCAACCTGAGTTTTGTAAATATCTTTGGAAATGCTAACTGGAGAGAATATCCTGGTGCTTTATGTTGAACCTTGTGACATTGGGGAAATAAAATCTTTATCATTTACCTTCATACTGGTTTGTCAAGGCTATACTTTTAAAAGGGAAACTACAACTCCCAACATGCTTCAGTGCTGAAGATAGTTTTCAACCCGTTTATGAAGGACATAATGTCCACCCTAACTCTTTAGGCACGGGGCCGGGGGCTGGGGTGTGACTATATATATATATATATATATATATATATATATATATACACACATAAACAATATTAAATATTAAAACAAAAGACCAATTGACCTTCTCACCCTTGTGTGGTTCCTGAGCTTCAGTGTGTTTTTTGTGGATGGGTCATGCATTTGGACTGAAAAAATCCAAGGGAGTAGTACAGTGTAGGGCAAAGTACTTCTGCCACAAAAGAAGAGCGGGACCTGGGCATGATTGTTTCTGATGATCTTAAAGAGGGTAAGCAGGTAGAAAAGGTGATGGCAAAAGCCAGAAGGATACTTTGGGCACATAGGGAGAGGAAATGTCAGCAGAAAAAAGGAGGTTATAGTGCCTCAGTATAAGTCTCTGTTATGACCTCATTTGGAGTATTGTGTGCAATTCTGGAGATCACATCTTCAAAAGAATATAGATAGGATGGAGTCAGTGTAGAGGGTTAATGACCTTCATTATAAAGCATATGAGGACAGACTTAAAGATCTTAATATGTATATGTTAGAAGGAAGGCAGGATAGAGGAGATATGATAGAGACATTTAAATACCTCAATGGCTTAGATACACAAGAGGAGAGCCTTTCTCAATTGAAAGCAAGCTCTGCTACGAGGGGACATGGGATGAGGATGAAAGGGGATAGACTCAGGAGTAATATGTGGAAATATTTCTTTACAGAAAGAGTGGTAGATGTGTGGAATAGTCTCCCAGTGGAGATAGTAGATAGGAGGACAGTATTTGAATTCAAGAAATTCACCCTGAACCCCCTGCAACTGGCCATGAATAGTGCAGCGAGGGTACTCCTCGGGGCATCTAGGAGAGACCACGTGACACCACTCCTAAAACAGCTACACTGGCTTCCCATTCAAGCAAGGATCAGTTTCAAGACTGTACTGCTAACATTTAAAGCGACCAAGGGGCTCACCTCTTCTTCTCTCTCCAACCTCATACTACCACTTACACCAAACAGGCCAAGAAGAACAGCAGAAATGAACACACTAGCTATCCCAAACGACACCACAAGATGTGCCAGATCAACAGCCAACAGAGCATTCCGACTCTGTGCCCCCACTTTATGGAACACCTTACCAGCACAAATCAGATCAGTACCAAATTTGAGTCAGTTCAGAAAGTCACTGAAACATTTCCTCTTCCTTAAATATCTCAATGACAGCTCTGAACATAACCTCCAGGTGAATAGCAGGAGTGGCCAAACAGACAGACCATCGCAACAGGCCAACTACACAATGTAAATACAAACAGTTCCATATACTATTGCACCACCTTTGTATATAGTTAACCATGATATCTCTTGTCAGATAACACACCTTTGTATATAGTTTCCCCTATTTCCCAAGTTTATATCTCCTGTTAAATGTAATTGACCAGACATATGTAAATTGTCGGATGTTTTTGTTCAATGTAAACCACGCTGATGTCTAATAGTGCGGTATATAAGAATTGTTAATAAATAAATAAATAAAGAAAGAAAGAAAGAAAGCAAGGGACAAACACAGAAGATCTCTAAAGGAAAAAAGGGGACAATTGTAATTGATATGTAAGGGCAAACAAATAGCCCAACTGGTCTTTTTCTGCTGTCATGTTTTTATATTTCTATGATGTCATTCTAATGTAAGGCTCTTTTGAGAAGTGAGTGCTGACAATCTCAGTCCAAATAAACTCAAGCCTCTAATAAGGTTGAAAAGTATCAAACTGGACAAGCAGAACAGAAAGTTCGAACATGATAGTGGGTCATTTTCAGACTGTCCATACTGGGGAAAAGGCTGCATGTGCTTTTTACCCGCAGGTTTTATAACAGCTATTTGCACATGATTTTGCAGCAGTTAACACTTTGTTGAGAAATGTATGTGCAAAGATTTAAGAAAGCAATCAGTTCATACATGTATATGTTGCTCCCCCCACAGAACACACATCCCTGGAAATGCCTCTTCTGAAAGCAGAGTATGTATGCTGTGGAATAATGCACACATATTTTAGCTGCATTGAGGGAGGGCACCAGATCTGGTGCAAGAAATAAGGGTTTTGGGGCCACTTGGCAATAGTGATCATAGCATGATCATGTTTGATTTAATTAATGGAGGAGGGATGGTAAGGAAATCCTCAGTACTACCTTTTAACTTTTGAAAGGGAGACTATGATAAAATGAGAAAAATAGTTAAAAAAAAAACTAAAAGGAGCAGTTGCAAAGGTTAAAGACTCACATCAAGCTTGGGTGTTGTTTAAAAATACTATCTTGGAAGCCCAGACCAGCTGTATTCCACGCTTTAAGAAAAGTGGAAGTACAAAAAACTGCCAGCATAGTTTAAAGGTGAGGTCAGAGAGGCTGTTGTTGCCAAAAAAGCATCTTTCAGGAAATGGAAAAAAGATCCAAATGACAAAAACTGAAACCAGCACAAGCACTGGCAAGTCAAATGCAAGGCATTGATAAGGCAGGCAAAGACAGAATTTGAGAAGAATCTTGCTGTGGAACCAAAAACGTGAAATAAAGACTTTTTCAAGTACATTCAGAGCAAAAAACCTGTGAGAGAGTCAGTTGGACCATTAGATGACAGAGGGGTAAAGGGGCACTAAGAGGGGCAAGGCTATAGCAGAGAGACTGAATGAATTCTTTGTTTTGGTCTTTACTGAGGAAGATGTACGGATGTTACCCATGACTGAAGTGGTATTTAAAGGTGATACTGCAGAAGAATTGAAAGAAATATCAATACACCGGGAAGATGTATTACAACTATTTGATAAATTGAAGAGTAGCACATCACCTGGACCGGATGGTATACATCCAAGGGTGTTGAAAGAACTGAAATATAAACTTGCAGACCTGATATTAGTAATCTGTGAACTATCATTAAAAACATCTGTAATACTTGAAGATTGGTGGTTGGCAATGTAATGCCAATTTTTAAAAAGGGGTGATCCAGGAAACTACAGACCAGTGAGCCTCACGTCAGTACTGGGAAAAATGTTAGAAACCATAATAAAGAACAAAATTAGTGAACATGTAGATAGTCATGGCTTAATGGGAGACAGCCAACATGGCTTTAGACAAGGAAGATCTTGTCTTACTAATCTGTTATGTTTTTTTGAAAGTGTGAATAAACAGGTAGACAAAGGTGAGTCAGTTGATATAGTGTATCTGGAATTTCAGAAAGCCTTTGACAAGGTCCCTCATCAGAGACTTTTGGCAAAACAGAAAAGTCATGGGATAGGAGACAGTGTACTATTGTGGATCAGGAACTGGTTAAAAGATAGAAAGCAGAGGGTAGGGCTAAATGGCCAATTTTCCCAATGGAAAAGGGTGAATAGTGGAGTACCCCAGGGATCTGTGCTAGTTCCGCTGCTTTTTGACATATTCATGAATGACCTGGAAAAGGGAATAATGAGTGAGGTTATCAAATTTGCAGATGGCACAAAACTATTTAAAGATGTTAAAACCCATGAGGATTGTGGAAAATTGCAAGAGGATCTTGATAAATTGGAAGACTGGGCATCGAAATGGCAGATGAAATTTAATGTGGACAAGTGCAATGTTATGCACCTAGGGAAGAACAACCCAAACTATGGAATCTTACTACGTTTTGGGATCCTATCAGGTACTTGTGATCTAGAATTGGCTACTATTGGGAACAAGTTACTGGCTCGATGGACCTTTGCCCTGTTGCAGTATGCAGGGCTGACTGATGGATATTAGGTGCCCTAGGCGAACCTTTAGCCTTACAGCCCCCTTCCCCCTTGTGATGGGATCATCCTTTCTTCTCCTGATCTTTGATGTCCATCCAGAATCCTTTCTTTCTCCTCTCACCTTTCTTTGCTTTCCTTCCTTTAATCCCTATCTCCTCCCACTTTAGCTCCATCCTTCCTTCATTAATTTCTGCCCTTTCTGTCTTCGATCTCTTTCCATTTCCCTCCTCTGAGATTCCCTCTCTATCCCCATCCCTTGATCCATTCTCCTCCCCCTATTCTCTATCTCCTTATGCAGCACTGATTACTATAATCTCCTTCTTCCTCACCACCTACAGAAAGTGAATATACAAAGATTTTAGAAAATGACTTCATTTGTATAAAATAAACTAAAAATTTGACATTTGATATCAAAATATATGGAAAATTATGCATATCCTCCTCCTTCCCTCCGGTTGGCCCACTGAAAGTAATTTTTTTCCTGGTGCAGCTTGACACTGAAGTAAGTTTAACAGCCCAGCTCTAGAGAGTTGGAGGAAAAGAAAATCTCCCGTATGAATGGGGAGTTCAGGTTTCAAAGTCACTTACACTTGTATAAAACAGTTGACTTGTCTAAATCACTTCCCTGAAAATAGCCATAAGAACATAAGATATACTATACTGGGTCAGACCAAGGTCCATCAAGCCCAGTATCCTGTTTCCAACAGCGGCCAATCTAAGTCATACGTACCTAGCAGTTTCCCCAAAAGACACAGGTTCCGCAATGCTTGTACTGGGTCAAACATTGATATCCCGGGTCCCTTTTAATAATGGTTTATGGACCTTTCCTCCAGGAACTTGTCCAAACCTTTTTTAAACCCAGCTACACTAACAGCTTTTACTACATCCTCCAGTAACAAATTCCAGAGTTTGATTACACATTGAGTGAAAAAATATTTTCTGTTATTAGTCTTAAATAGTTTACCCTGTAGCTTCATTGCATGTCCCCTAGTCTTTCTATATTCTGATGATGTAAACAATCGATCTACGTTTACCCGTTCCACTCCTTTCATTACTTTATAGACCTCTATCATATCTCCCCTTAGCCATCTCTTCTCTAAACTGAAGAGCCATATCCTCTTTGGCGTTTTTACATAGGGGAGTCATTCCATCCAGGGCCAGCCCAAGGACTTTTGCCGCCCTAGACTGTCCCATCATGCCTCTCCATGCTGCATCATGACATACTGTCCCACCCCCCCAAATCTCACCTGTGAGAGGGGGCGGCATGGAGATCCCTCAATGTTTTTTGGTTTATTAAGCTGACACTTCAGTGCCGTGTCTTAAAGGGCACATGCATGTGCGTGCTCGCATAGTTTGCCGCTCCTGAACCCTTCTGATGCAACTTCCTGCCCCCTTTGACAGGAAATTGTGTCAAAGGGGCAGGAGTGGCAGGCTGTAAGTGCGTGCACACATTGTAAGGCCTGCTATGGCGCTGAAGCAGTGGCTGAAAACTGCTAATTTTAAACATTGTGGTGGGGCCAGGGGGCCGCCTAGAGTGGCAGGTGCCAGTGGTGGGGCCACTGGCACCTGCAACTCTAGGCGGCCACCTGGCCCACTGGTGGATGGGCCAGCCCTGGTTCCATCCTCAATCAATTTGGTTGTCCTTCTCTGTATCTTTTCTAATTCTTCTATATCTCTTATGACATGTTGCAGCCAGAATTTCTATTACTTAATTTTATTTTTTGGCCACCAACACACACCAAGCAAAAGATTTAAATGTATAGTCCGTGATAATGCTTAGAACCTTTTTTGGGGTAGTGACTCCTAACATGGATCTTAGCATGGAATAGCTATAATTTGGGTTATTCTTTCCTTTGTGCATCACTTTGTATGTCAAATTTCATCTACCATGCAGTTTACACATCTGGCAAATGGAATCAGTAGTATTCTTAAGAAACAATAGCATGTAATTCAAAACTTAGAATGTTTTTCCGGAAAGACATTCATTGTAGCATATAAGAAAGAAAGAAATTTAAAAGATAAACTAGTTTCCTTACGTTACTATAGCCAACAGTAGGTATTAGGGACCTAATGGTCATTTCCAATGCAGTAGATGTATTGTAATTATTTATTTTTTTATTTTATTTAAAAGGCTTTTATTCCACCTTACTGGCATAAATTATCCAAAGGGGTTTTATTTCTAAAGACGCAACAGGGCATGTTTAGTAAAGTGCATTAGCTGTTACCGCGGGGTTGACACAGATTTTTCCCCTGTGGTATCAGCTAATGCAGGTGAAAAGCATATATCAGCACCACTTTTCTGTTATATTTTTCCTTTTGAGCATTGAAAGATGGGTGGGCTTGGGCAAGGAGGCCTGCTCCTATCCTCCTCAGTAGTAGTAAAACATATGGCTGTCATTGTGTGGTGCTGCCCCCTAGTGTCAGGATTCTAGAGGGCAGTACAATATGATCATGGCTATTTTGGGCCTGGAGAATGATGGGGGCAGGAGTGGGAGGACCACTCTTCTCCTAGTGACTACTGGACCACCAGGGTTGCCTTAAGGTAATGGCTGGAGGGGAGGAGGGACATGGGACCTGGGGGCCTCCATAGGCTGACTGGTTAGCCATGTTGATAGTTTTGAAAGGTGGGTAGGGAGGGGGGTTTGAATCCTGACTGGCTAGCCGGGTTTTGATTTTGAAACAGGTGAAGGGGGCTTATGGGCACCCGACTGACTAGTTGGGATGTATCTGTTAGTCATGGAGTGCACCAATCCTCCCCCGGGGCAGCTCCTGATGGGGATTGGGAGCTGTCTGGGGGGGGGGGGGGGGGGGAGGTAATGCTGAAAGGGGGGATAAGCTATGTGCACCCAATCCCTTCTTGTCCTGTCCTTGGATGTACCGCAGAGACCCATGATGCAGGTAACCTGTGTCTCTGCCGTAAATCCAAAACCTCTAAGATACCATGGAGGTTTTGAACTTCACTGTGGGCCTTTTGCAGCTATCGCAGTGTAATACCTGCAAAAGGCTACCGCAGTTTAGTAAACATACTCCTATATGTTCAGTGACTTTAGAAATTAAAACTTTTGTCCATCCACAAACTGGCCAGGTACATACATTGAAACACTACTGAAACTGCAATACTACCAATGTTATTTGCATAGCCGCGCGCCCATGCAAGCTCATTTAGGTGAACAAGACCAAAAGAAAGTTAAAAACTCTTATTTTGGAACATAAAAGTTGCATCAAAAGAAAGATAAAAGAGAAACCTCCAGTAGAACACTGTCTTGAAAAGATTCATATTTTTGAAGATTTCAGATTTTGTGTCATGAAAGGGTGACAATTAATCTAAAAAAGAGCAAAGGAAAAATGGATTTAGTTTAACCTTTTTGCAAGAGTTCAAGATGAGTTACATTTAGGGACAGAAGGTATTTTTCTGTCTCCAAAGGTTTACAATCGGAGGTTTTATTTGAAAGCTAAGTGATCACGAGATGCATCAGTGGGATTCAAAGTCTAACGTCTTGTTCATTGCTCTAACCAGTAAGCTACTTGATTTCAATACTTTGCACCACATTGTTCAATCAAGATTTTGCTTATTTTGTGAAATCAAATTAGTGGACCATTAGTTGATACCTTTGATGTTTACTCAATAATCATTTTATATCTAATTTCCAGCTCTTATTGTAAGGTATTTATTTATGAGATTTTACATTTGTGTATAATTAGTACTTTTAACATTAAACAATTTAGTAATAAAACAAAGATGGTACAATAATAGTTTTAACTTATTAATCATGTTTGATGACTAGTTATAAGAATATCAAATATTAATAGCTTTTAGTTTATTGGTAATTGATATTCCGACTTTGGCACGAACACAAAGCAGTTTACTAAAATAAACTTGTTAATAGCCTTAGAAAGGAACTGCAATATTTGATAGTAAAGAAGTGAACAGTGGAGGGTAGTTAGGGGGAACAGGAGGCAATGACACATTATTCCTGGTAGGCTAGCCCGATCTGAGCGTAAGTGACGTTTGAGCTAGAGAGTTTAGGAAGGGGCGAAGAATAATGATTGCATGGTGCATTATGTTAAACAAATCATTTAAAATTGTAGAATGCTATTAAGAAAGTTCAAATATAATTTGTGGTCATATCTATGTAAAGTTTGTTAGTTTTCTTGCAAGATTGTTGCCATGGGAACTGTCAATCATATGTCAACACAAGAAACTCCATTTAAAATGGCCACAGCAGCAGCAGGCGTCCTACTTACAGGCTGCATGTGAGAACACTGCACTTTTTAGGAGGAGCTGCTGCTTTGACAAGTAAGTTTTTGGTGTGATTTTTTTTAGCAATCCAACTCAGTGATAACAATAACTCACTTCTACCAAGTTGAAGATTTTCAATGTGGATACTTGCGATCCTTCTGTGGGAAAGTGAGTTATGTGCTGCTAGAATACAATAATTGGGTTAGCAATTTAACTTGGAGAAGTGAGAAAACATTCTGCATGCATTTAGAGGAATGTTAAGGGGGATGTCTTCTAAAGGGCGCTAGCTGTTAACACAATGATAACACAGGAAAGGCGCACCGCTGTGACAGCTAATGCAGGCCAAATGCAGATTGCTCAGGGAACTTCCAAACTAACTGTATACCACGCATTAGCAGCACGTGGGCGGGGCGTAGGCAGAATTTGGGTGTACCTGCCACAAGCAGTTATTGTGTCGGCAGTGCATGCTAACCACATATTTTGCAGACATCGCACATGCAGTTAATGTCACCTCAATGGCTGGAACTAGCTGCTTCTGCAATGCCACTGCACCATGATCTCAGCATTTTCGCTGTGTTATCTGTTGGGGAAAGGCTGTGCATGCCCCCAACAAAGAACGCACAACTTCTGCAGCTAACACAATACTATTTGCACTAATGCCCAGCATTAGATGCAAAACCTAAAACCCTTTAGGAGACAAACTCATAAATGCTTGAACATACCATGCAGTGTGTGCAAAAATGGCTGCAGGGTAGGTGCAGAGGGCATGCCAGCCTCTGCATTTAATGCACAAGGCAGACACTTACCACATGGGTCCGTGTTTCTTGCTTCATCAGGTATCGCAGGCGCATCCACATATCCATCAAGGTGGACTGAGCTGGGCTGGGGGGGCAGGACTCCTCCCTCTTCCACAAGGCCGGTGCAAAGAGATGAGGTGCCCTAGGTGAACCTCATCCTTTGCACCCCCTTTCCCTTTCCAGGGCCCAGTGCCATCGCTGCTGCCCATATTCGGAATGTGCAGAGAAAAAACATAGGGAAGGAACAAGTCTCCAGCCAATGCAGTCCTCTCCAATCAACCCCACCTTGTAGATCCAGTCCCACCATATCTCCTCCTCTCCACCGCTGCTGACCAAGCCTCCTTTCAGAACCACCCTCTCCTGGACAGCATGGGCCTGATTCTGACTCGCACGTGTATCCCCTTTGTATGTGCGGTCTGAGCCGGACGTACAAAGGGGAGCGTGATTCTGATCCCGCGGGGCATGTCTAGGCCTAAGACCAGGATCGGGCTGTGTGGAATAATACGTGCCCCCCCAGTCCTGGCATCGCTAACAAGAAACTTCCCTGGACATTTCGCCAGCCCTGGACGTACAGGGCTGACATTAGAATTGGTCCTGTATGTCCAGGGCCGGTGACCGCCCACTGCCCGCCCACTCTGCCCCTGACCCTTCAATTCCCCGACCCAGACTAACTTCTCTGCACAACCGGTGGAGAAGTTAGTCAGGGGCTGCCACCGGCATGAATAGCAGGAATGGACGTCCCATCATCTTTCAATATCCCCATCCCTCCAATGTCCTACTCCACCCGAGGCACCCACCTGGCCCTTCCCCACTCCTGTGACCCCCCTGGGTCATACCCAGGGGCTTCCTGGTGGTCCATGTGGTGAATGGAACAGAAGAGGTCATCCTCCATTCCTGCCTCCATTCTGGCAACTTTCAATATGTTGCCAGTCTCTAAATTACACTTTTTAAAAATATGATACTAGGAATAAAAGGACTTTGACACCATAAAGTAAGGAGGAAAAATACACTCCATGGGTCTGAAATAAATGTTGATTGGTATTTACACAACTAAATCATGTCACTTATTTCATAAATCCAGTTTGAGATTTGCTTGATTTTTAGTAACTTCATTTGCAGTTTAGGTTAATTGGGATTTCATTGAATCACAGTAGTTAGTGTTCAGCTGCAGTAATTGGGCTTCTAAATTATTGAGTCTTTGAGTAAGTACCAAATAATAAGCATTAGTCTCATCTCACTGCTTTTTAAACTTTTCTATCTGTTACTCTGCAGACTATTGGCCTCAGTGAAAAAGCATCCTTGTTATTTCATTTGTTGTAAAGAGTTCTACTGTCAGTTCATGAACAGTTTTGTACTGCACAGCTCATTCATAGACATCGGCACGGAGGAACTCAGAGACCAATTTTCAAACACCCTTATCCAGATAACCACACAGCTTATCCAGACAAGGGCCTTGAGAAAGATATTCAGCTAAGTCATCCAGATATACTGGGCTGCAGGAAAGCTGGCCTAAATTGCTATCCAGAAAACCTATCCAGACAGTGGTTGAAAATTGCCTTTATCTGGATAAGTGCCATGATTATCTGGACAGTGATGGTAAAATCTGGATATTCAGCAGCAGCCACTATCCAGATACTGTTGCTGAATATCTAGTAGGTATTTGAACACCACGGCTGACTTGCATGGCAGCATGATATTTAATATCCAACCTTTTGTTAAAACATGTTTATTAGTTGTAAAGTCAAGTACATCCTATGTCAACCAACCACACGTCTTTCACATACCAGAGTAAAACATGAGATACAGTAAGTATAAGATACTCAGAGCAGAATATAGACAGTACCAAGGTCATACCTGTCCTCCAGGTGATGTAAAACCCTCTCGCACCGAGGAAGTTTCTCCAGGGCCATGTGCCCATGAGGGAAGGGTTAGGACAGCCGTTATAGTTGGTGATTCGATCATTAGGCATGTAGATAGCTGGGTGGCTGGTGGACGTGAGGATCGCCTGGTAACATGCCTGCCTGGTGCGAAGGTAGCGGACCTCACGCGCCACCTAGATAAGGTCTTAGATAGTGCTGGGGAGGAATCTGCTGTCTTGGTACATGTCGGTACCAATGACATAGGAAAATGTGGTAGGGAGGTTCTGGAGGCAAAATTTAGGCTTTTAGGTAGGAAGTTGAAATCCAGAACTTCCAGGGTAGCATTCTCTGAAATGCTTCCTGTTCCACGCGCAGGACCCAAAAGGCAGGCAGAGCTCCGGAGTCTGAATGTGTGGATGAGACAATGGTGCAGAGATGAGGGTTTTGGATTTGTTAGGAACTGGGGAACATTCTGGGGAAAGGAGGGGCTCTTCCGAAGGGATGGGCTTCACCTTAACCGGGATGGAACCAGGCTGCTGGCATTAACCTTTAAAAAGGAGATAGAGCAGCTTTTAAACTAGATGTTAGGGGAAAGCCGACAGTCGCCCAAGAGCGGATGGTTCGGAAGAAAGTATCCTTGAAGGATACTACCAAAAGCAGAGAGGTTCCACAAAAGAGTAAAGTAGCCCAAATGCCCTCAAGTATGGAGCAGACAGAGCTTAAAGATCCCAATTTACCCATGTCTAACAATAGCCAAATTAACATGAATAAAATACATTCTCTAAAATGCTTGTATGCAAATGCTAGAAGTCTAAAGAATAAGATGGGAGAGTTAGAATATATAGCACTAAATGAAAGGTTAGATGATTGGAATATCAGAGACATGGTGGAAGGAGGACAACCAGTGGGACACTGTGATACCTGGGTACAAACTATATCGTAATGATAGAGCTGATCAAATTGGTGGAAGGGTTGCGCTCTATGTTAGAGAGGGCATTGACTCAGAAAGGATTAAAGTTTTGCAGGAAACAAAATCTGCTGTAGAATCTATATGGATTGAAATTCCATATAAAAGGGGGAAGGCGATGGCAGTGGGGGTGTACTATCGAGCACCTGGCCAGAATAACAAAATGGATGATGAAATGCTCAAAGAAATCAAGGAAGCTAACAAAAGTTACAGCGCAGTAATAATAATGGGTGATTTCAATTACCCCGGTATCGACTGGGTCAGTGTCACGTCAGGACATGCTAGGGAGATAAAGTTCCTAGATGAAATAAATGACTGCTTCTTGGAGCAGCTGGTTCATGAACCGACCAGAGGGGAAGCCATATTAGACCTAGTCCTTAGTGGAACACCAGATCTAGTGCAAGAGATAAGGGTGTTGGGGCCACTTGGCAATAGTGATCATAGCATGATCGCCTTTGATTTAATTAGTGGAGGAGGGATGGTAAGGAAATCCACAGTACTACCTTTTAACTTTCGAAAGGGAGACTATGATAAAATGAGGAAAACAGTTAAGAAAAAAGGAGCAGTTGCGAAGGTTAAAGACGTACATCAAGCTTGGGTGTTGTTGAAAAATACTATCTTGGAAGCCCAGACCAGCTGTATTCCACGCTTTAAGAAAAGTGGAAGGAAGTCCAAAAAACTGCCAGCATGGTTTAAAGGTGAGGTCAGAGAGGCTGTTGTTGCCAAAAAAGCATCTTTCAGGAAATGGAAAAAAGAGCCAAACGACGAAACCTGGAAACAGCACAAGCACTGGCAAGTCAAATGCAAGGCATTGATAAGGCAGGCAAAGAGAGAATTTGAGAAAAAGCTTGCTGCAGAAGCAAAAACGCGAAATAAAGACCTTTTCAAGTACATTCGTAGCAAAAAACCTGTGAGAGTCAGTTGGTCCATTAGATGATAAAGGGGTTAAAGGAGCACTAAGAGGCGACAAGGCGATAGCGGAGAGACTGAATGAATCCTTTGCTTCGGTCTTTACTGAGGAAGATGTAGGGATGTTACCCATTACTGAAGTGGTATTTAAAGGTGCGGAAGAATTGGAGGAAATATCAATACATCGGGAAGATGTCTTACAACTATTAGATAAACTGAAGAGTAGCAAATCACCTGGACCGGATGGTATACATCCAAGGGTGTTGAAAGAACTGAAATATGAGATTGCAGAACTGCTATCAGTAATCTGTGAACTATCATTAAAATCATCTCTAATACCTGAAGATTGGAGGATCGCCAATGTAACACCAATTTTTAAAAAGGTTCCAGGGGTGATCCGGGAAACTACAGACCGGTGAGCCTGACGTCAGTACCGGGAAAAATGGTAGAAACCATCATAAAGAATAAAATTACTCAGCATGTAGATAGTCACAACCTAATGGGAGACAGCCAACATGGCTTTAGACATGGAAGATCTTGTCTTACTAATCTGTTATGTTTTTTCAAGGAGTGAATAAACAGGTGGACAAAGGTGAGTCGGTTGATATTGTGTATCTGGACTTTCAGAAAGCCTTTGACAAGGTCCCTCATCAGAGACTTTTGGCAAAACTAAAGAGTCATGGGATAGGAGGCAATGTACTAGTGTGGATCAGGAACTGGTTAAAAGATAGAAAGCAGAGGGTAGGGCTAAATGGCCAATTTTCCCAATGGAGAAAGGTGAATAGTGGTGTACCCCAGGGATCTGTGCTGGGTCCGCTGCTTTTTGACATATTCATAAATGACCTGGAAAGTGGAATAACGAGTGAGGTTATCAAATTTGCAGATGACACAAAACTATTTGAAGTTGTTAAAACCCAAGAGGATTGTGAAAAATTGCAAGAGGATCTTGATAAATTGGAAGACTGGGCATCAAAATGGCAGATGAAATTTAATGTGGACAAGTGCAAGGTTATGCACCTAGGGAAGAACAACCCAAACTATGGTTACACGATGAAAGGTTCCACATTAGGAACCACCACCCAGGAAAAAGATTTAGGCGTCATTGTGGATACCATGTTAAAACCCTCAGCCCAGTGTGCAGCGGCGGCCAAGAGAGCAAATAGAATGCTAGGTATGATAAGGAAAGGAATGGAAAATAAAACAAAAGATATTATAATGCCTCTATATCGTTCCATGGTGAGACCGCACCTTGAATATTGTGTGCAGTTCTGGTCGCCGTATCTTAAAAAGGATATAGCATTATTAGAAAAGGTTCAGAGAAGGGCCACCAAAATGGTAAAGGGGATGGAAGGATACTCCTATGATGAAAGGCTAAAAAGGTTAGGGCTCTTTAACCTGGAAAAGAGATGGCTGAGGGGAGATATGATAGAAGTCTATAAATTAATGAACGGAGTGGAACGGGTAAACGTAGATCGATTGTTTACCTTATCAGAATATAGAAAGACTAGGGGACATGCAATGAAGCTACAGGGTAAACTATTTAAGACTAATAAAAGAAAATATTTTTTCACTCAACGTGTAATCTAACTCTGGAATTTGTTACCGGAGGATGTAGTAAAGGCTGTTAGTGTAGCTGGGTTTAAAAAAGGTTTGGATAAGTTCCTGGAGGAAAGGTCCATCAACCATTATTAAGAAGTGACCGAAGATATCAATGCTTGACCCAGTACAAGCATTGTGGAACTTGTGTCTCTTGGGGAAACTGCTAGGTACATATGACCTAGATTGGCCACTGTTGGAAACAGAATACTGGGCTTGATGGACCTTGGTCTGACCCAGTATGGCATATCTTATGATCTTATGTTCTTATGTTCTTATGTACCATAGTATTAATCAAATATACAAATTTTGAGATTTTTACATTTTTATACTCTATGCATTCCCTCCCCCCTCTCAACAAACAAAAAAAGAGGGCAGCAGTTGAACCAGTATTTTGCAGCCCACCCCTTCCTACTCTCTGATCTGCCAGCCAGCCCCAGTCAGTCCCCTCCCCCCCCCCCCCCTCATCTGGAGTCTGTGCACAGGGCAATCCAATGGCTACCAAAACTGATAATGGTCTCCGGCCAGTAACAGCAAGCTTAGAGAACATTAAGAAGCAAAACTACGGAGGGGCGGAGCCCGATGTCCAGCGGGATGGTCGCATAACGCTGAGGCTCCCGAGAGGCCTACTCAGAATCCTGAATTAACACCGGACATACTTGAATTTCAGTTCTGATCTTGCCGGGGCACATTGGTGAGATGGCGGGGACTAAACCTACGCGCCTGGAATTTGGATCTCCAGCGGCTTCTCACGGTAAACGCTCCAAAACTGAACCCCCGTCCCCGCAGAAGGGGCTGGCTTTGTGCGAGGGCCCTGAAATGCAGCAGGAAATCCTTGCAGAGATTAGAGGGGTTAAGGACCTCGTGCAGTCAAACGGTGAAGCACTCCGAGCGCTGCGGGAAGATCTTGGTGTACTGCAAGGCAGGCTAGAGGGGCTCTCTTCGCGTCAGGACAAAATGGAGAGCTTATTAGACTCCCATGCGGTCCGGCTGTCCAAACTCGATAAAGTTGAACGTCAGGTGCGGGCCTTGCAGAAAGAAGTGGAAGATGGCAATAATAGAGCGCGCCGCAACAACCTACGACTCGTGGGCATACCGGAGGGAGCGGAATCGGGAGACATGAAGGAGTTTCTATATAAAATCCTCCCTTCCCTGCTCCAAATCACCTTTATCAAAGAATTGGAGATCGATCGCGCTCATCGTGTACCCACAAACATAACGCTCAACAGGAAGACCCCGCGGCCTATCATCTTTCGACTTTTGAGATATCAACATGTGGAGCAAATTCTCAGTGCCTCTCGGGCAAAGGGCCATATGGAGTTTGAGAGCCACAAGATTTCCTTCTATCCTGACTTGGCTAAACCCACGGTCGACCGCCGAAAGCGCTTTCTGGAATTCCGGCCGAGGCTTCAACAACTAAAAGCACGCTATGGCCTGATGTACCCAGCCAAGCTCCGCGTCACGCTTCACAATCAGACAAGAACATTTGAGGACCCTGATCTACTAGCGGAGTTCTTGGATGCTAAAGAAGCCGACTTGATGCGCTGACTTCCAGAGTATTCCTGCCAGTGTTCTCATATTCGCTGTGCCTGCCATATTGGATTTGCCGCGGCTCAGTGAAGAGTCTATCGAGGGCGGTTTGTTGCCTTATCTTTGATGATATCTGTGACCCGACGCCATCTACCCATAGTAGCCTCGATGAGTATCAGAGACAGTGTTAATCATGGACTCTGGTGTTTCTTTTCTTTTTTTTATGTCTCTATCTTCCTCTCTAGGGCCTCCTCCCGCAGACATATGGTCGCCATATTCATTGGGGGTTTTGCTTCTTCTCTAAGTTACTTTGGTACATACTTTTCAATATGGGGTGTATTAGCCAGCATACTCGGTGATTATGTCATTGTTGTACAGATTCTGATTGTGTTGTATGTTTTCAAGTGCCCTTACCTAAAATGTCTATTATCGATTGATGGCACCATGTAAGATTTTATCATTGAACGTAAAAGGAATCAATAATCCGATAAAACGGAAGAAAATCCTAAGCTATCTAAGTCATGAAGCTGCGGACCTGATTTTCCTCCAAGAAACGCATTTAAATTCGAAGGAAACTCTTAAACTCAATATTAAACCTTACATGGTGGCCGCCTACTCCCCAGCCGTTTCTAAGAAATGTGGGGTTGCCATATTGGTTAGGAAATCTCTGCATGCTACTATTATTGCGACTAGTTCAGATACAGCAGGTAGATGGTCCAGAGTTCACCTCAAGATAGGTAACCTTGAAGTTACATGTATATGCCTTTATGCTCCTAATGTGGATGACCCTGCCTTTTTTGCTACCATTGCTCAGGTTGCGCAGGCCTCTGCTAATACTTCATTGATAATTGGGGGGGATTTCAACTTAGTTCTTGATCCCCTGATTGACAAACAGCCGCCTAGGACAAGTGGTCCCCCCAAGAGTCACACCACGCTTACCTCTGTGATCAAAGATCTTGCTTTAGTCGATCTATGGAGGTTACTACACCCCAATGAGCTTGACTTTACCTTCTTCTCTTCCCCTCACAAATCCCAGTCTCGTATAGATTTCTTTTTAATATCGAAACTGTTAGTTCCTCAGGTGGACACTGCAAAGATTCACTCCCAACATATTTCAGATCATGCTGCTATTTCTTTTCAATTACACACTACTGCACCCCAAGGGAATTCGGGGGCCTGGTTCTTTGATAGAGCCCTCTTAACTCAGCCAGAATTCCAGTTAGAAATTCGAGCAGCCATACAGGATTACTTCCATTTTAATTTACCCCAGGATACTGCAAATTGGGCTTGGTGGGAGGGTTTCAAAGCGGCCATTCGTGCAACGATCACTAGTTATCAAATTCGCCTGCGGAAACAACGCAAACAACAGCTACTTATACTAGACCAACAAATCAAAGCAGGCGAACGAGTTCTAACTTCACGTACTGATTCATGCATCTTAGTTCGCTTACAGCGTCTCCGTTTTCAATATAATGCAATCCTCTCAACTGTAGCTTCTAAGAGTATTGAGCTTCAGCGAGGGACATACTACCGTGAAAGTAACCGAGCCGGTCGACTTTTAGCCAATGCCTTGAAAGGTCAAAAAGAAGCCAAACGCGTAGCGGCCCTTCGAGCCCCACAGGGAGGGGGCATACTGACCACAGACTCCGATATCGTAAAACTCTTTCGGGATTTCTATACCCGTCTATATCAATCCGAATGTGAGTTCTCATCAGAGACCTTCGAGCGATTGTTTTCTGGTATTCAGCGGCCGACCCTTTCTGAAGCTGATAGGGATGCGCTGGATGAACCCTTCTCTACTTCAGAGATCCAATTTGCCCTAACACGAACAGCCTCGGGTCGAGCCGCCGGGCCTGATGGTCTCCCGACCGAATTCTACAGAACATTCAGTGCAGATTTAGTCCCCTACTTAAAACTCTATTTTGCTGCCCTTGCGGTAGATACATCCTCTTTGGGATCCTTTTCTGCAGCTAATGTGGTAGTATTTGAGAAAGAAGGCAGAGACCCGCTGCTAACCGCCAACTACCGTCCAATCTCCCTACTTAATGCCGATTATAAGATCTTCGCAACGATCTTGGCCACCCGGCTATCTGACAGGATGGCCACCTTAGTCCATCCCGACCAATGCGGTTTTATACCCGGCCGATCCACCGCTGACAATGCTCGGACCTTGTGCCATGTGCTATCCAGTGCTGCCAATTTAGACCACCCATGGGTGGGTCTTTCCCTAGATGCTGAAAAAGCCTTTGATCGCCTAGAATGGCCCTTCTTATTTGCAGTTCTCCGATGGTATGGCTTTGGGGAGGGCTTCCTCCGATACCTCCAAGTCATGTATACTCAACCCGTTGCCAGTATTTGTGTAAATGCCATCAAGTCTCAGCCTTTTAATCTCCAAAGAGGCACGCGTCAAGGTTGCCCCCTATCACCAATGCTCTTTGATCTAGCTCTTGAACCCCTCGCCCTCCTTATTAGACAGTCCGCACGTATTCGAGGTGTCCCCTTCAGTCACAGAGAGATTAAACTCTCTGCATATGCAGATGACCTTATGCTCTTCGTATCCCTTGATTCGGTTCCAGCTATCTTGGATCTGATTGATGGATACTCGCAATTATCGGGCTATAAAATAAACTGGACCAAATCTGTAGCATTCCCACTGAACCGCTGGGTACATGAGGCTGACATGCAGGCCTTCCCTTTCCTTTGGCAATCCCGCATGGTGAAATATCTCGGGGTCCATTACTGTTCTCCTTTAGAAGACACTATTAGTTTTAATGCCAAAGAGGTAGTCTCCAAAGTCCGTGAGCTCACAAATCGTTGGTCTCCCTTATCCCTTACATGGTGGGGCCGCCTAGAAACTGTGAAAATGATGATAGTCCCCAAAGTGAATTATATTTTAGAAATGCTGCCATGCTTACTCCCGCTACACACCTACAAAGATATTGAGGGCCTTCTCGTCCGCTATCTCTGGCAGGGCAAACCACCAAGGATAGCCAAACAAAAACTACAGTCTGCGAAGGAGCTAGGGGGTACCCGCTTTCCTGATTTTCTCAGATATCATCAAGCCTTCCTACTTAAACAAGGTGCCCGATGGCTAGATGCCTCAACAGACAGCAGACCAGTTTGGCTTGACATAGAAGAGGAGCTTAGTAGCCCAATTCCGTTGATCCATCTCCCCGGTATGTCCCATCAAGTAGACACCCGCCATCCCCCAATGATTGTCGATACTCTTGCGGCCTTTAACACTCTCATTCTATCCCTGGGCCCCAACGTATGTCCTCAGGACGGACTCCCGCTGTGGAATAACCCCAGAATTCAAGTCCTAAATAGAACGATAGCATGGAAACCCTGGTACTCTAGGGGGATCTGGACACCCCAACAGCTCTTCTCTGCAGCTCGTTGGAAAACCTTTTCTGATTTACAAAAGGAATTTGCGTTACCAGCGAAACATTACTTTCAATTGCTGCAGCTTCAACACTGCCTCAAAAGTGCTCAAATCCTGCCGCCCTCTGTCCCTACTGAGGACGGGCTATTAGAACTAATTCATTCTATTAGTAGTACACATGGGGTGGCCTCTAACTTTTATAAACTATTATGTCAGGGTGCAGATACTGCTACTTGTAGAGCCCAACAAGCCTGGGAGCGCGAACTGCAAACCACTTTAACCCCTGTGCAATGGAGCGTTTTCTGGAGCAAAGTAGTGCGGGTTTCCCGATCTGCCTCAGTAACCCAAACTCTCTTCTTTTTTGCACATAGATGCTTTTATACTCCAGAAAAAATAGCCAAATGGAACACAACTGCTAGGGACCAGTGTTGGTCTTGCCATTCTGCTGTGGGAACCCTCGCTCATGTTATTTATGAATGTCCTCAACTACAGGTTTACTGGGGGCGGGTTTGGGGTCGTATTCAACTTATCTTACACCTCCACGAGCCTCTTTCTTGGAAGATTGTGGGACTCCGCTCAGTGGCGGAGGTCCCCTCTCTTCCTAAGAAGGGTCGCTTTCTCCTTGATTTCATGCTGGGTATAGCCATATGTTTAATCACGAGGAATTGGAAGGATAGCTCTCGACTTACTGTCAATGAATGGTGGAACCTTGTCTGCTTATATAGTAAATATGAGCAGATATCTCGGAGAGCTATTCCCCATACCCAAACTCACTCTCGCTTGTCTAAATGGCAGATGCTCAATGATTATGTACAATCTGCTCATTGCTCCGACATGTCTGTTTAATGTACACTCATCATGTTTCAGATCACCGTTAGGTTTTGTACCACAATAATGTCAGTACACGCCCGTTTCGGGAATGATTAGTTTTCTAGAGAAGAAGCAGGGGGGAGGGGGGTGGCAGGGGTTTACTTTGGTGTATGTATTACATTCTATGTATGAATCTGTCTTTTAGCTGTATGTCTTCCTTTCCTTTGTTGTTATAAAACGAAAATAAAGAATTAAAAAAAAAAAAAAAGAAGCAAAACTACGTGCTCGCAGAGACAGAGATGGGACATAGGTACCCCACTCCTCCAAGTACTGTTCCTGCAACTGTCCCCTGTTTCACACCCCCACATGTTCCAGTACCAAAACACCATGAAACTCATTCCCTCAAAGCCAATACAAAGGTCACTCAGCAGAGAGCCAACAATACATAATAAGTCTCCACACTACCAGTAATGCACCTCCCACTCAACTATGCATAGACCCATCAACATCCTCCAGTCAGGTAACCAGGCCCAGCACCACCACCGGTTAGGGGCAAAGTGTATGTGGTGACGAATTTTGGATCAGAGATTGTAATAAGCCACACAACAACTAGAAATGGGCACAATCGGAAACACCTCCAAGATATTAGAGCCCTCAAGTTGGACTCCAAGGTCTGTCCACCACGCCTCAGCCAATCCCACCTCCGCAGCAACTACCTCCAACTCTACACCTGATGAAGTGCCGAGATCTGCACTCTGCCCTTGATCCCAGCATGCATCAACCCTTCTAATCATGAACAGATAGCCCCCTGAAGATCACTTGCTGAAAGACTGTGAAGATAGCTGTGGGTCTGCTTATACATAAGCACATCACACAGAGTAATACCAAATGGTGTTTGTAACTCAGTCTAGAGGAGACCCTTTCTCATTTACCACCTGCTGCACTCCCGAAATACCTCACACTTCCCACCTACAATATGTCTCTCCCTTCATCCCAGGTCAGAAATCACCATTACCATATAATGGAAGAAAGGGCATGGCCCGAATATTCCATTGACATCTTTGGCATACCAGATTCTATACTCGCTGCATCGGGTGAAACACCACATGGGATCACAAGTTTTGCAGCAGATTGGTAATGCAGGCATGGAGAAGGTAACAAAGTGCTAAAAGAGCTGCAGCAACTCGTTCCATGCTTAGAAGAGTGTAATCTTAGGTTCCCCATGACCAATCCTAGACATTCCGCAGCAAGCAAGCAACATTATATCTAGTAAGGTTGGGTACCCCGTGTCTCCATGATCCCATGGATGTTGAGGAGTACTTAGGTGCACCCGTGGCCGATTTTCACAACAGGGAAAGGAACTGAGCAAGCACTCAAATAAACGTAGGTCTTTCTGCCATGAAAGATGGGAAGAATCTGAAGAACATAAAGCCACTTAGGAAAGAGGACCATTTTGAAAAGTGCAATTCGGCCTCTGAGAGACAGTGGAAGGTCACACCATTTGGCCACCTGATTTTGCAAGTCAGATAAAAGAACCCTAACATTCAGGCTGTACAGTTTAGTGGGGTTAGTGGGGAGCTGAATGTCCAGCTATTTAAAGACACCATACACCATTTAAGCAGAAAAGGACTAACTCATCTAGTTCGCACCTCTGTTTTCAGGGGAAGGGCCTCAGACTTGTCCAGATTGAGCTTGAATCTGGAGAAAGTCCCAAATGCAGAAAACTCTTCCAAGAGGAGTGGGGGAGCTATGTAAATCAAGATATCATCAGCAAAAGCCACTACTCGAAACTCCTCATCAATCTGAGCACTCGTCAATAAAGAATGTGAGCGGAAACATGCCAAAAGAGGCCCCAACATGAGAAGAAAAAGGAGTGGGGACAATGGGCACCCCTGACACATCCACCATCTGAGGGGAAAGTCCATTGTCAAAGACCCATTAACTAACACTCTCCTCTGCAGATCCAAATATATGAGATGTACCACATCAGAAAAAAAACTTGAAATCCCCACAGCCTCCAACACCAAATACATGTATTCCCAATTAACATATTCAAAGGCCTTCTCTGCATCAAAACTAACTAGGAGGGAAGGAAGACTGCTCTATATACCATGATGTAAAGATGCAATAATCCTCTGCATATCCTTAATAATATATCGACCCTGAATAAAACCTACCTGTCATTCATGAACTAGATGAGGCATGAACAGGGACAGATGCTCTGCCATAATCTTTGTGAGCAACTTTATATCGACATTCAAAAGGCAGTAAGACCCTGGCAGGAGGAGATCATGCTCAGGCTTAGGGAGCATAGTTATTACCGCCTGATTGGGCTCATAGGGGAAGCACTGCTGATGTACTAAGTCAGTATAATAAGCGGTAAGGGGCCAGCAACTTTAGTGAACATTAATTTAAAGAACTCCGCTCAGTAGCCATCAGGACCAGACTTCCTGCGGGAATTCAGTCCTTTGATGGCCTTCACTAACTCCAGAACCATAATGGGCATATTCAGGATGGCTTGCTGTTCCATCATCAACACATGGTGGTTCCATATTATAGTACTCAGTGCTTTTGGATAGGCACTCCTCTCGTGACGTGTGGACGTCTAACCAATCAGCTGCCATCACAGTTCTATAAAAGGAACCGTTGGGTTTGGCGTTTTTTAAAGCCATTATTTTCAACACGGAATGGTATCACTTGACACAGGGCTCTTGATGAGCCCGAAACATGCATGTCGTGTGCAAAAATAACTTTGGTGCTTCCTTATGGGAGACGAACATCGCCTGCTCATGAGATAAGTGTTACTTCACTATTACAAAAGTTATATGGGATTCTGGGTTCTGTACCTGTTTAATAAAAGGGATTTCCTGACGCGGAGGGGAAAGGCTTCCTTCCTTCCCGTTCTTGCTGGGGGACCCCGACATAAAAAAGATTCTATAAGAGTTTTATATGTTCATGGAACTCAATAGTATATTTCAATGACTTTCTTCATTTTGAGAGATCAGTGGTAGTCATTTGATATTTTTGAGGTTTTAGCTTATTGATTGCCATCATCAACTTTGGCAGCACCATGCGTTCTAGATAGAGCTATGCACCTTCAACATCTCCTTGATCCTCCTGGTACAGGCACCGGTAATGGTTACAAAAGATGTCTTTCACCTTAGGTTTAGTGGTGTGGACCTGACCAGAGTCATCATGAAGAGCCCAAACCAGTTACTGGCCTCCCCCAAACTGAATTAGCATGGACAGAAGCTGACCTGCCTTATTACCAAACCTGTGTAATCAATAACAATAATATAGCATAGATGTACAGGCCTGCTCATGTAGAAGAGAGTTCATCTCCACCTGCACCATGTGCATGGTGGCCTTATGAGAGGTGGTGGACTGGGCAGTAAACCGCCATCGTTCAGCACATAACGATGGTGGTTTACTGCCCAGTCCTTTTCCAACAGCAAAAGCTGTTTATGCAAGGTTTTATGGTGGGTGATAATATACCCAATGATATGGTCATGCAAGATACTTTAGCAGTCTCCTAATAAAGAGAGGGGTTGTCATGATGTGCTCTATTAGTCTCCTCATATCCGGTCCATTTGTCCTGCAAAAAGTGGCCATAATGCACATCCGACACTACTGACAGTGGGTAGCACCAGAAGCTGGAGCAACAGAAGTCCCCCATTGTATATCCAACTAGATCATCATATGGTCGGATATAATCACTGTGCCTATGTCTGCCCAGACCATTTGTTCAAGGAGGATAGAGGTGCTCAAGAAGAAATAAATATGGGAACAGGTATCATGTGCCCTAGATATGTGGGTATAATCCCTGTTTATTGGGTGAAGAACTCACCAGATGTCAATCAAATCATAGCTCTCACAAAGGCCAAGCAGCCAGCGAGCTTTCCAGTCAGCCCTCACTCCCTCCCCCCTCCAGTGCATTTTTATCCATGAGCGTTTCTAATACACAATTAAAGTTCTCACCCAATAGCAGAGGCAAGGAACTAATATCGTCAAAGCAATGTCCCAACTAGATGTAGAAGCAAGAGTCATATACATTGGGTGCATAAACATTCCCAAGAGCCACACGGCCCTGGAGTTTGGAAATCACAGAAAATGTACTGACACCCTGGATCTGAAATCACCTTGTCTTTCACAAAGCCCACCTGTTTATGAACTAGTATAGCAACTCCTGCCATCTTCCCCCCAGAAGAGTCACCAAAGAACTCACCAACCCACCACCACTTAAGTTTAGAATATTCATTCTCCATTATTTATTTATTTATTTTTATTTATTTATCTATTTCTTCTATACCGCCCCTTCCAGAGATCAGGGGCGGTTTACATGGAACAAGTAAACAAATTTGTATACTAATGTATACATTACATGGAACAGAGATTCTTTTAACTTTATACAGATAATAGTTATTAACAGAGATTTATAACATTGTAACTTTAGGTGAGTTTCCAGAAGAAAAACATTAGGTGAGTTTCCAGAAGAAAAACAATATCTGCATGCTTGTCCACAAAGTGCTCAATACCTTATGCCTCTTAATATGCCTACTGAAGCCACACACATTCTAAGAGAGAGTGCAAATGTTCTTACCCATTGTCATATATCCATCTTAGCTCCTGAATCAAAACTTTCCAGTTATCTTCAACTAGCAACCAGAAACCCTCCCCCCAGCCCAGAGTCCCCTGCTAATGGCACCATTCGCCTGCCAACCACCAAGTCCCAGAGAAAGGAAAAAAGAGACAACCCACTGTCCATAGGCATCCCCTGTACACAAACTCCTGAAGAACACCACCTTCTGACATCCCAAGGAGAATAGCGTCGCACCAAGAATATCCATCCCCCCCCATCCTCCTCCCTCTCCCAGCAACTACCCCTTCACTGCCACTGCTCCACTGAGGAGCCCACCATGAGGGTCTACTTGCATTGGGGCCCTGCTCAAACATCTGCCACCTATTTCACCAATTCCCCACCCCACCATGTTTAAAAAGACAATCCTAACATTCTACACCAACCCATGTCCAACAAGCCCACCCAACCAACATCCACTCAAGATTCCAAGCCACTTAACCCTCCATTGCCCATGTTCCCTGTAAGTATTAGTGTATGTGTCTCAAAATCCCCATGTGTTAAATGTATCCCCCACTTGTGTTGTGACCGCTTTGATTGAAGGATAAGGCGGTATATAAATACCATTAAATAAAAATAAAATAAATAAATAAATAAATAAACCCAATATCCCACAGTCCCAACAAGCACTCCGCCTGCTTATTCTACAAAGTACAGGTTATCTAGCATACACCAGAGAGAGGTCTATATCCTAAGCCCACTACAGATAGCACTACAGATCTACAGGGGTGCAGGAGTACCCACCCTCCACTTCAAGTCCACAAGAGGACCATTACCTATAGTTCCCCCACACTCAGCCAGCAGAAGGTGCCCTTCTGACCGAAGTGTCAAACATATCAAGCACCTTCTCCATACCCACAGTCCACCATTCCCAAAGCCTAAAAAACTCAGTCATACACAGTGGCCCTTCCCATTGTAGATATGCCTCCAGCTACTCCACCCTTTCCTAGTTCAGCCCCACAAACCTCTTACTCCCACCCCCTGCACTCCCAAAACAACCTTGTTAGTGTAGCTGGGTTTAAAAAAGGTTTGGACAAGTTCCTGGAGGAAAGGTCCATAAACCATTATTAAAAGGGACCCAGGATATCACTGATTGATCCAATACAAGCACTGAGGAATCTGTATCTTTTGGGGAGACTGCTAGGTACTTATGTCCTAGATTGGCCACTGTTGGAAACAGGATACTGGGCTTGATGGACCTTGGTCTGACCCAGTAAGCATATCTTATGTTCTTATGTTCTTAACCCCTACAAAAGCTACCACCCCCTCCCCCTTGCATGAAGTGCACGACCTCAAGCCAGAGCAAAGACAAGAGAGGTTGCAAAACTATAAAGCACTCCTCAAATTCACGCCTAAGTCTAGCCTCGAACCCCAGATCCACCTTCTCCTTCCAACTAGCCTAGACTCTTTATCTTTATTGTAGTGCTTGATATAATGCCCAATATTGCATATATATTGCCCAATATTGCATATATTGCTTGATATATTGCTTGATATATTGCCCAATATTGCATATATATTGCCCAATATTGCATATTTCCCCCATTCTAGAGAAGCTTCACTGGTTACCAATAAACTGTAGAATCCAATATAAGGCCATCCTTACCACCTTTAGGGCCTTCAATAATATTTCTCCAGATTCCATCTCTGATCTCATCATACACACAACAAATAACAGGTCCAGGAGATCTCCAGCTGTTGACACACTACTTATACCAAATGTTTCCTTAAAAGCTAATCAATCATCCATCAATAGGGCTTTTTCAAATTATGCTCCTAGATGTTGGAACAAACTCCCTCCCAATATCAGAGCAATTAAAGACATCAAACAATTCAAAAAAGCCCTTAAACACCACCTTTTTATCGCACACTTCAAACACCTAAACACCCCTTCCCCTCCCCCATCCTTTTAACCTCATACCTACCCTAACTAACTGTATAGATTTTATATATCTCCAACATGTATTTTCTAGAAATATAAATGATTTCCCTGTTTACTTCCATGTTAATTTTCCTGTTACTTGTAATAGGTCTGTTATATCTGACCAATTGTTGTATTGTTTCAATGTAAACCGCACTGATGACAAATAGCGCGGTATATAAGAAAATTAAATAAATAAATAAGCAAAGCGTCAGAGCGGTCTACAATAATTAGGACTGCAGGTAAAGAAAGAAAGGAATGACATTGTTTAGATAAGAAAGCAACAGATGGAGAGACAGACAGAAAATAAGAGGAAAGATGAATCAGACAGACTTGGACGGGGGGGGGGGGGGGGATATCGGTTAAGGGAGAAAAGCCCTAGGAATCGGGGAGAGGGACGTCAAAGGCAAGGTGGAAAAGGTGGATCTTGGATCTTGAGCATAGCCTTGAACTGGGGAAATGAGAATTCAGTGTGGAGGATATGTGGTAGGGAGTTCCAGAATGTGGGGCCTAGAAAGAAGAATGCAGAATGGCTGGTAAGTTTGAGTCAGGCCTGTTAGGGAAGGGGAGAAAGAGACGATTCCCATGAGCAGACCGGAGGGGGCGGGGAGTGGACTGATGGTGAATAAGGTCTGGTAGGTATTGGGGGGTAATGGTGTGCAATACTTTGTGAGTGATGGTGAGTGGGGATGGAAGGGAGGGGTGGCAATGACCCCAGAAGAAAGGTATGGCTCCCATGGCAGAAGTGGTGAGGAGGATTGAAGTCAGGAGTGGAAGCTGGCGAGAATGATTGAGGAAGATGGGATGAAGAGGCTGAGGATCTGTACAAAGTGGTGGTTGTGAGGTAAGGAATATAGATGGTAGATGCCAGTATCCACCGCCCCATGGACCCCGCCTAAGGGCCATGCCAAAGGGCCCTTTGGGGAGGCCCTCAGGCATGGGTGTGCCTAGAGCAGGAGAAACTTAAAGCTGTCTCACTGTGTTAAAAGCAGGTGGGAAGAGCTCCAACAGAGGATTGTTGGACTGATCTTCCTCTTTCTGTGCCTCTGGAGTTCAACTGCTTTCAAATGCTGCAATGGACTGTGATGTCAGCTAACAGCTGAGCAGGTGGGAGGAACTTCAAAAGAGAAATGCTGGACTGATCTTCCTCTTTCTGTGCCTCTGGAGCTCAACCTCAGGAGCTTCGACCGCTAAAGCAACCCCACCCCACCATCATGCAAGGAAAGAGGGACTAAAAGTACCAAGTTAAAGCATATGAAATATTTGGACCAAAGTATATGGACTGCTTAAATTAAAGAAACAGAGGGGATAGAATAATATTGACCATAGCAACCTTCTTTCAAGGCTCTCACAAATTGGAGTAACAGGAATAGCGTATCAATGGTTCCAATCCTACATTGCAGACCGTATGCAACAAGTCCAATTAGGTAACAAAACCTCTAATACATTTAGACAGGAACAAGGAATACCCCCAGGGCACTGCATTATCTGCCCTATTATTTAACTTATACCTACAACCAATATGTAACATATTCAAGTAATTTAAAGTGAATTATCACATCTATGCGGATGACATTATGATATGTCTCCCCATAGATGGTCTAAACATAGCCCAACACATAATTGAATCCTGCATCTTGGAAGCTCAAGCTTGACTAAACTCAAACAATCCATCAACTTTCAGAAAACTGAATTACTCTACATCTCAAGGAACCCAAATTTTACTCCCCCTCAAACATTCAAGATACTTAACACAATCCTCCCTCTTAAAAAAGAAGTAAGGTATCTTGGCATTATACTGGATTAAACTCTCACACTATCTGCACACATAAAACAACTAACCAAATCTATTTACTTCAAATTAAGAACAATACAACACCTCAGACCCCTTCTGGACACACATGATTTCAGATCAGTAGTTCATGCTCTAATCACCCCCCACTTTGATTTTTGTAACAGCCTTCTCCACGCTATTCCTAAAAGGCACCTCAAGCAACTGGCACCCTTTGTTCCACGATCAATTCAGTCGCTGAATTCAGTTACTGCCTGAGCAACTTGTGATAGATGTTTGGAGAGGCCCTGAAATCACTCTTCTAAAGCTTTTACCACCATGATGGAGACTTCTTCTAACAGTCCAGTGAGCTACTCAGTACGTGGGCTAGGAGAAGTAGGATCCACCATTTTACTGTCAGGTTCTCGACTCTTGTTCTTATGGACAGATTTAGGGCCATAGGGTGTGCAGAAAACAGAGCAGCATGTCCAAGGAGGGCTGCACTTATTATCACCCAAGTTGATTCAGGGTGGTAAAAATCCAGGTAAAAATCACTTAAAACTGAGGAACATCTAAGTGGGAAGACCTGGAGCCAAAAGGAGTGTGACTTCCCTGACTCACCACATCACTTGACTCCACCTAATATTCAACCTTTTGAAAACTGACCCCTTAGTTGCTAGAATCCAGTAGTTCTCGACCCAGTCTGCAGGACACAAGCAGCCAGTCAAGATTTGGGATATCCAGAAAGAATATTTATTTATCTGGTTTTCTATACTGCTTTATATGGGAATCAAAGCAGTTTACATTGAACATTTAACTCTATTACATAGAACATTTTAAACAGTGTGACTAGATATAGTAAGTGTTAACATATAACATAGCTATTCATCTTTTACAATATAGTGGTAGTTAACATACAACATATTTATTTATTAAACTTTTTATATAGGGATTTGCATCGGGGGTGGGGGGAAGCATGAGATCTGACATGCGGTATGAGAGCTGGAAGTTTATTAGTGAAGTTTCCTAGGGGATCATGGTAGAATTGTTTACAGTGGGGGCCACACCTGCAAATTCAGCTCATACATATTTATGCATTGTGAAAGCCAGATTGGGAGTGTCCCTAGGATTGAGTTAAGAAACTTTGCCATAAATATTTCATAAACAAAATTAAGATTGCAGAGGAAGAGCATCCTAGTGGTTAGAGCAGCAGGCTAAGAACCAGGAAGCCAGGATTCAAATGTACTTTTTCCCAAAAACAGTTCTTGTGACCACGAGCAAGTCACTTCATATTCTATCACCTGAGGTACAACGTAGATTTTAGCAATCCTCTCCGACTTTTGTAAATCTAACTGGGCCACGAGTAACAGAGCATTCTCATACTTTACACCCATACTCTGGAACTCCCTCCCTGACAAAAAAAGAGCTATCAATGGTCTCTTCACTTTCCATAAGGAAATTAAAACATACCTTTTTGTGGAGCATTTCGGAAATGCACTGGAACCAGTCAACATTGATCCAACCTAACATCCCACCTAACATCTCCCCCCCCCCCCCCCAGCAAGTAGGTGATCCTCCACTCTCTATATAATTCTGTATGATTTCAACCACACTTGTAGCTATGTTCTGTAAATAGCATATGTTCTGTAAATAGTGCATGTTCTGTAAATAGCTCATATTCTGTAAACAGCAGCAAAAGCCTCTTTACATCTCCATGTTAAAGCCGCAAGGATTTACTAATTGTAAATAGTTTATGATCAAACATTATATACATTCCAATGTTTAATATTTATAATTATTTGAATTGTTCCATGTAACTGGTTTTGTTTTTGTTCCCTGTAAACTGCATTTGATCTCTGGAAAAGGTGGTATATAAATGCTAATAAATAAATAAAAATATATAGAAAAATAAGTCCTCTTGTACAAGGAAATAACTTATGTATCTGATTGTAGCCTGAATTTGGAAAAGACAAATAATAAAATCTAAAATCCAATTATGCTACTACTACTACTATGACCATTACTATTTGAAGAGAAATACAAGATGTACACAGCGCTTTATAGAGACATATCAAAGATAGTCTCTGCCCGTAAGAGATTACAATCAAATCAAGACAGACAACAAAACAATCAAGACAGACAGCACAGCTGGGGACTAGAATATATCTAGGGGAATGGTAAGGAAACACATAGGACGTGAACAGGAGACAAGCTACTAAGATTCTCAAGAAAAAACATAATTTGGGCCAGGCGGTACCAAGAGCTGTGCGACCAGTGCAGCCACACAGGGCACCAGCACAGAAGGGGGCGCTGATGTCATCACTGGGCTTCCAGGAAGCTCAAAAAGAGCGAGTTACTTAACATGGCTGGGTAGAGGTGGGGGGCACCAGATTTGTTAATCACACAGGGTGCATTTATATCTTGATACGGTCCTAATTTGGGGCAATTTTCAAGTTTTCCACATTTGGGAAGAAGATTGTAGATACCTTTTGCAGACAACAGAGGTTCTCAATCGGGGATAGGCAAACCCCGGGAGATACCTCACAGTGTTTAAGGAGATATCTTAGGGGCTGCATCCATTATGGCACATTTTTCATTTGCTGATATTTTAGAAAATTTACTAATGACAAAGTCATTTTGACAAAACGTTGTTCTATAGTATTGATGCCATTTTTGCATGCATTTTTCCAACATTCCTATTTCTAGGGAGAGAGGGGAGTAGTAGAAGTGTGATTTTCTGCTGGGTGACGTGGTGCTTTTTATCATTGTGAAAAGTATTTTATTTTTATTTCATAACATCATCTCATGGATACATTTTTAGTATGAGGAGAGAAGAGAAAGAGTGACAAGAGAAAAATTCTGGGGAAAAATATGAGGAGGAGCCGAAATCACCACATAATGACACACCAAGAGATCATGACTAGTCCAAGACTGTCCATGTCGTCCATGAGAAAATCATCTCCAGAGCTTGTTCATTAAAAATGGCAATTTTATCATCAAGAATATTTGAAATGTGATTTCTGCTATTGTGGTGAGGAGGTGAGTCAAATTCCAGTGTTCTTACTATGTGAACAGAAACACAGTAATAGCTCCATAAAACTCTCTATGTTGATGAGACATTTTGAAAGACATCCTCCAGAAAGGAAAGATAAACCCCTTGCTTATTTCAAAGAGATGAAGACATTTATATAAGAAAGACTTCAGCAATGAGATCTGTGTTTGTTATTGGGAATAAAACATTAATTGAAACCCTATTTAAAGTGAGTTACAACACTGCTTCTCAAGGAGAGACCCACACAACTGGTGAAAATTTAACCAAGCCATGCGCTACTGACCTGTGTGAAACGTTACCAAATATACCTGATTTTCAGGGATTGTCCCCGATTTTGAGGTAGTGTCCCAGATTCCATGGACACAGCCAGCCTCATGGCACTTACCTTGAAACTTCAGCACCAGGGGGCTCTTTCCTTTCACCCCCTCTGACGCCCAATGCCGAGGGGGGTGGAAGCAAACAGCCCCACCACGGTGCCGACTTTTCAAGATAAGCGCCACAGGACTGTTTGTGGCTGTTGCTGTCGCTGCGCATTCCAGACTTGGGTAGCAGAGGCAGCAATGGGTGCTGGAGGGGGAAAGCTGGGGGGGGGGAGGGGTGCAAGGCATAAGGTTCACCTAGTTTGCCTCATCTCCTTACGCTACCCCTGCTGAGGAGAGAGGAGTCCTGCCCTTCCCAGCCCAATTCACCTCCTGCCCAGGTATCCCAGATTTGCTCTCCAAAAATCTGGTAATCCAATGAAACCAGATTTGGATCCAAGAAATATGAACAGCTGCATCTTTCCAATGATACTATTAAAATAAGAATTTCAGTTTGTGCAGCCAACATTTTGAATCAACTCTCCTCTTATTTTACCTTGCAACTTGCTGAGAACACTGATGCCTGTGGCCTACATAGCTGTGCTGTTAGTATTTGTTCAATACTTGTATAATGGTGAAATGTGCAAAGACAGCTTGATCTGTGATGATTTGGAAGCCACAATTACTGGAGCAGATATGTGAGAAAATTGACCTCAACTGGCAGAAGTGCATTAATATCTCTGCTGATGGTGCCAAGGCAATGCAGGGTCCTATTTCTAGGGCTGTTACAAGAATGAAGTCTGTTGCTGACCTTTCTAGTAAAAGTGGTCAGTGTGTGCTTTGCAGAGAAAATCTGGCTGTGAAAAACATACCCATAGAACTGAAAGATATTTTTAATTTATTGGAGCAAATTATCAATCATGTGAAACTTAGTGACTTAACTACAAGACTTTTCAGGCAAATTTGCAAGGAGATGAGCAGCGACAGACTGAGTCAAGGAAAAGTGCTGATATAAGTACTTGAATTATGCACCTAAATCCCAATGTTTCTTAACTGATGGCAAAGCTAAAATGATGCAACATGAGACAAACTGCAGACATTATTGATTTTCTGTCTAGTGATTCTAATTGACAAATCATTTCATATCCCGCTGGCATATTCGACAAATTGAACACACTGAATCTATCCTTTCACTATTTACTGCTAATGATAAAAACTCTGCATTCAAAGAAAAAAAAATATTCTTTGGAAAAGGCAAGCTAAAGCGGGACATATTGACATTCTGAAGTCCCCAAAGGATCACAAACTCATGTAGGTGTAAATGATAGATAATCCTTTAAGAAGTGACTATGCTACAGTTCTGATGGTGGATAGTTGGAGGGGTAGCTATAAACTCCAACATCACTTATCTGAAAACCACCTTTTAAAAATAAATTTGTATCTCTAAATGAATGTGTGCCATGCTCACTAAATTTCTCTTTGCAGACTTAAAGAACTGAATTGCAGTCTTGTTAGAACTTCCATCCCCACTATTCCTGCCCTTTCATGACCTGGTCCTTCTTCCCCGCGCTTTGTATGGGGAATTTAAATGGGGGCGGGAAAGGGGAAGATTGGCATTAGGGCGGGCAGTGGGTGGTTGTCGGCCCTCAATGTAAAAGGCCGATTCCAATGTTGGCCCTGTACGTCCAGGGACGATAGCTTAGACGGTGGCCGACAACTGCCCACTGCCCGCCCTAATGCCGCCCTCAATCTTCCCCTTTCCCGCCCCTTTTCCCTCTGAGGTGAAATAAGTTCCCCTAACGGGCAGAAGACGGTGGCATGGCAATGGTGGGGGAGGGCGGAGAGAATTCCCCGCAGTCCAATTCTGGCCTTGGAAGGCCGGATTGGGGGTTGGGCTGCGGAGAAAGCATTGAAGGAGTCAGCGGCCAGGGATCGTGGCTTTACAATGAAGCTGCAGTGCCATGGCAATCAGACGCCATGGCACTGCGGCTCCACTGTAAAGCCCAGACTGAGTCAGTCGGGCACGGCCTGTATGTGCAGGCCTTGCTGAATTGTGGTCCCAGCCTGCATGTACAGGCCTGTTCAGAATTCCGATCCCGCTGGGCTAGATGTGTCCTGTGGGATCAGAATCATGACTCCCTCTCTGCGTCCGGATCTGGCCGGGCGCACAAAGGGCATGTACTTCCGGATTGGAAACGGGCCCTAAGTGCATAACTTTGTACTTGTTCATTTGGATACCCAGTCTCCCAATTTATTAATGTCCTCTTACAATTTTTTGACAATCCTCTTGTATTTAAACAACTTTGAATAAATTGGTATCGTCTGCAAATTTGATCACCTTTAGGCTCATTTGTTCCTACTCCCAACCCCATCTAACTTCCCAGCTTGTTGTATGGGAAAGTTAGATGGGGCAGGGAAGGGGCAGATTGGGGACAGCGCTAGAGTGGGTGGTGGGCGGTCGTCGGCCCCGGACGTACAGGGCCAATTCCAATGTTGGTCCTGTACGGCCGGGGCCAACAGCTTGGATGAGGAACTTATTCCACCTCTGAGGTGGAATAAGTTCCCTGATACGGAAGGAATGTCAGGCCCAGGGCTGGGAAGGGGCAGCAGGGGGCAGAGATCATTCCTTTCAGCCCAACTCTGGCCTTGGGAGCCGGCGGCTGGGAATCGCAGCTTTTCAATAGAGGCACGGTGCCATGGAAACCAGACGCCATGGCGCTGCAGCTCCATTGAAAAGTCCTGACTGAGTTAGTCAGGCAAGGTCTGTACATGCAGGCCAGATGGAATTAGGGTCCCGGCCTGTACATACAGGCCTGTTTGTGATTCTGATCCCATGGTGCTAGACGTGCCCCGGGGGATCAGAATCGCGTCTCCCTCTGTGCATCCAATTCTGACCTGGCGCACAGAGGGCCTGGACGCCCAGGATGGAATCAGGCTCCTTGCCTTTATCTACCTGTTTATTCACACCTTCAAAAAAATATAAGAGATTGGTAAGACAACTTTCCTTCGCTAAATCCATGTTAGCTTTCTGCCATTAAACCATGACTACATGTTCAGCAATTTTGTTTTTTATAATGGTTTCTATCAATTTGCCCAGTACTGATGGCAGGTTTACCTGTCTGTAGTTTAAACACCAGATCACACCAGACCCCTTTTTAAAAATTGGTGTTACATTGGCTACTGTCCAGTCTTCAGGTACTACAGATGATTTTAATGATAGGTCACTGATTACTAATAGAAGTTCTATAATCTCTTATTTCAGTTCTTTCAGCACCCTAGGATGCATGCTATCTGGTTCAGGTGATTTGTTGCTCTTTAGTTTATCAATTAGCTGTATTATATCTAATGGATTTATCAAGATTTGTTGCAGTTCTTCTGATACCTCACCTATAAATATCATTTCTTGCATGGGTTAGTTTCCTACATCTTCTTCAGTAAAGACTGAAGCAAAAATTTCATTCAGTCTCTTTTGCAGAGATTCTGCTTAGAATGCACAAATGGGCATTATGCTTACTCGAGAGCAGGTGTTAATGTCAGACTGTAACTTACATGTGTATGCATATACTTTGCATCTCCATCCATACTCTACTTAAACTCTGCCCCTGTGCACACTGACTGCAAAAGTATACATTGGCTTATTCCACAGATACATTTAGACCCAACTTGCCATGAATGCCGCAGCCAGAATCTTAGTAGGAGCAGCAAGATGCGACCATATAACGCCTATCCTAATACAACTTCATTGGCTCCCCGTTCAAGGAAGGCTTACATTCAAATCTTTGTTACTCACCTTCAAATCTATCCATGGCATCACCTCCCCCTCATTAACCAACATCATCCAGCCAGCTCCTCCCAACAGAACAAGGAGAACCCCATCTACAAATGTGCTAGTAATTCCAAAGGCTTCAACAAAGTACACAACCGCAACATCTAACAGGGCTTTCAGTATCTGTGCCCCAAAATGTTGGAACGCATTACCACCAGGCATCCGTGCGATTACTGACCTATCACAATTCAGAAAGGCTCTCAAATCCCATTTATTTACTCAATACTACCAGATTAACCCTACCCCTACATAAGTGCCTCTCCCTCACCCCCTCAAGTTAATATATCAACTCTATTGTACACATGTTCACACTGAATTCCCAATACTCGATCTCATTGTACATATGTAAGTAGTTTAGTTTGCATTCCCCGTTTATCCAAGTTTTTACTCCTGTTCTATGTAAAGCATAAGCATGTTATCCAAGTTATTACTCCTGTTCTATGTAAAGCATAAGCATGTTATCCAAGTTATTACTCCTGTTCTATGTAAAGCATAAGCATGTTATCCAAGTTGTTTTCTCCTGTTCTATGTGAAGCCAAACAGTTTGTTATGGTCATTTTGTTGTATGTAAACCGCGCTGACAATAGTGCGGTATATAAGAAATTGTAATAAATAAATAAATAAATAAACTTAACTAAGTAGGGCTGGCCCTATGCATGTGAGGGCATGTTGCTTGCATATGGCCTTTCTCCCCGAGGAGCCCCATGGCTACTTGCTGGCTTAAGAGATGAGCCATGTGTCACCTCTTCCCAGCCATGGAAGCAATTTCCTTTGCTCCTGTGGTTGTACTAAATTGCAGCCACTGGGACTAAGGAGTCTCTAAAAGTAAAACAAGAGCATGGGAAAATTGGGGAGACAGGCTGGGCTGGAGGTTGGAGTAGATGGAAAGTTGATAAGTGAAAAGTCAAAAGAGGATTGAGGGTGGTGGGGTAAAGTTGGAGTAGATAAAAAAGAAGTAAAGAAAGAAATGGAGGAAAGAGCAAAAGGGGAAAGATCAATTTATTAGAGGCAGATGTAGAGAGAGAATATAAAAAAATAAGAGAAGAGAGAAGAAAGAAGAAAGAAGAAAGGACAATGCAGAGTTAGCAGAAGAAACGAAGACAGCAGAAGAAGGTGACTGGGACAATTACAACTGAAAAATAAAATACCCAAACAACAAAAAGTAGAAAAAATATAGTTTATTTTAAATTTATTAACTGGAATATGTCAGCTCTGGGATATGTGCATCGCTGATGTGTTTCGAGGTTATTCTGAGTCCTGGATAGCTGGGATGTACGTCTAAACTGGACATACATCCCCGCTAAACGGTAGGAGCCAGTTCCCTAGCCTGAGTTTCCTGCATGTACAGCCGAGATGTGCGGGGAACTCAGGATGTGGGTGGGAGGGGGCGGGCAGGAGGAGGAGAGAGGGTGGACTGGAGGCATGACTCCTACCCCGGACATACAGGGCCTATTCCGATGATGGCCCTGTACATCCAGGCATGGTTATTTGCACAGGGGACTTATTTTACTGCAGAGGTGGAATAAGTCCCCCTGGTCGCCGGATGATGATCCCACAGGACCCCTCTCCCCAAAGAGGTGAGATGGGCAGGGGGCCCCCTGAAGCCCAATCCCAGCATTGGAAGGACTGATTGGGGGTCGGGCAGCGGGGAAGATGACAATTTTAAAAACTGCGGCAGATCGGGGCTCCTGCATGGAGCTGCGGTGGAGACATCTGGATGTCTGGCAGGCTGAAATCGGGGCATATCCGGGAAGTCCAGGCCTTATGCCCAATTCTGCTCCTATAGGGCCATCTAGCTCCCATGGGAGCTGAACTGGGTGCATATCCTGGCCGTCCAGATTCTGGACATATGGATGGCCTGGACGTGCCCCGACCAGAATTGGCCTCCACGAGTTTAATTTACAGTTGTATTTCTCCAGTGCTCTTGTACATTCCAGGTTTGGCTTTTGGGGTTTCTAGTTTAATTATTGTTTTTATATTTATAAATTGTGATGCCTTATTCTATATTTGGTAAAAGTCTTCCTATGTTTTGCATGTTCATGAGGAACTACCTAATCTAAAAGTAGACAAAGCAATGGGACCAGATGGGATACATCCACGAATATTGAAGGAACTTTGGGATGTTCTAGCTCCACTGTCTGACTTTTCAATGCCTCTTTGGATTTGGGAGTGGTGCCAGAGGACTGGAGAGAGGCACATGTATTCCCTTCACACAAAAGGGGAAGTAAGGATGTGGTTGAAAACTACAGGCCGGTTAATCTAACCTCTGTGGTGAGTAAATTATTGGAAAGACTGTTGAAAGAGAAAATAGTGAGGTTTCTGGAGTCCAATTGATTACAGGATCAGCGGCAGCATGGATTCACCAGAGGCAGTCTTGTCAGACAAATCTGATTGATTTCTTTGACTGTGTGACCAGAGAGTTGGACCGAGGGAGATCCCTAGATGTGGTGTATTTAGATTTCAGTAAAGCCTTTGACACCGTTCCGCACAGGAGACTTATAAACAAACTGAGCATGCTAGGGTTGGACCCTAAAGTTACTGACTGGGTTAGAAATTGATTGAGTGGGAGGCAACAAAGGGTACAGGTAAATGGAGCTCACTCTGAGGAGAAGGTTACCAGTGGTGTGCCACAGGGATCTGTCCTTGGTCCAATTCTTTTTAACATCTTTCTTAGTGATAGTGCAGAAGGGCTATCGGGTAAGGTTTGCCTCTTTGCAGATGATACCAAAATCTGCAATAGGATAGACACCCAGGAAGGAGTAGATTGCATGAGGAGGTCTCTAGCTAAGCTTGAAGAATGGTCAAGAATTTGGCAGCTGAGATTTAATGCTAAAAATGCTGGTTCATGCATTTGGGCTGCAATAATCCAAGAGAGTGGTATAATGTAGGGGGTGAAGTAATTCTGTCCACAAAAGAAGCGTGGGACCTGGGCATGATTGTGTCTGACAATTTTAAAGTAGCTAAACATGTAGAAAAGGCAATGGTGAAAGCTAGAAGGATGCTTGGGTGCATAGGGAGAGGAATGGCCAGCAGAAAAAAGGAGGTGATAGTGCCTCTGCATAAGTCTTTGGTGCGACCTCTTTTGGAATATCGTGTGCAATTCTGGAGACCACACCTTCAAAAGAATATAAACATGTCTGAGTCAGTGCAAAAGATGGCTGCTGAAATGTTAGTGGACTTTGTTATAAAGCATATGAGGGCAGACTTAAGGATCTTAATGTATATGTTAGAGAAAAGGAAAGGATAGAGGAGATATGATAGAGACATTTAAATACCTCCGTGGAATAAATGCACAGGAGGAGAGCCTCTTCCAATTCAATGCAAGCTCTGCTGCTTTGACTTCTTCTTTAATTACCTCTGGTTCCGGATCATAAGGAACAGGTTGAAACAGCTGTTGGTTGACGATCTTTATCATATAATAACTCTGTATATTCTGTCCACCTTTTCTTGATCTTCTCAGCATCATTCAACATGCATCTTCTAACATTCCAATTCGAGGATGGAATTTTTTCTTTATCTCTCGTAGCTTTAGGAAAGCCAATCTTGTTATTCATCTAATAGTTTCTGCTTCTATTTCCTTGCATACATCATTGTAGTACTTCCCCTTTTCTTGTCTTGCTACACGTTGGAAATCTCTGTTGAGTTCTGCGATTGTCTTTCTTTCTCCTCTGGCCTTGGCTTCTCTGTATTTCTGGGCAATTTTCAGAGTTTCTTTGGTCATCCATTTTGGCCGTTTTTGCTTTTTCATCTTTTGTAGAGATTTCTCACTTTCTTCCAACACAACCTTCTTGATGTCATCCCATAACTCTTCTGGAGCCCTGTCATTTGTATCTAAAGCAGCAAATCAATTTTGCAGACAGTCTTTAAATTCCAGTGGTATATTCTTAAGGTCATATTTTGCTACATTCACGAGTGACTTGCTCTTTTTCAATTTTAGCTTGAGTTTGCATACTAGTAGTTAGTGATCTGTACCACAACCTGCCCTAGGTTTTGACTTTGTCAATGTTATAGAGCTTTTCCATTGTTGACTTCCACAGGTGTAGTCAATTTGATGTTTGTACAATCCATTGGGTGAAGTCCATGTGTACAGTTGCCGCTTGTGTTGCTTGAAGAAAGTCCATATTTTCCAATCACTTTGTCTTCTTCTTTGTTGCCAACTTTTGCATTCCAGTCACCCACGACTATCACGATTTCCTGTTTGCATGTTCTGTCAATTTCAGCTTGTACTTGTTCAAATAACTCATCAACTTCATCCTCTTTTGCAGCTGTTGTTGGGGCATATACTTGAATTATAGTTGTGTTGATGGGCATTCCTCGTAGACAAAAGAAATTAAGGATTCACTGATTGCATTGTATTTCATTACAGTGCTAAGGGTACAAGAAGAGGGCCGTCCGCAATTAACCAAACAGAAAAAGTACAGCGGAGGACAAATTACCACGGCCTACCAAGGTGTATGGATAAAAAACTTTATTGGGTCCTTAATAAAGTTTTTTATCCATACACCTTGGTAGGCCGTGGTAATTTGTCCTCCGCTGTACTTTTTCTGTTTCATTACAGTTCTTGCAAGTTTCTTCTTAATTATAAATGTAACACCATTTCTTTTCTTTGTCTTTCATTTCCAGCATAGTAGACCATGTGATAGTCAGATGCGAAGTGCCCGATGCCAGTCCATTTCAGTTCGCTGACACCCAGCAGATCGAGTTGTACACATTCCATTTCATTCTTGACCACCTCCAACTCCCCTTGGTTCATGCTTCATACATTCCATGTCTCAATATGTAAGACATCTTTGCAGCTTCTGATTCTCATTTCATGTGCAGTTACATCAGCAGTCAGACTTCCCGAGGGCTTTGATCCAACCACATCATAAATGCTGACTTTACTCTTTACTTCAACTCCTTCCCAGTAGCCAGTTGAGTGTCTTCCAACCTGGGGGTCTCATCTTCCAGCACTATAGTGCAATTTGTTTTGTTGTGACTATCCATTGGATTTTTGTTGCAAGATATGGAAGTAGATTGCCAGATCTTTCTTCCGCACAGTTTAATTTTAGTGTTGTTGACGTTGTCACAGAAATGTGATTCTCCACCGCCAACACCATTCCATTCTGCTGCTGCCCAGATGGGTGGTTTGTCTTGGTCTGGCACGTCAGCAGAGACCTGTCCATCTTGTGAGACCCTGCCAGTAGTTAAGCTACCAATAGCTTAGCCCTCAGCATCGCTGATGCACACAAGTTCTCACAGCACAACAAACTACAATCCAAGTGAGGGACAATAATAATTTCTAGGTCATTGGAAAACAATTTACCTAGATATTTAATCTATTCCTCGGCCCAATCAAAGGAGTGAGCAGCTACATCCTCTTTAATCCAGAAACAATTTACTTGTAAAAACTCTGATTTGTCTCAATTGATTTTGTAGCTAGATATGCTAGCAAGAGTTTCCATAAAAGATAGACCACGCCTCCTGGTAAGTGCTGTTCAGAATGTTGTAAATTACTGGTTAATATGCTTGTTCAATAAACAGATTATTAAAGTATATATATATATATATATATAAAATTAGGAATAGAAGGTAACTTTAGAAATAGCAAATTATTGCCAACATGCATAACAAATTTGTACTCCTCTTCAATGCTACTCATAAATATGCCCTGAATGTCCAAATTTTTTCATATAGCAATGGCGAGGGGCCTCAATGCAGTGTTAAATAGGGATGTGCTTTTGTTACAAACAAATGTTAGGCTCACCACGAAACAAGAAATTATGACAATGATAACACTGTTGTCATTTCCTGTTTGCCCTCTTTCACAATAGTCTGAACTATTAAGCAAGAGTGCACCCTATTGAGTAATAGGGTGCACTACTTGCGCATGTGTGAATAGTGCACCCTGATTGCGCATGTGCAAATAGTGTTCCCTATTGCTCAATAGGGTGTGCTCTCATGAAAGAGGGCATGCTATTGCTCGATAGTGTACACTCTTGTGCAAAAGGGTGCATATTGTTTCTGATGATCTTAAAGTGGCTAAACAGGTAAAAAAGGCAATGGCAAAAAAACCAGAAGGATGCTTGGGTGCATAGAGGGAGGAATGGGCAGCAGGAAAAAGGAGCTAGTAATGCCTCTGTATAAGACTCTGGTGTGACCTCTTTTGAAGTATAGTGTGCAATTCTGGAGACTGCACCTTCAGAAAGATATAAACAGGATGGAGTCGGTGCAGAGGGTGGCTACTAAAATGGTTAACATAGTGTCATGCCCCAGCCCTCTGCCAAAGGCTTAGAGGGGTAGGGTTGCCATTAACTTCTCTTATAAAAGGTTGAATAAACTATTTTTCCCAGTGAATCATGCTGGGAGTTGTAGTTTTGGCCTTCTAAGATGAAGTGTAGTCATGAAACCGAAAGTAAAGGCAAATGACAAAATTTATTACCCAAACACAAACAAAGTCCATGTAGACTGTAACAGGATACTTCTCCATTCATTCGATCAAGGTTATTTACAACTTAGGCTGGATGAGCTTCACAGTCATTAATTATATGCAGCTGCTTATCAATATAACGGATAAAGAAAACACAGCTTCTTCATTCAACAAAGTAAAAATATCTTCTTTTTACCTTTGTCTTCATTAAGCATTCAAATGTACATGCAACAGGTATCTTCCCATTGAAAGAGCAAGTTCCTACCTTCAGTTCAGGCTAGGTTTCATTACTCTACTTTTCAGGAAACTTTATCTTTTCAGCTATTCTTTAGCAAAGGGACTCAATGCTAACAGCTTGACATAGAGTACAGTCCATGAGTACTTCTGGAGGCAATAAATCCTGCTCAATAGGCTCAACCTGCATTTCCTCTGGCTCCGGAAATGCAGTGCCCTGCTCTGAGCTTTTAACATATGTCTCGGGGTATACTCTCTTTGAGGATCCCTGTGTCTCTCTTGAGCACAGCTGCACTCGGTAAGGATAAATTGTAACTGAAGCTGTGGAGACTTCTCCGTGGCTGTGTTCACCAGTCTCCCTCCAGCTTCTGGGAAACAGTCCCTGGTTCACTTCCCTGGGTTCCTTCCTGGAGCTCTGCCACGACTCCCTGTTCCAGGCTTGGCTCCTTTGCCTCCTGTGCTGAGTCCTGGGCTCCCACCTCTGAACTCTCTGAACCTTCTGAACAGGAACTAGGGTTTGAAGCCTTCTCTGCTCTCTCCTCCAGTGCTCTCCCTCTCCGGGCTCTCCTCTCTTGGGCTCTCTCCCTCTGGACTCTCTCCTCCCAGGCTCTACTCTCTGCTTTCTCTCTAGCCAAGGTTTATATCCCTGCTTCCCGGGCAGTGTCTCTCCCTCTCTGGACAGGTGCTTGCAATTATCTTCCAAGCCTGCAACTACGTCAGCAGAGCTTGGGTGTGGCAGCCTAGGTTCAGTTTCTCTCTGCTTGCTTTCTTTAGGCAAAAGCTGAAACCTGTGCACTGCAGGGATGTCACTTTTCTTAAAAGCAAAATCATTATTTTCTCCTATTTCCATAGGCTCACTACAAGCTTCCTTATCACAATAAAAACAGAGAAATATGATGACAGAAAAAGACCACATGGCCTATCTAGTCTGTCCTTCCATATCAACAACTACAACAGTCCCCTTTTTACCTTTAGAGATCCTCTGTGTTTGTCCCGTGCTTTTCTGAATTCAGTTACTGTCCTCATTTCTACATCCTCCACTGGGAGACTATTCCATTGATTCACTACTCTTTCCGTAAAGAAATATTTCCGCATATCACTCCTGAATCTATCTCCCTTCACCCTCATCCCATGTCCCCTCATAGCAGAACTTGCTTTCAATTGAAAGAGGCTCTCTCCCTGAACATTTATGCCACAGAGGTATTTAAACATCTCAATCATATCACCTCTATCCCAACTTTCCTCTAAGGTGTGCATATTAAGATCCTTCAGTCTGTCCTCATATGCTTTATAATGAAGACCACTAATCATTTTAGTAGCCACCCTCTGCACCGACTCCATCCTGTTCACATCCTTTTGAAGGTGCGGTCTCCAGAATTGCACACTATACTCCAAATGAGGTCGCACCAAAGACTTATAGAGAGGCATTATCATCTCCTTTTTTCTGCTAGCCATTCCTCTCCGTATGCACCCAAGCATCCTTCTAGTTTTTGCCATCGCCTTTTCTACCTGTTTAGCTACTTTAAGATCATCAGACACAACCACACCTAGGTCCCGCTCTTCTTTAGTGAACAAAAGTACTTCACCCCCTATACTATATTGCTCTCTTGGATTGCTGCAGCCCAAATGCATGATCTTACATTTTTTAACATTAAATCCCAGCTGCCAAATTCTAGACCATTCTTCAAGCTTAGCTAGATCCCTCATCATTTTATCTACACCTTCCTGGGTGTCTACTCTATTGCAGATTTTGGTATCATCCACAAAGAGGCAAACCTTACCCGACAGCCCTTCTGCTATATCACTAACAAAGATGTTAAAAAGAATCGGACCAAGAACAGATCCATGGGGCACACCACTGGTAACATCCTTCTCCTCAGAGTGAGCTCCATTTACTTGTACTCTTTGTCGCCTCCCACCCAACCAATTTCTAACCCAAGCAGTAACTTTAGGGTCCATCTCTAGGGTGCTCAGTTTGTTTATAAGTCGCCTGTGAGGAACAGTGTCAAAGGCTTTACTGAAATCTAAATACACCACATCTAGAGCTCTCCCTCGGTCCAACTCCCTGGTCACCTAGTCAAAGAAATCAATCAGATTTGTCTGACAAGACCTGCCTCTGGTGAATCCATGCTGCCTCAGATCCTATAATCCACTGGACTCCAGAAACCTCACTATTTTCTCTTTCAGCAGCGTTTCCAATAATTTACTCACCACCGGAGTTAAACTAACCGGCCTGTAGTTTTCAACCACATCCTTACTTCCACTTTTGTGTAAAGGCACCACATGAGCCTCTCTCCAGTCCTTTGGCACCACTCCCGATTCCAATGAGGCATTGAAAAGGTCAGTCAGTGGAGCTGCTAGAATGTCCCCAAGTTCCCTCAGTATTCTAGGGTATATCCCATCTGGTCCCATCGCTTTGTCTACCTTAAGTTGAGCTAGTTTCTCACGAACACAGTCTTCTGAAAATTGTTCAAGATGTCCCTCGCTTCTGTTCCTATTTGTGGGTGTTTTCTGAGGTCCTGCTCCTGGTTCTTCATCTGTGAACACAGAACAAAAATATTTGTTAAGCAATTCCGCTTTATCCTTATCAGCTTCTACATATTCCTCCCCTGCACCCTTGAGTCTGACAATACCACTTTTGCCCTTCCTCTTCTCACTAATATATCTGAATACTGTCTTATCCCCCCATTTTATTGCATTGGCTATTTCCTCCTCCTTTTGAATCTTTGCCTTCTTGACTGCTTTGCTAGCTTCTCTAAGTTTTTCCAAATACAGATACCTGTTTTCCTCTCTCTGTGATCTCTTGTGTTTCATGAAGGCCTACCTCTTTTTCTTCACTTTTTCAGCTACTTCATAGCGGTCTCCTTTTCCTGGTTAGTGGTCTTCGTTATAAAGCATATGGGGACAGACTTAAAAATCTTAATATGTATACTTTAGAGGAAAGGTAGGATAGAGGTGATATAATAGAGATGTTTAAATATCTCCTTGGCATAAATGCACAGGGGGAGAGCCTCTTTGGATTGAAAGCAAGCTCTGTTATGAGAGTACATACGATGAGGGTGAAAGAGGATAGACTCAGGAGTAATATACAGAAATATTTATTTACAAAAAGAATGGTAGATGCATTGAATAGTCTCCCAGTGGAGGTAGTAGAGAGGAGGACAGTATCTGAATTCAAGAAAGCATGGGACAAACATAGAGGATCTCTAAAGGAAAAAAGGGGACTATAGTTGCCGTCATGTTTCTCTGTTTCTATGATTCTACTATTTTAAAAAACAAAGAGAAGAAAAAATAATAAAAGAAGCAAAATGATATGAAACAAAATTGTGTCCACAAATCCCTAATATTGAACAGAAGTGAAAAAAGGGAACACCCGTGCCACATTCTAAATAGGGCAAATGCATCCAAAACATAGTTCACAGATATCCTAATCATAGCAACAACATAAAGAACATGCACTAGGCAGACAAATGATTCACCCAATGCAAACCAACCTAGTAACTGAAATAGATATTACCTCTCGAATCTGGCAAAAGCTTTTTTATGTTCAACAAAAGTACTATTGAGTGTGTATCAGATATGTTTAATTTGATGTTGAAAATTACAGAGGGGCCTTGTATTTTACCTAAAGAGCGGTAGCCTTTAATAAAAACATTTTTTTATTTTTATATATGACATAATGCAAAATTCATACCAATCTCCATGCAAGTATTCCTTTGTAGATTTTGCAGTCTATATTGGTCATAGAAAATACTTATTGCAACTAGATGTAACTTGCCTTTGAACGTCTAAGAAAGGTGTGAGCGAAATCCAATCATAGGGTCTTTGTCTGTTTTTTCCAATGCTATTATCAAAGCCTCTGCAAAGGATCTCTCAGGTTTACCACTCATAATAATCTTATCCAGTTGTTAGAGAAAGGCAATATCATCTCCTGAAATGAGTGATAGAATTCTACTGCAAATCTATTACCCTATTCTTAGGGTCACAATGGCAGATGCAACTTCTAATTCAGTTATTTCCTCATTGAGGGAACTTTTATCTTCCCCAATAACCATAGGAACTATTAGGGTATTAAGAAAAGTGGCAAATGCAATTTGAGGAACATTAAGCTCATAAAAATACAATATGTGCCTCAAATCAGCTGCCATGCATAAAGAACTGACTCTACTAAGGGAAGAACTAGCTGCAATAAAACGCACCTCTTCTAGGATACAAACTGAACAAAGTCCACAACCACTCCCCCAAAGAATCAAACATCCCAGGAACAAATGGATCACAGTGGGCTCAGGTAGACTGTGACCTGTAACACAGATACATCCTATACATCAAGAGATATCCCTGCATAATGCCTTCTCTGCTTTGGTTAATGAGGATGCCCAATCCATGGAAACTGAAGGGCCCTTAAATGAGTCAGTCAATGCCCAATCTCCTGCTAAAGCAACAAATATAAAGAAAAACTCACCGAACAGAAAACTACTACTACTTGGAGATTCCATCATCAGAGGCACCAACTTGGGAACACAGTTCAAAGGAGAGAAGATAGTCATGTGCCTACCAGGCTCTTCAGCCAACAGGAATACAAACCAAATTGTTGATGTACTTAGGGCAGAAAGTGAGCACTCCAAAATTGATGTTGTCATCCACCTGGATGCAAATGACCTGGCTAGAAACAGTGCCTCTGCAGTTCAATGGGATTTCCAGACTCTGGGAGAGAAACTCAAGCCCATTGTTAACACTGTAGCATTCTCAGAAGTTCTACCTGTTCATGTCAAGGGGGCAGAAAGGTTGCATCGCATAAACAGCTTTAATACATGGCTCCAGACCTGGTGTAAACGAGAAGGATTCAGATTTATTGGCGACTGGGAAAACAGATGGACCAACAAGAGACTATACTGTGTTGATGGACGACATCTCTCTGTCACAGGGAAAAGAATCCTTTAAGTGAAAAATTCAGACAGTATGTGGATATGCATTTAAACTAGAAAAATGGGGTGACAGATGGGGAAAGACAAGTTCAGGACATCACTCCTGGCAAAAGCAGAACAACATCAGAAACAGTCACACTTTTAAACCACACATCAACAACAAGTCGGAAGAAGTGGGTAGAACAAAATCAATGCAAAATACATGCAAACCAGTTAAATGCTGGAAAGCAATGAGCACAAATGCTCGAAGTTTAGCCAACAAATTTCTGGACCTGGAAGCCCTAATGGTGGAAATGGACTTGGACATTGTGGCCATTACAGAAACATGGTTTAATTTTTATTTTATTTATTTATTTTATTTACATTCTCTTATATACCGCGCTATTCTGCATCAGTGCGGTTTACATTGAACAAACTGAAATTACATTGAACAGGGCATTATAACATGGAGATAACTATTTTACAGGGAACATGGGCTGCATGAATTGCATGATTGGGATATAGCCATAGCTGGCTGTAATCTATTCAGAAGAGAGAGAGAAAGTGGAAAAGGAGGAGGAGTAGCCGTCTATGTAAAAAGCAATATTAAAGCTACTGCAATGCCGAGGACGTGGGGAAAAGAAAAAGCGCTCTGGGTTGTGTTGGAAAGAGGAGATGGCACTGTCACCCATACTGGTGTGGTCTACAGGCCTCCGACTCAAACCGAAGAAATACATAGCGAATTGATTGTAGATATTGCCAAGATAGCCACAAAGGGAGACGTGATCATATTGGGTGACTTTAATCTACCCATTGTGGATTGGAGTACTCCTTCTGTGAATCTGGCAAGAAGCAAAAAAATTGTGGATGCCTTCCAAGGTGCGTCACTTAGACAAATGGTGATGGAACCAACCAGGGAAAGCTCAATGCTGGATTTAGTGCTCACCAATGGTGAGAGTGTGTTGAATGTCTCGGTGGGTGCCCCTGTGAGCAGCAGCGATCATCACATGGTGTGGTTTGAGATAAAAGCCAAGGTGCAGTCCAATCTTAGCAAGCTCAAAGTCCTAAACTTCAAAAACACTGACTTCACTAAAATGGCAAAGTACCTGAAGGAGGAGTTGGCAGGGTGGGAGGGGTTAAAGGAAGTGGAATTGCAATGGGCTAAACTAAAGGTGGTAATAAAAGGGGCTACTGATAAATATGTAAGGAAAGTAAACAAAAACAAGAGGAGAAGGAAACCTATTTGGTTCTCCAAAGAAGTGGCTGCTCAAATAAAGACAAAAAACACAGCTTTCACAAAATTCAAAAGCCTGCAAACAGAGGAACACAAAAAGGAATACAGGGTCAAACTAAAAGAGACAAAAAAATAAATAAGGAAAGATAAATCAAAGGCAGAGGAAAAGATGGCTAAAGATGTGAAGTGTGGCAACAAAACTTTCTTCGGGTATATTCGGGAGAGGAGGAAAATCAGAGATGGACTTACAGGACTCAGAAGTGCTGGGAATGGATTCGTGGAAAGTGACATTGAACAAGCGAAATTGCTAAACAAATACTTCTGCTCTGTTTTTACTAAAGAAATTCCTGGAGAAGGACCATCTGTGACTCCCAAATATAAAAATGGGAATGAAGTAGATACCACACCATTATAAGAGCATAAGATATGCCATACTGGATCAGATCAAGGCCCATCAAGCCCAGTATCCTGTTTCCAACAGTGGCCAATCTAGGTCATACGTACCTAGCAGTATCCCCAAGAGACACAGGTTCCACAATGCTTGTACTGGGTCAAGCATTGATATCCTGGGTCCCTTTTTAATAATGGTTTATGGAACTTTCCTCTAGGAACTTGTCCAAACCTTTTTTAAACCCAGCTACAGTACACTAACAGCCTTTACTACATCCTCCGGTAACAAATTCCAGAGTTTGATTACACATTGAGTGAAAAAATATTTTCTCTTATTTGTCTTAAATAGTTTACCCTGTAGCTTCATTACATGTCCCCTAGTCTTTCTATATTTTGATAACGTAAACAATTGATCTATGTTTACCTGTTCCACTCCATTCATTAATTTATAGACCTCTATCATATCTCCCCTCAGCTGTCTCTTTTCCAGGTTGAAGAGCCCTAACCTTTGAAGCCTCTCTTCATAGGAGTAGCATTCCATCCCCTTTACCATTTTGGTGGCTCTTCTCTGTACCTTTTTTAATAACGCTATATCCTTTTTAAGATACGGCGACCAGAATTGCACACAGTATTCAAGGTGCGGTCTCACCATGGAACGATACAGAGGCATTATAATATCCTTTGTTTTATTTACCATTCCTTTCCTTATGATACCTACAGTAGCATTCTATTTGCTTTCTTGGCCACCGCTGCACACTGGGCCGAGGGTTTTAACATGTTATCCACGATGACGCCTAAATCTTTTTCCTGGGTGGTGGTTCCCAATGTGGAACCTTGCATCGTGTAACCATAGTGTAGGTTGTTCTTTCCTAGGTGCATAACTTTGCACTTGTCCACATTAAATTTCATCTGCCATTTGGATGCCCAGTCTTCCAATTTATCCAGGTCCTCCTGCAGTTTTCCGCAATTCCCTTGGGATTTAACAACTTTAAACAGTTTTGTGTCATCTGCAAATTTGATAAACTCACTAGTTATTCCCTTTTCCAGGTTATTTATGAATATGTCAAAAAGTAGTGGACCCAGTACAGATCCCTGGGGTACTCCACTATTCACCTTTTTCCATTGGGAAAATTGGCCATTTAGCCCTACCCTCTGCTTTCTATCTTGTAACCAGTTCCTGATCCACAATAGTACACTGCCTCCTATCCCTTGACTTTTTAGTTTTGCCAAAAGTCTCTGATAAGGGACCTTGTGAAAGGCTTTCTGAAAGTCCAGATACACTATATCAACCGACTCACCTTTGTCTACCTGTTTATTCACACCTTCAAAAAACATAACAGATTAGTAAGACAAGATCTTCCTTGTCTAAAGCCATGTTAGCTGTCTCCTATTAGGCCATGACTATCTACATGGTGAGTAATTTTGTTCTTTATGATGGTTTCTACCATTTTTCCTGGTACTGACGTCAGGCTCACTGGTCTGTAGTTTCCCGGATCACCCCTGGAACCCTTTTTAAAAATTGGCATTACATTGACGATCCTCCAATCTTCAGGAATTACAGATGATTTTAATGAAAGTTCACAGATTACTAATAGCAGGTCTGCAATCCCATACTTTAGTTCTTTCAACACCCTTGGATGTATACCATCCGGTCCAGGTGATTTGCTACTATTCAGTTTATCAAATAGTTGTAATACATCTTCCCGGTGTAGCGATATTTCTCTCAATTCCTCCTTGTCTCCTCTTACTGCCCCTTTTACCCCCCTATCATCTAACGGTCCAATAGACTCTCTCAGAGGCTTTTTGCTGTGAATGAACATAAGAACATAAGAACATAAGATATGCCATACTGGGTCAGACCAAGGTGCATCTAGCCCAGTATTCTGTTTCCAACAGTGGCCAATCTAGGTAATATGTACCTAGCAGTTTCCGCAAGGGACACAGGTTCCACAATGCTTGTATTGGTTCAAGCATTGATATCCTGGGTCCCTTCTTAATAATGGTTTATGGACCTTTCCTCCAGGAACTTGTCCAAACCTTTTTTAAACCCAGCTACACTAACAGCCTTTACTACATCCTCCGGTAACAAATTCCAGAGTTTGATTACACGTTGAGTGAAAAAATATTTTCTTTTATTAGTCTTAAATAGTTTACCCTGTAGCTTCATTGCATGTCCCCTAGTTTTTCTATATTCTGATAAGGTAAACAATCGATCTACGTTTACCCGTTCCACTCCGTTCATTAATTTATAGACTTCTATCATATCTCCCCTCAGCCGTCTCTTTTCCAGGTTAAAGAGCCCTAACCTTTTTAGCCTTTCTTCATAGGAGTATCCTTCCATCCCCTTTACCATTTTGGTGGCTCTTCTCTGAACCTTTTCTAAAATCGCTATATCCTTTTTAAGATACGGCGACCAGAATTGCACACAATATTCAAAGTGTGGTCTCACCATGGAACGATATAGAGGCATTATAATGTCTTTTGTTTTATATTCCATTCCTTTCCTTATCATACCTAGCATTCTATTTGCTCTCTTGGCCGCTGCTGTACACTGGGCCGAGGTTTTTAACATGGTATCCACAATGACGCCTAAATCTTTTTCCTGGGTGGTGGTTCCTAATGTGGAACCTTGCATCGTGTAACCATAGTTTGGGTTGTTCTTCCCTAGGTGCATAACCTTGCACTTGTCCACATTAAATGTAATCTGACATTTTGATGCCCAGTCTTCCAATTTATCAAGATCCTCTTGCAATTTTCCACAATCCTCTTGGGTTTTAACAACTTTAAATAGTTTTGTGTCATCCGCAAATTTGATAACCTCACTCGTTATTCCACTTTCCAGGTCATTTATGAATATGTCAAAAAGCAGCGGACCCAGCACAGATCCCTGGGGTACACCACTATTCACCTTTCTCCATTGGGAAAATTGGCCATTTAGCCCTACCCTCTGCTTTCTATCTTTTAACCAGTTCCTGATCCACAATAGTACACTGCCTCCTATCCCATGACTCTTTAGTTTTGCCAAAAGTCTCTGATGAGGGACCTTGTCAAAGGCTTTCTGAAATTCCAGATACACAATATCAACCGACTCACCTTTGTCCACCTGATTATTCACTCCTTCAAAAAAACATAACAGATTAGTAAGACAAGATCTTCCGTGTCTAAAGCCATGTTGGCTGTCTCCCATTAGGTCATGACTATTGTCACCCGGTGAGGGTCCCCAGAGCTGGAGCCTGGGTAATTCACCGGGGCTACTTCAATACTAGCAAAAGTGGATGATTACAATGCCCTCTGGGAGTTGTAGTCCCAATTGCTGAATAAAGAAGGTGAGTCGTGGATGAATAGTAAGGCTTTCAAACAGGACTTTTAATCCCCTTCCGGGTGGATTTTTTAAAGCAATGGGAACAAAAGGCAAAACACCATGCTTCTGGTACAAAAATCAAAAGGAACAAACTGGAACCAAAATATGCTTATCTTCAGCTGAATTCAAAAGTAACACAAACAGTCCGTTCAAAACAGGTAAGTTTTCCTCACTGCAGTTTGCTTATACTTTAACAGCTTCTTCAACAGAAAGAAGTAATGTCATCTGACATAATTAAAGTACATTCCATGCATGTATCTGATATTGCTTCTTCATAATCATTACATTGCATTTCCTCTGGTTCCTCCTCTGAATAACATTCTTCAGGGTTATAGAAAACGTTATCTTTAGGCAAACTCTGTTCTCGGTAATTACACTTCCCTTCTTCCTGGTTAAGAGAGTGCCGTGAATAATTACCACCCTCTCTTGAGAGCTCCCTTTATGAGTCACACAACTCCTTATACGTACAGGGCAAATCACTATATTCAAAGGCTCTTCTATTAGAAGGAATTGGCCTACCTCCCAACTGCCTTTTCTCTGAGCTCCTGCGTGTGAGTGAGTTATCAGAGCACTGCTGAGACGGAGACGTTTCTCTGCCTTTCTGTCTTGGCTTTTCCTTCAGCATAAAACTTTCCCCAGGACAGACTTTCCCTCTTGTGCTGTACCTGGTTTTAGGAAGATAGAACTCCTCAGCTTTCCTGAGCCTGGCTTTTGTACTGTAGCTTCTCCTAGCTTTCTGGTAAGTTTCACCGGGCACGTCCTTAGCTGGGCACTGCTCTCTGCAACAGGCTGCTGTGTTTCTTCCTGTATACCTTTCAGTTCTGCTGGCTTCTGAACTCTCTCTCACTCCTGTGTCTCTGCTTCTAGAACTGGAACTTGTTCTGCTCCTCGCCCTGCCTCTTCTTCTCCTCTCCTCACTAACCTCAGGTGAGCATGTTTTAACTACGCGTGTCCCTGTGCTTGGTTGGGCTCCACCCCTTCTCAGCTGCCCTTCATTTCCTAATGAATCAGGAACCTGCTTGCTGCTCGGGCGTGTTCTCCCACCATGCGATAGTGTTTGTTTTGATTGCCTATAGCAACTCTGCTCCATGTGCTGATCTGAGCTGTCATTTTCAGATCTGTTTTTATCTGTTCTACCTATTTCCATAGGCTCTGATGACTCTACCTCATGACACTATCTACATGCTGAGTGATTTTATTCTTTATGATGGTTTCTACAATTTTTCCCGGTACTGATGTCAGGCTCACCGGTCTGTAGTTTCCCGGATCACCCCTGGAACCCTTTTTAAAAATTGGTGTTACATTGGCGATCCTCCAATCTTCAGGTATTAGAGATGATTTTAATGATAGTTCACAGATTACTAATAGCAGGTCTGCAATCTCGTATTTCAGTTCTTTCAACACCCTTGGATGTATACCATCCGGCCCAGGTGATTTGCTACTCTTCAGCTTATCTAATAGTTGTAATACATCTTCCCGATGTATCGATATTTCCTTCAATTCTTCCGCACCTTTAAATACCACTTCAGTCATGGGTAACATCCCTACATCTTCTTCAGTAAAGACTGAAGCAAAGAATTCATTCAGTCTCTCCGCTATCGCCTTGTTGCCTCTTAGTGCTCCTTTAACCCCTTTATCATCTAATGGACCAACTGACTCTCTCACAATTTTTTTGCTACTAATGTACTTGAAAAGGTCTTTACTTCGTGTTTTTGCTTCCGCAGCAAGCTTCTTCTCAAATTTTCCCTTTGTCTGCCTTATCAATGCCTTGCATTTGACTTGCCAGTGCTTGTGCTGTTTCCAGGTTTCGTCGTTTGGCTCTTTTTTCCATTTCCTGAAAGATGCTTTTTTGGCAACAACAGCCTCTCTGACCTCACCTTTAAACCATGCTGGCAGTTTTTTGGATTTCCTTCCACTTTTCTTAAAGCGTGGAATACAGCTGGTCTTGGCTTCCAAGATAGTATTTTTCAACAACAGCCAAGCCTGATGTACGTCTTTAACCTTTGCAACTGCTCCTTTTAGTTTTTTCTTAACTGTTTTCCTCATTTTATCATAGTCTCCCTTTTGAAAGTTAAAAGGTAGTACTGTGGATTTCCTTACTATCCCTCCTCCACTAATTAAATCAAAGGCAATCATGCTATGATCACTATTGCCAAGTGGCCCCAACAACCTTATCTCTTGCACTAGATCTGTACTTGAAAAAGTCTTTATTTCGTGTTTTTTGCTTCCATAGCAAGTTTCTTCTCAAATTCTCGCTTTGCCTGCCTTATCAATTCTTTGCATTTAACTTGCCAGTGCTTGTGCTGTTTTCAGTTTTCGTCATTTGGCTCTTTTTCCATTTCCTGAAAGATGCTTTTTTGGCAGCAACAGCCTCTCTGACCTCACCTTTAAACTATGCTGGCAGTGTTTTGGACTTTCTTCCACTTTTCTTAATGTGTGGAATACAGCTGGTCTGGGCTTCCATGACAGCATTTTTAAACAACACCCAAGCTTGATGTAAGTCTTTAACCTTTGCAACTGCTCCTTTTAGTTTTTTCTTATTATTTTCCTCATTTTACCATAGTCTCCCTTTCAAAAGTTAAAAGGTAGTACTGTGGATTTCCTTACTATCCCTCCTCCACTAATTAAATCAAATGCGATCATGCTATGATCACTATTGCCAAGTGGCCCCAATACCCTTATCTCCTGCACCAGATCTCATGTTCCACTAAGGACTAGGTCCAGTATGGCTTCCCCTCTGGTCAGTTCATGAACCAGCTGCTCCAAGAAGCAGTCATTTATGTCATCTAGGAACTTTATCTCCCTAGCATGTCCTGCTGTGACACTGACCCAGTCGATACTGGGGTAATTGAAATCACCCATTACTGTGCTGTGACTTTTGTTAGCTTCCTTGATTTTTTTGAGCATTTCATCATCCATTTGTTCATTCTGGCCAGGCAGTCGATAGTACACCCCCACTGCCATCACCTTCCCCTTCATACATGGAATTTTAATCTATAGAGATTCTACAGCAAATTTTGATTCCTGCAAAACTGTAATCCTTTCTGACTCAATGCCCTCTCTAACATAGAGTGCAACCCCTCCACCAATTTGATCAATTCTATCATTACGATATAGTTTGTACCCAGGTATCACAGTGTCCCACTGGTTATCCTCCTTCAACCATGTCTCTGAGATTCCAATCATATCTAACCTCTCATTTAGTGCTATATATTCTAACTCTCCCATCTTATTGTTTAGACTTCTAGCATTTGCATGCAAGCATTTTAGAGACTGTATTTTATTAATATTAATCTGGCTATTGGTAGGCATGGGTAATTTGGAATCTTTATGCTCTGTCTGCACCATACTCAAGGGCATCTGGGCTACTTTACTCTTTTTTGGAACCTCTCTGCTTTTGGTAGTATCCTTCAAGGATACCTTCTTCCGAACCATGCGCTCTGAAGATGATAAAAATGGGAATGAAGTAGATACCACACCATTCACAGAAGATGATGTGTTAGAACAACTTGCAAAACTTGAAAGTGGACAAGGCCATGGGACCAGATGGGATACATCACAGGATACTGAAAGAGCTCAGAGAGGTTCTTGAAGGGCCGTTAAAGGATGTTTTCAACAGATCCTTGGAAACAGGAGTAGTTCCTCAGGACTGGAGAAGGGTAGACATGGTACCTCTTCACAAAAGTGGTGAGAGGGAAGAAGTGACATTCTATAGGCCTGTGAGCCTTACCTCAGTGGCGGGAAAAGTAATGGAGGCGCTTCTGAAAGAGCAAATAGTGGACTTTCTCAAAACCAACAGGTTGCATGATCCAAGGCAACATGGTTTTACCAAAGGACAATCTTGACAAACAAATGGGGAGGGGTGGCCTGCACGGAGTGGCAGGTGCACCTACTCTTGCCATCTTACTGGGCAGACTAGATGGACCATACTGGTCTTTATCTGCCGTCATTTACTATGTTACTATGTTACTAGAAAGCCTTAAACTATTGGATTATATGTTCAGTCCTAGTTAAAATCTTAATCTGTGGTAAAAACAAAGCCTACCTTTTTTGTTTGTATGTTTTAGCGTTGAGGTGTTGGGCTATTTGATGGACATTCTTATTGAAACTAAATTAACAGCAGGCTTATTCCTTGAAAAGGGAAACCCTTGCTTCTTGAATGAAAAGAGTGTTCTATTGATATTTTGGTTGTTGAAGACTGAGAATAGAGCATAATCTTTTGTTAGAAGATATTGCCATTCCAACTGTTTAATTTCCTTATCTGAGGTTTGTTTCTTATGTAGTCTGTTCATTTTAGCAGAGTGGCCGATCCTCTCTCCCCTAAATGTAGCTTTATAAACATCCCATATGATGCGCGTAGGGATATCACAGACTAGAAATATTCCTTAGTGACCTGTGTGACCATTTCCCCAAACTCTTTATCCTATAGCAGTCTAGCATTGAATCTCCCAACTGAATGATATGATCTAGCTGTATGAGCAGAGACTACAATCTTTTGGATTTCAGCTGTTGTAATCTTAAGTAATATGTTATTTGACATAAGAAAGTAACACTGGTAACCCGGAAGCCCTCCTCGCCTCCATTCCCCGATTTGACACCCTCCAATCCTGTTTCCCCCCCCCCCCCAATAACTTCACCAACTCAGTAATATTTGGTACAAACTTTTGGTCGCAGCTTTATTTAAAACCTGTACAACCGGCCCAACACGGGCCTAAGATAACAATTGAACAAAACCCAACCCCGCACCCCTTTACCGGAGGATGCCCCCCCACCCGCCATCTTAGTAGCAAGGCGGAGCATCCTCCTCCCCCCCAAACCCCGCCGCCTGCCTCGCCATCCTAGTAGCAAAGGCCGGCTCCCACCCCCCCGCTACCGGGCCGAGACCCCCAACCGGGCTGTCTCGCCCCACCCCGGGGAGCACTTCGCCCCCACTGCTTGTAAACCAGGTCAAGCCCGCGCCGCTCCTGCGAGCGCTGGCTCTGTACCCCGCCACCCCCACCAGCTGCAACATCCCGACAAACCAAAACCATGGGCGGGCGGGCGGGAACGCGACCGGTACGCGAGGAGCCGCGGCCAGAAGGAGACGGCCACGCGGCTCCTCGCAAACAGCACCGCCCACCCCATGTCATGCGGGCCAATGAAATCGCTCCGACGGCGCGCCGGAGCGATTTCAAGTGCCTCGCACAGCCCCCTCCCCCCCCGACGCACCCCCCCTTTTACCCGGCACGTTGGAGGCCGCGGCCGGGCCCGGGCCCAGGTTACTGTCGGCCGCGGGACCCGGCCCGCGGCCTCGGGCATTAACACTGGTAACCCGGAAGCCCTCCTCGCCTCCATTCCCCGATTTGACACCCTCCAATCCTGTTTCCCCCCCCCCCCCAATAACTTCACCAACTCAGTAATATTTGGTACAAACTTTTGGTCGCAGCTTTATTTAAAACCTGTACAACCGGCCCAACACGGGCCTAAGATAACAATTGAACAAAACCCAACCCCGCACCCCTTTACCGGAGGATGCCCCCCCACCCGCCATCTTAGTAGCAAGGCGGAGCATCCTCCTCCCCCCCAAACCCCGCCGCCTGCCTCGCCATCCTAGTAGCAAAGGCCGGCTCCCACCCCCCCGCTACCGGGCCGAGACCCCCAACCGGGCTGTCTCGCCCCACCCCGGGGAGCACTTCGCCCCCACTGCTTGTAAACCAGGTCAAGCCCGTGCCGCTCCTGCGAGCGCTGGCTCTGTACCCCGCCACCGGTGCGAGGTAGGCACTATCCTCGCACCGCCCCCACCATAAAGCTGCGACCAATCATTTCCAGCGCTTCCTGCCAATCATTAAGCAATAAGTCCTGACCGACCGGGGACAAGTGTACCCCGTCGGTACGGTACAGTCCTGCGCACTGGGGGTCCGCCCAGGGGTGCCGGACCTGCCATCCACCGGCCCGTTGCAACCAACGGCCAATCTGCCTGTTCACTTTGGCCAACCCTCTCGACCAGCGTCGTTGAGGCAAGCAGGCCGGCCGAGGGATGATGTCCGACCAGACGATTGCAACGTCAGGCCACTGCTCCTGCAGCGCACGCAGGTCACGTTGCACTGCGCGGATGAGTTGCCGACAAGTCCAACAGGAAAGATCATTCCCTCCAAGATGTATCAGGAGTCCCACCGGCCTCTGCCGCCGCTCCGCGTGCTCTCGAACCACTGGAAGTAGCTGCCACCATCGCATGCCCCGCTCGCCGAGCCACTCCAGCCGGAAATTGCAGGACACCAAGCCCAGGTGTGTACCCAGCGGACGAGTTGAGGCTCTGCGTTCCGCCCAGTAGACGAATGAATGCCCCAGAAGCCACCAAACACCCGGCGCGCTCCGGGCAGCAGCCACTGTCGGCACGTTCAGCAGTAGACCTGAAAGAGAAAAAACAGCATTAGAACCCCCCCCCCACGCCCACCCCCCTTCCACCACCACAGCTTACAACTGTTCCGGACGCACGTAGCCCTCGTAGGCCCTGGAGCGCCAGCGCCCGATCCGCTGGATCACCTCACTTCCCAGGCCAGCGGCGGCTGCGCTCGTTGCCGCACCTATCCGGAAGGAGTGAGACGCATAACCGCGCTCATCCACGCCCAGCCGCCGCAACGCCAAGCGGAAGACTGCCGTGAATTGGAATTGGGTAACAGCTGTCCCATCAGCATGGCAGAAGAAACACCCGGCCCGATCCGGCCGCTGCCGCCGTACACACGCCAAGTTCTGCACTGGACAAGATCCCAGACCCGGAATGGCCCTCAGCAGCACCCACCGACCCTGCCCCAATGGGTCAGTCTTCGAGTGGGCCAGGAAAATCCGTACGCGCGCCTCCTGTATGTCAACCTGCTGCACCAGCAAACCCCCCCGCCCCCCTCGTCCGCCCGACGGAGGGACCAGCTCGCTAACTCGGAAGGCCCCGAAGAAGGCTGTGACAAACAACGCCCGAAAAAGGACTGCCTCATACGGAGTAGCCGCCACCTCGGGTAGAACGCCCCAAATATGCAGCAGCAAGGCGTGCGACACGGGGCGACGCCAATCCGGGCAGGAGGGCTGCGCTCGCGCCCACCCGGCTAATAGCCGCTTCACCACATACGAGGCGCTCGGACTGCCCCAGCCCGCCGCCCTGCTAAAAAAGGAGAAGTCGGCCAAAGCCGCCCGTGCTGCCGCCCGGGACCAACCACCCTCGTTTGCCCACGCTATGAAAGAACCCGCCAAGATGTCCCCGACTCTACCCCCCCTCCAGCCCCTCCCCCAGAGAAACTCTCGGACCCGCCCATACCCCCGCTGATAAGCCTTCCACGTACCTGGAGCCAGGGAAGACCGCAACAATGAGATCATTCCGGCGTCCCAATTCGCCAAAGGTGCTCCGGCACCACCGCCGCGGTCTCGTCCGCCCCCGGGGCCAACTCCCGAAACCGCTCCCACTGGAAACGAGACAAAGCGTCAGCAATAACGTTCAGAGCACCTGGCACATGGCGCGCCCGAACCGTGACATTGAGACGAAGACAGGCCAGCACAAACACCCGCATCAACGCCGCCACCCTTGGACACTTTGGCGAATGACGATTAATGACTTGCACCACCGCAGCGTTGTCACACCAGAAGACTACTCGCTTGTCCCGTAGCCTCTCTGGCCATACCCAGAAGGCCACCACAATCGGGAACAACTCCAGGAACGTCACATTGCGCGTCAGCCCACTCGCGGACCAAGCCGCCGGCCACGGCGCTGCACACCACGAGCCCTGGCAGAACAATCCCATACCCGAACCCCCCGCAGCATCTGAAAACAAGTCCAAATCCCTGTTGGACAATTCCTCAGACTGCAACACCGAGCAGCCATTATAATTCGCCAAAAAAGCATCCCACATGCGCAAATCAGCTCGCATCCCCGCAGTCACCCGAATGCGATGGTGCCCACAGCGCACCCCGGCCATCGCCAAAGACAACCGCCGCGCAAACGGCCTTCCCATTGCGACGACCCGACAGGCAAAGTTAAGGTGGCCGACTAACCTCTGAAGCTCCGTCAACGTCACCTTCGTAGCGGAGCCCACCTCAGCTACCAAGAGCCGCAGCCGCTCGACTTTATCCCTCGGTAACCGGACCACAAACTCAACAGAGTCGATCTCAATCCCCAAAAAGGAAATACAAGTCACCGGCCCCACTGTCTTACCCTCCGCCAAAGGGATGCCAAACTCCGCCGCCATACCCAGGAAAAGCTCTAACAAGGATGCACACACTGCAGACTGGGCCGGCCCGACGAACAAAAAATCATCGAGGTAGTGCACTATAGACCTAAGACCGGACCTCCGCATCAACACCCATTGCAGGAAAGAGCTGAAGGCCTCAAAGTACGCACACGAGATCGCACAACCCATGGGCATACACTTGTCATAATAATAAGCATCGTCAAAACGAAAGCCGAGCAAAGGGAAGGCGGACGGGTGCACCGGCAAGAGACGAAAGGCAGACTCAATGTCCACCTTCGCAAGCAAAGCCCCCTTTCCACATTGGCGCACACGCTCCAAAGCCTCGTCGAAGGACGCATAGCGCACTGAGCACAGCTCCTGCGGGATATGGTCATTCACCGAGGCCCCGAGGGGACAAGAAAGATTATGTATCAGCCGATAACGCCCGGGCTCCTTCTTCGGGATGACGCCAAGCGGCGAAACAATAAACGGCGAAAAGGGCGGCCGAAGGAACGGCCCAGCGACTCTGCCCAGAGCGCACTCCGCCGCAATCTTCGCGCGGGCCACATCCGCCAGCCGCATCACCGAGCGAGCATTCCCCGACTCCAAATCCCGGACAGCCCCTTGAAAAGGGATACGAAAGCCCTCAGAAAACCCCGCCCACAACATCGTCCCCGCCGGGCCATGCCTGGTAGCCGCGTAGAGCTCCAGCCACGGCAGCAACGCCCATATCCTAATGGGGGTAGGCGCCAGACCCCCTTCCAACCCGTCATTTACTTGCCGCCACCGCCCCTTGCACCGCTCGACGGCTGCACTTAACGGCCGAGTGACCGGCTCCGCACAGGGAGCAAGCGTGCCGAAACTTGCAGTCCGGGAAAGGGCAGGACGTTTTGTTAAAGCGCCAACACAAATCTCCGCCGGGACCGCCCGCCCCAACTTTACTCGCCTCGGGCCCCGGGCCCGCTGGCCGAAAGGACCGCAATCCCACCGAAGCTGCCGCACCCGCCGCCCTAGCCGGACCTGCACCCCCCCCCCGTTCCACTCCTCTTCGCCGACATTTGCGTGAGCCAAAGGTTAATATCCTTCATGCCCCATGACAACTGCCGGTTCTCCTCCATCCTATCGCGGAACTCCTCGTCGTAATTAAGCCAGGCCCACCCCTCGTGGGCCTGGGAAGCCGCCAAGATCGCGTCGGCATAAGCCAACATCTCACCATAACGACCCGGGTCCTCATGCCCCCATACGCTCGCCAAACGCAAAAAAGCCCGAGTCCAATTTAACGTGTTCCGTGAAACCTTCCGTACCCTCCCCGCCTTCTCGTCTTCCTTGCGCTTCTTACGACTCTCCCCCGAGCGTTTCCTCCCTTCCAATAGCCGGAAAATATCCAAATAACGCCGCTTCACAATCCGCCGCCTCAACTTACGCGGAACACTCTCCCACAATTCCACGCAACGCACCACCGCCGATCCCGCCCCCTCACCAACCCGCGGCCCGCCGGTGGAGTCCGCCGAGGAAGTGTCCGAAGACCCCGACGATGTAGATGAAGACGACGCGCTCCTCCGCCGACGCCGTCGGTGCTTCCGCTTTGCCTTGGCTTTACTAGCTGGCGGTGCACCCTCCCCAGACGGCACTGCCCCCCCAACTCCCCCCGCCATCGTCCCGGAGCACTCACCTGCCGCCGCCGGCTCCGCCGCCACCTGCACACCCGAGGTGGACTCCGTCTGCTCCATCATGGGCGGGCCGGACTGGCCCCCACCCACCGACATCACTGTCGCTCCACCGCCAACTCCGCCTGCTGTCAAGGGCGCACTCCCCGAAACCTGCAAAGGGAGAGGAGAGCCAACACACGGGGACAGAGGCAAACCAACCCCCTGCGAAGCCATCCCATAAGACCCCGCCCCCCAGCCCACACCCCCTCCCTGCACCCCCCCCGAGGACCCCAACCCCCCGACTGCCCAGCCTGAAGCCCCCCAGGGGAGTTGTCCCCCAACACTTTGAAAACCGGCCCCCCAATGCTCCCCACCCCAGCCCCCCCCCAAGGGCTCCCACCCATTGCCATCCCAGGTACCGGGGACCAAGCCTGCCACCCGTCGCTACGCATTCCGAACCATCCCCACCCCCCCGGGGCGGGCCCATAGGCTCCTGGAGGAACCGGAACCCACCCATGCCCCACCGCACCCGAACACTCCGCCCCGTCCCCCACGGGCCCCCGCGCGGCGCGGCCCGCCGCCACGCCCCCGACCCCCGCACCCCCCTCGACGCCCCCTCCGCCTCCCGCGCCCCAGGCCCCACGACCCCTTCTAGGGGGCCCACCACCTCCTCCGGCCCCCCCGACACAGGTGCAGGGGCGGGGGGGGCCCCACGCATCCCCACCCCAACCTTCCGCTTACTGGTCCTCCCCCCTCCTCCCCGCCCCCCCCCCCCCTGGCCTACTCTGGCCCCTGGGGCTGCCCCAACCCCGCGGGACCCCCTCGAGCCCCCCCAGCCCTTCCCCCCGGAGCCACTTTCGTTCTGCCTTTCCCAGCCATGCTCCGGCCTTCCCCCCAACCGTTGAGCAGCAGCCCAGCGCAGGGGTAAAGAACCCGCTGCAGCAACCAGGAAGCAGGTCACTGGCTGCAGGGGTTCTCCACTCCTGCTGATTATTTCAAGGTTTGTTTGTTTTTTTGTTTGTTTGTTTGTTTTTTTTTTTTTGAGATGCCCCGACCGGCTGCCGACCCCCCCCCCGCCCGAATGCAACCTCCCCCACCGCCCCCGGGAGCCAATGGACCCCCCTCCACGAACCCCACTCACCGAGCACAGGAACAACGCGACCGGTACGCGAGGAGCCGCGGCCAGAAGGAGACGGCCACGCGGCTCCTCGCGAACAGCACCGCCCACCCCATGTCATGCGGGCCAATGAAATCGCTCCGACGGCGCGCCGGTGCGATTTCAAGTGCCTCGCACAGCCCCCTCCCCCCCCCGACGCACCCCCCCTTTTACCCGGCACGTTGGAGGCCGCGGCCGGGCCCGGGCCCAGGTTACTGTCAGCCGCGGGACCCGGCCCGCGGCCTCGGGCATTAATCTATTCTCTAACAGGTTTGGTTGAAGGGGTGAGAAAATATATGAAATTGCTGTCAGTAGGATGTAAAAGTCTCCACAAGTCACACAACCCCATCAACTTCCATTATGGATTAAATGACCTCAAGATATTTAGAGGGCCTGCTATCCATGATGTGTACGTTCCACCCTAGAACCACTGGATCTCCGCCCCAACATAGCTTAGGATATTTAGCACAGCTACATTTTTAGCATGCAGCATGCTTGGCATGTGCTGAATCCGATCGCACAATTTAGTAAATGTGCCCCTTAGTTTCATTTTATTTTTTTTTTCCAAACCAACAGAATGTTTGGGTATTGCTCCATTCAAACTGTCCTTTCAGGTCACAGACATACACAAAGACACATTCAGAGGAATTGGAAAGAATTCTATAAACTATGTTCTGCTAAATATTTCAAATTATCCCCCAGATGTTTTAGTAGCAACTGACCTGATATGAGTCTGAGAGTTTCCAGAGACATGTATTTACCTGAACAGATGTTGTAGGTGTGTTTTTGGAAGAGTGGGGAGCATTAATGACATATCTATGCTGATTCCCCCTCCTGTAAGTTAAATAATTTTTTTCAGGCCATGGCAAATACTTTTTTCCCCTGATAAATATCTCATAAATTTCTTCCTTAATCATAGCTGCTGTTCAACAAAACACATTTTTCACCCTCCAAGGCCAGAAAGAATTTGAGTGTATAAGGTTTCACATGATCTGAAACCTCATTTGGTTAACAGAACAATAAAAATACAAAATGCACTGCAATCTCACAAACCAGATTTTACAGGTGAACATTTTGCAATGAATCATTTTTTAATATACCAGGAACTGCAATTATTAATCATAGGTCTGACTTTATTGATTTTCTGAAATTCACTGCTGCCATGAAGCTAGATATAGATAAACCTTGTCCTAAAAATAATAAAAAGCTCCAACCACATGACTCTCAAAAAATATACGTGTGCATATAATGACTTTTTTAGGGCCAGATTTCAGTTTCAGGGATAGTGGAGCCAAAAAGTAAAAAGAAAATCTAAAACCCCACACATTAATCTAATTGCACAGTTACAGAATCTCAGTTCTTGCAAGAGGTATTAAGACACATTTTAAAAAGGCCGTTCATGTGGCTGCAGTGATATACAAGTGAAAACGTCTGCAATTCTATGTCATTTTTAAAGGTGAAGGTGGTCACGTGTAAGTCTGATCTAAAATCAACATGTCTCCGCCCTCCGTTGTAGACATGTGTGTTACAGCAAACTCATAAAAGCAGGCACACAGAGGGATGGACATCCACGTGCAATGGAAAATGTTTTTACCAACATAGACATGGAATATACATATGAGGGAACATCTATAACCTTCACACATGGGGAAGCAGCCTAATGGTTAGAGCAACAGCCTACACCCCAAAAGATCTGGGTCTGGTTCCCATTGGCACTCCTTGTGGCCATGGGCAAGTCACTTCGTTCTTGAAAGAAAAGGTCTGGAAATCATCCTCTAGTTATACCTTGCCAAGAAAACCCAGGGGCTGCTGGGAGCCAGCACTGAGTGGTAAGGCACTAAGAAGCACAAAGCTGATCTTAGCACCCAAAGAGGGCACCTCCTTATAAAATGAGCCCTGTAAGAGTGCACCTCTAATTCATTGCCAGTGCTTTTGCTTTAGGATTTGTTTCTTTTTCTTACATTTCGGAAACAGCAGGAAATCAGACTCTCCAGAAAAAGATGAACTTTTCTAAAAAAGCACAAGCAAAGCTACTTACCGAATTTTTGCACTTCCTTTTGTCCTCATACAGGCCAAAACTCTAATGAAGCCTTTAGCATTAAATAAAATAGATTTAACCTTTTTTCTGCCCTCTTAAAATTAAGGCTTTGATTGTTAGAGCTATATAATTTTAGATTTCTTGAATAATGATTGTGCAGCTTCTGAGGCAGTTTAGTGTTGAAGTTTTAAAACTTTTGATTGGATTGTCATCAAAGTATTTTACTAAAAATATAATCCCTCTGTCAAAATTTAGTATAAGCAGCCTACTCAGTTAATAACTGACATCGCAACAAAGACAGCACCCCTGACAGCAATCAGTAGATAGCTTTTATTTTGACAGACTCAATGCTCTTACAAACATTTCTTCGGTTTTATAGAATTTGCTACCATAACTCGAATAGAAACTGGAATGTAAACTGTCTAAATATTTAGGGGCCATTTTATTAAATAGCAGTAAATTCTGCACCTAATGTGGGTTAAATGCAAAAAATAACATCTGGTAAGTACAAAGGCTGTGACAGTGTTCCCGGCATCCTACCATACAGTTACTGCACCTAGGGTGAGTTAATGGAGTTATTTTAGAAGCACCCCTATGTCGTTTGGCATATACATCTAAATGTCATTTTACAACAAGGGATTTTAAAAGTGGGAATCCTTAGCAATTTTAAATTTCTTGGAGGAATGGTGAGGCCAGGGATAGAGAATGATTTTAGCCAGCCTACAATATAGACATGAATTCCCCATTTCACAAGAGGAAACCAATTTTATTTAAAAAAATATAAGGGTTGGCATTTACAGCTGACCTGATGCATGTATAAGAGTCTGTTAGAAGTGCCCCTCCCCCCCCTTTGACTGATTACCCTCCAATCTTGACCTCCTTCCTGTCTCCCCCCCAATCTTGATCTACCCACAATCAGCCCCAAAACATCTGATCCCTACCATCTTCCTCAAGGCATTCGATCCACCCCAACTGAACCCCCCAACATGACCCCCCCCCCCCCCATAACAAGGAACCTGCTGCCTCCTCCTGGAAGACTTCCCACCCCCAACTCCTGATCAGCATTCCTGGTGTCTAGTGGGAGTAGGAACAATGCCCACTCATTCCTGCTCTTATGGTGCCAGGTTCCAAACTGGTTCTTATGACCTCTAGTGGTAATCTGTGTATGCCTTGTAGCGCTATATAAATGATCAGTAGTAGTAGTAGCAATCTCAAGTTCCTTGCTGCTAGAGGAGTTAGGCAGAGGGATAAGATGTCTTGGGTGGGGCATGGATCAGATGTGTTGGGGGCATCAGGGAAGGCATAGGATATATTGAGGGTGATCGGAGGGAAATCGAGATCAGAGGGTGATCAGGGGGTAGGAATGGTGGTGCTGTAATGGGTATCTGTTCAGTTAGGAGCAGTGACTGAAAAACTGCTCCCACTGTTGTACCATCAGTTACTGGCCAGTGCTCACTGGGGTCTGGACTCACATTCTGGTCTCCTGGCTTGGTAACTTGAACATTGTCAGGCATCCAAGCTATGAAAAACAGTCCGAGAACAGAAGACTCAGCTCCCTCCATATTCCCCAGTAGTCTATTGTCCTGTGGAGTCCCAATTATACCAGGAACTTCTCCAGAATATATATATATTTATTTATTTATTAGTAGCAGTAGTATTTAGCTCACACATTTTCCAGTAGTCGTTCAAGACAAGTTAAAATCACATACTGTAGGTATTTCCCTCTCCCAAAGGACTTGCAATCTAGATTTGCACCTGAGGCAATAGAGGGTTAAGTGACTTGTCCAAGGCCACAAGGAGTACCAGTGGGATAAAAACCCTGGTGTTTCTAGCCCCACGCTGCTGCCTCAGCCACTAGGCTAAGTCTATGTAACAGGTGCCCCCCACTCCTCGTAAAATGTTGTATAGTACAGGCCACCTTAAGGCCAGAGATACTTAGTTCAGGGAATACTACCTTGGCCTCTGAACTACCGTTCAACGTACAGACTTAGCTGGATTGGGCTGTCCTGTATTTCCAGGCAATACAATTTCTCCATCTATCAGTTTTACTAGGGGCTCAACTTACAGCCGCAGTCCAACACTTTGCAGTTTTTAGCAGAAATTTTAAAACACGGTCGATGCTAGGCTTCCTAGCAGCTCTCCTGACTTATATTCAGTGCTTACACTTTGACTTTCGAATCAGAACACCACCACCCAAGGTCAGGATTGTCCAAAACTGCTTTTAAAACAAAATAAATTGTTACCAAACGCTTCCAAAAATAAAGCAGAGTTTTATCCAGACCTTTCAAAAGCAAAGCTAAGTTTTAACTTTCTCTGAGGCTTCAGGCAGACAGGTCTTCACCACTCCAGCCTCTCCCTGAGACTGATTTCTCGTTGGCTAGCCCTGCCTCTTCTGGTCCTACCCTCCTGGGTCAACCCTTTTTCCTAGCCAGAGCAGCAGAAAAAGCTTGGCCTGGAATATTGGGCCTGATTGGAGGACTCCTATTATCTCCCTTAATGTTTGTTGGAGAACTTGTCCCTTAAATATTTGTGATATTGGGACTCTGTTATACTGTTGATGATTTCTCTGGCTGCTTACACAGCGGTGATGGAACCTCCAATAGAGATAAGTCTTTATGATTTATTTTGTGTGGCATCCTGGTGTAGCGCTTTCACATATAGTCAGGCGTTTCTTTGTTCTTTTTAATTAGAAAAAAAAGGAAAGTTTGTCTTGAGAAATGTTTTTTTCCGTTTCATGACAAACTCTCCATCAAAAATATGGGTGTATAAAAAATTTACCTTTATTGAAGATTCCTAATATTTTTGGGATACTGATGGTCAAGCTTTCTTTAATTTTGAATAATCATGTCCTGGCAATGTCCTTGTTTTTATACTATTTCCTACTATTTCCTTTTTTAATTGGTCTTCTTCTATTTGATTCTTTTATGTGTCAAACATGTGTGCATATATAGTCAAAGCCATTTCACTGGCCACTTTTTTTTAGGAGACATTGGACATTAAGGGGTATGTTTACTAAACCGCCTTAATGTTACCGGCGTTAGATGCAGTCTTACTGTGACGAATGCCATATAAGATAGTGGGCACTCCGGTCTTAAGGTAGCATTTCGGGTTATCAAGTGATAAAGTCGGTTATTGTGCGATAGAGGGAGCTGTGGCACATTAACGCGCGTTAGCCTTAATTAGGCGCGCTGACTTGCAATCACAGCAACAGAGGTATAGCACACTGGTTAATACATTGACTGCTGGTACGGTGGTCATGAGTTTGATCCCCCAGTGTGCTCAGTTAAAAGACTGTCTGAGGCAATTCCTTTTCCTGCTTGTAACAGTCAGACACATCCCAACAATTTGCATTGCCAGCCAAAAAAGTCTCACCCCAGTGCCGCAACCTAATGCACCTTTTAGAGCGCAGCATAAGGCACATCATAAAGCACCACATCATCCAAGGCAGGTCATAATGTGCCCCAGAGGGCACCAGGAAAGGTTGGCACCCTCAAAGGCAGCATATAAGGTGCCCCATAAGCTGGCCAAACCTAAGGTGCCACGAGTATCACATCAGTCATACACTAAGGACGTGAGATTAATTAAGCTTCAGGTGAACAAGGTATATTAAACGTATTAGGTACAGTTTTATTGGTATAAATATCCATAGCAAACCCTTAGTAAGTAAAGAACTTAAAGATCTAAACAAAAACTTAAAACTAAGATGCAGACAGCAGTCCAGCAGCGAGATGGGGGCTTTCCAGTCTTTTGCATTGAGTGTCACATGTATGATTTTCTCCCAGTTGGTGAGAGGTCTTACGTGTGCACTAGGTGCAAGGAGCTCTTTGCTCTCAGGGAACGAGTCCGTTCTCTAGAGGCTAGAATAGCAGACTTGGAAAACATAAGAAAGACAGAGAGGTACATAGACGAGACCTACAGGGATATAGTCCTGAAGTCCCACCTCCAGTCTGGCAGCATCCCTGTTGCCATGGAGGAGAGAGGGCACATGACAGGAGAGCATCACCCTGGTGTGGTAGGAAGTGATCCTGTAACTAGGACCTGTCCTTCAGGTCATGTAAAACCCTCTCGCACCGAGGAAGTTTCTCCAGGGCCATGTGCCCATGAGGGAAGGGTTAGGACAGCCGTTATAGTTGGTGATTCGATCATTAGGCATGTAGATAGCTGGGTGGCTGGTGGACGTGAGGATCACCTGGTAACATGCCTACCTGGTTCGAAGGTAGAGGACCTCAAGCGCCACCTAGATAAGGTCTTAGAAAGTGCTGGGGAGGAGTCTGCTGTCTTGGTACATGTCGGTACCAATGACATAGGAAAATGTGGTAGGGAGGTTCTGGAGGCTAAATTTAGGCTTTTAGGTAGGAAGTTGAAATCCAGAACTTCCAGGGTAGCGTTCTACGAAATGCTTCCCGTTTCACGTGCAGGACCCAAAAGGCAGGCAGAGCTCCGGAGTCTCAATACGTGGATGAGACAAAGGTGCAGAGATGAGGGATTTGCATTTGTTAGGAACTGGGGAACATTCTGGGGAAAGGAGGGGCTCTTCTGAAGGGATGGGCTTCACCTTAACCGGGATGGAACCAGGCTGCTGGCATTAACCTTTAAAAAGGAGATAGAGCAGCTTTTAAACTAGATAATAGGGGAAAGCCGACAGTCGACCAAGAGCGGATGGTTCGGAAGAATGTATCCTTGAAGGATACTACCAAAAGCACTAAATGAGAGGTTAGATATGATTGGAATATCAGAGACATGGTGGAAGGAGGACAACCAGTGGGACACTGTGATACCTGGGTACAAACTATATCATAATGATAGAGTTGATCAAATTGGTGGAGGGGTTGCGCTCTATGTTAGAGAGGGCATTGAGTCAGAAAGGATTAAAGTTTTGCAGGAAACAAAATTTGCTGTAGAATCTCTATGGATTGAAATTATGACATAAATGACTGCTTCTTGGAGCAGCTGGTTCATGAACTGACCAGAGGGGAAGCCATATTAGACCTAGTCCTTAGCGGAACACCAGATCTAGTGCAAGAGATAAGGGTGTTGGGGCCACTTGGCAATACTGATCATAGCATGATCGCCTTTTATTTAATTAGTGGAGGAGAAATAGTAAGGAAATCCACAGTACTACCTTTTAACTTTCGAAAGGGAGACTATGATAAAATGAGGAAAATAGTTAACAAAAAACTAAAAGGAGCAGTTGCAAAGGTTAAAGACTTACATCAAGCTTGGGTGTTGTTGAAAAATACTATCTTGGAAGCCCAGGCAAGCTATATTCCACGCTTTAAGAAAAGTGGAAGGAAGTCCAAAAAACTGCCAGCATGGTTTAAAGATGAGGTAAGAGAGGCTGTTGTTGCCAAAAAAGCATCTTTTAGGAAATGGAAAAAAAGAGCCAAACGATGAAACCTGGAAAGAGCACAAGCACTGGCAGGTCAAATGCAAAGCATTGATAAAGCAGGCAAAGGGAGAATTTGAGAAGAAGCTTGCTGCGGAAGCAAAAACGCGAAATAAAGATTTTTTCAAGTACATTCGTAGCAAAAAACCTGTGAGAGAGTCAGTTGGTCCATTAGATGATAGAGGAGTTAAAGGGGCACTAAGAGGCGACAAGGCGATAGCGGAGAGACTGAATTAATTCTTTGCTTCAGTCTTTACTGAGGAAGATGTAGGGATGTTACCCATGACTGAAGTGGTATTTAAAGGTACGGAAGAATTGAAGGAAATATCGATACATCGGGAAGATGTATTACAACTATTAGATAAACTGAAGAGTAGCAAATCACCTGGGCTGGATGGTATATATCCAAGAGTGTTGAAAGAACTGAAATATGAGATTGCAGACCTGCTATTAGTAATCTGTGAACTATCATTAAAATCATCTCTAATACCTGAAGATTGGAGGATCGCCAATGTAACACCAATTTTTAAAAAGGGTTCCAGGGGTGATCCGGGAAACTACAGACCGGTGAGAATAAAATTACTCAGCATGTAGATAGTCATGGCCTAATGGGTGACAGCCAACATGGCTTTAGAAAAGGAAGATCTTGTCTTACTAATCTGTTATGTTTTTTTGAAAGTGTGAATAAACAGGTGGACAAAGGTGAGTTGGTTGATATAGTGTATCTGGACTTTCAGAAAGCCTTTGATAAGGTCCCTCATCAGAGACTTTTGGCAAAACTAAAGAGTCATGGGATAGGAGGCAGTGTACTACTGTGGATCAAGAACTGGTTAAAAGATAGCAGAGGGTTGGGCTAAATGGCCAATTTTCCCAATGGAGAAAGGTGAATAGTGGTGTACCCCAGGGATCTGTGCTGGGTCTGCTGCTTTTTGACATATTCATAAATGACCTGGAAAGTGGAATAACGAGTGAGGTTATCAAATTTGCAGATGACACAAAACTATTTAAAGTTGTTAAAACCCAAGAGAATTGTGGAAAATTGCAAGAGGATCTTGATAAATTGGAAGACTGGGCATCAAAATGGCAGATGAAATTTAATGTGGGCAAATGCAAAGTTATGCACCTAGGGAAGAACAACCCAAACTATGGTTACACGATGCAAGGTTCCACATTAGGAACCACCACCCAGGAAAAAGATTTAGGTGTCATTGTGGATAACATGTTAAAACCCTCAGCGCAGTGTGCAGCGGCAGCCAAGAGAGCAAATAGAATGCTAGGTATCATAAGGAAAGGAATGGAAAATAAAACAAAAGATATTATAATGCCTCTATACTGTTCCCTGGTGAGACCACACCTTGAATATTGTGTGCAATTCTGGTCGCCTTATCTTAAAAAGGATATAGCGTTATTTGAAAAGGTTCAGAGAAGAGCCACCAAAATGGTAAAGGGGATGGAAGGATACTCCTATGAAGAAAGGCTAAAAAGGTTAGGGCTCTTTAACCTGGAAAAGAGACGGCTGAGGGGAGATATGATAGAAGTATATAAATTAATGAACGGAGTGGAACGGGTAAACGTAGATCGATTGTTTACGTTATCAGAATATAGAAAGACTAGGGGACATGCAATGAAGCTACAGGGTAAACTATTTAAGACTAATAAAAGAAAATATTTTTTCACTCAACGTGTAATCAAACTCTGGAATTTGTTACCGGAGGATGTAGTAAAGGCTGTTAGTGTAACTGGGTTTAAAAATGGTTTGGACAAGTTCCTGGAGGAAAGGTCCATAAACCATTATTAAGAAGGGACCCAGGATATCAATGCTTGACCCAGTACAAGCATTGAGGAACCTGTGTCTTTTGGGGAAACTGCTAGGTACGTATGAACTAGATTGGCCACTGTTGGAAACAGGATACTGGGCTTGATGGACCTTGGTCTGACCCAGTATGGCGGCATATCTTATGTTCTTATGTTATTATGAAAGATGCCCCAGGGATGCCAAGGTGACACGGGAGATGGTGCCCAGGGGCACAAAGGTGCCCCAAAGTCACAAGCATGAAATGTATGGGTCAAATACAGATGTAACCATAACACTGCACAGAGCACCAAGGAAAGGCAATGAACAAGTGATGGAAGGAAGTAGATGACGGAACTCATAGACCAGTCAAATCTGCGTGCAGCCCATGTGTCAGTAGGTAAAGTGGACAAACATATTGGGGGCAGCTATACCGATGTACAGGGTGATGGTAATGTACAGTGCAACAATGACAGTGTGTGGCAGAGGATGGGGATACGTGTCCACCAGAGTAGGTAGAGGTGGGAGGATAAGTGCAATGACAGGAGGACAAAGGAGAGCAGTGCCATGCAGAGCAGACACAGGAGAGGCAAGCATGAAGAGCCGCAATGCAGAAAATTGTTCCAGTGCAGAACATGGGGTAGCAGCCTGCACATTAGGGCAGGATGCCACACAGCTGGCACACACACATAGACGGACAGAAGGATGGATGGCAACAGTGATGAGAGTATAATGTGATGGCAGCACAGATCTGCACAGATATGACTGTTACATGAATGAAACGTAGTTGTGTAGGACAGCCATAAAAAAAAGGGGAACAGAGAGGAATGATACCCATGACCTCTGCTACTGAAGTCATTGCATTAACCATCTTGCTATATCACTATGGGAGTTAGCCTACCAATGGCTGGCTACAGAAAGAGTGCATGTCACCATAAAACTGTCTGCTGTGGCTACCAGGATAGGAACGAACCAACAGCACCCATAATGCAATTCACATGCAGAACAGCAGTCTACATCTGCTCACCAGATGGGGTATGCACCTCTATAACATGTCAGCTTGGTAGGGGGGCATGACCGTGCGTGTTACTGGTACAGAGTACCCACAGGCCATGCCAATGTGTGTGTTCTGTGCTCACCCTGAGGGTGAGGTGGAGTGGCCAGAACCAGGTCCGCCATACCTGGGTTGGTTGAGGTGGGCTGTGCTGCAGGTCTCCATTAGCACCAGTGTGTGACAGGTATTTGCTGAAGACACTTTTAGGAGGTTTCTGTGTCCATTTGTAATTGCCAGTCATGTCTGGCCCTTGTGGACCATGATGCACACAGCATAGTGCATATCCACTGTGCTTGCTATGGTCACCTGTTTAGGGAGAAGGGGTGTGTCAGGGCTCACATTGGGGACAATGTACTTAGCAAACCGCTCTCTCTGGGTAGGGAACATGATCTGCACTCAACAGATCCGCACTCTCACCCTTTGCAAGGGGGGGGGGGGTAGTGGAGGTACACGAGAACAGGCTGTGGGACCAGTAACCACAGTCCTGGTGGCAAACGGACAGCTGCACTTGGGACAGGGCCACTGGCAGATAGGTAGTGGGCCCAGTCAGCTCAGCTGCCCCCAACTACGATCTGACATTCACCAGCAGAGGGCAGTCAGTGTGCACCTGCTGCACCCTGCAAGGTGGTGCAGCCATACAGATGCTAACTGCAGACAGTCTGTTAAGTAGTACAAAGTGCATGTTCCTGGAGGAACTGTGTGCACCCAAACTGGGATATCAGCGCACACACACCACACAGGTATGACAGTGATTGGGCCCCAGAAAAGAGAACCCATAAATATCACTTGAGAGAAATACTGCATAGCACTATGGGGGAACCTAGCCATGCCGTGGTCACTACTCAGTCAGGGTGAGAGCGACCTCCCAGCATGACATCCTGTGGCCACCCTGTCCATGCAGGTGGTTCTCGGGCACTACAATGTCCCAGCCATTGCCCTATACCCTGTGCAAATGCATCCTGCCCATGCCACCCTGTCAGGGCCATACCCACAGTACCTTGCTCCTCATTATGCACATTGGCAGGCTAACACTAGAAACAGTGCAAGCAATGTGGGCTCAGTAAGGTGTAGGCAGCCACAACACACTGGATAGACAGACACACACTCCCACACCTATGCCAGCATTGTGCAAATATAGAGGTTTGTGGCAGCCCTGGCTGCCACACCAGTCCTGGGCACAGTGCGGGCATTGCTATGGTACTCAATACTGTTAGGGTCACTCCCAGGGGTGGTAAACACTGTCAGAATCAATAACTGAAACACACTCCACAGATATCAGAAAGGTTGCTATGATGAATCTCTATCAACAAATTGTGTTTAACTTAGGATTTGTTAGTTGACATTAATTATAGCAACCTTTTGATTTATGTGGAACGTGTTCCCAAGTTTAGGACGGCATTGCTAAGGTATGCAGGTGCCAATATTGGGAGATGCTGCTCTGCGCAGGGCCCAACAGCCTGACTCTCCATTAGGCTTTGGATAGTGGAGCCTGTGGGTGTGGGTGTTTGTTCCCCTGTTGGCCAATGCTCTAGGGCAGAGGTTCCCAACTCCGGTCCTGGTGGGCCAAACATGATTCAGGTTTTCAGGCTGTCCCTAATGAATATGCATGAGATACATTTGCATACAATGGGGGTGGCGCATACAAATACAGCACAGGCATATTTATTACCGACAGCATGAAACCTGAATGGTGTTTGTTTGGCCCTCCAGGACTGCAGTTGGGAAACTCAGCTCTAGGGATTGCACATGTTTATGGTGTCTGTGCTCTGTAGGGTAAAATATAGGCGTTTCAGGCATGTTTATTTTATCTGCAATGAAGGTTCCATCTTTATTACTATAGTTTAATACTGGGTAAAATATGGGGACAGGGTTGGCAGGAACCACAGCTGGTACTTGATCTTGTGACCTTCTGCTCCTAAACACACTGGCTGTGTGTACTGCACCACACTGTTGCCACAGGGATGGGTCATTCCCTGGAGATACCATGACTGTTCGTCAGACAGACCCTGTCTGTTGCAGTGCACAGCACGCATCTAAACGGGGCTTGGCCATGGTCTGCTGTGGGCAGATGCCACTGCCCCATCCTCCACCAGCACCCCTCTGCCACCATGCTGCCATGCCATTATGCCAGTGGTGCGCAGTCCCAGGCCATCCAGTGTGCCGGTAGGCAGCTGCCTATGATGTGGGTTCTTGGGTAGGGGTGCCTACATGGACATGCGCACTTTCCCCTGGCACCGCCTGCCAATGTTATGTGACCTTGGCGGTACCTGCTGGGTAATATCCCCATGACACTGTGGGACACACACACATGCCCATGTTGGACCCTCGTCAGTTGCTGCCTTGCTGCTTTACAGTTTTGACATTCCTATGTGCCACCTAGGCATCTGCCTAGTCCGCACTGTGCCCCAGCTGGACCACAGCATGTGCCGCCTGCCGCCCCCTGTATCCCATTTACAGAATCAGTACAGTTGCCCTTTCCTACGTGCCCACTCTGCTGTTGCTGCACATGTGCACGCCATAACAAACCTGCCCAATTTAAACCCTGATCAGTGCTATTTCAATGTGGGATCATTCACTTTGTAGGGGGACAGAGGATAGACCCTTCCAAAATTGATATCTTAATTTTTATGCTTTGTCAGTAGTGTTGCTTTATGTTTATCATTAATATCACTATTGGCCAGCTTGGTTATTGGAATTTTAAATGTGGTTCTGGTCATTTTATATGTTTATTTGCCTTTTGGTTCCTGCACATGTATCACAACTATCACTTTACTGGGTTTCCCTGCCTTTGCTGCACATTGCTGACTGAAATGGTTTCTCTTTCCTGCAAATGTGCCTAACGCGAGGGTTTCAATGGGGTTAGTGTTCAGACCCGGATTTCACAGCGTTAGTGTGCCTGGAGCCTCTCTCCGCCCACTCTCCGCCCATTGACCCCTTCTCTCCGCCCCCTGGGAAACCTTACTCCACCCTTCAGACCCGGATTTCATAGCGTTAGTGTGCCTTAACGCCGCCGCCGCGTTATCGCGCGATAAGTGACGTTATCGCGTGGTAATGTTACATTATTGCACGATAACGTCACTTATCGCACGATAATACCACCGCTGTGACATTAAGACGGTTTAGTAAACATACCCCTAATGGTTGAACAGCAAGGGTGCCAATAATGCTGACCACAACTGTATCTGTGTAGGTGTTCCCTCTTTCCTTCTGTTGTGTGTGTGTGTGTCCTTCTCTGTATGTTCCTATGTCATTTTCTAGTGGGACTAGCACTCCTTGTGGCCTTGGGCAAGTCACTTAACCCTCAACGGCACTAACTCACTGCATATCCCCAATTTTGGCCCCTAAGCACCCTGTTGCTAACCAGCTAGTGTGAGGGCATTCTGGAAGTGGAGCAGAGGCTGCACTGGGGGATAACCGGCTAGTGGCAATATTCAGTTGCTAGCCAGTTATCCTACAGCAGCTAAAGTTGAAAGGCTTGCCTAACATGAACCGCTTTAGCTGACTGGCCGGGGGCTGAATATCGCTGCTATCTGCTTAGCCAACACACTGTTGGGCTCATTCCATCCCGGACGTCCAGAGGTGCTCTGAGCCGGACGTACAGAGGGGCTCACAATTCTGATTCGATAGGATACGTCTAGCCCTGTGGGATCAGAATCGCGATCAATCATGTACGATTCAGTCCGGCCTGCACATACATGACAAGCCCGACTAACTCAGTCAGGACTTTTAAATGGAGCCGCGGCACCATGGCATCCAGTTGCCATGGCACTGTGGCTCCATTTAAAAGCCGCGATGCCAGCCGCTGGAAAAAAAGGCTTATTCCCCACAGCCTGACCCCCACTCTGGCCTCCTAAGGCCAGGGTCGAATTGCGAGGAATGTCCTCCGGCCCCCCTGCCCCATCCGTGTCCCAGCATTAAAAAAAAAACATGTCCAGAGAAGTTATTCGACCTTGGAGGTGGAATAACTTTCCCGCACATATTGCAGGCCCTGGACGTACAGAGCTGATATTAGAATCGGCCCTGTACATCCAGGGCGGCAACAACTCATCGCCTACTCAGACAGCCCCTGTCTAACTTGCCTGCACAATCGACAGGGAGGTTAGATAGCAGTGGGGGAAGGCATGAATAGTGGGGATGGCACAGAATAACCCCCTATGACCAACTTGAATATTCAATGCCAGTGGCTGGATATGGCTTTGGCATTGAATATCCAGGTTCAGGGCTCAGCGGTGACGGCTAGCCGCTTTATCAACGCTAGCCACTACTGCTGAATATCCCCCATCTTTTTATGTTTTAATGTCTTGGATAATAAAGGCATTGTTCTTGTCTTCTAATAATTAAGAGTTATATCAGAGCTTTAACCATTACAAGAAGGCCAATGGCAACAACTGCAACATTTTTCACTGCCAATTGCCTCAGGGTTATTGTGGCTAGAAGCCAAAGAAACACTTTTGATTACTTTTGACTTTGAATCCCATAGCGATGGGATTGTTCACTTGCAACACGAATGTCACTGTGTTTAATATAAAAGCAAAGAGCACACATATTCCCTCATGTGGCTATAGTAGCACAAAGTCATAAGAGGTGGTTTTCATAAATGAAAAAGGAAGGACTTTTTCATTTATTGTACCCTTGTAAATGTCATATTAGTGCTGGAGGAGAAAGTGACTTTATCATGATCCAGATTAGTTGAGCCATTAAGAGTGTAACGCCATCATGGAGCTCAACAAGTAATGTTTAACCTTTGAACCATACTTCAATATAATAGGCATTCATTCTGGAGCTAGAGGGCCCTGAATTAAGAATATAGATAAGGAATGTTGTCGGTATCAGAATCAGAAATAAATAACTGGAATTGTTTAATTTGATTGCTTTGTCAGCACATGTAGCCCTGCGAGTCATCAGTAAAATGTTGTGATAATCCATAGGATATTTATTTATTTATTTAACATTTCTTTTATACCACCTTTCAGATTATCAAAGCAGTTTACATAGAACAGAAAACTTATTATGCATGGAACAGTGAGTTTAGAATGTAGTACAAGAACAAGGGGATGGGGTGAACATATTAGGGGTGGTATGGTAGAACTATGTACAGGAGGACAGTATTTACATAGGGCTAAATACAGGGGTTATTCAGAACCTGAAAGCATATTAGTAGCGTGGGGAGGAGCATTTTACATTACTTGTTGGGGCCAAAGTATTCTTGGAAAAGGAAGGTCTTTAATTTTTTATGAAAATCGGTGAAGTCATTGGCATCTCTTAGTGTGGTTGGGAATGAGTTCCAGAGTGTGGGAACGTATAGAGAAGGATCTCAGGCAGGTTGCTTGGGTGCTAGTTGTCTTGAGTATTGGAATGTTGAGTAGGTTCTGGTTGTGCTATCTTCTTGATCTTGTACTGTTTGGTTTTTGAACAAGGACACGAAGGCAGTCTGGAGCTCGGTCATGGGTGGATTTGTAGGTGAGCATGATGGCTTTGAATTTATTCATAGTTGTATAGGGATCCAGTGAAGGGTTTTTAGCACTAGGGTGATGTATTTGTTTCTTGGGGTCCCTGTTATTAGTCTTGTTGCAGTGTTCTGAGCCAGCTGGAAAAGATGGAGGACATGTTTTGGGAGGACTTGAAGGATGGAATTGCAGTAGTCCAGTTGCAGGGAGATTATAGCTTGGCATACTGTCCAGAAGTGGCTAAGGTCCACGAATGGGTGAAGGTTGTGTAAGGTCTTCATCTTATAATAGGCAGTAGATGTGATATTCTTTGTAAGCCCACATGTACAATTGCTGATCCAGGGAGACTCCGAGGTATTTGACTTTCTGTTTGACTGGAAAGGATATCTTGTCGAGTGTGATTGTTTTTTTTTTTGAGGGGGGTGGTGAATGATGGATCTCTGGAGATGAACATGGCTTCAGACTTTGCATGATTTATTAGGAGGTTGTTTTTTAGCCATTCTGCCACAGCAATGAAACAGGCATTTGCTGGGATGTAGTCTGGGCTGGTTGTTGAGATGGGGGTGTAGAACATCAGGTCACCAGCATAGATGTGGTACAGGATATTGTGTTCTTTGAAGATGTTGCATACTAATTGGATGAACAGGTTGAAAAGTAAGGATGATAGGGATGATCCTTGGGGTACTCCCTGCTGGAGTTCGAAGGGTTTTGACATTGTGTTGCTTGTTCTTACTTGTTGTGTATAGTCAGAGAGGTATGGGCAGAGCCAGGTCAAGGGGGGGTGGTGCTACTTATTCCATGTTCTACTAGGCATTCCAGGAGTTTCTTGTGGTTTACTGAGTCGAATGCAACAGAAATATCAAGAAATATCAGTAGAAACCCTTGTCTGGTGTGCTCGATTCCCTTGAGGAGAGTGTTTAGGAGTAAGGTGAGCAGTGTTTTGATGCCATGATTGGGTCTAATCCCATGCTGTTGGAAGTCATGTAGGGCTACTGTATTCAATAAAGTCCTGGAGCTGGAGTTGCATGGTCTTTTCAATTATTTTGGCTAGGAGGGGGATGTTGGAGATTGGTCTGTAAGAGGAGATTAGCTTGGTGTCAGCTGTGGATCCTTTTGGGATGGGTCTGATGGAGATTGTCAGGCATGTTCCTTGGGTCAGAGATAGATTTATTATCTTGGTTAGGATATGGGAGAGCTCCATTCTCATCATCTTGATCCATGACATGAGGCATGGATCAAGTGGGGAAGTAGTTGTGTTGATCATGTTGAGGATCTCATCTAGCCGCTGGGTTGAGATTTGTTGGAATGATGTCCATGTGTGAGTGGCTCTTGTGTCGTCAGTTAGATGGTTTGTGGTAGTGCTAGCTGGGAAAGGCGGGAGCTTATTCTGTAGGTAGTTGGCAAATTCTTGTGGATGTGGTCCAATCTTGCTTTGAGTGAATGTGACCCTTATGAAATGTCGAACAATTCTCTGGATCAGTTGAGAGATTTGAGGATAAGGTATGTGTGGTACTCTCTTTTATGTTTTGATATCAGGTTATTGTACTTCTCTTGGTTAAGTGAGTACTTGTTCTGAAGGTGTGGATCTCTGGTATTCTTCCAATGTCTTTCGATTTGTCTTAGTTTGAGCTTGGCTTCTTTTATTTCCTGAGAAAACCAAGGTGCATTTGATTTACAAGTTGAAGGTGATTTTGGTGGGGCTCATGCGTAGGATGAAATGATTTTATTCCAGTTATCTATGATTTCTGAGAGATCAAGTATGGATGTATTGAGTCATGGAATAATGTGGTTTTGTAAGTCCTCTTTAAGAACATAAGATATGCCATACTGGGTCAGACCAAGGTCCATCAAGCCCAGTATCCTGTTTCCAACAGTGGCCAAACTAGGTCATATGTACCTAGCAGTATCCCCAAAAGACACAGGTTCCACAATGCTTGTATTGGGTCAAGCATTGATATCCTGGGTACCTTTTTAATAATGGTTTATGGACCTTTCTTCCAGGAACTTGTCGAAACCTTTTTTAAACCCAGCTGCACTAACAGCTCTTACTAAGTCCTCTGGTAACAAATTCCAGAGTTTGATTACACGTTGAGTGAAAAAATATTTTCTCTTATTTGTCTTAAATAGTTTACCATGTAGCTACATTACATGTCTCCTAGTCTTTCTACGTTTACCCGTTCCACTCCAGTCATTAATTTATAGACCTCTATCATATCTCCCCTCAGCCGTCTCTTTTCCAGGTTGAAGAGCCCTAACCTTTGTAGCCTCTATTCATAGGAGTAGCCTTCCATCCACTTTACCATTTTGGTGGCTCTTCTCTGTACCTTTTCTAATAACACTATATCCTTTTTAAGATACGGTGACCAGAATTGCACACAATATTCAAGGTGCGGTCGTACCATGGAACGATACAGAGGTATTATAATATCCTTTCTTTTATTTTCCATTCCTTTACTTATGATACCTAGCATTCTATTTGCTTTCTTGGCCGCTGCAGCACAATGGGCGAAGGGTTTTAACATGTTATCGACGATGACTCCTAAATCTTTTTCCTGGGTGGTGGTTCCCAATGTGGAACCTTGCATTGTGTAACCATAGTGTGGGTTGTTCTTTCCTAGGTGCATAACTTTGCACTTGTCCACATTAAATTTCATCTGCCATTTGGATGCCCAGTCTTCCAATTTATCCAGATCCTCCTGCAGTTTTCCACAGTCCTCTTGGGTTTTAAAAACTTTAAACAGTTTTGTGTTGTCTGCAAATCTGATAACCTCACTAGTTATTCCCTTTTCCAGGTCATTTATGAATATGTCAAAAAGTAGCGGACTCAGTATAGATCCCTGGGGTATTCCACTATTCATCTTTTTCCACTGGGAAAATTGGCCATTTAGCCCTACCCTCTGCTTTCTATCTTTTAACCAGTTCCCGATCCACAATAGTACACTGCCTCCTATCCCATGACTTTTTGTTTTGCCAAAAATCTCTGAAAGTCCAGATACACTATATCAACCGACTCACCTTTGTCTACCTGTTTATTCACACCTTCAAAAAACATATCAGATTAGTAAGACAAGATCTTCCTTGTCTAAAGCCATGTTGACTGCCTCCCATTAGGCCATGACTATCTACATGCTGTGTAATTTTGTTCTTTATGATGGTTTCTACCATTTTCACCAGTACTGACGTCAGGCTCATCGGTCTGTAAATTCCCAGATCACCCCTGGAACCCTTTTTAAAAATTGGCATTACATTGGCGATCCTCCAATCTTCAGGTATTACAGATGATTTTAATGAAAGTTCACAGATTACTAATAGCAGGTCTGCAATCTCATATTTCAGTTCTTTCAACACTCTTGGATGTATACCATCCGGTCCAGGTGATTTGCTACTATTCAGTATTTCAAATAGTTGTAATACATCTTCCCGGTGTAGCGATATTTCTCTCAATTCCTCTGAGGTATCACCTTTAAATACCACTTCAGTCTTGGGTAACATCCCTACATCTTCCTCAGTAAAGACCGAAGCAAAGAATTCATTTAGTCTCTCCACTATAGCCTTGTCTCCTCTTACTGCCCCTTTTACCCCTCTATCATCTAATGGTCCAACTGACTCTCTCACAGGCCTTTTGCTACAAATGTACTTGAAAAAGTCTTTATTTCGTGTTTTTGCTACATTAGCAAGTTCCTTCTCAAATTCTCACTTTGCCTGCCTTATCAATGCTTTGCATTTAACTTGCCAGTTCTTTTGCTGTTTCCAGTTTTTGTCATTTGGCTCTTTTTTCCATTTCCTGAAAGATGCTTTTTTGGCAGGAACAGCTTCTCTGACCTGACCTTTAAACCATGCTGGCAGTTTTTTGGACTTTCTTCCACTTTTCTTAATGCGTGGAATACAGCTAGTCTGGGTTTCCAGGATAGTATTTTTAAACAACACCCAAGCTTGATGTAAGTCTTTAGCCTTTGCAACCACTCCTTTTAGTTTTTTCTTAACTATATTCTTCATTTTATCATAGTCTCCCTTTCGAAAGTTAAAAGGTAGTACTGTGGATTCCTTTACTATCCCTCCTCCACTAATTAAATCAAACACAAACATGCTATGATCACTATTGCCAAGTGGTCCCAACACCCTTATTTCTTGCGCCAGATCTGGTGTTCCACTAAGGACTAGGTCCAGTATGGCTTCCCGTCTGCTCAGTTCATGAACCAGCTGCTCCAAGAAGCAGTCATTTATTTCATCTAGAAACTTTATCTCCCTAGCATGTCCTGCCGTGACACTGACCCAGTCGATACCGGGGTAATTGAAATCACCCATTATTACTACTCTTATGTGACTTTTGTTAGCTTCCTTGATTTCTTTGAGCATTTCATCATCCATTTGTTCATTCTGGCCAAGCAGTCAATAGTACACCCCCACTGCCATCACCTTCCCCTTCATACATGGAATTTCAATTGTAGGGATTATAATGTTCCTGGTTCATAATCACTCAATGGCCTTTATTCTGCTCTAATAAAAATATACATCAACCAGTCTGTCATTACAGTGGGCAAGGAAAGACAGGCCAGCATGAAATCATATAAATCTTTGCACTGCATGTTGCTGAGCTGGAGGGCCCAGGAATCATGCAAGCATGAACACAGGAAACCACAAGCAAACATGAGCAAAGAAGAATATGCTGAGCACATCAAGCCCTGAAGAAAAGGACAGTTGATAGTTGATGGGTATGGAGTAAGAGCAAACGAAAAGGAACTTGAGTGGGTATCAAAACAGGAACAGAGGGGTCAGAGAGGTCAGCAGCAGGAAACGAAGGGAGGGGGGAGAGAAAAAGACACAGAGAGGGCTCACAGAAGGATGAATGTGGAGACTGCATACACGGAAGCAAAAAACGTATATATGTAACACGACTATTGTACTCAGGGGGAGGAGGGATTCTGAGGTCTGATGACTGACAGAAATTCTCCTCTCCCTTGCCTGTATTTGTCCATCAGTTATCTAATAAACAGAGATTCTGATTGCACCTGTACTGACTTTTGGATCTGGACTATACAGGAAATTAGTGATAATTAGTAATCGGTCTCTTGTAAGTAACAGGGCCTTACAATTGGTGCCGAACACCCGGGATTGGGCTACGGGTGGGTCTTTATGACCAAGATACAAATTTAAAGATTTGGATTCCCCTCAAGAAAAAAGAGGGAGGTATGTAAATATTTGGATTCCCCTCAAGATAGAGGGAAGTACGTTCCCGGTGCGTAGTATAGACCGGAGAAGAAGTGAGTGACGGATTCCCTAGGATGACGGCGGCCTGTAATGACGGCGTCGTGAGTATTTTTAACCAAGCTTGGTACGTGTTGTTTAATTTTTGTTGTTGTTATATGAATAAAGTGTAAGAATAATTTGCTGTTTTAAACTGGGACTGAATGAATCATGTCTCTGTTTAGGAGAGAGAAAGATGGCAATCAGGCCATAATGGTAAATCAAATTTCCCCAGTGACTCCGGTCGAACGGATGATGAGAGATAATCCCTTATTAGGAAAGGAAATAGAGAAAGTTTTGTCTATTTTCACCCCCACACAGTGAAAACACCAGGTTTACTGATTATAGGCTGAGGGACAGTGAAGGAGAATAAAAGATTGTTTTCTTTTTTTTGTTTTAGAACAATGGAAGAAATCTCCTTATCTGGGATGCTCACAGATCAGAGAGGGCGACAATTAGATCAATTGAAAAGAACTAGTCTAGTTACATAACAGTGTACACATCAATTGTAATTATGGAGTTCTGAACTTTGAGGTTTGTTCTTTGAACATTGCCAGAAACCTGGCCAGTGCCTGGCTGTGTTTAATGAATAATTGCTCCTATATGTCGCCTGATGAAAGATAGCTAATTGCCTGCAGCAGGATAAGATGTTGCCTGTTTTCAGCTAGAGAGAGGGAGGGGGACTGCTGGGGGATTTTCTTCTGGTAATGGACGCATTACCTAGAGGAAACTCTCGATTGAGCAGTCTTTCTTGTTTGTTTAAATAAAGGATTTATTCAGTGTGACAGGAGATGAAGTTCAGAACTCTTTTGGTGAAGTATTTTTTCCTCTGTAATTAGCTTGCTAGCTTTCTAGGTACGGAAATGACGCTGAGAGAAAGAAAAAAAACTGTAAACTTAGGGACCTGATTCTGTTCTATGTGTGATAGTTGTAATTGTTGTGAATGAATGGGAAGATCTTCCATGCTTTGATATAGGATTATTGTTTTGTGGTAATATATATTCTGGAAACAAAATTGGTAATAGAGGAACAATAACAGCTATGATATCTGCAGAGTGTGATTCAAAAGTTACTTTGCTTTTGAAGCAAAAATTACCAGTGCAGTCGTTTCCCTTCTGGAAATTCTGTATAACACTCACGCAATCAACGCTTTCTTAATTAGATTTTATGATCTCTGAAATTTAACTGCTTAGAATTGTTTGCTACTGGTGCAACAGAAGAAAACGGTTTCCTTTTTTTTTATTTGACCTTCAAAGTAGAGATTAAGATCCCTGCAGGATAATGTGGTATTCGGAGCAGATTGCAACTTGGGAATGATTTAAATCCTGAGTGAATAAGAAGTTAATCATGTTTGGATTTTGTTCTGATTGTATATGCTATTAAGCAAAATTAAAAGTTAAACAGGGATTTTATATATTGTGGCAAGCACCTCATGGAGGTCGAGGTTAGCTGTAACTCTCAGTGATTTGCTCTGAAATAACTTAAAAAGGGAAGTGTTTGCATTCTAGATGTCCACCAGTCTTTTCATGAAAAAGTATCAGTTTTAAATGTCTGCTTCCCCGAACTGTAAGATTCAGGGTAAATTACTGTGTGTGTGTTGTTACAGGCCAGTGCCACCATGGGTGTTCCCTCATCTTCCCAGTTTTTATTTGCTAAACAGTATTGTGCGTTCTCTCCTTCTGCTTTCTCTCTGGAGAGTGACAAGTGTCTGCTGCATTATGTTTTAAATGCTATCATGTATCCAGGAATATATGCCTGGAAGCTAGTGTATCAGGCTGTATTTCTACTCTTTTTCTAAGCCATCCTTTAAGCTTATCTCTTTAAGGCTACTTTTGAATAAGTGATCCAGCTCACCATTGTCACCGTTACTTCCCCCTTTGCTGCCCACTTGAATGATACTGACACTTGGACTCTTGAAGGTTTCTCCAACGGTCACCTCTGTTTGATCTACTTCCTTCCTGTATGAACTGTTGCTGACCAAGATAATTGCTACCAAACCTGCTCCTTGGGACACCATCTGTTTCCTTCATCCTGACGGACAATTAGTTTTACTTCTGCATGTTCACAATACAACCCACATCTCCAAAGAAGTTCTCACTTCAACCCCCTGCCTTGAACTGAAATCGGGACAGTCTCTTGAACTTTTTGCTCCATTGCTATTAAACGTAGGTTAGATGCTGGACGTCCTTGATACTTTTCCAGACCCCTGCCATAACTGCTGAACTTGGTATGGCTATACGCCATCTGCAATGCTTACTGTATGTTCAAATGAAAGCTGTTATTGATTCTATTAGTAAGTTGTCAGAGTCATTGGAGTAAAATACACAAATGACTCTGCAAAAAATAGACAAGTGCTAGATTTGCTCCTTGCTTCTGAATGAGGGCTTTTGTTCTTTTATTAATGCCACTATTTGTTGTATAGTCATAGCGAATCATTCAGTGTTTGTGCTTAATGCTATGGATAAAATACGTCACCTGTCAGATTTACATATTGATGACTTTAAGGGAAGACTGAATGTAGGTAATTGGTTAACATGCCATACACATGTGAATGCTTCCTATGCCACAGTCCCCACTTCAGAATTCTCTGACTTGGTCTTATCTTCTCCACAATAATAAAAAAAAAAAAATGGGAGAATTGTAGGGATTATAATGTTCCTGGTTCATAATCACTCAATGGCCTTTATTCTGCTCTAATAAAAATATACATCAACCAGTCTGTCATTACAGTGGGCAAGGAAAGACAGGCCAGCATGAAATCATATAAATCTTTGCACTGCATGTTGCTGAGCTGGAGGGCCCAGGAATCATGCAAGCATGAACACAGGAAACCACAAGCAAACATGAGCAAAGAAGAATATGCTGAGCACATCAAGCCCTGAAGAAAAGGACAGTTGATAGTTGATGGGTATGGAGTAAGAGCAAACGAAAAGGAACTTGAGTGGGTATCAAAACAGGAACAGAGGGGTCAGAGAGGTCAGCAGCAGGAAACGAAGGGAGGGGGGAGAAAAGACACAGAGAGGGCTCACAGAAGGATGAATGTGGAGACTGCATACACGGAAGCAAAAAACGTATATATGTAACACGACTATTGTACTCAGGGGGAGGAGGGATTCTGAGGTCTGATGACTGACAGAAATTCTCCTCTCCCTTGCCTGTATTTGTCCATCAGTTATCTAATAAACAGAGATTCTGATTGCACCTGTACTGACTTTTTGGATCTGGACTATACAGGAAATTAGTGATTAGTAATCGGTCTCTTGTAAGTAACAGGGCCTTACACAATCCATAGAGATTCTACAGCAAATTTTGTTTCCTGCAAATCTTTAATCCTTTCTGACTAAATGCCCTCTCTAACATAGAGCACAACCCCTTCACCAATTTGATCAGTTCTATCATTACGATATAGTTTTAATCCAGGTATCAGTATCCCACTGGTTATCCTCCTTCCACCATGTCTCTAAGATTGCAAACATATTTAACCTCTCATATAGTGCTATATATTCTAACTCTCCCATCTTATTGTTTAGACTTCTAGCATTTGCATACAAGCATTTTAGAGACTGTATTTTATCAATATTAATCTGGCTATTGGTAGGCATGGGTAATTTGGAATCTTTACGCTCTATCTGCACCATACTCAAGGGCATTTGGGCTACTTTACTCTTTTTTGGAACCTCTCTGCTTTTGGTAGTAACCTTCAAGGATACATTCTTCCGAACCATGCACTCTTGTGCGACTGTCGGCTTTCCCCTATTATCTAGTTTAAAAGCTGCTCTATCTCCTTTTTAAAGGTTTATGCCAGCAGCCTGGTTCCATCCTGGTTAAGGTGAAGCCCATCCCTTCGGAAGACCCCGCCTTTCCCCAGAATGTTCCCCAGTTCCTAACAAATCCAAAACCCTCATCCTTGCACCATCGTCTAATCCACGCATTGAGACTCCGGAGCTCTGCCTGCCTTTTGGGTCCTGCACGTGGAACGGGAAGCATTTCGGAGAATGCTACCCTGGAAGTTCTGGATTTCAACTTCCTACCTAAAAGCTTAAATTTAGCCTCCAGAACTTCCCTACCACATTTTCCTATGTCATTGGTACCAACATGTACCAAGACAGCCGACTCCTCCCCAGCACTATCTAAAATCTTATCTAAGCAGTGTGTGAGGTCCACTACCTTCGCACCAGGCAGGCATGTTACCAGGCGATCCTCACGTCCACCAGTCACCCAGTTATCTACATGCCTAATGATTGAATCACCAACTCTAACAGCTGTCCTAACCCTCCCCTCTTGGGCACATGGCCCTGGAGAAACGTCCTCAGTGCTAGAGGGTTTTACATCACCTGGAGGACAGGTCCTAGTTACAGGATCACGTCCTGCCACACCAGGGTGATGCTCTCCTGTTACGTGACCTCTCTTCTCCATGGCAACAGGGATGCTGCCAGACTGGAGGTGGGACTTCAGGACTATATCCCTGTAGGTCTCATCCATGTACTTCTTTGTCTTTCTTATGTCTTCCAGGTCTGCTTCTCTAGCCTCTAGAGAACAGACTTGCTCTCTGAGAGCAAAGAGCTCCTTGCACTTAGTGCATACGTAAGACCTCTCACCAACTGGGAGAAAATCATACATGTCACACTCAATGCAAAAGACTGGAAAGCCCCCATCTCACTGCTGGACTATTGTCTGCATCTTAGTTTAAAGCTTGTGTTTAGGTCTTTAAATTCTGTACTTACTAAGGGTGGGTGTAGGTGCTTATACTAATAAAAGTGTATCTAATACTTCTAATATACCTTGTTCACCTGAATCTTAATTAATCTCAGGTCCTCAATGTATGACTGATTTGGATAAAGAGCTGCACCTGAGAGTCGCCCCTTTCCTCTAAGACGTGTAAGTACCTATAAAGCTACAATTACCCCAGTAGTGGGTGGGTGTTGGGGAGGGAGGGAGGGAAATAAGACGTATTAAAAGAGGGCTGTTACACGGTACCCTGTCCTGTACCCTCAGCTGGGGGGGAGGGGGTTAGTCCCTCAGGTAGGCTAGAGTAGGAAAAACAGTTTCAACGCAGCAGGTTCTGGGGACAGAGTAGGGAGAGATATTTAATTTAAAGTAACAGTTAACCTGGCTACCACACAAAGGCCAGTTAGTTGAGAGAGGCAAAGTAAGTTATACAGCTGAGAAAGCTGAAGTGCAAAACTAAAGGGAGCAGGGAGGTGAAGTAGCACACCAATAAAGACAACAATAAATAATTAAATAGACAGCTAGAACTCACAGCAAAGTTGTCACAGGAGTTAAATATCCACCTCTCTAGCAGAGCACTGTGAGGCCCTGGCGGTTGTTGTGGAGTCATAGTTCCATTGGATGTCAGAAGTATGTCAAATGATATGACATGGTGATATGACCAGGGGTTAGCAGTGACTTGGGGAGAGTTCTTTGGGTTGACATTACAGAGTGAACTTGGTATGACTATGAGGTTGAGGATATTTCCTCCCTTGTAAGTGGGTGCTGTTAAGATTTGAATGAGGTCCACAGCGTTCATGGCTTCTAGGAATGTGGATGCATGGGTAGCTGGAGCCAAGTTGAGGTTAAGGTCACCTAAGAGGATGAATAGCTTGTTTTTTGTTGAGTGGGTGCATGCCAATTCCAGTAGAGTAGATAGCTTGTCAACGTTTGCATTATGTGATCTGTATGTGAGGCAGATAGTTAGCTGTTGCTTTCAATTACAAGTATGTTGGAGGTATCAGTGGTGGTGGAAGCGATAGTTTAAGTAAGTGATGTCTTCTGGCTAGGATGAATATTCCTCCACATATTTTATTTGGTCTAGGGCAGTTGTTCAGGGAAGTTTCTGGTGGGATGAGCTGGTTTATGAGTGGGTTATCTGTTTCCGTGAACCATGATTCGGTGACACACATGAAGTCTAGGTCATGGTCATTGAAATAGTCTGAGATGGTAAGGATCTTGTTGTGGGCAGAGCAGACAGCTCAGGTTGCTGGTTGAGGTATGGTGAGTGTGGTTGGATGTATGTTTATGAGTCTTTGTTATCTTTGATGTGGTTGCTGGTGAGGCGAGTCCCAGTGTGATATAATTTTCTCTCTGTTCAGGATTGGGATCATGCCATGCATAGTGATGGTTTGAAGGTGGAGGAGACTAGCTGATATTAGAATCATTTTTGTAAACTTGAGTTGCATGTGAGGAGGAGTTGACTATTTGATTGGTATATAATGAGTGGTCCAGGAGTATAGTAGGTTGCTTCTGGAGTGTGATTGTCTCTAGCAGGGAGCTTGTTTTCTGTTTGTTGTGGTGATGTAGAGAAATCTGCTTCTGTTTGCATCTGCTGTTTTCTTGTTTAATTTGGGCAGAGTGTCAGGAGAGCTCATCCTTTGGTGTTGGCGGTTGCTGCTTCGTGCGGTTGTGGGTGTCCACTTTTCTGTTCATGCCTGCATGACCCTTAGTCATGGGCCTGATGGTGTTGGTGTGCTGGACCAGTTCTTCAGATTTAAATACCTCAAGGGAGGCTGGTGATTGGCTGAGGAGGGAGAGTGGGGAGGAGCTCACATCCTGCTTCCCACTGCTGGTAGCTGCTGGCTGGATGTCTGTCCCTTGCCAGTCCTGCAATCATGCTGAACCAGTTCTGCAGATTTAAACACAGCAAGGGAGGCCAGAGGTTGGCTGAGGAAGGGGGGTGGGGAGGAGCTCACCTCCCACTTCCCGCCGCTTGTAGCTGCTGGCTGGATGTTTGTTATATGTTATTATATGTTATATTAGGATATGTTACTAAATAAAGAAATTAGCTCCCAACCTATGGTTCGTGGCCCCCTGGGAGTATGTGAGACTATAACAGAGGATCTGCACGACACAGAAAAAGGAAAATATACAGGAAGGATAAAGGGATTGGAAGGATACCCCTACAAGGAAAGGCTAAAAAGGTTAGGGCTCTCTAGCTTTGTGGCTGAGTGGAGATATGATGATGTTAAGTGAGGTTGAATCAGTATCGACCTTAGGCGACCCTCTGTATATTTTTTCTAAACTGTATCCAAACCTCATATGCAGGACTCTTTCATTAAAGATGAGGACTATGGGTCAGTTTTATTCTACTGTATGTTTCTATGGAAAAAAAGGGACTATAGCAGGGATCTCCAACTCCAGTCCTGGAGGGCAGCAAACCAATCAAATTTTCAGGATATCCCTAATGAATATGCACAAGATATACTTGCATGCACTGCCCCTTTTGTATTCAAATTTATCTTGTGCATATTTATTAGCGACATCCTGAAAATCTGAATGGCTTGAGGCCCTCCGGGATTGGAGTTGGAGACCCTTGAACTATAGTATTTGATATGAAAGGGCAGACTAGATAGGCCCTATGCTCTTTTTCTGCTGGCATGTTTCTATGTTTCTGCTATTATTGTGTTGATTCATCTCACTGCTGGCCTTCCTCTTTTGCGTTGACCTTCAACCTTGCCAAGCATAATTTTTTCTCTAATGATCTCGCTCTTCGCATGATAGGTCCAGAGTATGAGAGTCAAATCCTGTCATCTGAGCTTCCAAAGAAAGCTTAGATTTCATTTTGTCTAGGACTGACTGGATTGTTCTTCCGGCAGCCCATGGAATACGCAGTATTTTTTGCCAGCACCATAATTCAAAGGCATTGGATTTTCTTCCTATCTTTTTCACTATCCAACTTTTGCATCTATATGACCTTATTGAAAATACCATAGCTTGGATTAGCAAGTTTTGAAACCAGCTTGTAGAGGTTGACCTTTTTGTGCATGGCTTTTTTATTTTGTGAGGAATTAAGAAAAACACAGTTTATGCTAAACACTGCCAGGGTTTGGGGTTAACAACTTCCCTTTTTGTGTCTAACCAAGCTTGTTGATGTAAGCTGTTTTTAAAATGGTTGCACTAAACGATTTATGTGTGTTGATTGGTTGTTGGCCGTTCACTCTTTTTTTTATTGTCCCTGCTGCATTTGCAGCCCATTTTTTCACTAAACATATGAGGAGAATCGTAGCTAGTGTGAGCATCTTCAATTTCTTGGTTCTCATCTATACAGATGAGCAAACTAACTCTATAAAGTCAGTAACCAATCTAATGGATGTTCAGTTTAGCTTCTGTATATTTCTACTTCTTTTTGGAATGTATTAAATTAATATTGGAGTACGCAATAGTTTTTGAATGAGCAGGACTCATAAGATGAAGAGGGCAGATAAGGTGATTCTGACCGTTTGATTTTCTATGCAATTTTTTAAATTGTGTTGCTTTTAAAAGCAAGTCAAGTAATAGCTAACAAAGAGGAGCAGGAGGAGTTCTTCAAAAGAGTAGTATGCACATTTATTTTGACATGTTTCATATATGTCAGATGAATCAATATACATTCACTTCTCTGCTTCCTTATGGCATATTGATGGTCTCCTTCAATACTATCATTGACTTTTCTACAGTTATCTGTAAAATGAAAATACAGAATCTAAAAAATTCTCTGCTGGCTGTTAACATGCAGTTTCTCATTTCCACATTCCATTCTGACCTTAATTTACTGCGAACGTGTTCACTTTTGGACTTGAAAAGCAAGAGTTTGAGCATAAAACTTTGTAGAATTACTGCAGTCACAGCAAATTAGGTTCCAAGATAGGAAACGGAACAGCTATATAACAGTGAAAGCATGAAAGAAAGCAAAGAAAATGGAATGACCCATCATTATGACAAAGATAGCACAGCTTATACAATACTAGTCTTGAAGGACTAGAAAAGGGGACTGCTATGTCTGAAGGGACTTCTTTGGATTAAAGATGATTAATCTGTGAACCCAGTGTATTTGTTAAATCAGTCAGGGCCTAGAAGCAGCAGTTTAAGTTTAAATTTAAAACACAGAAGAGGGCTTTCTGGTTAGATTTCATACCCAGCAGAGAGCTTGTAGTTTACATTTAATACTCACTCAGGGCCTAGTATCAGCAAAGTACTTTTAGTTTAAATTTAAAACACAGAAGAGAGCTTTCTGATTAAATTTAGAACCCAGAAGAGTTTCTAGTTTAAATTTCATAATAAGTCACAGCCTAGCAGAAGCAAAGAGCTTTAATTTAAATCAAATCACAATATTTATTTATTTATTTATTTAGAATTTTTTATATACCGCACTATTTTACTTCAGCGCGGTTTCCAGATAACTCAAATGTCCAGTGTGGGGTTACATTGGACTTACAGTAAAACAAGGAAATCAGAACCTGGGGAACAAGTAGAACTATGTACATCACTTACAATATATCTATGCACGCTAATTAGAAGTCGCTATGAGGTGTAGGATCAAGGTCGGCGGGAGACAATATAACTTAGCATAAAAGGCAAAACAGGGTCAGTATTCTTTGAGCAACAAATAAAGTCTTCTATAGACCTTTACAAAGAGACCTTCTACCGAGGGGGCAAGAGACCTGTGAAACCTTTTCAATAGGTGTTAACGCCAGGTGGCAGGTCAAAAGGCCATTTTGAAAGACTCCTTCTATCCAAGCAAGGACTGTTAATCACCCAGGAAGTTGGTCACAGCTTACCTCGGAAGCACAGGACAGGGTACTGTGTAGCAGCCCTCTTTTAATTTATATTATTTATTTATTTATTTATTTATTTAAAGTCTCTTCTATACCGCGCTATTCAGCATCAGTGCGGTTTACAATGAACAATGATTTACACATTTCCGATGGTACTTTGTGTTTACAGTTGAACAGGTAATACAACTTGGATAACAGGGGTAACTATTTACAATTTACAACATAATCATGATCTCCTTTTTGGTTTCAGTCATGGGGGTTTTGGGTGGATTGTGCAGTTGGTGCTGTGTCTGCATTGGTTACTGGGTAATACAGGAGGAAGAGGTGGTGCTTCAAGGCCTTTCTGAACTGAAATAAGTCTGGGATCGCTCGGATGCCATGAAGGAGGCTGTTCCAGCACCTTGGTGCACAGAATTGGTAGGCCCTGCCTGCTGTTGCCTTGGTGCATTGTGTTATTGATTTTGGGACTATCAGGGTGTTGAGTGCCACTGACCATCTGTCCCTGTTGTGGGGTGTCGTCTGGATTAGTTCTGTTAGTGATGCAGACGAGAGCCCTTTGATGGCCTTGAATGTAAGTAGTAAGGTCTTGTATGTGAGTCTACTTTGTATCGGGAGCCAGTGGAGTTGTTTTAGGATGGGTGAGACATGGTCTTTCCTGGATGCTCCGTGTAGGACTCTTGCTGCGGCGTTCATTGCCAGTTGCAGTGGATTCAAGGTGGCTTGAGGGAGCCCTTGCAGGATTGAGTTTGCATAATCAAAATGTGGTATGATTAGTGCCTGATAGATGGTCCTGATATCATCTGGCTCCAGCAGGGATCGTAGGTGTCTGAGGGATCGGATTTTATGGTATACCGCTCTTACAATGTTTCCTATGTGCGCTTTCATATCCAAGCGCTGGTCTAAGGTGACACTGAGGTATCTGATAGTAGGCTTTGTCTGGAGGTCTGCTTCCTTCACTTTTAAGAAGGACAGAGTGGTGAAATTTCGGTTCCTTGTAATGAACAACACCTCCGTTTTCTTGTGTTGGATCCTGAGGTTTTGGGATTGCAGCCAGATGGATACTTCATTTATGCAGTTTGTTAATGGTGTGAGGTCGAGGTTCTCTGTTGCAAACGGCATGTATAACAGCACGTCATCAGCATATACCAGGCAGTTAACACTGAAGGACTGGATCAGGTTGCAGATAGGCTGCATGTATATATTGAACATCAGGGCGGAGAAGGAGGACCCTTGTGGGACACCTTGCTTTTGGTGGAACGGATCTGATGATGTATCGCTGGATTGTACCTGTTGCCATCTGTCGGAAAGGTAGGACCTGCACAACTCAAGTGCTTTATCGGTGATTCCCTTCTCCATGAGTCATTCCAGGAGGCGCTCGTGGCTCACGGAGTCGAACGCTGCTGCAATGTCTAGGAAGATAAGGACGAACCCTTGGCGGATGTTGTCAATGCCTGTTATTATGCTGCTGAAGAGTGTGGTGAGAAGTGTTTCAACACCGTGGGCTTCTCTAAAGCCATGGTGGCATGGGTCCAGTGGTGCGTTGGTTTCTATGTGATCTTGGATTTGTTTTTGTACTTCCTTCTCCATTATTTTTGTGAGTAACGGTATGCTTGATATTGGTCTATATGATTCTGGCTTCTGAGGGTCGAGCTTGTTGTTTTTTTTGTAGTGGTCTTATGGATGTGTGCTTGAGGGTACGTGGGAAAGCCCCTGTTGTGAAGGATTGTTCCATGAGTCTGGATATGAAGGGACTGAGGTCAGTCCGAAGATCTTTGATCCAGAATGCAGGGCATGGATCGGTTTGGGCAGTGGTCGTGTTGATGCCAGCAAGGGTGTCCTCGATGCGTTGTTTGGGCGGTATTGTGAAGATGGTGAGTAGTGTTTGATCGCATGGCTCAAGGATAGTGTTTGTTCTATGTAAACCGCGCTGATCGCAAATAGTGCGGTATAGAAGAAATGTAAATAAAATAAAATAAATAAATAAATAGTGCTAGTTGCTGGGTTGTTGTTGATCTGGCAGAGTTTGGATTGCAGATAGTCGGCGTATGTTTGAGGGTGGATTTCACTTATCTGTTCTGAGGCAGGTTCCTTTGTCAAACGCTTGACGAGGGCAAACAGGTTGTGAGGTTTGTTCAGAGATCTTTTTAGCGTGTCTGTGTGGTAACGTCTCATGGTTTCCATCACTGCGGTGCGATGTGCTGCAAGTTGTGAGTTATATGCACTTCGGTCTCCGTCTGAGTGTGAGCGGCGCCATCGTCTCTCAAGTTTCCTTAGGGTTGTGCGTGAGGCTTTTAGCTCAGCTGAATACCAGGTTGCGGAGGATCGCTTCCCTTGGAGTTTGTTAGTTGACGGACATACGGCGATTGAACTGAGTGTTATATTCCAATCGGAGACTAGATCGTCTGGGTTGTGTGCCGGTGAGGTAGTTAGTGGGAGCGTTGTTTTCAGGATTAGGTCTTTGTTGAATGGCTGGAACCTTCTCGGAGGGGCACTGGGATGGCTGCTCGCTCTTCTTTCTTCCTTATGGCTACAGCTGGGAAGGGGGACTTGGAATAAGATTAGCTTGTGATCCGACCATGGAACTGAGGTGATTGATAGCTCCGGGATGGTTGGTACATTGAGGGTTGTCTCATTTGTGAATATTAGATCTAGAATGCCTCCTTTGACATGGGTTGGATCCTTGATTAATTGGCTGTATCCTAAATCCTGCAGGGCTCCGAGAAAAGCTGTTGCATGGGAGTCTTGCAGTGAGGGTAGGTTGAAATCTCCTAGCACCCAACTTGATGTATGGGGGCTCTGGGTATTGGAGGCCAAGTCAATTATCGTTGATAGGGCGTCTGGGTCGGCTGATGGAGCTCTGTATAGTAGATTGAAGGAGCGGTACTTATTTGCTATCTAGATTGTGTCCAGAAGTGGTGAGCTGGTTGCTTCTCTTAGTTTGAACTGGAGGTCAGATTTGGTAATGGCGAGAACACCTCCCCCTCTTTTGCCATTTCTGTGACATGTATGGATGGAGAAATTGGAGGGCAGGAGTTGGTTGAGTAGCACGTTGTCATCACAAGAAAGCCATGTCTCAGTGATCAGTAGTAGGTCGAGGTTGTGTAGTGATATCATGTCCGAGATGACCGGCCATTTCTTGCGTACCGATCGGGCATTTATCAGTGCACATCTCAGATGTTGGGGGAGTGGGTTTTAATAATAAGTTTTATTTCCCTACCTCCCTCCCCAACACCCACCCACCCCTGGGATAATCATAGCTTTATAGGTACTTACACATCTTAAAGGAAAGGAGGTGTTCTCAGGTGCAGCTCGTTATCCAAATCAATCATACACTAAGGACCTGAGATTATTTAAGCTTCAGGTGAACAAGGTATATTAAACGTATTAAGTACAATTTTATTGCAGCTCATTATCTAAATCAGTCATATACTAAGGACCTGAGATTAATTAAGCTTCAGGTAAACAAGGTATATTAAACGTCTTAGGTACAATTTTACTAGTATAAGTATCCATAGCAACGCTTAGTAAGTAAAGAACTTAAAGATCTAAACACAAGCTTAAAACTAAGATGCAGACAGCAGTACAGCAGCAAGATGGGGGCTTTCCAGTCTTTTGCATTGAGTGTCACATGTTTGATTTTCTCCCAGTTGGTGAGAGGCCTTACGTGTGCACTAGGTGCAAGGAGCTCTTTGCTCTCAGGGAACGAGTCCGTTCTGTAGAGGCTAGAGTAGCAGACTTGGAAGACATAAGAGAGACAGAGAGGTACATAGACGAGACCTACAGGGATATAGTCTTGAAGTCCCACCTCCAGTCTGGCAGCATCCCTGTTGCCATGGAGGAGAGAAGTCACGTGACAGGAGAGCATCACCCTGGTGTGGCAGGAAGTGATCTTGTAACTAGGACCAGTCCTCCAGGTGATGTAAAACCCTCTCGCACTGAGGAAGGTGATGGCAGTGGGGGTGTACTATCGACCGCTTGGCCAGAATGAACAAATGGATGATGAAATGCTCATAGAAATCAAGGAAGCTAACAAACGTCACATAAGAGTAGTAATAATGGGTGATTTCAATTACCCTGGTATCAACTGGGTCAGTGTCACGTCAGGACATGCTAGGGAAATAAAGTTCCTAGATGAAATAAATGACTGCTTCTTAGAGCAGTCGGTTCATGAACCGACCAGAGGGGAAAGCCAGTAGAAGTCACAGGTGCCAAGTTTATTGATTAAAAATCCCCTATGCATTATGGCATTTAGCCTTCATCGGGGGGTACGCATCTAAAACAATAATAACACTTAATCATTTTAAAAGATAACACATATTAAAACGTACAAAATATCAACACATAAAAAGAACATCTATACATGGAATATAAGATGTTAAAGTTGATATTTTAAAAACTAATAATAGATGAATGAATAAATAACAAATAAAACATTGTTTACGTTATCAGAATATAGAAAGACTAGGGGACATGCAATGAAGCTACAGGGTAAACTATTTAAGACTAAGAAAAGAAAATATTTTTTCACTTAACGTGTAATCAAACTATGGAATTTGTTACTCTGTCAGTGTAGCAGTGTTTAAAAACGGTTTGGACAAGTTCCTGGAGGAAAGGTCCATAAACCATTATTAAGAAGGGACCCAGGATATCAATGCTTGACTCAGTACAAGCATTGTGGAACCTGTGTCTTTTGGGGAAACTGCTAGGTACGTATGACCTAGATTGGCCACTGTTGGAAACAGGATACTGGGCTTGATGGACCTTGGTCTGACCCAGTATGGCATATCTTATGTTCTTATATTCAGTTTCCCCAAAAGACACAGTTTCCACATTGCTTGTATAGGGTCAAGCATTGATATCCTGGATCCCTTCTTAATAATGGTTTATGGACCTTACCTCCAGGAACTTCTCCAAACCTTTTTAAACCCAGCTACACTAACAGCCTTTACTACATCCTCCGGTAACAAATTCTAGAGTTTGATTACACGTTGAGTGAAAAAATATTTTCTTTTATTAGTCTTAAATAGTTTACCCTGTAGCTTCATTGCATGTCCCCTAGTCTTTCTATATTCTGATAACGTAAACAATCGATCTACGTTTACCCGTTCCACTCCGTTCATTAATTTATAGACTTCTATCATATCTCCCCTCAGCCGTCTCTTTTCCAGGTTAAAGAGCCCTAACCTTTTAACCTTTCTTCATAGGAGTATCCTTCCATCCTCTTTACCATTTTGGTGGCTCTTCTCTGAACCTTTTCAAATAACTCTATATCCTTTTTGGGATACAGTGACCAGAATTGCACACAATATTCAAGGTGTGGTCTCACCATGGAATGATATAGAGGCATTATAATATCTTTTGTTTTATTTTCCATTCCTTTCCTTATGATACCTAGCATTCTATTTGCTCTCTTGGCCACCGCTGCACACTGGGCTGAGGGTTTTAACATGCTATCCACAATGACGCCTAAACCTTTTTCCTGGGTGGTGGTTCCTAATGTGGAACCTTGCATCGTGTAACCATAGTTTCGGTTCTTCTTCCCTAGGTGCATAACTTTGCACTTGTCCACATTAAATTTCATCTGCCATTTTGATGCCCAGTCTTCCAATTTATCAAGATCCTCTTGAAATTTTCCACAATCCTCTTGGGTTTTAAAAACTTTAAATAGTTTTGTGTCATCTGCAAATTTGATAACCTCACTCGTTATTCCAATTTCCAGCTTATTTATGAATATGTCAAAAAGCAGTGGACCCAGCACAGATCCCTGGGGTACACCACTATTCACCTTTCTTTATTGGGAAAATTGGCCATTTAGCCCTACCCTCTGCTTTCTATCTTTCAACCAGTTTAACTGCTAGGTATGTATGCCCTAGATTGGCCACTGTTGGAAACAGGATACTGGGCTTGATGGACCTTGGTCTGACCCAGTATGGCATATCTTATGTTCTTATGTTCTAAAGTTCATCATTATCTTCTTACCATAAAAGATAACCTTAAACAGTAGAATACCAGCATAGCAGAATAAGTAGAAGAGAATCCAGGCTAGTCTTGGTAGAAGCAAGTGGGGTTCCTCATGCTGCATTAACCCTGCTTAGACATCTGTTTCAAATATTGCATGCAGGGGAAATATTACAGATGGGGACATAGGAATTGGCTTTTAATCGCCTTCTAATCCAAAGACAGTTTTTCAAATGAGGTATGATGTTCAATTTAATGTGAATGTAACATGTGGATTTCAAAAGATGGGAAGTAGAATTTTAGAAAAGTTGTCCGAGTGCAATCCGGAGATGTGTAAGGAGCGAGATGAAAAAATCACACAGAAGACAATCAAGGTGAATAGAATCTTTATTGGAGCATACAGTGGTCCTATCCTATATAGCCATGTTTTGGCACCAACCTTCGCCAGGAGTGTAGGGACCTTAAACCAACAGTTAAAAACATAGGAATTACAATAAAATAAAGACATATATAAGAAAATATATGTACAAAAAATTTGCCAAAGAGGATGTAAATAATAACAACATATAAATAATGGTCTTTACCGAAGAAGATATAGAAAAGTTACCTATGACTGAAATGGTATTTGAAGATGATGCATCAGAAAAAAATTGAAAGAAATATTGATGAATCAGGAAGATGTATTATAACTGATAAACTAAATAATAGAAAATCACCTGGAGCAGATGGTATACATCTGAGGGTGTTGAAATAACTGAAATATGAGATTGCATGCCTACTATTAGTAATCTATGTAATGTAATGTGTGCCTTTGAGTCAGTCCTGACTCCTGGTGACCCAGAAGCTCCTGAGTTTTCTTGGCAGTGTCACTGGAAGTAGATTGCCAGGCCTTTTTTCTGAGGCAATGGAGGGTTAAGTGACTTGCCCAAAGCCACAAGGAGTACTAGTGGGAATTGAACCCTGGTTGCTTGGTTACCAAGTCAGTGTTCTAACCACTAGGCTACTCCTCCACTCCTAATCTATGAACTATTGTTAAAATCATCTGAAAAACCTGATGATTGGAGAATAGCCAATGAAACACCAAGTTTTACAAAGTCTGGTGTCAATACTAGGTAAAATGGTAGAAACAATTATAAAGAACAAAATTACTGAACATGTAGATAACCAACATGGCTTTAGCCAAGGAAGGGTTTGTCTTACTAATCTGTTTTATTTTTTTGAAGGTGTGAATAAACAGCTAGACAAAGGTGAGCCGGTCGATATAGTGAGTCTGTATTTTCAGAAAGCCTTTGACAAGGTCCCTCATGAAAGACTCTTGGTGAAATTAAAAAGTCATGGGATAGGAGGCAGTGCAATGTTGTGGATCAGGAACTGGTTAAAAGATGAAAAGCAGAGGGTAGGACTTAAACTCAACTCCTTTTGTCCATCCCAGACTTCTACAACATACCAGACTATCATTTGGGAAATATTGCCTCCTGGAATCGAGTACGATGGTACACAACTCTTCCAGACTCTTCGGCTACAAGTTTGTTTGTTTTTTACCACAGGGATTGCACTGCTTCCCCCCCCCCCCCCACCCATTACCAGTCTGGTACCTGAGAGCTAGTGAGACCCATATGTGAAGATTGCATTCCTGCTTGTTCCTGGAGATAGTGTAGTTACTCACCTGTAGCATGTGATCTCTGGGAACAGAATGAATCAGTTTTCACCACCTGCTCTCCTCCCCTGGGAGTTGTAGCGTTCTTTTATTTTACTCTTCCTCTTAGCTACAAACTCAATTGAAGAGAGGAGTTGGGAAGGTGAAAGGCAGGCAAGCAGGCACAATGGAGTGCTCCCAAAGGCTTTCCTATTGGATGCTGGGAAGCATTCCCACTCAGGCTCCATTGGTGACGTTCACCCATATGCGAAGACTGATTCTTGCTGTTCCTGGAGATCACCTGTTATAGGTGAGTAACTATGCTTTTAGGAACCTGCGCAATTAAATTTACATATCTCCCTCTTCTTTATCTTTGTTGCTCTCTCTGAGGGTTAATTTTATAACAGATGCCAATTTGGAATACCAATTAGGCACCTATTGTAAGCCAATTTTATAAAGCTACATGGACGCCTATAGCTATATCTTTATAAAATACCAGCATAAATTCAACCAAAATCATGGCTAACACACACCTGCACGTCCTTTATGAAATAATCCTCCCTCATACATCTTCTCCATTCTCTATCCAGATCTATCATATCCACATCTAACATCCTCTATCCATGTCTAACAATTTCTGTTGCGGCAATCACATGCCGTCCATCTATCACCCCCCAAAAGCATCCTAACCATTCCATAGTCTTCCCCTTTATACCATGGAAGGAAATCTGCCAGCCCTGAATCAAGAAAACACCTACATCTGACCACCCACCTTCAAAGGAAACCTTGTACTGTTGGGATCAGGGCAGACCTTGGTCCCAGCAGAATTCTTTGCAAGTGATATGAAGAAATGGGGGCCGCCAAAAGAACTGACAGGTAGTACTGAAAAATACATTAATGCAATCTGAGATAGCCTTAAGTTTTTTCAAAGAAAATTCCATTGTCAAACAAAATGAATGTGCATTTTAATATCTGTATTTCCATTAGTGCATCCAATTTTTACTCCATTTGCAGCCATTGTTAGTTGAATTATATTATCTCAGCTTAGAGCAGTTGTTCCCCAAACATCTGGTCGTCTAGGTTCCCTGCATATCGTGCCAAACAGACCCAGCTATGTGAATGCCTGTATTTCAGCTAAGACTTCTAATTATTACAATAACCAGAAAAGATCAAACAAGCCACCTATATCTTACTAAAAAGCTTAGTAACAATGTAAACAGCTACCAAAACTAAGGACACAGTTACTTGCACATCACCCTGTAGCTTTAGTGAACAGTATGCAAGTGCTACCCAGGGCTTTTTTTGAAGGGGTAATGCAATGGTACTGAGTTCTTGCACCTTTTTCATTGCCTGCTAAAATTGACCAATGGACTTCATGTATTAATGAAAGAACCTTGCATATGAGTTCTGGCACCTGTTTTTCCTAGGAAAAATGCCTTGACACTACCAATCTGCTCACATCAACCTGGCTGATTTCTGAGCAACTATAGTTTGCTGATACCAACCCTACTATCCCAAAATCTGCAGCATTGTTAGGTTGTGTTTAATTTGTCCACCTTTTGTTTGTTTATGTTTATGTTTATTTAGAATTTGATATACCGCTCAGGCCAGAGGCATTAGAGCGGTTTACAATACTATATCATTCGAGGAAAATAGGAAAAGAATGCCATTTATATGATAGGACAGAGTAGAGGACAGAAACAGATAATAGAAGGAGAAGAACATGCAACAGCAAATTACCACAAACTATAGGCAGGACACCCCAATTCATACCATCGGTGTAACCTTCAGCAACAGACTCCACGGACCACCGCCTAAGGGCCACGCCAAAGGGCCCTCTGGCGAGGCCCTCAGGTGCGGGCCCGCAAGGCGCGGGCGTGCCCCTGCAATGGCAGTTTTAAGCCGTTCCATATGGCTGCTGATTGGAGGGCAAATTAGGAGGAAGGGGGAGCCCCTTCTCTCACCCCCGATGTGATCGCTGCTCTCCTCGTCCCTGCAACAGCGGTTTTAAGCCATTCCATATGGCTGCTGATTAGCGGGCAAATTAGGAGGAAGGGGGAGCCCCTGCTCTCACCCCCGATGTGATCGCTGCTCTCCTCGTCCCTGCAACGGCGGTTTTAAGCTGCTCCATATGGCTGCTGATTGGCGGGCAAATTAGGAGGAAGGGGGAGCCCCTGCTCTCACCCCCGATGTGATCGCTGCTCTCCTCATCCCTGCAACGGCGGTTTTAAGCCGTTCCATATGGCTGCTGATTGGCGGGCAAATTAGGAGGAAGGGGGAGCCCCTGCTCTCACCCCCGATGTGATCGCTGCTCTCCTCGTCCCTGCAACGGCGGTTTTAAGCCGTTCCATATGGCTGCTGATTGGCGGGCAAATTAGGAGGAAGGGGGAGCCCCTGCTCTCACCCCCGATGTGATCGCTGCTCTCCTCGTCCCTGCAACGGAGGTTTTAAGCTGTTCCATATGGCTGCTGATTGGCGGGCAAATTAGGAGGAAGTGTCCTTATCAACTTTCTCACCATGTTCCAACCATTGTCTTGGAATCTCTACATGATGCAACTGTGTTACTTATTTTCCTCTAATGTTGTCATGACTATTTAATTTGTCTTCCCAAATTATTTTATTGCCTCCCCCCATCTACTTCCATATAAAGTTCAAACTTCTTGTACTCACTTTGCAGCTACCCATTATCTGTCCTCTCATTGCCCCATATACCCCCCTCCAAAATGTTATTTATCAGCAGCCCCCACAGTGCAGGAGTCCCAGACAGTTGCCGTTCTGACCAGCAGTGATATAATCCATATTGGACCTCCAAGAAATCTGCTGAGCAAATCCAAAACCTCATTAAGTATGAAAAGACTGAATTTTAACATGGAAGCAGGCCTTAACTTATATGTCTATTACCATATCTCTTCAGATCTATAGTTTTCATTCCCTGTCTGTCCTATGGCTTCACATCACTTTTTGTTCTTGAAGCATGAGTGTTGTCCCCATTTTTGTGCATAAAGCCCAGTTATATGCATAGAAAATGCTTTAGCAAGTTGCCCACAAAGTACATCTGTTATCACTATCCCATGAATATGCACTGATATAGGTAAAGCAGAGGTTCTCAACCCAGTCCCTGGGACACACCTAGCCAGTCAGGTTTTCAGGATAACCACAATGAATATGCATGAAAGAGATTTGTATACAATGGAGTTAGTCATGCAAGTCCCTCTCATTCATATTCACTGTGGTTATCCTGAAAACCTGAGTAGGTATGTCCCGAGGAGTGGGTTGACAACCACTGCAGTAAAGCATGCATGCTATATTTTTTAAGAAAAATATATAAACCAACTTGAACTTAGGATTCTCTTCCTTTGCTTTAATGCCACAGTAGTTTTCTCCAGTTCCTTAGACTTCCACAGCTCAATGGAATTGGCTTTCATTGAGTGATGTGATCATTAGTAAGGGGGAGGGGCGATATTCATGGTAAGAAATCTGCTTAAAGATAACTGTATAACATATCAAGTCAAATTTTAAAGGATTTTCAGCTATCCAAGCAGTTAAGTTTGGCAACTAAATATATGAGCTCTTTGTACTATCTGAGTCACTTCATGAATCTGAACTGATAGTGCTGAATATTGGTGCTACTCAATTAACCTAAAAGTATGGCATAGCTCTAACTCCTCCCACTTTTATCCAGGTAATTTTTAATCAAGCTGTCCAATCAAAAGTCATACAGTATAATCACCAACCCTGATTTTTCAAAACAAGTGATTTTTCCTGTTAATTAGAAAATTAATCATATAAATCATTTTGAATTTTGACCCCAGGGTTTTTTCCTCTCTATGTATTCCTCTCTCTCAATTCACCTAGCCCAGACATTGCAGTGCCAATAAAAGAAAAGCCATACACTAAGGGGTCAATTTACTAAGCGGCACTAGCAGCATCCGTGCAAAATCAGAGCCACGACTGCTAATGCTGCTTAGTAAACAGATCCATAAGGCTCCCTTAGGATCCTTGCAATCGTAGGTCCTGTGTTTGGTCACTAGTTGGCACCATTGTGCAATGACTGGAATTCCCTCTCTCCAGTTCTGTGAATTCCACCTTTGCAGCACACACACACAGTTTCAATTGGCCCAGGGAGCAGATGTCTGATCTGGGAATCAAATCCAGGTCGTCCACAATTTGAGCGTAATGCTTGCCGCTAAAGCACCAGGCCGACAGAACCTACAATTTTCTAGGGGACCCAAGGGGGTGTTTCCTTATATCCAGGCAGTTCACTCTGTAATGTCAGCACATAGCATAGCTATAGTGGATTTATATTTATGAATTTCCCGTTCAACATCTTGAACTCCCTTTGAGTATATAGAAAAATGTCAGAAAAATCACGCTGATGGAAAGTAATTTATAAAGAATAGCGCACCTCCAGTGATTTTTTTTGACTACTATATTGCTCACTAGATAAATTTCAGTCTTCTTCCAATTCTCAAAAATGATAGTCTTAAACTGAAAACTACCTTTCCAGACTCCTGGTTTCCTTTCCAAACAAAATTCCTTCTTACCTTTTTTTTTTCTGGCATTTATGTCTGTGTGCAACAGGAAGAATATAAATTATGTCCAAAGTGCTAATGTAGCTGGCAAAAGTATTTTCCTCCTTTCTGTAATGTTATAATTTATAATTTGTATTTATTTTATGAAACAATAAATCTTGAAAACTAAGGATGAAATTCCACATGTACTGCTAAAATATGGAAAAATCCATTAGATAGTTTGCTAGAGTTCCGTTGCTTCACAGATCTTGCATTTTTAAGCATAAATAGGACTGAAGCAGCTTGAGTGTTACCTCGGCCTCTTTCATGTCTTGTTTATTCCTAGTACCCCTAACATGTGTCCATGTCAGCCGTGTAAACACATATTACTAACTAGTTCCTATTGCATTAAAGAGAATGACATTAGCATGTGTTAATGCGCCCATGCTAGTTAATGCAGTAACTCTAGCCATTGCTGTTGTCATGATCTCGATAGATTTACGAGCAATTAATATGATTACATCAACAACCAATGCAGAATTACAATGTGGTACAAGTTAAATAAAGTTCATTTGTTCTTTTTTTTTTATTTTAAATGAAGGCAGCACAGTTTCAGAAAACAGAGGTCAAGTACAAACGTGGAACTGAATCGGGAATGCCATCTGAGCACCCACTGTGAACGAGGTTATCATTGCATGATATGCTTTTTTGGAAATGTATTTGAAGTACATCAGATTCACATGGGCATGACAAAGTAATGCATTTCCCCTTCCTTCATTTGCAAAGTTATACATATCTAGGGCAGGGGTGTGTATGTGGAAGAAGAGTTCAAAGACATGATTAAAATGTGTCTCATTATAGTAGCAAAGGTTGTATGAGGAATCTTTATAAGTGTTGTTATGTCTCTCTTCAGAAAGCGGGTGTGTGGTGCGGGAATGTGATGTCCATGTGTGTGGTGCATGGATGCAATGCCTCTGTGGGATGCCATGTGGGAGTGGGATGCGATGCCCGTGTGTGTGTTTGCTGCCCTGGTCAGGTGCCTGTGCGTGTGCGTATGTGCTGGGGTTGGGCTATCTCTGTGTATGTTTGTATGGTGTGGGGGTGGAGTGCCTGTGTGCCTTCTGAGGGGGATGGGCAGGGTGCTGCGCCTTTTAGTATATAGTCATTGCCCTTTTCTCTCCTCTCTTCGAAATTTAACCCCTTGTGCTGTTTCACCCTTCCTTGCAGACTCTCTCCTGCTGCTTACCCCCACTCTGTTCTCTTCCCAGCTTCTATCATTTTCTTCCTTCCCCTTCCATTCTCACCCCTTGACTCCATTCCCATCCCCCCCCCCCCAGCTTTATTTCCCCAAACCACTGCCCCTTTAAATTTTTCTTACCTCCTGTGCATCTCTGGCCCCAGCTCCTGTAGCACTCTTAACGATTGCAGCTCTCTCCTCTTCAGCCCCTGGGACAGGCTGCTCCCGCGGGCACACGCAACACTGCCTCTCCTCTCTTCAGCCTATGGGAGCAGCCTGTCCCACGTACACACGCAGCACTGCTGATCACAACTTTCTATTCTCTTCAGCTCGTGGGACAGGCTGCTCCTATGAACATGTGAAGCATTGCCGTTCTCCTCTCTTCGGCCCACAGGAAGCTGCGTGTGCTTGTGGGAGCAGCCTGTCCCACCATGAGTCGAAGAGGAGAGATCGGCTGCAATCACTTCCAGCACTGCTGTTGTATGCCTGCGGGACAGGCAGCTCCCACGGGCCCACGCACCACTGCTTTCCTCTTCGGCCTGCGGAGGTTTTGGCACCCCTTAACTTTGGTTCCCCCCTGCTGTGCTTACCTGACTTACCAGGTAGTTCTGGTCCTATTCTCCTTGTAAAATGGTCCTCCCATATCATACCAAGAACATGGCCCCTTGAAATCTGGGCATGCTGCAAATAGGCATGTGTATGTAGTGGCTTTTCTAAAATTGCTGCTTCCATGTGTAAGCCCATATATACTAGACTAAATGCCACCTAAACTTTCTAAAGGACCTCCTTAGGCTCCTAAGATTGACTGCAAAGAACACATGTACAGTAGACGTTCCTAATTTTATGAACTCAGCCTCACTGTGTATACATCTATAGATAGAGAGGGCAATTTTATAAGGGATATCTAGGTAAAGTGCTAGTTCAGGTGCCTCTGTTAAGCCTATTTTATAAATACAAGTAAGCTCCTAGTTGTCTTAATAAAATGCTAGCGTAAATGGCAGAAATCGTGCCTAGAGCCATTGTAAAGGCTTCCACCTCGATATTTCAAGAATGCATGTAAATTATATTATTTTATGATCTTTGCATGTACTTGTGCGCTCTGCTCTCTCCTCCTCCAAAATCCACACATGTGCACACCCACCAACAAAGCAGCCATCGTGCAATGCACATATGTTTAATCTGGTCAGTATTTTATAAATGGTCATTAATGAATGTGTGTGCATTAATGACTAAAATAATCCCCAGTTAGGCATATACGCTGTGCCTAAAGTATGTGTCCCCTTATAAAATTACCCCTATAGAGAGCTTATACCAGGGCACCATGGATAGGCGCCTACATAAAAAAAGAACGTGTACCTTCGAGTCAATGCTGACTCCTGGCGACCCAGCAGCTCCTGGGTTTTCTTGGCAGTGTGACCAGAAGCATATTGCCAGGCCTTTCTTCCAAGGCAATGGAGGGTTAAATGACTTGCCCAAGGTCACAAGGTGCCTACTTGTTTTTCTAAAATATTTGTATATGAGGTCAAGAGTGTGCCTTGAAAGTAGGCTGGATAAGTTACACTCCTCAAGGGCTGGTGTAAATAAACGTGCATACTTTATGCATATGGACATGAAAATGAAGGGATTTTATAATCTACACAATGCACATGCAAACTGTACTCCTGCTTCACCCAGACTGTGCCCCTGGCTATGCCTATCAGCAGTCTGGGTGAAGCAGGAGTACAGTTTGCATGTGTACTTATAAACTGATCAATATTTCATAAGAGGTCATTTATGCACCTGTGTTTTTCTGCATGCCACTAATATCTCCTTTATAAAGTCAAGTATGAGCATGCTTTATAAAATAGAGGCATAAATGGTCAAAATGCACATTAAATCTAGGTGCAAGCACTTATGCCAATCCTATAGATGGTGTAAATGCCCACACCTAGATTTTTAAGGAACACCCATAACTTATAGGGGTATGTCTGCTAAAAGGTGTTAGCTGACATTGCGTCACTAATGCGAGATAACCGTACGGTGATGACAGTTAACGTCAGACAAATGCAGCTTTCCGTGCTAGCTGCATTACGTACAGTAGTAGCAACAGTGAGCGGGGTGTGGGTGGGAAGTTGGCATGCCTGTACCATGCAGTTACTACAGGACTAACACCACCTTGGTGGGTGGTATTGCATCAATGATGCTGTCTTTATTATTTTATTATTATTTATTTATTTATTTATTACAGGCTCTTATATACCGCTCTATTCAGCATCAGCGCGGTTTACAATATAACAACATACCATAATGAACAAACTGTTTGGTTTTACAGAGAACAAGGTCAGAGAACTTGGATAAAACATGGGAAGTCATTACTGCAACTATTTACAAGAGTATTTACAAGTATACATGACAGGATTTGTTCTTAGTTTGGGTAGTGATCAAGATTGGTTAGTTGGTTAAGTAATAATGGGGGAAGAGGTGGGATTTGAGTGCCATGATTTGAGTGCCATGATTCCTATATTTTCAATGCACTATCTGCTGGGGAAATGCTGGGCACACTCCCAACGGATCACATGCAATTTATGCAGCTATCATGGAGCTTTAGTAAAACATACCATCCCACTTTCAGTTGGTATACCTCAGGGCTCTTGTCTTGGGACCTTTCCTTTTCTCTCTCTACACTCCATCCCTTGGTGCTCTTATTTCCTCCCATGGTTTTCAGTACCATCTTTATGCTGACAACTCTCAGATCTACCTCTCTGTACCCAAAATCTCCCCTGGAATCCAGGCCCGGACCTCTGCCTGCTTATCCAACACTGCTGTCTGGATGTCTCACCATCATCTGAAATTGAACATGGCCAAAATTGAGTTACTTATCTTTCCCCCTAAACCCACCTTCCCTCTTCCTCCCTTCTCTATTTCTGTGGATAATACTACACTCTTCCCTGTTTCCTCAGCTTGCAACCTTGGGGTCATCTATGACTCTACTCTCTCTTTCTCTGCACACATCCAACAGATAGGTAAAGCTTGCCGCTTCTTTCTTTGTAACATCAACAAAATTTGCCCTTCCTATTAACACTCTACTAAGACCATTATCCACTCTCTAGTCACCTCCCATCTTGACTATTGCAGACTGCTCCTCACTGGTTTCCCTCTGAAACATCTCTCTCCCCTTCAATCTGTTCAAAACTCAGCTGCATGGCTTACTTGCTGCCAGTGTCACTGTGCTCATGTAACCCCTCTTCACTGGCTCCCTATCAGTTTCCAAATCCAGATCAAACTTCTCCTAATGACCTACACGTGCATTCATTTTGTGGCTCCTCACTACTTTTCTTCTCTTCTCTTATCTCACCCTACACCCCTCCTAAGGAACTCCACTCCTTTGGCAGACCCCTTTCATCTGTGCCCTTCTCTGCCACACTCAACTCCAGACTTCATTCATTCCACCTTGCTGTTGCATATGCCTGGAAACAAGCTACGTGAGTCAGTGTGTCTGATTCCTTCTCTACCCTTGTTCAAATCTAGGCTAAAAACCCACCTCATTGAGGCTGCTTTTGAATCCTGATGCTCCTCAGTCTTTTGTTCACCACTTATCTGTATCTTACCATCCTCTAGTCCCCAGTTTTGTGATGCTCTTCGTTTTGATTAGATTGCAAGCTCTGATGAGCAGGGCTTGTCTCATATCTATATGTACCTTTATTTATTTTATTTTATTTATTTATTTATTTATTTAACATTTCTTATATACCGCCTTTCATGATATCAAGGCGGTTTACATTGAACAAACTGAAATTACATTGAACAGGGCATTATAACTTGGAGATAACTATTTTACAGGGAACATGGGCAATGGAGGGTTAAGTGGCTTGCCCAAGACCACAAGGAGCACCTGTGCGACTAGAAACCCCAGTCCTTCCGGCCCAAGGTTGCTGTCCTCTAGTGGGATTTAAACCTTGTAGCACTATAAAATGATAAGTAGTAGTAATAATAGAGTCTTCAGGGAGAAGCCAAGTTACAATTTAGGCAAGAAGATGCAGAACATTAAAGATGAAGAGGTAGTGAATGTAGGTAAGTATGTTGGAGGTGGAGTGTACACAAGAAAGGTATACAAGGAGGGGGGAGGAGGAGGATATGAATATAAGGAGGGCCAGGATTTGGACTGATATCCCCAGATAAGAGTAGGAGAAGGAGAAGGGGAGTACAGGGAAGAGAAGAGGAGGCACAATAGTGATGAGAGTGGCATGCTCTCAAGCAGAGTGGAAATGGGTGAATGAGAGGAAGAAAACAGTGAAACTGCAGAGCAAATGATAGGGTAGAGGATGGAATGTCTGGAGAAGTGAAGAAAGTAGGGAGTTAGTATTTTGGAGTCCTCATTGGCTAAGCCATAAGGCCCAATGGTACTTGTTTATGATTCTCTAAGTAAGCAAACTCTTTAATCCACTTCACTTCTCCATAGACTACTGAATTGTATGAAAAGATGGTCCAAAGTTCAGAAAGCATTTGTTCCTTTCAGATGCTGTAACAAAACTCTCCTAATGTCAGAGGTATGAAGAGGTTTTTCCAGCTAAGAGCTAAAAGGAAACTTGACCAGAAGACAAACTGCCTGGTTTAGATGGAAGGGTGAGAGAACTTTAAGCAGAAAGAATGGAATCGTATGTAGGGACATGACCATGCCGTAGCTCAGAGATATGTCAGGCAAAACAAGTTGCCACTAAAAAAATCTCCTTCAGGGTCAGATCTTTCAGCACTGCTCGCCAAAGCAGCTCAAAAGGGGGGACCTGCTAAGACATGCAAGACCAAATTAAGATCTCACTGAGAAAGTACAAGTTAGAAAGGTGATGGATTGCCTTTACGACAATCAGGAAGCATGAAACATCCTGGTATGCTGCCAGTGAAACCCCCTGCATGTGCTTTCTGAAGCAGGTTATTACCAGTGCCTGAACTTTGAGGGAATTGAGGTTCAAACCACTATCTAGCCCTGCATTCAAAGAGGCTAAAATGGCAGGGATATCCATTTACCAACCAAAGAAAACCCCAGATCACATACTGTGATGCAGCGGACCCTCTTGCAGTCAAGGAAAGACAAGCCCAGGGAGCAGTCAAGGAAGGGGCAGTCAAGGAAAGACAAGCCCAGAGAGCACTCAAGGAGAGAGATGTTCCAACATCCAGCTTGAGAGAGAGCCCTATCCAGGGAGAAGGGCTAAGACACAGCCTGAGAGAAAGCCATGCGAGGAATGACGTGGAGGAAAGGCCTCCAGTGAAAAGATATCCAGGAGAAAGATATCCAGCTGGGAAAGATATCCAAGGAGAGAAAGGTACTCAGAGAGATATCTATAGAAGTAACTGGAGAGAAAAGTGGAGAACTCAGAAGCCTGGTGAGCAGGGAGAAGCTGCAAGGGCGCGGCCACCAGACAACAGCCACAGGAGTGGAAGCAAAGGCCGATGGCAACAGCTGCAGCCTTGCCTCAGAGGGGTTTCTCCACACACTAAGGAAAGAGAGACACTGTGGGAATACTTGGGCCAGCAAGAGTTGGAGGATAACCAGACTAGGCCTCAAGCCTTCCCTGGAAAAGACAGAAGAAAGCTCAAAGGTAAAGCAGCCATTTCTTGTGATTGTTTGCTTAGGCCTAGCACAGAAGAAAGCCAGAGGAAAGAAGTTTATCTGTATAACAATGATACTTATAAGCAGAGATTAACAGATAATTTCCCTAAGAAGAAAACTGCCAGTATTAAATGTTGTGACAAGAGTGCTTTTAAAACTATAGCGGATGAACAGCCATTGTTCTATCCTATAGCCAGAAACCGACACCCTAAGCTAACAAACAAACACTGGAAAACTGTATGGCACGCTTTTAAAAAGCCAGGACTCAGCCCTACCGAAGCTTCAGACTCAGAGCTATCTGATATGGAATGGATGCCAGTGGAATCTGGGGGTGAGGAGGCTGAGGAACCAATGGAATGTACATATTGTACAGCAGTGAAGCTATAGCCTGTTTGGAGTTCAATGAATGCATAAAGTGAATGCAGGATTCATCTTACTTTAAGTTACTGTGAAGTTAACAGTTGTTACTTTGACCGTTTTTGTATGCGTTGAACCTGATGTAAAGACTGATACAATCCTGTGGCTTTCCAAAGCCGTATGTTTTGAACCATTTTTGCGTAAAGGAGAAATAAAGCCTTTTTCTTTTTCCCTCCACTTTGGTGTGAAGTTACTCTTTTGGGAAGTTGGTAACGAGGTCGGCACAAAGGACCGCTACCTTTGACCCTCGCACCTGGCCAACCCCAATACCCCTAATCTTGTGCACTCCCCAGCTCTTCGGTGGAAACACTACGCCGCCACCAGAGGGGGCTGCGGGGGACAATACACATAAATTATATCTCTAACAATCAACTAGAGTATATTATGAAGGTAAAATCTAATACTCCTAAACACTAAGCTGAAGTTTCTCAGTGTTTAGGAGTATTAGGTTTGACCTTGATAATTTACTTTAGTTGATTGTTAGAGCTATAATCTATGTGTATGTGACCTGGGGTTTGTTTTTTTTGGTTGGTGGGTTTAAGTACTACCGGGGTGGGATTTGTTTTGTTTGCATAAGGAATATCCACCTGCCATTCCACCAAGGCATTGATTGCACAGCAAGACTTGAAAATCTGCAAGACACATACATAGGTCCGAGAGATAGATGACTTATGGGACTTTAGAAGGGTGGCAACCACATCTTCCAAATGGCCCTTCCACATAGACTATGCCTTTCAATGATCAGACCAAAAGCCAGAATGGAGCTAGATCCTCCATAAGGAAGAGCCCCTGACAAAGCAGCCCATAACTCAGAGGCAGGGAAAGCGGAGACCCTACCAGTAACCTTAAGAGATTGGCATAGCATGGCTTACATGGCCAATCCAAAGCTTCCAGAATGAACAGTCTGGGTGGGCCTCTATCCTGCACAAATTGTGGCTTATGAGCAGCCAAGGGAGAAAAAACATACAGTGTACGGTTGAACCAAGGCATCAATCCTGATCACCGTAGATCTGTTCTGCAACTGAAGAGCTGGTTTACCTTTGCATTCTGACAAGTTGTCATCAAGTCAAATATTGGGTAATGCCAGCACACCACTATCAACCACTGTCAACAATGAGCTCAGTTCCCATTTGCCAGGGTCAAGATGATTCTGACTGAGGAAGTCCACTTGTGCGTTCTCAGTGCCAGCTATCTGAGCCACGGACAGGATCATCAGATGATATTCCACCCATTCACAAAGCAAAGCGATCTACGATGCCACTACTGTGCTTGAGAGACCCTCCTATTTGTTGACATAGGCCACTGTCATGGCATTGTTGGAGAACACCCCTACTGCCTTCTCTTCCAGAATAGACTGGAAGACTAACCAAATTGCTCTTGCTTTCTACCTACTATGGAAAAAACTCTAGCACTGTAGGATCCCTGATTAGGGAAAAGTTGAAGATACAGCTATTCTCTTTCATTCTGCTTTGATCTAGTATCTTGCCAAGGTCAGGTAAAGATACTTACTTAATTAGATAGTAGTATAGAGAGCTTGGAAACCTTTGCTAGCAGCCCAGGTAAGAGACACTGAGGGAGATTGTCCAAATTTTCCTGTGAAAACAGCTTATGAGACTGATTCCCAAACTGTGCATCATGACCCCAAATGGGGTCACATCATCAGTAGATGGGGTCACAGAAACTGGATTGCTCCCTCTCCCTTTGGACCTTTACCACGTGATCTAGGCCCAATAGTGGCAGTCAGTACAGGGTCCAAGAGTGAGTGAATGTTCCTTCTATGTGAGCTTCCTGTTAGACTGAAAACCCCTGCAGAATACTAAGATCTATGAGTATACGCTGACACCCAGGACCTTGTGTTGACCACTTCTACTATTGTCACCACTGCTGCTACTACTGTTGTTGACATCTTCATGCTTTGGATAAGCAGGGGGAGAAGGATGTGGATGAGGGAGGGGAGTGGAGCAGAAGGGAGGTTTGCTATTTGCTTTTTATTATCATCTGAGGTCACGTGAAATTTTAAGCAACACAGATAAACATTGGCCTATGACTTCTAGAACTGGCCTAGTGTTTTTCCCCAGAGACTGAGTGGCTTAGAGTGCTGAGAGACACCTGCCTAAAGTCAAGAAAATACAGAGAGAATTTAAATTAAATGTTCTACCTTTATAAGCCATAGGCCTAGTCAAAGTACATTAAAATAACAGCAGCACAATGCTTTAAAGATTAATAATACCAGTAGTACTATTATCATATAGCGTGGTTCAGTATTTACAAATATATGCATAATACAAAACAAATCACAAAAATTTAAAGCACAACATTTGGACCACTAGCTGCCAACATTCAAGGAGCCCATCTATAACTCTCTCTCTCTTTTTCTCACTGATCACCAGATCTGCCTACATAAGAACATAAGATATGCCATACTGGGTCAGACCAAGGTCCATCAAGCCCAGTATCCTGTTTCCAACAGTGGCCAATCTAGGTCATACGTACCTAGCAGTTTCCCCAGTTGCCTACCGACATAACCATTCCTCTGCTGGCAACCCACTTTTACCCTTCAAATAAAAGTTTTTAATATCCATCAAAAGTCTATGGGACATGTTTCCTAAAGTATGCTAACCTTTAGTGTGGGGTTTGCTGCATATCAGGTTCATTGCGCTGACAGCACAGGGCCCTGTGCTAAAACTCCTATGCTAATTAGTTAGTGTGAGTGGGTAGGGACTGGGGGTTGGGGCTTGATCAGCAGCATTGATGGGCACTGCAGTGAGCGCATGCATTATCAGCGCATGCTAACCGCGATTACTACTGTTAGTGTGGGTGCACTTAACACCACCTCGATGGGAGGCGTTAAGTTCACCAGTATGCAGGCTAGCGTGCTTGCACTGTGCTAATGGCAGGTGGACAGACACACACGCCCCCTGAAATTAGTGAAGGCCTCCACACTAGTTTTGTGGCTCCATCACACATTACTAGCACATGGCATGGAGGAGTAGCCTAATGGGTAGAGCACTGGCTTAGGAACCAAGAAGCCATGGCTTGATTCCCACTAGTACTTCTTGTGGCCTTGCGAAAGTCATTTAACCCTCCATTGTCTCAAAAATATCCAAGCTATCAATGTCCCTGTTTAATGTATATTCCTAACTTGAAGTTACAATGTAAATGGCTTTGATTAAAATGACACAGCAGCATAAAAAAACCTGTTAAATAAATAAACATGCCCCTCTGTACTTTACAGCCTTGGGGTCTGTTAAAGACCCCCTTTAAGGGGTGGAGCTCCTGATGGAGTGCAGCACTGAAGCCTGTGGTGAAGGGCACGGTCTCTCTAGGCATCAGAACAAAACCTTTCATGTCAAAACAATTAAACATAACCTTATGTTTTATATCATTTATCATCCATAAATCAAGATTCAGAATCAGTCCCCTTTATAAAAGGGTTATTATTATCCCCTTATTTTAGTTATACAGTGACTCAAACATCATCAACACATTATTTAATTTACTCAGTAGCTCAAAAATGCAGAACGCTATAAGTTGGAAAGAAAGTAGGTCAGCTTACAAAAGACTTTTTGGATCTGACCTGAATTTTCAGTCTGTTATTCAGTGTAATAAAAATATGAAAAAATGAAAGCTGCTTCTGGGTACTGTTGTGATATTGTGCAGAGAACAAATGGCAGGAAAAGGTAATACGATGTTCAGTTTGACAATAGTATTACTGATTATTGTGCAAATGGCAGTGCATTAGGTTTGTTCTAAATCACTGCACTAGGAATGAAGGTGACAGTGGGCACAATAATCAAAGCCCATTTGGGCTAAACTATTTCACCTGCAGAGTGAAGAGGTAGCAGTGGGTATGGAGAATGGAGACACACAAATAGTTCTGGATAACCAAAACAATGCACGCACTTCCCAATGGAAAAATGATATGCAGATAATACAGGTGCATTTTCCAAACAGGAAAGAGGACAATAATCAAAGCAGTCCCTTAGGTACAAGGCTGGCCTGCCACCAAACGGACTAGGTATCTGCCTAAGAAGGCAGACTTCAGGGGGCGGCAGCACACCTTTCCCCCCTCTTCACTCCCCTCTACCACTGCTGCTGCCGCTCCCACCAACTTACCTTCACAGCATGCCCAAAAATCAGGCTTTGGGAGGCAACAGCACAGCACTAGGAAAATCTTTTAAAACTGCTCTCAGCGGCAGGAGTTTTAGCAGTTTTGTGCACACATGTGCATGGTCTCAAGGCCTGACATGTCCTGGTGTGGCAGACCCTGAGTACGTGCACATCTGTGCACACAAATACTTAAAAGCCCGCTGTTGAAACTGGCTTTAAATGGCTTTCCTGGTGTTGTCTCGGTACTGCTCTGCCCCCTGCCAAAGTATCAGTTTTGGGTCTCCAATGGAGGTAAAGTGCATGGGTAGTATCAACTGCTGTAGGGAGAGGGAAGGTGGGGAGATGCTGGACACCTTGGATGGGTGTAATTAAAGAGGGGAGACATGCTGGATACTTTGGGGAAGGGGAGGAGGGAAGGGAAGGAGAGATATTCTGGAAACCTGGGGGAGAAGTAGGGAAGAGGAGGTGCTGGAGACCTAGGATGGGGAGCAGGGCCAGTGCTACATGGTAAGTGCAGTAAGCACAGCGCCAATGGCAAGGGGCAACATTGCACCAATCAACTACCATTTAAAATAAACATGTTCTGTTGTTATTTTTAGCCAAACCATCATGCTGATCATGACATTTGAAATAAACTAGTTAGGTGATTATTGCAGCAGCCACTTACTCAATATGTCTCCAGATCTCTCTCTCCTTCCATCCTATGAGGAGCTGCTACAACCATAGAGAAGAGAGGGAGGGAGTAGTGGGAGCTTCCAGCGCGAGGAACCTTCCAGAAAAGATCTGTGCAGGCAGAACAGCGGAGCAGTGCTGAGATCCTGGCCTCAATGCACGGGGACCCCATCTCCCACAGACAGAAGAGGAGTCCTGCCGCATGCACATTGTCTACCCATGGGGTCCCCGTCTCCTGTGGGCAGAAGAGAGGAGCACTGCCTGATCACAGCAAAAATCTCCTCTGTCTGCCCGCGGGAGATCGGATTCTCGTGGGCAGAACAGAAGAGCACTGCTATGATCAGGAAGGATCTTTGCTGTCTGTCTGCCCAGGAAGAGGAAAGCCAGCCAGCCATCCTTGCAGCAACAAAAAGGATTTGGGGCTGGAAGGAGGAGCGGGAAGGGGGACGGGGAAGAACTGAGGTAGATAAGGCAGGGAAAATTTAAGGGGACGGTATGCTTAGAAAAAGGGAGGAGGGAAAGATTTTAAGACAGGGGAGTGCTAGGGGGTTTGGTGAAGGTAGAAGGAGAACAGAGTAGGAGTGTGGTTGGAGGGTCAGGGGGAAAGAGTTCAAGGTGCTGCAAAATGCATTTCCCTTCCTCCAGAACACACCACACATTCACACACATAGATATCCCACCCCCACACAACAGACATGCACCCCAGCTCCACTCTACAAATGCATGCACACACACAGGCATCCCACCTCTGCAACACACACACACACAAACACCCCACCTCTGCCCTTCCCCCACACACATACACACAGGGCCAATGTTACCCGGTAAGTGGGGTAAGTACTGGAGTGGGGTGCTAATATCACATGGGTTCTGGCGCTAGCTGCCCCTTGCCTGACCCACTCTCCCTCCTCCTGCCAAGCCCAGAATGGAAGAGCTCTGCTGCCTGTGGGACTTGCTGCTCACACAGCCACGATTTTCCCTTCTGGGCCATGATAACCTTTGCATCATGATCACAGCCCACACAGAAGATTGTGCCCGCGGGAACAGCAAGTCCCATAGGTAGCAGAGTTCTGCATGCTAGGCTGTGAATGGCAAAAGATCTGACAGCCAGATCATGCCTGTTGCAGCTCCTGAGAAGGGCTTGCAAGGGCTGCTGTTGGAGGCCAGATATAGGGAGGGGCAGAGAAGTTGGGATTGATAGAAAGATTGGCAGGGGCGACATGGAGGGCAGGAGTGAGAGTGCAAAGGGGAAGTGAGAAAGACACAGAGCCTGGGAAGGGGAATAGAGAGTTGGGGGACAGCAGGAGAGGGGAGGTAAGAAAGATACTAGACATGGGGATGGAGGGATAAGGAGTCAGAGGGAGATACTGGACTCAGAGGGGGCATCGGCTGATGGAGGGGGAAATGAAGATGGAGAGAAAATGTCAAAGGCAGGGGGTATCATAGGAAAACCAGATGGCAGATGCTGGACAAAGGGGAGTCACTGGAAAACAGGGGAGATGCTGGACACAGGGGGCATTGGGAGGTGGAGTGGAGATACTAGACATGGAGGGGCTCAGGGAGATAGAGTGGAAATGCTAGATGCAGGGATAGAATAGGGAGGCAGAAGGGATAACTCTGAGGCTGGGCAGATCAAAGCGAGATACTTCACATGGGAACTGGACATAGGGAGAATGGGCACTGGGACAAGCAAGGAGTAGAGATTTTTGAGTTGGAGTAGGGATACTGAACATGGGGGTATTATAGAGAGACTATGGGATGATGTTGGACATGGGGTGGAACAGAGGGAAATAGGGGAGATGTAGGACATGGGGGTAATAAAGAAGGAAGACATGGAGTAATAGGGTGAGAATGAGATGGTGGGATGCTGGATATGGAAGTAATAGGGAGGGGGACATATGGAGATGGGGGATGCTGGCCACAGGGGGATAAGAATGGAGAGGGGAGAGCTGGACATGGGGATAGGAAGGGAGAGGGGGGACACAGAAGGATAGAGAGAGAGCAGAGATGCTGGATGGAGGGAAAGAGAGAGACAGAGGAGAGAGACAATGAATGCGGAGGGAGAGAGATGTTAGACATGGAGAGGAAAGAGAGAGTAAGCGAACGATGGGAATAATGGACCAATGAAGAAGAGGTGGTGAATGGGAGGATTGGGGTGAAGGTTGAAAAGTGGTAGGTAGATGGAGTAAAAAAGAGGGGGATGGAGGACTGGATTGTAAGGAGAAGTAGTGAAATTTGAGTGGACAGAGAGAAAAATTAATGGAAGAAATTTAAAAGGAAAAGATCAATATTCCTGATGGAATGAAGTGAAGAAAACAGAAGGAGAGACAATAAATGGCAGATGGACTACAGACCATAGGAAGAGGAGCTAAGAGAAGACAGAGGAAAGCAGAATCCTTAGATTGGGACCAGCATGATCAGAGAATAAAATGATCAGACAGTAATGTTAGAACTAAATAGTTTTATGTTTTGTTTAGTGATTTGACTTTGCTCTATCTTTGGGGCATGTTTACTAAGAGGGATTAGGCTTTTGCAGCTAACGGCATGCATTAGTGTTGCTAAAGCTGCATTAGCTGCAAAAGCCATGTCTCACCTGCTGGGAGCACATTTCCTGAGCAGGTAACACCGCCAAACAGCAGGGATCTCGGGGCAGCAGTACTGCAGATGCAGCTAACACTAGACATTGAGGTGACATTTGCTGCACCTGCAATGTCTGCCCAATGTGCAGTTACTGTGCATTGTCAATGCCCTAGGTCAGGGGTCTGCAACCTTTAAGACATAAAGAGCCACTTGGACCCGTTTCCGAAGGGAAAAAAAAAACTGGGAGCCGCAAAACCATTGCGACATTTAAAACAAATCTAACACTGCATATATTGTTTCTTACCTTAATGCTATATACGACCCCCTACTTTTCCTGTTAAAATATAGGTGTTTGGCCTATACTCGCCGTATAAGACTACCCCTCTTCCTTCGCACACCAAAAAAAATACGCCAGAAAATATAACAACAAGAAGTAACAATATTTGATTTCAAAATTATGATGATTTTGTAGTCAAATCACTAATATGAAATAAAATTATTTTTTCTACCTTTGTTGTCTGACCAATTTATTCTTTGATCATGCTGGTCCCGATCTGAGGCTTCTGCTTTCCTGTCTTCTCTTAGCTCTCTTTCTGTGGTCTATGGTCCATCTGCCAGTTCTTATCTCTTCTTTCGTTTTCTTCACTTCTTTCCATCAGCCTATTTCCAGTCCCAGTAACCCTCCCCAATATCAGCCCCTTTCCAGTCCTCACTCCCAGTACCTTCCAATGTCAACTTGCATTCCCATGATTGCCACTGGTGTCCATTTCCTTCCAGTCCCCCTCCTTCCCCACTGACCAGTCCCTTCTAGTACAAATACCATGGCAGCCCCTCTCAGATCCAGTTCCATTTTCCCATCCCCTCATATCAGCCCATTTGTAGCCTTAGCCCCCAGTTATCTTCCAGGGCCAGCAGCTCTATCTTCCCCTCCCCACAATCAGCCCATGCCCAGTCAAAGCCCCCAATCAGCTCGCTTCCAGTGCTAATCCCCCCTCAACCCCATTACCAGTGCTAGCCTCCCCTAATCAGCCCAATACCAGTCCTACCCCCCATCAGCTCATTACCAGTCCTAGCCTCCCCTAATCAGCTCATTTCCAGTGCTCGTCCCCTCAACCCCATTACCAGTGCTCCATCCCTCCATGTCAGCCCCCTCCCTCCCTCCCTCCCTCCATCCATATCAGCTCCCTCCCTCCATGTCAGCCCGCCTCCCCAATCCCTCCATGTCAGCCCCCTCCATGTCAGCCCCCCTCCCTCCATGTCAGCCCCCTCCATCCCTCCATGTCAGCCCCCCTCCCTCCATCCATATCAGCTCCCTCCCTCCATGTCAGCCCCCCTCCCTCCATCCATATCAGCTCCCTCCCTCCATGTCAGCCCCCCTCCCTCCATGTCAGCCCCCTCCATCCCTCCATGTCAGCCCCCTCCCTCCATCCATTCATATCTGCTCCCTCCCTCCATGTCAGCCCCCCTCCCTCCATGTCAGCCCCCTCCATCCCTCCATGTCAGCCCCCCTCCCTCCCTCCCTCCATCCATTCATATCAGCTCCCTCCCTCCATGTCAGCCCCCCTCCCACCAAGTAAGCCCCCTCCATCCCACCATGTCAGCCCCCCTCCCACCATCCATTCATATCTGCTCCCTCCCTCCATGTCAGCCCCCTCCATCCCTCCATGTCAGCCCCCCTCCCTCCATCCATTCATATCAGCTCCCTCCCTTCATGTCAGCCCCCCTCCCTCCATGTCAGCCCCCTCCATCCCTCCATGTCAGCCCCCCTCCCTCCATCCATTCATATCTGCTCCCTCCCTCCATGTCAGCTCCCTCCCTTCTTCTGCAGCCGCGGCTCCCTGCCTCTTACGGAACCGCGGCTGTGCTTGTAAAATCATCTCGGAGCCCTTCCTGTCTTGACGGGCTCCGTGCAGCATTGTCCCGCCTCCAAAACTTCCTTTAGAGGCGGGACAATGCTGCACGGAGCCCGTCAAGACAGGAAGGGCTCCGAGATGATTTTAAAAGCACAGCCGCGGTTCCCTAAGAGACAGGGAACCGCGGCTGCAGAAGAAGGGAGGGAGCTGACATGGAGGGAGCCCATAACGCGACGTTTAAAGCGGGCAGTGTGCTCCGGAGCCGCGGCAAAGGTGAGAAAGAGCCGCATGCGGCTCCGGAGCCGCGGGTTGCCGACCCCTGCCCTAGGTAATGACATGTTGCAGGATTCCCACTCTCTAACTTCTCTCCGCCCAGGTGCTCAGTTAATACATGCTATCTGCATTTACTTTCATTAGCTGCTACCTCTCACTGATAATCCCTTGTGATCACTGCATTAGCAGCTAATGCACTTATTACATATGCCCCTTTATTTTGTACACAGTACAGGGAAATGCATCTCTTTCTATTTCTTTGGCATTGCACTGCATGTAGCCTAGCTTCTTGAGGTTTCAGTTTAATTTTTGTCTACATATTTTTATTTTTAGATTATGGACACTTATTTTGTTTTGATGAGGGTCTGTGTTCTGAGTGTGTGACTGAGGTCAGGTATCCTGTTAACATGGAATTTGCACATAGGGATCTCTACTGTAGTAATCTGACTTGTTCAGCTTTTGAAATAAGTGGATGGATGCTCTAGTTCCTACTACAATATTTACAATGCTGCTTTGTTTTGGGTAGACTCCTTGTGTGAGTTTTGGAAGTTGGTACTGATATGGTATGGTAGATATATGTCATACCTATTTTGTAGAGAACATGCGTGAGTTATAGCATTTTATAACTTGCACATGTAAATTTGTGTTCCACCCATATTCCACCCAAGCTCCGCCCCTGTGCACTTCCATACTTATAGTATACACCATTAGCCTGTCGCACTACAGGACCATAGCTACAACCATAAATAGCAGAGATCAATACTACTCTTCAGCAACTGAGATCTCTGCAGGAATTTCTGTAGCATGGTACCTTACAGAACTCATGGATATGACAATGGACTCCTTGGCATACTGGGCACACAAGTCTGCAGACTGGCCAGACCTAGCTAATTTTGCCCAGCATTTCCTTTCCTGTCTACCAAACAATGCCCACTGAACAAATATGGGGTCATTCTGTGGCACTAATAGCGGGGATGGATGTCCATCCCCGCTATTTGTGCCTTTCCTGGTCCTGTCTACCTTACCCACATCTTGTATGGGGAAAGTAGACGGGACGGGAAAGGGGCAGATTGGGGGTGGTGTTAGGGCAGGCAGTGGGCGGTCATTGGCCCCAGATATACAGGGCCAATTCTAATGTCGGCCCTGTACGTCCAGGGCCAGTGACTTGCACAGGGAACTTATTCCACCTCCGCCAGTTGCCAGGGATTGGTGGGCCCAGGATGTGGATGGGGCAGGGGGGCCAAGGACATTCCCTGCAGCCCACCCCTGGCTGATCGGGGATCAGACTGTGGGGAATCAGCTTCAGGAGCTGGCGGCCGAGGATCATGGTTCTTCAATGGAGCCACAGTGCCATGGGAACCGGACACCATGGCGCCATGGCTCCATTGAAGAGCCTGACTGAGTTAGCTGGGAAGGTCTGTATGTGCAGGCCGGATGGAATCAGGGTCCCAGCCTGCAAGTACAGGCCTGATCGTGATTCTGATCCCTCAGGGTTAGACGTGCCCCATGGGATCAGAATCGCGACTCCCTCTGTTCATCCGGTTCTGGCCGGATGCACAGAAGGCCCAGACATGCGGGATGGAATTGGGCCTATTTTCCCAATAGTAGGGAATAGTGTGAGTCTACATCACTCATAATTGGCTCCAGACTTGGTGAAGAAGCTGGGGACCCTAAAGACAACCTTGTCCCTGACTATTTTCCTTAATTTCCATGAAACTGGGAGGAGGACTGAGCGCTCCGCTATGGTTTATGGTTCATTGATTCAATATACTGCAAATAAAATTTACATCACTAAGAGGTTGGCAAATACATTCAATAAAGAACACAAAAAGGGAAAATTGTTCTACATCAACAAACAATCAAAAATACCCAATAGAACTAAAAATACCTGGCGGGCATATTCAAAGGGATTAATGTGGTCAGCACACTCCCTAACCGCATGAATCCCAGTGAGTATACCCATTTTGTGCTGCTGAATATGCCCTTCTAATCCTACTGAATGACATGATGCTAACCGCTTAACATCAGAGGGTTCTGGAGATGGGACGGGGGTGGACCGAGGGTTGGCCAGTCAGCAGCAATATTCATCCACTGGCCAGATAGCTAATTCGCTATCCAGGCAAGCTGGATATTCAATGTCGGTGGCCAGATTTGGCCTCAGCATTGAATATCTGGGTTTAATTTAAAGTGGTGATCACCAGCTAGTTTACTTGTGATGGCCACGGTCACTGAATATGCCCCCACCTCTTCTCTATAGGCCAAGATTTATTTCTTAAATTTTGAGGGGTATCAACGTAGATTTAACCAGGACAGCAATCATGAACCTTTACCATCAAAATCAATACTGTACTGAGCTACTACAGAAAAAAGCATGAGTTAAATCCAATATTACTTCCCTCTCAGGCTCAGGAGGCTGGGGAGAGCTCAATAAATAGGGTGGTAGAGGAGAATGAAGGATACAATAGCGCACAGATATTTTAGCACTCGGAGTCCATGCCTACCCATGCTTAACTTGCATTGCCCAAAGCCGAGGGCTGGTTTTCTAAACAAGGATAAGGCTTAGAATCTTTATCCTGTGGAGGGGATGGGCTGTTAGCACAACAACGGAGTGAGTATATTTTCTAAGGTACTTTGTCAAATCAGCTAAGGTGCTGAGGTACAGCCACGTCAGCTGAGCGTATTCTGGCTTGGAAATGTAACAGTACCAGAGAAGATCATTGGGCTGGGCTTAGCTAGGAGTATGGCAAGCCTGGCAGGGCAGCGACTCATCTAACATTATCCAGTTTGGTCTTGTGGAGGGCAATCCACCTTGCTTTTAGACAAGAGATTTAGATGGAAGTCATTCGTTCTAGTGAATCTTGCTTGTTGTTCATGTAAGGCAGAGAAACATGCTGGAAAGAGCCTCACTCCCTGGCCAAGATAATTATAATCCGAGACTTCTAATTAACTGAGATGCTCCACTTACACCATATGATACCGCCTAAACACTGTATGTATAGAAAATGTTTTTGCATCACTGTATATAGCCCATATTGTACATAGTTCAAAACACTCTAGCACACAATACAACACACATTGTACATAGCTCAACCCAATCTAGCACACAATACAACACACACTCAACTAAATATCACCCTCACTGCATGTTTAACACTCTCACTTTACCCGATTGTTTGCTGTGATACCACCTTGATTAATAAGATAAGGCGGTTTAGAAATACTGTTAAATAAATAAATAAATAAATAAATATAATCAGGTTGAAATTCCCAAAGGGCTTATCTTTGGGGAAGAATTAAAAATGCTAGTTAAACTTCAATAAGCCACATGCCTTCACTCTGTTTTTAAAGAAATATGTACCACTGTGGGGTCACGAAAAACTGTTAAAATGTGTTTATTACTACCAAAATTACTGGCTGATTATTCAGCACATTTTTTAACTGGCAGAACTAGGATCTATATGTAGCAAAACAGATTTTGACCATAATAAGTTCTGCTGTTTATAACTCTGACTAGTGATGGTGCAACACATAATAAATTTTCCATACTAACTGCCCCTAAATTTTTATCAGTCAAGAAATTGCCTGGTCCTTTCATAACAGACTCATCTCTTTTCAAGGCAACTGCTACATCTCACTTGTCAGATGGTCTAATAACTACTGTAACTCAAGAAGATGCAATAGTCTGGACACTCAAGAAACACTGCATAAATGCTTACCGATGTGGAAATTACAGCCTACTATACATTATCTCAGCACTTTCAATAGGCAGTTTTAGATGGAATGGTGCTTATAGCCCATCAAAGCAATCATGACCCTCTTAGTACCAATACCCTCCAATTCCATTTACCACTAGACATTTGTCAATCCCACTTTCAAAACAGCATACTGGCCTTGCACAAACTAGATCTTCAGGTAGCTTATTGCAAATGTCAATTATCCTGTGCATGAAAAAGTGCTTCCTTAAGTTTGTTTTGAATACCTAGTCCCTGACTTATTTATTGTGGCCTCAAGATATTATTTTAATTATTTTCAGTTAGTCCCTCGGAACATCAACTTTTACCTTGAAATCCTCCTGTGAGCTTTTCCATATTCTAGGCTATAGTAATTTGATTTGTGTATCTGTCCTTATTGTTCTAACTCCACCAATTAGTTACCATCATAAAGCTTTGAGCAAAGATTCAGACACCTATATTCAAAGTATATGTTTCAATCAACCCATATGTGAACAGAAGCTGACAACATGGTGCAAAACTGAACATAATAACTTACAGCAAATTTTATTTACTAGTTATCTGCAGTTTTTGCAGATTCAAATAAGAAAAAAATGACTATGGCAGACTAAAAAGTTTGGACACCCTAGCCATTCAGGTTTTCAGGATAACCATAATGCATATGCATGACAGAGATCTGCATAGAATGGAGGCAGTGTATGCAAATTTCCTTCATGCATCTGCATTGTGGTTATCCTGAAAACCTGACCGACTAGGTGTGTCCTGATGATTGGGTTGAGAACCCCTGATATAGATCATTTTTATATAAACCAGTGGTTCCCAATTTGTCCTGGAGATGCTCCAGCCAGTTGGGTTTTCAGGATATCCACAATAAATATGCATGAGAGAGTTAGCAGCATATGCTGCCTCTATTCACCATGAAGAAAGCCACACCACGATGACTAAAACATCAGTTCCACTTACTAAGATGCCTCATGACCAGGAAAACTGCAAAGATCATAATACTACCCATGTAAGCCTACTACTACTGATCGTTTGTATAGTGTTACAAGCTGTACGCAGCACTGTACAGAGACATGTAAGAGATGGACCCTACTTATCAGAGCTTACAATCTAGTCAAGACAGACAACACAACAGTTGGGAACAGGGATTTATCTAGGGGAATGGTAAGGAAACACATAGTTGGAGAGCAGGAGACTATGTGGATCACGATCCAAAAGCAGTCTCAAAGAGGTGAGTTTTTAGCCTGGATATGATAAGGGCCAGAGATGAAACCTGATGTACCAACTCAAATAGTTTGTTCCAGGTATAAGGAGTAACAAGATGGAAAGATCGAAGTCCGGAGTTGACAGTAGACGTGATCTTCCAGAACAGCGGAGTTCCCAAAGAGGGATGTAGGAAGAGATAAGAAAGGAAAGATAGTGAGGAGCAGCAAAATGAGTGCACTTACGGTCAGTTGGAGACGTTTGAACTGGATACAGAAATGGATAGGTAGCCAATGAAGAGACTTGAGAAGAGGGGTTATATGAACATAGTGATACTGGCGGAAGATTAGCTGTGCAGCTGAAATTTGAACAGATGGAAGGGGAGTGAGATGATTCAGAGGAAGAACAGCAAGGAGAAGGTTGCAATAGTCTGGATGGGAGGTGACTAGAGAGTGGATAAGTGTCTTAGAATGTGTTCAGAAAGGAAGGAGCAAATTTTGCTGATCTTATGGAGAAAGAAACAACAAGTTTTAACTATCAGTTGGATTTGTGTGGAGAAGGAGAGAGTGGAGTCAAAGATGACCCCAAGGATGTGAGCCAAGGAAACAGGAAGGAGTAGAGTATTATTCACAGAAACAGGGAAAGGAGGAAGGGGGAGGTGGATCTGCGGGGTGCGGAGGAGATAGGAAGCTCGGTTTTGGCCATGTTCCTTTTCAAACGGCCATGATACATCCAACCAGCAATGTCAGATAGGCAGACAGAAATATGGGCATGGATTCCTGGAGCGATTTAAGGTGTAGAGAGGTAGATCTGAGTCATCACTAAAGATGGTACTGAAAACCATGGGAGGAGATGAGGGACAGGGTATAGAGAGAAAAAGGGAGTAGTCCTAGGACAGACCCTTGGGGTACAGCAGAATAGCAGTAAAGGATGATTAACCATAACTGACACTAAAGGTTCAGTGGAAGAAATGAGAACAGGATAGGACAAAACCCTTAAAACCAAGTGAGGACAAAGTATCGAGGAGAAGGTGGTGGTCAACAGTATCAAAAGCAGCAGAAAGGTCGAGAAGGATGAGGATTGAGTAAAGGCCCTTGAATTTGTCCAGGAACAAGTCTCTGGAGACTTTGGCAAGAGCCATTTCAGTAAAATTTAGAGGACAAAAGCCAGATTGCAATAGATCCAGAAAGGGTTGAGAGGAAAGAAAGTCAAGACAACGGAGGTGAACCACACATTCAAGTAGTTTGGACATAAATGGGAGGAGGGAAATGGATTAATAATTAGAAGGACAGCTAGGATCTAGTGAGAGTTTCTTGAGAAGAGGTGTAGCCACAACATGCTTGAAGGCTGCAGAAACATTTGCAGTGAAAATCGATTGGTTGAGGATAGACAGATAGAAGGGATGACAGCAGAGAAGATGGAGCTTAGGAAATGGTTGGGAACAGGGCCATACCAAGTGTGGATTGTGCCCTGTGTGACTTGCACATCGAGTATGTACCTCTCCCTGCACCTCCATCCAGCCACTTTCTGGACGGTGGAAGGAGAGAAAAGGTGCATCCGATGTGCAAGTCACAGGCACTCTAAAGAGATCTGTCCCTCCCTGCTCTGACGTCGCGTCAGAGGAGGGAGAGACCAGGCCTGCTTAGAGTGCCGTGAGAAAGCTTAAGAGGCACATTTCAGCTGTCTGCCGTTGCCTACCACCGTTGAGTGAAGAAAAAAGTGGCGGCAGCAGGCAAAAGCAGACAGCTGAAATGCGCCCGTTAAGCCTTTGTGCTCTGTGCGGCTGTACTGCTCGCACAGGGCTAGGTATGGTCCTGGTTGAGAATAGGATCAGAGGAGCAGGTATTGAGTTTGGAGGAGGAAAGAAGATATGTGGTTTCCTCCTCAGAGATCTTAGAAAAAGAAGAAAGGGTGGCAGAGGTTGAGGGGAGGAGTTGGGAGTGAAGAGGTGGAAGAGGGGGTGGAGATGACCTCATGGGGAATTCAAATGTAATCTTGTGGACTTTGACATGGAAATAGCCAAAGTCTGGGCAGAAAGGGAAGGAGGAATCGGAGGTAGAGGCATCTTGAGGAGAGAGTTGAGAGTTGTAAAGAGTCGGTGAGGATCAGAGGCAAGATAGTTAGTCAGATGGACATAATAGTCTTGTTTGGTGAGTGCTATGGCTGATTGGAAAGAGGTTAGCATGAATTTGAGGTGTAGAAAGTCTGCAAAGGTGTGGTATTTGAGCCAAATTCCCTCAGCTGAGCGGGCACAGAAACGTAGGTAGAGGATAGTCAAGGACAGCCAGGGCTGAGGTACAGAATGCCTCACAAGACGTGGCATGGAAGGAGCAAGAGCATCCAGAGCAGAGGAGAGTGCAATGTTATAGGAATATACTGCCTCGTCAACAGATTATTTTGGATTAGGAACTGGTTGGAAGACAGAAAACATAGAGTAGGGCTAAATGGCTAATTTCATCAATGGAGAAAGGTGAATAGTGAAATACCCCAGGGATCTGTGCTGGGCCCACTGCTTTTTAACATATTTATAAATGACCTTGACATGGGAATAAGGAGTGAGATGGTCAAATATGTAGATGATACTAAATGATTCAAAGTTGTTTAAAACACAAGAGGGATGTGAAAAATTGCAGGAGGACCTTGATAAATTGGGAGACTGGAAGTCCAAATGGCAGATGACATTTAATGTAGACAGGTGCAAAATTATGTACTTAGGAGAGAACAACCCAAACTACAGTTACACAATGCAAGTTTCCACAGTAGGAACCACCACCCAGGAAAAGGAGTTAGGCGTCATCTTGCATGGGATGGCCGAGAAAGCAAATAAAATAAAGGATATTATAATGCCTCTGTATCGCTTCTTGGTGCGACTACACCTTGAATATTGCGTGCAACTCTGGTCACCATATCTTAAAAAGGACACAGCAGAATTAGTAAAGGTACAGAGAAGAGCAACAAAAATAGTAAAGGGGATGGAAGGATATCCTTATGAGGAAAGGCTTAAAAGATTAGGGCTCTTCAACTTGGAAAAGAGCAGCATAGAATATGTATATTTTTTGGAAACCTGACAGGTACTTGTGACCTGGATTGGCCACTGTTGGAAACAGGATACTGGGCTTGATGGACCCTTGGTCTGACCGAGTATGGCATATCATATGTTCTTATGTTCTCAGATGACATCGTAGAGGAAAGAAGTGATGAGACAGTAGTGGAGAGAGCCAATGGGTTGATAGCATGATGATTCTTAAAGAGGTTAGAGGAAATTGTGTGAGACTATGGGGGGTGATGAAGGCTGACACTTAGCAGATGATGGAGGGTAAGCAATTAGAGAAGAAGACAAGGTCAAGGTAGTGGCTATGCTGCTAAACACGGGCAGTAGAGCACAGCCAGGGAATGTTGGCACAACATCAGTCATGTCTCCCAGTACCTGGCAGAGCGGATGTATGGCTGGCCTATCACACTGCCAACAATAACAGATCTTATTAGAGTACCCTATGAAAAATAATCCAGAAGGAATCAGCATAGATTCCCTATGGCTAAATGTCAAAATATATTCCTGTCATCAGAATAAGAGCATTTAGCAGTACAAGCAGCACCAATACATGCTCAAAAGCAACACCATTGGTCCCACAAAATGTGCATTATGGCAATGCATTAGTGCTGTTTTCACTGTTGAATGCTCTTATTCTGAGGGTCCCTTATTATTGACAAGGATATATTTTGACACCCAGCTATAGTAAACCCTCTTGGATTTTGACTGCCTGATCACACTGGCACCTGGTGATACTTCTGTCATCCAGGCACTGTCCAGGCTTTCATGTCCCCCCTGTATTGCAGATGAGCACACCAGATCCCCCCAGGCACCCCACACATCCACACACACTCTCACTTTCTGTCACAAAAACATAATTCTGCCAAAATGATGCCCTGAACCTATACATAAAAGCTAAAAATAAGAGCTATTTATCATGGAAAGGATCTACTGGGAGTACACATACATTTTAACCAAAAGCTTGAATGGAACAAAAAAATGTACACAAATATGGGAAATGTCAGCTTTAAACTGCGCTAATAAGATTTATTGAGATAGTAAGGAGCCTCAGTTACCAGGGAGACATGTGAAAACAGAAGCGTACTTCAACGCACTTTCACAAACAATACCTTCCCCTTTTGTAAAATTCATAGGCTCATAAGCTTGTTTTAACAATTTTCTAAATGTATTCAAAAACTTTGAAAACACTTAGAGGCACATTCTATAAAGTGCATACAGGTCTCTATGCATCCAGTCTGACCCAGACACACATAGATGCGATTCTAGCCTCCACGGGATCAGAATTGCGTCTAAGCCTGTACGTGCAGGCTGGGATCTGATACTGGTCAGCCTGCACTTTCAGGCTGCTGCCCAGCTAAGTCAGGCTCCTGAATGGAGCCACGGTGCAATGGCGTCTGGTTGACATGGCACTGTGGTCCATTAAAGAGCCGCGATCCCCGGCTGCCAATGACATGTTCTTTCCCCGCAGCCCGACTCCCAATCTGGCCTCCCAAAGCCAGGATAGGACTGCAGGGAATCTCCTGCACCTTCTCCTTCTTTTGTCGCTCCCCGGGCCTGCCATCCTCCAATGTCTAGGGGAACTTATTCCACCTTAGAGTTGGAATAAGTTTCCTGTCTAGTCTGCCTCACCCTGACATACAGGGCCGACATCAGAATCGGCCCTGCACGTCTGAGACCATAGACTGCCCACTGCCCACCCTATCTCTGCCTCCACCCCACCCCCTCCCCACCCCTGTCTAACCTCCCTGTTCAAACTCCTTGTTAGTACAAGGAGACTTCTCGGGGACGGGAAGGGTGGGTGAATAGCATGGATGGATGACCATCCCTGCTATTCGTGTTACAGAATAGACCCCTTAGCTTATAATGAAAGTACCATCTCAGAAATCATCAAGAAGTTAAAGCTGAGGACAGAATTTGCCAACTCGAGTTTCACCTGATAAAATTAAATGGGCTTCTTCAGGACTTGTCACACAGCATTCTGAAAACTCCACCGAGATGAACCTATACATAACATCTATGACATAACATAATAGCAAGGGTGCCAGGACTAAATATATGATCTCCATTTCTCACCCAAACAAGAATCCTTTCCCTGCTCATGCCCATACTATCTCTACATCAGCAGTCCCATTTTTCAGAACATGGGAATTGTTAGGGTCCCCTAGATTGGCTCCTTCAACACAAATAGCACAATAAAGCATACCCAGAATAAATACTATTCTCTTCCTAATATTTCTGTAAGAGTGTTTATTGATGTGTCTATACCTTCCAACATTCCTTCACCTCTGCTCTCTGTACCTTAAAACTGCATTTTGTGTTTTTCCAGACTGCAATCACACCAGTTCAAAACATACTTGTCACAACCATTCTTCAATATGGTACGCATTGCAGAGAAGAGCAGACTTTTTTCTAAGTCCTGTACTTAATGCACACTTAAGCAGGAATAACGCTTTATACATCTCTGCGGCTGACCATGCCCCTGTTCCGCCTCTTCTGGGCACTTTCTGAGATCCTCGTGCTAGCACCATAGACGTGCATGTTGGCAATGTTTCATAATATGGTCAGGGACATTTTTGGCACATAAACGTCCCCACCACATATGCAAACCCCTTATTCACGTTGTGGAATGATCCCCTTAGGAAAGAACAATCCAATCTATAGTTACATCGTCTAAGGTTGCATATTAGGAGTTACCACTCAAAAAAAGGATCTAGGTGTCATCATGGATTACATATTGAAATCCTTTGCTCAGTGTGCAGCAGTGGCCAAGAAAGCTAATGGAATGCTAGGAATTATAAGGAAAGGAATGTAGAATAAAAGAAAGGATATCATAATGCATGATGTGATGCACTTTGAGTATGGTTGTGCAGTTTTGGTCACCGCATCTAAAAAAGATATAGCGGGATTAGAAAAGATACATTAATTTGTTGTTTATTCCTTCAAAAAGTACAATGAATAGGAGACCTGCAATGAAGTTACTAAGCAGCACATTCAAGATTAATTGGAGAAAATAGTTTTTCACCCATTGTGTAATTTAAACTCTGGAATTTGTTGCCGAGGGATGTGGTAAGCTGTTAGTTTAATTGGGTTTAATAAAGGCTTGGATAGGTTCCTAGAGGAAAAATCCATAAAGCATTATTAAAGTGGACCGAGGGAAATCCACTGCTTGTCCCTGGGATAAACAGTATGAAATCTGTCTGCCAGACACTTGTGGAAACAGGATACTGGGCTTGATGGACTTTTGCTCTGACTCAGTATGGCAAATCTTACTGTATGTTCTTCTGGTATTATTAACATATTAGATGACGGAAGATAAAGATGGACATGGCCCCTAATGCTGCCCAGTAAGGGAATTGGATTTAGCTCATGCTTTTCTCTGAAGTTAAAAGTGTGTTGCATTCAAGTATAGTAGGCATTTTGCTGTCTCCAAAAGGCTTACTCTCTGTTTATATCTGAGGCAATGGAGGGTAACTTGACTTGCCCAAGATCATAAGGAGCAGCAGTGGAGTTTGAGCTTCCCTGCTTGCTACTCGAACCATTAGGCTACTCCTCCACTCCAAGATGGCTAGCATTGTAACTGCCACCCTGCACATCAGCTCCCCCACTGAGCCATGCCTTTGTTTAGGGTTGCAATTTCTGCTCCATGCAGGTTACCCCCAAGACTTTATGGTTAGGGGCTGTAACTTCATTCTCTCCACCTTGGATCTGTAAAAATGTAAAAATTTTGTTCTTTATCACAACTGATTTGTGATATTTTTTGGAATATCTAGAGTCGATTGTGCATATTTTAACATACCTGTGGTGATGGTGGCTTCCCAAAGGTTTATATATAAGAGCATGTTTACTGATGGTTTTAACGCACGTTAATGAAATTAACGTGCATAAAGTGCCCACAATCACTTTGTTTCTATGGACAGAGTAACACTTAAAGTGAATTAATGAAATTTTAACACAATTTATCCTTTAGTAAACATACCCCATGATTGAGAGAGCCAAAAACAAGAAAGATCATATCTAAGTTGGTCAGACCATTTTCAGATAAGGGTGATAGGGAAAAATGAGCCTGGAATTTTATTCTAAAATATGTTGAATATTTTAGTATAAATGGCTCATGTGGCTTTGGAAGACTTTATTGATTGGATTGATCAGAATTTTTCAGCAGAGGTCATTGATTGAAATAAATTAGTGGAAGAACGGGAGAATGTAGTTGAAGAGTTAGCACTGGAGGTTTGAGGTTTTTGTATAGGGCAGTATTCATCATGGTTTACAGAGGAATTGGCAAGCATAAACTGCAGGGAAAATAATTTGTAAGGGGATATCGGGAAGCTGAGAAAAGGTCTCACATAGAGAAGTTGAATGCATTTGTAATAGTAATAAAGAAACAATTGGAGGGTTATGAGGGAGGCAGGGAGACGAATAAATCTTGCTATATTTTAAAACTAAGATTAAGGATATCAGAAAGCAGGGATGTATAGTTCTGGCTGAGCATTCATTTGAGCACCTAAAAATTAAAAGTTTGCACACATCTCTTGTGTGTGTGTATGTTTTTGAATTAATGCTTATACAATTGATTTGTGCATGCACGAAAGCAGTGGCATGCATAGAAGACATGCTATTAAGATAAATATGTGCAAAAACACAAAAAAAACATATGGAAATTGTTAAAATTTCATTTTAAACAGAGACTAATCATTCTTTTTTGGCCCTGACTTGCATGGGAGAGTTCTGGGAAAAAAAAGAGTTGTAGATATAGAGCGTGGGGAGGAAGGAGTAAAAGAAATGATTTCTCAGAGTCTTAGGTTGGGAAGCTTTGTCTTGATTAGCCTAAAAGAAATAGAAGTTATTCTAAGAAAGACAAAACTTCATGGTAGCTCATTTGATCTATAGCCTGCTGCTATCTCGTATAATATTGTACTATGGAGAGAGTAACTGTAAGCACATAAATTACTAGAATCAATTTTCATTTCATATGGAATACTTTGCTTTGAAACTTTGTAGACGTTTACCATGTTTGCCTGTTGTGTGTCTATTGTTTAATGTTTATTTATTGCTATTTTTAGTCTTGTGTATTTTGATTTTGATTTTTTTAAATGTTATTACTTATGGTATTTCATGAACCACTTTGAATGGGCTTTCAGGAAGAAAGGCCAAAGAATCCTCCAATAGTCCACGGCCGGAACCTTGATCCTTCCAAGCCCCCTACTGGGAGGCCTGACCTTGGTCTCTAGAGCTGCCACTTCTAGAAGGCACTTAATCATGCCTTGAGGCAGGTATAAATGATGACATACATAGTTTTTCACATCAACATGTAGATGTGGACCTACCCTAACTGCTCCCTCTCCATGCCCTTAGGATGCCTCCTGCCTAATTTAATGTGGTGTGCCTCACCATATGTATATAGCCTTTCCTAAAACAGTATTTACACATGTGTGCCAATCTAGACATGTAAATGCTGCTATTTACCCAGGTGGATGCTTGCAAAATAATCACCATATTCTTTTAGGTCACGCACAAGTCTAGCTGAATAACGTAAGGGTGTTTAGGTTTTGCTAGAGAAATTTATATAGTAACTTTGGGATAAAGATTTTACTGTAAACAAAACTGCTTCTAACTGTAATTGCTTCATTCTTGTATTGACTATAACTGTTGGCATCTTTATTTTCCTAATAAATCACTGAGAGAATATAGACCATGCAGCTGACTCATTGCCAGACAATTACAGATTACCTGGAAGAGAGAAATATGCAAATTCCTATAGGCATAATCCCCACATCCTCCTTGCACTGTTAACATAGAATGCACTTAGCTACATATCTGCAGTGGCAAACATTTTAACGACATGTTTCTACCTACCATTCTCTGCTCCCTAATTCGAATCTCCACTTTAGTTATTTAATAAGGCAGTTAGCCCATGATAACAATTATCTCTGCATGTCAACTGTTGTTTGACCTCTGCGTTAATTGTTAGTGTGCATTTAAACCTGCGTTGAACACCAAAAGCAGCTTACTAAATAGGCCCCTTATTGTTTACCAAAATTCTGAATTTGAGGTTTTTACTGATGTCATGACTGCCCTATGAGCAATAAAATAGAGGAGACAATTTTCAAGTCTTCTGTATAGTTGCATATTATCTGGGTACTATCACTATGGGCCTAATCCAGGAAGGCAAATAGTGGGACTGGATGTCCTGACGGAATGTCCAGCCCTGCTAGCCGCCTTCACCGTATGTCGCCTCCTGGCCCCCCTGCATGCATAGAGCTGCTGTGTGTGCTGCAGGGGATGGGGGTGGCACAGGGACAGAGAGTGGGCGGTCCTGTCACCCAGAGGTACAGTGCCGATTCCGGTCATGGCCCGATACATCTGGGGAGCACCGGGGGGATGATCAGTTTATTCCACCTTGGAGGTTATCCAAATCAGTCATACACTAAGGACCTCAGATTTATTAAGCTTCAGGTGAACAAGGTATATTAAAAGTCTTAGGTACAATTTTATTTGAATAAGCATCCATAGCAACCCTTAGTAAGTAAAGAACTTAAAGATCTAAACACAAGCTTAAAACTAAGATGCAGACAGCAGTCCAGCAGCGAGATGGGGGCTTTCCAGTCTATTGCATTGAGTGTCAAATGTATGATTTTTCCCCGGTTGGTGAGAGGTCTTACGTGTGTACTAGGTGCAAGGAGCTCTTTGCTCTCAGGGAGCGAGTCCATTCTCTAGAGGCTAGAGAAGCAGACTGGGAAGACATAAGAAAGAGAGAGAGGTACATAGACGAGACCTACAGGGATATAGTCCTGAAGTCCCACCTCCAGTCTGGCAGCATCCCTGTTGCCATGGAGGAGAGAGGTCACGTGACAGGAGAGCATCACCCTGGTGTGGCAGGAAGTGATCCTGTAACTAGGACCTCTCCTCCAGGTGATGTAAAACCCTCTTGCACCGAAGAAGTTTCTCCAGGGCCATGTGCCCATGAGGGAAGGGTTAGGACAGCCGTTATAGTTGGTGATTCGATCATTAGGCAGGTAGATAGCTGGGTGGCTGGTGGACCTGAAGATCACCTGGTAACATGCCTGACTGGTGCGAAGGTAGCGGACCTCATGCGCCACCTAGATAAGGTCTTAGACAGTGCTGGGAAGGAGTCTACTGTCTTGGTAAATGTCAGTACTGTCAGACGGCTGCCTAGGGTGAGAACTTACACAAACTTGACGATGCATATATTCATATGATTCTTGCAAGGTATTGTGGGTATTGTAGTTCATTCACTCCCAAACACAGCTGATGACAATAATTTAAGTTGTGAAACCAAGTGGTAAGATCAATAAAATACTTCTTTTATTGATGGGGTTTAATTCACCCAGCACATGTATGCTTGATAGCACTATAAATGAGGTTACTTGCTTGCAGTGTTTAAATGGATAACAAAAAGTCACAAAGTAAACCAGAAAACAACCTTCAGCTTGTCAGGCAATTAGCTAATGTTTTCTTAGCAAATAATTACCAAATACAAAGGCACAAAGTAAAGAATAAACTTTGCTGGTTAGGTTAACTTCTGCTTATTTTCCATGCAGATCTCAGCAGTGATTCTCCCTTGCTCACACACACACAATCAGGTGCAGCCCTAATTACTATCAATGGACCAGCTGAAAGCCTTTAGCTGGCTGGCTGCTACTGTGTGAGCCCAAATCCTGCTTTAAGAGCTGTTTGCAGTGGAAATAAAGAACAAAGTTAGGTTTCTTTGTGATGGCTGATGTGTTTGCTCAGAGTAAGCTAGCAATAGCATTTAGATAGAGAACAGTCCATGTAAACTGTATTTTCATCTGCTGTATCAATTAGCATATGGTCACTATCATACATTGGCACAGACGAGTCTTTCATTAAGGCATTATCATGAGAATGCTTATTCCCTTGCTGCCATTCTCTATTATAGATAGGGTCTGGATCAGTGTTCATACCTGAGCCTCTCCTGCTATCATTATTTCTCTCTGTATAGCCTGGCCAATATGTAATCCAATTCTGATGTCCAGCCTTCCAATCTTGATCCCTGGACACTGGATCTTCTCTCACATACCTTCTGGCCTTGGTCTGAAAGTCCCTTCCACATGCAGTCTTCTCTCTTCCAGGTAGCCACTGGTGATTCCTATCTCTGCCACTCCATTCCTCTGGCTGAATCCAGTCCAATGGACTCTGCTGGCTTTTGGAATACCTCCCAGTATGAGTACTGCCTTGGAATCTCCCAGACCTTCCAATGGCCTTTCTTCTCTTCCTTCCAGAGAGTTTCCTTCTCTCTCTATCTGCGTGGCTTTTGCTGAAGCTGTTCTTCCAACTGTTGCTGAAACTGTTATCTGAAGAATAAGCTCTACTCTTATCCTGTTCTAATGTGTGCTGCTCCCTAACACAGCGCAGCTGTGTTGAATCAGGCCCTGCCCTTTGAGATGAGTGCTTAGGGATTACCTCATAGCTCTCTTGATTGCACACACATTCTCTCACTTCAGCCCCTCTCATGGCTGCTGGAAACCTGGTGCATTCTGGGACTGGTAGTCTTTTATGTGAAAACTCTGTTTTCTTGCTTCTACCAGAACTGACAGGTTGCTTGTTCAGAGTCACATCATCTTTTCTATAGCTCCTACCTGAGCTATGATAAGCTTCCTTATCACAGTACCAATGACATAGGAAAATATAGTAGGGAAGTTCTGGAGGCTAAATTTAGGCTTTTAGGTAGGAAGTTGAAATCCAGAACTTCCAAGGTAGCATTCTACGAAGTGCTACCCGTTCCACGCACAGGACCCAAAAGTCAGGCAGAGCTCCGGAGTCTCAATGCATAGATGAGACGGTGCAAGGATGAGGGTTTTGGATTTGTTAGGAACTGGGGAACATTCTGGGAAAAGGAGGGGCTTTTCCGAAGGGATGGGCTTCACCTTAACTGGGATGGAACCAGGCTGCTGGCATTAACCTTTAAAAAGGAGATAGAGCAGCTTTTAAATGAGATAATAGTGGAAAGCCAACAGTCGCATAAGAGCACATGGTTCGTAAGAATGTATCCTTGAAGGATACTACCAAAAGTAGAGAGGTTCCAAAAAAGAGTAAAGTAGCCCAAATGCCCTCGAGCATGGAGCAGACAGAGTTTAAAGATCCCAAATTACCCAAGCCTACCAATAGCCAAATTAATATGAATAAAATACACTCTCTAAAATGTTTGTATGGAAATGCTAGAAGTCTAAAAAATAAGATGGGAGAGTTAGAATATATAGCACTAAATGAGAGGTTAGATATGATTGGAATCTCAGAGACATGGTGGAAGGAGGACAACCAATGGGACACTGTGATACCTGGGTACAAACTATATCATAATGATAAAGCTGATCAAATTGGTGAAGGGGTTGTGCTCTATGTTAGAGAGGGCATTGAGTCAGAAAGGATTAAAGTTTTGCAGGAAACATAATTTGCTGTAGAATCTCTATGGATTGAAATTTCATGTAAAAAGGGGAAGCCGATGGTAGTGGGGGTTTACTATTGACCGCCTGGCCAGAATGAACAAATAGATGATGAAATGCTCAAAGAAATCAAGGAAGCTAACAAAAGTTACAGCACAGTAATAACAATGGGTGATTTCAATTACCCCGGTATCGACTGTGTCAGTATCACGGCAGGACATGCTAGGGAGATAAAGTTCCTAGATGAAATAAATGACTGCTTCTTGGAGCAGCTGGTTCATGAACCAACAACAGGAGAAGCCATATTGGACCTAGTCCTTAGTGGAACACCAGATCTGGTGCAAGAGATAAGGGTATTGGGGCCACTTGGCAATAGTGATCATAGCATGATCGCATTTGATTTAATTAATGGAGGAGGGATAGTAAGGAAATCCACAGTACTACCTTTTAACTTTTGAAAGGGAGATTATGATAAAATGAGGAAAATAGTTAAGAAAAAACTAAAAGGAGCAGTAGCAAAGATTAAAGACTTACATGAAGCTTGGGTGTTGTTGAAAAATACTATCTTGGAAGCCCAGAACAGCTGTATTCCACGCTTTAACAAAAGTGGAAGGAAGTCCAAAAAACCATCCACATAGTTTAAAGGTGAGGTCAGAGAGGCTGTTGTTGCCAAAAAAGCATCTTTTAGGAAATGGAAAAAAGAGCCAAATGATGAAACCTGGAAACAGCACAAGCACTGGAAAGATAAATGCAAGGCATTGATAAGGCAGGCAAAGGGAGAATTTGAGGAGAAGCTTGCTGCGGAAGCAAAAATGCATAATAAAGACTTTTTCAAGTACATTTGTAGCAAAAAATCTGTGAGAGAGTCAGTTGGTCCATTAGATGATAGAGGGGTTAAAGGGGCACTAAGAGGCGACAAGGCGATAGCGGAGAGACTGAATGAATTCTTTGCTTCGGTCTTTACTGAGGAAGATGTAGGGATGTTTCCCATTACTGAAGTGGTATTTAAAGGTGCGGAAGAATTCAAGGAAATATCAATACATTGGGAAGATGTATTACAACTATTAGATAAACTAAAGAGTAGCAAATCACCTGGGCCGGAAGGGTGTTGAAAGAACTGAAATATGAGATTTCAGACCTGCTATTAGTAATCTGTGAACTATCATTAAAATCATCTGTAATACCTGAAGATTAGAGGATGGTGAACGTAACAACAATTTTTAAAAAGGGTTCCAAGGGTGATCCTGGAAACAACAGACCGGTGAGCCTGACGTCAGTACCGGGGAAAAATGGTAGAAAGCATCATAAAGAACAAAATTGGTGAACGTGTAGTTAGTCATGGCTTAATGGGAGACAGCCAACATGGCTTTAGACAAGAAAGATCTTGTGTTACTAATCTTTTATGTTTTTGGTGTGAATAAACATGTAGACAAATGTGAGTCGGTTGATATAGTGTATTTGGACTTTCAGAAAGCCTTTGACAAGGTCCCTCATCAGAGACGTTTGGCAAAAATAAAGAGTCATGGGATAGTAGTCAGTGTACTATTCTGGATCAGGAACTGGTTAAAAGATAGAAAGCACAGGGTAGGGCTAAATAGTCCATTTTTCCAATGGAGAAAGGTGAATAGTGGTGTACCCCAGAGATCTATGCTGGGTCCACTGCTTTTTGACATATTCATAAATGACCTGGAAAAGGGAATAACGAGTGGGGTTATCAAATTTGCAGATGACAAAAAACTATTTAAAGTTCTTAAAACCCAAGAGGATTGTGGAAAATTGCAAGAGGATCTTGATAAATTCTTATGAGGTGGAATAAGTACTGGCTGCCCCTCCGATCCGATGGCCAGCCCCCCCAGCTGCAACGACGGCAATCCCAGTGAGTTCCTGCCACCTACTCCGAGCCCTGGCTGCCCCCTGGGTTCCCAATGGCAGCAAGCAGATTGTGCCATGAGAAGGACATCCCCGTAGTGATGTCAGGATATAAGAACATAAGAACATAAGATATGCCATACTGGGTCAGACCAAGGTCCATCAAGCCCAGTATCCTGTTTCCAACAGTGGTCAATCTAGGTCATACGTACCTAGCAGTATCCACAAAAGACACAGGTTCCACAATGCTTGTATTAGGTCAAGCATTGATATCCTGGGTTCCTTTTTAATAATGGTTTATGGACCTTTCCTCCAGGAACTTGTCCAAACCTTTATTAAACCCAGCTACACTAACAGCTCTTACTACATCCTCTGGTAACAAATTCCAGAGTTTGATTACACGTTGAGTGAAAAAATATTTTCTCTTATTTGTCTTAAATAGTTTACCCTGTAGCTTCATTACATGTCCCGTAGTCTTTCTATATTCTGATAGCATAAACAATCGATCTATGTTTACCCATTCCACTCCGTTCATTAATTTATAGACTTCTATCATATCTCCCCGCAGCCGTCTTTTCCAGGTTGAAGAGCCCTAACCCTTGTAGCCTCTCTTCATAGGAGTAGCCTTCTATCCCCTTTACCATTTTGTTGGCTCTTCTCTGTACCTTTTCTAATAACGCTATATCCTTTTTAAGATACGGAGACCAGAATTGCACACAATATTCAAGGTGCGGTCGTACCATGGAACGATACAGAGGCATTATAATATCCTTTGTTTTATTTGCCATTCCTTTCCTTATGATACCTAGCATTCTATCTGCTTTCTTGGCCGCCGCTGCACACTGGGTGGAGGGTTTTAACATGTTATTCACGATGACTCCTAAATCTTTATCCTACTTGGTGGTTCACAATGTGGAACCTTGCATTGTGTAACCATAGTGTGGGTTGTTCTTTCCTAGGTGCATAACTTTGCATTTGTCCACATTAAATTTCATCTGCCATTTGGATGGCCAGTCTTCCAATTTATCCAGATCCTCCTGCAGTTTTCCACAGTCCTCTTGGGTTTTAACAACTTTAAACAGTTTTGTGTCGTCTGCAAATTTGATAACCTCATTAGTTATTCCCTTTTCCAGGTCATTTATGAATATGTCAAAAAGTAGCGGACCCAGTACAGATCCCTGGGGTACTCCACTATTCACCTTTTTCCATTGGGAAAATTGGCCATTTAGCCCTACCCTCTACTTTCTATCTTTTTTTTAAATTTATTATTTATAATCTTTTAACATTTAAATCAAGAAAGTTCACAGAACCATCTTGAAAGAAAAAGAGCAGTTACAATCAGAAACAAACCATGCAGAAATATTGTAACAAAGTAAATTAAAAGAAACAATGTATCTGTTCACCCTAGCCCACAATATAAAGGAGGGAGAATTTCCAAGTAAATTATTACTGACAAAGTGAAAAGAAAAGAGAACAGTTAACTACTCCGGTGCTTATTTTATGAGAGCTCAAGTGAAACTCCAATAGAGGTCTCCAAGCGCCTGGCATATGATGGACCATCTCCCATTGCTGATCCTGCACTCATGGGAACATCTTGCTCCCGCAGTGGTTAACATTGGGGGAGTTCAGCGGCACTAAGAAGCAGGGTTGGTGCAACATAGTAAGCAAGGTAAGCATGGCAGGGGGCAAGGTAACATTTGGGGGACACCAGAATGTTGAAAAATAAGAATTGAGAAAATAAAAAAATGAGATAAACAAGACAACAAAAATTGAAAGAAATATAAAAAACTGTTATCAAAAAGTGCATTGTGAGTGTAGTCATGGGTCATTGACTAATGAGGAAGGAGGACACTGATTTATAGGTTGCAGAGGTGCCAAAATTCTTAGCACCAGCCCTGAGAATTGGAAATATTCAGTGGCACTAACTGAGCATGTGCTTCACGGATAGCAGACTTGCTAACTGTGTTACTCTGTATTACCATACTGACTATATTTTTTTTTAAGTGCCTTCAAGTCAGTGCTGACTCTGGCACCACAGCAACCCTTGGGTTTTCTTGGAAAGTTATGATCAGAAGTAGATTATCAGAGCTTTTCTTCTGAGGCAATGGAGGGTAAAGCAACTTGCCCAGGGACACAAGTAGTGCCAGTGGGAATTGAACACAGATTTCTTGGGTAGTAGGCTGCTGCCCCAACCACCAGGCTACTTTTCCACTCCATTCTGAATAGACACAAGATACATTTGCATATATTGGAGACCCATTGTATGAAAATACTGTATATTGCATGCATGAATATGCATCACGGTAATCCCGAAAACCTGACTGGCTAAGTGTGCCTCAAGGAGAAGTTTGAGACACACTGATTTTAGGGTCTGGATTGATTCCTACCAATCTTTTGGCTTTAAAATTAGTGTGGTATTGCAGAAGGTTTTCACTAACCTATAGTTAGCCAGGCAGTTGAAAACAATCTTTGTCTATTAGATCTAAGGCAGATCATGCAGGCTTTGACTTTAACTCATGTAGGCTACTGCAATATTGTGTATTTGGGTCTCTGTAAGTGGTCATTACCTCAACTCCAGTTTATTCAAAATACTGCAGCATAAAATGATCACTGATAGCAAACGTTGGGATGGAGCCATATGGTTGCTTATGACGTTGCACTGGCTGCTGGTACGACCCCAAAAGAAACTACAGTAAATTTTTTTGGTGGAGTTAGTCGGCAAAGTGAGTGGACAAATGACCATACACCACCGCGACGTCTCCGTTTTAATAAATGTAAAGATAAAGCTTTTGCGCTTTTCGTACTTAGCTCAACTGATGATCTTTTAAAGATAAAATGCCAGAATGTCTCAAGCAGCGACGTGCGACACGTTTCGGGTCGTCTTCAAAATTTCAATGATTCAGTCAACCCTGCTTCAGGCGTGTATGAAGGCTGGCAAAACCTTGATATCAAATCACAGAGCTTATGCTGAAATAAACCGAAGTAAGGAGCCTTATAGCCTACTGCCTTCTCGGCTATAAGGCTATAAGGCTCCTTACTTCGGTTTATTTCAGCATAAGCTCTGTGATTTGATATCAAGGTTTTGCCAGCCTTCATACACGCCTGAAGCAGGGTTGACTGCATCATTGAAATTTTGAAGACGACCTGAAACGTGTCGCACATCGCTGCTTGAGACATTCTGGCATTTTATCTTTAAAAGATCATCAGTTGAGCTAAGTACGAAAAGCGCAAATGCTTTATCTTTACATTTATTAAAACGGAGACGTCACAGTGGTGTGTGGTCATTTGTCCACTCACTTTGCCGACTAACTCCAACAAAAAAATTCACTGTAGTTTCTTTTGGGGTCCTACACATTTGCTGAAATTTGGTAGATTATGGTATTAAGATAATTTCAACGGGTTTTGGTGTAATTAATTCTGGCTGCTGGAACAGCAAAGAATATTTTTCAAACTTTTAACTATCATTTTTAATATAATGAAGGGTATTGGCTCCAAATATGTGGAGTCTTATGATGAGATATCTGCCAAAGAGGAACCTAAGATTTCAACAGGAATTTCAGTTTGTGTTTCCTGCTACAAATCCTTCTAGGCTTCTTTCTTGGCCAAGAAGAACTATTCAAGGTATGATGCTTATTATTTGGAATTAATTACTTTTAGATATTAAGTTACATTATTTGATTTTCAGAAGACCCAGTTTTCAAAAGGATTTATATATTTAGCAGTGGCCACTAAACGTATAAGCCCCATATCTTTGCATTTTCAGAGGAAGTTCGCTGTCGTAACCATTGAATACGTTTCTTCCACAATTTTTCCTTTGAGCTACAACACCAAAGTAAAGCTTTGCTGCTGTGAGGAAGGATACATGGTATGAAGTATACTATGTCATACCAAACAAAGCTCAACATTTTCCATGATAATAAGACTTTGGTTTTCACATTGGTCAAAGACGGTCAGCCATATGCCTGGGGTCTACCTCAGAAAGAGGTTTAAAGTGGCTTGAGAGTGAGGCAGTGGTGTTAATTCCATAGGACTCTAGGTGCTATATGTTATAGTAACCCCGAGGACCTTTATTTTTTGCATCATATAAAGAATGAATGCATTATGCTGTGTGGACTCAGTCAAACTGACGTTTGGGCTTCTGTTTTTCAGTGGAGGAGGAAAGGGGAGCAGGGCTGTTAGGTAGCGTGTCACTGCATTATTCCTGTAAAATTAATGCCAGCTGAAAGCTGGCTTTATTTTTCCAACCTAGAGCAACAGGCCACTTACATGATTCAATCTTCCCAGGCACATTCTAAAAAGGGGCCGGCATCTGACAGAAAGACATGAGGTTCGGGAGTCCCCCTCCCTCCAGCTGTAAAAAATATTCAGTGTCTCTGTCCCCCTGAAGAGACACACCACCTGTGTTGATAGTCCTCATCATCCTAAAGCCACTTTCTGTGGTCCCCCCCCCCCCTAATCCTGCTCTCCCTGGACCCCCAGTCATGAATTTCTCATCCTACTAAAGATCCCCTACCCACTATGCCAACCCCAGGGAATATCATAACTATCCCTGCTTGACAGGCGCACATCCCAGTCTCTACTGCCTTTCATGGTTCTGGGTTCAAAATGGTGACCATGACCCCCAGCAGTATTCTCAGTGTACTACCACTGGAGATCAAGCTGCTATATATGAGCCTTTTGCTCCAGGGGATCAGAATAACACAGCTTGCGAGACTGATCACAAGTTGCGCTATTCTTTTACTGTAGGTGTTTCTAACCTATGGCATTCAGTTATTGCAGGTTAGTGAATCCCATGGCAAACTAAGCTGTGTTAAAATGTGACGTTTTAGTACAGCTTAGTAACTAGCTCCTCAGACTTTTAATTTGCAACTGTTTATTACAAATAAGCAGAATAAGGAACTTGCTATAAAATTGAAACCCAGAGTACAGCACTGATTCTGGTTCAATATATACAGCCAGAGAGTCTGAAGCTATCTCAATTGTAAAATTGCTGGCTGAGAGGATTGTTGAATTAACTGAAAAAACCAGGAGCAGATACTGAAAGATGAATGCTGAACTGGTGAAAAGGTGATGGAATTCCATGGAGATGGAAAAATAGAGGATAGATAGTGTCATGGTCCAGGGCAGAATAGACCAGAGGAAATGCAGGAAAATGCTCGGGGGAGTTTTAAAAGGCACACTGAGAAGCACATGGCTAGGGGTTGCCATGAGCAACAAAGGAAAACACAAGCTCATGCTGCAGCAAAACACCCAGAGAGAGCATTACGTAAGGGCTCATTAGTAAGGCAGAAACAGCTGCAGGAAGTTAGCCCAATGGAAGTCTCAAGCTATGACGCAGTTAAAATAGGGCCAGCTTTGAGCACAGGGAGAACCAGCAGATACACAGGAAACAGATACACGAGGAGCACAACAGGAAGCTCAGCTAAAGGCACGAGGAAAGAAGGAAGTTACTACACCAGCCCAGAAGCAGTTGACAGAACTGTAGGATACAGAAAGACTGCAACTAGCAGAAAAGCCATTTCCAGAAACCAAGGCAGAGGAAGGGATAGAGAGAGATCCCAGGAGCCATACCGGAGTGTTTCTGAAGAAGAATCTATCTGCTCTGAAGGAGAGTTTGCCTCAGAAGAATTCTCTCAGGTCAGTGTTTTAAACCAGGGCTACAATAAGGAAAAGCCTGGCTGTGAGCTGACGAGAATTGCTTATAGCAAACCGAGGGAGAGAGAGATAGATAACAGGCTTAGCAGTCACACTTCTAAGCAAACAAACCGACGCTGGGCTGGGAAGCACCCTGGTGAATGGAATAGAGGGGCACTGGAATTCCTGTCTAGAGATCTGAGAGGGAAAGATCCTGTGAGGGCAGAAACCAGACTCTATGGTAACCAGCCTTTCCTCACTGATAGAAATGAGAGCAGCTTTAGCTATGAAGAAAGAGAGTTAAATGATTGCCAGAGAAGTTACAGCCCTGAGCAAGTTTGCACAGAAGAAAGTCCTGAAGATATGGATTATGAATGTTGTGCTGATACTGATAATTGCTCTAGAATGGACTGTACACTAGTTCTTTCAGACGCTATAACCTCTTTTTGCTGAAGTGCCGTTCCCATTGAAATCTGTGCAGGTGGCACTGATTTCAACAGCACAGTTCTTCTGAAAAGTAAGAAAACTGTTTCCCTGTTTTGTTTGTTTAAGCTGAAGAGAAGCATTTTTGTTATCCTTACTGATCATTTGTGTTACCAGAAAAATATGGTTTATTTCCTTTTTGTAACATTGATGCAAGAATTCTCCCGGGACGGGAAATTAAACCTCTTGAAAGCTTAGTCACTCGCGCACAACTACTTTCTTATTGACTGGCTATTGGGATACACAAACCCAGGGGACATTATAAAGTCCCTGCTTGAAATAAGAGGACCCCACTGCACATCTCCAGCCTACCACCACAGGGGCCTGGGGAGTCGGTGACAATAGTCACTAGGAAAACTGCTATTTTAGTATCTCTTGATTTAACTGCTGCCTTTTACTTGGTTGACCACCAGTTGCTGATTGCTCTGTACAGGGTCCCATAAGGGTCAATCCTCTGCCAATACCTTGGCCGGAGGATATGCATTGGATACTGTTAATAAAGTCTGCCTTCGTGCTTGATATGCTTAATGGGATTTACTGTTATAATATCAGCAGCAGGAATAAGAGGAGTGTTTGACATGCATGTTTCTATTTTCATAGGGAGCTTTAGGCTTGTCAAAACTGATTGAGAAATATTGACATATTTTGGAATTACACTCAATATTTGGGGATTTTCCTGTAATAGGTTATAAATGTGGTAAGAACATTGGTGAACTTATTAAGAAACCACGTAGGGAACCAAGTACACATAATGGACACTGGCCTTGTGAATGTTGCCTATGGTGTGACTGAGATATTATGAGGGCCGACTGGAAAGCACACAATGAAGGATTTTGTCTGATGGCAGAATAGGAGACCACGTGTGAATCTTCTTTGTGGTATACATGATCATTTGCAGTTGCCCTAAAATCTATGTGGGCCACACTAAATGGGCTGTCAAACAGAGACTTACAAAACATTTAAGCCGTTTAAACAATCAAGTGATTTCAGTGTTGTTAGTTCAACACTTTATTGCTGTTGCCTATCTTCCAACGGATTTCACATGGAGAGTGATTGGATAAGTGTTGACAGATTGGAGAGGGGGGAATAGAGCGCAGTTAGTAAATTATCATGAGCAGTGGTGAATTTACAAGTTTTGATCTATGACCCCTAATGAGTTAAATGATGAGATTGAATGGATGTCACTATTTGTGAGAGAACTGATTGGTTGATGATGTCACATGACTTACTTAAAGGTTGGCCTGCGCTTTTTTTCTTAAACAGCTTTGACAAAACATTCTTCACTGCGTGAAAAGCAAACTCTATGGGGAATTACTGTAAATGCTTTGATTATAAGGCTCCCTGAAGCAAAATGAATGAATATTTCTCTTATTTGAAATATGGATTCATGTCAGAGCATGAATAGAGCATGATTGGATTGCAAGATAAGTACCCATGAGATTCTTTGACTGAAGGAACTTTTAATGCAAAAAAATATATAAAAAATTGAAATGGGGAGAGTGATCCTGAACTAGAGGGATTAATGTGTGATCATTGAAAGAGTGTTATGATTCATGTCCCTGTTGATGGTCTTCCTGTTTCCAAAAAAGATTTTCAATAAGGTTAAAGAAATATGTTTGTCTCAAATGCTCGAGAATTACTAGTTTTGTTAATTGGGAGTATTGATTTTTGAGCAAGGAGCTTTTATATTATTGGTTTTCTGAATAAGTATGTTCATAGGAGGAACCTGGTTCAATTTCCTTTTCAATGGCAGATGGCTCATATATATAGTACCTGGGAATGTGTTTTGGCGAACAGTTTAAGATATGGTGAAAGAAAATGCGGATGCCCTCATGACCATGATTAGTACTTTAACTCAACAATGCCCCGCATTATATACTGCCTGATGAGGGAGATTGGAGGCATTGAAAATGCTGATTTTGCCAAAAATTAACTATATAATGAGCATGTTGCTGGTTGCTGGTTGCCTTTTCATATACAAGTGATGGAGCATTTTTTGGTGAGCTTTTTGTGGAAGGGCAAGACTCCCAGAATTACTTTAACCAAGCTGAAAGGATGGGGGGGGGAGGGTTAGATGTATTTTCCCATACCTAAGATTGTGCCATTATACTTTTCTATTAGGTCAGGAGAGTCTTTGATTTCAGGAGGCAGATGTGGACACTTGCCCCTTTGGTGGCTTTTAGAGCAAGATCAGATAAGTCCATTTCCAATTGGCCCCCTTCTGGGTGTGTTGTTTCCAGAGGGAAAGCTAAGTCGACCAATAATTTGAGCCACTCAGAAGGCATTCAGGCTGCTAGCAACTGTGTTGCTGGCCTCTAAATCACCACTTGCCAAAGTGCCATTTTGGAACAAGCCAGCCTTCAAAATTCATAGGGAGTTAGTCAATTGGATACTTTGTGTGTACCTGGTTTGCATTGCAGCGGCAATACTGTTCCATCAGCTGTCATATGTGGATTCCAAGTGCATGGAGCTGTCATTGATCACAGTGGAATGGTGGTGATAATGAAATGATTATAACAAGGAAATCCATGCTTACTGTATATATCTATGTTCCAAACTGGATCATTGACTTAACGTTAGTTCTGCAATAGAACTATTAGGAAGCTTATGTTTTTCCATGAATTCAAGCCAATTGCAAGTTACGTATTTATTAATAAGGCTTACGTAGAAGAAAGATGTAGGATAAGATACTTTAACATGTCTGTTTTTTATAAAGGAGAAACACCTATGTTTTTATTTGAATCAAGGGGTACATTATACTTGGTTGGTCTGATGTGAGAGGCTCCTTTTGATTGTCTCCTGGTTTTGATTGGTAGGGTATGATTGGACACACACAATAGTGTAAATGCTTTTTTATTATATGCCGATTTTCATTTAGTCAGGCTATGTACCACATCTGCGCATAACTTGCCCGTTTCCACAGAAGTAAAAATCCGGCTTAAGGTGGAAACGCTGGCAGCTGCCAAAGCGAAGTGGGTAGCAGCGATTTTTGATGCTACTCGATTATCCCCAGGGCCTCAAAGATAAGCGAGGAAAAATCTTGCCTATCTTTAAGGCGCAGAGGGCTAAACGGGTAGCATCGAAAATCGCTGCTACCCACTTAGCCATTTCTTCCATCCCTCTCTGCCCTAGAATATTCCTGACATGCCCTGATGCTAAACGCACAGCATCTGGGTATGTTAGGGACTTAACTGGGATTTTCCAAAGGCGTGTAAATGTCTTCGAAAATTGGGCACTATAATTCTACTACTATGGTGATTAGATCTTCATTAAATTAGTGTATGCATTTCTAAAGTTGGTGGAGCACTAATAACAATATAATCTTCAAAATGATGTCAGCTCCCACCAAAAAGAGCAATTTAAAAATGGTGCCAAATATGAACATAATATAAGAACATAAGAAATACCTTACTGGATCATACCAAGGTCCATCAAGCCCAGTACTCTGTTTCCAACAGTGACCAATCCAGGCCACAAGTACCGGCAGGTTCCCAAAGAGGTCCACAGGTTCCACAATGCTTGTCCTGGGGCAAGCAATGGATTTTCCAGGTCCTCTTTAATAATGGTTTATGGACCTTTACTCCAGGAATTTGTCCAAACCTATTTTAAACCCAGCTACACTAGCAGCTTTTACTATGCGCTGAATGAAAAAATATTTTCTTCAATTAGTCTTAAATGTGATACATTGTAGTTTCATTGCATATCCCCTAGTTTCTCTAAATTTTGAAGGCAGAAAAGGAGGAAAGGCACTATATGTCAAAAGCAATATTAAAGTTGCCGAAATGCAGGGGATATGGAGAAAAGAAGATATGCTGTGGATTGTGTTGGAAAGAGGAGATGGCAGTGTCATCCATACTGGTGCAATCTACAGGCTTCCAACTCAAAATGAGGAAATGGACAGAGACTTGATCTTTGATATTGAAAAGATAGCTATGAAGAAAGAAGTGATCATTTTGGGTGACTTTAACCTACCAGATGTGGATTGGAGTATTTCTTCTGCAAATCTGAAAAAAAGTAAAAAGATTGTAGATGCCTTCCAAGAAGCATTGTTCAGACAACTGGTGATAGAACTGACCAGGGAAAATTCAATGCTGGATTTAGTACTCACAAGTGGAGATGTTGTGTTGAATGTCCAGGTGGGAGCCACTTGAGCAGCAGTGATCATCACACAATATGATTTGAGATAAAAGCCAAGTCCTAGACTTCAAACACACTGACTTCAGTAAAATAGGAAAGTACCTGAAGAGAAGTTGGCAGGGTGAGAGGAGTTAAGGGAAGTGGAATTACAGTGGGCTAAACTTAAACAGGCAATAAAAGGGGCAATGGATATATATGTAAGGAAGGTAAATAAAAACAAGAGGAAAAGGACACCTACATGGTTCACCAAAGAAGTGGCTGCACAAATAAGGGCAAAAAACACAGCTTTCACAAAATTCAAACATCATAAAAAGAGGAACATGGAAAGAAATACAGGATAAAGCTAAAAGAGACAAAGAGAGAAATAAGGATAGGAAAAGCAAAAGTGGAAGACATTGATGGCTAAAGATGTGAAGCATGGAGACAAAACTTTGTTCAGGTATATTTGGGAGAAGAGGAAGATCAAAGGTGGAATTGCCAGACTCAAAAGTGCTGAGGATGGATTTGTGGAAAGTGACATTGAAAAAGCAAAAATGCTAAACAAATACTTCTGTTCTGTATTCATGAAAGAAAATCCTGGAGAAGAACCATGTACGATTGACAAACGTACAAATGGGAAGGGAGTAGATACTATACCATTCACAGAAGAAGATGTTTTTGAATAGCTTGTAAAACTGAAAGTGGACAAGGCCATGGGACCAGATGGGAAATATCCAAGGATATTGAAAGAACTCAGAGGCTCCGGCAGGGTCTTTAAAGGATGTTTTTAATAGATCCTTGGAAATTGGATAAGTTCCGCAGGACTAGAAAAGGGCTGATGTGGTACCTCCTCACAAAAGTGTTAATAGAGAAGAGGTGACAAACTATAGGCCAGTAAGCCTTACCACTTGGTGGGAAAAGTAATGGAGGAGCTCTTGAAAGAAATAATAGTGGACTTTCTGGAAACCAATGGATTGCAGGATCCAAGGCAACATGGTTTTACCACAAGAAAATCATGCCAAACAAATTTGATTGAGTTCTTTGACTGGGTGACCAGAGAACTAGATTAAGGGCATGCGATGGATGTGATCTACCTAGATTTCAGCAAAGCCTTTGATACCGTTCCACATAGGAGGCTTATCAATAAACTGAGTAGCCTGGAGATAGGTCCCAAGGGGGTGAACTGGATCAGAAATTGGTTGACTGACAGACGACAGAAGATGGTAATAAACAGAACTCACTTAGAAGAAAGGAAAGTTTATAGTGGCGTGCCTCAGGGATTGGTCCTGGGACACTGTTTAATGTATTTGTGTGTGATATTGTGGAAGGATTGAATGGAAAAGTCTGCCTTTTTGCAGATAACACAAAAATATGTAACAGAGTGGACACTTCTGAGGGAGTGGATGACATGGGGAAAGATCTAAAAACACTGGAAGGATAGTCTAATGCTTGGCAGTTAAGATTTAATGCAAAGAAGTGCAGAGTCATGCACTTGGGAGGCAGAAATCCAAATGCAGAGAGATTGGTATGCACGGACCAGGAGAGGGATTTTGGCGTGCCAGTGTCTGAGGATCTCAAAGTGGCAAAACAATGCAACAAGGCAGTAGCCTAAACCAGCAGGATGCTGGGCTGCATACAGAGAGAAATAACCAGCAGAAATGAGGAGGCATTAATGCTCCTGTACAAGTCATTGGTGAGGCATCACTTGGAGTATTGTGTTCAGTTTTGGAGACCATGGGCCCAATTCTGGGATGCGGGTCATGGGACTGCATGTCCTGGCAGAACATGCAGCCTTGCAAGCTGTAAGGGCTCTATTCCCCCTCCAGCTCTCCCTGTATGTCCTGAGCATCAGGATGGGGAGAGCCAGTGGGGGGCAGGAAGGGGTGGGATCAGGGCAGAGTGGGGGTGGGCCAGCTCGGCACGATGTACAGAACTGATTCAGGTCACAGCCCTGTACATCTTGCCGGGCCAGTGGAGATGTACTTCTTATTCCACCTCAATGGTGGAATAAGCAGTACAAAACCAGGGATCAGGCCTGGAGATCCCCCCCCCCCCCCCAGAGCCAGAGATGGGTGTGGGCCCAATTCTGGTTACCATGGGAACGTTTTGTTTCAGCTGTCCAGAACTGAGTCCAAACGGGCCCGTCTTACCTGGGGCCATCCGGATGGCTCGGACGTGCCCCTACCTGGATTGGGCTCCACATCTCACAAAATATATAAAAAGATTTGAAACAGTTCAGAGGAAGGCAACCAAAATGATTTGGAGTCTGTGCCAGAAGACATATGAGGAGATATTTGAAAAGACCTAAATATGTATACCCTAGAGGAGAGGAAGGACAGAAGATATATATATATATATATATATTGTGGTGGCAAAACTGTATTAGAGCCCATGGAAATAGATAAAAGACAAACATTTACCATCAAGCAAAGGGATAGCCCAGAGAGCACTGACTTTCAAAGTACAGCCAAAGGGAAAAAAACCACACACAGGGCTGCTGAGCTCAGACCACGCCCAAGCTCCAAGGCAACCAAGAGAGGTAATGAGAAGCACCTGGGGGAGGAGTTCGAGGCTGTAGGGCAGCCCCACTCATTTAAGCCTCAGGGAACAGGAAGAAGGGAGATCACCAGGGAAGCTGAGAGAGAGAGGTGCTCCAGAGACAGCCTCAGAAGGGATTCCCATTGCAGCCAACGCACAGGAAACTACAGCCCTGAAGGAAGCCCGTATTGTAGAGGAATTACAGCTGGCTCTGGATACAGGAGGGTTTGGCCTGAGGAAGCTGCAGACTATAAGCAAGGTACGGGAACAGCCCAGCAGGAGCCTGTGGGGAGAGTTTCACCTCTGGAAAGGCCTGTGAAAAGAACTGTTGCTAGAAAGAAGGTGAGCCCATTAGAAGCCTTGAACAGTTTATTGAAAGATAAGGATCTCCATAGCCCATCAAAAACCCCTGAACCTAGAGAGAGGAAAAGGTTTTAAAATTGTTAGAAGAAATTAAGCCTACGTTCCCACAAACTGATTCCAGTCAGGAGACAACAGATCCTGATTATGAGGGCATGCAGATAGATAATTATGATTCTGATAATGCCTCTACAGAATCTCAAATGGATTGCTCTTTTTGTATAAAGACAAAATGAAGAAGCTATAGGGTTTAAATGTGGAAAGACCCAGAAGCTATTATACCAGTATGTCTTGTGCCTAGAGTGCTGGAAATGTTTGAAATGAAGTTGCTGGTGTTTTAAAGCAGCTAGAAAATATTCAAAGGCTTGATTTGAATGTTTAAGAAAGAACTATCTGAGTGGGCAGAAGCCAGAAGTAAAAGAAGCTTTAATTTGAATATTGCACAGTTTGAAAAAGCAGTTGTTTAAGCCAGAAGTAAAGGAACTATCAAGCTGCATTATGTAACAGCTGAAGAAGCAATTGCAACTTTTGTCACTGTGAAGTTCTTGATCTGAAAATTCTTTTTTTTTTGTGGGAGAAGTATCCTAATTTTGTTAATATGTGTTTTTGGTGCAAAGGAAGAGAAAAATAAAGTTTTCCTGTGTTTTTGTCTTCAAACCCTTGGCCTACTCATCATTTCACACAACTACAAGCCCCAGAAGCCTTGGCTCGGGGAACCCATGCTAAAAAGGGACATTAGGAGGTATGCCCCTGCCTATAGGCAACCGCCTAGACAAGTGGGGGCATACATACATACTTAAAGGGCATTCATTAACAAACAAACCTTTTTCAAAGAAAGGGAAGCTGTAAAACTAGATGGCATACAATGAAGCTGCAAGGCAGTAAACTTAAAAGCAACATCCGAAAATACTTTTTCACTGAAAGGGTAGTGGAGGCTTGGATTGCCCTCCTGACAGAGGCGGTGGGGGCAAATACAGTGACGGAATTCAAAATGGCATGGGACAGACACAGTGGATACCTCTATAGCAAGAGGATAAAATCAAAGCAAACTTAAATATCTTTTAAGAGTTGCAGTTACAACCATTCTAGCCACCTTACTGGGCAGTCTAGATGGACCATACTGGTCTTGATCTTCCGTCATATACTATGCTACTATGTTACTAAATTTCTTATGTTCTTTTGTTCTTAAGGCACAAGTGTGGAGTTTTGCACAGAGATTAAAGTATTTGAAGTTTATTTGGATAATAACCGATCTATGGAGCATCAAATTGCATTACTTGTGAAGAAAATTATTTTGATTCTTAAGATTTTACATCAAATTAAAGATAGTAACAGCAACCTGGACTACTGAAATTCCTTGTTGTTAGGATTGCTATTGAGATAGATATTACATCTTCAAGTCTTACAAAACACAGCAGCAAGGCTGAATTTTAGAAGAATGAAGATTTAGAAGAATGAACTGCAGTGGTTGTTTTACTGGCAAGTTTATGCATGGGTTGGCACCTAAATATATGTCTAAGTTGATTCAATTTTCTGTACCGAAGGGATGGGCTCTACCTTAACCGAGATGGAACCAAGCTGCTGGCATTAACCTTTAAAAAGGAGATAGAGCAGCTTTTAAACTAGATAATAGGGGAAAGCAGACAGCAGACAGTCGTCCAAGCGCTCATGGTTTGGAAGGATGTATCCATGAAGAATACTAGCAAAAGATTGAAGTTAGGATATAACAACAAAGAGGTTCCAGTAATGATAAAAATAACCCAAATGCCCTTAAGTGCAGAGCAGACAGAGCTTAAAGATTCCAAATTACCACTGCCTATTGACAACCAGATTAATATGAACAAAATACGTCCTCTAAAATGCTTGTATGCCACTTCTAGAAGTCTAAAAAATAAGATGGAATAGTTAGAATATATAGCGCTAAATAAGAGGTTAGATATGATTGGTATCTCAGAGACCTGGTGGAAGGGGGACAACCAGTGGGATACTGTGATACCTTGGTACAAATTTTATCACAATGATACAGTAGATCAAATTGATGGAGGGGTTCCGCTCTGTGTTAGAGGGGGCATTGAGTCACACAGGATTAAAATGTTGCAGGAAACAAAATACACGGTAGAATCTCTATGGATTGAAATTCCATGTAAAAAGGGGAAGGAGAAGATGATGGCAGCAGGGGTGTATTACCGACCACCTGACCAATATAAATAAATGGATGATGAAATGCTCAAAGAAATCAGGGAAGCTAATAAAAGTTGCAATACAGTATTAATAATAGGTGGTTTCAATTTACCCCAGTATCAACTAGGTCAGTGTCACAGCAGGACATGCCGGGGAGATTTATTTATATTCTCTTATATACAATGCTATTCTGCATCAGTGCAGTTTACATTGAACAAACTGAAATTACATTGAACAGGGCATAACTATTTTACAGGGAACATGGGCTATGGAGGGTTAAGTGGCTTGCCCAAGACCACAAGGAGCACCTGTGGGACTAGAAACCCCAGTCCTTCTGGCCCAAGGTTGCTGTCCTCTAGTGGGATTTGAACCCCCAACCTTCCAGCCTGAAGTACCTTGCCCCAACCACTAGGCCACTCCTCCACTCCAGTTTCTAGATGAAATAAGTGACAGCTTCTTGCAGCATCTGGTTCATGAACCGACAAGAAGGGAAGCCATTTTGGACCTAGGCCTTAGTGGTACACAAGATCTGGTGCAACAGATAAGGTTGTCGGGGACAGTTGGCAATAGTGATCATAGCATGATCTCATTTGATTTCATAAATGGAGGAAGGATGGCCAGGAAATCCATAATACTGCCTTTTAACTTTCAAAAGGGAGACTGTGATAAAATGAGGAAAACAGTTAAGAAAAAACTAAAAGGAACAACTGCAAAGGTTAAAGATTTACATCAAGCATGGGCATTGTTTAAAAATACTATCTTGGAAGCCCAGACCATTTGTGTTTCATTCTTTAAAAAAGGTGGAAGGAAGTTCAAAAAAATGCCAGCAAGGTTTAAAAGGTGAGGTCAGAGAGGCTGATGTAGCCAAAAATGCATCTTTCAGGAAATGGAGACAGGAGCCAAATGATGAAAACTGGAAACATCATGGGCCCAAAATTGAGTTGGGCAGGCTAAGCGCTGTGGTGGCGCATAGCCTGCCTGCTGACCCCACTAACCCAGATATTCACTTCCGTGCCAGCGGAAGTGAATATCCAGGTTAGCCTGGATGCCCTGGCAGCTGCATAGGCTACATAGGTAGCAGCAATTTTCATTGCTACCCTCATAGCTTCTGCATCTTAAAGATAGTCAAGGTTTTTTTCTCACCTATCTTTAGCCCCTTCCTCTACCCCTACCATGCCCTGATGCTATGCAGATAGTATTTGGGCGCGTTAGGGACTTAAGTCGGGATATTCAAAGGAAGTTACCCATGTAAGGGCCTTTGAATATCAGGCCCCATAAGAACTGGCAAGTTAGATGCAAGGCATTGATAAGGCAGGCAAAGAGAGAATTTGAGAAGAAGCTTGATGTGTAATCAAAAACATATAATAAAGACTTTCTCGAGTACATTTGTAGCAAAAAAAAAACATGAGAGAGACAGTTGGACCATTAGATGATAGAAGGGTAAAAGGGGCACTAAGAGGGAACAAGGCCATAGCGGAGAGACTGAATGAATTCTTTGCTTCAGTCTTTACTGAAGAAGATGTAGGGAAGTTACCCATGACTAAAATGGTATTTAAAGGTGATGCATTGAAAGAATTGAAAGAAATATCAACAAACAGAGAAGATATATTACAACTATTTGATAAACTAAACAGTAGCAAGTCACTTGGACTGAATGGTATACACCCGAGGGCGTTGAAAGAACTGGAATATGAGATTGCAGACCTACTATTAGTAATCTGTGAACTATCATTAAAATCATCCATAGTACCTGAAGACTGATGAATGGCCAATGTAACAACAATTATTAAAAAGGGTTCCATGGTGATCCAGGAAACTACAGGCCGGTGAGCCTGACGTCAGTACCGAGTAAAATGGTACAAACCATTATAAAGAACAAAATTACTGAACATGTAGATAGTCATGGTCTAATGGGAGAAAGCCAACATGGAAGGTCTTGTCTTACTAATCTGTTACATTTTTTTGAAGGTGTGAATAAACAGGTAGACAAAGGTGAGATGGTTGTATAATGTATCTGGATTTTTAGAAAACCTTTGACAAGGTCCCTCATGACAGACTCTTGGCAAAATTAAAAAGCCATGGGATAGGCGGCAGTGTACTATTGTGGATCAGGAACTGGTTAAAAGATAGAAAGCAGAGGGTAGGGCTGAATGGCCAATTTTCCCAATGGAGAAAGGTCAATAGTAGAGAAACTCAGGGATCTGTACTGGATCTGTTACTTTTTAACATATTCATTAATGATCTGGAAATGGGAATAACAAGTGAGGTAGTGAAATATGCAGATGACACAAAATTGTTCAAAGTTGTTAAAACCCAAGAGGATTGTGAAAAATTGCAAGAGGACCTTAATAAATTGGAAGACTGGACGTTCAAATGGCAGATGGAATTTAACACTAGAAGCCCCAAAAGGAATTTTACCTAGAAACCCCAAAGTACATCAATTGACACATTATCACGATGACTGCGTTTAGCATGAAATGTAGATGTGAATTAATGTGAAGTTACTTATTTGTTAAATACGTGCAGTATGTGACATCATTACATGACATCAGCGTGTGTTTATTGTTTGTAATGTCGGAGTAAAACTGTAAACAGTGATTGAGATACCACCTAGTGGGAACATGAATTTATACCTAGAAGCCCCAAAGTACGTCAATTGACGCATCCAAGACAATTGAGTGCGTCAATTGACGTACTTTGGGGCTTCTAGGTATAAATTCATTTTCCTGCTAGGTGGTGCATCTGTCATTAATTTTCAATGCACATATTTGAACATCTTGACCTTGCTAACAAAGTCATGGAACATGACTGACATGGTTCCAGCAATGGCGCTGGTATACAACTTCAAAGATGCATTCGCATCAATTGACGCACTTTGGGGCTTCTAGTGTTAATGTGTACTCATAAAAAGTTCTGCATCTAGGAAAGAAAAACCTAAACTATGGTTATAGAATGCAAGGTTCCATATTAGGAACCACCAACCACCCAGAAAAAATATTTAGGCATCATTGTGGCGGTGGCCAAGAAGGAAAATAAAATGCTAGGAATCATAAGGAAAGGAATGGAGAATAAAACAGTGGATATTATAATGCCTTTGTATCATTCCATAGTGTGACCGCATCTTGAATATTGTGTGGAATTCTGTTCACCATATCTTTAAAAGGATATAGCGGAATTAGAAAAGGTACAGAGAAGAGACACCAAAATGGTAAAGGGGATTGAAGGATACCCCTGTGAGGAGAGGCTTAAAAGGTTAAGGCTTTCAACCTGGAAAAGAGATGGCTGAGTGGAGATATGATAGAGGTCTATAAATTAATGAATGGAGTAGAATGGGTAAAAGTCGATTGATTTTTTACAGCATCAAAAAGTAGAAAGACTAGGGGACATGCAATGAAGATACAGTGTAACCCATTTAAGACTATTGAGAAAATATTTTTTCACTCAACGCGTAATCAAACTCTTGAATTTGTTACCAGACGATGTAGTAAAAGCTGTTAGTATAGCTGGGTTTAAAAAAGGTTTTGACAAGTTCCTGAAGGAAAAGTCCACAAACCATTATTAAAGAGGACCCAGGTAATCCTCTGCTTGCCCCAATACAAGCATTATGGAACCTGTGGGCCCGATTCTAGGATGTGGGTTGCAGGACTGCACGTCCCAGCAGGACATGAAGCCCCGCAAGATGTCTGGGCCCAATTCCCCTTTCGCTCTCACCGTACGTCCTGAGCATCAGGACAGGGAGAGCCGTGGGGGGAGGGAGGGGACAGTATTGGGGTAGAGCAGGGGCGGGCCAGTCCAGCAGGATGTACAAGGCCAATTCAGGTCACGGCCCTGTATGTCCTCCGGGCCCATAGGGACGCGATGCTTATTCCACCATGAATGTGGAATAAGCAGCAAAAACCCGGTGATCGGGCCCAGGGATCCACCCCAGGCCCGGTCGGGTGCCACAGCAGGCAAGCCTCGGGTCGTGCAGTAGGGAAAATTGGGGCCAAGGATGTAGGAGTTGGGGCTGCTTGCAGGGAGGACATACCCACAGGTGGCAGGGTCACACCAAGCCGTCCTTGGGTCCGATTCTGTTTTCCACGGGAACATTTTGTTACCACAATCCAGAATCATGTCTAAACGGGCCCGTCTTGCTTGGGGCCATCCGAATGGTCCGGACATACCCCTATCTGAATCGGGCTCCATGTGTCTCTTTGGGAAACTGCTAGGTACTTGTGACCTGGATTGGACACTGATGGAAACAGGATACTGGGCTTGATGGACTTGGTCTGACCCAGTATGGCATTTCTTCTTTTCTTATGATGCCTATTTGCTAGCTTTACCATTGAATCAGCAGTTTTGATTGAGGGATACACTTATGAAATCTACTGTGGGCACTGTTATCTTCAATGATTTTTATACTAATCATTTAAGGGAGGCTTTAAAACATGGCTATTTCAGAAATTTTATTTGATATTGTTCCTCTTGGTTAACCATGTAATAGAAATGCTATCAACCTATTTGTAGTGTGCTTTGTAATGGAAATGCTGTCAATCTATTTCTGAAAACTATGCTGTGTGCTACTCTTACTCTGTGATCTGTTTAGAGCTCTGTAGAGTTGCAAATTCAGTGCAAGCCATTGAGTTAATACTGAATTCTAGCAATCCAGCAGACCTTGTTTTTTCTCAGTAAAGTGCAACTGAAAGTAGATTTCCAGGCCTTTATTTATTTAACGGTTCTTTTATATCGCTTCATCTAGTAGCTGAGGAAGTTTACAAGGAACAAGAACAGAACTTTACATAGAACATGAGATTTAAAATATGACTAGTTACATTACAACATTTATAAAAGTTAAAGAACTATATACAGTGAGGCTGTTGAAGGGAGATCAGGTAATAGGGGTGGGTAAGGGGAGTGATGTTTTCATATTGGTGAGGGAGGGATAATGAGTTGTTATGTCATGGAGGCCTTCTTGAGGTTAGGTGCCTGTGCTGAAATAGTCTTTGAACAAATGTATTCTGAGGTTTATTTTGAAGTCTTTGAGGGAATAGATGAGTTGAGTTCCAAGGGGAAGAAGTTCCATAGTTTGGGAGTGAAGAGAGAGAAGGCCCGCAAGGCAGTGGATTGATACCATTTAGTGATATTTTTTGACACTATTAATAGGCTTCGTGAGGTGGTTCTTCTTGGCTCTTGAACTGGGTTGGTCTGAATGAGTGTTTGGTTGCTGGGTACAGAGAGGTCATGTAGGATCCTGAAGGTGGTTAGCAATGTTTTATATTTTACTCTCTTATAAATTCTAAGCCAATGTAGGTGTTGTAATGTTGGAGTGATGTGTCTTCTTCTAGGTGAATTTGTTATGAATCTGGCCATTGTGTTCTGTTCCAAATGAAGTTGATGGAGAGTTACTTTCTTCCAAGGCAATGGTGGGTAAAATGATTTGTCCAAGGCTTACCAATGGGAATTAAACCCTGAGTCTTCTTGGTTTACTCTGCTATGAGGGAAATAGGATGAAGGTAAAAGGGGATAGACTCAGGAGTAATATGCGGAAATATTTCTTTATGGAAAGAGTGGTAGATGCATGGAATAGTCTCCCAGTGGAGGTGGTAGAGATGAAGACAGTATCTAAATTTCAAAAAGCATGGGACAAACACAGAGGATCTCTAAAGGAAAAAAGGGGACTGTTGTAGTGGTTGATATGGAACGGCAGACTAGATTTTATTTATTTTTATTTAACAAGTTTTCTATACCGCTTTATTGTTAAAATCAAAGCGGTTTACAGTATAACACATGAACAGAACAATTACAGAGAACTCATGTAACAAACATAGGTTGGGGTAACATGCAGCAATGCTCAGGAGCAAAACCTATTTACAACTGATGCATATAGGTATAGTTTTGAATAGGCATGTGTCATGAGGTGGTGTACTGAGTGTCATTTCTGAAGTGTTCAGAGAACAGGAACATTTTTAGATGTTTCCTGAAGTCTTTGATGTCTTTGGTTGTCCTTATTTTTTTCAGCAGTGAATTCCAGATGGAGGGTGTGCCTAGTGAAAAAGCCCTCTTCGTTGTAGTCTTATTGGCTTTCATATATGAGCTGGGGGTTGGGATAGTTTCTCTAGTGTTTTGTCTCTTGGGACTATTGTTTGGTTCTGAGCATAGCAGGATCTGTAGAGAACCAGCTGACATATGATTTCTAATCTTGAAAATGGTTAGTGCTGTTTTGTATCTGGCTCATGAGGTGATCCGTAGCCAGTGTAGCTGACATAGGAGAGGAGTTATGTGCTCATGCTTGTCTGATCCTGTGATGAAGCGGGCAGCAGTGTTCTGGGATAGTTGAAGTGCTCAGGTGATTTGAGCTGGAAGTCCTTGGAGGAGAGAGTTACAGTAGTCCAAGATGGGGATGATAACTGCTTGGCAGATGGTGCGGAAGTGTTCTTGACTTAGGAGGGGCTGTAGTCTGCAGAAAATGGCTAATATGTTCTCTAGGGTGATGGAGGGAGGGAGGGGGATAAAGGATGCATTACGTGAGATAAATAGTGCTTCAGATTTTTTGAAGTTGACTTGAAGGTTGTTGGAAGAGAGACAGTTTTTCATTTCCTGCAGACAATTCATAATTGCTGTATAGTCTGGTGTGTTGAGGTAGACTGGTGAGTAGATCATGATGTCATCTGCATAAATGGCATAGAATATCTTGTGCTTTTTGAAGATATTGCAGACTGGCTGTATATAGATGTTGAAGAGGAGAGCAGGCAGGGAGGACCCTTGCAGGACTCCCTGTGTGATGTTAATTGGAGTGGAGGTGTTCGATCCGACTTTGACCATTTGTTGTCTGTTACTGAAGTAGGACTGAAACCAGTTGATGGTGGTATTATGTAGACCAATATTAGCAAGTCGATTTAGAAGGGTGCTAAGTGAGACAGTGTCAAATGCTGAGGATATATCAATAAAAATGAGTCGTTTTTATATTGTCGATTCCTCTGAGTAGTACGACAAATAGGTGAGTGAAGACAGTCTCGACGCTTGGTAAAGTGGAAGCCATGTTGGTGTTTGTCAAGTGGAGCATGTAGGTCAATATGGTCTTGAAGTTGTCTATGAACTTCTTTTCAATTATCTTGGATAGGAAGGGGAGGCTGGAGATTGGACGGTAAGATGCAGGGTCTGAGGTGTTTGATGTGATTTTTTGGATAGGGCGAATGGTGGCTTTGAGAGCATGCGGCATATAGCCTTAAGATAGTGGCTTGCTTACAATGTTTTGGATACAGTTGATAAATTCTTCTATGTGGTCTTTTTCTGCCATCATGTTTCTGTGTTTCTTTATGAGAAGATCCATTAGTCCATTCTAGAACTTAAGGGCTGCCACCAAAAAAGACGGATATCTAAGGCTCCCTCTTTTCATACTCCTCACTGGAGGAACCACCAGTAATGCCACTTGACTCAGACACAAAGGCCTTCCTAGTATAAACCACACCAATTTATTTTGTAGATGTTTTGGTCAATTCCCAGGCGTAACCTAGAAGATTAATGACGGTCTTAAACTGGACACTAGCCTTCACAGGTGGCCAATGCAAAGATCACAGTAAGAGTGAGGCTGGTGTCCTTGGGGGACCTAGCACTGCTCGGGTACAAGCATTTGAACTATTTGTAAACAATGCTATTGTCTCTCTGATAAACCAAGATAAATCCTTTTCAGTAATCTAGGTGAGGAATCACTGCCAACTGAAGAAAAATCACCACCAAAAAATAGTCTTAGGGGTACGTTTACTAAACAACAATATTGGTCTCCGTGTGATATTGGAGCCACGACCTCAATGAAATCAGTGGGCCCGCGGCTCTGATATCGCAGAGTCCGCTACTGCCATTTAGTAAACATACCCCTTATTTTCTGCATCATCTTAATCTTAAAGAATGCTGCCCAAATGGATGTGAAACCTATATATCCTATATAAAAAAATAAACTTCCTCAGATCATCCACTGGTGGGAAATACCCCAAGTTCAGATGTACTTGAAGCAGTGGCATTGCAGGTTCTTTACATCCTGCAATACCATTTCAGTTTCTTGTGACGACAACAGCAGCTTGTAACCAATCAACTGTTAAGCAATATTCTTCAGTTTATCCAATCCAATGTTGCTCTGTTATCCATACCCAACAGGAAAAGTAATTGGATATCATCTGCATACAAAAAAATGCCCAAAATTTCTAATGATACAACAGCTGATTTAAGGGGAACAGGAAGCTATTAAACAGTAGCAGGGATATTCATGACCCCGGGAAACCCCACATTGTTGAGTAAAGGACTGAATCAATATGTTATTTGACAAGCCAAAGATGACCAATTCCCCAGAACAGATTTCACCTAGCCATACACTCTCCACACCTACCTCCACCTCTTTAAATCACTGCAATAATATGCCCCAGTCAACTAACTCAAACACAGATGACAAATTCAAAAAGAGAGAACTTCTCCCCCATTATCCATTACTCAGCGAATCTCATCCTGAAGAGCTTAAAGCATTGTCTCAGTACTATGCTCAGAATAGAAACCAGTTTAATGCTCCAATTTCCTCCATAAAATTGTAGCATTTCGTTACAGTTAACTTCATTTGATGTATCGCCTATCATAAATAACATCTAGGCAGTTAACAATTTAAAAAAGGATAAAAATTAAAATATAAATTAGTAAAAAGCTGGCCAACTATCTTGACCAGTTACTGAAGTTTAGACACTAGAGAATCTGCCAAGTCTAATTCCAGTTTATTCAAGAAAGTTGTAATAATCAACTGATCAAGCTTATTTGGTTGATTGAATTCATTCATAGCTCTAAATTTTTTTCCAAAACTTACAATAGTTTGAAGATCAAAGAATGTAAATTTCACTCTTTTAACACTTATATGTGTAACCACGGGATCTCCTAGATACTCCATCTGTCTCCTACTATCCATCTCCGTCTAAGAGTTTTAACCTTCTGCTCAAAGATTCAAGTCAATTTTAAAAAATCTGACTCATCTGGCATTTAAATCTTATTTTTTCCATTCCACAAAATTCAAATTAGTATATGTGATTTATTGGTAGCAGCAGAGAGAATGGCTATAAAAAAAACTTGTTACTAAGCATTCACTATACACAATCATAGTAATTCATCATTTTCCCACAACTTTTCTTATTACCTACCTGATGTCCCCAAAGCCAAGGCCCCTCTAATTTTTTTTTCACTTCTAATCCTAGGGAAATTTGAGAATCAGGGTAAAATGTCTTCTGATTAACTTACCAATAATTTTCATAGGGCAATAGAATTCAAAACTTTCTTAGTCATGTGCCTTTGAATCAATGCCATCTCCTGGCAATCCAGTAGCTCCTGAGCTTTCTTGGCAGTGTGACCAGATGTAGATTGCCAGACCTTTCTTCTGAGGCAATGGAAGGTTAAGTGACTTGACCAAGGCCAGCTAGTGGGAATCAAACTCTTGTTTTCAAGTTATTAAGCCAGTGCTCTGACCAGTAGGCTGCTGAGTCTATTCATACCAATAATCAACTAATTCATTTAATGGTAATTCTGGCCAAAGTCCTCATTTAATGATATCCATTTCTGAAAAAGATCTGTACCATTCTTCTTCATGTCATTGTTTGAACATTATTTTTTTTCTATTTGTAGGAAAAGTAGCCTTGTGGTTAGAGCAGTTGCCTGTATAAATGCAAGGCCACGGGGCAGGGTCCCGGCGGCCGATGGTAACCGGGTGCGCGGCCGGTGCGGGGGCCCTGCCCGCGGACGTCATCGGCTGGGGTGGGAGCACGATGACGTGGAGGGCGCCAATACCACGGATTGGCTCCAGCCACGCGCGGGAGCGCGGTGGAGTCTGGGAGGTGGGAGGCGTATGGCCTGGGTGGGGAGGAGCCAGGAGTCGGCAACGGTCGCTGAAGCTCCTGCTCCTCCCCGGGGACGAGGCTGGCTTGGCTTGGCGGCTCGGCACGGGCGCCGGCGGGCTACGGTGGAGCAGACGCGCCGGGTGCCGCAGGGCACGGGTGAGCGGTGCGTGGGCCAGTGAGACAGGAGAGTCCGTTCGGCGGCGCGTGGGTGGCCGAGCGCATGGCGCTGGGGACGAGGGCCGTCGGAGTACCATCGGTGCGGCGTGGTTGTTGGGCCCCACGGGCGACAGCTTGCCCTACAGGGGAGGCACGTAGCTGGTGTTGCATTTGCACTTTAATTGTGCAAAGGGCCCCGGATGGCGATGTTGGGCGCAGTTCAGGCCTTGCGGCGCCTGGGTTTTTTGAGGAGGACTGCCGGGTAGGTGTGCTCGACGGTGGCTCCGGGTGGTGGGATGCTGGGCGGGCTGGGCCTTGGTCTGACCCAGTAGGGCATATCTTCTGTTCTACGGTAGGGCGGGGGTGCCCGGATGGGCGCTCGGGGTTGGAGTTAGGGGTTGACAGTGGGAACCGGTGGGGGGGGGCTGTTCTTGGTTGGGGGCATCAGCAGAAGGGGGGGTGGCATAGCCCGGAGCCGGGCATATCTTATGTTCTGAGGTAGGGCGGGGGATCTGGATGGGCACTTTGGCGTGGCATTCGGGGTTGCTGGAGGGGACTGGTGGGGGGGCTGTTCTTGGTTGGGGGCATCAGCAAAAGGGGGGAGGCTAGCTCGAGTGGGTCGGGTAGACCGGCTGAGAGGGCTCGTGGGGTGTGGCATCTGGCGAAAGGTGTGGGCTCATGGGTGGCGGTCCTGGGGTTGGGTGAAGGGGGGCTGCTCTTATGCTGATCAATGTGGTCACAGGGGTCAGTTGCGGTGGGGGGGTTCGTCTGTGCGGGCTTCTCGTTGGGGGGGGCTGGTAGTGGTCGGTGAGACTCTTCACCGGTTGGGGGGGCCTTGATGTCGGGAGAGTGGCTTTGAGGGGGGGGCCTCGGTTCTTGCGGGGGGGGGGGAGTTGTCTCATAGTGGGGATAAGGTAATTCAGGCCAGAGGGTTGGGGGTTTAATTCCCACTGGGGGGCGGCGGCCAGGGGGCTGGTGGGACTAGGGTTTCTTGTCCCACGGCTGCTCCTTGTGGTCTTGGGCAGGCCTCTTACCCCTCCATTGCCCTTGTTTCCCTGTACGGGGTAGGGTAGGTGTTTAAAATCCCGATGTGTTCCATGCCCCCCCCCCCACTTGGGTTGTGGCCGCTTTGGTGGTGAGGCGGTATATATATCCCGGTAATAAATGTCATAAATACATGCGGGGGCGGACTGGTTGCGGGCTGGGCTCCTTCGGGTTTTTGGTGGTCTCCCCATCTTGGGTTTGCTTTGTTTGCTTTGTCTCCGCAGGTGTCGATATGAACGCTGCCACGGTGGCGGTGGCCAACGGCATGCTGTGCAGTGCAGGGGCCGACTGTGAGCGGTGAGCACAAGACCGGCTGCATTGGCCGAACGAGGATGGTGGACGCTTGCAGCCTTTGCCATCGATGACCAGGTGGCCGAGACAGGGGCGTCAGGTGAGTTGCAGGCGGACCGGGGGGTGGTGGTGGGCGTCGGGGATCGCGGAGTGGAGCCGGGTTATACGCGTGGAGGAACTGGGGCTGTAGGTCGGGGTGGCTCCCCTGTGTGCGGTCATTCCCCGCGGCTTGCGCCGCCTTTTCGCATGGGAGGTCCCCTTCCCAGTTCGTTCTGGGGCTTACGGAGGTGGCTTCGACAGGATCAGAGGCTCAGGGAGGAGGTATTGCGGGGGGGGGGTGGGGGTTCCCGGTTGGTTTTTGGAGTCCGGTTTATGGCCGTCGTGGGAGCGGCACAGTTACGAGGTCCTTGAGTTGTGACATTTCCGCGTTGGGTTGGGTATGCGTGGGAGGTCTTCCGTGTAAAAAAAAAAAAAAAAGCAACCAAACTAAAACGTACCCGATAATGACCCAACGACGACTCGTGGAATTTGGCGTTTCCTGAATTGTCATGAGGTGGGGCAGGCCAGTAGTGGTCACCTCCCGTGGGGCAGGCCGCGGTCGTGCTGTTTTGGGGATTGGTCGGTTTGGTTGGCTCACCAGGTGGGGCGCGGCTGGCACGGGGGTTGCGGAATCAGTTTGCCTTGAGATCCATGTCGTGGGCTCTGCGGCACGGGGCTGTTTTGTGCGGATGTGCATGGCGATAGACTGTTCAGCTTCGGTGACGTCCTTGAGGTGGCGTACTTCCGGGTTAGCTTTGGGAGTGGCGGGTCGGTGAGGCAATTGACTTGCAGCATGACCTGAGTACGATTGGCCTATTACGCTACGGGCCTTATGAGATGGGCTGTGGCAGGACCCGCGGTTGTGCCGAGGAGGGCTTGGGGGGGGGTTCTGGCGGGTCTGGAGGGTCCGGGCCAAGCATCTGCTTGCGCGGCTTAAGCGGGAAATTAGCCTCGGGGGTGGCGTTTTCCTCGCTTGGTTAGGGGAGTAGGAATCGAGCTGACAGGAGGCGGAACCCAGCCCCCTTTATGGGTGTCGCAAAAAAAAAAAAAGAAAAACCCTTTTCCCTCAGTAATTCCGGCCAGGTCGTACTGTGTTCCGGGGGCGTGCACTGCAGGATTGCAGATCAGGGGTGGGGGTTCCGGGTCAGGTGACATCGGGATCGGGGGGGCGGCTGTGCACGGGGGTGGGTTGGTGGACATTGCATGACTATGGGCTGTGCCTTGGGAGGTTTGGTTGACATTGCATGACTATGGGCTGTGCTCTGTTCCTTTCGGATTTCGAGCGTACCGGCTATGGCTGGAGGGGGTGGGAGATGGGCCGCGATGAGGGTTCTCGAGCAGTGTATGGGTGCTGGGGTGCAGTTCCATCAGGGGGGTGTTAGGAGCTAATTAATTGTGGGGTACGTATGGCGGAGGATCCGGTGTTGAAGATTACCTATTAGGCCGTGTGCTTACGTTCACGGAGCTGGGGATCGCGATGGCGGGGGCCGGTAGCGACTGGGGCGGGCTTCTCCGTGATTAGCGTTCACGATCTTCCCGGCCCCTGCTGCCGGGGTTGCCAAGGAAGTGGGCCGTGTTAACGTCAGGAGAGCGGGGACTGCACCGAGGTCTGTCGGATTCATGGGCAGGCGTGTGGATTTGGGGGTCGATGATGTTTGGGGGAGAATTTCACGGGCATGATGGCTATTTAGACATGGGCACGACCGCTTTTAGGCTGGGACTGCCAGTTATCGGTCCGGGTACGGATCATGACAGGTTTGGCTGAACCCCGCCTAAGGCCTTACGGGAGTTGTCGCCAAAGGGGGTTGGAGAGTCAAGCGCAGCCGCGAGCAGGGTGGGGGAGGGGGTGCCGCTGAATCAATCGGCAGGGACGCCGCTGAATCAATCGGCAGTGGCGTGCAGCGGTGTGAGCACGTTGTGGCCGGATGTGGGGCTTCGGTCTTGCGTAGCCCTGCTGGTTCTCACGGGGTGGGGGACGAGCTTTCCTGTCCCTGCCGGGGGACGGTGATGGTACAGAAGGGTTAGGAGTTCCTGCATGCAGCCGCAAAAGGAGGGCATCCCAGCTGGAGAGGGGGGGGTTTGTGCTCAAGGCCTATGGAGGCCAGGTGGTCGGTTACGCGGGGGCTACCGGGGACTTGCTGCTCTGGGTAGGACGGGAGGATGTTCAAGTCTGCTGCCTCCCTCTTCCGGCTATCGGGGACTTGCGGCTCTGCTTATACTGGCAGCCTGTTAAAGTCTGCTGCCTCCCTTCCGGGCAAGGATGCCTGGTATAGTTCGGGGCATTCTATCTGGGTGGGGCAGTGGCGAGCTCCGGTGGAGCTGGTGTGGGTTGTGGTATATAGTGGAAGCCGTAGGCAGTGAGTTGGCGGGGGCTGCGGTTGTTGCAGCCCGTTCATCCAGCTTTGGGGTGGCGACTCGTAGGGGGTCGTGGCAGGGTTGCCAAGCGAAGAGTTTTAAGCAACGGCGGAGGAGGTGCCCGGGTTTCTGGCTGGTCTAGGCTTCCGGGAGGTGGGGGTTACGTGATTTTCGCTGTCGGCTGGTGGCAGGACTAGCTGCCTAGGGTCCTTTGGCCATGGGGTCATGGGGAGGATGGTTCGGGAGAGTCTGTTTGGATGGTCTGGCCCCCTCAATCTTGATCTGACAGGGACATCATTTTATGGCAGGGGAGCGTAGGCGCAGTTTGATGCAGCCTATGCTTTTGCTGGGGCACCATGGAGTACGCCGCTTTGGCTCCGGTTCTGTGTTGGGGGGGGCGCCGACAGGGTCCCGGAGCGGCCTTCGGCTGTGGTCGGTGATCAAGTCATGGTCTGCGGGCTTCTTAAAAAACAAATAAATAAATAAATAAATACGGTGGGGGGGGGGCCTCGGCAGTGCGAAGCGGGTACTGGATAATTCGGCATTCCTGAGGTGCGAGCGTAAGGTTGTCGGGGTGGGGGAGTATTTCTCCTCTGGGTGTCGGAGTGCTTCGCCACCACTGGACGGTGGGTTTGGTCTGTGTGGTTCGGCAGGGGGTGCACCTGGTCGCAGCTTGGTTTTGGGGGGGCGGCTTCGGGACATTAATGTCGCCAGTGCTGGTGGAGGGATCTCGGAGGTGTCCGGGATCCGGAGCTCTAGACCGCACTGGGGTCAGGGTGGGGCGCCTTTGACCTGACATTAATGTCCTCTGTGCCGGTGGCGGGATCCCGGAGGTCCGGGGTCCGGAGCCTTAGGCTATACTTGGGCCGGGGGCGGGGTGCCCCCGACCCGGACATCCCCTGGCTGACTTTTGCTACATGGCGAGGTCGGGGAAAGGGGATTAGGAAGATTGCGGTTGGCATGACCGCAGCAGAAGCGGAGGCGGGGTCACCTTGCTAATAGCATGGCTGGTGAGGCATTCCTCCGCTGTGGGTCACCTTGCTAATAGCATGGTGGTGAGGTATTACTCTGATGTCTGTATTGTTAAGAGGATTATTCTTGAACTGTAATGTTCGGTATGTTATAAAGTTAATAAAGCTGCGACCGGTGCTTTTCCCAAGAATGGTGTATGTGTGTATTCTGTGGGAAAGGAGTTTGGGACTAAAATGGGGGAGGGGGCTGGGGTGGGCAGTTAGAGGGGCCCGGAGCACCGTGTCCGAGCTACCTCAGTTAATGCAAGGCCGCGGGGCAGGGTCCCGGCGGCCGATGGTAACCGGGTGCGCGGCCGGTGCGGGGGCCCTGCCCGCGGACGTCATCGGCTGGGGTGGAAGCGCGATGACGTGGAGGGCGCCAATACCACGGATTGGCTCCAGCCGCGCGCGGGAGCGCAGTGGAGTCTGGGAGGCGGGAGGTATATGGCCTGGGTGGGGAGGAGCCAGGAATCGGCAACGGTCGCTGAAGCTCCTGCTCCTCCCCGGGGACGAGGCCGGCTTCCCTCCCTCCCTCCCTATGTTAGGGATATGGGGTGGGGGGCTGAAGGGGTGTCGCAGCTGGGGGGGGGGCGGGATCCTGGAGGTCCACGGTCCGTAGCCTTAGGCTATACTTGGGCCGGGGGCGGGGTGCCCCCGACCCGGACATCCCCTGGCTGACTTTTGCTACATGGCGAGGTCGGGGAAAGGGGATTAGGAAGATTGCGGTTGGCATGACCGCAGCAGAAGCAGAGGCGGGGTCACCTTGCTAATAGCATGGCTGGTGAGGCATTCCTCCGCTGCGGGTCACCTTGCTAATAGCATGGCTGGTGAGGTATTACTCTGATGTCTGTATTGTTAAGAGGATTATTCTTGAACTGTAATGTTCGGTATGTTATAAAGTTAATAAAGCTGCGACCGGTGCTTTTCCCAAGAATGGTGTATGTGTGTATTCTGTGGGAAAGGAGTTTGGGACTACAATGGGGGAGGGGGCTGGGGTTGGCAGTTAGAGGGGCCCGGAGCACCGTGTCCGAGCTACCTCGGTTACCAAAGTGGCCAGGGCCCAAATCCCACTGGCTCTCATTGTGGCCTTAGGTAAGTAACTTAACACTCTATTACCTTTTGTACAAGCTTAGATTGTAAGCCCTCTACAGTCTCAAAGATCATGACAACTGGCATAATCAACAGGTTCATCGTTGAAGGAGAAGAAATTGAAATTGTGAACAACTTTAACCTACTTGGTTCACCTATCAATAAAGAAGCAACAAGCAGTCAAGAAATCAAACGACGCATTGCTTTTGGCAGAATGGCTATGAAAGACATAGATAAGATTCTCAAGAGCAGAGATGTCTCTCTCCATACAAAGATTCAACTTGTTCAAGCCATGGTATTTTCAATAACATCATATGGATGTGAAAGCTGGATGGTGAAAAAGATAGACAGGAAGAAAATTGATGCCTTTGAATTATGGTGCTGGCGGCGAATACTGTGTATACCATGGACTGCCCGAAGAACAAACCAGTCGGTACTAGAGGAGATCAAACCTAAGCTTTCTTTAGAAGCTCAGATGACAAGACTTCGACTTTCATACTTTGGACACATCATGCGAAGAGAGAGATCATTAGAGAAAGACATCATGCTTGGCAAGATAGAAGGTCAACGCAAAAGAGGAAGGCCAGCAATGAGATGGATCGATACCATAACAGCAGCTACGGGTACCAGTCTGTCAACAATGAGCCGCCTGACTGAAGACCAAACACAATTTAGGATAGCTATCCAGAGGGTCGCCATGAGTCGACTCCGACTCGACGGCACTTAACAACAACAACAACAACAGTCTCAAAAATGCTTACAAAACCTCTATGTAACTCACCTAGAACTTTGAGGAAAGGTGAAAGCTAAATCCAATTTCCAAACCTGCTCCAGCTTCAGAGACCATAGCACACACATATGGTCAGATGAGGAAACTGCATAAAGATCATCTGTAGTTTGAGTACTCTGATCCACTAATTCCCATGATCCAAATATTAAATATAAAGGTTCAGCCAGGTGGGTTGATCCCATTACTAACTGATATAAATCTGTATCTAAGCCCCAACAAAAATGCTGGGTCTTCCTACATTTTGCATCATTAACATATATAACATGGGGTTCTATTCCACTCCACAGAGGTTACTTCTAAGAAGACTATCAATTTATCTTTGATCCTTAGGGGTATGTTTACTAAAGTGCGTTAGTTTGATTCGCGATAGGAGCCGCATTAGTGGAAGAAATGCCAAAAAAGGACATGGGCGGTACATCGTTACCGATAACGCACGTTATAAGGCACCACGCAGCAACAATCGTTACAGGGCGCGTTACTGCGCGTTAAGCTTAAGAAGGCACGCAGACACCCAAATACAGAAACAGAGCTGTAGCACAATGGTTATTACACAGATTGATGGTATAAGGGTCATGGGTTTGATTCCCCAGTGTGCCTAATGAATAAGGCTGGCTGAGGTGTCATGTGTAACCCTTTGAAGGCCTACTATAAAATTTTAATCCACATTCTGCTGCCGGGTTAATGTTTGCATATGTCAGGAAAATTGTACCCGTCTTATTCAATATGTTTCAATAGTGACGTTCCCTCTGCCATGGTCATGTATTATATACCATTTGATAGGAATATTTAGGCAGAAGTTTGGATCCCGAAAGTTTTGGGCTTGGCCTGGAAAGGGTTAAGTATTGGGCTGTGAGGAAGTTTAGTTGTACTTTAATAGTGCTGCCAGCAAACACACCCTCACAGTGGCGTAACCTAAGGTGCCACATAAGGCACTCCATAGGGCACATTATAAAGTGCGCTGTCTGCCAAGGCACCCTATAATGTCCTCTATAGGACACATATAAGACACCTTATAAGGCGCTTTATAGGGCGCCCTATAGGGCACCTTATGAGCCACCCTAAGGTGACAGTACCCTGAGGGTGGTTCTGCTGGCCGCACTAATATACAATAAAAATAGACAATGCCTAAGATAGCCCTATCGATGAACCCCACTGTGGGTTGTGAACCCATGACCTCTGGCTCCATGAGCAGTGAAGTAACCAGTGGGCTAGAGCTGCTAATAAACACTTGGCTGGCTACAGGAGGACTGCATGGCACCACACCCACATTCTGCTGTGGTTACCAGGATAGGGTCAACCCATCTGTACCCAGGATGCACAGCACATGTAAATCAGCAGTCTACAGATGATCACAAGATGGGGTATGCACCCCACAGCACCTCAGCCTGGTAGGGGGTGCCGACGGTGTGTGTTAGTGGCACAGAGTAGCTACAGACCGTCACAGTGTGCGGGTCCTGTGCTCACCCTGAGGGAGAGGTATGGTGCCCAGCACCATTCTCACAGCACCTGGCTTTGCTGAGATAGGCTATGCTGCAGGTCCCCATCAGTGCCAATGTGTGATAGGTAGTCCTTGCAAACACCCCTAGGATATGCCTGTGTTCATCTGTATGTCACATCTAGCCCTTGTGGACTATGATGCACCCAGAAAAGTGCATACCCTGTGTGGGTGCCATGGTCACATGATGTAAGTGAAGGGGGGTGTTGGCACCCACAGGGAGAATACATACCACCACCCAACACACCCTCTGGGGCTCAGGGTGGGGGACAGGATCTCCCACCAACAGATCCACTTTCTACCCCCCTGCAATGGTGGCAGTAGAGGGGACCATCACCCCCGTCCTGCTAGGGATCAAACACCCTACAGGGCAGGCAATGCAGAGCTGTACACATCTATAAAGCAATAGCAGACAGAAGGCCTGGAAATGCACAGCTGCCTCCCCCCCCCCTCCCAATCTCACATTCTCCAGCAGCAAGCCTCCAGCCGCTGCACCCTGCAAGTTGTTCCAGCAACAAACATACTAGCTGCAAACAGTCTGCTAGCTAGTCCATAATGCATGGCCCTGGAGAAGATGCATGTACCCAAAACTGGGAGGTCAGCATACACACCAAGCAGATAAGTCAGCGATCTGGCCCCAAAAGAGAACCCATAAATATCACATGAGAGAAATGCTACATAGCACTATGGGGGAACCTAGCCATGCCATGGTCACTGCTCAGTCAGGGTGAGAGTGACCTCCCAGCAGGACATGCTGTGGCCACTCTGTCTGTGCAGGTGGTACCGGGCACTACAATGTCCGAGCCATTGCCCTATGCCTTGTGCAGATGCGGCCAGGCCAGGCCACCCTATCCAGGCTATTCCCACAGTACCTTGCTCCTCATTATGCACATTGGCAGGCCAATACTGGCAACAGTGCTAGCAGTGTGGGCTGTGGAGGGTGTTGGCAGCCACCACACACTGGATAGACAGACACACACTCCCCACACCTATGCCAGCATTGTGCAACTATAGAGGTGTTGGGCAGCCCAGGCCACCACACCAGTCCTGGGCACAGTGCAGGCATGGCTATGGTACGCAATACTGTAGGAGTCACTCCCCAGGTTGGTAAACACTGTCAGACACAAGACCTGTAGCACACTCCACAGACATCAGAAAGGTTGCTATGATGCAGCTCACTCAGAAAATTGTAGTTAACCTAGGAATTGCTATCTGCCAGTACTTATAGCAGCCTCTTTAAAGATGTGTACCATATTCCCAGGTTTAGGGTGGCATTACTAAGGTATGCAAGTGCTAGTATTGGGAGATGCACGCAGAGCCCAAAGTCTTGCCTCTCCAGGAGGCTTTGGATAATGGGGCCTGTGGGTGCGGGTGTGTCTGCCCCTGTTGGCTGCTGCTTTACGGCAGAAGTTCCCAACTCCAGTCCTGGTGTGCCAAACACTGTTCGGGTTTTCATGCTGTCCCTCATGAATATGCATGAGATACATCTGCATACCATGGGGGTGGCGCATAGAAATGCAGCACAGGCATCTTTATCAGAGGCAGCATGGAACCGGAATGGTGTTTGGCCCTCCAGGACTGCATTTGGGAGGCTCTGCTCTAGGTAATGTGCATGTTTATGGTGTCTGTGCTCTATAGAGTAAAATGTAGGTGTCTTGGGCATGTTTACATCATCTGCAAGAAAGGTTCTGTCTGTATTAGCACGTTATAGTAGTGGGTAAAATAAGAGGACTGGGTTGGCGGAAACCACAGCTGGGACTTGATCCTTTGACCTTCTGCTTCTGAATACACTGGTTTTGTGCACTGCACCACCATGTTATCACAGAGATGGTGCATTCCCTGGTGATACCATGACTGTTGGTCAGACAGGGCCTGTCTGTTGCAGTGCATGACACCCACCTACACAGGGCTAGGCCACGGTCTGCTCTGGGCAGCTGCCACTGCCCCCTCCACCACCAGTATCCCTCAGCCACCATGCTGACATGCCCTTCTGCTGGTGGAGCTGGTGGTGCGCAGTCTCAGGCCATCCAGTGTGCAGGTAGGCGGCTGCCTATGGTGCGGGTTCTGGGGTAGGGGTGCCTGCATAGACATCCACGCTCCCCCTCATCCCCGCCTGCCAATGTTACGTGCCCTTGGGGGTAGCTGTTGGGTATTATCCCCTGTGACACTTTGGGAAACACACTCGTGCCCATGTTGGGCCTTCAGCAGTTGCTGTCTGGCTGCTCCGCTGTTTCAGCATTCTTATGGGCCACCTAGGCATCACCCTAGTCCGCACTGTGGCCCAGCTCCACCACATCATGTGCTGCCTGCGGCCCTCTGTATCCCCTTCTCTGGCATCTGTCCAGTTGCCGTTCTGACATGCCCGCCCTGATGTTGCGGGACATGTGCATGCCATAGGAACCCTGTCCGATGGTGGGGAAAACCCTGAGCAGCGCTATTTCACTGTGGGCTCATTCACCTTGTATGGGGACGAAGTATAGACCCTTCCACGATTTATATCTGGAACTTACTCGGGGGGGGGGGGAAGGGGTTGATGTTTCTCATTGATACCACTATTGGCCAGCTTGGTTATTGTTTTTTTCCAGTTTGTAGGGGTCATTTTCAGTGTTTCTGTGCCCTTTTCTTTTGTTCACATGTATCACACTTATCACTTTATTTTGGTTTCCCTGCCTTGGCTGTACATTGCTGACACTGAAATGATTTCTCTCCCCTGTAATGTGCATTTAACGGCAGGTTTTCATGCGCGTTGGAATTCAGCTCTGAAAATCAGCGCGTTAGTGTGAGGGGAGCCTCTCCCCGCCCACTCTCCGCCCACTGACCCCTTCTCTCCGCCCTCTCTCCACCTTCTGCGGTGTTTTACCGCGCCGCGGGGCATTACGATCGTTAGCGCATCATAACGTGCAGTTTAGTAAACATACCCCTTAGATCTCATCTACTGTAAAATCTGCTTTACTTCAGTTCAACAGACATACATACGTTAATGCATTCTTTGATCATATCGCAATTAGATTATTTCAATACAATCTGCAATGACCTTATGGATTTAGACATCAAAAGGCTTCAGAATGTATAAAATGGTACCAACAAACTTTTATGCAATGCTGAAAAAACATGATCATCTTACACCACACCTTATCACTAAACACTGGTTTCCTGTTTCATGCAGAATTAGATTTAAAATTCTGATTCTGGCTTATAAAGCTTTTCATACTAGCGACTGCACATTGAATATTGTGTGCAATAACCGGGTAGCCGGATGTGGCGCTCTCCCTCTAATTGTCCCACCCCCCCCCCACTCCTTCTCCCCCCACCCTCTTATTCAAAAATTCAACAGACAGCAATTCTTGGTGACAACTGGTCACAGCTTTATTTCCAAAACAAACTAATTAACATTAAACAGAAATACTGATCCAACCAATCCCCCCGCGGATCGATGCGCCGCCAGCCATGCAATTAGCAAAGCGGCCACGCCTCCGCTCCAGCCGTGGTCACCACCAACGGCCAAGTTCCAGCCACCCGTATCCGACTTCGCCATATTACTAGCAAAAGTCTTCCAGGGGTTGTCCGGGTCGAGGGCACCCCGCCCCCTCCCCAAGTTGCCTAAGGCTCTGGACCCCGGACCTCCGGGATCTTGCCACCGGCACAGGGGACCAAATCTACCTGTGCCGCCCCCCCCAACCAGAAGCTGCGACCAGTGTGGCCTCTCCTGCACCACAATCTCCAGCGCCTCCTGCCAATCGTTCAGGAGCAAATCCATTCCCACTGGAGATAAATGCACCCCGTCCTCCCTATATAACCCGGAGCAGGCCACTTCCACCCAGGGATACTGAACCTGAAACCCCCCCTCTCTCACAGACCCATCTCCCGATTTGCCTATTGATCTTGGTCAGCCCCCGAGACCAGCGCCGCTGACTCCAGCACACTGGCCTCGGGATGATGTCGGACCATATTAACAACACTCCCTCAAACATGCGGAGCACTACCGCAAAGTCCTTCTTGGCGGCCCTGATCAACTGCTTGCAAGACCAAGCCGCCAGATCATTGCCCCCCAAATGCACCATCAAAATCGCTGGCTAGCTCCTGATGTGCTCGTGATGACGAAGCAAAGGCAGCAGCTGCGCCCACCGCAGTCCCCGCTCGCCCAGCCATGACACTGCCACCACCGCTGGATCCAGACCCAAGTTCGCCCCGCACGGCCGCTGCGCCGCTCGCTGGCCAGTCCAAAAGACGAAGGAGTGCCCCAACATCCAACAGCCCCGCACACACATACCCCCATCTGAAACAGAAAAGAACAGCATTAACGCCCCCCAGCCCCCCAGCTGAATACTCATAATCGCACATAGCCCTCGAACGCCCTCGATCGCCACCTGCCGATGCTCTGTATCTGCTCCCCCGACAAACCCGCCGCTGCTGCACTGGTCACCGCCCCAATCCAAAAAGAGTGCGGCGAAAACCACCGAGGGTCTTCCCCAGTCCACCGCAATACCATGCACAAGACTGCTGTGACTTGAAACCGCGTAAGCGGTCTGGCGTCCTTGTGAACGAACAGACCCCCTCCGCAGTCCGGGCGTACCCCCAAATAATCTCTCATGGTGGCGATCGGGCATGTAAGCCCACCCGTCGTCCTCAGGACCACCCATAACCCTTTCCCCTTCTGGTCCATTTTGGACTTCGCTAACAACACGCGCATCCGCGCCTTCTCGATCCATACCTGCTGCCGACGCAAACTACTCCCACTATCCAATCTTCCCGAATCCGCCGCCAATTCACTGACCCTGAAGGCCCCAAAAAAGGCTAAGCAGAACACTGCCCGAAAGAGCACATCCTCATATGGTGACATCGCCACCCGTGATAACTCTCGGCACAACCTCTCCAGTAAGTCGTGCGTTATTGGCTGTCGGTGATCCCGCGGAACTGGCTGAGAATGCTCCCACCCCTGTAGTAACCGACGGGCCAGTAACCCTCTGCCCGCGAAGTCCAACCCCACCACCCTGGCGAAGAACCCAAACCCCGCCAGATGACTTCGTACTGCCGATCATGTGACCCCATGCTCCTTCACCCAAACTACATACCGCCCGAGCCACAGATCTGGCACCCCCCCCCCCCGCCATCCAATCCCACGCAAAAAATTTTGCACTCGCTCACAACCCCGCTGATAAGCTTTCCGGGTGCTATCCGCCACTGAGCTCTTCAAGAGGTGCCTCATCGCTGCAGGCCACAGCTCCACAAGCTCCAGGGGACCACGAGCCCCTCCTCGTCCGCCTCCGGCGCCAACTTCCAAAAATGCTCCAGCTGCAAACGGGAAAGAGCATCAGCAATTTCATTAATATGCCCTGGTATATGCCGCGCTTTCAGATCAATATTCAAACGCATACATGCCAATATCACCCGTCGCATTAGCGACGCCAGGAGGCCACAGTGTGGCAAATAATGATTGATGACATTGACCACCGCCTCGTTATCGCACCACCACAGAACTCTGCGGTTAACCAACTTGTCCGGCCATAACTCCAACACAACCAATATCGGAAAGAGCTCCAAGAAAGTAATATTACTCAACAATCCTTCGTCAGCCCAGGCCTGCGGCCATCTGTCAGCACACCATGCCCCACCGAAATAGATTCCCAGACCAACTCCCCCTGCGGCATCTGTGTACAGCTGCAAGTCGTCACTTGAGATCTCCGCATCGCGCAATACGGACGTCCCATTGAACTCCCGTAAAAAGACATCCCAAACCCGCAGATCATCATGCATTAAGCTATTACCCTGTTCTCTGTAAGCGCATTGTGTCATTGTCGCATTGTAGCATTGTTCTGTTCACTGTGAACCACACTGATTTTAATAGCGCGGTATATAAGAAATGTAAATAAATAAATAAATTACCTTAGACACGCGAATGCGGTAATGCGGCTTTCTCACTCCCGACGTCACTGCAGCCAACCGCCTACTGAACACCCGCCCCATTGGAATGACTTTACAAGCAAAATTGAGGGAACCTAACAATGCCTGCAGCTCTTTTAAAGTCAGTTTTGATGAGGCCAAGACATTGGCCACTAACACCCTCAACTTCACCACCTTCTCCCGTGGCAGCCGCGCCACCATGTTCAGTGAATCCAACTCGACACCTAAGAAAGTAATCTTCATCGTCGGGCCCACTGTCTTACCCTCTGCCAGTGGCACCCCTAACTCACCCGCCACTTCAATGAAACCACCCAAACAGCTTGCTACAGTTCTCTGACTCGGCCCCACCGACAAACAGGAAATTGTCCAGATAGTGCACCACGTCAGAGCCACCCACTCTCTGGACCACCATCCAATGCAGGAAGGTGCTAAACATCTCGAAGTAAGCGCAAGATATTGCACAACCCATCGGCATACACTTGTCATAGTAAAAAGCGCCCTCAAATTGGAAACCAAGTAACCGAAACGCCGAAGGATGGACCGGCAACAAGCGAAATGCCGATTCTATATCAACCTTTGCCATCAATGCCCCACGACCGACATTCGAGACAAACTCCACCGCCCTATCAAAGGAGGCGTACCCCACCTTACACAACTCTTGTGGGATAGAATCGTTCACTGAAGCTCCCGACGGCGAAGACAAATTGTGGATCAACCTAAATTTACCCGGTTCCTCCTTGGGGATTACACCTAAGGGGGAAATAACGAAATTCGGAAATGGCGGGTGGCTGAACGGCCCCGCTATTCTTCCCATTTGCAACTCGGCCGCCAACTTCTCACGCGCTACTGACGCCCAGCGCTGAATACTCGGGGAATTCTTCACCGCTGCGGCCACCACCTCGCCTTGAAGTGGAATGACAAAACCAAACTTAAATCCTAATTGCAACACTAACCTATCTTTCTTCTTCGGGTACCGGAGAAGCCAGCTGCACAGCACCGGTACCCAAATTGGAGAGGGAACTAACTCCCCCATAGCACCCTTACTTGGATCCCTGAACCGAGGGTGGCACGGTCCCTTTCTTAGCGCATTTTGATGCTGAATGGGGCCCCCCACAGACCGAGCACGTGTGCCGGAACTTACAGTCCGGAAAGGGAAACGTTGTCTTATTAAACCTCCAACACACGTCACCCACTGCCCCAAGGACTGACTTCGTCTGCCCTGCGGGGGGCCCGCCGCGAAAGGAACGAATCGCCCCTCCCGAAACCCCTTGCCCCATCTTACCCCCACCTGCACCCCCAGCACCAGCCTTGACCGACATCTGTGTTAACCACAGGTTAATGTCTTGCGTCCCCCAAGTTAAGAGCTTATTCTCCTCCATCTTGTCCTGAAATTTTTCGTCATAATTAAGCCAAGACCAGCCCTCGTGCACTTGTGACGCTTCCAAAATAGAGTCAGCATACGACAGCAAGCTGCCATACTGCTCAGGGAAATGATGACCCCAAACACTCACCAGCCACAAGAATGATCGGACCCAATTGACTACATTGCGTGAGACTTTACGAATACGCCCAGCCTTCTCATCCTCCTTCCGTTTCTTTTTGCTATCCCCGGAGCGCTTCTGGCCCTCGAGCAAGCGGAAAATATCAATATACTTCCTTTTCATAATCTTCCGTCGCAACTTTTTTGGGACACCTTCCCATAATTCTGATAAAGCCACTAAGGAGGCCGAACCTGCGCCCGCTGGCCCAGAAGCCCCCCCTCACACGCCGCTACCCTCCTACCAGCTTTGCCCGACGAAGAATCAGAAAAATCCAAAGACGACGAAGACGAAGATTGTGAGCTATGCCGGCGCCGACAGGCATGCTTCCTTTTCTTACGCAGCTTCCCCGACCGGTCTGCACGCGAGCTACCACCCCTGGTCTCACCTACCTCCCCCCCTGGTGACTCACCCGCCATGCCTCCAACTGCTGCTCCGTCGGACACCGCTGACAGCCCAGCACGAGGGTCCTCAATCCGCTGCTGCGTACGTGCATCTTGTGCCCGCTCACCCACGCTCGTCACCGATCCTGGCACACTGCTTCCGGAATCCATGCTACTCACTCTCGCTGAATCCCCTGCAGGTGTCACAATTCACGGCGAAGCAAGAAATGGCACCTGCGGAGACACAAAGGGGGGACACAGCAGGGAGAAACCCGGAGACCACGACGGCTGCCATGCCCCCACCCAATCTGTCCCCGATGAACCTTGCCCCCCAGCTAACCACTGATCCCAGATAGCTTGCTGTCCAGGAGGCCCAAAGCCACCAGGCGGGAGAATATACCCGCTGTGGGAAACCCTGCTGCTGCTCCCGCCATGAAATGCTCCGGCCCCCATCCTGCTCCAATCCCAATGACCCCAAGAACCTGATCTCCCCACACTCCCGTGCTCCCACGCAGACCCCCCCCCCTCCCCCGAGATGCCAGCAGCCTCTCCATCCCTTAGCCCCAACCCACCAATAGCAGACTCCGGTGGCACCGTTACAGACCCCCCGTCCCCCCCAGGGTCATAACACCACGGCCCCGAATAGCGCGCCCCCTTTCCGTTCCCCTCACCGAGTCAGGAGACTCAGCAGAACCCCTGGCAACACTCTGAGCTATGCCGGTGGCTTGCCCTCTCCCCATACCCCGCTTTCGGGATCTCCCCCCCTGTCGGACCCCCTCCCCCTTTGCCCTCTCCCCTGCATAACCAAAGCAACCCTATTAGCCCCCTTTCCCCCCAGAGTGCTTACCCATCATACTGCACAGCTCCCCAAGCCCCGATAATACCCCCTTCAAGTATACAGCAAAATACCAGTTATCTACTTTGTTTTTCTTTTATTGTATGCTATGTTTTGCTTTTATTTTATTGATTTTTTGGTTTGTAATAATCAGCGCGCCCTACACCCTGGCGATCCTAGCCCTGCTCTTTTTTTTTTTTTTTTACTTACACCGCAGCCGCCACCTACTCGCCTGCCAACTACTCCAAGCACCGCCCACTGATCACCGCTAGATCCGAGGACACACCGGGCCCAAACAACACCTCCGACCCAGACCTGCTCTCAACGCCGCCGCCGACACTCCCACAGCGACGATCCTGCCTCTTGGGCGCCCGATCGCATGTGCTCCGGCCATGCTGCCAACGCCGGAGCACATGCAGCTCCCGGGTTACTGATTGGCTCCGCTCGGCTCAATCATGAGCGGAGCCAATCACTTTAAATGATGCGCGCAGCGTGCTTATGCTGACGTGCCTCGCCATCCTCCCCCCAATGCGCGTGCAGGGTCCTGCGCCGGGCCGGGCACCCGGTTACGAGTGGGCTCCGGGACCCTGCCCGCGCCCTGTTACTTCTGGTCGCTGTATCTTAAAAAGTATATAGTGTTATTAGAAAAAGTACAGAGAAGAGCCACAAAAATGGTAAAGGGGATAGAAGGATACACATAAAAGGAGAGGATTAAAAGGTTAGGGCTCTTCAACCTAGAAAAGAGATAGCTGAGGGGAGATATGATAGATGTCTATAAATTAATGAATTGAATGGGAGGGGTAAACATAGATAAATTTTTTATGCCATCAAAATATAGAAAGACTAGGGGACATGCAATGAAGCAACAGCATAACCTATTTAAGACTAATAAGAGAAAATATTTTTTCATTCAACGTGTAATCAAACTCTGGAATTCGTTACCAGAGGATGTAGTAAAAGCTGTTAGTATAGCTGGGTTTAAAAAAGGTTTGAACAACCATTATTAAAGGGGACCCAGGAAATCCACTGCTTGCCCCAATACAAGCATTGTGGAACCTGTGCCCTTTAGGTAAACTGCTAGGTACTTCTGACCTAGATTGGCCATTGTTGGAAACAGGACACTAGCTGGGCTTGATGGACCTTGGTCTGACCCAGTATGTTCTTATATTTTCCTTATTAATTCCATAGTAACATAGTAACATAGTAAATGACAGCAGATAAAGACCAGTATGGTCCATCTAGTCTGCCCAGTAAGATGGCAAGAGTAGGTGCATCTGCCGCTCTGTGCAGGCCACCACTCCCCATGTCTTTATTTAGGGGTGAACCCACCACTCCGTGTAGGACACCCCTATTTGTTGAGAAATTAGATAGTTAAGTTTATTTTTATTTTATCCTGTTGCTGTAAAAGGATCCACTGTGTCTGTCCCATGACATTTTGAATTCTGTCAGTATTTGCCCCACCACTTCCATCGGGAAGGCATTCCAAGCGTCCATCGCCCTTTCAGTGAAAAAGTATTTCCTGACATTGCCTTTCAACTTACTCCCTTGCAGCTTCATGTTATGCCTCTAGTTTTACAGCCTCCCCGTCTTTGGAAGAGGTTTGTTTGTTCATTAATTCTCTTTAAATATTTAAAGGTCTGAATCATATCTCCCCTATCCCTCCTCTCCTCCAGAATGTACATATTTAGGTCTTCAAGTCTCTTCTCATAAGGTTTCTGACACAGGCTCCAAATCATTTTGGTCACCTTCCTCTGAACCGTTTCCAGTCTTTTACATCCTTTGCAAGATGTGGTCTCCAAAACTGAACACAGTATTCCAAAGTGAGGCCTCACCGGTGACTTATACAGTGGCATTAGTACCTCTTCCTTTCTGCTGGTAATTCCTCTTTGTACGCAACCCAACATCCTCCTGGCTTTTGCCACTGCCTTGTCGCACTGTTTTGTCACCTTGAGATCCTCAGAAATAATCACACCAAGGTCCTTCTCCTGGTCCGTGCACACCAACCTCTCGCCTCCTATTGCGTACATTTCCCTCGGATTTCTGCTCCCCAAGTGCATGACACTGCACTTCTTTACATTATATCTTAACAGCCAATCATTAGACCATTCTTCCAGCTTTTGTAGATCTTTCCTCATGTTATCCACTCCCTCAGAGGAGTCCACTCTGTTGCAAATTTTCGTGTCATCTGCAAAAAGACAGACTTTTCCATTCAGTCCTTCAGCAATATCACTCACAAATGCATTGAACAGTGCCGGTCCCAGGACTGAACCCTGGGGCACCCCACTAATCACCCTCCTTTCATCCGAGTGAGCTCAGTTTACCATCACCTTCTGTCGTCTGTCAGTCAACCAATTTCTGATCCAGTTCACCACCTTGGAACCCATCCCTAAACTGCTGAGTTTATTGATAAGCCTCTATTGAGGAGCAGTATCAAAGGTTTTGCTGAAATCCAGGTAGATGACATCCATCGCATGCCTCTGATCTAGTTCTCTGGTCACCGAGTCAAAGAACTCAATCAGATTTGTTTGGCAAGATCATCCTTCGGTTAAACCATGTTGCCTTGGATCATGCAACCTGTTGGTTTTGAGAAAGTCCGCTATTCGCTCTTTCAGGAGCACCTCCATTACTTTTCCTGCCACCAAGGTAAGTCTTACCAGACTGTAGTTTGTCACTTCTTCCCTGTCACAACTTTTGTGAATAGGTACCACATCAGCCATTCTCCAGTCCTGAGGAACTTCTCCTGTTTCCAAGAATCTGTTGAAAACATCCTTTAATGGCCCTGTAAGGATCTCTCTGAGCTCTTTCAGTATCCTGGGATGTATCCCATCTGGTCCCATGGCCTTGTCCACTTTCAGTTTTGCAAGTTGTTCTAACACATCATCTTCTGTGAATGGTGTGGCATCTACTTCATTCCCATTTTTATATTTGGGAGTCACAGGTGGTCCTTTTCCAGGATTTTCTTTAGTAATGTCATACCCTCAGCGGGCCCTACTGGTGGGGTCAGGTATCACACGATGATTCCTCTCCTGGCTCTGTATGAAGATGCAGACAGCCCTGCCTGGCCCTCTGGGAGTTGTAGTTTATGCCTTCTCTGGTAAGAATTAGTTGTGCACACAGGTAAGGTTTCAAACAAGGGCTTTATTTCCCCGTCCACGAGGTTTTTCTCAACTTGGCAACACAAATAACAAAGCCTCTCCGGGCATATTACAAAAGAATAGAGTAGAACATAAATAGCTTTACTTCAGCCTTTAAATCTAGCAAAAGAAAGGTATTTAAATAGTCCTTCTGTTAGCAAACAGACTTTCCTTTTGCTGCTTTACGACAGCCTAGTTTTACTGCTTAACTGAGAAACCTTTATCAGCAAATATATTGTTGCTTTAACTTTTGGTTAAACTCATTACTTTATCTTAGAGAGAACATGTGGTCAGCAGTTGATAAAGAACAATCCATATCTTCTGGACTCACTTGTATATCAGAAGTATCACACTGCATCTGTTCATAACCATTTGTACATACGTTAGTTTGATCAGCTGGTTCACTAGAGTGAAGTTGGCTTGCTCCGTCTAACAGGAAATCCCCTCTCTTCTCTGAGCAAATGCCCTGCTGGGGGTTACCGTATGCCTCTGTGAATGATTTATAGAAGCTCTTTCCCTGCTGGTGGTTAAAGGGAAACTGAAAACATTCACTGGCTCTGCTATTAGAATGTTCGTGATAGCCTTTGAGCCTGGTAGGGCTTAGCTCCCTCTGCACAGCTGTGTGTGATTGCACTGCTCGAGATGGCACTTTGTTAAAAGCTTGGTATTTAAGATTGCTAGCAGAGTTACAAGCTCCTGTAGCTAAGAAACCTTCCTTTCTCCTGTTGCTGCTAGCACAAGGAAAGAAGTTACCCTCTGCTTCCTTTAAACTTGTTCCTGGTTGGCTTTTCCTAATAACTCTGGGTTTTACCCATTCAGGTAGGAAACAGCCTCTCTCTGTATTTACTGCTCTGTTACCTTCTCTAAGAGTCTTCCCATGTCTCTCGTGACTTTCATTCACACATTCAGCGTCCAGCTGCTGACTTCCATACGTATCAAACAGGTCCTGGGACTCACTCAGACTCTCCAGTTGGTTTTCACGCTGACACAATTGTTCATTCTCTCTCTGCCACCGGTCTTGGTTCTGGGTATGAGACTGATTACCCATCTCTCTCTTTTTCCTTCTTTCCCTTTCTTCCCCTAACTGTTTGTGAGCATGCCTTATGTACGTGTCTCTGGGCTCCACCTCCTCCCAGCTGATCCGCATCAGGTAATGAAATTTCCATTCCCCTGCTACCTGGGTGTGTCTTCTTAGCCCTTGACCACATGTGTCCTAGTTGCTTATAGCAACTGCCTGACAGGTTTTTGTTTATGCTGTCAGATTCTCCCTGATCTTCCATGCTGATCTCCATCTGTATAGGCTCTGTTGGGTCTACCCTGTGACAGTAAAAATAGAGCAGAAGTATTTGTTCAGCAATTTTGCTTTTTCAAAATCACTTTCCACAAGTCCGTTCCCAGCATTTCTGAGTCCTGCAATTCCACCTCTGATTTTCCTCCTCTTCCGGATATACCTGAAGAAAGTTTTGTCACCACACTTCACATCTTTAGCCATATTTTCCTATGACTTTGATTTTGATTTCCTTATTTCTCTTTTTGTCTCTTTTAGTTTGATCCTGTATTTCTTTCTGTGTTCTTCTGTTTGCAAGCTTTTGAATTTTGTGAAAGCTGTGTTTTTTGCCTTTATTTGAGCAGACACTTCTTTGGAAAACCAAATAGGTTTCCTTCTCCTCTTGTTTTTATTTACTTTCCTTACATATTTATCTGTTGCCCTTTTTATTGCCACCTTTAGTTTAGCCCATTGAAATTCCACTTCCCTTATCCCCTTCCACCCTGCCAACTCCTCCTTCAGGTACATGGCCGTTTTACTGAAGTCAGTGTTTTTGAAATCTAGGACTTTGAGCTTGCTGTGATTGGACTGCACCTGGGCTTTTATCTCAAACCACACCGTGTGATGATCACTGCTGCTCACAGGGGCACATACCCTGACATTCGACACGCTATCACCGTTGGTGAGCACTAAATCCAGCATTGAGCTTTCCCTGGTTGGTTCCATCACCATTTGTCTAAGTAATGCATCTTAGAAAGCATTCACAATTGTTTTGCTTCCTTCCAGATTTGCAGAAGGAGTAATCCAAGCCACATCAGGTAGATTAAAGTCACCCAATATGATCACATCCCCGTTTGTGGCTATCTTGGCAATATCTATAATCAATTTGTTATCGAGAAGGCCGTGGGGCCATGGAAAAAATGGAAATAAATTCCATCACACACAAACCCACTCACATACACACACAAACACACGCACAATTATACACACACACACTCACACATACATACACACACACACACCTGAATAGCGAAACATGTATTCTTGTAAATAATTTCTATAAATAGCAATGCCAGCTCGCTGACATTTCCTCTGTAAATTCAGCAGTATACAAAAGTATACACCCTGTAAATAGTTCTGACAATTTACTGTTCTGTTATATGTAAAAAGTTAAGAAGTTCTTGTTCTATGTAATGTTATGCAAATGTATGCAATTGTTCCATGTAAACCGCCCCTGATCTCTGGAAGGGGCGGTATAGAAGAAATAGATAAATAAATAAATAAATAAATAAATGTACCTGTAGCCCGCAGATAACCAGGTGGGCGGCATGGTGCGTGGCCCCGGCCTTGGCGAGGGGCGGGGAGGGGGAGCTGGAGCGGTATGGGAGGCATCTTTTAAATCCATTGGCTCCCGTGGGTTTGTTGGGAGTGTGGGAGCCAATGGGTTATTAGCAGGAAGGTGGGGGGGATGGTGAGAGGTGGGAGCAAGCCGGCGAGGCATCAGTCCTGTGAGCTGGGGAAGGAGACTGGCGTCCCACCCTCCCATCCCTATGATGGGCGGAATTGGGGGAGGGGGTTGCAGCTGGAGGGGGAGGCGGGATTCCGGAGGTGTCCGGGGTCCTGAGCCTTGGCAATACACAGGGCGGGGGTGGGGTACCCCCGACCCGGAGAACCCCTCGGGGCTTTTGCTTATAATATGGCGAAGCCAGATGAGGGGGGGATGGAAGCCTGCGGACAGGTCACGGCGGAAGTGGGAGGGAACTCACTTTGCTACTCACACGGCTGGTGAGGGTTCGTCCTGCTGCCGGAACCCGATTGACGGAGGTTTATTTGTTGTTAGTTTTGTTTGGATAATGTTGTATGGTTAACAAAGCTGCGACCAGTTGGATGCCAAAAGTGTTGTGTTGTGGTTATTGGGGGCGGGGGGGGGGGGTTGGGCTGGGGCGGGAGCGCCACGTCCGCCTTACCCCGGTTACTATTTCTTCGATTTGAGTCAGAGGTCTGTAGACTACAGCAGTATGGATGACAGTGCCATCTCCTCTTTCCAACACAATCCACAGTGCTTCTTCTTTTCCCCATGCCCCCTGCATTTCAGTAGCTTTAATATTGCTTTTGACATACAAGGCTACTCTTCCCCCTTTTCCACTTTCTCTGTCTCATCTGAATAGATTATAGCCAGCTATGGCTATATCCCAATCATGCGATTCATTAAACCATGTTTCTGTAATGGCCACAATGTCCGAGTCCATTTCCACCATTAGGGCTTCCAGGTCCGGAACATTGTTGGCTAAGCTTCGGGCATTTGTGCTCATTGCTTTCCAGCATATAACTGGCTTGCATGTATTTTGCATTGATTTTGCTCTGCCCACTTCTTCCCACTTGTCGTTGATGTGTGGTTTAAAAGTGTGGCTGTTTCTGATGTTGTTCTGCTTTTGCTGAGAGTGACATCCTGAATTGTCCTTCCCCATCCGTCACCCCTTTTTTCTAGTTTCCCTCTTGTTCTCTTCATTCATTAAATTCCAGTCATCTGGTCATTCCATCAGTATCTTTAATTCAGCTTAAATCCACAAGATGCTCAGGAATTTTTCTTTCTGGGCCCGTCATTATGGATGTCTTTTCCCTTTGTCCTTCATAGTGAAACATCTTATAAGAAATTCAAGCAGGGGCTAAAACTCTTTATTTTCAAGGCTCCATTTGGGTGACTCAGGTGCAGCAGTAGGAGGCAGATGCCTGGCTTTTGTTTCCTATTTTAGTCTGGTTTCATTTGGTTTTATTTTCTATATAAGTTTTTTGTGACTGAGCAAACTTGACACTAGATAACACTGGGTTTCATGTGTCATGGTAATAAGTGTTGTTCTTAATATCAGGTGCCAGCACAGTTTTAAAGAAGTTCCAGTCTCCTCTCTATGTTATTTAGTAAAGAGAACAACATTAAGTTCTCCCGAGGTAGAGGTGAAGAGCACAAGCATGTATGTAACAAGTAATATTTTTTTGAAAGTGAAATTCTATAAAGCTCATAAAATTTCAACATTTTCCAGATTCAGTTAACAAACATAATAGCAAAGAAATTGTCAATTTGTTTCCATTTCAGCCATCAACTACCTGCAGAATGCTATCAGCACTCATAACTAAACAGAGAACAATTGGCCTCGAACAGCAGTAGCTGTCAGACAAGTATCTTTCTATATTTTCTTTAGTTTCCCATTGAACAAATACTATGTTCACAATAAGTATCAATACTTTGGTCTACTTTGTTTCTTTGTCAGATGCTCTCGTCCCAGAATACCAAAAACTGATAGATTAGTTAAAAGCTCAGCATTTTGCAAGCGTTAACACATACTAAAAAAATTATCCTTTCCTTAAAGAATATGTTAGCTTTGGCCATAATAGTGTATTGTATAGATGTGTCCACACACTTATCTCCAGTCCAGTGTGTTCAGCTGTGGTCTGGTCAGGGGGTGTAGAGTTGTCCTCTGAGTTGAAGTCTGGTAGAAGTCGTCATCCTCAGCTTTCTTCTCCCTTTCCCAGGAAAGGAGATCCTACTTCCCATCTTTACTAAAACAATAAGGCAACATGCTAACTAATCTTAATTATTTAAAAATTAAACCTTTTTTCCTTTAAATCTTTCTTTTCCAGTAAACTCTGATAAACAGGTACACAAAACTCTATACGGTCCCTGTCTAGGTAAAAGAAAAAAAATAATCCTTCGACCAGCAGACCACAACCATATACCACTCACACTTTCTACTACTACTACTACTACTGATCATTTGTATAGCAATGCTGTAGATATAGATGTAAGAGACAGTTCCTGCTCATCAGAGATTCCAATCTAATCAAGACAAAGAACATCACAAAACTTGGGACTAGAGTATGGTAAGACACACAAGTGGTGAACAAGAGAGTGAGGGGCATCAGGATCCAAAAGCAGCTTAAGTGAGACTCAAAGCTGGCCCTGGAGTTGGTTCAAGGTGTTGCCACCCTAGGCAAACCTTAAGCCTTTCACTCTCCCTGACTGTCAGAATCTATTGTTTAACTTTAAATGCCCTGCTCTTTGCCCCTCCACCCCCACCCCCAGTAGCTGCCAACCTACATGACCACCTAATTTGCCTTATGGTTGACCCACCATTGGTGAGAGTGTCTGAATGTCGGGAATGCAGGGCTATCGCCAAGATAATGACAAAGTTGAAGACTCATGCTGATAGGACAGTGGGCATACTATGCGTACTATGGGGTTTTGGGGAAATGGTTTAAAACATCTGCAAGATACCATCATGCACATGAGAACTTAACTGGCTGAGTTTTGCATTTGTGGGGCTCTGAGTTTGATGGAGTTACCTGTAAAGTGTTGGTGGGGGTATTTTATTTTATTTATTCTTTACATTTGATATACCGCTCAGGCCTAAGCATCAGAGCAGTTTACAATAATATAATAATGTCACAGAAAATATGAAAGGAACGCCAGTTATATGATAGGACAGAATAAGAGATAGTGACAGTGACTACTACTGAATATGGATTGTCTACGAGATTTGCAGTTTTTTGTTCTTGATGCTATCAGTCTGGAACTTAACTTTGATAAGTGCCAAACCATGTTACTCACCTCTAATGGCTTCATCCCCACCCTAGCCTCCCAACTCAATGGTTATTCCATCACTCTGAAATTGTTTCTCAAAATTCTAGAAGTTTATTTATTTATTTAACAGCTTTTTTTTAATACCGCTTTATCCTATGGTCAAAGCGGTAAACATCAAACTGACCATTATACATAGAACAGGGTGATAAAACTTAAAAAAGGGAGTATAAGTTGAGGCAAAATAATTTTACGTTAGACTTCATGGAAGCATGCTGTAAATAGATAAGTCTTTGTGGCCTTCCTAAATGGAAGCAAATCCTTAGTGGCCCAGAGTTTGTGTGGGATTGAGTTCCATAGCAGAGGTGCATACAATGAAAATGCTCTGTTGGATGTAGTGGTGTTGGATTTAATGAAAAGTCCTGGTATACACAGCATGTTCTGAGATGCAGATCTTCAAGAATGGTTATCTTTTGTCACATGTATCAGTGATTGAAGGCAAGTAGATAAAAAAAACATTAAAGACTTTGAAGATGATAAGGATAGCCTTAAATTTTGTGTGTTCCATGATGGGTAATCAGTGAAGTTCCTCAAGCATGGGAGCTCCATATTCAGCTATTGATGAATTGTAGATTGTGCATGCTACTGTTTTGAGGGCTAGTTGAAGTGGGTGAATTGCCATCTTCTGTAATCCTTAAAAGATGATGTTGCAATAATCCAGATGCAGCAAGACAAGGACTTGAAGCATTGTACAAAAGTATTGATGGGTTAGTAAAGGTCTGAGATGTTGTATGGTCTTGAGCTTGTAGTAAATGCTACTAGTAATGTTTTGAATCTGATTGGAAAATGTTAGCCGTTCATAAATGATAATGCCCAAATAATGTACTTCACGTTGTACCTGCATTTGAATATCATTTAGGAAGTTATCTTCAATTCACATCTTACCTTTCAGGAATAAATTTCCTCAGTAGTAAAGTCCTGACTTTATGCCCTGCAACAGATCAGGTCCATCTGAGTACTAGCAGAAAAATATCTCTTCTAACCCTTATACATGCTCATATTCCATTGTCTACTGCAGCACTCTTTACAATGGAGTACATCATAGTAACATAGTATATAAGTGTGTATTAAATAAATAAAATAAAATAAAATATGACGGCAGATAAGGACTAGAATGGTCCATGGAGTGACGTCCTGAACTTGTTGTTTTCCATCCGTAACCTCCTTTCCCTACTTGAAGGATGCAGCTCCTACAGTACTACTATCTGATAAATTCTGCCAAACCTACAGATCATGTAGCCCCCTCTATTGAAAGATGCACATCCATTTTCTATGGCTTTATAAAGTTTAAAGTTCTCATTCTAGTCTTCAAATCTAGACTCAGGCTTGCCCAGTTGTTCAATGCATTAATTTCAAACATTCCTGCTCACATACTTCATTCATGTAATGACAAACTTCTTATCATTTTACCTCCCAAACAAGCTTGCCATGACTCTGACCATAACTCAGCCTTTTATATCCTTGCTTCCCTTTTTTTAAAAAAATGTAACATTTTTTTATATACCACCTTTCAGATTCTCAAGACGGTTTACAGTGAACATAACCTTGCTTACATGGGACTTTTCCTCAGAACTATTTACAATGTCAAATATCAACAGTGCTTACAGATAACAGATAACATTTTAACTATTTACATGGGAGCTTGAGCTCTTACAGAGTCTTAGGGGTATGTTTACTAAACCGCGCTCAAGTGCGCGGCGCACAATAGCGTGCGCTAAGGCACACGCTAATGATGTGTTTTTGTGCCCCGCACACATGCGCGCCACACTAATGGGCCCGCTCATGTGTGCGGCGCGCAAATGAGCGATAGAGGCGTGGAAAGGCTCCTGGAGGGAGGAGGAAGGCTCCCCAGGGGCGGAGAGACGGGGTCAATGGGTGTAGAGTGGGAGGGGAGAGGCTCCCCGCACAGGAGCGGGGCTGAAATTCGAGTAAAAAAATACCGCGAGTGAAAACCTCGCGGTAGAGTCGATTTAAAGGGAAGAGAAACCATTTATGTCAGCAATGTACAGCAAAACCAGGGAAACCTACAAAACGTGAGCAGTGTGATACATGTGCACGGAACAAAAAGGCAAATAAACATTAAAAATGACCCCAACAAAATATAATAAAATTATAATCAAGCTGGGCAATAGTAATAGTAATGGGAAACACCAAAAAACACTCCAAAGAAAGCCCCAAAAAATAAATATGAATTTTAGAAGGGTCTACGCTCCGTCCCCATACAAGGTGAATGATCCCACAGTGAAATAGCACTGATCAGGGTTTCCCTCTCCATTGGACAGGTTACCTATGGCATGCACATTTCCACAACAGCAGGGCGGGCAGGTCGGAATGGGCAATTGGACAGATGCTGGGAAAGGGGATACAGAGGGCTGCAGGCGGCACATGCTGTGGTGCAGCTGGGGCACAGTGTGGACTAGGCAGATGCCTAGGTGGCACTTAGGAATGCTGAAACGGAACAACAGCCAGACAGCAACTGATGAGGGCCCAACATGGGCACGAGAGTGTTTATCACAGTGTCACAGGGGATAGTACCCAGCAGGTACCCCCAAGGGCACGGAACATTGGCAGGCGGTGATAGGGGGACTTGCGGACAGATATGCAGGCACCCCTACCCCAGAACCTGCACCATAGGCAACCGCCTACCCACACACAGGATGGCCTGAGACTGCGTACCACCAGCACCACCAGCAGAAGGGCATGTCAGCATGGTGGCACAGGGGTACTGGAGGTGGAGGGGGGCAGTGGCAGATGCCCAGAGCAGACCATGGCCTAGCCCTGTGTAGGTGGGTGCAATGCACTGCAACAGACAGGCCCTGCCGGACAAACAGTCATGGTATCATCAGGGAATGCACTGTCTTTGTGCAACACGGTGGTGCAGTGCACACAAGCAGTGTGTTTGAAGACAGAAGATCACAGGTTCAAGCCCCAGCTGGGGCTCCTGCCAATCCAGTCCCCATATTTTACCCACAACTATATCGTGATAGTAAAGACGAACCTTTATTGCAGAGAACATAAGCATGGCTCAAACACCTCTATTTTACCCTACAGAGCACAGACACCAGAAACATGCACATTACCTAGAGCAGATTCCCCCAAATGCAGCCCTGGAGGGCCACAAATCCTTCAGGATTTATGCTGTCTCCAATTTAAGGATGGAGCGGTACTGGTGGTGGAGGTGGCAGCAGCTGGTGGCCACAGCAGACCATGGCCTAGCCCTGTCCAGGTGGGTGCCATGCACTGCAACAAACAGCCCCTGTTGGATGTACAGTCATGGACTCCCCAGGGAATGCAGCATATCTGTGGCAACATGGTGGTGCAGTGCACACAGACAGTGTGTGCAAAAACATGAAGGTCACAGGTTCAAAGCCCAGCTGGGGCTACTGCCAATCCAATCCACATATTTTTCCCACAACTAAACCGTGATAGTAAGGACAAACCTTTATTGCTGAGAACATACGCATGGTTCATACGCCTATATTTTACCCCACCGAGCACAGACACCATAAACAGGCGCATTACCTAGAGCAGAGTCTCCCAAATGCAGTCCTAGAGGGCCCCACACCATTCAGGTTCCATGCTGCCTCTAATAAAGATGCCTGTGCTGCATATCTATGCACCACCCCTATGGTATGCAGATGTAGCTCATGCATATTCATGAGGGACAGCATGAAAACCCGAACAGTGTTTGGCACACCAGGACTGGAGTTGGGAATCTCTGCCGTAAAGCAGCAGCCAACAGGGGCAGACACACCCACACCCACACCCACAGGCCCCATTGGCCAATGCCTCCTGGAGAGGCAGGACATTGGGCCCTGCGTGCATCTCCAATACTAGCACTTGCAAATCTTAGCAATGCCACCCTACACCTGGGTATATGGTACACAGCTATCAAACGTTTCCTATGATTACTGTCAGATAGCAAGTCCTACGTTAAGCACAGTTTGCTCATTGAGCTCCATCATAACAATCTTTCTGATGTCAGCGGTGTGTGCTTCAGGTCTGGTCTCTGACAGTGTTTACCACCCTGGGGAGTGACCCCAACAGTATTGCGTACCATATCCATGCCTGTACTGTGCCCAGGACTGGTGTGGTGGGCAGGGCTGCTAAACTCCTCTATAGTAGCACAATGCTGGCATAGGTGTGGGAGTGTGTGTCTGTCTATACAGTGTGTGGTGGCTGCAAACACCTTCCACAGCCCACACTGCCAGCACTGTTGCCAGTATTGGCCTGCCAATGTGCATAATGAGGAGCAAGGTACCATGGGTATAGCCCAGACAGGGTGGCCTGGCCAGGATGCATCTGCACAGGGCATAGGGCACTGGCTGGGACATTTTAGTGCCCGGCCACCACCTACACAGACAGGGTGACCTCAGTATGTCCTGCTGGGAGATCACTCTCACCCTGACTGTGCAGTGACGACAGCATGGCTAGGCACCCCCATAGTGCTATATAGTATTTCTGTCATGTGATATTTATGGGTTTTCTTTTGGGGCGCAGTCACTGCTTTATCTGCTTGTTGTGTATGCTGACATCAGAGTTCTGGGTGCATGCATTTCCCCCAGGAACATGCACTACGGACTAGCTAGCAGACTGTTTGCAGCTGGTATGTGTCTTGATGGAGCACCTTGCAGGGTGCAGTGGCTGAAGGTTTGCTGCAGGAGAATATCAGATAGTGGTGGGGTGCAGCTTAGCATATCCAGGCCTATTGTCTGTCTGCTATTGTGTTATGGATGTGTACAGAGCTGCATTGACTGCCCCGTAGGGTATCTGTTCCCCAGCAGGACTGGGGTTGATGGTCCCCTCTACTGCCACCATTGCAGGGAGGTAGAATATGGGTCTGTTGATGGGATACCCTGTTTGCCACCCTCAGCCCTGAAGGAGGAGGGTGGTGGTACATAATGCTCCTAGGGGTCCATAGGGGCTACATCTAGACTGAGACAGACAGATATATCCAAGGTGTTTCTGCAGAAACTACCTATCTCACACATTAACACTGCTTTGGACCTCCAGCATGGCCTATTTCTGCTATGGAAGGTGCTGTGGACCTGGTACTGGGTGCCTCACTGCACCCTCAGGGTGAGCACAGTACCCGCACAATGTGACGGTGTGTAGCTACTCTGTGCCAGTAAAACACATGGTCAGTACCCCCTACCAGGCTGAGGTGCTGTGGGGGTGCATACCCCATCTTGTGTTTATCTGTGGACAGCTGATTTGCATGTGCAGTGTATCATGGGTACGGGTGTGCTAACCCTATCCTGGTGACCACAGCAGGCTGTCTGTGTGGTGACGTGCACTCCCTCTGCAGCCAACCAGGGGCTTGCTAGCAGCTATAGAGCTGTAGCCCAATGGTTACTTCACTGCCTGTGGAGCCAGAGATCTTGGGTTCAAACCCACAGTGGGGTTATTTGATAGGGCTGCCCAAAGCATTATCTATTTTTAATGTACATTATTGCTGCCAGCAAAAACACCCTCATCGTACTGTACCCATAAGGTGCCTCAGAGGGCGCTTTATAGGGTGCCCTATAGGTCACCTTATGGTTACCGTCCATATAAGGTGCACTATACGTTATCCTGTGGAGCAACTTATAGGGTGCCCTATAGGGGACATTTTAGGGTGCCGTGGCGGACAGTGCACTTTATAATGTGCCCTATGGAGTGCCTTATAGGGTGCCTTATGCGGCACCTTCAATTACGGCACATGAGGGCGTGTTTGCTGGCAGCAATTAATAAAATACAAATAAAGTGCTCCAGGAAACAATACATACATTGCTATGCTGATGCCTCAGCCAGCCTTACATATTAGGCATATTGTTGTAACTATCCATTGGGTTTTCATGGCAAGATACAGAAGTAGATTGCCGGGCCTTTCTTCCACGCAGTTTAAGTTTGGTGTTGTTGCCGTTGTCACAGAAATGTGATCCTCCGCCGTCAACACTATCCCATTCTGCTGCTGCCCAGATGGGTGGTTTGTCTTGGTCTGGCATCTCAGCTGAGACCTGTCCATCTTGGGAGACCCTGCCAGTAGTTAAACTACCGATAGTTTAGCTCTCAGCATCACTGATGCACACAAGCCCTCACAGCACGACAAGCTGCAAACCAAGTGAGGGAAGATCTTGATTCATCTTCTCGTATTATCCCACATGCCTCAACACAACTTATTTGATCTATACTCATACATGCTAACCATCTCCATCTCCCTTCCCCTTCACATGCTTGTTCTGAATCTACACAACACTCTGCTTTCTACTTTCTGGGTCCTAGTCTTTGGAATTCTTTCTCTGCTGATCTTCCCCTGGAACTATCATTCCAAAAATGTTAATCTCTCCTCAAGACCCACCTGCTCCACCTGACTTTCAACTTACCTCCATAGGTCTCTTATAATTCTGCCTCCCCATCCCCTTGTTTATCTCTCTCCCCTTCTTCCCCTGTTTCCCCTACTATGTTCTCTTTTTCAGCTTTACTGTGATTTTATTGGCATTCTTTCCATTTCCTTCTTTTGGTTTTAATTTTTAATTGTACACTGCTCTGTTTCTGCGAAGGACAGTATATCAAATGTTAATAAAGCATAAACCATAAATCACATGTAACCAACACAACCAGAACAATTTACCACAAAAATATGAACTCTTCAGCACCTCCACCCTCTACTTGAACCATCTGACTTTTGCACAGTATTCCAGGCTATAATCTCTCTACATTTTGACTACTGTAACACAATATACCCTGGTCTACCAAAATCCATCCTGCTACCACTACACACAGCCTTGCACATTGTTGCCCACATTATAGAAGGAGCTACAAAATACAAACACATAGTAGTGATCTAAAAACACCTAAATTGGCTTCCCCTACCAAGATGAATCAAGTACAAGATCCTGCTATTAACCTTTAAGATCAACCTCAACCAATCAGTCTCCCACCTGCAAGCCTTACTGCACAAAACACAAAATATCAGATCAGGAAGACAGAGAACTCAAATATGCTGAACATACCTCATGAAAAAACAAAAAGCAACCGATATGCCTGTACCAGATCCTTTGCACTCTACGTGCTAAGCCTATGGAACTCGCTACCAGAGAGAATATGAAACATCACAGAACTGGCTACATTTCACAACTAGAGATCCACCTATTCATAGAACACTTTCGACCAACCACATAACATCACGTACTCCACTTTATTGCTACCCTCCCCACTGTCGTCCCTGCCTACCCTCCCTTGATTCATTCTTGTTAACAACCCTCTCTTGCTTCATTCTTGTTAACAACCTACACCCCCCCCCCCCGAACACTTGCACCACCCCTCTCCCTAAAGTCTAGTAACATCCATGTAAACACATATAGTTCAGTGTAGTAATTATTACTTACAGTATATACTGTTCAATGTAACCTTTTAACAGTTCCCTTGCTCGCATCTCACGATCCACCGTACATACTTTTATCGTTCTTTGTATATATGTTTTTGTTCCTTGTCTCTGACCCAGTGAAAAGTGGTATAGAAAAACAGTTAAATAAATAAGTTTACTGGCCCTTCCAGATAGAGCTATTTTGCCATCTAAAAACTGGGGCAGGGGATGTCTATATAAACAGATTTACCTAGACCTTCATAAAATGTAGCAGAACAGAGTTTATGCAAGCCTCATGGATACCAGATAGGTTAGTTAGGTAAAGCCATAAACAGTGAAGGTTGGAGCCCTCAAGGTTGGATAGTGGAGGGAGGCCTTCAGTAGCTTAGAGTCCCTGAAGGATTCCAAAATGCATAATCCCACTAGAGGACAGCAACCTTGGGCCGGAAGGACTGGGGTTTCTAGTCCCGCAGGTGCTCCTTGTGGTCTTGGGCAAGCCACTTAACCCTCCATAGCCCATGTTCCCTGTAAAATAGTTCTCTGTGTGCTGTGCTTTCCTGTCTAATCAATGTGTTTATACCTCAAAAATTTCCTGTCATGATTTGACAATTTCCAATCTGTAATCAAACCGCTGCTGATCGCTGGAAGTAGAGGTATACAAATGTATACTAAATAAATAAATAAATAAAATAAATAATCAAGATACATAATCAAGATAAAGCTGCAACTACATAATCAAGATAAAGCTGCAACTACAAAAGGACAATCTCAACGAACAAACGGACAACACACCCACACAAAGACGATTCAAGAACTTCGACAGAGACACTTTCCTACAGGACACGATACAACAACTGACCACAGAAACGGACGACCTGGAGACTCAAATCACCGACTGGAACAACACACTATCCAACGCCGCCACAGCAACAGTTGCCAGACCAAAGAAGCACCGTCACAACAAGAGACAACACGAGCCGTGGTACTCCACAATCATACGACAAGAAAAAGAGAACTCAGAAAGATTGAACGGAGATGGAGAAAATCCAAGGCTGATGAAAACCAGCAGCTATACCTAACAAAGAAAAAACAATACAATGAACACATCAACCAATCAAAGAGAGAATACCATACAAACATGATAAATACCTCCGTAAACAAACCCAGAGAGCTATTCGAAATAGTGAAAATCCTGACAAAGGAGCAAAGGTCAGAGGAGGAAGTACGAATAGACCCACAAAAATTTGCTGATCATATCAAGGAAAAATTTCACTCTGCAGAACCAACAACGCCTAGCACATCAACTCAGACTGACCCACACCCTAAGACCTGGAATACATTCTGCTCACCCTCAACAGAACAGCTCTCCCACATCATCTCAGCAATCAAAACAAGCACCGCTCCTATGGACCCCTGCCCAGTGTCATGGATCAAAGCCATCAAATCAAGCTTCATCCACTTCATACACAACATGGTGCACAACTCCCTCACCCAAGGACTCATGCCAGATCAACTAAAACTAGCTACAGTAGACCAATACCAAAGAAAACAACCCTCGACAAGAACAACCCAGCAGCATACCGACCAATATCCAGCATACCCTTTCTAGCAAAAATCATAGAAAAATCAGTACAACAACAACTACAGGAACACATCGACAACCATGCTCCTCTAGATGACAACCAACACGGCTTTCGCCCCAACCATGGAGTCGAAACACTGCTGATCTACCTCTTCGATAACATCCTCCGAATCATAGACAACACCAAAAAAGGTATCCTAATGATCTTCATTGACATCTCTTCAGCATTCGACACAGTAGACCACCAGACTCTCCTGGAAAGACTAAAGAACATTGGGCTTCATGGTACCACATTAAAATGGTTCCAATCATACCTAACCAACAGGCAGATACAGATCAAGGTAGGCCACAACACCTCTCAACCCATAAAAGTCCTCCAAGGAGTGCCTCAAGGGTCCGCCCTCTCGGCACTACTGTTCAACATATACATCCAGCCAATATCCGACATCCTGAAAGTGAACAGCATCCAATATACAATCTATGCAGATGATATTATGATATACACGCCTATCTCAACTGACAACCCAGACTACTCTAAAATAACTGACTGCCTCACACAAATGACAAGATGGTGTAAAGACAACAACCTCGCAATCAACTACAACAAGACTGAGTCACTAATAATCACTCGCATCCAAGATTTCATCCACCCACCAGACATCAGAGTACAAAACACAACCATACCAATGAAATCGGAAGTAAAATACCTCGGAGTGACCCTGGACAACGAACTGAATCTCAAAACACACGTAAGCAAAACAATCAAAAATGCATACCACAGGATGAGAATCATCAGAAGACTTAAACCCCTCCTCGCCACAGAACACTTCCGTACAGTATGCCAAGCTCTAATTACTCCCTTACTGGATTTCTGCAACCCCATCTACCTTGGGCTAGCAAAACAAACACTCAAACCACTACAACTAGCACAAAACACCGCAGCCCGCATAATATCTGGATCAACAAGACATGAACACATTACTCCTGTTCTAAAAGACCTACACTGGCTCCCAATCAGTTCACGCATCAAATACAAAACAATCATAAACATATTCAAGATCAAACACCACACTTCAGCCAACAGCCTGCACACCCTCATACAACCAGACACCAGCACTCGCCCAAGAAGAAAAGTAACCTCCAACAGAGTCAACACCCCGAGTGACTTCAGAAAAACACGCAAGGACACCACAGAGAGAGCTCTCTCCCTGGCTGCCCCAACAATATGGAACTCCCTCCCAGACGAACTGAGATCGACAACGGACCTCAAAGACTTTCGCAAACAGCTGAAGACAACACTGTTCATAGAACACTATGGACACGTCACTTAACCGTACTAACAGGAACTACCAACTTACCCCTTCCAACCCTGATAAGAAATTGTACAATGGCACATGATATACGAGGGCCGTTTTTTTTTCAACCTCCGATCGCTCCGTGCAGACGCTACGCGGGCAGCAGAAAGCGGGCATGCGCTGTAGGCGACTGCGCAGCTCTTGCACTACACACTCCGCCATTGTTGACATTCAGGCGTCAGTCGGCGTTGTGCTACAGCCACGTAAACATGTCCACCATGATTGATGCTCCCTCCAAGTGTGAATTGCGAAGTGTGATTCGTTTTCTACAGGCTGAAGGCCATAGTGCTGCAGAAATCCATCGGAGAATGAGTCGTGTGTATGGGGAAAACTTCATGAGTGATGGTGTTGGGCCAAGGACGCAAATCTGTCATTTCAGATGACCTGGTGCAACGAGTTGACAGAATGGTTAAAGAAAACCGCAGATTCACCATTACTGCTTTGTCTACGGAATTTCCAGAGGTTTCAAGGTCTGTTTTGTACTCTATTGTTACTGAACGGTTAGGCTACAAAAAACTTTGTGCATGTTGGGTCCCAAAAATGTTGACGGACGGCCACAAAAGCGCTTTCAAACCAATGAGGACCTTCAAACCAACGTCAAGGACTACTTGAATTCATTGGCGGCAACTTTCTTTGCAGAGGGTATTGAAAAGCTTGTCCACAGATATGACAAATGTCTCAATCTCTTCGGTGATTATGTCGAAAAGTAACCGTAAGTGTACCAATCTTTTGGTAATAAAATTATTGTTTTATATGAACTTGTCTTTTATTTATAGCCTATCGGAGGTTGAAAAAAAAACGGCCCTCGTATCTTAAACCCTAATTGTATAGAACAATGTATTATAGCTCATGCTGTACAATAGCGCACTATGTACATAGCTCAACCTAATCTAATACACTAACTTCTTACACGCAAATTATGACACTTCTTTCACTGCATGAAATACACGTCCACTACTTTTGATTGTATTGCTGTTACACCGCCTTGATTGTAGGATAAGGCGGTATAGAAATACTGTTAAATAAATAAATAAATAAAAGAAATAGGTTAGTAGGTATAGCCTCTAATCAGTGAGGTTTTATTATATACTGTATTGGGCTAATTAAGTGATAACCTTTAAACCTTGTTAGTACTATACTTTGAATCTGGATGTTTTAAAAATATTTGTTTGTTATCAGTAGAGCTGTGGCCTGTATTTCATGAATGGTGTTTGGTGTGCGTGTTGGCGGTTGGGGGGGGAGTGGTACTGCATGCCTATCCTACCCTTAAGGACACATTCTATTGCACATATTCTCCTTTTGTTTATGAATTGATAGCAATAATTGCTATGAGTCACACACTCACAGTCCTCTCACAAGAGTTCTAAGAAATGAATAAATTAGAACAGGGAAGACCTGTGTGTGTTTCCTGGATAAAAGTGCCAGGCTCCATATTCAAAACCACTTATGCAGTCTGCATCGGCTTCTTATTGTAAACCGCTCTGCTTTTTTGTGAAAAGGAGTATATTAAAAAACAATAAACCATAACAATATGCTGCTTTGGAACTGGATGAATTCTTGCCGTATAAGTTGCTATATGGACAAAATGTATCTGGTCAAAGTGGGGGGGGGGGGGGGGGTAGCCTAATGGTTAAAGTACTAGCTTGGGAACCAAGAAACCAGGATTTGATTTCCACCAGCACTCCTTGTGGCCTTGGGCAAGTCATTTAACCCTCCATCACCTCAGAGAAATCCAAGTTATCAATGTCCTTGTTTAATGTACATTACCAAGTTTAAGTTACAAAGTAAACCACTTTGACTAAAAAAAATGATAAAGGAGTATAAAAAAAAATTTAAATAAATACAGGTGGGAAACTTCAGTCACTCTCCATATAATTTACACATTCAAGTCTCAACACAGAATAGCAACAATCCTTTTATATAAAGTAGATAGTTATCCATATAATGTTATATTGGCATTTCCGGTGCTCAGACTGGAACACATAGCTCTGTTGAAAATCTACATAAAGTTTTATATGGACAAATTATCCATCTAATGTGATGCAGCCACCATTCTGCTGAATACAGCACTCATTCTTTTATGTTGAATAAATGTGCAGTGTGATTGATGTACTGCAATATATCACCTTGGCAACTTAAATCTGTGCAAGAACTACTGTTATCAACATATTTCCTTTTCAGATCTATAGAAATAAGAGTCAGCTTTGTTTTTTATTGGACTAGTGCAATACATTTCTAATTAGCTTTTGAGAATAATAATCACTGTGCTGATGATAAAGGGGCCTACACTTGAAGCTCAGTGATAAATAGGTACAGATAGAGATAAAAATAGAGGCAGGTGACACCTTATAGACTAACCGATTTACTGAGGTATGAGCTGATGAAGTGGACTCTTTTCCTCAAAAGCTCAAGCCTCAGTAAATTGGTCAGTCTATAAGGTGCCACTTGCCTCTGTCATTTTTACTACTCCAGACTAATACGGCAACCCGTCTGGAGATAAAGGCACTACATATTGAGGCCACTATTCAGATGGATGGGTGCAGCATCACTTGAACTGGATAAGATATTTGATTAAAGTTAAATGAATTTTCAGTGACCCTAAACCCATGTATAACTTAAAATGGAAAGCTTATCCATTTAAAGTTATACCTGATGTTAGTGCATTCAGAATTAACAGAAAAAAATAAGAATGAATTTGTCATTCACTGTATAACTTAACATGACACCCTTGGCCTGCCCCCAGGGCCGACCCAACCTATTAGGCAAACTAGGAAGTTGCTTAGAGCACCAACATTTTGACAGCAGCCCATTGCCACCACTGCAACCTCTTTCTGTTAGCTGTAATGGCTGCAATGGCTTTCAAACAGAAACGCAGCAATCACTCAAAGCCTTGATGCTGCATTCTCTTGTTGCTCACTTTGACCAATCGCTTCCCCCCCTCCCCCCACTCCAACGCAGACTTCCTGTTTAACTGTGGGGCACAAGCATCTCTATGAAAACAAGAAGTCTGCATTAGAGGAGGTGGAAGAACATAAGAACATAAGAAATGCCATACTGGGTCAGATCAAGGTCCATCAAGCCCAGTATCCTGTTTCCAAGTACCTGGCAGGTTCCCAAAGAGGCACACAGATTCCACAATGCTCGTCCCGGGATAAGAAGTGGATTCCATGGGTCTTCTTTAACAACCATTTTTAAACCCAGATACACTAACAGTTTTTACAACATCCTCTAGTTGACGAATTCCAGAGTTTGATTTTCTCTTATTAGTCTTAAATGGGTTACATTGTAGCTTCATTGCGTGTCCTCTAGTCTTTCTACCTTTTGATGGTGTAAACAACCGATCTACGTTTACCTGTTCCACAGCATTCATTAATTTATAGACCTTTATCACATACCCTCTCAGCCGTCTCTTTTCTAAGTTGAAGAGCCCTGACCTTTTAAGCATCACCTCATAGGAGTATCCTTCCATCCCCTTTACTATTTGGTGGCTCTTCTCTATACCTTTTCTAATTCCATTATATTGACAAGAATTGCACACAGTATTCAAGGTGCGGTTGCAACATAGAATGATACAGAGGCATTATAATATCTTTGGTTTTATTCTACATTCTTTTCCTTATTTATTTATTTATTTAACAATTTTTTTTTTTACCTTATGATTCCAAGCATTCTATTTGCTTTCGTGGCTGCTACTGCACACTGAATGGAGAGCTTCAGCATATTATCCATGATAACGCCTAAATACCTTTCCTGGGTAATGGTTTCTAAAGTGGTCTCTTGCATCATGTAACCATAGTTTGTTTTTTCTTTCCTAGGTGCATACCTTTGCACTTGTCCACATTAAATTTCATATGCCATTTGGACATCCACTCTTCCAATTTATCAAGGTCCTCTTGCAATTTTTCACAATCCTCTTGTGTTTTAATAACTGAATAATTTTGTGTTATCTGCAAATTTGAACAAATCATCTGCTATACCTTTTTCGAGGTCATTTATTTATATGTTAAAAAACAGCAGGCCCTGAAGAGATCCTTGGAGTACTCTACCGCACTGAGGAAGTTTCTCCAGGGCCATGTGTCCCTGAGGAAAGGGTTAGGACAGCCGTTATAGTTGGTGATTCGATCATTAAGCATGTAGATAGCTGGGTGGCTGGTAGACGTGAGGATAGCCTGGTAACATGCCTGCCTGGTGCGAAGGTAGCAGACCTCATGCGCCACCTAGATAAGGTCTTAGATAGTGCTGGGAAGGAGTCTGCTGTCTTGGTACATGTCATTACCAATGATGTAGGAAAATGTGGTAGGGAGGTTCTGGAGGCTAAATTTAGGCTTTTAGGTAGGAAGTTGAAATCCAGAACTTCCAGGGTAGCGTTCTCTGAAATGCTTCCTGTTCCATGCGCAGGACCCAAAAGGCAGGCAGAGCTCTGGAGTCTCAATGCGTGGTGTGACGCAGCGGACCCTCTTCTAGAGAGAAAAAAAGTTTTAAATTCTGAGAAAAAAAGAAATGACCTGCAATTTCCAAAGGATCCATCTAGGGGGAGCAGGAGAGGCAGGACAGAGACTCCAGAACCACGCCTTAGGGGGCAGGAGTCATACTCCAACACCACACATTTAAGGAGATGCAGGCAAGAGTCAGCAGTCTCACAGGGGAGCTCAGAAGGTTCACCAGGAAGTTTACCAGCTGGGAGAGAACAAGTTAGAAGCAGCTCCAGAGAAGGACCAAGAGCAGGCTATGCAGAGGACAGATCAAAGCCAAGGTCTAGGCCCAAGCCAAGCCTGAGCAGAAGAACAGGCTGGGGAAGGAGAACCAGTCCTATAACCCAGAGGATAGGCCGAGAAGGCCGAAGCCTGACTAGATTAGGCTCTGAAGCCGGAAAGAAAACCAGCCATAAAAGCCAAAGGAGAGAAGAGTGGGAGAGCCGAAGGAACGCACCAGAGAGCAGTAGCCAAGAGAGGCCTCCAGCTTTGTCCCAAAGAACCAGGAGAAAAGCAAGAGGTAAAGCTTTTAAAATTCGTTATAGTTTGCCTAGAGAAGAATCCTGGGAAGGTGACTCTCCTTATCATAAACAAGGACCGAAAAATAAGTTAAAAGACAGCTGTTATAAGCAAAGAACTGGCAGAGGAAAACATTACCAAGAAAATGTTTTTAAACATTTAGGAAAAGAGCTGCCACTGTGGTATTCCACCTTGCAGAAACCTAGGCCCAAACATTTGGCTAAGCCCTGGGAAGCACCAGAACATACTCCAGGGAAGGACACTTATTCAGTTTCCCCAGAGCAGTCAGAGGAGGAGGCCATGCAAGTGGAATCTATATCCGAGGACTTGGATAGCCCAATGGAATGTACCTATTGTGTTGTGGATGAGATTGAATCATTCCATGGATCTGGCAGTGAATGAAGCATTACTGTTTGAACATTTTTGATACTGTGAAGTTAACAGCCCTTTTTGGTTAGTTCATGCCCTGTTTGGAAAATCCGTTGCAAAGACTTTTTCTGTTACGTTTACCAGTGTGTTGTGCGTATGATTTGAACCATTAGTGCAAAAAGGGGAATAAAAGCCTTTTTCATTTTTCCTCCACTTTGTGCAAGAGTATAATTTTTCTCTTTGGGAGTTTGGTAACGAGGCCGGCACAAGGCTGGTACCCTTGACCCTCGCACCTGGCCAACCCCAATCCAACCTTCTTGGTGACAGCGGACCAGCGAGCGGCGGCGCCCCACGGAACCCACCCTTTGGTGGAACTACTACGCCGCCACCAGGGGATGCTGGCACAGGCACGTGCACACTCCGCCCGGCCCCCGCGTCACAGTGGATAAGATGATGGTGCAAGGATGAAGGTTTTGGATTTGTTAGGAACTGGGGAACATTCTGGGGAAAGGTGGGGCTCTTCTGAAGGGATGGGCTTCACCTTAACTGGAATTTTTATTTATTTAGACAGTTTTGTATACCGCCTCATCCTTCAATCAAAGCGGTCACAACACAATTGGGGGATACATTTAACACATGGGGATATGAGACACATACACTAATACTTACAGGGAACATGGACTATGGAGGGTTAAGTGGCTTGCCCAAGACCACAAGGAGCATCTGTGGGACTAGAAACCCCAGTCCTTCCGGCCCAAGGTTGCTGTCCTCTAGTGGGATTTGAACCCCCGACCTTCCGGCCTGAAGTACCTTGCCCCAACCACTAGGCTACTCCAGGCTGCTGGCATTAACCTTTCAAAAGGAGATAAAAGCTTTTAAACTAGATAATAGGGGAAAGATGACAGTCACACAAGAGTGCACGGTTCAGAGGAATGTATCCTTGAAGGATACTACCAAAAGCAGAGAGGTTCCAAAAAAGAGTAAAGTAGCCCAAATGTCCTCGAGTATGGAGCAGACAGAGCTTAAAGATCTCAAATTACCCATGCCTACCAATAGCCAAATTAATATGAATAAAATACAGTCTCTAAAATGCTTGTATACAAATGCTAGAAGTTTAAAAAATAAGATGGGAGAGTTAGAATATATAGCACTAAATGAGAGGTTAGATATGATTGGAATCTCAGAGACATGGTGGAAGGAGGACAACCAGTGGGACACTGTGATACCTGTGTATAAACTATATCGTAATGATATAGCTGATCAAATTGGTGCAGGTGTTGTGCTCTATGTTAGAGAGGGCATTGAGTCAGAAAGGATTAAAGTTTTGCAGGAAACAAAATTTGCTGTAGAATCTCTGTGGAATGAAATTCCATGTAAAAAGGTGAAGGCGATGGCAGTGGGAGTGTACTATTGACCATCTGGCCTGAATGAACAAATGGATGATGAAATGCTCAAAGAAATCAAGGAAGCTAACAAAAGTTACAGCAAAGTAATAATAATTGGTGATTTTAATTACCCCGGTATCGAATGGGTCAGTGTCACAGCAGGACATGCTAGGGAGATAAAGTTCCTATATGAAATAAATGACTGCTTCTTGGAGCAGCTGGTTCTTGAAGCGCCCATAGGGGAAACCAAATTGGACCTAGTCCTTAGTGGAACACCAGATCTGGTGCAAGAGATTGTTGGGGCCACTTGGCAATAGTGATCATAGCATGATAGCGTTTGATCTAATTAATGGAGGAGGGATGGTAAGGAAATCCACAGTACCACCTTTTAACTTTCAAAAGGGAAACTATGATAAAATGAGGAAAATAGTTAAGAAAAAACAAAAAGGAGCAGTTGCAAAGGTTAGACTTACATTAAGCATGTGTGTTGTTGAAAAATGCTATCTTGGAAACCGAGACCATCTGTATTCCATGCTTTAAGAAAAGTGGAAGGAAGTCCAAAAAACTGCCAGCATGGTTTAAAGGTGAGGTCAGATATGCTGTTGTTGCCAAAAAATCATCTTTCAGGAAATGGAAAAAGAGCCAAATGATGAAAACTGGAAACAGCACCAGCACTGGCAAGCCAAATGCAAGGCATTGATAAGGCAGGCAAAGGGAGAATTTGAGAAGAAGCTTGCTGAGGAAGCAAAAATGCATAATAAAGACTTTTTCAAGTACATTTGTAGCAAAGAACCTGTGAGAGAGTCAGTTGGTCCATTAGATGATAGAGGGGTTAAAGGGGCACTAAAAGATGACAATGCGATAGCGGAGAGACTGAATGAATTTTTTGCTTCGGTCTTTACTGAGGAAGATGTAGGGATGTTACCCATGTCTGAAGTGGTATTTAAAGGTGCAGAAGAACTGAAAGAAATATCGATACATCGGGAAGATATATTGCAACTATTAGATAAACTGAAGAGTAGCAAATCACCTGGGCCGGATGATATACCGCCTCTTCCAGAGATCAGAATATACATCCTGATCTCTGGAAGGGGCGGTATAGAAAAGCTCACATATAAAGGGTGTTGAAAGAACTGAAATATGAGATTGCAGACTTACTAAATCTGTGAACTATCTTTAAAATCATCTGTACTACCTGACTATTGGAGGATGGTGAAGGTAACACCAATTTTTAAAAAGGGTTCCAGGGGTGATTCAAGAAACTACAGACTTCTGAGCCTGATGTCAGTACCAGGAAACATGGTAGAAACCATCATAAAGAACAAAATTGCTGAACATGTAGATAGTCATGGCTTAATGGGAGACAGCCAACATGGCTTTAGACAAGGAAGATCTTCTCTTATTAATCTGTTATGTTTTTTGAAGGTGTGAATAAACAGGTAGACAAAGGTGAGTTGGTTGATATAGTGTATTTGGACTTTCAGAAAGCCTTTCACAGGGTCCCTCATCAGGGACGTTTGGCAAAACTAAAGAGTCATGGGATAGGAATCAGTGTACTATTGTGGATCAGGAACTGGTTAAAAGATAGAAAGCAGAGGGTAGGGCTTAATGGCCAATTTTCCCAATGGAGAAAGGTGAATAGTGGTGTACCCAAGGGATCTGTGCTGGGTCCGCTGCTTTTTGATATATTCATAAATGACCTGGAAAAGGGAATAACGAGTGAGGTTATCAAATTTGCAGATGACACAAAACTATTTAAAGCTGTTAAAACCCAAGAGGACTGTGGAAAATTGCAAGAGGATCTTGATAAATTGGAAGACTGGGCATCAAAATGGCAGATGAAATTTAATGTGGACAAGTGAAAAGTTATGCACCGAGGGAAGAACAACCCAAACTATGGTTACACGATGCAAGGTTCCATATTAGGAACCACCACCCAGGAAAAAGATTTAGGTGTCATTGTGGATGACATGTTAAAACCCTCGGCCCAGTGTGCAGCGGCGGCCAAGAGAGCAAATAAAATGCTAAGTATCATAAGGAAAGGAATGGAAAATAAAACAAAGGATATTATAATGCCTCTATATCGTTCCATGGTGAGACCGCACCTTGAATGTTGTGTGCAATTCTGGTCACCATATCTTAAAAAGGATATAGCGTTATTAGAAAAGGTTCAGAGAAGGGCCACCAAAATGGTAAAGGGGATGGAAGGATACCTCTATGAAGAAAGGCTAAAAAGGTTAGGGCTCTTTAACCTAGAAAAGAGACGGCTGAGGGGAGATATGATAGAAGTCTATAAATTAATGAGCGGAGTGGAACAGGTAAACGTAGATCGATTGCTTACATTATCAGAATATAGAAAGACTAGGGGACATGCAATGAAGCTACATGGTAAACTTTTTAAGACTAATAAAAGAAAATATTTTTTCACTCAATGTGTAATCAAACTCTAGAATTTGTTACTGGAGGATGTAGTAAAGGCTGTTAGTGTAGCTGGGTTTAAAAAAGGTTTGGACAAGTTCCTGGAGGAAAGGTCCATAAACCATTATTAAGAAGGGACCCAGAATATCAGTGTTTGACCCAATACAAGCATTGTGGAACCTGTGTCTTTTGGGAAACTGCTAGGTACGTATGACCTAGATTGGCCACTGTTGGAAACAGGATACTGGGCTTGATGGACCTTGGTCTGACCCAGTATGGCATATCTTATGTTCTTATGTTATGTTCACTATTCACCTTTTTCCTTTGAAAAAATTGGCCATTTAGCCCTACTCTCTGCTTTTTATCTTTTATCCAGGTCCTGATCCAAAATACTACACTGCCTCCAAGCCCATGACTTTTTAATTTCGTCAAGAGTCTCTCATGAGGGACCTTTTCAAAGACTTTCTGAAAATCCAAATACACTACATCAACCAGCTCAAATTTGTCTACCTGTTTATTCACACCTTCAAAAAAAGTAACGGATTAGTAAGACAAGACTTTCCTTGGCTGAATCCAAGTTGGCTTTCTCCCATTAAACCATGAATATCTATATGTTCAGTAATTTTATTATTTATAATAAGAACATAATATATGCCATACTGGGTCAGACCAAGGTCCATCAAGCCCAATATCCTGTTTCCAATCTAGGTCACATGTACCTAGCATTTTCCTCAAAAGACACAGGTTCCACAATGCTTGTATTGGGGCAAGCAGTGGATTTCCTGGGTTTCCTTTAATAATTGTTTATGGAGCTTTCCTCCAGGAACTTGTCCAACAGCTTTTACTACATCCTCCAGTAACAAATTCTAGAGTTTGATTGCACGTTGAGTGAAAAAATATTTTCTCTTACTAGTCTTAAATAGGTTACACGGTAGCTTCATTGCATGTCCCCTAGTCTTTTTATATTTTGGTGGCGTTAGCAATCGATCTACATTTACCCGTTCCACTCCATTTATTAATTTATAGACCTCTATCATATCTCCCCTCAGCCGTCTCTTTTCCAGGTGGAAGAGTCCTAACCTTTTTATCCTCTCTTCATAGGGATATTCTTCCATCCCCTTTACCATTTTGGTGGCTCTTCTCTGTACCTTTTCTAATAATGCTATATAAAAAATGTTACTGGCACAGTGGCATTACGCTAAACACAGGGTGGCCCAAATAAAGTGAGAACATCTCATAAATTAAAAGCTTAAATAGTTTACTTATTTACTTTTTTTAGCTATATAAAGTCTTTATTTCGACAATTTCCGGTCATCTTTTTTTTTTTTAATTTGTCAATCATTTACATATGTCTTTTTGAATGTTTAAATAACTTTATATGCTACGAGATGTTCTCACTTTTTTTGGGCCACCCTGTATATGATTTCCCATTCGTAGAATGAGGTTAGTGATACAATTCTGGAGTTCTGCCCTCTTCTGCAGGCTTAGTGACAAGGATACTGTTATTTGCAAGGGTCTTAATGTCAAATCAATAAGCGAGACACTAAAGACTATGGAGTTGATATTCAAAGGCATTCATCCCATAACTTCAGGAGTTCACTGGATGCATGCCTTGAGATTAAAATCCACTCCCAGCAGAACATTTAAATTTTCTCTGGATAATTCAATGTCCCAAAATGTATCTGTTTAACTGTGAGAGGAGAAATAGGCATTTTGGGAGCAGGCTAAACATTTATCTGAATGCTGATATTCCGTGTGTTCTCAATAAACTTCTGCAGTTAAATTTGACTGCAGATATAGCAGGCCTAATCCAAATATCTTTGACCTGTTGTATTCAGCAGACTTAAATCGCATAAGTCTCTGAAAATTCAGTAAAGGTTAACCAGATAAGCTCCTGAGGTAAAGGTAATTGGATACAATGCAACTGAATATCACTCCTGTGTTATTTCTCTATTAAACTATCACAGTTGTTATTGATGATTGTTGCATATAAAGTTTACCATGTGCTTTTCACGTACTCCTCTTTGCTCTTTCTTTTCCCTCTGCCGGGGCTTCAGGTACTGGAGGGTGAGAGAGTGAGCCTGGGTGCACCACTGCGACAAGGTCACCAGAAACTATGAGGAGGGAAAAAGCAGAGGCCAAATGCAAGACAGTGGCGGAGAAAAAGGAACCTGAGACATTGGCACATCACAGTCTGCCTTCTCAGGCTGAGCCTTACCGATACTTCATACAACAAAAGCTAACAAAACAGCAAAAATGTCATAATTTGCAGTTTGCTGGATCATGCTGCGTCTTTGTAACTGGAATAGACGTTTCAGACTCTGTGTTGTGGCTTTCTTCAGGGTGAAGTGGTTAAGCAGTGGATGTCTGTCCTTTTATACAGAAGGAACACAAGGAGAACAATACCCTCGCAGCAAACCAGGGAAAACACAACAAGCGAGTGGTACACAGAGGTCACAGGTGTTTTATTATCAAAAAGGCCCCAACGCGTTTCAGCCGTAGCCTTCCTTAGGGGGTATAAATCTTCAAAAGAAATATATATACATATACAGTTAATAAAACATGGTTAAAAATATGGGTAAATCAATAAAAACAAATATTAAAAGATAATAAAAACAAATAAAATGGCAAATAAAACATCTAGTTACAAACATATACACTGATAAGAACACATTAAAAAGCAAGGAGGACATACCTTGATCACAAGGGAATATCAATGTACATAAATCACATTAAATCATACATTAAACCAAAGGGGAAATGAGAGGAGATGAGGAGGAACAGAAGGCAATGCCTAATAATATCCTAATACTCATGATGGCACACTGTGTGTATTAAATTCCAAAAGGTAAAACAAGCCTGCAAAAGTAAAGACAATACTATAAAAATATGCAAAACACAATGTGTAACCAAAACTGAGAACAAAGATAAATCTGAGAACAAAAGTAAACAGGAAGCCCATGATATAAAACTCAAATGTAGTGTAAATAACACTGCTTCTTTAACAATAGGGATTCATAGATGTCAATAGTGTATTTAATTGCTACAAAAAATGCTGGTAGCAGGAGTAAGGAGATTTTTGAACCACATGATAAAAAATTCTTAATATGAGATCTGAACCTAAAAAAGGTAACCATTCATTCGTGTGCACTCAAGAATTACTGCAAGAGCTAAGTATGGAGAAACAATAAATGTGTGAGGGGAATTTTATTAAAGGCTAATGTCGCTGTTATGAGAAAGTGTACCATAAAAAAAGGCCGATAGCAGGAGTGGGGAGATTTATTGTCAAAACATACAATAATGTGCCTTACCTAAACGGTTACGGAGACTCTCATTCAGAGTAGCTAAATAACATCAGAAATGTGTATCAACTGGAACACTGGCAACCTAAGGAACGTCACCGTTTCGCTCCTTTTAAAGGTCAGAGGTATAAACTATTGCATATTTATAAGACTGTGTAGATCGCTGACACCTTGTATTTCAGAAAAAGAGGAAGTATGTAGTGAACAGAGGGTGAACGCTTGAAAAAAAGAATAACTTACTGAAAACTACTATTGTTATTGTAAAAAAGAGCTATGTTAGTAAAAAACCTAACACTTCATAATCAAAATCCAGAGTGGCATGCATTACCTAGACAAAAAAGAAAGGAAACTCACATTCAGAATAGCCAAGTGACATAAAAGTTATGAATTAACAGGAGCACAGGAAGCCTAAGAAGTCACTGTGCCGCGCCTTTCTCTAAATGTATTTATTTATTTATTTACATTCTCTTATATACCGCATTATTCTGCATCAGTGCGGTTTACATTGAACCAACTGAAATTACATTGAACAGGGCATTATAACTTGGAGATAACTATTTTACAGGGAGCATGGGCTATGGAGGGTTAAGTGGCTTGCCCAAGACCACAAGGAGCCACCTGTGGGACTAGGCCACTGTTTAACCCCACTCCCTTGCAACGTCTAGGTAGAAAGGCCATCCACATGTAAATTCAGCCCTTTCTGATATCCCCATTGTAAATGCCTGATTTGACAAGCTGAAATTGCGAATAAGGTTTCTAAAATAACTTTAAACATTCCTTGTCCCCTCTTTCACCTCCCCAGCCCATCGATTTGATCAACCCAAAGCCTAACAGACATCAAGTGGCAGGTCAGGAGAGAACCCTGTTGAGCTGTGTCTTCCTCCTCTTGGGCCCAATTCCTGCTTTGACCTGCAAGAAACATCATACAGCCATGAGTTTAAAACAGGAGTCAAGTCCAAAGCAATGGAGGAGGAGTTCAGGACTCAACATGCCGCTACTCTCCTCTTCCCGCCTGTGAATCATCACAGAAAGGGCCAATTTGTTGAGATATTAATATTAAGGAGATTGCATAGATCATTGACATCTAATAACTAATAACTTGAATAACAATGTAAATACTTGACAATGTAACAACTGTTGATGTTCTTATCCTGATTATCCTAGTTCCTATCCCTGTTCATATTTGAATACATTGTAGTTAGCCTGCAATGTATATGTTTGGTTTTGATGTACACCGCACTGATGCTAATAGCGTGGTATAGAAGAAATATTAAATAAATAAATAAAAATCTTGTGTTTTAAAAGGAGGAAGTGCACATTGAACGGAGGATAAAAGCACTTGATAAGGAATTGTAGAGTGAACATATATTATAGAAACAAGGGCATGTCAGGAATAATAAAAGAAGAAGAGTTGCATGGATAGCCTAAAAATGTTCGCTATTTTCTCAACTTAAAATAAAAAATCTGGCTATTAAGTGTTTCAAATACAGCGATGGAACTGTCTGGCGGGGGAAAGAACTACTAGTAAAACATAAAAAGGGAGAGAGTGTAGTAATGAACTCCTGAACAACAATTGTATGATCAAAATGTAGGACAATAACTATAAATATAAAAATGTAGAAATATAAAAACTGAGGGAGAGGGGAGGAAGGGAGGAGCAGAATCTGTAGTTTCTCAGATCACACTTGAAAACCTTTTTAAAAATTGGCATTACAATAGCCATTCTCCATTCCTCAGGTATTACAGATGATTTTAACGATAGTTCACAGATTACTAATAGTAGGTCTGCAATCTCATATTTCAGTTCTTTCAACAGCCTCGGATGTATACCATGCTATCCAAGTGATTTCTTACTCTTCAGTTTATCAAATAGTTGTACTACATCTTCCCGGTTTTATCAATATTTCTTTCAAATACTTCTGATACATCACCTTTATATACCATTTCAAGCAAGGAAAAGTTCCCTACATCTTCTTCAGTAAAGTCTGAAGCAAAGAATTCATTCAGTCTCTCCGCTATGGCCTTGTCCTCACTTAGCGCCCCTTTTACCCTATCTCACAGATTTTTTTAGTCTTTTGCTACGAGTGTATTTGAAAAGGATTTTATTATATGTTTTTGCTTCCACGGCAAGCTTCTTTACATATACTCTCTTTGCCTGTCTTATCAATTCCTTGCATTTAACTTGCCAGTGCTTATGTTCTTTCCCATTTCATCATTTAGCTCCTTTTTCCATTTCTTGAATGATGCTTTTATGGCAATAGCTTCTCTGACCTCACCTTTAAGCCATGCTGGCAGTTTTTTAGCCTTCCTTCCACTTTTTGTAAAGCGGGGACGGCATCTGGTCTGGTCAAAGTCAGCAGCAACTGCAATGCAGCGGCAGAGGCTTTGGAGAAGTGCTGCATTGCTTTTGAATGTCTTTGCTGCCACTGCAGATCCTGAAAAGGGGCAGCAGCAGGGGAGGGAGCAGCGGCAGAGGGTGGCAGGAATGAAGGTCCACCTGGGGTGCCTCATATCCTTGCCCTGGTCGTGCAAGCCCCAAATCCTGGCCATAATTAAAATGGTCATTTAGCAACTTAAACGTCCAAAAGTAATGCGTCAGACAGCAAATTATTTTTAGTACTACACCTTTATGCATTCGTCACCCTCTGCCAGCCGTATGTCTTTGAATATTAATCTGTTATATAGATCTCCCTATGCATATATATACCTAAAAAGAGAGAAAAATGTCCTCCTCTATACTCCACTCTGCTTCTGCTGCCATTATTGATGCCTCTGCCCCTGACTTCCCAGCTCCACATATTGGGACATTGGGAGCTTGGGAGTTGGGAGATACTTGGCATTTATTTATTTACCATAGCGGGTTAACCTTATTGAGTGAGATATTGAAACACTGTAATGAATGCTACAGTATAGAAGCTAATTGTTAAGATAAAACCAAATGAATAATTACTTAACTTCAGAATGAGACCCGTGGGAATATTCTTTAATTAAGGTTTAATTCACCAGTGATAATGAATGCTATCTCACATACTACTGAATAACATCATTAGCATAATAGCTGTGATACAAAAACTATAATTAGAACTAAACACAAATGTTAATTACAACCACAGAGGTTCTGAATGAAAAACAGTTGTTTAAAAATTGACCTGTTTAGTAGTTATGTGTTATAATTATAAAGATAGCTTACCTCTGGAGAATCTGCGAAAGCATAATTTCATTGGCATTACCTATAATCATAGTTTACTATTATATATGAAACCTAATAGTGCTATACACGTGAAGGCCAATTTTGCACAGGCTGTGGAAAGGGGAATTAAGACATCCAGATCATAACGTGGAAATTTTCCACTGTATTTTACAAAGACCCTGACAAACGAAAGTCAGCTGTAAAGTATGAGGAGTGCATGTCACTGTTTCACAACATCCAAATGGGGCAACGGTTTTAAAAAGTTCCCAAAAATGTATATGGGAGCAGCTTTTAAAATCACTGGTCCCAACAGCATCCATCCCTCTCAACCCCAATCCACTCCTGCATAAGCACACAACACCCCCCCCCCCCTCGATCTCCCCCGACATCAGATACCCTCTCTGATTTCCCCAACACCACCTTCCCTGACAGGAAAGAACACTACCCAACAGCAATAATCTCCCCAAACAGCCCCTCCTCCCCAAAAGAAGCCCCTCCCCTCTTCTTATTGGTGGTCTCTGGTGTCTAGTGGGGAGCAGGACCAATCCCCAGTCACTCCTGCTTCATCACAGTGCTATATTCAAAATGGTGCCTGGGACTCCCTTCAGTCCCTTCCTCTATTGAGGCATGTCTTCTCAATTCCAGATCACTTTGAAATAAGACCACCCTAATACAGAATCTAATCAGCACACATGTACTTGACCTCCTCTGCATTACCAAAACATGTCTAATAGCTGGAGGCCAAGCCTCTCTCAATTCCTGTCTGCCTCCAATATATCCAGCTGTCTCCACTGAACAATCTCATAAAGCTCAGGGGGACTAGTCATAATATTTAACATCATTTGCTTTACTGAAGTCTCAGAAACATCATAGGATATCCACAGGCGTTAATTCCACACTTCACAACTTACCCATTATTTTACCTCCTTTTGTTATATTGTTCCTTCCACTTTATCAGCATCCCTGTAGGATACTCATATCAAGATTATAGCAGATTGGATTACACAGGCATTGTAATACAATGGTTCATCTCATATGTAACCATCCAAGCACAACAGGTGCATATAGGCTCGGATACATCAACAACCTTCAAACAAGAACAAGGAAATTCACAAGGCTCATCACTCTCCACCTTTCTATTTAATTTATATATACAGACAATATGCAGCATCTTTAAAAAAACGTATATTAGGCCCCTTGGGAGCCCCTTGGAGCCACGAAGGAGAATGGGAAAGCTGGTTCAAGTGCTGCGTTGTGGTAGCTGTTGGCTAGATGGGTAAAAGAAAGAAGAAGATTCTGCCTGCGGAGCAAACGGAGGTTGCTGTTGGACCCATGGACAAACATGTCAAGGTAGTGACTAATGCTAATGTATCACTTGACCCTGACTTTCTTGTTCTACGATCGTCCCCGACTACTCTCAGTTCCCCGGACCGCTCACCACCATCTCCTCCAGTATATGTATCTCCACCTTTGTCCGCTCCTTTGGGCAACCAGTTTCAGCAGAGTACCCCGATAGATGCCGGAGAAAAGCTGAAACCAGTGCTATGGGTGCCCGTTCCAGACGAAGCCAAGGTGGTCCAGGATGACCAGGTCACCCTGGCAGATATCTGGAAAGTTGTTACCCATATCGAAAACACCTTGGTGCCCACTGTAATACAGCTTTGTGGTTTCTCTTCTGAGATTACCACTAGGCTGTCTGAAGTGGATAAAAAGGTTGAGACTATTTCTATACAGGTTGCTAAGTGTGAAACCCAGTGTCAGGCCCTTGCAGCTGTTAATTCTTCTCATATAAAGGAAAGTCTATATGTGCACACTAAGATGGAACAGTATGACAATATATTTTGAGCAAAAAATGTTAGATTGTTGAATTTCCCTTTTTCTCATTTGCTTTCTGCTGAAATTTTGCTAAGAAAGTATTTCAAAGAGGTCTTGGGGTTGGCTTCGGCTGACTCCATTGCTCTCTCTAAGTTATATTACCTTACTGGTAAGAGGTTGGCTACCGGTTCTCTGCCTGGGTTTGATGAGGTTAAGGGCATGGATGCCCTGGACCTTACCAAATTCTTGGAGGACTCTAGGGACAATATTTCTTCTAGAGCCACGTTGGTGGTATCTTTTCTTTCAGATCAGGATAGAATGCTTGTTTTTCGTAGTTATTTTAAAAATATGTCAGCTCTGTTCTGTGGTGCCAGGGTTCAAATGTTCCCAGATATTAGTAGAGTGACACAGACTAGGAGACAGGCCTTTTTGGCCCTTAAACCTAGACTGCTAGTTATTTCTGCTACTTTTTTTCTTAGATATCCTTGCAAATGCTTGGTTTTGTATCAAGGTTCAAAGTTTGTTTTTCTTGATCCTTCTCAGCTTGAGGTATTTCTGGCTGACAAGGAACAACTGGGTAATTAGTAACTGGAGGTGTGTGGGTTTAGTTTGTAAGCTGCCTGATAATTTAGAGTTTGCTCTATTTGTTCTTTGAGGTGTTTTGTTCCTCTTTAAAATATCTCCCCGGATTGTGTGCTATGATGATGTATTGCTATCTATTGTGTGTTTTTTGTTCAATGTTTGTCATATTTTGCCTTTATGAAACATCTGTGGTTTCTTTATGCTTGCTTTGTAAGTGTTTTTTGAAATTCCAATTTAAAAAAAAAAACGCAAGATGAATTATCACCTCTGTGCAGATGATATAATGATGTATCATCCCATAGATGTCTCAAACCCAGCCTGCCCACAGGTACAGTTATGCCTAAATGAAATAATTGATTGACTACAAACTCACAACTTAAAAATTAGCATGGGAATATATGTTAGCATATGTAAGAGTTCTGGAAAATGTACAAAGTTGGGATTGCAGAGACTTGTAACCTTTATTGAAATGGTTAATAAAAATTTAAAATGGAAAAAAAAATAACTTAAAAAAATGGAAGTGTTTTTTTTTTTAATTTACACTTTATTAGAATTTAACAAAACTTACAGAAGCAAGCATAAAGAAACATTCGATAATCCATAGCATAAATTTATATGACTCCATGTAATAAATTTTGTAAATAGTTTTCCCCTGTTATCCAAGTTTTTGTGCCCTGTTACCTGTAAAACTCATACGCTTTCAACTGTACTGAGCATTTTTGTTACATGTAAACCGCGCTGATGCTGAATAGTGCGGTATATAAGAGACTATAAATAAATAAATAATAAATAAATAAAGCACAAACAAGCAAAAGAGTAAGGCAATATATCAAACTTAGCCCACAATATGGGGAGATTACAAAGTAACAAAATTTAAATTAGAAAAACCAAGAGCAAAGCTCTAAATACCAGACAGCATTTAAACCAACCACCCACCCCAGTCACTTAGTGCCAGGCCCCTCTTTTTCACTAAGAAATACCTCAAGCTGAGTAGGATCAAAAAATATAAACCTTGAACCCTGAAATGTTATCAGACACTTACAGGGATATCTGAGAAAAAACGTTGCTGATAAAGCAACCACCCTAGGCTTAAGGGCCAAAAAACCCTGTCTCCTAGATTGAGTTGCCTTACAGACATCAGGAAACATTTGCACTCTATCACCACAGAAAGGAACAGACATATTCTTGAAGTAACTCTGAAAAACGAGAGTTTTATCCTGGTCAGAAACAAAAGAAACCAACAAAGTGGCTCTAGAGGAAATATTGTCTTGAGAGTCCTCCAGGAATTTGGTGAGCACCAGGCAAACTTGGCCTTGAACTACATCAAACCCCCCTGGAGAGCCCTGAGAAAGCACTTTACCAGTCAGGTAATAAACTTTAGAGAGACAAATGGAGTCGGCCGAAGCCAAGCCCAAAACCTCTCTAAAATATTTCTTCAACAAGATTTCAGCAGACAACAAGCGACAAATAGGAAAATTTAAGAAACGAATATTTTTAGAACGAAGCATATTTTCATACTATTCCATCTTATGGTGTAAAACTAGACTATCTTTAATATGAGAAGAATTTACAGCCTTAAGAGCCTGACACTGAGTCTCAGAACCACTAATCAAATTAGACATTTTCCCCAACCTAGTATCCACCTCTGACAACCGTGTAGTAATCTCAGAAGAGAACCTACAAAGTTGTACAACAATAGGTACTAAAGAACTTTCAATACGGGTTACCACCTGCCAAATATCAGCCAGTGTAACCTGATCATCAGGTACTACTCTGGCTGCACCTGGCACAGGTGCCCATACTACCGGTTTCAGCGTTTCCCCCCCTTCTATTGGGGTACTCTGCAGAAACCGCGTTCCCTCAGAGGCAGACAATGGGGGGGAACTATAGACTGGGGGACAAGGTGGAGTCCGGTCCGGGGAACTCAGAGAGACAGGAGATGAGCGGAGTACAAGGAAATCAGGATCAAGTGTAGCCTCAGCGCCAGTTAATACCTTGACATGTTTGTCCATAGGGCCCACCGCAGGCTCAGCTGGTACCACTAACTCCGTCTTCTTCTTCCTTTTCCCCATCAGAATCACCACAGCTGGAGTACAGCCCTGAGTGTTATGCTCCTTCGATGCTCCAAGGGGTTCCCAAGGGGCCTATTATGCCCCTTGTATCTAGCCCCTTCTATCGCTGCCCCGGCTAGCGCCTCCGGCTGCGCCAAACCAACGGCCTTTTAAGGGGACTGCCTCTCTGCTCTCCCGAGGAAATTCTCCAGCTGTTCTGGGTTTTGAAGAGGCCCCCGATGACGTCGGGGCCGCTGGAACAGAGCCTGCCACACCGGACCTCTGCGCTGCCTCTCTGCTCTCCCCGGAAGTGTTATACTTATCTCAAAACCAAAACTTCATTCCCCCATCAACATTCCACATTAATGACTATGAACTAACTGTAACAAAAGAAGCAAAAGAAGCTATGCTCGTTCAGTCAAAAAAAAAAATACCACATGCTCCAGAACCTGATAACAACCAAAAAAGATTGACATCCTATGCATAACAGAAACTTGGCTAACAGACACAGACACGGTACTCATGAACCAGCTAACGCCAAAAGGATACAGCCTTCAACACTGCTCCCGAACACACACCAGAGGAGGAGGCGTAGCCATCATAGCAAAAACCAACTTCCACCTCCGGACTCATGCATCAGAAACGACCAAATAAGTGGACATACTCACCCTCACCAACAAGCACCTCTCATTATGCCTAATCTACCGAGCACCCACCCCAAGCACCGACCTACCAAGGATATTACAACAAATATCTGAGAGCGCCATCTCCGCAAAAGAGCAAATAATCCTAGGAGACGTCAACCTCCCATCACTCCAAGACAATCAAGCAGAAACCTTCATCGATGCCATGGAAGCAATGAACCTAACACAGATCATACACGAACCAACACACGAAAAAGGAAATACATTGGACCTCATATTCCTGAATTCCCAAACCGCCATCTCATACAAAAATCCAGAAATCACACCTGTACCGTGGTCTGACCACTACCTCATCAGCATATCTCACACCCACCAGCACATGAACAGCAAGGAGAACAAACAGCATACAAGAAGATTTAAAACTTTCATCAAAGAAGATTTCCTGGCACAAACTCTACCAAAACTCCAAACAAGCTCCAACAATATCGAGAGCCTAATCCACAACTGGAACACCACAATCTCCTCCGCATCCAGTACAACAACAAATAAGACTAAAACCAGACCCACCTCCAGATGGTTCACCCCCAACCTCAGGAAACTAAAAACCAAACTCAGAAGAGCAGAAAGAAGATGGAGAAAAAACAAAACAGAGGACAAGAAAACAAACTACATGTATGAACTAGATGCATACCATGCAGAAACAGACAAAGCAAAAAAGGCCTACCATTCGAAGATCATAAACACATCAATAAACAGACCACGAGAACTCTTCGAGATTGTCAAAAAACTGACAAAAACGCCCAACCATTCCAACCAACTGCCAAACATCCCATCGGAATTACTAGCACGACAATACAAGCAGCTTCAACAACCACAAAATCCACAATTAAACACAGAGACAACAGCAACAAACCGTTCCACCACCAGTGACAAAGACTGGAGCACTTTCAAAGCAATCACGAAAGAGGAAATATCATCCACCATCTCCCGCCTGAATACCACCACCTCTCCGCTAGACCCCTGCCCTACAGAATGGATAAAGAAAACCAAAGAAGACCTGAGCACACCATTAACCCGCATTGTTAATGAGTCCCTCAGCCAAGGACGTATGCCAGACCTCCTCAAAACCTCAATCATCCGTCCAACCCTAAAAAAACACAACCTGGATCCCCTTGACCCCGCCTCCTACAGACCTATAGCAAGCCTCCCGTTCACCGCCAAAATCATTGAGAAGATAGTCCAGCAACAGCTCCAAGAACATTTAGATACCAACAACATATTGGACCCACAACTACATGAACATAAGAACATAAGACATGCCATACTGGGTCAGACCGAGGTCCATCAAGCCCAGTATCCTGTTTCCAACAGTGGCCAATCTAGGTTATACGTACCTAGCAATATCCCCAAAAGACAGGTTCCACAATGCTTGTACTGGGTCAAGCATTGATATCCTGGGTCCCTTTTTAATAGTGGTTTATGGACCTTTCCTCCAGGAACTTGTCCAAACCTTTTTTAAACCCAGTTATACTAACAGCCCTTACTACATCCTCCGGTAACAGATTCCAGAGTTTGATTACACGTTGAGTGAAAAAATATTTTCTCTTATTTGTCTTAAATAGTTTACCCTGTAGCTTCATTACATGTCCCCTAGTCTTTCTATACTCTGATAGCGTAAACAATTGATCCACGTTTATCCGTTCCATTCCATTCATTAATTTATAGACCTCTATCATATCTCCCCTCAACCGTCTCTTCTCCAGGCTAAAGAGCACTAACCTTCTTAGCCTCTCTTCATAGGAGTAGCCTTCCATCCCCTTCACCAATTTGGTGGCTCTTCTCTGTACTTTTTCTAATAACGCTATGTCCTTTTTAAGATACGGTGACCAGAGATGCACACAATATTCAAGGTGCCATGGAGCGATACAGAGGCATTATAATATCCTTTGTTTTGTTCTCCATCCCTTTCCTTATGATACCTAGCATTCTATTTGCTTTCTTGGCCGCCGCTGCACACTGGGCGGAGGGTTTTAACATGTTATCCACAATGACTCCTAAATCTTTTTCCTCGGTGGTGGTTTCTAATGTGGAGCCTTGCATTGTGTAACTATAGTGTGGGTTGTTCTTTCCTAGGTGCATAACTTTGCACTTGTCCACATTAAATTTAATCTGCCATTTGGATGCCCAGTCTTCCAATTTATCCAGATCCTCCTGCAGTTTTCCACAATCCTCTTGGGTTTTAACAACTTTAAACAGTTTTGTGTCATCTGCAAATTTGATAACCTCACTAGTTATTCCCTTTTCTAGGTAATTTATGAATATGTCAAAAAGCAGCGGACCCAGTACAGATCCCTGGGGTACTCCACTATTCACCTTTTTCCATTGGGAATATTGGCCATTTAGCCCTACCCTCTGCTTTCTATCTTTTAACCAGTTCCCGATCCACAATAGTACACTGCCTCCTATCCTATGACTTTTTAGCTTCACCAAAAGTCTCTGATGGGGGACTTTGTCAAAAGCTTTCTGAAAGTCCAGATACACTATATCAACCGACTCACCTTTGTCTACCTGTTTATGCACACCTTCAAAAAAACATATCATATTAGTATGACAAGATCTCCCTTGTCTAAAGCCATGTTGGCTGTCTCCCATTAGGGCATGACTATCTACATGCTGCGTAATTTTGTTCTTTATGATGGTTTCTACCATTTTCCCTGGTACTGACGTCAGGCTCACCGGTCTGTAATTTCCTGGGTCACCCCTGGAACCCTTTTTAAAAATTGGTGTTACGTTGGCGACCCTCCAATCTTCAGGTATTACAGATGATTTTAATGAAAGTTCACAGATTACCAATAGCAGGTCTGCAATCTCATATTTCAGTTCTTTCAACACTCTGGGATGTATACCATCCGGTCCAGGTGATTTGCTACTATTCAGTTTATCAAATAGTTGTAATATATCTTCCCGGTGTAGCGATATTTCTCTCAATTCCTCTGCAGTATCACCTTTAAATATCACTTCAGTCTTGGGTAACATCCATAAGAACATAAGAACATAAGACATGCCATACTGGGTCAGACCGAGGTCCATCAAGCCCAGTATCCTGTTTCCAACAGTGGCCAATCTAGGTCCTACGTACCTAGCAATATCCCCAAAAGACACAGGTTCCACAATGCTTGTACTGGGTCAAGCATTGATATCCTGGGTCCCTTTTTAATAGTGGTTTATGGACCTTTCCTCCAGGAACTTGTCCAAACCTTTTTTAAACCCAGCTATACTAACAGCCCTTACTACATCCTACGGTAACAGATTCCAGAGTTTGATTACACGTTGAGTGAAAAAATATTTTCTCTTATTTGTCTTAAATAGTTTACCCTGTAGCTTCATTACATGACCCCTAGTCTTTCTATATTCTGATAGCGTAAACAATTGATCCACGTTTATCCGTTCCACTCCATTCATTAATTTATAGACCTCTATCATATCTCCCCTCAGCCGTCTCTTTTCCAGGTTAAAGAGCCCTAACCTTTTAGCCTCTCTTCATAGGAGTAGCCTTCCATCCCCTTCACCAATTTGGTGGCTCTTCTCTGTACTTTTTCTAATAACGCTATGTCCTTTTTAAGATACGGCGACCAGAATTGCACACAATATTCAAGGTGCGGTCGTACCATGGAGCGATACAGAGGCATTATAATATCCTTTGTTTTATTCTCCATCCCTACATCTTCCTCAGTAAAGACCGAAGCAAAGAATTCATTCAGTCTCTCTGCTATAGCCTTGTTTCCTCTTACTGCCCCTTTTACCCCTCTATCATCTAATGGTCCAATTGACTCTCTCACAGGCCTTTTGCTACGAATGTACTTGAAAAAGTCTTTATTTCGTGTTTTTGCTTCCGTAGCAAGTTTCTTCTCAAATTCCCGTTTTGCCTGCCTTATCAATGCTTTGCATTTAACTTGCCAGTGCTTGTGCTGTTTCCAGTTTTCATCATTTGGCTCTTTTTTCCATTTCCTGAAGGTTGCTTTTTTGGCAGCAACAGCCTCTCTGACCTCACCTTTAAACCATGCTGGCAGTTTTTTGGACTTTCTTCCACTTTTCTTAATGCGTGGAATATAGCTGGTCTGGGCTTCGAGGATAGTATTTTTAAATAACACCCAAGCTTGCTGTAAGTCTTTAACCTTTGGAACCGCTCCTTTTAGTTTTTTCCTAACTATATTCCTCATTCTATCATAGTCTCCCTTTTGAAAGTTAAAAGGTAGTACTGTGGATGCCTTTACTATCTGTCCTCCACTAATTAAATCAAACATGTTCATACTATGATCACTATTGCCAAGTGGTCCCAACACCCTTATTTCTTGCACCAGATCTGGCATTCCACTAAGGACTATGTCCAGTATGGCTTCCCCTCTGGTCGGTTCATGAACCAGCTGCTCCAAGAAGCAGTCATTTATTCCATCTAGAAACTTTATCTCTTTAGCTTGTCCTGCTGTGACACTGACCCAGTCGATACCGGGGTAATTGAAATCACCCATTATTACTACTCTGTTGTGACTTTTGTTAGCTTCCTTGATTTCTTTGAGCATTTCATCATCCATTTGTTCATTCTGGCCAGGTGGTCGATAGTATACTCCCACTGCCATCACCTTCCCCTTCATAAATAGAATTTCAATCCATAGAGATTCTACAGCAAATTTTGTTCCCTGCAAAACTTTAATCCTTTCTGACTCAATGCCCTCTCTAACATAGAGCGCAACCCCTCCACCAATTTGATCAGCTCTATCATTACGATATAGTTTGTATCCAGGTATCACAGTGTCCCACTGGTTATCCTCCTTCCACCATGTCTCTGAGAGTGCAATCATATCTAACCTCTCATTTAGTGCTATATATTCTAACTCTCCCATCTTATTGTTTAGACTTCTAGCATTGGCATACAAGCATTTTAGAGACTGTATTTTATTCATATTAATCTGGCTATTGGTAGGCAGGGGTAATTTGGAATCTTTATGCTCTGTCTGCTCCTTACTCCGCCCACTCCACGGAGTCGAGACCCTCATGACAACATTAATGAACACCCTCATCATAGGAACTCAAACCAAACACTCTGGATATGCCATGATCTTCCTAGACATATCAGCAGCCTTCGACACCATCTCCCACGACATCCTCATACACAGTCTACAAGAAATTGGCATCAAAGATACCGTACTTCAATGGTTCCTATCCACATTATTACGTTTGCAAGTAAGACCCCTTCCCATCCTATCCCACTCCAACGCCCGCTTGCCCTCCCAAATTGTACATATTTAATGTATAATAGTTATGTTATAAATGTTGTTAGCTATGTAAGTTGATCATTGTTCAATGCAAAGTTCATTGTTATGTTATATGTAAACCGCCTGTGATCTCTGGAAGAGGCGGTATATAAATGCTCTTTAAATAAATAAAATAAGTAAATAAAATAACATCCATCATAGAAGTATCAGTTCATCTCCCAAATCTGATAGCACTAAGGGGCTTTAATTTCCATTCAACAACCCCACACAGTGCAGAGACAAGTCTCTTGTCAAATTTATGGAAACTCTACACTTCCACCAATTAATTCACATCATTATACATGTAGCAGGCCACATCTTTGATGCAGTGTTCTCCTTAATGTCTCACACACTCTTATAGAATTTTTCCCTTCACCCCTCAGTTGGTCCGATCATTTTCTAGTTCTTTTCACCACTAGGACCTCTTTAGTTTGTCTAGACCATTCCAAACTAATCAATCTCAGTAGGCAGCAAGAATTAGCCTCTCATCTTCCCCCTTTCTTCCCTAACTTTATATCCCTGTCACTTCCTGATCAAATTTCTACCTGGAAATCTATTTTAAAAGACATATTAGTGAACTCTGCATCTCCAAATTCTAATCCCACCCTCTCCAAAAAGCACCAACACCCCTGGTACCATCCAGGATTCAACCTATTTAAATGCCAATTGAGGAAAGCTGAGCTTTAATGAAGAAACAATCAAACTGTCAAGAATCTAATGCGCTTTAAGACACAATAAAATTTCTGTAAGAAAAAAACAAACAAGGCCAAAAGAAACTATTACTCTAATTTAATCAGCAAAGCTCAAAATTACCAAAAGAAAATCTTCACTATCGTCTCCTCATTGACATCCATCCAGGAGACCTTTCCAACAGTCAACTCTTCTTCCCCCTCAGCTACTAATCTGGCTTCTAATTTTATAATGAAAATAGAAGATATTCAACTCACGCTCACAGGGCTTTCAACTATCCCTCCATCTTTCTATCTCACATATTCTTCAGATATCACCAACCCAACCACAACTTAACTAACACTTACAATTCCTTCCTTACTACTACGTACTGATTAGCTCATAGTCTGAATTTACTTCTGTCTCTGTGACCCATCTACAGAAAACTCTATCCACTGTTGATACTACTACTTGTTTCAGTAGTAGTAGTAGTAGTAGAAGTAGATCCCATCCTACTATTACTTCTACTAATACTACTAATCATTTGTATAGCACAAGATAAACATAAGTAGTGGACAAGAGAATGAGGAGCATCAGGATCCAAAAGCAGCCTTAAAGAGGTAGGTCTTCAGCCTGGACTTGAATAGGGCCAGAGAAGGAGTTCAACTACCGACTCAGGTTATTTGTTTCAGGCATATGGAGCAGCAAAGTACAATGAATGAAGTCTGGAGTTGGAAGTGGAAGAGAAGGGCACAGATAAAAGGGATCTGCCAGGGGAGCGGAGTGCCCAAGAAGGAGTGTAGAGTGAGATAAAAGAGGAAAGGTAATGAGGAGCCACAAAATGAATGCATTTCTAAGTAAGTAGGAGAAGTTTGAACTGGATGTGGAAATGGATAGGGATCCAGTGAAATGACTTGAGAAGAGGGGTTACATGAGCAAAATGACATTGATTTGGAACAGATTGAAGAGGAGAAAGATGATTCAGAGGGAGGCCAGTGAGGAGCAGGTTACAATAGTCAAGATGGGTGGTGACTAATAAGTGGATGAGGGTCTTAGTGTATAGAAAGGAAGGAACAAATTTTGTCTATGTTATAGAAAAAAAGGTAACAGATTTTAGCTATCTGTTGGATGTGTGCAGAGAAAGCGAGAGTAGAGTCAAAGATGACACCAAGGTTGCGAGCTGAAGAAACAGGGAGGAGCGTAGTGTTATCCACAGAAATACAGAAGAGAGGAAGGGGGGAGGTTGGTTTAAGGAGAAAGATAAGGAGCTCATTTTTGGCCATGTTCAGTTTCAGACGGCAGTGATATATGCAGACAGCAATGTCAGATAAGCAGCCAGAGATATGGGCCTGGGTTTCTGGAGAGATTTCAGGCACAGAAAGGTAGATCAGAGAGTCATCAGCATTAAGATGGTACTGAAAACAATGGGAGGAAATAAGTACACCAAGGGACTGAGTATAGAGAGAGAAAAGGAGAGGACCCAAGACAGAGCCCTGAGATACACCGACTGAAAGCGGGATGGCAGTAGAGGAAATTAGAAGTGCAATTGAAGAAATAGGAAGAAAACTAGGACAGAACACAGTCCTTAAATCTAAGTGCTGACAGGGTATCAAGGAGAAGGTGGTAATCAATAGTGTCAAAGGCAGCAGAAAGGTAAAGGATTGAGAATTGAGTAGAGGCCTTTGGATTTGGTGAGGAACAAGTCACTGGAGACTTTGGCAAAAGCCATTTCTGTGGAATGTAGAGAATGAAAGCCAGATTGTAGTGGATCCAGAAGGGCTTCAGAGAAAAGAACATCAAGATAGTGGCGTTGAACCACTCATTCAAGTAGTTTTGAAGTAAAGGGGAGGAGAGAGAGAGCCCAATAACTGGAATGACAAGTGAAGACGTTTTGAGGAGTGGCATAACACAGCATGTTTGAAGGCCACAGGAACAGTTGCAGTGGAAAGCAATAGGTTAATGATATGACAGATGGAAGGCATGATGGTGGAAGAGATAAAGCTTAGTAGATGGGTGGGAATGGGATCAGAGGAGCAGGTAGTAATTTTGCAGGAGCCGAGAAGATTTGCAGTTTCCTCCTCAGTGATTTCAGAAAAGGAAGAAATGGTGATTGAAGGTGAGGGAAGGATTTGGGGTTGAAGAGGGGGGAGATGAGGTAGAGGTGACCCTGCGGAGAATTCTGGACTTTGTCACGGAAATATAAGATATCACAGAGAGAGGAAGATAAACATCTATATTTGGAAAAAAATTAGAGAAGCTAGCAAAATAGTCAGGAAACAAAGATACAAAAAGAAGAAATAGTCAATGCAATAAAATGGGAGAATAAGATATTTTTCAGATATGTTAGCGAGAGGAGAAAGTGCAAAAGTGGTATTGTCAGACTCAAGGGTGAAGGGGAGGAATATGTAGAAGCTGATGAGGATAAAAAAGAATTGATTAACAAATATTTATGTTCTATGTCCACAGATGAAGAACCAGCAGCAGGACCTCAGAAAATACCCACAAATAGGAATAGAAATGACCGTGATTTTGAACAATTTTCAGTTCAAGAGGAGCTAGCTAAACTAAACTAAAATTGAGAAAGTGATGAGACCAGTTGGGATACATCCGAAAATATTGAATGAACTTGGGAACGTTCTAACGGCTCCACTGACTGAACTTTTCAATGCTTCTTTAGAGTCAAGACTGGGGAGAAAAGCACAAGTGGTTCTCTTACATGAAAGCAGAAGTAAGGATGAGGCTGAAAACTACAGGCTGATTAGTCTAATCTCTGTGGTGAGTGAATTATTGGAAACACTGCTAAAACAGAGAATAGTCAGATTTCTAGAGTCCAATGGATTGCAGGATCCGAGGCAGCATGGGTTTACCAGAGGCAGGTCTTGTCAAATAATTCTGATTGATTTCTTTGACTGGATGACCAGGGAGCTGGACCAAGGGAGAGCCCTAGATATAGTATACTTACAGTAGATTTCAGTAAAGCCTTTGACACCATTCTGCACAGGCAACTTATCAATAAGTTGAGCACCCTAGAGATGGACCCTAAAGTAAATGACTGGGTTAGAAATTAGTAGAGTGAGAGGCAACAAAGGGTACAGGTAAATGGAGCTCACTCTGAGGAGAAGGATATTACCAGTGGTGTGCTAGAGGATCAGTCCTGGGTCTGATTCTTCATAACATCTTTGTTAGTGATATTGTGGAAGGGCTGTCAGGTAAGGTCTGCCTCTTTGCTGATGATACCAAAATCTGCAATAGAGTAGACACCCAGGATGGTGTAGATAACATGAGGAGGGATCTAGTTAAGCTTGAAGAATGGTCCAGAATTTGGTAGCTCAGATTTAATGCTAAAAAATGCAGGGTCATGCATTTTGGCTGCAAAAGTCCAAGGGAGTAGTACAGTATAGGGACCGAAGTACTTCTGTTCACGAAAGAAGAGCGGAACCTGGGCATGATTATCTCTGATGATCTTAAAGTGGCTATACAAATATAAAAGGCAACGGCAAAAGACCGAAAGATGCTTGGGTGCATAGGGAGAGGAATGGCCAGCAGAATAAAGGAGATGATTTTGCCTCTGTATGAGACTCTGGTGCAACCTCATTTGAAGTATTGTGTGCAATTGTGAAGACCACACCTTCTAAAGGATATAAACAGGATGGAATCGGGACAGAAAGTGGCTACTGAAATGGTTAGTGCTCTTCGTTATAAAGCATATGAGGAAAGACTTAAAGATCTTAACATGTATACTAGGGTGATCCAAAAAACAAATTAACAGATTTCAGTTCTCCACAAGGCTGGTTTTGTTCTTTATCATATTTATAACAAGCACACAAAATTATAATGAAAATAAACATTTAGAGGTCACCCCCATTTGGCAGTTCTTATCTCATCTGAACTAAACAGCACAGAATTGGAATGTCTGATAATGAAGGTCGCTGAAGGTTCTGCACCATATTTTTCTTTAGACTCTGTCATCCGAAAGGACTAAGCCTGCCAATTGTTCAGACAAAAGCCAGAGGTGCCTTGAAAATCCAATAGCCTGGTTTGGGTAAGTCTTAAGAACTGATAAAATTTGATGTCATTGAGAGGAGTTTGGATTGCAAATAGTGCTTAATTCCACTGTCTGACATAAACAAGACTGACAAATACTGCAGAGCCAAATCTGTGATATTCTTGCACTCAGGCGTAATATGCAGAAATATGTCTTTATGGAAAGAGTGGTAGATGTGTAGAATAGTCTCCCAGTGGACGTAGTAGAGACAAGGACAGTATCTGAATTCAAGAAAGCATGGGACAAACACAGAAGATCTTTAAAGAAAGAAAGGGGACAATTGTAGTTGATATGGAAGGGAAGACTAGATAGGCCATGTGGACTTTTTCTGCTGTCATGTTTCTATGTTTCTTAAATAGAAAGTCAAGGACTGTGCAGACAGTGAAGGTGGGTTGAGCATAGCAGAGATGGTGAGGGTCAGAGGCAACAGAGTTAGTCAGATGGACATAGTACTCTTGCTTGGTGAGTGCTGTGGCTGACTAGAAAGAGGTTAGTATGAATTTGAAATGTAGGTAGTGTCATGAAATGGGTATCAATAAAGATACAAACCTGAAAATAAACCCTGTTTCTCAGAGAAATCTAGATGTGCAGTTACCTCAAGGCACAGCTAGAGGGGGCAGGAGTGATCATACAGGAGCTAATGAGCCTAAGAGAGCTAATGACTTGCACCTGGGAATGAACCCGGGAGTTTCAAAGGAAAGATTCCTTTATAAGCAGAAGCTGAATGCTAGCAAAGGAGGAAAACCTCTATTGAGAGCAACACCTCTATTGAGAGGAACAGCTCCAGAGGAAGGGCAGAACTGGAACCGGATCCAGAAAGGAGGAACATCTCTACTGAGAGGAACACCTCAAAGGAGAGGACAGAGAGAAGGAACAGCTCTGAGGGAAGGATCAGCTCTAAGAGAAGGAAAAGGACTTGGAGAAAGAATCCTACCTGAGCAAGCCCAAAGGAACAGAGTTCACAAAGGTGGAGTTCAGAAGGGCCAGGCTAAGCAAGCAGCTGTTCAGAGGGAGTCTGCTGGAGAAAGCACTAAGGCTAGAGAGTGTGCCACTCCCTGTTCCCACAACGTTCCTGATTCAAAAGCAGAGAGATGTATCCAGAGAACCAGAGAGATAGGTTTGGAGGAAAGCCTGCAGTCTCTGGGAAATACTAGTCAAGTTTTACCAGGCATCAAAGGAAAAGCAGTTTCTGACAAAGCTAAGTTCTTACTGAAGCACAAAGTTGAATCCACACCAGGTTTTACCAAGCTGCCAGAAAGCACAGCCCTGCCTAGAGCTTGCTGGCAGAGAACCTGTTGCAGGAGAAACGTTTCTGGAAGAGAAAGCTCCACGGATTCAAACCACAGAGGCTCCAGGTATGAAAGCTTTATTCATGATACTGAATGCTTAACTCCTAGAGACACTGCTAAAACAAATACTCAGTTTGCAAGGAAGAAGAAACCAGGGTGTTTTCAGAAAATTCCCAGGGAACTTAAAACACAGTCTTATTGGAGGCAAGAGCCTAGAGACACTTCACGTAGACCTGTAGCAGACAGGGACAGTGACTACTCTGATAATGAATGTAGTGGAGCAGAATCCATGGAAATTGAATATATAAATTCTGTTCCCATTCCTCCACCAGAAGAAATGGATTGTGGTTTGTGCATGGCCACGAGCCTAGAATCTGTAGCCACTGTATAACTGAGAAGAAGTTTGTTTAATTCTTATTGTGTTGGAATGAAGTGAATTCCTCTGATTAACCCTTGCACTAATTGTGGAGATTAACAATTAGTCAGCTTGTTAATACTGGTACCTTTTGAAACAAAGGGCATTCTTTTGATTTCTCAATGTCTTATTTGAACCCTTGCACAGATGGGGAATAAAGCCTTGTTTTCCCTACACTTGGTTTGATTATTGAGCTCTCATAGGAAGCTGGAAATAAGTAAGACCATTTTGCCATTCGTGGACCTTACATTTCATCACGCTCCCTAAATATTTTCTATTGTGGAGCATGCCCATACTTCGAATGGTCACCAGGGGATGCCCTCACGACAGAATGGCGTAGTTGTTTGGATTTGGATATAATCCTAAGACATACTGGAAAGAAAAAGAAAAATTACCAGTATTCAGCTTGAAAAAAAAAAAAAAAAGGAAAACCCAGACCGGAAGTGAAGAAACTTGGATCGGAGGAGAAAACGTGGACCGGACCGCAGAGAAGCCGGAACGGAAGGCAAGATTCCTGACTACAGTGGAGAGTGCTACTACGCAGAGCAGCACCACCCTTGCTGAGAGCTGGAGTCTACACTTCTACCAGGTAACAGGTAGAAGGGCATGACTTGAGTGGATAAGAGTTTAAAATTTAAAGGGGAATTTAAAAGAAAAAAAAAAGGGAAGTGTAGGTCTGATTTTTGGTACAGCCACACTTGTTTTTTTTTTTTGTTTGTTTCTCTTTGTTTTCCAGGGGATCTCATCGCCATGGAGCAGCGAGAGATGTTTAGCTGGATGGCTGCACAGTTCAGCAAGCAAGCGGAACTGGCTGCGCAAACACAGCAGCATGCAATCTTGGCCATGCAGGAACAGCAGAAGCCAGTCTTGCAGATGCTGGAAACCTGGCTGAGCCATCAACAGAAGACACAGGAAGAAGCTGAAAAAGATCTGAAGCAGAGCTCAGGACTGGGCAACTGTCCGCTAGGACTAGGGTCCTACGAGACTCTAACTTTGGGGAAATTAGGGGTAAATGATGATCCAGATGACTTCCTGGACTCTTTTGAAAGAATAGCTCTTTCCGTGGGTTGGCCGGAAGAGCAGTGGTCCATTAGATTGGCAGTTTCCCTCATTGGAGAGGCACTGTCAGCCTATAGGGCAATGCCCGCTTCGTTAGCGAACAATTATAGCGAGGTAACGAAGGCCATCAGGGAACGCCTGGGTCTGACTCCTCTCGTCTATAATCGTAAGCTACGTGCGGCGCACCTTGAAGCAGGTGAAAGGCCGAAAACATTAGGTCACAGGCTGAAGAGCTTAGCCGAGAAGTGGCTGAGGCCTAGTGAAAAAACCATTGAAATGCTGATGGATATGATAATCCTTGAGCAGTTCATGACTGCAGTACCCAGTAGTATACTGAGCTTCCTTATCCTACAGAATTGTCGCACTACTGCAGAGGCTATTGCCTTGACTGAAAGGTATTTAGAGGCTGAATTAGCTACCCAGCGTACTGGGAAGGTAGCAAAGATGGAAGTAGCGACATTCAAGCAGTCATCAGGAAGTCTCTCACAGTATAAAACACAAAATGTGAAAAGTGATAAGAATGTAGAGAAAAGTCATTCTAAAAGATGTTTTGGCTGTGGAAAATTGGGACATGTTATGAATGAGTGCCGAGTACGTACTGCTCTCATGGGGGAGAACAGACAAATGTTATCAGAAGGATTTGTACTTGATGTCACTGTACAAGGTGTAGCTGCCAAAGCTCTACTTGACTCTGGCGTGGACCAGACAATGATTTCGCGCAAGCTCTGGTCTGTTATCAAAGAGCAAACTACGTCCGCCCCAGATCAACCAGAGGGCAGAGTCAAGATAAAATGTGTACATGGCGCTGCCACCTTTTATCCTGTGTACAATTTACTGGTCAGAGGTTTGGGAATAGAAAAAAAAATGTTGATAGCTGTAGTGCCCAGATTACCTAAAGAGCTAGTCTTAGGTAGGGACTGGCCACAGTTTGAAAGAGGCCTAGAGAAGGGTCTAAACCCCAGAGAAGTTTTTGTCTCCACTCGCAACCAGACGAGTGCCGTAGAAAAACCCTCATGTTCTAGGGAAGAAAGTTTAGTTGACCTCCCATCCCATGATGATTTAGTAAATACTCCTTTAGAGAGGGATAGAAAGACTAAAGCCGAAAAGCGCAAAGAGAGAAAGGGACGTTCTCAAGGCAGAGCAGATTTGGAAGCAGGTGAGGAACTACCCTGGATTCCAGCAGAGCTCGTAGAGAAGTTCCCTTCATTTGCCGCAGAGCAACGAGATGACCCTGCGCTGGCACGCACATTTGAACATGCTCAAACGAAGAGAAATGTTTTCCCAAAATTTATAAAGGAAGAAGGGCTCCTATACAGGGAAAGTATAGACCCACGGACTGAAGATGTCCGCAAACAGCTGGTAGTCCCAAAAACGTTTAAGTCTGCAGTGCTAAGGTTAGCCCATGATCATCCAGTGAGCGGTCACAAAGGGGTACAGGGGACCCTTGACCAGATACTGGCCAGATTCTATTGGCTAGGAGTTTTTAAGGAGGTCTCACGTTTTTGTGAGTCCTGCGCCACCTGCCAACGGGTGACCTCCATAAGACCAGTTGGGGTGCCATTACTGCCGATGCCAGTAATAACCGATCCCATCAGAAGGATAGCCATGGACATAGTCGGTCCCCTCATAAAAACGCCTAGGGGTTTCCAATATATATTGGTCATCATGGACACGGCAACACGTTTCCCCTGGGTGGTGCCCTTGAGGAATATATCAGCCAAATCCATCGCCATGGACCTTATAAAGCTATTTTGCGAGGTGGGATTCCCTCAAGAAGTTTTGACAGACAGAGGCACGAACTTCATGTCCAAATATTTGGCCCAGGTATGGGACGCTTTTGGCATCAGGCATCTCAAAACCGCCGCATATCACCCCCAATGCAATGGTTTGATGGAGAGAATGAACCAGACCATCAAGCAGATGCTGCGACGAGCGCTGGACGGAGATATGGCAGAGTGGGACACAATGCTCCCATTTATATTGTACGCATGCAGAGAAGGGACACAGGTTTCATTAGGCACGTCGCCTTATGAACTGATGTATGGGACATCGCCCAGAGGAGTGCTCGATATCCTGAGGGAGCAATGGGTGGAACCTGTACAAAATGAAGTAGGGATACCACAGTTTTTAAGAAGTTTAAGAAGCCGATTAAGACGGACTTCACATTTTGCTGAAGAAAAGCTGAAGGACAGTCAGCAAAAGCAAAAACAGTACTATGACAGAGATACCAAACCCCGACATCTAACCACCGGTGAGAAGGTAATAGTCTTGATATCAGGCCCCACTCCGAAGTTTGAAGCCCGATGGAAAGGACCTTACATAGTGGTCAAACCACTTGGTCCAGCATCCTATCTAATACGGGACGCAAAGGGACATGAACAAGTGTACCACATAAATGTTCTTCGACTCTGGCATGAGAGGTTAGCCTTGTTTACGTCAGTCCAAGAAAAAACCCCTTAGCCTAGGGCAAAATATAAGACCAAAATGAAAATACCCCGGCTCGTAAGAAACCGTAAAAGTAAATCAAAATGCAAAACTTGTGCAACAACACATTCTTTTTTGTCGGAATAACCAAGCAAAAGGAGGCAGGGATAGAACCCACCCCTCGCCGTGGTCGGTCCTTTTTAATAATTTTAAATGCTCAAAACTTATCTCATTCTCTTTACTCAGCCAGCTTGGAATTCAGAAGACACAACGTGCCACGTTTCGGGCCATCCACACCAACCGTGGCCCTGCATCAGGTGAAATATAGGGAATCCCAGAAAGTCAGCTTTTGAGAAATATCCGACGGTCAAACTCTTTTATCGAAAACGGCACATGACGTCACCACAAACACGGAAGGAAAGCTGCCAATCAGCCCCCTACACGTAGCAGACTTTAAAAAAAGAGCATTTAAAGAAAGAAAGGGAAAACCCATTGTAGGGGAGTCCCAATGTAAAATGGTAACACATAGGTAGAGTAGAATCACAATATGGTGTGCCATTCCACAGAGGCATTTAATCCATGAGGAGAAACCGTATCCAATTGAAATATCCAACGTTGTTCTGTACGCTGCAGTCTCCCAATTCTATCACCTCCCCGAGGGTCAATAGGAATGTGGTCCAGTACTCGCCAGCGTAGCTGACTAAAAGAGTGATTTTCTTGAAGGCAGTGAGGCACCATAGGCGCTGAAACCGTTTTCGATCGCAACCGGGAAGCGTGCTCCCCAAGACGGATCTTAACTGGACGAGTAGTACGGCCTATGTAACAAAGTCCACACGGGCAGATGATTAAATATTTAAATCATCTGCCCGTGTGGACTTTGCTACATAGGCCGTACTACTCGTCCAGTTAAGATCCATCTTGGGGAGCACGCTTCCCGGTTGCGATCGAAAATGGTTTCAGCCCCTATGGTGCCTCACTGCCTTCAAGAAAATCACTCTTTTAGTCAGCTACGCTGGCGAGTACTGGACCACATTCCTATTGACCCTCGGGGAGGTGATAGAATTGGGAGACTGCAGCGTACAGAACAACGTTGGATATTTCAATTGGATACGGTTTCTCCTCATGGATTAAATGCCTCTGTGGAATGGCACACCATATTGTGATTCTACTCTACCTATGTGTTATCATTTTACATTGGGACTCCCCTACAATGGGTTTTCCCTTTCTTTCTTTAAATGCTCCTTTTTTAAAGTCTGCTACGTGTAGGGGGCTGATTGGCAGCTTTCCTTCCGTGTTTGTGGTGACGTCATGCGCCGTTTTCGATAAAAGAGTTTGACCGTCGGATATTTCTCAAAAGCTGACTTTCTGGGATTCCCTATATTTCACCTGATGCAGGGCCACGGTTGGTGTGGATGGCCCGAAATGTGGCACGTTGTGTCTTCTGAATTCCAAGCTGGCTGAGTAAAGAGAATGAGATAAGTTTTGAGCATTTAAAATTATTAAAAAGGACCGACCACGGCGAGGGGTGGGTTCTATCCCTGCCTCCTTTTGCTTGGTTATTCCGACAAAAAAGAATGTGTTGTTGCACAAGTTTTGCATTTTGATTTACTTTTACGGTTTCTTACGAGCCGGGGTATTTTCATTTTTGTTTACGTCAGCACAGAAGATGTCTAGGATTACGTGCTGTAATAAGGGTGAACATTCAGCCTATAATATTTAAAGAGGGGGGATGTGTCATGAAGTGGGTATCAATAAAGATACAAACCTGAAAAGAAACCCTGTTTCTCAGAGAAATCTAGATGTGCAGTTACCTCAAGACACAGCTAGAGGGGGCAGGAGTGATCATACAGGAGCTAATGAGCCTAAGAGAGCTAATGACTTGCACCTGGGAATGAGCCCGGGAGTTTCAAAGGAAAGATTCCTTTATAAGCAGAAGCTGAATGCTAGCAAAGGAGGAACACCTCTATTGAGAGCAACACCTCTATTGAGAGCAACAGCTCCAGAGGAAGGACAGAACTGGAACCGGATCCAGAAAGGAGGAACATCTCTACTGAGAGGAATACCTCAAAGGAGAGGACAGAGAGAAGGAACAGCTCTGAGGGAAAGATCAGCTCTAAGAGAAGGAGAAGGACTTGGAGAAAGAATCCTACCTGAGCAAGCCCAAAGGAACAGAGTTCACAAAGGTGGAGTTCAGAAGGGCCAGGCTAAGCGAGCAGCTGTTCAGAGGGAGTCTGCTGGAGAAAGCACTAAGGCTAGAGAGTGTGCCACTCCCTGTTCCCACAACGTTCCTGATTCAAAAGCAGAGAGACGTATCCAGAGAACCAGAGAGATAGGTTTGGAGGAAAGCCTGCAGTCTCTGGGAAATACTAGTCAAGTTTTACCAGGCACCAAAGGAAAAGCAGTTTCTGACAAAGCTAAGTTCTTACTGAAGCACAAAGTTGAATCCACACCAGGTTTTACCAAGCTGCCAGAAAGCACAGCCCTGCCTAGAGCTTTGTCGGCAGAGAACCTGTTGCAGGAGAAACGTTTCTGGAAGAGAAAGCTCCACGGATTCAAACCACAGAGGCTCCAGGTATGAAAGCTTTATTCATGATACTGAATGCTTAACTCCTAGAGACACTGCTAAAACAAATACTCAGTTTGCAAGGAAGAAGAAACCAGGGTGTTTTCAGAAAATTCCCAGGGAACTTAAAACACAGTCTTATTGGAGGCAAGAGCCTAGAGACACTTCACGTAGACCTGTAGCAGACAGGGACAGTGACTACTCTGATAATGAATGTAGTGGAGCAGAATCCATGGAAATTGAATATATAAATGCTGTTCCCATTCCTCCACCAGAAGAAATGGATTGTGGTTTGTGCATGGCCACGAGCCTAGAATCTGTAGCCACTGTATAACTGAGAAGAAGTTTGTTTAATTCTTATTTTGTTGGAATGAAGTGAATTCCTCTGATTCACCCTTGCACTAATTGTGGAGATTAACAATTAGTCAGCTTGTTAATACTGGTACCTTTTGAAACAAAGGGCATTCTTTTGATTTCTCAATGTCTTATTTGAACCCTTGCACAGATGGGGAATAAAGCCTTGTTTTCCCTACACTTGGTTTGATTATTGAGCTCTCATAGGAAGCTGGAAATAAGTAAGACCATTTCGCCATTCGCGGACCTTACATTTCATCACGCTCCCTAAATAATTTATATCGTGGAGCATGCCCATACTTCGAATGGTCACCAGGGGATGCCCTCACGACAGTAGTCAGCAAGGGTACATGACTTAAGCCAAAGGCACTCAGCTGAGCAGGCACAGGAATGTAGATAGCGGGTTATCAAGGACAGCCAGGGTTGAAGTACGGTACACCTCAGAGGCTATGGAATGAAAAGAGCAAGTGTATCAAGAGCAAATAAGAATATAGTGCTATAGGAGAATACTGCCCCATCAATGGACTCAGATGACATAGTAGAGGAAAGAGGTGATAAGACAGCAATGGAGAGAACTGAAGGGTGGATAGTGTGAAGATTCCTAAACATGTTGGTGGAGATCGGGTGAGACCAAGATGGGGGATGTTTAAAGATGAAGGTTAGCAGGTGATGGTCAGATAAGGGCAGAATTGAAGGGAGGATGTTTGAGGATGAACAGTTGGAGGAGAAGATGAAGTCAAAGCAGTGGCCATGCTTGTGAATGGGAATGGTAAAGCACAATTGGAGGTTGAATGATGAGGTTAGGGAAAGGAGTTTTAAGGTATAAGGGTCAGAAAAGTCATCAAAGTGAATGTTAAAATCCCCAAGAATAAGGGAAGGGTAAGATGCATCCAGAACAGAGAAGAACTAGGTGTCAAAGTCAATGAGAAAGGTAGAAGTGGACTTGTTGGGGGATCAATAAATGACAGCTACCCGGAGAGGTAGCAGAGAAAATAGGTGGATGGCCTAGACTTCAAAGAAGTAGATGGAGGCAGAAGGAGGGGATTAAATTAGCAGGAATGAGAGAGAAAGAGCTCAACACTGTCACCTCAGCCAATGGGCCGAGGTGTATGGGAAAATAGGTAGCCTCCATGATAGAAAGCAATGACTGAAGCAGAATCTTCAGGGAGAAACCAATCTTCAACAAAAGCCAGGAGATGCAGAGTATTAGAGATAAAGACCTAAATGGATAAAATAATTTATTATGAACTTTCTACCCCCTTCCAGTGCATGTTAAATGCAAGCCTTCAAAATGGTGTGGTCCCATAGTATGAAAGCAGGTCCTAAGTTAAAAAAGCTTTCCTTGAACCCATCAATTCCAGGAAAGAGTTCATCCAATTTCTTACTTAACCTACCTCTCTAAAATTGAGAAAAATGTGTTGCCCTGCCATTAAATGACTTTCTAAATTAGTCCAATGCTCTATTCCCCTGACAGTCATGAGTTAGAACTGGTCACGCTGCTAAAACATTCATCACAACACTCTTCGATGACATTCACAGCCATCTATACTATGGTCAAATAGGTATAATATCACTTTCTGCAACTATGATCTTGTCCATCATCAAATTCTCATCTTCTGTCTCTCTGAATTTGGTCCTCCTGTGATTTAGCTTTTACCTAGAAGATCAAACTTTCTGGTTTCTTTCAAGTCTACTCTAGTCTCCCACATCTCTTATCTTCTAGAGTCCCTCAAGGCTCACTTCTTTCACCAAACTTCTTCAATCTCTTCATCAACCTGTTAACCACTTTAATTCAAGATCATAGAATATCTACTTTTTACTATACAGATGGTTTTTAGTTAGTCATCTATAGAGACCCAGTCCTAAAAAAAAAACACCTTAATTCCTGTCTCAATGCAGTGAGCCAGTGGCTTGCATGTAATTGGCTAAAATTAAATCAAACCAAAACTGAATCTCTGTGGGTAATTGGTCACTCCATTAAACCCTCAGTTCTGCAGCTGATTCTAAAAAAAAAAAAGTTGTGACGCTTTATAGATTATCAGTTAAGTTTCTCCTCTACAATCTTTAGTGGTAAAAAACTCATTCTTCACCCTTTCATTAAAAAGTACTTAAAGCCTACTGCCTCTAAATCCTAACACATGCTTCAATTATGTCTCAAGTTGACTACTGTAGTGTTATGTGAAATGACAAAAAGGTAGATGCTGTCAGATTTCAAAACCATACAAAATACAACTATGAAACCGCTCTGCAAAGCAAAAAAAATATGACGATGTAACCCCACTCTTTATGGAGAAACACTGGCTCCCGGTTTTATATAGAATGAAATGTAAGTTCCTGATCGTAGTAAACATCTTTTATTCTGGGCTACCACAATATTTAGCAACTCACTTAATTCCTTATATTCTCTCTTGTGTCTACCCCGTCCACCCCCGATCTCAGAATGAAAATCTTTTAGTAAGCCCCTCGAAATATCAAACCAATCTCAAATCTACTTGGACTTCAGCTTTCTTTTTTTCTATCCCCCTCCCTATGGAATTCTCTGCATCCTACCTTCAGAGAGAAACATATCAAGAAATTTCAAAAACTTCTAAAAGCTATAGATTTCAAATCCACATTCAGGAAGGGAGTTGACTGGAACTGGTGCTGCATCAGAAGAGAGACCCCATCTTTTATTCTCACTTTTTCCTACTCAGCGTCTAACTTTCTGTTTTTCCTTATCTTGACTTCTCATTCTGTAATTCTCTCTTTTATATGGTTTATACTTTACTTAAGACTTGATATACCACCCTTCAATTAAAAAGCAGAGCAGTTCACATAAAAACATAAAAGTAAAAGGTGGAAAGGAACTCCATAAAATTGATAGCAAGAAATAGAAGCATGCCATATGGAGTGAGAACAACAAGAATAGGACAGAAAAGAGGAGAGAGTACAAAGCAGTCCATAGCAGTCATATACCTGGGGAGATCAAAGTTATCTGAAAAATATGGGGTTTTAAAGCAGATTAGAAGGTTTTATGAGAAAGTTTCTGATGGAGGTCTAGTGGTAGGTTGTTCCATAGAGACAGAGCATGAAAATAGAAGGCAGAGCATCTGGTCGAAGTGTATTTGGCACAAGAAGCTTGAGGGAGATAGAGACAGTTGGTATAAATGGTGCAAAGGATGCGAGAGAGAGCATGAGAAATGACTAGAGAGGACAGGTAGGAGGGAATACCAGTATGGAGGACTTTGTGAACTAGAGTTAAAAATCTTGTACATTATACAACAGTGGACAGGTAACCAGTGATATTCAATCAGCAGAGGAGTGGAGAAGGTCAAACTTAGAAACATGTGCGATCAGTCTAACAGCGATGTTGTGAAAGGTTTGTAATCTTTTCAGTTCATAATCTGACAGTCTGGCATAAGCAATGTTAAGGTACTCCAGAAATGAAGTGACTAAACTCAGGATCAGGATGATAAGTGCAGAGGAGTGGAGAAATGGACAGATGGATCGAATTTGCCGCAAGGCATGAAATGAAGATTTTACTATTGAACTGATGTGATCAAGCAAAGAAAGACAAGAGTCTAGAGTTACACCAAGGTATTTGAAAGAAGTGGTAAGAGTAAGAGGGACAGAATCGAAAGTAGGAGCAATACTGGGAGTCGAGGAAGAGCCTGTGATTCCAAATAGTGCCTGTCTTTTTGACATTAAGTTTCAGCAAGTTAGCCTTCAACCAAGATGAAATCTGAACAAGACAGTCATTAATAAGCACCAGTTCAAGTTCAGTAGCATCAATATTCATAGAAATATGATGACAGAAAAAGACCACATGGCCTATCTAGTCTGTCCTTCCATATCAACAACTACAACAGTCCCCTTTTTTCCTTTAGAGATCCTCTGTGTTTTTCCCATGCTTTTTTGAATTCAGATACTGTCCTCATCTCTACCACCTCCACTGGGAGACTATTCCACGGATCCACCACTCTTTCCGTAAAGAAATATTTCTGCATATCACTCCTGAATCTATCACCCTTCACCCTCATCCCATGTCCCCTCATAGCAGAACTTGCTTTCAATTGAAAAAGGCTCTCCCCCTGTACATTTATGCCACGGAGGTAGTTAAACATCTCAAACATATCACCTCTATCCCGCCTTTCCTCTAAGTTGTACATATTAAGATCCTTAAGTCTGTCCGCATATGCTTTATAATGAAGACCACTAACCATTTTAGTAGCCACCCTCTGTACTGACTCCATCCTGTTTATATCCTTTTGAAGGTGCGGTCTCCAGAATTGCACACTATACTCCAAATGAGGTCGCACCAAAGACTTATACAGAGGCACCATCACCTCCTTTTTCTGCTAGCCATTCCTCTCCGTATCCACCCAAGCATCCTTCTAGCTTTTGCCATTGCCTTTTCTACCTGTTTAGCTACTTTAAGATCATCAGACACAACCACGCCTAGGTCCCACTCTTCTTTAGTGGACAAAAGTATTTCACCCCCTACACTATATTGCTCCCTTGGATTGCTGCAGCCCTAATGCATGATATTACATTTTTTAAAATTAAATCCCGGCTGCCAAATTCTAGACCATTTTTCAAGCTTAGCTAGATCCCTCCTCATGTTATCTACACCTTCCTGGGTGTCTATTCTATTGCAGATTTTGGTATCATCTGCAAAGAGGCAAACTTTACCCAACAGCCCTTCCACTATATCACTAACAAAGACGTTAAAAAGAATCGGACCAAGGACAGATCCCTGGGGCACACCACTGGTAACATCCTTCTCCTCAGAGTGAGCTCCATTTACCTGTACTCTTTGTCGCCTCCCACCCAGCCAATTTCTAACCCACGCAGTAACTTTAGGGTCCTTCCCTAGGGTGCTCAGTTTGTTTATAAGTCGCCTGTGAGGAACAGTGTCAAAGGCTTTACTGAAATCTAAATAAAACCACATCTAGGACTCTCCCTCGGTTCAACTCCCTGGTCACCCAGTCAAAGAAATCAATCAGATTTGTCTGACAAGACCTGCCTCAGGTGAATCCATGCTGCCTCGGATCCTGTAATCCACTGGACTCCAGAAACCTCACTATTTTCTCTTTCAGCAGTTTTTCCAATAATTTACTCACCACCGAAGTTAAACTAACCAGCCTGTAGTTTTCAACCACATCCTTACTTCCGCTTTTGTTAAAGGCGCCACATGGGCCTCTCTCCAGTCCTTTGGCACCACTCCCGACTCCAACGAGGTATTTAAAAAGTCAGTCAGTGTTGCTGCTAGAACATCCCCAAGTTCCCTCAGTATTCTAGGGTGTATCCTTTCCGGTCCTATTGCTTTGTCTACTTTAAGTTGAGCTAGTTTCTCACCAACACAATCTTCTGAAAATTGTTCAAGATGTCGCTCGCTTCTGTTCCTGTTTGTGGGTGTTTTCTCAGGTCCTGCTCCTGGTTCTTCACCTGCTTAATTGTGGTTGGAATGGAAAATCTAGGCAGTAAATATTGCCACATTTGGATAGCTGCTGAAAACAATTGATTATATATGAAGGAGCTTTGCTGAAGTAATTCTACAAAGGGAGCACATTAGCCTATCCACCTCAGACACATATGAGGTGTGACAAAAAAGAACAAGACTGTCCCATAAATGTTTTATTACAAAATCTACAGAGAAATTACGCATTGTCCCCTTCAAAGTAATCCCCCCCAGAGTTAATTCACTTCTGCATTTGCTTCTGCCATGTATGGAAGCACTCGGTAAAGTCCTCCTCCTTGAGGTCCCTCAGCAACCTCATCACAGTGGCCTTGATCTCTTCTACAGAGGCGAAATGAGTTCCTTTGAGCACAGTCTTCAGCCTGGGGAAGAGCCAGAAGTTGTACGGTGCGAGATCCGGGGAATAAGGAGGGTGGTTGAGAGCTGTGATCTGTTTGTTGGCCAAGAACTGCCTCACACTGAGCATGGTGTGTGCGGGCACATTGTTGTGGTGGTGCAGCCATGACTTGTCTCTCCATAGAGCCCACCTGCTGCACAGAACCTGGTCATGGAGGCAATTGAGGACCTGCTGGTAGAAGTGCCGGTTGACTGTCTGACCCTCAGGCACAAACTCATAATGGACCACTCCCTTCTGGTCGAAGAATGTGATCAGCATGACCCCTGATCCTTGATTTGGACATGCACGCCTTCTTGGGTCTGTGTGACAGTTGAGTCTTCCACTGCAGGCTCTGTCTCTTGCTTTCAGGGTCATAATGGAAGACCCAAGTCTCGTCTCCTGTGATAACTCAGCCAACAAACTCTGGATCTTCTCCAATCTTCTCTAGCAAGTCTCGACAAGCAGTGTCCCGGTGCTCCTTCTGATCATCCGATAAAAGCTTGGACACATCTTGGCGCACACCTTCCGCATCTCCAGCTCCTGCACCAAGATGGTCCGCACTGACTCCCTGTTCGGGCTGAACTCCTCAGCTATCATCCACACCATCAATCTGCGATCACTCCAGAACAGCTGGTTCAGTTTATCAATGTTCTCAGCCCTCTTTGTTGTGGAAGGCCGTCCTGACTTGCGGTCATCCTCCACCTCCTCACGGACAGTCTTGAAGCATTTGTGCCACTCGAAGACTCGCGGCCTTGACATTGCATCTTCTCCAGAAGCTTTTTGGAGAAGTTGGAGACACTCAATTGGGCCCTTCTCCAACTTAACCAGAAATTTCAAGTTGATTCTTTGCTCCATATTTCTGCCACCTCCAGTTGCGTGACAAAGTAATGGAGCAGTGTGCTACAAAAAAACCTGAAAAAGAAAAACAGAGTGAGAGAGATGAAAAATATTATAGCAGAATAGTGGCGAGATGTTGCACAACACAATGACATAAGCAGTTATCCAATTGCAATTGAGTCATGGGCGTGGCTGCCACAGACTCATTTCTTTTTTGTCACACCTTGTAAATCAGATTTTAGTAGCTTAAAGTGATGAAGAGGTGGTGAGACAGGGAAACATCAGTGACAGGGAGAAGTACATTGATGAAATACTTCTTGAGGTGTCCAAGTACTTCAACAGAATGAAGGTGGTATGGTACAGAAAGAAGAGAGTTGGATATGGGTCACCAGAGCCTGCAGAATCGAAACTCCAACTCCACCATCCCTCAAACTGAAGAACAAGCATGCAGCCTTGAAAGTGGAAGAGGTGAGAACATCCCAGGAACAAGAACTGAAACTCAAAACCCCCAAATTTTATTTATTTATTTTATTTATTTATATTCTCTTATATACCGCGCTATTCTGCATCAGTGCGGTTTACATTGAACAAACTGAAATTACATTGAACAGGGCATTATAACTTGGAGATAACTATTTTACAGGGAACATGGGCTACTGTTACTGAATCAGTGACTATAAGGAAGAAAAGGTCAGTGGCTACTGAGGCATCCGTCTGCTGACCAGACTTGATGTCCTGGGAAGTGTGCTGTCTGGTGGGTACCAAAGTCCAAGATATTACAGAAACTCCTCAAGCCTACTATTATCCAATACCATTCATCCATGTTGGCACAAATTATTCTGACAAGTATTCCTTTGAGTACATCAAGAGTGACTTAATGGCTTGCAGAGAGAGGGTGAGGCAGATAGGTATACAGATGGTATTCTCATCAATATTCTCCATTGAGGGTAAAGGCTAAGGCAGAGAAGCTCACATCCTACAGATGAATGCATGGCTGTGTGGATGTTGTCATCAAGAGTATTTTAGTTTCCTGGACCATAAAATGTTTTTTGAAGCACTGCTGAACAGAGATGGTGTCCACCTATCTAAGAAGGGTCAAAGTGTATTCCACAGCAGACTGACTAACCTACTAAAGAGGAGGGGAGAAAGCCCTCAGTAAGTAAAACATTAGAGACCTCTGGAAAAAAGATACAACAACTGGAAAGCAGTGTGTATTAATTCCCATAGTTTGGGAGATAAAATTCTGGATCTTGAGGCTTTAATGAAAGAGGCTGACTTGGATATATTGACAGTCATGGAGACATGATTCATGGAGAACCATGACTGAGATGTAATTAATCTGGGCTATAATTTTTCAGGAAGGACAGGGTAGTAAGAAAGGGAAGAGGAGTGACACTATGGGGGTCATTCCAATGTGTGAATAGCGGGGATGTATGTCCGCTTTGGACATACAAATCCTGCTATTCTCTGGGGGCCTATTCCGAAGACAGAGCTCCCCACACATACAGCAGCTTTGTGCAGGGAGCTATGGATGGGGACAGGAAGGGGAGGACTGGAGGAGGAGTCTGGGTGGACCAGGGACAGGCTGCACAACCCAGACGTACAGGGCCAATACAGGCCACAGCCCTGTATGTCTGGCAAGGGCAGGATGGACGGGGAACTTATTCCACCTCAGAGGTGGACTAAGTCTCCCTGATGATGCCTGACAGTGACAGAGGACCCCTCAAAGAGGTGAACTGCAGAAGGAGGTTCCCCACCACTCAATCCTGGCCCTAGCAGGCCTCTCCGAGGGATGGGTAGCAGGAAAAAGGAATGTTATGGTGTTGTGGGGAATCAGGGCTCCTGCATACCATCCTGGTGCCATAGTGATGGCATGGAGCATGGTGAGGGTTAACCGGGGAGAACGCTGCACATCCCAGCCCACTGAATTGGGGTCTGTCTGGCTCATCCAAGTGTCCCAATTCTGCTCCCGTGGCAATGTCTAGCTCCTGTGGGTGCAGAATCAGGACCAAATACAGCCTGTCCAGATTATGGATGTCTATATAGGCCGGACATTTCCTAATCAGAATGGGCCTCCACATGTAAAAAAATAATGCTAACATTCCAGAATTGCAGGGCTTATGAAGGAAGGAAGGAGGAGGCATTGTGAGTTAAACTGGAAAGGATGAAATGTGGTATCCATTTGCATTGGTGTGATATACAGATCTTCACAGGTAGAAGAAGAAGAGAACATGGATTTAACTGAAGACATTCACAGTATTACTCTGAAAGGAGAAGTTTGACTGATACATAATTTAAATATGTTGGATGTTGAATGGAACATCCCTGCTGTGGTGTCATCTAGAAGTAAAGAGATCTGGAATTTTCTGAAGGGAAGACTATTCGGGCAACTGGTAACAGAACTCTCATAGGAAGAAGCCATACTGGACCTGGTACTTATGAATGGGGAGAGTGTTTTGGATGTTATAGTGGGTGATTATCTTGTATCCAATGATTACCTGATGGTGTGGTTCAATATTAGGACAAGGACTGAAATAGTTAATTCAAAAGTGAAGGTCCTAGATTTTAGGAAAACTAACTTTGCCAAGATGGAACAATAACTTAAGGAACTGTTACCTGGATGGAAACAACTCAGGGATGTGGAAAAGCAGTGTGCAAAACTGAAAGGGGATATTTTAAGGCAACAAACCTTTTTGTTAGAAAAGTAAATACAAGTAAAAAGAGGCCACTATGTTTCTTGAAAGAAGTAGATGAAAAAGTGAGGAAATAGAAAAAGAGGAAGGCAAGTATCAATATTTGGAAAAGCTAAGAGAAGCTGAGAAAGTAGTCAGGAAAGCAATGATACAAATGGAAGAAAAAATAGCCAATGTAGTAAAATGGTAGGATAAAACATTTTTCAGAAATGTCTGTGAGAAGAGGAAGTGTAAAAGTGGTATTGTCAGACTCAAGGATGAAGAGGAGGGATATGTAGAAACTAATGAGGATAAAATGGAATTGTTTAACAGATATTTTTGCTCTATGTTCACAGATTAAGGGCCAGAAACAGGACCTCAGAACATCCACAAATAGGAACAGAGGTGACGTGGATTTTGAAACATTTTCATAAGACTGTGTTCGTGAGGAGCTAGCTAAACTAAAAGCAAACAATGAGAGGGGGCCAAGAGTATTGAAGAAATTTAGGAAAGTTCCAGCGACTCCACTGTCTGACCTTTTCAATGTTTCTTTAGAGTTGTGAGCGATCCCAGAGGACTGTCAAGGGGAACATCTGATCCCTCTACACAAAAGTGGAAGTAAGGATGAGGTTGGGAACTACAGGCCAATTAGAATGACCTCTGTAGTGAGTAATTTAATGAAAACGCTGCTAAAACAGGATAGTGAGGTTGCTGGAATCCAAAGGATTTCAGGATATGAGGCAGCATGTTTTTCTAGAGGCAGGCCTTGTCATATAAATCTGTTTAATATGTTGGACTGAGTGACCAGAAAGTTGGAGCAACATAGAATGTTAGATGTGGTGTACTAAGATTTCAGTAAAGCCTTTAACACTGTTCTGCACAGGCAACGTATAAATAAATTGAGTACTCTAGGCATGGACCTTGAAGAGGACAACTGGGTTAGAAACTGGTTGAGTAGGTGGTAATAATGGGTACAGGTAAATGGAACACACTGCAAAGAGATAAACATTATTAGAGGTGTGCCAAAGGGATCAGTCCTTGGTCCGATTCTTTTTAACATGTTTGTATATTGCGAAAGGGCTATCGGATAAGATTTGCCTTTTTGCAGATGATACCAAAATCTGCAATAGGGCAGATACTCAGGGTAGATAAAACAAGGTAGGATCTAGCAAAGCTTAAAGAATGGTTGAGGATTTGACAGCTTAGATGTAATGCTCAAAAATGCAGGGTCATGCATTTGGGCTGCAAAAATCCAAGGGAACACAGTATAGGGAGTGAATAACTTTTGTCCATGAAAGATAAATGACACCTGGAGGTGATTGTTTATAATGATCTTAAGGTTGCTAAACAGGTAGAAAGGTGGCAGCAAAAACCAAAAGGATGCTTTTTCCATATGGAGAGGAATGGACAGCAGGAAGAAGGAGGTGATATTGCCTCTGTATAATCTTTGGTGAGACCTAGAAACAGAAACATGATGGCAGATACCTATCCAGTCTGCCATTCCATACCAACTACTACAGTCCCTTTTTTTCTTTTTGAGATCTTCTGTGTTGGTCCCATATTTTTTGAATTCAGCTACTATCCTCATCTCTGCTATCTCAACCGGCAAACTATTCTAAGCCTCTATCACTATTTTGTAAAGAAATATTTCCACATATTACTCCTGAGTCTATCCCCTTTCACCTTCATCATATGCCCCCGCATTGCAGAGCCATCTTTCAAATGAAAGATGCACTCCCTCTATGCATTTATGCCTTGGAGGTATTTAAATGTCTCTATCATATCACCCCTCTACTGCCTTTCCTCCAAAGTATACATATTGAGATCTTTAAGTCTGTCCCCATATGCCTTATGATGAAGTCCACTGACCATTTTTGTAGTCACCCTCTGCACTCACCTCATCCTGTTTACGTCCTTTTAAGGGGTGGTGTCCAGAATTACACACATTTCTCCAAATGGGGGTGTGATGGAGTGCTTGGGAAGCACCCCATCTGCCACAGGGAAACTCCCAGCCAAGCCTAGCACAAGTGAGGTATTGCTCTGGAAGGGATTTAAACCCCTGTCCCTTTAAGGGAAGAGGGCTGGAGAATGCCTGGGGAGGGTGTGGCCTGGCCCTAGGATTTATCCCAGGAAGCAAGGGACCTGGAGAGAGAAGCCCGGGGGTTTTCTGGAATATGGAGTGACCAGTTACCTCTGAGGGTAGATTACTGCTACCAAGGTAGGAGCTGTTTTTAAAGTGGCTGTTGTCCCTTCAGCCTTGATGTTAGAGTTCTACCCAGCTGGAGCACTCTTGTGCTATAGAGAACTGCTGTTTACTTTATTTGTGGATATGCTGCCTTGCTGGTAAAGACTGAAAGAGTACTACTGAATTGTGCCCCAGAGTGCAGGAACTTTGGGGAAGAAGCAGTTTCTTCTTACCTTAGAACTGTTTGTGCTGGAACAGTGTTCTCTCACCCAGCAGAATAGGGATGCGAAGATTGATTAAGGAACTTCTAAAGCTTAGGGAAGCCTGGAGCAAGAGTGTCTGTAATACTATGGGGTATGTTTACTAAACCGTCTTAATGTTCCCGGTGCTAGTTGCAGCGATAATGTGAAGATGCCTGAATGGTGTTTGGCCCTCCAGGACTGCAGTTGGGAAACTGTGCTCTAGTGTTTGCACATGTTTATGGTGTCTGTGCTCTGTAGGGTAAAATATAGGCGTTTCAGGCATGTTTATTTTATCTGCAATAAAAGTTCCATCTTTATTACCACGGTTTAGTACTGGGTAAAATATCGGGACATGGTTGACAGGAGCCACAGCTGGGACTTGAACTTGTGATCTTCTGCTTCTGAACACATTGGCTGTGTGTACTGCACCACACAGGCAGTCCATTCTCTGGGGATACCATGACTGTTAGTCAGACAGACCCTGTCTGTTGCATTGCACGGCACCCACCTAAACGGTGCTAGGCCATGGTCTGCTGTGGGCAGATGCCACTGCCCCCTCCGCCACCAGCAACCCTCCGCCATCATGCTGCCATGCCATTATGCCAGTGGTGCTGGTGGTACGCAGTCCCAGGCCATCCAGTATGCCGGTAGGCAGCTGCCTATGGTGTGGGTTCTCGGGTAGGGGTGCCTACATGGACATGCGTGCTTCCCCCCCCCCCCCCCACACACACCACCTGCCAATGTTATGTGCCCTTGGGGGTACCTGCTGGGTAATCTCCTCTGTGACACTGTGGGACACACACTCATGTCCATGTTGGACCCTCGTCAGTTGCTGTCTTGCTGCTATCCAGTTTCAGCATTACCACCGCTGCGACATTAAGACAGTTTAGTAAACATACCCCTATATGTACTGCAAACCCAAGAAGGGCCAGGGCAGTTTACTTGGGTGTTTATCCTGAAAATAAAGTGTGTGTTCTTTAAACCTCTGACTTGATGTAAAATCTAATATCATTGTTCGGCTGCAATATACTACAGGGAGTCTCACCAAAGATTTATATAGAGGCACTATCACCTCCTTCTTCCTGCTGGCCATTCTTCTCCCTATGGACCAAAGTATCATTCTAGCTTTCACCATCGCCTTTTATACCTGTTTAGCAGTCTTAAGATCATCAAAAATAATCACGCCCAGGTTATGCTTTTCTTTCATGTAGTACTTCACCCCCTATACTGTACTGCTCCCTTGGATTTTTGCAGCCCAGATGTATGATCCTACATGTTTTAGCATTAAAGCTGGATCCCTCTTCATGCTATCTACTTCTTCCTGGTTGTCTAGTCTGTTGCAGATTTTGGTCTGATTTGCAATATCATTAACAAATATGTTAAAAAGAATTGGATCAAGGGCAGATCCTTGTGGCACACCACTGGCAACATCCTTCTCCTCAAAGACAGCTCCATTTACCCGTATCCTTTGTTGCCTCCACTCAACCAATTTCTAACCCATTCAGTCACTCATTTGGACTATTTTGTGCAATTCTTGAAATCACACCTTCAGTAGGATTAAAACAGAATTGATTCAGTGCAGATTGTGGCTGCCAAAATAGTTAGTGAGCATCACCATAAAGAATATGGGGACAGACTTCAAAATCTCAATATGTATACTTTGGAAAAAAGATGGGAGAGGGGAGATACGATAGAGACGTGAATATATCCATAGCATAAATGCACAGGAGGTGCTTCTCTTTCATTTGAAAGAAAACTACAATAAGGGGGCATAGGATGAAAGTAAAAAGAGAGACACAGGAGTTATTTGCGGAACTATTTATGGAAAGAGTGATAGATGCATGGAATAGTCTCCCAGTAGAAGTGGTAGAGACAAGGAATGTATCAGAATTCAAGAAAGCATGGGACAAACACAGAGGATCTCTAAGGGAAAAAAAGGAATGTAAATATTAGCAGTTGGTATGGAAGGGCAGATTGAATAGGCCATATGGTCTTTATCTGCTATCATTTTTCTATGTAGGAGGAAGTGCAAAAGTGTCATTGTGAGAATCAAAGTTGAAGAGGAGAAATATCTAGAGAGCCTTATGAGGAAAAAGTAAATTTCTTAACACATTTCTGTTTGATGTTCATGGAGAAAGGTCCAGGAGTAGGACCATGGAATGCAGAAACAAATAGGAATGGAAATGAGGTAGACTTTCAGAAGACTGTCCTCATGACAAGCTAGCTAAACTAGATAAAATGACTGTCAGAGAGGACATAATGATTATGAATGTTATCACTGTAACTCTGTATACCACAGAGAATGGTTTTAATCAGTTTTGTGGCTAAGAAGTATGATATAAATACATACTGATAGAAATTAGGGAAACTCGAAACAATGATGTGTGCCCTTTGCAATACTTTCTTGGTGTTAGGAATAGCCTCAGAGGATTGGAGATTGGTGAAAGTGATTCCCCTTTACAAAAACAGATGTAAGGAGGCTAGAAAATACAGTCTAATTAGTCTGACCTTAGTGGGGAATAAATTTATGGAATTGCTACTAAAACAGAATATGCAGCAGTTTCTGGAAATCAATGTATTACAGGATCAAAGGCAGCCTGGTTTCATTAAAGCTAGATCTGGTCAGACAAATCTGATCAATTTCTTTGGCTGGATGACCAGAGAGCTGGATTAGGAAAGGGTGTTAGATATGGTATATTTAGATTTCAGCAAGGCTTTTGACATGGTTCCACTAGGCAACTGATAAATAAACTGAGCATCCCTGGTATGGGCCCTAAAGTGACTGAATAGGTTAGGAACTGGTGACAAAGGTATTCTAAATGTAGCTTGCTTTGCTGAAAAGGCATTTACCAGTGGTGTGCCACAGGGATGGATTCTTGGTCCAATTCTTTCCAACATTTTTGAAAGTAATAATGTTGAAGGAATCTTATTTATTTATATTCTCTTATATACTGTGCTATTCTGCATCTGTGTGGTTTACATTGAACAAACTGAAATTACATTGAACAGGGCATTATAATTTGGAGATAACTATTTTACAGGAACATGGGCTATGGAGGGTTAAGTGACTTGCCCAAGACCACAAGGAGCACCTGTGGGACTAGAAACCCCAGTCCTTCCGGCCCAAGGTTGCTGTCCTCTAGTGGGATTTGAACCCCTGACCTTCTGGCCTGAAGTACCTTGTCCCAACCACTAGGCCACTCCTCCACTCTGTTGGGCAAAGTTTGCTTTTTGTAAATGATAGCAAAATCTGCATCAGTGTAGACAGAAAGGTGTGGAGAACATGGCAAGAGATCTAGTGAACCTAGAGGAGTCATGTGAAGTCATTTGGAGGTTCCTGCTTGGGAGAGAACCCTCATTGTAAGCCTCAGTTAATATTGTATGCTCTGTTCAAGCATTTTCCTGTGCCTGTTTAGAATCTAGCTTGTTATTTATTGTTCTGTCTATATTTCTGTTTTGCTAGTATGTGTCCTATCTTCAGTCCAAGGTCAGTGCTACCTGGTAAGCCGGGTATGCGCCAACATCAGGAGTCACCATCACTAGCCTCCCACCACCCTCACTGATTCACAGTTTTGAAGAAAGCAGTCACAGGAACACTTCACTTTACAGAGATGCTTATTGCAGCCTTTAGAAATGCTGTGGTCCAGCTCCAGAAACTTGTAAGGCAGCAGAGCCGTGAGAGCAAAGAGAAGTGTTCCTGCGGCTGCTTTAATTGACTGACACAGGAACCACAGCAGATGCAAGAGGGAAGGAAGAGGCTGGAAGGGAGCTGGCATGGGCGAAGGAGAGAGTTGGTATGGAGCTGAAAAGAGGGGAAGGAGGGGGCTGTAAGGGAGCTGACACAAGGGGATGGAAGGGAGCTGCCATTGAGAAGGGAAGGAGGGTCTGGAATGGAGCTGAAAAGAGGGGATAGAAGGGTCTAGAAGGGAGATGACACAGGGGAAGAGGGGGCTGGAAGAGAGCTAGTAGGGGAGAAGAAGGGGGCATAAATGGAGCTGAAAAGAGGGGAAGCAGGGAATTGGAATGGAGCTGAAAAGGGGGAAGGGGTTGGAAGAGAGCTGACATAGGGGGAGAAGGGGCTGGAAGGAAGCTGAAAGGAGGGGCAGGAAAGGGAGCTGACATGGAGGGAAGGAGGAAGGAAGGGGTTGGAATGGAGCTGAAAAGAGGGAAGGAGGGGTCTGGAAGGGAGCTGACTTGGGGGAAGAGGGGGCTAGAAGGGAGCTGACACCTAGGGGTACTGGAAGGGGACAGGAAGGGTGATGACACTGGGAGGGGGGAGGGATGGAAGGGACTTGACACCTGAGGATGGTACTAGAGGGGGACTGAAAGGCAGCTGACACTTGGGGATGGGACTGGAGGGAGCTGATACATGGGGATGGTACTGGAATGTGGCTGTGCAATGAGGGGGACTGGAAGGGAGTCAACATGGGGGGCATTGGGACTGGAAGAGAGCTGACACATGGGGATGGCACTAGAGGGGGCTGGACAGAGGGGAAGTGGACTCGAAAGAAACTGAAACGGAGGGCTTACTGGGACTGGAAGCGAGCTGTCAAATGGAGTTGGTACTAGAGGGGGACTGGAAGGGAACTGACACCTGGGCATGGGACTAGAGGAAGCTGACATGGGGGAAGGAGGGGGCTGGAAGGACAGCTGAAAAGAGGGGAAGGAGGGAGCTGGCATAAGGATAGAGAGGATTGGAAGGGAGCTGATATTGGTCTTCCCATGGTTGCTTTAGCTGACTGACAGATGAACCACAGTAGATGCAAGAGGGAAGGAAGGGACGGAAAGGGAGTTGACACAGTGGGTGGGGAAGAGAGGGCTGGAAGGGAGCAGGAAAAAGGGCAAGGAGGGGGGGCTGGAAGGGAGCTGACATGGGAAAGGAGAGGGCCAGAAGGGAGCTGCCATTGAGGAGGGAAGGGGGGATGGAATGGAGCTGAAAAGAGGGGAAGGAGGGGTCTGGAAGGGAGCTGACATGGTGGAAAGAGGGGCTGGATGGAAGCTGTCATAGTGGGGGGAGGGGGACAAAAGAAAGCTGCCATTGGGGAGGGAAGGAGGAGCCTAGAAGGAAGCTAACATGGGGAAGAGGGGGCTGGGAAGAGAACTGACATGGGAAAGGAGAGGGCCAGAAGGGATCTGCCATTGAGGAGGGAAGGGGGCTGGAATGGAGCTGAAAAGAGGGAGCTGACATGGTGTGGAGGGGGAAGAGGGGCTGGAAGGGAGCTGTCATAGTGGGGGGAGGGGGACAAAAGGAAGCTGCTATTGGGGAGGGAAGGAGGAGTCTAAATGGAAGCTAACATGGGGGAAGAGGAGGTTGGGAAGGGAGATGACATGGGGGAGAAGAAGGAAGGAAGGGGCTGGAATAGAACTGAAAAGAGGGAAAGGGGGGATGAATGGGAGGGGAGGGGAAGAGGGGAAGGGGCTGGATGGGAGCTGAGCCAAAGAGAAGGAGGAGGCTGGGATGGAGCTGAAAAGAGGGGAATGAGATGTCTGGAAGGGAGCAGACATGGGGGAAGAGAGGTCTGAAAGGAACTGACACAGGAGGAAGGAGGAGGCTGGAAGGGAGCTAGAAGGAGGGGGCTAGAAGGGAGCTGACATGGTATAAGGGGGAGGGAGGGGGCTGGAAGGGAACTGAAAAGAGGAGATGGAGGGGCTGGAATGGAGATAAAAAGAAGGGAAGGAGGGATCTGGAAGGGAGCTGACCCAGGGGAAGAGGGTGCTGGAAGGGAGTAGACACAGGGGTTGGTACTGGAGGGGGACTGGAAGGATGATGACACTAAGGGGGAAAGGGCAGGATGGAAGGGAGCCGACACCTGGGGATGGTACTGAAGGGGAACTGGATGAGAGCTGTCACCTCAGGATGGGACCAGAGAAATCTGATAGCTGGAATTGTACTAGAAGGAGCCTTGGTAATGGGAGGGGGTAGGGCTGGAAGGGAGCCAACACTGGCAGATGAGGCACTGCTATTGCTACTACTACCACTACTGAACATTTGTGTAGCACTACAAGATGTACACAGTGCTGCACAGACACATGTATGAGACCGTCCCTGCTCATCAGAGCTTACAATCTAGTCAAAACAGAGAACACAGTAGCTGTAAACATAGGAGACATCTAGGGGGAATGGTAAGGCAACACAAAGGAGATCAGTTGAGTCAAGATCTGAAAGCAGCAGTGAAAGGGTGAATTTTCAGCCAGGACTTCAAAAGGGTCAGAGAAGATGCCTGATGTACAGACTCAGGTAGTTTGTTCCAGGCATAAGGAGCAGCAAGGTGAAAGGAGCGAAGTCTGGAGTTAGCAATAGAAGAGAAGGGCACAGACAGAAGCTTGCCAGAAGAGCAAAGTTCCTGAGGAGGGTATAGGGTGAGATAAGAGAGGAAAGGTAGTGAGGAGCTACAGAGTGAATGCACTTATAGGTCAGCAGGAGAAGTTTGAACTGGATGCGGAAATGGATAGGGAGCCAATGAAGTAACTTGAGAAGACAGGTAATATGAGCATGACGAGGCTGGCGGAAGATTAGCCATGCAGCAGCAGAGTGTTGAACAGATTGAAGGGGAGACAGATGATTCAGAGGGAGACAAGCAAGGAGAAGGTTACAATAGTCTAGACGGTAGGTGACTAAGGAGTAAATTAGTGTCTTAGTATTGTGTTCAGAAAGGAATGGGTGAATTTTGTTGTAGAGAAAGAAATGGCAAGTTTTAGCTATCAGCTGGATGTGTGTGGAGAAGGAGAGGAGTCAAAGATGGCCCAAAGGTTGTGAGCTGAGGAGACAGGAAGGAGTACAGAGTTATCCACAGAGACTGAGAAAGGAGGAAGGGGAGAGAAGGGTTTAGGGGGAAAAATAAGAAGCTCAGTTTTGGCCATGTTCAATTTCAAGTGGTGGTGAGATATCTAAGCAGCAATGTCCGAAAAGCAGGCAAAGATCCTGGCCTGGATTGCCGAAGAGTTTTGAGTTGTAGAGAGGTAGATCTGGGAGTCATCAGCATAAAGATGGTACTAAAAGCCATGGGAAGAGATAAGTGCACCAAGGGACTGGATATATAGAGAGAAAAGGAGTGGACCCAAGACAGATCCTTGGGATACACCAACTGAGAGTGGGAAAGCAGTAGAGGAGGATCCACCAGAACAAACACTGAAACAGCGATGAGAGAGATAAGAAGAGAACCAGGATATCACAGTGCAGTGGTGGATTCGGCTGGTTTGGCCCAGTTCACGTGGACCTGTTCCTGCCACGGGCCACATTCACTGAACCCGGCAGAAAACGATATCCTGATGTCAGCACTAACACTGGTGGGGTTCCCCCCAAATGCCAGTGGTTTGATGGCATTGGGGGATTGTGGAATCGTGGGAAGCTGCTGAAGTGGTCAAAGCACTGGTGTATGAGAGGATCAGGCTGCTGGGCCGACAGAGTTGGTGCCCTGTGGTTGTCACCAGCGGGCCGAGCGTGCAGCACCGGCAATGCAAACACATGCCATTCTACCACCTACTCAGTTCTAGCAATGGCAGGATAGATCTGAACCAGTTTCCATTCGGATCAAATCCACCACTGACACAGAGCCCTTAATACCAAGCGAGGACAAAGTATCAAGGAGAGGGTTGTGGTCAACCATGTCAAAATCAGCAGAAAGGTCAAGAAGGGTGAGAACTGAGTAAAGGCCCTTAGATTTTGCCAGGAACAGGTCACTGGAGACTTTCATAAGAGCCAATTTGGTAGAATGTAAAAGACAAAAGACACATTGTAGAGGACCCAGAAGGGCTTAAGAGAAGAGAAAGTCAAGGCAACGATGGTGAACCGCATGATCAAGTATTTTAGAAACAAAGCGGAGGAGGGGGATGGGTCAACAGTGAGAAGGACAGGTAGGGTCTAGTGAGGGTTTCTTGAAGAGAAGAGTAACCACAGCATGCTTGAAAGCTGCAAGGAAAGTTGCAGTGGGGAGCAATAGGTTGAGAATATGAGAGATGGAAGGGACTACAGTGGAGGAGATTGAGATAAGGAGACGGGTGGGAATAGGATCAGAGAAGCAGGTAGTGAGTTTGGATGAGAAAAGAAGGTGAGTAATTTCCTCCTCAGAAATCACTGGACTGGAAGGGAGCTGAAAAGAAGGAGCACTGGGGCTGGAAGTGAGATGGTGCCTGTGTATGGTACCGGAGGGCGACTGGAAGTGAGCTGACACCTGGGGATGGGACTGGAGGGAGCTGACACCTGCAGATGGTATTGGAAGGTGGCTGGGTAATGGGGGGTGGCTGGAAGAAAGATGAAACTAGGGAAGGGGGCAGTGGGACTAGAAGGGAGCTGGCACCTAGGGATGGCACTGGAAGGGACTGGACAAAGGGGAAGGGTCTGGAAGGGAGCTGAGATGGGAGGAACTCAAACTCTGGAATTCATTACTGGAGGAGATAGTAAAAGCTGTTAATGTAGCTGGGTTTAAAAGAGGTTGGACAAGTTCCTGGAGGAAAGGTACATAAACCATTATTAAAGAGGGCCCACTGCTTGCCCCAATACAAGCACTATGGAACTTGTGTGTCTTTTTGGGAAACTGTTAGGTACTTCTGACCTGGATTGGCCACTGTTGTTAACAGGATACTGGGCTTGATGGATCTTCATCTGACCCAGTATGGCATTTCTTATGTTGTTATGTTCTTAAGGAAGGGCTAGAAAGGAGCTGACATGGGGGTGGAGGGGAAGGAGGGGACTGAAAGGGAGTGGCTAAGGGGGACGAAAGGAGGGGACTGGAATGGAGCTGAAAAGAGGGGAAGGAGGGGGCTGGAAGTGATGTGAAATGGGGGAGGATGGGGCTGGAATGGAGCTGACACGGGCGGAAGGAGTGGGCCTGAATTGAGCTGAAAAGAGGGTAAGGAGAGGACTAGAAGGGAGCTGAGATGTGGGGAAGGAAGGGGCTGAAAGGGAGCTGGAAGGGGGCTAGAAGGCAGCTGACATATTGGGAAGGAAGAAGGAAAGGGATGGAATGGAGCTGAAAAGAGAAGAAGGAGGGGGTTGGAAGGGAGCTGAAATGGGGTAGAAGGGGAAGGAGGTGGCTGAAATGGAGCTAAAAAGAGGGGAAGAGAGGTCTGGTAGGAAGCTGATGGGGGAAATGGGGGTTGGAAAGGAGCTGACACCTTGGGATGGTACTGAAGGGGGACTGGAAGGATGATGACACTAGGGGGGAGAAGGGGATGGAAGGGAGTTGACACATGGGGACAATACTGGAGGTGTACTGGAAGGGGGCTGACATTTGGGAATGGAACTGGGGGGAGCTGACATCTGGGTATGGTACTGGAAGGTGGCTGGATAATGGGCAGGGCTGGAAGGAAACAGACACTGGGGGAGGGGGGCACTGGAACTGGAAGGGAGATGACACCTGGGGATAGCAACATAGAAACATGACTGCAGAAAAAGACCACATGGCCTATCTAGTATACCCTTCCATAACAACTACAAGTTCCCCTTTTTATCTTTAGAGATCCTCTGTGTTTGTCCCATGCTTTTTTCAATTCAGATACTGTCCTCTTGCCTACTACCTCCACTATGAGACTATTCCATGCATCTACCACTCTTTCCATAAAGAAATATTTCCACATATTACTTTTGAGTCTATCCCCTTTCACTCTCATCATATGTCCCCTCATAGCAGAGCTTGCCTTCAATTGAAAGAGACCCTCCTGTGCATGTATGTCATGGAGATATTTAAATGTCTTTATCATCTTGCCATTTTCTCTAAAGTATACATATTAAGATCTTTAAGTCTGTCCTCATATGCTACATAATGAAGATCACTAACCATTTTAATAGACACCCTCTGCACCGATTCCAACCTGTTTATATACTTTTGAAGGTGCGGTCTCCAGAATTGCACACAAAACTCCAAATGAGGTCGCACCAGAGACTTATACAAAGGCATTATCACCTCCTTTTTTCTGCTGGCCATTACTCTCCCTATAGATCCAAGCATCTGTCTGGCTTTCACAGTCACCTTTTCTACCTATTTAGATACTTTAAGATTGTCAGACATAATTATGCCCAGGTCCCACTCTTCTTTTGTGGAAAGAAGTACCTCACTCCATACACTGTACTGCTCCTTTGGATTTTTGCAGCCCAAATGCATGAACCTGCATTTTTTAGTTTCAAATTTCAGCTGCCAAAGTCTAGACCATTCTTCAAGCTTAGCTAGATCCCTCCTCATGTTATCTACTCCTTCCTGGGTGAGTACTCTATTGCAGATTTTGGTATCATCCACAAGCAAGCAAACCTTACCCACCAGCCCTTCTGCAATATCACTGACAAAGATGTTAAAAAGAATCATACCAAGGACAGATCCCTCTGGCACACCACCGGTAACCTCCTCCTCCTCAGAGTGAGCTCCATTTACTTGTACCCTTTGTTGCCTCCCACTCACCCAATTTCTAACCCAATTAGTAACTTTAGGGTCCATCTCTAGGGTGCTCAGTTTGTTAAGACTGTGGAGTAGTGGGACTGTGGAGTAGTGTCAAAGGCTTTACTGAAATCTAAATGCACTACATCTCCCTTGGTCCAACTTCCTGGTCACCTAGTCAAAGAAATCAAATGAATTTGTCTAAGAAAACCTGTCTCTGCTGAATTCATGCTTCCTCTGATCCTGCAATCGATTGGACTCCAGAAACCTCACTGTTCTCTCTTTTAGTAGCCTTTCCAATAATTTAATAACCACAGAGGTTAGACTAACCGGTCTATAGTTCTCAATGTCATCCTTACATCCACTTTTGTGTAAAGGGACCACATGTCCCTTTCTCCAGTCCTCTGGCACCACTCCTGATTCCAAAGAGGCATTGAAAAGGTCAAACAGTGGAGCCGCTAGAACGTCCCCAAGTTCCCTCAGTATTCTTGAATGTATCCCATCTGGACCCATGGCTTTGTCTACTTTTAGTTTAGCTTGTTCCTCACAAACACAATCTTATGAAAATATTTTGAGATCCCCATCATGTCTGTTCCTATTTGTGGGTCTTTTCTGAGGTCCTGCTCCTGGACCTTCATCAGAACAGAAATATTTGTTAAGCAATTCTACTTTATCTTCATCAGTTTCTGCATATTCCTCCCCTGCACCGTTGAATCAGACAAAACCACTTTTGCCCGTCCTCTCACTAACATATCTGAAAAATGTCTTATCTTCATATTTTATTGCATTGGCTATTTATTCTTCTTTTTGTACCTTTGCTTTCCTTTGCTAGCTTCTCTAAGTTTTTCCAAATATAGGTGCCTGTCTTTCTCTGTGATCTCTTGTATTTCATAAAGGCCTCCCTCTTTTTCTTCACATTTTCTGCTACTTCTTTTGAGAACTATAGTGGCCTCCTTTTCCTTTTACATTTAGTTACCTTTCTAACAAAAAGATACTGAAAGGGGGCTGGACAGAGGAGAGGGGGTTGGAAGGAAGCTGTCACTGGGGGCACTGGGACTGGGAGTGAGCTGACACCTGGGAATTAGACTGGAGGGAGCTGACACCTGGGTATGGTATTGGAAGGTATATTGGAAGGTGGCCTGTTAATGGGGGGGGCGGTGGAAGAGAGCAATCACTGGGGAAGGGGGCATTAGGATGGGAAGAGAGCTGACATCTGGGGACGGCACTGGAAGGGGGTTAGACAGAGGGAAGGGGGCTGGACGGGAGCTGACATGGGAGGAAGGAGGGGGCTGGAAGTGAACTGACACAGAGGTGGGGAAGGCTGGGGCTGGAAGGGAGTTGGAAGGAGGGGGCTAGAATGGAGCTGAAAAGAGGGGAAGGAGGGATCAGGACAGGAGCTGACATGGGGAAGAGGGATCTTGATGGGGGAAGGAAGGGTATGGAATGCAGTAGAAAAGAGGGAAAGGAAAAGGCTGGAAGGGAGCTGAAATGAGGGAAGGAAGGAAGGGCTGAAAAGAGGGGAAGGAGGGATCTGGAAGGGATTTGACATGGGAGAAGAGGGGCTGGAAAGGAGATGACACCTGGGAATGGTACTGGAGGGGAACTGGAGGGGAGCTATCATCTGAGGATGGGACTGGAGGGAACTGACACCTGGGGATGGTACTGTAACTTGGCTGGGTAATGGCAGGGGGGATCTGGAAGGCAATGGCACTGGGGAGGGGGCACTGGGACTGGAAGGGAATTGACACCTGGAGATGGCACTGGAAGGGGAATGGTCAGAGGGGAGGGGACTGCAAGAGATCTGACATGGGGGGGGGAAGGAGGGAGCTTAATGGGAACTGCCATGGGGGAGGGAAGGAGGGGGCTGGAATGGAGCTGAAAAAAGGGGAAGGAGGGGTCTAGAAGGGAGCTGACATGGGGGAAGAGGGGGCTGGAAGGGAACTGATAAGGGAGGAAGGAGTGGCCTGGATGGGAACTGACTTGGAGGGAGGAAAGGAGATGGAAGGGATATGACATGTGGGAAGGATGGGGCTGGAAGGGAGCTGAAAAGAAGGGAAGGAGAGATCTGGAAAGGAACTGACATGGGGGGAAGAAGGGGCTGGAAGGGAGCTGACAATTGGGGATGGCACTAGAGGTAACTGACACCTCTGGATGGTACTGGCATGGAACTGGAAGGGTGATGACACTAGGAGTGGATGAGGAGGATGGAAGGGAGCTGACTATTGGGATGGCAGTAGAGGGAGTTGACACCTAGGGATGGTACTGGAAGGTGGCTGTGCAGTTGGAGGGGGTTGGAAGGGAGCTGACACTGAGGAAGTTGGTAGTGGGACTGGAAGGGAGCTGACACCTAGGGATGGCACTGGAAGAGGGCTAGATAGAGGGGATGGGGACTGGAAGGGAGCTGACATGAGGGGGGAGGCACTGGGACTAAAAGTGAGCTGACACCTGGGATGGTATTTGGACTAGAAGGGGCTGGACAGTGGGGAAGGGGGACTGGAAGGGAATGGATACTGAGAATGCAAGGGGGTTGACATTGGAAGGTACTGGGAGGGGAGGACTAGAAAGTGGGCTGATACTGGGGAAGGTTACTAGGATTGGAAGGGGGCTGATTCTGAAGCTGAACCAAAAATGGGCTTATGCAGGGGGGAACTGGAAAGGAGCTGGAACTGGAAGGGAACTAATGCTGATATATTCTGGGGTCAGGTGGGGAAAAGAGGCAGAAACTGGGGAGTGAAAAGGGAAAGAGGGCTGATATTGTGTGTTGAGGGAGGAGAAGAAGCAAATTTGCAGAGTGGCATAGCACAGTGACTTCCATCGGTGTGTGCCGTCACCACTGCTGAATGTCGACTGACTCAACGGAGCAGAGGCAGGGAGGCAGTTTTGCCAAAGGCCTGGGCAACCAAGCAGGTCTACCTGTCAACCAGGCAGGCCCAAACAGTGTGCCTCTGCCTCAGCCTACTGGATAGAGGGAAAGTGAGAGCCAGAAAGAGAGAGACACTGGATGGAGGTTGAGAGATGATAGACATGGAGGAAAAGAGAGTGAGCAAAAGACTGGGGAATAATGGATCAGGGAAGAAGAGCAGGTGAGGTCTGGGGTGAATATTGAAAAGCGGTAGGTAGATGGCTAAAAAAAGAGGATGATTGAGAACTGGATAATAAGGAGTAGTGAAATCTGGGTGGACAGAAAGAGAGAGAGAAAGAAATGGAATAAAGCTGAAAGGAAAAAAGATCAGTATCCAAGATGGAAGGAAGTGAAGAAAATAAAAGGAGAGACAATAACTGGCAGATGGATTTCAGATCATAGAAAGAAAGCTAAGAGAAGACAGAGGGAAGCAGATGCCTCAGATTGGGACCAGCATGATCAGAGAATGAAATAGTCAGACAACAAAGGTGGAAAAAATAATTTTATTTTCAATTTAGTGATTGGACTTTGCACTATCTTTATATTTTACACAGTATGGGGACTGTATCTTATTTCTTTGGTGTTGCATTGCATGTGGAGTCTGGCTTCTTGGGGTTTCAGTTTAATTTTTGTCTACATATTTTTATTTTTACTTTAGGTTGTAGTCACTTATTTTGTATTTGATGAGGGTCTGTCTTCTGAGTGTGTGACCAAGGCCATGTGTTCTGTTAACATGGAGTTTGTACGTAGGGATCTGTACTGTGGTAATTTGACTTATTCAGCTTTTCAAATAGGCGCATGGATGTTTTAGGGCCTGCTGCAGTATTTATAGTACTGCTTTTTTCTGGGCAGGCCCTTTGCATGAGTTTTGGAAGACCAAGACAAACCACCCATCTGGGCAGTAGCCGAATGGGACAGTGTTGGCGGGGGAGGATCACATTTCTGTGACAATGGCAACAACACTAAACTTAAACAGAACGGAGGAAAGGCCTGGTAATCTACTTCTGTATCTTGCCATGAAAACTGAATGGATAGTCACAACAAAACAAATTGCACTATAGTGCTGGAAGATGAGAGCCCCAGGTCAGAAGGCACTCAAATAGCTACTGGGGAGGAGCTGAAGACTTTTCAGAGTAAAGCCAGCATTTATGATGTGGTTGGATCAAAGCCCTCGGGACGTCTGACTGCTGATGTAGCTGTGCATGAAATGAGAGACGCTGTAAAGATGTCTTTCATATTGGGAACATGGAACATATCAAGCATGAACCAAGGGAAGTTGGAAGTGGTCAAGACAGAAATTAAACGTGTAAAACTTGATCTGTTGTGTGTTAGCGAACTGAAATGGACCAGCATCGGGCACTTTGCATCAGATGATCACATGGTCTACTATGCTGGAAATGAAAGACAAAGAAGAAATGGTGTTGCATTTATAATAAAGAAGAAACTTGCAAGAACTGTAATGAAATACAATAAGGAATGCCTATCAACACAACTATAATTCAAGTATATGCCCCAACAACAGCTGCAGAAGAGGATGAAATTGATGAGTTCTATGAACAAGTACAAGCTGAAATTGACAGAACATGTAAACAGGATATCCTGATAGTCATGGGTGACTGGTAAGCAAAAGTTGGCAACAGAGAAAAAGGCAAAGTGGTTGGAAAATATGGATTTGGCAACAGAAATGAAGCTGGAGAAAGACTGATAGAATTCTGCAAGACCAATGATCTATTCACCTCAAACATCCTCTTCCAGCAACACAAGCGGCAACTGTAAACATGGACTTCACCCAATGGATTGTACAAAAATAAAATTGACTACTTCTGTTGAAGTCAATGATGGAAAAGCTTTATAACATCAACAAAGAAAAAAACCTGGAGCTGACAGTGGTACAGATCACCAACCACTAGTATGCAAACTCAAGCTAAAGTTGAAAAAGAGCAAGCCACTCATGAATGTAGCAAAATATGACCTTGAGAATATACAACTGGAATTTAGACTGCCTGCAAAATTGATTTGCTGCTTTAGATACAAATGACAGAGTTCCTGAAGCGTTATGGAATGACATCAAGAAGGTTGTGCTGGAAGAAAGTGAGAAATCTCTACAAAAGGTGAAAAAGCAAAAACGGCCAAAATGGATGACAGAAGAAACTCTGAAAATTACCCAGAAATGCAGAGAAGTTAAAGCCAGAGGAGAAAAAAAGAAAATTGCAGAACTCAACAGAGATTTCCAACGTGCAGCAAGACAGGACAAGGAAAAGTATTTCAATGACACATGCAAGGAAATAAAAGCAGAAATTATTAGAGAAAGACCTAGATGGCTTTCCTAAAGCTACGAGAGTTAAAGAAAAAATTCCACCCTCAAATTGGAATGTTACAAGATGCTCAAGGTTCTATGTTGAATGCTGCTAAGAAGATCAAGAAAAGGTGGAAAGAATGTAGAGTTTTTATATGATAAAGATCAAGAGGACCAACAGTCATTTCAACCTGTACCTTATGATCCGGAACCATTGACGATGAAAGAAGAAGTCGAAGCAGCATTGAAAGCCTTATCAAAGGACAAAGCACCAGGTATTGATGGCATTCCCACAGAAATATTGCAGTAATCTGATGAAACTGTTCCCATACTGACAAGACTCTGCCAAGAAATTTGGAAGACAACATCATGGCCTGCTGACTGGAAAGGATCTGTGTTTATACCAATACTAAAGAAAAGTGATCCAACTGACTGTGGAAATTATCGCACAATCGCTGTGATCCCACATGCCAGCAAGATTCTACAGAAGATTATTCAACAGAGACTACAACCATACCTGGAACAAGAACCACCTGAAGTGCAAGCAGGGTTCAGGAAAGGGCGAAGAACGAGAGACATCATCACAGATGTGAGATGGATCCTTGAAAAGACTAAAGAATACCAAAAGGATATCTATTTGTGCTTTATCGACTACAGTAAGGCTTTTGACTTTGTAAACCATGAGAAACTCTGGGCCACATTAAGAAGCATGGGTATACCAGAACACCTGATCATTCTCTTGAATAACACAGGTACACTAAAAAAAATTTTTTTTAAACTGCCTCTAATGTTTCAATTGATTTTTACGTTTTTTGGTGCGCTGAATCCAAAGCTGGTAACCAATTTGCTCCATCACGTACAGATTTTTTGCTACATTGGGTTAGCAGTTTGAGGTGAACGTTTCAGATTGAGTGTGATCGAGATAAAAGTTTCTTGGATGAATTCTTTATACTAATTGTTTAGTAGTTATTCAAATAAGAATAAAGAAAATTGTAACAAGGCAGCACATAAGAATAGAGTAATGTCAACAAAACACACTGTGATGCTAGCAAAATTGTCTGCACTTAAAACAGCCACATACATGTGCACAAACATTGAGCATATAAGAGCGAGGTTAGACACAAAGCAAAGCAAAGAAATGTGCAAAAAATGTTGTACAGGTATGTATGTAAGAATAGAAAATGCAAACCGCACCATTGCAATACATGAAGACAAACACCCGATGGTGTGAAAATAAAATTCTAATAAATGAGATCCGACACTGTGGTAATAACTAGCAAATTTTTATTTCAAAGTTTAGTAAAAACACGATATTTGTCAACACAGTTTAGATTTTAAAGTCATTCTTGGGTCAATCAATCTCCTGGTGGGCCCGTTTCTTCTTCCCCCGAATGCTTCTCTTGGTGCGCTGCTTGGCGTATTTTTCATCTGGGGTTTCCCGCAGCAGCAACCAGCAGAAATCAACCATCATAGTGGTGTTCCATCTTCCTTGGTACCTTCTCTCTGCGTCCTTGATGTCCTGGTGAAACCTTTCACCTTGTTCTTCACTGTACGCCCCCAAGTTTTCGGGAAAGTAGTTCACATGGGAGTGCAAGAAATGGACTTTCAGGCTCATGTTACAGCCTTGTTCTTTGAAGGCATTGAGCATCCTGGCAACAATATCCTTATAGTTCTCATCCCGCCTGTTCTCCAAGAATATGAGAACAACATCCTTGAAGGAATCCCAGGCTTCTTTTTCCTTCTCAGACATCGTTTCAGCGAATGCTCCATCTGAAATGAGTTTCCTTATATCAAGGCCAACAAACACTCCTTCCTTTAGCTTTGCTTCAGAAAGTTGGGGGAACTTTGAGCAAAGGTACCGAAAGCACTCACCATCTTTTGGAAGGGACTTGATGAATTGCTTAATGAGACCCAACTTAATGTGGAGAGGTGGTAATGGAATTTTATCACGAGGTACCAAGCTCTCATGAAGAACATTTTTCTCACCGGGTCTCAAATACTCCCGAATTGGCCAGTCTTTTTTCCCCCAGTGTAGGTCGCGGGCCCGGCTATCCCACAAGCAAAGGAAGCAGGGATATTTGGTGAAACCGGATTGCTGCCCTAATAGCATGGATAGAATTTTAAAGTCTCCACAAATCATCCACTTATGCTCATCATAACGAATCTTCTGAAGAATCAGGGCCAAATTCTCGTATTTTTCTTGGAGAATAACAGAGTGAGCAATAGGAACTGAAGCGAATGTGTTGCCATTATGAAGAAGAACACCTTTTATGCTGTCTTTTGACGAATCAATGAACAGCCGCCATTCAGCAGGATCATACTTGAGTTTAAACTTTTCCATCACTCCGTATATATCGTTGCAAAATACCAAATCTTCCTCTTTGCTGAAATACTTCAAAAATTGTGTCTCGCGGTTGCGGTACCAATAAAAAGTTGTTCCTGGTGACAATAGATTTTTCTGTTTAAGCCGAGAACCTAGCAGTTGGGCAGCATCTTTTGGGAGTCCTAAATCCGGGACTAAATCATTCAATTCAGCTTGAGAGAAAAGTTCAGTTTTCGGATCTGGTTCAGTTTCAAATTCGGAAGTACTGGACTCATCGGGAAAAGCCATCTGATGAGTCTCATCATGATCAGAACCGTCCACACAAATATGATCCAAAGTTTTTGGTGGTTCAGGCACAGGTACTTCGTTGCTATGAGGCATAGGCCTAATTGCTGAGGGAAGGTTGGGGTAACTTATTACGTTCTTATTTTTTAAGTTGTATCCCTTCACAATGCAAGAGCAAAAATAGCAGTCACTGCTGTGGTCTCTTTGTTCACGCCACATCATAGGTATTCCGAAACGAAATGCTTGTTTTTTACCTTTCATCCATAAGCGTAGATCTTCCTCACATGTCTTGCACACTTTGTGAGGAGCCCACGGTTTGTCTTGATCGCCTAACTTCAAACCGAAATAGGCGAAATATACTTTTTTAATAAATTCAGAAATGTTCCTCTGCCGCTTTTTCACGGTATATTCCCCACAAATAAAACAAAAACTGTCCGGAGAGTTGACGCAACCTCTGGCTCTGTGAGCCATCACAAATACACAGCACTGCAAACTACAACTGTAGTGAACCACTTCGGAATAAAGCTGGATTACGACTGAGCAAACAAAAGGTAATAATGAACTTGCAAGAAACTGAAATTTGACAGGAACGTTCATGTCGCAACCACCGTGTTTGAGCGAGCGAACGAGGTGAGGCGAACAGGAAAGAACATGCGCCAGCGCGAGTACTGGATTTAGCCCCCCGCCTCCCAATTGTCCTGTTAATGTATAAAATGAATACAAAACACTCTAAAATATCATGAGGGAGTGTTTCTAGTTAGTTAACCATTACAACCTCTATTTTGGGCCAAGAATATAAACTGCAGTCGGCTAAAAAGAAATTATGTGAACATTCCTTATATGGGTAAGAAATCTAATTTTGCAAGAAAACGTGACGTGATGGAACATTTTGGCTATTTTTCCTGGATTCAGCACCCCAAAATCTATAGGTATCAGTTGCAAAACTGGAGGCAGTTTTTTGGTAGTGTACCTGTGCAATCTGTACATTGATCAAGAAGCAACAGTTCGAATGGAATAAGGAGAAAGAGAATGGTTTAAAATAAGCAAAGGTGTACAACAAGGCTGCATACTTTCCCCTTACTTGTTTAATTTAAATGCAGAACAAATCATCAGAGAGGCAGGATTGTATGAAGACAACAGAGGTGTGAAGATTGGTGGAAGACTCATCAACAACCTTCGTTATGCTGATGATACCACATTACTGGCTGAAAGTGAAGATGATCTGAAACATTTGATTCTCATGATCAAGGAACATAGTCTTAAAATGGGCCTGCACCTTACTATGCCAACTACTTACGAAGCAAAAGTAATCAGCCTGATCCAACCTCTATCCCCCCCACTTCAGCCAACACTCCCTACACTGTCCCTCTACCCTCACCTAGCCAACTCTCATGTGAGACTCAACACACTCTTTCATCCTTCACCACCCCAAATGACAGAGTCATTCAAGACACCATCTTAAAAATAAACCCCACAACATCACCTTCCGACCCTTGTCCAGCTTCCTGGATAAAGTCACTTCGGGCTGATCTCAGCCCATTTCTAGCTAAAATGATAGATGTATCGTTCTCTACAGGGACATTCCCTCACACTCTGAAGCAGACCTCCATCAGACCTCTCCTAAAAAACAGCAGGTTGGACCCCTCCTTGATGGAATCCTATAGACCCATCTCCAGCATTCCTCTCCTTTCGAAAATCATCGAAAAGATTACTCAACGTCAACTACAAGATTATCTTGACTCCAATGCACCCTTGCACCCATGTCAGCATGGATTTCATGAATCACACGGTGTGGAAACCCTACTGACTTCCCTGTTCAATACTCTAACCATAGGCCTAAACAACATCAGACAAGGTTTTGCTTTAATCTTCATGGACATTGCCGCGGCGTTTGATACTGTTGATCATGATGTTCTCCTATCACGTCTTAGAGAGAAGGGAGTTCATGGATCAGCCCTCTCTTGGTGTTCTTCATACCTCAGAGACCGTTGGCAATATGTTCGTTCTGGATCTTCAACCTCTGACCCCTTCCAGCAAACCAAAGGTGTGCCACAAGGTTCCTCCCTCTCCGCCTTACTTTTCAACGTTTATATGCAGCCTATCTGTGACCTCATCCACTCTTTTAACATCAACTGCCTGGTCTATGCTGATGATGTCCTTATGTATATGCCATTCTCAACAGAACTCCTTGACCTCTCCCCACTAATCAAGTGCTTTGACGCGGTCACAGACTGGTTAAAATCACAAATGCTTAAGATAAATTTTAAAAAGACAGAAGTCCTCTTCGTGACCAGAAACCCTGCATTCACCTCACCAGGGTCCATCAAGGTGCGTGACGCCGAGCTCCTCTGCAAGACTACAGTTAGATACCTAGGGGTTACGCTCGACCAACATCTCAATATGAAGGCTCATATCAGCAACGTAGCGAAATCTGTCTATCATAAAATCCGGACCCTTCGTCATTTGCGTCAACTGCTAGAACCAGATGACTTTCGATCAGTCTTTCAGGCCTTAATAATGCCCCACCTGGACTACGCCAATGCTATCCTACATGGCCTACCAATGAGCACGATCAACCCCTTACAATTGGCCATGAACTCAGCTGCAAGAATCCTTTATGGAGCCTCCAAGAGAACCCACATCACTCCTATACTGAAACAGCTACATTGGCTTCCTATGCAGTCCAGGATCTCTTTCAAGATCCTAACTATGACTCACAAAGCAATCAATAACAACTCTGCATCTTCTATCACCTACCTGATTTCAATTACACCCCCTAATCGAGCAAGGAGATCAACTGCCTCCAACTCCCTTGTACTACCTAAGGCAATCACGAAGTGCTCTCAAGTCACCAGATCCAGAGCCTTCTCTTACTTTGCACCATCATGTTGGAATGCCCTACCAACAGGCATCAGAACCATCAGTGACCTCTCCCAATTCAGGAAGGCACTGAAGCATCACCTGTTCTTGCAGCACTACGATGTTTCAGACACCTTCTCATACCAACCTACCTCTACACCCCAGGCCAACACATTAAACTCATGCACTCCATAATCTTAACGCGCAGAGCTGCAATCTCACTTTGCTTCTCCTCTCATCAAGAAACATTAGCTGCATTTAGCTGCTTTGTACATAGTTGCTTTTTGTACATAGTTTTATTATGTTCTCTGTTTATGAAACCTGTTTAATGTATACCCAGTTCATTGTCCTGTTCATTGTAAGCACTGATCAATTTTTGTGACGTGTAGTTTCTGTTCATTGTAAACCGCACTGATGTCAAATAGCGCAGTATAAAAGAAACTGTAAATAAAAATAAATAAAATAAATATAAAGAAGACAAAGATATTGACAACTGGCAAAATCAATTAGTTCATCACTGAAGGAGAAGAAATTGAAATCGTGGACAACTTTAACCTACTTGGATGAGCTATCAATAAAGAAGCAACAAGCAGTCAAGAAATCTGACGGTGCATTGCTCTTGGCAGAATGGCTATTAAAGGCCTAGATAAGATTCTCAAGAGCAGAGATGTCTCTCTCCATACAAAGATTTGACTCGTTCAAACCATGGTATTTTCAATAACATCATAAGGATGTGAAGGCTGGACAATGAAAAAGATAGACAGGAAGAAAATTGATGCCTTTGAATTATGGTGCTGGCGGCGAATACTGTGTATACCATGGACTGCCCGAAGAATAAACCAGTCAGTACTAGAGGAGATCAAACCTAAGCTTTCTTTAGACGCTCAGATGACAAGACTTTGACTTTCATACTTTGGACGCATCATTAAAAGAGAGGGATCATTAGAGAAAGATATCATGCTTGGCAAGATAGAAGGTCAACACAAAAGAGGAAGGCCAGAAATGAGATGGATCGATACAGTTACAGCAGTTAAGGGTACCAGTCTATCAACAATGACTGAAGACTGAACATAATTTAGGACAACTATCCAGAGGGTCGCCATGAGTCGACACCGACTTGACGGCACTTAACAAGAACAACATATTTGTTTACAGCATGCCTGGTACTGGAGAATGTTCATATTGTTTTAGTGTGAAAACCAAAATCAGATTTATTTGTTTAATATAGTGAGTTTTATTTATTTATTTATTTAGCTATACTTATATACCACTTTTCACTGGGTCAAAGCGGTTTACAGAGAACAGAACATCAGTTACATAGAACATCTTGGATAGCAAGTAACGCAGTTACATGGAACAAATAATACTTTGGTTATATAGAATATATAACAGCATACTATATGCAATTATTGGACCATTTGCAATAGGACAGCTACCCATTGTCAAGGGAGAGGGTTCTGCGAGAACCATAACACAGTTTATTAGAAAATAAAATGAGTTATAATTTTATAACTTAATCTTTCATTGGCTCAGAAGAATCCAACATATCAATGTCCCTGTTTAATGTACATTACCAAGTTTAAGTTACAATGTAAACCGCTTTGACTAAAAATGTTAAAATGATATTAAAAAAAGTACTGTGGTTCTCACTTTTTCTTTTAGTTCCTTGGTGTGTGAACATCTTGCATTTCCTTTGTTTTTTGCAGTATATATAAGAACATAAGATATGCCATACTTGGTCAGACCAAGGTCCATCAAGTCCAATATCCTGTTTCCAACAGTGGCCAATCTAGGTTACAAGTACCTAACAGTTTCTCTAGAAGACATAGGTCCCACAATGCTTGTATTGGGAGAAGCAGTGGATTTCCATGGTCCCCTTTAATAATGGTTTAAGGACCTTTCCTCCAGGAACTTGCCCCAACCTTTTTTAAACCCAGCTACTCTAACAGCTTTTACTATATCCTCCGGTAGTGAATTCCAGAGTTTGATTACACGTTGAGTGGAAAAATATTTTCTCTTATTAGTCTTATATCGGTTACACTGTAGCTTCATTGCATGTCCTCTAGTTTTTCTACATTTCATTGGTGTAAAGATTCGATCTACATTTACCCGTTCCACTCCATTCATTCATTTATAGACATCTATCATATCTCCCCTCAGCCATCTCTTTTTCAAGTTGAAGAGTCCTAACCTTTTTAGCCTCTCTTCATAGGGGTATCCTTCCTTCCCATTTTCCAATTTAGTGGCTCTTCTCTATACCTTTTCTAATTCTGCTATATCCTTTTTAAGATACAGGGACCAGAATTGCACACAATATTCAAGATACGGTCATACCATGAAACAATATATTTACATTAACACCATGCTGATCCAGTGCAGTTTCAGGAATTATTTTGGGGTTGCCAAGACCTTCTTGGTGTTTATGTTGGAGTGGGATGTGTTGTGTTCGGGTCACAAAGTACCTCTTGTTTTTCAGAGGATGGGAAGTGATGTGTAGGGGCCAATGAGCCTCTCTTGTTTTTGTGAAGGTGGACAATACGGTTTTGGGGCACCAATTCACTTTTGTTTTTGTGGAAGTGGGAGGTGCTGCATAGGTATTGTTGAGCCCCTCGTTTGGCATATTTAGCAGCATGTTTCCTAAGCTCTGCACTGGTAACATATGTGTGGGCCACATCACCAGTGCAGGGGTCATAGGCTAAGTGCAAGGAGGCAGTTACATCCCCCTGCAGTTACTGCATTATAATGTGGCAAAATGGCTGCTGGTGCAACTAAGGTCACCCACTGCCGACAATGCAGATGCCTGCATGTGAGAGTTCATTCTCTTGCCTCACTCTGGAGTAAAGTATAATTTTGGGAAAGAAATCCTGAAAACCTAAGAGTAATGGATAAGAGCATGGTTTGCTCCTTAGTCTGGCTCGAAAGTGAACATAAGAACATAAGATATGCCATACTGGGTCAGACCAAGGTCCATCAAGCCCAGTATCCTGTTTCCAACAGTGGCCAGTCGAGGCCAGAGTACCTGGCAGATTCTCAAAGAGGCACACAGGTTTCCCAAGTGGCTATGTTATTCTTCTTTTCTCTTACCAGTTTTGCTTATGGTTTCTAGGTGTACATTGACTGATATGGTTATGTTTTTGATTCCTTCCTTTTGTGCAAAATCTTTCTCTTGCATATTTTTTCAATGAATAAAATATTTCTGAGCTGTCCGTACAACTGAGTAATTTTCTTTTGATCTATACCTAACATTTAGCATGTTCTTGGACTATCACAGACTGTTTGCATGATGCTAAGTATTTACTGCTAAGTAGTTATTTTATATTGTCCGTTCACTGCAATTTTCCAACAACATTTGATTTGAAGGAGAAATACTAGCATCACGTGAAAAGAGTTCACAAAGGAGTTTTGGGAAAAAGGAGGGTGGGGTGTAGACAACATTAATAATAATGAGGGAGGGGGTGACCCTAGAACCGGCCCTGCTTCTATCTATCCTTTACCAAGATCCTTCTCTCTGCAGTGCTGTGGCTCCTTTCTGAATACTTCATTGCCATTGTTCTCAGATTGGTACTATCTGACTGCACATTTAGGGGTGTTTTTTCTTTCTTTTTTCTCCTTCTCCCTATTCCTCTACAAGGCCTTACTTGTGGGTGTTTAAAGTCTTGTTTTTTATCTTGCTTGAGTTTTACTAGGTCACTTTCTGTGGAATCTGCCTGCTTCCACTTACCTGTCTTCAGCATGTGCCCCACCCCTCCCCCTGCTGAGGCTTGGTTCAGAAGCTTTCCTCTCTGAACATATGAGCTGCTGACCCTCCATTTGGAGGTTTCTGCTTGGGAGAGCACCTCTATTGCAAGCCTTTGCTAACTTCGTATGCTCTGTTCAGGCATTTTCCTGTGCCTATTTAGAATCAAGCCTGTTACACTGGTCAACACATTTTTACAAAAGTCATGTTACTGAAATAAAAATAGTCATTTCTTATCAATTTTTATATGCTGAACACGAATATGACAGTGAAATTGCAAAGATGGCTCTAGTTTTTTTGTAATCTACAAGAATTAATGTTTACATCACGAAATGCATGTCAATAGTAAATATAATAGGCCTTCGGTTAATAGCTGTAAAAAACCAAATCATAGACAACTTCTTAGATTTTTTCACCTGTCTCTTGTACAACTGTTCGGGAGTTTCTCTGGGGAGTGTCCAGCAGTAGTCAGCCAGCATTGTAGTGGACCATTTTCCCTGGTATCTTTGCTCCATCGTTGCGATATCCTGGTGAAAAGGTTTGCCCTGTTCATCACTAACCATACTGCAGTTGTCAGGAAAGAAATCAAGATTGGAATCAAGAAAATGGATCTTTAGAGACATATTGCAGCCAAGTTTATGATGCTGCATCAGCATGTCTTCTACTAGTTCCTTGTAGTTTTCTGCCCTAACATTCCCGAGAAAGTTTGTTGACACTAGGCGAAAAGCATTCAATGCTTGTTTTGCATCACTCTGCAGCACGTTGTTGAACCGGTCATCTTTGAAGAGCTCTCGAATCTAAGGACCCCAAAAACTCCCTCTTTAATCTTTGCTTCGCTGAGTCGAGGGAATTTTTCATGCAGGTATCGGCAAGCTGGCGAAGTGTGGTCCATGACTTTCACAAAGTTTTTCATCAAACCTAGTTTGATGTGAAGGGGTGGTAGAAGGATTTTGTGAGCCTCAACCAGAGCTGGGTGTTGGATATTCTTCTCTCCAACTGTTACATTTTGTCTGCGATTCCATTCCTTTTGCAAGTAGTGCCAATCCCTTGCTCGGCTATCCCACTCACATAAGAAACACATGTATTTTATATATCCCTGCTGCAGTCCCATTAAAAGGGCAACTACCTTCAAGTCACCACAGAGGTGCCAGCTGTACTTGTTATAGTTAATGGAAGTCAGTAGATACTTTAAGTTATCGTATGTCTCTTTCATGTGGACGGCATGCACTACTGGAATAGATGGAAGACGGTTTCCATTGTTCAAAAGCACAGCCTTCAGACTCAGTTTTGAAGAGTCTATAAATAGTCTCCAGTCATGTGGTTCATGAGTGATTTTTAAGGCATTCATGAGGCTTTCAATATCAGAACAGAATACCAGATTACTTTCCTTTCTGAAGAAAGGCTCCAACTGCTGGTGGCGCTTTCAATATGAAATAATGTTGACATCTTCTTCTAGAAGATTCCATTGTTGGAGTCTTGATCCTAGCAATTCTGACTTGTTCTTGGATAAGTCCAAATCACAAACCAGGTCATTTAGTTTTTCCTGTGTTATTCTGTGTGGAGTTGATAATGCAGCCCAGTGAAAATCTGGGTCACTGCATGCTGACAGACCAGGAGAAGAACAGGTCGGCTCACCCTTGTCCTCATCAGATGAATCAAGAGAATATTCTGATGGAGGTTATGGAATAGGAAGTCCCTCACCACGTGGAACTGGTCTCAATGCAGACGGAATGTTTTTGGGTAGACTATGCTCGACTTCTTTTGCTTTGTTATTCCGCTGGAAAGAGGAGGAACCAAGCAGAAGTAACAGTCATTTATGTGGTTGCTTGGCTCTCTCCACACCATGGGGACTGCAAACGGCATTGATGGTCTTTTGCAATTCAACCACTGTGAAAGCTGTGTTGTACATGTAGCGCAGCATATATGCGGGGCCCAAGGCTTGTCTTGGTCACCAATCTTGCATCCAAAGTAAAGATGATATGCCTTCTTCAGTTGAGAAGTGATACTTTTCTTCTGGTTGGCAAATGTCACTTCCCCACAAATGTAGAAGAAATTGTCAACGGTTTTAACGCACTTTCGCGGCATTACTGTTCTGTATTGTACCTAAATGGCTAAAATTATATGATTAATAAAAGTTACATGTAACAGTAGTTAAACTGTCTCGCACACAGTCTGAAATATTTTAAATGCTCAACCTTTCCGACTGCGTATAGTACACTGCTGACATCAGATGACTTCAGCAGCCGTCTGGCAGTAGTATTGCATTGCATCAGAAAATGATGCAATCAACTCTGGATGATGTGTGCATGCTGGTATTATGCAATGTGATGCAATATTGCATCATTCAAGGCTTATTTGGGATGTTGTTGATGTCCTACTGGATAAATTTACACGGTGAAACGTCAAAAATGAACTACATGCAATATCTTCAAAATGAGAGCCTATAAAATTTTTTTAATGTTATATTCGTGTTCAGCTCACCAAGATACTACAGATTAGGGCCTTTTAAAGTCAGTAACGATTTCAATGTTGACCAGTGTTATTTACTGTTTTGTCAGTGTGTCCTATCTTTTGTCTGTCCTTTACCCAGATCCTGCTCTCTGCAGTGCTATGTCACCTTCTCAACACTTTATTACCCACCCCCCACCCCTCAGCCCACCCACCCCTGGCTTAACATTATTTCATAGCCTTCCTTTGCTCATTGATACAATTACTCAGGTGCATCTGAAGCTACCGAGTCTCTCCTCCCTCTCCACCTGTATCTCCTTAGATGTGCATTCTCTCCTCTTCTCCCTCCATATGGGTCCACATCACTTTGTGTTCTTGATGTTAACTCTCCCCAATCTTTTCTCCTCATTCACACAATTCCATGGCCCTACTTCTCATTACCCACTCCTTACTATCCCCATCTCCCCTACCAGTTTGTCTTCTAACATCATTTGCCCTTGAGCTTCAACATTTTCGTCCTCTAATTTAGCCATCTCCACTCTGACTGAGAGAACCTCACCCTTGCTTCCATCATGCCGCCTCCTCTCTCCCCTGTTCTCTCATACTTCTTCTCCTTCTCTAATCTGGAGATGTCAACCCCAACCCTGGCCCCCCTAGATGTTTTTCACACTCTCAGGGCAGACAATATGTAACTTTTTCAATCCTGTTCCTATCCCTCTTCTCTCTTCCTCTTCTCTCCTTTTTCATGCGCATCGTGAAATTCACATTGTCTTCAATAAACTTGCCTTCATTCATGATCTCTTTATCGCTAATACTCTGCATCTCCTGGCTCTTACTGAAATTCGGCTTCTCCCTGAAGATTCTGCTTCAGTTGCTGCTCTCTGTCACAGAGGTTACCTATTTGCCCATACACCCAAATCTGGCCCAAGGGTTTCTGCCACCCTAGGCAAAAACATTGGCCTCGCCATCCACCCCCAGCTGATGCCCCCCTCAAGCTAACGCCACCCCTCCTCAGTGCCGCTGCCAACCCCCCCCCCCCAACTGCCACCGATTCCATCTCTGGAGGGGAAGCCGAGCATCAGCAACATTTCCAAAAGCAGCATTTTTTTGCTGCCGCTTTTGGAAATACTGCCACTGCCTGCCTCCCCCCTCCAAATGGAATTGGTGGCAGCTGGGGGAGGGTCTGCATGGCCGTCCATGTGTGCTGCTGCTGCTCACCTGTGCTGTTGCTGCCACCAATGGGGAGGACTAGGACTGGAAATGGGCTTTTGGGGGGGTAGGATTGGAAATGGACCGATGTGGTTCTGGAATAGGATTGGAAATGTCCGACGGGGGGGGGGGGGGGCTAGTGTTAAAAATGGCTGATGGGGGCACTTGGACTGGAAATGGGATGATGGAAGCTGGAATAGGGCTGGAAATGAGCTGATTGGGGAGCTTGGACTGGAAATGGGCTGATGTGGAGCTGGAATAGGATTGAAAATAGCTGATGGGGAGTTAGTATTGGAAATGACTGATAGGGGTCTAGGATTGCAAATGGGCTGATGGGAGGAGCATGGACTGGAAATTGGCTGATGGGGGCTGTAATAGGACTGGAAATGAGCTGATTGGGAGGGGGCTAGGCCTGGAAATGGGCTGAAGCTCCCCCACACTCAGCCCAATTTTCAGTCCTAGCCCCCCCCCCCCTCATCAGCTCACTGGAATAGGATTGGAATTGGTTTAGGGGGTGCTAGTATTGGAAATGGCTGATGGGGGGGCTAGGATTGTAAATGGACTGATAGGGGTGGAATAGGACTGGAAATGAGTTGATTGGGGGGCTAGGACTGGAAATGGGTTGATGCGGGGGGGGGTGAGAATGCAACTAGAAGGGAGCAGATGCTGCGTGGGTCTGGAACTAGAAGGGAGCTGATTTTGGGGGAGGACTAGAAGGGGATGGGGCTGGGGGAATGAGGGTGTTTATGTTTATGTTTATTAAAAACTTGTTATACCGCCCAACACCATAGGCACCTGAGCGGTTTACAATAAAACTCTAAAACAATTTAAAAATGAGGCTGCGGGAAAGGAAAAGGAACGCCATTAAAATAATAGGAAAGAAAAAAGAAAGCAGTATAAAGCAGCAGTTCCGATACAACATCATGGGGCGGGGGGGGAGGGGGAAAACAAGGACGGAAGGTCAAATGCTAGATTAAAAAGGTGGGTTTTGAGCTGAGTTTTGAAGGAGCGGTAAGATTCTTCTGCACGAAGCGAGGGAGGGAGCGAGTTCCAAAGGCTTGGGGCCAAGAAATAGAAAGCAGAGGAACGAGTAGAAACAAGATGGGCCTGGGAGGGGGAGGGAAGAGACATGCGATTAGTGTGGATAGAACGAAGCAGACGGTGAGGGGTATGGAAGTGTATCTGATCAGCAAGATATGAGGGGGTGCCAGTGCGGACAGACTTGTGCGTAAGAATAAGGATTTTGTACTGGACGCGAAAAGGAACAGGTAACCAGTGGTGATGAAGAAGAAGAGGGGTAACATGATCGAAACGAGAGGCATGAGTAAGAAGACGAATAGCAGTATTTTGAACACGCTGAAGACGAGACAATTGGGAGTGGGGCAGACCAGCTAGGGAAACATTGGTGGAGGGAATAAAGATATTTTGTGTGGGAGGGAAGAAAAATCTACGAGTTGCCGGGTATTGGCAGAATAAGTGGGGATTGAAGATGGAAGGGTGAAATTTGAGTGGATGATAAAGGAATAAAAAAGAAATCAGGGAAAGATCAGTATGTTAAAGCAGATGTAGAAGATAGAATGGAAAAAATCTAGAAGAGAGAAGAAAGGACAAATGGACAGCAGACAATGGAGAATTAGCAGAAGACAGAAGAAACCAGAAGAAAGTGACTGGAGCAATTGCAATTGAAAAATAAAATGCCCAAACAACAAAAGGTAGAAAAATACTTTTTTATTTTGAATTTATTAACTGGAATATGTCAGCTCTGGGAAATGTGTATCGCTAATGTCTTTGCGTTTTTGTTTAGTACAAGAAGAAATTAATTTATAGTGTTGTTGTACATTCCAAGTTTGGCTTTAGGGGTTCCCAATTTAATTATTGTCTTCCAATTTCTAAATTGTGATTCCTTGTCCTTTGTTTGGTGACGGTCTATGTTCTGTATGTATAACCGAGCTGAGATATTCTGTTTTTGTAGTTTCTGTTTGACAGTGCCACTTGTTCTCTTTCCCCAGTAGGAGATGTATTGGTATTCTCTGAGATGTATTGGTTTAATATTTGTGGTGTTGCCTTTTTGATAGTTAGGATTTGGTGCTTTGTGAGTCTTGGTAGTGCTGTTATGATACGGTGGGTTTGCTATGGGTTCTAAATGGTCAGTGTTTATAGTACTTCCTAATGTGCCTGGCGGTTGACACTGGAGTATAGTAATGTAGAAATCTGGTAGTCTTTCTTTATCCAGACACTCATTAAGAGGCATGTTGACATTATGCTAATGTTTATGCAAATGAGGTGTCTTATGCAAATGAAGCCCAGCAATGAGCCTCCGCACATGGCCCCGCACCCCCCTTGGGCCGTCCCTGCCCACCCATCTACTAAGCTCTATCTCTTCCACCATCATCCCTTACATCTGTCATATTCTTAACCTATCACTTTCCATTGCAACTGTTTCTGTGGCCTTCAAACATGCTGTGGTTACACCTTTCTTCAAAAAGCCTTCACTAGATCCTACTTGTCCTTCCAGTTATTAGCCTATCTCTCTCCTCCCCTTTGCTTAAAAACTATTTGAATGAACAGTCCACCACCACTGCCTTCATTTTATTTCCTCTCAAGCCCTCCTGAATCCACTGCAATCTGGCTTTCGTTCTCTCATTCCACAGAAATGGCTCTTGCCAAAGTCTCCAATGACTTATTCCTCACCAAATCCAAAGGCCTCTACTCAATTCTCATCCTTCTTGACCTTTTTGCTGCCTTTGCCACTGTTGATCACCACCTTCTCCTCGATACCCTATCCTCACTTGGATTTAGGGACTCTGTTCTGTCCTGGTTTTCTTCTTATCTTTCCCATCACACTTTTAGTATATGTTCTGGTAGATCATCTTCTACCGCCATCCCGCTTACAGTTGGTATACCTCAGGGCTCTGTCTTGGGACCTCTCCTTTTATCTCTCTACACTCAGTCCCTTGATGCACTTATTTCCTCCCATCATTTTCAGTATCATCTTTATGCTGATGATTCTCAGATCTAACTTTCTGCACCTGAAATCGCTCCAGGAATCCAAGCCTGGATATCTGCCTGCTTATCTGACATTGCTGCCTGGATGTCTCACTGCCATCTGAAACTGAACATGGCCAAAACTAAACATGGAATTGACTCAGGTAGTTTGCTCCAGGCATTTCCTGGGTCCTCTTTTTTCGAGAGCTGTTTTGGTTATTCCACGTAATCTTTATGTTTTTTGGTGCACTGAATCCAAAAATGACCTCCATTTTGTCATAGGACATCACTTTTCCTGACAATTTAGGTAACTATGTTAAATAAGGCAATACCTCAAAATAAATGGAAATAGACTTATAAAATTAAAGTTTTATTACAATATTTTCATGAAAATCCTTTTTTGAACTGAAATGAGCTCACCTACACACATTAAACTCGATTCTTCTTCCTTGTGAGGCTCCTCTTGGTGCATTTACGCTTGTGAGTAGCATCTGGAATGTCTCTCTGAAGCATCCATCATTGTAATGCTCCGTTTTCCCTGGTATCTCCTTTCCATCTCTTTAATGTCTTGGTGGAATCGTTCACCTTGTTCCTCACTCACAGCTCCCAAATTTTCAGGAAAGTAGTCAAGGTGGGACTGGAGGAAATGCACTTTCAAACTCATCAGGCAACCTAAAGTTTGAAATGCTTTCAGCATTCGTCCGACGATCTTTTTGTAGTGAGGATATTTGTTATTGCCTAAAAATTTCTGAACCACTTCTTTAAATGCAATACACCCTTCTTTTTGAAGATCAGTCATGGTATTGACAAACTCTTGATCAACTATAAGCCTTCTAATGTCTGGTCCGACAAACACACCTTCCTTCAATTTTGCCTCCAACAGGCCTGGAAACTTGGTGACCAAGTATTTGAAGCATTCCCCATCTCTTGGAAGTGATTTTACGAATTGCTTCATCAATCCCAATTTTATGTGGAGAGGTGGTAGAAGAACGTTATGGGAAGGTACCAAAGTTTCTCGGAGGACATTTTTTTCACCGACTGTTAGCACCCTCGGCTGCCAACTCTTCTTGGTCCAGTGATTTTGTCGGTCTCGACTGTCCCATAGACACAGAAAACAAGGATATTTGGTATACCCAGCTTGTTACCCAAGCAGCATGCACAAGACCTTCAAGTCCCCACACACTTGTCAACCATGGTCTTCATATTTAAGTTTACGAAGAACCAATTCCAAGTTCTCGTAGGTTTCCTTCAAGTGCACGGAATGACCTACAGGTATGGAAGCGTAAAAACCGTTGTGGAGTAAAACTGCCTTGAGACTTCTTTTTGAAGAATCTATAAAAAGACGCCATTGCTCTGAATCATATTGGATTTTAAATTGACCCATCAGACCTTCGACATCGATGCAATAAACCAACTTGTCTTCCTGGGCGAAGTAAGGAACGAACTCCTTTTCACGATGTCTGAACCATGAAGATGACACTCCTGGCAACAATAAATTCCTGCTTTTCAGCCTTGATCCGAGTAACTCAGTGGCATCTTTGGGAAGATTCAAGTCTCTTACCAAATCATTCATCTCCTCCTGAGAAAACAATTTTGGTCTTGTATCATCTTCAAAGTCAGAACTTTATTCGTCATCTGGTTCAGGTATGACTTCACCTTCATCAGAGCTAGGTATTTCTTCCAAGGTAGCAGGGGGCTTGATTACTGGTATATCTGTGCCATGGGAGATGCGACGAATTGCCGAGTGAAGATTGGGGTATGAAATGGAATGCTTCCATTTGGAATTAAACCCTTTCACATCGCATGAACAAAAGTAACAGTCGTCACTATGGTTCTTTTGCTCTCGCCATACCATAGGAATCCCATAACGGAAAGATTTTTTCTTACCCTTGAACCAGTTTCGGAGGTCCTCAACACACCGTTTGCATACTTTATGAGGCGCCCAGACTTTATCTTGATCTACAATTTTTAGTCCAAAGTATGCAAAGTATACTTTTTTCACAAAGTCTGTAATATTCTGCTGTTGCTTCAACACTGTATATTCACCACAGATGAACAGAAACTGTCTGGCGAATTAATACACTTTCGCGGAGCCATAACATAATGGTTGAAGAATGACGAGCTAACACGAATTGCGATGAAAAAGTGTGAACAGCCTAGAACCAAGAACCTGATGATGATTTGTGCACAAGTGTGGCATGCAGGAGAGAGCAGCTCTGTGTCTGTACACGAGACGTCACAGTGCTGGCCACGCCCCCCTGCACTGACCGGAGCTGCTGCTATCTGTCCTGTGTCTCCCTCCCACTGGATGCTTCAGGAAAGATTGACCCCTTCTACCATTAGAAGCACGGACTTAAAACTTGCTTAGCTTATGTATACATTGCTGACCATCAGATTTAAAGTGCTATAAATTTTTTTACATAACTCGGACAACCCCTTTAAGGTTTTTTTGGCATTTTATATCTTAAATGCACTTATGTGAATTAATTAATAGTAATTTGAATTAATTAATAGTAATTTGAAAAAAATTGATAAATTTGAAGACAATTTTGCATGTTGTGGCAAATCATGACGTCTAGGAGTTTTTTCAATATTTTATTTGTTTTCAGCACACCAAAATACATGGAAATTAGATGAAAATAATCAAACAGCTTTTTAGTCGCAGACCTGTGTAATGGTTTATGGATCTTTCCTTCAGGAACTTGTCCAAACCTTTTTTAAACCCAGCTACACTAACAGCTTTTACTACATCCTCCAGTGATGAATTTGAGTTTGATTACGCATTGAGTGAAAAAATATTTTCTCTTATTAGTCTTAAATGGGTTACATTGTAGCTTCATTGCACGTCCCCTAGTCCTACTTTTTGATGGCATAAACAAACGATCTACGTTTACCCGTTCCACTCCATTCATTAAGTTATAGACCTCTATCATATCTCTGCCCAGCAGTCTCTTTTCCATATTGAAGAGCTGTAACCTTTTAAGCCTTTACTCATAGGGGTATCCTTCCATCCTCTTTACCATTTTGGTGGCTCTTCTCTGTATCTTTTCTAATTCTGCTATATCCTTTTTAAGATATGGCAACCAGAATTGCACACAATATTCAAGGGCAGTCGCACCAGGAATGATACAGAGGCATTATAATATCCTTTGTTTTATTTTCCATTCCTTTCTATATGATTCATAGTATTCTATTTGCTTTCTTGGCTACCGCGTGAGTATATACAAAGATCTGCTCCAACCTTCAACCAGAGATTGTAATTTTTATGCAGTTTCTAGTAGCTTAAACCTGTATCGCAATAACTATTTAAACCATATAGTTTTTATTATAAGCAACAAGGTCTCAGACATAGATGGGGCTATAGTCCAGACTTAAACATGTTTAGTCTGTACCCACCCTTTTGCTTCAATGACCTTATAATGTTGCTTGATATTAGAACGTGAAGGAGTATATTAATTGCAAATTATTTTCCCAGTATCACATGCATAAAAATATGCATTAGAAAAAATGGTGCTTATCTTAATTGAATCTCCCCAATGCCATATTTCAGCGCCGTTGCGTTTCACTATCAAAGCGTTTCTTCAGGGGGTCTTTTTTATATATGCACCTCAAAATGTGCGTTGTGACTCTTAGAGGTATGTTTACTAAAGTGCGGTAAATGTGAATAACGCGCGTTGTATGACGTTAATGATCGTAAGTGCAGTATAACGCGTGTAATCACGCGCCAACGACCATTAACGTCATACTACGCGCGTTAACCGTAGTTAACGATCGTAAAGCCCCGCGGCACGTTAAAACAGCGCAGAAGGTGGAGAGTGGGCGGAGAGAAGGGGTAAATGGGCGGAGAGTGGGTGGGGAGAGGCTCCCCTCACACTAACGTGCTGAATTTCTGAGCTTAATTCCAATGCGAATGAAAACCTGTCGTTAAAGGCATATTAAAGGGAAGAGAAACCATTTATGTCAGCAATGTACAGCGAAACCGGGGAAATCTACAAAATGTGAGCAGTGTGATACATGTGCACAGAACAAAATTTCACCTAAAACGTTAAAAATGACCACAAGAAACATTGTACAAATTATAATCCAGCTGGGCAACAGTGATAGCAATGGGCAAAAATGAAAAACACTCCCAGGAAAGCACCAAAAAAAAGAAATGATGTTTGGAAGGGTCTACGCTCCGTAGACCCTTTCAAAGATCATTTCATTGTAATGGAGCTGTCCTGGGAGTGTTTTGTAATGTTGCCCAATGATAGCATTGTTGCCCAGCTTGGTTATGGGTGTTTGCCCCTTTTTTCGAGGTCTGTTCTGAGGTTTATTTGCACCTCTGTCTCCATACAAGGTAAATGAGCCCACAGTAAACCTGTGCAGAGCAGGGTTTCCGACTCGACAGGCCGGTTTTCCTATCTCCAGGGACTGCACTGTCTCTGTGGCAACAGTGTGGTGCAACGGACACAGCCAGTGCCTGTAAGACCAGAGGGTCACAGGTTCAAATCCCAGCTGGGGCTCCTGCCAACCCAGCCCCCATAGTTTTACCCACCACTAAACAGTGATAGCAAAGACACACCTTTATTGCAGAGAACATACGCATGGTTAAGATGCCTATATTTTACCACACCAAACACAGACACCAGAAACAGGCGCATTACCTAGAGCAGAGTCTCGCAAATGCAGTCCTGGAGGGCCCCACACCTTTCAGGTTCCATGCTGCCTCTAATAAAGATGCCTGTGCTGCATATCTATGCACCACCCCCATGGTATGCAGATGTAGCTCATGCATAGTTATGAGGGACATCATAAAAACCCGAACAGTGTTTGGAACACCAGGACTGGAGTTGGGGAACTCTGCCGTAAAGCAGCAGCCAACAGGGCCAGACACACCCACACACATACCCACAGGCCCCATTGACCAATGCCTCCTGGAGAGGCAGGACATTGGGCCCTGCCTGTATCTCCCAATACTAGCAGTTGCATACCTTAGCAATGCCACCCTACACCTGGGTACATGGTACACAGCTATAAAACGTTTCCAATGATAACTGGCAGATATCATTTCCTACGTTAAGTCCATTTTGCTCAGTGAGCTCCACCATAACAATCATCCTGATGTCTGTGGTGTGTGCTGCAGGTCTGGTCTCTGACAGTGTTTACCACCCTGGGGAGTGACCTCCAACAGTCTTGCGTACCATATCCATGCCTGTACTGTGCCCAGGACTGGTGTGGTGGGTATGGCTGCTGGACTCCTCTATAGTAGCACAATGCTGGCATAGGTGTGGGGGTGGCTGTCTGCCTATCCAGTGTGTGGTGGCTGCAAACACCTTCCACAGCCCACACTGCCAGCAATGTTGCCAGTATTGGGCTGCCAATGTGCATAATGAGGAGCAAGGTACCATGGGTATAGGCCGGACAGGGTGGCCTGGCCAGGGTGCATCTGCACAGGGCATACGGCAGTGACAGGCACATTTTAGTGCCCGGCCACCACCTACACAGATAGGGTGACCTGAGTATGTCCTGCTGAGAGATCACTCTCACCCTGACTGTGCAGTGACCACAGCATGGCTAGGCACCCCCATAGTGCTATATAGTATTTCTCTCATGTGATAGATATGGGTTTCCTGTTGGGGCCCAGTCACTGAGTTATCTGCTTGCTGTGTATGCTGACATCCCAGTTCTGGGTGCATGCATCTCCACTGGGCACATGCACTATTGACTAACTAGCAGACTGTTTGCAGCTGGTATGTGTTGTGATGGAGTGGTTTGCAGCAGGTGAATATCAGATAGTGGTGGGGTGCAGCTTCCATATCCAGGCCTGATGTCTGTCTGCTATTGTGTTATGGATGTGTACAGAGCTGCATTGACTGCCCTGTGGTGTGTCTGTTCCTCAGCAGGACCGGGGTTGCTGTTCCCCTCTACTACCACCTTTGCAGGGAAGTAGAATGTGGATCTATTGTTTGGAGAACCTGTTTGCTGCCCTGGGGGAGGGGGGTGGTGGTGCATGGGGGCAACACCTGACTGAAACAGACAGAGAAATCCAAGGTGTTTGTGCAGAAACTACCTATCTCACACATTAACACTGCTTTGGACCTGGTGCTGGGCGCCTCACTGCACCCTCAGGGTGAGCACAGTACCCGCACAATGTGATGGTGTGTAGCTACTCTGTGCCAGTACAACACACGGTCAGTACCCCCTACCAGGCCGAGGTGCTGTGGGGGTGCACATAGTCACTTACCCCTACCAGGCCGAGGTGCTGTGGGGGTGCATTCCCCATGGTGTGTATCTGTGGACGGATGATTTGCATGTGCAGTGCATCATGGGTGTGACTGGCACAATCCAACCCTGGGTAAATCCAGCACCTGCTCACAGGCTCAGAGACACCATAGGCCATCACACGTACATCTGTTAGCATAATTCATAGGTGCAAGATACCCTAAAGAGTCTGTAATATAAGGTACCCACGCTGGTAAAAACACACGTACCCACGCACGTTTGTATGCACGCACCAACGCATGCGGCTACGCCCGTACCAACGCACGCAGCCACGCACGCACCAACGTACATGGCTACGCACACTGCAAGGGTGTGTTTTTGTAACCACTACTCAACGTAAAGAAAACATGCCTCCTCATTCCCTATGTAATGTACAGGGTGATGCCTGGGCCAGCCTTCTGCGTTGGGCACACTGGGGACTCGAACCCATGCTGCCTGTAACAGCGGTCAGTACACTAGCCATTGTGCTACAGCTCTGTTTCAGTGTTTTGTGTCTGTACGCCTTCATACGATTAACGCGCAGTAACGCGCCACGGCGCCCTGTAACGCTCGTTAGTTTTGGGAACGCGCGTTAGTGGTTATGATGTCCCGCCCATGTCCTTTTTTGGCTTTCCTTTCACTAACGCAACTCCTAACGCGATTTGCACTAACGCAGTTTAGTAAACATACCCCTTAATCTGTGAACACTGGTAAAGGAAAGAAATCCGACAGACTCATCACAATCTCATTACAAATGCTATGAATTTAAAACTGACGACCATAATCTTAAATCTTCATACCTTCATGATGTCGCTTGCCATTTCTTAAGGCTGATGATTCTTCAAAAGTCAGTCAATTTGCCAACCAATGCCATGCATGCAGGCTGGTTATCGTGAGCAGTTTTATACGTGATTAAGCAGCACGATGACAGGCACCTGTGAGAAATGCGGCTAACCCCATAGCCTTCTCATAACAATGTTAGATCCTAATACTGCGTGCAAAGATTTGCAGCTCTTCACTAGAACTATACACATACACTCCAGTCAATCTGAGTGTTTAGGCCAGCCGGGCTAACGGATTGTAAATTGAAAATCCAATGTTGTTCTCGGATCAACAGCGTCTGATTTTTGGATTTACTATTGTGTCCTGTAATAATGTGATCTATGCAAAAACAACGTAATTCATCAAATTTATGCTTTAATTTAAGACAATGATCCACAATAGGAGCTTCCGTTTTTTTACAATTCAGTCTGCTACAATGTTCATTCATTCTGACTCGAAAAGGGCGGATAGTTTTACCCACATACAATAATTGACAGGGGCTTTGGATACAATAGACCACATAACTAGAACCACAAGATGTCCTGTGCCTTAATGAATATGTTTTACCATGATAATCAAAAGTTGATGTTTCCAAAGTAAAGTCACACACTTTACAATCCCCACATTTGGTGTGACCATTGTTAGGTATTGCTGATTGAGCTAATAGAGGTCTTAACACTGTCGGGCTTAATATCGCCTTTAGATTTTTATGCCGTTGCAGTGGGGGGGGGGGCAGTGTTAATTCCCCTCAGCCCAACCCTGACCATAGGAGGCCAGATTGGGGGTCAGGTTGTGGGGAATTAACATTTTGGGCAGGCAGCCAGCATCACGGCTTGTAAATGGAGCCGTGGTGCCATGGCAACATGACGCCATGGCACTGCGGCTCCATTTAAAAGCCCTGGCTGAGTTAGCCAGGCAGTGCCTGTATGTGCAGGCCAGGACTGAATCACATATAGCCCTGGCCTGCATGTACAGACCAGTGAGCCTGACATCAGTACCGGGAAAAATGGTAGAAACCATCATAAAGAATAAAATTACTCAGCATGTAGATAGTCACGACCTAATGGGAGACAGCCAACATGGCTTTAGACAAGGAAGATCTTGTCTTACTAATCTGTTATGTTTTTTTGAAGGAGTGAATAAACAGGTGGACAAAGGTGAGTCGGTTGATATTGTGTATCTGGACTTTCAGAAAGCCTTTGACAAAGTCCCTCATGAGAGACTTTTGGCAAAACTAAAGAGTCATGGGATAGGAGGCAGTGTACGACTGTGGATCAGGAACTGGTTAAAAGATAGAAAGCAGAGGGTAGGGCTAAATGGCCAATTTTCCCAATGGAGAAAGGTGAATAGTGGTGTACCCCAGGGATCTGTGCTGGGTCCGCTGCTTTTTGACATATTCATAAATGACCTGGAAAGTGGAATAACAAGTGAGGTTATCAAATTTGCAGATGACACAAAACTATTTAAAGTTGTTAAAACCCAGGAGGATTGTGGAAAATTGCAAGAGGATCTTGATAAATTGGAAGACTGGGCATCAAAATGGCAGATGAAATTTAATGTGGAGAAGTGCAAGGTTATGCACCTAGGGAAGAACAACCCAAACTATGGTTACACGATGAAAGGTTCCACATTAGGAACCACCACCCAGGAAAAAGATTTAGGCGTCATTGTGGATACCTTGTTAAAACCCTCGGCCCAGTGTGCAGCGGCGGCCAAGAAAGCAAATAGAATGCTAGGTATGATAAGGAAAGGAATGGAAAATAAAACAAAAGATATTATAATGCCTCTATATCGTTCCATGGTGAGACCGCACCTTGAATATTGTGTGCAATTCTGGTCGCCGTATCTTAAAAAGGATATAGCGATTTTAGAAAAGGTTCAGAGAAGAGCCACCAAAATGGTAAAGGGGATGGAAGGCTACTCCTATGAAGAAAGGCTAAAAAGGTTGGGGCTCTTTAGCCAGGAGAAGAGACGGCTGAGGGGAGATATGATAGAAGTCTATAAATTAATGAACGGAGTGGAACGGGTAAACGTAGATCGATTGTTTACCTTATCAGAATATGGAAAGACTAGGGGACATGCAATAAAGCTACAGGGTAAACTATTTAAGACTAATAAAAGAAAATATTTTTTCACTCAACGTGTAATCAAACTCTGGAATTTGTTACCGGAGGATGTAGTAAAGGCTGTTAGTGTAGCTGGGTTTAAAAAAGGTTTGGACAAGTTCCTGGAGGAAAGGTCCATAAACCATTATTAAGAAGGGACCCAGGATATCAATGCTTGAACCAGTACAAGCATTGTGGAACCTGTGTCCCTTGGGGAAACTGCTAGGTACGTATGACCTAGATTGGCCACTGTTGGAAACAGAATGCTGGGCTTGATGGACCTTGGTCTGACCCAGTATGGCATATCTTATGTTCTTATGTTCTTATGTTACAGGCTTGTTCGTGGGATCAGAATCACGGTCTCCTTTGTACGTCCTGGTCAGCATGAACGTTCAAAGGAGATGTACATCGGGCTCGGAATCAGGCCTGATGTGTTTGCTTTTAAATATGTTTTTTATCAGTTGTTTTTGTTTTATGTATTTTGTTTGTGTTCTATGACTATCATGACTTATGTTAATTGGGAACTGTAATATAGAAGCATTAGAAATAAATAAATATATAAATTACCACTACTGCTTATCATTTGTATAGAGCTTCAAGGCATACACAGTGCTGTAGGTATACACATGAGAGACAGTCTCTGCTCAACAAAGCTTACAATCTATGCAAGACAGAAATACAATAAACAAGAGACTAGAGATGGTTGTAACACACATGGGTGAAAAAAAGGAGAATAAAGGGTCAGGATCCAAAGGCAGCCTTGAAGAGGTGAGTTTTTAGCCTAGATTTGAATAGGACCAGAGACGGAGCCTGATTCACCACCTGAGGTAGTATGTTCCAGGCATATGGTGCAGCAAGGTGGCAAGAACACAGCCTAGAATTGGCAGTGGAAGAGAAGGTCATAGATAGAAGGTATTTGCCTGATGAGCAGAGTTCCTGAGGAGGAATTTAGGGTGAAATAAAAGAGGAGAGCTACTGAAGAGATGCAGAATGAATGCACTTGTAGGTCAGTTTGAACTGGATGCAGAAAAGGCTAGGGAGCCATTGAGGTGACGAGAAGAGGGGTTATGTGAGCATAGAGCCCTGGTGAAGGATTAGCATTACAGCTGAGTTTTGATTTTTTTTTTTTTTAATTAGAAAAATTTTACATTTACAACAAAAACAAGGAAAAGTGTGTCCCTTTAAGGAAAGAAAATAAAATATGGTTTATGGTTTATTTGGTTCTTAATATACCGCCCTTTGCCAACCAGCAGAGTGTTTTACAATAAAATAAGCAGTTTACAGTCACAAATAAGATGGGAGAAAAAAAATCCTTCAAATAACAGGAAAGCAAAGAGAGCAAGACAGAATAAGCAGGGCAAAAGACAAACATGATATATTTTTGGGGCTACAGCTCAGCTAGACAGGTAGATGCCAAAAGCTCGGATGAAAAGATCTGCCTTGAGGAGGCACTTAAATGTGGAAAATGATGGCTCTAAATGTACCTGAGATGGCAAAGAATTCCAAAGGGCAGGGTCTAGGTAGAAGAAAGTATAGTGACGTGGTAAATCAGGTTTTGCACGGATGAGAGAAGGAAGGACCGAGCGGTTATCTTGCAGGGATCTGAGTCAGTGTTGGGGAACATACAGGATGATTAGAAAGGACAGGTAGTGCGGTGTGCGAACATTAAGGGACTTGTGGGTTAGCATGAGGATTCTTAAAAGATAATCCTTTGAGAAACTGGCAACCAATGGTGTTGTATGAAAAGGTGTGTAACTTGGTCATATTTTCAGATGTGGGTGAGAGTGCGAATCACAGTATTTATATCGACTGAAGACATTTTAACTGATGCTGAGGGAGATTGGCAAATGAAGCATACAATAGTCAATTTTGGAAATAACTGTACTGAAGAGTAAAGTGGTTAAAGCGGCCTGATCAAAGAAAGGGTGGAGAGCTTGGATACGGCATAAGGCAGAGAAGGCAGACCTGGTTAAATGGGAAATGTGTGTGGAAAAAGTGAGCTCAGAATCTATATGAATGCCAAGATACTTGAAGAAAGACTGTAGTGCTATTGGGGAGGAGCCAAGGGAGGGGCCAGAGAAGGGACAATTTTGGAGTCAGTAACCCTGGTAGCTGTGGTCTTGGCAGGGTTAGGTTTAAGGGCATTGGAGTAGAGCCCGTCTGAGATGGAATTGAGAACAGCATTGATGAAGGAGAGATCAGGAGAGGTACTGTCCAGGCAAGCAAGGAGAAGTATATCACCCACATAGATAGAGAAATTAACTCCTAGTGATTGAATTTAGGTGGCAAGGGGACTAAGAAAGATGTTGAAGATGAGGGGGAGAGAGCAGAACCCTAGGGAACCCCACAGGGAAGGGAGAACAGTGAGGAAGTGGTACCATGAAAGAGAACCTGATAAGTGCAATCCTGAAGGAAGGAAGAGAGCCAGGAGAACTATTACCCCAGAGTCCCACTTCGTAAAGATGAGAAAGGAGAAGATTATGATCTACAAGATCAAAGGCGGCCATGAGGTCCAAGGAGATCACCAGGGCATAAAAGCCTTGGTCTAAGTGAGTATAGATGTCGTAGAGCAAGGAAATGAAGATGGTTTCAGTGCTATGGTACTGACAGAACCTAGATTGATGCTGGTGTAATGCAAGAGTGTGTTCGAGGTGGGTGGTGAAAGAGCAGTCATTCAGTGAGTTTGGCAAGAAAAGGTAGGTTAGGGATGGGAACATAATGGACGGGATTCACACGGTCAACTTTCCAACAAAGAATATATAACAGAAATGCACAGTAGCCCACATCAAGGGGAGATACATTGGTAAATCAGGAAACCAAAAGAAAATATCAAGGCATATGCCAACTACTACTACTACTGATCATTTATACAGAACTGCAAGGCACATGTAAAAGATGGTCCCTGTTCATCATATCTTACAGTCTAGTTAAGACAGACAACACAACAACTAAGGAGAAGAATACATCTCGGGATATGGTAAGGAAATACAGGAGACTAAGTGGATCATGACCCAATAGGAGCCCAAGACATGAGATTTCAACCTAGACTTGAAAGGGGCCAGAGATGAAGGCTGATATACAGATCCAGATAATTTGTTCCAGGCATAAGGAGCAGCAAGATGAAAGGAACAAAGTCTGGAGATGGCAGTCAAAAAGAAGGGCACAGACAGAAGTAATCCACCAAAAGAGCAGAGTTCCCAAGGAGGGGTGCAGGGAGAGATAAGAGGATAGGTAGTGAGGAGCAGCAGAATGAGTGCACTTATAGAACAGTAGGAGAAGTTTTGATCTGAATACGGAAACAGATAGGGAGCCAATGAAGTGACTTGAGGAAAGGGGTTATATGAGCATATCGAGGCTGACATAAGATTAGCCATGCAGCTGAGTTTGAACAGATTGAAGGGGAAAGAGATGACTCAGAGGGAGACCAGCAAGGAGGAGGTTGCAATAGTCTAGACGGGAGGTGACTAAAGAGTGGATAAGTGTCTTAGTAGTGTGTTCAGAAAGGAAGAGGTGATTCTAACATCTCCTAACAAACACCCTCCTGCTGTTTCCTATCCAAAATAAATTTCTCCAAATGCAAGGATTCTTGAAATATATATGTATTACTATGCAAGCAAACAATTCACTTGCATGAAAAACACAGATAGAAAGAGGACCCTGGGGTCCACATTTGGGGCCTCAGGGCCAGGTGTACTCCAGGAAATATCCAGGAAAAACAAACAATTTATCACCACAGAAAGTAGCATCCTCATTCTTAAAATAGGCCCTCAGCACACTTATTTTGTCAATTTCAGACAAAAAAGATTCCACCAAGGCAGCCCTATGTGAAATCTTGTCTGTGGAATCCTGCAAGAAAGCTGTAAAGTTCTGACTTTCATTAGCCTGTGTACAATCAAAATCACCCTCCTTACCACACTGAGATATATGACCTTAACAGACAAATAAAAGCACTTTGTAATAGAAATATCACCAGTTAACACTTCAAGGAGATACTTCTTAAGGAGAATCTCAGGAGAAAGAAGATAAGTGAAAGGAAAATTAAACAAACACAAATTTTTAGCTTTAACATTTTCTAAATTATCTAACTTATTATGGAGAATCATAGAATCCTTAATAGCGGATACATTCGTAACCTGCAAAACCTGCAACTGAGAATCCACCCTTTTAACAGATTGCCCTAATTCAGATATTTTGGAGTCCACATTCTACAATTTAGCAACAGAGAAAACACACATAATGCAGAAACAGATGGTGAAAGACATGTCTCTATACACAGAAGAATTCCCCATAAATCTTGTAAGGTACTATCTTGGGCAGGAGAGGCAAATTCCCTCTCCAGAACTTTAGGTAACACAACTGGAGAAAGTAAAGGAACCGCATTAAAGCCTGGATCTACCAAACCCTCAGAGTAACACTCCACCAAGACAGTAGACAACATAGGGACCGGCAGGTGGGGAAGACAACACTCAAAAGAGCTTAAGAAAGCTCCTTCCGGAGAAGACAGTAATACAGTTTTGGAAGCAACAACATGCTTGTCCATGGGTCTGAACACAGTACTCACAGTCTTAACAGTCCCCGATTGACTCTTGTTCTTCCATTTACACTGTCCCATAGCAGGATTTCACACCAAGGTCTTCCTTAGTCCACAATTCCGGGCAACACCTGGCATCCAAATGTGCTCCAAAGGGGCGTGGCCTGCCCTTTTGGGTATGTTCATTCAGGTCATGCCACGCAATCACATGTAACTATGAACGCCGGCTTTTAAACCCGGCAGCAGCTGACTCAATAGCTGCCTGCACACTTGCACTCTCCAAACGGGTCAAGATAGCAGGACCTACAGTGAAACCATTCTGCACCTCAAATCTCTCCATTACAGGCTGAATTTTTAATGGATCGAAGAGGAGAGAGATGATTCAAGGGGAGACCGGTGAGGAGAAGGTTGCAATTGTCTAAACGGGAGGTGACTAGAGTGTGGATAATGGTCTTAGTAGTGTGTTCAGAAAGAAAGGGATGAACTTTGCTGATGTTATAGAGAAAGAGAGAGAAGAGCCAAGGATGACCCCAAGGTTGCAAGTTGAGGAAATAGGAAGGATGATAGTGTTATCCATCTAAATAGAGAAAAGAGAAAGGGGTGAGGTGAGCCATGTTCAGTTTCAGGCAGCAGCATCAGACAAGCAGGTTGAGATACAACTCTGGATTGCTGAAGAGATTTCAGGTGCAGAGAGCCATCAGCATAAAAATGGTACTGAAAACCATGAGAGGAGATTAGGGCACCAAGGGAATGAGAATAAAGAGAGAAGAGATCCCAAGACAAATCCCTGAAGTACATCTACTGAAAGGAAGATATCAATGGAGGAAGATCTGCCAGAGTGTACACGAAAGGTATGATAAGAGAGATGAGGAAAACCAAGACAGAACAGAGCCCCTAAAGTCAAGTGAAAATAGGATATCGAGGAGAAGATGGGGATCAACAGTGTCAAAAGCAGCAGATAGATCAAGATGGATAAAGACTGAGTAAAGGCCTTTGCATTTGGCCAAGAAGAGGTCACTGGAGACTTTGGCCAGGGCCATTTCAGTAGAATGTAGAGGACGAAACTCTATAGAGAAGGGACTCTCTTCCATGTATATGTACAGCACTGCATATTTTATTTATTTGAACAGTTTTTATATACCGCCATTTCCAAGGATCAACAGCGGTTTACATTACAACAACATAGTTATACAGTTAAACAGTTTAACGGTTAAACGGTTACATAGAACATTATGAACAATTTGAACATTATGAACAATTTGAACAATATTACATTATAACATGAGTTGAATAGAACAATATTGATTGATGTGATTAGGGTATTACAAATGATAAGTAGTATACTCCTGGGAGAATTCTGTGCAACTGTGCAATGCAAAATTTGCGCATAATTCCCCACCTGTGCAGAATTCTGCACAGATCAAGGCCAGCCAGAAAGTGAGGCAATATCAGGTTTACAAGCTTTAAAAGTGCCCATCCTGCCTCACTGTTAGCCAGCAGCACAGCCACAGGAGCACCTCTGTTTGTTCCCACGGCTGTGCTAGAGTTCGACGCTGGCACGTTTTGAAAGGTACACAGAAGCGCTTCCTGCACAGCTGCGGGAGCAAATGGAAGTGCTCTTGTGGCTGTGTTGCTGCAATCGGGCTGCTAGTGAGTCAGTGAGGGGCTGGCTATAGGCAGCAAAGGGCTGCTGGTGAGCAGGGGGGCTGCTGGTGACAGGAGAAAGGCTTCTGGTGAGCGGGAAAGATTTCTGGGGGCAGGAGAAGGGTTGCTGATGAGTGGAGGGTTGCTGGGAGGAGAAGGGCTGCTGGTGAGTGGGGAAGGTGGCTGAGGGCTGAGGAAGGATTGCTGGTGAATCAGGGGGGTGGCTGGGAGCTGGAGATGGGCTGCTGGTAAATCAGGCAGGTTGCTGGGGACTGGAGATGAGGGGGCTGGTGAATCAGTGTGGTTGTAGGGGCCTGAAGAGGGGTTGCTGGTAAGTTGGAGGGATGCTGGTGGCTGGAGATTGACTGTTGGTGAATCATGGGGATTGCTGGAGCTGGAAATGGACTGCTTGTGAGTCAGGGAGTTGCTGTGGGCTGGAGATAGGCTGCTGGGTTCTAGAGTTTAGAGGGAGAGAAAGCAGAGGGACATGGGTGGGTTGAGGACAGAACTGTGATTGGAGCAAGACAGCTAAGGAGAAAAAAGGCAGGGGAAATTTCAGGTCTTGAGGAGTTAAACTTTATGAAGCCATAGGTTCCTGCAACTTCAACATTCTTTGACATAATAACCACGGTACTAGAAAAAGTCACTTCAAACAACATGGAAACATTTCCTCCTTTAGAAATCCTGCAGATCCTATAGAGAACATAAGAAGGCCAAATGATATCTAATCTTTGTATGAGGAGCCAGAACCTAGTCATCTCTAATGTCTCTGCCCAATAACCACTCAAATAGAGTGAAGACAGTGACAACTGTGACCTGGAGTACCTTCACAAAGGACTGGACGCCATAGTTAAAACACGGCCAGTAGAGTTTTCTGGGTATGGCAGGCCTGTCAGAGTTGCTGCTCCATCTTATGTTTGCCCCCACACCCTGCAGGCAGATGTACTCTTCACTTGGTAAGACAATGGCAGAGGGACTTTACATGCAATGAGGTCAAACACAAGGCATAGCCAATGGTAACAGAATAATAATTAATAAATTATAACATTTACAAAAATACAATAAATATGTTAATATTTTTATATTCCTATTTTAGGTTCATTTTCCATTTTTTATAAATTTAATAAATTGTTTTATTTATTATTCTATTATGACTAGCTATTGTTCCTTTTATTTGCTTTTTTGCTGGCGATGTTTCTCTTACCTTTTACACTTTTTTGCACATGAGTTCATACCAGTACTCAAGCAAAGAGGCTTGAAAGGTTACGAGTTGCAGGAGAAACAGACATATGGCCAGATGTGGGCCCAGCTGCCTGTGGCATCAGGCAACAGACAGCTTACAGGATAAGTCATAGGTCAGCACCCTAAACTGCAGACACCAAAAAATATCAATCTTAGCAGCAGAAATAAGGTTAAGGCATACACAAGGCAAGCTCCGAAGTTTTTACACACATGTACCCAGATAGACATTTCAAGCAGCAACCGAAAAAATACTGTATGTTAAGGATATAAGGGAAATTCTCTGGAAAGAAAAATATATTATCCAAGGGAAACCATGTATGTGCATATAAAAAAGAGTCCTGTAAATGGAAAGAAGAGCTTCCTCTTTGCCAGGCGCAGGGTTCTCATGATTTACATTGCAAAGACACTGGAGATTTGCAACACTAAACATTAAGCTTACTTGCAATTCTTCCCTGAAGCTTCAGCCAACATCACTGCTTGAAGATTTCTATAGCTCAGAAAAGAAGAGAGAGGTCCAAAAGACTCAGCCTGAAGAATCATCCTCTTTTCTGGACTGTTAATGCATCAGACATTCGGGAGCATGCTTACTAACGTGTGTTAAGTAAAGTTTACGCATGTAATAGCCCATAGGAACAGGCAATGGCAGCACTTCACACACATTAACTTTACTAAAGGTTAATGCACATTACATAAACATGCCTCCGAAGTCAGCATGGTGTCTGGAATCTAAAGGTATTAGTTAGAACAAAGGAAGAGCTACAAAATCCAGACCTTCCAAGGGATACTGTTCCTCTGCAGGGGCAATGGAACCTCTGAAATTGCTCCATCTCCACTCTAAAAAATAAATGTTACTGTAATTGGTTATGGAGGTGGCCCCTTACAGGTTGCAAGGCCAGGGAGCTGCACGGGTGTAGGCCTTCACAAATGTGGATGTTCCTGAATTTCACGGCCTCGGAATGTAAATGCCTTATGTACTTTCCCCTGGAAGAGTTACATCCATGAAACAAGCACTTTTTTCCACCTTATTCATGGTTAGGAGCAGATATAAACACTCCAAATAAGGTCAAATATCAGAGGGTGGTTACTACCAAACCACAAAACAATCCCCTCCACTGATCTTCAGAATTTTCCCAATGACAATTACTTTACTGTCTCTTATTTGTGTAAATCTTACCATCTACGGGTGACAATCAACAGTGAAAATCGGTCTCAGACTCCCAATGGCAACGCTTAGAATGTTTCTCCAAAGCGATATGCCTGATCGCATCAATGACCTTTCAAATTCACTGTTATTTTTACCAGTAATTCATTAATAATACCCTTTTTTTTCCACTAGATGGAATTTAGACTCAATCCATACATCAGAATCTTCTGAAATTCATCTGCACTTCTTTATACGTGCACTATTATGTTTAAGATTGTGCTTTGCTTATCTCAATATCGCTGGTTCTAATCCCCGACGCCACCAAGTGGGTACCGCTCCTGCGTTTCGTTATTCTTCTTCAGGGGGAATATCTTGATATCAGCACGATCTACAAAACAACCCGGAAATTCTCAGTCACATCAGGATCGCCATATCACTTATGTCTGTGGGATACCATTGATAAAAGATTGAGCACCCACCTGTCAGCTTGCGGCTAAACCATACATCCTCTTTTCTTCAAAGCTTGTAAAGTGTGGTGAAAAAACGCCGCGCCTGCGTGAAGATGTACTTACTTGGATTTAAATGGAAAGAAGGCGCCATCGAAGCAGCCAATCAGAGGAGAACAAGATTGTTTCCCAATGATTGCTAGGTTACAGATGTACTAAACACCTTATGATTTTAAACACATGCTCGCAGGTATAAACATGGATGCATGAACAATTAGGACCAGAGGTGCTTGTGCTGTTCTGAAATCACAGCACAATGTGTTTCTCCCTTGCTTCACCCAGCCCACACCTCCAGCACACTCTTCTGCTACATGAATGTTCTAATGCTGGTAACATCTATATACCTGGCTTCAAAAATGGCTCCGGGGACGTCTCCATGAATTGCATGTCTAAGTGCCCATTTTCAGACATTCAACTCACAAATAAGGCTTCCAAACTTTCAAGTTGCTTATAAAAATATTCTATAAAAGAGTATAAAGCAGACTTTGCAAAGGCTAAGAAATCATTTTAATCCAACATAATCATAAAGCAAAAAACAGCTCCAAGGACCTATTCTTTATTCCAAACAATCTTCTTAATGGTACTAATGTTAAGCAGCTCTGTCTGATATATCCTTGGACAAGTGAGCAACTTTTTTATTAGAAGGTACATCTGTTCACAGTATCTTTTAATAATCTGATTCTCTGCAATGCTTTTCTGACCATTCTACATTAGCATATTTTCATTTAATTTAAAAACCTATATTCTACTTCTTTTAATCATTCATTGTGAAGAGTGGAGCACAGCAGAAGAACCACATAAAAGCAAATCAATGAGATCAAATATTAGATTAAAATACAATAAAGCAAGTACAATAATTACCAGTAAGAAAAAATAAAAAATGATATTAAAATTTAATACGTAAAATGCCCAACATCACAAGCAATCCTTAAGCCCCCCTCCCCCAAAGAATGGTGACACCTATTATCACAAAACACCAAATATCTATAAGTGGAATATAAGCCCAAGAAACATACCCTGGACTGCATTGCCAGCCTACTGGCCAAGTTTTTAATTTATGACAAAAAAAGGTGCATTTCTTCATATCTTTTCTGATGGTAACTTAAGCCAGGTGATGAGAACATCTCCTAAAAAAGATCTGTGTTTCCAGACTTCTTCTGTACATGGCTGGAGTGCAAAGTACGGGTAGGTTTGTACTTGGAAAGCTTTCTCCTCAAATGTGCAGGCCTTGTTCACAAAGACCCGATAGGCCAAATGCATCTGTTTCAGTTGGATACACAATTCTATCGGCAGCCAATGCAGAGAGTACAAAAAATAAGCAGCCTTATCCCCCATCTTGTGCTGCTTTTAACTATCTTCACCATTACATTTTAAATTATTTGTAATTTTCTAAAGGTTTTATAGGGAAGCTCTCCTAGTGTGAAAGTACCATGATCTGTATCGCTAGCCAAAAAACCTTGGGAACACAGAAATGGCCAGATCTGCTTCCCAAAACTTTTTTTAAATAGATGTTACTCAGGGATCTAAAGAAAGTGTAGAATCCAACAGGATTCCCAAGCCCTTTAACTTCTCACTGGATAGTAAACACCATGGGGCCATTTTTGGCAGCCCTATTCATGCTTTGGATGTCTGCAAACGAGCATAGAGATGCCCAAAGCCATTTTAGAAGCCCAGTCTGTGGACATCTTAGTCTGAAAGGGGTATGGTGGAGGAATGGTTGAGGCACTCCCAGGAACTTGGACATCCCCATCTGATCTCAGAAACGCCCGCAGTTGCGTCTAAGTTTAGACCTACTTCAGGCATGAACAGGCATCTAAAAAGTGCTCATTTTTTCTGAAAAACATTCAGAGGGTGTAGTGAAGAAAACGCTCCATCATCCCCCATTCTCAGCACAATGCCAATGATAGCAATGGTGAGATTTGAACCCCAGCTTTTTAACCCGCTATTCTAACCATTAAGCTATACCTAGACATCCAGTTTCTGAAATACTATGTAGACACCCCCACAGCCGTCTACGTTTGTGAAATCATGTCTGCACCTGGACATGCCTGCTTTGTTTTTCAGATGCTCTGGCTTAGATATCCCAGATGGCACTTGGAGGAGGATTTTAGAAAGGACATCCATGTCATCAAAACGTAGTACACTGGCAGAGGTGAAGAATTGACCCACAATATTTAGTAAGTTTGCATTTAATTTAAGCCTGTTTATGCCCATTCAATTTTGTAAAATAAAGAAAACATCTTTTTAAAAAAAATCAATAAAACTGAATTCTGATTCCAAGAAAACACAGATTTGAATGTTATCTGCACATATACTATTTGCAAAACTGAAAGTGGACAAAGCAATGGGGCCAGATAGAAATATCCTAGGACACAGAAGAAGCACAGAGAGGTTCTGGAAGGTCCTGTAAAGGATGTGTTTAATAGATCCTTGGAGATGGGGGCAGTTCTGTCGACTGAAGAAGGGCTGATGTGGTCACTCTTCACAAAAGTGGTATCAGAATAGAGGATGGAAACTACAGGCCAGTAAACCTTAACTTCTGAAAGAAAGAATTAACATGAATAGGAAACTTGTCAAGGTGTGACTGGAAATTCCTCTTAATCAGAAATGCAAGATCCGAAGCAACATGGCTCTACCAAAGGCAGATTGTGCCAAATGAATCTGACTGAGTTCTTTGGATAACCAAAGACTAGATCAAGGGCATAATCTGGGTGTGGTCTATTTAGATTTCAGTAAAGCCTTTGATACTGTTCCTCATAGGAGGTTCATGGATAAACGGATCAGCCTGAAGATAAGGCCAGAGGTGATAAACTGGACAGAGGATGACAGATAACTGAGAGTAGTGGTCACTCTGAAGAAAGAAAGGTCAGAAGGGCAGTGCCTCATGAGTCATTCCTAGGGGGAATTCTGTTCAATACTGTTGTAAGCAATATTGCTGGAGGTTTAGAAAGAACATTTTGCCTTTTTGGGGATGACGTGAAGATTTGCAGCAGAGTGGACACCCCAGAAGGAGTCAACACAATAAAAAATAATCTAGAAAATTATAACTATGGACTAATATTTGGCACTTACTTTAAGGTTTAATGTGAAGGAGTGCAAAGTGATGCACTTGTGCAGAAATCCAGAAGAGCAGTATGCAATAGGGGGCGAGAAGCTGATGTACTTGGATCAGGAGAAGGACCTTAGTGTGACACTGCCTGAGGATTTCAAGGTTGTGACAAGGCAGTGACCAAAGCCAGAATGATGCTGGGCTACATAGACAGACACATAACCAGCTGAAAGGAGGATGTAATAATGTCCCGGTATGAGTCGTTGGTGAGGCCTCACGTAGAGTACTGTGTTTAATTTTGGAAACTGTATCTTACTAAGGCAGTGGAGTGGAGGAGTAGCCTAATGGTTAGAGCACTGGCTTGGTTAACCCAGAGACCAGGGTTCAATTCCCACTAGCACTCCTTGTAGCCTTGTGCAAGTCACTTAACCCTCCATTGCCCCAGTAAAATCCAAGTTATCAGTATCCCTGTTTAATGTACATTACAAAGTTTAAGTTAAAATGTAAGTTGCTTTGATTGAAATGATAAAGCAGTATATATAAATAAATAAAAAGACTTGAAGCAGCTCAGAGAAAAGTAGCCAAAATGGTATGGGGTCTACACCAGAAATCATATGAGAAGAAATTTGAAGACCTAAACATGTAAGGGAGGGGGAGATATGATACAGATATTTAAACACTTAAAAGATATTAATGGACAAACAGCCTCTTCCAGATGCAGGGAATCTATAGAACTAAAGGACAGATTATCATGTAGAAGAAACATATTCTCAGGTGTGACACAATTTTTGTGAAATAGGTTACCCTTTGAATTATAAGTTTAACCAGCAATTGTGCTTTCTATAAAAACTTTACTACCTGGCTATTTAATCTGATTCCTGAAACATAGCACATAGTGTTTTTATGTCTTGTTGCCTAGATATAGTCTTTAGAGATTGTGGCATATTCTTGTTTGGTTTGCTTCTCAGCAAAATAGTCCCCAGGCCTTTATTTAGTGATATAGACCTTCTACATAGAAACAGAGAAACATGACGGCAGAAAAAGACCATATGGCCTATCCAGTCTGCCCTTCCATGTCAACTACTATAGTCCCTTTTTTCCTTTAGATATCTTCTGTGTTGGTCCCATGTTTTTTTTAATTCAGATACTGTCATGGTCTCTACTACTTCCACTGGGAGACTATTCCATGCATCTTTCCGTAAAGAAATATTGGTGCATATTACTCCTGAGTCTATCCACTTTCACCTTCATCCTATGCCCCCTCATTGCAGAGCTTTCTTTCAACTGAATGAGGCTCTCCTTATGTGCATTTATGCCATGGAGGTATTCAAATGTTTCTATCATATCTCCTCTCTCCCATCTTTCCTCCTAAGTATACATATTGAGATCTTTAAGTCTGTCCCCTATGCCTTATGACAAAGTCCACTGGCCATTTTGGTAGCCACCCTCTGCACTGACCATCCTGTTTATATCCTTTTGAAGATGTGATCTCCAGAATTGCACACAATACTCTAAATGAAGTCTCATCAAAAACTTATACAGAGGCACTATCACCACCTTCTTCCTTCTGGCCATTCTTCTCCATATGCACCAAGCATCCTCCTGGCGTTTGCTATCAGCTTTTTTACCTGTTTAGTCGCTTTAAGATCATCAGAAATGATCATGCCCATGTCCTGCTCTTCTTTCATGGACAGAAGTACTTCACCTTCCCTCCCCATACTGTATTGCTCCCTTGAATTTTTTGCAGCCCAAATGTATGACCCTGCATTTTTTTAGTGTTAAATTTCAGCTACCAAATTCTCAACCATTCTTCAAGCTTGGCTAGATGTCTCCTCATGTTATCTCCACCTTCCTGGATGTCTACTGTATTGCAGATTTTGGTACCATCTACAAAGAGGCAAACCTTACCCGACATCCTTTCTGCAATATCACTAACAAAAATGTTAAAAAGAATCAGACCAAGGACAGATCTCTGTGGCACACCTTTGGTAACATTTTTCTCCTCAGAGTGAGCTCCATTTATGTGTACTCTTTGTTGCTTCCCACTCAAGCAATTTCTAACCCAGTCTGTCACTTTAGTGTCCATTTCTAGGGTACTCAATTTATTTATGTCACCTGTGTGGAGCAGTGTCAAAAGCTTCTCTGAAATCTAAGAACACCGTATCTAGGGTTCTCCCTCGGTTCAGTTCTCTGGTTGCCCAAATAAACTAATCAGGTTTGTCCATCCACTGCATAGTCCCTCTCCTCATCTCCAGCACATCTATCACTTATCTGCTCTTTACCTACTCTTTCCTGTCCTGTCTTACAATTTGCGATCCTTTTTCTTGCCCCTAGCAGCCAAATTTTATTGTAAACCGCCCAAAGGGTGGTATATCAAATTTACAAATAAAGATAAAGATTAAGATCTGCCTCTAGTAAAACCATGCTGCCTTGAATCTCACAATCCATTGGACTCCAGAAACCTCACTATCGTCTGTTTTAGCAGCATTTCCATTATTTTACTCAACACAGAAGTCAGACAAACTGGCCTGTAGTTCTCAACCTCATCCTTACTTTCACTTTTGTATCAAGGGGCCATATGCTCCTTTCTCCAGTCCTCTAGGACCACTGCTGACTCTAAAGAAGCATTGAAAAGGTCAGATAGTGGAGTCATTTCAGACTTTTCTAGGATCTTTCTATCATGGATAATTTTTATTAGGATATAATTGAAAAGCACTATAAAATCCATGCAAAAGATGATCTTTTACATTCTTCCTTGTTGAAACCAGCTAAAATGGAAAAATAAATAAATAAAAAATAAATTATTGAATCCCTAGTCTTCTGCTGAGTAAAAGCAAAGATAAGTTTACTGAGCACAATCAAAACGACTAATGTTGTATTACACCAAAAGAATAATGGTGCACCAGAACCCTCATTCAAAATTACAATCCTCTTACATACGTTGTTAACAGATGTTCTAGGTTAATCAGCTGAGGAGATTCACTAATATTAATCGAGTCACCTCTGAGTAATGCATATCCCTGACATTTATCTATGTTTGCCATCATAATGAATACACATTTGTTTTATTTATCAGAGAAATCCCACAATCCCGGTATGTTTAATATTAATATTAACATGTTCCCTATAAGATAGTCATCTCCAAGTTATAATGCCCTGTTCAATGTAAAGCGTCTTGATATCTTGAAAGGCGGTATATAAGAAATGTTAAATAAATACAAATAAAAAATTAAACTCTTTACCATCGATATGACTCCATCAGATATAAAGGGTCATAGAGACACAATGGCATTTTCTGGGAATAAGACAAAAAAAATGCCTCCATTCCTGAAAAAAAAACAAGCTTACATGCTGGGCAATATTCAGCTGGGCAGGCTATGTGCCACTATAGTGCATAGCCCTGCCCACTGACCCTTAACACCGGATATTCAATGCCGTAGCAATGGCATTAAATATCTGGCATTGCTGCACAGACCCTGGAGCCGCTGAGGCTAACCGGGTAGTGGCAATATTGCACTGCTACCCAGTTAGCATCTGCAGCTAAAAGTAGACGAGCCAAAAGCTGGCCTGGTTTTAGCCACGGCTTGCTAACCAGGTAGCGGTGCAATATTGCTGCTATCCAGTTAGCGGCAGTCTCCGCCTCTGCTCCACCCTGGAACACCCCCAACATGCCCCCGATGCTAACCGCAAAGCACTGTGACATGTACTGGGCTTTGAAGGGGATATTCAATGACGCTAACCGTATAGGTGCCGTTGAATATCCCGATTTAGGGCATTTGCACAGTTTTCTAGGTTGTAAACCATGTAAATGCCTTTCAAATATCGGGCCCATGGTGTCTTATTCTGTACAGTTTTATACTTAATCTGTTTTCCTTTTTTTAAAGATTCTTTGAGAGATTCAATAGCTGTTAGTAAAACAGTAAGGCTTTGACTTTTTCGAATTACTTTTTTCAGCAGCTTCCAAATAACTCATTACAACAGCGTGGTATCAAAAACACAGCTAATATCCATCCAAATACACAGCAAACACAGAGAGTCACAGTGGTATTTAAAATCTAGTTTATTTTCCCTTGGCGGCAGATGGCTAACAGCATATATCAGAACAAGGAAAGAGCTGCCAAATTTTTTCATAGAAATTATGTGTATTTATTATCCCAAGATCACAGCTGTATATACTGCAGACAGTAACTAAAGGGCAGGTCAAATGATGGTACTTAAAAAAAAAAACAGCCTACTGTATGCAATAATCTTTCAGCAAAGAGATATTCAAACATGATCAAGAGCTAAAGTGCTCTACCATGTGCACAATTTCTGCAGAACTCCTAATTTTGTAGAATAGAGTGCAATTGTATAACAGGATGCCTAGTTTTAGAGGCAGGAAGGCTCCTATTGGGTCCAATTTTATAAAGACACATAGGGCCCCTTTTACTAAGGGCCTGCTAAGGTTTTGAACTTAACATGTGAAACAGACTCACATTAAGAGCAAAGCCACTATGTTAGCTCTTAGGGGCATTACCAGCATGTCTCCAGCAGTTAACATTCGGATGCAAACACCAACATTCCATAGAAGTGGCATTTAGGTGAACTCATGTTAAATGCCACATTGCTGCTGAGCACTTGGCAATTGCCCTGGTGCTTGCAGCAATGCAATCTCCATGTTCATAGTCTGTCCATTCCATGCCCCTTCATGCGATGGCCAATTACTGTGTGGTGGCCAGCATGCCCCTAGATTAATGTTCCCAGCTGCCAGTTGATGTTAACTGGTCATTGGACTTTAATAAAAGGGGCCTATAGGCACCTATGTAGCTTTATAAAATACTAGTGCAAACACAACAGCAATCATGGGCTATATAGAGGTCATGGACACTTATATCTGCTTGCAAAGTACAAACGTATGTATGTAGATCAGGGGTTCTCAAGCCAGTCCTCCGGACACACTTAGCCAGTCAGCTTTTCAGCATAACCCCAATGAATGTGCATGAGATTGATTTTCATGCACTGCCTTCAATGTAGGCAAATCTCTCCATGCATATTCATAGTGGTTATCCTGAAAAACTTGACTGGCTAGGTATTTCCTGAGGACTGAGCTGAGAACCCTTGGTGTAAATTAATATGTTTTATAATCAAAGCCCTTACTTCACCCAGACCATACCCCCAGCAGCACCAACAAAAAAGTATGTGTCGCATGTACCTAAATGCTTGGGTAATTGATAAGAACAATTTTATGAACAACATCTATTGCCACTTACAGGCTAAGATGACCAATAGACCAATGACTTGTTTACCTACAATCTATAAGCTGTTCACTGCAATAGATGCAGGCAGAATATATGATCATATTGAGTTCAATAACAACATGGCAATAAAGCAAAAGGGCAATACGAGAAGAGCATATAGAACCAAAGTCCAGTTAATGTTGAATAAGATCATCATGGCCAGTGCTAACAAAAGCGGAAATCCTAGTATAGTATGGACTGATTATAAGAAAGCTTTTGGCAGCGTCCCATACCCTTGGATAATAAATTGCCTTGAAATGTATAAAATAAATTCTGGTTTGATAGAGTTCATTAAGTTCGCCATGACAATGTGGCAAACCACACTCTTTTTTAGATATAAAGATAGTCAGTACATCATTCCTAACATTAAGATCCAGTGAGGAATATTTCAGAGAGATTTCCTATCGCCACTTCTGTTTTGTGTGGCGCTTAATCCAATCAGTACTTGAAACTCTACAGTTCCAGTGATCAACAATTAGCAGAGCAACTCCGTGTGGTAAAAGGTTTTTCTGATGACATCAGGATGACTTTGGCCTTGACAGGTTTGCTAAAGCAATTTTTTTAGAGGAAAATTGAGCAAAATGGAAAGCATCTCCCTGGCTGATGGCTGTGACATCAAGGACCTTGAACAGGAAGGCATATATGAGTATCTCAGAGTTGAGGAAGGAGTAGAGAAGATCAGTAAAGACTACTACAGGAGATTAACATCATTATTGAAAAGTGCTTTAACATTACGGAATAAGAATCAAGCCATCAATCAGATGGCAATTCCTGTACTCTCATACAGCTTTGGGATTGTGGACTGCCTTCTTAAAGATCTTGAAAAACTGGATGTGTGAACATGAAAACTCCTTCATGCCCATGAAGTAATTTACAAGAATCAGTGTACTGTATGCCAAGACTGTACATTCCTAAAGCTGAAGGAGGGATAGACCTCATAGAGATTGAATACACCTACAGAGCTACTATCATAGACATCCAGGCCTAGCTGACAGCATCATTGGATCCAAATACTCAAAAAAGTGCTGAAATATAAAAATAAACATCCAGAATCTGTCTTCATCATCAAACTTGGACGAGCTTTCCAACGACTAGAAGGAATGAGTGAGAATCCAAAAGCATGCACAGGAAAGGAAGCAACAGAATTTGCAAATCAGCATTCCATTTCTAGCTAAAATAATTGAGAAGATTGTTCAGAGACAACTCCAGGACCACATTGACCTACACGCCCCTCTGGATCCTCATCAACATAGTTTTCACCCAGATCACAGCGTAGAGGCATTCCTCATCCATCTATTTGATAATTTGCTCAAAGGTATTGACAACATAAGAAGAGGTTTTCATATTAATCTTCATCGGCATATCATCTGCCTATGACACAGTCTCCCATGACATCCTCCTGAAGAGACTGTCATCAATTGGGATCCAAGACATCACCCTTAAGTGGTTCCAGTCATACCTCGAAGGCAGACAACAGATAGTCAAATCTGGTCCGCTCACCTCAACCACTTTCCACACCGTCCAAGGAGTTCCTCAAGGATCTTCGCTCTCTGCCCTTCTATTTAACATATATGTACAGCCAATCTGCAACATTTTTAAGAAACACAACATACAATATGCCATATATGCAGAAGATATCATGGCCTACACACAAATCCAGTTAGACTCTCTAGACCTCATTACAATGTTAACTTGTTTCCACGAAATGACAACATGGCTTACCAAAAACAACCTCAACAGTAACCCCTCAAAGGACTGGACAGGATGGATATTTTTGCCCAGCTAATGCTCCTGTAAGATTGGATTCCCAATTCATTTTGGTTAGGCCTGGAGCTGGAGGGGCTGGTCAGGCCATAGTCACCCGCACAGCTTGTACTATCTGCTCAGGAAGGGATGTTGCAGCTCTGATTGCTTCTAGAAAACTTGCTGCTGTTGCTCCCACTGATTTTGTACAACTTCTCAGTAGCCATTGTCCCTCATTCAGGACCTGGAGTAACTGTTTCATCTTGGGCTAAGTCCAGCTTACATTGCCTGTTTGCAGCCTCCAACTATTGTGTCCCCTGCCTGCTTTTGCAAGACTATAGGGCTTGAACAACTGAAAAAAATTGCCTGTTTGACTCTAAATAGCCTCTTCCAGTCCTTATCTCCCAGTGCAGAGCTAATCTTTTTAGTCCTATAACTGAAGCAACTCTTAAATGAGGCCCAGAGCCCTGTAATGTGATAGTGGGTCCATGGTCTGTAGGTGGGAAGACAACAATCACACCACTGCCACAACAGGTAATACTGTTATTTATTGTACTATATGTAACAAAGTAGCTGTATACAGGGCTGGTGCAACCATTAGGGAAAGAAGAAGTCAAAGCATCAGTGAACGCCTTATCAAAGAACAAAGCATCAGGCATTGATGGCATTCCCAATGAAGTATTACAACAATCTGATGCAGCTGTTACCATTTGGAAATTTGGAAGACACCCTAGGTGACAGCTTCTGGGGTTTGCCTATGGCGCCAACACCTTGAACCAACTCTGGGGCTGGTCCTGGCAGTATATAAATCCCACGTAAATAAATAAATGATTGCATGTCTGAGATTCTGGGCCTGCAGTGAGGCACTAAAGACAACAGTAACAGCTAATCCCAAATCCAGCAATAAAGCAAAGAATATATTTACAACAAACCCCCCCCCCCCCTCCAAACAAACACATTTCCCTGGCTTATCTTGCAAACTTACAATATTACAGTTGAGCATGATTCAAGTATATGTCTAGGGCCTTCCTTCCTTCACTCTGGGCCTGATTACTCCCTTCTATGCCTGCATTTTTATTTATGTAACTGGTTTTCTATACCACCTTTCAGAATGTCAGGGAACAGATGAACAGACTTTACATTTAAAAACTGCAGAACTAAACGTAACATAAACCAAGTAGAATGAACTGGAGACATTAGAGGAAAGGGGTAAAACTATGTACAATGTTTATGGGGGAATGTCAGCAGTGCAAAGGGGACCTGGATGCTTTGAGGAGGGGGAATAGGGTGAGAGGAGGGCAAGGGGGTGGGAGGATAGGAATGGGAGGGTTATAGGTTATAATTGTATATGCAGCTTATTAGGTAGGTGCATTGTCTAAATGTTCATAGAATAACAGTGTCTTTATTTTCCTCTGGAAGTCTCTGAGATTATTTGTTGATTGGATATTGTCTGGGAGGCTGTTCCAGATCTACTACTACTATAAATCATTTATCTAGTATTACAAGGCGTACGCCTTACAAACATATAAAGAAATGGAACACAAAGAGCGAGTGGTGTAAAGAGGTCACAGGTGCTTTATTAGATAAAGCACCTGTGACCTCCATATGCCACCCACCCTTTGTGTTCTGTTGCTACGTACTGCGAGGATGCTTGCTCTCCTTGTGTTCTTCAAATATACAGATAAGATGGTCCCTGCTTGTAGAGCTTACAATCTAATCAAGACAGACAGAATAATACAAGGGAAACAATGGGGTTCAAATAGGAAAAGAGACAAGGGGGAAACATGGGATTAGGACCCAAATGCGGCCTCAGACAGGCAAGCCTTTAGCATAGATTTGAAGAGGGGAAGAGAAGAGACTTGAAATAAAGATAGAGGAAGTTTGTTCCATGCATAAGGAGCAGTAAGATGAAAAGATCAAAGTCTGAGATTGCAGAAGAAGAAAAAGGCATAGAGAGAAGAAAGCCAGAGGAGGAGCGGAATTCACAAGGAGGGGTTTAGGGAGAGCGGAGAGAGGACAGGGAATGAGGGGCAGTAGAGTGAATGCATTTATATGTTAGAAGGAGAAGTTTGAATTGGATATGGAAATGGAAGGTGAGCCAGTGAAGTGATTTTAGAAGAGGGGTTATATGAGTGTATCGTGGCAGGCAGAAGATTAGCCGTGCAGCAGAGTTCTAGATAGATTGAAGAGGAGAGAGATGACTCTGGGAAAGACCAGCAAGGAGGAGGATGCAATAGTCAAGACAAGAGGTGACCAAAAAGTGGACAAAAGCCTTAGTAGTGTGTTCAGAGAGGAAGGGACAAATTTTGTTAATGCTGCAGAGAAAAAAACTACAGGTATTAGCTATATGTTGAATATGTGTGGAGAAGGAAAGAGAGGAATCAAAGATGACCCCAAGGTTGAGGGCCAAGTAAACAGGAAGAAGAAGAGTGTTGTCAATAGTGATAGAGAAAGGGGGAAGTGGGGGAAGGGTTTAGAGGGAAAAATAAGAAGTTCAGTTTTAGCCATATTCAACTTTAGGCGGCAGTGAGACATCCAGGCAGCAATATCAGATAGGCAAGTAGAGATATGAGTTTGGAGCAAAGGAGAGATGTCAGATGTAGATAGATAGATTTGAGAGTCATCCACATAAAAATGATACTGAAAGCCATGGGAAGAGATGAGGGCACCAAGAGACTGGTATAGAGAGAGAAAAGGAAGGACCTCAGAGCAGACCCTTGAGGTACACCAACTGAGATGGAATGGCAGATCTTGCGTGCAAACAAGGAGAATGCTCTATTCGATGTGGCCTATGTGCATTTCTTGTGTATTTGCAGAATGATAAGTGTGGCTTGTGTGCTGGCTTTTCTGGGCCTGTCAGCAGTGCTTTCAGGAGAAGTGAATGTAGGATTTCGGAGGATAGCTGATGGCAAGCCTTGAAGGTGGTGATTAAGGCTTTGTATTTGGCATGGGCTTTAATGTGGAGCCAGTGGAGATCTCTGAGTATAGTAACATAGTAACATAGTATATGACAGCAGATAAAGACCAGCATGGTGCATCTAGTCTGCTCAGCAAGGTGGCAAGAGTAGGTGCACCTGCCGTTCCATGCAGGTCACCCCTCCCCATGCCTTTGTTTAGGGGTGTACCCACTGCTCCATGCAGGCCACCCCTATTTGTTGAGATATAAAAGATAGTTAAGTTTGTTTTGATTTTATCCTGTTGATATAAAGAGATCCACCGTGGTGGATATGTGTTGTATGGTCCTGCTTGGATGCTCCTTTAAGCACTCGGGCAGCGGTGTTCTGTGCTATCTTTAGTGGGTACATAGCATATGCTGGTAGCCTGTGAAGGATATTACAGTAGTCCATATGTGACATGACCATAGCCTGACTGAATACTGTGCAGTAATCGTGGTGATCCAGGAGTGGTTGGAGACCTCGTACTGTTTTCATTTTCTGGTATGTCAGTTTTATAGTGTTGTTGATGTGTTGCTGGAAGGTTAGTCCTTGGTCCAGAGTAATTCCTGGATAATGTATTAGTGGTTTAACTTGAAGCTGCGCCCCTGGAATATGAATGTGTGTTGGAGGTGTGAAGTTTGTGTCTTTGGTGACTTCCATCTTTTGATAGTTAAAAAGATTGTGAGAGGACAGTCAATTTGATAGCGCCATGAAGCATTTTATCAGTGTGGAGTAATCAGGATGGAGGGTGCAGAAAGGCACATATAGCATGATGTCATCTGCATAGATATGGAATGTGACATTATGTGATCTGATGATGTTGCATAGAGGTTGTATAAATATACTAAATAGACGTGTTGACAGAGCGGAGCCTTGAGCCTTGCGTGAGTACTGTCGGGGTAACTGTCTTGCCATCAATTCTTACTTGTTGTCTGCATTGGGATAGGTAAGAGGAGAACCATTTGAGGGTTGTGTTGCACAGGCTAATAGTTTGTAGCTGGTGGAGGAGTGCTGTATGGGGTATAGAGTCAAAGGTGGCTGTTAAGTCTAAAAAAGTGAGCACAAAGCCTTGATGAGGTTTTTGAGTACCTAATGAGAGCTTGTCCATTAGGGCTGTGACTAATATATCTACTCCATGGTGGGGTCTGAAGCCATGCTGTTGCGGGTCAAGGGGAGCATGAGAATCAATATGGTCCAGGAGCTGGTTTTGTACCGTTTTCTCAATGATCTTGGTGAGAAATGGGAGGCTGGAGATTGGCCGAAAGGAACTTGAGGATGAGGGATCTAGGCTGGAGTTCCTGAGTATAGGCTGTATAGAGGCTTATTTAAGGCAAGCTGGGATGTAGCCTTGTGAGAGGGAGCGATATGTGATTTCCACTAGTTTGGGAGCAAACTCAGAATGGGTCAACTTGATCCAGCTCACTGGACAGGAGTCTAGGTGGGAGGTTGTTGTGTCAAGGCTACTTATGATATTTTCAAGATGTTCCTATGTCACTGGGAGAAATTTGCTCCAAGAATGGATGTTGGGGTGTATGTCTGGGGGTAGCAAAGGTGTGTACAATGTATTGAACACTCTAGTTGTTTTGGATTGGAAGTGTTTGGGAAGGGCTTGAAATGAGGGGGTGTCTGGGTTATTGTTCGGGGCAGGGCTCCATAGGACAGATTTAACTATATTGTATAGTTCCCTCAGTCGGTTGATTGAGGTCAAGATGAGATGTGAGTGGTACTCTTTATTGGCTTTATTAATGTTAGTTTGGTTTTCTTGTAGCATACTTATACAATTGTCATGGTTTACTTTGTTTTTGGTGTGAGTCCATTTTCTTTCTAAATTCCATAGTTTCCATTTCTTATTTCTAAGTTCAGCTGTGCACCATGTTGCTGAGTGGAGTTTTGTAGCAGATCTCTTTCTTCGTGGGGCAGTTGCTGCTCTGGCTACTGTCTCATTGCAGTTATGTACCAAACTGTCAAGGAAAATGGAGTTAACCTCTAGCTGTGGAAAAATAGAGTTGAGGAATTCATTCTTGTCCCATCTTTTAAACCTCCTTGTTGTTGTTAGTGGAATATGATCCTGTAGAGGGGCCTCATCATAAGAAATGTGAAAGTTGAGGATTTTATGGTCAGATCAAGGTATTGAGAGGGTCACTGGTGGCAAGAGGCGATTGGTTTGGTTGTGTAAACTGTTAACAAAGATGAGGTCAAGGATATCACCTTTCTCATATGTTGGCTTATTTACAAATTGTAAGCAGTCCAGTGCTTCCATTGCTTCGATAAAGGAGTCAGCAATCTTTTTTGGGCAGGAGGGGAGGTTCAAATCACCTAAAATTATTACTTGCTTGCCATGAGAGAAGAAGATACAGGCATTTTGGAGGATGGTTGAGAGATGGTTGTTTGCATCAGTGGGAGATCTGTATAGTAGACAGAGGGTCAAGTGTTTATTTGTAGTTATGATGATAAAGATCAAGTGGACCAACAGCCGTTTCAACCTGTACCTTATGATACGGAACCATTTGTGATGAAAGAAGAAGTCAAAGCATCAGTGAACGCCTTATCAAAGAACAAAGCATCAAGCATTGATGGCATTCCCAATGAAGTGTTACAACAATCTGATGCAGCTGTTACCATACAATGCTCTGCCAGGAAATTTGGAAGACAACATCATGGCCAACTGACAGAAAAATATCTGTGTTTATACTAATACTAAAGAAAGGTGATCCAACTGACTGTAGCAATTATCGCACAATCGCTCTGATCTCACATGCCAGCAAGATTCTACTCTCCAATAAATTACCTAGGCTATGCACTTATTATATTGCTCTTTCAAAACTTAATTAATTTCTTGAGGTCTCAGACTGTACCAGGCGCGGGCTATATCGGACATAGTCCTTAGCCTCAGCCATAATTTGCATCAACGACCTCTGCCAAATAGTATATCAGTGTGTACAATCTTATCATTTGATATTTTGTTCTTCAAAGTATTATGTTCTTAAACAATTCCATATTGAAATGTTGTGCTTTCTTTCAAATAAGATAGGAAATGTATTGTGCTTAGATATCTTATTTGAAAGAAAGCACAACATTTCAATATGGAATTGTTTAAGACCATAATACTTTGAAGAACAAAATATCAAATGATAAGATTGTACACACTGATATACTATTTGGCAGAGGTCGTTGATGCAAATTAGGGCTGAGGCTAAGGACTATGTCCGATATAGCCAGCGCCTGGTACAGTCTGAGACCTCAAGAAATTAATTAAGTTTTGAAAGAGCAATATAATAAGTGCATAGCCTAGGTAATTTATTGGAGGGATATTCACATTGTTTTATGATAGTTACCCTCTGTTGAATTGACTAACACTAGAAGCAAGATTCTACTGACAATTATTCAGCAGAGACTACAACCATACTTGGATTGAGAATTGCCTGAAGTGCAATCAGGGTTCAGAAAAGGGCGAGGAATGAGAGACATCACTGCGGATGTGAGATGGATCCTTGAAAAGACTAAAGAATACCAAAAGGATATCTATTTGTGATTTATTGACTACAGCAACGCTTTTAACTTTGTAAACCATGAGAAACTCTGAGCCACATTAAGAAGCACGGGTATACCAGAACACATCTATAGTGATTAAGAAGCAAAAGTTTGAAAAAACAAGGAGAAACAGAATGGTTTAAAATCAGCAAAGGTGTACGACAAGGCTGCATATTTCCCCCCTACCTGTTTAATTTATCTTTCAACGTACAATGCCTGGCATACGCAGATGACATCCTCCTATACATGCCGTTCAAAATTGACCAACCAGTGTTCTCCCCAATAATCAATTGTTTCGGAGCAATAGCTGAATGGCTGCTGACACAAAACCTACGAATCAATCATAGCAAAACTGATGTTCTTTTTGTTACAAGGAATCGTAAGTTCATACCTCCTCCATCGCTACTGGTCAACAACATAGAATTGAAGTCCAAACCCACAATCCGATATCTCGGCATCACACTGGACCAACACCTGGATATGACAACGCATGTGAAGAATGTGACAAAGACTATTTATCATAAGATCAGAACACTACGCCACCTCCGCCCCCTACTTGATTATACTGACTACCGATCAACCTTCCAGGCATTAGTCCTCCCACACCTAGATTTTGCGAACATCATCCTCCACGGTATCTCTCAATCAACTTTAAATCCGCTTCGCCTGGCTATGAATGCAGCTGCAAGAGTCCTCTCTAGGTCACCAAGATCTGTCCACATAATGCCTATCATGAAAGATCTGCACTGGCTACCTTTACAAGCCAGACTCCACTATAAGTCACTAGTCCTTACTTTCAAAGCCTTGAATAACTACCCACCTACACCAATCAGCAAGCTAATTCACAGCACCCTCGAAAATAGAAACAGGAGGCCTACTGCTATGAACACCTTAATAGTTCCTAGGATGATGACATCGTGTACTAAGGCTACTTCAAACAGAGTTTTCTCAATATTCGCTCCTCTAAACTGGAATACACTTCCCCATGAAATCCGTGGCATCAAAAGCCTAATACTATACCGAAAAGCTTTGAAACACCATCTGTTCACAAAATGTTACCCAGAAGTCATCCCGGACACTCACACATCTAGCAAGCTTCCCACATACCCCAGACGCCTTAGCACCCTAATACAACCAGAAAATGGTTAGCCTACACGATAGCCCACATGATAACCATTTACCTGCAACATCCACATGAAATCACTTACAATATTCAAACGAGTTTAGAGTGTTGCATATAGTTTAAAGTATATAGTATAAAGTTAACCTGTACATAGTTCTCCCGGTTATCCCATGTGTTATTTTCCCTGTTCTTTGTAAACTCAATGTTGCCTGTATGCATTGCAGTATGTTTTGTTCAATGTACACCGCGCTGATTTTAATAGCGCGGTATAGAAGAAATGTTAAATAATAATAATAATATGCAGAACAAGTCATCAGAGAAGCAGGACTGTATGAAGACAACCGAGGTGTGAAGGTTCATGGAAGACTCATCAAATTACTGGCTGAAAGTGAAGATGATCTGAAACATTTGCTTCTCAGGATCAAGCAACATAGTCTTAAAATGGGCCTGCACCATAATGTAAAGAAGTCAAAGATCCTGACAACTAGCAAATCAATAGGTTCATCGTTGATGGAGAAGAAATTGAAATCTTGGAAAACTTTATCCTGCTTGGATCAACTATCAATAAAGAAACAAGAAGCAGTCAAGAAATCAGACAATGCAATGCTCTTGACAGAATGGCTCTGAAGGACCTAGACAAGATATATATACAGATATATAGCACTAAATGAGAGGTTAGATATGATTCATATCTCAAAAACATGGTGGAAGGAGGACAGCCAGTGTGATACCTAGGTACAAACTATATCATAATGATAGTGCAGATCAAATTGGTGGAGGGGTTTCACTCTATGTTAGAGAGGGCATTGAGTCACAAAGGAAACAAAATTCATTGTAGAATCTGTATGGATTGAAATTCCATGTAAAAAAGGGGAAGGGGAATGCGATGGAAGCAGGGAAGTACTGGTTAGAAAGAATAAATGGATGATGAAATGCTCAAAGAAATCAGGGAAGCTATAAAAGTTACAGCACGGTAATAATAATGGGTGATTTCAATTACCCTAGTATCAACTGGGTCAGTGTCATGGAAGGACATGCTAGGGAGATAAAGTTTCTAGATGAAATAAATGACTGTTTTTTGGAGCAGTTGGTTCCTGAACCAACCAGAGGGGAAGCCATTTTGGACCTAGTCCTTAGTGGAACACAAGATCTGGTGCAAGAGATAAGGGGCCACTTGGCAATAGTGATCATACCATGATCACATTGGATTTAATAAATGAGGAAGGATGGCAAGGAAATTCACAGTACTACTTTTTAACTTTCAAAAGGGAGACCATGATAAAATGAGGAAAATAGTTAAGAAAAAACTAAAAGAAGTAATTGTAAAAGTTAAAGATTTACATCAAGCATGGGTAATATTTAAAAATACTACAGTAATGTTCTATGTAATTTAATGTCTAATGTTTAAACAAGTTCTCTGTAAACCGCCCCTGTTCTCTGGAAGGGGCGGTATAGAAAAGCGCACAAATAAATAAATAAATACAGTATCTTGGAAGCCCAGACCAGCTGTATTCCAAGCTTTAAGAAAAGCAGAAGGAAGTCCAAAAACTGTCAGCATGGTTTAAAGGTGAGGTCAGAGAGGCTGTCCAGGAAATGGAAAAAGTAGCTAAATGATGAAAACTGGAAACATACAATGAGCACTGGCAAGTTAGATGCAAGGCACTGATAAGACAGGTGAAGAGAGAATTTGAGAAGAAGCTTGCTGTGGAAGCAAAAATGCAACTGACTGTAGAAATTATCGCACAATCGCTCTGATCCCACATGCAAGCAAGATTCTACTGACGATTATTCAGCAGAATCAGCATTGCATAATAACGACCTTTTCAAGTACATTTGTAGCAAAAAACCTGTGAGACACTCAGTTGGATCATAAGATGATAGAGGGGTAAAAGGGGTACTGAGCGGATAAGGCCATAGCGGAGAGAATGAATAGATTCTTTGATTTGGTCTTTACTGAGGAAGATGTAGGGATGTTACACATGACTGAAAAGATATTTAAAGGTGATGCTGCAGAAGAATTGAAAGAAATATCAATATATCAGGAAGATGTATTATAACTATTTGATAAACTGAAAAGTAGCAAATCACCTGGACTGGATGGTATACATTCAAGGGTGTTGAAAGAACTGAAATATGAGCTTGCATACCTACTATTAGTAATCTGTGAGCTATCATTAAAATCATCTGTAATACCTGAATATTGGAGGATAGCCAATATAACGCCAATTTTTAAAAAGGGTTCCATGGGTAATCCGGGAAACTACAGACCAGTGAGCGTGACATCAGTATCGGGAAAAATGGTAGAAACCATTATAGAGAACAAAATTACTGAACATGTAGATAGTCATGGCTTAATGTTTTTTTGAAGATGTGAATAAACAGGTAGACAAAGGTGAGTGGGTTCATATAGTGTATCTGGATTTTCAGAAAGCCTTTGACAAGGTCCCTCATGAAAGACTCTTGGCGAAATTAAAAAGTCATGGGATAGGAGGCAGTGTACTATTGTGGATCAGGAACTGGTTAAAAGATAGAAAGAAAGGGGAAAGGCTAAATGGCCAATTTTCCCAATGGAGAAAGGTGAATAATGGAGTACCCCAGGGATCTGTGTTGGGTCTGCTGCTTTTTAACACATTCGTAAATGAACTTGAAATGGGAATAATGAGTGAGGTAAGAAAATTTTCAAATGACACAATATTATTCAAAGTTGTTAAAACCCATGAGGATTGTTAAAAATTGCAAGTGGACCTTCATAAATTGGAAGACTGGGCATCCAAATGGCAGATGAAATTTAATATGGACAAGTGCAAAGTTATGCACCTAGGAAAGAACAACCCAAACTATGTTTACATGATGCAATGTTCCACTTTAGGAACCACCACCCAGGAAAAAGATTTGAGCATCATCATGGATAACATGTTGAAACCCTCTGCCCAGTGTGCAGTGGCAGCCAAGAAAGCAAATAGAATGCTAGGAATCATAATGAAAGAATTGGAGAATAAAACAAAGGATATTATAATGCCTCTGTATCATTACATGGTGCAACCATTCCTTGAATATTGTGTGCAATTATGGTTGCCGTATCTTAAAAAGGATATAGCATTGTTAGAAAAGGTACAGAGAAGAGCCACCAAAATGGTAAAGGGGATGGAAGGATACACCTATGAAGAGAGGCTAAAAAGGTTAGGGCTCTTCAACCTGGAAAAGAGACGGCTGAGGGCAGATATGATAGAGGTCTATAAATTAATGAATAGAGTGGAACAGGTAAATGTAGATCTATTGTTTACGCCATCAAAACATAGAAAGACTAGGGGACATGCAATGAAGCTACAGTGTAATTTATTTAAGACTAATAAGAGAAAATATTTTTTTTCACTGAATATGTAATCAAACTCTGGAATTTGTTATTGGAGGATGGAGCAAAAGCTTTTAATATAGCTGGGTTTAAAAAATGTTTGGACAAGTTCCTGGAGGAAAGGTCCATAAACCATTAAAGGGGACCCAGGAAATCCACTGCTTGCCCCAATACAAGCATTGTGGAACCTGTGTCTTTTGGGGAGACTGCTATGTACTTGTGGCCTAGATTGGCCACTCTTTGAAACAGGATACTGGGCTTGATAGATCTTGGTCTGACCTAGTATGGCATATATTATGTTCTTATGTTCTTATAAGATTCTCAAGAGCAGAGATATTTCTCTCCATATAAAGATTCAACTCATTCAAGCCATGGTATTTTCAATAACATCATATGGATGCAAAAGTTGGACAGTGAAAAAGATAGACAGGAAGAAAATTGATGCCTTTGAATTATGGTGCTGGCGACAAATACTGTGTATCCCATGGACTGCCCGAAGAACAAACCAGTCAATACTAGAGGAGATCAAACCTAAGTTTTTCTTAGAAGCTGAGATGACAAGACTTCAATTTTCATAATTTGGACACATCATAAGAAGAGAGAGATCATTAGAGAAAGACATCATGCTTGGCAAGGTAGAAGGTCAATGCAAAAGAGCAAAGCCAGCTATGAGATGGATTGATACAAAAACAGCAGCTATGGGTGCCACTTTGTCAACAATGCCTGTCTGAAGACCGAACAGAGTTTAGAAAAACTATCCAGAGGGTTGCCACAAGTTGACACTGACTAAACGGTACTTAATAACATGAGAATGTCAAGCCCTGAGGTTGTTATTGCCTTGGAATGGCATAGACCTAAGTAACATTTAGCAAGAATAAAGGCTTCCCCGCCTCTGCGATCATTCCTCGGGCAATGGAGTAGGTTGAGGTATGATATTGAGAGGGAGTTCATTAGAACTGTGTCATTGTCCGTGAGCCAGAATTCAGTGACACATATGTCTAGCTTCTGATCATTAAAATAGATAAGATTGGAGTCTTATTTCATACGGATTTTGCATTGAGTAAAGCACATTTCAAGTGTGTGGAGTTTGAGGATTTTGTGCAGAGGTAAGCTGAGACGTAGTCTATAAGTTGACCTCTGATTAGTGCTCAAAGATTTCTTCTTCTTTGTCTTTGTGTAGTGATAAGTAGCGCATGATGCGGGTTATGTTGTACAATTGGAATGAGGTTCACAATGTGAATGAAAGTTTCAGCATGACCACTGAGTAAGAAGGGGATGGTTAGTGTCAATAGGAAGGTGATTGTGTTCATGTTGGGGTGTAGAGTAAAGCATTTGAAGAATCCTAAGCTCAGGACTGGATGTCATTGGGGCAGGAGGAAATCAGAGTCAGGTTAAATGATCTGTTGATCGGTTACCAAGAGGGAAATAAGTCCACTGGGAAGCTGACCACAAAGGCAATGAGATAGTAGTTCTGTTAGTGCTTTCTGGGGGCACTTACTATGGCATTCAGGATGTAGGGAAGTGTATTATAGTCTAGCAGAGTATGTGAAGAGAGTTATTGTTGGTAGAACCTGAAGCTACTAGAGGGTTAGAGGCAAAGCATTTCATGGGCAGTAACCCCTGTGGTCCACTCCAAGGGCCACATCTAAGGGCCTTTTGGAATAGCCTTAGGCATGGGCCTGCTAGGCATGGGCATGCCTACAGCATGCAGGCTTTAAGAAGGGTGGCCGGTGTGATGAAGCAGCATCGATTCTAGGGGTGAAGCTTACCACCTTGCCTGGGTCTTCAGGGCTGACTGCGAGCCAACAGTAGCTGCTGGGCAGTAGAGTTGGTGAGTAGAAGAGTTCCAATGTGGCTGAGGATGAAGAGAGGTGCTGGGCATGGTGTGCAGGCTTTAAGGAGGGTGGCAGCCTGATGAAGCAGTGTCGATTCTATGGGTGGAGCTTACTACCTTGCCTGAGTCTGCAGGGCCAATTTCGAGCCAATAATAGATGCTGGGCAGTGCAGCCGGTGAGTAGAGGAGTTCTGATGTGGCCCCTTGGGCCATTCCCTTGCCTCTGGACTTCCCAACTGTGATATTTTAAAGATGGGCTGGAGTTAAGAAGGGCTGGGGATCCCTTCTATATACCCTTTCAAATGCCCACACAGTTTATGATAATTATTTGCTCTATATTTCTTTTGTGCACTTCAATGTAACAATTAATGAAGTAAAGCATACAAATACAGTAAACGCCATAGATTAAGTTTCTCAAGCCATTCTTCAGGATATACACAGACAATCAGGCACTTAGGATATCCACAATCACTATGTGGGCTATTCTGTCCCCCTAACGGGACATCCATCCCCACTATTCGTGGGCCTCCCCCCAGATGTCTAACTTTCCTACCGGTTCTACAGGAAAGTTAGACGGGGGGGAGGGGACGGATCAGGGGTGGTGTTGGGGCAGGCAGTGGGTGGTCGCCGGCCCCGGACATACAGGACCGATTCCAATGTCGGAGGTGGAATAAGTTCCCCTAGTCATCGGGGGACCGAGGAATGGATGGGGCAGGGGGAGACCAAGGACATTCCACGCAGCCCAACGCTGGCCTTAGGAGGCTAGATCAGGGGTCGGGCTGCAGGGAATTCACTTTTAAAGCTGGCGGCCCTGGATCATGGCTCTTCAATGGAGCCATGGTGCCATGGCAACTGAACGCCATGGTGCCATAGCTCCATTGATGAGCACTGACTGAGTTAGCTGGGAAAGGCCTGTATGTGCAGGGCAGACAGAATCATGGTCCTGGCCTGCATGTACAGGCCTGTTCACGATTAAGATCCCGCGAGGCTAGACGTGCCCTGCGGGATCGGAATCGCAACTTCCTCTGTGTGTCCGGTTCCGGCCGGATGCACAGAGGGCTCAAATGTATGGAATGGAATCGGACCCTTTATATAAGATAGACTTTGATACAATGGATGTATTGCATGCAAATTTATTTGCATATTCATTATGGACATCCTGAAATTCAACTGGCTAAATGTGTCCAAAGAACCGGGTTTAGAGCCACTGTCACAACTGAGCTTTTGAGGCAAGTTTTAATGGCTCAGAAATATAATGGCATTCAATTTCAGGGAAACCATCCAATACATAATCAAATATTTATTGCTCTAAGACTTTTTAATATGCAGCGTTTCATTTGTTTTTCCATAAAATTGGGGTTTTTTTAAAGCATTTTCAGTGTCATAGCTGAACAACTTTATAAGCTCATAAACTGGGGACATTATCGTCATCTGCTAAGCAATTCAGTTGCCAACTGACTCCACATTTTCAGAGCAGACTGATCCTGTCTACTTCCTACATAGACAAATTAAATAATACTGAAACTAGATCTACAAATGAATGCACGCAACCTGTCTGGAGAAAAAGTAGCCAGATATGACGGGTTTTATATTCTGCACCTTAGAGCCGATCTGATTTTGTTTTCAGAGTAACAAAATATACAAATGAACTGATTTCTGAACCACGTGTATGCAAAGAAACCTATTTAATATTCATTGTGAACATCGTGAAAAAGAGGCCCGTCAATTGCCCTTAAGATACCTTCTGCTAAGTAATAGTCATTACAGGTTGTGTGCCTGCTTAATATGAGTTTAATCCAGTATCCTGAATAGCAAAATCAGAACAAAATCCTTTACTGCTTTCTTTGATTTTGGGCTAGCTAATGCTTTATTCCTAACAATGCTGGCCAGCAAATAAACCAATATTTAATAATAAATAGTACAACTTTCCAAACAGAAACATGAGCATAATTACACTAATTTTCCAAATTTATTCTTATGTATTAAATTAAACATTTCAATTATTTTAGAGATATACTTTAGAGTGTTAATGAAAGAGACAGGTGTAAGAATCATGACAGAGTTTGAGTTTCATGTTCCTGAATTCTATAATCTGATTAACAAATGCAAATCAGAATATTTGATGAATACTAAGAGCCTTCAGGGACATTAAAATGAAGAGTACTATTATGACTATGACAATAAAGCAGTATAACATGAGTCAGTTAAGGTAAGTGGATTTTAGTGCCAGAGGGAACATTTGCTGTTTTGAAGTGATCCCTAGAGAATTTTTGCACTATAAATAAAGTATTTATCTCTAAGTCTTCTCCTTATTACTGAGTTTTATCTTGCATTTTAAGAAGGAAGCGCATTTTAAATGTGCATGCACCTAAATCAACATTTTTTGGAAGATTTTCTACAGATGGAGGAAAAATGTATGAAGTCACACCTAGCTGACACATGATTTAATGTGTTTTTTTTATGCCTACATGCATAAATCTATGAAATAGGGCCATAAGCAGGGACGATGCAAGATGACTCACCCTAGGTGAACCTCATTTCTTGTACACCCCTGCTCCTGCTCCCACCTCCTCCCCAACCCCTATTGCTGCCACTGCCGCCCCTCTCTGGGACCTGCAGCAGTGCCAAAGTCCTCAAACAGCCTTGTAGCATTTACCTTGAAACTGCGGTGCTACGAGGCTGTTTGACGTCCAGCATCTTATACTGATTTCCTTTTTCATGTGGGTGGGAGCTGCTTCTGTCCCCAAGCATAATAAAATCAGTATCAAGCATCAGAGGAGGTGGAAGGTACACCTTGTGAGATTATTTGAGGCCCTTGGTGCTGCTGCAGGTACTAGAGAGGACCGGCAATAGCGGCAATGGGCCACTCTTGGACCATTGGTGCTCTAGTTTGCTTTATGGTCACACCAGTCCTGGCCATAAATAGTAATATATGTGCAGCAAATCTAGAGCAGCTGTAAATACGTGTGCTCCTGAAAAATCTAGGAGCAATTTATGGTGTTTTATAAATTACACACCTATATTTGCACTCTGTCCATGCTCTGACCAAATTCCACCCCTGTGAACGCCATCAGCCTAATGTATGTATGTACAAAATAGCGACCAGCTAAAGTATGCGCGAAAAGGCCCATCCATGTTCATAGATCACTGAAAATATATGACTTACATATTGATGGCACACAACTTTACACATCCCTTATAACATTATCTCCATTCAGGGGTAAGGAAAATGGAAATATACCACTGTACTGGAAGTAGTCTGAAAGGTTTTCCATGACACCGCTGAGGCCATCACCATTGTACCGTTCATGAATTAATGAAACGTTTGTATTTAGTTCAGCGATTCACCAGCCCCTGAGGAAGAAGCCTTTTTTGACTAAGTGGAGGTTGGGCAGAGAAGGTGAATGGAGCTGCCAATGTGGTCTGAAGATGCAATGCTATGCCGATTTAAAAGTGGAATGGCATCTACTGGAGTACACAACGCTGAATTCAGTGATATACTTCTGGAGTTAAGCGTTACATGTTTCTATGCTGCAATTAGCAACTACCTGTTCCTGAAAATGTTAGGATAGAGAAATGTTGCTGCATAATATTTTATTAAAGGATATGTGCTGAGTGGAATGAGACTGATGACTGATGACTGATAAGGGGTGCCCACGAATGCTGGATCACATATAAGTGACTAATAGTGGCGCCATCTGATGGTCTCTCCCTCACTTTCTTAATATTTCATTTATTATTTCATGTGATTTAATGTGAATTTGTGAGCTCCATCATAATCTTTTGAGGAACTTGATATAGAGCCTGGGGGTTTATTTTATGTCCTATCCTGTAGGCTGCTGGCTTCAAAATGATGCTTGTCATTCTCTATTGGTTTAAGGCTGCAGATTGATATAAAGGCTGGTCCTATTGCATAACTGTAGAGCAGTCGTGCTTTGGGGGTGGAGTTTGGGAGCATAGTGGGTGGCATTGCAGTTGATGTGTATTTTTTATAAAACACACGTAAAGTATGTGCTAAATATACATCTGCTCTCATAATGTCTACGCCATCAACCTAGGCACAATTTGTGCAGGATTTATGCTATTATTTTATAATGACACATAGGCACCTTTCTGCCCCATCAACCTAGCTGCCCTATTAAAAATGACCCCCAAAAGGTGTATGGAAGAAAAAATCCTTATGTGGTCTATTCCTTTGGGGTAATGGCAAGTACTAAAAAGGAGATGTAGAGGATCTCCCAAATATAGGATTTAACTTACGGTGGGGGGAGGGGGTGGTACAAGCTGCATCCTATAGAAATAATTTTAGAAAGACTTTCCACATGTAAAACTGGGAATTAGAACTGGCAAGAGCTGTTTCAAAGATAAGGCCCAGGAAGCACCTACTTCTAAAGTGCTGTTTAGGTGGGTATTCCCAGGGGACGGAAGAGCAGTCCTAAATATAAATGTTTGCATGCTATCACTGGATACACATGTAAGCAAACATTTTAGAAAGGAAAGAATTTGTGCACGTTCCTTTTCAAAAATTGCTACTATTTATGCGCTTTGGGGGTAATTGTATAAAGTCATTTTTGGGTGTGTGTGGCCTCATATGCGAGCAAATGGGCAAAGAGCATGAACACTTGCACTTTACCGGTAGACGTAGCCAGGCACGCAGCCTGGACAGAGCAGGAGCAGAGTTCACAACTGCACAAGTTGATTAGGAAAAAAACACCTCTTTGAGGCTGCTTTTCGATCCTGATGCCCCTCACTTGCCTGTTCACCACTTATGTTTATCTCACCATACCCCCAGTTTTGTGATGTTCTTCGTCTTGATTAGATTGTGAGCTCTGATGAGCAGGGACTGTGTCTTACATCTATATGTACGGCGCTGCGTACGCCGTGCAGCACTATACACATGATAAGTACTAGTAGTAGCAGTAGTCTATATGCATACTTGCGTAGTTTGCGGTCTAGTTACTAAGGTGGGCTAACATTAATGTGCATTAATTCACCACTTAACATGTGTTATTAGTAACTAAGTCCCATTGAATAGCATGGGCCTGTGCTAAAATAATTCACGTTAACGATGAATTAATGCTCATTAACATTAGTGCACCTTAGCAACTGGACCCTCTTATGTGCTTTCATTTACACTTGATCTCAATCAAGTGCAAACGTCCATTCCCGAATTTAAGGCACAATCTCTTCTTCTTACTTTGGTATTTTATAAAGGGACATAGGCCCAATAATACCTAAGTAGATACCTTTTTGCCCCCTTATAAAATTACTTTTGTGCTGGCTTCATCCACTTATTAGGCTGGTTCTAAAACCCTCTATATCTGGTTGTTAGTGAGATCTGTGATATCACTACCAAGACGTTAGAAGACAAATGTATGATATTCAGCCTAAATTTGCAGCCAAGACCATGAAAATTATTATTTGTATCCACTGCATACATGAGATGAGCTGTACACACTTATACACCAAATGAATGTGATTCTATTAATCGCTTCTGATGACCTTACAACCACTTCATTGAAAATATCTGTACCGAATTGAGTGCCATCAGTGTTATCATTCCAAGGATAGAATACATTGAACAAGAAAAAAAACATTTAAATCTCAGAGATGTGACATGAATGTAATCAAAGTGCATAGAAATATATTTCTGAAACTCAAAACGCTTCTAACAATAGATTAAATTTCTGTCCTCTGCTTTTCTACACTTCCACCCCTCCCCTCTCCCAGCTCAAAATGAAATCATTTTATATTTCCTGAAAGATAAATTTACAGAGCAAAGCTAAAATTTCATTGAAATGACTCTTATTACCAGAAGGATCTATAAAACATGTTTCTCATTTCTCCTGGCCATAGATCGCTGAGGACACCTAATCCATGTGAAGTCCCCTCCCCTACCACTGAAACCACTGAACTTTAGAGAATATTGTCTGAATCACTGGGTACCTGCAGCTGAGAGTTTGCTTAGTAGCTAGATTAATCTTTAGGCTTTCATCCTGCTGAGAATTTTGAATCCTGCTTCCACTCCTATGAGGAAACAGTCAACACTGAGAGCACTTGAAGACATGTGGGTGAGATGAGTCAAACATAAAAACAAACAGGCTGGCTTGGCCTGACCACTCAGTACCATTCTGTTCATTGCCATGCAGAAAATAAGAGTTCAACTGCCTAACTAGGACTTTGCTGGGGAGGGAAAAGAAGTCTATGCCATTTCTCTTTGGTCAGTTTCAGGGTGTAAAAATAAACACTCATTGGGGAGCTGTAGCATGTGTTCCCTAGTCAAAGACATTTGTTCAAATGGCAGAACTAAAGTGAATGTAAGGACATGTCTTAGGTAAACTGCTGTTGTTATTAAGTGCCATCAAGTTGGAGTCGACTCATGACGATCCTCTGGATAGTTGTCCTAAATTGTGTTTGGTCTTCAGTCAGGCGGCTCTTGTTGACGGACTGGTACCCGAAGCTGCTGTTATTGTATCGATCCATCTCATTGCTGGCCTTCCTCTTTTGCGTTGACCTTCTACCTTGCCAAGCATGATGTCTTTCTCTAATGATCTCTCTCTTCGCATGATGTGTTCTGGTATACCCATGCTTCTTAGTGTGGCCCAGAGTTTCTCATTGTTCATACAGTCAAAAGTTTTGCTGTACTCAATAAAGCATAAATAGATATCCTTTCTTTATTTATTTAATGGTATTTATATACCGCCTTATCATTCAATCAAAGCGGTTTACACAGCAATCAATCAGGGGGGCAAGTGTTTTCATGCAGTGTAGAGTGTGGCGTGTGTGTGTTGGTGGGGAAGTGATTAGGGTTGGATTAAATACATAGTGTGCTATAATACATCATGAGCTATTATACAGTCTTATGTACAGTCTCGGGGTGGATGGGGGGGCAGATGATCTGAGTTGGATGTTGGTTCAGGGGGTATGTCCATAGTATTCGAGGAAAAGGGTTGTCTTCAGTTGTTTTCGGAAGTCCTTTATTTATGTGTTTAGTCTCAGATCATCTGGGAGGGAGTCACAGATGGATGGGGCAGCCAGAGAGATTGCTCGTCGCATCCAGAGTCGCCGCCTCCGCCACGCCGCCCTGCCCCATTTAGTATTCTTTAGTCTTTTCAAGGATCCATCTCACATCCATGATGATGTCTCTCATTCCTCACCCTTTCCTGAACCCTGCTTGCACTTCAGATACCGCTCGTTCCAAGTATAGTTGAATAATCTTCAGTAGAATCTTGTTGGTATATGGGAACAGAGTGATTGTGCAATAATTTCCACGGTCAGTTGGATCACCTTTCTTTAGTATTGGTATAAACACAGATTTTTTACAGTCAGTTGGCCATGAATTTGTCTTCCAAATTTCCTGGCAGAGTCTTGTAAGTATGGCAACAGCTACATCAGATTGCTGTAATATCTCTATGTGAATGCCATCAATCCATGATGCTTTGTTCTTTGATAAGGCTTTCAATGCTGCTTCGACTTCTTCTTTCATCAGCAATGGTTACAGATCATAAAACACACGTTGAAACAGCTGTTGGTCCACTTCATCTTTATCATATAAAAATTCTGTACATTCTTTCCACCTTTTCTTGATCTTCTCAGCATCATTCAACGTAGATCTTTGAGCATTTTTATAACATTCCAATTTGAGGCTGGAATTTTTTCTTTAACTCTCTTTAGCTTTAGGAAAGCCAATCTTGTTCTTCCCCTAATAGTTTCTGCTTCTTTTTCCTTGCATGCATCATTGTAGTACTTCTCCTTGCCTTGTCTTGCTGCACATTGGAAATCTGTCGAGTTCTGTGATTGCCTCTCTTTCTCCTCTGACTTTAGCTTCTCTGCATTTCTGAGCAATTTTCAGAGTTTCTTCAGTCATCCATTTGGCCATCTTTTTCTTTTTCACCTTTTGTAAAGACTTCTCGCTTTCTTCCAACACAACCTTCTTGATGTCATCAAATAACTCTTCTGTCATTTGTATCTAAAGCAGCAAATTGATTTTTCAGGCAGTCTTTAAATTCCAGTGGTATATTCTCAAGGTCATATTTTGCTACATTCATGAGTGGCTTGCTCTTTTTCAACTTTAGCTTGAGTTTGCATACTAGTAGTTGGTGATCTGTACCACAGTCAGCTCAAGGTTTTGTCTTTGTTGATGTTATAGAGCTTTTCCATTGTTGACTTCCACAGATGTAGTCAATTTGATTTTTGTATAATCCATTGGGTGAAATCCATGTGTACAGTCGCCACTTGTGTTGCTGGAAGAAGGTGTTTGAGATGAATAGATTGTTGGTCTTGCAGAATTCTATCAGTCTTTCTCCAGCTTCATTTCTGCTGCCAAGTCCATATTTTCCAACCATTTTGCCTTCTTCTTTGTTGCCGTTTGTGTTCCAGTCACCCATGACTCCCAGGATATCCTGTTTGCATGTTCTGTCAACTTTAGCTTGTACTTGTTCATAGAACCCATCAACTTCATTCTCTTCTGCATCTGTTGTTGGGACATATACTTGAATTATAGTTGTGTTGATAGGCATTCCTCATAGACCAATAGAAATTAAGCGTTCACTGACTGAATTGTATTTCATTACAGTTCTTGCAAGTTTCTTCTTAATTATGAATGCAACACCATTTCTTCTTTATCATTCATTTCCAGCATAGCAGGCCATGTGATCATCTGATGCAAAGTGCCCAATGCCAGTCCATTTCAGTTCGCTGACACACAACTGATCAAGTTGTACATGTTCCATTTCATTCTTGACCACCTCCAACTTCCCTTGGTTCATGCTTTGTACATTCCATATCCCAATATGTAAGACATCTTTGCAGCTTCTGACTTTCATTTCATGCACAGCTACATTAGAAGTCTGATGTCCCAAGGGCTTTGACCCAACCACATCATAAATGCTGGCTTTACTCTGAAAAGTCTTCAACTCCTCCCCAGTAACCAGTTGAGTGCCTTCCAACTTGGGGGTCTCATCTTCCAGCACTGTAGTACAATTTGTTTTGTTGTAACTATCCGCTGTTTTTTTTGTGGCAAAACACAGAAGTAGATTGCCAGGCTTTTCTTCCCTGCAGTTTAAGATTAGTGTTGTTGCCGTTGTCACAGAAATGTGTTACTCTGCTGCCAACACTGTCCCATTCTGCTGCTGCCCAGATGGGTGGTTTGTCTTGATCTGGTGCCTCAGCTGAGACCTGTCCATCTTGGGAGACCCTGCTAGTAGTTAAACTACCGATAGCTTAGCCCTCATCATCACCACAAGCCCTCACAGCATAACAAGCTGCAAACCACGTGAGGGAGGTAAACTGCTACAGAAATAAAAATGATAGATGAGGCTATACAGAATGCCAGACATGGATAGCATTTGACTGAGTCCTTGGAGTTTACTGGTGTTGCACAGACAAAACACATCTTCCTAGAAGTTTTTAAGTACTGGAACTATAACATGCTGGGAAAAAGAAAAACACAGCAAACGTGTATAGGCCAAAGAGGAAAAAAATACATTTTTTTAATGACAGAAAATGGAAAGGTTAAAAAAGGTTTTAGCTGGGAAGGCTGGGTAATTTTCCTGTGGCATAACCTGCATTTTCCCCCTCCATTTCCACCCCATAAGTAGTCTATGCATGCATTTGTACATTGAGAATCCCAGCTTACTACTACAGGTTTATGGGAAGGACAAAATCAAAAGGCACAGTAAGGAGATTACATCCTATGAGGTATTAGTGGTGTTCTTATATTGTAGTTAACATAGCTGTATTTAAAAGGTTTGGACAAGTTCCTGGAGGAAAACTGTATAAACCATTAAGGTAGAGTTGAGAGAATCCACTGCTTAAACCTTTGGGTAGGCAGCATGGTAGCTATCTACTTTTTGGGGTCCTTATTGATCTTCATGACCTGGATTGGCCAATGAGGGGAAAAAGGATACTGGACAAGATAGATCTTTGGTCTGACTCAGTATGGCAATTCATATATTGTTCTCAGAGCTTAATTTGTGCCAGAACGGGGTGAAACAGTGTTCCAGCACTTCTTGAGCCCAGGAAGTAAATTGTGCAGCCATGAGAGTATTTTCATTTGCTCCCGCGGCTGTGCTGTACTAAAGCAGCCCAGCCTGCAACAATTTTAATTGTAATAAAAATGCCACAGGCCGGGCTGATTCATACACCTTTGCTGATTCTAAACCATTCTGTTTCTCCTAGTTCCATTCAAACTGTTGCTTCTTGATCAATGTAAAGGTTGTGCAAAAGAACTATCTGGTGCTCTGGTATATCCATGCTTCTTATGTGGCTCAGAGTTTCTCATGGTTTACGTAGTCAAAAGTCTTGCTGTAGTCAATAAAAAACATATGGATATCCTTTTGGTATTCTTTTGTGTTTTCAAGGATCCATCTCACATCCGCAATGATGTCTCTCATTCCTCGCCCTTTCCCTTTCAGGCAGTTCTCATTCCAACTATAGTTGTAGTCTCTGCTGAATGATTTTGAGTAGATTCTTGCTGGTATGTGGGATAAGAGCAATTGTGTGATAATTTCCACAATCATTTGGATCACCTTTTTTCAATATTGGTATAAACACAGATCTTTTCCAGTCAGTTGGCCATGAAGTTTTCTTCCAAATTTCCTGGCAGAGCCTTGTAAGTGTGGTAACAGCTTCAACCAATTACTGTAATACTTCAATGGGAATACCATCAATGCCCGGTGCTTTGTTCTTTGATAAGGCTTTCAATGCTGCTTTGACTTCTTCTTTCATCACCAATGGTTCCAGATCATAAGGTACAGGTTGAAACAGCTGTTGGTTCACTTGATCTTTATGGTATAATGATTGAATATTCTATGCACCTTTTCTTGATCTTCTTAGCATCATTCTACATTGATCCTTGAGCATCTTGTAGCATTCCAATTCGAGGTTGGAATTTTTTCTTTAACTTTCGCAGCTTTAGGAAAGTCAATCTTGTTCTTCTTCTAATAGTTTCTGATTCTATTGCCTTGCATGCATCATTGTCTTGTTGTCTTCTCCTTGTCTTGTCTTGCTGCACAATGGAAATCTCTGTTGAGTTTTGTGACTGCCTCTCTTTCTCCTCTGGCTTTAGCTTCTCTGTGTTGCTTGGCAATTTTCAGAATTTCTTCAGTCATCCATTTTGGCCATTTTTGCTTTTTCACCTTTTGTAGAGACGTCTTGCTTTCTTTAGTGCATACTTAGTCTTGCAGTAATTGTTGAGGGTGTGGTTGACATCTAAGAACATAAGAACATAAGATATGCCATACTGGGTCAGACCAAAGTCCATCAAGGCCAGTATCCTATTTCCAACAGTGGCCAATCTAGGTTACAAGTACCTAGCAGTTTCCCCAAAAGACACAGTGGATATCCCGGGTCCATTTTAATAATGGTTTATCGACCTTTCCTCCAGGAACTTGTCTGAATCTTTTTTAAACCTGGCTACACTAACAGCTTTTACTACATCCTCCAATAGCAAATTCCAGAGTTTGATTACACATTGAGTGAAAAAATATGTTCTCTTATTAGACTTAAATAGGTTACCCTGTAGCTTCATTGCATGTACCCTAGTCTTTCTATATTTTGATGGTGTAAACAATCAATCTACGTTTACCCGTTCCACTCCATTCAATAGTTTATAGACCTCTATCATATCTCTCCTCGGCCATCTCTTTTCCAGGTTGAAGAGTCCTAAACCTTTTAGCCTGTCTTCATAGGGGTATCCTTCCATCTCCTTTAGCATTTTGGTGGCTATTCTCTTACCTTTTCTAATAACACTATATCCTTTTTGAGATACGGCAACCAGAATTGCACACAATATTCATGGTGCGATCGCTCCATGGAATGATACAGAGGCATTATAAAATCCTTTGTTTTATTCTCCAGTTCTTTCATTATGAAATCTTGCATTATATTTTCTCTCTTGGCCGCTGCTGCACAGTGGGCAGAGGGTTTTAACATGTTATCCACGATGACGCCTAAATCTTTTTCCTGAGTGGTGATAGTACCTTGCATCATGTAACCATAGTTTCCTAGGTTCATAATTTTGCACTTCTCCACATTAAATTTCATCTGCCAACTGGATGCCCAGTCTTCAAATTTATTAAGATCCTCCTGTAGTTTTCCACAATCCTCATGAATTTTGACTACTTTCAATAGTTTTATGTCATCTGCATATGACTTTGAATAGTTTTGTGTCATTTATGAATATGGTAAAAAGCAGCGGACGTTTGGAGACCTTTTTTGGTCTATTTCTATGTTTTCCTAACCTTACTAGAGAAACCCAGAAGCGGCGAAAACAGTTCTTGCTACAGAAGGCTGGAGTGTTGCAATTAGGAGGATCCTTCTTTTTACGATTTCCATGTAGATTCTTGGTCATATATAGGTCTATTAGATATTTTTCACTAATCCTGTTGATCTTGCTGCTTTCATTAATGCCAAGATATCTCTTAATGATGTTCCAGAATAATGTATAGTCTCTGCTTATTTGTTGTATGTTTGGGGTACCTCACGGCCACTTGGTTTCCCTGTTATATGATCTCAAAGAGTTATCTTTTCATAGACCGGGGTGCTCCTGCCCTGGATTATTATTTCCTCCTCTCCTCCCCCCCCCCCCCCTGAGTGTGGACTATGGAAAAGTTAACTAGGTATGTTTCTATTGATTGTTTCCAGGTTTTATTTTTCACTTGTATTACTCTTATTTCTTTGCAAGATTGTAACAATTCTTTTCTTGCTGTTTTGTTTAAAAATTCTATAAATAAACAATTTAAAAATAAATAAATAAATAAAAAGCAACAGATCCAGCACAGATCCCTGTGGTACTCCACTATTCATCTTTCTCCTTTGGGAAAATAGGCCATTTAGCCCTACCCTCCGCTTTCTATCTTTTAACCAGTTCCTGATCCACAATAGTATACTGCCTCCTATCCCATGACTTTTTAATTTTGCCAAGTTACTCATGAGGGACCTTGTCAAATGCTTTCTGAAAGTCCAGATACACTATATCAACCGACTCATCTTTGTCTACCTGTTTATTCACACCTTCAAAAAAACATAACAGATTAGTAAGACAAGACCTTCCTTGGCTAAAGCCATGTTGGCTGTCTCCAATTAAGCCATGACTACTTTATTCAGAAAGGGCAGGGTAGGAAAATGGGGAGGAGGAGTGGCACTATATGTAAAAAATAATATTAAAGCTTTGAAATTAGAGAGCTTTAAAGAGAGAGAGGAGGCATTGTGGGTTAAACTAGAAAGAGGGAAAGAGAAATCTATTTGCATTGGCATGATGTACAGACCTCCCTCACAAGAGGAATAGGTGGACAGAGAGTTAATTGAAGACATACGCAGCATTGCTAGGAAAGGGGATGTGCTACTAATAAGGGATTCCAATATGCCAGATGTCGATTGGCACATTCCTGCTGCAGTATCATCTAGAAGTAAAGAGATCCTGGATTCTCTACAGAGAGAACTATTCAGGCAATTGGTAATAGACCCCACACGTGAAGGGGTCTTACTGGACTTGATGCTTACCTATGGTGAAAGTGTTTCTGATGTTATAGTGGGAGATCATTTTGCATCCAGTGATCACCAGATGGTGTGGTTCAGTATTAGGACTAGGGCTGTTAGAATCCATTCAAAAGTGAGGGTCTTAGACTTTAGGAAAACTAATTTTGCCAAGATGGGCCAATACCTCAGGGAGGCGTTAGCAGGATGGGAACAGCTGGGGGATGTAGAAAAACAGTGGGCAAAACTGAAAGGGGATATTTTAAGGGCAACCAACCTTTTTGTTAAAATAGTAAATAAAGGTAAAAGGAAAAGGAGACTGCTATGGCTTTCAAAAGACGTAGCTGAAAAGGTGAAGAAAAAGAGGGAGTCTTTCATGAAATACAAGAGAGCACAGAGAGAGGAAGACAGGCATCTATATTTGGAAAAACATAGAGAAGCTAGCAAAGTAGTCAGGAAAGCAAAGATTCAAAAAGAGGAGGAAATAGCCAATGCAATAAAATGGGGGGATAAGGCATTTTTCAGATATGTTAGTGAGAAGAGGAAGGGCAAAAGTGGTATTGTCAGACTCAAGGGTGAAGGGGAGGAATATGTAGAAGCTGATGAGGATAAAGCGGAATTGCTTAGCAAATATTTCTGTTCTGTGTTCACAGATGAAGAACCAGGAACAGGACCTCAGAAAACACCCACAAACAGGAACAGAAGCGAGGGGCATCTTTGAACAATTTTCAGAAGACTGTGTTTGTGAGAATCTAGCTCAACTTAAAGTAGACAAAGCGATGGGACCAGATGGGATACACCCTAGAATACTGAGGGAACTAGGGGATGTTCTAGCAGCTCCACTGACTGACCTTTTGAATGCCTCGTTGGAGTCAGGAGTGGTGCCAAAGGACTGGAGAGAGGCTCATGTTGTGCCTTTACTCAAAACCGGAAGTAAGGATGTGGTTGAAAACTGCAGGTCGGTTAGTTTAACTTTGGAGGTGAGTAAATTATTATTGGAAAAGCTGCTGAAAGAGAAAATAGTGAGGTTTCTGGAGTCCAGCGAATTACAGGATCCGAGGCAGCATGGATTCACCAGAGGCAGGTCTTGTCAGACAAATCTGATTGATTTCTTTGACTGGGTGACCAGGGAGTTTGATCGAGGAAGAGCCCTAGATGTGGTGTATTTAGATTTCAGTAAAGCCTTTGACACTTTTCCTCACAGGCGACTTATAAACAAACTGAGCACCCAAGGGATATGTATTTATTTTTTATTTATTTATTTAACAGGTTTTATATACCGCTTTATCATTTCAATCAAAGTGGTTTACACTGAAACTTAAATTTGGTAATATACATTAAACAGGGACATTAATAACTTGGATTTTTCTGAGGCAATGGAGGGTTAAGTGACTTGCCCAAGGCAAGGCAAGGGAAGAAACTTAAAGTTACTGCTTGGGTTAGAAATTGGTTGTGTGAGGCGACAAAGAGTACAGTTAAATGGAGCTCACTCTGAGGAGAAGGAAGTTACCAGTGGTGTGCTCCAGGGATCTGTCCTTGGTCCGATTCTTTTTAACATCTTTGTTAGTGATATAGCGGAAGGGCTGTCGGGTAAGATTTGCCTCTTTGCGGATGATACCAAAATCTGCAATAGAGTAGACATTCAGGAAGGTGTAGATAATATGAGGAGGGATCTAGCTAAGCTTGAAGAATGGTCTATAATTTGGCAGCTGGGATTTAATGTTAAAAAATGTAAGGTCATGCATTTGGGCTGCAGCAATCCAAGGGAACCATATAGTATAGGGAGTAAAGTACTTTTGTCCACTAAAGAAGAGCGGGACCTAGGTGTGGTTGTGTCTGGATATCTTACAGTAGCTAAACAGGTAGAAAGGGTGAAGGCAAAAGCTAGAAGGATGCTTGGGTGCATACAGAGAGGAATGGCTAGCAGAAAAAAGTGGTGATAGTGCCTCTGTATAAGTCTTTGGTATGACCTCATTTGGAGTATAGTGTGCAATTCTGGAGACTGCACCTTCAAAGGGATATAAACAGGACAGAGTCAGTAGAGAGGGTGGCTACTAAAATGGTTAGTAGTCTACATTATAAAGCATGTGAGGACAGACTTAAGTATCTTAATATATACACCTTAGAGGAAAGGCAGGATAAAGGTGATATGATTGGGATGTTTAAATACCTCAATGGCATAAATGTTCAGGGGGAGAGCCTGTTTCAATTGAAAGCAAGTTCTGCTACGAGGGGAGATGGGATGAGGGTGAAGGGGGATAGATTCAGAAGTGATATGCAAAATATTTCTTTACGAAAAGAATTGTGGATCCATGGAATAGTCTCCCAGTGGAGGTGGTAGAGATGAGGACAGTATCTGAATTCAAAAAAGCATGGGACAAACACAGAGGATCTCTAAAGGAAAAAAAGGGACTGTTGTTGTTGATATGGAAGGACAGACTAGATAGCCATGTGCTCTTTTTTCTTTCATCATTTTTCTATGTTTCTATGTTTCTACATGTTTGGTAATTTTGTTCTTTATGATAGTTTCTACCATTTTTCCCAGTACTGACATCAAGCTCACCGGTCTGTAGTTTCCCACATCACCCCTGGAACCTTTTTTAAAAATTGGCATTACATTGGCCATCCTCCAATCTTCAGGTATTACAGATGATTTTAATGATAGTTCACAGATTTCTAATAGTATGTCTGTAATCTCATATTTCAGTTCTTTCAACACCCTTGGATGTATACCATTCGGTCCACGTGATTTGCTACTCTTCGGTTTATCAAATAGATGTAATACATCTTCCAGGTTTATCGATATTTCTTTCAATTCCTCCACAGCATCTCCCTTAAAATAACATGTTAGTAATGAGTAACATTCCTACATCTTCCTCAGTAATGACCAAAGCAAAGAATTAATTCAGTCTCTCCGCTATAGCCTTGTCCCCTCATAGTGCCCCTTTTACACCTCTATCATCTAATGGTCCTGCTGACTCTCATAGGTTTTCTGCTATGAATGTACTTGAAAAAGTCTTTATTATGCATTTTTGCTTCCACAGCAAGCTTCTTCTCAAATTCTCTCTTTGCCTGCCTTATCAATGCCTTGTATTTAACTTGTCAGTGCTTATGTTTTTTCCAGTTTTCGTCATTTGGCTCCTTTTTCCATTTCCTGAAAGATGTTTTTTTGGCAACAACTGCCTCTCTGACCTCACCTTTAAACCATGCTGGAAGTTTTTTGGACTTCCTTCCACTTTTCTTAAAGTGTGGAATACAGCTGGTCTGGGCTTCCAAAATAGTACTTTTAAACAACACCCATGCTTGATGTAAATCTTTAACCTTTGCAACTGATCCTTTTAGCTTTTGATTAACTATTTTCCTCATTTTATCATAGTCTCCCTTTTGAAAGTTAAAACGTAGTAATGTGGATTTCCTTACCCTTCCTCCTCCATTTATTAAATCAAACGTGATCATGCTATGATCACTATTGTCAAGTGGCCCCAACACCCTTATCTCTTGTACCAGATATTGTATTCCACTAAGGACTAGGTCCAAAATGGCTTCCCCTCTGGTCAGTTCATGAACCAACTGCTCCAAGAAGCAGTCATTTATTTCATCTAGAAACTTTATCTTCCTAGCATGCCCTGCTGTGACACTGACCCAGTCAATTCTGGGGTAATTGAAATCACCCATTATTATTACTGTGTTTTATCATTTGTTAGCTTTCCTGATTTCTTTGACATTTCATAATCCATTTGTTCATTCTGGCCAGGTGGTCGATAGTACAACCCTACTGCCATCGCCTTCCCCTTTTTACATGGAATTTCAATCCATAGAGATTCTACAGTGAATTTTGTTTCCTGCAAAACTTTAATCCTTTGTGATTCAATGCCCTTTCTAACATAGAATGCAACCCCTCCACCAATTTGATCTACTCTATCATTGTGATATCGTTTGTACCCAGGTATCACAATGTTCCACTAGTTGTCCTCCTTCCATCATGTCTCTGAGATACCAATCATATCTAACCTCTGATTTAGTGCTATATTTTCTAACTCTCCCATCTTATTTTTTAGACTTCTAGCATTTGCATACAAGCATTTCAGAGGCTGTATTTTATTCATATTAATCTGGCTATTGGTAGGCAGGGGTAATTTGGAATCTTTAAGCTCTGTCTGCTCTCTACTCAAGGGCATTTGGGTTACTTTTGTCTTTATTGGAACCTCTCTGCTGATATGCCCTAACTTCAGTCTTTTGCTAGTATCCTTCAAGGAAACATTGTTCTGAACCATGCACTCTCCCCTATTATCTAGTTTAAAAGCTGTTCTTTCTCCTTTTTAAAGGTTAATGCCAGCATCCTGGTTCCGTCCCAGTTAAGGTGGAGCCCATCCTTTCGGAAGAGCCCCTCCTTTCCCCAGAATGTTCCCCATTTCCTAACAAATCCAAACCCCTCATCCTTGCACCATCGTCTCATCCATGCATTGAGACTCCGGAGCTCTGCCTGCCTTTTTTTTCCTGCGTATGGAACGAGATGTATTTTGGAGAATGCTACCCTGGATGTTCTGGATTTCCACTTCCTACCTAAAAGCCTAAATTTAGCCTCCAGAACCTCCCTACCACACCTTCCTATGTCATTGCTACTGACATGTACCAAGATAGCAAACTCCTCCACAGCACTATCTAAGACCTTGTCTAGGTAGCACGTGAGGTCCGCTACCTTCGCACCATGCAGGCAGTTCACAAGCAATCCTCATGTCCACCAGCCACCCAGCTATCTGTCCTGCAGCCACCAAACAGGGAAGGCCCTGCAAGAACAATGCATTAACAGATAATGCTTTTCATGTGCAACTTAATAATCTCAAAAGTGTTATTGTTTTCTAAAGAGAGACTATGGTACCCTGAAAGTCCATAGCTGGCTTGTGTGTTATGTTTTGGGGTCCCCGTATTCTTTAACTACCAGAATATTTAAAAATCAACAGCCTTCCAGGGACAGAGATGAAGCTTAAGGATCACCTTCTTATGATAATATGAAATGTGTCTGTTCTGATCCGTCTTTATTTCAAATGTAATGGTGTTAATGTGCTGTTTGGTTACAGGGATATAGTGTGGGTTATCATAAGTGATGGTGATAAACTCATCCTTTAACCCCTTAGCTGGAACACAGCGCAGCAGTGGGACAAAATGGTCAACTACTAATTGGTGCTCTGCAATATCTGTGTACAGGTAGAGGGGATTAAACTACACGTAATATCCACTGGAAACTGTGAACGTTGTGTATCAACTAACCTCAAAATGGATGCCAAATCACCGTGTCGAAATCTCCCTCTTATTCAGTGGGAAATCTCTCACTAAAAGGTCCCTAGATCACCAGAGAGACTGAGACCCCAACAGCTTCCTCTTTGTGGGTTTATTACAAATTACAATTACAAGCAGCTGCAGGGAGACCAGAGAAAGAAATTGAAATGGCTCAGTGTCAAGCTCCGGTCTCAGAGGTTGCAAGCTATGCAAAGTATATATAACCTGGTACAAACAAGCAAATATTTACCAATCATATAGTGCAGTATACATTACACATTTCCCTTTGTCATATCCTTATCTATATTTGGCTTTTCTTACTGTGCCACACTAGGAGGCTGCCATTTCATGCTCATATCAGGAAAACCTGGTCACAGTTAAAACCCTCTCACACTGAGGTTTTTCCAGAGTCATGTGCCCATAAAGGAAGGGTTAGGATGGCCATTTTAGTTAACAATTTGATTATTAGGGATGCATATAGCTGGGTGACTGGTGGATGTGAGGAAAGCGTGGTAACATGCCTGCCTGGTGAGAAGGTAGTGGACCTCACACGCCATCTAGGCAAGGTTTTAGTGATGGGGAGGAATCTGCTGTCTTGGTACATGTTGGTACCAATTACATAGTAAAGTATGGTAGAGAAGTTCTGGAGGCCAAATTTAGGCTTTTAGGTAGGAAGTTGAAATCCAGAACATCCAGAGTGGCATTTCCGAAATGCTTCCCGTTCCGCATGCAGAACCCAAAATGCAGGCAAAGCTCCGGGGTCTCAATGAGTGGAGAAGACGATGGTGCAAAGAAGCAGGTTTTGGATTTGTTAGGAACTGGGCAACATTCTGGGGAAGGGAGTGGCTTTTCTGAAGGGATGGGCTCCATCTTAACCAGGATGGTACCAGGTTGCTGGCATTAACCTTTAAAAAGGAGATAGAGCAGGTTTTAAATTAGATACTAGGGGAAAGCCAACAGTTGCTCAAACATTGTTCAGAAGGATGTATCCTTGAAGGATACTAGCAAAAGAGGGAAGTTAGGACATCCCAACAGAGAGGTTCCAATAAAAATAGAAGTAACCCAGATGCCCTTTACAGAACTGAAAGATTCTAAATTACTCCTATCAACTGATAACCAGATTAATATGAATATGATACAACCTCTAAAATGCCTGTATGCAAATGCTAGTGTCCTGGCATATCAATATAATGGCATTCTCCTATCCGTTGCAGTCCCAAGCCCATTGATCCCCTTCGGCCATATCCTTGTGCCTGGTTCTGGCCGTGAAATCCTTTGTCCTGGAAGGATTGTATCTGGAGGGCCATCAACTGGTCCTGTCGCTTAGTTTTCTGTTTGGCTTCTTGGGTAACTTTTTCTGCCAACTGTTTTCACATTGACAGGTGATGGTAAGGATTCCAGAATGAGATTTGTGCTCCCAATCCATAGTGGTGGTCTTTAGCAATTGTTGAATCAATGGAAGTAGCCCATTTACAAAAGCCACCACCATTTCTTCTGGATCCTTAATTCTGGAATATTTCTTAAAAGTGGCCAGTGATCTCGGAAGAAATCTCTCTACCTTTTCCTCCTCCATCTGCTTACATGCATTAATTTTAGACGAGTCAGACTTAGGAATTTATTTATTTATTTTAAAGTATTTATAGCCAGCATAATAACCAAGGCGGGTAACAAAAAACAAACACAATTCATCATAACAAACCAATAAACTCATATAAAATGAATTAAAACAAATAAAATTAGATCATCCTAATCTAAACAAATAAAACTAATATGAACTGGATCATTATTATACCATAACTATAATTGCCTGATGTACTTCACCTGCCTATCAAACAAATCCAGGAAAGGCTTGCTAGAATAAGTAAGACTTCAACTTTCGCCAAAAGACCATCAACTCTGCTTCAACATGTTTAACTCAGTAGGGAGAGAATTCTAAATCAATGGAACACTCATAAGGAAAATTTGCTTACATAATGACTGAAAATGAATCTTTTTAAAGGAAGGAACAACTTATAATTGATAGTAAGGTCTAAGTAAAGTTGATAGATTGATAACAACCATGTTATGTAAACATTTAAAAGTAATCATGATCACTTTATACAAAACTCGAAATCTGATAGGAAGAACATAAGAACATAAGAACATAAGAAATGCCATACTGGGTCAGACCGAGGTCCATCAAGCCCAGTATTCTGTTTCCAACAGTGGCCAATCTAGGTCATACGTACCTAGCAGTTTCCCCAAAAGACACAGGTTCTGCAGTGCTTGTACTAGGCCAAGCATTGATATCCTGGGTGCCTTTTTAATAGTGGTTTATGGACCTTTCCTCCAGGAACTTGTCCAAACCTTTTTTAAACCCAGCTATACTAACAGCCCTTACTACATCCTCCGGTAACAGATTCCAGAGTTTGATTACACGTTGAGAGAAGAAATATTTTCTCCTATTTGTCTTAAAAGCCAAAGCAAAGCAAATAATTGTTGCAAAATATCATCAGAACGTTTGCATCCAGCTAAAAGACGAGCGGCGGCATTTTGAACTGATTGTAAAGGAGACATAGTAGCTTGGAAAGGCCTAGAAAATGACTATTATAACAGTCCAAAAGTGAAAGGACTAAAGTCTGTAGTGTGGTTTTAATCTCTGAAGAAGATTCACTTTATAATAGGCAACTTTAACCAATCTTTGTATATAATCATGCAGATTTAATTGTGTATCTAACCACACCCCAAAATCTCTCACAACATAGCTAAGCACAAAAGGAAAAGAATCCATCTCAATTCAAACTTGAAGGGTTTGGAAGATCCGAAGACAGGTACAAAATGTCTGTCTTTTTCTTTTTCAATTTGAACTTATTCTGAAACATGCACGACTCAACTGAATTAAGGCAAAGTTCCACATACTTTAAAGAATCATCTAATGAAACAGAAATAGGGATGACGAACCATATGTCGTTAGCATACAATCAAAATTTAACATCTAAACTTCCAAATATTTTCTGAATTTATTTATTTACATTCTCTTATATACCGTGCTATTCTGCATCAGTGCAGTTTACATTGAACAAACTGAAATTACATTGAACAGGGCATTATAACTTGGAGATAATTATTTTACAGGGAACATGGGCTATGGAGGGTTAAGTGGCTTGCCCAAGACCACAAGGAGCACCTGTGGGACTAGAAACCCCAGTCCTTCCAGCCCAAGGTTGCTGTCCTCTAGTGGGATTTGAACCCCTGACCTTCTGGCCTGAAGTACCTTGCCTCAACCACTAGGCCACTCCTCCACTCCTTATTGGGGCACTATGAAGATTAAGTAATATAGCTGACAGTGCATAACCTCTGCCTCAATACATTTCCAACAAAACACCTGCCTGATGATTGAACTTGAATAAATCTATCCTGCAAAAATGATGTAAACCCAAAAAGTACCTTACCTTGTATCCCCAATTCACAAAGCCTAGTTAAAAGTAAAAATTGTTCCAAAGTATCAAATGTGGCAGATACCAGCAATATGGTACTCAACACAACTAAGAGAAATGAAATGCTCTCTCTGAGAGGAAGCGGAGAAACTCCAAAACACTTGACAACCTCACCTCCTACAAATTGAAACTCAAAGAATACCAAACAGCCACCCTACAAACGAAGAAAGAATACTACACCCAAATGCTACAAAATCCCATCAACTACCCTTGTGAACTTTTTGAGATCATCAAATCTCTCACAAAAGATAACTCCCAGCAAGCACAAGAAACTAACCTGACCTCACAAGAAATGGCAGACTACTTTCAAGCACTAACATCTCTTAACAACAACAACACAAGCTGCAGTGCAAAATCTTCACCTCAGGAACCCTCAAGACCCCTATACCAATGGAAATCATTCTCGTCAATCACAAGAAAACACATAGAAGACATTATCACGAGCATTAATACAACCACATCTCATCTTGACCCATGCCTAGTCAGCTGGATCAAGAATGCTAGGCAAGAGTTTGCACCAACAATCCACAGAATCATTCAGCTCTCCCAACAGCAAGGGTACTTACCACCCGAGCTCAGTAAGAAAAGGAACCAACAATGACATCAACAGCCAACATCCTACAGACCCATAGTCAGCCTTCCATTCATAAAGAAAATAGAAAGAATTGTACTTCACCAACTACAAGACCACATAGATACACACTCTCCACCTGACCCACAGCAATATGGCTTCCGACCCTACCACAGAGTCAAAACACTGATGATTGCACTCCTCGATACACTAATAACAGGTACTGACAAACTGAACTCTGGATATCTCTTCATATTCCTTGACTTCAAGCCAGCATTTGACTCAATATCTCATTCTCTAATCATCAAGAGACTACAAACAATAGAACTAGCCCAAACCCCTTTAAACTGGTTCAAATTGTATCTATCAAGCTGTCAACTTCAGGTAAAATCATGCTTCACAAGATCAAAGCCTTATGCCCAAAATCAAGGAGTTCCCGAAGGATAAGACCTCTCTGCACTGATATTCAATGTCTTCATCCAACCAATTTGCTCAGTCATATGAGCATTCAACATCTACTATCACATATACGCTGATGACGTTATATTACCTATCAACACACTCAACCTTGACATTGCAAACATAACCAACTGCTTCACAAACCTCAATACCTGGCTCACCATCCACAATGTGACTATAAACCTAAAAGCAAAAACTCAGGTTTGCCCCACCAGCCACCATAAGCCTAAATGGAACTCAAATTTGAGTACAACAAGAGGTACGCTACCTGGATGTCACCATTGACCAACACCTAACATTCTCCACTTACATCAAAAACATCACCAGGAGCATCTACTACAAGCTCAAGACTGTGCAACACCTCAAGCCCCTCCTTCTCATCAAAACCTTTTTACAGTTCTCCAAGTCCTTGTCCTACCACACCTGGGCTAATCTAACATCATCTTCCAAGGACTACTGAAGGCAACAATCCACCCTCTATAACTGTCTATCAATACAGCAGCATGCACCCTCTGCAATGCACACACCACAAAACACATAACTCCACTGCTCAAACGGCTACACTGGCTGTCCGTCATTGAATGCACAAGATTTAAAGCCATCTTTACATTCTTCAAAATCTTCATAGTCCTCAACAGTTTATCATCAATCCACCTTCAAACACTAATACATGAAACTAAGGACAACCGTACAAGGCAAACTGGATCCCAAAATACTCTACACATGCCAGCACTGTTCACCAGATCCAATACCACTACATCTAAGCGAGTCTTCTCATTATATGCACTGTCTCTTGGGAACTCAATCCCACACAAGCTCCGGGCTACAAAGGACCTACTATCGTTCAGAAAAGTCCTAAAGGCTCATATATTTCAACATGTTTCTCTGAAGATGTGACATAGCAATACTGCACACCTACCTCTGTCCTCTATCCCCTCCCCTCATTAACCCTTGTTAACCCCTTCCCCTTCCCCTCCCTCCTCCTCATCCCTTACCCTCCTATACTAAGTTTTTTCTATAAAGTGGTATAGAAAAGCTGTTAAATAAATAAATAAATACATCAAGCATCACTAGTAGGAAAGATTTGACATGATGAAAATCAATAAAAAATTATTCAGTAAGAGTGAACAGCAATGTTTCAGTCCCATGGTTGTGACGAAATCCAAACTGTGATTCAGACAGCAAATTATATTTATCAATAAAACTCTGTAATTGTAAAAGCGCCAATTTCTCTAAAACCTAAACCTGAGAAAGTAGAGAAAGGACGATAATTCAAGGGGTCCAATTTATCCAAAAATGATCCTTTAAGTAAAGGAAGTACTGAAGCCTTTAACACTGCGGGAACTATTCCCTGAGAAAAGGAACCACTAAGTATAGCACAATAGAATGCCTAATCGATTCTTTTAAGTTTTTGAAAAAATGATGAGGCCGCCGGGCCGGTCCCACGGCCGACGGTAACTCGGGCCCGGGCCCGGCCTCAGCCCTCGTCACGTGTTGGGGGGTGCGAGGGGAGGGTGGCGCGAGGGCTTTGTGCCTGTTGCCAAGGGGATCGCTTTTCGCGGTTGCGAGAAGCGATCCTATTGGCTGCTGTGGGGTAAGGTGGGGGGTAGGTTTGCGAGGAGCCGCGTGGCTCGGCCTTTCCGGCGGCTCCTCGCTTAGGATAGGGCGTGTTTGGCGGTGGACATCGAATCCGCATTTCGGTTGTTGCCGGTTCATCCGTCTGCTTTTCCCTTGCTCGGTTTTCAGTTTAATGCCCGATATTACTTTGACCGGTGCATGCCGATGGGCTGTGCGATCTCCTGTGCCTATTTTGAGACCTTTAGTTCCTTCTTGCATTGGGTCTTAGCTCGGAGAGCTGGTTGTCACTCTATCGTGCATTACCTGGATGATTTTTTGTTTGTGGGTCCTGCGCAGTCGGCGACCTGCGCGACCTTGTTGCGGCAGTTCGAGGAGATGGCGGTGGCGTTTGGGATTCCATTGGCAGTGGATAAGATGGTCGGCCCGGTGACGTGCCTGTGCTTCTTGGGGATAGAGATTGATTCCGTTGCCTTCGAGATCCGCTTGCCGGCAGATAAGGTGGAGCGCCTGAAAGCGCTGGTTGCTGCGGTGGGGTCGGCGGCGAAGGTCACGTTGCGGGAGTTGCAGGCGCTGGCTGGGCACTTGAACTTTGCCTGTCGGGTGATTGCGATGGGGCGGCCGTTTGCACGGCGGCTGTCCCTGGCTACGGTAGGGGTGCGGAGCCCACATCATCGTATTCGGGTGACGGTTGGGATGCGAGAGGATCTGCGGGTGTGGGGGGGCGTTTCTTTCGGATTTCAACGGTTGCGCCCTGGTGCAATCGGCGGAGATGTCCAACGGGTATTTGCAGCTCTTCTCGGATGCGGCGGGCGGTTTGAGGTTTGGCTTGTATTGTCAGGGTTCGTGGTGTGCTGAGGCCTGGCCGGTGGAATGGGCGGAGATGGGCCTGACGCGTAACGTTACATTCTTGGAGTTATTTCCGATTGTGGTGGCGTTTTGGGTGTGGCCCGAGAAGTTACGGAACCGGAAAGTGGTTTTCTGCTGAGATAATGCAGCGGTGGTGCAAGTTATCAATCGGCAGTCCCCCCAGTGCCCGCGGGTGACGGCATTAATGAGAGTCTTGGTCTTGGCTTGCTTACGCCTCAATGTTACCGCACGGGCGCGCCACGTTCCGGGGGTGCAAAATTCTATTGCTGATGCTTTGTCTCATTTCCAGTGGGCGCAGTTTCGGGTGTTGGCCCCGGGAGCGGACGAGGCGGCGACACCGGTGCCGGGGAACCTTTGGCGGATTGGGACCCTGGACTGATGGGGTTGTTGAGGTCTTCTGTGGCTCCAGGTACGTGGGCCGCCTATCGGCGCGGGTATGACAGGGTGCGGGCCTTTTTGCGGGAGAGGGGCTGGTGCGGTGGGAGGATTGGCGATCAGTTGGGGGGTTCCTTCATAGTTTGGGCGAAGGAGCAGGGTTGGTCGGTCCGGGCTGCTTTGGCGGGTTTCTCCTTTTTCTGTAAGGCAGCGGGCTGGGGGAACCGGGGTGGGTCGTTCTTGGTGACGCGGCTGCTGGCAGGCTGGGGGCGGGAGAGGCCCCCGGTGAAGGACTGGCGGCGCCCTGTCACCCATGAGCTGCTCTTGCGGATCTGGGGGGTTTTGGAGGAGGTTGCGACGACGGAGTACGAGGTGGTGTTGTTTCGTGCTTTGTTTGTTACGGCCTTCTTCGGAGCCTTTCGGGTGAGTGAGCTCGTGCCTCATTCGCGGAGGGGCGACGATGGTGGTGGCTTGGCTGTTCAATGTGTGGCAGTGGGGCACTCCGCTGTGCGGATTTACCTGCCGCGGTCCAAGACGGACCAGATGGGTAGAGGTCGGTGGGTGGTGCTGCAGGCGACCCCGAGGTTGTCGTCTTGCCCGGTGCACAATTTGCAGGTGTATGAGCGGTTGCGCCCTTCGATGGTCGGACACTTTTTTCGTCACGAGGACGGGCGGCCAGTTACCCAGTATCAGTTCACGGCGGTGCGGCGCCTGGCCCTGCGGCGGTTGGGGTGCCCTGACCGGCAGTTCGCCTCGCACTCTTTCCATATCGGTGCGGCGACGAGCGCAGCAGCGGTGGGATTGGATGGTGGGGTAATTCAACGCATTGGGAGGTGGCGTTCTGGGGCTTATTCGGGCTATGTTCGGCCCGACCAGGTTTGATGGGTGGCACCAGGGGGGGAGCGGCGGCAGGGGGGGGAAGGGGGGGGTCTTTCATGATTTGTTTTCTGTTGCAGGTGGGCTGCTGCGGCGGCTTTCCCGGAACGGCGCTGTGGGTGCGTCCTCAGCTGGCGAATGGTGGATCGTCGGGCACTCATTTGTCTATTGGGCAGAGAGGTGGGCTGTGCGACGCCCGCTCGGAGTGCATCTGGGCCTGGCGGTCCATCACATGCGATTGCGGTGGATGGGAGAGTGCGGCATGCGGTGGTGGCACTTCCTTCCTGTGGTGCGGCGGGCAGCAGATCAACGGAGGCGTCCGTTGGGGATCCTGATCCATCTAGGTGGCAACGATTTGTCCGGCTGGACGTGCCGGAAGCTCATCCGAGCGGTTCAGCGGGACCTTTGAGTGCTGCAGGAGGAGTGGCCGGAGGTGGCGATCATCTGGTCGGATATTATCCAGCGCCCGGCCTGCCAGTGTCAGCGGTGGTGGTCGCGAGGCCTTGCCAAAGTTAATCGTCAAATTGGGCGATGGGTCCAGCAGGCGGGTGGCTTGCAGGTCCACCATTCTTGGGTGGATGTTCAGTGTGCGGGACTCTACCGCACGGACGGTGTTCACTTGTCTCCTGTGGGACAGGATCTGTTATTGAACGATTGGCAGGAGATTCTGGAGCAGGTGGTTGGTCGCAGCTTTATTGGGGTGGGTCGGCGCGAAGATAAGTAGTTACCTCGCGCCGGTGGTAGGGTAGAGAGACAGCGCTCGCCGAGGCAGCGGGAGTGCTAACTGCTTTAGGAGCTGTGGGGAGCGAAGGGCTCCCCGGGGGTGGGGGCGAGACATCCCGGTTGGGGGTCTCGGCCCGGTAGGTGGGTGTGAGGGCCGGCCTTTGCTACTAGGATGGCGAGGCTGGTGGTGAGGGGGTGGTGAGGAGGATGTTCCGCCTTGCTAATAGTATGGCGGGTGGGGGCATCGTCCGGTATGGGGGTGGGTTGAGATTAAGGTTGGTTGCCCATGTTGGGTGGTTATTACACGTATTAAATTTGTAAATAAAGCTGCGACCAAAGTTGTACCATGTTAAAGTGTTTGTGTGCTTATTATGCGTTAAAGAAAAATGGCGGTTGGGGTGCTAGCTGAAGGTGTGGAGGGCGAGGCGGGCCTCCGGGTTACCTGAGTTACTGAATAACACAACCATCAAGAGACTGAAAGTGTTATTCAAAGATGAAATAACATCAAGAACTTGGGACAAGACTGATTGAAAGAAAATCCACAACTGTGAATTGGTCTCAAAACTAGAATCAACAGAATAACGGCAAGATTCCTCTGAAAAAGACCTAACAGTAAAGAAATTTTGGATAGTTGAAATTTGTGAACAAAAGGAATACAAGAACAATTGTGGTTCAATGGAATCAGGGGAAAAAGATCCCAGAGCTGGAGTTGATTATCATTTTACAAAAGAAAAAATGTGACTTGTAGCACCTAAGCAAGTCTTGAACTGAGAATCGTAGTATTTTCGCTTGCTTACAAAACAGATTTTTGATATCGAACTAACAAGCGTGCTGTAAAGTAACATCACATTTTGGATTTCAAGGTCCTCTTAAACCTCTCTATCACTGCCACTTTAACATTGCTATTGGTCACAAAGTGATCAACCCCTCTTTGTTTTAATACATTCTTCAGAGTGTCATTTAAAAATTCTTTACCCTTGTCTGTATTTTTACAGGTCTATGATCAAGATTAAATATTTTTTCAAAGGCTTTGGCAACTTCATGGATGGTTTTTATTTTCAAACATATGGCCCATGCATATTTCGACAGGATGTTTATCACCGTTAAGATATATTTGTAGCCATTGTTATAGCGGGACAAACATAAGAACATAAGATATGCCATACTGGGTCAAACCAAGGTCCATCAAGCCCAGTATCCTATTTCCAACAGTGGCCAATCTAGGTCACAAGTGCCTAGCAGTTTCCCCAAAAGACACAGATTTCACAATGCTTGTATTGGGTCAAGCAGTGGATATTCTGGGTCCCCTTTAATAATGGTTTATGGACCTTTTCATAAGAACATAAGATAAGGCAAGCATATCAACTAAATCAGCCTACCATTGTACATCCACGTCTGACATGACCGTCTTGGTTCTTTTAAAATGGTTCCTAGCAGGTCTGTGTAACGTATAAGCATCTTGACCTCTAAGCCATTGGACCAATTCTTTTCTCCTCACAAGTGGTTGGGGCAAGGTACTTCAGGCCGGAAGGTCGGGGGTTCAAATCCCACTAGAGGACAGCAACCTTGGGCCGGAAGAACTGGGGTTTCTAGTCCCACAGATGCTCCTTGTGGTCTTGGGCAAGCCACTTAACCCTCCATTGCCCATGTTCCCTGTAAGTATTAGTGTATGTGTCTCATATCCCTGCGTGTTAAATGTATCCCCCAATTGTGTTGTGACTGCTTTGAATGAAGGATAAGACGGTATACAAAACTGTCTAAATAAATAAAATAAATAATCCTGATTATATTTTTTAACAGCCTGAAGAAGAGGATTTATTCCCCCAAAACTCCTTGTTGCTTTTGGGTCATAGTAAATGCTCCTTAACAAGCCCTCATGCGTGATTGCTTAGCCTTTTCTAACCATTCCATCCAGTGAATAATAATTTCAAAGTCTCATAAATTTTTGAAGCTTTTCCCTACATGGTCACGTTTGCTGTCACTGTAGAAAGTTTTTCCCCACAGCTATGCTTGCCGTAATAAGGAAACTTCCCTCTCCCCTCTCTCCATGCTGTGGGTCACATAATTTGGGCATGTCCAGATTTGTTTGTTGCCATTTCTCCTCACTATAGTCACATGGCCACCTCCTTTGTTGGCTTATACTGTACCTGAGGAATACTCTGGTCACATGACTAGTTGAAACCATGGTAACCAGGCAGCTTCCAGCCACCTCCTATGGGTGAATCTACATTTCTTCATTGAAACCATTCTACTAACAGGAGGGAAGGGGAAAGGAAGGCTGCTTTTTCCTGTCCCTGCTTTTGTGAAAACAATATTGAAAGAAAAACATCCCCAAAGCATCCTTGAACAAGCTCACATGCTGTGTGTTTTCTAAGTATTGCCCTTTTACTAAACAGCTTTTAAGCAAGATCACATGCTGTGTGTTTTAAAGCATTGCTCTCTGTTACTGTTTTGTGTCATGTACATTTTGAGAGAAAACCCCTTCTGCTATATCACAAGAATACGTGCTATGTGTTTTAAAGCATTGCTGCCTGTTAATTCTACTTCTAGTCATACCTTGCCAAAAAATCCAGGGGTTGGGGGGTCACCAGGATTCAGCATTGACTTGATGGCACTTAAAAAAAAGTTTGCTTATTCATAACACATTTCTAAAATTAGCTTTTTTTTCTTGGTTGCAAATATGGAAATTAACCTATTTATTATTTTTTGTTATGAATATGTTGCAGCGAAGTGCACACAATGAATATAACCAGGAGTCAGTTCGAAGATCCAAGCCAATTTATTGTGCAGTCTCAGACAAATGTCACAATCAAAATGGTCTGAGCAATGGAGTCCAGTAAACAACACCTTTTATACCTTTCTTCTTCAGTTTAATACAGGCAAACTTTCTATTGGTCCTACTGACCCTTGCACCCATCCAATTAGGATCTCTCTGTGGGCCCAGTACTCTGTTCCCCCTGCTCAGAACTCTCTAACAAAGGCACAGTTCTAAACTTTGATACTTTTCTCCTACAAGGTCATTGCTTAGCTTAGAAAATGTGTGAATACAGAGCACTGGTACATGTCTGTCATCAGCATAGAATATTCAACAAAGGACTTATACAACCTTATCAAAAAGCGGTTTAAAACAGTTTCTCTAACTTATACTGACTTTGGTCTTTCTCAGCATTCTTATTCTTAGGTGGGGGCTGGGACTCAGGCCTAGCTTACAGGCCTCTCATACAGTTACAGGCTATTCTAGGCCATAGCCTACCACAGATCTGGCTTACATTATTTGCTATGCCATCTTTTACAAGTACACAAAGCAGTTTACATATCAAAATTAAAGAGAAAGGAAAGAAAGAGAAGGAGCAGGCATCATACAACCTTTAGAGAAGATCAGACATTCAAAAGAGCAAGCACACAGTCCCTTCTGGCAACAGGGAGGCCAGTCTGCAATATCAAAAGTGAGTGAGCTCATAGAAGGGTGCATGTCTTCCAATTTTGATTGTTATATATGCCATCTGTTCAGCACTCATCTTGTTCTTCTTTTTTATTACTTAAGATTTTATTTGTTTTAAGTTTAATCTTTTATCCTCAACATGTATTCAACATGATTTGTTTCTAGTGGACTTTTTTGTATGATTTATGCCATATTTATCGATGTTCATTGTCTCAGTCTCAGTGGCTTAGTTCAACTTACATCTGCGATACCTATTTTATTGTCTTATTGCATCATCTTCATACATTTCATTTTTATTTATAATTTTACAACACTTTTCTTATATTGTTAATTTTTAATTTAACTTTTTAATATCTTATTTTCATTTTATTTTTATTCTTTTTAGATGGTTTATTTGTTTTATTTCCTTCTCTTTTTACACTGCTTACTACATACTTACTGTTTTAATTATTTCGGTGCTTGTTTGTCCTTGTGTATGAAGTTTTATTTGGATAGTATATTTTTTTATTCATTGTTTATAACTATATGTAATTCACTTGGCCCACTCAGGTCCTTCGTCTTCTGTGCTTCACCAGTTGTTATAAGAGATGTACGCTAGTTTCATTGTTTTCTGTCAATTTTATTAGCATATTAGTTCCATTTACATGGTATATATAGCATGCTTCCACACTATTTTTATGATCTTTATGTTATGCTCTTCTTTCCTTTATACACTGTTCTATATATTTTTTGTTCCCTCAGCCCTGCTTTGTGCTTTGTGTTTTTTATTGTTTTTTATTGTATTTTTTATTGTATTATTATCATTATTATTATCATAATAATCCATGTTTCATGTCCTGCCGGTGCTTTCATATTGTGAATATGTTTTTAAATTTTCTTAATTGTGTTTTTTAATGTATACATTGTTTTTTAATGTACACACTTTGATTGTATTTATTAGTGTTCTTCCCCCTGAGGAAGGCGTTGCCGAAACGCGTTGGGGTGTCCTGTGCACAATAAAGACCCTTCTCTTCTAAACATCTCCTGCTCCTTGTGTTTGTTTGATCCTCTGGATAGCTGTCATAAACTGTGTTCAGTCTTCAGTGAGCTGGCTCATTGTTGATAGAGTGATATCCATAGTTGCTGTTATTGTATCGATCCATCTCATTGCTGGCCTTCCTCTTTTGTGTTGACCTTCAACCCTGCCAAGCACGATGTCTTCTTCCAAAGTATGAAAGTCAAAGTCTTGTCATCTGAGCTTCTAAAGAAAGCGTGGTTTGATCTCCTCTATTACTAACTGGTTTGTTCTTCGGGCAGTCCATGGTATATTTCGCCAGCACCATAATTCAAAGGCATCAATTGTTTTCCTATCTTTTTCACTGTCCAACTTTCGCATCCATATGACATTATTGAAAATACCATGTCTTGGAAAAGTCAAACCTTTGTATGGAGAGAGACATCTCTGCTCTTGAGAAATTTGTCTACATCCTTTAGAGCCAAGAATGATGCGTCATCAGATTTCTTGACTGCTTGTTGTTTCTTTATTGATTGATCCAAGCAGGTAACCGAGGTATCCGGATGCCTGACCCGAGCCACAATCCACCCACCCCCCAGCTCCCCATCCCCCGCCACCCCCCCCCCCCCCCGACAAAGCATACAGACATCAGGTATTGGTGCAACTAGCTTGGTCGCAGCTTTATTATTAACAATGAGAACACCGGCCCAACATGGGCCAACTCAGGAAAGGAACAATACAGAAATACCACCCCCCCCCCCGCCCATCCTCCGGATGAGCCCCCCACCAGCCATAGTAGCAAAGTGGCGGACCATCCACCCCACCCCCGCCCCGGGACCCCGTGGCACCCGCCTCGCCGTGTGAGCAACGGCTGGCTGAAGGGGTTGCCTATTACCGGGTAGAGACCCCAGCCGGGACGTCTCCCCAACTTGAAGAGCCGAGCCGCTCACCTGGGAAGCGGCATAAAGCTGAGATGAGCTACCGGGTCGACGAGCACCCGCTCGCCACCCCGCTCTCACCCTCCCCCCCCACCAGCTGCAACAGACCCACACCCTACCCCCCGTCCCTGCCGAAACAAGGGAGGGAGGGCGGGAACCTTCACACGGGCGCGAGCAAGGAGGAAGAGTGAGATCGCCGGCCGGCGATCCCTCCTTGCTCGCTCAGCCACGCCCCCACGACCGCCCCTGCGGACCAATCCGCTATCGCCACGGAGGATGGGAGGGGGAGGGGGCCCGCAGGCACGCAAGCCCGCCCGAGACCCTCCCCCACCCCCCACCCCCCGCCGACCCCCGCCACCGAAGCAAGAGCGGCCACGTGGTCGGGCCCCGGGAACCCGGTTACCCGGCCAGCCGCGGGACCGGGGCCCGACGGCTCAGCCTTCATAACCGAGGTATCCGGATGCCCGACCCGAGCCACAATCCACCCACCCCCCAGCTCCCCATCCCCCGCCACCCCCCCCCCCCGACAAACCATACAGACATCAGGTATTGGTGCAACTAGCTTGGTCGCAGCTTTATTATTAACAATGAGAACACTGGCCCAACATGGGCCAACTCAGGAAAGGAACAATACAGAAATACCACACCCCCCCGCCCCTCCTCCGGATGAGCCCCCCACCAGCCGTAGTAGCAAAGTGGAGGACCATCCAACCCACCCCCGCCCCGTTACCCCTTGGCGCCCGCCTCGCCGTGTTAGCAAAGGCTGGCTGAAGGGGTTGCCTATTACCGGGTAGAGACCCCAGCCGGGACGTCTCCCCCAACTTGAAGAGCCAAGCCGCTCACCTGGGAAGCGGCATAAAGCTGAGATGAGCTACCGGGTCGACGAGCACCCGCTCGCCACCCCGCCCCCGGCGCTAGGTAGCTCGCTATCCTAGCGCCGCCCCCCCCCCCCTGGAAGCTGAGACCAGCACCAATACTCCAAGGCCTCCTGCCAGTCATTCAGAAGTAAATCCTGCCCCACCGGGGCAAGGTGAACCCCATCCAGCCGGTACAGGCCGGCACAGGCGACATCCGCCCACGGGTGGCGAACTTGGAGCCCGCCCGTCTGCTGAACCCAACGCCCAATCTGACGGTTGATCTTGCACAGACCCCGCGCCCAGCGCCGCTGGGACCGGCAAGCCGGGCGGGGTATGATGTCCGACCAAATAATGGCCACCCCGGGCAGGATTACTCGCAGCTGGGCAATGTCACTCTGAACCGTGGTGATGAGGCGCCAGCATGGCCATCCGGCAACATCGTTGCCCCCCAAGTGGAGCAGCAGCCCGACCGGCTGCTGCCGCCGTCCAATCTCCGCACGAACGCTGTCCAGGAGCTGTCCCCAATGCATGCCGCGGCAACCCAGCCAGCACAACCGCACTCCGGCCGCAGCAAGGCCAAGGTGAGCTCCCAACGGCCGGACCGCCGCTCGATGTTCGGCCCAATAGACAAATGAGTGCCCGATGATCCACCAGTCCCCAGCAGGCACGCCATCTGAAAGCAGAAAAGAGCGGACTGCCACCAGCCAATCACTCTGCAATGGGAAGACAAAATGGTTAGTACCCCCCCCCGCTCCCCCCATGCCGCGGGCAGGCCACCACCCGGGCGCATCCAAGTCTTATGGCCCTCCGGAGGGGCGAACGTACCCCGCATAAGCCCCGGACCACCATCGGCCAATGCGCTGAATCACCCGCGAGTCTAAGCCGCTCCAATCCGCTCCAATCCGGAACGAGTGCGAAGCATAGCTCAGCTCGGGACGACCCAAGGCGCGCAGAACGAGGCGTAGCACAGCCGTGAACTGGAACTGGGTCACCGGCCGGCCGTTAGCATGTATAAAAAACTGGGCACGTGCCCCTGGTCGCAGGCTCACATACGCACGCAGAGCCCGAACAGGGCAGGACAAGAGGGGGGGAATGGCACACAGCAGGACCCAGCCCACTTTGCCAGACTGGTCCGTCTTGGACCGCGAAAGAAAAATCCGAACCCGCGCCGGCTCCACCTGGACATGCCCCGCATCAAGCCCCCCAAAAGCTCCCGGCCGCGCCGACCGAGGAACCAGCTCAGACACGCGGAAGGCGCCGAAAAAGGCCACCGTAAACAGCGCCTGAAACAACACCGCCTCGAAGCCCGAGGACGCCACCCGCGGCAACAGCTCGCAAATCTGCAAAAGAAGCTCATGCGACACTGGTAACCGCCAATCCCGCGGCCCCGGCCGCGCACGAGCCCAGCCGGCGAGCAACCGCCCGACTAAAAAGGAGACCCGAGGGTTCCCCCAACCCGCAGCCTTACTGAAGAAAGAAAAACCGGCTAACGCTCCAGCGACCGCCGACCGGGCCCATCCCTAATTCTTTGCCCACAGGACAAAACGGGCGACGAAACCATCCGGCACTACCCCCCCGGACCAACCGTGCGATCTCAAAAACTCACTCACCTGAGAGAAGCCCCGCCGATAAGACGCCCAGGTACTGCGAGCCACCGATGCCGCCAGCAGAGCCATCAGGTCGGGGTCCCAATCGTCCAGAGATGCTCTGGAACTCGAGAGGGCAGCGCATCCGCCCCGGGAGCCAGCCGCCGAAACTGCACCCACTGAAAACGGGATAAAGCGTCAGCTATGGCATTCTGGGAACCCGGCACATGCCACGCCCGGGCGGTGACATTCAGGCGTAAGCAGGCTAGAACAAAAACCCTCATCAAAGCAGCCACCATGGGGCACCGAGGAGCATGACGATTAATTACCTCGACGACCGCCGCGTTATCGCACCAAAAGACAACCCGCCGATCCCGCAGGCGGTCCGACCACACCCAAAAGGCCACCACGATAGGGAAAAGCTCGAGGAAAGTGATGTTCCGGACCAAACCGGAGCTCACCCAGGCCGCAGGCCAAGGCTCCGCACACCAGGAACCATTGCAAAAGGCCCCAAAACCCGAACCGCCCGCCGCGTCGGTGAACAACTGGAGGTCATGGTTAGAGATCTCGGGCAATTGAAGGACGGAGCACCCGTCGAAGCCTGCCAGGAAAGCGTCCCAGACACGCAGATCCTCCCGCATACCCACGGACACCCGAATCCGATGATGAGGCAGACGCAGCCCGGCCATCGCCAAGGATAAACGCCTCGTAAAGGGGCGCCCCATAGGAAGAACTCGGCAAGCAAAGTTGAGATGACCGACCAAAGACTGAAGAACGCGAAGGGAGGTTTTAGAGGCGGAGCCGACCCCAGCCACCAGCTCCCGAAGACGACGGACCTTCTGTGTCGGCAAACGCACAACCATCGCAACCGTGTCGATTTCGATGCCAAGGAAGGTGAGGCAGGTGACCGGCCGGACCGTCTTGTCCCCGGCGATGGGAATACCGAAGGCACCAGCTACATGTTGGAAGGTGCCCAAAAGAGTGGAGCAGGTGGGGGCCTGCCCCGGCCCGACAAACAGAAAATCATCGAGGTAGTGGACGATACCCGTGGCCCCCGACTGCCGTGCAACAACCCAATGTAGGAAGGTACTGAAAGCCTCGAAGTACGCGCACGAGATCGCACAGCCCATAGGCATGCACATGTCGAAGTAGTACCGCGCCTCGAAGCAAAAAAAAATGAGCAAAGGGAAGGCCGAGCGATGGACCGGCAACAAGCGGAAAGCCGCTTCAATATCCACTTTGGCCAGCAGAGCACCCTGCCCACACTGCCGGACCAGAGCGACAGCAGCATCAAAAGAAGAGTAGTGCACCGTGCAGAGCTCGCGAGGTATCTGATCGTTAACCAAACCCCCCGGAGGGCAAGAGAGGTTGTGAATCAACCGAAACTTGCCCGGCTCCTTCTTAGGAACCACCCCCAACGGTGAGACCGTAAATGGGGAAAAGGGGGGTTCTAAGAACGGACCCGCGATACGACCGAGAGCACACTCCTCTGAGATTTTTTGCCGTACGAACTCCCCATGCTGCCGAACGGAGGCAGCGTTGCGGGACCGGCCCGGCCCCGAAGCACCCAGTACGGGGATCCGAAAACCCCGGGTAAACCCCCCCAGAAGTAAGCTGGCCGCCCTGCCCCGGCGGGATCGCCCGTACAGGAGGAGCCACGGGCGCATCGCCTCAACCCGGACCGGAGTCCGGGCCGAGACAGCCACCGCCTCACTTATTCCCCACGGGGCCCCCCGCGACCCCTTTTCGAGTGCACTTCGCGGCCGGGTGGCCGCCGCCACACAAGGAGCAAGCGTGCTTGAACTTACAATCTGGGAAGGGGCAGGACGCCTTGTTAAAACGCCAGCAAACGTCCCCTCCAACGCCGCCCCCCCTCTGCTGAGGCAAAACGGGGGCGGGGGCACGAAAGGAGCACCCCCCTGGCCCCACTGGGGGAAGCCCCGCTTTGAGCTGCGTCGCGCCCGACCCCCCGCTCCGACTCTTCATGGACATCTGGGTCAACCAGAGGTTAATGTCCTTCGTTCCCCACTGCAACTGACAGTTCTCTTCCATCTGATCACGAAACTCCTCATCGTAATTCAACCAGGCCCACCCCTCGTGGGCCTGGGATGCCGCCAGAATATTGTCAGCGTGGGCTAGCAAAGCCCCATACTGATCCGGGAAGTAGTGCCCCCAGACACTCGCCAAACGCAGGAAGGCGCGGGTCCAGTTGAGGGTATTGCGAGAAACCTTACGCACCCTACCCGCCTTTTCGTCCTCCTTGTGCTTTTTTCGGCTCTCCCCGGAGCGCTTCCGGCCATCGAGCAGACGGAAAATGTCGATATATTTACGACGCTTAATCCGCCGGCGCAACTTCCGCGGCACGGACTCCCACAACTCCGAACAACATACCACGGGGGCGCCACCAGCCGCCCCGCCGTCTGCCATAACCGAGCCGTGCGAAGAGGCCGTGGACGACGACGAGGAGGTAGAGGAAGAGGACGCCCGCCTGCAGCGACGCGCCCGCTTGCGCTTAGCTTTGCCTTTCACCACCCCGGCGGATCCCGGAACGGAGTCAACCCCCCCCTACCCCGGCCCCACCAGCATACTCACCAGGAGCCCCAAAACAGGCAGGAGGAGTACCCCCAGATGAACCGCCGGGCGCCGGGGCGCTCAGTTCCGCCATGGAGACCGAAGGACCCGCAGTAGCCATTCTGTCCGAAGAGGTGGACGGCGTCGAAGTCGTCGGGGCCTGCAGAGGAAATAAAGAAAAACAAGCAGCAGAGACCCCCGAAGTACCAGGGGCCGCCGGAGTCCCGGCCCCCCAAACCCGAGCCGAAAGCCCCAGCCCCCCGGCCTCCCAGGCCACCGATCCCGAAGCTGCACCGCGCCCATCGCCGAACCAGCCCCCCCATGGCCCCCCACCCCCCCATGGAACCGCTCCGTACGCCCAGGAGGGTGAAGGGCCGAAGAAGCCATAAGGCGAAAGTGTAACCGGGGGATTGAGGGTAAGACCCTCCCCCCCCCCCCGAGGGAGGGAAGGCAATCGGAGGGCAGCCGGCCCCCAACTCCCCGGGCCGGTCGTGACTCGGGACCCCCAAGGACCCAGATCTGCCACCGCCCAGGCCCCCGGCCACTTCGGCCCCCGCAGGGGCGCCCTGCGAAGGGCCCCCACCCTCGACCCCCACTGGCTGGACCAACTCGCCCCGGGAGGCGCGCTCACCACCACTGGCAGGCGCAGGACTCCCGCCCGCACGCCCACGGCCCCGGGCCGCACCCGCCCGGCTGCGCCTGCGCCCTTGCCTAGCCCCAGAGGTGGCCCTGGCAGCAGTAGACGGGGGGCGCGAGGCCCGACCCCTGCCCGTGGGCCACACGACCCCCCACCCCTTAGCAGCGCCCCGCACCCCATTTGCCGCCCCACGAGACCCTTTGGCCCCCCCCCCCGCGCTGGGACCCCCCGGACCATGAGGTAACTGCCGGGCCTTATTGTATTTATTGAATTAGATTTTTTTTTTTTTTTTTTATTTATTTATTTATTTTTTAATTTTAAGAGTATAAGTAGAGTTAGTTTTGTGTTTTAAACAAAACTAAACGGGTGGGCAAAGGCCCGAGGCACCAGCACGCCCGGAGGGGGCCCAGCACGAGGTGACCCACAACCCCCACACGAGGAGCCAAGACGCAGGAAGAGCAGGGAAAGAAGCCCTTTTTCCCCCACGTGGCAAGCGGCGAGCCCACACGAGGTGCATCGAAGCGAAGAAAATCTTCCCCTTTATTAGTACTTCCTTGAACGGAAAGACAGGGGCCGACGAGCGCTGCACCCGGAGGCCCCCCCCCCACTACCGCCCGAGAGCAGATATCACCCCCGACAAACAAGGCCGCCCCAGGCCGAACGCACCACGAGGCCCCACTCACCGGTGCTCCCGGACAAACCTGCACGCCAACCTTCACACGGGCGCGAGCAAGGAGGAAGAGGGAGATCGCCGGCCGGCGATCCCTCCTTGCTCGGTCAGCCACGCCCCCATGACTGCCCCTGCGGACCAATCCGCTATCGCCACGGAGGACGGGAGGGGGAGGGGGCCCGCAGGCACGCAAGCCCGCCCGAGACCCTCCCCCACCCCCTCCCCGCCGACCCCCGCCACCGAAGCAAGAGCGGCCACGTGGTCGGGCCCGACGGCTCAGCCTTCATTAAAGTTGTGAACTATTTCAATTTATTTTCCATCATCAATGAAACATATTGATTTTGCCAGTTGTCAGGATCTTTGTCTTCTTTACATTAAGGTGCAGGCCCATTTTAAGACTATGTTCATTTATCTTGAGAAGCAAATATTTCAGATTGTCTTCACTTTCAGCCAGTATTGTGGTATCATCAGCATAGCGAAGGTCGTCGATGAATCTTCCACCAATCTTCACACCTTCGTTGTCTTCATACAATCCTACATCTCTGATTTGTTCTGCATATGAACTAAACAGGTAGGGAGAAGGTATGTAGCCTTGCTGTACACCTTTCCTAATTTTAAACCATTCTGTTTCTCCTTGTTCCATTCAAACTGTCACTTCTTGATCAATTTAAAGGTTGTGTTCTGGAATACCCATGCTTCTTAATATAGCCCAGAAATTCTCATGGTTTACATCGTCAAAAGCCTTTCTGTACTCAATAAAACACATATAGATATCCTTTTGGTACTTTTTTGTCTTTTCAAGAATACATCTCACATCCACAATGATGACTCTCTTTCCTCTCCTTTTCCTGAAACCTGCTGGCACTTCAGGCAGTTCTTGTTCTAGGTATGGTTGTAGTCTCTGCTGAATGATTTTGAGTAAAATCTTGCTGGCATGTGGGATCAGAGCAATTGTATGATAATTACCATAGTAAGTCAGATAACAGTATTGGTATAAACATAGATCCTTTCCAGTCAGTTCGTGATAATGTTGTATTCCAAATTTCCTATCAGAACCTTGTAAGTATGGTAAGTGTTGTAATACTCCAATAGGAATGCCATCAATGGCCAGTGCTTTGTTCTTTGATCATGTAAACCGCTTTGACTTAATGATAAGGCAGTATAATCCTGTTAAATAAATACATAATGCTTTTAATGCTGCTTTGATTTCTTTCCTCATCAATGTTTCATGATCATAAGGTAAAGGTTGAAACGGCTCTTGGTCCACTTGATCTTTATCATATAATAACTCTTATATTCTATTCATCTTTTCTTGATCTTCTCAGCATCATTCAACATGCATCCTTGAGCGTCTTGTAGCATTCCAATTCGAGGCCAGAATTTTCTCTTTAACTCTCATAGCTTTAGGAAAGCCAATCTTGTTCTTCCTCTAATAGTTTCTGATTCTATTTCCTTGCATGTGTCATGCAACAAATTCCAGAGTTTGATTACACGTTGAGTGAAAAAATAGTTTCTCTTATTAGTCTTAAATAGTTTACCCTGTAGCTTCATTGCATGTCCCCTAGTCTTTCTATATTCTGATGACATAAACAATCGATCTACGTTTACCCGTTCCACTCCGTTCATTAATTTAAAGACTGTTATCATATCTTCCCTCAGCCGTCTCTTTTCCAAGTTGAAGAGCGCTAACCTTTTTAGCCTCTTTTCTTAGGGGTATCCTTCCATCCTCTTTACCATTTTGGTGGCTCTTCTCTGTACCTTTTCTAATAACACTATATCCTTTTTAAGATACAGCAACCAGAATTGCACACAATACTCAAGGTACAGTCACACCATGGAACGATACAGAGGCATTATAATATCCTTTGTTTTATTTTCCATTCCTTTCCTTATGATACCTAGCATTCTATTTGCTTTCTTGGCCACCGCTGCACACTGGGCAGAGGGTTTTAATATGTTATCCATGATGACACCTAAATCTTTTTCCTGGCTGGTGGTTCCTAATGTGGAAGCTTGCATCATGTAACCATAGTTTGGGTTGTTCTTTCCTAGGTGCATAACTTTGCACTTGTCCACATTAAATTTTATCTGAACATAAGAACATAAGAACATAAGATATGCCATACTGGGTCAGACCAAGGTCCATCAAGCCCAGTATTCTGTTTCCAACAGTGGCCAATCTAGGTCATACGTACCTAGCAGTTTCCCCAAGGGACACAGGTTCCACAATGCTTGTATTGGTTCAAGCATTGATATCCTGGGTCCCTTCTTAATAATGGTTTATGGACCTTTCCTCCAGGAACTTGTCCAAACCTTTTTTAAACCCAGCTACACTAACAGCCTTTACTACATCCTCCGGTAACAAATTCCAGAGTTTGATTACACGTTGAGTGAAAAAATATTTTCTTTTATTAGTCTTAAATAGTTTACCCTGTAGCTTCATTGCATGTCCCCTAGTCTTTCTATATTCTGATAAGGTAAACAATCGATCTACGTTTACCCGTTCCACTCCGTTCATTAATTTATAGACTTCTATCATATCTCCCCTCAGCCGTCTCTTTTCCAGGTTAAAGAGCCCCAACCTTTTTAGCCTTTCTTCATAGGAGTAGCCTTCCATCCCCTTTACCATTTTGGTGGCTCTTCTCTGAACCTTTTCTAAAATTGCTATATCCTTTTTAAGATATGGCGACCAGAATTGCACACAATATTCAAGGTGCGGTCTCACCATGGAACGATATAGAGGCATTATAATATCTTTTGTTTTATTTTCCATTCCTTTCCTTATCATACCTAGCATTCTATTTGCTCTCTTGGCCGCCGCTGCACACTGGGCCGAGGGTTTTAACATGGTATCCACAAGGACGCCTAAATCTTTTTCTTGGTGGTGGTTCCTAATGTGGAACCTTGCATCGTGTAACCATAGTTTGGGTTGTTCTTCCCTAGGTGCATAACCTTGCACTTCTCCACATTAAATTTCATCTGCCATTTTGATGCCCAGACTTCCAATTTATCAAGATCCTCTTGCAATTTTCCACAATCCTCCTGGGTTTTAACAACTTTAAATAGTTTTGTGTCATCAGCAAATTTGATAACCTCACTCGTTATTCCACTTTCCAGGTCATTTATGAATATGTCAAAAAGCAGCGGACCCAGCACAGATCCCTGGGGTACACCACTATTCACCTTTCTCCATTGGGAAAATTGGCCATTTAGCCCTACCCTCTGCTTTCTATCTTTTAACCAGTTCCTGATCCACAGTAGTACACTGCCTCCTATCCCATGACTCTTTAGTTTTGCCAAAAGTCTCTCATGAGGGACCTTGTCAAAGGCTTTCTGAAAGTCCAGATACACAATATCAACCGACTCACCTTTGTCCACCTGTTTATTCACTCCTTCAAAAAAACATAACAGATTAGTAAGACAAGATCTTCCTTGTCTAAAGCCATGTTGGCTGTCTCCCATTAGGTCATGACTATCTATATGCTGAGTAATTTTATTCTTTATGATGGTTTCTACCATTTTTCCCAGTACTGATGTCAGGCTCACCGGTCTGTAGTTTCCCGGATCACCCCTCGAACCCTTTTTAAAAATTGGTGTTACATTGGCGATCCTCCAATCCTCAGGTATTAGAGATGATTTTAATGATAGTTCACAGATTACTGATAGCAGGTCTGCAATCTCAAATTTCAGTTCTTTCAACACCCTTGGATGTATACCATCCGGCCCAGGTGATTTGCTACTCTTCAGTTTATCTAATAGTTGTAGGACATCTTCCCGATGTATCGATATTTCCTTCAATTCTTCCACACCTTTAAATACCACTTCAGTCGTGGGTAACATCCCTACATCTTCCTCAGTAAAGACCGAAGCAAAGAATTCATTCAGTCTCTCCGCTATCGCCTTGTCGCCTCTTAGTGCTCCTTTAACCCCTTTATCATCTAATGGACCAACTGACTCTCTCACGGGTTTTTTGCTACGAATGTACTTGAAAAGGTCTTTATTTCGCGTTTTTGCTTCCGCAGCAAGCTTCTTCTCAAATTCTCTCTTTGCCTGCCTTATCAATGCCTTGCATTTGACTTGCCAGTGCTTGTGCTGTTTCCAGGTTTCATCATTTGGCTCTTTTTCCATTTCTTGAAAGATGCTTTTTTGGCAACAACAGCCTCTCTGACCTCAGCTTTAAACCATGCTGGCAATTTTTTGGACTTCCTTCCACTTTTCTTAAAGCGTGGAATACAGCTGGTCTGGGCTTCCAAGATAGTATTTTTCAACAACACCCAAGCTTGATGTATGTCTTTAACCTTTGCAACTGCTCCTTTTAGTTTTTTCTTAACTGTTTTCCTCATTCTATCATAGTCTCCCTTTCGAAAGTTAAAGGGTAGTACTGTGGATTTCCTTACTATCCCTCCTCCACTAATTAAATCAAAGGTGATCATGCTATGATCACTATTGCCAAGTGGCCCCAACACCCTTATCTCTTGCACTACATCTGGTGTTCCACTAAGGACTAGGTCTAATATTGCTTCCCCTCTGGTCGGTTCATGAACCAGCTGCTCCAAGAAGCAGTCATTTATTTCATCTAGGAACTTTATCTCCCTAGCATGTCCTGTTGTGACACTGACCCAGTCGATGCCGGGGTAATTGAAATCACCCATTATTATTACTGCACTGTAACTTTTGCTAGCTTCCTTGATTTCTTTGAGCATTTCATCATCCATTTGTTCATTCTGGCCAGGCGGACGATAGTACACCCCCACTGCCATCGCCTTCCCCTTTTTACATGGAATTTCAATCCATAGAGATTCTACAGCAAATTTTGTTTCTTGCAAAACTTTAATCCTTTCTGACTCAATGCCCTCTCTAACATAGAGCGCAACCCCTCCACCAATTTGATCAGCTCTATCATTTCGATATAGTTTGTACCCAGGTATCACAGTGTCCCACTGGTTGTCCTCCTTCCACCATGTCTCTGATATTCCAATCATATCTAACCTCTCGGTTAGTGCTATATATTCTAACTCTCCCATCTTGTTTTGTAGACTTCTAGCATTTGCATACAAGCATTTTAGAGACTGTATTTTATTCATATTAATTTGGCTATTGGTAGACATGGGTAATTTGGGATCTTTAAGTTCTGTCTGCTCCATACTCGAGGGCATTTGGGCTACTTTACTCTTTTTTGGAACCTCTCTGCTTTTTGTAGTATCCTTCAAGGATACATTCTTCCGAACCATGCGCTCTTGGGCGACTGTCGGCTTTCCCCTATTATCTAGTTTAAAAGCTGCTCTATCTCCTTTTTAAAGGTTAATGCCAGCAGCCTGGTTCCATCCCGGTTAAGGTGAAGCCCATCCCTTCGGAAGAGCCCCTCCTTTCCCCAGAATGTTCCCCAGTTCCTAACAAATCCGAACCCCTCATCTCTGCACCATTGTCTCATCCACGCATTGAGACTCCGGAGCTCTGCCTGCCTATTGGGTCCTGCGCGTGGAACGGGAAGCATTTCGGAGAACGCTACCCTGGAAGTTCTGGATTTCAACTTCCTACCTAAAAGCCTAAATTTAGCTTCCAGAACCTCCCTACCACATTTTCCTATGTCATTGGTACCAACATGTACCAAGACAGCAGACTCCTCCCCAGCACTATCTAAGACCTTATCTAGGTGGCGTGTGAGGTCCGCTACCTTCGCACCAGGCAGGCATGTTACCAGGCGATCCTCACGTCCACCAGCCACCCAGCTATCTACATGCCTAATGATCGAATCACCAACTATAACTGCTGTCCTAACCCTTCCCGCATGGGCACTTGGCCCTGGAGAAACCTCCTCGGTGCGAGAGGGGTTTACATCACCTGGAGGACAGGTCCTAGTTACAGGATCACTTCCTGCCACACCAGGGTGATGCTCTCCTGTCACGTGACCTCTCTCCTCCATGGCAACAGGGATGCTGCCAGACTGGAGGTGGGACTTCAGGACTATATCCCTGTAGGTCTCGTCTATGTACCTCTCTGTCTGTCTTATGTTTTCCAAGTCTGCTACTCTAGCCTCTAGAGAACGGACTCGTTCCCTGAGAGCAGAGAGCTCCTTGCACCTAGTGCACACGTAAGACCTCTCACCAGCTGGGAGAAAATCATACATGTGACACTCAATGCAAAAGACTGGAAAGCCCACATCCCGCTGCTGGACTGCTGTCTGCATCTTAGTTTTAAGTTTGTGTTTAGATCTTTAAGTTCTATATGTACTAAAGGGTGCAATGGATATTTATACCACTAAAACTGTACCTAAGAAGTTTAATATACCTTGTTCACCTGAAGCTTAATTAATTTCAGGTCCTTGGTGTATGACTGATTTGGGTAATGAGCTTCACCTGAGAGCACCTCCTGTCTTTTAGGTTGTGCAAGTACCTATAAAGCTGTGATTTTCCCAGGGGAGGGTGGGTGTGGGGAGGGAGGGAGGGATATAACACTTATTAAAAAAGGGCTGCTACACAGTACCTTGTCCTGTGCTGCTGAGGAAAACTATATTCTGATTTGATTTAAATTTTAGCTCTTTGCTGCTACTAGGCTCTAACCTATTATGAAATTTAAACTACAAGCTCTCTGCTGGATTCTAAATTTAACCAGAAAGCTCTCTTCTGTGTTTTAATTTGAAACTAAAAGTACTTTGCTGATGCTAGGCCCTGAGTGACTATGAAATTTAAACTACAGCTGTCTACTGGGTATGAAAGGTAACCAGAAAGTTCTCTTCTGTGTTTTTAAATTGAATCTTAAACTGTTGCTACTAGGGCCCTGACTGATTTAACAAAAAAAATAGTGGGTTCACAGATTAATTAGCTTTAAAAGAAAAAAAATTCCTTTCAGAAAAATTCCCAGAAGTATATACTCACAATTTCAGATTTCTCTCCAGAAGTAACAGCCCCCCTTTCCAGTCCTTCAAGACAGGGTCACAGAGCTCTGGTTGAGCTATTTATGCTTGTGCTGATGATGTAAGCAGTGACCTACTTCCTGGGTAATTAACAGTCCTTGCTTGGATAGAAGGAGTCTTTCAAAATGGCCTTTTGAACTGCCAGCTGGTGTTAACACCTATTGAAAAAGCTTCACAGGTTGCTTGCCCACTAGGTAGAAGGCCTCTTTGTAAAGGTCTCTAGAAGACTTTATATGCTGCTCAAGGAGAATTGACCTTGTTTTGCCTCTTGTGCTAAGCTATATTCTGATTTGATTTAAATTATAGCTCTTTGCTGCTACTAGGCTCTAACCTATTATGAAATTTAAACTACAAGCTCTCTGCTGGATTCTAAATTTAACCAGAAAGCTCTCTTCTGTGTTTTAATTTGAAACTAAAAGTACTTTGCTGATGCTAGGCCCTGAGTGACTATGAAATTTAAACTACAGCTGTCTACTGGGTATGAAAGGTAACCAGAAAGTTCTCTTCTGTGTTTTTAAATTGAATCTTAAACTGTTGCTACTAGGCCCTGACTGATTTAACAAAAAAAATAGTGGGTTCACAGATTAATTAGCTTTAAAAGAAAAAAAATTCCTTTCAGAAAAATTCCCAGAAGTATATACTCACAATTTCAGATTTCTCTCCAGAAGTAACAGCCCCCCTTTCCAGTCCTTCAAGACTGCCATTTGGATGTCCAGTCTTCCAATTTATCAAGATCCATTTGCAATTTTCCACAATCCTCATGGGTTTTAACAACTTTATATAGTTTTGTGTCATGTACAAATTTGATAACCTCACTCATTATTCCCTTTTCCAGGTCATTTATGAATATGTCAAAAAGCAGCGCACTCAGCACAGATCCTTGGGGTACTATTCCACCACATAGGGGAATGCAGACTGTCTGGTGAATTGAGCCCTAAGACAATGGTGGCAAATGTAATTGCTTTTTGTATATGTAATGTAAAGAGCATGCCTCCGATATGTCTTTAGGTATATGTATGACTTAAACTTGGTGTATTCATGCCAATTGCTGTGGTATAGACGTTGCAAACACAGCTTCCAGCTGGTCGGCCCAAGGTCAATCCCCAGTTAGGCTAATCACCCAGCTGAGGGTTTTTCTGAGTTTTTACCTCATCTGTGAAGGCAACTGCCAGGATATCTTGGGCTGCATCAATCCCCACAATCATTAGGCCTTTTTATTCATCTCATGTATCATCACCTTATCATTTTTTAGTAGACCTTTACAATTACAGTATGAGAGATACTAAGTCCTCTTAAGAATTACATTTGTGTTTATGAATTGTTTATTCCATTTTATATATTCCATTTTGTGCTTACTTTCTTTTATTGCAAGCCTCACTTAATTTGAAAATGTCAAAGAAAAGAAAGTACAATGAAGTTTGTGTTTCATTTGAATTCACTTTTATCACTGAACATGATGAGATTCAAAAGTCACAGTGCTTCTTGTGTGGCAAGATTCTTGCAAATGTGAGCTTGAAGTCAGTAAAGTTGAAGGAGCACCTTATGTCTATCCACCCTGAAAATACAGCTGATACTGAGAATATTTTTTTGTGAGAAGAAGGCTTGATTTGAAAAGACTGTCACTTTACCAAAACTTGGATTTGCCCCAACAAAAAAAGCCTTGTCTTAAAGCACAATATAAGGTTATGTACCACATTGTCAAACAAAGGAGGCCACAAATGATTACAGAGACTTTGGTCGAGCCATGTGAAACAAAGGACAAAACAAAGGATATTATAATGCCTCTGCATCGTTCCATGGTACGACCGCACCGTGAATATTGTGTGCAATTCTGGTCACCGTATCTTAAAAAGGATATAGCGTTATTAGAAAAAGTAAAGAGAAGAGCCACCAAAATGGTAAAGGGGATGGAAGGCTACTCCTATGAAGAGAGGCTACAAATGTTAGGGTTCTTCAACCTGGAAAAGAGACGGCTGAGGGGAGATATGATAGAGGTCTATAAATTAATGAATGGATTGGAACGGGTAAACGTAGATCGATTGTTTACACTATCTGAATATAGAAAGACTAGGGGACATGTAATGAAGCTACAGGGTAAACTATTTAAGACAAATAAGAGAAAATATTTTTTCACTCAACGTGTAATCAAACTCTGGAATTTCTTACCAGAGGATGTAATAAGAGCTGTTAGTGTAGCTGGGTTTAAAAAAGGTTTGGACAAGTTCCTGGAGGAAAGGTCCATAAACCATTATTAAAAAGGGGCCCAGGATAATCAATGCTTGACCCAGTACAAGCATTGTGGAACCTATGTCTTTTGGGGATACTGCTAGGTACGTATGACCTAGATTGGCCACTGTTGGAAACAGGATACTGGGCTTGATGGACCTCGGTCTGACCCAGTATGGCATATCTTATGTTCTTATGTTCTTAAAAAGTGGAACCTGTTTGTGCTTTTGGAGAAGAGGAAGAAAATTGAAGCAGTGCTTCTGCCAAATGACATCATCCATTCCAGGATCTCTGACATTTGGCATTTGGTCGCTACATCATTTCCTTTCAGCTATGCAACTTCATAAAACAACTGACACATCTCGGTGTGACCAGCTCTTTGGGCCCGATTCCGTCCCACACGTAGATCCCCTCTGTGCGTCCGATCTGAACCTGATGCACAGAGGGGATCAGAATCGCGAACAGTCCTGCATGTGCAGGCCAGGACTGCCCCCAGCTAAATCAGTAAGGGCTTTTAAATGGAGCCGTGGTGCCATGACATCATATTGCCCCCCCTGAAAAAGTGGCTTATTTCCCGCAGCCTGATCCCCCATCTGGCCTCCTAAGGCTAGGGTCGGGATACAGGGAATAAACCCCAGCCCCCCTGTCCCATCCGCACCTCGGGCAATTCAAAAAAACATGTCCAGGTAAGTTATTCCACCTCAGAGGTGGAATAACTTCCCTGGACATTTTGCCGGCCCTGGATGTACAGGGCCGATATTAGAATCGTCCCTGTACGTCCAGAGCTGGCAACCGCTCACTGCCCGTCCAGACTCTGCATCCAGGCTGTCCATTCCCCACTCCCATCTAACTTCCCTACACCAACCAGCGGGGAAGTTATTCGGGGGCAGGAGAAGCCACGAATAGCGGGGATGAACATCCTTTGTGTTTATGTATTATATGCACAATGATGCCAATAAAGAATTATTTTTGAATATCTGTAGGAAAGCACAAAAACTGTCAATATCTTGGAAGCAGTGAAAAGTTTCTTTGCAAAACAAAATTTGACTGGAAGGAAAAACTTAGTAGTATCTACAGACATGAAGCACCTGTGATGCTTGGCAACGTATCTGGTTTTGCTGCTTTGGTTAAGAAGGAAGATCCACACATCATCGCCACTCATTGTTTTCTTCTTAGGTAAGTACTAGTGTCAAAGACTCTGCCAACTGGCCTGAAAGAAGTGTCATCTATTGCCATGAAAGTCATCAATTACATCAGAGCTAGGGCCTTGAATCACAAGATTTAGAAAATATTTGTCAAGAAATGGGAGCAAAATATGGCATTCTCTGCCATATAAACATTTGCTGGCTTTCAAGAAGACAAATCTTGAAGCACTTTATTGAACTACAGGAACTATGGGCAAAAGTTCACCTTTTTTCTGAGAGAGAAGGAAGCCCCCCCTCTCAGAAAAATTTGACAATGAGTTCACTCATTCATGGCTTGGTGTACTTGGCAGATAATTTTGGCTATATGAGTGATGCAAATCTTTCATTTCAAGGCCCTCCAGTTACAGCTATGGATGTTGCTGATAAATTATGAGCACTTCTGTCCAAGCTGCCACTATGGAAAAGGAGACTGAAAGCAGACAGCTATGCAAACTTTCCATTGTTGGAGGAGTAGCTTCTGCGGGCTGGAGATCAGAGTGACAAATCATTATCATTTCCTGTAAAGAAGAAATTTACAGAGACCTAGAAACACTGCAGAACTTTTTTAATGGATGCTTCTGCAAAGACAATCTTAGAGTGAAATGTGGATTTGGAATTCCTTCCTTCCTTTTTTTTATTTATAATTTATTGAATTTTACTAAGAATCAAGGCAAAGCTTGTACAGAAAAGGAATCACATAAGAAAGGTACTAAGGAACAAGTGTAAAGAAAAAAAATCCGTCAAAATGCATATTTCCTTAATCCACATTTTTTTTAAATTATAATTTATTGAATTTTACTAAGAAGACAAAGCTTGTACAGAAAAGGAATCACATAAGAAAGATACTAAGTAACAAGCGCAAAGAAAAAAGAAAAGGAATTCCTTCCTTCTTGACATTGACAGCATCGATGATCTCATTTACTTGAGGACAATAGGATTGATACGCATGCATTCAACTTGAAGAATGCTAAAGAATTCAGCTATTCCTTGACACAAATCTAAAATATTGCAACAAGAATCAGAAGAAATTGGAATAATTGTTTTATAATGCTGTCTTTAATTAACATTATGTGGCATGTTTACTAAAGGTTAGCTTTCTAATGTCATTATTGTTTGGTTATGTGTGCATCTTTAAGGCACATTTTACAAAGGACATCCAAGTGCAATCTGGGACATCTAAGCCAGAATGTCTGAAAAGAAGGCAGGCACGTCCAAGTTCAAGCACAATTTCACAAATGTGGATAAGCCTGATTTGGACATAGATTTCCCCAGAATAGTATTTCAGAACAGAGACATCTAACAGCCTAATGGTTTGAGTAGTGGGTTAGGACCAGAATTCAAATCCTGATGCTGTTTCTTGTGATCTTAGGCTAGTTAGTTAATTGTCCTTCTTCTCTGCACCGTCCGGATGTTTTATAGCCTAAACAAGCACTTTCCTGATGCTTAGCCATGCCTGGAGAAGATCTAAATGTGGAAAGGTCGCAGACATCCCTGGCATTCTGAAATTGAGCGCGGACATCTTTATCTATTGCACCTTCCCAGACACACCTCTGTCATGGCCCCAGCCTATATGGACATCCCCGCATCAGAGACGTTTTTAAAGGCCATTTGTAAAATGACTCTGGGACTTTAAAAATGACCCCCTTTGTTGGCTACTTAAAAGTCATAGGATAGGAAGGTATAAGTAATAAAATGAAATGAAATAATATCTACCCTTGCCTAGTAAAGAAAACAACTTGCTACATCTTATCTCTGCAAGGCTGTTTTTTCAGCACTTCTGACAATTTTAAAAAATCATAATCGATTGGACAATAAAGATGTTACGCATGTTTCCTTGTCAAAAGACAAGTCCATAATTTTATATACTTGTGTAAAGAAAGAAAATCAGCCTTCTTAATGATTTTTTTCTTTAAATGTGATTTAAAGATTACTATCTGTTTTATTTGCATAATTTCTACTTATTTTATTTTTTGGTGACTTTTAGGGGCCCTTTTACTAAAGTGCGCTATGCAGTTAACATGGATTTCGCTGCATGGTGACAGTGCACTGTAGCCCAAGGTAACTGTTAGCATGAGACCATGATGGTTTGTGTCTGCCAATTTCCATGCTAACTGTGACTTGTTCAGTAAAGTGGTAAATAGATGAGTTGGAGGGCAGAGTGGGCATGGTGAGCAACATGCAGCGAGTGCAGAGGTAAATACCATGCACTAACTGCGAGTCATACAGTTAGTGTGGGTACAATTACCTCGCCTCAGTAGGTGACATTAAAAGCACCCATGGTAATGGCACCCTGCATTAGGGTACAGCGTTGCAGGTTCATTTCTGGGAACATGATATCTACACCTTCAACAGTTAATGTGGTAGCTTTGCACTTAACATGCCTATATTTTGCACACTATTGGTGCATTAGGTGAAAACCCACAGCACATTTTAGTGAAAGGGCCCTTTAACTGTTGTTTCATAAAAAGTGAGAAATGTCTTGTCTTTTTTTTTTTTTACAATATTGTAATCATTTTAATAATTGTTATAATTACTTATTGCTGGAGTGTAGGAGTAGCCGAGCAGTTGGTGCACTGGCTTGATAACCAAGAAACCAGGGTTCAGTTCCCACTGGCCTTCCATGTGACCTTCGGCAAGTCACTTAACCCTCCATTGCCTTGGAATCTACTTCCAGAGATGTGCCAATCTGCATCCGGCATATTGAAATCCCCTATCAGTAGCACTTCCTCTTTCTTGGCAATGCTGCGTATGTCTTCAATTAACTCTCTGACCACCTCTTCTCCCTGTGAGGGAGGTCTGTATATCACGCCAATGCAAATAGATTTCTCTTTCCCCTCTTTCTTGTTTAACCCACAGTGCCTCCTCTCTCCCTTTTAAGCCTTGTATTTCCATAGCTTTAATATTATTTTTTACATATAGTGCCACTCCTCCTCCCCTTTTCCTACCCTGTCCTTTCTGAATAGAGTATAGGCCGATATAGTTTCATCCTCGTCATGGTTGTCCATGTCTCTGTTACTGCCACTAAATCCAAGTCAGCCTCTCCCATTAAAGTTTCAACATCTGGGATCTTATTTCCCATGTTATGGGCATTTATGGACACTGCCTTCCAGATGTTGCCCCTTTTACCTATTTCTATAAAGGTATTTAATGTTTCACTTACCTGGGGGCTTTCTTCACCCATCCCCAACGAATCTAGTTTAAAGCCCTCTTCACCAGGTTAGCTAGTTTGCTACTAAAGACACGTCGACTCTTCTTGGACAGATGGACGCCATCTCTGCTCTGCAACTCTTGGAACAGCATCCCATGGTCCAGGAAACCAAAATGCTCTCGATGACACCATCCACACAGCCATGCATTCATCTCCAGGATGGGAGCTTCTCTGCCTTTGACTTTACTCTCAATGGGGAGAATTGAAGAAAACACCACCTGCGACCCTATCTGCTTCACCTTCTGTCCTAGAGCCATGAAGTCACTTTTTATATAGTCCACGAGAAGTGGGCAGGGAGTCCACACAAATTGTATTAAGCGTCTTTAAAAAGCAGCCCAAACCCTACACAAGCTGTGTTTCGTATTACACTTCGTCAGGGGTCATCAAGGCACACTATGAAATCATAAAAAACATAAATGAATCCATAAATAAATCCATAAAGATAGTATCAGATTATGGATACGCTATATAGATGATATCTTAGTTATATGGGTTGGTTCGGAGGAGTTATTGCAAGAATTTAATATATGGATTAATGGTCTTGACAAGAATTTGCGATTTCAGATTACTTATGACTCACTGCAGATTCCTTATCTAGACTTGTTAATCAGGAGAAAGAATACTAAATTTAAGACAACCCTTTATAGAAAACCGACCGATAGGAACCAACTATTACATTACACCAGTTTTCATAATCCCTCCTTGAAAAATAATTTACCGGTGAGTCAGTTCCTTAGGGCCAGAAGAATATGCACTTCTGATGAAGATTTTGAAATACAGGCTGCACATTTAAAGGAGAGATTTTATGCACGGCAATATCCGCAGCAACATGTCGAAAAAGCTTATGAGAGAGCCCGTGAGTCTTTGCGTGATTCTTTGTCAAAATCACAAGTAAGGACAACCAATCGGACTAAAATAGTGTGTCCGTTACTTTATTCCTTAAAGTCACACAATATCATCAAGATTCTTAAAAAGGAATGGCATTTAATTCAAGCCATCCCGGGCTTGCAATACGTTACCTTCATGGTGGCACACAAACGAAACATTAATCTTCGCAACCTTTTGGTTCCATCTGCGCTTACAGAAAAGAAATTAACATCTATACATAAGGGACAATACCAATGCGGACATTGTTCGGTGTGTACACATGTCTTTCCAATACGGAAGTTTTTTGTTCATCCCGTTACACAAAAAAAAATTTTTATTGATGACTTCGCGAATTGCGATACTACACATGTAATTTATGTCATCTTATGCCCATGCAATAAAATATATGTTGGCAAGACTATGCGCAGCATACGGGTTCGCATAGTAGAACATCGTAGTTGCATAAGAAGAGGATTGGTAGACAAACATTTAGTGCAACATTGGTTAGATATGGGTCACAAACTCTCTGATCTAAGATTTTTTGTTATCCGAAAAGTGAAATTAAATTGGAGAGGAGGAGATATCGACAAGACTATGTTGCAGTTGGAACAGAGATATATCTACCAGTTAGATTCCATGTCTCCTCAGGGTATGAATTTAGAAAATGATTTGTCTGTTTTTTTGTAATTTAGTTTCAATTTTGGTTGCTTTTGGTATATGTGTTTCTGGTTTTGAGTTGACTTATACTTAAATATAATTTTCAGCTTTCTCATTGTATGATTTGACAATTGGTTCAGATTGATTTATTGAACCTTTGCCCCACGTCCGTTTCAGTGTTTTATGACATGATGGTGATTTATAATTATGCTTATGTCTAATGTGGGCTTAATGCTCTATAATAGCCACACGGTGACACATTTTATTCTTCACAAGAGATGGCTTTTGTTTTTTATGCATTTCGATTGTTTTTCCCATTGGAAAGAATCTGATGTGTTGTTTATTTACCACTGTTTTAACTTCAATCAACTCTGGGGGTTTTTATAAATTGCGCATGCGTCGGCGTTTTGTTGCATTGAAAGCGGTTGGAATACTAGCTTCGCCACAGTGTGCGCTGCCTTCAAAGTTCATTTGTAAGACACCTTCAATAATATAGTAAATTTTCTTATCTTTCACCTTTTTCTTTTTATTTTTGTGGCCTCACACATGTTTTACAATTTTTGAAGGTTGTTCCCTCGGTGGATTACTCACGATCCTTCAGTGGTCCGGTAGGGTAAGCCTTCCTTTTCAAGTATTGTTGGCTTGATGGCTATGAAAAGTTTTTTTTAAAAGTATCTCTTGTTTTTATAATGTTTGTTTTTGATAGATTTTAAATTGTACAAACCTTCCTCCCCCCCCCCCCCCTTTTCACTAATTCGGGAAGTTTTATCATTTGATATGTAATTTTTTATGCATCGGACAGGCATTTTTTAACCCAAGCACAGCGTTATGGTTTTGTCAATTATTATAAATATAAGCAGCATTTTGTTTTTACATCTTTTTACAATGTATTTCATATGAGGAATATGTTTTTATGGTATTTATTTTGTCATTTTCAAATTTTGCAATATGGCGTATGTTTCAATTTTTATAGGAGCTGTTTTTTATTTTTTTATTTGTTCCATTGGGAAGTTTTTATTACGCTGTTCATATGCCCCGTTTCATCTCTAATCAATCTCGAGGTTTTTTACAAATTGCGCATGCGTCGGCGTTTTTTTGTACAGAAAGCAATTCGAATACTGGCTTTGCCACAGTGCGGTGCTGCCTTCAAGTTTTATTTGTAAGATACCTTTAATAATATAGTTCCTTTCTGGTTTTTAATTTCTTTGTCTTTTAACCTTTACACACTATTTAAAAATGTTTGAAGGTTCTCCCCTTGGTAGATTATTCACGAGTTTTTAGTGGTCCGGTGGGGTAAGCTTTCTTTTTATAACTATCGTTGTTTATATGACTATATAAAATATTTTTTTTTCAAAGTACCCCTTTTTGTTTAAAGTTTGTTTTTGATAAATTTTGAATTGTACAAAAAAAACCGCTTTTTTACCAAATTGGGAAGTTTTACCTGTTTGAGATGCTGTTTTTTACACATCGTATCAGCATTTTTCAGCTCAAGCACAGCGCCGTGGTTTCATTATTTATTTTAATGGCAGATGGTCCTTTTAAGGTATAATTAGTTTTGATATTCTTTTAAAATGTATTTCTTTTATAATGTACGTTTTTATTTTGTTAATTTATCTATTCAGCATACCACGGCTGTTTCACTACAAAGTAGGTTCACAATTCTTTGAAGTGCCGTTGTTTGCCCCTACGGGGAAAAATGTTGAGGTAAGGTCCTCCGATTCACTCCTGCTCCGATCATTTTCCAGTTTCTGCTCCATGATACTTAACTCTTGTCCTCCTCATCTCAGTTGTTTCTTTCTTCTTTTCTGTGTTTTGTATGCCCTTTTAATATGCATTTGTTTTATTTTGCCAAATGGTTTTATTAATGTTATGATTGGTTTATTTATGTATTTAAGTATTCATTTTAGGTGTTTTTAATGTTTATGTTTATTTAGATTGTAATTTACATGGGTTGTGATTATGAATTAACATATTTATATGTTTCTACAAATCTCCATAGGTAATATTTTTGTAGTTCATTTTGGTTGTAGTTTACATGGTTTTGTGATTATAAATTAACATTTTTATATGTTTTTACAATATTTATTATCACACCGCTTTTATCAATCCAGGATGTTGTGTATTATGTTTTAGTTTATTTATGGATTTATTTATGGATTCATTTATTTATGTTTTTTATGATTTCATAGTGTGCCTTGATGACCCCTGACGAAGTGTAATACGAAACACAGCTTGTGTAGGGTTTGGGCCGCTTTTTAAAGACGCTTAATAAAATTTGTGTGGACTTCCTGCCCACTTCTCATGGACTGGTTTTTCTCTGCTTCCTTGTGTGGCAGGTTTTGCTGTATTTTGCTTAGTCACTTTTTATATACCCAGAGGGATACCTGGCAGTATCATTTGTGCCGAAATGGATGAGCAACATTGGGTAATAGTCAGTGGGCTTGATGAGTCTCCGTAACATCTTGGATTTAGGCATCTGGCAGACAGCATTCCTCTCTGTACATCAAGTCGGGTTGGCAGATAGACACCTCAGTACCCCTCAGAAGAGAGCCACCAACCACCACTATCCTTCGCTTACTTGTGGTCACTGATTCTGCAATTTTGAGGTGCTTGAGCTCTGCTTCTTCCCTTTCCAGGGAAGCTTTCACCTCCTATACTTACAAGGCTGCATAATAGTTCTTCAACTCAAGGGCTGGAGAAGTTGGATTGGTAATTTTGCAGGCCCTGGTGACTCGTCTCTAACCTTTGTCATTCTGTAGGCTCCCATCTTCTCCTCTGCTGGAGAACTTGGATGTTACAAGAAGCATCCCATCAATGTACTTCTCACTGTCTTGAATGCTCCTCAGCCTCGCCACCTCTTCTCTGAACTCCTCCTCTTATTTCCTGAGAGCTTCAGGAAAAGCTGTTCCAGGTTGGAGGACTGAAGTCACGCCATCCAGCAGGTGGTGATGCATACCACCATCACCTCACCAGCAGACTTGAAGGCTACTTCTTTTGAGAACTTTTTCCATTTATTTACCTTTCTAACAAAAAGGTTTGTTGCCCTTAAAATATCCCCTTTCAGTTTTTCCCATTGCTTTTCTACATCCCCCAGCTGTTCCCATCCTGGTAACGACTCCTTGAGGTATTGGCCAATCTTGGCAAAGTTAGTTTTCCTAAAGTCTAAGATCCTCACTTTTGAATGGATTTTATGAGCCCTCTGAAATGCCACTGTGTGAAAAAGGGGGATCAGGAGGTGGAATCAGGGGGCCTTATAAAAAAATGCCAAGGGTAGGAAAGGATTGGGAGAGTGGCCAGAGAAATTTGTTTTGTATTGTTGCCATGGGGAGAAGTAGGATTAAAAAGGAAGACCAGGTGAACTTTTTAAACATGATGCTGTAGGTAGATGAGTGATTAAAAGGGAGAATCAAGGGACTTTTATATATATCAAGGGGTGGTTTATATATTGGTGGAGAGAAGGAATATGGCTAGCTGTGAGGGGTAATTATCAAAGGACTTATTTTTTAATGGTGGACCTTGATTTTTTTGAGCATTTCATCATCCATTTGTTCATTCTGGCCAGGTAGTCGATAGTACATCCCCACTGCCATTGCCTTCCACTTTTTACATAGAATTTCAATCCATAGAGATTCTACAGCAAATTTTGTTTCCTGCAAAAATCCTTTCTGACTCAATGCCCTCTCTAACATAGAGCGCAACCCCTCCACCAATTTGATAAGCTCTATCATTACGATATAGTTTGTACCCAGGTATCACAGTGTCCCACTGGTTGTCCTCCTTCTACCATGTCTCTGATATTCCAATCATATCTAACCTCTCATTTAGTGCTATATATTCTAATTCTCCCATCTTATTTTTTAGACTTCTAGCATTTGCATACAAGCATTTTAGAGATTGTATTTTATTCATATTAATTTGGCTATTGGTAGACATGGGTAATTTGGGATCTTTAAGCTCTGTCTGCTCCATACTCGAGGGCATTTGGACTACTTTACTCTTTTTTGGAACCTCTCTGCTTTTGGTAGTATCCTTCAAGGATACATTCTTCCGAACCATCCGCTCTTGGGTGACTGTCGGCTTTCCCCTATTATCTAGTTTAAAGGCTGCTCTATCTCCTTTTTAATGGTTAATGCCAGCAGCCTGGTTCCATCCCTGTTAAGGTGAAGCCCAGACCTTCGGAAGAGCCCCTCCTTTCCCCAGAATGTTCCCCAGTTCCTAACAAATCCAAAACCCTCATCTCTGCACCACTGTCTCATCCACGCATTGAGACTCCAGACCTCTGCCTGCCTTTTGGGTCCTGCACGTGGAACGGGAAGCATTTCGGAGAACGTTACCCTGGAAGTTCTGGATTTCAACCTCCTACCTAAAAGCCTAAATTTAGCCTCCAGAACCTCCCTACCACATTTTCCTATGTCATTGGTACTGACATCTACCAAGACAGCAGACTCCTCCCCAGCACTATCTAAGACCTTATCTAGGTGGCGCGTGAGGTCTGCTACCTTCGCACCAGGCAGACATGTTACCAGGCAATCCTCACGTCCACCAGCCACCCAGCTATCAACATGCCTAATGATCAAATCACCAACTATAATGGCTGTCCTAACCCTTCCCTCATGGGCACATGGCCCTGGAGAAACTTCCTCGGTGCAAGAGGGTTTTACATCACCTGGAGGACAGGTCCTAGTTACAGGATCACTTCCTGCCACACCAGGGTGATGCTCTCCTGTCATGTGACCTCTCTCCTACATGGCAACAGGGATGCTGCCAGACTGGAGGTGGGACTTCAGGACTATATCCCTGTAGGTCTCGTCTATGTACCTCTCTGTCTTTCTTATGTTTCCAAGTCTGCTACTCTAGCCTCTAGAGAACGGACTCGTTCCCTGAGACCAAATGACCAAAAATGTCCATGTCAGTATTTACACCAACTCCCTGGGACATTTAGGTTTTTAAAAAATGCTTATACAGCCAGTCGACAAACCCCATGCTCCAGGTCACCATGGTGACAAAAAAATTGGACTTGGCATTTGGAACACTGGCAGCCTGATCCCATCCCCCACAGGCAGAAGTGCTGCTCAAAGCCGCAATCATGGAGAGAATCGACCCGGGCTGCCCACGGGGATATGATCTCCCACAGGCAGAAGAGGAGGGGATAGCTGTGGTCGCAACACAGATGCATGGGCAAAACAGGAGGGGAAGCAGGCTGCCCGCAGGGATCTGAGCCTGCAATAAAAAAGAAAAAAAAAGTCAGGAGGGTGAAGGGGGGAGTTAACTTAAATTTCAAAGGGTTTGAAACAAAAAAAAAACAAGGAAAGAGGGTGGAGAGGGAGTGAGCTTAAATCTTAAAGGGCCAGAAACAAAAACAAAACAAACAAAAAAGAATCGGAAAGAGGATGGGAGGGATCCAGGGCAGGGGAGAGGGGGAAGGAGAGGGGACCACAGAAAGGTTAAAGGGATGAATGCATGGGAACAAAAGGGCACGATGCCTATTTGCCTAAAGGTGCATTCCTCTCCCCCAAGAACACAAACGCACACCACACCACACACGCACACAGGCCCCCCACCTCCGTAGGAGAGACACATACCCCAGCTCCACACTACATACACAGATACACAGCTTAGCTCTGCACCGCTCACACAGAAGCTCTCCAGCTCTGCAGTACACACACACAAAGGTGCCCACCTCCTCGTCCCATGCACAGACAGGCACACCACCATTGCACACACACCCACACAGACACTTGCTATCTGAAGCTATAGTAAAAAGCATGGGACCAACACAGAGGATCTCTAAAGGTAAAAAGTGGACTGTTGCAGTTGTTGATGTTTATGTTTATGTTTATTGAGCTTGATAAAACCGCCTTTCAAGTGCAATCAAGGCGGTGTACAGTAAAAAGTCACATAAAAACCGGCCTAAGCTGGAGGATAAAATAGGAAATGTACAATAATAATAATTATATAAAAAAAAATTAACCAAATTAAAACAAAATAGGAAATGTACAATAATAATAATTATATAAAAAAAAATTAACCAAATTAAAACATCAAATATAAATTATAGATTATAAAAATTATAAAGGACAGAGAGAGAGGAAGGAAAGAAAGGGAAGATAACTAATACAGGATAGAACACGAGAAGAGAACTAAATCACATACAAAGGTGGACATCATACAAAAGGAGAGGGAACATCAAACGCTAGGGAGAACAGGTGAGTTTTCAGGTTGTGCTTGAAGGTAGTGTGAAGTGGTTCAAGACGAAGGGAGGAAGGGAGGGAATTCCAGAGGGCGGGGCCAGCAAAATAGAAGGCAGAGAGACGAGTGAACTGTAAGTGAGCACGTGATATGGAAGGACAGACTAGAAAGGCCATGTGGTCTTTTTCTGTCATCATGTTTCTATGTTTCTATGTATCTAAAGATGACACACGGTATAGGAACACTGGCACTGGTCCCATGAGATCTGAGAACATAAGACCAGTGTGAGAGAAGCAGGGGGGGGGGGGCACGAGGAGGTCACGAGCACTGGCTCCTAAGATTTCCACACCAAATTTGTCAAGGCCTGATTATTTATTTTATTTATTTATTTAACAGTATTTCTAAACCGTCTTATCATAAAAATCAAGGCGGTGTCACAACAATCCAATCAGAAGAAGTGCTGGGGGATCATGCAGTGAAGGGGAATAGTGTGCGGGGGGGGGGAGTTCATGCAGTGGATGCAGTGGTGTGAAGTGCGTGTGTGGAGGGTGTTCTAGATTAGGGTGGGCTATGTACAGAGTGCGCTATAATACAGCATGTTCTATAATACAAGGTACTGTCCAGATAGGGCTTGAGATAGATCCTGTGCCGATATACAATCTCTCGTCGGGATGGGGGGTCTTTTACGATCAGGCCTTGTTGATTACGTGACGTGTCCATAATGTTCTATGAACAGAGTTGTCTTCAGCTGTTTGCGGAAGTCTTTGAGGTCCGTTGTCGATCTCAGGTCATCTGGGAGGGAGTTCCAGATAGTTGGGGCTGCCAGGGAGAGGGCTCTTTCTCGGGCTGGACTGTACACTTTCACAACAGGGACATCGCAGATGCAATAGATCTCATCATTGAACACACATGCTTCCTGGAAGTCACTTCGTTTTAGGGAAGCACAATTCAGCCAACGGTTCCTGCTAGGATCATAGCACTGCATCCTCTTACTGTTCACAGCATACAAGTAGTTGTTCACGGTGACCAGCTCAAAGGAGCAAAAAGAATGCAAGAGCGGAGCCACCAAAGTCCACTGATTTCTCTGGATACTGTAACATTCAACCTCTTTCAACTTGGCTCCAGAAGAAGGATCACGGCCCCCTACAATGTAGATGTGCCCATTGAGGTAGGCCAAATCCATACCCTCCCTGCAGAGAAGCCGATCAGCTAGTTGCTGCCAGCTGTTCTTCACAGGACTGTAGACCCAGAGCTGCTTGCTTGGCTGTGTTGCCAGGTAGATGTCATTGTCTGGAGCAATGCATATGGCAGAGGATGTGGCGGACTTACTATTGGCAAGGCTGTTGAGGGGTGATGGCATGGTATAGATGTCTCCAGAACAAGGGTCATAGCATAAAAAGGGTTCTTTGCGGTGTCCAAAGAATATGACCATCTCCTTAGCCAGCATGCCGATCCTGGGTGGGAGAAGACTCTTAGGGTTGCCTACTAATGTTTGTCCACAGAGCGACTCCAGGACATCCTGGACATAGGGGAGACAGTTCTTACGGACAAAGCCTTTGGCTTGTAGTTCCTCTAGGGCGGGCCGGTCTTGGTCAGTGAAAAGGTTCCAGCGCACACACTGCAGCAGCTCTTGTGCTACCGGTCCCCGCTCCCGCAATCGGGCTTCGATCCAACGTACGGCGGCCGCACACACCCGTTGCTCGCTGTCCACGTCCAACTCATCGGAGCGCAAAAGCTGTTGCATCTGTGCCAGGCTCAGCTCACGCAGCTCATCGCCCAATCGCGGGATTAAGGGGATTATCCTCCTTAATCCCGTATTGTTTATCTCCCCTCCATACTGAAATCAGAAAAAGATTGCAGTATCTGTAGTTAAGTGGTGGCATTTACAGGTGAGGCTTGAAAAATGTCTTCCAGATATAAGTGCCAAGATATTGGTCTCCACGTGTAGGTGCCGGCACTTACATGTGTATTTGGCTACATTTCCTGTATTGCTTTTTCCCACCTGTAGGCTTGTAAAATGGCTTCTCCTGCTGTAGGCGGATGCATATCCCTGTTCCCTCCTCCACTTCCTTCTAGGGGTTTTTGAAACAGCTCTGCATTTAAAAAAGCCTTTTCTAAAATATCGCTGGAATTATAAATGTCATTACTTCGATGTCTCAATTCTGATCTCCACGTCTTTTCTAAAATGTGCCTTTCTATATCTTTAGAAAATAGCCTCAAAATAGGCACCTACTTGCATCCTGCCTAGGTAACCTATTATATAATTACCTTCCAAAAGCTTTCTTATAGTAAATCCATAGATCCTAGATAAATTTGGATTTGAAGGCATGCAGCAATGATAATTAACAGCTTTAAATCAGTAGCATTTCATTTGGCCTGAGGCAAAAGACAGAACTGCTTTCTATTCTTGCTGCTACTTATTCTAGCTATTGAGCCATTAGCAATTCAATTAAGGCAAAAGGAAGAACTGAGGAGAATTTCTGTAGGCAAACTAGAAATTAAATATATCCTGTTTGCAGATGTTCTCCTTTTCTCCTTAGAAAATGCAAAAAAAAGTAAAAAAATATGTTCAACCTATCAGGCAGTTTGGAAGCTTCTCGAGTTTCACAAATAAGTTTGAGAAGTCAGAAACTTTGCAGCTGAACTGGGGAATTTCTATCAAATTGGATGAATAGATCCGTTAGATGCCTGTGTTTATCACTTCAAGTGAATATGCCCACAGTATAACATGAATTTTCCTTTAGTCTGGCAAAAAATTGTAAACCTTAAAATTTGAAATTATCTACCTCTTCCTTTCATGGTCTCAATGCAACTTGTATGCATAATGAGCCCAATATTCAAAAGATTTATGCACGTAACCCCTCACCTGGTTTGAAACTTGTCGTGCTGTGAGGGCTTGTTTGCATCAGTGATGCTGAGGGCTAAGTTATTGGTAGCTTAACTATTGATAGGGTGTCCCAACATGGACAGGTCTCAGCTGAGGTGCCAGACCAAGACAAACCACCTATCTGGGCAGCAGCATCAGAATGGGACAGTGTTGGCGGCAGAGGATCAGATTTCTATAACAACGGCAGCAACACTAAACTTAAACTGTGTGTAAGAAAGGCCTGGCAATCTGCTTCCATATCTTGCCATGAAAACCCAATGGATAGTCACAACAAAACAAATTGCACTATAATGCTGGAAGATAAGACCCCCAGGTTGGAAAACACTCAACTGGCTACTGGGGAGGAGCTGAAGACTTTTCAGAGTAAAGCCAGCATTTATGATGTGGTTAGTTCAAAGCCCTCAGGACACCTGACTGCTGATGTAGCTGTGCATGAAATGAGAGTCAGAAGCTTCAAAAATGTCTTACATATTGGGACATGGAAACACGAAACATGAACCAAGGGAAGTTGGAAATGGTCAAGAATGAAATGGAACGTGTACAACTCGATCTGTTAGGTGTCAGTGAACTGAAATGGACTGGCATCAGGCACTTTGCATCTGTTGATCACATGGTCTACTATGCTGGAAAAGAAAGACAAAGAAGACATGGTGTTGCATTTATAATTAAGAAGAAACTTGCAAGAACTGTAATGAAATACAATTCAGTCAGTGACTCGCTTAATTTCTTTTTTTTTATTTAATATTTATAAGTTTATACAAAACATATCAAGAATACATCTTGAAACAGAAACTGAGATGGGTAAGGAAACACAACAGCATATGACTTGAAAAGCCTCAGAAATATACCATGCAATGAGACATTCAATACCCAGCCCACTCTAGCCCCCAAAACAGGGAGGATACTATAAGAAGAAAACAAATAATATCCAGTAAATCTGAAAGGAAATAGAAGGTGTACTTAACAGTCGGTACCCACTATGCTCAGACAGAGGCAGAGGACGGGGCATCCACAATCTCCGGATGATGGGCATTGATAAAGTCCAGCAATTGGGAAGGTTCATAAAAAATAAAGGAATCAGACTGATATTTAATCAGACACTTATAAGGGAACTTTAGAAAAAAGAACCCTCCCAATTGCTGAATCCCAGAGCGCAAAAAGAGAAAGTCCCATCGCCTCCTCTGAGTTTCCCTGGAGAGATCTGGAAACATACGGACAGTCAATACTTTGAATAACATATGTCACTTCCTAAAGAACAGCTCCATGAGCCATTCCTTATCAGATAACAATGCTAATGTAATTAATAAAGTAGAAGGCACTGCATTTTCTTCCTGTGAGGATTCCAACATCGCCGTTACATTTAAAACATCAACACTGGATAATCCTCTAACCACTCCCGACCCCTCATCTTTTTTCCCAAATGGTAAATAATACATTTTGGCTATCGTGGGGTGGGATTCAGGGGTATACCCAAATTCTCAACCAAATAAGTCCGAAACATGTCCCTTGAGGAAGTCGATGCTACTATGGGAAAATTAACCAAACGAAGATTCACAGCTCGCGTTGTATTTTCCAACATCTCCAACTTAAAATGTATGGGTATTATACTCTTCTTAAGACATTCCACATCATTCTCAACAGTCAGAGTCCTAGATTGGAAACTAGAGACATCCGCCTGAAGAGAGGATATTTTTACAACATTTTCCTGGATAGTAGTTACATTACTGGAAACCTGAGACGCCAAGCTGGTCATCCACGGGGTCAAATCTTCACATAGATGCATGGTAGCAGCCCATATGACTTCCAAAGTTACCACTTCCGGGGCAACAAAAGACACTGATGGGACAAGTTCCACATTGCTAGATACCACTGGTAAACTGCCTGGCAGCGGAGCATGTGCCGACAGACCAGACTGATCCATCCCTTCCTTCAGCCATATCCGCCAAGACCTCTGCCCTCTGACATTGATCCAGGGAGACAGCAGAGACCAAGCCTTGTTCCAAGGCCAGTGTCTCCCTGCCGGCGGAGTCCGACGACTCAATGCCCTCCCATGACTCTCCAGGATGCTGGTATCCTGCCAAGGGACCTCTGAGGCCTGGACTGAGCCCGGGGAGCAAAGATCTCCGCCGGAAGCAGACATTGAGGACTCCACCTCCGACAACTGCAATGCCGAGCAACATTCCCTTTCTCCAACTGACTGTCGTGGCACAGGGAAAAAGAAGGAATCCAACAGCCCAGCTACAGCTGAAGGTAAAGGCATAGAGACCTGAGGGGCTATAGAAGGCTGTTCAGTCCCTCTAGTCTTCCATTTCTTCCCCATAGAAAAGCCCGTGCCGCTCAGCACACCTCGTCAAAATGCTTAATTTCTATTCGTCTACAAGGAATGCTTATCAACACAACTATAATTCAAGTATATGGCCCAACAACAGCTGCAAGAGGATGAAATTGATGAATTCTATGAACAAGTACAAGCTCAAATTGACAGAACATGCAAACAGGATACCCTGATAGTCATGGGTGACTGGAATGCAAAAGTTGGCAACAAAGAAGAAGGCGAAATGGTTGGAAAATATGGACAGAAATGAAGCTGGAGAAAAACTGATACAATTCTACAAGACCAACAATCTATTCAACTCAAACACATTCTTCCAGCAATACAAGCGGCGACTGTATACATGAACTTCACCCAATGGATTGTACAAAAATAAAATTGGCTACATCTGTGGAAGTCAGCAATGAAAAAGCTCTATAAAATCAACAAAGACAAAACCTGGAGTTGACTGTAGTACAGATCACCAACTACTAGTATGCAAACTAAAGCCACAGTTGAAAAAGAGCAAGCCACTCATGAATGTAGCAAAATATAACCTTGAGAATATACCATCAGAATTTAAAGACTGCCTGCAAAATCAATATGCTGCTTTAGATACAAACGACAGAGCTCCAGAAGAGTTATGGGATGACATCAAGAAGGATGTGCTGGAAGAACTTAAGAAATCTCTACAAAAGTTAAAAAAGCAAAAACAGCCAAAATGGATGACTGAACAAGCTCTGAAAATTGACCAGAAATGCAGAGAAGCTAAAGCCAGAGGAGAAAGAGAGTCAATCGCAGAACTCAACAGAGATTTCCAATGTAAGACAGTAAGACAAGGAGAAGTACTACAAAAACACATGCAAGGAAATAGAAGCAGAAACTATAAGAACAAGATCGGCTTTCCTAAAGCTACGAGAGTTAAAGAAAAAATTCCAGCCTCGAATTGGAATGTTACAAGATGCTCCAGGATCAATACTGAATGATGCTGAGAAGATCAAGAAAAGGTGGAAAGAATATACAGAGTTATTATTTGATAAAGATCAAGTGGGCCAGCAACCATTTCAACCTGTACCTTATTATCCTTAATCATTGGTGATGAAAGAAGAAGTTGAATCAGCATTGAAAGCCTTATCAAAAAACAAAGCACCAAGCATTGATGGCATTCCCATAGAAGTATTACAGCAATCTGATTCAGCTGTTACCATACTTACAAGGCTCTGCCAGGAAATTTAGAAGACAACATCATGGCCAACTGACTGGAAAAGATCTGTGTTTATACTAATACTAAAGAAAGGTGATCCAACTGACTGTGAAAATTATCGCACAATTTCTCTGATCCCACATACCAGCAAGATTCTATTGAATATTATTCAGCAGAGACTACAACCATATCTGGAACAAAAACTACCTAAAGTGCAAGCTGGGTTCAGAACAACCTGTAATCGTGCCTTCTCTTTAGACGCTTCATCTCTTTGGAACTCTTTGTCACGGGAATTAAATCCATATCTGATATCAAAGATTTCAGGAAAGTGCTGAAGACTCAGCTATTCAGGGATCATTTTGGATCCTGATCTCGGACCATGGAGCAGGCACATTGGACATTCAGTGCTTATGTGCCTCTCAAAAGCAGTATTAGTGCTGCTTCAATGCTTCATTTCTAGATAACTCAGCTTTTCATATCCATTCAGAAAAGGTAGTGGAAGATTTTGTCCAGAATGTCAATGGAGGGGTCTCAGGTATCAGGTTTAAAGCATTTTATTGCCAAAAACATAATTGAACAAATATACAATCCACCATCTACATAGCCCTGGTGAATTAGATAAATGCAGACATATTAATGACAGGCAAACAAATTATCAAAAATTTTCAGGGTTTTTTTTGAAGAAAGCAATTACTAATCCGTTCTCCTCCTCCCATCCCCCCTAAAAGATTCAGCCAAGCTAACAGCATCCTTGTAGGATGTGTGTTCCTTATGCATCACATGGTTATAATTTAAGGGGAGAGAACCCTAACTGGTTCTCCACTTCCGCCATCCCTTTCCCTCTTTTCCCCTTTCTAGAGTCAGTCACCCCTATTTTCATAGCCCATCCACCCCAATCTCTAAGCAAAGGGGGGATTTAACTCTCAATAAAAGGTGTTCAAATTCATGCACCATATCCTGGGTATCAATGATGATATGGAAATATTTTTGCAACTTGTTGATCCATCAACATTAAGTCATTGAATGCATTCCTCCACTGCCAGAAGTAGGGCAAAGCCTTAGAATGCCCAAGATTGTTTTCTTTGCTACCAGTCCTGCCGTACATACAAACTGTCTAGCAACTTTCCTCTTAACCATTAGAACATGTGATGTGTCTTTTCCCAATATCTCACCCCAAAATAGGCAGCTGCCCAGCTCCAAAAGCTAGTTCTTGTTTCCCCTTCCCCTCACAAGTGCATAACCCATTGGAAAGGCTCTATAGTAGGGAAAAGAAGGGGGGAGGGGGGTTCACTTGATTATGAAGTGAGAAATAGCCAGAGCAAGAGTCGTAACGTAACATAACGCAACGTAATGTAAGATATTTATTTTATTTATTTATTTATTTAATTGGATTTTTATACCGCCTTATCATACAATCAAAGCGGTTCAACAAACGAAAATATAACAAATAATAGTGAAACATTCAGTGATAAAAGATACATAGTTTGTAAATATATGATATAATGTCTTGGAATAAGGTGCACTATCTACATTGTGAGCTATACTATAATATGAGCTATTATACAATATATATATATGATTTGCTTTCTTAAAAATTAATTAGTTGATTGCATGACCGTCGACCCAGGTCCATCGAGCCCAGTATCCTGTTTCCAACAGTGGCCAATCTAGGTCATACGTACCTAGCAGTTTCCCCAAAAGACACAGGTTCCACACATTGCTTGTATTGGGTCAAGCGGTGATATCCTGGGTCCCTTTTTAATAATGGTTTATGGACCTTTCCTCCAGGAACTTGTTCAAACCTTTTTTAAACCCGGCTACACTAACAGCTTTTACTACATCCTCCGGTAACAAATTCCAGAGTTTGATTACACGTTGAGTGAAAAAATAGTTTCTCTTATTAGTCTTAAATAGTTTACCCTGTAGCTTCATTGCATGTCCTCTAGTCTTCCTATATTCTGATAACGTAAACATTCTATGTTTACCCGTTCCACTCGTTCATTAATTTATAGACTTCTATCATATCTCCCCTCAGCCGTCTCTTTTCCAGGTTAAAGAGCCCTAACCATTTTAGCCTTTCATAGGGGTATCCTTCCATCCCCTTTACCATTTTGGTGGCTCTTCTCTGAACCTTTTCTAATAACGCTATATCCTTTTTTAGATACGGCAACCAGAATTTCACACAATATTCAAGGTGCGGTCGCACCATGGAACGATACAGAAGCATTATAATATCCTTTGTTTTATTTTCCATTCCTTTCCTTATGATACCTAGCATTCTATTTGCTCTCTTGGCCGCCGCTGCACACTGGGCAGAGGGTTTTAACATGTTATCCACAATGATGCCTAAATCTTTTTCCTGGGTGGTAGTTCCTAATGTGGAACCTTGCATCGTGTAACCATAGTTTGGGTTGTTCTTCCCTAGGTGCATAACTCTGCACTTGTCCACATTAAATTTCATCTGCCATTTTGATGCCCAGTCTTCTAATTTACCAGGATCCTCTTGCAAATTTCCACAATCCTCATGGGTTTTAACAATTTTAAATATTTTTGTGTTATCTGCAAATTTGATAACCTCACTCGTTATTCTTCAAGAAACGTTGATTTTAAGGAGAGAGGGAGGGTGAAGACCTGGGAACAGGCAGGACCTCAACTCAAGTGTAGGAAGAGCATGACACATAAAAATCCCAAGGCACAACTGACTGGGGAGAAGGAACAGCAGTTTCTCTGGGAGCATATAAGGTATGCAATAGAGACCCCAGGGAAGGGGAAGGACCTCCAGCAGGGCCTGAGTGGTGCAGGACAACAGACTCAGGAGAAAGTGAAGACAGCATGGAATTGACTACAGTGATTCTCTAGCCCCTGCTGAACCTAAACAGAAGAGGTGAAATACCTAGAACAAGGTACTTGGTTTTATTAACAGCCAACTGCTAATACCTTTACCCTTTGTTTTTCTTTTGGAACAGTGAGAGGTTGTAGCATTGTCGTGCGGTTGTGCTACGAAGGACTGTGCCTGATAAACCTAAGCTCTTGACCACCTGAAAGGGAAAGGCTTAAGGCACAGGGTGAGATGATGGAAGTAGCATTTTTGCTTTAAATCCTTTTCTTTGTCTATTGTTTTGCTTTAAGACAGAGCTGCAAGACTAAAGGTTTGAATGCAGCCCTAGTGTGAAAATGGCAATTTTCCTTGTCACTTTCTGCCTGTTCTAATTAGGATGCACAATTGGCAAATAATATGCACTATTGCTCAACACTATATGCTATCACTCAATAGCATGCACTATTTGCCAATAGTGCACACTACTGAATGATAGTGCACACTTTCAACATTTTCATCTTAAAGGGAAAAAAACAAATAAAACAAAACACAACATCCTCGAAACAGTATAGGAAACTAAACAAAATAAAAATATTTAGCTGGCATAACCCTAGAGGTTTGCCAGTGCTTGGACTTAAGAGCTGCCTGAAATAGTTTAAAAGACATTGTGCCTGTCACACAATTTGTAGTAAATTACTTGGAAGCAGCACACAGTCATTTAAAGAGACAGTGATTCAGAAAAGTTACTGGTTTGGTCTAGCCATTTGGACTAATAATTGGTGTTAAAATATTTCTGATTAAAGCCATTTCGGGAGCTTACTCTGATCCACAGGGAAGTTCCAGCCATCTTATTGAGACTGTGATTACAGAAGCATAAGCACCTGTGCGCTTCTGCCATGGGATTAGTGTGAAAGAGGATGGTTGAGCAGCTCCTCCTCCACCGCCACCCCGCCAAGGGCTCAGTGGAAGTATATGTCTCAGTGAATGCAACTGGGCCACCTTAATAATGTTAGTAAATCCATATTACACAAGGCATTCTGGTTAGATAGTAGTATTACATAATAACATCTGATAGGCAATTTCTATCAAAATCAAATATAAAGAAAACCTTTGAATAAGTAAAAGTGCAATACATATGGAAACGTGCAAAATCTATATATTTAGCCATATTTGTATACTGCCTTTCTCCAGGTCAAAGTGGTTACAATTGGGGTATACATTTAACACAAGGGGATATGAGACATATACACTAACACTTACAGGTAATGTGGGCAATGGAGGGTTAAGTGGCTTGCCCAAGACCACAAGGAGCACCTGTGGGACTAGAAACCTCAGTCCTTCTGGCCCAAGGTTGCTGTCCTCCAGTGGGACTTGAACCTCTGACCCTCTGGCTTGAAGTACCTTGCCCCAACCACTAGGTCACTCCTCCAATCAATGTGCGTTTGATGCATATTCTTCTCTCGGCTTGTTTCTTGGACAGATTCCACTGCCTAGCATAAAACAAACACACAATCCAAATTGCTGGGGTTGAAAAAATAAATCAATAGAATAATTAATCAAGCCTATATAAAATGTTGTGAGTGGCCATAGTTGTATGTTTACTGAGGTGTGCTACTGGGTACCATGGGGTTCTGCACACACCAAGGGGTATGTCTACTAAACTGTGTTCATTTTGGCTGCTAATGGGGTGCGTCAGCAGCCAAAACTGCTTGGTAAGCAGGAAACCGCTGCGGTATCTTCAGGGGGCATTCCTGGGGGAGGTCCTGCAGGTACCACTGAGGTTTGAATTTCCCACGAAGACCCCACATTGCCTGCCTTGGCAGATACTGCGGGAAAAGTCCCACAGTCCCTGCTGAAGCAGGTACTATGGGTCCCTGTGGTAAATTCATGGGGAGGGATGGTAGCAATTGGGTACACAAAACTGTCAGCAGCTCTGTGCCCCAGTTCCTACCATGCCTTCTGCAATTACTGTGATACTGTGATCAGAACTTCTTCCCCCCTCCCCCCAGTATTGTCGGTGCCATAGTAATGCGATCCACAACACCAACAATATAAAAAATAAATGTTGACCCTCTTCAGAACTAATCCCCCCCTGGACAGCTCCTGATCCCCATCGGGAGCTGCCCAGGGGTGGATCGGTGCACCCTCCCCCCCCCCCGAATTTAAAAGTGTCTCAGCTAAGCAGTCAGGATAAGCCCCCCTCACTCCCCCCCATGCACACTTGAAAGAGTGGGGGGGCCTATGGCCCCCTCCTTCCCCTCCTCACCTCCTGGTAAAAAGAATCCCTCCTAGTCAACAGGTAAGAGGGTGCTATCATCATGATTTGCTACTCTCTAGACTCTCACTAGGGGCAGCACCGCAAGATCGCAGTGATATTTGTTCTGGCCCTTCTGATTCAAAGATCTGACACTGAGGTTCGGCAAATTTGCCTGCATCAGGGGTCTTGAGTTTGCCTTTCAGAAGTTCCATCTACATTGATCTATATATTCTTAATGTATTCACTTCACCCTAAGACGTATCACCATATTGCAGATTATGTGCACCATCTATACATGAACCCAGTAACAAAACGTGGACAGCAGTAAGGAAGGCAATTCTTTTATTGGTCACAATTAGCCTATGGCCCGACACAGGCCGTGTTTCGCAACCTTCTTCAGGGGCAGGCTAAACTAAAAAACATAACACATCATAAATAAATAACACCATAAGTAAAAACATAAATAAATAAAATAATCATAAAAAATACCAAGAGTGTTAAAATATGTCAAATAGAAATAAATAAATAAATAACATATTGAATCAGTAACACATGTGTCTATAAATACATAAACATAAAAATATAAAAAATTGTACCCTATACTCATTGTGTATATCTGATTTAATCAAAAAACTCATGACTAGCACAGCCATAGAGGGGAACATGATAGTAAAGAAATAAATACATTACTCATAAATGAATTAAACATTACCAAAAGAATAAATTATACAGTAAAAGATTTTGATGGTAAACATATAAAAACAAAGAGAAGAGAATAAAAACATACATTCATAGAATTATACTTAAAAGAGGCTTCAAAGGTTGTATGGTATGTGTTCATGTGCCTAAATTAAAATTACATGTATATAACCTAACAAATGGACATGCAAGATTAAGATCCAGTGGAATCAGGGGAAGCAGAGAACTACCTCTCTCAACACGATCATCACAAATCGTTTCAAAATAGGGGGTATGATATGTGTACATGTGCATGTCCAAGAAAATACCTAGAGGCTTAAGGGTGTACAAAGCACCTGGTTTATATCAAGATGAAAATGGGTTTGTTAAGTGCTGGAACGCTATTTTAAATAAGTGTTCTTTGGATCTTATGATCTTACTGATTAGCACAGCTAATAAAAAGTCAGAGATATATAAAGCAGAAATTGATGAGAAACATATCATTAAAGGAATGTGATAAGAATTTTGATGAAGTTCTTAAGGATTTTGAAAAGAATAACAGTTTATTTAAAGAAGAGATTAAGGGGGATGTTTACTAAAGTGCGGTAATCATGAATAACGCGCGTAAAGTACGTTTAACGTTCGTTCGCACGTCCTAATGCGCGTTCTGACGTGCGAACGATCGTTAAACTACTTTACGCGCGTTAACCGCAGTTAACGATCGTAAACCTCCGCGGCGCGTTAAAACATCGCAGAAGGTGGAGAGTGGGCGGAGAGAAGGGGTCAATGGGCGGAGAGTGGGCGGGGAGAGGCTCCCCCAATACTAACGCGCTGAATTTCATTGCTCAATCCCAACGCGAATGAAAACCTGCCGTTAAAGGCATATTAAAGGGAAGAGAAACCATTTCCGTCAGCAATGTACAGCAAAACCGGTGAAACCTAAAAAAACGTGAGCAGTGTGATACATGTGCACAGAACAAAATAGCAAATAGAAATGTAAAAACAACATAACAAAAGCAAAAAGAAAGTATAAACCAGCTGGGCAACAGAGATATTAGTGGGCACACGTAACAAACAATTCCTTGAAAGCTACAAAAAACGAAATAGGATGTTTGTAAGGGTCAACGGAGCATAGACCCATCCACAAATCATTCCCCAGTCAGTCCTGCCCTGAGCTCACCTGGGAGTGTCTGCAATGGATGCACATTACTATCACCATTGGCCAGTCTGGTGAGAGTCTATCCCCTTTTCCCGAGGTCAATTGTGGGGTCGATGTGCATATGTATCGCCATAGAAGGTGAATGAGCCGACAGTAAAAATGTGCAGAGCAGGGTGTCTGACTCACTCTGCCAGGTTACCTATCTCCAGGAACCTTACTGTCTCTGTGGCTACAGTGTGGTGAAGTGGAAACAGCCAGTACCTGTAAGATCAGCAGGTTATGGGTTCAAATCCCAGCTGGGGCACCCACCAACCCTGTCCCCATATTTTACTCACCACACAACAGAGATAGTACAGACACCCCTTCACCCCAGAGAACATGGGACAAAGAACTATATTTTACCCTCCCCCCCTAACAATGGTCAGTTCCCACAGCCGAGTTCCACAAATGCATTCCCGTAGTGCGACACCCTAGTAGCTCATAGGCATTTGCCAAGATAACGACATGTCATCATGTCGGTGGAAGGGTACAGGTGGTGGAGGGGCCACAGCAGACAGTTGCCCAGCCATGTGTAGGCTGGCACGCCCACTGCAACACACAGGCCCTGTCGGATGTACAGTCATGGACTCCCTAGGGGGTGCAGCCTATCTGTGGCAACACCGTGGTGCAGTGCACACAGACAGTGTGTGCAGGAACAGAAGGTCACAGGTTCAAAGCCCAGCTGGGGCTACTGCCAATCCAGTACCCATATTTTCCTCACAATTAAACCGTTCTAGTAAGGAAAACAATGTATTGCTGATAAGATATGCATGGTTAATACGCCAATTTTTAACCACACCGAGCACAGACACCAAAAACAGGCGCAGAACCTAGAGCAGAGTCCCCAAAATGCAGTCCTGGAGGGCAACACAACGGTCAGGTCCAATGCTGCCACAAATAATGCATAATGAGGAGCAAGGCACCATGGGTATAGCCCTGACAGGGTGGCCTGGACAGGCTGCAGCTGCACAGCACATAGGCCACTGACTGTGACAGAGCAGTGCCTGGCCACCACCTACACAGACAGGGCGACCGCCGTATGTCCTGCAGGAAGATCAATCTCACCCTGACTGTGCAGTGACCACGGCATGGCTAGGCATCCCCATAGTGCCATATAGTACCTCTATTATGTGATATGTATGTGTCTCCTTGTGGGGGCCAGTCACTGACTGATCTGCATCTTGTGTCTGCTGCCATCCCATGTCTGGGTGCACGCAAGTCCAACAGGAACATGCAGTAATGGACCAACTAGCAGATGTTATGCAGCTGGTATGTGTCTCAATGGAGCGCATAGCAGGGTGCAGCTGCTGTAGGAAAATACCAGATAGTGTCTGGGTTCAGCCTAGTATAGACAGCCCTACTGTTTGTCTGCACCTGTGCTATGGACATGTAGAGCGCTGCAGTGACTGCACTGTAGGGTGTGATATCCACAGTAGAACTGAGGTTGATGAACCCCTCTACTGCCCCCATTGCAGGGAGGCCGAATGTGGATCTGCTGCTTGGAGAAACGGCCTACCACCAAAATCCCCCTAGGGGTCCGTAGGGATGACACCTGACAGAGACAGGCAGATATATCCAAGGTGTTTGGGCAGTCACCACCTATCTCACACATTATCACTGCTGTGGACCTCCAACGTGGCCTATGTTTGCCATGGATGGTTCGGTGGACGTCATGCTGGGCGCCTCACTGCACCCTCAGGGTGAGCACAGCAACCACACAATGTGACGTCATGTAGCCACTGTGTGGCAGTAAAACACACAGTCAGTGCCCCCTAGCAGGCTGAGGTGCTGTGGGGGCGCACATGGTCAGTTACCACCACCAGGCCGAGCTGCTGTAGGGTTGCATTTCACATCTTGTGTCAATCATTGGACAGCTGATTTGCATGTGTAGTGCATCATGGTTGTGTCTGCTCCAATAAAACACTGCGAATCACAGCAGATGGACTGTGCGGTGAACTGTAGTCGCTCTGTAGCCAGCTAGGCATGTAGAAGGAGCTACAGAGGCTTACTCCACTGGCAAATGCATTAACTGTGCAGTCAGAACCTATGGGTATGAGGCCTCTGTGGAGATACATGGCAGGACTGCCAGGTGCAGCTGCTTTTGGAGTAGTGGTGTGTGTAACCCAACAATATCAGAGGTCAGGTACAGACTGCAAGCCGTCCTTTGACAGCAAAGAGCAAGAAATGACAGAGAGAAAGGGTGTAAGGTCATGCATGAGAAGGCTACAAATAATGATATATACATATCAAAATACACAGATAAACAGATGCTCTATAGTGGTCCAGATGCCACCTCCACAGTATGCCAATCAGGGACACTCACTGTGCCCTGGTCCCCATCCCCCCCTCAACCCATGTAAACAAAAGGGACATTACAAATGTCATAGACATCTCTTTATCAAGGTCAGCCCTCTACAAAGCAATGTGAAATATCCATAATGTGAGATGTCAGAGGCAGAAGGTATCAGAACACATGCTGCTGACCCTGCAAGAAATAGCAGTAGGCCAACAATGTGGGGGATGTAAAAGCCAGCCCATGCCCACAGGCTAGGATAAGCCATAGGCCAACACATGTATAGATGGTAGTGTTAATGTGAGTTGCAGTACACCATGAGGCTATAAAATCAAACATGCCAACGCACGAGGCAACACACGAGGCAACGCCCATCTGCCGATATCAACGCACATAGGTACGCGCCGTGTCATGGCCTCTGAACGCTGTCGCAACGCACATAGCCACGCCTCCATGAACGCACGTAGCAATGCCCATATGAACGCACGTGGCTACGCCTCCATGAACGCACGTGGGTACGCACTTATAAACGCACGTGGCTACGCAGCTAAAATACATTCTGAGCAGATGGCAGCCATGTCACGAAAGCCTGCATTCACACAAGCAGACCTGTACCTGCTGACAGAGCTCTTCTGTCTCCGCCAACAACGCCTCTTCCCTGGCTCCTCCAGGAGGCAGAACCTAGCAAGGGTGAGGAGGGCCTGGGACTGCCTCACAAATAGATACAACAGGAGCTCTGATTACCCACGTGAGGTAAGTATCTGGGGACAGGCACCCCAAATGAGGACGTGGTGAAGAACAGCCTGTAACCAAAGCACCATTTGAATCTGCACTGCTGGAGAATGTCTGGTGTTACCGTGGGCTGCTTGTAGCTGGGTTATCAACACACCCAATAGCAGAACCCACAAGTCCACAGGGGTTAGAAGCAACCATGGCAGAGATGAACAAATGACCACATTGGTATGCTACAGGGTGCAGTTGCATCCTCAGTGATGTGGGCAATCAACAGAAAACCACAGGGCCAAAACGAAGGCAAAAATACACACAGTAGTTTGTCATATGCTGCTGTCAGCTATCACACAGCACAAGGACATTTTGGAATTCTGCAGGCCCCTAAAGGGTGTCCATCCCCTGTCCCTGTGCTATGGATACAGTCCTTGTTAGTGCTACCAAGGATCAGGCCATAGCCCCAGGATGCGGAGGGTCCCATATGAGGAGCCCATCCCCTGTCCCTGTGCTATGGATACAGTCCTTGTTAGTGCTCCCAAGGATCAGGCCATAGCCCCAGGATGCGGAGGGTCCCATATGAGGAGCCCATCCCCTGTCCCTGTTCTATGGATACAGTCCTTGTTAGTGCTCCCAAGGATCAGGCCATAGCCCCAGGATGCGGAGGGTCCCATATGAGGAGCCCATCCCCTGTCCCTGTGCTATGGATACAGTCCTTGTTAGTTCTCCCAAGGATCAGGCCATAGCCCCAGGATGCGGAGGGTCCCATATGAGGAGCCCATCCCCAGTCCCGGCTGAGAATCATCTTAGCCGGGCACAGGCAGGCGCCCGGGAGCCGAGGGGTTAACCTTGGGGGAGGGAGGGAGGGGCTGGGGGGGGGGGCGGGCAGCGACGCCGACCCGAATATAGAGCAGGGTCGGGCCGTGGCTCGCCCTCTTTCCTCCCCCAGCAGAGCGGTGGAAGACGCACCCTCCCAACCCACCCCGAGGATTAGGCACCGTCACAGCATGGCGGAGAGAGCGCACAGCCCAGCCATGGAAGAGGGGGGAGCGGGCATACTAGAACTCAATTGTCCCCCAACAGCACGCAAAGGAAAACAGGAACAGTGTCCAGAGAGCCTTCCCAAGCTTGCATGGCACGGGAGGGGGAAGGGACGAGCAACGTAGCCCTGCTCACGCCTTTGACGGGCCGTGGGTGGTGGCAAAGCAGGACACTGCAGCGAACGGGAGGGGAGCAGGAAAGGCCTGTTGCGGCAGGCGCCCCTTCCTAGGGTATGCCCATAGGAACCGGGGGGGCAGTGGGAAAAGGCTTAGACGGCATTTTTCCAGACATCACTGCCGGGCCTCCTAGAAAGGAAGAGGGCGGGCTGTGCCTCTTAGCAGGTGTAAGATGAGTGGTTATGCATTAATGTTTTTAATGTTGATAATGTGTAGTTTTTCATGCTGTGGCCAACAGTTTTTGTATGCTGTATTCCCAAAATATGTTAAAAAAATAAAAGTATTGTTTGGTTGAAGAAAATGGTAAGAGTATAATATGTGGGCAAGGAAGGGGGGAGGGAGAGGGACGGGGAGGGGGGGGGGTAGTGGCTACTGACCCGAGGCGGACATACGGGTCGCCAGGCTGTGTCCCTGTGCTATGGATACAGGCCTTGTTAGTGCTCCCAAGGATCAGGCCATAGCCCCAGGATGCGGAGGGTCCCATACAATGTTCCCTCTAATTTTCTGTAGGCTGTGTGCGCATAAAATATCAGCTGTGTGCAGCTTTTGAAGGAAGATTAAATTTTTGTGCACCACATAACGACACTCGGAGTTATATACTTTAAAATTTGACTACACGTCAGAATACAGTATGTACAGCACACTGATTTTAATCAAATTAAATGAAAATAGACAATTAATAAATAAAGTGGGAAATTTCTAGTAATTACAATCATAACTTTTAAATTTTAAGACATCCATGTTTTCTATCAGAATCAGAGCTGTAATTTTTGTGCGCTCTGTTGTAAAGTATGTGAGCTCGCTTGGCGAGGTGTGTGCGCGCGCACTTGCGCACAGCTTAGAGGGAACAGTGGTCCCATATGAGGAGCCCATCCCCTGTCCCTGTGCTATGGATACAGTCCTTGTTAGTGCTCCCAAGGATCAGGCCATAGCCCCAGGATGCGGAAGGTCCCATATGAGGAGCCCATCCCCTGTCCCTATGCTATGGATACAGGCCTTGTTAGTGCTCCCAAGGATCAGGCCATAGCCCCAGGATGCGGAGGGTCCCATATGAGGAGCCCATCCCCTGTCCCTGTGCTATGGATACAGGCCTTATTAGTGCTCCCAAGGATCAGGCCATAGCCCCAGGATGCGGAGGGTCCCATATGAGGAGCCCATCCCCTGTCCCTGTGCTATGGATACAGGCCTTGTTAGTGCTCCCAAGGATCAGGCCATAGCCCCAGGATGCGGAGGGTCCCATATGAGGAGCCCATCCCCTGTCCCTGTGCTATGGATACAGGCCTTGTTAGTGCTCCCAAGGATCAGGCCATAGCCCCAGTATGCGGAGGGTCCCATATGAGGAGCCCATCCCCTGTCCCTGTGCTATGGATACAGTCCTTGTTAGTGCTCCCAAGGATCAGGCCATAGCCCCAGGATGCGGAGGGTCCCATATGAGGAGCCCATCCCTTGTCCCTGTGCTATGGTAGCTGGGCCTGGCTGTGACTACAGTAACAACACACATCCCCAGGATGCAGTAGGCCTCACCTCAGAGCCCTACCCCTCATCCTGGTGGTGTGGGGAATGCCCCAGACAGTCAACACAGGAGGCAAACCAGATCCCCAGGATGCAGTAGGCCTCACCTCAGAGCTCTACCCCTCATCCTGGTGGTGTGGGGAATGCCCCAGACAGTCAACACAGGAGGCAAACCAGATCTCCAGGATGCAGTAGGCTTCACCTCAGAGCTCTACCCCTCATCCTGGTGGTCTGGGAAATGCACAGGTTCGTGCCCCATCGTGTCAAACCATATTGTGTCAAACCATATTGCACAGTGATAATTGTAGATGTGTAGCGGCAGAGGCCACCAAAGGGTGTTTGACAACTAATTTCAATATGTGTTTCCACCCCAATAGGTCGAGGATCTCCGGAAGAAGGCACGGGAGCTGCGGGCAAGATATCCCCGTTTTGTGCGCCGGGTTCAGAGGGAGCGGCTGGCCCAACAGGACGGTGAGTGATGTGACATGGCCCTGTGGACCAGTGGCTGACATGACCACAGGATGTATGTTACTGCTGTGGCACATGTGTGAACATGGAAATGATACGTGTCCCCCTCTCCCACAGTGGATGTACGCTCTGCGGAGGAGCAGGTGGTGCAGGATGCCGGGCCCGGTGAACCGCAAGGAGCCAAAGAGCTGGATGTGCTGCCTGACCCAGCGGAAATGGTGTTGGAGCAACACACACCACCTCATGGGCCTGAGGAACCCTCGGACGCAGAGGGGGAGGAGTCGGATGTGGGGCAGGGTGGGGGTCTGGCTGAGGAGCACAGGCAGCTACCCCGTGCGTATACGGTGGGGGAGGAGGCAGGGGAGGGGGTGAGGACAGAGGTGCTGGCGGGGCAGGGGGAGGAGGGGCGTGCGCAGGTGGGTCGGGCGTGCGCAGGTGGGTCGGGCGGGTACGGGCCCTGCTGTGGTGGGACAGGGGCATGAAGGGGGTGACCTGGTGGGGGATGGGTTGGGTGGGGGGTATGGGGGGGCATGTGTGATGGGTGGCCAGCTACATGAGCTGTCACAGGGCTACGGGGGTGCCAGCGACCTGCAACATGGTGATGGCAACGCACACCCCCTGGACGTGGGCATGGCACACATAGCCGAGGACATGCGCACCGTGGATGCAGCCACACAGACACGGGGAGACCTGTGTCTGTGTGGCTGCATGTGCGGGCTGCGAGTGGCCACGGCTGTGCGTGCGCATGCACACGCCCAGAGGCAGAACGCCCTTATCATGGGGCAGGTCCTGGCGACCCTGACCATGGTGGCTGTCCGCCTACGCTTGTTGGAGGAGCGCGTAGCTGGGGGCGTGGCGGAGCAGCCACCATGTGACAGGGGTCCCCGGGGTGTGTAGTGCGTGGATACGCAGTACACACCTGCCCTGTGACAGCCCATGCTATAGCCTACCCCACACATGGAGGGCAGCAGAGCTGTTTGACAGCGAGGTTTGCATGTGGGCCAATGAACACCCCCACCCACAGTTTGTTATGTAAATAAAGTTTTACATTATTACCGTTTAACTGTGCTGTCCAGATATCACTCTGTGCTTTGTGTCAGTGTTGTGTGAGAGACACATGAGGACACACACATGTGTGTCGGTGTGAGCTACAACGGGTACGTGCAGGGCACTCTACATGTGTAATGCGTCCAGCCATACTACGGCCATTACATGGGCTGGTGCCACACATGTAGCAATGCACAGACATGTGACTGTACCCAGGGGTCAGCTGTGGTTGCACCTGCAAGGCTATGTGCAGCATCTGTGATGGGTGCAGAATAGGGCGGTGAATGGCATGGACACAGCAGGTGGGCTAATGGACACTGCCCATGTGAAACTCATTGCAAACCCGCTGTATCCTACCAGCAATAGCAGGACTCACTACCCACCGTACTCTACAAAACAAAAGGTAACACTGCAAATACTGAACCAACACATTTCTCACGGCCAAAATACCTGACCCACTGGGGAGAGAGAACGTGTGGCAATGCCACATTGGAAACTTTTAAACAGAACTCATCCGGCCACATACACATGCAGAACATAGACCCTCACCAAACAGGTAAGCACTAATTCGAAACAGGAAAACAACCATTAGACTGGGATTCACAACAGACTAACGTGGAATGTACATCTCTGTAACGATATAAATATACATTGGGTTGCTCCTGTATTAAACAAAGCGCAGACGTTAACGATGCACATTTACCAGAGCTGACCTATGCCAGATAGAAAATGCAATGGAAAGGGATATGCGTCTACCTATTGTGCACTTTCGTCAGCTGCAAGTGTCCCAGCCAGTTTCTCCTGGCTTCCTCGTGTCCTCTTCTAACTCTCCAGGAACTGCTGTCCATGTGTCCTCCCCTCCATCCTGTCGTTGATTAACATTCTCTCGCAACATCTGCTTTAGCATACTAATCCCTCTCATTATTTCACTTCCGCATTCCTAGTCCATACACTCACCTCTTACCCCTCCATCCCCAACCCCCAGGTACTCACCCAATACCCGACCAATTGGAGATGTTGGACAACACCCACCCGAATAACTTCCACCTCTCCATTGTACACCCCCAGCCACATCCCATTCTGATCCACCCCCACCATCAGCTCCCTCCTAGTTCCAGCCCACACAGCATCCATTTCCCTGTAGTCCCTGCAGCAGCACATATCTATTCCTAGCCACCCATTAGCCCAGTTCCAGTCCTAGCAACCCCCAAACCGCAGACCATTCCTAGCCCCCCCCCCCCATCAACCCACTCACTGTCCTAACCCCCATCAGCCCAATTCCAGTCCCCAACCCATCAACTCATTACCAGGCAGCCCCCCATAGGCCATTGCCAGACCTAACCACCCCCCCATCAGCCCCCAGCCCATTACCGTTCCCCCCCATCACCCACAGCCCACCTCATGTCATGCCCTTCCCCCCCTAGCCAAGGACCCGATGTCCTCCCCCCCTGCACACAGGGATGGGATGCGGGGAACAGATGTTGGGGGCAAATTCTGGGTAGTGTTTGCCTGCTGGTGTGCGCCCAGGAGCAAATGGGCATCCCATGCTGGGCACAGCAGTGTCAGTGTCTACACCATCTGGCATAATAGTTCCCATTGGGCACGCCCCAGGGTCATGCACGTGTGGGCTGTGCATACCACTGTCCCCTCAAGCAACACAGGAGACATGACATGTGCGTCATCCGCATATTATGCGTTTTATTTTGCATGCCCCCTGCCCCTACCATGCCTTGCGCGGCCCCTCCCACCCTGTGATGTTGGTGGCCCTGCTGTCACCATTGCTGCCGCTGCATCCACTGCTGTTGGTGGAGGAGGAGGTGGTAGTGGCGTCACCCCCATGTGTGCTGCGATGATATGCATGCTCTCTGCAATGCTCTCAGTGGCTACAATGAGCCTAGGGACCCCCAGCATTACCCTGGACATCATGCGGTTGTGCCTGCGTTGCGCATGCCTCTGCCGCCGCAGGTCCCGCAGACATGCATGCAGTAAATGCCGTATACCTGTGGAGACAGCAGGTAGTGCATTGGTGATCTGAAACTAATCGTCCACCTTTGCTCATGCTTGGTCAACATCACACAGTGTGGTAATCACCCTCCGCATCCCTGTGTGCCTCAGCGGTGTGCACCTGCATCTGCTCGATCACGCTCTCCACTGCAGACAGCGCCGCAGCACTGTTGTGCTGTCCAGCCTCAGCAAACTCATTCCCGGTGGCACCATCCGTGTGCGGGTCCCCTGCACAGGCTGGCTGATGGATGGTCCCACCGTCCTCACCGGGGGGGGGTTGGAGGAGCTCCTGCCTGCACGCTCGGCACCTCCGGTAGTGTGTCCCTGGGGGTGCACGGCCAGGGGTAGCTGTCCCCATGCGCTTCCTCAGCTGCATCTATGGCAGCTATGTTGCCTGTGGGACACAAGATCATATAGATCATATGCGGCAGGGCTGACTGTCTGCACCCATCCCACTCCCCTGACAGCACATGTGCATGGGTGAGCCACATGGGTCTTGGTGGGGGCCCCTCGCCCCCACCCCCCCACCCCCCTCACCTATTTCCCATTGGCGAGAGGGGCCGTTGCCCTGCGACGTCAGGTGACCACCCCCCCGGGCATGCTACCACGCCCCCCATGAAGCGCCGGCACCGCTGTCAGCCCTGCATACACAGTCCTTGTTCAACCCAGGTGCATAGTGCTGTCCTATTGTCCCTGTCAACACCTGTGTGTCCGTGTTGCCCCCACCAGCCCTACACCCTACCCACTGCTACACATTGACAGTCCCTGCTGATACTATTGGACCTTTCCCCTTGTCACAGCACACATCCACTGTTCCATTCCACTCCCTGACCATCATGGACATCAGTCCCCAAATGGGCCACGTCCCAGGGGCTGGTTGTATGCCTGTGCTGCCCCCTGTGTCTTCATATTGCACAATCATGCCACCCACACCCCTGTCCACCCTTGGTCACCCACACACATGTGTGCTTGCAGGCTCACACTGGTACAGATCACTCATAAACCTACCTGCACCTTGGTGCGCTGTGTCCAACTCTGGGGGGAGGCCATGAATATACATTGGGCCAAGGTGCTCCGCCAAGCGCCACTCTAGGGGAGTCAGGTTGGCGACATGTGCTGGGCCCCCTCCTGTGCCTTGTGCCCCTGTCCGCTCTCGTCCATACTCGATCCTGATGTTTCTCTTTATGTCACAATAACGTTTGCGCAAGCTCTCCACATCCCTGTGTGGGCCGTTAGCGGTTGCGACCTCTGCTTGTACCTCCGCCCATGCACGAGCACGTGTTGCACCAGTAGTGGTCGAGCTAAGCTGCCCAAACAGGAGGTCATAGCGTTCCAGGATGGCAGAGAGGAGTAGCTCATTCTCCTCCTGGCTGAACCTTATTGCTCTTTTGCGGAGGTCGTCAGGGAGGGTGGGCCTGCGCCTCTTCTGGCCCATTGTGGCAGTGCCCTGTGCACATGCTGTTCCCTGTGCACCTGATGGGCCTGGCCTCTCACCATCTTCATTGGGGGGTGCCATTGATGGTGCCTGTCCTGCCCCGGCACTGTTAGACATCTGGCTTGCCATAGTCCTCGAGAATGCATGCTGAGGTGCGTGCCATTTTGTCCTCCCCAGCTTTATATAGGTCCCGTGTGGGTGTGGCTCTGTGCGCATTGCATGGGCGCGTTACGTGGGCGCGTTGCGTACGCGCGTTATAACGCGCTCTCCCCTTCTGCACGCACGGACGTAAGGCGGATATGTGCCCTATGTGATGCACTGTGCATGGTTATCACCTGTTCTGCAGATATTCGGCCCTCTATGTACTCATTACACGTGGTCTCTCACTACAATTCATGTGGTGATGGTAGGTACGACCTATGTTTTTACTTGGGTTACCCGTGTATATTTGTTCTGCGCGTAACCACGCACGTTGGCTGGTAGTCACGTATAGCGCATTATGAGGTACGCACGTGTGAATGCGGTAGGCGTGTCTGTCACATCTTAGCGTCTTCCTTATTGGCAGGGTGTATAGCTCGCAGTACCTTTACACTATGCTGCGTCACATGGAGTTGGTTATTATCGCAATGGCTCCTCTCGGGCTCACTGCGGGGGTATGCGCCCTCCTACGCGTGCTCCTTTGTGTGCTACGTCGCCGACTACAGCATTGTGCTGGTTCCATGGTTTTGGGTGTGGTTGATGTTCTTGGTTCACCAGGTGTGTATTGTTTGTGTGATTTGTGTTCCCACCCTGTACCCTATTTCACAGCCACCTGTCCCACATCCTGTGTCTATCATGGCTCAGACTGTGAATGCAGGTGGTGCAGTCATTGCATTGCTGGAGCAAGCTGGTCTGCGTTTTCCGGGTGAGGGAGATGATGGTCCTGGGGCTGAGGCCCTGGGCATGGGTCCTCACCCGCTGCAACACAGGCCTGCAGCTGTGGAGGGTCCACAGGCGGGTGTGGTGGACCTACGGCGCCGTAGGCGTCCTGAGGGGCGGCCATGCCTGCAACGCCTCTACAGGCCCAGGGCCATGCTGCAGAACATCAGGGAGGACCAGGTGATTTCCCTCTACCGGCTGGACACAGGGGCTATTAGGGAGCTCTATGAGGATCTACGACCTGACCTTGAGCCCCTGACTGCCCGGTCACATGCTATACCGGAAATGGCCAAGCTCCTTGCTGCCCTACATTTCTTTGCCTCTGGCTGTTTCCAAACCTCGGTGGCTGCAGTGGGTGGGATGAGTCGGCCAACGTTCTCTCACTGCCTCCACCAGGTACTGCGGGCTATGGTCAGTCGGGTTGGGAATTACATTGCCATTCCCAACAGGAGGCAACATTGGGTGGCCCTGGGACATGCATTCCAGCAGATTGCAGGGATACCACATGTGCTGGGTGCAATAGATTGCACACATGTTGCCTTCATCCCGCCACGCGACAGGGAGGTTGTGTACCGCAACCGCAAACACTTCCATTCCCTCAATGTGCAGGTTGTCTATGATGCAGGTATGCGTATCCTGAATGTGGTCCCGCGGTTCCCAGGGTCAGCCCATGACTCCTATATCCGGCAGAACTCAGCACTGTTTGGCCTGTTTGAGTCCGGGCAATATGAGGACTATATCTTGCTGGGTAGGTATTCACCGCATCATGTGTGTAACGCACATATGTGTTTCACGGGGGCACCATTGTCAACTGTGTCCTCTGCATCCATGACATGGTGCTGTTGTGTACTTGTGCTGACTATTCTGGGATTGTGCCCACAGCACGCCCTGTTACCTGGACTGTGCTCACGTACCTCTGTGTGGCAACACACATACCCTTGCCTACCATGTGCCTATTCTTGCTCATCTGTGTCACGCCGCACCCATGTGATGTCGTCTCTAACCTGCCTTAGCTGCTTACTTGGCTATCATCCATTTTTCACGGTCATTCGGGGCATGCATGGTGCAACGGTTTCACATATGTCGGCTTGTGTGTTGTGTCCATTACATGCCCAATGTGCCATGGGATTGTGCATGTGCCATCAGGGGGGGGTGGGCTTTGGGAAACTCTGGGAATGGGAACATAGCCCAGCTGTACAGTGTGTATGTGGCCTACTCATCCGCCATGTAGGTGTTGGCACGTGTCAGGGTGTATGTGCGGACATGCTATCACACATGCCTGCTGCATGACAGTTTGCCTTTGCCTGTCTGCGCTGACACCCCCGCCTTGCCCACCCGGGTTGTGGTACACTGACATATCCCCTGTGTGCCATATCACACCATGTCCCAGCGACCTGCCCACCTGACCATCTTTTTACCGGCCAGTGTTATTTTGATCTCCCAGATACAAACTCTGGTGCACCACAAATGTGTGCAATGCTGTGCCGTCATATGTGTGTGACCATGTTTCCCTGCTGTCCATTTGTGCATTGCTACATCATGGTTTCCATAGGTTCTTCTTCGCACATGTGCCTTAATTCCATTTCTGTTTGCAGGTGATGCAGGATATGGGTGTCGTGCCTGGCTGCTGACCCCTGTGCGTCTCCCTCGGACAGGTGCAGAGATGCGGTACAATGAGGCCCATGCCTCCAGCCGCTCAGTCATTGAGCGAACCTTTGGCGTTCTCAAAAGTCGCTTCAGGTGTCTGGATAGAACTGGCGGGGCCTTACAGTACGGGCCCTTGACTGTGGCAAAGATCATAATAGCCTGTTGCATCCTGCACAACATTGCTCTCAGGCACAATGTTCCAGTCGATATTAATGAGGATCTTGGGGTGGATCCTGTGTGCCCTCCTGCACCTGGCCATGTTGACACACGTGCTGGGATGGCGGCCAGGCAACATCTGATCGGGGAGCTCTTCTGTAAGTTCTGCTTCTGCTGGTGACGTTTATCTGGGTTGCCCATGTGTGGGCTGGTGTATGGATTGTGCAGCAGTACCGTGTCATGTGTCAACATGTTTGATGTCTTTTTGCCTCCCCAGGATGGGCTTCTGCTTTCCGGGCCCCCAGGACTTTGCAGATCATACTGGCCGATGCTGCGCTACATGTGGTGTTGGTGTGTAAACAACTACAACAGGCAGGTGACTCAGGTGAGTTGCAATATAGTGCGGTTTGCATTGCTGTCGCCATGGTCGGACCCATATATGTTGCTTACTCTCCGCTGCTCCTATGGTGGTGCACTGCTCTCTGGCCCACTACCCCATTACCCTTGGCTTAATTTTGTCACACATGTGGCGGGGCATGTGACAGGGCTGCCTGTTTACTGGAGCCGCTGCTGCCGTTTGGTCCGGCCGCCATCACTCAACTGTTTGGTCAAGCACATGCTCCTCTTACGGTTGCTTGTCCCTGACCACAGCCCATCCACATGGCTCTCTATTGCCCTGACCCCCTCTGTCTCTTACTTGTCACTCCCATGATATATTGTATTCGTTTTGCACTGCATGATATTTCGTGGGTCGTGTATGGACCGGTTCATATGTACCTCCCATCCCACCTGTGGACTGTGATGTTGGCTATGGACCCCTGCTCTGAATGTGTGGTGCATCTTGTTTGGTCTTTGGGGTGCCCTCACCTTGCACACAGCTGTGGTTATGTATGGGGACATGCTGTGGTCCTGTCTGCATCCATTTCTGTATGCCTACTGGTGTTACGATAGTTATTCCTTTCCTGAAGCGCCCTCCATCCTAGTGTTCATGGCTTTTCGCTCTCTCTGTTCCCCTGTTTTTATGTCTTTCCCTCACTGGTACCTGTAGTCACTGTAACAGTCATCTCTTTGCTTTTAGGTCCTGCCCGCTCTTATCATCCTCATCACCGTTGGGTATCATCCTTTGGTACATCTGTCTGCATCAGTGTGATGTGACATGTCCTGTATGTTGCTGTGCACTGTCACCCCCTATCCTACGCTGCTACCCTTGTCTGCATTGCATCTCTGTGTTCTTGGCAGACCTGTGCCTGCTCTGCGTGGCAGAGCCACTCCTCTGGCCACCTCCGCCTACACAGGTTGACACATTTTCCCCTCAGCTGCCACACACGTTTGTTCTAGTACTCTAGGTTGCCAACACCCTTTGTTGTATTGCTTTTGGCAGCAACATGTTTGTCTGCGCTGCTTCCTGACACATGAAATGTCCACAGGAATGTGGGTCCAGTAACTCCCTACTGTCCCTCGGTCAGTCACCTATCCATTGTCTTCAACGTGGGTTCTGTGTGGTGTTAGTACTACATCTGTCTCTGTTGCACGCTGGTTCCGCAGGACCTGCAGACACCACTGGTAGTCCCTAGGGCACACTGACGTTGTCCCACATACCCTTTTTGGGGCACCATGCCACATGGTTCTGTGAGCCAGGGTTCCATCTGACCTCTCCTATCCATGTGTACCTCATATGTCACTTTGCATGGGGTACCCTTCTCAGGACTATGATGGTCATCTTTCTCATACTTCTTCTTGGGCACACTGTTGGGTTACTGTCTTTTCCTGTTCTATTGCAGTGACGCACACATTCATTTGCCCATTCATGGGATGGCGCTGTGTGGGTGCCTACCCCCTCATATGTTCCTCTAGAGACTGCTGATGTCCATGTGCAGTGCACCATGAATGTTTTTGCTTACAACCATATCATTACCCCCCAGCTGTCACTTTGGGTGGTGACATTGTGCACTTTCTTTGCACAGTCTAGAGGTTGTGGGTTTTGGTGGTACAGCCATCTGCATATTCTTTCTGCACATATTCATAGTATTTTCGTGTTTGCTTTTCATTTCGCCAGTGGCTTTCAGGTAATGAAAGGTCTGTGATGTTAATGGGCCCTTCATATTTGGTAATGATCTTGACCTTGGTCTGGGTTGTGTTTGCCATATGCCCTTGTTTGCTGAGACCTTGTTTTGTTCCATTGACAGGCTTTCTTTGTATGTGCATCGGGCAATTACTGGGGGTCTGCTGTGGTGATATGTAGCATTTCACAGTTCTGCTCCATGAGCTGGCCACCTCATTCTTGTGACGTTGTATTTTTCAAAGACATTATGGGCGTATAGCTGTTTCATTACCTGTGGGGGCCCCTATGTCATGGATTTCAGACCACATATGGAGGATTAGGTGACCCTTTGGGGGTCATCTTGTAGTTTTACATGACATTGGTGCTGACAGCAGCACTACCCTCACAGTGCAGACTCCTCAGGGTGCCTCCTCGGAACCCCTATGGCATGACCTGTGGGGCTCTATGTGACACGCCCTATAGCAGGGGTGGGGAACCATGGTCCTGGAGAGCTGCAGACCAGTCTGCTTACCGGAATATCCCTAATGAGTATGCATGAGATATAGATGCATTATGGATATCCTGCCAACCTGACTGTTTTGTCACCCTCCAGGGCTGGATTTGGCAACCCCTGCCTTACACCTCTGTCATTTAAGATTGTGAGTGGGCACGGTGCAGATATTCTAGACATCGAAAGGGTATATGGAATGTGTCACATTCGTCCTCGATTCTCACCACCACCACAAAGGTTGTCTAATTGACAATATTTTGGTGGTGGTGGGACGGTGAGGAGGAATGTGACACATTCTCTCTACACCATTTGATGTCTTGGACATCTGCACCTTGCCCACTCACAATCTTAAATGTCAGAGGAGTAAGGCAGAGGTCTCCGAGTCCAGCCATGGAGGGCCCCAAACCAGTCAGGTTGGCAGGATGTCTCTAATGCATATATATCTCATGCATATTCATTAGGGATATCCTGGAAATATGACTGGTCTGCTGCTCTCCAGGACCAGGATTCCCCAGCCCTGCCCTATAGGGTGCACGGGCAGACAGTGCACATTTACCTTTACCCACTGGTGTGACTTGTAGGGTGCCCTATACAGCACCCGCAGGGTATAGCTCTGTGACTGTGTGCTTGCCACCTGAGTCTGTTAGACGTACAGCACAAGCTGCTTCTGCCATCACTATATTGGTGTGTGGGTGATGTCGCTGATGCCTCCACAGATCCACCCTCCTGTCAGGTACACATTCACATGATACAGAGCCCAGAGTTGGCAAGACATATGCATGGCGTGGTGGGTTTCCCTACAGGTGTACGGTGACATGACCATTCGGGTCTTACCTGCCTTATTTCCAGCACTGTTTGGGGTTTGCTTTCCTTCATTCCATGGTTTGTGGATATATTTGACTATGTACATATCTCAAAAACGGTTCTGGTTACACATTCACACTATTTTCTTCTTGTGAGGGCTAAGGCTCTCTGGATTATAGGGGCCCTACATATGAGGGGGGAGGGCACTTTCTCCCACCTCTCAGGTTGTTTGTCGGCGACCAAAACTGGGGGATATGTATGGCTTCAGAAGAGTACTGACTGGTTATCCACGTCACTAACTATGGTTTGCAGAGGGTACTGTTGCAGGCAGCGCTTGTCCTTGGGAGGGTACTGTTGGGCTACTGTCTGTTGCTACTGTGTGACAGTGACACACACTCATTTCGGCCTGCCATCCCAGGGAGCTGTGTAGGTACATGCCCCTTGTTGTGTTCATCTCTGGCCCGCTGATCTTCCTGTGCCTTGCACCATGGGTATGTTTGCTTTGGGACAGATCCTAGACATCACAGCGGGTCATTTGGGTGGTGCCCTGCTGCCCTTCAGGTGACAGCCAGGGGGGTGTTCGCAGCTATGGGGCTGCTGCCCGGTGGTTCCGTCACAGCCTGTGGGGCCAGTGGTCATGGACTCATAACACAGTGGTCTTTTTTTATCGGCCTGACTGCAGCATTGTCTATTTTGGACGCACATTGGTCCTGCCAGCAAGACACCCTCAGCATAATGTCACCTTAAAGTGCCTCATGGGGCGCCCCATGTGGCACCTTATCTTTCACCCTTTACGTTGCCTGCTATGGTGTTCTGAAGGTGACATTTTGGTGTGCCTCTGTGGACAGTGCACTTTGTACTGTGGCCTGTGTGGTGCATTATGGGATGCCATCTGCAGCACCTTTGGTTGCACCACTGTGATGGTGTATTTGCTGGCAGCACTACTGGTGGTAAAATATAAACCCTTGCCTCCTCATTCCCAACATTGGGTACTGGGTGATGGCTGGGCCAGCCTTCTGCATTGTGCACACTGAGGAGACAGGGGATTTGAACCCATGCTGCCTGTGACAGCGGTCAGTGAGCTCACCATTGTGCTACAGCTCTGTTCCTGTGATTTGTATCTGTACGCTTTCTTGGGGTTGACGCGCAGTAACGCACGGGGACGAGCCACCGCGCCCTGTCACGCTCGTTCGTTTTTGGAACGCGCGTTGCGCGTAATGATGTGCCGCCCATGTCCTTATTTGGGCGTTTCTGTCTCTACCGCGGCTCCTAACGCGAATCGCACTAACGCACTTTAGTAAACATACCCCTAAGAGTAAGAAGATGGACAAATTTAAAAGGGACGAGGAGGATTATATGTATGGATATGTTTATCCATGGTGCAAGAAAGTGGAAGGGGATCTATTATATTTTAAGAAAAGATCTACGATGTTTGATCGAAGGGATAATGATAATGAAGAGCAGCAAATAGAAAAACCATGTGAACATAAAAAGAAGCGCTCTAGAAGTGCATCAGTGGAATCAGGGGATGGTTCTGCGTCTCTTTTTTCAAATTCTAATAAAGTGCCTAGAAAACAAGATAGCTATGATAAAGGAAAGAAAAAAAAAATTTAAAATATGGATTCTCTGTGGAAAGGGGGAGGGCGCAATTCCTCTCGGAGTCGGTACCCCCCAAAAAACCAGTAGGACTCCAATCAGAAGCCGATGACATACGGTCAATACAATTCCTACAGAGGTCGAGGACAGGGTCGAGGTCAATGAAGGGGGTCGGAGGGGATCCGAGAAATCAGTAGAGAAATCTATCAGGGATAGTGGACACCAATGTGGTAAATATATCACAGTATAATTTATCTCCTGATGAGGAAGCCCTGTTGAATAAAGGCCTTACGTTTGTACCAGTTAAGAAATACGACCCCTTTGAGGCTCATATAGATTTATATAAATTTTTCCGGTAGATTAGGATTAAAAGTTTTTTCATCACAAAAGATCCCTCAAATACTGAACAATCAATAATTAAGAATAAATCCACTTGGGTTCCCCCACAAAATATCGACCCAATGATTGAAGCTTTTGAAAAAGTTGTCATGAAGGAGGTGAATCAGATTAAGAGAAGCAATAGACCGCCTTACGACAATCTCACGGTGGGAGAACGAAAGGCAGTGAAATCATTGCAGACTAATCCGAATATTATCATCAAACCGGCAGATAAAGGTGGAGCAATTGTTGTTATGGACAAAGCCCTTTATCTTAGTGAGATCTATAGGCAATTAAGGGACACGACGTTCTATACACGGTTAGATGATGATCCTATGATTGAACTTAAGAGATCAATTGATAATCTCATCCTGATTGCCTTTGAGTGTGGACGACTTACTGTACAAGGGAAGTCTTTTCTGATGGTGGAATTTCCAGTCACTCCAACCATGTATATTATTCCAAAAATCCACAAATCCTTGGAGAACCCCCCCCGGACGACCCATAGTATCAGCTATAGGGTCCCTTATGGAACCTATCTGAAACTTATGGATGTTCTCTTAAGACCATATGTTCAGGAGATGTGGTCTTATGTTAAGGACTCCACACATGTAATTCAATTGTTGACATCCATACAAGATTTTAACCCTAATTGGATATTAGTTACACTTGATATAGAATCATTGTACACGAATATTCCACAAAGAGAAGAGTTAGGTATAGTTGAACAATATTTGATGAATAGGCAGTGCCACAGGCGGCTTCCCACAGCATTTCTCATTGATTTAGCGCGGTTTGCCCTTGTTGAGAATTATTTTTGTTTTCAAGGAGTGTTTTACAAGCAAGTCAAGGGTGTAGCCATGGGGTCGTCCATGGCCCCCGATATTGCAAACTTGTATGTATAGAACCCAAACAGTATGTATAGAACCCAAACAGTAAGAATTCTTAACCAGACATCTAACACATTCGACCAAACACAAGGCCTCCCACAGGGATCAGCACTATCAGCACTTTTGTTTAACATTTACTTACAACCAGTCAGCAATATCTTTAAACGTCATAGCGTTCATTATCATATCTACGCTGACGATATAATGTTCTACCTACCATTTAAAATCCCACACCCTCCACTACAACAGATAACAGAGTGCTTTAAGGAACTAACAATATGGCTCAATGAACAGAACTTACACATTAATTTCGCAAAAAACTGACGTTCTATATATTACTAAAAACCAAACATACACACCCCCAAGCACCATCACACTTGATAACCATGAGATCAACATAAAAAAAGAAATAAAATACCTGGGTGTGATACTTGACAATAAACTTAACATGGACTCTCACATAAAATATCTAACAAAAAACATACACTACAAACTTAAGACCTTGAAACAACTAAGACCATTAATCCACTTACAAGACTTCATAACCATAATACAAGCCATCATCACCCCACACTTTGATTTTGCAAATCTAATCCTTAATGGCATCACAAAGCAAAATATTAAAAAATTACAACTAACTCAGAACATCGCAGCAAGGATAATAATGAATATAAGCTCAATTGAACATATCACACCGACATTAGCCGAACTCCATTGGCTACCTATCCACAGCAGAATAAAATATAAGATATTACTTACAACATTTAAACTAATAAATAACTTAGCGCCAACTATACTCAATACACTCATCAAGATAGAAATAGATAAAAGATCACAAAGAAGTAGAAATACTAACACTATAGCAGTACCAAAAGACTACACAAAGGCAAAAAAACAAACCAACATGAGAGCATTCTCACACTCAGCTCCTATCCTCTGGAATAACCTTCCTGACAACATTCGCTCACTATCAGACATAAAGGAATTTAGAAAAAAACTGAAAACCCATTTATTCTCATTGCATTACAACCAAGGATCAGAGACTGGCCAGACGACACAAAGAGACGCAGGTTAACTACTACAATTCAAACAACATATACCCACGTGCCTGAAGCCTACATAAAGTATACAACCACACGCGACATATGATACAATTTGTATATATTTACTATGTATATATGTTATAATAGTTTAATAATTTACTGTTTAAATTTATACCGTTATCTGTATCTAGTTCATCTGTTCTATGTAAAATGACTTGGTATGATACTATCCATACCATACAACACACTGTTCATTGTAAACCGCACTTGATACTTGTGAAAGAGCGGTATAGAAATAGTTGTTAAATAAAATAAATAAATAAATAAAATAAATGTTTTTAATTTTGAACAGATTTATATCAAAGACAATCCATTTAAAACGAATATGAAGCTATGGGTGCGGTATATAGATGACATTCTTATGCTGTGGGATGGCACTGAGGAACTTCTGGAGGAATTTGACATCTGGATTAATACCTGTGATGATAACCTACGGATGACAAACAGATCGCGTATTTTGATCTGCTTATTAAGAAGACTGACACGGGGTTAACCAGGTAAGGCGGACGTGGCTCTCCCGGCCCCTTAACCCTAACCTTCCACCACCCCTCCCCCCCCTTGAAATAACCACCACAGATCATTTATTGGCATTTTAACTGGTCGCAGCTTTATTAACCAAGCACAACATACAAATACAACCATAACTGCTTAATTACGGTTCCGGCAGCGGGACGAACCCTCACCAGCCATGTGGGTAGCAAAGTGAGTTCCTTCCCGCCTCCGCCGAGAACCGTTCCCCGGCAATTCAATCCCCCCTCTTCCGGCTTCGCCAGATTATTAGCAAAAGCCCCGAGGGATTCTCCGGGTCGGGGGTACCCCACCCCCGCCCTGCGTATTTCCAGGCCTCCGGACCCCGGACACCTCCGGGATCCCGCCCTCTCCAGCTGAAACCCCCCTCTTTCCCGAGCACCGCTCCAGACAGGGACGGGAGGGTGGGTACGCCCGTCCTTCACCGAAGCTCTGGAGGACTGGCGTCCGACTCCCTTGCCCCCTATTACCCTTCTTTCGTCCTTTCCTCCCCATTGGCTCCCGCGCTCGCCAGTCGCCCGCGGGAGCCAATGAGTTTAAAAGAAAACCCCGCCAAATTGGCACGCGCCCCCCTCGCCGCCGGGGACATGCACCACGCTGCCTCCCCGGTTACCTGTGGCCTGCGGGAACATGGCCCCTCGGCCTTCATTTAACCAGGTAAGGTGGACATGGCTCTCCCGGCCCCTTAACCCTAACCTTCCACCACCCCTCCCCCCCTTTAAATAACCACCACAGATCACTTATTGGCATTTTAACTGGTCGCAGCTTTATTAACCAAGCACAACATACAAATACAACCATAACTGCTTAATTACAGTTCCAGCAGCGGGACGAACCCTCACCAGCCATGTGGGTAGCAAAGTGAGTTCCTTTCTGCCTCCGCCGAGAACCGTTCCCCGGCAATTCCATCCCCCCTCTTCTGGCTTCGCCATATTATTAGCAAAAGCCCCGAGGGATTCTCCGGGTCGGGGGTACCCCACCCCCGCCCTGCGTATTGCCAGGCCTCCGGACCCAGGACACCTCTGGGATCCCGCCACAGGCTCAGTGACACCTGTCTCTGAGCCCCCCCCAAGAGGAAAGCTGCGACCAGCCACCCTACCTTGAACCGCAAACTCCAAGGCCTCCTGCCAATCATTCAGGAACAAATCTACCCCAACCGGGGATAGATGTACTCCATCTGGCCGATATAGGCCAGCACATTCCACCTCGACCCAGGAATGCATAATCTGCCATCCCCCGTTCTCGGATACCCAACGGCCAATTTGCCGATTAACCTTAATCAATCCACGAGACCACCTCCGGTGGCCCCAGCAAGCAGACCTGGGAATTATGTCGGACCAGAGCAATACAACATCCTTGAACATTAACAACACTTCACCCAAATCCCGCTTAGCCGCTCGAATCAGCTGCTTCACTGTCCAAGTCCCCAAGTCATTGCCGCCAAGGTGCAGCAACAAGAACTCCGGGGATCCTCTGACGCGCCGATGGTGCCGAAGCAAAGGCAGTAGCTGCAGCCATCGGAGACCGCGCTCGCCCAGCCAAGATAAGGTCACCTCCTCAGCATTCAATCCAATGTTTGCCCCGAGCGGCCGCAAGGCTGCCTGCTGCCCGGCCCAGTACACAAAGGAATGGCTGATCATCCAGCAGCCATACGGCATCCGACCCCCATCTAAAATAAAAAACACAGTTACAATCATACCGACCATCATTAAAACGCACATACCCTAGAAATGCATTAGAACGCCATCTGCCTATCTGCTGAATCTCTGGCCCAGGCAAACCCGCCACCGCGGCACTAGTAGCGGCCCCAATCCTGAAGGAATGCGGCGCAAATTCCCCAGGCTCCAAGCCGACCTGGTGCACCGCCATCCGCAGCACCGCCGTGAACTGAAAACGCATCAAGCCCCGAGCATTCTCATGCACGAAGAGCAACTCACTCCCCAGAGGTCGCACCAGTAAGTAAGCCTCCATCACCGCCACTGGACAAATTGGAGCCTTCAAACACACCCAAACACCCCTGCCCCTCTGGTCGGTCTTGGATCTAGACAACCATATGCCCAGCTCCCCCGGTGCCACCCGAACATGCCGCAGCTGCAGAGTCGCACCCCCCGCTACCCCACTGGATGCCACCACCTATTCCCCCACCCGGAAGGCCCCAAAAAAGGCCACACAGAACACTGCCCTAAACATTATGCGCTCATATGCCGACTCCGCCACCTCCGGCAAAGCGGCACACAGCCTCACTAACAGATCGTGAGTGATCGGGCGCCACTTGTCCACCTGGGGAGGGGTAGTTCGCTCCCAGCCTAGCAAGAGCCGGTGAGACAGGAACCCCCAACTGTGCACGCCCCACCCCACCGCCCTGGAGAAGAATGCAAAACCGGCTAAGTGAGCCCGCACCGTTGTTCTAGCTGTCCCTGCAGCCTTCACTGCCGCGATGTATAAGCCCATGAGGTGATCAGGTACAGGACCCTGCAGCCATCCGCAGGCTGCCAAGAAGTCCACCACGCTGTCACAGCCTCTGCAGTAGGAGCGCCAAGTCGCCAGCGACATGGAGCTCCACAGCAAACTCAGCATGCCCTGAGGCCAAGCTGCCATAAGTGCTCGGGGACCTGCCGTCCAATGGTGTCCGCCTCTGGTGCCAAGCGCCGGAACAAGTCCCACTTGAAACGAGAAAGAGCATCAGCAACCTGGTTAGCACACCCTGGCACATGTCGAGCCCTCACCACCACGTTCAACCGCAAACAGGCGAATATCACCTCCCTCATCAAAGCCGCCACCCTCGAGCAACGCGGAGCATACCTGTTAATAACATTGATGACCGCTTCATTATCGCACCACCACAACACCCGGCGATTGCACAACCTGTCCGGCCACAGCTCCAGAACTACCAATATGGGGAACAACTCCAGAAAAGTTATACTATCGGTCAAGCCCACCTCCCGCCACGCCAACGGCCACGGCTCTGCACTCCAGGCTCCCCCAAAATACACGCCCAGCCCGAAACCGCCCGCTGCATCTGTAAAAATCTGCAGGTCAAAAGTGGACACCTCCTTCCCGAGCAGGACCGTAACCCCATTAAAGTTCCTCAAGAACTGGTCCCAAACCCCAAAATCCGCCCTCAGGCTCCTGGAAACCCGGATGCGATGGTGCGGCCTCCGCACTCCCAAGATCGCCGCTGCCAACCGTCACAGGAACACTCTTCCCATAGGAATCACCCTACATGCAAAGTTAAGTGAGCCCAACAGCGCCTGCATCTCTCGCAGCATCACTTTCGCCGACCCCAACACATTTGCCACTAGCACCCGCAATCTCGCTACCTTCTCCATCGGCAGCCATGCCACCATGTCCACCGAATCCAATTCCACCCACAGAAACGTGAGGCGCGTTGAGGGGCCCTTGGTCTTGCCCGCCGCCAGAGGGACACCCCACTCCTGCGCTAGCCTCGAGAAACCATCCAGAAGCTCCTGAAAGTGCCCCGACTGCGCCTGACCCACGAATAGAAAGTCGTCCAAATAATGGACCACGTTCCGGGATCCCACGTACACCCCCAGAGTCCAGTGCATGAAGGAACTGAACATCTCGAAGTAACAGCAAGAGACCGAGCAGCTCATCGGCATGCACTTGTCAAAATAATACTGGCCCTCAAAAACGAAACCCAATAAATGAAAAGAATCAGGATGAACCGGCAACAGGCGAAAAGCGGATTCAGTATCCAACTTCGCCAGTAAGCACCGGTGCCCACACTCCCGAACCAACCCCACTGCCTCGTCAAACGATGCGTACCGCACCGCACACAATTCTTTCGGGATAAGATCGTTCACCGATGCTCCCTCCGGGAAGGATAAATTGTGAATTAGCCGGAACTTCCCGGGTTCCTTCTTCGGGACGATGCCCAGAGGGGAAACCACGAAATTCGCGTACGGTTGGTCCACAAAAGGCCCAGCTATCCTCCCCAGGGCCAACTCAGTGGCCAGCTTATCCCGAACAATATGAACAAAACGCTCTACCGACGGCACGTTGTGTGCCCTCTCCGGACCCCCCTCCCCGACTACCGGTATGGGGAACCCTTGCTGAAAACCCCTCTCCAACGCGTCCCGAGCCCGAAACCTCTTGTACCGCCGCAACCAAGGCCTCAGTGCTGCTAAACGAATAGGTGTCGGGGCCAATCCCATCCCTTCCTTATTGTTTTGGAGCAGGGGGAGAGGGGGCCCCTTTTTTGACGCATCAGAGCGCTGAGTGCTCCCCTCCACATACGGAGCAACTGTGCCAGAACTTACAGTCCGGAAAGGGGCAAGAGGACTTATTAAAGCACCAGCAGATGTCCCCGACCCCCCCGCTAACCCTTTTTTGCAACACGGGAGTCGGACGGCCCCAAAAGGGCCGCCCTGCACATGCCAATGCCCCGGTGCCCCCCTTTTGCCCACTCCCACCAGCCCCCCCTTTTGCCAACATCTGAGTCAACCATAAACTAATGTCCTGGGTCCCCCAGGACAACGACCTATTCTCCTCCATCTTGTCTCGGAACTTTTCGTCATAGTTAAGCCATGCCCAACCGTCATGAGTCTGAGCCGCCTCCAGGATTGAGTCAGCATAGGCTAATAACATCCCGTACTGCCCCGGGTAATGCTGCCCCCACACACTGGCCAACCGCAAGACTGCCCTCGTCCAGTTAATGACATTCCGAGAAGCCTTCCTGACCCTACCCGCCTTCTCGTCCTCCTTCCATTTTCATTTGCTATCCCCCGACCGCTTCCTACCCTCCAGCAGCCGAAATATATCTATGTACTTCCTCTTCCATATCTTACGCCATAGTTTCCACGGAACCCCTTCCCAAAGCTCCGAAAACGAGGCCAGCATAGTACCCCCGCCACCCGCCACTACCGTCCCCCCACTCCCCCCCACCGACCAGTTGCTCCACGGCCCCACCGCTCGACGAAGTCAACGAAGACGACGTCCGCTCCTCAGACGACGACGTAGAGGAGTCCCCTCTCCACCGCCGCTTACGCAAGTGACGGCTCTTCTTCTTTGCTTTGCCCCTCCTGCACGTCCACTCACGCCACTCCGCTCCACCTGTCCCCCTTGCAACTCACCCGCTGCCAAAATCCTGGGTTGCATCATCTCCGCAAGGCTACACGATGCCGGCTGGAGCCCGTCCTCCGGAAGCACCTCTTGCCATTCCTCTCGCAGCGTCGCCGCATGCACACTGGTCACTGCTTCCGCGGCCAATCCAACGCCCCGCACCGCCGCATCACCCAGCTGTTCTGGCCTCCTCAGCTCACCAGTCTGCACCTGTGAAGAGAAGGAAGGAAAACAGGAAGGGGGACCCGCCAAGGCCCACAGTAGCTGCCACGCCCCCAACCACTCAGCCCTGGAGGATCCCTGCCCCCCTCCCCGCCAATGTTCCCAGTTTGTGGGATACCCTCCCCCAGAAACCATAGGCCAACCCCATGGGCCCCCCCTTGCCACCCATCCTGCCCCACCGCTCGTCCTTGCCACCCCAAAGGCAACTGTGCCACCCCCGATACCCCCGAAGAGTCCCCCACCAGTTGTGGGGCCCCACCGACCCCTACTTCACCCCCTAGTGCCCTTCCTTGCGTCCCTTCCCCCTGTGCAGGCCCCTCCTTGGCCCCCCGAGCTCCCCCATGCCCCGAGCCATGACCCGGCCAGGCCCAAGCCGCCCCCTCCGGGGCCTTCCTGAACCTACTAGCCCCTCCAATCCAACACCCCTGCCTGTTTCCCTTGGCCCCCTTTCCTGCCGTGCCACCCCCTTTTTCCCCCCAGCCTGTCCCCCTGACTCCCCAGCAGCCCAGCCCGAGGGCCGCCTACTGCCCCTTGCCCCCAGGCCCCCCTGTGCTGGCATCCCCCCTTTTCAGAACTGCTTCCTTGTTAGTTGTTTTAAAGATTTGCTTTTCATTTGTATATTTCGTTGTTTCTGAACCCCGTTCCCTCAACTCAGCACCTGTAGGAGTCCGCTCTACAGCAGGCCGTCTGGCTCCTCTGCGTCGTACCGACAACGCCCATGTGCCGGCAGACCCACCGCCCGCCGTTCCCTGCTCGACCCAGCCCGTCTGCACCCTCAGCAGTACTGCTCCGCCGTCCTCCGCCGCATGCCGCACGCTACACACCTCTCTCTGGCCCGCACCGGCAAACAAACCACGGCAAACAGAGCTGCCGCCAGACGCCCGTCCTTCACCAAAGCTCTGGAGGACTGTCGTCCGACTGCCCCGCCCCCTATTACCCTTCTCTCGTCCCTTCCTCCCCATTGGCTCCCGCGCTCGCCAGTCACCCACAGGAGCCAATGAGTTTAAAAGAAAAGCCCGCCAAATTGGCACGCGCCCCCCTCGCCGCCGGGGACACGCACCACGCCGCCCCCCCGGTTACCTGCAGCCTGCGGGAACATGGCCCCGCGGCCTTTGTTTTATCACTACTCTCTTTAGAAAGCCTACTGATAGGAATCAATTGCTCCATTACAATAGTTTTCATAATGCATCACTTAAGAATAATTTACCAGTAGGACAATTTCTTAGGATTCGTAGAATATGCACCTTGGATTCTGATTTTGAGGAGCAGGCACTTTCAATGGTTAATAGATTTGAAGTTAGACACCATCCACAACATACTGTTAAGAGGGTGTAGCGTAGGGCCCTAGGTTGCCCATGTCAGGAATTATTGCAGCAACAGAAAAAGAATAACGATGTAGGCTTCGTTTGCCCCCTTTTGTTTTCTTATCATTCTCACCGAATTGCTAAAATACTAAGAAAGCACTGGTATTTAATTCAGACTATGCCAGCTTTTCAGCATATGAAATTAACTATTGCTCATAGACGTAATGCAAATTTAAAGAATATGCTTGTTCCATCTGCACTGACTGAGAGGGCTTTTTTATCCTCTCATAAAGGCCACTACCAGTGTGGTGCATGTTCAGTATGCGTCCATACACTCACAATTAAAAGTAAATTTGTTCATCCGTTTAATGGCAAGAATTTCATTTGGATGATTTTTCTAATTGTAGTACAAGTCATGTTATTTACGTAATACAGTGCCCATGTGTGAAATTCTATGTGGGAATGACCATTCGTCCAGTTCGTGTCAGAATTATAGAACATAAGAGTTGTCTCAAAAGAGGAGTGGTTGATAAACCCCTTGTCAGTCATTGGCAGGAATTCAAGCATAAGATCTCGGATCTAACATTTTTTGTAATTAAGAAGGTTAAAATGAATTGGAGAGGAGGGAATGTTGAAAAAACCATCCGTAGATTGGAAGAACAATCTTTGCATTGGATAGCTTGCACCCTTAAGGGTTGAATATGGATAATGATTTATCCGTTTTCTTGTAAGGATGCCCTGTGGTACTGTGATTTTGTCATCATGTTCAGCACAATCTCTCTGACAATGATTCATAGATTTATTGTATTTTTTATTCATGACTGTTTTTATTCAATTTTTATAGTTCTCTTGTAAGTATCAGTTGTGGACCGTTTGGTATGATTGGAATTTAGATTGAAGCAATAGTAATATTTACACACTTAGGATATTAGAAGTTTATGTCTAAAGATAAAGGTGTAATAAGTATGAGGTTGTATTGGCTGTATTAGTCACTAGTGTGGTGTAGATACGTTTTACTGATTCTTATTAACATTCCAATAATCCTTTTTGGAAATATAGTTTGAGTAGGAGAGGTTCCTTGTGTTTTCTGATATTTAAATATGTATGAGTTTCTTTGTAACGTCACACGTGTATATATCCCGCGAGAATAATGGAGACTGCATAGCGCAAGCGCCGGCGTTCTGTGTGATGTACCGGCAGCAATACTGAATGCGCTTATATTTGAAAACTTTGAATTAATTTGTAAGTCTTTTGTATTGTTTATTTTCAAGGCTGGATGATTGATTTACACTCTTGGTAGTGTAAAATTTGGAATATCTTGGTTTTATTTATTCCATCATTGATAACCCCTTTTAGTATGAACGTTGCACTGACGGTGGCTTAAAATCGCGAAGTTGTTTTAAAATCGCAGAGCCTTAAGAAATTGTGTGACCCTCTAGAGAAGTATATTATTCATTTGGCAGAGGAGTTGCAAATTACTAATATTGAGTTTCCAATTGGTACAATTTACAATTTGTCCATCATTGAAAACTCTTGAGTAAGAGTATAATAGCGATAGTGCGGTTTCCAACGTTGTGGGGAACTTTGGAGATTACGTTTATCCCCAGGAAAGATAGATTCACTCGGGTGCTTGAACATTTGAAAATAACTCCTACTGATTCCTAAAAATGTATTTTTTAACATTAGGGAAGCTGATAATAATATAAGATTGTATATATTTTAATGTAGGCTTGTAATTCTTCATTTATGTCACTATTAGAAACGGCATTTAATGAAACTATAAGTTTGGAAGATTGACGTCCCAATTTACAGGTAGATGAACCCCATTTTTTGAAACAGTTTGTGATGATCGTGTTGAAAGAGATGGTTCTCTGCTTCCCCTGTTTCCACTGAATCTTTTTCTTGTATGTCTATTTTTTAGGTTATATACATGTAGTTTTGATTTATGCACATGTACACATATCATACCCCCTATTTTGAAACAATTTGTGATGATCGTGTTGAGAGAGGTAGTTCTCTGCTTCCCCTGATTCCACTGGATCTTAATCTTGCATGTCCATTTGTAAGGTTATATACATGTAATTTTAATTTAGGCACATGAACACATACCATACAATCTTTGAAGCCTCTTTTAAAGTATAATTCTATGAATGTATGTTTTTATTCTCTTCTCTTTGTTTTTATATGTTTACCATCAAAATCTTTTACTGTATAATTTATTCTTTTGGTAATGTTTAATTCATTTATGAGTAATGTATTTATTTCTTTACTATCATGTTCCCCTCTATTGGCTGTGCTAGTCATGAGTTTTTTGATTAAATCAGATATACACAATGAGTATAGGGTACAATTTTTTATATTTTTATGTTTATGTATTTATAGACACATGTGTTACTGATTCGATATGTTATTTATTTATTTATTTCTATTTGACATATTTTAACACTCTTGGTGTTTTTTATGATTATTTTATTTATTTATGCTTTTACTTATGGTGTTATTTATTTATGATGTGTTATGTTTTTTAGTTTAGCCTGCCCCTGAAGAAGGTTGCGAAACACGGCCTGTGTCGGGCCATAGGCTAATTGTGACCAATAAAAGAATTGCCTTCCTTACTGCTGTCCACGTTTTGTTACTGGGTTCTACATAGCACGTGGATCTGTGCTCTTTTGTTGGACCACCATCTATACATGGCCTTATAGTTAGTGTCATTATGAATTTGAGTTATATCACAAAAATATTGATACAAAACTATAAGTATTACTGTAAGCATGTAGACAATCACTTTTATATTCCAGGTAATGAGTGTAGTAGCACAATAAGAGTATAACCACATGTAGAAATTATTGTCTTGACATTTCCCATTCAAGCCCAAGCAAGTGGTTAGTCTTAGGATGCAGAGCACAGCAATGGTTGCCACTCATCTTAAGACAGGTCCGCTGCTTGTATGCAGCATGCAGTTCTCGACTCAAGAGGGATTACGCCAGCAATATGGAGAGCAGAAGTTCCTGTAAAGTTGCATTGTAATGTATTCTCCTGGTGCTGCCAGTTTTCAGCTGGCAAAACTCAAGTCAAAAAGTGCAAACAAGCAGCGGCCTTTTCTGCTATGGTGTGTGACCAGTTTATCTCTTTTCCTGGGGGCACTCAGAGAAGTACTTTATGATTTATGAGTGATATGTTACATTTTTATGTGCATTTTGAATAAGATATATATTTTAAAAAATTGAGGGACACTGTTTGGAGACCGGTGATTAAATGTAGGGTTGCTGGTGTAGCAGTTATAGCTGAATGATTGCCTCGTACTGATACCTCTCAATTCCATAATTTTTGGAATTGTTAATTGGTGTTGGCTTTTGTTTTTATTGTATATCTAGTGTCATATGATGACAATCAATTTGATGTACACATCAAATAAAAAAATAATATTACTGTTGGTGTTATAAAAAAACAAAATGAGACATTTATTTACAGAACACAAATGTTGATAGTTTATGATTTATTAAAAACTTGATATACTGCTCTTTGAAACAGCAGAGCGGTTCACAGTGCATACAGTAAAAATAAATTAGGTAGAAAAGAACTCCATTAAAATGATAGTAAAGAGGCAGGGATAGTAGTGAGGAGCATATGAGAGATAGGTCAGGCGTAACTGCAGGAACCTAGGGTATCTATGAAGGCAGGTCAAAGGCGAGTCTGAAGAGGTGTGTTTTTAGTGCGGACTTAAACTTTGGACCTGATGTCTCAAGATGGATGTATGGGGGGAGAGAATACCAAAGATAGGGTCCCAGAAAGTAAAAAGCGGCATGGCATGACGATTCTAGATGGGCTTGTGATGGAGTAGGAAGGTGTAACTGATTCCCATGAATTGAGTGGAGCAACTGGGGAGGGGCATGATAATGAGAAGAGATGACAAATAAGCTGGAGTACTGGAGTGAAAGATCTTGTGTATGAGAGTGAGGATCTTGAAATGACCTTTTGGTTCTTCCTTCACTGTTTCATCACCTCTTTCCTCCACTATGTCATCAGAGTCTGCTGATGAGGCAGTAGCTTCCTATAACACTGAACTCTCCTCTGCTCTGGATGCTCTCATTCCACCCATGTCACGTCCTGTGAGGCACACTATACCCGAGCCCTGGCTTTCTTCCACTACCCGCTATCTAAGTTCCTGTGCCCATTCAGCTGAGCATGCTTTGCTCAAATTCTGCACCCTTGTGGACTTTCTACACTTTAAATTCATGCTTGTCTCTTTCCAGTCAGCCATAGCACTCTCCAAACAAGACTATTATGTCCATCTGGCTAACTCTCTTGCCTCTGATCCTCGCTGTCTCTTTACTACTCTCAACTATCTCCTTAAGGTGCCTCCACCTCCGACCCCACCCTCCCTTTCTGCCCAAACCCCAACTGACTATTTCCATGATAAAATCCACAAGATCACACTCCGATTCCCACACAGTCAGCTACTTCCCCTCCTCTCCCTCTTCACTCCCAACTTTCCCCCTCTACCTCTGCTACTCTTTTTTTCCTTTTCCTTGATTTCTGAGGAGGAAACTGCAGACCTTCTTTCCTCCTCCAAACTCACTTCCTACTCCTCTAATCTTTTTCCCACCAGTCTCCTTGATACACTGTCCTCACTTGGTTTTAAGGGCTCTCTACTATCCTGGTTCTCCTCTTATCTGTCCCATCACTCTTTCAGTGTTTGTTTTGGTGGATCCTCCTCTGCTGCTCTCAGTTGGTGTACCCCAAGGGTCTGTCCTGGGTCCACTCCTCTTCTCTCTCTATACCCAGACCCTTGGTGTGCTCATCTCTTCCCATGGCTTTCAGTACCATGTTTATGTTTATGACTCCCAAATCTACCTCTCAATGCCTGCAATATTTTTGGCAATCCAGACCCGGATCTCTGCCTGACTTTCTGACATTGCTGCTTGGATGTCTCACCTCCACTTGAAATTGAGCATGGCCAAAACTGAGCTTCTTATTTTTCCCCCTAAAACCTCCTCTCCTCTTCTTCCTTTCTCAGTCTCTGTGGATAACTCTCTACTCCTCCCTGTTCCCTCAGCTTGCATACTTGGGGTCGTCTTTGACTCCTCTCTTTCCTTCTCCACACACATCCATCTGATAGCTAAGACCTGCCGTTTCTTTCTCTATAACATCAACAAAATCCACCCATTCCTCTCTGAACACACTACTAAGACACTTATTCACTCCTTAATCACCTCCCATCTTGACTATTGTAACCTACTCCTTCATGGTCTCCCGATAAATCATCTCTCTCCCCTTCAGGCTGTTCAACACATTGCTGCATTGCTAATCTTCCGTCAGCCTTGTCATGCTCATATTATTTTTATGCTTTTCTTCTATACCGCTTTTTCCCAAGATCAAAGGCGGTTTACAATTAACATAATGAACGGTTTACAATTAACATAATGAACATGGTTTTACATGGAACATCGTATTTTCTTCAAACTATGTACAATTAACTTTTCATGAACAATAACATGGAACATGTAATTATACAACTGCTTTAACTATTTACATCAGTCAAATATTTACATTAGTCAATTATTAATTGTGGTTTTAAGGGTTGTTTTTTCCTAAGTGTGTTGAGGTTTGAGGCTTTTTTGATCTGTGGTTAGGGAGGATTTTTATGGAGGTGTGGTGAGGGGGATGAGGGGGGTTCATTAGGATTTATAAAGTGTTCTTTAAACAGATATGTTTTTAGTTCTTTCCGGAATGTCTTGAGATCCTTTATTTTGCGGAGGCTTAGTGGGAGTTTATTCCATAGGGTGGGGGCTGCATATGAGAATGCTCTTGAGCTTGTGGTTTTTTTTGTTTTTCGAATTGATTACCCCTCAAATACTTTCAATGGCTTCCTATCTGTTTCCTCATCCAGTTCAAACTTCTCCTGCTGACCTATAAGTGCATTCACTCTGCAGCTCTTCACTACCTTTCCTCTCTTATCTCTCCCTACACCCCTACTCGGGAACTCCACTCTTCTAGCAAATCACTTCTGTCTGTGCCCTTCTTTTCTACTGTTAACTCCAGACTTCACTCCTTTCACCTTGCTGCTCCTTATGCCTGGAACAAACTACCTAAGTCTGTACATCAGGCACCTTCTTTGGCCCTTTTCAAATCTAGGCTAAACACTCACCTCTTTGCTTCTGCTTTTGGATCTTGACTCACCTGATCTCTTTCGTGTTTCCTTACCATTCCCCCTAGATGTATCACATGTCTACACCTACTGTGTTGTCTGTCTTGACTAGATTGTAAGCTCTGATGAGCAGGGACTGTCTTACATGTCTAGTCAGTTCTGTGTATGTCTTGTAGCACTATACAAATGCTCAGTAGTAGTAGTAGTAAAAGTAGAGTCCAAAGGCTGATGGGTAACCATTGAGATTTGATGAACAACGGGTGACATGATCAAACTTAGTGGCATATTGGAAAAGGCAAAGGGAAGTGTTTTGCATAGATAGGCGTCATTTCAATTGATATTGGGGTAGACCAGCATAAATAATATTGGAGTAACCTAGGCATGAGATGACCAGGGTGAACAGCAAGGTAAGGATAGATGAGTTGAGCGCTTCACTACCATGCTAATGTGTTCGTGAAAGGAAAGAGATGTATCCAGAATAATGTCAAGATATCTGAAGAAGGAAACCACAGGGATGGATATGTCATCAATGATAGGGGATAGTGTAGGAACAGAAGAGGATTCAGTTAACCAGAGGGCAGGAAGTTTTAGAGGGATTTAGTTTTAGACAGCTAGCAACGGTAGAAAGATAGTTATTAATTATGATCAGATCAGGTGAGATGGGGTACGTATGCATCAGCAGCAGGATGTCATCCTCATAATAGTATGTGTGCATACCCTGCTGCTGAATAAGAGTGGCAAGAGGGGCTAAGAAAACAAATGAAAAGGAGAAGGGCTGGAACGGAACCCTGGGGGACACCACAGGATAGGGTAAGTGAGGTAGAAACAGAGTCTTGGAAAGAACCCTGATATGAACGATCAGTAAGAAAAGAGTGAAACCATTGAAGAACAATGCCATGGAAACCAGCAGAGTAAAGATGTGAAAGAAGGAGAGAGTGGTCAGCAAGATCAAAAGTGGAAAATAAATTGAGTGAGACAGCAATTGAAATATTACCCCTATCCAAAAAATGCCTAACCTTGCTAAGAACAGATAAAATGACAGTCTCAGTACTGTGGCCAACCCGAAAACCCAATTGTCTAGGGTGCAGGATATTTCTAAGAGCTTTGAAAGGAAGGGGAGATTGGAAGCTCGCCAGAAGTGAGATGGTATGGCTGGATGAAGTGTTGGGTTTTTGTAAAGAGGACACACTACTGCGCTCTCCCAGCAGTGAGGAAAAACCACCAGAAGCCAAACTATTATTAAGCAGTGAAAGGGCATGGGGAAGAAGGACCAGGGAGGTTTTGGATACCCATGAGGAATGGGATCAGATGGGCAAGTAGTTTTGGATGAGGTGGAAATAACTTTAGAAAGAAAAGCCATAGTGGCTGAATTAAATTTGAATCAAAAATGTGTCTGAAGGTGTGCAGGAACAGGAGAGGCATCATCTTCGGCGAGATTAGGAGAAACCAACATGGAGAGTTGGAAAGGTTCAACCTGGGCGATAGAGTGCTGTAGCTGAGTAACCTTGAAATGGAAGAAGTCAGCAAGTTCCTGTGCAGTGTGAACAGGAATAACTGGGCAAGGCTGGATTGGTCAGCTAGATTTCTGAAATGAAGGAATTTAGAAGTTTTCCAGTTATTATTGTACAAAGTCTATTTTCATGCATAATAAAGTTTTCATATTTGTGAATGTGTTAGGATAGAAGGGATAGAACCAGGAACAGGTTATCTAATTTGCTTTCTACCACAGTTGGTATCACTCAACTGAAGGAAACTTGAGATGATAGAGGCATTATTAGAAGTCATTCTCAAACCACACTGATTGCATAGAGAAAAGCAGTCAGTCATCTAATACATCACATTTATTTAATCTTCTACATTTAAAAAAAAATGTCATTAATTTCATCTCCATTTATTGATACTTTCAAAAGTAAATTTTCCAAGGCTTAGTCGAAATATATGCATATAAATGTATGGGCTTATGCTGGGCCTTGTGGTCTTTTTCTGTCATCATGTTTCTATGTTTCTATAGAGGAAAGGCGGGATAGAGGTGATATGATTGAGATGTTTAAATACCTCCGTGGCATAAATGTTCAGGGAGAGAGCCTCTTTCAATTGAAAGCAAGTTCTGCTATGAGGGGACATGGGATGAGGGTGAAGGGAGATAGATTCAGGAGTGATATGCGGAAATATTTCTTTACGGAAAGAGTAGTGGATCCATGGAATAGTCTCCCAGTGGAGGTGGTAGAGATGAGGACAGTAACTGAATTCAAAAAAGCATGGGACCAACACAGAGGATCTCTAAAGGTAGAAAGTGGACTGTTGTAGTTGTTGTTATGGAAGGACAGACTAGATGGGCCTTGTGGTCTTTTTCTGTCATCATGTTTCTATGTTTCTATAGATTGCAGAAGTGATTTTCAACTGAGTGAAAATATGCACATACTTTCACATGGGTACCTTTGGTGCCAATAAAAAGAGGTATTCCAGGGAGGCATTTATTAACTAAGCGCATGCAATTGAGTTTCCAGATTCTACGCCCATGATCAGAATTCCACTAACATTCACAGTTTGCGCCTTTGTTTACAACAAAATACACAAATTAATTTGATTCTTGGACTAAGGGTATGGAAACTTAGTTGAAGAATATTCTTCACAGACATCTTTAGAAGTAGACCTCTTTGCAGCCCTGAAGGGCTAGAGTTGAGAAACCCTGCACGTCAGCTCATGCAGTAAAAACGCTGCCTATATTCTCAGTGCATACATTAAAATGCTTAAATATCTGCAACGCTTTCAGCAGTATCAGACCTGAGCTGTATGAATAAAAAATATATGTGAGAATAAGCTTAAATTTGATCTTTATGCGCTTGATTACCCATTTTCAGTTGATTTAACTATTTTAAATTTAGTGTTAATATATGGAATAATTAGTACATTTAAAAAAGGATGGCTGTACATTATAAACCAAACATCGCCTAAGCTGACAAATATTAAAATTATTTTCAGTGTTAGCTTGCATGAATGTTTTCTTTTTTTAGTCTTAGTTTTGCTTGTATTCTTAATGTTGAGGAGACATTGACTAAACCATCTACATGCCCATTATGTAAATCATAATTGTTTTAATTACTCTGTAGTATGATTTCAACATATATTAAAGGGATATTTGTTGCTGTGTACTAGAAAATCTGCCAGGCATTTTCTTTAATGATTATGGGTCTTAGGAGTTCAACAAATGAAAGGATTATCACTGAAATCATATTAGTCTGTAAAAGATTAGCAGCCTACTGTTGAAAGACATCAGTAAAGAACAAGTGGGTTATTCATGAACTGCAATAGGATCTCAAGTGAAAGAAAAATGCAAATTGTCCATTTTTAATTGTACAAAAACAGTCTACAGGGGCTTGGAAAAAAGAGCAAGATATAAATTGATTGAAAGAAAAAAGTCAAAAAAGCTCTTCATGTGATGTGATAGTAAGTCACTGCATTTTTAGGGTCATCTTAAGAAAGTATGCAGCCTTGTCTTACACCTTTGCTTATTTTAAACCATTCTGTTTCTCCTTGTTCCATTCGAACTGTTGCTTCTTGATCAATGTACAGATTGTGCAAGAGAACGATCAGGTGTTCTGGTATACCCATGCTTCTTAATGTGGCCCAGAGTTTCTCATGGCTTACACAGTCAAAAGCTTTGCTATAGTCGATAAAGCACAAATAGATATCCTTTTGGTATTCTTTAGTCTTTTCAAGGATCCATCTCACATCCGCAATGATGTCTCTCATTCCTCGCCCTTTTCTGAACCATGCTTGCACTTCAGGTAGTTCTTGTTCCAGGTGTGATTGTAGTCTCTTTTGAATAATCTTCAGTAGAATCTTGCTGGCATGTGGGATCAGAGCGATTGGGCGATAATTTCCACAAATCATCAGAGAAGCAGGATTGTATGAAGACAACAGAGGTGTGAAGATTGGTGGAAGACTCATCAACAACCTTCGCTATGCTGATGATACCACATTACTGGCGGAAAGTGAAGATGATCTGAAACATTTGCTTCTCACAATCAAAGAACATAGTCTCAAAATGGGCCTGCACCTTAATGTAAAGAAGACAAAGATCATGACAACTGGCATAATCAACAGGTTTATCGTCGAAGGAGAAGAAATTGAAATCATGAATAACTTTAACCTACTTGGATCAACTATCAATAAAGAAGCAACAAGCAGTAAGAAATCAGACGACGCATTGCTCTTGGCAGAATGGCTATGAAAGACCTAGATAAGATTCTCAAGAGCAGAGATATCTCTCTCCATACAAAGATTCGACTTGTTCGAGCCATGGTATTTTCAATAACATCATATGGATGTGAAAGCTGGACAGTGAAAAAGATAGACAGGAAGAAAATAGATGCCTTTGAATTATGGTGCTGGCGGCGAATACTGTGTATACCATGGACTGCCCGAAGAACAAACCAGTCTGTACTAGAGGAGATCAAACCTAAGCTTTCTTTAGAAGCTCAGATGACAAGACTTCGACTTTCATACTTTGGACACATCATGCGGAGTGAGAGATCTTTAGAGAAAGACATCATGCTTGGCAAGATAGAAGGTCAACGCAAAAGAGGAAGGCCAGCAATGAGATGGATAGATACAATAACAGCAGCTACGGGTACCAGTCTGTCAACAATGAGCCGCCTGACTGAAGACCGAACACAATTTAGGATAGCTATCTAGAGGGTCGCCATGAGTCGACTCTGACTCGACGGCACTGAACAACAACAACAACAACAACTTAAGAAAGACTGAGAATTAACGAGTCAATATTTAAACATCTTATTGGCGTTTTTTTCTAAAGCAGGCTGTAGCATTCAAATAATTCACATACATTCAGCAGCAATATCTGTATAACGGCTGTCATTATGTGGAGAAATGCATTTAAATGTGACTTGCAAAAGTATTTGTTGAACAAAACTATTGGCAGGACCGGCATCAATAAGGTGTGAGCCCCAAAAACACGACTGATGGTCGCCTGCCCATCTCCATGCCCATTCTGGGCAGGGTCACCCGGCAAGCAGCGGTATCACCAGTGACGGGTTTGAGGAAAAACTGTTTCAGCTGATGGCTCTGCTGATGTTCTTTGAGGCCTTCTGCATGAGTGAAGACACAGCCAGCACAGCCATCCACGTGGGCAACGCTGCAGGCATGGGGGACAGGGTGCACTTGTTTCTGGCCCAGTCAAGGATGGATTGGCTCAGGAGGGGGAGCACAATATAGCTGAATGCTACAGCAGTTCGGGAGCTTTGCCTGGTTGAGGCCATGCTCGCATATTTGTGAGTGCACCCACCATTGGGGGGGGGTGCCCTGCTCCATCATGCAGAGGGGTCCTGCCTCTAGCAGTATCAGTTCTGGGCACTGTGGAGTGGGCTGTGAAGGAGGCGGTGTCTGAGACCAGTGAGCTGACTCTACACTCCTTTAGAATTGGGGCAGCCACCATGGCACACGAGCTGAACCTGGGGGTGGGGAGTATACAGGCTTTCAGGAGGTGGGCTTTCAACCAGTATAAGCTGTACATTCAACACCACTAACACTTGCTGATGCTGCTCTCCTTATTGCCCTCTAGGTCTCAGAGCCATCTCAGTCTGGATTGTAGGGCACTCCTATGTCTAGTGGGTGGGATGAAGGGCAGCGGGATGTCACTACAGCGAGCAGCTCAGCTTCTACCCCAACAGTGTCTGTATACAGTGAAAGGGCCAAAGGGAGATATGGTGGGATCAGTTGAGACTCGCTCTCGCCAGCTGGAGACAAGTCAGCCACCCACCAGACATTGTAGCCCTCCACCTGGGTGGTAATGATCTGGTGTTCAGAAAGGGCATCGATCTTATCATTGGAATCAAGACAGATGTGGCCTAGATATGCACTGAGCTGGGGACGGGAGTCATCTGGTCCCCCATCATCCCAAGGCAGAGGTAGAGGGTGGATCACCCAAGGGTATCGAAAAAAGCAGAAGGAAGCTGAATAAGGAGGTCAGGATTTTTGTGCAAGCAGTGGGAGGGGTCATAGTGGACCATCAGGGCATACTGGAGGGTGGGGGGCAGTGTACTCGGGGGATGGGGTCCACCTGAACGACATCAGCTTGGAACTGTTCATCGAAGGCTTGCGGCGGGCCATTGGTTCGGAGCTCACTATGGGGTGAGTCGGGCTGCAGGCCCTCCTGGTGCAGGACCTCACTGATAGAGAAGAAGGGAAGGGGTACCATGGAAATAGAAATGGGGGCCCAGGTACTGAGTGGGGAATGCCTAGGCTCAGTGATGGGAGGGCCAGGTACCATGGGAGAGGGGTGCTTGGCCTCGATTACTGGGAGCGGGGACCACCCAAGCACCAACATGGAACGGTTGGTGGCGGGGAGGTGAAAACAGGGTTGTGACGTTGGCCATGGGGGTGGGCCAGGGTCACCAAACCAGGCAGCAAAATTGGTGGTACCCCTCCATGTTAGCTAGCCTAGGGTCATTGTTTACTCATTGTTATTCATTGTGTACCTATGGTTTACTATTATTATGATTATTGTTGTTGTTGTTGTTATTGTTCAAAACAACTTGGTATCTGCAGGCTGTGGCCTTTTAAGATCCACTAATAAAGCAGTTTAAGAAAAGAACCGATGGATCGGGCCTTTAACTGTGGGAAGGAGAAAGGTGAGGGGAGAGGGGAAGAGACAGGGAGGGAGGGGAGCAACATGGGCCCGAAGCCGTTCCGGTGTGCCTTGGGTTATGAATTCTTGAATCCTTCCCATTCCATAAAAGTTAGTTAAAGAGAAGAAAACAGGGATGGTCATTTTCAAAGCCATCTCCGCAAGCAAAAAGAAAGAAACGTAAGGAACATAAAAACGGGAATGCTGCATCAGACCATCTAGCATAGCATCCTATCTCTGACATTTTCCAGTCTGGGTCACAATTACCTGGCAGTTTGCAAAAAGAAGATCATTTTCTCATAGTTCATTTCCAGGGATGAACAATGGCTCTCTAAAGTCTACCTGGCTAATTATTTTCTATGGGCTTTTCCTCCAAGAACTTCTCCAATCTACTTGAATCCCACTATGTTGGTCACCTTGCTTACATCCTCTGGCAACAGATTCCACAACTTAATTATGCACTGCATAAAAAAATATTCTATGATTTGTTTTCAATCTGCCAGTCTGCAGTTTCATTGAGTGTCCTCGATGAGTCTGACGTCAGTACTGGGCAAAATGGTAGAAACCATTATAAAGAATAAAATTACTGAACATATAGATAGTCATGGTTTAATAAAGTTACAGTTTACAGTTTATTAAATTTGGTACACCTCCAATCATAAAGCATACCATGGCGGTGCACAATAAAAAGAAGTACAAATCAATGACATTGACAACAGGACAATTGACACTAATGGGAAGGGCAGGGAACCTAGGTTACAAAGGCAAGTGGCAGCATAAGAACACGAATGGATGGGGAAAGACATGGACATAAGCTGAGTGCAATGCATAGGTGCCGCAATAGGTCGACACCATGAAAGAGGAAAGGCCAGATGAAACAGAAGACGAAAAAGCAGAGAAGAGGGAGATTGAATAGTGAGAACCTTTTGGAGGAAAGTATTAGCAAAATCCTGACATCAAAGGGAAGTTGTAGCAATGGAAGCTGGAGGGGGAACAGTGAACTGCCGAGGAAGGTGATAGAGCCGCAAAGAATTAGCATCTTGAGTGATGAGTGTAGAATAGTAGAACTTCTTGGTGGAAATAACAGCAACTAAGGTGGTAGAAAGGCCACAATGGATTTAGCCAAGGAAAGTCCTGTCTTACTAATCTGTTATATTTTTTTGAAGGTGTAAATAAACAGGTGGACCAAGGTGAGCCAGTTGATATAGTGCATTTGGATATTCAGAAAGCCTTTGACAAGGTCCCTCATGAGAGATTCTTGGCAAAATTAAAAAGTCATGAGATTGGAGGAACCATACTATTGTGGATCAGGAACTGGTTAAAAGATAGAAAGCAGAGAATAGGGCTAAATGGCAAATTTTCTCAATGAAGAAAGGTGAATAGAGGAGTATCTCAAGGATCTGTGCTGAGTCTGCTGCTTTTTAACATATTCATAAATGACCTGGAAATGGGAATAATCAGTGATCAAATTTGCAGATAACACAAACTTATTCAAAATTTTTAAAATGCAAGAGGATGGTGAAAAATTGCAAGAGGACCTTGATAAATTGGAAGACTGGACGTCCAAATGGCAGATGAAATTTAGTGTGAACAAGTGTACCTAGGAAAGAACAACCCAAACTATGGTTACACGATGCAAGCTTCCACATTAGGAACCACCACCCAGGAAAAAGATTTAGGCATCATCGTCGATAATACATTGAAACCCTCTGCCCAGTGTGCAGTGGTGGCCAAGAGAGTAAATAGAATGTTAGGAATCATATGGAAAGGAATGGAGAATAAAACAAAGGATATTATAATGCCTCTGTATTGTTCCATGGTGCAACCACACCTTGAATATTGTATGCAGTTCTAGTAGCCATATCTTAAAAAGGATATAGCAGAATTAGAAAAGGTACAGAATAGAGCCACCAAAATGGTAAAGGGGATGGAAGGATATCCCTATGAGGAAAGGCTTAAAAGGTTAGGGCTTTTCAAACTGGAAAAGAGACAGCTGGTGGGAGATATGATAGAGGTCTATAAATTAATGAACGGAATGGAACGGGTAAACATGGATTGGTTGTTTATGCCATCAAAAAGTAGAAAGACTAGGGGACATGTAATGAAGCTACAATGTAATCCATTTAAGACTAATAAGAGAAAATATTTTTTCATTTAATGCATAATCGAACTCTGGAATTCATTACCTGGGGATGAAGTAAAAGATGTTAGTGTAGCAGGGTTTAAGAAAGGTTTGGACAAGTTCCTGGAGGAAAGGTCCATTAACCATTATGGGCCCGGGAAATCCACTGCTTGCCCCAGGACAAGTATTGTGGAACTTGTGTGCCTTCTTGGGAGCCTGCCAGGTACTTGTGACCTGGATTGGCCACTGTTGGAAACAAGATGCTGGGCTTGATGGACTTTGGTCTGACTCAGTATGTCATTTCTTATGTTCTTATGGGTTTTTTTGGGTTGTCTGAAGGGATAAATGACCATTTATTTATTTATTGGTTTTTTATATACCGCGCTATTACAGATCAGTGCAGTTTACATTAAACATATGAATGTGCTTTACAGGTAACATTTGAGCATGGTTTACATATAACATAATAATTAAGTTCAATAGTTTACATATAATTTACATATAATTTGCATCAAGTTGGTGTAACTAGGAACATATTTACATTACAGGAATTATAGCTAGGAACATATTCACATTACAGGAGTTATAACTAGGAACATATTTACAGTGTCGGAGCATATTTACATTAGCACAGTGTTGGAGCATATTTACATTAGCACAGGATTGATTTGGCATCATTAAGGCGTCATTAAGAGTTCGTCTGTCTGTGGTTGGCATTAACTTGAGTAGTTGTGCAGCTGATCTAGGGTGGGTGGTCATAAGTTAGTTGGAAGAGGTAGGTCTTCAAAGCCTTCCTAAAAGATGTGAGATCCGTGATGGCATGTATCGTTGGGGGTAGGGCATTCCATTGGGTTGGCGCATATAAAGAAAAAGCACGGTTCTTAGTTGATTGAGTACCATTCCCTTTTAAACCATTCCATAATTTTATAAACTTTTATCATATCCTCCCTTTTTCATTTTTTCTACAAGCTGAAAAGCCCTAACCCATTTAGCAAAGGAGATGTTCCATGCCCTTTATCATTGTTGTCGCACTTCCCTGAACCTTTTCAAGTTGCACTATATCCTTTCTGATATTGGGCAACCAGAACTGCCCACAGAACTCAAGGTGTGGATGCACCAGGGCCCTATACAAATACATAATGATATTCTCAGTTTTGTCCTCCATCCCCTTTTGGATAATCTCTAACATTTTAGTTTGAATTTTTAGCAGGCATGGCATATAGGGCTGAAAATGTCAATGTACTATCCACAATGATACAAAGATCTTGGGTGGGCACTCCTAACTCTGAACAAAGCATTTTGTACCTGTAGTTGGGATTATTTTTATGCATCACTTTGTACTTGTCCACTTTCAATTTCATCTGTCATTTAGAAGCGTGGAGCCCGATTCAGATAGGGGCATGTCTGTGTCGTACAGACAGCCCCAATCTAGACGAGCCCATTTGGACCTGATTATGGACCATGGGAACAAAACATTCCCGTGGCAACCAGAATCGGGCCAGAGGACAGCCTGACGTGCCCCTGCTGCCTGCGGGGGTGTTCTCCCTGCAGGCATCCCTGACTCCCGCGGCCTTGGTCCCCCCTTTTCTCACTGCCCTACCCAAGGCTGGCCTGCCATGGCCTGTATCAGGCTGCAGGGACCCCCCTGCACCCGGCCCCGAGGGGTATCCCCTCCGGACTGTTTTTTTTGCAGCTTATTTGACCTTTGAGGTGGAATAAGCAGCACGCCCCCAAGGGCCTGGCAGGAAGTATAAGGCCGTGACCTGAATTGGCCACCTCTGTTCCGCCCCATTCCCGCCTCCTCGTCCTGATGTTCAGGACGTATGGGGAGAGCCAGAGGAGGAATCGAGCCTGGACGACTTTTGGGGCTGCATGTCCCACCGAGACATGCAGTCCTTCAACTCGCCTCCCAGAATCAAGCTCACAGTCTCTTGAGGTATGTTTACTAAAGGACGTTAAGAGAGCAAGTGTCCTGTTAATGCCTGTTTTCGGCACCCTTGTGTCCTTAACCCTGCAGAAAGGGCTGATAGCACGGCAATAATGAACATTACAGGATACTGCAGTGTTAAGGGAAAAGGGGGTGGAGAGTGGACTTTAAGGGGGCGGAGAGTGGGAGTTGAAAGCAGGTGTTACTGTATCGCTGATTGCACAATCATGAATTTGAGCCCTAATCGCAGGGAATCCTAACATCAAGTAAAACTTCATGGAAAGGGGCTATTTTGAGGGGACAGAACCTATTCTAGTATCTGCAATGTGATCCACAAACAGGGGAACCCAAAACAGTGATAGCAGTGCTCCATTAGCAGCAACAGCATAGTTCCAAGTATGAATGGGCACTATGTTGATGGTGCAAATGGGGCAAAAGAGGTTGCACGTGGGTAATGCAGTGGGGTCATTGGTGCGCAAGACTGATCAGGCAGCTGCCCAGGTTACACATCTGTGAAGTCCGTCATGACCTTAAAGTGACAGTGGTGGCACACAGACATGCTGCGGAAAAGGCAACATACAACGAGGGACAGCCCAAGGGTCCCTGTCGCCTGAGGCAGAGATTCCAGCCGCCCCCTCCACTGCTGCTGCCAAAGCTCTCTCCAGAAGACAGCAGCAGTGGCAGAAGCTCCAAAGGGGGCTGAAAAATGCAGCCGTCCATGAAAATACTACTGCTGCAGCTGTTCGCCTCTCCCCCAAGATGGAATCGGCAACAGCCATGGATGTGGGGCCAGCGGAGGCAGTTGGGTGGAGGGCAGGTGCCCTAGGTGGCTGCTTAACCCGCACAGTGGATGGGCCGGCACTGCAGTCCACCCCCACTGCCACCATGCTGCCATGTCAGTATGGTGTGGAGGTGTTGGCAGAGGGTATAACGCATTCCATCTGCAGCAAACAAAGCTCTGTCCCATCCTTGTGTGCCCGGCGCAACACAACATTTGCCAAAGTCTCTCTGAAGGCAAACATCTCAACGGCAGGGACAGCAGAGCACATGCTTATCCCTCCCACCCCTCCCACAGTCAGAAGTACCAGGACGTGAGCCCACATCCCCTGGCGGAGGGGGGCCAAAGCAGCAAGGTGTGCACAGCTGCATGGGTTCAACAGCAGTGAGGCCACCTGCAGCACTGAACTGGTGGGTGTGCCACAATGGAAGGGAGGGATGGAGCAGCCAGCAGGCTGTCCACAATAACCACTGGCCCTTGGCACCAGTCTAGGTAACCAGGTGGATTGCTTGGCCCTTGGATCAGGATACCCCCCCCCCTCACCCGCACATAGTGAGTCGATATGTGCATGTAGAGAGTAAAAATGACAATGCAGAAAGAATATTACACAATAGGAGAACAGGGCATGTCAGGGCAAAATGCGCACCCAGCACCATCACCTGCAAGATAATAACACTACTACTACCACTATACATTGTTCATAAAGCGCTACAAGGCATATAAAGCACTGTACAAACACATAGGAAGACAGACCCTGCCCGAAGATCTTACAATCAAGTGATGTCAGATAGTACAATACAAGAGGAATAAGGGTACAAGAGGGAGCGGAGACACCGGGAAACAAGAGATAAGGATCCAACAGCAGCCCCAAGGATGTACAGTATGCCTTTGGCATGGATTTGAAGAGGCAGAGAGATGAAACGTGACCTACCGATAGAGGACGCTTACTGCAGGCATAAGGAGCAGCAAGATGAAAGGATCATAGTCTGGAGATGCCAGTAGAGGAACAGAGCATAGAGAGGAGGTAGCCAGAGGAGGAGCAGAGTCTATGGGAAAGGGGTATAGGGAGAGAGGAGAGAGGAAAGGTAATGAGGGGCAGTAGAGGGATGCATTTATAGGTTAGCACACATTGCACATGTGCAATGAATGTTGAAACGGATGAGGAGCCAGTGAAGTGAAATCAGGAGACGGGTTATCGGGTTATATAAATTTATCAGGGCTGGTGGAGGATCCATGGGCAACCTCCCCCCCCTCCCCCTCCCCCCCCCCCCCGTGTCTTCCACTTTTAATCCCACTTACTGGCTGCCATATGGGATGCCCATGGATCTTTCAGGTCCATCAGCTCCCACCTGCCCTTCCATCCATCACTATTGCATTGCCTTTCACTGGGGCTCCCTATAACCTATTATTAGTAATCTATAGCCTATTTCATGTTTCAGCTCTGTTAGGACTCTGGGGTTGAGTGCTATCCAGTTCTGGTGATTTGTTGTTCTTGAGTTTGTCAGTTTATTCTATTACATCTTCTAGTCCTACAGTGATGTGCTTTAGTAGCTTTGAATCATTACCATCAAAGAAGTTTTCCACTTTAGAGATGATTCCAACATTTTCTTTATTAAAAACCAAGACAAAGACATCAGTTTTTCTGCTATTATCTTATGCTCCCTTTTACCCCTGATTGTCCAGTAGTCTAACTGATTTCTTCATGGACTTTGTACTTCCGATTTAGTTGAAAATGTTTTTAGTTCTTGAATCTACAGCAAAATTCTTATCAAAGTCACTCATGACCTTCATTATTACTTTTTTACATCCAACTTACCAATGTTTGTGCTCATATCTACTTTCTTTATTGGAATCTACTTTCCATTTTTTGCTTGATGCTCTGGCTTTCACCACCTCTTCTACCTCACCACTAAGGTAAAACATGTTGGGCACCATTTTGCCTTCTTTCAACCATTTTTTATGTGTCTGGGCTTCTTAAATGGCCTCTTTACATAATGTTTCATTAGGCCTAATAAAGGATATTTTTGAACTGTGGGAAACCTTGTTACCACTGCTGTTTTTTCTGCTTGTACTTGTTGTGGGGGTGTTCCTATTCTTGCTTTTTTCTTTTTAAATAATGTCCATGCTTCATGCATGTGTTGACTCTACCACACTCTCCTTTTAGTTTTTTTCTAACAAATTTTCTAATGTCATCATAGTTCGCCTTTTTAAAATTAAGTGCTACAGCAGTAGTTTTATAGCGTCTGCATTCCAGTGCATTGGTATTGCTGCTCAGATCATGTGATAAGTGACACCTTTATTTATTTATACAAATATTTATTTATTTATTTATATCCCACCAATCCCGCATGCTGGGCAGGTTACAATAAACATACATGAAATTAAAACAATACAGACAACAAAATAAAAAAATGACTATATTTATTTGTTTAGCTATTTTTATATACCACTTAATCTGCAAGTCTAAGCGGTTTACAAAAGAACAAAGTGCCCTTTGTGGCTTTACATAGAACATTAGAACAGCAATTACAAAGAACATAGAACATTATAACAAGCTTGTAACTGCTGTTATAACAACAACAATTAAATGGAACTATTTAAGGTAACTTAATACATCTGCTGAATTCAGAATTGGGGATTAAGGGAGGTGGGGGCATGAGGAGGGGTGGGGAGATCTAGGATATGTGGTTGTTCATTATAGTCGTCCCTTTCATGAGGTCTCTATATTATTAAATATCACCAAAACTCTATCTAATAATATTGCCTTAACTAATCTTCTAAAATCCAGCATATCAGACAGTAACCAGATGCGGCAGACGCGGTGCTTCCATTCTACCCCCACATATCACTTCTCCACCTCCCCATACAATAATATTCAACAACTAATTTTGGAATTAAACTGGTCGTAGCTTTATTAACCTTTTAACAATAGCCAAACAACATTTCCAAACCACATCATAAATATCCCAACTGCGGAACGAGCCCTCACCAGCCATGTGAGTAGCAAGGTGACGTTGTTTCCGCTTCCGCCGTGTCCAGGCCATGGCTATTCACATACCCCCCTCTTCCGGCTTCACCATATTATTAGCAAAAACCCCGAGGGATTGTCCAGGTCGGGGGTACCCCATCCCCGCCCTAAGCATTGCCTCTGTCTCTGGACCCCGGAAAACTCCGGGTTCCCGCCAACCCCTTCCAGCTGCAACACCCCCTAACCCCCCAAATCCTCACACACCCCAAAACAGGGAGGGAGAGTGGGACGTCAGCCACCTCCAGCTCCGTCCCTCGAAGTCCGCTGCCTCGCCGGCCTTCCACCACCTCACCCGCCCTCTGCCGGGACTCCCTCTGCCTCTCATTGGTTCCTGCGCCCCTCACTCAGCCCACGGGAGCCAATGAGTTTGTAAGACGCATCCACGTCTTGTTGCCCAGCACCCGAGCTGCCACCATGCCGGGACCACGCACCATGCTGCCCCCCTGTTAACGGCGGCCGCCCTTTACGCGGCCCCGCGGCCTTCCCATAACCGGGTACGGCGGACGCGGTGCTTCCATTCTACACCCACACATCACTTCTCCACCTCCCCATACAATAATACTCAACAAGAAATTTGGGAATTAAACTGGTCGCAGCTTTATTAACCTTTTAACAATAGCCAAACAACATTTCCAAACCACATCATAAATATCTCAACTGCGGAACAAGTCCTCACCAGCCATGTGAGTAGCAAGGTGACATTGTTTCCGCTTCTGCCGTGTCCAGGCCACGGCTATTCACAAACCCCCCTCTTCCGGCTTTGCTGTATTATTAGCAAAAACCCCGAGGGATTGTCCGGGTCGGGCGTACCCCACCCCCGCCCTAAGCATTGCCTCTGGCTCTGGACCCCGGAAACCTCCGGGATCCCGCCACCGGCTCAGGTGACGCATGTCCTTGCACCGCCCTCCCAAAGCCAAGCTGCGACCAGCTATCCTCCCCTGCATAATATCCTCCAAGGCCTCTTGCCACTCATTCAGGAGCAAATCCACCCCCACAGGGGATAAATGTACTCCATCCTGCCTATATAGACCCGCACAGCCCACCTCGACCCAAGGATGCAAAATCTGGTACCCGCCGTGCTCACAAACCCAGCGGCCAATTTAGCAATTAATTTTTGTTAACCCCCTTGACCACCTCCGATGGTCCCAGCAAGCAGGCCATGGTATGATATCAGACCATAAGAGAACCACTTCTTTGAACATCAACACCTCCCCCAAGTCCTTGTGCGCTGTTCGAATTAACTGCTTGCAAGTCCACAACCCGAGGTCATTGCCTCCCAGATGTATCAATAGGATGGTTGGCGACCCCTTGTCATGCTCATGGTACCGCAGCAAAGGCAAAAGCTGCGTCCATCGGAGGCCACGCTCACCCAGCCATGATACGGTCACCTCCGAAGCCTCCAATCCGATATTCGGCCCCACCGGCCGTGTTGCTGCTCGCCAACCAGCCCAGTATACAAACAAGTGGCCAATCACCCAACAGCGACACGGTCCCTGTCCCAAATCTGGAAAAAGAAAAAAAATCTTAACAGCAACAACAGGGAGCTTATAAGCACACATAGCCCTGGAACGCCTGCGACCTCCATCTGCCAATCCACTGTATCTCACGCTCCGGAAGTCCCACCACAGCTGCACTGGTAGCTGCACCGATTCTGAAGGAGTGCGGTGCAAACTGGCCCTAGTCCTCTCCAATCCACCGCAGTGAAAGCTGTAAAACCGCTGCAAACTGAAATCGCGTCAGAACCCGCGCATCTTCATGCATAAAGAGACTGTCGTCCCCCACTGGCCTTACTCGCCAGTAGGACTTCATTAAGGCTACCGGACACGTCAAGGACCCACCCATCGCCCTCAAGACTACCCAAGTTCCCTTCCCCTTCGGATCCGTTTTGTATCGCACCAGCCGAATTTGTAATTCGTCCCCCGCCAACTTTACCTGCTGCATCTGCAAGCCCCCAGCCCCTCTGGCCTGGCTGGACTCGGCTACCAACTCCCCCACTCAAAAGGCACCAAAAAAGGCCACAGAAAAAACTGCTTGAAAAAGCTTGCCTTCATAAGGGGACTTTGCCAGCTGAGGCAGAGCAAAACACAACCGCACCAGCAAGTCATGCGTAATAGGCTGCCTACTGTCGCCCGGAGTGGGAAGGGACCGTTCCCACCCTTGCAGCAGCCTGCGAGTCAAAAATCCCCCGCCCGTTGCCCCCACCCCACTGCCTTTGAGAAAAATGAAAACCCCGCCAATTGCTTACGCACCGTTGCCTGCGATAATCCCGCATTCTTTGCTGCAATGACATACTGACCCAGGAGCTGATCCGACACCGGTCCCCACTGCCACCCCGGTCCACCACGAAATCCACCACGCTGCTGCAGCCTCTTCGATACGTCGCCCACGTCGCCACTGACACTGACCTTCTCAGCAGGTCTATTATTTCCTGAGGCCAATCTGCTATAAGTGCTCCGGGACCGACGCTCCTACCTCTTCCACCTCTGGTGCAAAGTCCGAAACAGCTCCCACTTAAAACGGGAATGAGCATCAGCAATTTTGTTAGTACTCCCGGGAATGTGACGAGTCTTCACTACCACATTCAGTCGCAAGCAAGCTAGACCCACCTTCCGCATTAAATCCGCTACCTGTATGCAGCGCAGAACATAACTGTTGATCACACTGACCACAGCCGCATTGTTGCTCCACCAAACTATTTTGCGATTTCGAAGCCTGTCCGGCCACACTTCCGATACTACCAAAATCGGAAACAACTCGAGGAAGGCTATATTGCTGGTTATGCCTGCCTCACGCCATGCCTGTGGCCAACCCGCCGCACACCAAGAGCCACCAAAATAAATACCCAAATCCCAAACCACCAGCTGCATCAGTAAATAACTGCAAGTCACAATTGGAAATCTCAGCCTCCCTCCAAACTGTGGTGCCGTTGAAATCTTTCAAAAACTCATCCCATACCCCCAAATCGGCCCGCATGCTCCTTGACACCCTAATACGGTGATGAGGTTTAGTCACCCCCGCCGTAGCTGCAGCAAATCTACGTAGAAACACCCTTCCCATCGGAATTACCCTACACGCAAAATTGAGGGAGCCTATCAAGGCCTGGATTTCTCTCAGCGTGATATTACTCAATCCCATCATGTTCGCTACTAATACACGCAGCCTCCATACTTTGTCTATTGGCAATCGCACCACCATGGCCACGGTATCCAACTCCACCCCTAGAAATGTGATACACTTCGAAGGGCCCTCCATTTTTACCGCCACCAATGGGATGCCCCAAGACCGGGACAACTGTACGAATCCCTCCAGTAATTCCTGGCACCGCCCGGACTGCGCTTTCCCTACAAACAGGAAGTCATCCAGTTAATGTACTACATTCGCGCAACCCACCTGCTCCACGAAAGCCCAATGCATAAATGTACTAAACTGTTCAAAATAAGCACAGGACACTGAACAACCCATTGGCATGAATTTATCAAAGTAACTGGTAACCCTCAAAAGAAAATTCTAACAAATGAAATGCATTCAGGTGCACCGGCAACAAACGAAACGCGGATTCAATGTCTACCTTGGCCATCAAACACCCTTGACCGCATCTTCTCACCAGCTTCTCCACCTCATCAAAGGATGCATAGCGCACCGCGCACAATTCTTTCAGGATGTGGTCATTCACAGAAGATCCCACCAGGAAGGACAAGTTATGAATTAACCGATACTTCACCGGCTCTTTTTTTGGTATAATTCCCAACGGGGAAACTACAAAGATCACAAATGGCTGTTCTGCAAAGTGGCTGGCTACCCTGCCCAAATCAAGCTCCACTGCCAGTTTATCCCTCACAATATGGGCATATCACTTAACCGAGGGAGAATTCCTGGCTTTTTTCGAAACCAGCGTACCTACTACTGGAATCCGGAACCCACACTGAAATCCTTCCTCTAGCACCACCCTGTCCCTGCGCCTGGAGTACTTCCTAAGCTACGGTCTTAAAGCCTCGATCCTAATTGGAGTCGAAGCTAAGCTCAATAATGTCCTACTGTTTGGTGGCTGGCATAGTGGTACTGACCGCCCCCTTCTTAACACATTTGAGGGCAGAATGCCCTCCATTACATATGGAACAAGCATGTCAGAACTTGAAATCTGGAAAGGGGCACGAAGACTTGTTGAATCGCCAACAAACGTCTCCAGTTCCCTCCCCCCCATTACCCGTTCTCTGCAATGCGGAAGTCCCACTCGCTCGAAAGGACCGCCCCACCCCTGATGTAGCTGCTAGTCCTCCTCTTGCTCCACTCAACCCCCCACCACCCGGTCTGGCTGCCATCGGTGTTAACCATAAATTAATATCCTGTGTCCCCCAGGACAAAAGCTGGTTTTCCTCCATCTCATCGCGGAACTTCTCATCATAGTTGAGCCAAGCCCAACCTTCGTGCGTCTGAGCCGCCTCTAAGATAAAGTCCGCATAAGCTAACAACATCGCATAGTGTTCAGGATGCTAGTGTCCCCATACACTAGTGAGATGCAAAAAGGCTCTGGTCCAGTTTAATACATTCCGTGCTACCTTCCTGACCCTCCCCCGCCTTCTCATCTTCATTCCTCTTCTTCCTACTGTCCCCTGACTGTTTTCTACCCTCCAACAACCGGAAAAAAATCTATATACCTCCTCTTCTTGTTCTTACATAAGAACATAAGATATGCCATACTGGGTCAGACCAAGGTCCATCAAGCCCAGTATTCTGTTTCCAACAGTGGCCAATTTAGGTCATACGTACCTAGCAGTTTCCCCAAAAGACACAGGTTCCACAATGCTTGTACTGGGTCAAGCATTGACATCCTGGGTCCCTTCTTAATAATGGTTTATGGACCTTTCCTCCAGTAACTTGTCCAAACCTTTTTTAAACCCAGCTACACTAACAGCCTTTACTACATCCTCCGGTAACAAATTCCAGAGTTTGATTACACGTTGAGTGAAAAAATATTTATTTTTATTAGTCTTAAATAGTTTACCTTGTAGCGTCATTGCATGTCCCCTAGTCTTTCCATATTCTGATAACGTAAACAATCGATCTACATTTACCCGTTCCACTCCATTCATTAATTTATAGACTTCTATCATATCTCCCCTCAGCTGTCTCTTTTCCAGGTTAAAGAGCCCTAACCTTTTTAGCCTTTCTTCATAGGAGTATCCTTCCATCCCCTTTACCATGTTGGTGGCTCTTCTCTGAACTTTTTCTAATATCACTATATCCTTTTTACGATATGGTGACCAGAATTGCACACAATATTCAAGGTGCGGTTTCACCATGGAACGAAATAGAGGCATTATAGTATCTTTTGCTTTATTTTCCATTCCTTTCCTTATGATACCTAGCATTCTATTTGCTCTCTTGGCCGCCGCTGCACACTGGGCCGAGGGTTTTAACATGTTATCCACAATGACACTTAAATCTTTTTCCTGGGTGGTAGTTCCTAATGTGGAACCTTGCATCGTGTAACCATAGTTTGGGTTGTTCTTCCCTAGGTGCATAACCTTGCACTTATCCACATTAAATTTCATCTGCCATTTTGATGCTCAGACTTCCAATTTATCAAGATCCTCTTGCAATTTTCCACAATCCTCTTGGGTTTTAACAACTTTAAATAGTTTTGTGTCATCTGCAACTTTGATAACCTCACTCGTTATTCCCCTTTCCAGGTCATTTATGAATATGTCAAAAAGCAGCGGACCCAGCACAGATCCCTGGGGTACACCACTATTCACCTTCCTCCATTGGGAAAATTGGCCATTTAGCCCTACCCTCTGCTTTCTATCTTTTAACCAGTTCCTGATCCACAATAGTACATTGCCTCCTATCCTATGACTCTTTAGTTTTGCCAAAAGTCTCTGATGAGGGACCTTGTCAAAGGCTTTCTGAAAGTCCAGATACACTATATCAACTGACTCACCTTTGTCCACCTGTTTATTCACACCTTCAAAAAAACATAACAAATTACTAAGACAAGATCTTCCTTGTCTAAAGCCATGTTGGCTGTCTCCCATTAGACCATGACTATCTACATGCTGAGTAATTTTATTCTTTATGATGGTTTCTACCATTTTTCCCAGTACTGATGTCAGGCTCACCGGTCTGTAGTTTCCCGGATCACCCCTGGAACCCTTTTTAAAAATTGGTGTTACATTGGTGTTCCTCCAGGTATTAGAGATGATTTTAATGATAGTTCACAGATTACTAATAGCAGGTCTGCAAGCTCATATTTCAGTTCTTTCAACACCCTTGGATGTATACCATCCGGCCCAGGTGATTTGCTACTCTTCAGTTTATCTAATAGTTGTAATACATCTTCCCGATGTATCGATATTTCCTTCAATTCTTCCATACCTTTAAATACCACTTCAGTCATGGGTAACATCCCTACATCTTCCTCAGTAAAGACCAAAGCAAAGAATTCATTCAGTCTCTCCGCTATTGCCTTGTCGCCTCTTAGTGCCCCTTTAACCCCTCTATCATCTAATGGAACAACTGACTCTCTCAGAGGTTTTTTGCTATGAATGTACTTGAAAAAGTTTTTATTTCGCGTTTTTGCTTCCGCAGCAAGCTTCTTCTCAAATTCTCCCTTTGCCTGCCTTATCAATGCCTTGCATGTGACTTGCCAGTGCTTGTGCTATTTCCAGGTTTCGTCATTTGGCTCTTTTTTCCATTTACTGAAAGTTGCTTTTTTGGCAACAACAGCCTCTCTGACCTCACCTTTAAACCATGCTGGCAGTTTTTTGGACTTCCTTCCACTTTTCTCAAAGCATGAAATACAGCTGGTCTGGGCTTCCAAGATAGTATTTTTCAACAACATCCAAGCTTGATGTAAGTCTTCAACCTTTGCAACTGCTCCTTTTAGTTTTTTTCTTAACTTTTTTCCTCGTTTTATCATAGTCTCCCTTTCGAAAATGTTAAAAGGTAGTACTGTGGATTTCCTTACTATCCCTCCTCCACTAATTAAAACAAAGGCGATCATGCTATGATCACTATTGCCAAGTGGCCCCAACACCCTTATCTCTTGCACTAGATCTGGTGTTCCACTAAGGACTAGGTCTAATAAGGCTTCCCCTCTGGTCGGTTCATGAACCAGCTGCTCCAAGAAGCAGTCATTTATTACATCTAGGAACTTTATCTCCCTATCATGTCCTGCTGTGACACTGACCCAGTCGATACCGGGGTAATTGAAATCACCCATTATTATTACTGCGCTGTAACTTTTGTTAGCTTCCTCGATTTCTTTGAGCATTTCATCATCCATTTGTTCATTCTGGCAGGCGGTCGATAGTACACCCCCACCGCCATCGCCTTCCCCTTTTTACATGGAATTTCAATGCATAGAGATTCTACAGCAAATTTTGTTTCCTGCAAAACTTTAATCCTTTCTGACTCAATGCCCTCTCTAACATAGAGTGCAACCCCTCCACCAATTTGATCAGCTCTATTATTACGATATAGTTTGTACCCAGGTATCACAGTGCCCCACTGGTTGTCCTCCTTCCACCATGTCTCTGATATTCCAATCTTATCTAACCTCTCATTTGGTGCTATATATTCTAACTCTCCCATCTTATTTTTTAGACTTCTAGCATTTGCATACAAGTATTTTAGAGACTGTATTTTATTCATATTAATTTGGCTATTGGTAGACATGGGTAATTTGGGATCTTTAAACTCTATCTCCTCCATACTCGAGTGCATTTGGGCTACTTTTTTCTTTTTTGCAACCTCTCTGCTTTTGGTAGAATCCTTCAAGGATACATTCTTCCAAACCATCCGCTCTTGGGCGACTGTCGGCTTTCCCCTATTATCTAGCTTAAAAGCTGCTCTATCTCCTTTTTAAAGGTTAATGCCAGCAGCCTGGTTCCATCCCGGTTAAGGTGAAGCCCATCCCTTTGGAAGAGCCCTCCTTTCCCCAGAATGTTCCCCAGTTTCTAACAAATCCAAAACCCTCATCTCTGCACTATTGTCTCATCCACGCATTGAGACTCTAGAGCTTTGCCTGCCTTTTTGGTCCTGCGCGTGGAACAGGAAGCATTTCGGAGAACGCTACCCTGGAAGTTCTGGATTACAACTTCCTACCTAAAAGCCTAAATTTAGCCTCCAGAACCTCCCTACTACATTTTCCTATGTCATTGGTACCGACATGTACCAAGACAGCAGACTCCTCCACAGCACTATCTAAGACCTTATCTAGGTGGCGCATGAGGTCCGCTACCTTTGCACCAGGCAGGCATGTTACCAGGTGATCCTCATGTCCACCAGCCTCCTAGTTATCTACATGCCTAATGATCGAATAACCAACTATAACTGCTGTCCTAACCCTTCCCTCATGGGCACATGGCCCTGGAGAAAATTCCTCGGTGCGAGAGGGTTTTACATCACCTGGAGGACAGGTCCTATTTACAGGATCACTTTCTGCCACACCAGGGTGATGCTCTCCTGTCACATGACCTCTCTCCTCCATGGCAACAGGGATGCTGCCAGACTGGAGGTGGGACTTCAGGACTATATCCCTGTAGGTCTCGTCTATGTACCTCTCTGTCTTTCTTTTGTTTTGTGGTGGAGAAGCAGCTGCTGAGGGCAGAAAAATAAAGGGAAAACTGCCTTTTTTTCCTTTCACCCAAAGAACTGCAGGCTCTGAAAGGGTTAACTCAGATACGAAAGAGAAAAGTTTCTCAAAGAGAACTGCAGACCAAAACACACCCCCTGTTCCCATGGAGATAGAGGGAGGAGAAGGGAGTGGTTTGGGGGCGGAGTCAGAAGGGATAGGACAGCCCCAAACATTTAGGAAGAGAAACTGCACTCATACAGCGGATTTTCCTGACGGAGGACAGGCTCAGAGCAAGCACCAAGGCAAGCACAGACACAGACACGAGGAGGAGATAAGAGACTTTCCTCGGGAGGAGAGAAAGAGAGAGAAAATCCAGACACAGAGGACACAAGGGTTCCAGGAAGGAAGGACAAGAAGTCCAGGGGAATCCCTTGCACAGAAGCCGGTAAGAGCCAGGAGTAAAAGGCTGACAAGGCTTGTGGAAACCTCGGGAGAAGAGTCCTCAGAGGAGGAAATATTCTCAAAAGGATCTTGGCTCAACTCTCTACCCAGTAAGGACGTTGTCAGCAGAAAACCCAGCACTACTAAGGTGAGCCCTTTACACCGGTTAAAAGGTTTATTAGAGGAAAGGGGTTTTCCTTGCCCTTCCCCCGCTAGCTCTCTCACGGTTAAGGGTGCCTGGGGAAAACTACTGAAGGCTCTGCAGGCTGGGGAGGCTTCCCAAGAGCATACCCAGGAAAACAATGACCCAGGAGAATCAAGTGTGGAGGAAATGGAGGTAGGAGTCTCTGGAGAGTCAGATAGCATTTCAGATATGGAAATAAGCTGTGCTATTTGTGCAAGAGAAACATAAGAGGACCAAAGAGGGTTTGAGTGAAGAAAGAAACCCAGCTGGGTGAAGTTAATGTGTATTTCTGAGTTACCATGTATTAGGTAAAAGAACTGAGGAAGTTCCTTTTACCAGGACTTTTTAAGCCAGTACTTTTAGCCATGCTTTTTAAAAGTAGCTGTTTCATTTAATGCTGCTTGGGCCAGAGCTAGGCTGAAAGTTTGTATTACAACTGAGAAGGAATTACACTACGTGTGAAAGCAGTTGATTGAGTCAGGAACTGTGCTACACCTGCTGTGGAACAACGGAGGGTGGCACAGCGCCTCCTGAAGACCAAGTACAGAATATCATTGAAAGTAAAGTTTTACTTGAATGCCAGTTTAAAGGCTACAGCAAGCCAGGGACTGTATAAATGGCTTGAGTATTGTTATGTTTGGAGAAGTATCCTGAGTTTTGTTTTCCCTTATCTTCAATCAATTCATGTTAAAGAATTGACTTGGTTTTGGAATTCCTGATTTCTGAGAATAAAAGAAATTTTCCTGCGACCTTGCACTTGGCTATAATCCTTTCGGGGACACAACTACATGAGTTTAGGCAAGTTTTAACAAAAGTCTATCGTCACAACCCCTGCAGCCCTAGGCAACCGCCTGGCCACAAGGGGGAGTGACGACAGTTTTCCAAGTCTGCTACTCTAGCCTCTAGAGAACGGACTCGTTCCCTGAGAGCAAAGAGCTCCTTGCACCTAGTGCACACGTAAGTCCTCTCACCAACTGGGAGAAAATCATACATGTGACACTCAATGCAAAAGACTGGAAAGCCCCCATCTCGCTGCTGGACTGCTGTCTGTATCTTAGTTTTAAGTTTGTGTTTAGATCTTTAAGTTCTTTACTGACTAAGGGTTGCTATGGATATTTATACTAATAAAACTGTACCTAATATGTTTAATATACCTTGTTCACCTGAAGCTTAATTAATCTCAGGTTCTTAGTGTATGACTGATTTGGGTAATGAGCTTCACCTGAGAACACCTCCTGTCTTTTAAGATGTGTAAGTACCTATAAAGCTACGATTATCCCAGGGGTGGGTGGGTGGGAAATAACACTTATTAAAAGAGGGCTGCTACACAGTACCCTGTCTTGTGCTGCTGAGGTAGGCTATATTCTGATTTGATTTAAATTATAGCTCTTTGCTGCTGCTAGGCTGTAACTTATTATGAAATTTAAACTACAAGCTCTCGGCTGGGTTCCAAATTTAACCAGAAAACTCTCTTCTGTATTTTAAATTTAAACTAAAAGTACTTTGCTGATGCTAGGCCCTGAGTGACTGTTAAATTTAAACTACAAGCTCTCTGCTGGGTTCCAAATTTTATCAGAAAGCTTTCTTCTGTTTTTTAAATTTAAACTAAAAGTACTTTGCTGTTACTAGGCCCTGAGTGACTATTAAATTTAAACTATAAGCTCTCTGCTGGGTATGAAATGTAACCAGAAAGTTCTCTTCTGTGCTTTAAATTTAAACTTAAACTGCTGCTACTAGGCCCTGACTGATTTAACAAAAATAGTGGGTTCACAGATTAATTAACTTTAATACAAAGAATTCCTTTCAGAAAATTCCCAGAAGTATTGACTCACAATTGCAGATCTCTCTCCAGAAGTAACAGTCCCCTTTTCTAGTCCTTCCGATGCAAATTCCTTGGCACCCTTTCCCATAATTCCGAAAAGGTTGCCAGCGTAGGTGTCACCCCGCCTGACTCCGCCCCCTCCACACTCATGCCACTCACTTTACATGCTCCTTCCACTGCCTCTGACGATGTTGACAAAGAAGCGGTTGACGAGGAGGAGGAAGACCTCCACCTACGATGCCGTCGACATGAATGCTTTCATTTCTTTTTGGCCTTTCCCCCGACACCATTGGATGCCCCTCTTCCAAGAACCACCCCCTCCTCTTGTTCCACTGTTAACTCACCTGCAACGCCCATCTGTGGACCCGCTGCCTCCGCATTCTGACTTGGCTCCTGACGCTCCGACACCATCTGGGATGCTGCTTCCCACTCCGCTGCCATCCCTTCCGCCGGGTGACTTTGTTCCACACTTTCCGCCATGTTATCCTGTCGCCCTGGACAGCTCAGTCCTTGTCCCACTACATACTGCCATCCAGGGGGTATCTGTGGAGATAAGACAGCAAAAGGCGAAGAGGAACCTGCCATGGCCCAAGGCGATTGCCATACCCCCAGCCACTCCGCCCGAGATGAGCCCTGTCCCCCTCCATGCTAGTGCTCCCAGGCTGCCGGGTAATAGCTGCCCGGTATCCCGGACCAGCTCGCCGTGCCAGCTAGCCCCTGCCTATCGCAACCAGCCTTCCCCCCTCTGTGCTACCTTACCACCCCTGAGGAATACATTCTGGCCCTGGCAGTCCCAGTCCCGCCCAACCTACGCTAGGGAGCTCTCCAGTACCCCGCACCGCACCCACTAACCCCCGCCCAGAAGCATCCCTAGCCAATCCTTTCCCACGCAACTCTTGTCCTTCTGAGGCCAACTCTCGTCCTTCTGAGACCAAGTCTTGGCCTCAGAAGGCCCGCTCACCCCCTAACCTCCCTCCGCCCTCGTGCTGCCCCTTCCCCCGCCTGCTTCAACCCACTGACCCCATACCTTTGCCCACTGTTCCTTTCCTTCCTCTGCCTTGAGCCCCTCTCCCCTTTGAACTCTCTCCCTGGTTCCCTGCCCCCCGACCCGTGCGCCCACTGTCTACCTGTTCCCCTTGGGCAGCCGCCGCTCGCCGACCCCCGGCCCCTAACCCCATCCTGCCCCCTCCCCCGGCCCATGCGAGGATACATTCCCCAATCCACCAAGCCGACCCTTATCCAAACTGCCCTCCTTTTTTTTTTTTTAATGCCGTTTATTTCTGTTATTCTTCCTATGTATTTATTTTATTAATGAACCATTTCTGCTGCCCAACACTTACCTGTTGCCACACTAGTGCCGTCCCGACCTCCATGTGGCCGGCACCACCTCACCCCCTCCTGCTGGCGCTCCGTCTCACTCTCCTGACTACCGCCGCCGCCTGCCGCTGACTCCGCCAGCCACCGCTGTCACACTCGCCGTCCGATTCTGCTTCCCTGCACAGCAAAAAAAGTCAGCCACCTCCAGCTCCGTGCCTCGAAGTCCCCTGCCTCAACGGCCTTCCACCACCTCATCCGTCCCCTGCAGGGACTCCCACTGCCTCTCATTGGCTCCCAACGCCCCTCACTCAGCCTGCGGGAGCCAATGAGTTTGTAAGACGCGTCCACGTCTTGTTGCCCGGCACCCAAGCCGCCACCACGCCGGGACCACGCACCGCGCTGCCCCCCCAGTTAACGGTGGCTGCCCGGTACGTGGCCCCACGGCCTTCCCGATCTCGAAGAGAGAATGATCAATTGGTTCCATAAACTATGACCTATGATTGACAGAGCACTATTCTTTGTTCTGCTTAGTTTTGTTGTATGAAGGGAAGGAACTTCTAACAATTATTGTGACAACGCAACACTCATCTGGCTGAGTAATTTTGTAAGGGAAAAGTCAATAGCAATGGAAACTGACATCCAATATGCTGAGAAATAATCCCTAAAACCCCAAATTGAACCCGATCTGTAATTAGAACTCGATGTAGCTGTCTCAATACTGGAGTAATAAGATCAGTGTGCTATGTACACTCAACAAGATAAACATAAAACCAGTCAAATACTGTATATGATAAATCAATCAACCTTAGTTGATTAAGCAACATCTCATGGCTGACTGAATCCAAAGCGGCCACAATACAGTATCAAGAAATGCCAGCAGAACCAGGCTAGAATGTTCTATTTGTATCAAACACTTATCAACCACAGACACTAAAAGAAGTTCGATATTATTGTTGGCTCTAAAACCATACCGAAATTCATCCAAGAAATTATTCATATTGATAATCCTGAAATTGCATTAACACAATCCTTTCAATAACTTTGCTTAAGTAAGGCAGGCTTGGGCCGATAACTTTAGGATCTGCAGCATCCATAACCTGCCTTTTTAATAAAGGTCAAACTGCAATCTACTTAAAGATAGTGGGAAAGTTACCTTGTGTTAGAGATAAAGTTACTAATGAAGCTAGATGAGCCACTTTTTCTGATTTGATTACTTTCAAAGCCACAATGGACAAAGATCAAAAATGTACGTAGATTTAGAAACACTTTAAAGGATATCAAGTACCTGATTCTGTTTAATAGATGAAAAAGTAGACCATCCCGTCATTACAGAAAGTATGTCTTCTGACAACACAGTACCTGCACTCGCTCCTGGGGACCCATTTTCTGTTGCAAGATGTATAGACTTCATAGAAGGACTCATCTTGTTTTTGAGAATGAGCAGAATTTCCTGTGAGTTCACCCACAAACTGAAATAATTCTCTGGATGTTTAATATCCCTCTGCAATTGCCCAATACAATAATTCCTTTTAGCATCTATAACCACCTGTCTATATTCAGACATACATCGGGAATAATGCTTATAATTGCCACAATCAGGAACAGAGCGCTAACGTCATTCTGCTATCGTAATACTCACTTGTTCTGCTTTACTACAGAAGAAAACCAAGGTGTTATACAACATTTTCTTCAACTTAGGAGGGTAAACTGAAAGCCACCGCAGTAAAAATACCACTTTGTTTCCTGCAGCACTTTTATCTTGTTTGATTCTAGGGCATCCTTAACATATATGACCACTCTTCTCCCAATTTGATCCATCCTGTGATTTCATTATCTTGTATCATAATAATCCATTGGTTGTCCTCCTTCTACCAGGTCTCAAAAATACCTATTGAGAGTAATTTCATAAAAAAACACCTAGATAAGCTTTTTTGTGTGCCTATTTCAAGTCTATTTTTATACAGAAAAGTAAGTTTTAGTTTTTTTTTAATACAGAATAAGTGGCCAAATGTGCACATTATTCTAAGGTACTATCACGTATGCCAGCTCTAGAGCTAGTGTGAATGCCCATGCATAGACTATTCAAGAATGCACATAAATTATAGTATTTTATAATTTACCCATGTACTTGTGTGTTCTACCCCTACTCCATCCAACCTTCACCTATGCACATGAAGAGGGAAAGTACGGGTCATTGGCCCAAAGCATTTACTTCCACAATAGCAGCTACCTCAGTTAAGCACATAAATGCCCATTTATGCACCATGATTTTTGCATGTAACTCATTAAAATACCATGATTGGCATTTGCAACTCATTAAAATACTATGATTGATATTGATAAATGGAGTGTAACTTTAGGCGGAATCCTTATAAAATCTTGAGAAATCTAGGTACAGGCATTAACACCGTCTTTAGGGCTGATGTAAGTGATCACAACTAGATTTAATGCACATTTTCAACCACTTACGCCCCTATTTTGTAAAGTGCACACATACTTTACAAAATAGGTGCTAAAAAAGCATGTGAAAACACATTAGGCAATGCACACCTTATAAAATTACCTTCATTATATCTAACTGTTCATCTATTTCCATAATTTCTAACTCTCCCATCTGGCATTCATATATAGAAATTTAAAGAATGTTATTTGTTTGTAGTTACAACTTGCATTGCATGCCTGAAAATACTACTGAGACAGGATCAGCTAGTGCTGGGAAAGAATCTGCACTTGCTGGAAAATTGTCTTAAAACTTGGAGTAAGGGAGATTTGGGATAAACTAAAATCCTGTGTCTATTCCAAATTTTGTGTTTATTTACAGAGTACCATTTTAGAAAGAACATCTTTGTGAAGACTGAGACATCAAGGTCAATCTCTAAACCCTGAAAACAATATGGAAAAAAAAACATGGCGTAGCGGCATCCATGTGCATATATATTTTTTTGATTGGCGGTCTATGCACATGTATAATGGCCAAGGCCAATGGAAGCAGCAGCATGTGTAGAATGTTCAACAATCAAGATGCATGTGGATCCCACCTAGTGGTGACATGTATGTGGAAAATAACCGGCAACCCTATGGTTTCATCCGCATAAAAGCAGCAGCATTTCACGCTGGGTCCCCATACAGTGCAGTCGTGCAGTGCTTGCCACTTTCATGTGCCTTCCTCCACTCTGCATGTGCATGGCACAGCTTGCCATGATGACATGTTTCTGGTCCCTTATTACACAGCAGCCTCTAGTGGGTCTTCTAAAGTCCTAGAATTGCTGCTAGGAGGGAGAGACATTTCTTTGATGCAGAGAGGAGCCTCCCAGATTTCCTGTTGCTCTTGAATGAGGACACACTATTCCATCCTGGGGGGGACAGTGGCCAGACCATGTAACAGCAAGGAAGATCTGGAGAGGAATCTGGATAACCCTGGAAAGGTAAGCTTAAAGATGTGTCCCCTAGTACCTTCACCAAGACCTGCTAGGCACACATATAGCATAGGGATGCTACCTATGGGATGGCATGTAAACACCTAACAGCTAGAAATGCTTTGCCATCTAGCATTAGATCCCCCAACAAAATATAGTGCCATAGTGTCTCTGGCTATTGAACACTTCAGGGTACCTACACTGTGACAGAAAATCGTATCGTTTGGGAATAAAATAAAACATAGGGTCAGCTCAAATGCCTAAAAGAGTTGGTAAGATAGGCAGATAGAACCTTCCCAGGCACCCCATCCAAAAAAACAAATATATAATTGTGGGAAAAGAGGTAGATGGAGCTCTTACCTATTTTCTTACCTATCCTGTTGGTTGTGTAGCTGATATATAATATTTAATTGGGTTTACCTATCCTGGTGGTTTGTGTAGCTAAGTTAACTGCTGGTTTTACATTCACTTCTGGGAATAATCTGCTTGCATTCCTTGGGTAGCCCTCCAATCAGAAATCTAAGGGTGCCAAATACAACAAGGACTTTTTCACAAAAGACAGATAGAGAAACATTAAGAATTCAGTTGGCTAATTCAGCTTCCATTGTTTGAATTTGTCTGCAAACTTGCTGCCAGGGAGGGGCTCTTGAATAGTGGACTTCCTGCAGACACCTGGTTGAATCTGGGCTCCACAGCTTCTCATACAAACAGATAAGCTTATAGCTTTGTATCTTTTAGTAAGCTTGCAGCTTGGTATCTCTTACCTATTTTCTTACCTATCCTGTTGGTTGTGTAGCTGATATAAGAACATAAGATATGCCATACTGGGTCAGACCAAGGTCCATCAAGCCCAGTATCCTGTTTCCAACAGTGGCCAATCTAGGTCATACGTACCTAGCAGTTTCCACAAAAGACACAGGTTCCACAATGCTTGTACAGGGTCAAGCATTGATATCCTGAGTCCCTTCTTAATAATGGTTTATGGACCTTTCCTCCAGGAACTTGTCCAAACCTTTTTAAACCCAGCTACACTAACAGCCTTTACTACATCCTCCGGTAACAAATTCCAGAGTTTGATTACACGTTGAGTGAAAAAATATTTTCTTTTATTAGTCTTAAATAGTTTACCCGGTAGCTTCATTGCATGTCCCCTAGTCTTTCTATATTCTGATAACGTAAACAATCGATCCACGTTTACCCGTTCCACGCCGTTCATTAATTTATAGACTTCTATCATATCTCCTCTCAGCGTCTCTTTTCCATGTTAAAGAGCCCTAATTTTTTTAGCCTTTCTTCATAGGAGTATCCTTCCATCCCCTTTACCATTTTGGTGGCTCTTCTCTGAACCTTTTCTAAAATCACTATATTCTTTTTAAGATACGGCGACCAGAATTGCACGCAATATTCAAGGTGCGGTCTCACCATGGAACGATATAGAGGCATTATAATACCTTTTGTTTTATTTTCCATTCCTTTCCTTATGATACCTAGCATTCTATTTGCTCTCTTGGCCGCCGCTGCACACTGGGCCAAGGGTTTTAACATGGTATCCACAATAACAAATTGATTATAGACATTGTTAAAATAGCCACAAAGGGGGAAGCGATCATATTGGGTGACTTTAATCTACCCGATGTGGATTGGATTACTCCTTCTGCAAATCTAGAAAGAAGCCAAAAAATTGTGGATGCTCTCCAAGATAACATAAGAACATAAGATATGCCATACTGGGTCAGACCAAGGTCCATCAAGCCCAGTATTCTGTTTCCAACAGTGGCCAATCTAGGTCATACGTACCTAGCAGTTTCCCCAAGGGACACAGGTTCCACAATGCTTGTATTGGTTCAGCATTGATATCCTGGGTCCCTTCTTAATAATGGTTTATGGACCTTTCCTCCAGGAACTTGTCCAAACCTTTTTTAAACCCAGCTACACTAACAGCCTTTACTACATCCTCCGGTAACAAATTCCAGAGTTTGATTACACGTTGAGTGAAAAAATATTTTCTTTTATTAGTCTTAAATAGTTTACCCTGTAGCTTCATTGCATGTCCCCTAGTCTTTCTATATTCTGATAAGGTAAACAATCGATCTACGTTTACCCGTTCCACTCCGTTCATTAATTTATAGACTTCTATCATATCTCCCCTCAGCCGTCTCTTTTCCAGGTTAAACAGCCCCAACCTTTTTAGCCTTTCTTCATAGGAGTAGACTTCCATCCCCTTTACCATTTTGGTGGCTCTTCTCTGAACCTTTTCTAAAATCGTTATATCCTTTTTAAGATACGGCGACCAGAATTGCACACAATATTCAAGGTGCGGTCTCACCATGGAACGATATAGAGGCATTATAATATCTTTTGTTTTATTTTCCATTCCTTTCCTTATCATACCTAGCATTCTATTTGCTCTCTTGGCCGCCGCTGCACACTGGGCCGAGGGTTTTAACATGGTATCCACAAGGACGCCTAAATCTTTTTCCTGGGTGGTGGTTCCTAATGTGGAACCTTGCATCGTGTAACCATAGTTTGGGTTGTTCTTCCCTAGGTGCATAACCTTGCACTTCTCCACATTAAATTTCATCTGCCAATTTGATGCCCAGTCTTCCAATTTATCAAGATCCTCTTGCAATTTTCCACAATCCTCCTGGGTTTTAACAACTCTAAATAGTTTTGTGTCATCAGCAAATTTGACAACCTCACTCGTTATTCCACTTTCCAGGTCATTTATGAATATGTCAAAAAGCAGCGGACCCAGCACAGATCCCTGGGGTACACCACTATTCACCTTTCTCCATTGGGAAAATTGGCCATTTAGCCCTACCCTCTGCTTTCTATCTTTTAACCAGTTCCTGATCCACAGTAGTGCACTGCCTCCTATCCCATGACTCTTTAGTTTTGCCAAAAGTCTCTCATGAGGGACCTTGTCAAAGGCTTTCTGAAAGTCCAGATACACAATATCAACCGACTCACCTTTGTCCACCTGTTTATTCACTCCTTCAAAAAAACATAACAGATTAGTAAGACAAGATCTTCCTTGTCTAAAGCCATGTTGGCTGTCTCCCATTAGGTCATGACTATCTACATGCTGAGTAATTTTATTCTTTATGATGGTTTATACCATTTTTCCCGGTACTGATGTCAGGCTCACCGGTCTGTAGTTTCCCGGATCACCCCTCGAACCCTTTTTAAAAATTGGTGTTACATTGGCGATCCTCCAATCCTCAGGTATTAGAGATGATTTTAATGATAGTTCACAGATTACTGATAGCAGGTCTGCAATCTCAAATTTCAGTTCTTTCAACACCCTTCAACACTTAGGTGACAGAACCAACAAGGAAAAGCTCAACGCTGGATTTAGTCCTCACCAACGGTGATAGCGTGTCGAATGTCTGGGTGGGTGCACCTGTGAGCAGCAGCGATCATCACACAGTGTGGTTTGAGATAAAAACCAAGGTGCAGTCCAACTATAGCAAGCTCAAAGTCCTAAACTTCAAAAACACTGACTTCAATAAAATGGCCATTTACCTAAAGGAGGAGTTGACAGGGTGGAAGGAGATAAGGGAAGTGGAATTGCAATGGGCTAAACTAAAGGTGGCAATAAAAGGGGCAACAGATAAATATGTAAGAAAAGTAAATAAAAACCAAAGGAGAAGGAAACCTATTTGGTTTTCCAAAGACATGGCTGCTCAAATAAAGGCAAAAACCACAGTTTTCACAAAAAGGTGTCATATAGGAGTAACCCACATGTGAAGGGGCCATACTGGATTTGGTGCTTATCAATGGTGAAAGTATTTCTGATGTCATAGTGGAAGATCATCTCACATCCAGTGATCACCAGATGCTGTAGTTCAGTATTAGGAATAAGGCTGATAAAATCCATTCAAAAGTGAGGATCTTAGATTTTAGGAAAACTAACTTTGCCAAGATGAGAAGTATCTCAAGGAGTTGATAGCAGGAAATGAACAGCTGGGGATATAGAAAAGCAATGGGCAAAACTGAAAGTGGATATTTTAAGGGCAACAAACATTTTTGCTAGAAAGGTAAATAAATGGAGAAGGAAAAGGAGGCCACTATGGTTCTCAATAGAAATTGCTGAAAAGGTGAAGAAGAAAAGAGTGGCCTTCATAATATACAAGATATCACAGAGAGAGGAAGACAAACATCAATATTTGGAAAAACTTAGAGAAGTTAGGAAAGCAGTCAGGAAAATAACGATACAAAAAGAAGAAGAAATAGCCAATACAATAAAAGGGGGGTAAGACATTTTTCAGATATGTTAGTGAGAGGAGGAAGTGCAAAAGTGGTATTGTTAGACTCAAGGGTGAAGGGCAGGAAAAAATAGAAGCTGATAAGGATAAAGCAGAATTGTTTTACAAATATTTTTGTTCTGAGTTCACAGATGAAGGGCCAGGAACAGGACCTCAGAAAATACCGACAAATAGGAACAGAAGTGAAGGGGATCTTGAACAATTTTCAGAAGATTGTGTTCATGAGGAACTAGTTAAACTAAAAGTAGACAAAGCGATGGGACTCAATTAGATACATCCAAGAATATTAAAGGAACTTGGGGATGTTCTAGTAGCTCCACTGGCTGACCTTCTCAATGCTTCTTTAGAGTCAGGAGTAGTCCCAGAGGACTGGAGAAAGGCATGTGTAGTCCCTTTATACAAAAGCAGAAGTAAGGATGAGGTTGAGAAATACAGGCCGGTGAGTAAATTATTGGAAACACTGCTGAAAGAGAAAATAGTGAGGTTTCTGGAGTCCAATTGATTGCAGAATCAAAGTTAGCATGGGTTTACCACAGACAAATCTGATTGATTTCTTTGACTGGGTGGTCAGGGAGTTGGACCGAGGAAGAGCCCTAGATGTGGTCTACTTAGATCTCAGTAAAGCCTTTGACACCATTCCACACAGGTGACTTATAATCAAATTGAGCACCCTAGGGATGGATCCTAAAGTGACTGACTAGGTTAGAAATTGACTGAGTGGGAGGCAACAAAGGGTATAGGTAAATGGAGCTTATTCTGAGGAGAAAGATGTTACCAAAGGTGTGCCGCAGAGATCTGTCCTTGGTCAGATTCTTTTTAACATCTTTGTTAGCATAGGGATTGCAGAAGAGCTGTCAGGTAAGGTTTGCTTGTTTGAGGATGATACCAAAATCTGCAATACAGTAGACACCCAGGAAGGAGTAGATAACATGAGGAGGGATCTAGCTAAGCTTGAAGAATGGTCTAGAATTTGGCAGCTGAGATTTAATGCTAAAAAATGCAGGATCATGCATTACGGCTGCAAAACTCCAAGGGGGCGATACAGTGAAGGAAGCAAAGTACTTCTGTCCATGAAAGAAGAAAGGGACCTGGACCTAATTGTTTCTAAACATAGCCAAAACTGAGCTCCTTATCTTTCCCCCTAATCCTACTGCCCTCCTTCCTCCCTTCTCTATTTCTGTGACTGACACTACACTCCTCCCTGTTTCCCTAACTCGCAACCTTGGTGTTTTCTTCGACTCTGCTCTCTCTTTCTCTGCACACATCTGACAGACAGCTAAAACCTGTCGTTTCTTTCTCTACAACATTGGCAAAATTTGTCCCTTCCTTTCTGCACATTACTAAGACACTTATCCACTCTTCAGGCACCTCCCGTCTAGACTATTGCAACCTCCTCCTTACTCTCTCTGAATCATCTCTCTCCCCTTCAATCTGTTGAAAATTCAGCAGCACAGCTAATCTTCTGTCAGCCTCAATATGCTCATATAACCCCTCTTCTCAGGTTGCTTCACTAGCTCCCTATTTGTTTCCATATCTAGCTCAAACGTCTCCTACTGACTTATAAGTGCACTCATTCTGCTGCTCCTCGCTACCTTTCCTCTCTTATCTCTCCCTCCGCCCCTCCTTGGGAACTCTGCTTTTCTGGCAGATTCCTTCTATCTGTGCCCTTCTCTTTTACTGCCAACTCCAGACTTTGATCCTTTCACCTTGCTGCTCCTTATGCCTGGAACAAACTATCTGAGTCTGCACTTCAGGCTGGCCCTTTTTAAATCCAAACTGAAAAATCACCTCTTCAAGACCGCTTTTGGATCCTGATCTGCTTAGTCTCCTATGTGTTTCCTTATCAGTCCCCTAGATATATCGTTGTCCTCAGCGGTTGTGTTATCTGTTTTGATTAGACTGTAAGCTCTGATGAGCAGAGACCTTCTTTTACATGTGTCTGTACAGTATTGCATACGCCTTGTAGCGTTATACAAATGATAAGTAGTAGTAGTAATAATGTGACTAAACAGGTAGAAAAGGCGACGGCAAAAGCCAGAATGTTGCTTGAGTGCATAGGAAGAGGAATAACCAGCAGCAAAAAGAAGTGATAGTGCCTCTGTATAAGTCTCTGGTGCAACCTCATTTGGAGTATTGTGTATAGTTCGGGAGAGCACACCAAAAAGATGTAAACAGGATGGAGTTGGTGCAGAGGGTGGCTACTAAAATGGTTAGTGGACTTCGTTATAAAGCATATGGGGACAGACTTAAAGATCTCAATATGTATACGTTAAAGGAAAGGCGGGATATATGAGATATGTTAGAGACATATAAATACCTCAGTGGCATAAATGCACAAGAGGAGAACTTCTTCAATTGAAAGCAAGCTCTGCTACGAGGGGACATAGGATGAAGGTGAAAGAGGATAGTCTCAGAAGTACTATGTGGAAATATTTCTTTATGGAAAGAGTGGTAAATGCATGGAATAGTCTCCCAGTGGAGGTAGTAGAGAAGGACAGTATCTGAATTCAAGAAAGCATGCAACAAACACAGAAGATCTCGAAAGGAAAAAAGGGGACTATTCTAGTTGATATAGAAGGGCAGACTAAATACACCATATGGTCTTTCTGCCATCATTTTTCTATGTTTCTAATACATGCCACAATCATCAGTATGTGGGTTATCACAGATTGTGTAGGTCATTCGTTAGAGGGTAATAGTTACCTAAAAATTGATGTATGTAATCCCTCCAAAAATTTAGTAAAAATGGCCCGTTAGTTACTGCAGAGACAATCTCAATGTAGATAGAAACCAACGGGGACTGCTAACAATCTTTTAAGAGATAAGCACAATCTCTGATTACTTTTTGAAATAGAATGTAAAGATTGGTCCGATAAATTGTCATGAAACTATACATCATTATATTTTGGACATACATATGTTGTAGAGGAAACCTGTTATACGGTCATTGATGCAATTCTAGCTGCACTTTTCGGTGAAAATATATCCGAGAGTGTTTAGCTCTTTAGTCTGAGACCATTGGTTTCTATCTCCATTGAGATTGTCTCTGCAGTAACTAACGGGCCATTTTTACTTAATTTTTGGAGGGATTACATACATCAATTTTTAGGTAACAATCATCAGTATGGCAGATCTAATTCTTCCATACTGAACTCAGCATTATACAATGTAAAATACAGGGACAATATATGCAACATCCAAATAGATGATGATAAAACAAGAGCCAAGGATGTGTGCACCTTTTTCCCCAATAACACCTTGGATTAGAAATCAAACCTTGACCATCAACATGGCACCACTCTCACTCTAACAACTAGACCATTTCCTGTCCTTTACCTGGCCTGAAAGTGGCAGGGATCATCGATAGCGAGGCAGACATCCAATTGACATGTGAACATAAGAATATAAGATACGCCATATTGGGTCAGACCAAGGGTCCATCAAGCCCAGTATCCTGTTTCCAGCAGTGGTCATTTTAGGTCTCAAGTACCTGTTGAGTTCCCAAAGATATACACATTTCATACTGCTTGTGCCAGGGGTAAGCAGTGCATGTCCCCAGTCCTCTTTAATAATGGTTTATGAATTTTTCCTCCAAGAAATCATCCAAACCTGTTTTGAGCCCATCTACGCTAACATCTTTTAGTTAACATCTGGTTAATGAATTCCACAGTTTGATTATGCGTTTAATGAAAATCTATTTTCTCCAGTTAGTCGTAAATGTGCCACATTGCAGCTTCATTGCATGTACCCTAGTCTTTCTACATTTTGAAGAAGTAAACAACCGATCTATATTTACTCATTCCACTCCATTCAATATTTGATAGACCTCTATCATATCTCCCCTCAGCAGTCTCTTTTCCAAGTTGAAGAACCCTAACCTTTTAAGCCTTTCCTCATAGGGATTTCCTTTGATCCCTTTTTCCATTTTGGTCGCTCATTTCTGTACCTTTTCCAATTCTGCTATATCCTTTTTAAGATATGGTGAGCAGAATTGAACACACTATTCGAGGTTCTCTCGTACCATGGAGCAATATAGAGGCATTGTAAATCCTTGGTTTTATTTTCTATTTCTTTCCTTATGATTGCTAGTATTCTATTTGCTTTCTTGGCCATGGCTGCACACTGGGCAGAGGGTTTCAACATGTTATCCATGATGATGCCTGGGTGAAAATTCCTAATGTCTAATCTTGCATCGTGTAACTGTAGTTTGGGTTGTTCTTCCCTAAATGCATAACTTTGAACTTCTCCACATTAAATTTAATCTACCATTTGGCGCCCAGTCTCCCAATTTTTCAAGTTCCTCTTGCAATTGTTCACAATCCTCTTGTATTTTAATAACTGAATAATTTTGTGTCATCTGCAAAGTTGTTCACCTCACTCGTTATTCCCATTTCCAGGTCATTTATAAATATATTAAAAAGCAGTAGGCCCGGGGGGCGGAGCTTGCTGCCGAATGGAATGGTCGCATAACGCGGAGGCTCAGCAGAAACCTGCCAAGAATCCTTGTAGAACTCGGGGCACCGGGTGGCCTTGAGATTGTACCGCAGGGCTCCCAAACATGTCGGGACCCAAACCAACACGCCTTGAATATTCGGGCGCAACAAATGCCACCGTGAAACGCTCTAAAATGGAACCCCCTTCTCCTCAGAAAATGGCGCCTGCCAGCAAGGAGCCTGAAGCCTCTCAAGAACTACTAAAGGAGATCCGTGGGGTAAAGGACTTGGTTAAAGCTAATGGGGACTCTCTGAACATTGTCCATGAAGATATCGCCGTGCTGCAAAGCAAAATTGAGGGAATCTCGTTGCGGCAAGAGAAAGTGGAAGGCATTTTGGCGGTACACGGGGCCCGGCTGGAAGTGGTGAGCAAATTAGAAAAGCAGCTTCGAGCCCTGCAGCGCGACGTGGAAGACGGCAACAATTGTGCCCGGCGAAATAACTTGCGGCTACTTGGCGTCCCTGAAGGGGCTGAAGGTAAAGATATGATCACCTTCCTGGCTAAACTGATCCCCTCGGTCCTGAAGATAGAGTTTGAGAAAGATCTGGAAATCGATCGCGCCCACCGGGTCCCCTCTTATGCCACGCTCCACACTAGGATGCCACGGCCTATCATCTTCAGGCTTCCCCGATATCCTCAGATATCACAGATCATGGAGGTGGCGCGGAAACGGGCGCCTTTAGACTTTGAAGGGAGCAAGTTGTCCTTTTACCCGGATCTGGAAAAGGCAACGGTCGATCGACGGCGGAAATTTTTGGCGCTCAGACCGGGCCTTCAACAACTCCAGGCACGCTTCGGCATCATGTATCCTGCCAAGATGCATGTCACCCTTCACAATCAAACGAGATCGTTCGAAGATCCGGACAGCCTTATCGCATATCTGGAAGATAAAGAAGCTGCTCAGATGCGCTGAGGGACCTAGCGAAGAAAGGGACAGTAGCGCGTCCATGTTGTCCGGAGATTGAGAACCCTACATCGTAGTGGAGGACCCTGCCCTGAGGGGTTGAGAGGGTACCAAAGTTACTTAGATAATAAAACGCTGCTATTGTTTGTATCTAACATGTTAGAAGTAGTGGTTCACAATTTGGCTCTGGGCCCGCTGTGTGGAGCGGGAGAGGGATTCTTATCTAACTGGAGTGAGAGCTGCGTGTGGCAATACAACGGTGCTGTTTACTCTAGGTAGATCTTTTGGGTCGGGTTTCTCTGGCCTATTCTGTTTGGGGTCAGCTTCCCAACGATTTCTGGGGATGTAGCCGCTCCTCCAGGGTACGTATTTAATAAGATAACGCTTGTGATATATATTTTTTTGATGTTCGGGCACTATCATGGGTTGGTGGGTACTGTTTGGGCTATTTTAGACCGAAACAGTCACTTCTTATTTGGTTGGATGCCTGTTTTAAACTTCAATATGGATCATATATTCGTATTAGCTAATGCTTTCCTGTAAAATACTTTCCCTAAATGTCAAAGGGGTGAATAACCCAATCAAAAGGAAAAAGATTATAGAATACGCTGACATCTTGCTGCTGCAGGAAACACATTTAAATGTATTGGAGACCTTAAAACTCAGTATAAAGCCTTTTGTGGTGATTGCCTACTCCTCTGCAATTATGAAAAAGAATGGGGTAGCCATCCTAGTTCGGAAGTCCTTAAAAGCGAATATTGTTCACACCCGATCGGATGTTGAAGGAAGGTGGACCAGGGCCTTACTCCAGATAAAGGGAGGGGAGTTAGATATCATTTGTCTTTATGCCCCCAATGCAGATGACCCTAAATTCTTTGCTACACTGGCTGAGGAAATACACCTTAATAGTGGACAGCCGTTGATTATCGGTGGGGACTTTAATCAGGTACTTGATCCCCTGATTGATAGACGTCCGCCGCGCACTTCTCAATCTTCCAAGAGCCATTTCATGCTGGCCTCTCTCGTCAAGGACCTTGCACTGGTGGATGTGTGGAGGCTTTGTCATCCGTCGGAATTAGAGTTCACGTATTTCTCGCCCCCCCATTCTTCCCAATCGAGAATAGATTTTTTTCTGGTGTCAAAGGAGCTAGTCCCCAGAGTGGTTGCGACAGCTATTCACTCCCAGCATGTCTCGGATCACGCTGCCATTTCTATGGTACTGCAGGACGATCTGTCAGGAGCTGATTCCAGCACTTGGGCTTTTGATCGAACCCTTCTCGATAAACAAGAATTCTGCTTAGAGATTAAAACTGCTATAATTGAGTACTTTCAATTTAATTCATTGCAAGATACTGCTGGATGGGCCTGGTGGGAGGGGTTCAAAGCAGCGATTCGGGTGGTGATAACCAGTTTTAGTATCCGCCTCAGGAGACAGCGCAAGCAGCAATTGGTCGATCTAGAGCGGCAGATCAAGGCAGGGGAACGACTGCTAACTCAACGCTCGGATCCATGTATCTTGTTACGGCTCCAGAGGCTTCGGTTCCAGTTTAACATGCTCTTATCTACGGAAGCCACCCATAGTATTAAAGTGCAACAGGGAACTTACTACTGAGAAGGGAATAAGGCAGGCCGGTTACTAGCCTGTGCTTTAAAAGGGCAGCGAGAAGCTAAACGAGTCGCAGCTCTCCGAGAGTTACAGGGTCCTGGGGTGGCTGTGCGGGATCCTGAGATCGCTGAAATTTTAAAAGAATTCTATATGCATTTATATACATCAGAGCGGGAATTCTCGCAGGAAGCTTTTGATCTATTAGTTTCAGGCATTCAGCGACCGGTGTTGAGTGACGAAATGAAAGCAGAGTTGGATCTACCTTTTTCGGCAGAGGAGATCGCGAGTGCAATCTCTTCGCTGGCTTCGGGTAAAGCTGCGGGCCCTGACGGACTTCCTACGGAATTTTATAAAACTTTTAGCAAAGATCTAGTTCCCTTTCTTTGCCAGTATTTTGATCGGCTTGAATGGTCCTTTTTGATGTCCGCTCTCCGGTGGTTTGGATTTGGAACAGGTTTCCTTAACTTCCTAGAGGTAATGTATACGAAACCGTTGGCAAGCATTTGTGTCAACGGAACGCGATCCCAACAGTTTCAACTCTTTCGCGGTACCCGTCAAGGCTGTCCACTATCACCTATGCTGTTTAACTTAGCGCTGGAGCCACTGGCCCTTATCATAAGGCAGTCCTCGGAGATCAAGGGTATTGAAGTTGCGGGTATAGAAATCAAGCTATCAGCGTACGCGGACGATCTCCTGTTGTTTATCTCTCCTGACTCGGTCTCCAAGGTCTTAGAACAGATTGATTGCTACTCGCAGCTTTCTGGATATAAAATCAATTGGACCAAATCAGTCGCTTTCCCATTGAACCGGTGGATGTTTAAAGAGGATCTGATCAATTTCCCATTCATATGGGAATCAAATATGATTAATATTTGGGGGTCCACTATCGCTATCCCCTCGAGGAAACTGTTCGTTTCAATTCTGCTGTGATACTCTCCACCGCCCGGGATCTGACCATGAAATGGTCTCCGCTAGTGCTCTCTTGGTGGGGGCGGCTTGAGACCATCAAAATGATGATTGTCCCGAAGATCAACTACATCCTAGAAATGGTGCCTTGTCTCTTCCCGGAGCAAGTGTACCGGAAGGTTGAACGTGTGCTTAGTCAATTCCTCTGGAAACGGAAGGTCCCAAGGATTGCCTTATGGAAACTGAAGCTTAGTCGGGAGCAGGGCGGGGTTCGCTTCCCAGACTTCCAACTATATCATAGAGCCTTCCTCTTACGACAGGGGTCTAGATGGATAGAGGGTGGTGTAGCCAGCAGACCGGTTTGGTTGGACATTGAAGAAAAATTGATGGATCCAATCCCCTTGGGGCTCCTTCCGGGTATGCAGTTCCGACGGTGTGCACAATATCCTTATATGATAGTTGATACCCTTGAGACTTTTGGTACCTTTATTCACGCCTGTGGCCCGGACCTTTGCCCAGTTGCTCGATTACCTCTCTGGTATAATCCCCGCTTCAAAATTCAGAGGAGAACCATAAAGTGGAATCAGTGGTATCTTCAGGGCATTTGGACTGTTAATCAGCTCTTTAATAGTACCCACTGGAAAGATTTTAATGAGCTACAGCAGGAGTTTGGCTTACCGCCTAAGTTTTACTTCCAGTGGATGCAACTTAAACACTGTTTACGAAGCTCAATGATGGATTCACGGGATGGGATAGGGGAGAAGGGGGTGGCTGAGCTGGTTCATGAGATTGTACAAGCACCTGGTGTAGTGGCCCGCTTTTATAAAGGGATGAGTCAACTTGGTAGCCCACAACCCTGCGTAGTCCAGCAACAGTGGGAGCGGGAGACTGGGATGACTCTGTCCACGCAACAGTGGGAGAGGTTCTGGGGTAAACAAATCCGAGTGTCTAAGTCTGCTTTGGGTAACCAGACCCTTTTCTTTTTTGCACACCGTGGCTTCTATACCCCGGTCAAGGTGGCGAAATGGGATCGCAGTGCTAGTGCTCTCTGTTGGACTTGTCAAAGTCAGCTAGGCACCCTGATCCACATGGTGTATGATTGCCCGGGCGTGCAACTTTTCTGGACACAAGTTTGGGCTCAGATACAGGGTATTCTTCATTTCCAGGAACCCCTCACCTGGCAGGTTATTGCCTTGAGGTCTATAGCTAGACTTCCCTCTTTACACAGGGATGGTTACTTTCTTTTGGACTTCATGATGGGGCTGGCAATCCATTTGATCATGCGTAATTGGAAATGTACTTCGAATTTACATATACAAGAATGGTGGAATCATGTTTGTTTGTATAGCAAGTATGAACAAATGTTTCGGAAAGGGGCATCTCGTGTCAGCTCCAACTATCCTAAGTGGATACTGCTAAATGATTTTGTGCAGGCTGCGAAAGTGTAGAGGTAACGGTTTTGGTCTCAATAGCCTCTATGTTTTGGACTGTGATGATCATAACTTGCCCTGTATACTATATTTGCTCTTGAATGTAATCATTGAAATCGCGTACCTTGGAGGAGGGGGTGGGGGGTGGGCTGGGGTAGGTAGGGGTTTTGTTTTCTTTGTTATACTGTACTGTTTTGTTTGTTTTTATTTCATGTGTTGTGTATTGGATAATCAAAAATAAAGTTATTAAAAAAAAAAAAAGCAGTAGGCCCAGCACAGATCCCTGGGGTACTCCACTATTCATCTTTCTCCATTGAGCATATTGGCCATTTAGCCCTACTCTCTGTTTTCTGTCTTTTAACCAGTTTCTAATCCATAATAGTACATTTCCTCCTATCCCATGACTTTACAGGGACCTTGTCAAAGGCTTTCTGAAAATCCGGATACACTATATATACCAGCTCACCTTTATCTACCTGTTTATCGACACCTTCAAAAATATAGATTAGTGAGGCAAGACTTTCCTTGGCTAAGTCCATGTTGGCTTTCTGCCATTAAACCATGACTATCTAGTAAGCTCACTGATCTGTAGTTTTCCGAATCACCCCTAGAACCCTTTAGGCGTACAATTGGCCACTTTCCAATCCTCAGGTACTACAGAGGATCTTAAGGATAGTTCACAGATTACTGAAAATAAATCTGCGATCTCATATTTCAGTTCTTTCAGCACCTTGGGATATAAGCCTTCCGGTCCAGGTAATTTGCGGCTCTTTAGTTTATCAAATTACATTTTCCCAATTTATTCAGATTTATTTCAATTCCTCTGATACATCACCTTTAAAAATAATTCCTGGTAAAGACTGAAGTATTCATTCATTCTCACCTCTATGGCAATGTGCCACTTTTACCCCTCTGTCATCGAATGGTCCAACTGGCTCTCTCACTAGTTATGAATATATTTGAAAAAGTTTTTATTATGTGCTTTTGCTTCCATAGCAAGCTACTTTTCTAATTTTCATTTTGCTTGCCTTATCAATGCCTTGCATTTAACTTGCCAGTACTTATGTTGTTTCTTGTTTTCAATATCATTCTGATATTCCTTGATATTGCATCAGCGTTTGACTCAATCAATCAAGACATACTATTAGCTAGATTGCAGCAAATCAGAGTTAGTGGCACTGCCCTAAGCTGGTTTGATTCTTACCTGCAGGTCCATATTCAACAGATCAAAATTGACCATGCCATATCTAATGCTTACAATCAGCAATAGGGAATTCCTCAAAGCTCAGCACTTTCAGTTTTATTGTTCAATATATATCTCTAGCCAATCTGTTATATTTTTCAGAAGCATAAAGTGAATTATCACCTTTATGCTGATGATATAATGATTTATTTACCAGTCAATAATGCAAAAGTGTGGAGGAGTAGCCTAGTGTTTAGAACACTGGCTTGGTAACCAAGCAACCAGGGTTCAATTCCCACTAGCACTCCTTGTGGACTTGGGCAAGACACTTAACCCTCCATTGCCTCGGAAGAAAGGCCTGGCAATCTACTTCCGGTCACACTGCCAAGAAAACCCAGGAGCTTCTGGGTCGCCAGGAGTCAGCATTGACTCGAAGGCACACATTGCATTTGCAATGCAAAAGTTAACTTCCAACAAATCGTAACATGCTTCAAAGAAACATCTCTTTGGCTCTCATTGCATAACCTAAGAATAAATTACAATAAAACTGAAGCGATATTCATCACTAAGAACAAAGAATTCAGTCCCCCACCCAAGATACAACTTAAAGAGCAACAATTGAATTAAAAAGTGAAGTTAAATATCTAGGCATAATCCTAGATCACACCTTGAGCCTAATGTCACATGTCAACATGATTACTCAGGCAATATACAGAAAGATTAAGTTGTTACAAATCTAAGACCCTTACTGGCCCAACTTCAAATCTGTCATGCAAGCTACGATTCACCCTCACATCAACTGCTGCAATAGTATATTGCAGGGTCTACCCAAACAGGCATTGACACAGCTTCAGATGGCGCAACATACTGCTGCTCATGTAATTCATGAAAGCAGCTAGGTCTGAGCACATCACTCCCATATTACGCCAATTGCACTGGCTACCTTTCCCAAGTAAGATCAAATATAAAAACCTAGTCATTACATTCAAACTACTGCATAACATATCGTCTTCTCAACTTACCACGCTAATTAATAGAATCCCAGATAACAGGCAGAGGAGAGGATGCACTCAAAATTCCCTAATTCTCTCAGCTGAGTTCCACAAGACCAACCAATCAACAAGCAATAGAGCCTTCTCTTACTATGCTCTGATCCTATGGAACTCTCTTCCAGCTAGAATAAGAGATATAAGTGACATCTCTGACTTCAGAAAAAACATCAAGATCCTACTCTTTACAGAGTACTATGGAACATAACAAGTTGATTCAGGTACCTACCCAACATAAGCGACCCTTTTACACCTGCTATACTATCCTGACCTGCTATCCACAATGTTGATATTATCCTTCACTCCTAAATGTATAACACTCCTATCCCATATGAGGCCTATTCACCGATGGATGTCCAGCCCCTTGTGTGGCCAGGCAGAATCAGGGCGTACAGCGATAGACCTGATTCTGATGTCTCCGCGGGATCAGAATCAGGTCTACCGACCTGGATGTGCAGGCTGGCTCCAATTCTGATCAGCCGCATGCCCAGCTGCATAGCAGGCTAAGTCACCCTGGCTCCATAATGGAGCCTCAGTGCCATGGCATCTCATTGTCATGGCACTGCGGCTCAATTACGGAGTTGAAAATGCTGCCTGCCACCAAAATCGTCCTTTCCCTGCAGCTAGACCCCTGATCTGGCCTCCCTTGGCCAGAGTCGAGCTGCGGGGAGCCTCCTGCATGCCTCCTTGCTTTGTCCCCACTGGCCGCTGCTACTAACCTGCCTCTAAGGGGATTTATTCCACCTCTGAGGTGAATAAGTCCCCCCATCTAACTGGCATACCCCGGACATACAGGGCTGATCTCAGAATCGGCCCTGTATGTCCAGGGTGATGGACCGCCCATGCACCGCCCTTGCTCCACTTTCCACCTGCCCCTTCCCGCCCCTTCTAAGGCTTTCTGTACGACTCTGCTGTTCAAACAGGGAGCATGGCATGGGGATGGCAAGGGGGACTAATAGCAGGGATGTACATCCAAGCAGGGCATACATCCCTGCTATTCGTGCCTCGGAATACGCCCCTATGTAAATAGTTCAATGAATGAAATCAAGTAGCAGATGGTTACACTGCACATATGTTACTTATATTGATTATCATTTTGATAAATGTTATGTTATTTGTAAACCACTTTGATTGCCTGATAAGGCAGTATAGAAAATGCTAAACCCTTTCGCATCCACAATAGCTTACATAAAGTAAGATAAATATAAATAACACAGGTACACTAAAAAATTTTTTTTTTAAACTGCCTCTAATGTTTCGATTGATTTTTACGTTTTTTGGTGCGCTGAATCCAAATCTGGTAACCAATTTGCTCCATCACGTACAGATTTTTTGCTACATTGGGTTAGCAGTTTGAGGTGAACGTTTCAGATTGAGTGCGATCGAGATAAAAGTTTCTTGGATGAATTCTTTATACTAATTGTTTAGTAGTTATTCAAATAAGAATAAAGAAAATTGTAACAAGGCAGCACATAAGAATAGAGTAATGTCAACAAAACACACTGTGATGGTAGCAAAATTGTCTGCACTTAAAACAGCCACATACATGTGCACAAACATTGAGCATATAAGAGCGAGGTTAGACACAAAGCAAAGCAAAGAAATGTGCAAAAAATGTTGTACAGGTATGTATGTAAGAATCGAAAACGCAAACCGCACCATTGCAATACATGAAGACAAACACCCGATGGTGTGAAAATAAAATTCTAATAAATGAGATCCGACACTGTGGTAATAACTAGCAAATTTTTATTTCAAAGTTTAGTAAAAACACGATATTTGTCATCACAGTTTAGATTTTAAAGTCATTCTTGGGTCAATCAATCTCCTGGTGGGCCCGTTTCTTCTTCCCCCGAATGCTTCTCTTGGTGCGCTGCTTGGCATATTTTTCATCTGGGGTTTCCCGCAGCAGCAACCAGCAGAAATCAGCCATCATAGTGGTGTTCCATCTTCCTTGGTACCTTCTCTCTGCGTCCTTGATGTCCTGGTGAAACCTTTCACCTTGTTCTTCACTGTACGCCCCCAGGTTTTCGGGAAAGTAGTTCACATGGGAGTGCAAGAAATGGACTTTCAGGCTCATGTTACAGCCTTGTTCTTTGAAGGCATTGAGCATCCTGGCAACAATATCCTTATAGTTCTCATCCCGCCTGTTCCCCAAGAATTTGAGAACAACATCCTTGAAGGAATCCCAGGCTTCTTTTTCCTTCTCAGACATCGTTTCAGCGAATGCTCCATCTGAAATGAGTTTCCTTATATCAGGGCCAACAAACACTCCTTCCTTTAGCTTTGCTTCAGAAAGTCGGGGGAACTTTGAGCAAAGGTACCGAAAGCACTCACCATCTTTTGGAAGGGACTTGATGAATTGCTTAATGAGACCCAACTTAATGTGGAGAGGTGGTAATAGAATTTTATCACGAGGTACCAAGCTCTCATGAAGAACATTTTTCTCACCGGGTCTCAAATACTCCCGAATTGGCCAGTCTTTTTTCCCCCAGTGTAGGTCGCGGGCCCGGCTATCCCACAAGCAAAGGAAGCAGGGATATTTGGTGAAACCGGATTGCTGCCCTAATAGCATGGATAGAATTTTAAAGTCTCCACAAATCATCCACTTATGCTCATCATAACGAATCTTCTGAAGAATCAGGGCCAAATTCTCGTATTTTTCTTGGAGAATAACAGAGTGAGCAATAGGAACTGAAGCGAATGTGTTGCCATTATGAAGAAGAACACCTTTTATGCTGTCTTTTGACGAATCAATGAACAGCCGCCATTCAGCAGGATCATACTTGAGTTTAAACTTTTCCATCACTCCGTATATATCGTTGCAAAATACCAAATCTTCCTCTTTGCTGAAATACTTCAAAAATTGTGTCTCGTGGTTGCGGTACCAATAAAAAGTTGTTCCTGGTGACAATAGATTTTTCTGTTTAAGCCGAGAACCTAGCAGTTGGGCAGCATCTTTTGGGAGTCCTAAATCCCGGACTAAATCATTCAATTCAGCTTGAGAGAAAAGTTCAGGTTTCGGATCTGGTTCAGTTTCAAACTCGGAAGTACTGGACTCATCGGGAAAAGCCATCTGATGAGTCTCATCATGATCAGAACCGTCCACACAAATATGATCCAAAGATTTTGGTGGTTCAGGCACAGGTACTTCGTTGCTATGAGGCATAGGCCTAATTGCTGAGGGAAGGTTGGGGTAACTTATTACGTTCTTATTTTTTAAGTTGTATCCCTTCACAATGCAAGAGCAAAAATAGCAGTCACTGCTGTGGTCTCTTTGTTCACGCCACATCATAGGTATTCTGAAACGAAATGCTTGTTTTTTACCTTTCATCCATAAGCGTAGATCTTCCTCACATGTCTTGCACACTTTGTGAGGAGCCCACGGTTTGTCTTGATCGCCTAACTTCAAACCGAAATAGGCGAAATATACTTTTTTAATAAATGCAGAAATGTTCCTCTGCCGCTTTTTCACGGTATATTCCCCACAAATAAAACAAAAACTGTCCGGAGAGTTGACGCAGCCTCTGGCTCTGTGAGCCATCACAAATACACAGCACTGCAAACTACAACTGTAGTGAACCACTTCGGAATACAGCTGGATTACGACTGAGCAAACAAAAGGTAATAATGAACTTGCAAGAAACTGAAATTTGACAGGAACGTTCATGTCGCAACCACCGTGTTTGAGCGAGCGAACGAGGCGAGGCGAACAGGAAAGAACATGCGCCAGCGCGAGTACTGGATTTAGCCCCCCGCCTCCCAATTGTCCTGTTAATGTATAAAATGAATACAAAACACTCTAAAATATCATGAGGGAGTGTTTCTAGTTAGTTAACCATTACAACCTCTATTTTGGGCCAAGAAAATAAACTGCAGTCGGCTAAAAAGAAATTATGTGAACATTCCTTATATGGGTAAGAAATCTAATTTTGCAAGAAAACGTGACGTGATGGAACATTTTGGCTATTTTTCCTGGATTCAGCACCCCAAAATCTATAGGAATCAGTTGCAAAACTGGAGGCAGTTTTTTGGTAGTGTACCTGTGTAATGTTTTGGTAATATTGAACCGGTGTAACATTTGGGGGAAAATTTGAAGGTTGCCATATGGCAACAACAGCCATGAAATTAAATAAATAAATAAATTTGGCTCTTTTTTCCATGTTCTGTAGGATTCTCTCTTAGCTATAACAGCCTCTCTGACTTCACCTGTAAACCATGTTGGCTGTCGTTTGACCTTCCTTCGACCTTTCTTAAAACATGGAATACATCTAGTCTGAGCTTCCAAAACAGTAGATTTAAATAATACCCAGGCCTGATGTAAATTCTCAACCTTTGTAGTTGTTCCTTTTAGTTTTTTGTTCACTTCATCAGTCTCCTTTTTAAAAGTTAAATGCTAGTGCAGTGGATTTCTTTCTTATCCTTCTGCCATTTATTAAATCAAATGTGATCATGTTGTGATCACTATTGCCAAACAGGGCCAACACTATTACCTCTCACACTAGATTCTGCATTCCACTAAGGACTAGGTCTACAATAACTTCCCCTTGAATCAGTTCCTGAATCAGTTGCTCCATTTCATTGATTCATGTTCTCTTCCTCTTGTTCCCAAAAGCAATTGTTGATGTGTTTTTGGGAAAGTCTCACAAGAAGCTACAGAATGGTCACTCCCTGAAGCAGCACACAGCAAAACACTGTCATCATTGGAGTGATTGAGATGACAGATCAAGTGTAGCTTTTGGGAACAAGAGGAAGAGAACATGAATTAGCAGGATGAACACTGAGAAGCTTAGTATGATACTGGTTTGCTGTTGTTTAGACATGAATTTCAGAGTAAAAGAAAGATTCATCGACATATAAAGATGAGTATAAAAGGACTAAGAAGTGTGTGCCCGATATTCAGCACTGGCAGCTAACGCGATTACAGTGGCTAGTCGATGGCGCTGAACATTAAACCCAGATATTCAATGCCGGGGTCATATCCGGCCCCAGCATTGAATATCCAGGGTCGCCGCACAGCTTTCAACAGCACAGAAGCTAACCGGGCAGCGGCAATATTGAGCCACTGCCCCGTTAGCTTCTAGGAGTAAAGATAGGCCAACTTTTGCTGCACCTACCTTTACCTGCAAGTTGCTAATCGAGCAGAGGTTCAATATCGCCACTGCCCAGTTAGCAACTGGCAGTGCCTCTGCTCTACCCCGGAACACCCCAACATGCCTCGATTAGCATAAGGGCGTATAGCGGCATTAATTGAAGATATTCAGTGGCACTAAACATGTTAGTGCCACTGAATATCCCTCTAAGCGGCATTTACATGATTTACAGGTCTGTAAACTGTATAAATGATATTATATTATATATTATGATATATTTTTTCATTATTTCTTGGTAAGTGCATATATTTGAAGAAGATATGCAATTCTGGGTTGTTTTTTTGTTTTTGGCATATAAATAGTCTGGCTAACGGATGACAGGAGTAATTTGGAATCTTTCAACTTGGTCTGATTTTTACTTAAAGGCATCTGGGTTACTTTTACCTGCATTGGAACCTCTCTATTGGGACCTCCTTCCACGTGACCTCTCTCCTCCATGGCAGCAGAAAGGCTGCCAGACTGGAGGTGGGACCTCTCTACTACATCCCTGTAGGTCTCATCTATATATCTTTCTGTCTGCCTCAGCTGCTCCAAGTCTGCTACTTTAGCCTCCAGAGATCATACTCGTTCCCTGAGAGCAAAGAACTCTTTGCACCTAATGCACACATAAGACCTCTCACCAACTGGGAGAAAATCACATGTAATATTCAGTATGCAAAAGACTGGATAGCCCCCATCTCTCTAATGGACTGCTGTCTGTCTCATACAATTTAAAGATTTCTTTTAGCTATCTAAAGTTCTTCAGTTGTTTAAAGTTGCTAGGGCAATAGGGATACTTGCACCAATACAATTATATCTAATAGGTATGAGGGACTTTTAGTTTTCATCTCAAGGTGAACTGCAAGGATTTAATTCATCTTCTCCTAAGGCCTAATAACTTGCTGGTTAAGATAATCAGTTAAACCTGAAATGAGTAAGACCATTCCTTTCCCCTTAACTGGAGGCTATAAATCAAGGATTATGCCTGGGATAGGTGGGAGCTGGGTGTGCAGGAGGGAAAGAAACACTAACTAAAAGTTGACTTGTAATGGTATGCCCTAACTGACTTTAATTTAAATTAAAATTGGCTTGTAATAGTAAGCCCTAACTGACTAATTTAACTCATGTTGGCTTGTTTAACTATGCCCTAACTGACCTAACAAAAATATTGAATTTTAAAATACATAACTTATATCAGCTTTATCCCAAAGAATTCCTTTTTCCCCAAGATTTAGGGAATTTCTCAGCAGGTAAATACTTACCAGCGCAAATTTCTTCTTAGCAGTAGCAAGTCCCTCTTGGTAGCCCTTCAAGACTCATTTATTATTGGCATTTAGTTCATGCCTTTCCAGTGGTAGCTCAAGGTGAGTTACAATCAGGTACTATAGGTATTGCCCTATCCTCAGAGGGCTTACAATCTAAGCTTGTGTACCAGAGGCAATGGAGTGTTAAGTGGCTTGCCCAAGGCATATTAGTGGGATTTGAACACTGGTCTTGCTGGTTTCACTCTATTGCCCTAACCACTAGACTAGGCATTTCTCTCTTCTGCTTTACATGTTTCAAGATCATCAGGGACATCAAAGACTTCAAAATCAGGTTCAGGATGATAGCAAAGTATTAAGACCAGCACTAGACAGACCATTATATTTCATGCTCACACCATCCACCTAAGTTACTGACCTCTTATGAGATCTGCACACAGCCACAACCTAGGCTCACACTTACTTGGGGGAACAGAGCTGCCAATGTAGATATACTTAGCCATCAACATGATTGCTGAGCAATATAGCCTTGTTCTCTCTCTTTCTGACAGCACATACTGTACTACCTTACAATGACTAGAAATGACAACATTTTCAATCCATGAAGCTGGTACAGTAGATTGCCTGTCTGTTAGTCACCAGTCAATCACATCTCATCAAACTGATCCCCATGAAAGAATTCACTAGTCTCTCTGATAGTGCTATGTGGAAGCTATAAAAAGCATCTCTCACCACAACCACCATAGCTTTTGATAGATGGCAACATAACAGTTAACCTTACTGTGTATTGTCAGACGGCTGCCTGGGTGAGAATCTTCACAGTCTTGGCAAGTGCATATATCTATATGATTTGCAAGGGATTGTGGGCAATGCAGTTCATTCACACCAGACACAGCTGCTCACAATAATTAGTTGTGCTTTTGGGTAAAGCCAATAAGATATTTATTTATGGGGTTATTTCTCCCAACACAGATATGCTTGGTAGCACATAAATCAGGTTACTTGCTTTCAGTGTTAAACTTGAAAAAAACAAAACCAGGAAAACAACATTTGAACTTGTCTGGCAATCAAAGCAAAAGAAATAAGACCTGGTTGATAACAAACTGGTCTTTTCTGTAGGCTTAGCTAATATTTTCTTAGCATGTATCAAACAACAAACCAAAAGCTACAAAGAAAGAAAAAAACTCTTCTTTTCAGGTTAACTTCTTATATCTTCCCACATAGATTCAGAAGTGATTCTCTCCTAGCTCACAAGCAATTAGGTAAGGCTCAATTGCTAGCAGTTATCCAGCTGAAACCCCTTAGCTGGCTTGCTTTCTACTGCGTGGCTAGAAATCCTACTCAGGAACTTTTCTGAGTAGATTAAAGAACAAGTTTGTATTTCTTTGTGATGGTTGCTGTACTTTGTAACAGAAAATCACCAAAGGAGTTTAGACAGAGAGCAGTCCATGTAAACAGATTCTTCATCTGCTATCACCCCCTCTTCTTCAACAAGCATGGGTTCAATATCATGGATTGGCACAGATGAATCTCCCAATGGAGCACTTTCAGGAGAATACTTGTTTCCCTGCTGTCTTTCCAGGTTATAGCTAGGGCATAGATCAGTGTTCATACCTGAGCTTCCATTGCTGTTAGAGTTCCTCTCTATATAGCCTGGCCAGTATGTAGTCCAGTTCTTATGTCCAGCCTTCCAATCCAGATCCCTGGACACTGGATCTCTCTTCACATACCTTCTGGCACGGGTCTTAGGGTCCCTTCCACGTGCAGCCGTCTCTCTCACAGGTACCGTCTGGAGATTCCTAGCTCTGCAGCACCATTCCTCTGGCTTTCCCCAGTCCAATGGTGTATGCTGGCCCTTGGAATACCTCCCAGTATACGTACTGCTCTGGACTCTTCTAGACCTCTCAAAGGCTTTTCTCCTCTTTCTTCCAAAGGGTTTCTTTCCCTCTCTGTCCGTCCGGTTTGGCTTCTGCTTCTGATGATCCTCCTGATGATGAAGATGATCAAGCTCAAGCTGACTCTCTGTAGAATAAACTCTACCTTTATTCTGCTTAGATGAGTGCTCCTCCCTAACACAGCGCAGCTGTGCTGAATCAGGCCCTGCCCTTTGAGATGAGTGCTTAGGGATTACCTCATAGCCCTCCTGATTGAACACACGTTTCCCCACTTCAGCTCCTCTAAGGGCTGTTGGAAACCTGGTGCATTCTGGGACTGGTAGTCTTTTATGGGAAAATTCTGTTTTCTTATTTCTACCAGAACTGACAGGTTGCTTGTTCAGAGTCACTTCACCTTTTCTATAGCTCCTTCCTGAGCTATGATAAGCTTCCTTATCACAGTATCTACTGCCACTCTACTAGTTCCAATGTGCAACTGTAGCCTTTGCCTACCTCCTAGCTTTCTATGTTGTGGTCCTGCACCCCAAGGAGCTACTGCATTACTGAGGCACTGAGAATATCCATCTCAACACCCCCCCCCCTACACACACACACACACACACACACACATACACACACACACACACACACACACCTACACACACATACACAAACCCATTGTAGAATACAGGTACCACTATCTCACCAGAGCTACATCTTATCCTCCATATTGTATCCATAACCTGTCCAAGCATTACTGTAGCACTGCCCATTTGTGACAACCACATAAATGGCCAACCCTTGCAATTCAAATGGCAATTTATTAATGCAACTCTCCTTTGTTGATCCCTACCATGTCTTCCATTATACAGTCCTCTGGAATTCATTACTGGAGGATGTAGTAAAAACTGTTGGTGTAGTTGGCTTTAAAAAAATTTTGGACAAGTTCCTGGAGGAAAGGTCCATAAACTATTATTAAATAGGACCCAGGAAATCCACTGCTTGCCCCAATACAAGCACTGTGGAACCTGTGTGTCTTTTTATGAAACTGCTAGTTACTTGTGACCTGGATTGGCCACGGTTGGAAACAGGATACTGGGCTTGATGGACCTTTGTCTGACCCACTATGCCATTTCTTATGTTCTTATATGATGTAATTGCAATGGCTGAAGTAAGATGTTTCATAGTCATTCAAAATCACTTTTACTGAAAGATAAAACTCTGTATAATACCTGTTAACTGAGGTCACGCAATATAATACACTGCCTGTTGGCCTATAGGCTAGGTATACTGAGATATGGGTATAGCTTTGATCTCCAGGAACAAGCAGAAATGCAGTCTTCACATATGGGAGACATCGTCATCGACAGAGCCCGGCATGTGAACACTCGCCAGCATTGCTCCATGTATGTGTGCTTGCCTTTCCAGTAATTCTCCTCAGTCTTTTTTATGTGGAGCCATCAGAATCTATCCTAGTCCCACAGTGAAGAGACTTCTTCAAACTTTTTTTAGTATCTTCTCAGTGCTTGATGTTTGCCTTCCCATGGTCTGGAGTGGTCCAGCATCGTTCTGGTACCCTTTCCTTTTTTCTCTCTATTTTTACTAACTTCTTTCTTCATGTTTTTCACATTGGGCTACCATTGCCCAATTTGATTTGGCCTCCATCATATTTTTAAAGATGGAGAAGCCCCAGAGTGAGTTCAAAAAATGTACTAAGTGCCGTAGTATCATCTCGGCCACTGACCAGCATGACTGGTGTTTATGCCCCGACTACGATGTTTCTTCATGTGTCCACTGTAAATACATGATGGCACGGGGGCTTAAGAACCGAGAACAGCAGCGGGTTAAGCTGTTTTGGTCAGACTCAGCACCTTTGGCACACTCCTTGGGGGCCTTCATGCCATCAAAGTCGTCACATTCATCTTCCACTTCTAAACACAGTAAGAAGCATCGATCAGAGTTTCCAGCAGATAAAGTATAGAAGGGCCCCCAATCCTCAGGCTCGGACTACAATGCTCGACACAGGCACCAACATCTGTGTATCCACACTTAGGCCAGCTGGGCAAACAGCCTTGGTGGGAGGATACCCCTCCAAAGCCACAGAGGGACTCAGGGATGCTTCCAGGACCATGTCCTCAGTGGAACCCCCCAATATTTTGCTCAGGGACCGTAGCTCAGGCCTCTGGGCCTGAACTCACCCAGTCCTCCCCAGTCCTCCCCAGTTATGATGAGCATGTGCAAGCCAACGAGCGGAGTCTGGCCACAATCCTGGTGGCTGTTGTGCCGGGGCCTTTGAGGCCCTCAGGTTTCACCTCCATACTCACTGCTCAGATACCATCCTTCAATGTTGATGCATCTGGTGCTTCTGGAGAGCTGCTTGATGCACTGATCCTGCCATGCTTGGGACCTTCACCAACCCTTGTTCATTCGAGAGCATCGTGCACCGCACATTCCAGTTCCAATGCTGCATGCCATGGGCATTGACCTTTGAAGTCGGAGACTGAGCATCGTCTTACTGAAAATCTCTTCATGTGTCATTGCTGAGGAGCCTTCTGTTCTTCTTTTTCTTGGTCTCCCCCTCATTTTGGGTAAACTGGATATGCTGGTTTCTTTAGTGGATAAAGAAATAGCCTCTTGAGTGAACGCTATACTCGTGGCCTGAAAATTTCAATGGAAAGACTTTCATTTATACTATCTTGTATTTGTCCAGTTACTTCTGATGCTTTAACATCTGTCTTACTGAAAATCTCTTCATGTGTCATTGCTGAGGATCCTTCCGTTTTTCTTTTTCGTGGCCTCCATCTTTTTGGGTAAACTGGATATTCTGGTTTCTTTAGTCGATAAAGAAATAGCTTCTTGAGTGACATCTATACTTGTGGCCTGGACATTTTCAACGGAAAGTTCTTCAATGTTGCTTTCGTTCAGATTTTGTTTTAATTTCCTTTGAGAATTCTTAGTTTGTTTAGTGTCCTTAATAGGTTTAGTGTTAGCATTAGTAAAATCCTCTTCTACATCAATATTCCATCTTTCTTTAACAGATCCTTCAATAGTTTTTCCTTTGGTGCTTTCCATTTTAGCAAGTCTCTGAGACTTTCGTGGAGTATGGGAATTCTCTGCTTCTACAGTTTTTTCTAGTTCTTCGCCTGCTATAAGTCTATTCACTTCACTATATGTTATTTTTAATTGGCAATGAATGGAAAAAAGATGGGGTGAGGGTTGGGAGTTTTGAGACCTTATTAGGGTAATTTTATAACAGGACACCTAGGATAAGCAGACACCTATTTTAAGCCTGTTTTATAAAGGTACATAGACATCTATTTGCCTTGATAAAATACTAGTGCAAGTGGCAAGGATTACACTATAAAAGCAAGTGCGGACATTTACACCTGGGTGTAAATGAAGACACATAAAATAAGTGAGTGTGTGCATAAATTAAAGTATTTTGTAATCAACATATATACTCAAGAACTACCTTGATAGCTTTTTGTCAACATGCGTGCATTTACGCAGGACAGTATTTTATGAGACCATTCATGTGAGTAAACTGCCACATATGTGTGAAAATGACCCTCTATATGGGGAGAGGGGAGTGGAAAGTTATGAATGAATTTGAATGTAACTTACTTGGAGCTTCACGGTTAAGAGTGTAATCAAAAGTAAATGAATCTATCGATAAAGCTTAAATAGACAGAGAAACTGAGTATCTCGGAGTAAGATAAACAGATAAATCAGCTGCTTATTTTTATGCTCCCTCCATAGTTATCCCTATAGAGGGTAAGCATATGACAGAATGTCTAGGTTGTGAATGTTAAACTCACCTCTTCAATAATAATAATGTGCTTATATTATACCTATTTTATAAAGGCAATATGCGGAGTTAAGGGGACATGTGTGCCGTTACCACCCTTAAATGGCACACTTGCTCCCTTACCGCCATTTAGTTAACATACCCCAATGTCAGAAGAGCAAACGAATCATTATATACTTTCTCTTATATTACAAACAACATATTTTCTCTTCAGGTTTTCACATGTACCATTATCTTCAAACATCGCAGTTCCTCTAAAAATGTCCCACCTAAAGGACTTCACAATATCACCATGTTTATAATAGGCTGCCTCTTTTAAACACTGTCTATACTCTATAGTCACAATCCTCTCTGCCTTGCCTTGAATGAAGAGAAATGAATATCCGAGTCATGGCACAAACTGAATGGATCCCCCCTCTCAGCTAGGCCATTACACCTCCTTTTATTAGGGAAAAAACTCTTACATTGTACAAATTCGGTTCTACGTCAAGCTTTGTTTATCTAGATGTTCTACGTCAGAGCACAGATATTTCTCAGCTCCAGCATTCTAAAAAAAAAGCATTTGTCTCATTCTCACAATCCCAAAAGTAGAACCTTGGCTTTTATGACATATGTCTCTCCAGGCTGCTAGGCTTCAGACTGTCCAAAATATAAGTAAACAGCACTCAAACAAAACAAAAACAAAAAAATTGTTTTATGTAACTCCAGAGTGATGGTATTAATCTTCACATAATAGTACTCTTCATATATTCAGCCACCGTTCCTACAAATCAACTGCTGGCTTCAAACAATAATTTTTCAAGAGAAACGGGTCTCAGTATTCCGGGCCAGTGTTTTTGGTAGCTGCTCACTCAGCCAATCACTTAGCAGGCACCCACACTGTTGGCACAGCCCAATTCACATCAGTGACCCAACGCTCATTCAGCTCCCCAATGGTGTTATCCGGATTGCCACAGCAAAAGACTTAACTACTATCCATTGTTCCCGGCAGTCTGCCCCCGACGCTACAAAACCAGTGCACTCCAGCGTTTCGCGATCAAAATCGCTTCCTCAGGGGAACACTAGCAAATAAACACAAGAAACAGTGTAAAATCAATCAATATTATATCCCATCTACCATCCAAACATCTAAAAAATCCCATAAAAACTCCCAGAACTCACCTTTAAACACAGACAAGATCCCTCAAACAACACGGTCCATTTTACCAAACGGCTTCATTCACCAAAAACTTCAGTTAGCCTTACAGACGCGCATGTGCACCACCAAAACAACCCCAACTTTAAAACAGCTTCCAGCCAATCACAACTTCTCACATTAACAAAGCACAGCAACCCGTCATTAGCAAAACCACTAATCCATAAGAACATAAGAACATAAGATATGCCATACTGGGTCAGACCAAGGTCCATCAAGCCCAGTATTCTGTTTCCAACAGTGGCCAATCTAGGTCATATGTACCTAGCACTTTCCCCAAGAGACACAAGTTCCACAATGCTTGTACTGGGTCAAGCATTGATATCTTCGGTCACTTCTTAATAATGGTTTATGGACCTTTCCTTCAGGAACTTGTCCAAACCTTTTTTAAACCCAGCTACACTAACAGCCTTTACTACATCCTCCGGTAACAAATTCCAGAGTTTGATTACACGTTGAGTGAAAAAATATTTTCTTTTATTAGTCTTAAATAGTTTACCCTGTAGCTTCATTGCATGTCCCCTAGTCTTTCTATATTCTGATAACGTAAACAATCGATCTACGTTTACCCGTTCCACTCCGTTCATTAATTTATAGATTTCTATCATATCTCCCCTCAGCCGTCTCTTTTCCAGGTTAAAGAGCCCTAACCTTTTTAGCCTTTCCTCATAGGAGTATCCTTCCATCCCCTTTACCATTTTGGTGGCTCTTCTCTGAACCTTTTCTAAAATCGATATATCCTTTTTAAGATACGGCGACCAGAATTGCACACAATATTCAAGGTGCGGTCTCACCATGGAACGATATAGAGGCATTATAATATCTTTTGTTTTATTTTCCATTCCTTTCCTTATCATACCTAGCATTCTATTTGCTCTTTTGGCTGCCGCTGCACACTGGGCCGAGGGTTTTAGCATGGTATCCACAATGACGCCTAAATCTTTTTCCTGGGTGGTGGTTCCTAATGTGGAACCTTGCATCGTGTAACCATAGTTTGGGTTGTTCTTCCCTAAGTGCATAACCTTGCACTTGTCCACATTAAATTTCATCTGCCATTTTGATGCCCAGTCTTCCAATTTAACAAGATCCTCTTGCAATTTTTCACAATCCTCTTGGGTTTTAACAACTTTAAATAGTTTTGTGTCATCTGCAAATTTGATAACCTCACTCGTTATTCCACTTTCCAGGTCATTTATGAATATGTCAAAAAGCAGCGGACCCAACACAGATCCCTGGGGTACACCACTATTCACCTTTCTCCATTGGGAAAATTGGCCATTTAGCCCTACCCTCTGCTTTCTATCTTTTAACCAGTTCCTGATCCACAATAGTACACTGTCTCCTATCCCATGACTCTTTAGTTTTGCCAAAAGTCTCTCATGAGGGACCTTGTCAAAGGCTTTCTGAAAGTCCAGATACACAATATCAACCGACTCACCTTTGTCCACCTGTTTATTCACTCCTTCAAAAAAACATAACAGATTAGTAAGACAAGATCTTCCTTGTCTAAAGCCATGTTGGCTGTCTCCCATTAGGTCGTGACTATCTACATGCTGAGTAATTTTATTCTTTATGATGGTTTCTACCATTTTTCCCAGTACTGACGTCAGGCTCACCGGTCTGTAGTTTCCCGGATCACCCCTGGAACCCTTTTTAAAAATTGGTGTTACATTGGCGATCCTCCAATCTTCAGGTATTAGAGATGATTTTAATGATAGTTCACAGATTACTAATAGCAGGTCTGCAATCTCATATTTCAGTTCTTTCAACACCCTTGGATGTATACCATCCGGCCCAGGTGATTTGCTACTCTTCAGTTTATCTAATAGTTGTAAGACATCTTCCCGATGTATCGATATTTCCTTCAATTCTTCCGCACCTTTAAATACCACTTCAGTCATGGGTAACATCCCTACATCTTCCTCAGTAAAGACTGAAGCAAAGAATTCATTCAGTCTCTCCGCTATCGCCTTGTCGCCTCTTAGTGCTCCTTTAACCCCTTTATCATCTAATGGACCAACTGACTCTCTCACAGGTTTTTTGCTACGAATGTACTTGAAAAGGTCTTTATTTCGTGTTTTTGCTTCCGCAGCAAGCTTCTTCTCAAATCCAACCATCTAAACAGCACCACTATTCTAAACACAATTCCCCCACTCGATCTGTCCATTCAGACCATCAGGAGCTACTGTACCCACTCTAAAAATCCACCTTCGTTCGCAAATTATTAGAGATTGGGCCTGAGAGCGCCCATCACGCCCGACCAGCACTTGGTCCAAGCAGAAACACCGCAGATCATTAAACATGTGCCCCTTCTCTATACAATGTATAACCATTGGTGCTTCCACTACTTTACATGCAATCCGACTGTTATGTTCCTGTAACCGTATCTTGAGTACTCTACTTGTTTTCCCAATATACAACAGAGCACAGGGGCAGAAAATCCCATAAACTACATTCGCTGACAAACAAGTTGTAGTGTGTTTTAACTTAAATGTTTGACCTTTATACCTAAATTGAGTCAGCTCCAAAGCAACATCACACACAGAGCACCCCCCGCATGCTTTATGGCCAGAACTATCCCTAGGCTCAACTAAAGGACGCAGCACTGAAGGACATAAACGATCCTTCAAATTCCCTTGCCGTGTCCACACGCACCGGATCAACTTATCTTCAAGCCCCGGTACAGAGTTAATAATAGCCCTATGTCTCCTCAGGCTACGTTGTATATATCTACTCGTCGGAGAGTACTTAGAAATAAAGTTAATATATTCATTATCATCCCTGTCAGTCTTTTCCCGCGATGTCAACAATAACGTTCTATTATTGAAACTAGCTCTCCTGTATGCATTCCAGATAACATTTCTCGGATACCCTCTTGCCCCAAACTCTTCAGCCAGCACTCTCGATTTAACCTTAAAATCACTATCATCAGAGCAGTTCCGGTGATACCGTACAAATTGAAAGAAGGGAAGACCATCTCTTAACCCTCGGGGATGGGCACTACCATAGTGTAAGAGGGTATTCCGATCAGTCTCTTTCCTATGGACCGATGTCTTCCAACCAGTAAGGCTCCTTTGTATCAACTCATCAAGAAACACAATCTCATCAGTACTACAGACACTGGTAAATCTAATCCGTTCATCACAACTATTCAGCCAAAGCAGAAAGTCATTAAACACAGTTCTCGAGCCCTCCCACAGTACAAATATATCATCAATAAATCGGCACCAGAGATGCAAATGGGAAGCAAAAGGCGATCCATGCACCCATTGGGCTTCAAACCACTCCATAAACAAATTTGCAATGGACGGGGCTACAGTTGCCCCCATCGCTAACCCCGAGATCTGTTGAAAAATCTGTCCCTCAAAAATAAAATAATTCTGGGAAACCACTAGATCTGCAAGACACCGCAGAAAAGTAATTAGCTCATCACTTAAATCCCCACGGCTACGGAGCCCCCGTTCCACAGCTTGAAGAGCAGCCACCTGGGATATAGAAGTATAAAGGGACGTTACATCTAATGTAGCTAATAGAGATGTTGAGGACCCGGACAGAGCTGCATACTTATCTAGAGTGTTCAGGAAATGAGTGGTATCTTTAAGACTTCAGACTGTCAGCAAAATTCCAAGTCATTCTCCATATTAACCCTTTCAAAGGGCCTGGACCACACTTCAAGTTGATTTCAACAATATGGAAGGGCAGTCTAGACAGGCCATGTGGTCTTTTTTTGCCGTCATGTTTCTATGTTTCTAATATACGAGTATGCGCCTATATGCCTTTATAAAATAGCCTTCTCCTGGAAGGTAGGCACAGACATTTACACTTGCCCTGTGGCAGATGCAATTAGTTCATCAAGACACTTTCCCACCAAAATTCAACTTTCAAATTTCCTGCTTTTTTCCAATGAACTTTCCCTCCAAAATCAATTTCAAATTTCCTGCCTTTTCTTCAGCGAACTTTACCCACTTCAATCTCACCAATCCAGTTTGAGAACCACCATATATAAGAACAGACTTCTACTGCATAACCACTTCACCCTGAAGAAAGTCGCAGCATGATGACCGAAACATCGGTTTCACTTCCTAAGTCGCGGCATGACCCAGAACCTACGAAGATCATGATACTAGCCACAAAAGACTAAGAGAACATGGTTCACCTAAATTGGCATGAATAGATACATATTTTATAGCACACCTGTGCATCTAACAACTCCTCCCCAGTTCTACCCAACCTCTGTCCCTGCAATGTCTATATTTGTTCCATGTAAAAGGTAAATACTGCTTGTTAGTAGTGCATACCCCCAGGCAATTTCATACTGTAAGCGCCTCACAGAAAAGCTTTACAATATCACCTCCATAGTGTCCTGTCTTTCTAGTTGGTCTGAGCTCTTTTGTATCTGAAGCAGCAAGAAGTGACCAAGTGTGCCACACTGAACCACATAGATTTTGTAATCTGGAAGAATAAGATAAACTATCCATATTTCAAAGCAAGAAGTGTACAAGCCAACAGGCCTATAAACATGGGGTCGGAGTATGCTGGTGGATTATGCATTTCATAGGAAAGAGGCGGGCTGATTTTAATGGCAATGCAGCCAAGGAAAGGATAGGGACTTTCTTCATTCCTTTCAACAGAGTTCAAAGATTCTAACAGCTTAAGAATAACCAGGAAAACACTTTGGGGTCCATTTACTAAAGGGCACTAGCTGTCAGCATGGGTCTGGTGCATGCTAAAAGGCATGCGCTGGACACACGACAGCTAGCGCAGGGCCGTGACAGTTAACGCTGCCGGATTTGGTGCTAATTGTCCCATGGTGTGCTAGGATTGCGAGTGGAAGGGTTTAGGGGTGGAGAGCGGGCAGGGTGAGCGCTGCTCAGGTAGTGCATCTGAACTATATGCACAGCAGTTAAGTAGTGCGGGTGCCCTCACTGCCACCTGCTTGACTTTTCTATGTAAAAGTATGGTATTTAAAAATCACGTATTATTAACATGTAATTCTAGGCAGCTCTTTATAAAATTACCCCTTAAGGGGACACTTACACATGTAAGTCATTGGCATGTGGTCTTTTTCTGCCGTCATGTTTCTATGTTTATGTGTGAAAATGACTAAAATATTGGCATTTATGTGTATTGTTTACATGGATATCTAGGTGGCCTAGATTTATATGCCTCGTTCATACAAAATTCCAGTGTTTTGGTCATTTGTATGCATAAGTGGCGATTTTTACATGTAAACAACCTCTTATAAAATACCAACTAGCGTTAACGTGCACACAATTTGCATTATGCATACCTTCACTGAGGGACAGACTTTGGGTCGAGCATGGGCGGTTTGAGCAATTATGCATGTAGATTATAACATTTTTAATTTACGAACATTATCTACACTAGCTGTAGGGTTGTTGTGTTTGTGCCTTAATATATGTGTGTACTTTCAGGTATGCACTCTATTTTATAAAGTTGAGTATTATAAAATAGGCAATAAGGACAGGCGCCAGTTTATAAAATTACTCTTCGCTTGTCAAGCCATTGCGTTTACTGTTAGTGGAGGCATATGCTAACACCATGCATTAACAACTTCATGCACTTTAAAAAGTCATAGATTGCCAGTTATGAGGGTGATTTTGTAATTGGTGCATGAGGGAAAAGCAAGTGGCAACCTGGATAAGTGCCGACTGCAAATCCACTACCCAGGTAAGTATCAGCATTTATCCAGATACAGTTACTCAGCCCCTCTATTCAGCAGAAGCTGCTATCTGGATATTATCACTGAGTATCCCACTGATATTTAAGTGCTACGGCTGACTGCTGTGGAGTTTGAATATCAGCCTTCATGAATATTGGCTCCTTAATCTTTGCAGCTGCTCCTGTTAGGGTTTTTAAAAAATAATTTTCCTCATTTTTCCATGGTCTCCCTGTTGAAAGTTAAATGCTAGAGCAGGAGATTCCTTAGTAACTTCACGCCATGATATTAAGTGAAACTTGATCATGTTATAATCACGTTGCCAAGTGGCCCCTACACTATTGCCTCTCCCATCAAATCTTATCTTCCTCCTCTAAAGACTAGGGGGTATGTTTACTAAACGGCACTAATGGCACAGCTGCCACGTTATCGTGCGATAAGTGATGTTATCATTTGATAATCGCGCATTACCATGCGAGAACGTCATGTATCGCGCGATAATGTCTCCAGCGGCATTAAGGTGCGCAGAGGGTGGAGTAAGGCTCCCCAGAGGTCCGAGTAAGGCTCCCCAGGGGCGGAGAGAAGGGGTCAATGGGCGAAGAGTGGGAGAGGAGAGGCTCCATGCACACTAACGCCGTGAAATGAAGGTCTGAAAATTAGCACCAGTGAAAACCTCGCGCTAGAGGCACATTTGCAGGAGAGAGAAACCAGTTCAGTCAGCAATGTACAGCAAAGGCAGGGAGACCAAGAAAAGTGATAGTAGTGATACATGTGCAGCAGCAGCATAGTGGCCAAGTAAGAGAAGGCACGATGGTGAGGCTGCAAATGGGGCACAGGGGGCTGAAGGCGGGACATGCAGTGGAGCAGCCGGGGCATAGAGTGGACCAGGCAGATGCCTAGGTGGCACATAGGGACACAGAAACAGAAAAACCGCAAGACACCAACTGACCAAGGGCAAACATGCCCACGAGTGTGTGTCATACATTGCTCCAATGGACATAAACCAGCAGGTACGCCAAAGGCCACAGAACATTGGCAGGCAGTGCAGTGGGGAAGCGTGCATGTCCATGTAGGCACCCCCACCCAAGAAACCACACCATAGGCAGTCACCTAATGGCACACTAGATGAGCTGCAACAGCGCACCACCAGCACAACTGGCAGAACAGCATATCAGCATGGTGGTGTAGGGGTGCTGGCGGTGGAGGGGGCAGTGTTATCTGCCCACAGCAGACCAAGGCCAAGCCCTGTCCAGGTGGGTGGCGTGCAGTCCAACAGACAAGGTCTGTCAGATGAACAGTAATGGTACCCCCTGGGAAGGAACTACCTCTGCGGCAACAGTTTGGTATAGTACACACAGTCAGTCAGTGTGTACAGGGGCAGAAGGTCACTGGTTCAAGCCCCAGCTTTGGCTCCTGCAGACCATGTCCCAATATTTTACCCTACAGAGAACATACACAATAACAATGTGCACTCCCCAGAGCAGATGGTGGTAACCCCAGTTACGGAGGGCAAACACCATTCAGGTTGTCAGGCTGTCCATCCTAAAAATATGCATGAGATGCATTTGAAGGAACTGCCCCCATTGTATGCAAATGTACCTCATGCATATTCAGTAGGGACAAACTGACAACCTGAATCCTGTCTGAACCACCAGGACTGGATGTGTGAACCTCTTCCCCAGAGCATCGCCCAACAGAGGCACAAACACACACACCCACAAGTTCCACCATCCAAAGTATAATGAAAAGGCAGGCTATTGTGTCCTGCGCATAGCGCCAGCCCCCACTACTAGCACTTGCATACCTTAGCAATGTCGTCATGAACATGGAAACACGTCCCATATACATCAAAAGGTAGCCATGATCAATGTCAGATAACAAATCGTAACTTAAACACAACTCTCTAACAGAGATCCATCATTTTTGTGGCATGTGCCCCCTCATCCATATCTGACAGTGTTTACCACCCTGGAGAGTGTCCCTAACAGTACTGATTATCCTATCAGTGCCTGCACGAAGCCCATGACTGGTGTTGCGCACAGGGCTGCCAACCACCGCTATCTTCGCATAATGCCCAAATAGGTGTGGTAATCTGTGTATGTGTGTCCATTGTTTTGTGGCCACCCACACCCCACTGAACCCCCAATGTTTGCACTGTTTCCACTGTTCCACCTCCAATATGCATAATGATGAGCAAGGTATTGTGGGTATGTAAACCGCGCTGATCGCAAATAGTGCGGTATATAAGAGATGTAAATAAATAAATAAATAAATAAATAAAATTTATACAGGATGCATCTGCATAGGACATAGGGCAGTGACTAGGATATTGTAGTAGGCAAATGCCATCTGCACGGACAGGTTGGCCACAGCAGGTCATGGTGGGAGGGCACTCTCACTCTGATTGAGCAGTGACCATGGCATCTCAACCTTCCAACATAGTGCCATACAGTGTGTTCAGTAGTGATATGTGTGAGTTCCCATTCCTGGGGCCCATTCACTGACATACCTGCTTGGTGTTTGTGTGACTATCCCACATCTGGGTGCAACATAGTTCTTTTGGGAATATGCACTAAGTATGGGCTAGCACACTGTGTGCAGTCAGCATGTGTCTGGCTGCAACACCTTGCAGGGTGCAGTAGGTGCATGCTGACTGTGTTCTCTGCTGGTGAATGGTGGGTGGGGGCAGCTGAGCTGATCTGATTTGATCATGCCTATCACCTGTATGGCTACAGCCCTGGAGCAGGTACCAACCTACATCAACTGTCAGGTTCTCCAAAGGAAGGTGTTTGCTGGTCCCACAGCTCTGTCATCATGTTGCAGTTCTGTCCCTTCTGTGAATGTTCAGAAGGTGGGTATGTTGGGGCCAGATCATGTCCCCTACCCTGACCCAGAGAGGCCAGTTTGATATGTACATCATCATCATCATGTGAGTCCACACACACACACCCCTGCTCCAAGAACAAGTGACATGGCAAGCACACTGACTATGCACCAGTTTGGTTGCAGCACAGTCTACAAGGGGCAGACATGATTATCAAATACAAACAGAAACAGGGCATTCACTAGCATCTCTGCAAATACCTCCCACACACTAGCACTGATGGAGACCTTCAGCAAAGCCAGCACAGGCAACTTGGGTACTGCGGACCTGGTGCTGGCCACCCCACCTCACCCTCAGGGTGATCACAGTACACACTCAATGGCAGGGACTGTAGGTAGTCAGTGGCAGTAACACGCATGGTCAGTCCCACCTACCAAGCTGACGTGCTGTAGAGGTGCATACCCCATCTGGGGAGCAGATGTAGACCACTGTTCTGCATGTGAATTGCATTATGGGTACTGTTGTCTCTATCCTATCCTGGTTACCACAGAAGACAGTATGTCCAGTGACCTGCATCCTGTCTGTGGCCAGCCATTGGTATGAAAAACCACATAGTGATGTAGTACAATGTTTAATAGAATGTCCTCAGTGGCATACGTCATGGTTTCACTCCCACATTGGGCTCCCTGTATGTTTGGGTCTCTCCTACCCCTTGCAGCACCTCATAAGGTTTGTGGGATGACCTGCACTCCTTCTGCAGCCAGCCATTCATGGGATAAACACATGTTGATGTAGCATAATGGTGAAGTAGATGAATTCAGGGTCAGACATCATGGGTCCAATCCCTCAGTGGGCTGCCTGTAGTAAGATTGTCAGAGGCAACTCCCTCGTAGGCCTGTAACAGACACACATATAGTGTTAAACATGTTTTAATGGGAATATTGTTTGAATATGTAAATGAAAACAACACCCTCACCTCATTTGCCTACGGTAACATGGCCTGGAAACTGCCTTAGCTGTGTGTCTCCCCTATCCCAGTAAGCACAGCAGAATGTATGTGTGCTGACGTGCAGTTGTTGTGTAGCCAGCCCTAGCTATTTATTTTTATTTATTTATTTATTACAAGTTCTTATATACCGCACTATTCTGCATCAGCGCGGTTTACATTATAACATAAAGACCATAACAACAAGCTGTTTGGTTTACATCGAACAGGAGTACCAACTTGGAGAACCGGGTTAAACTATATACATGAGATATTTACATAGAACAGAATAGAGTCATAGTAATATAAAGCACGGAAGGGTGGTTTCATGAGTGAGTCACTTCTTTTGGTTCAATTGCTGGTAGGGTAGTATTGAAGGAAGAGGTGGTATTTGAGTGCCTTCCTGAACTGTGGTAGGACAGTAATGGCCCTTATGTCGGAGGGTAGAGCGTTCCAGCATTTGGGGGCATATAAACTGAACGCTCTGTTTGAGGTTGTCATGTTGCACTTTGTTGATGCCTTCGAGGTTGTTAGTAGGTTTACGGCTGTTGCTCTTCTGGATCTGTTGGGGGGTACAGTGTGAATCAGATCTGTGAGTGAGGAGGATGAGATACCCTTGATTGCTTTGAATGATAGGACTAGGGTTTTAAAGATGATCCTCCCATGGATGGGGAGCCAGTGAAGCTGTTTAAGAATGGGAGTTACGTGGTCGCTTCTGGATGCTCCGTAGAGGACTCTTCCTGCGGCATTCATGGCCATCTGTAAAGGGCTAAGAGTGGATTGAGGGAGACCTTGTAAGATGGCATTTGCAAAGTCGAAGTGTGGCAGGATTAGCGCTTGGTATATGGTCCGGAAGTCGTCCGGGTCCAACAGGGAGCGTATATGCCTGAGAGAGCGGATTTTGAAGTATACCGCTTTGACTATGTTATTTATGTGATGTTTCATATCCAGACGTTGGTCCAATGTAACTCCAAGGTATCTTATTGTTTCTTTAGTTTGTAGGTCAGCTTCCTTGACACTGACGTGGGTTGGAGGAGTGAAGTTGGGGTCTCTGGCGATGAAAAGCACCTCTGTTTTTTTATGCTGAATGCGTAGGTTTTGTGATTGGAGCCACTCAGAGACCGTATTGAGGCAGTCTACTAGTGGTGCCAGGTCTAATTGAGTTGTAGAGAAAGGCATATATAAGAGAATGTCATCTGCGTATATCAAGCAGTTGACTTTGAATGATCTTATGATGTCGCAGATGGGCTGCATGTATATATTAAATAGTAGGGAAGACAATGAGGAACCTTGAGGCACACCTTGCTTTTGATGGAAGCGTTTTGACTCTTCTGAACCAGACTTCACATATTGCCATCTTCCATCCAGATAAGAGTTACACCATTCCAATGCACTGTTGCAGATACCTTTCTCTTTCAGTCGTCCGAGGAGAATTTCGTGGCTTACAGAGTCGAACGCCGCAGCGATGTCTAAGAAGACGAGTACAAATCCTTGTCGGATGTTGTTAATGCCTGTGATAATGTCGTTGAATAGGTTAGTGAGTAGGGTCTCGACCCCATGATATTCTCTGAATCCATGTTGGCAGTGATCTAGGGGAGCTGTGGTGTCTATATGCTCTTGGATTTGCCGTTGTGCCTCCTACTATGACAATGGTCCTAGAGGCATAGCACACAGGTTAGTACAATGACTATACAGCCAGCTCTCATGGGGTTCAAATCACCAGTGCAACAACATCAGGAAAAGTGCCTGAGGTGCCACCTTTTTGCATGGCTGTAACAGTTAGACACATCTCTGTAGTGTGCGGTAACGCCAACATACCCACTCACCCTAGTCCTGTAGACCACGGTGGCACTGAGCATGGGCCATAGAAGACACGTCACAGGGCGCTGCAAGCTAAGGCGCCCTATGATGCACCCGCTGGCCAACACCGGGGATCCCTACCACCATAACGTAAACAGCAATTCACCAATTAAATTAACAAATGGTGGCGTGGCAGTGAGATCAGGTGTATGGGGACTGGAAAAGCGGCCCATACCGTTAGCGGTGCGTTTCACTGTTCTGATAAGAATACTATGACGTGTTCTGGGCCTCAAAATCCCACATGTGCTGTGCGCCATAATTGCGCCAGGTAGCGCGTAGTAGCGTGAGATAGTGTGTGTATGTGCGCAACATGGCACATGGGCCATGTGCATCATCGAGTCGTCCCGCATGCGCTATGTCGCGCATGTACACGCGCTATCTCTATAGTGAAAAAATGGACAGCCGATCACGGAAGCCCACATTTACCCAGAGGGAGCTTAGGATCCTCTGTGAATTTATCTGCAGCAGACAGAGCCGTCTGTTCCCGGGCGCATCAAAAAGGCAGGACCTTGCACGGGTGATGAGCGCATGGGTGCGCCTCACCAGGAGGTACAACCGATCTGCCGACTATCCACATGAAGTAAGTGTATGGGGACAGGTCACACAATGGTGTTTGTGCAACACAATATACAGCAAGCATCACATATCATACATGCAGAACATGGTGGAAATACCAGTCTGTGGGGCAAGCTATTGCCACTGTAGATGCGTATGGTGTTGATTGCAATCCTGCCCTATCCCCAGAAGGCCCACAGACCTGATCACACGGGTCTATCACACATCCTGGTGTTATGTTACCTGTGTGTGATGCGGTCTCAAATGTCTGCTCTATCCCCAGGAGGCATCACACATGGTTACAGAGGTCTATCATAGATCCTGGTGTCAGGGTACCTGCATATGTTTCATGTTCCCAGCTCTGCCCTAACTCCAGGAGGCTCTGGACCTAATTACAGAGGTCTATTATAGATCCTGGTGTCAGGGTACCTGCATCTGTTTCAATTTTTCCCAGCTCTGCCCTAACCCGAAGAGGCCCTGGATCTGATGACAGAGGTCTATTATAGATTCTGGTGTCAGGTTAAGTGCATCAGTTGGGGTTTCACAGCTCTGCCCTAATCCCAGGAAGCCCTGGACCTGATGACAGAAGTCTATTATAGATCCTGGTGTTAGGTTAAGTGCATCTGTTTCATTTTCCCAGCTCTCCCCTAACTCCAGGAGAGCCTGGACTTGATTACAGAGGTCTATTATAGATCCTGGTGTTAGGTTAAGTGCATCAGTTGGGGTTTCACAGCTCTACCCTAACCCCAGGAGGCCCTGGACCTGATTACAGAGGTCCATTATAGAGCCTGGTGTTAGGTTAAGTGCATCAGTTGGGGTTTCACAGCTCTGCCCTAACCCCAGAAGGCCCTGGACCTGATTACAAAGATCTATTATAGGTCCTGGTGTCAGGGTACCTGCATCTGTTTCATTTTCCCAGCTGTGCCCTAACTCCAGGAGGGCCTGGAACTGATTACAGAGGTCCATTAGAGATCCTGGTGTCAGGGTACCTGCATCTGTTTCATTTTCCCAGCTCTACCCTAACCCCAGGAGGAACAGGACCTGATTGTAGTGGTCTATAGCCCAGCTAGGTGTGTTGGTGCATGCTCCTGTTGCAGTCGCCCACAAAAGGCCTATTCACAGGAGGCCCTAGTTGTGACCACAGAGGTAGAGTAGACATCCTGGTGTTATGGTAGTAGCTCCTGGTGATGTGTTCAGGGCCACCCAATCCCCGCGCGATGCCAGAACACATCACACATGTTCCAATATAGATATCATGGTGGCATGGCGTGTGTGTCTGTGGATGTGTGTAGGTCAGGCAACACACAGGTGTGTGCCGGACCCCACAGGGCATTAAGAAACACCTCCCTTGTAGACCAGCATGCCTACCCCACACATGACATGGTGCTGCCATGTAATGCAAGGAGAGCGTAGGAACTGGGTAAGGGTGGTCCAGGGGCTTGCCCAAAGGACATGTAGGTGGCACCCCATGCATGACCAGACCCACAGCCACACATGCAGGCGGCGCTGGCAACAAGTAGTAGAGGACCCACTGGCATGAGCAGCAGCAGCACCCTGCTGCTCGCAGTGATGTGTGATATGCGTTGGGAACCCACCAGTGATATCTGGCCCTTAATGTTCCTACCCATTGCATTCCCCCCTAGGTGGAGGACCTACAGAAAAAGGGACGGGAGTTGCGGCTGCACTGCCCGGATGTCCTCGACCGGCTACAAAGGAGGGCGCTGCAGCAACATGGCGGTGAGTGTTGTGGCCCCCTGCAGCGCAGTAAAGCTTGTCACAGTGGCCCAACGGCCTGTGGGAGGCCACACTATGTTTATGTGGCATTGTAATTGCATGATGGTGTGCTAATGACTGTCTTCCCCCACAGAGGATGCTGCTGCTGGTGAGGGAACGTCAAGCTCAGGGCCCCCCCACATGCCCCCCACAGCTGCAGTACAGCCGGTTGAGGAAGAGGAGGAGCCGGAGGAGGAGGAGGCAGCCGAGGCAGAGGAGAAGGAGGCGGCCGAGGCGGAAGAGGGCGACGGGGACATGGAGGGGGTGGAGGGTGGGGTGTGGCAGGAGGGAGGGGAGGGTGAGTATGATGTTTTGGGGGGTGAGGAGGGGGAAGAGAGTGGGGAGGGGGGCGAGGATATTTGGGATGTGCCAGGGGGGGAGGAGGGGATGTGGAATGTGGGGAGGAGGAGAGGGAACACAGGACAACACAGGGCACTGTGGGTCCCTGCCAGCTGCTGCATGTGTACAGCGATGGTGTCTGTCTGGTTGTAGCTGCGCCACCCATTGCCAAAGACAGGGCCCACGCATATGCCACCACACAGACACCTGGCACCATGTGTGTATGTGGTAGCAGGTGCGTCCGGGACCTGTATGTGGCATTGGATGGCGTGCTGCAACGCCAGCAGGCCCAGGACTGCACCATCCGGTGGCTGGCAGGCGCCATTCAGTTGATGGCTGCCAAGATGCACATGCAGTGTGCGGCTGGTATGGGCGGTGCATCTCATCAGCCATCCCCTGATGGGTGTCCCAGGAGCGTGTGAGGGTCCCTGTGGCGCCCACACACGTGCCCTGTGCTCTCCTGTCTCCCGGAACCCAACATGTGGGTTACAGACGACTGTACCTGATCCACTTTGTTATATAAATACAGTTTGGTTAATACATCCCAATGGTCATGTGTCTCCCTTACAGACAGACTGGTGAAGTGAGCATGGGACATGTGTGTAGATCCCTATGTGTATGTGTGGTAGACATAGGTAACATACATGGACCGCCTCCACACTCAGGTGCAGGGGCTGACCATGTGCGTAGGCGTCTGCGTCCCCTGGCACCCCTGTGATGTACTGCAGTGCTGTGTGTCCCAGCAGCTATGGTCACATGCATGCTGCCTGTGATGTGTAGGCTGCATATCTGATGTATCATACTTGTAGCAGGATGAAGGGAAGGGCTAGCATTAGGTATGTGGCAGGAAGGATAAGACAGACTGCTGTACCCAGGAACTGCCCAAGGGGATAGCTGGTGAGGCCAAGACAGGTGGATGTTGGTCTGGAGGGGGAGCAGCAGCTCACTACAGGCGCAGGGGGAGAGTGAACAACTGACTGTAGCTAGTTACCTTTGTCTGCCTGTGTCTTCCCCAAGCATCTGCGGCTAAAGCTGCATAGTCCCTGGTGTGGGTCAGAGAATGGTCACACATGTGGGTGGACCAATGGAGAGGATATGGGTTGTGAGAGAGTGACAGATCTGTAAAACATACATGTACCATCATAAACATATTCCTGCTTGACGGGGAGGTAGGGTATACCCCTGGGCATAGGTAGAAGGGTGCACACATGGCATGGTGCATGGCACACAGGGCATGGTATAACGTATGTGTGTTGATTGGCGGTAGTGCAGACACCCCACCCCTAGGGGAAATGGGGAGGAACATGTGACCAGGGTGACAATATGGGGGACAGGGTACTCATGGGAGGACATTGGTAAACACCGGAGGTGTGCACATAGTTATAAGCAGGAGTAGTCATCTTTTTTGGCACACAGTGAGCTGTTCCCCGCAATCACGACCTGCATGGCCGCCCACGTCCACGGCGACCCATGGCCCAAGCCACGCCTTTGTTCTGGTGCTGCCTCTGGGGCTGGGCCTGGCTGCTGGGGACACCCAGCCATGGCCTCCTGGGCATCCGCAATCTGGAGTAGCGCCGCTGCCATCACCTCAGCTGTGGCATGCAGCTGGCTCACCTCCTCCCAAATGGACATCAGAGCCTGACGAGTGCCTGTGGGTGAGACGCAAAGTGATGTGTGAGACATGTGTTGCACCTCCCACCGTGGCTCATGCACATGTCTGGCGTATCACAACAGACCAGTCCTCAGAGCACTTATGCACGTGAGAACTAGCAACACAGTACCATGTTGACATTTGTGTGTCCCATGATGCATCTGCAGACCAGGAAATGATACTGATGGAGGGTCGTGGGACTCCCAGATAGAACACATGGTATTATGTCGCAGGTCAGTGGGTCAATGATTGAGTTGCGTACTGGTCGTATGAGATAGGCTGGAGACCATGGGGTTCATGGCACACAGATATATATCTGGGGGGGCGCTTATTGCTCTGAGCCTGATGCACAGTACTGATCACTACGACTATCTACTCTAGGTACTATCACCCAGAAAGAGGGGTCCGCCGCGTAAGCTGTCCAGGTGACCTGGGATTAGGTGTTGACTGCTGTATGTCTCCTTGGGGTATATGGAGGTGAATAGTGGGTGGGTGTATGAGATCATGAAAAGGATGACAAAGAAGATCCATGCTACCATAGAGGGGATTGCACATGGCACAGACTCCCACATAACATACAAAAATACGTGCTATGGTGTCACTATATTGTGGGGCACATGGAATGTCATCGTGACTGTTACGCCAACTCCCAGGAGGTATGCTGTTTATTCTGTTACCCACCTTCAGCATCTTGCCTTGACGAGGCTGTATGAGCTCGCAGCTCTGCCAGGATCACATCCATGCTGGTGGGTGGGGTGCCTGATGTCTCTGGTGCCTGCAGTGTGTGCCGACTCCCCTGCATCTCTGTGCACTCCACAGCCATTGTGCTGCTGCTGGAGGACCCCAGTGGTGTGTGGACATCCTCTGCCCCGTTCTCTGCCTCGGCCACCACATTGGTCCCTGGGGTCTCAACACCAGTGCTGGCCGCTACCTCAGACTCGTCGACCCCTGGACCCTCAGCATCCTCTGGCCCTGGCACATATACCTCCTCAAACGCCTCCATGGCCTGGATGTCACCTGGGGGATGTAACAGGGTGCACATCAAATATGGCCTTGCGCAGAGCACATATGTACACCTGTGTAGTACATCCCCACCAGCAGCAATGTGTTGTCCACCTGTAACTGCTGTCCCTGCACCTAAACTGGGGAGAACACATGTGCGTACAGTGTGCTGCACCTGGCCGGGGGGGGAGGGGCAGCCTCTTGCGATGCTGGAGCTGTGCCATATTCAATGTTGTGTTTGGGGGGGATGAGGTGGCAGGTGCTGTGCCCACTGTGTGCAGCACTAGGTATGCACTGTGTGGGTGACCTGTGATGTGGGCACAGTGCGACATGTGCCCAAGGTGAGTGTTGGAGCCCTGACTGTGAGTGTCGCCTCTCATGGTGTGTGTGAGCGATATCTATGCATTGGCCTGTGTGGTATGCATGGCACGTGATGCAGCATGTGTCTGGGTCAGGCAGACATGTGTGCGGACTGCTGCTGTGGTAGCCACTGTGTAGTGTGGGTGGACAGCTATCCAGTACTCTGTGGGGGTGGTGGATTGTTTCGGGGGATGGGTGCAGCGCTGCTGTGCATGGGGTTGCACTGTGGGTGGGGATCATGGGAATATGTCTGTGGCACTGCGTTACCTGTATTGGAGCTGACCCCAGGTGGTGGGATAGGTGCAGTTGTGGAAGGTATGGGGAGGTGCACCCCAATGTCTTGTGATGGTGGATGGGGGACCCCTACTGTATGTTGGCCACTGACAGGGTAGTATATGTCTGATATGTGTGTGATTTGGTGGTTGGCATTGGTTTGCATCCACCTCATAAGCTCAGTGTGGGTGGTCATTCTCTGTCACTGTTCTGGGATGTCTATGGACAGGTAATGTCAGACACACGTCAGAGCTGTTATAGGTGGAGGGTGCGGGACCCCCCCCCCCCAGATCAATGTGTGTTGGGCCAGATGTATGTCCATCCTGTACGCTCCCCCCTGTCATATTGTGCTGCATGACTGGCTGCAGATGTATGATGCTTCCGTGTGACCTATATGCCAGGTACAACTAGCTGCTGCATGTGCTGGGATAATAGGGTGGAGGTTTTAGGCCCTCCCCGTATGTACGGTGCTCCTTTCCTCTCTTGCACAGTGGAGGGGGGGCAATCCACCTGGGTGACGGACTGTCCCCGCCCCCCCCCGCCCCCACGGTGCTGCTCATCTGTTCAGTGCACTACTACTTCCAGGACTGTGACTGTCGTGGACACAGCCCCAGGTACCTGTCACAACCACCCTGTAGAGAACTTGCCAGGTTTTGCTAGTTGTGTGGCCCCCAGTTGCGTGTGTTGGGGCACACGTGTTCACAGGACATAGGCCCCCCACCATCCTGTCCATGGCCAGCTTGTGTTGGGCCATGAGCTGTATGTGTGCTGCATATCTCAGACCTACCTGCCTGTGGATGGGCAGTGTCCAGCATTTCAGGAAGTCCATGCAGGTAGATGGGACCAAGCCTGTCTGCCAGATGCTGCTCCAGAGGTGACAGGGTTAGGACAAAAGGGGCGCCCCCACCAGTGCCCATGGCATGTCGCTTCTCCACCACCATGTGCGCACGGACACCACGCTTGATGTCATTAAATCTTTTTCTGAGGCTGTCCAGGTCCCTGAGTGGGACCCCAGCATGCACTACGGCTTCCTGTACCTCCTCCCACACATGTATGCATGTGGCCACCATGGTGCTGGAGCTCAGCAGCCCATAGAGCACCTCATAGCGTTCCAGCACACTGACCAGCAGGATGTGATTCTCCTGCTGGCTGAATCTAACTGCTCTCCTACGTTCCTCCGCTGGCACTGGGACATGCCTCTGTTTGGCACTGGGTGGTCTTTCAGGCTGCCCCTGTGTGGTCTGTGACACACCCGATGACCCTGCAGCCTCCACCTCCGGCCCACCCATCCCTGCCGCCCCTGTGGACTGCTGTTCAGGGGTTTCCCCCTCGTCCCCTCCTGCCATGGCCTGTCACTCCATCCCCCTGTTCCCTGTGGCATCTTCCTCCCTATCACACATTCCCACCTCTCCCAGTCCTTGCCTACTATTCCCTCCCCTGCTGCTTGCCTGCCCTTCGTTCCCTCTCCCCTGCTCCCCTCCTCACCTCCTCTCCCTCTCCTCCTCTCCTCCTCTCCCTCTCCACTGCACCTCCCCTCACCCTCACGCCTGCTCCTCAACACACCTCCTCCCCCTCACACCTGCTGCTCTCCTTACCTTTCCTCTCCTCTCCACACCTGCTATCACCCTGACCGATTGCTCTCCATGCCTGCTCTTCACCTCGCCTACACAAAACCCTTGGCGTTTATCACGTGTGGAGGCCTTTTTATGCATTTTACTTGGGACATGGGGTTACATGCATTGTACATGTGCTGCGGTGCATGTGCACTATGTGCGCATGTGCTGTGGTGCATGTGCGCTATGTGCATATGCGCTCCAGCGAGTGTGCACTATTTGTGCATGTGTGGCAACACACGCGTGCCACTCATGCATGCACAGTGGCACGTGCGATGCACGCATTATGCATGCACCATGCTAGGGGCCACTGAATGAGGGGGTTTCCACACATGACGCCTGTGATTAGCTGCCCACACAGTGGATGGCACCACAAAATGTCATATGCGAATGGCCCCATGCATGCACGCTGCATACACCATATGCATGCATGGAGCCCCACGCAACACATGCACACGGGTCACAGTCAGCTCTTACGTGCATGCGCAATGCACACAGACACTGCGTTCATGGTGCAACGCATGCGCAACATGCACACAGATGCACACCAGATGAAAGGTACTTAACCTGTGATGTATACGTGGTGAGGTGTAGAGCAGGCGAGGTGAGGTATTTGTCAGGTGTACAGCAGGTGAGATGAGGTGAGGTGGGGTGAGGTGAGGTGAGATAAGGTGGGGTGGGGTGTGGTGAGGTGCGGTGGGGTGAGGTGGGGTGGGGTGAGGTGAGGTGAGGTGGGGTGTGGTGAGGTGAGGTGTGGTGCGGTGCAGTGTGGTGGGGTGAGGTGAGGTGAGGGGGTGTGGTGAGGTGTGGTGGGGTGGGGTGAGTTGAGGTGAGGTGAGGGGGTATGATGTGGTGAGGTGTGGTGAGGTGAGCAGCAGGCAAGAGGTGGTGTTGGGGTGGTGGGGGGCAGGTAAGGTGGTGAGCAGGCGTAGGGTACAGGGGGTGAGGTGAGGGACAGGTAGAGGGTGGTGTTGGTGGGGCGTGGGGCGTGGGAGAGGCGAGTGAAACCCTCTGTCTGTGGTACCTCTGTTTTGATGATGGCTGCCTTTATGGTGGCTGCAGATGCGTTGGGGGGTGCACAGGACCCACGTTTGCCTGACGCAGGTCATGTTCTCCATGGTGCTGCAGCACAGGGCATGGGTGCAGACCCGCTGCAACTCCGACCTGCAGCTGTGGAGGCCATGCAAGCTAGGGCTGAGCCGGCACGGCACAGGAGGTGTGCTGAGCTGTGCCCTCACCAGGCTCGCCTCTACAGGCCCAGGGCCCAGCTCCAGGACATGCGTGCTGACCAGGTGATCTCCCTGTACCGTCTGGACACAGTAACTATTAGGGAGCTCTTTGAGGATCTCAGACCTGACCTCGAGCCCCTGACCTGTCAGTCACATGCAATGTTCCCTCTAATTTTCTGTAGGCTGTGTGCGCATAAAATATCAGCTGTGCAGCTTTTGAAGGAAGGTTAAATTTTTGTGCGCCACATAACGACACTCGGATTCACTACACGCCAGAATACAGTATGTACCACATGATTGCACTAGAAAATATTGTAGAACTTGTGAAAAACTTAAATACACAACAACTTTTAAATTAAGACGTCTGTGTTGTTTTCTATCAGAATCAGAACTGTAATTTTTGTGCGCTCTGTTATAAAGTATGTGCGCTCGCTCGGCGAGGTGTGTGCGCGCGCACACGCGCACAGCTTAGAGGGAACAGTGGTCACATGCCATACCGGGCTTGGTCAAGCTCCTGGCTGCCCTACATTTCTTTGCCTCTGGCTGTTTCCAGTCATCTGTGGCCGCAGTGGGTGGCATGAGCCGCCCCACCTTCTCACGCTGTCTCCACCAGTTACTGCGTGCCATGGTCAGCTGGGTGGGGAATTACATTGCAATTCTCAACACTAGGCAACAGTGGGGGACCCTGAACCAGGCCTTTGAAGAGGTTGCGGGGATACCACACGTGATAGGAGATATTGATTGTACACATGTTGCCCTGGCCCCGCCCAGAGACAGGGAGGCAGTGTTCCACAACCGCAAACACTACTATTCCCTGAATGTTCAGATTGTATGTGATGCAAATATGCGTATTCTGAATGTGGTTCCTAGGTTTGCAGGGTCACAGAAACATAGAAACATGACGACAGAAAAAGACCACATGGCCTATCTAGTCTGTCCTTCCATATCAAGAACTACAACAGACCCCTTTTTTCCTTTAGAGATCCTCTGTGTTTGTCCCATGCTTTTTTGAATTCAGATACTGTCCTCATGAGTTGCTCTTCTTTCTTTTCTGCTGTTCTGCTTTGTTGAAGTCGTAGGCATCTGTTTGTTGGCACATGCATTAATAGACAGATGCATACAGATAGAGACACAGATGTCTGGAGTCTCCCCAATAGAAACATGATGACAGAAAAGACCACATGGCCTATCTAGTCTGTTCTTCCATATCACCCACTACAAGTCCCCTTTTTACCTTTAGCGATCCTCTGTGTTTGTCCCGTGCTTTTTTGAATTCAGATACTGTCCTCATCTCTACCTCTTCCACTGGAAGACTATTCCACATATCTATCACTGTTTTCGTAAAGAAATATTTCTGGATATTACTCCTGAGTCTATCTCCTTTCACCCTTATCCTATGTCCCAATGTTTCAGAGCTTGCTTTCAATCGAAAGAGGCTCTTCTCCTGTACATTTATGCCATGGAGGTATTTAAACATCTTAATCATATCACCTCTGTCCCACCTTTCCTCTAAAGTATAAATATTAAGGTCCTTAAGTCCTCATATGCTTTATAACGAAGACCATTAACCATTTTAGTAGCCACCCTCTGCACCAAATCCAACCTGTTTATGTCCCTTTGAAGGTGTGGTCTCCAGAATTGCACAGAATTGCCTAAGTGAAACACTCCTAAAAACATTAGCACATTCCCCTTCCCCTGGCAAAAAAAAATACTAGTCCAAAATTTAAAAAATGGAAGTCCTCAGCACCCATGAGCAGTGGGATAGAGTGGGCCACAGGGGACCATGGCCTCATCAATATTTTGGAGACAGAGGGAGGAGCAAACCTCTTGCAGATCAAAGGAGGAACAGACGGAGCAAGAGAAGTAGTTTTTTTTTTATGGTTTTATCATTTATTTATTTATTTATTGTTTTATTCATGATTGCATCTATTTATTGTATATATATATTTTTATTATGTCTCATCCATTGTTTATTTGTTCATATGGTTAATACTTTTGGAGTAACCTAGATATTTTAATTCGCATCCTCTTGGTCTTGGCTAAGTATATATGATTGTTTATGTATTTTTTCTTAATTCACTTTTATTATTGTATTTTTATTATTATTATTATTATTATTATCATTATTTTTATTATTATTTTTATTATTATATTCATATGTATATTGTTTTTGTTTTATAGTCCGCAATGTTGGATACAACTGTTGGTGTTTGTCTCAGCCCTTCTGTTTTTAACATGTTTTTAATATGTTTTCATATATTTTTATTTAATTGTTTTAAATTGACGTTTTATACTAATTATTAACTGCAACATATATTGTTCTATTTGTCTTATTTTAAAGTTGTTTATTTGTCTATTTATTTTATGGTAGCTGTATGTCCCCCGAAGAAGGCGCAAGCTGAAACGCGTAGGGACCAATTATCAATAAAGCAGTCTGATTCAAACCTACATCTCTTGCTCCGTCTGTTCCTCATCAATATTTTGGCCAACAGAGCACCAAAAACTAGAAAGCTTGGGTGTAGGGCTATAGATTTGGTTTGTTTGACCCTTCCAACCAAAAATGTGTTCCACCACCCCTGCCAGAATGTATCATACCCTATCCAAGCAGCCTGTAATTTCAAATGGAGCAGGAGTGATCTCTAATTGCTCACCCTATTGGGTTGATATTTCAACCAGTAGGAGCTGAGGCTGGTACCATTTTGTTGGATGACAGTACAGAGATGTGAAGGAGTAAGTCCAGCGCTCAGATTAGCATGAAAACCAGAGAAGTTATGTTTCAAATCTATCGGATATTCCATGTGACCCTGACAAGTCCCTTCACATATCCTTATCTCAGGGAGTGTGTATACATATTTAAACCCCCCCCCCCCCCATACACACTGCCATATGCATGCCTACTGTACATTGTCTGTGTAAAACTGACATGCATTTTGAAATTCTTTTAGGTGCTCTGTGGAGTCTGGGTCCACCCATGACTCCTTTATCCTGCATCACTCAGCACTATTCGGACAGTTTGAGGCTGGGCAATATGAGGACTGTATACTGCTGGGTGGGTATTTCTCTGCTCAGACGTGCACATGGTGTTCCTCTGGGTACACGTAGGCGCACATGTCTGTGTTTGCAAGGTGTCCCCAGTTGTGTTTGTGTGTCGTTTGTGTGTGTGTCCGGGGGGAGGGGAACTTCCCTTCACGCTCGTCTTTGGTACGATGTTTTGTGTTGGTGGCACCTTCACCTCTGAGATATCTGGCCATTTCACATTGTGTGCTTTGTGTGGGCATAGTACAGGACACATGTATGTTCCACGTATATTCAACAGTATATTGTAGTGTTGTACATCCTCTCGGGGAAAATCAGGGACCTTTTCCCATTCCAAACCATGTGTGTGGGCAGTCTCATGGCTATCACACGCTTTCAGATATGTGCATCACTGACCTTGTCAAGGGTACATTGCCATGTGTGTGGCTGATGATTTTGCAGCCACCACTACTACCTTTTGGCTACGGTGTTTAGGCATGTGTTATTGTGGGTTACAGCTGAGGTGGTTTGTAAACCTTACCCCCATCCCGTGGTCCCTATCTCACACCTCCAGACGCTGCCACATACATGTTGTGTGTCAGCATGTGCTGTAACATGTTCATGTGAGACCTGTCTGCTGTTGGTTTGCATGTACATGCTTGTGTGCATGTGTGTGTGGCTCAGCCTCTGCTTTACCTTTCTACTATTTCTCTACAGGGGATGCAGGATATGGGTGTCGTCCCTGGTTGCTGACCCCTGTGCATCTGCTGCGGACACGTGCAGAGAGGAGGTACAATGAGGCCCATGCCTCCAGCCACTCAGTCATCGAGCGCACCTTTGGCGTTTTGAAAAGTCACTTCAGGTGTCTGGATAGAACCAGTGGGGCCTCACAATACAAACCCATGACTGTGGCACAGATTATTCTGGCCTGTTGCATACTGCACAACATTGTTCTCAGGCATGATCTCCCAGTCCAAATTAATGAGGATCTGGAAGATGATCCTACGTGCCATCCTGTACGTGGCCGTGGGGACACACATGAAGGCACGGCAGCCAGGCGCCAGCTGATTGCGGCTGTCTTGTCATGTAAGTACTGCATATGTTGGATCTTACCTTGGTATCTAGGCATATGTACTACTACTACTGTTGAACATGTGTATAGCCATACCAGTCATACGCAACACTACACAGACATCTGGGGGACATTCCCTGCCCATCAGAGCATTCAGGGTAGTCCAAGGGGAACATAGGCGGGGTGTTTAGGGGATAACTGCGGATGCACAGGGGTCAGATGAGACTGGCTTACCTGCCCTAGGTTGGGTACGTTACCATACACAGGAACATGGTCAGGGATTGAGGATGGTGGCTGGCCATCCCACGCAGGTTGTTGGTTCCAGCTGTGGATGCAGCATGGTAAACGAAGTGTGGTGTGTGGTCAGCAGTAAGAACGCGGGACATAGGTGGCACCATTTGCCTAGACATGTGGATGCCACGATGGGGGATATTGGCACATTGGTCACATAATTTACAATGATAGGCACAGACTGTGAGTTACATGTTTGTGTACAGCGCTGTGTACGACTGGAAACAATATGTACATGCTCAGTGGTAGTAGTATTGGCAGGAGTTAATATTCTGGAGGGGAGATACAGCATATACACACAGGTACTGCATCATTTGCTCAGCGGGGTAACCTACACCTGGATGCATACACGGATTGTGAGCCAGTGAGGTGATTTGACAGAAGAATATTATTGTCATGGCACAGCTGGCAGATGATGAGCCATGCAGCGGCATGTTGGTTGGTTTGGGGCAGACACAGCTGATTAAAGGGGATAACAACAAGGTGTAGGATACAGTTAGGAGATCGGGGGGTGACTGAGGGGTGCATTCACGTTTTAGTTGTGTGTTAAGGGAGGATGGGGGGGATTTAGCTCATGTTACCTGGGGTGACATTGCATGTGTTAGCTACATGATGCGTATGTGTGGGGGAGGAGAGGGAGGGGTCACAGACAATCTGTACATTGTGTGTCAATGTGCGTCAATGTGTTTCAAGCTCTACACAGACACCAAATATGGGGGCGGGGTTTACGATGGAGGCTTAGATGTTGGGTCGTGGCCAGGTTCCGTTTCAGGCAGCGTGGATACATCAGGCCAGCATTGTCAGACACGCAAACATAGCTCTGGGTCTGGATTGGCAGGGTCTGTTCAGGGATGTTGGGATATATTTGGCAATCATCAGCATACAGTTAGCACTGAGCGGCAGGGGATCAGGTAGCCCTAACACGGCATTTGGTATGGAGCTCTGGAACATTCAGACACAGGACATATCCCTGTGTTTCAGCATATGGGTGCAGGCACGCAAGGGAGGTGGGACCATCACAACGCACGCTGAAGGTGTGACGGGTGAGATATAGGGTGCAGGGGGTTGGTACGGAGCCAGTGTGGACATGCGAGGACAGTATATCAGGGTGATGGGTGTGGTCAGCAGTGTCTGGGGGAGCAAAGAGGTGATGAAATGGGGCGTATCAGGTACAGGCCCTTTATTTTTAGCATTAACACATCATTGGGGAATTTGGCAGGGGCAATTCTGTACAGTGTAATGGACAAAAGCCAGACTGAAACAGCTTTGGGGGGCAGGTGGGGTGATGACATGATGGTGCTGTGTGTGTTACACAGCTCAAGCATGACATATGCATGTATCTGGTGTGTTTATCCCTTGACAGGATATGTTATGTGACCTCCCTGGTGTTGTGGTTCACTGGCAGCTGTCTGTACCACACTCAACGTGTAGCAAATTGGGGTAGATGGACATACAGGTACATGGTGTGTGGGGACAGTCAGCCAAAGATCATGTCTTGGGTCATCTGTCCAATGCACATATGTTGTGGTTCACCTCTTTGGTCTGCACCCCCAAACCCCATATGTTATTGTTGTCACACACAGGCACATGTGTTCCTGCCCAGCTCATCTGTTCCAGCAATATTTCTGGAACACATCCCATAGAGCTGCGTGTGTCTACACATCCTAGATGTTCTGGTGGTGGGCCGCACGTACACCCCTCCATGACATTGTAACGTCAACCAAATGCTGTGTAGCATTGCTTTGGCCAAGAGCTATCTCCACTGATATCAGGATGTCCACAGACAGGCCGTTTGCTATTGGTGGCATGCTCACCTTAAAATACTGTGTGTGTGTGTGTGTGTGTTTTCCTAGCATGGGTGTGTAAGAGTACAGTGTGCATACAGTTTGTATTATCATGTGGCGGGTGGTGTTTTGACACCTGTGGAGGGATGGGGACTCTGCTATCTGTAACCTACTGCTGTTAACCATGTATACATTGTGCGCATCTGTTTTATGTTGTGGCCTGACCTATCTCTTGTGTGCCCTCAGAACACTATCCATCCGCATTTCAGTATCACAGATGACGACCTAATTTGGACATGTGCCAACGGCAGCTGGAGATGGGGATATGGTGATTCTTTTTTTTTTTTATTATTTATAAAGAATTTTCAATATCACAGGAAATTAGTATTACAACACAACAGTCTTATCATTAGACAATCCAAAAAGAATAAACAAACAAAAAACTCTAGTCCACATCAAGGAGGTGCTTACATATACAGATTGAGTAATGAATCTGAATGGTCGCTGCAAAGAAACAAACTCCTTTTTAACTTGTCGATGAACCCAGAGGAAAAAAAAATTATAAGAAAAAGAAAATTAGGATTTAGGCTTGCTATCCAAAAAAGCAGTCAATTCATCAACTACAGAAAATATATATCTCTTCCCCTGGTATACAATATGACATTTACAAGGAAATTTTAAATAAAATAACATACCCAAAGCCAAAACCCGTGATCGAAGCTCTAAAAAAGATTTACGTCGTTTTTGAGTCTCCCTAGAGACATCTGGGAACAGTTGAACAGTTTGACCACAAAATTATTATCTTCCTCAGGCTACTGTCTATCGAAATGGGGAAGTTGGGAATGATGGCGCTCAGTTAGAGCGGTTAGTTCCCTCTCCCCTTGATATTTCAGAATTTATTGAATCAGATAACGATGTTATTTCCTCTAGAGCTACACTTCTGGTCAGTTTTGTATTAGAGATGGATAAGGATAGGATCTTTAGAGCTTATTTTCCTAAAAAGGGATATGGTGATTCTATACATTCCTCTGGCATCTTCTGTATTCACTGTGATGTGGTGCTTTTTCCTGCCTCAGACAGACCCTAGCAGACATTTTCTGCAGACAGACGGTAGGTTGCATCTTGGATTCTTTGGACATGACATCATCCGTTCTATGCTTGCGTTTTGTTGTGTTTTTCAGGTAGTTATCCTGTGGGGTCACTGTGCACCAATGCTGATGGACATAGGGTGGAGCAGTGAGGCGCCTGTGTGTCATGTGCATGGACATGACCATATCCATAGGACACCCTCGTGTATGGTTCAATGGCCACATTTCCACAACATGCACTGTGTTATGTGTTGTGCTAATTTCATGTTTGCATGTCTGGCGTTGCATTCTATACATATTGCTGTCTGCCTACCTGCAGTGTTCCCTGGTGTTCTGTGCAACATACCATGACAGTGTTTCTCCTTCTTCTGATACAGGGCAGAGTACACACACTGCACATCGACTACACTGCATCCGCAGGCACCATCACCCAAGTGTCTGTAAGCCACAACAGGACCATGCAGCTATCCCTGGGATATGGTGGCATAGGATAGCTGACCTCTGCATGTAGCCCACATGCCTATAATGGACATTGATGTTGGACTGCTACATTGGGCAGAGGCGGCCTGTCCTATACAGTGTTGATGCCGTGCTCTGGCTGGGTGTGCGGCTCATTGCAGGGGACATACATGACCTTTTGTGTGCTGTGGCAGATTGGGATGTACCACTTGCGTATTGTGATGGTGAAAGCATAGTAGAAAGCATGGATATTGATGAAAATCCTGAAATCCCCATGGAAGTCAATGACAGTGCACAGATGCAAGGGGATTACAGCCTACATCAGAGAAAAACTCAGCTCCCTGCAAGGGGTAGAACACGCCCTAGCTCAGGGGTGGAGACAAGCCACCCTCCTGATTGGTCAGAGGAGGGCGGAGCACAGGGAAGGCCCAGCAGGAAGCAGTGGTTAAAAACCACGTGTAGCAGACAAGGAGGAGGACAAGGAAGGGGCCAAGGAGAGAGACAAGGAAAGAGACAAGCACAGTCAAGCTCAAGGACAGAGACGGAGAGACGAAGGGAGACTCCAGGGAGTGAGAGTCAGCGAGATACCTGCTGGAGAGAATGCCAGAGGAGAGTGGCTGAAGCCAGACAGAGAGAGAGAAGTCTGGGTGAGAGAAGGAGCCAGAGAGAAGGCTCAAACTCAGGCAGCAGCAGCTCACCGAGAGGCAGTGGCAGTCTCAGGCCAAAGCCCGTCTACTGTTTCAGACCAGGAAGAAAGAGATATTGTGCCAGCATTTAAAAGCAGAAATACAAGTAACTAGAGGAGAAGTGCACGTCAGGCCAGCAACCGGGACAACGGTGATAGCTGGAGAGGTGGAAAAGGTATCAGTGCTGACATACAGAAACAGCCTCAAGGTAAAGCCGATAATTTATTTCCTGACAATGTGGCAAGAGGGCTAAGGGCTGGTTTAAAAGGGCAGGAACTGAAACCTTCACCTTCCACCGTTGATCAGTGGATTGAAAGCTTAGCCAGTGTTGGAATCCCCAGTGCAGATAACAGAGAAGCTTTTGAATCCTCTAAATTAGGGGCTTTGCAAGGGATACACTCTAATGAGAGGAATTCTATCTCCAATGCAAAAATACCTACGAGGGCTGACTTGCTGTGGGACCAGTTTCAGCAGTTTCTAAGAGAAGGGAAACTTAAAGAAACTCCACAATATAAGAGAGACTCTGTTGGTACAAATGATTTTGAAGAAATGCAAATAGAGACATGTGTGCCTAATGAAGTCTGTTGCCCAGTTCCTATGGATTGTTCTCTGGCTCAAAGGAAAGCTACAGTTGTGAGATAAGAAGGGAAGAAATGTAAAAAACCCTATAGTAAGGGTAGTGCTTTCCACGAGAGTTGTAAGAAGCATTCAATGTTTGTTTGTTCACTGACTGAGAGCAACGGAGCTGTGAGGGAACGTTGCATTACAAAGTGAGAACAGCTGTGATAGAGTTCTGCTGCAGTTCATTGTCTGACCACATGGAGCAGTGCAGAGTGTGAGGACACAGAGCAGCAGTAAAGCTGAGAAAAGAAAAGTTTATTTGATTTGTTTCTCCTGGTTTTCCTGAGTTCATCTTTTCTGTTTGGAGATGTTATCCTTCTGCCTTGGTTGTAATTGAACCCCAGCGTGCTTTTGGAAATCCCCATAAAAGAAAATAAAAATCTTGCAAAGCCTTACCACCAACTCAACTATAAATTTATTGCCTGAGGAGTAAAAGAACTTTATTCTAAAGGACATCAAGGCCGCCTACCAGCTGTCAGCCTCTTGGCCCAGCCGGTGGGTGTCGCAGTATGCAGGATCAGGGAATCACGGACAGTCTTCACGGGACATGTGGTTTGCAGAGACTATTTGCGCTATGGAAACTTTGTACAGGCCCCTATGTGTGCAGCAGGGACTAACATACTTGCTGCATGTTGTACATCCCTCTGACATTGTGTTACTGTATGTTGCCTATGTGTGTGACCTGCACCGCAGGATATCCTCATCTATTTAGTTCACCAAGAGCATACAGCCATGCATGTGGCACAGGAGTGACATTGTATAGGTCCTCTGGTATTTGTTTGGCTACCCTGCAGTTGAACATGACACGGTAATTAGCACCACACCACTTTGATGTGCGCCAACATCTTTGGTCATATTTGGCATCACCATGTGTGCTACTGTGCATGTGGGACATCACTGTGTCATTGTTTACCGTACACGTTCCAGGTGCATGTGACTGAATATGTTGGTACACCAGGGCATGTGGCAGTGTGGCTTCTGTGCCGGTTACTGGGCCATATTTTACCTTTCTTTCAACCTCTATGTACAGATTAGTGTGTTTGGTTAGTGTACAGACGTGCCACCCTACATTGATTTACAGACATAGCAATGCATGTCTGTACAGTCTTCTTTATCTCATGACATTTCGGGACTCACATTGCACCAGTAATTTGGCAGTGTGGCAGTGTGGGTGTGCGTGTTCATCCTTCATGGGTGCATTCCATGTGCCGTGTCATATGTATACGCATACTGTCTTCACAACACCCATTGCAGCAGACCTGCATAGTGTTATATCTGTATGTGTGATGGTTTGCATTTTCTGTATTATCTGACATCGTGTTCCTCTTGTACCTGTTACCATATCCAGGTTTGGCATTTGCACAGTGTTGTTTTGGACGTATGTGGCACTTTATTTGCTATATTACACATTATGCAACATCTGTGTTGTGTATATATGTATGTGTGTGTGCAGTTTCTGAGGTTTTGAGACATATGCTTTGTCAGGTTTGTGCCACCTGTTTTTTGAGGGCAGATATGTCTTGGTTATACCTTCATGACTGGTGTGCGTTGGGCTGTCATCATGCCCTACCTACTGTCTACATGCACACATATGTGAAAAAGGCATTTGGGGCATGCAGCAGCATGTGGGGGTGTGGGATTACTGCATAGTACACACCATGCACCTACTGCATATTATCGGTACTGTTCATCATCTGTGGGGGGGCCAATGACTTGTACACTACATGTGGGTAGCTGGCCTACTCAATGTGGTTTCAGTTTGTTCACTGTAAAACAACTAGCTTCATATCATGACACACAGTAGATACGATATGTCCATTAATTTTGCAAAATAAAATATATGTCTGTAAAGCACATTTGTCTCTGCTGCTGATTCAACACACTGACGCAAGTATTTTCTGATTTACTGGTGATGTACATGGCCCACCTTTGCTCATATCCTTGTACAGTGGCAGCTGTCTGACACATCAGGGTGCTATGGGTTTCCATACACACATTCCCTTTATGGAACATATTTGCATGGCCCCTGTAGTGGTGGTTTGGGATAGTGGTTACAGACATGCATTAAAGTACCATAGGTTGCAGGTTTGATTCCCACATGTTTTTCCTTTCAGCTTGTGCTGTGCTAACCTGACCTTGAACTGGCTGTAGCTTCGTCAGCTCTCCTTTACACCCTTCCATCGCTTCTTTGTACAGCACAGTGTGCCCTTTCTGCAGCCTATGTGCTGCATATTAGCTATTACATATGGCTGTTCCTTTGTACTGTCCATGTGGCTGGTATGCTTGGGTGATTGCTATTGCTGTTGTTGAGCTGATCTGTCCAAGCTTCTGTTTGCTGGTTCAATTCTCACATGCTCCTTTTCAGTACTATTCCCCATTTTGCCCTGCTACATACAGCATCCCCTGCTGCCCTTTGGGTTCCTTTTCCTTGCTCTTTTGCATGCTGTTTGGACTGCCTAACACTTTATTGTGTGTGTGCATTGGTGTATATGTGCCTGTCTTCCCAATTGCAGACTGTGATATGTGCTGTACACAGCTCTTCTACATGTGCATTACATCATACTTACTGTTATTTATTTATTTATTTATTTTATTGTTCTTATATACCGCACTCTTAAAAATCAGCGCGGTTTACATAAAACAAATATTGTGCCGGTCGACACTTACAATGAAACTGGGGAATGAAACTTGGACTTGAACAGGGGAGCTATATACAATATTAAGAGAAATAACTACAATATGTTGGATTTGCCTTTTCCTGGCACACAGCAGGCTTTTGATGTGGGGCCATGCAGTGTTGCTGTATGCAGCCTTTGCTGTTTGGCTCATGTTGGTGGGGTAAGCATACTGGTTTTTGCATTAACTTATGTGCTAGTGGTCATGGGTTCATTCCCACAGAGGGCCTCCTTTAGTCAGAATGTGCAGCACAACTCCCTTTTGTGGCTGTGTCAGGCAGACATATATTGGAGACCACCTTCACCTCATTTGTGTGACCTATACAGTATCTTGCCTGTGCTTTTACCTTGCCCCAGTATGCATAGCAGATTGTTTGTGCAGTGACCTGCAGTTGTTGTGTGGCCAGCCGTTCCTGTAGTGGATGGCATAGCACAGTGGTTAGTACACTGTCTTTGCAGCTAGTGGTCATGGGTTTGATTCCTGTGTGTTTTTGCTTTTTCTGCCTGTCCTACACAACTATTTTTCCTTCCTCTGACAGTGATATCTGTGCAGATGTGTGTGGTGGCATATTATAGCCTCATCACAGTTGCCAAGCATCCTTCTTTCCGTCTATCTGTCTCTGCCAGCTGTGTGGCGTCATGCCCTAATGTGCGGACTACCGCCCCATGTCCTGCGCTGTGACCCTTTTCTGCACTGCAGTTCTTCATGATTGCCTCTCGTGTGTATGCACGGCATGGCACTGCTACTCCTCTGTCCTCCTGTTATGCTGCCACCTCTACCTGCTCTGGTGGACACGTTTTTGTATCCTCTGCCATACACTCTCATGTTGACACTTTACATCAGCATCACCCTATGCATCGGTCCAGCTGCCTCCGATATGTTTCTGCACTTTTCCATATGGTACACTCCAGACGTTGTTGTTTGGCTTTCCTTGGTACTCTGTGCAGTGGTAGGGTTACATCTGTGTTTCAGCCATGCATTTTGTGCTATTCAACTTGGGGTTCCTTAATGCCACTGGCCACCTTTTCAGGCATCACCTTGCCCTCCTTTGGGCATCTTTCGATGCACGTTAGTTTGCACCAACTCATGGGGCGCCTTATATGGTGCCTTGGAGGGTGGCAAACTACGGTGCATCATAGGGCACCTTGGGTTGGGTGCCCTAATATGCGCATTGGTTACTGCACTGCAGCATGGGTTTTTCGATTGGCAGCACACACTGTTCAGATGTGTCCATTACACGCATTAAAAGGGATTGTCTTGGACTGCCATATTGTATGCATCAAGTAGGATTGAACTCATGACTGCTGTCTCAGCAAGCATTGTACTAACCAGTGTACTACGCCTCTGTAGCTGTCATTGCAGCGCTTCTATGTACTTAGGCTTACAGCGCGCAAATGTGCAGCGCCACACACTATCGCATGAACACGGCAAGGCGCACTCTATCGCGTGATACATGGCTTAACGCCGGAACACCCACTTCCTTATATGGGATTCCTCACGTTAGCACTACAACTAGCGCCGGTAACATTAAGATCGTTTAGTAAGCATACCCCTAGGTCTAAAATATTTCTTTTTCTTGTCTGTTCCTAAACCAGCTGCGCCATCAAGAAGTCATTTATTTTATCTAGGGACTTAACCTCTCTAGCATGTCCTGATGTGACATTTATCCAACAATACTGGGGTAATTGAAATCACCCATTATTATTTTGTTGATGAATTTATTTAGCATTGCTTATATACTGCTTTTCACCAGGTCAAAGCAGTGTACATTCAGGTACAATATATATTTCCCTTGTTCCCAAAGGGCTCACAACCTAAGTAGCTTGCCCAAGGCCACAAGGAGCACCTGTGGGACTAGATACCCCAGTCCCTCTGGCCCAAAGTTGTCCTCCAGCAGGATTCAAAACTCTGGCCCAAGGCAACTTGCCCCAACCAGTAGGCCACTCCTGTTAACCTTCCTAATTTCTGTTAATATTTCATCATCTGTCTGTTCAGAAGTGGGCGGACAGTAGTGTGCCCCCACCATTATTTTGATTTTATTTCCCTTTACACAGAAATTTCTACCCATAAAGAGTCTATGGTGCATTCTGTTTCTTGCAGAACTTTTATTCTGTTTAACTCACTATCCTTTTTAACATTTAGCATCACCCCTCCACTAATTTGATCTACCCTATCATTGTGATATTATTTATTCCCTGGTAAGAGTTCCATTGGTTATCCCTCTTCCAACAGGTCTCTGAGATGCCAATTATATCTACCTTTCAATTCAGTACTATATATTCTAGCTGTCACATTTGTATAAAGACATTTCCAAGTATGCATTTTGCTTGTAATTACAATCGTTTTAGCAGTTGACAGGGATAATTTGCAATCTTTCATCTCTGGCTGCTTGTTACTTAAAGGCACCCAGGCTGTTTCTGCCTTTTTTGAAAGCTATGGAGATGCCCTAACTTCCCTGTTTTGATAGTATCCTTCATAGATACTTCACGCTGAACCTTGCACTCCTAAGCAACTGTTGGCTTTCCCCCAGGTTCTAGTTTAACAGCTCTATCTCCTTTATAAGTGTTAGTACCGGCAGCCTGTTTCCACCCTGGTTAAGATGGAACCCATCTTTTCTGAATACGCTGCTGCTTCCCCAGAATGTTGCCCAATTTCTAATCATTTTGAAAAAATCTCTTTCCTGCAGCATCGTCTTATTCACGCACCGAGCCTCCGGAGCTCTGCGCTACCTGCATGTGGAATGGGGAGTATGTCTGAGAATCCTATCCCGGAGGATCCGGATTTCAATTTTCTACTTAATAGCCCAACTTTGGCTTTGAGAACCTCCCTCCCACACTTACCTAGGTCATTGGTACCCGCATGTATCAAGACAGCCAGCTCTTCTTCAGCACTGTCAAAAATCCTATCTAGGCAGGCAAGTGATCAAGTGATCCTCATGTCCACCAGCAATCAAGCTATCTACATGCCTGATTACTGAATCGCTAACTAACCCTTCCCGCCTGAGCACAAGCCCCTGGAGAAACATCCTCAGTGAAAGAAGATACTGCCTCACCTAGAGGGCCATTGTGGCTACAGGATCCCTTCTTGCCACACCAAGGTGATGTTCTGCTTTTAGGTGACCTTTCTGCTCTATGGCAGCACAGAGGCTGCCAGACTAGAGGTTGGATGTCTCTACTATGTCTCTGAAGGTCTCCTCTATATACTTCCATGAGGGAGTGTATTGGAAAGTTAAAGACCAGAGCAGGGAGGACCAGAGCACGAGGAAACAGCCTGCCAGTGGTAAGTAGTATTTTACTAAGGGGAAGTTTGATGTTGACTGCTTGCAAGGCAGTACAGATTTCCATGCTGCTAAAGAAGACTTAAGGAACCTTTTTTAAGTGACTTACAGACTTGCTGGCTACACCGAATACAGTTGGTATTTGTATTTGAATTTAAGCTGCTTTATGTATTCGAAACTGTACTGTCAGCCTGATAGGAACTGCAGGCTTCTTTTGTTTTTAAACCTGGACTGCTCTAATAAAGTTTATTGCCTTTGAACCAGGGTTTTACTTTTTATTTGGAGGCACACCAGAGGGTCTCTGGTATGCCTCAAAAGCTGCAAAACCACAGTTTAAAGGCAATAGATTCTCTATTAGAGCAGTCCAGAATTAAGAACAAAAGAATGCCTGAACGAGCCCAATCTTGAAAGCTAAGCAGGGTCAGGCCTGGCTAGTGTTTGAATGAAAGGCTACCTTGGAATCTGAGGTGCTATAGGCTTACTGTGTGGAAAAAGGGCTGGGCAATCTATTTCTGGTTGCACCTTGCCAAGAAAATCTAGGGATTGGCTCACTAGGACTCACTGGCAAACAACACATCAGAGGCTCAGGGCTTGAATCATTGCCACGTCACAACATATTATGGCAGCACTGGTATTTTTTGTTTCAGTTTAAGATTATGAACCCACTACCACCATAAGGGCTTGGAGCCTCTCGTTGCTGAAAGAAGCACAAATTTGGGATTTGCCTATAGAGAGGGAACAAAAGAAGTGGTTATAGCTGAACAGGTAGTACTTTTTTATGTGTTCTCTACCTGCGCTTTAGCCTGTGGATCTCACTTTAATATCCGACCAGAATGGAGAAATAGATTCAGGCTATGGTTGATGGTTTTCAGCACATCCTAACTGATAAATAACAAGAGCAGCTGCACATACAGAAGGTCATGGTGGACATTCAGGAACAGCTGCAGAAAATAGTGCAGACTTTGGAAGAGCAAAATCTCCATAAGCACCAGCATCCAAAACTAACACTGAAATGTTGGATGCTTGGAATGCCCTCCCGAGGGAAGTGGTGGGGGCAAACACAGTGACAGAATTCAAAATGACATTTGACAGACACAGTGGATCCCTTTACAGCAACAGGACAAAATCAAAATAAGATAACTATCTCTTATATCTGAACAAATAGGGGTCACCTACATAGAGCGGTGGGTATACCTATAAACAAAGGAATGGGGAGGGGTGACCTGCATAGAGCGGTAAGTGCACCTACTCTTGCCACCTTGCTAGGCAGACTAGATGGACTATGCTGGTCTTTATCTGCCATCATATACTATGTTACTAAGGGGTATGTTTACTAAACCGTCTTAACGTGCGCCCGGTGATAGTGTGCAAGCTGCCATAAAAGGAGTGGGCGTTTCAGTCTTAAAGTAGCAAAACGGGATTATCGCGCGATAACACGCACTGCTGCACACATTATCAGGCGAAGCGCCGCTAAGCGCGTTAACACGCAGTAATCTTAAGTAGGCGCACAGACATGCAAACAGAGGAGTAGCACAATGGTTAATACACTGACTGATAGTACAGGGGTCATGAGTTTGATCCCTGAGTGTGTCTAATGCATAAGGCTGGCTGAGGCATCACATTTTACTTTTAGGTAATGATTTTTGAGGCATTTTACTTTTATTTTAATTAGTGCTGCCAGCAAACACACCCTCACGGTGGCGTAACCTAAGGTGCCGCATAAGGCACCCCATAACACACTCCATAGGGCACATTATAAAGTGCACTGTCCGCCAAGGCATCCTATAATGTCCCCTATAGGACACCTTATAAGGCACTTGATAGGGCACCTTATAAGGCGCCTTATAGGGCGCCCTATAAGGTGCCTTATGGGGCGCCTTAAGGTTACAGTACTCTGAGGGTGTTTTTGCTGGCAGCACTAATGTACATTAAAAATAGACAATGCCTCAGACAGCCCTATCAAATAACCCCACCATGGATTTGAACCCATGACCTCTGATACCACAGCCAGTGAAGTAACCAGTGGGCTACAGCTGCCAACAAACCCCTGGCTGGCTGCAGAAGGACTGCACGTCACCACACAAACTGTCTGCTGTGGTTACCGGGATAGGGTTAACCCACCCATACCCATGATGCACTGCACATGCAAATCAGCAGTCGACAGATGGGCACACGATGGGGTATGCACTCCCACAGCACCTCGCCCTGGTAGGCGGAACTGACCATGTGTGGTACTGGCAAAGAGTAGCCACAGACCGTCACATTGTGCGGGTACTGTGCTCACCCTGAGGGTGAGGTGGGGCACCCAGCACCAGGTCCACAGCACCTTTTATGGCTGAAATACGCCATGCTGCAGGTCCTCATCAGTGCTACTGTGTGTGATAGGTAGTTCCTGCAGACACACCTAGGTTACATCTGTGTCCTTTTGTATTTTTCAGTCATGTCTAGCCCTTATGGGCTATGATGCACCCAGAATTGTGCATATCCTGTGTTGGTGCCATGGTTACATGATGTAGGTGAAGGGGGGGGTGTTTGGACCCATAGGCAGATTATATACCACCACACAACCCATTCTCTGGGCCTCAGGGTGGGAAACAGGATCACCCACCAATAGCTCCACATTCTACCTCCCTGCAATGGTAGCAGTAGAGGGGACCATCAACCCCAGTCCTGCTGGGGAACAGACACCCTACAGAGCAGGCAATGCAGAGCTATACACATCCATAAAGCAATAGCAGACAGACAGTAGGCCTGGAAATGCTCAGCTGTCCCCCACCGCTATCTGACATTCTCCAGCAGCAAGCCTCCAGCCGCTGCACCCTGCAAGGTGTTCCAGTAAGGCACATACTAGCTACAGACAGTCTGCTAGCTAGTCCATAGTGCATGGTCCTGGAGGAGATGCGTGTACTGTGGTGGAGAAGCAGGCTCAGAATGCAGAGAAAGAAAGAAAAAGCAGCCTTTTTTTTCCCCCAAAGAAACTGCAGGCACAGGAAGGGTTAACACCCAAACTAAAGACAAGGATTCCCCGCAGAGGAGTGCAGACCTAGGGACACGCCCTGTTCCCATGGAGACAGAGGGAGGAGATGGGAGTGGTTTGGAGGCGGAGTCAAGAGCCATAGGACAGCCCCAAACATTTAGGCAGGGAAGTTGCACTCACAAACAGGCAAAGAAACGTGAAGAGGCAAGGAGAAGGAAAGAGGGAAGGAGAGAGAAAGAGACGGAGTGACATACACGGGCACGAGAGAAACAGGAGACACAGAAGCAGCTTGCACAGAAGCAGTTTGTAAGCAGGAACAGGGAGCTGAGAAGGCCAGTGGAAAGCTCAGGGGAGGATTCCTCGGAGGAGGAGATATTCTCCAGAAGCTCATGGCCTAGCCCTTCCCACTCTAAGGAGCCTACAGGAAGGAAAAGCACTATTAGTAAGGTGAGCCCTTTACAAGCTTTAAAAGAGCTGCTAAACAGGGAAACCTTTTCCTGCCCTTCCCCCACAAGCTCACGTTCTGCAAAGCGTGGCTGGGAGCAAGTCTTGAAGGTTTTACAACCTACAAAAGCTTCTCAGGCGGATACTAAGGAAAGCAGATATCAGAAGGAGCCTAGCGAGGAAGAGATGGACCTGGGGGACAGTCTTGATGCAAGCAGTGTTTCAGATATGGAGATAGACTGTGCTGTCTGTGCCAAGGAAGAGTAAAAGAACTGAATAGGGGTTTAATGAGCTGGAGGAAAACCCAGGAGTTCTTAATTACTGAATGTGTTATCTGTGCTAGAGGAACAAGAACTGAATAGGGTTTTGTTTAGCTGGAGAAAACCCAGAAGTTCTTAACAAGGATATTTTATGAAAAGCCCATAACTTTTAGCTAGGCTTTTAATGGTAGCTTGGATGATAAAAGCTGCATGGATAAGAAGCCAGGAAGAAGCTAAAAGTTCATATTGTAACTGGAAGAAATACTACTGCATTTGAAAAGTCTCTTGGTGGACCAGGAGAATATTGCTATACCTGCTGTGAAGGTAACAGTAGAGATTTATAGTGCCTCCTGGGGACCAGAAAGCAGACTGCTGTTGTAAAAAAGAGTTTTTACATGTGGAACAAAGGTTTAAACTAAACCAAGCCAAGGACTGTTTAATAGGCTTGTGTTTATACAGAGAAGTATCCTGACTTTATGTTTGTAAGCTTCAAACTATTCTTGCCAAAGAATCTAATTTGGTTAGGAAATCCTTATTTCTCAAATAAAGAAATATTCCTGCGACCTTTGCACTTGGCTCCAATCCTTTAAAGAACACAACTACATGCTATTTGGGCTGAATTTATACAAAGGACAATCGGAACCCTCTCATATCACTAGGCAACCGCCTGGCCACACGGGGGAGCTCCGACAGTACCCAAAACTGGGATGTTAGCATACACACCAAGCAGATAAGTCAATGATTGAGTCCCAAAAAGAATCCATAAATATCACATGAGAGAAATACTAGATAGCACTATGGGGGAACCTAGCCATGCCGTGGTCACTGCTCAGTCAGGGTGAGAGTGACCTCCCAGCAGGACATGCTGTGGCCACGCTGTCCGTGCAGGTGGTGGCCAGGCACTACAATGTCCGAGCCACTGCCCTATGCCCTGTGCAGATGCGGCCAGGCCAGGCCACACTATCCAGGCTATTCCCACAGTAACTTGCTCCTCATTATGCACATTGGCAGGCCAATACTGGCAACAGTGCTAGCAGTGTGGGCTGTGGAGGGTGTTGGCAGCCACCACACACTGGATAGACACACACACACTCCACACACCTATGCCAGCATTGTGCAACTATAGAGGTGTTTGGCACCCCTGGCCACCACACCAGTCCTGGGCACAGTGCAGGCCTGGCTATGGTACACAATACTGTTGGGGTCACTCTGTCAGACACCAGACCTGAGGCACACTCCACAGACATCAGAAAGGTTGCTATGATGCAGCTCAATCAGCCAATTGTGCTTAACGTAGGAATTGCTATCTGCCAGTTATCATAGCAACCTTTTGATAGCTGTGTACAGTTTTCCCATGTTTAGGGTGGCATTGCTAAGGTATGCAAGTGCTAGTATGGGGAGATGCACGCAGGGCCCAACATCCTGCCTCTCCAGGAGGCTTGGGATAATGGAGCCTGTGGGTGCGGGTGTGTCTGCCCCTGTTGGCCGCTGCTCTAGGGCAGAGGTTCCCAACTCCAGCCCTGGAGGGCCAAACACTGTTCAGGTTTTCATGCTGTCCCTAATGAATATGCATGAGATACATCTGCATACCATGGGGGCGGTGCATAGCAATTCAGCACAGCCACATTTATTAGAGGCAGCATGGAACCTGAATGGTGCTTGGCCCTCCAGGACTGCATTTGGGAGACTCTGCTCTAGGTAATGCGCCTGTTTATGGTGTCTGTGCTCTGTAGGGTAATATGTAGGTGTTTTGGGCATGTTTACGTCATCTGCAATAAAGGTTCTGTCTGTATTAGCACGTAAAATATGGGGGCTGGGTTGGCAGGAACCACAGCTGGGACTTGAACCTGTGACCTTCTGCCTCTGAACACACTGACTGTGTGCACTGCACCACTGTGTTGCCACAGAGACAGTGCATTCTCTGGTGATACCATGACTGTTCATCAGGCAGGGCCTGTCTGTTGCAGTGCATGGCACCCACCTACACAGGGCTAGGCCACGGTCTGCTCTGGGCAGCTGCCACTGCCCCCCCCCCCCCACCACCAGTACCCCTCTGCCACCATGCTGACATGCCCTTCTGCTGGTGATGCTGGTGGTGCGCAGTCTCAGGCCATCCAGTGTGCAGGTAGGCGGCTGCCTATGGTGCGTGTTCTGGGGTAGGGGTGCCTGCATAGACGTCCATGCTTCCCCCCCCCAACACCACCTGCCAATGTTCTGTGCCCTTGGAGGTACCTGCTGGGTACTATCCCCTGTGACACTGTGATAAAGTTGCTGTCTGGCTGCTGTACAGTTTCAGCATTCCTAAGTGCCACCTAGGCATCTGCCTAGTCCGCACTGTGCCCCAGCTGCACCACAGCATGTGCCGTCTGCAGCCCTCTGTATCCCATTTTCAAGCATCTGTCCAGTTGGCCGTTCCAACATGCCCGCCCTGCTGTTGCCGCACATGTGCACACCATAGGAAATCTGTCCGATGGAGAGGAAAACCCTGCACAGCGCAATTTCACTGTGGGCTCATTCACCTTGTATGGGGACGGAGCATGGACTCTTCCATAATTCATATCCTTTTTTTGGTGCTTTCTTGGGAGTGTTTTTTGATGTTTCCCATTGAGATCACTATTGCCCAGCTTGGTTATTTTATTTTTCCATTTTCTTCTGTTCATTTTCACTGTTTATTTGCCCTTTTGTTCCGTGCACATGTATCACACCTATCACTTTTTTGTAGGTTTCCCTGGTTTTGCTGTACATTGCTGACAGAAATGGTTTCTCTTCCCTTTAAATCAGCTCTAACGCCAGGGTTTCACTGGCGTTAGTTTTCAGCCTCGGATTTCACAGCGTTAGTGTGCGGGGAGCCTCTCCCCTCCCACTCTCCACCCATTGACCCCTTCTCTCCGACCCTGGGGAACCTTCCTCCGCCCTCTGGGAGCCTTTCTCCGCCTTCAGCGCTCATTTGCGCCGCTGCGCGCATTATCACGCGCTAAGGTACCTCTGCGCCCGATAAAGCGCCATTATCGCGTGATAAGGTACCTTATCGTGCGATAACGTCACAGAGCGCACATTAAGACGGTTTAGTAAACATACCCCTAAGTCTTCTCCCAGACTTCACATGCCCGTAAGCCTCCTCAAGGGGGAGGGGGAGCACATCAAGATGTGAGAAACTTTAGGTGTAAGGGTAACAACCCACTCCAAACACCGTAGAGGAAGTTGTCATCAGCAACTTATCTGATCTGGGAACCAGATCCTTAGCAGTGCTTTAGTTGCAGGGAAAGAGGACATTTTACCTGAGATTGTTTAGTGATTGAAGACAAGGATATGCATGTTAATTGGGCAGTAGTTCATATGTGCAGCTTTATAGGCAATCCTACTTGGGATCATAGGACTTTACCATTCAAGTGAAACTGGAGAAATCACCCACCCAGGCCCTTGTGGACTCAAGTTGTGGCAAAACAATAATTTGGAGAGAGTTGTCTAAGAGAGTCCAGAGTATGAATGGACAATTACTTTAATGTATGTACCTGTACAATGAGACCAGAGGCAGTAGTACCCTACTGCCTATGTCTCCACAGTGATAACCCTAGGACAAGCAATCCTGGAAGCAAGGATTTTACCTTGGCTGCCCTATCCTGTTATCTTAGTCCAAACTTTGGGACTATATGGAAATGGATGACCACAGGCACAACTGAGTGAAAAGAAAGGTTTTTCCCAGAGCTTTTCCATTAAAGGATCCAAATGTGTATGTTGAGAACCCTAAGAGAATAAGATCTGGTGGCAACACCTGTTAGAGAAGTCTCAACAGCTTAAAAGTTTAGGGACAGCCATTTAAGAGAGCCCGGGATTGAATAGAGATGACTGAGCAGTACGGGAACCCTAAGCAGTATGCCTGAGTTGGCTAAAGAGGGAGCCATAGAAGGGCACTGAGAGAAAATGAATCCCTTAGGTTTGCTTGGCAATAGGTGCAGACCATAGATGGGGAGCCTTCCCCCAGTCAAAAAGCAAAAGGCCAAGTCTGCCCTTCTTTGTAATAAAACAAGGCCTATTGTACAGAGTAGCAGAAGGAAGTCTGTAGAGAGAACTAATAGAGCAACTCCTGATAACCCAATCTTACTGACAACAAGTACTTTATTTGGTTCACAGCCATTTGCTAGGAAGCCCATCTGGAAGTAGAAACGACCCTTGAGTGGATATTAACTCTGTTCCATAGACCAGAAAATCATAAGCAAGTTCAACTTTATTGATAGTCTTACCCCACTTGCCAGTTGACTAAACGATGGGATCTGACCCTCCTCTAGTACCAATGATGGTCATAGAGACACCCTTTGAGATAGTCACCATGGATTTGGTTGGTATACTGGAAAAGATCATCTGAGGCAGTAAGTACAATCTTATCATTCTTGATATGCTACACTCTATCCTGAAGTTGTAGCACAGTGGAACATGAAGATGGCCACAGTAGCCAATGTCTTGATTGTGGTCTTCAAGGTTCAGTTTACCCAAGAAAGTACTGATAGAGCAGGGAATGCTTTTTGTATCACTAGTTATGAAACAGGTTTGCACACTGTTCAGATGGTCTGGTAGAACACTTTAAAAAAACAAACCTTTAAATATATATTAAGGAAATTTGTGTCTGAAGATGGCAAAAGCTAGGATGCCTTGCTACCCTATGTGCTGTTTCCATCCAGGAAGTTCCTCAGAGCACAACAAGATTCTGAAAATTGGAGCTACTGTATGGGAAAACACCCAGAGGAATTCTTGACGTTGTCCGAGAAACTTGGGAAGAGGAAAAAAGTCCATGTCAGAACCTTGTAGACCCCACCCCGGTCATCTTCCACTCACTTACTAGAGGAGAGGAGGGACAGGGGAGATATGATGCAGATCTTTAAAAACTTAAAGGGTATTAATGAACAAACAAACCTTTTACAAAGACGGGAAGCTGCAAAACTAGAGGACATAACATGAAACTGCAAGGGGGTAAACTGAAAGGCAACATCAGGAAATACTTTTTCACCGAAAGGGTGGTGGATGCTTGGAATGCTCTCCCGATGGAAGTGATGGGGGCAAATACAGTGACAGAATTCAAAATGGCATAGGACAGACATAGTAGATCCCTTTATAGCGATAGGATAAAATCAAAATAACAATTGTCTCAGCTATCTCAACAAATAGGGTTGACCTGCACAGAGCAGTGGGTACACTCCTAAACAAAGACATGGGGAGGGGTGACCTTCACGGAGCGGTGGGTACACTCCTAAACAAAGGCATAGGGAGGGGTGACCTGCATAGGCCAACAGGTGCACCTACTCTTGCCACCTTGCTGAGCAGACTAGATGGACCACAATGGTCTTTATCTGATGTCATATACTATATTGCTATGTAACTAGGGGGTATGCTTACCAAACAGCGTTAACTTCGCAGCGGCGATGTTATCGCATGATACGTGACTTTATCACGCGATAATGACGCATTACCGTGTGATAACGTCACGTATCGCGCGATGTCTCTGGCGGCGTTAAGGTGCACAGAGGGTGGAGTAAGGCTCCCCAGAGGGCGGAGATAAGGGGTCAATGGGCAGAGAGTGGGCAGGGAGAGGCTCCAGGCAAAAAAATCAACAAGCCGTCAAGAAATCTGATGGCACATTTCTTTTGGCGGAACAGCTATGAAGGACCTAGACAAGATTCTCAAATGCAGAGATGTATTTCTGCATACAGAGATTTTGAAGGACAGTGAAGAAGAAAGACAGGAAGAAAATCCATTGTTATATTAAGTGCCTTCAAGATGGGACTGACTCATGGTGATCTTCTGGATAGTTGTCCTAAATTATGTTTGGTTTTCATTCAGGTGGTGAATTGCTGATAAATTGGCCTCCCTAGTTGCTGTTATTGTATCCATCCATTGCATTGCTGGCCTTTCTCTTTTGCACTGACCTTCAACCTTGCCAAGTAAGATGTTTTTCTCAAATGATCTCTCTCTTCGCATGATATATCCAAAGTAAAAAAGTCAAAGTCTTGTCATCTGAGCTTTAAAAGAAAGCTTAGGGCTATGTTTACTAAATCGCGTTAGTGCAGTTCGCGGTAGGAGCCGCGGTAGTGAAAAAAACCCCAAATAAGGACATGGGCGGTACATCGTTACCACTACCGCGCGGTAGCAAAATTAACGAGCGCTACCGGGCGCCGTGCCACGTCACAGCGCGTTAAGCATAAGAAGACGTACAGACACAAAGCACTGAAACAGAGCTGTAGCACAATGGTTACGGTACTGACCGCTGTTACAGGCAGCATGGGTTCAAGCCCCCAGTGTGCCTAACACAGAAGGCTATCTCAGGCATCACCCTGTACATTACAGAAGGAAGAGGAGGCATGCTTTTCGTTACGTGAGTATTGGTGTCAGAAAAACACCCTCGGAATGTGCCTAGCCACGTACGTTGGTACGTGCGTAGCGACGCGCGTACATTCGTGCGTGGGTACGTGTTTGCTTACGTGCGTGGGTACGTGTGTTTACCAGTGTGGGCATCTTATATTACAGACTTTGTAGGGCGTCCTGCACCTATGCATTATGCTAACAGATGTACGTGTGAAGGCCTATGGCTTATCAGAGCCTGTGAGCAGGTGCTTGTGTTTCAAAGGGTTGGATTGGGCCAGTCACACCCATGATGCACTGCACATGCAAAGAAGCTGTCAACAGATACACACAATGGTGAATGCACCCCAACAGCACCTCGGCTGGTAGGGGGTACCGACTGTGTGTTGTACTGGCACAGAGCAGCTACACACCGTCACATTGTGCGGGTACTGTGCTCACCCTGAGGGTGCAGTGAGGCGCCCAGCACTAGGTCCACTGTGTGAGATAGGTAGTTTCTGCAGGAACACCTTGGACATCTCTGTCTGTTTCAGTCAGGTACAGCCCCCCATGCACCACCACCACACCCTCCCCCAGGGCTGAGGGAGGCAAACAGGGTCTCCTATCAAAAGATCCACAGTCTACCGTGCTGCAACGGTGGCAGTAGAGGGGAACATGAACCCAGTCCGCTGGGGAACAGACACCCCACAGGGCAGTCCAATGCAGCTCAGTACACAGCCAAAACACAAAATCAGACAGACATTAGGCCGGGATATGGTATGCTGCACCCCACCACTATCTGATATTCCCCTGGTGCAAGCCTTCAGCCACTGCACCCTGCAAGCCACTCCATCACAACACCTACCAGCTGCAAACAGTCTGCTAGTGCCCAGTGGAGATGCTGCACCCAGAACTGGGATGTCAGCATACACAGCAGGCAGATACATCAGTGACTGGGCCCCAGAAGGAAACCCATATGTATCACATGAGAGAAATACTAGATAGCACTATGGGAGTGCCTAGCCATGCTGTGGTCACTGCACAGTCAGGGTGAGAGTGATCTCTCAGCAGGATATACTGAGGTCACCCTGTCTGTGTAGTTGGTGGCCGGGCACTACAATGTGCCTGTCACTGCCCTATGCCCTGTGCAGATGCACCCTGGCCAGGCCACCCTGTCCGGCCTATACCCATGGTACCTTGCTCCTCATTATGCACATTGGCAGCCCAATACTGGCAACAGTGCTGGCAGTGTGGGCTGTTGAAGGTGTTTGCAGCCACCACACACTGGATAGACAGACAGCCACCCCACACCTATGCCAGCATTGTGCTACTATAGAGGTGGTCAGCAGCCATACCACCACACCAGTCCTGGGCATAGTACAGGCATGGATATGGTACACAAGACTGTTGGGGGGTCACTCCCCAGGGTTGTGAACACTGTCAGAGACCAGACCTGCAGCACACACCGCAGACATCAGAATGATTGTTATGGTGGAGCTCAATGAGCAAAATGTGCTTAACGTAGGAATTGATATCTGCCAGTTATCAGAGGAAACGTTTGATAGCTGTGTACCATATACCCAGGTGTAGGGTGGCATTGCTAAGGTATGCAACTGCTAGTATTGGGAGATACAGGCAGGGCCCAATGTCTTGCCTCTCCAGCTGGCATTAGCCAATGGGGCCTGTGGGTGGGTGTGTGGCCCTGTTGGCTGCTGCTTTACGGCAGAGTTCCCCAACTCCAGTCCTGGTGTTCCACACACTGTTCGGGTTTTCATGCTGTCTCTCATAAAATGCATGAGCTACATCTGCATACCATGGGGTGGTGCATAGCTATGCAGCACAGGCATCTTTATTAGAGGCAGCATGACACCGGAATGTTGTGGGGCCCTCCAGGACTGCATTTGCGGGACTCTGCTATAGGTAATGTGCCTGTTTCTGGTGTCTGTGTTTGGTGTGGTAAAATATAGGCCATGCGTATGTTCTCTGCACTACAGGAGTGTCTTTACTATCACTGTTTAGTGGTGGGTAGAACTATGGGGACTGGGTTGGCAGGAGCCCCAACTGGGATTTGAACCTGTGACCCTCTGGTCTTACAGGCACTGGCTGTGTCTGTTGCACCACACTGTGGCCACAGAGATTGTGCAGTCCCTGGAGTTAGTTAACCGGCCTGACGAGTCAGAAACCCTGCTCTGCAACAGGTTTACTGTGGCCTCATTTACCTTGTATGCAGACAAAGGTGCACATAAACCGCAGAAATGACCTCACAAAAGGGGCCACACACCCATAACAAGCTGGGCAACAATGATATCATTGGGAAACATTACACCACCCACCCAGGACAGCTCCTTTACAATGTAATGCTCTTTGCAAGGGTCTGCGGAGCGTAGACCCTTCCACACATCATTTCCTTTATTTTGGTGCTTTCCAGGGAGTGTTGTTCCTTGTTGCCCATTGCTATCACTGTTGCCCAGCTGAATTCTGCTTTTTAAAATGTTTCTTGTGGTCATTTTTAACGTTTTATGTGATATTTGTTCTGTGCACATGTATCACACTGCTCACGTTTTGTAGGTTTCCCCGGTTTTCTGTACATTGCTGACGTAAATGGTTTCTCTTCCCTTTAAATGCCTTTAACGACAGGTTTTCATTTGCGTTGGAGGTGAGCTCTGACACTCCGCGCGTTAGTATGAGGGGAGCCTCTCTCCGCCCACTCTCCGCCCATTGACCCCTTCTCTCCGCCCACTCTCCACCTTCTGCGCTGTTTTAACGCGCCGCGGAGCTTTACGATCGTTAACTACGGTTACCGCGCGTAGTATGACGTTAACGGTCGTTAGCGCGTCGGTACGCGCGTTATACGGCACTTACGGTCGTTAACGTCATACTACGCGCGTTATTCACGTTTAGTAAACATAGCCCTTAGTCTTTATCTCCTCTTGTACCGACTGATTTGTTCTTTGGGTAGTCCATGGTATACACAGTATTCTTTGTCAGCATCATAATTAAGACATCGATATGCATGAGATAAATTTGCATACAATAGGTCTCCAATATATATACATTTATCTAATGCATATGTATTGCAATAATCCTAAAAACCTGACTGACAAAGTGTGCCTCTAGGAGAAGATCAAGAAGCACTGATAAAATGACTCAGTTCACACAAATTCATTTTGGGGGGCATATTCAAGCAGTGGCAGCTAGGCTAGGGTTTTTTGTTCTCATTCTTTTAATCTAAATTTTCCAAAATACATAAACAAAATAATACAGAGTAGCTTGATCATGAACTGCAATTCAAAATTCATGAAAAAAAATGGATCCAAAATGCAGAATATTTTTCAAGAAAACTTAAACCAAAATGAGAGTTAACTTGCCAAATCAGCAAACACAAAAGAAAATCTAGGGCTCCTTCTTACTACAGCTCACTAGTTGGTTAGTGAGCATTTTAACATATAGCACCATGGCATCGGGAACATTAAGAAGTGAGCAGGTCTAAGGTCGCATGCTAAAATGCTTTTTAATTAGTGATAGTGGGATGGAGTGGGAATGGATGGAGCACGGGCGTGGAAAGGGCATTACCGTAAGAGCCCATGGTAACGCGGCTCTTAACATGGGTACACCTAATGACTTCTCTATGGGAATCGCTAATTGAATCTGCCAAAGCTAACACACACTTTAGTTGTCTGTCACATGTTAGTTGTGGGGAACATACTGGTCATGACCCCGACAATAACATAGAGGCTTTGCAAATAATGGGCATGTGTTTGGTATATTATGTGAAAATCCTTAGCAGGCTTTAGTAAAAGGGGCCTCCTTTACATGACCTTTCAAGATGAAGTGGATGAAATGGATCAATGAGAGCATTGATTAGACATTTATTTAACTTTACACTTACAGGGATATTTCAAAGAAAATTTGCACCCAATTCTAGGACCCAAGGGCTTAAAGCAATAAACTGTCAACACTGTAAGCGTAGTTACTCACCTCTAGCAAGTGTCCTCTGTGAACAGCACAAATAAGTCCTCATGTATGGATGACATCCCCTGACGGAACCCCATGTGGAAACTCTCCCACAGCTTCTAATCAAAAGCTTTTGTGAGCCTCCGTCCTGCATGCACGCCTGCTGTGGTGCCATCTTCTCCTCAGTAAGATACAGAAGCTAGTAACCAAAACAACTCCATGAGGAGGTGGGAAGGTTGTGAGGACTTATTCCTGCTGTTCACATAGAACACCTGCTACAGGTGAGTAACTATGCTTTCTCTGTGAACAAGCAGGAAACAAGTACTCACATATGGGACTCCCAAGCTACAGGCTACCAAACACGAAAAACTACCTCTAAAAGAGCAACAGGGATCGAGAGAAACAGCAAATGTAGTCCCCTTTTGGGACTCAGCCAATTCAATGTCCACAGCAGACATCAACATCAAGATGACCTTTTCAGTAACCTGGACAGACAGAAGGACCAGTGGGAAGGAGTTGAACCTAAGTCCCAAACATATACCAGAGTATAGCTTGGCCGAATTTATTGCCATGATGGGAATCCCCATCCAGGCAGTAGTTGACTGTGAAGGTGTGGACAGAGGACCATGTGGCAGCACTGAAAATCTCCTCCATGGAGACCGAGCACAGATTGGCCACAGATGTAGCCATGGCCCGGTCATTGTGGGCCATGACATGACTCTTGAGGCTCAGTCCTGCCTGAGCATAGGCAAAAGATATGCAGTCCACCACCCAAATGGACATCATACATTTGGAGGCCACTATGCCCAGCCTGTTGGGGTCATAGCAGGTGAAGAGCTGCATAGAGCAACAGTGCAGGCCTCAAGGTAGAAGGCCAGTGCCCCCACTTGTAATCCAATGTGCGTAGCTGGGCCTCCAACCTATTGGCATGAGGACTAGGAAAAAAAGTGGGCAGTATCACCAATTAGTTGAGGTGGAAGACCAAAACCACCTTAGGCAAGAAGTGCAGGTGGGTGTGTAGCATCACCCAGTTATGGTGGAACTTTGTGTATGGCGGGTGAGCCACCAGAGCCTGAAGCTCATTGACTCAATCAGCCGAGGTGAGCGCTACCAGAAAGATGACCTTCAAGGTCAGGAATTTCAGCAGACAAGTAGTGAATGGCTCGAAGGGCGCTGACAACAACTGTCCCAAGATTTTTTTATTTATTTTTATTTATTTGTGTGTTTTATATACCGCCATTTCAGGTAATCATAGCGATTTACTTTTGGAACAACAGGTGCATCAAAACATATAAACAACATAACAGGTGCTGAACAAAATCATTGTAATTTCAATAATATCAAAACAGTATAACTTATTTACAGTTAATGTTGATGATTGATTGAGGGTAGGATTTGAACGTTGTTGGATAGAAGTTGTGCTTTTAATTAATTTCGATCATTGACAGTTGGGGCTGTGATGAAGGTGTATTATGTAGGATCAATTTTACGTGGTCGATCATTTTGACCGAAATGTTTGATAAATAAATAGGTTTTTAGATGGGACCAGAACAAGGTTAAGTCTGTGATATTTCTGAGTTCTTCGGGTAATAGGTTCCAGAGCATTGGGGATACATATTCAAATGCCCTGTTGATGGTTTTTTGTTTTGTTTTTCTGAAGTCAGTTGGGGTAATGAACATGTTGTTGGTTTGACCTCTTCTTAGCCGTTCGTTGGGCATAATTTTGATCAATTGTGAAAGATGGTGCTAGTTTTGTTATAATTTTGAATATGGTCAATATTAATTATATTTTATCTGGCTTTGTATAGTAAGCCAGTGTAGTTCATGGAGAATAGGGGTGATATGGTCCATACAATGTGACTTGTTTAAAATTTGGGCTGCCATGTGTTATGCCATTACCAACGGATGCAGTGATAGTTTAGGCAGGCCATGGAGGAGACTATTACAATAGTCAATGTGCGGAGTTATAACTTGTTTGAGGGTTCTAAAATCAGAATGCTGGAGTAAAGACTTTAGGTGTTTTTTGGAATCTAACTTTGTTAAATATTGTCTTTGCTATGTTTTAATATGGGTTTTGAATGTGTCTGTCTAGTGTTATACCAAAGTACTTTACTTCATCTTTAACTTCAAGGTCAAAATCATCGATTGTAAATATGACATTCAGATACCATGCAACTAAAGGGGGCTTAATTGGAGGCCTCGACAGGAACAATGCATGAAGAGGGCCACCAGTGGCTGAGCGGAGATGGGCTTCCCCTCCAAGCCTTAGTGGTAGGCCCAATCTTACTCAGGTACACGCGCAGGAGTTAGACTTGAGGCCCAAATCAGAGAGATGCAGAAGGTATGGCAGCAAACCCTCAACCGGGCAGGAGAAAGGACCCAATGCCTTTTCTGCACACCAGAGGGAGAACCGGCACCACTTGAAGGCATAGGCCTGGCAGGTGGAGTCTTTGTGGGAGGCTTGGATGACATCCATTACCTCCACTAGTAAGTTGAGCTCCAACAAGATTACCCACTCAGCATCCATGTCGTGAAGGCCAAGGACTGGACATTTGGATATGGGAGCGTCCCATCCTCCTGAGAGATGAGATGGGGGTCGCAACCCAAATGGAGAGGCTCCTCACAGTTGCCTGGAGTTCCAGAAAGTTGATCTGGTGCAGGCTCTCCTGCCCCAATCAGAGGCTTTGAGTCCACAGGTCATCCAAGTGCATGTCCCATCCCAGTTTGGATGCATCAGTGATGAGCGTCCTGTGGAGCAGTGTCTGCTAAAAAAGAAGACCTTGGAGTGGGTGCCGGGGCTGCAGGCACTACTCAAGGGACTTGACAAGGGGCACCGTAATGGCTACACGATCCCTGAGGTTACCTGTGGCTTGCTTTCATTAGGTGCACAGCATCCACTGCACCTGGTGCATCCTGAGCTGGGCCAGTGGGGTCACATGAACTGTTGAGGCCATGTGGCCTAACATGCGCAACATCACCTGTGCCGCAGTGTGCCACTTGTGGCGGACGGTGGTGTCTGCCTCCACAAGCAGCTGTATGCGGTCTCCTGGGAGAAAGGCTTGGGCCCATGTGGTATCCAAGAGGGTCCCAATGAATTCCAGCTGCTGAGATGGCTGCAGATGAGACTGGGTAGTTGACTATGAACTCGAGTTGCTTGAGCACCTATATCGTCAGATGCGCTGAGTGCCACACACCTTCCAGCATGGAGGACTTAATCAGCCAGTTGTCTAGCTAGAGGAAGACAAAGACCCCCAGGATCCAGAGGTACACAGCAATGACTGCTAGGCACTTGGTGAAGACCCTAGGGGCTGACGCCAGTCTAAAGGGCAGCATCTGGTACTGTAGAATGACAAAAAAAAAAGAGCCATTGTAGTTGTTCACAACTAATCTTGTTTGGCACTTTAAAGCCTGATGCAGTGGAGGGATCTCTGTGCTGCCCCACCCCTTCCCAAGTGAGAAGATGGATGCCGGGAAGTGGGGGTAGCATGGAAGACCGAACGGCACCACAGACAGCATGGAAGGTCTGCCTAGAATGGCAGAAACCCTCTGGCCAGCCCTGGGGCCAACTTGAAAAGAGCTATATAAAAAGGCAATGGATATTTATGTCAGGACAGTAAATAAACAGAAATAGAAAAGAAAGCCATTATAGTTTTCCAAGGAAGTGGATAACAAACTGAGATAAAAAAGACTAGCATTTTCACAGTACAAATGATCAGAAAAGGAAGAAATTAGGATGATTGTGACATAAAGGAACTTGAACAGGAAGGTGTATATAAATATCTAGGAGTAGAAGAAGAAGCAACAATCCAGCGTTACTTAGACAAATGGTAATGAAACCGACCAGGAAAAGCTCGATGCTGGACTTAGTGCTCACCAACAGAGATAACGTGTTGAATGTCCGGGTGGGTGCCCCTGTGAGCAGCAGCGACCATCACATGGTGTGGTTTGAGATAAAAGCCAAGGTGCAGTCCAATCATAGCAAGCACAAAGTCCTAGAATTCAAAAACACTGACTTCAGTAAAAATGGCCGAGTACCTGAAGGAGGAGTTGACAGGGTGGGAGGGGATAAAGGAAGTAGAATTGCAATGGGCTAAACTAAAGGTGGCAATAAAGGGGGCAACAGATACATATGTAAGGAAAGTAAACAAAAACAAGAGGAAAAGGAAACCTATTTGGTTCTCCAAAGAAGTGGCTGCTCAAATATAGGCAAAAAATAGCTTTCACAAAATTCAGAAGCTCACAAACAGAGGAACACAGAAAGAAATACAGGATCAAACTAAAAAAGACAAAAAGAGAAATAAGGATAGCAAAATCAAAGGCAGAAGAAAAGATCGCTAAAGATGTGAAGTGTGGCGACAAAACGTTTTTTAGGTATATTTGAGAGAGGAGGAAAATCAGAAGTGGAATTATAGGACTCAGAAATGCTGGGAACGGACTTGTGGAAAGTGACACTGAAAAAGCGAAAATGATAAACAAATACTTCTGTTTTTACTAAAGAAAATCCTGGAGAAGGACCACCTGTGACTTCCAAATATAAAAATGGGAATGGAGTAGATACCAACCATTCACAGAAGATGATGTGTTAGATCAACTTGCAAAACTGAAAGTGGATAAGGCCATGGGACCGGATGGGATACATCCCAGAATACTGAAAGAGCTCAGAGAGGTTATTGCAGGGCCGTTAAAGAATGTGTTTAACAGATCCTTGGAGACAAGGGAAGTTCCTCAGGACTGGAGAAGGGCTGATGTGGTACCTCTTCACAAAAGTGGTAATACGGAAGAAGTGACAAACTACAGGCCGGTAAGCCTTACCTCTGTGGTGGGAAAAGTAATGGAGGTGCTCCTGAAAGAGCGAATAGTGGACTTTCTCAAAACCAACAGGTTGCATGATCTGAGGCAACATAGTTTTACCAAAGGACGATCTTGCCAAACAAATCTGACTGAGTTCTTTGATTGGGTGACTAGAGAACTAAATAAGGGGCATGCGATGGATGTCATCTACCTGGATTTCAGCAAAGCGTTTGATACTGTTCCTCATATGAGGCTTATCAATAAACTCAAGAGCTTGGGGATGGATCCCAAGGTGGTGAACTGGTTCAGAAATTGGTTGACTGACAGATGACAGAAGGTGATAGTAAACGGAACACACTCAAAGGAAAGGAAGGTGATTAGCGGGGTGCCCCAGGTTTCGGTCCTGGGGCCGGTACTGTTCAATGTATTTGTGAGTGATATTGCTGAAGGACTAAATGGAAAAGTCTGTCTTTTTGCAGATGACACGAAAATTTGCAACAGAGTGGACTCCCCTGATGGAGTGGAGAACATGAGGAAAGATCTACAAAAGCTGGAAGAATGGTCTTATGCTTGGCAGTTAAGATTTAATGTGAAAAGGTGCAGTGTTATGCACTTAGGAAGCAGAAATCCAAGGGAAATGTACGCAATAGGGGATGAGAGGTTGGTGTGCATGGACCAGGAGAAGGACCTTGGAGTGATTATTTCTGTGGATCTCAGGGTGGCGAAACAGTGTGACAAGGCAATGGCAAAAGCCAGAAGGATGCTGGGTTACATACAAAGAGGAATTACCAACAGAAAGGAAGAGGTACTAATGCCATTGTACAAGTCGCTGATGAGGCCTCACTTGGAATACTGTGTTCAGTTTTGGAGACCATATCTCGCAAAGGATATAAAAAGACTGGAAACGGTTCAGTGGAAGACGACAAAAATGATTTGGAGCCTGCGTTATAAGACTTATGATAAGAGACTTGAAGACCTAAATATGTATACTCTGGAGGAGAGGAGGGACAGGGGAGATATGATTCAGACCTTTAAATATTTAAAGAATATTAATGAACAAACAAACCTCTTCCAAAGACGGGGAAGATGTAAAACTAGAGGGCATAACATGAAGCTGCAAGGGGGTAAATTGAAAGGCAATGTCAGGAAATACTTTTTCACTGAAAGGGTGGTGGATGCTTGGAATGCCCTCCTGATGGAAGTGGTAGGGGCAAATACAGTGACAGAATTCAAAATAACATGGGACAGACACAATGGATCTCTTTATAGCAATAGGATAAAATCAAAATAAACGTATCTCTTATATCTCAACAAATAGGGGTGCCCTACACGGAACTGTGGGTATACCCCTAAACAAAGGCATGGGAAGGGATGATCTGCACAGAGCAGCAGGTGCACCGACTCTTGCCACCTTGCTGGGCGGACTAGATGGACCATACTGGTCTTTATCTGCCGTCATATATTATGTTACTATGAAAGAAAAGAGTATTACAGGAGATTAAAGCTGATACTAAAAAGTGCATTAACATTAAAGAATAAAATGCAAGCCATCAACCAGCTTGCAAGTCTCATACTCTCATATAGCTTTGGAATTATAGACTGGCCTCTGAAATATTTTAAAAACTGGATGTATGAACGAGAAAACTCCTCTATCCCAAGAGGTGGATTATTAGAAGCAGTGTAAACTGAGACTATATATCCCTAGAGGTGAAAAGGAACGGGCTGCCTAGAAATTGATTATACATATAGAGTGACCATCATGGCCTCCAGGCCTTTCTAATAGCATCAACAGACCCAATTGCATGAAAGGTTGCAGTAAGAAACTAAGGGGTATGTTTACTAAACTGCGGTAACATTACATACCGCGTGTTATGTAACGTTAATGATCGTTAGGTAACGTTAACGCGCGGCATGTTACGTTAATGCACATTAACGTTACTTAACGATCGTTAACGTCCCCGGCCAAGATAAACACCGCAGAAGGTGGAGAGAGGGCGGAGAGAAGGGGTCAATGGGCGGAGAGTGGGCGGGGAGAGGCCCCTTTCACACTAACGCGCTGAACTGAAGGGCTGAATCCTACCGCGAATGAAAACCTGCCGTTAGATGCACATTTGCAGGAGAAAGAAACCATTTAAGTGTCAGCAATGTACAGCCTAGGCAGGGAGCCCAAGAAAAGTTATAGTAGTGCTCCATTTTCAGCAGCACCATAGTGCCAAAGTATGAATGGCCACTATGGCGATGGTGCAAATGGGGCATAGGGGGCTGTAGGCGGGACATGTAGCATGGGCAGCTGGGGCACAGGGTGGACCAGGTGGGCGCCTAGGTGGCACATAGGAACATAGAAACCGGAAATCAGCAAGACAGCAGCTGACCAAGGCCAAACATAATCCACCTATATCTACCTGGTTCACCCTAGCCAATATTTGCTAGGGCACTGACCTGACATCCCCCCAGCCATCCCGCCCCCATGTGGAAGGGACATAATATTGGTAGGCAGTGATGGGGGGGATGTGAGGATGTCCATGTATGCCCCCCCACCCTGGGATCCGCTCCCTAGGCGGGCGCCTACCTACACAGTGGATAGCCTGGGACTGCACACTACCAGCACCGACAGCAAATGGCCATGTCAGCTTGGCAGGAGGGGTGTGCCCGTGCTGGAGGGGGCAGTGCCACCTCCCTGCAATGGACCTAGGCCATGCCCTGCATCAGTACGTGGTGTGCAGTGCAACATACAAAGTCTGGCTGAGGAAAAGTACAAGTAGCCCCAGGGACTATTGTGCATCTGTGGCAACAGTGTGGTGCAGTACACCCAGCCAGTGTGTCCAGAAACAGAGGGTCACAGGTTCAAGCCCCAGCTGTGGTTCCTGCAGAGCATGTCCCTATGTTTTACCCTACAATGCAGATACAACAGCAACATGTGCAAAGCCCAAAGCAGTGGTGAACAGGGGTACAAACACCCACCCACACAGGCTCCACAATCCAAAGATGCATGGAGAGTCAGGCTGTTGGCCCCAGCATTGAGCTGAAGTTATCACCAGAGCACTACTACTACCCCCTGCACAGTTTAGCAATGTTGGCACTTTGATCAGGACCAGTGTGGCGGGCAGGGTTGCCAACCAACCTTATCTTTGTACAATGCTGCAATAGGAGTGAGTGTGTGTGTATGTCTATCCATTGTTCTGTGGCTGCCCACCCTTCACTGGGCCCAAAATGTCCCACTGTTACCAGCGTTAGCCTGAATAGGTGCATAATGAGGAGCAAGGTATTTTGTGTATGGCTCGGACAGGGCAAATTGGCCAGGATGCATCTTCACAGGGTGTGGGGCAATGGCTGTGACACTATAGTGCCTGACCACCACCTGCATGGACAGGGTGGCCACAGCATGGCATGTTGGGAGGGCACTCACTCTGACCGAGCAGTGACCATGGCAGGTCTAGGTTCCCACATAGCGCTCTACACTATCTGCCTCCAGTGATATATTTGTGTTCCCCAGTCCTGGTGTCCCAATCACTGAGTTGCCTGCTTGCTGCACATAGTTCCTCTGTGAGCAGGCTGGTGGACTGTCTTCAGTTAGACTGTGCATGGTCAGAACACCTTTAAAGTACAGTCTGCTGGTGACTGGCAGACAGTGGTGGGAGGCATTTGGGGTTTCCCAGACCTAACCCTAGCATTTCTGCTGGTCTGCCACTGCCCCAGTCAAAGGTATGGTTCTGGCCATCAACCCTGGAGAGCTGTCTCATACAAACAGGATGGAGGTTGCTTCCCTGGGATAGGGCACCTGTTCTTTACCTACAAAAAGGGTGATGTGGGCCCTTTGGGGTATGTAGTGTACACCACTGTGACCTATAAAGGCACTACTACCCCCACCTCATGCAATTCTAGGAACCCCTCTGTCCTGATAACATCTGCCCATGTCAGCTAGACCTTAACACAGAGTACACACCAATCTGGCTGGTGTCTGGTCCCACAGGGCCACATGTGACTGCAGGATACAGATGGACACCAAAATCCTTCAGCTGTACTGCAAGGAACACCTGTCACACACTAATAGTGATGGGGATGTACAGAAGGACCTATCTCTAGCACAACATGTACTGCGGACCTAGTACTGGGTACCCATCCTATCCCTCAGGGTGAACACAGAACCTGCACAATGGCATGGTCTGTAGCTACTCTGTGCCAGTATCACACACTGTCAGCTCATCTTTCCAAGCTGAGGTACCGGAGAGGTGCAGACCTCATTTGGCGATCAGCTGTAGACTACTATTCAACATGTGCATTGCATCATGGGTACTGGTGGGGTTATCCTATCCTGGCACTCAGAGCAGACAGTTTGTGCGGTGACCTGCAGTCCTTCTGTACCCAGACATTGCTGTGATGTACACCATGGAGGTATAGCCTACTGGTTAATACAATGCCATTCTTGGCAGTGTTCATGGGTTCAGTTCCTCATTGTTCCCTCCTCTCATGCCTGTCCTACTCAAATAGTGTGCATGCCTGTAGAGGTCATATTTTTGCAGATCTGTGCTTCCAGCCCATAATACCCTTGCCACAATTGCCAACATTCCCTCGGTCCATCTATCTGCGTCTGTCAGCTGTGTAGATTCCTGTCTGCCAGTGCAGGCTGCCACCCCATGTCCTGCACTGCTACCCTTTCCTGCATTGCGCCTCTTCATGCTTGCCTTGCCTGTGCCTGATCTGCATGGCACCACCACTCCTCTGTCCACCCATCATTGTAACTATCCTGCCACCTCTGCCTCCACTGGGGGACATGTATTCCCATCGTCTGCCACCAACTGTTTTTCCGGTACTTTACATTGCCAACACCCTGCACTGTGGTACAGCTGCCCCACCATGTTTGTCATCAGTACTGGCAGGCACATGGGATGCTCGCAGATATGGCAGGTCCAGTGGCTCCCACTTCTCCCTCCTTCACTCACCTGTTCATTGCCTTTCCTGAGTGCTCTATCTAGTGTTAGGGCTACATCTGTCTCTGTTCCGCACAGGTCATGCATGTCATCCTGAGGCACCTTGCAGTCCCTAGGGCACACTAACCTAGGACACCATAACCTTGTTAGGCCACCTTAACCTATGGTTCCATAGCCCAGGGTGCCTTCTGCAATGCCTTGTCCAAGGGTGCCTAATATGGCGCTTAGCCTAGGAGGCCCTATAGGGCGCCTTATGAGGCACCTTACAGGGCACCTTACATGGCACCTTACAAGGCGCCTTATAAGGCGCCTTACAAGGTGCCTTGCAAGGTGCCTTACAGAGTGTCTTGCAACGCTCATTAGTCTAAGGTGCCTTGTAACGCACGTTAGCTGCTACAGCTTGCTGTAACGATGCAACGCCCACGCCTTTATATGGACATCTATACCTTTACCGTGGAACCTAACGCGAATGACATTACCGCAGTTTAGTAAACATACCCCTAAATGACCAGAATCCATCTCCATTATCAAACCTGGACAGGCATTCCAACAAGCAGAAGGGATGGATAAGAATCTACAAGTATATAAAGGGAAGGAAGCGACAGAATTTGCAAATCAAGAGAAAAAACTCTTCAAAGAGTTATATCAACAAATGAGGAACAAGTGAGAAATACAAAGGGTATGTTTATTATTCGGTGGTAGCGGCTTCTGTGCGATATCCGAGCCACTGGTATAATGGCCCTAAGCAAATTATGGAGAATGTAGAAGTTATGATAACTTGGGGCATTCCCATTCCAATGGATAAGAAGCTGGATGTGAAAAAAACTGACATAGTGGTAAAGTCGAAAAATACCAGAATGGCAGTGATAATAGAGGTGTCTGTTCCAAGCGATTATTCTGTGAATTGTGTGGAGAGGGAGAAGATCCTGAAGTACCAAGAAATGTATTATCTCAAAACTACATCCAAAAAATCAAGATAAATAGTGGGACTTATACAAATTGTTCTCTATCTACTGGAACATCTAAAAAATTCTCAAAATATACATCATACAAATATTACTAACATTTTTTTTTACAAGCTGTTTTTAGCTCTTAACAATTTTTAACTGTATTTACTTGACCATATTAATTGGCAGGTGCACTCTGTAACCAAACCACCTGGTCACCTTCATCATCATTCCCACAGCCTTAAAAAACTGACCAACATTAACAAAATTCACAACACAATAAATAGTTAGAATCAAACACCATATATTCTTAAAAACCATTAGGCATTTAAGTGCTAAACATTCACAGGATTTCAATATAGATATAGATAGGAGAACACAAAAGCCAAAACTGTGACTCCACCATATAATACACAGATTTCAATCTGCAGGTGCACTCCAACAGTTTTTCCAATAGCTTCGCCACTGCTGTTCCTGCTACTTACTACTGCTACTCAGATTTCACTAACCACAGCCAATGGTTTCACCGCTGCTGTGGCTCCTTCAAAGGTAATTTAAAACACTCCACAAACAATGCAATATAGACCCCAATTAGTCCCTGCACAAATGATGGTACCACTTGCGACAACATATTCCACTACAAAACAAGAAACCACAAAATAAAAACCATGAAAACTTACAACTCTACTACCAACATCAAAAAAAGCCTTAACAAATATTTACCTTTTTTCTTTTGAAACAAAATGTCGTAACCACTGCTGGCTCCTTCCAGAAAAGGAATGCAGTCAGAGACCAAGAAAATGTGGCAAAAAGTTACAGATATATTTCCTGTCATGTTGGGTGTCACAGGCCTGACACCTTGACAAGTTGCCTATGCTATATATGTTACATCTTACGAACCTCAGAAGGAAGCTCTCTTTGGCATGATGCAAGTACTACAGTGAGCATTAGCATAAATTTGAGAAATTGAGATCCTACAGAAAGAGGTGAAATCCACCATAGTAAGGACACCCAAAAACAATCTAGAAAAGTGGACTGGTGATAAGTTGAAAACAATTTTATAACATATACACATTAAAATAAAATCATAAAAAGTATAAATATGGTGATACATGAATGCTAAAAAATAAATACACCAATACAAATTAAACAGAGCCCAACATGTTTCAGCATAGAGCCTGCTTCAGGGGCATATATTCAAAATAGCAAAGATACAGAGTGCAACCTGCAACATGGGTAACAATAAAAATATCAGAATATTAAAACATAATATAAAATAAATAATAAAGTCAATAAATACTATGAAGTAAATAAATGCAAATATATAAAAGAAAGAATACAAAATCAAGTATTAAAATAATAAAAACTAAAATGAAATCAAGAAATAAAAACAAAGAACTCAGAACAAACCCACCTCCTGGAGGCGACACAGCACTCTTCTAAAGAGAAGAACAGAGTCTACTTACACCTCCTAAAGGGACAAAAAAGAAGAAGAACCCTTTCAACAAAACCCATTCACATGAAAAAACCCAATAAAAAACAACTTACTGAATATCCTGCTCAAGCTCCACAGAGGATGGAAGCAAAAGGGGCGATCTTCGGCTACGGAAATGAAGGTTGCCACCACTGACACCTCGGCTACCAAATTCTATTGTAAAGGAACATGACCATAAACAAAAACAACTCCCCAGGTCACCAAACCAAGGCTCCAAACCATCACTCGCAAGCAGCCCATTCTGTGCACACAACCTGCAAATGTGTCACCACAAAACTAAATCCACAATTACAGGTGTAGACCCAGAGACATGACATGCTGCATTTACTGCCAGCTCCAAGTGCAGAGGGTAGTCAGCCCTAATATACACAGATATTAATCCAATGAAATTACAAAAACCATAAGAGATTCACTAAACAAAACGCGCTGTCACAACCATAGCTGCTCAAAACTGCGAAAAAACAATAGCTGAAAGGAACAGCAGTTGGGTGGCAGACTGCTTTTAAACAGCCTTCCCGCTGAACACAGCTTGATTGATAGCACTGCTGAGAGTGAGGCTATCACAACTCGTAATATCGAAAAAATAATAAAAACAGTATAAAGTATTGCTTTTTTAAAGACCAGGAAGGGAGGAAGACCAAAAGTGAAATTCTAAAACTGAAAGATGATGATATGTGAAAAATGATAAGTTAAAAGCAAAAATGAGAAACAAATACTTCTGTTTACTTATCACAGAAAGGAAAGCCTTGGAGAAGGATCACAAAACAATTAGCAAAAGTACATATTAAAATGGAGTAGAACCAGCACCATTCACAGAATGAACTCGCAGAGCTGAAAGTAGACAAAGCCAAGGGCCTAGATGGAATACATCCCCAGGATACTAAGGGATATGTTTACTAAACCATCTTAACGTAGCAGCGGCGATGTTATCACGCGGTACGTAACGTTATGCATAACGTCACGTATCGCGCAAGAACGTCGGCAGCGGCGTTAAGGCACACTAACGCTGTGAAATCCGGGTCTGAAGGGTGGAGTAAGGCCTCCCAGAGGGCGGAGATAGGGGTCAATGGGCGGAGAGTGGGCGGGTAGTGGGCAGGGAGAGGCTCCAGGCACACTAACGCTGTGATATCTGGGTCTGAACACTAACGCCAGTGAAACCCTCGCGTTAGAGGCACATTTTCAAGAGAGAGAAACCATTTCAGTCAGCAATGTACAGCAAAGGCAGGGAAACCCAGGAAAGTAATATTAGTGATACATGTGCAGGAACCAAAAAGGCAAATAAACATATAAAATGATCAGAACCACATTTGAAATCCCAATAACCAAGCTGGCCAATAGTGATATTAATGAAAAACATAAAGCAACACTACTGACAAAGTGTAAAAAGGAAGATATCATGTTTGGAAGGGTCTATGCTCTGTCCCGCTTCAAAGTGAATGATTCCACATTGAAATAGCAGTGATCAGGGTTTTTGTCGTTTACATTGGGCAGGTTTTTTAGGGCATGTACATGTGCAGCAACAGCAGAGTGGGCACATAGGAAAGGGCAACTGTACTGATGCTGTAAATGGGATACAGGGGGCTGCAGGTGGCACATGCTGTGGTCCAGCTGGGGCACAGTGCGGACTAGGCAGATGCCTAGGTGCACATAGGAATGCCAAAACTGTAAAGCAGCAAGACAACAACTGACGAGGGACCAACATGGGCATGAGTGTGTGTCCCACAGTGTCAGAGGGGATATTACCCAGCAGGTACCCCGAAGGGCACCTATCACTGGCAGGCGGTGCCAGGGGGAAGAGTGCATGTCCATTTAGGCACCCCTACCGGAGAACACACACCATAGGCAGCTGCCTACCAGCACACTGGATGGCCTGGGACTGCGCACCACCAGCACCACCGGCATAAGGGCATGTCAGCATGGTGGCAGAGGGGGCAGTGGCATCTGCCCACAGCAGACCACGGCCAAGCCCCGTTTAGGTGGCTGCTGTGTACTGCAACAGACAAGGTCTATCTGACGAACAGTCATGGTATCCCCAGGGAATGATCTGCCCCTGTGGCAACAGTTTGGTGCAGTACACACTGCCAGTGTGTTCAGGGGCAGAAAGTCACAAGTTCAAGTCCCAGAAGTGACTCCTACCAACCTTGTTCCCAAATTTTACCCAGTACTAAACCATGGTGATAAAGACGGAACCTTTATTGCCGATAAATTAAACATGCCTGAAACGCCTATAGTTTACCCTACAGAGCACAGACACCATAAACATGTGCAATCCCTAGAGCAGAGTTTCCCTACTGCAGTCCTGGAGGGCCAAACACCATTCAAGTTTCATGCTGGCCTTAATAAATATACCTGTGCTCCCTTTGTATGCATCGTCCCCATTGCGTGCAAATGTATCTCATGCATATTCACTAGGGACAGCATGAAAACCTAAACAGTGTTTGGCCCACCAGGACCAGAGTTGGGAACCTCTGCCCTAGAGCAGCGGCCAACAGGGGCAGAAACACCCACACCCACAGGCTCCACTATCCAAAGCCTCATGGAGAGTCAGGCTGTTGGGCCCTGCGCGAAGCAGTGTCTCCCAATACTGTCATCTGCATACCTTAGCAATGCCATCCTAAACCTGGGAACACGTTCCACATATATCAAAAGGTTGTTAAGATTAATGTCAGATAACAAATCCTAAGTTAAACACGATTTGTTGATAGAGATTCATCATAGCAACCTTTCTGATTTCTGTGGAGTCTGTTTCAGTTATTGCTTCTGACAGTGTTTACCACCCCAGGGAGTGGCCCCAACAGTATTGTGTACCATAGCAATGCCCACACTGTGCCCAGGACTGGTGTGGCAGCCAGGGCTGCCACAAACCTCCATATTTTCACAATGCTGGCATAGGTGTGGGAGTGTGTGTATGTCTATCCAGTGTGTTTATTTATTTATTTAACATTTCTTATATACCGCCTTTCATGATATCAAGGTGGTTTACATTGAACAAACTGAAATTACATTGAACAGGGCATTATAACTTGGAGATAACTATTTACAGGGAACATGGGCAATGGAGGGTTAAGTGGCTTGCCCAAGACCACAAGGAGCACCAGTGAGACTAGAAACCCCAGTCCTTCTGGCCCAATGTTGCTGTTCTCTAGTGAGATTTGAACCCCCTGACCTTCTGGCCTGAGGTAATTTGCCCCAACCACTAGACCACTCCTCCAACCAGTGTTGTGGCTGCCTACCCCTTACTGAGCCCACACTGCTTGCACTGTTTCCAGTTTTAGCCTGCCAATGTGCATAATGAGGAGCAAGGTACTTTGGTATGGCCCAGACAGGGTGGCCTGGGCAGGATGCATCTGCACAGGGTATAGGGCAATGGCTGGGACATTGTAGTGCCCAACCACCATCTGCACGAACAGGGTGGCCACAGCATGTCATGCTGGGAGGTCACTCTCACCCTGACTGAGCAGTAACCACAGCATGGCTAGGTTCCCCCATAGTGCTATGCAGCATTTCTCTCAAGTAATATTTATAGGTTCTCTTTTCTGGTGCCCAAACACTGACATACCTGCTTGGTGTGTGTGTTCACATCCCATTTTTGGGTGCACACAGGTCCTCCAGAAACATGCTCTATGTACTAGCTAGCAGGCTGTCTGCAGTTAGCATGTGTATGGCTGGAGCACCTTGCAGGTGGAAATTGACTGTGCTCTCTGCTGCTGAATGTCAGATAGTGGTGGAGGGCGGCTGAGCTTCTCCAGTGTTCTGCCTGTCTGCCGTTGCCTTATGTGATGCGTAGAGATCTGCATTGACTGCCCTGTAGGGTGCCTATTCCCCAGCAGGACTGGGGTTGATGGTCCTCTCTACTGCCACCATTGCAGAGACAATGTATAATGTTGGTGGGAGATCCTGTCCCCCCACCCTAAGCCACAGAGGGCGGTGCTACATAATCCGCTTTTGGGTCCAAACACCCCCCTTCACCTATAACATGTGACCATGGCACCCACACAGGATATGCACTATTCTGGGTGCATCATAGTCCACAGGGGCTAAATGTGACTAGGAAATACAAATGGACACAGGTCTATCTGCAAGAACTACTTATCAAACGCTGGCACTGATGGTGACCTACAGCATAGCCTATCTCAGCCAAGCCAGGTGCTGCGGACCTGGTGCTGGCTGCCCCACCTCACCCTCAGGGTGAGCATAGGACCCGCACAATGTCACAGTCTGTAGCTACTCTGTGCCAGTAACACATGCGGTCAGTTCCCCCTACCAGGCCTAGGTGCTGTGGGGGTGCATACCCCATTATGTGATCAGCTGTAGACTGCTGATCTGCATGTGCAGTGCATCATGGGTATGGGTGGGTTTACCCTATCCTGGTAACCACAACAGACAGTTTGTGTGGTGACCTGTACTCTTTCTGTAGCCAGCCAGCAGTGTGGTAGCAGGTATAGAGATGTAGCCTACTGGTTACTTCAATGACTGTGGTGGCAGAGGTCATGGGTTTGATCCCACAGTGGTGTTATTTAGGAATGCTGTCTGAGGCTTTTCCTTTTCATTACAATCAGTGCTACCAGCAGAAACACCCTCACAGTGCTGTAGTCTAAGGTGCCTCATAGGCGCCCTGTAAGGCGCCCTATACAGCGCCTTATAGGGCACATTATAGGGTGCCTTGGCAGATAGGGCACTTTATGATGTCAAGAGGGATGCAAAATCCAAAGCAGCATAGTTTTATTATAGGCAAATCATTCCAAATGAATAAGGGTGAGTTATTCAACAGGGTATCTAAAGACCTAGATAGAGGCAGACACTGGATGTGGTGTGCTTCGATTTCAGCAAAGCCTTTCGTACAGTTCCACATGGGAGGCTTAGAAATAAACTGCGTAGGATGGAGGTTCTACCCCTGATCTGGGCATGAGTATTTGCAGGGAAGTTTTGCCTTTTTTGGACTCTTTATTGTCATCATCTTTTGCAGTTCCAGCACCTGGCCTTTCTCCTGATATGACTACTCTTTAATCTCCAGCTGTTGATTTTATTACATTGCTTAATTGCCTGAAGGTAGTTACCAGATCAGAGACTATTTTGAGAACATTGGTGACCAAGTTTTCATCTGAAACTGCTACTAAAATGTGTGAGGTTGATGAAACAATTGTTTGGTGGATCATTACGTGGCCACACTTCAAGCTTTGGGAGGGACAACTATTAGGCAGCTTAATATCGTATCATATAATTGAGTCCTTAGAAAAAGATATTTGATCTAAGAATATTCAGCTTTTGAATTTTCCTTCCATATCTTTGTTGTGTTGTCACCAGAAATTTTATTCAGGATGTATTTAAAGGAGATATTATTAATCGCAAATGTTGCTGTTGTTGGTAAGTGCCATCAAGCCAGTGTCGATTCATGATGACTCTCTGGATAGTTGTCCTAAATTGTGTTCGATCTTCAGTCAGGCGGCTCATTGTTGACAGACTGGCACCCCATAGCTGCTGTTATTGTATCAATCCATCTCATTGTTGGCCTTCCTCTTCTGCGTTGACCTCAGGCTCATACCTAGCCCTGTGCGAGTGGTGTGGCCACACAGGGTGCAAAGCCTTAAGGGGCGCATTTTAACTGTCTGCCATTGCCTGCTGCCGCTACGTTTTCTTCTCTCAGCGGCAGCAGGCAACAGAAGGCAGCTAAAATGCACCCCTTAAGCCTTCTCCCTGTAAGAGCAGGGAGGGACAGATCTGCTTAGCATGCCAGCGACTTGCACATTGGGCGTGCCTCTTCTCTCCTGCCGCGGGGGGGGGGAGGGGGCGCGCCCGATGTGCAAGTCACACAGGGCGCGATTTACACTCGGTACAGCCCTAGTTGACCTTCTACCTTGCCAAGCATTATGTCTTTCTCTAAAGATCTCTCTGATCTCTCTGATCTCAAATGTAGATGATTTAAAATTAATGAACGTTTACTATTTACCTAAAAGTGTTCTTAACAATAATCAGGCAATAGAGACAGATGGTGATGGTGATTTTTCTACTTTTTTAGAGACCTCTCAAGACAATATTACTACGCATACTACTTTATTATTCTTAGTTGGACAATATTGAGGGTCCAATATTCAGTACCAGCAGTTAGCACTCCTAAAGTGGCTAGCCACCAGCGATGAACCATAGACCTTGATATTCAATGCCAGGGCCATATCCAGCCACCATGCAGTGGCCATATTTAGCCACAGCCTTATTAGCTTCTGCAGAAAAAGTAAGGCCAACCTTTGCTAAACCTTATTTTCTGCACATGTCGCTAACTGGGCATCAGCTAGATATCATCGTTGCACGGTTAGTGACGGATGCCTTCCCGGAACACCCCCCGGCATGCCCCGATTCTATCCATGTAAATGCCTTTGAATATCAGGCCCTTAATTTTTAAATATTACTTCAGGAAGGAGTACTTCCCTGTTTCTGTGATTTGCCTGTGCAGATTTGTTTTATTCATTTACAGAATTTAATATACTGCCAATGGTGCTTGCATCATGGTGGTTTACAATATCCTAATGTTATACAGAAGCAATTACAATCATGGTGAAACATGACAAATAATAATCTTTTGGACACAAAAGGGAGGGGGTAGAATAGCACAACAATTACCAAAAATAGGACTTAGGTTATTGAGGGAAAGATTGCTAATCAATGAGAAAAAGAAAAGAGAAAAGGCAGCCAGTGAAAAGCCTGTATGAAAAACCAGTCTTCAAGGCTGCCTTAAATGTTTTATATGATGACTAAGAGCGAATTTCACTAGGCAAAGAACTCCATAGATAAGGGGTTTGAAAGCTGTAAACTGTGAATCTATAGGTCTCTAAGCATAACACACGTTTACTTGGAATAACTAGGTAATTTTCATTTGTGGACCGGAGGGCATGAGCAGGGCAGTAAAGGATGAGAAGTGAGTGCAAATAAACAGGAAAACTGGTATAGAAGGCATACTGTGACCAAGACTACACGGGCTAGGAGGAAGAGTTTTTTACAATCAAAACCAGCAGTGTTAGCATTAGTAATTCAGATGTGTATTTCATTTTATTCATTGTAAATTCTACTGTGACACCTAGGGGTATGTTTACTAAAGCGCGGTAATATTACCATCATTAAGTGCCCCGGTAATGTTATGGATGCCCATATAAAGAAGTGGGTGGTGCGGCGTTAAGGCAAGCCTGGTCCGGTAACGCATGGTACAGGGCGCCCTGGCCAATTAACTTGCGGTACAGGGCACCCTGCATTACTGCGCGCTAACATCACACCCGACGGGAAGCAGCAGCGCATCCAAGGGGTTGCAAGCAAAGGCACGCAGAAAGTAGAAGCACACTAAGGGTAGTGCAGTTATGGTGCCACATAAGAAAAGGAGCTGTAGGTGTAAGGCCGTAGACCACAGGCAGCTTATATCACAGTTTGTAAGTGAGACATGAGCCATATAGAAATACATGCACACACCATGAAATGGTGTGCAGTGAAAACAGCATGCAGAAGAGTAAAGAAAGTAAACTGAAAGGGTGTCAGGAGCGGGTCGGAAGGGCCAGCTGTGTGGATGGTGTGTGTACAAGGGCAAAATGGGCAAGAGACCCAAAAAGGAGTATGTGAGAATTGAAACGGTCACGGAAGAGTCCAAACACAGCTCACCAACACCAATACCAAACCACTGAGCCAACTGCCCACTGAGACAGGCCAAAGAAAGGGACCATATGTAACAGCTAATTTGTGATGGATAGGCTGCATGGAGGACACACTGTAGTGCACAGTGAAGAGAGGGAAGGGTGTGTGGAGAAGTGAAGAAGCTGCAACCATTGTATGGTAAGGTAGCAGAACAAAAGAAAGGAAATGGAACATGCAGGAATCAAACCCACCACCTATGGTGGCTCAAGTCACGTCTGCAACCACCATCACAAACAACCACAACAAGCACAATGCAAATATGTTTCACCAAGTGGCCATCGTGTCTGCTATATTATACACGTTCTGTTATGGCACAGTATTGCGGCATATGCGTGTTGCGTCGTATGCGTGTTGTGGAGAATGCATGTTGCAGTGTCGCTGATGCGTAGCGTGCACATAACGCATGTGACGTTACAGATGTTCTTACATGCCTTAGGTTATATGGGCAGGTTATGGCACGTAGCAATGCACACCCCAAACAAACGCTACACGCGTTACCTTGAGCACTCTGCATCTGCAGCACTGCATTGTGCGTAGTGCCACAGTACAGTAGACAGGACTAGCCACCTTACTACCAGTCCATTACCCTGTTCTTCTGCCTTCCAGCTCATGTCGGTCAACCTGATGCATCATACAGTCCTTGTGGTACCTTAGACCTAAGGTGCCTTAGGCTGTGGATGTCATTAGGGGGCTACACTAAATATGTGCCTGTTGCTAGGCCCATGGCAGACAAACGGTAGCACTAGGAACCTCCGCAGCCCCCAACCATGGTCTGACATTCACCTGCAGCAGGCACAGTCAGACTGTACCTGCTTCACCCCCACCAGGTGGTACAGCCATGCACAAACTAACTGCAGACAGTCTGATAGCCAGTCTACATTACACGCTCACAGAGGAACTATGTGCACCAAGACCTGGGTTGCCCGGCACAGCTACTTCAGTAATTGACCCTCCAGAAAAGGGGACACACACATATCACCAGAGACAAATACTATGTAGTACTATGTGGGTACATAACCGTGCCATGGTCACTGTTTGGTCAGTGTGAGAGTGTCCTAACAGCAAGACATGCTGTGGCCACCTTGTCCACGCAGGTGGTGGTTGGGCACTACAATGTCCCGGCCATTGCCCTACCCCCACTGCAGATGCATCCTGCCTGATCAGCTCTCTCTGGTACATACCCACAATCCCTTGCTCCTCGGTATGCAGATTTGCAGGCTGGTGCTGGCAAAAGTGTACTTTTTATGGGACCAGTGCAGAGTAGGGCGCCACACCACAATGGATGGGCATGCCCTCACCCACCCCTATTGCAGCATTTTGAAAAGATAGGGGCGGTTGGCAAACCTGACTGCCACACTGGTCCTGATCACTGTGCCGGCATTGCTAAGGTGTGCAGGAGCTAGTAGTAGTGCTCTGGTGATAACTGCAGCTCCATGCTGGAGCCAACAGCCTGACTCTCCATGAAGCTTTGTATAGTGGAGCCTGTGTGAGTGGGGGTTTTTACCCCTGTTGGCCGCTGCTCTGGGGATTGCACATATTGATGTTGTATCTGCATTGTAAGGTAAAACATAGGGACATTCTCTGCAGGATCCACAGCTGGGACCCAAACCTGTGACCCTCTGCTCTGGGACATGCTGGCTGTGTGCACTGCACCACACAGTTGCCACAGAAGCGCAGCAGTCCCTGGGGCTACCATTACTTATCATCTGACAGACCTTTTCTGTTGCACTGCACACCACGTACTGGAACAGGGCATGGCCTAGGTTCACTGCAGGCATGTGCCACTGCCCCCTCCAGCACCATCACACACCCCCCTGCCATGCTGACATGCCCCATATGCTGTCGGTGTTGGAAATATGCAGTCCCAGGCCATCCAATGTGCAGTTAGGCAGGTGACTTGAGTGCAAGGTCTGGGGTGGGGAGGCATACATGGACATCCACACTTCCCCCCATCACCGCCTACCTATGTTGTGTCCCTTCCACGTGGGGGGGAGATGGCTGGGGGGTGTCAGGTTGGTGCTCTAGCAACTATTGGCTAGGGTGGACTAGGTAGATGTTGGTAGATTGTGTTATGATAGCAGACTGTGCCCAGGCTAGGGCATGCAACTCAGGTACGGTGTACCCAGTTTGAACTACTGGGTGTATATATGTTTCAGACAATGTGTGGGCACACCCTGCAATGCCTTACTAGGGGTTGCAGTAAAGAGTGTTCATTTAGCTGGGTTTACGAACTGTTTGGGACACATCCTGGGGAGAGTCTGTGGGCCCTTGTTAGAGTGGTCCTCAGATGTGCACGGCTTGCCCTCTTACAGGCATAGTGGTACCTATGTGACCTTTGGGGTACCTGTTGGGAATGTCCCCTGGATGGGGCATTGTGGAACACAGTCTACTGGGTATGTTTGACCTTGGTCAGATGCTGTCTTGCTGATTTCCAGTTTCTGTGTTCCTATGTGCCACCTAGGCGACTGCCTAGTCCACCCTGTGCCCCAGCTGCCCCCACTGCATGTCCAACCTGCCGCCCCCTATGCCCCATTTTCACCATCACCATAGTGGCCTTTCGTACTTGGGCACTATGCTGTTGCTGCACTTGGAGCACTACTATCACTCTTCTTGGGTTCCCTGCCTGTGCTGTACATTTCTGAAACTGAACTGGTTTCTCTCTCCTGCAAATGTGCATCTAACGACAGCTTTTCACTCGCGGTAATGTTCAGGCCTCTTTGTGCCCACGTTAGTGTAGCAGGGGCCTCTCCCTGACAACGTCCCGCCCATTGACCCCTCCTCTCTGCCCTCTCTCCACCCTCTGCGGGAGTTACCATGGCTGGTGACGTTAACGCACGTTAACGTTACTCGATGTAATGAACTTTCCCATCAGCGCCCGCGGGTTTAACAGAGCCACGAGAGAGAAACTCTCCCTTCGCGCTCTGAAAGCCGGTGCGACTGTGGAGAGGGAGCTGATGCAGGGAGGGCAGGCTTTGCTGGGCAGGGGTGGCCCTGCAGGATACTCGATTCTGCCGCCATGGCCGTGGCCGCGGCAGCAGACAGCTTTTTTTTTTAATTTTAAAATTTTCTTTTAAATCAGAATATTCTTTGCGCGGGGCCCCCTGAATTGCGGGGCCCTGTGCAAAAAACATTCTTGCTCAATGGACAGGCCGGCCCTGAATCTAGGTAAATTCCATCCATCGCATGCCCTTGATCTAGTTCTCTGGTCAAATCTTGATGTTTTTTTGAAATAAAAGATTTTATCATTTTAGTGGTATGGCTGTGGTTCCTCCACTGCTTTTGTGGAGTCCTTCTCTTTTGCAGAGGTTCCTCCTCCTCTTTGTGTTCTTTCTAGTTCTCTAGTCACCCAGTCAAAGAACTCAATCATATTTGTTTGGCATAATCGTCCTTTGGTAAAACCATGTTGCCTCGCATCATGCAACCTGTTGGTTTCAAGAAAGTCCACTATTATCTCTTTCAGGAGTGCCTCCATTACTTTTCTCGGCATGGAGGTAAGGCTTACAGTCCTGTAGTTTGCCACTTCTTCCCTGTTACCACTTTTGTGAAGAGATACCATATTGGCCCTTTTCCAGTCCTGCGGAACTTCTCCTGTCTCCAAGGAATTTACCTCTCCACGCCCTTTCTGAAATTCCCCTTCACATAGGTTTTGGTAAAGTGCTCATTTTGACCAGGGCTTTAAATCGGGGACTATGGGAGTTGTTTTCCTTAATCCTCTATTTCTTATTTTTGCTTCAAAATGGGGTTTTATTTACATTTTTTGTTGCTATCCTAGTTAATTGACCATTTGCGCATGTAGGTCTCTAAAATCAGGCCACTGTACCAGCACTTACATATGGAAGTTGCAAAATCACTACTTCCACGTGTAAGTGCTGGCAGTTATACTTAAAAGCTGCTGAGTGAAGGCGCTCTTTTTCTTCCAAGTATACTTTTAAGATCTCTGCTCCTGAAGTGCCTGCCAACAAACACACATGCATTTGTTGGCTTCCTTATACGTATTTTACAAAAAGCTCTGTGTTTGGCAAACCCTGGTGTAAACGACCAAGGGAGTTGTCAAGGTCTTGACCTGAATATTCCAATTCATTCCTAGGCAGAATGGGGCTTTTGGTTTCATCTCATTATTCTTTGCAAACCAATGGAATGTTTGGGAACCATTCCATTCAAGCCAACTCTCTGGTCTCCCTTCCAGGCCAGAGATAAACAGAGATAACTCAGATACACATACTCACTTGGGTATACATCAGAAACAGCTGTTTTTACTTAAACATGGGAGAAATGCATGTATTATAACGTTTCAGTTTTATATTTTTCAGGTTTTACCATAAATTAAGTCGTGACCTTTTTTTTTTTTAATAGTAGCGCATATTTATGAATATTAATTTGGCAGAGGTGTGAAAATAATTTGCAAATGAGGCACCTTTACCCCATTAGCATATTTAAGAGAGAAATACATGTATATCACCATCGTAACAGAAGGAAATTATTTTTGTGATATCTTTTGATATTGCCCTGCTTTTGAGAATCAAATCATTTTCTGATGTTCATGGTAGTAAAAGTCACATTTTGACTTAACCAGTTCCAAACTTCTTGCTATCTGTGATTTAAAACATAACTTTTTCAAGAGCTCAAATCAGCTTTAAAAATAATTTTACTTTACTCCTGAATTATGTTTATTTGGCTTCTATTCTATAAATTTCCCGAACCATGCAAATGACTAACTATCCAAAGATATTTAGCTAGTACTGTTTTATTCTCAGTCTGTGAAAAAATAAAAGCAAATCGTGTTGGTTCAGGTAGTATTTACTTCTGACCTGTGGAAATGTACTCTGATGGTCTAATTTTTTACATTTTTTATATGACTCAAATTTCTGTAGAATTGTGTGTTTAATACTTTTCATATTCTTGAAGGACAGCAAATTTCTTTGATTCTAGTTCAGTGGCCTTCGCAATTTATACCTCTTTAAAAAATTACTTTCAAAGTCATGAACATATAAAAAGACAATTCTCAGATGCCTCTCCAGAAGGCATACTGCTCACACATCTAACATAGCCTCCAGCACGGCTACTATTTCCAAAAATGAAAGCATTCTTGACAAGTCTGATCTTGATGCATAGCAAAGTGTGGAGTAAAAACATTTAAAAGAATAATGATAAGAAGAAGTGCTGATGATCATCTCAATGTTTTCTGACACAAAGATACCCATCAGGAGGCAAAGGGTATGATCTATAACTGCTTTTCCAGATAACCTTTAAAAACATTATTTGCAGAATAAGGGAGAATGATGAGAGTATATTATTGCAGGCACTCCTGTTTAATTGGTGAGTTGCTGTGAAGATGTGGGCTGTATAGTCCAAAGCCAATGCAACAGAATTTGAGTGGGTTTAAGGCAAGCTAACAAGGCAGACTAGTTAGGAAAACATTCGCGTGTATTCTGTTGCAAAGTAAAATCTGTTTCTTTATTTATTTTCGCAGCTGTGACATAGACTTTTTCCATTTTCTGCTGGATCAGAAATACAGACTTCTAATAGCTATATTGATCCTAGAGGAAAGAGAATCTTACTAGGTTGTGATATATATTGTCTTCGTGATGCATTATGGGAACCTTGAACGCTCACCATTCTTGGTCCTCTCTCTCATGTACTAAAGTGAAAAGTAACTTTACAAAACTACACATTATATGGAAACAAGGGCAAAATCCCTTGAAATATGCAAAAATGCCAAATTTCATGTATTTTGCATTATTTTTCTTGCAAAGTGCACTTTTCCAAAGTCATTTCACAAATGTTCACTTTACGGTAATAAACTTTGCATAAATTTCACTTCATTTGAAAGTTGATCCACATTTTCCATTAATGAGTTACTGTGATGTTAATTCATGCAATCATGCAGATCATTAATGGAAAATGCAACGATAAGTGCGGGAAAAAAAGACTTTGCAGGCCTGTTTTTGCAAGAACACAACTACACCTGAGGTGGGGCAAGATGGTATCCTAGAGTGAAGATCCATTTGCATTTTCTGGATTTCACAGCCTAATAGCTTTTCCCTTTGCATTTTGTTACCTTTCTATGGGTAGAAGGAAGGGAGGAATCCAGACATGGCATCCACCCACCTTTATTTATGCTTATAAGCCACTTTTCACCAAGTCAAAGCAGTGTACATTCAAGCACAGTATTACATTTCCCTTGTCCCCAAAGGGCTCACAATCTACATTTGGGGCAACAGAGGGCTAAGTGGCTTGCCCAAGGCCACAAGGAACACCTCTGGGACTAGGAACCCCAGTCCCACCAGCTCAAGATTGCAGTCCTCCAGTGGGATTTGAACCCCCAGTCCTCAAGTCTGAGGCAATGTGCCCCAACCACTAGGCCACTCCTCCCCCTTTGGAGGTTTGCTGATGAGGCAGGCAACAATCCCAGAGATACTTTGCAATTCTGCTCACAGATAATAGCAAGTATTACAGAGAGGGCTGGGTATGGTTCACATCTGACTTGGAAACTTCATTAAGCCCTGGAGGTCATTCGTTCACCTCCTGCAGCACTTCGCACAACTCATAGAGGCAAGCTCACAAGCAGACCAGAGGTGTGAAGCCTTTGTGTAGGCCAGTGCTGAAACATCTGGGATGGAAAGTGCTCAATTCAGAATATCATTGAGAGGGAGGCAAATTAAGTCTCAAGAAGAGGTATGATCTAATAGTATCTTAGGGATGAAAAGAGAGGAGAGCCCAGAGCAGGCTGTTGAAACAACATAGTCTCCGAAAGTACAGAATGCTGTTTTGTCCATCACAGGTAAGCCCCCACTGATGAGACCCCCTAATGTTACATTGGACAGTATGTAGCAGGTGACAACATCTTGGATATTGCTACTATTACCTTTGAGCTACATGCTAGAGCAGTGATGGCTAACCTTTTTGAGCCCGAGTGCCCAAACTGCCGCACAAAACCAAAGAATTTCCTCAAAGTGCCAGCACGTCCATTAAAGCCTCATTTGCATAAGTTGCCTCATTTGCATAAATATTTGCATAATGTTACCATACACTAACTTTTTAGTAAACATGCCTCTTAATGAGTATATGGATAAAGAAAGACTAAAAGGTTTCTACATTACTATAGATCCAGTACCAACCGCCAGGCACATTAGGAACTACTACAAACGCTGCCCATTTAGAACCCATAGCAAACCCGCCGTATCCTAACAGTACTACCAGGACTCACAAAGCACCATACCCTAACTATCAAAGGCAACACTGCAAATATTAAACCAATACATTTCAGAGAACACAATACATGACCTACTGGGGAAAGAACAAGTGGCAATGTCAAATAGGAATTATATAAACAGAATACCTCAGCTCAGTTACACATGCAGAACAGACCATCACCAAACAAGGAATCACAATTTAAAACAGGAAGACAATAATTAACTGGGAACCCCAAAGCCAAACTTGGAATATACAACAACACTGTAGAAATAAAACTATAAATTAATTTCCTCTTGTACTAAACAAAGCGCAAAAATTAATGATGCACATTTCCCAGAGCTGACATATTCCAGTTAATAAATTCAAAATAAAGAGATATTTTTCTACCTTTTGTGCATTTTTTTTCAGTTGCAATTGCTCCAGGCCACTTTCTTCTGGTTCTTCCTTCGTGTCTTCTCCTAACTCTCCATCTGCTGTCCATTTGTCCTTTCTTCTGTCTTCTTGGTTTTTTTTTTTCCATTCTCTCTCTACATCTGCTTTAACATACTAATCTTTCTCCTTTTGCTCTTTTCCTCATTCCTATTTCATCTACTCAAAATTTACCCCTCCATCCTCAATCCCCACTTATTCTCCCATACCCGGCCAATTGTAGATTTTTTATCCCTCCCCACACAAAATATTTTTCCCTCTCCATTTTACTCTCCCAGCCCCATCCCATTCTAATCCTCCCCCAACACCAGCTCCCTTCTAGTTCCAGCCTCACCCAGCATCCATTCCCTTCTAGTCCCTGCATCAGCCCACTTCCAGTCCTAGCAGCCCCCCAACCCATTTCCAGTCCTAGCAACCTCCCAACCCAATACCAGTCCTAGCCCCCCCTCATCAACCCACTTCCAGTCCAAACCCCCCATCAGCCCATTTCCAGTCCTAGCTCCCCCATCTATTTGCAGTCCCATCCGAGTCCCTCCATCAGCTCATTTTCCAAACCCAGCCCCCCATGAGCCCATTTCTAGTCCTTTCCTAGCCCACCATCAGCCCATGTCAAATCCTAGCTCCCCGCCACTCAGCCCATTTCCAATCCAGCCCCCCATGAGCATACTTCCACTTCTAGCCCCTTCCTGAGTCCATTTCAATCCACACCCCCAACCCAGCCCATTTCCAATCTTATCACCCCCCCACAGCAAATTTCCTGTCCTATTCTAGCCTAGCCCCTCCATCAGCCCATTGCCTGTCCTAGCCCCCCTCACCCATTTCCAGTCCTAGCTCCCTCCCCCTCACAACCCATTTCCATTCCAAGCCCCAATCCCATCAGCTATTTGCAGTTCAAGCCCTCCTTCCACTCAGCCCATTTTCCAGTTCTTAGCCCCCCCATAGCCCATTACCAGTCCTAACCCCCCCATCAGCCCATTACCATCCTAACCCCCCCCATCAGCCCATTTCCAGGTCTTAGCCCCCCCCCAAGCCCATTACTAGTCCTACCCCCCCCAAATCACCTTCTCCATCACCCTCCCCAGCCCACTTCCAGCCTTAGCACCCCCCCATGGCCCATTACTAGTCCTAAACCCCCCCCCCCATCAGCCCATTTCCATTCTTAGCCCCCCCATGGCCAATTACCAGTCCTAACCCCCCCCCCCTGGCCATTTACCCGTCCTACCCCCCCCCCCCCGGCCAATTACCAGTCCTACCCCCCCCGGCCAATTACCAGTCCTACCCCCCCCCCTGGCCAATTACCAGTCCTAACCCCCCCCATCAGCCCCTTTCCAGTCTTAGCCCCCCCCCCATGGCCAATTACCAGTCCTAACCCCCCCACCTGCCAATTACCAGTCCTACCCCCCCCCCTGGCCAATTACCAGTCCTACCCCCCCCCTGCCAATTACCAGTCCTCCCCCCCCCCCGCCAATTACCAGTCCTAACCCCCCCATCAGCCCCTTTCCATCTTAGCCCCCCCCCATGGCCAATTACCAGTCCTAACCCCCCCCCCCCATCAGCCCCTTTCCAGTCTTAGCCCCCCCCCATGGCCAATTACCAGTCCTACCCCCCCATCAGCCCATTTCCAGTCTTAGCTCTCCCCACCATAGCCCATTACCAGTCCTAAACCCCCTTCCTTCCCCCCTATCATCCCAAATTAAAAAAAAAAACCCAAACAAAGCGGCTGCTTCTGCCGCGGCAGCCTCAAGAGCTCTGCCGCGGCAGCCTCAAGAGCTCTGCCGCGGGGCCCCCCCCCTGCCCGGCAGAGCCTCCCTGCATCATCTACCTTCAAGTCGCAAAACGCGGGCTTCTTTCAGAGCCGCGAGAGTTTCCTTTTCTCGCGGGAGAGCCGCGAGAAAGGAAACTCTCGCGGCTCTGAAAGAAGCCCGCGTTTTGCGACTTGAAGGTAGATGATGCAGGGAGGCTCTGCCGGGCAGGGGGGGGCCCCCGCGGCAGAGCTCTTGAGGCTGCCGCGGCAGAGCTCTTGAGGCTGCCACGGCAGAAGCAGCCGGTTTGTTTGGTTTTTTTTTTTTTTAAATTTGGGACCTTTTAAATGCGGACCTTCCCGCGTGCCAGCTGCAAGGCCTTCGCGTGCCACAGCTGGCACGCGTGCCATAGGTTCGCCATCGCTGTGCTAGAGTCTCAGCTAAGAAGGGAGAATATTAAGCTTTGGCCTGGAAAACGACACTGGAAGCTTAGGGGCAACTCAAACTTTACTAACACTAGAAAGGAAGGAAAATTAAGAAGTAGAACATTTTTCTAGATAAGAATATATCTAAGAACATAAGAAATGCCATATTGGGTCAGACCAAGGTCCAACAAGCCCAGTGTCTTGTTTCCAATAGTGGCCAATCCAGGTCACAAGTACCTGGCAGGTACCCAAAGTCCACAGCTTCCACAATGCTCATCCCCAGGGTAAGTAGTGGATTTTCCAGGTCCTCTTTAATTATGGTTTATGGACCTTTCTTTTTTTAAACCCAGCAACACTAACAGCTTTTACTACATCCTCCAGTAATGAATTCCAGAATTTGATTACAAGTTGAGTGAAAAAATATTTTCTCTTATTAGTCACACATATCAGATATGCAAAGCAAGGGAATAGCAGGTGACTGTGTGTCCAAATGGGATCAATGTAGGCCTCCCTATCGATGTCTCCAGATCTGCTCCGTCCCCAGGGGGCCGCAGAACCAATTACAGAGGTTTATTATCCATCCCAGTGTTATGCTATCTGCTCCTGTTGCAGTTTCACAGATGTGCCCTATCCCCAGGATGCCCCAGGCCGTGCTACAGAGACCTACTATTCATCCTAGTGTTATGATACCTGCTCTTCTTTAAGTTTCACAGGTCTGTCAAATCCCCAGGATGCTCCAGGCCTCATTACACAGGTCTATTATCCATCCTGGTGTTATGGTACCTGCTCCTGTTCAAGTTTCACAGGTCTGCCAAATCCCCGGGTTGCCCCAGGCCTCACTACAGAGGCCTACTATTCACCCTGGTGGTATGGTACCTGCTCCTGTTCAAGTTTCACAGGTCTGCCAAATCCCCAGGTTGCCCCAGGCCTCACTACAGAGGCCTACTATTCACCCTGGTGGTATGGTACCTTCTCCTGTTCAAGTTCCACAGGTCTGCCAAATCCCCAGGATGCTCCAGACCTCATTACCGAGGACCATTGTCCATCCTGGTGTTATGGCACCTGCTCCTGTTTAAGTTTCACAGGTCTGCCAAATCCCCAGGATGCTCCAGGCCTCATTACACAGGTCTATTATCCACAGGGGCGGCCCAAGGGGGGTGCGGGGCCATGTGTGGAGACTCGGTGCGGGGCCTCATTTGTATAAGTGGCCTTATTTGCATAAATATTTGCATAATGTTACCATACACTAACTATTAGTAAACATGTCTCTTAATGAGTGTATGGATAAAGAAAGACTAAAAGATTTCTACATTACTATAATCCAGTGCCAACCGCCAGGCACATTAGGAACTACTACAAACGCTGCCCATTTAGAACCCATAGCAAACCCGCCGTATCCTGACAGCACTACCAGGACTCACAAAGCACCATACCCTACCTATCAAAAGGCAACACTGCAAATATTAAACCAATACATTTCAGAGAATACTGGGGAAAGAGAACAAGTTGCAACGTCAAATAGGAATTACATAAACAGAATACCTCAGCTCAGTTACACATGCAGAACATAGACCATCACCAAACAAGGAATCACAATTTAGAAACAGGAAGGCAATAATTAAACTAGGAACCCCAAAAGCCAAACTTGGAATGTACAACAACACTGTAGAAATAAAACTATAAATTAATTTCCTCTTGTACCAAACAAAGCACAGACGTTAATGATGCACATTTCCCAGAGCTGACATATTCCAGTTAATAAATTCAAAATAAAGAGATATCTTTCTACCTTTTGTGCATTTTTTTTCAGTTGCAATTGGTCCAGCCACTTTCTTCTGGTTTCTTCATGTTTTCTGCTAACTCTCCATCATCTGCTGTCCATTTGTCCTTTCTTCTCTCTTCTAGTTTTTTTCCATTCTCTCTCTCTACATCTGCTTTAACATACTAATCTTTCTCCTTTTGCTCTTTCCTCATTCCTATTTCATCCACACAAATTTTACCCCTCCATCCTCAATCCCCACTTACTCTCCCAATACCCGGCCAATTGTAGATTTTTCATCCCTCCTACACAAAATATTTTTCCCCTCTCCATTTTACTCTCCCAGCCCCATCCCATTCTAATCCTCCCCCAACATCAGCTCCCTTCTAGTTCCAGTCTCACCAAGCATCCATTCCCTTCTAGTCCCTGCATCAGCCCATTTCCAATCCTAGCCCCCCATCAGCCCATTTCTAGTCATTTCCTAGCCCCACCATCAGCCCATGTCAAATCATAGCTCCCCTCCACTCAGCCCAATTTCAGTCCAAGCCCCCCCATGAGCCTACTTCCAGTTCTAGCCCCTCCATGAGTCCATTTCAATTCAAGCCCCCACCACAGCCCATTTCCAATCTTAGCTCCCCCCCAACAGCCCATTTCCAGTCCTATCCTAGCTGTTCAATCAGCCCATTTTCAGTCCTAGCTCCCTTCCCTCACAGCTCATTTCCATTCCAAGCCCCCTCCCCATCAGCTATTTGCAGTTCAAGCCTCCCCTTCCACTCAGCCCATTTCCAGTCCTAGCAACCCCCCAACCCATTACCAGTCCTAGCCCCCCGTCAACTTCCAGTCCTAACCCCCATCACCCCATTTTCAGTTTAAGCCCCCCCTATAACCCATTACCAGTCCTAACCCCCATCAGCCCACTTCCAGTCCTAACCCCCCATCAGCCCATTTCCAGTCCGCCCCCCATAGCCCATTGCCAGTCCTAAACCCCCCCATCAGCCCACAGCCCATTACCAGTCCTAACCACATCAGCCCACCTCAAGTCCTAACCCCTCCCCATCAGCCCATTTCCTGTCCTAGCCCCCCCATAGCCCATTATCAGTCCTAACCCCCCCCATAGCCCATTACCAGTCCTAACCCCCCCATCAGCCCACTACCAGTCTTAACCCTCCCCATAGCCCATTACCAGTCCTAACCCCCCCTTAGTCCATTACCAGTCATAACCCCCCATCACCCCATTTCCAGACAGCCCCCATCAGCCCACAGCCAATTGCCAGTCTTAACCCCCCCCATAGCCCATTGCCAGTCTTAACCCCATCCCCCCCATAGCCCATTGCCAGTCTTAACCCCCCCATAGCCCATTACCAGTCCTAACCCCCCATCACCCCATTTCCAGACAGCCTCCATCAGCCCACAGCCCATTGCCAGTCTTAACCCCCCCATAGCCAGTCTTAACCCCACCCCCCCACAGCCCACCCACAGCCCATTGCCAGTCTTAACCCCCCTAGCCCATTGCCAGTCTTAACCCCCCCTAGCCCATTGCCAGTCCTAACCCCCCCCCCAGCCCATTGCCAGTCTTAAACCCCCCCTAGCCCATTGCCAGTCTTAACCCCCCCCCCCAGCCCATTGCCAGTCTTAACCCCACCCCCCCAGCCCATTGCCAGTCTTAACCCCCCCAGCCCATTGCCAGTCTTAACCTCCCCCATAGCCCATTGCCAGTCTTAACCCCCCCTAAGCCCATTGCCAGTCTTAACCCCCCTAGCCCATTGCCAGTCTTAACCCCCCAAGCCCATTGCCAGTCTTACCCCCCCAGCCCACTGCCAGTCTTAACCCCCCTAGCCCACTGCCAGTCTTAACCCCCCCCCACCCCATTGCCAGTCTTAAACCCCCCCAATCCCATTGCCAGTCTTAACCCCCCCCCCCCCAGCCCATTGCCAGTCTAAACCTCCCCCCCCCCCATTGGCTCATGGCAATTTAAAAAAAAAAAAAAGCTGGCCGCTGCCGCCGCGGCGGCATGGAGTGTCCCGCGGGGCCCCCTCTGCCCGGCTGAACTCTCCCGACGCGGCTGAGCCCCTCTGCGCCGGCTTGCAGACACTCTCCCTTCACGTATCTGCAAGCCGGCGCAGAGGGGCTCCCCCGCGCTGGAGAGTTCCGCCGGGCAGAGGGAAATTTCCCATCAGGACACTCCATGCCGCCGCGGCGGCAGCGGCCAGCTTTTTTTTTTTTAATTTAATTAAGAAAAAAAAGCAGAATGTTCTTTGCGCGGGGCCCCCCAGGATGCTCCTGGCTTCTTGCTCAGAGGCCCATTATCCATACTGGTGTTATGGTACCTGCTCCTGTTCAAGTTTCACAGGTCTGCCAAATCCCCAGGTTGCCCCAGGCCTCACTACAGAGGCCTATGTTCACCCTGGTGGTATGGTGCCTGCTCCTGTTCAAGTTTCACAGGTCTGCCAAATCCCCAGGTTGCCCCAGGCCTCACTACAGAGGCCTACTATTCACCCTGGTGGTATGGTACCTGCTCCTGTTCAGGTTTCACAGGTCTTCCCAATCCCCAGGATGCTCCAGGCCGGGCTACAGAGGCCTACTATTCATCCTGGTGTTATGGTACCTGCTCCTGTTTAAGTTTCACAGGTCTGCCAAATCCCCAGGATTCTGCAGGCCTCATTACAGAGGTCCATTATCCATCCTGGTGTTATGGTACTTGCTCCTGTTCAAGTTTCACAGGTCTGCCAAATCCCCAGCATGCTCCAGACCTCATTACAGAGGTCCATTGTCCATTCTGGTGTTATGGTACCTGCTCCTGTTCAAGTTTCACAGGTCTGACAAATCCCCAGGATGCTCCAGGCCTCATTACAGAGGTCCATTGTCCATCCTGGTGTTATGGTACCTGCTCCTGTTCAAGTTTCATAGGTCTGCCAAATACCCAGGATGCTCCAGGCTTCATTACAGAGGTCCATTGTCCATCCTGGTGTTATGGTACATTCTCCTGTTTAAGTTTCACAGGTCTGCCAAATCTCCAGGATGCTCCAGGCCTCATTACAGAGGTCCATTAGGCATCCTGGTGTTATGGTACCTGTTCCTGTTCAAGTTTCACAGGGCTGCCAAATCCCCAGGATGCTCCAGGCCTCATTACAGAGGTCCATTGTCCATCCTGGTGTTATGGTACCTGCTCTTGTTTAAGTCTCACAGGTCTGCCAAATCCCCAGGATGCTCCAGGCGTCATTACAGAGGTCCATTGTCCATCCTGGTGTTATGGTGCCTGCTCTTGTTTAAGTTTCACAGGTCTGCCAAATCCCCAGGATGCTCCAGGCCTCATTACAGAGGTCCATTGTCCATCCTGGTGTTACATAGAAACATAGAAATATGATGACAGAAAAAGACCACATGACAGAGGTTTATTATCCATCCTGGTGTTATGGTACCTGCTCCTGTTCAAGTTTCACAGGGCTGCCAAATCCCCAGAATGCTCCAGGCCTCATTACACAGGTCTATTATCCATCCTGGTGTTATGGTACCTGCTCCTGTTCAAGTTTCACAGGTCTGCCAAATCCCCAGGATGCTCCAGGCCTCATTACAAAGGTCCATTGTCCATCCTGGTGTTATGGTACTTGCTCTTGTTTAAGTTTCACAGGTCTGCCAAATCCCCAGGAAACTCCAGGCCTCATTACAGAGGTCCATTGTCCATCCTGGTGTTACATAGAAACATAGAAATATGATGACAGAAAAAGACCACATGGCCTATCTAGTCTGTCCTTCCATAACAACAACTACAACAGTCCCCTTTTTACCTTTAGATTTCCTCTGTGTTTGTCCCATGCTTTTTTTAATTCAGTTACTGTCCTCATCTCTACCACCTCCACTGGGAGACTATTCCACGGATCCACTTCTCTTTCCGTAAAGAAATATTTCCGCATATCACTCCTGAATCTATCTCCCTTCACCCTCATCCCATGTCCCCTCGTAGCAGAACCTGCTTTCAATTGAAAGAGGCTCTCTCCCTGAACATTTATGCCATGGAGGTATTTAAACATCTCAATCATATGGTACCTGCCCTTGTTTAAGTCTCACAGGTCTGCCAAATCCCCAGGATGCTCCAGGCCGCGCTACAGAGGCCTACTATTCATCCTGGTGTTATGGTACCTGCTCTTGTTTAAGTTTCACAGATCTGCCAAATCCCCAGGATGCTCCAGGCCTCATTACAGAGGTCTATTATCCATCCTGGTGTTATGGTAGGTGCACTGGCTGATGTGTGTAGGCCACACATATCACCATGTGGTGATTGCACCCCGGAGGACATATAGCGGCACTTCCCCAGGCCACACTCAGGTGTGGCTGTTGCTGTGTGCAAAGGCCACTGGTGAGACACATGATCATCACCCCTGCCAGTGCGTACAGTGGTATATGCCTATGCAGTCTGTGCATATGTCGGACAAGGGTCGCAGCCAGGTTGATGGGTATAGCAGACATGCTGACACAGTGGTGCATATGTGCAGGATGTGGAGCATGCCGTGCCCCCCCCAGCACACCGTGCATGTATGCCAACTCCTTGCTGCCCCCCCTACGTGGCGCCCGTGACCCACAGCACGGCAAAGGCACATATGGTGCGGTGTTGTAGGCCCAAGAACAGATAGGCCGCCGGGGCAGTAATGGGTTCCAGGAGGTTCGCACGCAGGGCACGTAGGGGCCAACCCGGACATGCGCAGCTGCAACACACACATGTGTGTGGCAGGGGCAACAGCTAGCAGTCGACACACAGCACACACTAGGGGCAGCCACCTGCTGCACCCAGGTATGTGTGTGGTGCAACACCGGCTGGCCATGGATGTCTGTCCCCTAATGTCCCCACACGTTGCTTCACTCACAGGTTGAGGACCTCTGCAAGAAGGCCCGTGAGCTGCGAGCCAGATACCCCCGCTTCGTGGTGTGGGTGCAGCAGGAACAGCAGGCCCAATGGGACGGTGAGTGATGTGATACGTCCCTGTGCGCCAACATCCTGCGGGGCCACAGGACATGTTTGAATGATGTGTCAGATGTGTGACCGTGGTGGTAATGTATGTATCTCTCCCCCACAGTGGCCGCATGTGCATACGAGGGCCAATCAGGCAGCTGACCAGCCACCCAGTGATGAGGACCCCCAGGGGGTGTGAGTGTGGGCCCCATACATGCAACCCCTGCCATGTGCCGGCCCGTGCCCTGGGACTGCCACCACCACCGGGGACTGGGGCGGTAGGGCCCATGCCCACACAGGGTCCCACAGCTTTCGCCAACCAATAAATATTGTACATATGTTTGACATACTCATGATGGTCAGCTGTCCCTTATTGCAACATGTCAGTGGGTTGCGAATGACAACTGTGAGCATATACGTGTGTGTCTGTATGCATGACAATGGTACCATACATGGTACCGTACCCATGGCAAGGGCGGGGGATGGGCATGGGCGGCACCCGATGTAGCACCATAGACGAACACATGTACCGGTAGGTCACTAAGGACCACCACTATGGCAAGAGGCATGGTGTCACGCACATGCCACCAGTGCACACAAAGCTATATGTGAGACACAACCCCCAATATATATGTCCGAAACCATATTTTGTTGTATGTGTCACCATGAGGGGTCCCCCCCTCGAAGTGAAGGTACTCGATATGCACATGTGATACGAGCCAGAGGCACCAGCCCAACATGCCACAAAAGGTACAGCATGCACCCCAAGGAGTAGGTGTACGCAACCCCCCCCCCACACACACACACACACAGCATACCTGATACCTGCAGGTACAGCGACCAGCACCACCTGTGGGAGACAAACCACCTACATGCCCAAACCATTTGCCCCAAACTATGTCCACTGTGTACCGGCCATATTCACAAGAGGAGCCCCCAACAGCGCTCACATTGCAGGGGCACCCAACAGCTCCCCCCACCCCCCCAGCCAGACCACATATGCAACATAGCACCATGTGTCCGGCATCATAATCGCCAGGCCAGTCCCCAACTCAACCAAACCCAGCGCTGGATGCAGTCGGGCTCTTCCCCGATGGCGGGCCATGACAGATAGCATGCCACCAACATGGCACCATGTTGCATATGTAGACCGGCCGGAGAGTGGTTGAGCCATGGACAGCCCCTACGATGGGAGCAGAGGTGGGGGCACATCACTGCGACTACAAATGGAGGACATAGGACACCGTAGGAGGGAAACGGATAACGCATATAGGAGCAGTGGCCCCCATGCCATGTTGATGGCCGCCACATCTGCAGGTATGTAGTCAGAAGGGTGGCCCGCTGACACATGTCCCCTGAGGTAAGCACAATACCGATAGGTAGGCATGTTGAGCTGATAGGTCTAGCTCGTATAAAGCTTGTACAAGGGTATGCCACACCGTGGGAGGGAGATCCCCCTTTGGTGACATATCCAACACTGAATAGTGGGAACGCCTATATGAGGGGGTGGGTATGAGGGGTGTTTCCAGAGTGTCAGCCTGCAAATATCCCTCTATGGGCCCAGTAACCTATACTGGTGCACACATGGCACGGCGCCTGGCATGGGTGGCACACAGTACCCACATGCACGGGATGGAGCCAGGACAGTGCACACGCCCCCCTGCCATGTGGGTTGCAGACAGTGGTCGGTGTGCCAGTAGGTCTGTGTGCCATGTCTATATGTATGTCCATGTCCCACCCTAACTGCAGGTACTGGCCATACCTAGTAGCAACTGGCCGGTGTGGTAACAATGGCCACAGCCATGGGGTTGCATACGATGGCAGAAGGGGTCACCACGAACACCATCATGCACAGGACATGGACGGCATGCAGCAGTAGTGGTGGGACGTGCAAGGGTATGGCCACTAGTGGCGAGGGTTACGACACAGGGTGGACAGTGCAATGTACATGGGCATGGGGATGGCGGACATAGGGGCAAGCAGGGTGGTGGGCCGGGAGGGATGGAGAGGTGCTCCAATCACAGTGTGCAAGGGGCAGGGGTGGGGATGGGTGGGTGGGGGTGTGCATACGCGGAGCAGATGGGATGGACACCGGGTCAGTAGTGGGGGGGTATGGTGCTTCCAGGTGGAGGGCGGGGGTGGGGGCCCAGAGACCATGACCAGGGACACAGGATGCCAAGGGACAGGTGGCAGTCAGGGGGCCCGGGGGCAGTTCTAACTCACACCACTGTGGCTTGACATGGGTGTACGGGAAGGGGAGTGGGGATGTACCTAGGCAGTGAGGTGGGACGGGGTACCAGACTGACGTGCCCTGTGGACAACTATGGGAGATCCATATTGTATCCTGCAAACACTGGGGAACTGTTGCAGGCCCCATGGGAAGGAGGAGATGTGACCAGGCCATGCAGCATGCATCTGGCTATGTACAGCAGCAGTGTGTACGTGTCTCAGAAGATGGACCCGCAACGGGGGGGGGGAACCTCCACGGCACACATCACACTGACCAGGACAGGTCAGAGAATGGGACACCAGCAGTGTGCTACCAGAGGTGGACGTGTGGACAGGACAGACAGCGTGGATATGTCACTGGGTGTATAGGGTATGATATCCAAATGATGAGATGTGGACGGCACTGCACAGAGACGTATCTGGTGCCACACCAACATGCCTTCAGCAGGTAACAGTAGGGACAGGTGGCGAGGGAAGCAGAGGGACAGGTGGGGCAGGGGGGTTCAGACACTGGTGAAGCAGGGGGGTGATAGGGGTGTTGGGGGGCAGCGGGTGAGTAGGGGTGGAATGGCTGCTGCCAGGATCCATGGTAATCCCAGCTGGAGGGGGGACACAGATTGCCCAAGGGGGTGGCATGGGGTTGGTGTCCAGGGTGGCCATGGGAAGGGCAGGGTGTACATTGGGCTATCAGAATAAACACAGGACATGTGACCTCAGGCAGTCCCGCATGCATGACCATTGATTTTCCACGTGGCCTGCCATGCTGTGCGCAGCCCCTCCCACCCCATGGTGCAGGTGCCACCGCTGCCGCTGCCATTGCTGCTGCTGCTGGCTGTCCTTAATGTTCTGAGGGGGTCCCCCAGGCAGCCACCATACTCTCCATGCTGGCAGCTATGGCCCATGCTGATGCGACAAGGCCCCTCATCTCAGCGAGGATCCCCTCTACCGCCAGCCCCTGGCGCTTCACCTCATGACACATGTGACGCACCTTGTGCCCCTGACTGCACTGCTCATGCAAGACCACACCCAATTCCAGCTGTACGCCTGTGGGGGAGACACATTGTGCGCCGTGTGACATGGTTTGCACCTGCCACCTGTACACATGCCACATCATATACACATGGTAGGACACTCACCCTGTGCATCGCCATGCGCCACTTCCAAATGCGTCCGCATCTCCCTGATCACCTCTGCCAGGGTAGACCGCACCACATGGTGTGTCCCGGTGCAGTAATCTCTGCCGCCCTGGTGGCTGCAGCATCAGATGGTGTGCTGTATTTGGCTGGCCCCTGGCTCGGCCTGCCCTCGCCCGCCAGAGGTGGAACCCCCACCTTTGCCTGTGCCCCCACTGTCCCTCCTGTTGCCCCTGCTTCTGGCCCCGCATCTGCAAGGGGCCATGGCCCGGGGTCTGGGTGCTCCACCCCCCTCCTCCACCTCCTCCATGTCATGTATGTCATCTGTGGGATAACAGGGTACACAGTTCAGGTGAGGCGTGGCTGCCTGCCTGCCCCTGTCAACTCCTATATCTATGGACCATGTGGGACGCAGGGCACCTTGGTCAGTGTGTGGGTACCCAGGCTGCATACATTTGGCAGGGGACGTTACCGGTGCAGGGATGTGTGTGGTACCATATGATGTCCTGTCCCAGGTACCTGCAGTGGGTCACTAGTGCCTGCATGTGCATGTGGCTGGGAGCACCCCACATGGCCAGGCATGACTGTTGGGGTCGGGCTGGGGTGCTGTGCTGCTGTAGCCAGGGACAGGTGGGCCCTGTGGTGGCGGGGATATGCATGCATGGGTGCATGGCCTGGGGTGGGGTGGGGCTGTGGTGGTGTGACTGATGGTGGGCTGTGGGTGGCTATGCCGAGCAGGTGCATGTGTGGGTGTGTGCTGCACGGGTCTGTGTTGGGGCCCCTATGCTCCCCACCCATGCCGCCCCTTGAATACTGGTGCCTCCTGTGTCTGGCGTCCGATGCTACTATGGCCATTCCCCCCAACGCCACCACATGCAGCCACCCACCCCGTGCCTCCTCATTGCCACCTGCCTCCCTGTACCCAGTGCCTATGGCACACACAGGTGTGGTCCATCTCTGTCTCCCCCATGTACCAACCCGTGTGGCCTTGCTGTCCTCACCACCCCTGCACTGTGTCCCCACATCACATTGTCACCCAACGCTGCTACCACGGACCGGTCACCCCTGCCCCTGCACCCTAACACCACACTATGCCGATCTCCGTTCACCATTGCCACATCCACTTCCATTCTGACCCCTGCACCTTCAGCAGCACCTGTGCCACCCCACTCACTGCCTCTGTGATGGTCCCCTCCCCTCGATCTATGGTAGCCATGCCCTGCGTCCGCTGTTCTGACCCCTCTCTGCCCGCCACCCTGCCCCCCTGCACCCTGTCTCAGCTGGTGCTGTCACCCCCGGCACCTTCCCCCACGGACCGCTGTCACTCCCTGGGAGAGTATCAGCACGCAACACGCATGATGCACATCCATGGCCCCCACCCACCCCGCAACCCATGCACTCTCCAGTGCCATGTGGGGTGCAATGGGATTGGCAGGTGCCCTGGGGTGGCAATGCATGGTGACTGGTGGTTTGTCAGGGCCACATGGTGTGGGGCTGAGGACATGGTGTGGGGAGGGGAGGTGTGGGTGGGATGGTGTCCCCCATTGGGCCAGGTTTCGGCCGTCTGCATGTGGGGTCTTCAGGTGGTGGGTTATACTGTGCATGGCTGACAGGGGGCTATGGTCCAGGGGCAGTGTGAGGATGGTGCACCAGGTGTGTTATGCCATATGTTGCATGGGACTGGCTGAGGACATGTGTCTCTGTGGGACTCATGACATGGCCCCCCCACCCCCCTGCGTCAGTCCCTGCACTCGCTTGTTTATGGTCTGTCACCATAACACCTCTCTCCGTCTTACCTGCACATGGGTGCGCTCTATCCAGTGCAGGGGGCAGGCCTTGTATGTACATGGGCCCCAGTCAGTCCACCAGGTGCTGCTCCAATGAGGTCAGGGTGGCCCCCTGCGCTGGACCCCCACCTATGCCCTGCACATCATGCCTCTCCCGTGATAGTTGGGCACAGATGTTTCTCTTAATGTCGCAGTACCGCTTGTGGAGGCTCTCGATGTCGTGGTGTGGGACCCCTGCTGCCGCCACTACTGTCTGGACCTCTGTCCATGCCCTGGTGTGCATCCCGATGGTGGTGGTGGAGCTCAGCCAGCTGAAGAGCACCTCGAACCTGTCGAGGATGCTAGCCAGGAGGAGACCACCCTCCTCCTGGCTTCATCGGCTATGGGCGTCCGGCAGCGCATAGAGCCTGGCGCACCTCCAGGCTGGTAAGTTGGGTGGTGTACTTATTTATTTTTATTTTATCTACATTCTCTTATATACCGCGCTATTCTGCATCAGTGCGGTTTACATTGAACAAACTGAAATTACATTGAACAGGGCATTATAACTTGGAGATAACTATTTTACAGGGAACATGGGCTATGGAGGGTTAAGTGGCTTGCCCAAGACCACAAGGAGCACCTGTGGGACTAGAAACCCCAGTCCTTCCAGCCCAAGGTTGCTTTCCCCTAGTGGGATTTGAACCCCCGACCTTCTGGCCTGAAGTACCTTGCCACAACCACTAGGCCACTCCTCCACTCCACTGGTGTATGGCCCCAGATGGGCCTGCCCTCTCACCCTCTGGAACCCATGTGGTGTGGACTGCTGGTGGCTGCTGGCTGCACACCCCTCCTGCCTCAGGGTGCCTCTCCTGCTCCATGATCTGGTACTTACTGTGTACCATACACCCTTGGCATTATGGGCATGCTGTGCTCAGTTATGTACCTAGGGTGTGGACCAATGCACGTTCCGCATGGGCATCGCATGCATGTGCAGTAGCGCACATTGCGTTTGCGCACAAACCACTGAGATTGGGTCTGCGGTGCCTCCACATGCATGTCTGCAGATGCCAGTGCATGGGGACACCTCGTCTGCCCCACATAGGCACTGCTCCCATCCAGCACGCAGGTATGCACCTTATGCATGACGTATCGCGTCCTGCGAAGTGTGTGCGTAAGGCGCATCCCTAGGCATGCTACGCCCTTTCCCTCTGTTCTCCGCATTCAGATCTATCCTCAGCATTGCTATTGGTTTATCCTCCGGCATTGTTTGTGGTGTGTGCACGCACACTCTGCTACTGAGTGCTGTCTGTTACATACGGTGTGTTCCGGAGTGCATAGGTGGGTCACGCGGCGCATCCCCATGTGCTAGTCTGCTTCAGACATACGCATGGACACCCTGCCTGTGCGCGTTGGAACGCGCTTTACGTTCTGCCCTCACCTACTTGTCTGGGTGGGGCACGCAGTGCGACATGCCATACATTTGTGCATTGCTAGGGCACAGGGACACACCGCATGCTCCTCCTACCTGCATTCAGCGGAGCCAATCACGGAACATGCATTTTGGGGAATGCGCGTTTCTGTGCGCGCTACGGCATTGCGCTTCCGTACGTGCTGGGTGTTCTCTCATGCTGTTGTTGGTGTATGTCCCAACATCACCAGGTGTGTTAGGTTTGCTCTGATTATTTGCCACACCCCGCACCCTATTTAACATCTTCCTGTGCTGCATCTCATGTCTATCATGGCTCAGATCGGGAATGCAGGTTGTGCGGTGGTGGCATTAGTGGAGCTGGCAGAGCTGAGGTTGCCTGATGGGGGAGATGGTGTCCCTGGGACTGTGGCACTGGGCATGGGTGCAGTCCCGCTGCAACTCAGACCTGCAGCTGTGGGGGTTCCACAGGCGAAGGTGATACCAGCACGGCACCATAGGCATGCTGAGGCGCAGCCCCGCCTGCCAGGACTCTACAGGCCCAGGCCCATGCTCTAGGACATACGTGAGGACCAGGTCATCTCTCTCTACCATCTGGACACAGGGGCTATTAGGGAGCTCTATGAGGATCTACGACCTGACCTCGAGCCCCGGACTGCCCGGTCACATGTCATACCGGGATTGGCCAAGCTCCTGGATGCCCTACATTTCTTTGCCTCTGGCTGTTTCCAATCTTCGGTGGCTGCAGTGTCTCCAATCTTCGGTGGCCGCACGCTGTCTCCACCAGCTACTGCGGGCCATGGTCAGCCGGGTTGGGAATTACATTGCGATTCCTAACAATAGGCAACATTGGGGGCCCTGGGCCAGGCAGTTCATTTGGGCAGTCCCTGTACATTGCTTTTAAAGCTGTTCACAATCTCTCACCTGCATCCGTAACTGCCCTCATCCATTCCACATCCCCAAATAGAATAAGAAGAACCACAGCTATAAACTCCCTAAAAGTCCCAAAGGCACTTACTGCCTGCACCAAATCAACAGCCAACAGGGCCTTCAGTCTCAGTGCACCAAGATTCTGGAATGCATTACCCCATGACATCCGGGCTATTAAGAACCTACCACAGTTTAGGAAAGCCCTCAAGACCCACCTCTTCAACAAGTACCTGATAGACCCTGACTGCACCCCCTAGAACCTCAGGACACCACCGATACCATTCTCAGTCAAATTTACAGTACCACAATCAACTCACCATGTGGATACTCAAACCTATAAAGTGAACTGTGTTTTCTATGCAACTGCTTTGATTATGACTCCATGTAATAAGTCTGTAAATAGTTTACCCCTGTTAGCCAAGTTTCTGTCCCTTGTTATATGTAAACTCATACATGTTAACTATAATGAGCATTTGTTCCATGTAAACCGCGCTGATGCTGAATAGTGCGGTATATAAGAGACTGTAAATAAATAAATAAATAAATATTATGACTGCTCCTGTTTTCACGGCACCCATTGCAGTGGGTCTTCCACATAGTGCTACCTCTGTATGTCAGTGAGATCCCGTCTTCTTTGCTTTTTGCCCACATGTGACTCTCGTACTTGATATCATGTCCTCATGTTGCATTGTGTCACTGTTTTTGATGCCATGTGTGCATTAAAGGTGTTTATTTACATGACTACCTGACGTCTGGTCTTTCTCAGCATATCACATGCTGTTCTAGGGGCATCTACACTGCTGTATGACCCACGGATACCCACACATTAGGTCTACACATCTGAGGGGTGGTGCTGGGCCATTGGGACATGACATCATTGGCATGTTTGTGCATTTGCCTGTGCACTGCGCATGCACTTCACTGTGTGGCAGCATGACATTATATCTCTGTATCTTCCCTTCAGACCTTATTGCCTTGTGTGTGTGTGTTGTCAGCCTGGTGTGCCTGCCTGACACGTGCCCCCTGTCAGCTATGTGTTCTGGTGCTGTGGCCATGATGGTGCAGACATGTACTACTACTACTACTGAGCATTTGTATAGTGCTACATAGTGTATGCGGCGCTGTGCAGACAGGTGGGAGACATGCTATGCACATCAGAGCTTACAATCTAGTCAGCATGGACCACAGATGGGGTGGGAGGGATACCACTGGGGACGGGGGGGTCAGGGGAATCATGCTTCCATGGCTGCAGTGAGGATGTGTGGTTTCATCCTGGATTTGTGGGGGGTTGGAGAAGGTGACTGGTGTACGGACAGCGGTAGTTTGTTCACGGCGTACTGGGCATCAAGGTAAGAGGGGCGGAGTATGGGGTTAGCAGTAGGGGTGTACTGCACAGGTGGTAGGTGTCTGCTGGGGGCTGATGTTTTCAGGGGGGTTTGTATGGGGAGATGTGAGATGAGAGGTGGTGGGGAGCCACAGAGTCTCTGCATTTTGAGCTCAGCAGGAGATGTTTGACATGGATTTATTTATTTATTTTATTTATTTATTTATTTACATTCTCTTATATACCGCACTATTCTGCATCAGTGCGGTTTACATTGAACAAACTGAAATTACATTGAACAGGGCATTATAACTTGGAGATAACTATTTTACAGGGAACATGGGCTATGGAGGGTTAAGTGGCTTGCCCAAGACCACAAGGAGCACCTGTGGGACTAGAAACCCCAGTCCTTCCGGCCCAAGGTTGCTATCCTCTAGTGGGATTTGAACCCCCGACCTTCCGGCCTGAAGTACCTTGCCCCAACCACTAGGCCACTCCTCCACTCATGGATACGGTAAAGGATAGGGAGGCTTTGACGTGACCTAACAAGGGGGGTAGTGTGGCCATGACTGGCCTAGCGCAGGATTGGATGCACAGCAAATTGTTGCACACATTGACGGGGAATGAGGTGTGTCCAGGTGAGACCTGCAGGGGGCAGACTACTGAGGTACTGATGGAATGCAATTGGGGAGTGCATGGGCATATTGGTGGTGTGTTCAGGGAGGATGGGGCGGGTATCACTGCTGTTGTAGAGAAAGGGGGCAGGTGTTAGCTATCAGATGGCTGTGTCATGAACAGGGGTGAGGGTTCAGGGAAGGCCCCAGATTGTGGCATGGGGACACTGGGGGAGGTACAGAGTTATCCATAGACACCGACAACAGAGGGGGGGCAGGGAGGTGTTACGATGATGGATGGGAGGTACGGTCGTGGCCATGTTCACTTTCAGGCTATTGTGAGACATCCAGGCAGCAATGTCGTCACGTCAGGTGTGGATCAGGGTTTGGTTAGCCGGGGAGGGTTCAGGTGTGAGCAGGTGGCTCTGTGAGCCATCAGTATCTAGCTGGTACAGCCAGTCATGGGTGGTGATGGCACACCAGGGGACTGTGTATGGAGGGGTAATGAGGGATCCACACCAGATCCTTGGGGTACACCATCCGGTGCGGGGTTGCGGGGGAGGGGGTAGGTGTACAGGTATTCTTACAGTGTACCGTGTATGGGTATAATTACATCACAAAGTAATATCTCACTACTTTCATTACTACCACACCTACTGCACCTGCACAGTGGGAGACATGACTTGTTGGTTAGGACAAGGTACCTCAGGCCAGAGGGCCATGGGTTCACATCTCACCTGGGGACTGCAACATTGGGTCTGGGGTTTCTAGTCTTATTGGCATTCCTTGTGGCCTTGGGCACGCCACGTGGCCCTCCATTGGCCACCACTTTAATTGATGGATAAGGCGGGATAGACAACTGGTTAATTACATAGATAACTCAGTACTTATGCCTGGCACTGCCCCTTGTACACAGCACTGCACAGACATGTCGGGCAGACACCCTTCTCACCATGGCTTACATTCTAGTTAGGAAAAGTGAGAGAATGTGGGAGCAGGGGTAGGAGAGGCGAAGGATCAGGGTAGTTAGAGTCCACAGGCAGCAGCGGGTAGGTGAGCTTTCAGCATGGATTGGATGTGTGTTTGAGAAAGTGCCTGGCACACAGAACCCGGGAGTTTATTCCAGGTGTAAGGTGCATCAGGGTGAGGGACGCAATATCTGCTGTTCTCAGTGGAGCAGAGGGGCCGTCCGTTTCAGCACTGTGATCCAGTGTGTGCCTTTTGTGGTAACTTAGTTGCATTGTGCTTGTTGGGATTGTTTGGGATAGTGGTCCCAGATGCCTGTTGGCAGTCCATAGATTGCCAGTTTGATTCCCACATGTTCTATTCCTTTTCCTTTCCTGTGTTCTGCTAACCTGCCCATGCAATGGCTGCAGCCTCGTCACCTCTCCACACACCCTTCCATCTCTGCGTTGTGCGCCACAGTGTGCCCTCTCTGCAGCCTATCTGCTGCATATTGTGTGTTACATATGGCTATATCTTTGTAGTGTCCATGTGAACAGTCGGCTTGGTGGATTTGTACTGCTGTTGTTGGCTGGTCTGTGCCACGTCACTGTGCAGGTTGGATTCTCACATGCTCCTTTTTCATTCTGTTGCCCTGGTCCACGGGTCATCCACATAGCTGTCCTTTCAGCCGGCCCCTGACACCCTTTCTGTATCGCTCCCATGCTCTTTTGCATACTGTTTACACTGCATTACATCTCATGGTGTGTGTGCATGTGTTTCTATGTGGCTCCCGTCCCACTTACAGACTGTGATATGAGCTGTGGTATGTGCATGTGCGTTGCATCATGGTGACTGTTTGGGTTGCCCTCTCCTGGCACACAGCAGGCATTTTGTGTGGTGCCCTGCAGTGTTCTTGTATGCAGACATTGTTTTGGACCTCACAGTGGTGGTGTAGCCTACTGGTTTGTGCAGTGATTTTTCAGACTAGTGATCATGGGTTTGCTCCCTCTTTGTTCTCCTTCTTTTATGCCTTTCCTACATTGGTACTTGCCACTCCTGTAACAGTTATATCTCTGCGTATCTGTGCTGCCAGCACATATTACCCTCATCACAGCTGCCATCCATCCTTCTGTCCGTCTATCTGCGTCTGTCAACTGTGTGACATCCGGCGTTCATGTGCAGGCTGCTACCCCATGTCCTGCTTTTCACGTGCCTTAACCTATGGTGCCTTATGGAGCACCTTGCCGGCACCTTATATGGGGCCTTCTGGGGGTGGCTGCATGGTGCCTTAGGTTAGGACACCTTGTAGGGTGCATGACAACATACCTTGTGAGGCGCCTCCAGTTAAGGTGCCTTGTGATCTGCCCTATATGGCGCCTTGCGATGCATGTTACCCGACGGCGCATTGTTACGCGTGTTATCTGGCACTGCTTGTCTTACGATGCACCCATTCTTTTATATGGGCATCTGTACCATTACCGCGGAAACTACCGCAGGTGACATTAGCGCGGTTTAGTAAACATACCCCTATGTTTAGCTATTTTTATTATGTCAAAAAGCGTTATATACAGATTTTTTATCTGAGATCTAGTTAGTTTAATAGGTATTCGAAGTTTGCTGATTTTGATGGTACTGGCGCCTCAACGTAAAAAGATCACAAAAAATAGTAAGTAACTTATAATGCTGTAATAGCTACTATTTTGCAAATAAAAGTATTTGTAGACTTTAGAAAATAGGTTTAGATAACTGTACGTTACTTAGGGGTATGTTTACTAAATTGCAGTAACGCGCAATAGCACGCGCTATTGTGCGTTAATGATCGTAAAGTTCCGCGGCGCGGTAAAACACCGCAAAAGGTGGAGAGAGGGCGGAGAGAAGGGGTCAATGGGCGGAGAGTTGGCGGGGAGAGGCTCCCTTCACACTAACGCGCTGATTTTCAGAGCTGAATTCCAACGCGAATGAAAACCTGCCGTTAAATGCACATTACAGGGGAGAGAAACCATTTCAGTGTCAGCAATGTACAGCCCAAGCAGGGAAACCTAAAAAAAGTGATAAGTGTGATACATGTGCACAGAACAAAAGGGCACAAACACTGAAAATGACCTCAACAAACTGGAAAAAAAAACATAACCAAGCTGGCCAATAGTGGTAGTAATGAGAAACATCAAACCCCCCCCCCCCCGAGAAAGCTCCATAGAAAAGATATAAATCGTGGAAGGGTCTATACTCCGTCCCCATACAAGGTGAATGAGCCCCCAGTGAAATAGCGCTGCTCAGGGTTTTCCCCTCCATTGGACAGGGTTCCTATGGCGTGCACATGTCCCACAACATCAGGGCGGGTATGTCGGAACGGCAACTGGACAGATGCCGGAAAAGGGGATACAGAGGGCCGCAGGTGGCACATGCTGTGGTACAGCTGGGCCACAGTGCGGACTAGGGTGATGCCTAGGTGGCCCATACGAATGCTGAAACAGCAGAGCAGCCAGACAGCAACTGCTGAAGGCCCAACATGGGCATGACTGTGTTTCCCACAGTGTCACGGGGATAGTACCCAACAGCTACCCCCAAGGGCACGGAACATTGGCAGGCGGGGCTGGGGGGAGCGTGGACGTCTATGCAGGCACCCCTACCCCAGAACCCACACCATAGGCAGCCGCCTACCTGCACACTGGATGGCCTGAGACTGCGCACCACCAGCACCACCAGCAGAAGGGCATGTCAGCATGGTGGCTGAGGGATACTGGTGGTGGAGGGGGCAGTGGCAGCTGCCCAGAGCAGACCGTGGCCTAGCCCTGTGTAGGTGGGTGCCATGTACTGCAACAGATGGGCCCTGTCTGATGAACAGTCATGGTATCACCAAGGAATGTACTGACTCTGTGACAACAAGGTGGTGCAGTGCACAAATCCAGTGTATTCAGAAGCAGAAGGTCACAGGTTCAAGTCCCAGCTGGACTTCCTGCCAACCCAGTCCCCATATTTTACCCACTACTACAACGTGCTAATACAGACAGCACCTTTATTGCAGATGACATAAACATGCCCAAGACACCTACATTTTACCCTACAGAGCACAGACACCATAAACATGCACATTACCTAGAGCAGAGTCTCCCAAATGCAGTCCTGGAGGGCCAAACACCATTCCGGCTCCATGCTGCCTCTAATAAAGATGCCTGTGCTGCATTTCTATGCGCCGCCCCCATGGTATGCAAATGTATCTCATGCATATTCATGAGGGACAGCATGAAAACCCGAACAGTGTTTGACACCTGTCACCAGCTCTCCTTAAACCCCCGTATATAAGTGAGTAGAGGTTAAGTGAGTGGATTTTCCCCACTGAAGCAGCTACTTTACAAATCCTGAAGCTAGGCTTTTTGGGAAATGTAGTCCCTTCACCGGATCAATGAGGAGCAGTTGTGGAAAAGTGGTTTAAGCAACCAAAGGATTTTATTGCCCCTCCCGGGGTGGATTTCACCATGAACAAAGTAACACAAACCATGTATTTACTGGCATAAGGACAAATCAAAGGTTCTTTAACAGAAAAAGCTTACTTCAGCAATAAACAGGTTGATATCTAGCATTCCAACGTAACAATGCTGTTTCTTCACAGCTCTCTGCTTCCCAATGCTAGTAGTGCTGTACTTTCTCTTTCAAAACATGCCTTCAGTGTAATGAGATTATTTCATTAGCAAGCGATATCGTACAGTCCATGATATCTTCATCAATATTCACACACTCAGGTTCAAAGTCCATTAACTCTTCCTGGCTAGAAGGAAATGTTTGTAACGGCACTCCTGATGCCACGCCCTTTCTAACTGCTTCAGGTTTCACCTGATATTCCTGAGTTAAATACTGGCTTTTACAAACGTTATCAGCACAGGTATTCTCTTCCCAGCTCCAACCCTCTGGGTAAATACAGTCACTGAAACTATTTTTATATCAGCCTTTTGGCTTACCTTTTAGCCTTGCTGGTGGAGGTTTTCTTTGTGGCTTTGGACTGGCTGTAGGTTCCCAACCTAAGCCTTGCACAAAAGATTTCACTTGCCTTCCTGGCTTCCTTTCACTTCTGTGTTCCCCTGGATACTGCAGGTAATCCACTCTGCCCTTATTATATCTTTCCCTTGGGGTTTCTTTTCTTTTCCTGAAGAAAGACTCTGTCTCACCCTTCCACAGAGACTCTGGATTTTTCCTGGCACTGCTGTCTTCACCGTAGCTCTCATTAGCTTCCTTATCCAGCACGCATGCCTCATCCACTTCTCCTTCTTCTCCCTCTTCTTCTAACTCCATAAGCTCAACTGAACTCTCTTTATCAGGGTGAATTCTAGGGCAGTGCTCAACTCCACCCCCTAGCAGGTGTCCTGCATTAGCTCGTGACTCATTCCCTGAATGGTAGCACGGGCGTTTCTCTTGCCTCTGTGTTTGGTTTCTAAGGTAACCAGGAGCCATGTGCTTTTGTTTACAACTCAGCCCTACTCCTGTTCCTGGCTTTTTAGCCTCATCTAACGGGCTGGAAGGACCCACTATGTCACACACCGCAGGACTGGAGTTGGGAACCTCTGCCGTAAAGCAGCAGCCAACAGGGGCAGACACACCCGCACCCACAGGCCCCATTATCCACAGCCTCTTGGAGAGGCAGGACTTTGGGCTCTGCGTGCATCTCCCAATACTAGCACATGCATACCGTAGTAATGCCACCCTAAACCTGGGAATATGGTACACATCTATCAAAAGGTTGCTATGATTACTGGCAGATAGCAATTCCTAGGTTAAGAACAATTTCCTGAGTGAGCTGCATCATAGCAACCTTTCTGATGTCTGTGGAGTGTGCTACAGGTCTTGTGTTTGACAGTGTTTACCAACCTGGGGAGTGACTCCTACAGTATTGCGTACCATAGCCATGCCTGCACTGTGCCCAGGACTGGTGTGGTGGCCTGGGCTGCCCAACACCTCTATAGTTGCACAATGCTGGCATAGGTGTGGGGAGTGTGTGTCTGTCTATCCAGTGTGTGGTGGCTTCCAACACCCTCCACAGCCCACACTGCTATCACTGTTCCCAGTATTGGCCTGCCAATGTGCATAATGAGGAGCAAGGTACTGTGGGAATAGCCTGGATAGGGTGGCCTGGCCTTGCCGCATCTGCGCAGGGCATAGGGCAATAGCTCGGACATTGTAGTGCCCAGTACCACCTGCACAGACAGAGTGGCCACAGCATGTCCTGCTGGGAGGTCACTCTCACCCTGACTGAGCAGTGACCACGGCATGGCTAGGTTCCCCCATAGTGCTATATAGCATTTCTCTCATGTGATTTATATGGGTTTCCTTTTGGGGCCCAATCACTGACTTATCTGCTTGGTGTGTATGCTGACATTCCTGTTCCGGGTACATGCATCTCCTCCAGGACCATGCACTATGGACTAGCTGGTGGACTGTCTGCAGCTAGTATGTGTCTTGCTGGAACACCTTGCAGGGTGCAGCAGCTGGAGGCTTGCTGCTGGAGAATGTCAGATAATGGTGGGGGGCAGCTGAGCATTTCCAGGCCTGCCGTCTGTCTGCTATTGCGTTATGGATGTGTGCCGCTCTGTCTGTTCCCCAGCAGGACTGCTGTTCCTGGTCCCCTCTACTGCTGCTATTACAGGGAGGTAGACTGTGGGTCTATTGGTGGGTGATCCTGTTTCCCACCTTGAGCCCCAGAGGGTGGGTTGTGTGGTGGTACATAATCTGCCTATGGGTCCATACACCCCCCCTACCCCCCTCCTCCTCCCCCCCTCCCTCCCCCTCCCCCCCTCCTCCTCCACAACCGCCGCACGTTAAGCATAAGAAGTCACCCAGACATACATCGCCGATACAGAGCTGTAGCACAATGGTTACTGCACTGACTGCTGATACAGGCATAATGGGTTCAAGTCCCCAAGGTGCCAGATGCATAAGGCTGGCTGATGCAGCATCCTGTACATTATATAGTGAGTGAGGGGGCATGTATATGTTTTGGGCTTTTTATAGGGTTGCCAGCAAACACCCCCACACAGTGGTGTACCCGAAGGTGCCGCAGAAGGCACCCCATAACGCACACCATAGGCTACATGATAAAGTGGACTGTCCGCTGAGGCACATCAAAATGTCCCCCATAGAACATCCTATAAGGGAACGTAAAGGGAGCCAGATAAGGTGACACATGGTGCGCCCTATGAGGCTCTGTAAGGTTATATTACGCTGAGGGGCTGTCGCTGGTAGCAGTCATGTGTATTAAAAATATATAACGCAGCAGACAGCCCTATAAAAGGAGTCCACTGTGGGTTTGAACCCATGACTACTGGCCCCACAGGCAATGAAGGAACCACTGGCCTGCAGCCCCATAGCTGCTAACAACCCCCTGGCTGGCTACTGAAGGGCAGCAGGACACCACCCTAACTGCCTGCTGTGTTGGTTAGGATCTGTACCAATGCAGGCATACCCATGGTGCACTGCACATGCAGACCAGTAGTCCAGAGATGAACACAAGAAGGGGTACGTACCCACATAGCCCCCTGGTATGGTAAGGTGAAATGACTGTGTGCGTCACTGTCACATAGTAGCAACACACAGTATCCCAACAGGGTGCCCCATAAGAAGCTAGAAAAGGTATCCTTTAAGGCAGCCTGATCCGTAGCACAATGGGTAAGACACTGTCAAGTGGTGCAAGGTCTGTGAGTTCAATTCCCCCTGTGTGCCCAAGGACCAAAGCTGCCTGCAACAGTACCCTCCACAAACAGTAGTCACTCATATGTAGAACCAGTCACCACTCTGTTTAAACCATAGATAACCCCATATTTTTGTCAGACACAAACAACCTGAGAGGTGGGAAAAAATGCCCACCTCCCCTCATTGGGAGTGGCCGTTTAATCAAGAGAGCCTCAGCCCCCAAAGGTAGAAAACAGTGTGAATCTGCAGCCAGAACCGGGTGTGTGAAACGTACAAAGTCAAATATATACACAATTCATTTAATAAAGGAAAGACAACGTCAAACTGTGCTTGAAACAAGGCAGGGGACAACCCAATTGTCCTGCCATTGTAAGCCAGCAGCAAACACCACCAGGACATGCATTGTTTTGCCCAACTATGGGCCCTGTACTAAGTGAATGTGTCCCTGCCAGGTGGGCGTATCTGTGGATGAGTGTGCGTCATGACCCCCACACTAGATCAGTAATGTCATAGGTAGTCTGTTTTGTACGTCCAACAAGTTCTGCTGGCAAACACCCACTCACAGGGATATAACCCGAAGGTGTCATATAGGGCACCCTAAAAGCCACACCAGAGGGCAAAGGTTAATGTGCAGTGTCCGCCAGAGCACCCTATAGGGCGTGTCACAAAGCGCCCCATAGGGCATGTTATAGGGTCCCTGATGAGTCACTGTGAGGAGTCTGCAGTGTGAGGGTGTTGCTGCTGTCAGTACCAATGTAAAGCAAGATAACAAAATGCCCCTACAAGGGGCGCCAAATGATCCACTGTGTGCTGAAACCCATGACCTAGGGGCCCCCCCAGGCATGGAAGTAACTATTTGCTCATATTGCTAGTGCAAATAACACAGTCCCAATAATGAGGTGGCCAGCTACTGGAGCAGAACTGTCAAATGACCCAAACACCCACACCAGAACCACAGAAGTTGCACTATGTACATACAAGGGATGCCTGACAAGGAAACAAAGCAAGGTCTCAGCAAACAAGGGCATATGGCAAACACAATCAAGACCAAGGCCATGATCATTACCAAATATATAAGGCCCAATAACATCACAGACCCCTTTCCAAAACTGAATGTCACTGGCAAAAGCAAAAGCAAAAGCAAACATACTATGGTTAGTGTGCGCAAGAAAATGCAGATGTCCGTAACACCTGAACCACAACCCCCTGACTGTGCACCGAGGGGCGCCATGTCATCACCCAAGGTGCCTGCTGGGGTGCTAAGGATATGGGTGTATGCAACAGTACCCATGGTGCACTGCACATGCACAGCAGCAGTCCCGAGATGACCATAGGAGGGGGTAGGCACCCCCACAGCGCCTGGCCCGGAAGGGAGAAATTAATATGTGCGTCACTGCCATAGAGCAGCAAAAGACAGTAGCCCAACAGTGTGCCCAAGAAGAAGCCTGAAAAGGTGTACCAGTACGGTGTCAAGACAGGTGTCCAAAGCTAAGTGCAATATGAGGTACATAGGGATAGGAGAGTGCTGATGGAACCGTGGCCCATAGAACAATATGGCACGGTGCTCCACAAATGATATGTTTGGCAAGGTCAGTGTGCCCTAGGGGCTGCAAGGTGTTCCTGGAGGGCCTGCAGGACCTGCGTGGAACAGAGACAGATGTAGTACAAACACCACCTAGAACCCACAGTAAAGACAATGAACAGGTGACAGATGGAGGGCGAGTAGGGAGTTAACGGACCCTCATCCCTGACAGCATCACACGTGTCTGGCAGCAGCGCAGACAAACATGGCGGTGGCAACAGCATCACAGCAAAGGGTGTTGGCACCCAGGAGTACCGGAAAAACAGTGTGTGGCAGGTGAGGAGAATATGTGTCCCCCAGTGGAGGGTGAGGTGGCCAGAGGAGTGAGTCAAAAATTCAGAACAGGCACGGGACCACCAAGCAAAAAGAGATGCTATGCAGACAAGGGTAGCAGGGTAGGATACGGGGCAACAGTCCACAGCAACATACAGGACATCTCACACCACAATGATGCAGATAGATGGACCAAAGGATGGACAGCAAATGTGATTGGATAATATGAGCGGCCAGGACGTAGAAGCCAAGAAATGAGTGTTACAGCGACCACAGGTACCAGTGCAGGAAAAGCATAAAAACAGGGGAACAGAGAGAGTGCAAAGCTATGACCACTAGGATGGAAAGCACTGCAGAAATAAAAAGGCCACAGCAATACCCTGAGGCACACAGAAATGGATGCAGACAGGATCATAGCATGTCAACATCCAAAACCACAGCTGCGTGTCAGGCGATGGAACCACAGAGCGTAGCCAAGATGCAGTACACATGTGGAGGAGGGGTCCACAGCCAACAACACAGTCCACAGGTGGGATGGAAGACACATATGAACAGGTCCACACATACACACACCAGGAAATATAATGCAGTGTAAACAACATGCAACTGATCAGGGGAGTGACACATGATGGGTGGAAGGGGTTAGGCCAATGGAGGGCCATGTGGATGGGCTGTGGAAAGGGCAATGGACTGAAAGAGGAGCATGTTAATGACCAACAAGATCAGGGATGAGGCCCAGGCCAACCAACATCAGCAGCACCAATACACAGGTAGCCCAGCACATGCACCACTCCAGGAGGAGAACTACAATTAGTCCAGACAATGTGGCACAGGGGCAGCAAACATGCCACACGGACATGAACAGCTCAACCATGGATGGGTGGGCGGAGATGTGATGGGGCTACACACATCATATGGCCAAGTAAGCAGCAAACAAGGAAGGAAAAGACAACTGCCAGGTGTCACCCAAAACGTCAAGCACATGAGTGGCAATGAAATGGGGTGACCAAACCACCAAATATCCAAAACAACGAAGGTGCAAACATCTGTCCCCAACAGTCAATCACCAGACCCAAGCAGAAAGCATATTCTGCATTCCGGTGCACCATATGATGTGAAGAACGACAGGGGGCCTGTGTGGCAGCCAACGTCGCAAGGACACACCCAACCCATGTTGCGACGCCACCCACCTGTTTCTGCCCGTGGAGCCTACACACCCTGACCACCCCCCGCTGGTGCCACCCAAAATCCAAAGCCCTAACTCAGCAGACTTTGCAAACAGACAGTAATATGTGAGGTGGAGGGTCTCATCATGACATGTCCGCACAGTGTATGCACTCACTGTATGCACAGCAGACACCATCCCCAGCAAACAAAAGACTCTGGTGAAAGCATGCAGAGTGACAAGGCCACATGCCATGCCAACAGTGACGGGTCAAAAATCACCAACCCATGTACAGCTCATCACCCCCCTACTGCAAAAAAAGAAACACCCAAACAGGCCATGGCAGCAACGGCAGGCAGGTCACCACAGGAACAGTAACAATAGGCCAGCAATGAGTCAGAGAAAAAGGCCTGTGTCCAAAGTGCAGAGGACTATCTCCCTGTGTCACCAACATCCAGGAACACGCTCACATGGGTGCTGTGGCCAAGCACATATGGATGACTGGATCACCAGATGCAGTGGAGCACATGTGTCAACATTGTTGTCAGTGTCCTGTGTGAAAAGATGCAGATATCAGGTAAGGGAATGGCACACTCACCCACGACCCCTGGAGGACAGAAAGGAGACACACACATAAAAACAGCAACACCCAGAATGCATAGATAGCACCACATGACATGGCCACAACACTGAGCACAGTGCACATGGACCACTGCAGGAGATGTCCCTGAAGACCAGGACACCATCCCAATATGTTCATGTAAATGCACATGACACGCATACACCCCAGGGGTCCAGAGCATGTGCAGCAGTGGTGGCACACAGAGATAACAACGAAGGACATACTGATAGCAATAGGCCAAATGCAGCATCAGCACGTGGTGTATTTCCCAGAGGATGGAAGGTGAGGCCCACCTGAAAGGTATACCAGTGGCCTGACTGGGAACGTCCGTGTCAGGCAAGAGCACAAACAGCCCCAATAGCGGATGCAGACACCAATGGACGGCGGACATCACCACGTCTGCATGGGTAGCTGTGAGTGTAACATGTCCACGGTGCATTGTGTTTTGCGGAAACACAATGTTGATGTACATTGGACCACCAGCAAAACTGTGACACATCTGAGAAAAATATATGACACATGTGCACAATGTACATTAGCCCACAAGCAGAAGGTAACAGAGGGATGAGGGAACATAATTGGAGAGGTGGCCAAACACATCCCTACAACACAGATAGGCAGGGTAGCGCAGAATGACCGGTCATGTAGACAGGTCAAGCAGAAACAGTAACATACACTGTGTGACAAGGTACGCATGCCAGAAGGTTCAGGTGGCAGGACCCCCAACACTGAACGACAAATGGAGACACACATCACAGTACATGCATGAGTGGCACAAATCATTCAAATGACTCAATGGCAGTGGCTGTTCAACATACCCTCCAACAATACAATGTCCTGTGCCCGAGTACACATACAGCCTCACAATATGTGTCTAAGATACACCATGAAGACTCCCAAGATGTGAACAGGTAATGGCCACATGTGTGACAGATGGAAGCTAAGGGTGATGGAGCAGTGGTCCAAAGACATGTGCATCACCATAGGAGCAGTGGAGAGAAAACAACATATATGTGTCTAACCGTGATGACAGCAATGCAATCCTCACTATCTGCCAACTCACCCGAGTCAACAGGAATGGTGCATATATGAACACACACTCCCCACATGCAGCACAGCTTCGGGAAGCTTAGTCAGCCAATCCCTGTGGGCCCGGAACACAGAAGCTCATCCTGTGGATCCAAGAACATGACAGAGATATGGAGACATGGGATGGCAGTGCTGCACATTCTGTACACCAGCTAACACATCGCTAACCCAGAGACAGGTCACCAGCACACCCATAACTTACAGGAAAAGAGCTCCTCGATCAGATGTTGCCTGGCTGCCATCCCCGCACGTGTGTCACCATGGCCAGGTGCAGGAGGGCACACAGGATCCACCCCGAGATCCTCATTAATATCGACTGGAACATTGTGCCTGAGAGCAATGTTGTGGAGGATGCAACAGGCTATGATGATCTTTGCCACAGTCAAGGGTCCGTACTGTAAGGCCCCGCCAGTCCTATCCAGACACCTGAAGCGACTTTTGAGAACGCCAAAGGAGCGCTCAATCACTGAGCGACTGGAGGCATGGGCCTTATTGTACCGTATCGCTGCACCTGGCCGAGGGAGACGCACAGGGGTAAGCAGCCAGGTGAGACACCCATATCCTGCATCACCTGCAGAAAACAATGGTGCAACGTTACATGCGTGCTGAGGCACCAATGGAATGACAGACATAGCAATACAGAACTGCACAGCCGAGAGGCCGTGCACACAGATATGAGGCAAAAGCAGTGCACACAGTGGTACTGCATCAGAGGCTGCCGAGGCCAGAGGCAAATGACCATGACATGCCGATAGGGGCAGTGCACACCCATGTTACCGTGTCACAGGACATGTGCCAAAACTGTGCCGAAAGAGAGCAGTGGTGGGAGCTGTGAGCCAAGATGTCCGACAGTGGCAAAACACACCTGGGCGTGCAGGGATGCACAGGTGTGCAAGTAGGTGGCTGCCCTGATCTGGCGCACACACAGCATAGGCCACTGGGATACATTGCGGGGGTGGGGTGGGGGAAGCAACAGGCAGTGGTGGCAGGGGACACCGAAGAAGGTGCCCAGACATGCAGCAGACATGAGTCATAGCTGAAGCGCCCAAAGCACATTTCACGTGTAGCCCCCAGCATGGCCAGAGAGAGAAGGTCGCGCATACAGAATGACCACCACGAGGATGTGTCTGTGACTCCCCCCCAACAGGATGGCACACGTACAACCATGCAACATATGGGCTGCCCAAGTGACTGACCCCACTGGGAAACACAAAGGAGCAAGATACGAAGATGTGGATGTTTGTAGAGCCTTTAATGATGAAGGTCAGAGACCCCGACGCGTTTCGGCGTGGGACGCCTTCCTCAGGGGGTACAAAGCTTAAAAACAGGGGAATAATACATAATGTTAAATTAAAAATATAAAATATAAATAATTAATGAAATTAATAATATAACAAACAATACATGGAAAACGTTAATAAACAATTAGATTAATACCATAAATACATTGAAAAATAAATAAATAAATCGTTACAATTACCAAAGTGATTGCCCTTATAACTGTGTAAACTGATATAGAGCAGTATACATTAGCTATAAGCCCTTGAAAATAGTTATGGGGATCACATAAATATACAATAAAAACTCTGAAAAATTACTAGGGAGACGCAGGACATGAGGATTGAAACCAAGAATCAGGCAGACCACCAGGTTAAATAATTGGTATGTGTGATAAGCATGTGTTAAAAATAAAAATAAAAATAATAATAATGATGATAATAGTAATAATAAATGTATAAAAGGGATGATGCTGTGTTAAAAGGTCAAAATGATAATAAAACAACTGAACATGTAAAAATTGGTAAGATGGTAAAATGCATATATTAAATTGAGTCTATAGCAAATAGATATTAAACCACAAATTGCTGCTGTTTGAGCATAAAAATACATGCAAATATAGAAATATGAAGATAATAAAACAAAATAATAATATAATAGTGATAATAGTAAAAATGAAAATGAAAAAAATAACAAAAATGGAAAAAAAAAATGAAAATAAAAAATAAATAAAAATAATGATAATCATAATAATAATAATAATAATAATAATAATAATAAATAGATAAAAAACTATCCCATTGGGCATTCAGAGGATATTATTGATCCTTATAATATAATTAAGATGTTAGAAAACTCAATAGGGCCACTAACCTGAGTTAATTTATTGATTTGTTTGCATCATGTTCAGGAATTGTTCAATGAACTGTTGAGTCCACATGGGTCCCTCCTAACAACAATGCCATAATCACTGCATATGAACATATAGTCATGTCTAAGGTAGCTAAATTATATCAACAGAAAAGCACCCATAATTACTATAACTTGACAGGTCCACAAAAAATGGCTTTGAAAAACCTACAGTCCAACAACAATATTATTATAAAACCGGCCGACAAAGGCGGAGCAATAGTTGTTCAAGATAGAGACAACTATATTAAAGAAACAATGCGCCAATTAAACAACACGGCATTCTATGAGAAAATCTTTGACGATCCGACATCAGTCATACAGCAGAAAATTGACACCTTACTATATATTGGCAAAGAAGCTGGTTATCTCACTACTCATGAGATCAATTTCCTTAAAGTTCCTCATCCGGTCATACCAACAATATATATGGTACCAAAAATTCATAAATCACTCGATAATCCGCCAGGACGACCAATAGTGTCTGCTATAGGTTCTCTGCTCGAACCTCTTTCCAAGTTTTTGGACGTATTATTAAGACCTTTTGTTCCAATTATTCCGTCATACGTACACGACTCCACACACATCATCAATATCTTGCAAGATTTTGAAGGATATAACAATGATCTTCTGCTGGTCACATTAGACATCAATTCGTTATATACGAATATACCACAACAAGCAGCTTTAGAAGTGTTAACTGACACTCTCCTTTTAAGGCCCAAACCCATCCGTATCCCAACCTTTTTTCTTACACAATTAGCCACACTGGCTATGACTGAGAATTATTTCAACTTTAGGGGCATTTATTATAAACAGATAAAAGGAGTTGCCATGGGCTCGTCCATGGCACCAGACGTTGCCAACTTGTACGTTGCCCAATTTGAGAAACAGTTCATGACACGACATCCATATCAATCCATAACCGGGTAGCCGGACCCAGCGCCCCCTCTCTCTTTAGCCCCACCCCCTTACCCCAACCCCCCCCCCTTCATTCCCAATAACGGCACTGACATCGACTCTTGGTGACAACTGGTCGCAGCTTTATTTCAAACAACTCATTAACATTAAACAGGTACATTGACCAATCAACCCCCGCGGATTGGTGAACCGCCCGCCGTGCAACTAGCAAGGCGGCCACGCCTCCGCTCCAGCCGTGGTCCCCACCAACGGCCAATTTCCGCCAACCCCTATCCGACTTTGCCATGTTACTAGCAAAAGTCTTCCAGGGGTTGGCCGGGTCGAGGGCACCCCGCCCCCTCCCCCAAGTTGCCTAAGGCTCCGGACCCCGGACCTCCGGGATCCCGCCCGCACTAAACACCCTGTCCCCCTCCCCCCCCCAGCTGCGACACCCCGACTAAGTACTCCCACCTTGCTTAATGGGTGGGCGGGTGGGCTGCCAGTCGGGCGCCCGCTCGCATGTGCTCCGGGCCAGCCGCAAGCTCCGGAGCACATGGCGTCCCTCTCTCCTGATTGGCTCCGCTCAGGTCTGAAGGAGCGGAGCCAATCATTTTGAATGACGCGCGCAGCGTATCGACGCTGACGCGCGTGACGGCCTCCACATGGCCGAGCAGGGTCCCGCGCCGGGCCGCGCACCCGGTTACGGGCGGGCCCGGGACCCTGCCCGCGCCCTGGTACATATCAAACTATGGAAGCGGTATATTGATGACATTCTCATCATTTGGGAAGGCACAGAACAACTATTACAACATTTTTTCGCATGGTTAAACAATCTGGACCCTAACTTACAGTTTGAGGGGCAATTCAGTGCAGATAAAATTTCATATCTAGACATTATGATTAAAAAAGATACTAATGGATTTTCTACAGATCTTTTCCAAAAACCAACGGACCGTAACACTTTATTGAAATTTGATAGTTACCATAACCCCTCACTTAAACACAATCTACCAATCAGCCAATTTCTTTGGATCAAAAGACTATGCACATCAGATGCAGATTTCGAACAACAAGCAGTCAGGATGCACAATAGATTTAAAGATAGAGGCTATTCATCTAAATGTATCAAAAAAGCATATGTTAGAGCATGCATGACAGAACGCTCCACTCTATTGCAAAAGAAAGATCGACAAAAAAAAGCAGACAAGATTGTTTGCGCTCTTACATATACCCAACTTTCTAAACCAATTATCAATATTCTAAGAGAAGAATGGCATTTACTCACCTCTCTACCACAATTTTCCACTAAACGATTAATGATAGCGTATAAAAGGAATCCTAATCTTTCCAATTTATTAGTCACGTCAGCTCTCACAAGGAGCAACCCTCCGCCTAAGATTAAAGGTCACTTCAGTTGCGGAAACTGTTCAGTTTGCCTTCACACCATTACAGTCAAAAACAGCTTTATTCATCCCATAACATCACATAAAGTATATTTACACAACTACACAAATTGTAAAACGTCTAACGTTATATATCTGGTGTTATGTCCCTGTAATTTGGTATACATTGGTAAGACTACAAGAGAAGTGCGTACGCGCATTATTGAGCATAGGAGCAGTATTCTAAGAAAAATTGCAGATAAACCTCTGGTTACGCACTGGGTCACAACAGGTCACAAAATTAGCGATTTAAAGTTCTTGGTCCTGAAAAAAGTTGCACTACATTGGAGAGGTGGAGACATCAACAAGGCCCTTTTAAAACTTGAACAAAGGTTCATTTATGAGTTTAACAGTCTGGAACCTAATGGACTTAATCAAGAGATAGACCTCTCTGTGTTTTTATAGATACTATAATTTATTCATCTAGTGACCATGATTCATGCTAATCAGCAAGCCACACATACTTTTGATGGTTTTATCCAACTATTTGGACATTATTCACCATATTCAGAGTTATTACAAAAAATATTACTGTTTATAAATATAGCAGCGTTCACCGAGGAAGCTTATCATATAAATTTGTTGGCAAGCATGAATAATATCTTTCATCAGCATCAGTTTTTATGATTTTTTCTGGTATGTCAGTTAATCTTAATACATAAAGCTTCATATGGAACTATGAATTTTGTTGATGAGTCCTGTCAAATAAGCTCCTCCCCACTCAGCAACCTCTCCCACTTTTGGCGGGAATTTGACGGTTTATAATCTGGCTTCTTACAAGCGCTCTTCAAAATTCTCTTTTTACTGCTGTGGGCAGGAAATTCAGCTTTTCAGGTATGATGTTTGGCTCTTGTTTACAATCCTTCATGGTATATCATCATCTCCGTTGATTCTACATTATCGTCAGTATTGTTTCGTGCTTTCAGTTTTTAAGCTTAGTACAGCGGTGTTATTTTTACATAGTGATTACACGGGACTCCTGTAGCCTCAATGAGTACTGCCGTTTTTACTTTTTCACAACAAATGTTTCTAAGTTATAAATACTCTCACTCCTTAATCAGGACAGTCGGGTATTTCTCCCGCTTCCTTTTACTAAGTGTGGTTTCAGTCTCATAAACAGTTCATTTCAAATATAACACATATTGTTTTCTCCTCTACAATTAGAATAGCGGCTCCTCTTGCCCTACATTAGGACGACACGATCAACGCGCCTTTTGAGTCTGGGTCAGTTCACATGCAATTTCATTCATCCTTCATTTATATTTATATAATATGATTTTTATGCATTATAACTCTACAGTACCATGATCCTTTTTAAACGTTTTACAAAAAGCTTAGCTTTATTACATTATAAAGTACTGTTTTCAACATCTATTGCTACGGCGTCATGCCGGTGGAGACTCAAAACATGGATTGCTAATCGCTAATACTAGTCATCACGTGCCAGTCTTCCCCACATGTCTTAGGGTTTTTTTATGAGTAGTTTATTGATTTTAAACATTTGGATTACCTCCTACATTTCATGCTCACTAGTACTATAGGGGGTTTTATACAAGTGATGCATATATTGACACCATCATCGATTTAATTTACCATATTTTAATATGCTGTTTCAGATAGTCATCGCTTCCAGTTGATTGTCTAGTATGGTTTTAAGGTTCAACAGGGTGACGGTCTTATTAGACAAGGGAGTTTCTTGGCTATTTATCCAACTGGTTCCCCTAACAACTTTATGTAAGGCACAGTAACTTCCACTGCATTTTTCCATCGCAATTTATCAGGTATCTAGATAAAGGTGGATAAACCAAAGGTCCAACAGATAATCTTCAGGTCCTGTACCGCTCCCGTTTGAGACTGTCCCTTAGTATCATCAATTTTAAGTAAGGGGCACCGCAGCAGTCAGGAGCATTACAAGAATAGATTAACTACAATTGTTTTTTCACACTATCTCACGATAATTACATACTTAATATACACTACATGTTTTCATGAATACATTTTTACACAGATTAACATGATATATATATAGATATTTTTATTAGCCTGTTTGGTTTAATCTCTTTCCTTTTTTCCGGTTGTTTTTTGTTTTTTTGGTTTTTTGTTTTTGTCAATGTTTCATATTTCACTCAACAGTTCATTGAACAATTCCTGAACATGATGCAAACAAATCAATAAATTAACTCAGGTTAGTGGCCCTATTGAGTTTTCTAACATCTTAATTATATTATAAGGATCAATAATATCCTCTGAATGCCCAATGGGATAGTTTTTTATCTATTTATTATTATTATTATGATTATTATGATTATCATTATTTTTATTTATTTTTTATTTTCATTTTTTTTTTTTTCATTTTTGTTATTTTTTTCATTTTCATTTTTACTATTATCACTATTATATTATTATTTTGTTTTATTATCTTCATATTTCTATATTTGCATGTATTTTTATGCTCAAACAGCAGCAATTTGTGGTTTAATATCTATTTGCTATAGACTCAATTTAATATATGCATTTTACCATCTTACCAATTTTTACATGTTCAGTTGTTTTATTATCATTTTGACCTTTTAACACAGCATCATCCCTTTTATACATTTATTATTACTATTATCATAATTATTATTATTTTTTATTTTTATTTTTAACACATGCTTATCACACATACCAATTATTTAACCTGGTGGTCTGCCTGATTCTTGGTTTCAATCCTCATGTCCTGCGTCTCCCTAGTAATTTTTCAGAGTTTTTATTGTATATTTATGTGATCCCCATAACTATTTTCAAGGGCTTATAGCTAATGTATACTGCTCTATATCAGTTTACACAGTTATAAGGGCAATCACTTTGGTAATTGTAACGATTTATTTATTTATTTTTCAATGTATTTATGGTATTAATCTAATTGTTTATTAACGTTTTCCATGTATTGTTTGTTATATTATTAATTTCATTAATTATTTATATTTTATATTTTTAATTTAACATTATGTATTATTCCCCTGTTTTTAAGCTTTGTACCCCCTGAGGAAGGCGTCCCACGCCGAAACGCGTCGGGGTCTCTGACCATCATTAAAGGCTCTACAAACATCCACATCTTCGTATCTTGCTCCTTTGTGTTTCCTAGCTGGTAGTGCAAGACACTCTGCTCCTTTTTGTGTTTTTCCTGACCCCACTGGGAGACATGTGTACAACTGCCAGTGCAGTATGCCCGTGCCCAGATGTGGAGGCCATGGGCAAGTTGCAGGTGTAGCTCACAGGCATGGAGGGGACACATCATATGCAGCACGGGTGCCCCTGGACACAGTAACTCAGAATAAAAAAGGGCAAGGCCACGGAAAAGGCGACACCACATGGCCGCTGGGACACACATGTGAGAGCAAACAAACACACATGGTAGACAGAGAGATGGGTGTCATTGCACATATGTCTGTGACCAAAACACCAGTGACACGGCATGAGGTAGTGTGCCACACCCAATAGTCTGCACCCAGAAATAACACCGCAATGTCAGGCATGCAGTGGACAATGGTGACAATGGTGTATAGACAACCACCTACAGTAGGTGCATGTCATACACGTTGAATACCCACCCAGCAGGACGTAGTCCTCATATTGACCAGCCTCAAACTGACCGAACACTGCCGAGTTCTGCAGGATATAGGAGTCATGGGCAGACCCTGGAAAACGTGGGACCACATTCAGGATACGCATACTTGCATCACAAACAACCTGCACATTGAGGGAATGGAAGTGTTTGCGGTTGCGGTACACAACCTCCCTGTCGCATGGCGGGACAAGGGCAACATGTGTGCAATCTATAGCGCCCATCACGTGTGGTATCCCAGCAATCCTATGGAATGCCTGTGCCAGGGCCGCCCAATGTTGCCTCTCGTTGGGAATTGCAATGTAATTCCCAACCCGGCTGACCATGGCACGCAGTAACTGGTGGAGACAGCGGGAGAAGGTCGGCCTACTCATCCCACCCACTGCTGCCACCGAGGATTGGAAACAGCCAGAGGCAAAGAAATGTAGGGCAGCCAGGAGCTTGGTCATACCCAGTATAGCATGTGACCGGGCAGTCAGGGGCTCAAGGTCAGGTCTGAGTTCCTGATAGAGCTCCCTAATGTCCCCTGTGTCCAGCCGGTAGAGGGAGATTACCTGGCCCTCTCTCAGGTCCTGGAGCAAGGCCCTGGGCCTGTAGAGACGTTCCAGGCGGGGTTGTGCTTCAGCACGCCTACGGCGCCGTTGGTCACCCACACCCGCCTGTGCAGCCCCCACAGCTGCAGGCCTGAGTTGCAGTGGCATTGCACTCATGCCCAGGGCCAAAGCCCCAGGAAAAACATCTCCCTCCTCCAGAAAAAGCAGCCCAGCCAGTTCAACCAATGCAACCACTGCACCACCTGCATGCGCAGTCTGAGCCATGATAGACACAGGTTGGAGGATAGCTGGGTTAGAAATAGAGGTCGGGGTGGGGATGGACATCACATGATCGCCACACACCTGGTGGAATAGAAAGATCCAGAATACAGCAAACATAAAACATACCTGTTTGAAATGGCACCGCGCGCTGTGTCACGCGTTCCCACAATGCACCCGCGGCCAATCATCTACATTTCACAATCATCTACGTGAGTCCCTGAGATGTAGCAGGGTGTAAGGAAACTGCGTATCACACTAGAAACCACACCCAGATGCCAATATAGGAGTGACATACAACGAACGTGCCCACGAGCAGGGAACAGAAGAGGCATTGTAACGCGCGTAACGAAGCGTGCAACGTCTGAATGATGTAACGTACGTGTCACATATTGCTGCAGCGTCCAGCGCTACTACTAAGGCGCAGATAAACATAGCAATATAATCAAACGTTGGAATATGTGGGCCAGCAGTACAGACTACGAAACTGTTATAAAGGCATGTGTAAGATGGATCCCTGAAATGGCGCCTGCTGCCTACACGAACATATATGATGTCACTTCCTGCACGTCACAACGCGCCTCGTGGTGCACGTGGCTGTGCGCGTAGCCAACGCCCCGCGACCCACGCCCCATGAAAACCTATATGTATGATTGCCTGTGTATGGCAAACCCCCGAGCACAACCATACGCGACAGGATGGAGCGCAGGTATGCAGAGGAGCAGGAGCATGCAGTGGACCAGCCCACCCACCCACCAACACAAACCACATCTGGTGAAGATGAGGTGCCAGGGCCATCTGGGGTTGAGAAAGCACCAAGTGCACATGCAAGTGCAGCTGTGAGACCAAGGCAGCCCAGGGTCCCAGTCCCAGCAGAGATACGGCGGAGGGCCGTACGCTTCAGCCAGGAGGAAAATGATCTCCTCCTGGCAAACATATTGGAAAGGTATGACCTTTTGTTCGGGCACCAGAGCTCAACCATCACAATAGCCACTCACACCAGGGCATGGTCTGAGGTCCAGGCAGCAGTGGCAGCAGCAGGGGGACCCCATCGGGACATTGAGAATCTGTGAAAACACTATTGTGATATAAAGAGGAACATAAGGACTGAGCTTGTAAGGGAGAAACGTGGGGCCCAAGGCACTGGAGGGGGCCCAGCTCAGTTGGCAAACCTGTCCGACCTTGAACGTCGCCTGGCCGAGAGACTTGGCCCAATATATGTACATGGCCTACCCACTGCATTGGACACAGCACACCCACAATCAGGTAAGGGGGGAGTGCGGACCAACTGTGGGATATAGCACAGGCACATGGTCTGCACCACAACAGAGGGGGGGCAGTACGTGTCTGTTTGGGAATTGGGGGGCAACTGAGACACAGAGGCAGCATCCATTCAAGAGCCACGGTGGGGGGCCTGTCTTTGGGTGGCAGTGGGCGGCAAAAGTAAGTGAATGGGAGACTGTGCAGGGGTGGCAGGCCCACAGTGACAGCAGAGGGTGCCGACATGTTGCATGGCTCACGGTGTAGGGCTGGCAGGGGCAGTAGGGCCACACGGGTAGGGAGACGGCCAACTGGAAGGCACACTGCACCTGCTTAGGACATGCTGGGTGGTGGCAGGATGAGGGTGGTGATGGCCATGCATGGGGTGTGTGGCAGCACCCAGGGGTGTGGGGGGGCCCGGGGAAGCAGGGCACAGGGGATAGTTGCATGGGGAGTGCACAAACGTAGTGGGCTGCCACTAGAGCCATGGACCAGACACACGCGGATCACCAACCCACAGATGCCTGAGGGGGTATGTGACGGGGTGGGGAGGCAGCCAGACCCCCATCTGACCTATGTAACCTTGTGGCACCCAGGTAATGTCAGTGCCATCGAGGCACAGGAGGAGGCACAGGACGAGTCAGCCGCGGGACCACCCAGCCTAGTGGACACTGTGTCTGAGGTGGCACATGTGGGAGCAGAGAGGCAGGCTGCACCCCTGGGGGATGGGGACATGCAGGTCCCACCAACTGCAGACAGGGACACCACACCCACCACTGCAGGCACAGGGGATGGGCCTGCGGATGAGGCGGAGCGACACGGGAACGAGGCACTGGCTGCTGTGGCAGATGTCATTGGGGAGATGCAGGCGCACTCTGCAGCAGCCCATAGAGATGCAGGGGGTGAGTGTCCTAATGTGCTATGGTTGATATGCCTCAGAACAGGTGTTGTTTCTCCCCTGTCTCACATTGCACTATGGACTCCCCACAGGTATATGGCATGTACTGCGTTCGGTGGCCCGGGCACAGCGCCACCAACTGTGGATGGCACGCCGCCTGCAGCGGACCATGTCTGGGGTCCTTGCTGGTGTGGACCGCATGGCCACGGCGTGTGAAAGGATGGCTGACACCCAGGAGCGGATAGCGGCAGGTGGGGGAGCAGTCACCGTCCATCTGCAGCCAGAGCCAACACCACCACATACACCTGCAGCAGCAACAGCACCGGCAGCAGGGGGGCGACAAACACCAAGGGTTGGGTGGGGCCGCCCAAGGGGTGGCAGAGGGAGGGGAAAATAAAGGGCTACACAGGTGGCCAGTGAAGGAGACATGTGTTCATTGTCTCATTTGGGGCCCAACAATCTCATACCCCCACCCCACCCCCTGGCCAGTGACCAGGGCACGACACAGTACCACTGATGTCATCAGCCATTGCCCCCCCCCAGCCATGTCCACCATGGGTACGCAGCCAATTACATAACCTGCAATGCTGGACCACCACTCCCATGCCGTGGTAGCTTGCATTGTGTCAAGGGGGCTCACGGACCCCGTGGACCAATACCCTGTTGAGCCCTCACCCACCATTAGTCTCTGTGTTGGTGTAGGTGCACTGTATGTCCTGCATGGGGAGCCACATTGGCCGCTCCCATCACGCTAAACCCAAACAGTATGTGCACTGCACATGTCACGTACTCCGGTTCACATCCTCCCACAGCCATCCACCTTGGCGTCACCCGTGACACATGTCCACTGTGGTCCCCTGAACACACCCTTGCAGCTTCCAACACCTTGGGGTGACCCCCCGGTAAGGCCTACCCATCACCCTGTGCACCAGTGGCCGCAATATACACCTACACCCCCTTGCCCCCCATCAGGCACATCCCAATACCACATTTGGCTCCATAAGCTACATCCATTAACTGTCACCTGTCGCACCATCCACACTGCGCTCCACCCCATCCACAGCCACGGCACAGTGTGCCACTCCTCAGGGCATTATCCCGCTAAGCCCCCATCCCCACCCTCTGCTGTGCCCACCCCCAGACCCCCACACCCCTGTGGGTGCCACCACCGATGGGCCAATGCACTCCACTGACAGTATGCTCTTGCAACCCCCTAGGGCCAGCCATTACACCCATCACACCATACAGCAAGGTGGTCATGCGTCTCCCAGCGGATCATTGGAAAATCCTGTACCATCCCCCTTTCCCACCCTGCATGCTGGTATACGTGCTTGCACATCTAGCCAGCTGTTGCCGGGCCCTACACAGTCACAGCTGGCACACCGCTCACTCCCCCCCCTCAGGCACCAGCTTCATCACCTCCTGAGGTGCACCCTCTGTGTTCTCACCCTAACCCCACCCCTACGCATACACCTCAGCCGTCCTACCTTTGCCACCACAGCCTAACACTATGGGGTTATGCTGGATAGGCTACACAGGATGTCCACCCTCCCCCACCATATGTCCCATTGCCACTCTGTACTGCGCGCCCCGCACCTTCATACACATCTGCTGTCGCACGTCACTCATGCACGCCACTCTCCCCCCTGCTCGTTGCCCCAACCTCTCAGCAACGTAGCTGTGACATGTCTGTGGAGGTGCTCTCACCGCACCCCTTACCTGGTCCACGTCCTCCCTCGCCTCTCAGAGTGCACACTGACACACCCATCACTCGCACAGCACCTGTCACCTAGCAATGAGGGACATATGACCACCAGGTTCATATAACAAACGTAGAAAAATTATAACATATTTATATTAAACATATCTATAACATATGAACTGGGACACACATAGTCCAACATTGTTACAGAGTATATGATGGCAGATAAAGACCAGCATGGTCCAACTAGGCCTCCTAGCCACACAGCATTGGGCACTCCCATCCCTGTGGACGTTGTGATGGAGAGGCAATGGCACGGTCCATCACAGGGCGGGTGTGCCATGTGTGTCCCCACACTACACACCCTGGGGACCCCTGTCGAATGGTGGCTGACCGGGTGCGGCACCGACAAGCCGCTCATCAAGCTCACGCAGACGGTCAGCCACCATGGACAGGGTCGCCAGCACCTGCCCCTGGATTAGGGCGAACTGCCTCTGGACGTGTGCCTGAGCACGCACAGCCGCAGCCAGGCGCAGACCGCACATGCAGCCGCACAGACACACATCTCCCCGTCTGTGTGGCTGCATGCACGGCTGACCTGCCTGCGGCAATGTGTGGCAGACACACGTCCAAAGGGTGGAGCGTGCCATTGGGGACCTGTCCCCCCCCTGCCCACGCTGTACAGCCCCTCCCCCCCCCTGCCTCCACCATCTTCTCCACATCCCCTTCCCCCTCCTCCCCCTCCCTTTCCCTGCCACCCACATCCTCCCTCTCCCCTCCCCTGTCCCCCACATCCCCCCCCTCATTTCCACGGTCCCCCAACTCCGCCGCATCACTCTCCCTGTTATCCGCATCCTCCCCATCCCCTCCCATATGCCCCTCATCCTCCTCGTCCCCCTCCTCTCCCTCGTTGGGGCGTGGGGATGCACCCACGTGCCCTCCATCACCATCTTCGGGTGGCTCGTCTATTCCGCCACCCTGCAGGCCCACGTTGTCATGTGCCTCCTCCCGGGCCGCAGCAACATCTGGGTCCTCCGGCCTCACTGGCTCAATGGCAGCACATGCATCAGCTGTGGGAGAGGTAACACATATCATCCCCTGGGTACACATCATATTCCGCAGTCACAGTGGTCCTGTGGTTCCACCACTCGGTGCCCTACAGGGCCATGTCACAGTACTCACCATTCTGCTGTGCCATCCGTTCGTGCTGCACCCTGGCCACAAATCTCGGGTAGCGTGCCCTGAGCTCCCTCGCCTTTTTACGCAGGTCCTCCACCTGTAGGGGTGACACCAAACATTGACCTTAGCTACTGCAGAGACACATTGGGGTCCCCTGCCTCAGCAGATAACTCTCTCTCTTCATACAACAAGAGCCTGCCCCTATTGGGTGACACACTCATGCCCCATGCTTTCCCAGGGGACAGCCCCATGTGTGGCTCACGCACACGCCTCTCAGGTCTGGCCCCATGTACCCTGTGTGTGCACCCCAGCGTACATGACACAACACATCTCTGTGTGCCACCTACACACATCTGCCAGTGCCAATCAGCCACTGTTGGGGTGGGAGGGTGTCACCTGCAGTGCTCCCTGCAGCATCTTAGAGCTGGGGTTTGTCTTTTGTGATCACACACAGGGCCTGTTTCCAAGGCACCAGGATGGTGCAGGGAACCCTCTCTTGGGGCCTGCAGCATCTTGGGGCTGTGGTTTGTCTTTTGTGATCACACAAAGCACCAGCTGACATTGGACAGGGATGGGGAGGGGAACCTTCTCTTGAGGCCTGCAGCATCTTAGGGCCGTGGTTTGTCTTTTGTGATCACACAAAGCACCAGCTGACATTGGACAGGGATGGGGAGGGGAGCCTTCTGTTGAGGCCTGCAGCAACTTAGAGCTGTGGTTTGTCTTTTGTGATCACAAACAGGGCCTGTTTCCAAGGCACCAGGATGGTGCAGGGAACCCTCTCTTGGGGCCTGCAGCATCTTGGGGCTGTGGTTTGTCTTTTGTGATCACACAAAGCACCAGCTGACATTGGACAGGGATGGGGTGGGGAGCCCTCATTTGGGGCCTGCAGCATCTTAGGGCTGTGGTTTGTCTTTTGTGATCACACAAAGAACCAGCTGACATTGGACAGGGATGGGGAGGGGAGCCTTCTCTTGAGGCCTGCAGCATCTTAGGGCTGGGGTTTGTCTTTTGTGATCACACAAAGCACCAGCTGACATAGGACAGGGATGGGGAGGGGAGCCCTTCTCTTGAGGCCTGCATCATCTTAGGGCTGGGGTTTTGTCTTTTGTGATCACACAAAGCACCCACTGACATTGGACAGGGATGGGGGAGGGGAGCCTCATTTGGGGCATGCAGAATCGGCGGTGGTTTTTTGCACTTGTTTTGGTTGACAGGGGCCGGGTGCAGACCCCTTCTTTACCTGTTGGCCTGCGAGGTGGGGGGTTTCCTGTGGAGGGGGGACAGCCCTGGCCTGCAAAGGCGCCCCATACCATACTAATGTGGTCTGTGGTGCACCCCTGCCATGGTTGCAGCTACCCCCTTGGGGCTGGGGGGTCTTTTTATCGGGTGTGTGGCAGACTTTGCTACCAGCCAGACGTGCCAGCACCTTGCTATTCCCTGGCACTGCATAGTTTTCTTTGTGCTTTGGCTACTGGGTGTTTTTAGTTTAGCCTCATCATTTGGGGTGCCTGTCCCCATGCACTTACCTCACGTGGGTAGTCAGAGCTCCTGTTGTATCTATGGGACAGGCGCTCCCAGGCCCTCCTGACCCTTCCAAGGTTCTGCCTCCTGGATGAGCCTGGAAAGAGCCGCTGCTGGCGGAGGCAGAACAACTCTGTCAGGAGATATAGATCTCCCTGGCTGAATGCTGGCTTCTTGGACATGGCTGCCATTTGTTCCGACTGTGTCAGTGCTGCGTAGCCACGTGCGTTGCTGGGGGCGTAGCCACGTGCGTTGCTGGGGGCGTAGCCACGTGCAGAGCTATATGTGCATGTCACGGCGCTTGGATACGTGCGTTACTGCGGGCGTAACTACATGCGTTGCTGCGGGCATGAATACCTGCGGTGTTTACGGCGTGTGCGTGCATTACTACGTGCGTTGGTTCTGTTCTGGGCACTGTACATTTACATATCCCTGGGGGAATATTGCACCTGGCATTGGTACTACTATCTCTGATTATATTGGACTATTACCTATGGGAGCCTGTGGGCATGATCTGCACGTTACAAACCCCGCTTCCTCATACCTCTGCTACATTTTGCAGCATCAGCATCATGTTTCATACAACCTTATGCTGCACACACTCACATCAGGGTCCATTCACATTCCTTTGGCCAGATATGTCCTCCAGGTGGGGATGTGTCACGCATTTTTAATGCCCCTTCTGTTTAAAGGGATTGTGGAGGGTGTGTGGTCAGAACGGCACAGACAGAGTCCCTGATTGTCTCTACGTCTGGGTGTTATGGGAGGCTATGGGGTGCTTGTGTGTATTGGACAGAGGTACCTCATTGCACCACACAGTCCATCTGCAGGGATTCACAGGGTTGGATTGGAGCAGTCACGCCCATGATGCACTGCACATGCAAATCAGCTGTGTTTAGATGGTCCTATGTTTGGTTTCCCCCCCCCCATCTCCTCAGGCTGATGGCGGTCCTGACCATGTGCAACTCTACAGCAGCTCGCCATAGTAGGGGGAACAGACCATGTGTGGCACTGCTACAGTGTATCCACAGACAGTCACCTTGTGCGGGTACTGTGACCACCGTGAGTTTGAGGTGGAGTGGCCAGCAACAGGTCCACAGCACCTTTCATGACTGACACACCCCAGGTACCCATCAGTGTGGTCTCTGTAGTTCCATTAGATGCACTGTCATTACATCGGTGACCTGCTGCATGTCTTGCTCATGTGTACCTGCAGTAATGCATATCTGGTGTTGGTGGCAACAGTACCGTTAGGACGGGGGGGGGGAATGGGAGGACGGGGGGGGGGACGGGGGGGGGAAACGGGGGGAACGGTGGGGGAAGGGAGGACGGAGGGGGGGGTAATGGGAGGAGGGTGGGGGAACGGAGGGGGGGAATGGGAGGATGGTGAACGGAGGGGGGGAATGGGAGGATGGGGGGGAACGGAGGGGGGGGGAATGGGAGGACGGGGGGAACGGAGGGGGGGGAATGGGAGGACGGGGGGGAACGGAGGAGGGGGGGGAATGGGAGGACGGGGGGGGAACGGGGGGGGATGGGGGGGGAAGGACGGGAGAACGGGGGGGGGAGGACGGGGGGGGAAAGGACGGGGGAACGGGGGGGAGGACTTAGGTGACACCACACAACCACCACCCCCCCCCCCCTCCGGGGCTCATGGTGCAGAACCGGTTCACCTCACTGCAGTGGTAGCTCTAGGGGGGCCCATCATCCCCAGTCCTGTTGCGGAACAGACCGAGCGCTACACATCCATTGGGCAATAGTTGACAGGCTTGGGAATGCCCAGATACCCCACAACATTTTCTGACACTCTTCAGCAGCACACTTTCAGCCGCTGCACACTGCAAGGTGTTCCAGCATGACACATACTAGCTGCAGACAATCCAGCAGCTAGTCCAGGGTACATGGTCCTGAATGGGATGCAAGCACCCAGAAAAGGGGTGTCAGCATACACACCAAGCAGATAGGTTAGTGATTGGGCCCCACACAGGGACCCATCAATATCACATGTGGGAACTATCATAGCGCACTATGGGGGAACCTAGCCCTGCAGTGATCACTGCTCATTCAGGGTGAGTGTGACCTCCCAGCTGGACATGCTATGGCCACCCTATTTGTGCAAGTGGTGGCCAGACATTGCAGTGTCTGCACCATTGCCCTATGCCTTATGCTGATGCAGCCAGGTTGGCCACCCTCTATGGCCTATTCCCAGGGTACCTTGCTCCTCATTATACACATTGGCAGGCCTATACTGGCAACAGTGCTGACACTGAGGGCTGTTTGCCAACACAGCACACTTGATAGTGGGGCACACACTCCCCACACCTATGCCAGCATTGTGTAGCTCTGGGGGTGTTGGACAGCCCTGCCCACAACAGTGGTCCGGGGCACAGTGCACATATGCTTAGGGTACGCACAACTGTAGGTGACACTGCACAGGTTGGTAAACACTGACAGACAAGGAACCTGTAGCACACTCCACAGACATCAGAGAGGGTGCTCTGCTGCAGCTCCCTGGGGGAGACCCTCTACATAGGCGATGAATTGCTATCTGCCAGTGGTCATAGCAACCTTTTGTGGGGTGTGGACCATATTCCGACGTGTATGGTGGCATTGCTATGGTATGCAGGTGCTAGTATTGGGAGATGCACGCAGAGCACAATGTCCTGACTCCCAAAGGTGGCTTTGGCTGTTGGGCCTGTGGATGCGGGTGTGGGTGCCCCTGTTGGCTGCTGCTTTACGCCAGGGTTTCCCAACTCCAGTCCTGGTGTGCCATACACTGTTCAGGTTTTCATGCTGTCCCTCATGGCAGGGCATGAGATACATTTGCAGACCATGGGTATGGTGCATAGACATGCACCACAGGCATCTTGCTCAGAGGCTGTGGGGATATGGAATGGGTGTTTGGCACTCCAGGGCTGCATTTGGGGGGCTCTGCTATAGGTATTGGGTAGGTTTCTGGTGTCTGTGCTCTGTGGGGTGGGATGTCGGTGTTATGGGCATGTTTTGGTCATCTGCAAATAAGGTTCTGTCTGTATTAGGACTTTGCAATGGTGGGTAAAATATGCAGGGTGGGTTGGCAGGATCCACAGCTGGGTCTTGAACCTGTTACCTTCTGTTTTCGGATACAGTGTTTTTGTGCACTGTGCCACCATGTTCTCACATAGATGGTGCTTTCCCTGGTTGTGCCTTGACATGTGCTGCCTGCGGCCCTCGGTATCCCTTTCTCCAGCATCTGTCCAGTTGCCATTCCAACATGCACGCCATGCTGTTGCGGGACATGTGCCCGCCATAGGCACCCTGTCTGGTGGTTGAGGGCACCGTGAACAGCGTTGTTTCACTGTGGATCTATTCCCCTTGTATGGGGACGGTGTTTGGTCCCTTCCACATTTTCTATCTGTGCTATACGGCTTACTCGGGGGGGGGGGGGGCGCATTGCTACCACTGTTGCCCAAATTTGTTCTTGTTTTTATCCGTTTATTTGGGTCATTCTCAGTGTTTCTGTGCTCTTATGTTGTGTGCACATGTTTCACACTTATCACTTTTTTGGGGGTTTCCCTGCCTGTGCTTTACATTGCTGACAGCTAAATGGTTTCTCTCCCCTTTAACGGCAACTTTTCATTCGCGTTGGAATTGTGCTGTGGATTTCAGCGCGTTGGTGTGAGGGGAGCCTCTCCCCGCCCACTCTCCGCCCATTGACCCCTTCTCTCCACCCACTCTCCACCTTCTGCGCTGTTTTAACGCGCCGCGGGACTTTACGATCGTTAACTACGCTTAACGCGCGTAGTATGACGTTAACAGTCGTTGGTGCGTCAGTACGCACGTTATACCGCACTTACGGTCGTTAACGTCGTACAACGCACGTTAGTCACGTTTACCGCACTTTAGTAAACATACCCCTTAGGGGCATGTTTACTAAACATTCCTAACGTGCGGGGCCACGGTAGTGTGCCTGTGCCATATAAGGAGTGGGCGGGTCAGGCAGAAAAAAGAAAAAAAACGGGAGTAAGCGATCGCACATTTGCGCGGCGCGCTAATGTGCGCCGTGCAAAATAGTGTGTGGGAAGGCTAAGTGGCGCCCTGATATGCACACACAAAGGAACAGAGTCATAGTACAATGGTTAAAACACTGACAGCTGGTGCAGCTGCCATGGGTTCAATTCCCCATTGTGTGCAACAAAAAGGGCTGGCTGAGGCATTAATTTTAATGGGTAAAGGTGCTTTAGGAGGCATATTAATTTTGTGCAGCATAAGGCAGTGCGCTGATGCCCAAGCACAGGACCAGAGCCACAGCACAATGATTAAGACACTGACCAATGGTGCAGGGATCAGGGGTTCAATCCCTCACAGTGCCCAATGAAGAAGGCTCACTGAGGCAGTGCATATTATGGGGATGAGTGCTGTAGGGGGCAATTTATTTTTATTTCAGTTATCACTACTAGCAAACGCACTCACAAAGCGTGTTAACATAAGGCGGCCCATAAGGCACATGTTAAAGTTCACTGTCCGCCAAGGCACCCTAGAATGTCCCCTATAGGGCACCATATATGTTGCATCACAGGATAAGGTATAGTGCACCTTATATGGACAGCAACCATAAGGTGCCCTATAGGGCGCCCTATAAAGCACCCTCAGAGGCACCTTATGGGTACAGTACACTGAGGGTGTGTTTGATGGCAGCAACATATGTACATTAAATCTAAAAAAAGCTTTGGACAACCCTATCAAATAACCCCACTGTGGGCTTGAACCCATTACCTCTGGCTCCACAGGCAGTGAAGTAACCATTGGGCTACAGCTATATAGCTGCCAGCAAGCCCCTGGCTGGCTGCAGAGAGCCTGCATGTCACCACACAGACAGTCTGCTGTGGTAACCAGGATAGGGTTAGGCCACCCATACCCATGATGCACTGCACATGCAAATCAGCTGTCCACAGATGAACACAAGATGGGGAATGCACCCCAACAGCTCCCCGGCCTGGTAGGGGGACGTGTCCGTGTGCACCCACACAGCACCTTGGCCAGGTAGGAGGTACTGACCGAGTGATTAACTGGCACAGAGTAGCTACACACAGTCACATTGTGCGGGAACTGTGCTCACCCTGAGTGTACGATGAGGTGCCCTGGACCAGGTCCACAGCACCCTCCATAGCTGAGAGAGGCCATGGCAGAGCTCCAAAACTGTCGTAATCTGTCAGATAGGTAGGTTCTGCAGGAACACCTTGGATATCTCTGTCTGTCTCGGGAACCCCCACGGACCCCTGTACCACCAACCACCACCACCACCACCACCCACCCGAGGGCAGCAAACAGGGTCTCCCATCAACAGATCTCTTTCCTCCCCCCCCTGCAATGTTGGCAGTACAGTGGACCATCAACCCCAGTCCTGTTGGGGAACAGACACCCTACAGGGCAGTCCAAGCAGCCCCACACACACCCAGACCACAATATCAGACAGACAGTAGGCCTGGATATGCTAAGATGCACCCCACCACCATCTGATATTCCCTGCATCAAGCCATCAGCCACTGCACAGCACTCCAGCAGGGCACATACCAGCTGTGAACAGTCTGCTGGTTAGTCCCACTGGAAATGCATGCACCCACAACTGGGATGGCAACACACACAAGCAGATACATCAGTGACTAGGCCCCAACAGGTGACCCATATATATCACATGAGGGAAATGCTATGAAGCACTATGGGGGTGCCTAGCCATGCTGCCGTCACTGCACAGTCAGGGTGGAGTGAAAGCCCAGCAGCACATACAGAGGTCACCCTGTCTGTGGAGGTGGTGGACGGCCACTACAATGTCCCTGCCAGTGCCCTATGCCCTGTGCAGATGCATCCTGGCCAGCCCACCCTGTCTGAGCTATACCCATGGTACCTTGCTGCTCATTATGCACATCATCAGGCCAAAACTGGCAACAGTGCTGGCAGTGTGGGCTGTGGACAGTGTTTGCAGCCAACACACACTGTATAGACAGACACACACTCCCACACGTATGCCAGCATTGTGCTACTATAGAGGGGTTCAGAATCCTTGCCCACCACACCAGTCCTGGGCACAGTACAGGCATGGGTATGGTATGCAGTACGGTTGGGGGTCACTCCCCAGGGTGGTAAACACTGTCAGGGGCCAGACCTGATGCACACACCGCAGACATCAGATAGATTGTTATGATGGAGCTCAAAGAGCAGACTGTGCGTAACGTAGGGATATCTATCTGCCAGTACTCATAGCAAACGTTTGAGAGCTGTGTACCATATACCCAGGTGTAGGGTGACATTGCTAAGGTATGCAAGTGCTGGTATTGGGTGCTGCACGCAGGGCCCAATGTCCTGCCTCTCCAGGAGGCATTGGCCAATGGGGCCTGTGGGTGTGGGTGTGTCTGCCCCTGTTGGCTGCTGCTGTACGGCAGAGGTTCCCATATCCAGTCCAGGTTTGCAATACACTGGTTGGGGTTTCCTGCTGTCCCTCATGAATATGCATGAGCTACATCTACATGCCATGGGGGTGGTGCATAGATATACAGCACAGTTATTTGTATGTGTGGCAGCATGGAACCTGAATGGTGTGTGGTCCTCCAGGACTGCATTTGTGAGACTCTGCTCTAGGTAATGCCCCTGGTCATGGTGTCTGTGCTTGGTGGTGTAAAAGATGGCGTATGACCAATGCGTATGTCCCCAGCAATAAAGGATTGCCCTTACTAACATGGTTTAGTTGTGGGGAAAATATGTGGACAGGATTGGTAGTAGCCCCAGCTGGGCTTTGAACCTGTGACCTTTTGTTCCTGCACACACTGTCTGTGTGCACTGCACCACTGTGTTGCCACAGATGTGCTGAATTCCCTGGGAAGTCCATGACTGTACATCCGACAGGGCCTATGTTGCAGTGGACGTGCCAGCCTGCACATGGCTCGGCCACTGTCTTCTGTGGCTAGCTGCCACTGCCCCCTCCACCACCTGTACCCTACTGCCAACATGCTGGCATGTCCGTATCTTGGAAAAGCATATGACCTGATTGCGTTGTGGCACTCCAGGACTGCATTTGGGGGACTCAGCTGTCGGTAATGCCCATTGTTATGGTGTGTGTGCGGTGTTGGGTACAAAATGGGTGTGTGAACCATGCTTATGTTCTCTGCAATAAAGGAGTGTCTGTACTATCTCTGTTTAGTGGTGGGTAAAATATGGGGACTGGGTTGGCAGGAGCCCCAGCTTGGATTTGAACCTGTGATCCTCTGGTCCTAGAGGTACTGCCTCTGTCAGCTGCACCACATTGTGGCCACAGTGATAGTGCAGTCCCTGGGGGTGGGAAACCTGACCAACAGAGTCAAAAACCCTGCTCTGCACATTTGTACTGTGCGCTCCGTCACCATGTCTGGTGACATAACTGCAAATACACCCCTCAACCGACCACGAACAACTGGGGATAAATATAACCAAGCTGGGCAACAGTGATATTAATGGGCAACCATAGCAAACACTCCCAGGAAGGCTCAGAAACAAGGAAATGGTTTTTGGAAGGGTCTCCCCTCCGTAGCCCCTTCCAACCTTCATTTCATTTTCTTTGAGCTTTCCTGGGTGTGTTTCTTATGTTTGCCCATTATTATCGGGGTTCCCCAGCTGCCTTCCTATTTTTAATATGTTTGTTTGGGTGTTTTTCTATCTTTATTTGCACTTTTGTTCTGTGCACATGTATCACACTGCTCACGTTTTGCAGGTTTCCCCGGTTTCCCTGTACATTGCTGACGCGAAATGGTTTCTCTTCCCTTTAAATGCCCTCTACCGTGAGTGTTTCACTCGCGCTATTTTTAACCTGTGAATTCGGCCCCGATCATGTGCGGGGAGCCTCTCCCCTCCCCTTCCCCGCCCATTGACCCCGTCTCTCCGCCCCTCGGGAGCCTTCCTCCGCCCTCAGAATGCCTTTCCACGCCTCTATCGGACATTTGCGGGCCGGGTACTTGTGCGGGGTGCGTTGGTGCGGCGCGCAATTGTGCGGGGCCCACGCGCACTTTTTCGGGGCGTTTAAGAGCGTTTCTGAGCGTTTGAGTGCCGCATTTCTGTGCGCTATTGTGCGGCACGCAATTGTGCGGCTTTTAGTAAACATACCCCTTAGTTTCCTTATTGCACCTGGTTTGATTAAATGGGGATTTCCATGGTTGAACACCTAGAATAACTCTGGGATATGGAGGTATTCATTTATTCTGAGGGAAGGACAAGGGAAGAATACATCTTGCACCATTCATTTTAACTCTAGTCACTGCCCAAAAGCAAAGGCTTCCTATATTAAACAATATATATGAATACAATTTTTGCTTTTCCAAGTTTGTCATAGTCATTTGCATTTTCTAAATCCCAATGTTCTTGTAGAGTGGCTTCCGAAGATTTCAGATAATATAATTTTTTCACAGCTACTATTTTTATTGCTTTAAAGTTGCTTTTGGGAATGAAACAGATCTTAATTCCCCTATAAGAAACAAAACAAAAAAATATCCTTGTGGTGCAGAGAGAGTTTGATTTTCACACTGTAATGCTTCCAGAAATACATTTGGTGAAAATGGCTGCAGAAAATAGCCCCATCCCACACTGAGAGTAAAAGTACCAGAGGCAAAACAAGGATATTTATTTATTTATTTATTTACACTCTCTTATATACCGCGCTATTCTGCATCAGTGCGGTTTACATTGAACAAACTGAAATTACATTGAACAGGACATTATAACTTGGAGATAACTATTTTACAGGGAACATATATATATATATATATATATATATAATATAAATAAAATATTTATTTATATTTATTTTGTATTTTATATTTATTTATGTAGCTAGCTGAGTTTATATACCGCTTTTCACCAGGTCAAAGCGGTTTCCAGAAAACAGAACATTTTACATTGAACATTTATGGCAGGGAAGGAAAGTACATGAGTACTAAGCATCCTTGGTACACTGCTGGCCTCATTTTTAAAAGGACAATACCTTTTCCTTTGAAATCTAGCTTGCAGAACCCCTAGATGCAATATATTTGTATGCCTGCAACCCCCATGGGCAGTACAAAAATTTCCCTGCTAATGAATGGGCACATTCCAAACTTTCAAGTGAAGGGATTGGGCGATGTTTCCTTTTTGATGACTCATAAAAAGACGGGATGGCTGTTGCTGTCTCATTTGAGTCAGAAACCATTTTTTTTAAATTTTTTATTTATAAGATTTTTACAATTAAATCAAGAAAGTTTACAAAACAGTCTTGCAGAAAAAAGAGCAGATACAATTGGAAAAATCCATATATCAAAAATCAAACATAGGGGTATGTTTACTAAAGTTTCTTAATGTGCGTGGCACGCATGAGCGCACGCTAAGGTACCTTAGCGCACGCTAATGACGCTTTACGGGGCAAAAATGCGCTTTAGTGCGCGCTCATGCGCGCAGCGGCGCACACGAGCGCTGAAGGCGGGGAAAGGCTCCCGGAGGGAGAAGGAAGGCTCCCCAAGGACAGAGAGAAGGGGTCAATGGGTGGAGAGTGGGAGGGCAGAGGCTCCCCGCACACTAGCGAGGTGAAATTCGAGGCCAAAAATAACGCAAGTGAAAACCTCGCGTTAGAGCCGATTTAAAGGGAAGAGAAACCATTTCTGTCAGCAATGTACAGCAAAATCAGGGTAACCTACAAAAAAGTGATAAGTGTGATACTTGTGCTCAGAACAAAAGTACAAATAAACATTGAAAAGGACACCAACAAAATAAAAAAAAAATCATAATCAAGCTGGGCAATAGTGATAGTAATGGGAAACATCAAAACACACCCCAAGAAAGTCCCAAAAAATAAATATGAATTTTGGAAGGGTCTACGCTCCATCCCCATACAAGGTGAATGATCCCACAGTGAAATAGCACTGATCAGGGTTTCCCTCTCCATTGGACAGGTTACCTATGGCATGTACATGTTCCACAACAGCAGGGCGGGCATGTCGGAATGGGCAACTGGACAGATGCTGGGAAAGGGGATACAGAGGGCTGCAGGCGGCACATGCTGTGGTGCAGCTGGGGCACAGTGCGGACTAGGCAGATGCCTAGATGGCACTTAGGAATGCTGAAACTGAACAGCAGCCAGACAGCAACTGATGAGGGCCCAACATGGGCACGAGAGTGTCTATCACAGTGTCACAGGGGATAGTACCCAGCAGGTATCCCCAAGGGCACAGAACATTGGCAGGCGGTGTTGGGGGGAAGCGTGGATGCCTATGCAGGCACCCCTACCCCAGAACACGCACCATAGGCAGCCGCCTACCTGCACACTGGATGGCTTGAGACTGCACACCACCAGCACCACCAGCAGAAGGGCATGTCAGCATGATGTCAGAGGGGTACTGGTGGTGGAGGGGGGCAGTGGCAGCTGCCCAGAGCCGACCATGGCCTAGCCCTGTGTAGGTGGGTGCCATGCACTGCAACAGACAGGCTCTGTCTGACAAACAACCATGGTATCTCCAGGGACTGCACTGTCTCTTTGAGCACAGAGTGGTGCAGTGAACACAGCCAGTATGTTCAGGAGCAGAAGGTCACAAGTTCAAGTCCCAACTGGGGCTACTGCCAATCCAGTCCCCATATTTTACCCACTACTAAACCTTGATAGTAAGGACAAACCTTTATTGCAGAGAACATACGCATGGTTCAAAAGCCTATATTTTACCCCACCGAGCACAGACACCAGAAACATGCACATTACCTAGAGAAGAGTCCCACAAATGTAATCCTGGAGGGCCACAAATTATTCAGGTTTTATGCTGTCTCCAATATAAGGCCATGTCAGCATGGTGGCGGAGGGGTACTGGTGGTGGAGAGGGCAGTGGCAGCTGCCCAGAGCAGACCATGGCCTAGCCCTGTGTAGGTGGGTGCCATGCACTGCAACAGAAAGGCCTCTGCCGGACAAAAAGTCATGGAATCATCAAGGAATGCACTGTCTCTGTGGCAACATGGTGGTGCAGTGCACACAACCAGTGTGTTTGAAGGCAGAAGGTCACAGGTTCAAGTCCCAGCTATGGTGCCTGCCAACCCAGTCCCCATATTTTACCCACTACTACAACGTGCTAATACAGACAGAGCGTTTAGTGCAGATGACGTAAACATGCCCAAAACACCTACATTTTACCCTACAGAGCAAAGACACCATAAACAGGCGCATTACCTAGAGCAGAGTCTCCCAAATGCAGTCCTGGAGGGCCAAACACCATTCAGGTTCCATGCTGCCTCTAATAAAGATGCCTGTGCTGCATATCTATGCACCACCCCCATGGTATGCAGATGTATCTCATGCATATTCATGAGGGACAGCATGAAAACCCGAAAAGTGTTTGGCACACTAGGACTGGAGTTGGGAGCCTCTGCCGTAAAGCAGCAGCCAACAGGGGCAGACACACCCACACCCACAGGCTCCATTAGCCAATGCCTCCTGGAGAGGCAGGACATTGGGCCCTGCGTGCATCTCCCAATACTAGCACTTGCATACCTTAGCAATGCCACTCTACACCTGGGAATATGGTACCACAGCTATCAAACGTTTGCTATGATTACTGGCAGATAGCAATTCCTACGTTAAGCACAGTTTGCTGATTGAGCTCCATCATAGCAACCTTTCTGATGTCTGTGGAGTGTGCTTCAGGTCTGGTCTCTGACAGTGTTTACCACCCTGGGGAGTGACCCCCAACAGTATTGCGTACCATATCCATGCCTGCACTGTGCCCAGGACAGGTGTGGTGGCCAGGGCTGCTAAACTCCTCTATAGTAGCACAATGCTGGCATAGGTGTGGGAATGTGTGTCTGTCTATCCAGTGTGTGGTGGCTGCAAGCACCCTCCACAGCCCACACTGCCAGCACTGTTGCCAGTATTGGCCTGCCAATGTGCATAATGAGGAGCAAGATACCATGGGTATATCCCGGACAGGGTGGCCTGGCCAGGATGCATCTGCACAGGGCATAGGGCACTGGCTGGGACATTGTAATGCCCAGCCACCACCTGCACAGACAGGGTGGCCATAGCATGTCCTGCTGGGAGATCACTCTCACCCTGACTGTACAGTGACCACAGCATGGCTAGGCACCCCCATAGTGCTATATAGCGTTTCTCTCATGTGATATTTATGGGTTTGCTTTTGGGGCCCAGTCACTGACTTATCTGCTTGTTGTGTATGCTGCCATCCCAGTTCTGGGTGCATGCATTTCCACCAGAAACATGCACTATGGACTAGCTAGCAGACTGTCTGCAGCTGGTATGTGTCTTGATGGAGCGCCTTGCAGGGTGCAGCGGCTGAAGGTTTGCTGCAGGAGAATATCAGATAGTGGTGGGGTGCAGCTTAGCATATCTGGACCTAATGTCTGTTTGCTATTGCATTATGGATGTGTACAGAACTGCATTGATTGCCCTCTAGGGTGTCTGTTCCCCAGCAGGACTAGGGTTGATGGTCCCCTCTACTGCCACCATTGCAGGGAGGTAAAATGTGGATCTGTTGGTGGGAGACCCTGTTTACCACCCTCAGCCCTGGATGAGAAGGAGGAGGGTGATGGTACATAATCCTCCTAGGGATCCATAGGGGCTATACCTGACTGAAATATACAGATATATCCAAGGTGTGTCTGCAGAAACTACCTATCTCACACATTAGCACTGCTGGGGACCTGCAGCATGGCCTATCTCTGCTGTGGACCTGGTGCTGGGTGCCCCACCTCACCCTCAGGGTGAGTGCAGTACCTGCACAATGTGACGGTGTGTAGCTACTCTGTGCCAGTACCACACACGGTCAGTTCCCCCTATCAGGCCGAGGTGCTGTGGGGGTGCATACCCCATCTTGTGATCAGCTGTAGACTGCTGATTTGCATGCGCAGTGCATCATGGGTATGGGTGGGTTAACCATATCCTGGTGACCACAGCAGACTGTTTGTGTGGTGACTTTCAGTCCTTCTGCAGCCAGCCAGGGGCTTGCTAGCAGCTGTAGCCCACTGGTTACTTCACTGCCAGTGGAGCCAGAGGTCATGGGTTTAAACCCACAGTGGGGTTATTTGATAGGGCTGTCCAAAGCATTATCTATTTTTAAAGTACATTAGTGCTGCCAGCAAAAACACCCTCAGTGTACTGTACCCATAAGGTACCTCAGAGGGCGCTTTATAGGGCGCCCTTTAGGGCACCTTATGGTTACCGTCCATATAAGGTGCACTATACAGTATCCTATGGAGCGACTGATAGGGTGCCCTATAGGGGACATTATAGGGTGCCGTGGCAGACAGTGCACTTTATAATGTGCCCTTTGGAGTGCCTTATAGGGTGCCTCATGTGGCACCTTAGGTTACAGCACATGAGGGTGTGTTTGCTGGCAGCAATTAATAAAATACAAATAAAGTGCAGCAGGACACAATACTTACATGTCAAAGCTGATGACTCAGCCAGCTTTAAGTATTAGGCACACTGGGGATTGAACTCATGACCTCTGTATTATTAGTCAGTGCCTTAACCATTGTGCTACACTGCTGTTCCTCCTTGTATGTTAGCGCACCTACTTAAGATTTTCATGCGTTTAAATGCACAGTGCTGCCATCAAAAACAGTGCTATGACCTTGCCGTGCCTCATAGGGCACCCTATATGGCGCCCTATAAGCCACCCTTTAAGCAATATTGTAGGGTGCCATGGCGGACAGTGCACTTTAAACTGTGCCCTCTGGGGTACCTTATGCAGCACCTTATGGTACAGCACTTTGAGAGAGTGTGTTTGATAGCAGCAGTAATTAAAATGCCTCATAATGCATTATTACACATAAATGGTAGTGCCTCAGGCAGCCTTATTCATTGGGCACAGTGGGGGATTGAACCCATGACCTCTGCACCATTTGTCAGTGTCTTCACCATTGTACTGCAGCCCTGTTCCTCTGCTTGCACATCAGCGTGCCTGCTTATGCTTCCTGCACACGTTACTCTGCGCTAATGTGCGTGGCGCACAAGAGCACGCGGCGCACAAGAGAGCGCACTCTAATCCCGTTTTGCTATTTTTGACCGGACCGCCCACTCCTTATATGGCATCCTGCAGACTAACGCGGCGCACACGTTAAGAAACTTTAGTAAACATACCCCATAGTAATTCAAATTGAAACAATATATTTACTCACCCTAGCCCACAATTTAGGAGGGGAGGTATGCACTAATTATTATCAAACAAAAATGTGAAGAAGATAAATGCAGCTAACAAACTCCGGTCATCAACTTAAGAGAGCTCAGGTGAGGCACCAATAGAGGACTCCAGGCGCCGCGCATTAATGAAGGCTGTCAGTTGAGAGGGCTCATAAAAAATATAAGAAACAGCATTATATTTCACTAAACATTTACATGGATGCTTAACCCTTTCCAGGCCGAGCTCAAAACTCTTGGTATCCAAAATTCTGACTAAATATTCCTATCAAATGGTATATAATACATGGCCATAGGAGAAGGAAAATCACTATTAGAACATATTGAATAAGATGGGTACAATTTTCCTGAAATATGCAAAAATTAACCCGGCTGCAGAATGTGGATTAAAAATTTAAAGTAGGTCTTCAAAGGGTTAAGAAAAAAAAGCCCCCTCAACTGTAGAATACCAGGACATAACAGGAGAAATTCCCTGCGACGTCTCTGAGTTTCTCTAGCTAAATCCAGGTAAATAGGAACCATTAATCCTCTAAATAGCAATTTTTTTTCCTAAAGAAGAGCTTTAGAAGCCACTCTCTATCAGAAAGTAATGCAAAAGTAATCAACAATGTGGACGGAACCGGAATCTACTTTCAGAATGCTCCGGTAAATCCGTGACATTCAAAACATTTCCTTGACCCTGGTCCCCCCTTGAATTAACCAAACCAGAAACTTATTTAGCCTTAGGCAGATAATAAATCCTAATCAATGGCGATATTAATTCAGGGGTAACCCCCAACACATCAACCAAATATTGTCTAAACATTTCTCTAGGAGACACAGTTATAAGCCTAGGAAAATGAATTAATCTTAAATTATTAACTCTAGACAAATTTCCCAACTGTTCCAACATAACTTGTATAGAGGAAAAGTTCTTCCTAAATGCGTCAGATTGATCTTCCAAAGCTGAAACTTTTCTCCGAGACTCCACCAGTTCAGATTGTGTTGCCACTACTTTCTGTTCCAGCTCCTTCACAGCAGCTACTGAGCTATTTACTTTATGTTCCAATGATGTAATCCGAGGCACCAAAGCTTCTCCCAAAGAAAGAATTGCCTGCCCAATAGCCTCCAGGGTAAAATTCTCTGGACGCTGAAGGGAAAAAAACAAACCCGGAGCAGCAACTATTGACAAAACTTCCATTTCTGCTCCTGGCGTCTGACCTCGTCACACCACCGGGAACTCCTGCCCTGCGGAGACCTCACCAATCAGCGCCGATGATGGAGGAGAGTCGTGCTACCCCAAGACTGCACTCTCCTGGTTCCACAGTCCCTCCGCTCCTGACCCACTTGAGCCACCAGCTTCCCGCAACTTTGGAGGGTAGCCCAGCTCCAGGAACCCCTCAGGCAGGGACTGTCCCCAGAACACTTTCAGGGCCGGGCTCACTGGGGATACAGATGAAGCCAAAGCAGCCGTCGAGTCACCCGACTCCGGCGAAATTGCAGCTCGGCGTTCCTCCCCAGTACCGACTGGAATCCGGGCAGCACGCAGCACAAAAGCATCCAAAGGTCCACTAGCAAGTGGCGTAGAGGTAAAGGGGGGAGGGGCTGAGAGGGCAATGACCCACCTTTCCCCTTGCGTTTCCTACCCATTCGGGATTAAAGAAAATAACGTGCTTACTCCGATCAGTCGGCTGCCGCCATCTTAGTTAGGGCACTCCCCAGAAAGCATTTTTAAGAGCTACGCGTAGCACCATGTTATCTGCTAGGGAAATGCCCCCAACAGAGAGCTGCAAATGTGATGTGCTAACGCACTGAAATTGCAAAGAGTGTGGCATGGCAGCACTGTGGATGCAGCTAATGCCACCCATTGAAGTGGCATTATCTGCACCTACACTGTCTGCAGCTTTGATGGTGATTGCGTGCTGTTTGTGCCCATGGCAACTGCACATTGTAGACACACCCACTCCACCTCCAGCCCACCCACTTTTGCAGGTACTGTGGTTTCTGCAGGTAGTGCAGAAAATTGCTGCCCTATCTTTTAATGCAGGTCAATAGAGGGCGCTATTGGCTGTGTTAACATGTAGTGCACCTTAGTAAACATATTAGTAAGATACGTTGATCTGGTAAAACTATTGTCTATTTCTGGGACGCAACAGAAATTTCCCTTCACTATTTGAAAATATTATGAATATTAAAGCCTGATGATGCTCTATCCTTATAAGTGGCCATACATATATAAGGAGTGACTTTAGAAAATCCATTATTTTCATGTGCACATCCATGTTTTGCACAGTTTTGAAGGGGATATTTTTTGGACATGGTTTTGATGGACCCAAAATGTAGACATGTATTCCTACGATGCAACAGCAGTACACATATAATTCAACAAATTTACCTGTCAGCATTTGTACTATTACTACGACTACTACTACTAATTATATGCATAGTACTACAAGGCATACACAGCGTTGTACAGAGACATGTAAGAGACAATTCCTGCACATCAGAGTTTACAAGCTAGTCAAGACAGACAGCACAACAGCTGGGGATTAGTATTTGTCTAGGGGAATAGTAAGGAATGCTGAGAGACACACACATAAGTATCAGCTAAATGCTTGTTTACACCTAGAGTTTGGTGGAGTGATTGAAGAAACAATTGTGCATACCTCTCTGGCATTTAAAACCCTCTAAAATATCCATATATTTCAGAATGGCTCCCCTTTGGCATGCAGGTTTATAAAATCTGTGACAACATATGCAGGATTTAGGCTTATTGATTTGCTATGCACTTGATATGCTGCTTTGAGCAAACAAAGCATCAACGCGATAAGTGGCAGTATTCACACATACAGAGCTCCAAATAGGGCTGGCCCAACCATCAGGAACTAGACAGTTGCCTAGGGAAGCAGCTTTGGGAGGGGGGGGAGGGCAAAGATCATGGCATTCAAAGCTAAACAGTAGCTTCTGACAGCCGGGGAAGGGGGGGGGGGGGGAATAAGGCTTCAGGTTTGCCTAGGGTAGTAAAACCTTGACCAACTCTGAAACCAGGCCTGGCCCCATGTGATGCTGCTTTTTTTATCCTTTCTAACCCAATAGAAATTGGAAAGAAGGGGTTAAGAATGTCTGTCCATCTGTCCGTCTACCTATATGTCTGTCTGGGGTCAAAGTAAATTTCCAAAGATTTAACAGAATGGGATGTAGCTGGTCATGTGGGAAAAATCATTAAAAAGATACGTTGAGTTTAAAAGAAGGCCAAATCAGATTGAGGGTTCCAGTGAAATATGTCCCCCTCCCCCAAAAAAACCCCAAAATAAAATGGCCAAATCCATTTCTATGGGAGGAGAATACAGTGAAACACAGCAGTTAGGAAATTCCTCCTTTCAAACTGGCTCTCCCTATTCTCTACTGTCCCAGCCAAATAAAGTGCCCTCACCCCCCCAAAAAATTAGCCCACCTCCTGCATCTACCCCACAGCTCTGCAACTTTCCCACCCATCAAAACGTCCTACTACAACTGAACCAATACCCTGTAAACTGCATCTACTCCCAAAAATACCCGCAAACAGCCCCACCATCCCACAAAATGCACTCATCCTAAAAATACCTTCTCCACAACTATCCCACGCCCCCCAAAAGATACCCAGCAACTGTTTCAACACCCCACAAACTTCCCTACCCCAAATACTACCCCTGAAATGGCACCACCACAACACACACTGTTCCCACTCTCAAAAAATATTACCCCAGCAACTATCCCTCAAACCCTGATAACAGCACCCGCCCCTAAAAATATTTAATTTAATCAATGGATTCAAATTGGATCATAATTAAGCAAGTAAATAATAAAAAATACTCATACTATAGTTATTAATTATATACCAAATTAATATAAAATACAAATAATCTGAATAAGCTAAAAATGAATCAACAACTAAAGTTACTTATAGCCAACCACCATGCTTTTGTTCATCAGAATATACTCAATTGGTTAGTCTTTGGGAACCAAACCATTCATGTATTTATCCCCCATTGAAGTCCATGAGGGAAGCTATTTTGTAATGTAAGAGTCAGATTTGCCATCTATTTTCAATCAACCCTGCTACAAACTTGATGACAGGCATCTGCAACAGGACTACAAACTATTAAGAGTGTCACAACCTCCTCAGGTGCAAACAGGGCGGACAAAGGCAGAACAGGTACCAGAAACAACCATCAGAAGGGCAATGAACACCTGCTTTGTCTTGGATCTTGCTCCTTTGGGTTTGGGGCTAGAGAAAATTGGGCTGTATTTCTTTTTCTGTTTTTTGGGTAAAGTGTGATTAATCTGTTTTGGATTTTTCTTTACCTCCCACTTTCTATTTCTGTATAAGTTGTTTGCTTGTAATGTATGTTTAAAAGTGATAAATAAAATTTAAAAAACAGGAAGCGGAAGAGGGCAAAGCAGCACCACAATTAGTGGAAGCACAGCAAGGTACTGTCACGCCCTTGCCCCTGGCCTCTGGTTTAGAGGGGCGAGGTAATGGAGAACTTCTCTTGGTGAGCTCAAATAAACTAGCTTTTCCTCAGGTGGATTCTGGGACATGTAGTTTGGCTCTTAAGAAGAAGTGTAGTCATGGTCCAATGTTAAGGCAAATGACAGAATTTATTTTAAAGTAAAGGTTCAAGTAAACTGTACACAGGAATTTTGTCCATTCAGGATTGTTTGCAACAGAGCATTTTAGATCAGTATAACTGCTTCACAGTCTTTTAAACACATGCAGCTGTTTAACAACGTTGCTCAGTCTTAGAGAAACAGCTCTGCTCAGCAAGGTAAAAATACTTCTTTTAACCTTGTGTTTGTGAAGCACTTAACAACAAAAGAATAACTCAGTTCCTCTGGAACAACCTCTTCTTTCCCTCCTTCCTTTCAGGATAGGTTTTTAAACGTTTTTAAACTCGAAATAAGAAAACAAGTAACAAACATTCACAAGCTTTCTCTTCAGCAAGACTCAGGACTTTGCCTGAGAAATGCAAACCGCATGGAGTTTTCTTCAAACCCAATTCCTGGCTCAATTCCAGTTACCTGCTTCTAGGAGACTTTCTCATTCAATGCTAGCCTTTAGCATAATGATTCCATTCTTGTAGCTTGACACAGGGTACAGTCCATGGGGATATCTGTTGTTGTTGTTGTTGTTAAGTGCCGTCGAGTCGGAGTCGACTCATGGCGACCCTCTGGATAGCTATCCTAAATTGTGTTCGATCTTCAGTCAGGCGGCTCATTGTTTATTTATTTATTTAATTGGATTTCTATACCGCCTTATCATGTAATCAAAGCGGTTTAACATACGAAAAACACAAAAAGCAAAAGTGAAAACAAACAGTGATAATAGATACATAGTTTGATAAAAATATGACATAGTGTCTTGGAATAAGTTGCGCTATCTACATAGTGAACTATACTATAATGTGAGCTATTATACAACAAATATATGACTAAATATTCCAAAACATTAATTAATTGTTTACATGACCGTAGTATTCAATAAACAAGACCGTTTTCAGCTGTTTCCTAAAGTCATTGAGGTCTTGAGCTGCTTTTAAATCATACGGTAGAGAGTTCCAGATGGTAGGTGCCGCAAAAGAGAATGCCCGCTCTGACGTGACCTTACGTGTTTTTCTAACATCATTTGAAGTGCTGACTCTGTTGGAAGACTCCCTTCTTCTTGGTCTGTTGCTGATTTCTGACTGAATGAGAGAAGTCAGGCTTTCTGCAGAACAGTGATGTTTGATCTTAAAAATATATATTATTGTTTTATATTTTATACGAGATGCTATGGGAAGCCAATGAAGCTCTTTCAAAATGGGAGTTATATGCTCTTTACTAGATAATCCAAAAATTATTCTTGCAGCGGTGTTTTGCGCTAGCTGTAAAGGCTTGAGAGACTGTTTAGATAAACCCAGGTATATAGGATTACAGAAGTCAAATAATGGAGTAATTAATGCTTGACAAACATTTCGAAAGTGAACGGTCTCGAGAAGGGGCCTTAGTCTTCTGATGATCTTCATTCTGTAGTAGGCATTACTGATAGTCTTACTTATGTGTGATTTAAGATTCAATTCACTATCCAGAGTCACACCAAGATATTTTACTTTTGATCTAATAGGAATAGTTGAGTTATCTATCATGATGTCAGGGGGATGTGCGAAATCATGGTTGCGAGTTACGAACAAAGCTTCTGTTTTGCTAAAACTGATTTCCATGTTGTTGTTTTTACACCAAGTAGACATTTTTGAGAGACACTCTGTAATGCTGGAATAATCAGGGTTATCAATAGAGACAGTTGTGAATATCATAATGTCATCAGCATAAATAGTATATTTAATGCCATATTTCATTGGAATGTTGCATATAGGCTGTATATAAATATTGAAAAGAAGAGATGAGAGAGCTGAACCTTGTGGTACACCTTGTATAATTTTTATGGCTTGAGATGTTTTTTGCCCTATCTTTACTTGTAAATGTCTTTCTGTCAGATAGGAATGGAACCATTTTAATGTGGTCCCATATAGACCAATTTCTTCTAGTCTATCTAGTAACCTTTTGTGATCTACAGAGTCAAATGCAGCAGAAATTTCTATGAAAATCATTATGATACCCTTCTTAATGTCATCTATGGTACGGAGTATGCTGTCAAAGAGGTAAATCATTAAAGTTTCAACTCCGTGGTTTGGGCGAAAACCATGTTGGTTGTCATCTAAAGGCACGTGAACATCAATGTGTTCTTGAAGTTGCAGTTGTACTGTCTTTTCAATGATCTTCACTAAAAAGGGTTGACAGACTGATACCCGTAGCTGCTGTTATTGTATTGATCCATCTCATTGCTGGTCTTCATCTTTTGCGTTGACCTTCTATCTTGCCAAGCATGATGTCTTTCTCTAATGATCTCACTCTCCGCATGATGTGTCCAAAGTATGAAAGTCGAAGTCTTGTCATCTGAGCTTCTAAAGAAAGCTTAGGTTTGATTTCCTCTAGTACAGACTGGTTTGTTCTTCGGGCAGTCCATGGTATACACAGTATTCGCCGCCAGCACCATAATTCAAAGACATCAATTTTCTTCCTGTCTATCTTTTTCAGTGTCCAGCTTTCACATCCATATGATGTTATTGAAAATACCATGGCCTGAACAAGTTGAATCTTTGTATGGAGAGAGACATCTCTGCTCTTGAGAATCTTATCTAGGTCTTTCATAGCCATTCTGTCAAGAGCAATGCGTCGTCTAATTTCTTGACTGCTTGTTGCTTCTTTATTGATAGTTGATCCAAGTAGGTTAAAGTTATTCACAATTTCAATTTCTTCTCCTTCGACGATGAACCTGTTGACTATGCCAGTTGTCATGATCTTTGTCTTCTTTACATTAAGGTGCAGGCCCATTTTGAGACTATGTTCTTTGATTGTAAGAAGCAAATGTTTCAGATCATCTTCACTTTCCGCCAGTAATGTGGTATCATCAGCATAGCGAAGTTTGTTGATGAGTCTTCCACCAATCTTCACACCTCTGTTGTCTTCATACAATCTTGCTTCTCTGATGATTTGTTCTGCATATAAATTAAACAGGTAGGGGGAAAGTATGCAGCCTTGTCTTACAACTTTGCTTATTTTAAACCATTCTGTTTCTCCTTGTTCCGTTCGAACTGTTGCTTCTTGATCAATGTACAGATTGTGCAAGAGAACAATCAGGTGTTCTGGTATACCCATGCTTCTTAATGTGGCCCAGAGTTTCTCATGGTTTACACAGTCAAAAGCTTTGCTATAGTCGATAAAGCACAAATAGATATCCTTTCGGTATTCTTTAGTCTTTTCAAGGATCCATCTCACATCCGCAATGATGTCTCTCGTTCCTCGCCCTTTTCTGAACCCTGCTTGCACTTCAGGTAGTTCTTGTTCCAGGTATGATTGTAGTATCTTTTGAATAATCTTCAGTAGAATTTTGCTGGCATGTGGGATCAGAGCGATTGTGCGATAATTTCCACAGTCAGTTGGATCACCTTCCTTTAGTACTGGTATAAACACAGATCTTTTCCAGTCAGTTGGCCATGATGCTGTCTTCCATATTTCTTGGCAGAGCCTTGTAAGTACGGTAACAGCTGCATCAGATTGCTGTAATACTTCTATGGGAATGAAATCAATGCCTGGTGCTTTGTTCTTTGATAAGGCTTTCAATGCTGCTTCAACTTCTTCTTTCATCACCAATGGTTCCAGATCATAAGGTACAGGTTGAAACGGCTGTTGGTCCACTTGATCAAACTCTGTATATTCCTTCCATCTTTTCTTGATCTTCTCAGCATCATTCAACATAGAACCTTGAGCATCTTGTAACATTCCAATTCGAGGCTGGAACTTTTTCTTTAACTCTCGTAGCTTTAGGAAAGCTGATCTTGTTCTTCCTCTAATAGTTTCTGCTTCTATTTCCTTGCATGCGTCATTGTAGTACTTTTCCTTGTCCAGATCAAACAAACAGTAAGGATTTGAGGGTTTCTTTGTTTGTTTTATTATATTACATTGCTAGCTCTCTGACTGGGAGCTCTTAAAAGGGTTTTGTGTATATTTTTTAAAGCAAGGTTACTTTCATTTTTGCTGTTTTAGGGGAACTTTCCTTGAGCACAGTAGGTTGTTGAACTCCAGTAACCTCCCCAGGTTTAGAAACTAAACCTAATCAGGTATTTTAAAGGCAACCAACCTTTTTGTTAAAATGGTAAATAAAGGCAAAAGGAACAGGAGACCGCTATGGTTTTCAAAGGAAGTAGCTGAAAAAGTGAAGAAAAAGAGGGAGGCCTTCATGAAATACAAGAGATCACAGAGAGAGGAAGACAGGCATCTGTATTTGGAAAAACTTAGAGAAGCTAGCAAAGTAGTCAAGAAGGCAAAGATTCAAAAGGAGGAGGAAATAGCCAATGCAATAAAATGGGGGGATAAGACATTGTTCAGATATATTAGTGAAAAGAGGAAGGGCAAAAGTGGTATTGTCAGACTCAAGGGTGCAGGGGGGGAATATGTAGAAGCTGATAAGGATAAAGCGGAATTGCTTAACAAATATTTTTGTTCTGTGTTCACAGATGAAGAACCAGGAGCAGAACCTCAGAAAACACCCACAAATAGGAACAGAAGCGAGGGACATCTTGAACAATTTTCAGAAGACTGTGTTCGTGAGAAACTAGCTCAACTTCAAGTAGACAAAGCGATGGGACCGGATGGGATACACCCTAGAATACTGAGGGAACTTGGGGACGTTCTAGCAACTCCACTGACTGACCTTTTCAATGCCTCGTTGGAGTCGGGAGTGGTGCCAAAGGACTGAAGAGAGGCTCATGTGGTGCCTTTACACAAAAGCGGAAGTAAGGATGTGGTTGAAAACTACAGGCCAGTTAGTTTAACTTCGGTGGTGAGTAAATTATTGGAAACGCTGCTGAAAGAGAAAATAGTGAGGTTTCTGGAGTCCAGCGGATTACAGGATCCGAGGCAGCATGGATTCACCAGAGGCAGGTCTTGTCAGACAAATCTGATTGATTTCTTTGACTGGGTGACCAGGGAGTTGGACCGAGGGAGAGCTCTAGATGTGGTGTATTTAGATTTCAGTAAAGCCTTTGACACTGTTCCTCACAGGTGACTTATAAACAAACAGAGCACCCTAGGGATGGACCCTAAAGTTACTGCTTGGGTTAGAAATTGGTTGGGTGGGAGGCGACAAAAAGTACAAGTAAATGGAGCTCACTCTGAGGAGAAGGATGTTACCAGTGGTTTGCCCCAGGGATCTGTCCTTGGTCCGATTCTTTTTAACATATTTTATTAGTATTATAGCGGAAGGGCTGTCGGGTAAGGTTTGCCTCTTTGCGGATGATACCAAAATCTGCAATAGAGTAGATACCCAGGAAGGTGTAGATAACATGAGGAGGGATCTAGCTAAGCTTGAAGAATGGTCTAGAATTTGGCAGCTGGGATATAATGTTAAAAAATGTAAGGTCATGCATTTGGGCTGCAGCAATCCAAGGGAGCAACACAGTATAGGAGGTGAAGTACTTTTGTCCACTAAAGAAGAGCGGGACCTAGGCGTGGTTGTGTCTGATGATCTTAAAGTAGCTAAACAGGTAGAAAAGGCGACGGCAAAAGCTAGAAGGATGCTTGGGTGCATACGGAAAGGAATGGCTAGCAGAAAAAAGGAGGTGATAATGCCTCTGTATAAGTCTTTGGTGCGACCTCATTTGGAGTATGGTGTGCAATTCTGGAGACCGCACCTTCAAAAGGATGTGAACAGGATGGAGTCAGTGCAGAGGGTTGCTACTAAAATGATTAATGGGCTTCATTATAAAGCATATGAGGACAGACTTAAGGATCTTAATATGTACACCTTAGAGGAAAGGCGGGATATAGGTGATATGATTGAGATGTTTAAATACCTCCGTGGCATAAATGTTCAGGGAGAGAGCCTCTTTCAATTGAAAGCAAGTTCTGCTACGAGGGTACATGGGATGAGGGTGAAGATAGATAGATTCAGGAGTGATATGCGGAAATATTTCTTTACAGAAAGAGTAGTGGATCCATGGAATAGTCTCCCAGTGGAGGTGGTAGAGATGAGGACAGTAACTGAATTCAAAAAAGCATGGGACCAACACAGAGGATCTCTAAAGGTAAAAAGTGGACTGTTGTATCTGTTGTTATGGAAGAACAGACTAGATAAGCCATGTGGTCTTTTTCTGTCATCATGTTTCTATGTTTCTATGTCTTGCTGCACGTTGGAAATCTCTGTTGAGTTCTGTGATTGTCTTTCTTTCTCCTCTGGCTTTAGCTTCTCTGCGTTTCTGGGCAATTTTCAGAGTTTGGTTCATGCTTCGTACGTTCCATGTTCCAATGTGTAAGACATCTTTACAGCTTCTCACTCTCATTTCATGCACAGCTACATCAGCAGTCAGATGTCCCGAGGGCTTTGATACAACCACATCATAAATGCTGGCTTTACTCTGAAAAGTCTTCAGCTCTTCCACAGTAGCTAGTTGAGTGCCTTCCAACTTGGGGGTCTCATCTTCCAGCACTACAGCACAATTTGTTTTGTTGTAACTATCCATTGGGTTTTCATGGCAAGATACAGAAGTAGATTGCCGGGCCTTTCTTGCGCGCAGTTTAAGTTTGGTGTTTTTGCCATTGTCACAGAAATGTGATCCTCCGCCGTCAACACTATCCCATTCTGCTGCTGCCCAGATGGGTGGTTTGTCTTGGTTTGGCATGGGGATATCTAGATCTTGTAATTCCTCCCATGCCAACTCAATCTGCATATTCTCTGGTGTTGTTAGGGCAGTGTCCTGTTCTGAGCTCTGGACAGAGTGCTCAGAATACAGCCTCCCTGGGGGTTGTAATGTCTCTCCTGAGTTCAACTCTCCCCGATAAAGACAGTCAGTACCTGAATCACTGGACAGTTCTCTCTGGTTGTGTTCGCTATGGTTCCTTGTCTCCTTCCAGCCTCTCTGGAACAACTCTCTGTATTCCTCTCTGGGTTCTCTCCTGGAGATCTGCAGGTGCTCCTGGTTCCACTTCTGATTCCCCTGAATCCTCTGAGTCTTCGGAACCTCCTGAGACTTCTACCTCTCCAGAGCTTCTCCTTTCCTCTGAGCTTCCCCTTTTCTCTGCTTTAGCTGGGGTTTATATTTCCCTTTCCAGGGCTCCAGCCCTTCCTCCACTCCTCCCAGGTGATTGTAATCACATCTCAAGCCTGCAGTTACGTCATAGGAGTTAGGGTGTGGCTGCCTGAACTTTCTCTCCCTCAGGTTTCTTTCTCTATGAGAGGCCTGAAATCCATGCCCTGCAGGGATTTCTCCTTTCTCTAAGTTAAAGTCATTGGCCTTTTCTATACTCATAGGCTCAAAACAGGCTTCCTTGTCACAGTACTTTGAGAGGGATAAAATGGCATTGAGACCAGCACAGCACCCAGATCGGCTGCAGGATCCTATGTTATAACAAGAGGACCAGCACAGCATCCGGATTAGCTGCAAAACCCTACATTATACTAGGAGGACCAGCACAGCTCAGCACCCAGATTGGCTGCAAGGCCCTACTTTATTCTAGGAGGACCAGATCAGCACCCAGATTGGCTGCAAGGCTCTACATTATGCTAGGAGGACCAGCACAGCACCCATAGTGGCTGCAAGGCTCTACATTATGCTAGGAGGACCAGCACAGCACCCATATTGGCTGAAAGGCTCTACATTATGCTAGGAGGACCAGCACAGCACCCATAGTGGCTGCAAGGCTCTACATTATGCTAGGAGGACCAGCACAGCACCCATATTGGCTGAAAGGCTCTACATTATGCTAGGAGGACCAGCACAGCACCCATATTGGGCTGCAAGGCTCTACATTATGCTAGGAGGACCAGAACAGCAGAATATTCAGATTGGCTAGAAGGAACTAAACAGAGGAGAGCCAACACAACAACAGAGGCAGCAGGAGACCAGACTACAGAAATGGGATGAGTTCACCTAAGCTGTGTGCCCTCAAGGTTAGAGTCCTGGAACTGAGGACTTTCATCCCAGTATAGGAACCTTAAATACAGAGGAAGATCCCCCTAGGTTGGAACATTTGTTCTTCCTCTGATTTATTGAAGCCTGTCAAATATGTGAATGTTTCTATCATTGTTCTATCATCATTCCCCTTTCCCTTCTTTCCTCCAACTATTTCAGTACAGATGTCTCAAATCTCCGGTTGTAGTGTCTGTATTGCAGGCCTTTGTCCTTTTTGTGACTCTTCTCTAAACCATTTCCATCCTCTTCATATCCTTACAAATGCATGGCCTCCAGGAATGAATGCAGTCCTTAAAGTGTGATCATCTTACTACTAATCTATATGGGGGCAAAATGATATTCTTTATCCTGCTGCTCATAGCTGTTCTTACATAGTCAGGCTTAATGCTAGCTTTCCTCTTTCCTTTATTACATGGATGACTACCTTCAGATCAACTAAATGATTACTTTTAGGTTTGTTTCTTGTTTAACAGTTCAAGTTTTTCTTCTTTTATATGTGTAGCTAGTGAGTTTTGCATGTCAAAACAAGTATATACATTTTAGCACTGCTGCACATTTTTCAAACCTTGATTATTCACCCGTTTTGTCCAAGCCCCCTTTCAAATTTTCCACACCTTCCAGCACGTATACTGTTTCAGATTTCTTTATCACTTGCAAAGAAGCATAGATTTCCATGAAGTCCTTCTGCGTGTCACTAATTTGAAATTAATATACCAAGGATATTTATCCCATTCTAAGGTTAATTTTATAATAGGCTTCCTAAACTGTAAGGCATCTATGTGTGTAATTTGCATAAAGAGGGGGGATCGTATTTCCAAATTGCAATATAAAGAACAACGCTGGATTTTTAAATTGCAATCAATGACTCCTCATGGTCTTAATTTGGATATTGATTGGTGGTCTTTGCATTGCTGATCTCTTTATTGAGATTGGCTTTGGCTCTATTGACGCCTAAATTATTAAATTCCAGCTGTTTGCTGTTCATCATGAGAGATACAAAACCGGAAACAGATGCATGATTGGGTTACATTGCTTGAAGAAAAGCTAGGAAGATATGGAGCTTGAAACACAGCATTGTGTTGCAGTACCCGATCGATGTTGCGATGTGGGATGAAGAACATGTATGATTTCAGTTAAGTGTCTGAGAGGATGGCATCTGATTGAAGTTGAGTAAGGAAATCGCCATTCTTGAGGCATTTGGAATGTAAATAGTGAACTTTCTAACACCACCTACAAAGATTTATAATCGTCAAGATAAGTTAGTCAATGTGGCAACTTGGTACCTTTTGGACTGGTGGGATGAAGGATTGCACTATTTCAGTTAAGTGTCTCTGAGGGGGCACTCTTGGTGTTTGCCCTTTGAATGTTTTGAGGCTGTTGAAGCCTTTTTACAAATTTGATTAAAAGGAGGATCTGCTACGAGAGAGGGAGACCTCTCATGGTAGCTGATGTGACAAAAAAATTGTTAGATTAGGTTCACTTAAATTGTTGATATGGTCTTTGTTAGGTTTTCACTTTAAATTGAGAAAATATATGTGGTGATTCCTTTGGGTTTTGTGTTTGAGTAAAAATTATGTCCTGGCAATGTCCCAGTTTTTATACTATTTCCCACTATTTCCTTTTTTAATTGGTCTTATTTTATTTGATTCTTTTATGTGTCAAATATGTGTGCATATATAGTCCAGAGCCATTTCACTAGCCACTTTTTTTTTAGGAGATATTGGAGATTAAGTGGTTGAACTGCAAGGGTGCCAATAATGTTGATCACAACTATAGAAAGGATGTGCTTGATGAATGGAGTACCCGAGGAGGGTGTAGAGAGACAGGTAAGAGAGGCGAAGTAATGAGGAACCATGGAATAAATGCACTTTAGGTAAGTAGGAGATGTTTGAACCGGATGCGGAATGGACAGGTAATTTCAGAAGAGGAGTTACGTGAATGTAGAAATACTGGCAGAAGATTAGTAGTGTTGCTGAATTTTGAATGGATTGAAGGGGAGAGAGGGTATTCAGGGGATTGAAGGGGATTGAAGGGGAGAGAGATGATCCCTAAAGTCTAGGAACCTCACTTTTGAATAAACTTTCTCAGCTCTTGTCCTAATACTGAACCACACCATCCAGTGATCACTTGATGAGAGATGACCATCCACTACAACATCAGAAACATTTTCTCCATTTGTAAGCACCTGGTCCAGTGTGGCCCCTTCACATGTGGATCTCGTTACCAGTTGCCAGAATAGTTATCCCTGTAGAGAATCCGGTATCTCCTTACTGGTAGATGACCCCATAGTAGGAATGTTCCAATCAGCATCCAGCATTTTGAAATCAGCTTTCTTTCTTCTTTTTTTTCAATTTCAAATATACTTTATTTAAACAAATAAAAAGAAAGTCTTTACAACAAAGTCCCCGTCATGGGAGAGATTTACCACATAGCCAAGAAATGCAACACATGGAATTCTGCCAATAATATTCAATATCACTATCCTACTTAACATAAACCAAGAGAAATAAGAAAAAATAAACCAGCTTTCTGTATCACTTCTCCTTTCATAGCCATACTATGAATGTCATCAATTAAATCTCTGTCCGCTTCTTCTGCCTGTGCAGATCTGTATAACACAGCAATGCAAATGGATGCTCCATTCCCTCTTTTCAGTTTAGCCCACATTGCCTCCTCCTTCCCTCGTAAGACCTGCAATTTTGTTGTTTTAATTTTAATTTTTGCATATTGTGTCACTTCTTCTCCCCTTCTTCCTCTTCTGAATAAATTATAGACTAGTATAATTGTAGAGCCTTTAGTTAAGTACATATAAGGACTTTCAGGAGTGGATTTGCCACTACATATGGTGGGAACAGCTATTTTACAAATCTATATGAGGGGAAAACTGACGGCAAGTAATGTGACAGCTTACATATGGATGTGCCGTCCCTCAACACATGCGAGTGGTGATTCTGCAACTTCCACATGTTAGTGACAGCACTAACACACATAACCGGGCCATTCTGCAAACCTAAACATATAAGCAATACCAATTAAGTATTAAGGCCACAATTTGTGCTAATTTTCATTTTGAAAGAGGAAATAGGTTAAGGAGAATAACTCTCTTAATCCCTCGCGTAAAGCCCTGGCCGAAATAAGCATGCAGTAAAAATCTATTTGTTCTTCAGAACAGCTGAAAATCCCTACGTGGACATTTTTTACATAAACTTGTATTCCCTTTGTAAAATAGCACGCCCCAAGCACGCCTCCACCATGACCCCTTGAAATCTATAAGCGGTGCAGATCTCCTCGTTTAAATAGTGGTCTTCTGAAACTACATTTACACATGTATTCCAAAATTCACTTGTAAACATTGCTATTCATATGTGAAGGTACTTCTAAATAAAACCCCATAGGCACCCTCTGTCCTTATAAAATTACCCCACCAGATTAGCAGAAATTGTGGCTAAAACGAAGTTGTGGACATATACATCTTCTCGGGAACAGATGTAAAAGTTTGTACATAGATGGTAATTTTATAATAAGGCACTTCCTTTATGTATTAGGTGCCTTGTTGGATGCTATTCTACAAAGAAGCATAGGTGCCTACTTGTCTTTATTAAAGACTAGAGCAAGTGGCAGAAATCCTGCCTTAAGGTAAGACGCAGCCATGTACATCAGCCCTAGAGCTAATGCTTAGATTTTTCAAGAAACCACGCACATCATAGCATTTTATAATTTACATGCGTACTTCAGCCCTCCCCCCACACTTCACCAAGATTCTGCCCATGTACAGGCCCACCAGCAAAGCATGTCCCATCAAGCAATGTACGTACTTTATGCTGGTCGCTGGTATTTTATAAGAGCTTATTAATATGTGTAGATGGCCACATATTTGCATTAATGACTAATCCCATAAAAGTATGTGTCCCTTATAAAATTGCCTCATAAAGGGCACATACTTGCGTATTTTAAAAATGCATACATAAATCGTGATGACACCCAAACCTTGTCATTCAACAAGCCTAAACCTGAGTTGTGTAAATATTTGCATGTTGTAATTTTTTACATTCATACCAAAAAGTGTTTACAAAATTGCTCCTCACATCCCATTACTCAGTTATGAAAAAGTAAAAACAGTATCCAGCTATAGTATATTAGTGTAATTCTAAATTTAAATGGTGAAATACAGGTGCACAAAATTGTTCTTATTTCCTTAAGAGAGATTGACCTGTTTAAGTGTAATATATAGACCTCAGCATCTGCCATGTCCTGCAAAAATCTGCTGTTTTGAGACAATCCACTCACTGATAAAGTGGGTCATAATTCTGAAAAACAACAATAAAATAATAGTTTCTTAAACATCAGCACAAGTTCTATTTAAATACTAATACAATGGCTTAAAAGTAATCCAAAAACAAAATGGGATCATTTTAGAAGCCGTATTCACAGTTTGGACATCCAAAATGTGCATGTGGAAGTCCAAATCATGGAAATGATCCCAGAACCATTTTAATAGACAGATCTAGAAACATCCCTGGGGGCTTGTTTACAAAGCCGCGGTAGCGGTTTGCGATCGTAATCGGAGCCGCGGCCCCATTGATTTCAATGGGGCCGCGGCTGCGATCGCGATCGCGAACCACTACCGCGGCTTTGTAAACAAGCCCCCTGGTGTGCACACATATAATTATGATCGGGATGTGTCCAGGGCAGTCTGCTGAGCTTAGATGTGTGTGTCCAATTTCAGAAATGGCTGGCACATCTAAACCGATGTCCAAACCTGTACCTGCTCCAGGGCATGACTTAGAATACTGTTTACTAAAGCTTTTCTCCAATTTTGTGTCTATGGAAAAAATACTTTGTAAACAGGGCTCTAAGTGTCGGAAAAGTGCTAATTTTGCCAGTATACCCCAGATGGGACAGTATTCTAGTATTCTCAATACTGTCCACAACCACAACGACCTTAACAGGAATTGGGGGACACCTGTGTTGCAGTTCTCCCTCTACTGCTTGCAGAATGGTCATCTGGGATACATCTCCTGTAGGGATGTCTATGTAGATATCCCTGAAGATGTCCATATCAGGTGCCCATGTCGGGTTTCAGAAATCGTGCCCAAACTTGGATGTGACCAGCCTTTTCGGGCACATTCTCACATGGATGTTCCCGACAGTACCTGGACGTCATTTCTAAAATCTGCCTTCTCATAAACATAGGAGCATGGAGACATTGTACACAGTCATTTGCCACTCAAAATAAAATAATTCATAGGACCTCATCACAGCTGTTTAATGATGCAGAAAATTTGCAAATGCTTGTTCGGCACTGACACAGCTCTCTAGTATCAAGAGACAACAAGAAATTGAATATTTCAAGACAAAAAGTGGTGTGAAAACATCGCAGAACTACAAGGGGCTAACAAGGAAAAAATGGTTCCTAAGGTTATGAATTTACAAAAATGAACCCCATCCTATGTTCTGATGCAGCCCCTGGGCAAATAGCTTTTGGAGATAAAATAGCCATCATTGTTCATTCTGTACTGATACTACGGATGATATTTCTGAACAACAAAAAACGTAGGGCTTAATTTTTAAAAAGAGCCAATATTTATATGCTAAGGCGGTCAGCCATGGTGCTAAAATATTGGCAAGATACTAAGCAGAAGCGCTGCTGCTGAATATGCAAGTTGAGTGGAGTTGAGCTGTATAAGTGCCAGCACTTTATCTGTTAGTGGGATTTTCAGCTGGAACTTATCTGAGAAATGGGAAGTATGGTGAGCTCCAATATTCAAAGTATCATTTTTTTATTTACATTCTCTTATATACCACACTATTCTGCATCAGTGCAGTTTACATTGAACAAACTGAAATTACATTGAACAGGGCATTATAACTTGGAGATAACTATTTTACAGGGAACATGGGCTATGGAGGGTTAAGTGGCTTGCCCAAGACCACAAGGAGCACCTGTGGGACTAGAAACCCCAGTCCTTCCAGCCCAAGGTTGCTGTCCTCTAGTGGGATTTGAACCCCCCAACCTTCCGGCCTGAAGTACCTTGCCCCAACCACTAGGCCACTCTTCCACAAGTTTCAAAGACCACCTCTAGTTCTGCAAACCATTCTTCTAGTGTCTGCAATACCATATATATTAGGGGCGGGACCCAAACTTACCAGTTCAATTTGGCACTATTGTACTATTGTGGATCAGGAACTGGTTAAAAGATAGAAAGCAGAGGGTAGGGCTAAATGGCCAATTTTCCCAATGGAGAAAGGTGAATAGTGGTGTACCCCAGGGTTCTGTGCTGGGTCCGCTGCTTTTTGACATATTCATAAATGACCTGGAAAGTGGAATAACGAGTGAGGTTATCAAATTTGCAGATGACACAAAACTATTTAAAGTTGTTAAAACCCAAGAGGATTGTGAAAAATTGCAAGAGGATCTTGATAAATTGGAAGACTGGGCATCAAAATGGCAGATGAAATTTAATGTGGACAAGTGCAAGGTTATGCACCTAGGGAAGAACAACCCAAACTATGGTTACACGATGCAAGGTTCCACATTAGGAACCACTACCCAGGAAAAAGATTTAGGCGTCATTGTGGATACCATGTTAAAACCCTCGGCCCAGTGTGCAGCGGCGGCCAAGAGAGCAAATAGAATGCTAGGTATGATAAGGAAAGTAATGGAAAATAAAACAAAAGATATTATAATGCCTCTATATCGTTCCATTGTGAGACCGCACCTTGAATACTGTGTGCAATTCTGGTCGCCGTATCTTAAAAAGGATATAGCAATTTTAGAAAAGGTACAGAGAAGAGCCACCAAAATGGTAAAGGGGATGGAAGGATACTCCTATGAAGAAAGGCTAAAAAGGTTAGGGCTCTTTAACCTGGAAAAGAGACGGCTGAGGGGAGATATGATAGAAGTCTATAAATTAATGAATGGAGTGGAACGGGTAAACGTAGATCGATTGTTTACCTTATCAGAATATAGAAAGACTAGGGGACATGCAATGAAGCTACAGGGTAAACTATTTAAGACTAATAAAAGAAAATATTTTTTTCACTCAACGTGTAATCAAACTCTGGAATTTGTTACCGGAGGATGTAGTAAAGGCTGTTAGTGTAGCTGGGTTTAAAAAAGGTTTGGACAAGTTCCTGGAGGAAAGGTCCATAAACCATTATTAAGAAGTGACCGAAGATATCAATGTTTGACCCAGTACAAGCATTGTGGAACTTGTGTCTCTTGGGGAAACTGCTAGGTACATATGACCTAGATTGGCCACTGTTGGAAACAGAATACTGGGCTTGATGGACCTTGGTCTGACCCAGTATGGCATATCTTATGTTCTTATGTTCTTATGGCATTTGTGAACAAGAGATCAGTTCACAATAAAAGAGAAGTTACAAGTGATTGTTATTTTAAATCATGTTGCTATTTTGAGGTAGCGGAAGTGTGGCTAGCTTCCCCAGATATTTTAATAGTAATAGTATGCTATATTTGTTTCTGAGTTGCAAGGCTGGCCCAAGGGTTTCTGCTGCCCCAGGCAGAAGGTTTGGCTGTGCCACTCCCACCTTCCGTGCCATGCCGCACCACCCCCTCGCACACCACCACTCCTTGCCGTGTTGCCACCAGTTCCATTGATGGGGTCAGTGGGATGGAATGGCTTGGCACCACGGCCATGGTGGCAGTGGCCCACAGCAAGCCATGTGCTTCGCCACACATGGTCTGCCACTTCTGACACCCCTCGGAGGGGTGGGCCTGCCACCCATAGAGGTCTGCCGCCCTAGGTGGCTGCCTAGTGGATGGGATATCCCTGTTGTTGATAGGAAGAGGAGGTGGAATTTTACTTTATGTCATGAATATTTTTAGATAATCAAACACGTTTCATTTAATATTCTATGTCTTAGTATGTAACAAGTCTAATTTAAATCACTCATTGGATGTAAAGTTTATTTGTTAAAATATATTTGTATATATTAATTGTTTTTATTTGTAGGTTGAATTAAGTTACTTTCATTGGTACATTGAGTTCAGTTATCTGTAAATCGCTTTGACTCATATAAAGAAGTATAAAAGAACACTGGTCAACAAATTTTTACAAAAGTCATGTTACTGAAATAAAAATATTCATTTCTTATCGATTTTTATATGCTGAACACGAATATGACAGTGAAATTTCAAAGTTGGCTCTAGTTTTTTCGTAATCTACAAGAGTTAATGTTTACATCACAAAATGCATGTCAATAGTAAATATAATAGGCCTTCGGTTAATACCTGTAAAAAACCAAGTCATAGACTACTTCTTAGATTTTTTCACCTGTCTCTTGTACAGCTCTTCGGGAGCTTCTCTGGGGAGTGTCCAGCAGTAGTCAGCCAGCATTGTAGTGGACCATTTTCCCTGGTATCTTTGCTCCATCGTTGCGATATCCTTGTGAAAACGTTCACCCTGTTCATCACTAACCATACCACAGTTGTCAGGAAAGAAATCGAAATGGGAATCAAGGAAATGGATCTTTAGAGACATATTGCAGCCAAGTTTCTGATACTGCATCAGCATGTCTTCTACTAGTTCCTTGTAGTTTTCTGCCCTAACATTCCCGAGAAACGTTTGTTGACACTAGGCGAAAAGCATTCCATGCTTCTTTCACATCACCCTGCAGCAAGTTGTTGAACCGGTCATCTTTGAAGAGCTCTCGAATCTGAGGACCCACAAAAACTCCGTCTTTAATCTTTGCTTCGCTGAGTCAAGGGAATTTTTCATGCAGGTAGCGGAAAGCTGGTGAAGTGTGGTCCATGGCTTTCACAAAGTTTTTTTTTTTTTAAATGCTTTATTTTCGTTTTATAACAACAAAGGAAAGGAAGACATACAACTAAAAGACAAATACATACATAGAATGTGATACATACACCAAAGTAAACCCCTGCCACCCCCCTCCCCCCTGCTTCTTCTCTAGAAAACTAATCATTCCCGAAACGGGCGTGTACTAACATTATTGTGTTACTAAACCTAACGGTGATCTGAAACATGATGAGTATACATTAAACAGACATGTCGGAGCAATGAGCAGATTGTACATAATCATTGAGCATCTGCCATTTAGACAAGCGAGAGTGAGTTTGGGTATGGGGAATAGCTCTCCGAGATATCTGCTCATATTTACTATATAAGCAGACAAGGTTCCACCATTCATTGACAGTAAGTCGAGAGCTATCCTTCCAATTCCTCGTGATTAAACATATGGCTATACCCAGCATGAAATCAAGGAGAAAGCGACCCTTCTTAGGAAGAGAGGGGACCTCCGCCACTGAGCGGAGTCCCACAATCTTCCAAGAAAGAGGCTCGTGAAGGTGTAAAATAAATTGAATACGACCCCAGACCCGCTCCCAGTAAACCTGTAGTTGAGGACATTCATAAAGGACATGAGCGAGGGTTCCCACAGCAGTATGACAAGACCAACACTGGTCCCTAGCAGTTGTGTGCCATTTGGCTATTTTTTCTGGAGTATAAAAGCATCTATGTGCAAAAAAGAAGAGAGCTTGGGTAACTGAGGCAGATCGGGAAACCCGCACTACTTTGCTCCAGAAAACGTTCCATTGCACAGGGGTTAAAGTGGTTTGCAGTTCGCGCTCCCAGGCTTGTTGGGCTCTACAAGTAGCAGTAGCTGTACCCTGACATAATAGTTTATAAAAGTTAGAGGCTACCCCATGTGTGCTACTAATAGAGTGAATTAGGTCTAATAGCCCGTCCTCAGTAGGGACAGAGGGCGGCAGGATTCGAGCACTTTTGAGGCAGTGTTGAAGCTGCATCCATTGAAAGTAATGTTTCGCTGGTAGCGCAAATTCCTTTTGTAAATCAGAAAAGGTTTTCCAACGAGCTGCAGAGAAGAGCTGTTGGGGTGTCCAGATCCCCCTAGAGTACCAGGGTTTCCATGCTATCGTTCTATTTAGGACTTGAATTCTGGGGTTATTCCACAGCGGGAGTCCGTCCTGGGGGCATATATTTGGGGCCCAGTGATAGAATGAGAGTGTTAAAGGCCGCAAGAGTATCGACAATCATTGGAGGATGGCGGGTGTCTACTTGATGGGACATACCGGGAAGATGGATCAACGGAATTGGGCTACTAAGCTCCTCTTCTATGTCAAGCCAAACTGGTCTGCTGTCTGTTGAGGCATCTAGCCATCGGGCACCTTGTTTAAGTAGGAAGGCTTGATGATATCTGAGAAAATCAGGAAAGCGGATACCCCCCAGCTCCTTCGTAGACTGTAGTTTTTGTTTAGCTATCCTTGGTGGTTTGCCCTGCCAGAGATAGCGGACGAGAAGGCCCTCAATATCTTTGTAGGTGTGTAGCGGGAGTAAGCATGGCAGCATTTCTAAGATATAGTTCACTTTGGGGACTATCATCATTTTCACAGTTTCTAGGCGGCCCCACCATGTAAGGGATAAGGGAGACCAACGATTTGTGAGCTCACGGACTTTGGAGACTACCTCTTTGGCATTAAAACTAATAGTGTCTTCTAAAGGAGAGCAATAATGGACCCCAAGATATTTCACCATGCGGGATTGCCAAAGGAAAGGAAAGGCCTGCATGTCAGCCTCATGTACCCAGCGGTTCAGTGGGAATGCTACAGATTTGGTCCCGTTTATTTTATAGCCCGATAATTGCGAGTATCCATCAATCAGATCCAAGACAGCTGGAACCGAATCAAGGGATACGAAGAGCATAAGGTCATCTGCATATGCAGAGAGTTTAATTTCTCTGTGACTGAAGGGGACACCTCGAATACGTGCGGACTGTCTAATAAGGAGGGCGAGGGGTTTCAAGAGCTAGATCAAAGAGCATTGGTGATAGGGGGCAACCTTGACGCGTGCCTCTTTGGAGATTAAAAGGCTGAGACTTAATGGCATTCACACAAATACTGGCAACGGGTTAAGTATACATGACTTGGAGGTATCGGAGGAAGCCCTCCCCAAAGCCATATCATCGGAGAACTGCAAATAAGAAGGGCCATTCTAGGCGATCAAAGGCTTTTTCAGCATCTAGGGAAAGACCCACCCATGGGTGGTCTAAACTGGCAGCACTGGATAGCACATGGCACAGGGTCCGAGCATTGTCAGCGGTGGATCGGCCGAGTATAAAACCGCATTGGTCGGGATGGATTAAGGTGGCCATCCTGTCAGATAGCCAGGTGGCCAAGATCGTTGCGAAGATCTTATAATCGGCATTAAGTAGGGAGATTGGACGGTAGTTGGCGGTGAGCAGCGGGTCTCTGCCTTCTTTCTCAAATACTACCACATTAGCTGCAGAAAAGGATCCCAAAGAGGATGTATCTACCGTTAGGGCAGTAAAATAGAGTTTTAAGTAGGGAACTAAATCTGCACTGAACGTTCTGTAGAATTCGGTCGGGAGACCATCAGGCCCAGCGGCTCGACCCGAGGCTGTTCGGTTTAGGGCAGATTGGATCTCTGAAGTAGAGAAGGGTTCATCCAGCGCATCTCTATCAGCTTCAGAAAGGGTCGGCCGCTGAATACCAGAAAACAATCGCTCGAAGGTCTCTGATGAGAACTCACATTCAGATTGATATAGACAGGTATAGAAATCCCGAAAGAGTTCTACGATATCGGAGTCTGTGGTCAGTATGCCCCCTCCCTGTGGGGCTCGAAGGGCCGCTACGCGTTTGGCTTCTTTTTGACCTTTCAAGGCGTTGGCTAATAGTCGACCGGCTCGGTTGCTTTCACGGTAGTATGTCCCTCGTTGAAGCTCAATACTCTTAGAAGCTGCAGTTGAGAGGATTGCATTATATTGGAAACGAAGACGCTGTAAGCGAACTAAGACGCATGGATCAGTACGTGAAGTTAGAACTCGTTCGCCTGCCTTGATTTGTTGGTCCAGTATAAGTAGCTGCTGTTTGCGTTGTTTCCGCAGGCGAATTTGATAACTAGTGATCGTTGCACGAATGGCCGCCTTGAAACCCTCCCACCAAGCCCAATTTGCAGTATCCTGGGGTAAATTAAAATGGAAGTAATCCTGTATGGCTGCTCGAATTTCTAACTGGAACTCTGGCTGAGTTAATAGGGCTCTATCAAAGAACCAGGCCCCCGAGTTCCCTTGGGGTGCGGTAGTGTGTAATTGAAAAGAAATAGCAGCATGATCTGAAATATGTTGGGAGTGAATCTTTGCAGTGTCCACCTGAGGAACTAACAGTTTTGATATTAGAAAGAAGTCTATGCGAGACTGGGATTTATGAGGGGAAGAGAAGAAGGTAAAGTCAAGCTCATTGGGGTGTAGTAACCTCCATAGATCGACTAAAGCAAGATCTTTGATCACAGAGGTAAGCGTGGTGTGACTCTTGGGGGGACCACTTGTCCTAGGCGGCTGTTTGTCAATCAGGGGATCAAGAACTAAATTGAAATCCCCCCCTATTATCAATGAAGTATTAGCAGAGGCCTGCGCAACCTGAGCAATGGTAGCAAAAAAGGCAGGGTCATCCACATTAGGAGCATAGAGGCATATACATGTAACTTCAAGGTTACCTATCTTGAGGTGAACTCTGGACCATCTACCTGCTGTATCTGAGCTAGTCGCAATAATAGTAGCATGCAGAGATTTCCTAACCAGTATGGCAACCCCACATTTCTTAGAAACGGCTGGGGAATAGCGGCCACCATGTAAGGTTTAATATTGAGTTTAAGAGTTTCCTTCGAATTTAAATGCGTTTCTTGGAGGAAAATCAGGTCCGCAGCTTCATGACTTAGATAGCTTAGGATTTTCTTCCTTTTTATCGGATTATTGACTCCTTTTACGTTCAATGATAAAATCTTACATGGTGCCATCAATCAGTAATAGACATTTTAGGTAAGGGCGCTTGAAAACACACAACATAATCAGAATCTGAACAGCCATGATATAATCACCGAGTCTACTGGCTAATACACCCCATATTGAAAAGTATGTACCAAAGTAACTTAGAGAAGAAGCAAAACCCCCAATGAAAATGGTGACCATATGTCTGCGGGAGGAGGCCCTAGAGAGGAAGATAGAGACATAAAAAAAGAAAAGAAACACCAGAGTCCATAATTAACACTGTCTCTGATACTCATCGAGGCTACGATGGGTAGATGGAGTCGGGTCACAGATATCATCAAAGTAAGGCAACAAACCGCCCTCGACAGACTCTTTGCTGAGCCGCGGCAAATCCAATATGGCAGGTACAGCGAATATGAGAATACTGGCAAGAATATTCTGGAAGTCAGCGCATCAAGTCGGCTTCTTTAGCATCCAAAAACTCCGCTAGTAGATCAGGGTCCTCAAATGTTCTTGTCTGATTGTGAAGCGTGACTCGGAGCTTAGCCGGGTACAACAGGCCATAGCGTGCTTGTAGTTGTTGAAGCCTCGGCCGGAATTCCAGAAAGCGCTTTCGGCGGTCGACCGTGGGTTTAGCCAAGTCAGGATAGAAGGAAATCTTGTGACTCTCAAACTCCATAGGGCCCTTTGCTCGAGAGGCACTGAGAATTTGCTCCACATGTTGATATCTCAAAAGTCGAAAGATGATAGGCCGCGGGGTCTTCCTGTTGAGCGTTATGTTTGTGGGTACACGGTGAGCGCGATCGATCTCCAATTCTTTGGTAAAGGTGATTTGGAGCAGGGAAGGGAGGATGTTATATAAAAACTCCTTCATGTCTCCCGATTCCGCTCCCTCCGGTATGCCCACGAGTCGTAGGTTGTTGCGGCGCGCTCTATTATTGCCATCTTCCACTTCTTTCTGCAAGGCCCGCACCTGACGTTCAACTCTGTCGAGCTTGGACAGCCGGACCGCGTGGGAGTCTAATATGCTCTCCATTTTGTCCTGACGCGAAGAGAGCCCCTCAAGCTTGCCTTGCAATACCCCAAGATCTTCCCGCAGCGCTCGGAGTGCTTCACCGTTTGACTGCACGAGGTCCTTAACCCCTCTAATCTCTGCAAGGATTTCCTGCTGCATTTCGGGGCCCTCGCGCAAAGCCAGCCCCTTCTGCGGAGACGGGGGTTCAGTTTTGGAGCGTTTGCCGTGAGAAGCCGCTGGAGATCCAAATTCCAGGCGCGTAGGTTTGGTCCCCGCCATCTCACCAATGTGCCCCGGCAAGATCAGAATAGAAATTCAAGTATGTCCGGTGTTAATTCAGGATTCTGAGTAGGCCTCTCGGGAGCCTCAGCGTTATGCGACCATCCCGCTGGACATCGGGCTCCGCCCCCCTCCACAAAGTTTTTCATCAAACCTAGTTTGATGTGAAGAGGCAGTAGCAGGATTTTGTGAGCCTCAACCAGAGCTGGGTGCTGGATATTCTTCTCTTCAACTGTTACATTTTGTCTGTGATTCCATTCCTTCCGCAAGTAGTGCCAATCCCTTGCTCGACTATCGCACTCACATAAGAAACACATGTATTTTATATATCCTTGCTGCAGTCCCATTAAAAGGTCAACTAACGTCAAGTCAAGGAGTGGAGGAGTGGCCTAGTGGTTGGGGCAAGGTACTTCAGGCCGCAAAGTCAGGGGTTCAAATCCCACTAGAGGACAGCAACCTTGGACTGGAAGGACTGGGGTTTCTAGTCCCACAGGTGCTCCTTGTGGTCTTGGGCAAGCCACTTAACCCTCCATAGCCCATGTTCCCTGTAAAATAGTTATCTCCAAGTTATAATGCCCTGTTCAATGTAATTTCAGTTTGTTCAATGTAAACTGCACTGATGCAGAATAGCACAGTATATAAGAGAATGCAAATAAATAAAATAAGTCACCACAGGTGCCAGCTGTACTTGTTATAGTTAATGGAAGTCAGTAGATGCTTTAAGTGATCATATGTCTCTTTCATGTGGATGGCATGTGCTACTGGAATAGATGGAAGACAGTTTCCATTGTTCAAAAGCACAGCCTTCAGACTCAGTTTTGAAGAGTCTATAAATAGTCTCCAGTCTTGTGGATCATGAGTTTATTTTTAAGGAATTCATGAGGCTTTCAATATCGGAACAGAATACCTAATTACTTTCCTTTCCAACTGCGTATAGTACACTGCTGACGTCAGATGGCTTCAGCAGCCATCTGGCAGTATTATTGCATTGCATCAGAAAATGATGCAATCAACTCTGGATGATGTGTGCATGCTAGTACCGAAGGATGGTCTTGCCAAACAAATCTGATTGAGTTCTTTGACAGGGTGACCAAGGAACTAGATCAGGGGCATGCGATGGATGTCATCTACCTGGATTTCAGCAAAGCCTTTGATACTGTTCCTCATAGGAGGCTTGTCAACAAACTCAGCAGCTTGGGGATGGGTCCCAAGATGGTAAACTGGATTAGAAATTGGTTGACTGACAGACGACAGAAGGTGATTGTACATGGAGCTCACTCGGATGAGAGGAAGGTGATTAGCGGGGTGCCCCAGGGTTTGGTCCTGGGCCCGGCACTGTTCAATGTATTTGTGAGTGATATTGCTGAAGGACTGAATGGAAAAGTCTGTCTTTTTGCAAACGACACAAAAATTTGCAACAGAGTGGACTCCCCCGAGGGAGTGGTTAACATGAGGAAAGATCTACAAAAGCTGGAAGACTGGTCTAATGCTTGGCAACTACGATTTAATGTGAAAAAGTGCAGTGTCATGCACTTGGGTATCAGAAATCCAAGGGAAATGTACGCAATAGGGGGCGAGAGGTTGGTATGCACGGTTCAGGAGAAAGACCTTGGTGTGATTATCTCTGATGATCTCAAGGTGGCAAAACAGTGTGACAAGGCGGTGGCAAAAGCCAGGAGGATGTTGGGCTGCATACAAAGAGGGATTACCAGCAGAAAGGAAGAGGTACTTATGCCATTGTATTAGTCACTGGTGAGCCCTCACTTGGAATACTGTGTTCAGTTTTGGAGACCATATCTTGCAAACGATGTAAAAAAACTGGAAACTGTTCAGAGGAAAGCGACCAAAATGATTTGGAGCCTGCGTCAGAAGCCTTATGAGAGGAGACTTGACCTAAATATGTACACTTTGGAGGAGAGGAGGGACAGGGGAGATATTAGACCTTTAAATACTTAAAGAGAAATGATGAACAAACAAACCTCTTCCAAAGACGGGGAAGCTGTAAAACGAGAGGGCATAACATGAAGTTGCAAGGTGGTAAATTGAAAGGCAATGTCAGGAAATATTTTTTCACTGAAAGGGTGGTGGATGCTTGGAATGCCCTCCCGAAGGAAGTGGTGGGGGCAAACACGGTGACAAAATTCAAAAAGGCATGGAACAAACACAGTGGATACCTTTACAGCAATAGGATAAAAACAAGATAAACGGTATCATCTAACTTCTGAACCATATAACGTCTCAACAAATAGGGGTGTCCTACATGGAGTGGTGGGTTTACCCCTAAACAAAGGCTTGGGGAGGGGTGGCCTGCACAGAGTGACAAGTGCACCTACTCTTGCCATCTTGCTGGGCAGACTAGATGGACTGTGCTGGTCTTTATCTGCCGTCATTTACTATGTTACTATGTTACTATGTTAGTATTATGCAATGTGATGCAATATTACATCATTCAATGCTTATTTGGGATGTTGTTGATGTCCTACTGATAAATTTACATGGTGAAATGTCAAAAATGAACTACATGCAATATCTTCAAAATGAGAGCCGATAAAATTTTTTTAATGTTATATTCGTGTTCAGCTCACCAAGATACTACAGATTAGGGCCTTTTAAAGTCAGTAACGATTTCAATGTTGACCAGTGGAATCGTTAAACAAAGTGAAATAAATACAACAATAGCTTTGTTAATTTACTTCAAAAACTGGGACATGTATGTTATATATAATCCACCAAACTTGGCTGAGTCTGATGGGACTTTTTATAGCATGGTTGGTCTCATTGCAGGCTGATATTAACAAAATCGTTAATGCTGAGGGTTTTTATAAAAATTATAAGCTCATATTCAACCCTGCTGAGCCCTATATTCAGCGGCACTAACTAGCCAATGACGCTGAGTATCTGGTTTAATTTTTACCAGTGGAAGTCAGTCCCTTTAACAAGAACAAACCGCTGGGGGCTGAATATCAGGCCCTCCCAATCTACAATTGTAACTTTGTTTATTAACGGGATAGCTTCAGTCAGATGGTATATTTTCCTACTCATGTAGGTGATAAATACTTTAGTTTTGCTTTTTACCCCAAATAGTTTTACAGCCTGGCTTATATATGATCTAATATCTTTTCAAGTAGCTCCCTGTGGAGATCATCATATGCTCCAATTTAAATCATTTTCTAAGGGAATGGATATCACTGTGAAGATTCATAGAAGTAAGTTTGTCAGACATATACAATTTAACCATCAGGTTTTTGTTGCTGGGTAGAAATCTCAGAATAGGATCCCTTTTGGAAAAGATATTAGCAAATTATAAAAAGTATGGCTCTCTGAAATGTCCTAATACAGCATGTCTGAAACTAAGGGGGGAGGGGCTATGCGACAAAATGGTGCCCTTTGTTTACAATATATTTAAAGAATTAAAAGCAATTGTAGAAGAAATCTATACCACAAAATAAGCAAACATTTTGAAACATCAAGAAAATATAAGAGAGAGGGTAATGAAGCTAAGAGATTATTTAAGTCATAAAATTCAAGCTGCTCTTGTGAAACCAGTTGAATTTGCCACAGTATGGAATCTAATTTGAGAACCCCAGGTTAGTAAGAAAAGAGAAGCTCTATCGGTAGGAGAAGTTTCTGCCTATTTTAAGAAAAAGTAATATGTGAGGCATCTATCCATCCCATCATAAAAGGTCTGAGCCTAAGGAATGACATGGTATGGAATGATTTCCATGAAACTGGGATGGACCAGAAAATTAGTGCACTTCTTCAAGGGCTACGTCCTTCTACATGCCCATTGCATAACAACCCAACAGCCTCAGTAAAGTCAGTCCGTGAGCTGGTTTCTAGTTTTATTTTGAAGGTTATTCATCTTTCTTTGAATCAGGAAATATTGTCAAATAGTTTGAAGTGTTCAATAGTAGAACTGATATCAACGAAAGATACACTGCTGAATACTGACTGTGAAAACTACAGACCCATCTCGCTAACTTACTGCTAATGGAAACAATTATAGAACTGATAGTGTGTCATCAGCTGGATGATTATTTGGTGGCTAAGTCAATTTTAGACCCATGGTAACATGGTCTTAGGCAATGGCATAGCCCCAAAACATTGTGGTATTCGTTCAATTGTTAAAGGGTCTCAAGAACTCTGATTTGGCTTATTCATTATTATTTATTGATATTTCTACTGCTTTCGACTTGGTTATACCTCTAATTTTGTTAGGGGGTACAGTACTCATAGTTCAAATCTTGTTTAACAAATAGAACTTTTCTGATCCAGTTGAGGGGAGAAAAAAATCTGATTGGCTGCAAGTTAAGGGGGGTGTCTCATAAGATTCTGCACTATGCAGCTTTATTTAGTATGTATTTGGTCTCCCTCCTGTAAATTGTTTCAACGTCAAATATTCAATTTAGAGTGCACACAGATGATAACGTGTTGTTCGTTCCTCTCAATTTGAACAATGTTGCTAGTTGCATACTTTTAGTACAAAGGTTTCCTATTACTTTAGACTGGCTAGCATCTATATGGTAATTTCATTTTTTTAAAAACGGAGGCACAGTTATCTCAAATGGTAAGAAGATCCCAAGATGTTCTTCTATTTCTCATACTGTTAACACAATTCCAGTAGTTTCTGAGGTGCATTACCTGGGAGTCATTTTGGACTCTGCTCTCGCAATGTGATCTCAAGAAGTGAGTATAGTACACACGGCTTTCTATAAACTTCGGTTAATAAGGGGACTTAAGCAATTCCATGATTTTGAACTGTTTTGGATGGTGGTGCAGATGCTAATAATATCTTTTATGGATTACTACAGTATTATTTACTTAGGTCTTCCATGTTCATTAATGAGATCAGTTTACAGGATTCCTAATTCCTCTGCATAGATTGCATTCAGTTTGAGATAGAAGGATCACATTTCAGAGAAGTTAGAGAGCTACATTGGCTACCTGCCATTTCCCATTCACAATTTTTGAACAATGATAACAGGAATGAATCACTGCCATTAGTAAAGGAATGAAAGAGTAGCCCAATGGTTTGAGCACTGGCTTGGGAGCCAAGCAACAAGGGTCCTGTTCCCACTAGCATTCCTCGGGCAAGTCACTTGACCCTCCATTGTTATCCAAGTTATCAATGTTCCTGTTTAATGCACATTGCCAAGTTCAAGTTACAATGCAAACGGGAGAGGCGATTAAAGATGGCGGCAGTTTGAATTCCCTGCCAAGAGGTCCTGTGCTGTGAGCGTTTTTTTTGTTCTTTGCTTCACTCCTTCTGCGGTTGGTATGGGCAGAAGGAAGAGGAAACAGGCTAACCTACCCCCGGGTGAAGCTGCTTCCAGTGTGGCAGGTCAGAGGATGCTCCAGATGTGTGACTTCGTTGGCAGGGGAGAGCGAGCGGCGTCTTCGGCAGGTCCGGTGGGTTCATCGGACCTGAGCACGTCCGGGGTGTTACTGTCCCCGGAGCAACGGGCCCCCCCCCCACCTTGCCCCGGAAGCAAAGTGCACAGCAGAGGAGGACCTCCTGCCGGCGTGCTGACTAGTACGCCGAACCAGGAGGATCTGGAGGGCTCCACAACTGATGCAGACGCTCCGTGTGGGACCCCTGGATTTTGCAGTGTCACCACGGGCTGTATCCAGTTCTCTGGTCAGCCCTCTCCAGGAGGATGTGTCCCCGAGGGAGAATGCTGGTGGAGGCGGTGAAGCCCATGAAAGTAACTATGGAGGTGCTATGGGAGGCTATTGCCACAATGAACTCTTCCTTGCAAAAGTTAACTACATCTGTAAGTACTGACGTTAACTCTTTAAAGGTGGATTTTCAGCAAGTCTCAAGTGTGCAGAAGGAACAGGAGGGGAAACTGGCACAGCTGAGCGGGGAGTTGGATCAACTACGTGAACTACACCATGTCCATGTGAAGGACCGGAACGTGACCAATAGAAAGTTGGAATACCTGGAAAACCAAGTCCGGAAGAAAAATTTAAGACTGGTTAACTTTCCTAGGTCTCCTGTGTGTTCTCCTCTGGAAATGGTGCGGAGATATTTCCAGGAGGTCTTGAAGATACCTGGGGAGAATCTCCCGCCATTAACCAGGGTTCAGTATTTAACTACTGGCAGGGAAGTTCATGGAGTTACTGGCAACTCCCCGGGAATCTCTGGAGACCTGACGGGTTTCCTAGAGAGTTCTCTGGAGTTAATCACAACCCGCTCTACCCTCCTTATTACACTGGCCCTTGAGTCTGATAAGGCTTTAATTTTTCGATTGTATTTTAGGAATTTCAGTCAGCAGTTCATGGGCTCATGTGTGCGTATTTTTCCCGATTTGGCTAGAAATACTCAGCTGAGGAGGAAGGGGTTTTTGGGTCTGCCGCCCAGGGTCCTTCCCCTTGGCGGAACATTTTTGTTAAAATTTCCTGTTTGATGTTTTGTCTCGTATAAAGAGAAGATATTTATCTTTTTTGAGCCTGCTCAGCTTCTGGAGTTCTTAGTGGCTAGGGAGGATAGCATTGTGATTGTAGCTTCCCCTTCGGCTGATGTGTAAGTCTTGTACTGCTCTGTTTCTTTAATTCCTTTTAATGTATTATTTTCCTGAAGCCTCTCCCAGGTAATGTAGTGGGCTGATATTGGTAATGTATTATGGTAGAATTATATTCTGTTTGGTTTTGGATATATTTATGTGTTACCATGTTTCCTTCATTCAATTTTTGGAGTTGAATGTATTTTCAAAAATTAATAAATAAATAATTAAAAAACTAAAAAAAAAGTTACAATGCAAACCACCAGACTGAAATAATAAAAAAATCTGTTAAATAAATAAAGACTTGCACCTTCATGTTCATTGCAGTTGAACCACACATTTTATTTGATTCTCGTCCACTCATGAGGTCTAAAAGGTTAGAATAATGTCTCAAGTTTTGTCTGTGACAGGTACACTCATGAAATAAGCTCTCTGCTGATGTCTGCAATAGATAAGATTTTATAGAGTTTAAAAATGTGTTTAGTTCTTTATTTAAACATGCTTAATGCAGCTTACAGAATAAATGCAGATACATCAAACACAGTTAAAAAGCAATACACATTGCCCATACACCCCACACTTCCCACACCCCTCATTCATCCTTTTTCCTCAAACACTTCCAAATATAACCAAGCGTTCACCCTTTTCTGAAATCTCAAAAAAATGCAACTCCTTCTAAAGATCCAATGGCAAGGCATTCCACAATCCAGCAAAGTGGCAAAAAGCTATTTCACTGGGTTACACTCAACCAAACTTTAGGAAACTGTGGCACTCCCAGAACACTCTACTGTGATGATCACAAAGTGTGACTGGGAATATTGTGGCAAAGTAAATCTGCAAGATACCAGGCTGACCTATGTGTAAACATCTAAAAACAATACACAAACCTTTAAACTTAGCTCTTTGCAAAATGGGCAACCAATGCCACTCTTGCAATAACGAGGTAGTAGGCTCATATTTCCCTTTGGCAAAGGGATCACTCTCACAGAGTTCTGTGCATATTGAAGCCTCCTAACTTCATACTCTAGGAGTCCCTGATGTATTACATTGCAATCAATGCAAGATGTAATCAAGGCATGGGTAACTGTTTGAAGATCCTTCCTGCTAAGATAAGGTCATAATCTCCTGAAATGACGCAATGTACAAATAGTCCCTTGCACTGCCCTCACCATATGAGCATCCAACCATAACTGACCATCTACCTTGACCCTCAGGATGCAAATTACATTCTTAGGTTCTAATAGCCCTCCCCATCCCCCTCCTCAGGGCACAAGGGCAATTCAAATTTCATTTGTTTTTATATTGCTTGTAATCAACAATTAGTCTTTTTGTATGCATGTCATATTTGTAATATATGTTAACTGAGTATGACTGTTATGTTGTCATCCATCTACAAGTTTTTGATAGATAATAACTGAAGTCAGGTGCACACGTATTTCATTTTATAAAGTACCAGTGTGACAGAGAATGAGTCTTAAGCACATGCATAAATTATGGTGTTCCATAATTAGAGTTTCTGATTTTAGTTTTTAATTGATAAGCAACGATAAAGCATCCCTGATGAAAAAAAAAATCTAGGCATTTACTGGATAAACACCATTTCCCCGAGTAATTTTTCATCCCTCTTCTGCCTTGTCTTGTATCCTCAACCTAGTTTTTGTGTCTTTTCAGTATTAACAACACCTAAGTGACACAAACGCAGATGCTTGATTCTGCCAGAAAAGGCACCAGCAATACTACTTGTGGCACAAAAACACCGAAAAATACTGATTATTTGGACCTTCAAAAAATGAATTAGCTGGAAAATAAACAACTAGATGCTGGACATGTACTGCGACATCCTTGCTACCTGGGCCCAAGAGCTTACAGGTAGGGACGGCCTTTTAAGTGTCCTTTAGGAGTGAAGCTTTAACAGTTGGCCCTAGGAGTTCTGGGATATGTAGTTGCTTGGCCTCCTGTGGGACTGAGTTGTAGTTGTAGCTCGAGTAGAAAAAGGCATGCAAGAATATTTATTTTATAAGAGGGTTTATTCCAGCGCATCAAGATTCAGTATCTCAGACACAAAAGGATGCCATTCCAACATAAAGGGTTGAAAATAAACACACACAAAATATGCAACTAAACGGCTCAGCTCTACTTGGCTGTTTCACAGTTCCTTTAGTCTCAGGCTAGGCAATCATGTGTTCCTTCAGCAAACTGAAACAGCAAACTGAAACAGCACGGCTTCTCAGTTTTACCATGTGATTAAGCTTATTAAACAACTCATAAGGTTTTCTCACAGTGGTATCAGGTATGGCAAACTTTATAGTATATTACTTCATATAGCATTCAGTGCTCATTAACCTGGTTATTCTCAATTACACAAGTAGAACAATCCATAGGTGAATCAAACTCTACTGAAGGCTGACAAACGTCCAATTGCATAGCTTCCTCAGAGTTACTGGAATCCTGGTCAGGGTTGTTATTCTGCTCTGCCCTTTTCTCCAGAAATTCCTTAAACTGACTTAAAAGTAATTCAGCTTGCTTGTGCAGGTTTTCAGGCTGATAGCCTTCCTTCTTCTCTAACAAACGTTTACTTAGGACTCCCAGCTCCGGGTAATCAGCTATCCTGCCTTTCTCAAAGGAACAGTTCTCAGTAAGTGTAAATCCCTTCCCCCACTTATCACTAGCTGAATATTCTGGGTTTGTTCTCATGAGGTTAACACATGCAAGAGACTTCTTAAACAAGGGTTATGACAAGAAATGTCAGCTTTACCTTTTCCAAGGTCTTTTAGATAAGCATTGGCACCTTTTCTCCTGTTACTTCTCAGGCTTTGTACTTCAGCTTTCTTATCCTTACTTCCAGTGCCTTGCAGGTAAATGTCAGGCTGAACAGTTTCCTCGTAGTTTTCTCAGAAACTGTCTTGGCTTTTACAGCTGTGAGTCCGGCTGCCCTTATTCCAGGTATCTGGCCAGCTGGCTCCCTTAACCAAAGGCACTACCTCACAGTGAGACTTCCTCCAGGGTGGATCCTTGCACCACTGTTCAGTGCTCACAGGTTCTGCTCGGGTCTCAGATTCTAGCTGACGTCTCCTCCAAGCAGTTCTCTCAGCTGTTCCAACGTTTTCCCTTCTGCTGCTCCTGACCTCGTGCTTGCACTCGCTCCTCCTCCTCTCTCTCTCTCTCCTCATTGCTTGAGTATTTAACAAGCCTTCACTTCCTTGCACTCCCTGACTCTCCCTTGGGCGTGCCCAATCAGTGAACAGACCTGTCTCCTCCCCTGAGGTGAGGTGTGGCTTTAGATCATCAACTGGCTGTGTTTTTATTCCTGAGGTGAAAATCCTGTTTGTCAATGCAGTATTGTTTACCTCATCAGGATTTTCTCCTATTTCCATCTCTTCTTGAGTGGCTTCCTCATCACAGTACCCAGTAGCTAGCATGGGCTCGTCCTCTCTCCCGTACTATGTTTTCACTCCTGATATGCACCACCTTTGTGCACTTTAGTAAACATGCCCCTAAGCGAGTATTACGTTCTCCAAATGAAATAAATAACTAAAGTACTGACATTCATGTGCAATTCATAGAGCTGGGAACTAGATGGTTCTTTATAAAATGAATGCCTTATTGTGCGAGTTACTAACATGTGATGATGAGCTCTCACCAGTTAGTGATTTCTGTGGAAAACTAAGCTGCAGTAAAATGAGATATTTTATTGTAGCTTATTATTTTCCCCTAAGTCTTACAAGTCAGTATTAGAATGCTGTGGTCATCATTTTTTAAAATGATGGCCAAGGCATTTAAATAATCAATAGATATTCAGTGCAGCTCTGCAGATAGTGAGTGGCACTGTGCACGTGTGTAGTGTACTGACTGCCGATAAGCCTTCCTTTTATCCTTATCTTTATTCGGTACTTAACTAAGCAGTGTCTACAGTAGATAATGGGAGTTCTTCAAGAAAAGGAACGCCATCAATTTATAGGAAAAGACAGAAAGCGGGAAGCTTAGAAAAGGAAAGAAACAATAAATAAGCCCGGCTCTTCTCAGGTGAATCGGGAGTGGGCTTCTAACGTAGCTGAGCCCCACAATCTGATCCCTTATGGGTAGGGGAGGGGGATTGGGTGGGGGAGGGGATTTAAGGGAGCTGTGTGGTTGGTTCTGTGCAGGCTTATTTTTTGGCGGGCTGTTGTGCTCTGAGGAGATACATGAGCTCCAGTGGTGACGATCTGTGGTGTTTTTTTCCGGCTGTCAGTGCAGTAGCAGAGCACAGCAATAGCTTCCGTTAAAGTAATGTTTTGAGTGTAGTGCTCTGCGGAGGGGAGGGGGATCAGCAGTGTGGTGTGGCTGGATATCCTTACTCAGTTGATTTGTGTGGAGGGGGGTTGGGATCAGCAGTAGGGTGCTCTGAATACAGGGTTTATGGGCATTTGTGCAGAATTTCTTTTCTTTTCCTGTTTATTGGCTTGCCATGTTTCTGGTTTTCATGCAGAAGGGAACGACTTGGAGGTGACAGGTAGAGAGAAGGGGTTGGGGTGGATTTGTGTGGGTCAGTCTTCAGTCTTGGGGGAGGGGACAGTGGCTTTGGGTTCTTCAGGTTAAAGTTCTGTTATGGGTGTTTATTTCAGGAGATTCGCTGGGTAGTTTCCGGCAGCAGTGCCATTAGTAGGAGGTCACTGCTTAACCTCTAGGTTGGGGCACTTGTAAGATCTTCTGATGGCCCTGAAGAGAGCCAGAGGGGACAAGGTCCCAGTGGTGGTACAGCCAGGGGGTGGCACCAAACGTCCCTCCAAACCACCAGCCTGTTTCCTCGAGGAGAAACAAAGGGTCCCATCAGCCGCAACGAGGCTTTGGAAGGGAGGCTGGGAGGGTCGGGGAGGAAAGAGGACAGATCAGCAGTCCAAAATGGTAGTAGTAATGGGTTCTTCTAGGGGGGGTTAGGGATAGCAACAAAGTGACATTTGCCTGAGTGTGGAGCAGTTGGATGACCCTGAAGTGATTGATGAAGAACATTTGCCAGTAAAGAGCAGGGAGCAGGGCACCTGTGAAGAGACTTCTGACAGGTCTGTAGCGTCAGCGTCAGCAGCAGATTGGTATCATGGGGAGTGTAACACTGCAGCGGCTAGTAGCACTAGCATAGTGAAAGGGCACAGTGTGGAAAATAGGATAAAATCTTGATAAAAACTCTGCAGGACCAGAAGTTTTTAAGGAGCTTACATAAGGTGGTGAAGCTCATGCGTATGGAGAAGCGTTTGCGCAGGTTGAGGGATGAGTCTGTTGTTCATGTTTGGAACACTACAGATTCTTGGGATTTTATTTTATTTATTTAGTAGACACTTGTATACCGCTGCTTCCTACGATCAGCAGCGGTTAACTTTACAGATCAGGTTGGACTGCACAGTGCAGTAATTTGTATGATTTACATTATGATTGGTTAAGATTTGATTAGAAACAACACAAACACAGAGTCATTTGATTTACATTTGAATTAGTGTGTGCGGGTTTGCTTACCTATATATACATTAGGATGCGTGGGTGGGGTGTGCTCCGTATATACATATATACAGACAAATGGATTCATATGACATATCCTCTTCAGATGACAGTGATTCGGATGAGGAATTAGCTGCTTGGGGGAGAGTTGGCCTAGTGGGGCTGGCTCACCTGACCCTGGAGAGGGGTGCTCCAGTGGGCTGGTTCTTGAAGCTGACAGCAGTCACACTTTGAGTATGATACCTCCCTTGGACTGTCACATTTCAAGGAAGCTGCATGCAAAAGTTTTATGAGGGAGATACATTGATATTCTTGATAAGAGGAAAGGAGAGAGCGGTTAGGAGGAGGGAAAGAAGGGTAGGCTCAAAGTGCTAAAAACAATTTGTTGCTGGTCTTTCTTGTTTTTACTTCCATATTTGGAGGGGCTAAGCCGCCTCTTTACCTGGGCTTCCTGTGCCATTCTGATTTGATATTGAGAGCTCATCAGTCGTATGGTGGTTGGGCTTCGCTAAATTATGGTGAACAATTTCTGAAGAGAATCGCCAAGGACAAGTTGAATGATTGGGAATTTTGAGATGTGGACATTTGGCTGGCTGAGATGACACCTGGGCAATTTAATTTTGAGAGGGTCAGTGTTTTGTAGCTGCTTGGGCCTGCTATGGGGATAACAGGGGCCTTGGGCTGAATGTAGGGGGAGGAAATAATAGCAGCAGTGGAGCCTTTCTGTGCTTGTTGGTGGGGATATGATGTTTTCTAACCCTGCGGGGTTTCAAGGTTCCGTACAGGACCAGGCTTGCTTTCAGTTCAACACTGGTCGATGTGAGCGGCTGGTGTGTCTTTTCAAGCACAGATGTTCAATATGTGGGGGAGGGCACCCGGCCTTTCATTGCATCACACATGGAGGTGGGTGGTCAAGGGGAGGTTCGGTTAGGTCAGCAGGTTTATCCTCAGCAATGGTCCCTGGACAGGGTACCATGCCCCATTAACTTGGAGGCATTGGATTATTGTTTGCAGGGTTACCCAAATTGGACAGCAGTGCAACTTGAAGGGGAGTGTTTTATTATACCTTTTTGTGGGCCATCTTTGTATCATTGGTCTTGCAATGCCCAGTCCGTTCATTGGTTGCAGGGGTTCATAGCAGTAAAGATACAGGGATTAGAATTAAGTGGAATTGTGGGTCCTTTTGATCACTCTCCCTTGACAGATTTGATAGTGTCTCCTTTGGGTGTGGTGCCAAAGAAGGAGCCTGGAAAGTTTCAGTTAATTCACAGTTTGTCTTTGCCTAGCAGGAATAGTATGAATGACTTTATTGACCTGGCTCTTTGTTCAGTTCAATATGCATCTGCAGGGCGTGGTGCATTAATGGCAAAGACTGACATTTAGGGGTATGTTTACTAAAGCGCACAATTGTGCGGGGCGCACTTGAGCGTGCGCTAAGGTACCTTAGGGCACGCTAATAGTGCATTTTTGTGCCCCGCACACATGCGCGCTGCACTAACGGGCCCGCACAAGTGTGCGGCGCGCAGAAGTGCGATAGAGGCGTGGAAAGGCATTCCGAGGGCGGAGGAAGGCTCCCAAGGGGCGGAGGGACGGGGTCAATGGGTGGAGAGTGGGAGGGGAGAGGCTCCCCACACAGGAGAGGGGCTGAAATTCAAGCTTAAAAATACCGCGAGTGAAAACCTCGCGTTAGAGCCGATTTAAAGGGAAGAGAAACCATTTCCGTCAGCAATGTACAGCAAAACCGGGGAAACCTGCAAAACGTGAGCAGTGTGATACATGTGCACAGAACAAAATAGCAAATAAAACTTGAAAATGACCACAACAAAATTCTAAAAAATTATAATCCAGCTGGGCAACAGTGATATCAATGGGCAACAATAAAAAACACTCCCTGGAAAGCTAAAAAAAAAAAGAAGTGATTTTTGGAAGGGTCTACGCTCCGTAGACCCTTCCAAAAATCATTTTTTTTTTTGTTTTAGCTTTCCTGGGAGTGTTTTTTAATGTTGCACATTGATATCACTGTTGCCCAGCTTGGTTATGTTTTATTTCCCTTTTTTCGAGGTCATATTTGAGGTTTATATGCCCTTTTGTCTCCATACAAGGTGAACGAGCCCACAGTAAAACTGTGCAGAGCAGGGTTTCTGACCCGTTCGGCCAGGTTTCCTATCTCCAGGGACTGCACAGTCTCTGTGGCCACAGTGTGGTGCAGCAGACACAGCCAGTGCCTGTAAAACCAGAGGGTCACAGGTTCAAAATCCCAGCTGGGGCTCCTGCCAACCCAGTCCCCATCTATTACCCACCACTAAACAGAGATAGTAAAGACACTCATTTTTTGCAGAGAACATAAGCATGGTTCAAACACCTATATTTTACCCTACACCGTACACACACCATAACAAGGGCCATTACCTACAGCTGATTCCCCCAAATGCAGTCCTGGAGTGCCACACCTCAATCAGGTCATATGCTTTGTCCAAGATAAGGACATGTCAGCATGTTGGCGGAAGGGTACAGGTGGTGGAGGGGGCAGTGGCTGCTAGCCACAGCAGACAGTGGCCTAGCCCTGTGCAGGCTGGCACCGTCCACTGCAACAGACAGGCTCAGTCGGATGTACAGTCATGGACACCCCAGGGAATGCAGCATATCCGTGGCAACACGGTGGTGCAGTGCACACAGACAGTTTGTACAAAAACAGAAGGTCACAAGTTCAAAGCCCAGCTGGGGCTACTGCCAATCCAGTGCAGATATTTTTCCCACAACTAAACAGTGATATTAAGGACAAACCTTTAGTGCTGAGAACACACGCATGGTTAATACGCCTATATTTTACCCCACCGAGCACAGACACCATAAACAGGCGCATTACCTAGAGCAGAGTCTCCCAAATGCAGTCCTGGAGGGCCACACACCATTCAGATTCCATGCTGCCTCTAATAAAGATGCCTGTGCTGCATATCTATGCACCACCCCCATGGTATGCAGATCTAGCTCATGCATATTCATGAGGGACAGCATGAAAACCCGAACAGTGTTTTGCACACCAGGACTGGAGTTGGGAACCTCTGCCGTAAAGCAGAGCCAACAGGGGCAGACACACCCACACCCACAGGCCTCATTGGCCAATGCCTCCTGGAGAGACAGGACATTGGGCCCTGCGTGCATCTCCCAATACTAGCACTTGCATACCTTAGCAATGCAACCCTACACCTGGGTATATGGTACACAGCTCTCAGACGTTTGCTATGAGTACTGGCAGATAGACATTCCTACGTTAAGCACAGTTTGCTGATTGAGCTCCATCATAACAATCATTCTGATGTCTGCGGTGTGTGCTTCAGGTCTGGTCTCTGACAGTGTTTACCACCCTGGGGAGTGACCCCCAACAGTATTGCGTACCATATCCATGCCTGTACTGTGCCCAGGACTGGTGTGGTGGGCATGGCTGCTGAACTCCTCTATAGTAGCACAATGCTGGCATAGGTGTCAGAGTGTGTGTCTGTCTATACAGTGTGTGGTGGCTGCAAACACCTTCCACAGCCCACACTGCCAGCACTGTTGGCAGTATTGGCCTGCCAATGTGCATAATGAGGAGCAAGGTACCATGGGTATAGCCCGGACAGGGTGGCCTGGCCAGGGTGCATCTGCACAGGGCATAGGGCACTGACTGGGACATTTTAGTGCCCGGCCACCACCTACACAGACAGGGTGACCTCAGTATGTCCTGCTGGGAGATCACTCTCACCCTGACTGTGCAGTGACGACAGCATGGCTAGGCACCCCCATAGTGCTATATAGTATTTCTCTCATGTGATATTTATGGGTTTTCTTTTGGGGCCCAGTCACTGACTTATCTGCTTGTTGTGTGTGCTGCCATCCCAGTTCTGGGTGCATGCATTTTCACCATGAGCATGCACTATGGACTAACTAGCAGACTGTTTGAAGCTGGTATATGTCTTACTGGAGTGCCGTGCAGTGGCTGAAGGCTTGCTGCAGGAAAATATCAGATAGTGGTGGGGTGCAGAATAGCATATCCAGGCTTAATGTCTGTCTGCTATTGTGTTATGGTTATGTACAGAGCTGCATTGACTGCCCTAAAGGGTGTCTTTTCCCCAGCAGGACTGGGGTTGATAGTCCCCTCTACTGCCACCATTGCAGGGAGGTAAAATGTGGATCTTTTGATGGGAGACCCTGTTTGCCACCCTCAGCCCTGGAGGAGGGCGGTGGTACATAATCCTCCTAGGGGTCACACCTGACTAAGACAGACAGAGATATCCAAGGTGTTTCTGCAGAAACTGCCTAACTCACACATTAACACTGCTTTCGACCTCCAGCATGGCCTCTTTCAGCCATGGAAGGTGCTGTGGACCTGGTGCTGGGCGCCTCACCGCACCCTCAGGGGGAGCACAGTACCTGCACAATGTGACGGTGTGTAGCTACTCTGTGCCAGTAAAACACACGGTCTGTACCCCCTACCAGGCCGAGGTGCTGTGGGGGTGCACATGATCACTTCCCCCTACCAGGCCGAGGTGCTGTGGGGGTGCATACCCCATCTTGTGTTTATCTGTGGACAGCTGATTTGCATGTGCAGTGCATCATGGGTACGGGTGGGCTAACCCTATCCTGGTGACCACAGCAGACTGTCTGTGTGGTGACGTGCAGGCTCTCTGCACCCAGCCAGGGGTTTGCTAGCAGCTGTAGAGCTGTAGCCCAATTGTTACTTCACTGCCTGTGAAACCAGAGGCCATGGGTTCAAACCCACTGTGGGGTTACTTGATAGGGCTGCCCAAAGCATTATCTCTTTTTAATGTACTTTTTTGCTGCCAGCAAAAATACCCTCAGCGTACTGTACCCATAAGGTGCCTCTGAGGGCGCTTTATAGGGCGCCCTATAGGGCACCTTATGGTTCCCGTCCATATAAGGTGCACTATACATTATCCTGTGATGCAACTTATAGGGTGCCCTATAGGGGACATTTTAGGGTGTCGTGGCAGACAGTGCACTTTATAATGTGCCCTATGGAGTGCCTTATAGGGTGCCTTACACGGCATTTTCATTTACGGCACGTGAGGTCGTGTTTGCTGGCAGCAATTAATCAAATAAAATAACGTGCTATAGGAAACAAAACGTACATTGCAAAGCTGATGCCTCAGCCAGCCTTAGCCATTGTGCTCCACTGCTGCTCCTCTTTGCATGTCAGAACACCTACTTATGCTTTTCATTCCTTAAACTGCACAGTTCTGCCATCAAAACCAGTACTCTGACTTGCGGTACCTCATATGGCACCCTATAAAGCACCCTATAAGCAACACTCTAGGGTGCCTTGGCGGACAGTGCACTTTAAAATGTGCCTTATGAGGCGCCTTATGTTAACACGCTTTGAGAGTGCGTTTGCTAGTAGTGATAATTAAAATAAAAATAAAATGCCTCCTAAAGCAATCTTTCCCATAATAGGTAATGCCTCAGCCAGCCTTGTTCATTGGGCACTTTGGGGGATTGAACCCCTAATCCCTGCATCATTGGTCAGTAATTTAACCATTGTGCTGTGGTTCTGTTCTGGTGCTTGTACATCAGCGCGCCGCCTTATGCCGCCCTATATTAAAATGCCTCCTAAAGCAATAGCGCACTGCCTTATGCCCATCAGTGTGCCGCCTTATGCCGCCCAATATTAAACTGGCTCCTAAAGTATTGCCTCAGCCATCTGTCTTCATTGGGCACTGTGGGGGACTGAACCCCTGATCCCTGTACCATTGGTAAGTGTTGTAACTATTGTGTTGTGACTCTGCTCTTCTGCTTGCACATCAGCGCGCCACTTATGCCTCCCACGCAGCTTTCTCATGCGCTAATGTGCGGGGCGCACATGGGCGCCGTGCACCTTAGCGCATATTTAAATCACGGTTTTTCTTTTTCAGTAAGAAACGCCCACTCCTTATATGGCACCCGCACATTAGCGCGGCCCGCACATTAGCGGGGTTTTAGTAAACATACCCCTTAGTCAGCCTTTTAGTTGTTCCCTACCCATCCCAGTTCCCTTCATTTACTAGGGTTTTGTTTTCAGGAAAAATACTATGTGTACAAGTACATGCCTATGGGTTGCTCAGTGGCCTGCACCTGTTTTGAGGCATTTTCTTCTTTCATACACTAGACAGTTCAACAGTCAGCGGGTTCTAATTCTATAGTGCACCATCTGGATAATTTTTTATTTATGGGTCCAGCTGGCTCGAGAGAGTATGTAGATTGATGAGAGTATTCCATCAGGTTGCAGCGATTTCTAATTTACCTTTAGCTGCTGAGAAGACTGATGGCCCGAGTTTGGTGCTCACCTTTTTGGGAATAGAGCTGGATTCCATGTGCATGGAGTCTTGCTTGCCTAGGGATAAGGTGTGGAAGCTGGAGGAGCTGTAAGAAGTGCAGGAACTACTGGGACTTTTTAGTATTGCCTGTCAGGTTATATGTATGAGTAGATTTTTTACAAGGAGATTGGCTCGCCTGATGAGAGGAGTTGTAAGGAAGCAGCATTTTATTCAGGTGGGTAATGGGATGAGGGCTAACTTCGCAATTTGATTGTGTTTTTCTGCAGGATTTCAATGGGGTGTGTGTATGGCAATCTCTGTCTCAAATCTTGACCTTGAGTTGTATACATATGCTTCAGGAGGCAATGGGTTTGAGGTTTATTTTGGGGGAGCTTGGTGTGTAGAGCCTTGGCCATATAGTTGGCGTAATATTTATTTTAATTTTATTCTATTTATTTAGCTGTATTTATATCCCGCTTTTCACTGGTTCAAAGCGGTGTAACATTAAAAGGGGGGGGGGGTGGAAGACAGTCGAATAATCAAACTCGGGGGTTGGGGCCATCACCAGGAGGTCAACATTGATGATTTCAACAAATAATTGGGACATAGACATTGTATTGCAGGCTCTTTAGAACATATGTTCAGGATGGTGAATTAGGGGGGGGGGGGAGGTAGTCAGTGGCGGATGGTTGTTTCAGTTCCAAGGTGTTCCTTGAATAGGACAGTTTTTAGTTGTTTCCTGAATGATAAGGGGTCTCTGTTACTTCTGATGTGGTTTGGTAGAGAGTTCCAGAGGGATGGTGCGTACAGTTCGAAGGCTCTGTTGCAGGTTCGTTGATTGCATTTGGTTCGTTTATGGGGTATGGTGAGGGAGTTGTTGGTGGTTTGTCTGGTTGTTCTGTTGTGGGCTGGATGGTGCAGTAGTGTGTGGAGCTGGGAAGTCTGCGTTTGGTAGAGAGCTTCGTGTGTAAGTAGGGTGGATTTGTATTTGATTCTTGCTTCGAGGGGGAGTATGTGTAGCTCCCTCAGGATTGGGGTGATGCGGTCTCGTTTTTTTGCTTTCTGAATAATCCTTGCTGTTGTATTCAAGGCAGTTTGAAGTGGGTTGGTATGAGTGGCTGGTAGTCCGTGGTAGATTATAGGAGTGGAGGAGTGGCCTAGTGGTTGGGGCAAGGTACTTCAGGCTGGAAGGTCGGGGGTTCAAATCCCACTAGAGGACAGCAACCTTGGGCTGGAAGGACTGGGGTTTCTAGTCCCACAGGTGCTCCTTGTGGTCTTGGGCAAGCCACTTAACCCTCCATAGCCCATGTTCCCTGTAAAATAGTTATTTCCAAGTTATAATGCCCTGTTCAATGTAATTTCAGTTTGTTCAATGTAAACTGCACTGATGCAGAATAGCGCGGTATATAAGAGAATGTAAATAAAATAAATAAATAAATATTGCAGTAGTCCAGGTGGAGGAGTGTCATGGCTTGCATCACTGTTCTGAAGTCCTGTGGTTCAAGGAGAGGTCTGAGGCGTTGTACTGTTTTAGCCTTGTGGAATATTGTTCCGGTGTTTTTTTTTATTTGTTGCTTGAGTGTGAGTGCTTGGTCTATGATGATTCCCAGATATTTTATGTGCGGTTGTATTTGTATTTGTGTGGTTCCAATGTTGAGATGTGTAGGTGGTGTAAAGTCTGGGTCCTTTGTTACTATGAGGGCTTCTGTTTTCTTTATGTTGATGGATAGGTTGTTCTTTTGTAGCCAGCCGGATACTTCTGTGAAGCATTCTGATAGGTGTTTATTTGTTGGGTTAGAAGTTGTGATTGGGGCATACAGCATTATGTCATCTGCATAGATGTGATAGTTGATGTTGTGGGCGTGCATGATAGAGCAGAGTTGTTGCAGGTAGATGTTGAAGAGCATGGCTAATAGAGGCTAGTGTCAGAATATTGTCTTTTTGGAACTGTTTCCTGTATGGGTAGCTTTATCGATATGGGGGAACACCTGTGTCAATGGAGCATAGTCTTGTGCTCCGACAACATGGCAGTTGTGCAAGTGATTAATAGGCAGTCTGTGAGTTCACCTTTGGTGGTAGAGTTGCTGTGCTTGCTGGTGCTGCGGTGCTTGAATTTGAATGTGATGCTTGCAGTGAAGCTTGTCCTGGGTGTGGATAATGAGATAGCAAACTCTTTATTTCATATTCATTGGGCCTGCTTTCAGGTATTGGCATGAGGAGCAGATGCCTTTCCTTCGCATATGCCAGGGTATTTTTAGGATGTCCTTCCGAACCACTTGCAAGATTGCTGAAGTCCTCACTAGTAGCGAACAAATGGACAGCTTATGAGACAGGATGGCGCCATTTCCTAGACCTGCTGCCAGTCAGGTCTATTGTTCCAGATGAAGTGATTAGTCAGAAAGTTGTCTTGGTTTATTGAGCACGCTGTACAGTGCCAGCTATCACCCCATGCCTTGTCTGGGATTTTGTCTTGTGTTGCCTTTGTCACTAAGAATCAGGGGCTGGAGTATCCCATTGCCTAATTCTGGTGCAGAAGCTGGTTCAGGGTTTTGCAAGAGCTAGGAGGGTAGCAAAGATGAGGCCTTTACGTCAAACTATCCTGCATGACATGCTCGGTGTGCTCATGCTTACTCTGTCGAGAGTTTGTTCATCCTGTTTTGAGGTACAGCTTTTTAGAGTAGCATTTTCGTTTGCCTTATTTGCTGCTCTGAGAGTTAGTGAGTTAGTGGCAATGGTTAAGATCTTCCTGTGGTGACCGGAGATTGTTATACAATGATGTAATATTGGCGCTGATTTCATGAAATTTTTGGACTTTACTATTTGCAAGACATCAGGGGGCCTTCATGTCATGCTATTTCGGAAACCGGTCAAGCGCAACAGTTTGTTGCATTTTCATAGCCATCATCCGCGCCCTTTGCGCCACGTGCTCCCCTATGGCCAATTTTTGCAGTATTTGTTCAACTTTAGAGGAATTCATTTTTCATGCAAGGGATTTACAAAAATGGTTATGTGACCATAGATATCCTGTCAAGATAGTCAGACGCGCTTTATATAGAGCATGGTTTACACATCATGAGTGGCTTTTGTCTCAGGATTCGGGGAATAAATTATCTGAGGACAGTGATTTTATAGTGGGAGTAATCTCTCACAAGTTACATCAGTACTGAAAAAATATTGGCCTGTGTTATGACTCCATTCTTGCTTTAACAAACTCATCACTATTGCTTACACTAAGGGAAGCTACTTACATGACATGTTGGTAAAATCAGCACTAACTTCTGACAGACTGCAGAAATGTTCTGATAGATTGGGTCATTTTGCTTGCACTAAATGCATTTATTGCACATCTACATTGGAGGGGAACACTTGGACAGATCCAGCCTCAGGCCGTCAGTTTTCCATCAAATGGCATACTACTTGTTTATCATCCTTTGTAGTTTATGCCTGATGTTGCCCTTGTGATTTATTATACATCGATTGGACCACCCATCCTGCAAAGGTTAAACTGGCTGAAAACACTTCTTGCATCCAGACATCTGCATGCTCGGCCCCCATTGTACATCACTGTTTATTAAACCAACACAGCTTTACTAGCCTACGTTGGTGGGTGATCGATCACATTACTGATGATCTTTTGGGGGGGGGATGTAGCTAGACTCCAATGGGCTGCACAGAGGTGGATATACAATCTAAACGCTGTGAGTCCTCATGGAGTGAACTTAGAGATCAATTGGCCGAGTTTGTTCTGACAGCTTCCAATCAGGCAAGGTTTTCCCTTTCAATGGGATCATCATTTCCTGATTGGTGGTTGCTTAAACTGCATTGAATGTGGCCCTGATTGAATGTGGCCCTTAACATTGTGTCCTGTACTGCTGGCTGGTGACTATCGACCCCATACACCTGAAGCAGAGCGTTATAGTTCGAAACATGCATGTCATGGATTGGGAGATGTTGAAGGACAGCCGGGCAATTTGGTGATTAGGCATTTGATTGGGCATAAAGTATTCAGATAAGTCTGCACATTTTCTTTGATTGATGAATTTTAGAAAATAATTTTGAAGGAACTCTTTATTGATTAAATTGGATGTTCAGGTCATTTGGGAGTAAAGATATTTTTTCCCTTGATGGTACATCCGACAAAAAGATTAAAAAGATCTAGGTGATTTCCTGGTTCCATCATTCACACGGGGTTATTCTTAAGTTTCATTGATTATTGTTGGGTTTAACCCCCAGGGCTTTTATGTTACATTTATAAGTAAACTAGATTTAAGGCAATATGGATGCAACTATTGAAATGCAAATAAGCATTGTGATACATTGGTTTACGATAAATAGAAGTACTGAAACCATGGATGTTCCTTACAATTCTGACATCCAGAAAATCAATCGCAGAAGCATGGAAATTCAGAGAAAATGTTAAATTATCGTCCAGCTTATTAAGCCAGGTTTGAAACATCATTAATTCTGCCTCGGTACCCATCCAAAGTATAAAGATGTCATCCAAGTATCTGTTCCAAAACAGTACATGATCCTTGAAGAGAAAATCCATCAAATGTTCAAGTTCAAACTTTGCAGTATAAAGAGAAGCCATTGAAGGAGTTAAAGTGGCCCCCATGGCCACCCCATGCTCTGGTTGATAATAAACTCCATTATGCCAAAAATAATTTTTACCTACCTACCTACTCTCCAGGAACCATTACCCTCAATGTAAAAATCCCCCAAACAAGAAATTAGTTCTTATTCTTTTAATGTGGCATTCATAAATCCAGTTTATCCACTTGTATTGATAAATAAAAAGAGAACTTAGCTGGAAAATGCTTCAAAGGAGTCCACCAAATTGCTGCAAACACATCTAGATGGAAAAAGGCTTTCAAAGAGTCCAGCCAACTGCTATGGGCTTGCGTTCCTCGGTTCAGCCTCCATTTTCACACTGGCCATACACAGACCCAATAGCACGTTGATAATGGTTGCATAAATCCATTAAAATCCCCTCAAACGAATTGGAAACTCCTCCAAAAACAAAATAATGCCAAAAGTCAGCAAAAGCAAGGTCCACGCTACACTAATTAGTGTTTCAAGCTGCTCAGCTTTACAGCTCTTCCTCAGGCGAATAAACCTCACTGTGTTGGTTCCGGTTAAATCACTGGTCGTGAAAAACGTCAGAAACTCCATCATCTCCAATCGAAAACTAGCTAATGGACCTAATTATAATCACAATCTTAAACCCCAACAGTCCATCAAAAATGGGGGATTTTTACATTGAGGGTAATGGTTCCTGGAGAGTAGGTAGGTAGGTAGGTGAAATCAAGCGTTATTGGGATTTATTAGGGTTGATTTCTGGGGGTGTATGGTTTGTTAAAAATAATTTTTAAGCAATACCAATTCAGCTAGCTGGTGAAAAAACATTTGTGGTATCCGAGCTGCCAATAAACTATGGGAAAGAGCATCAAAAATCACTTCCAAGGCACTATCTTGGGGGATGTTAGTATAGAGGCTGGTAATGTCCATAGAAACCATATATGAAACAGATGACCAAAATGAAACATCCTGAAGCAACCTCAAGAAATATGCAGTGTACTGAATATGCAAGCAATGTGATGAGGAAGCCTCTAGTGAGCATATGGAAGTAGAAGAAAAGAATGATTTTACCTTCAAGAAAAGTGACATCCCTGCAGTGCACATGTTTCAGCGTTTGCCAAAAGAAAGCAAGCACAGAGAAACTGAAGCTAGGCTGCCACACCCAAGCTCTGCTGACGTAGTAGCAAGTTTGGAACCTAATTACAGACACCTGTCCAGAGAGGCAGAGACATGGCTCAGAGAGCAGGAATATAAACCCTGGCTAGAGAGAGAGTCAGGAGGAGAAGGACAAGGAGAGGGAGGATGACGAAAACAAGGAAGAGACAGAAGAACAACGACAACAGCACACGAGAGGGAACACAGGAGGAGACACAGCTGGAGAAGTGGAGGTGAAGCAATCAGAGCAGAAGGGGAGAAGAGAAACCTTCAAACCCCAGTGCCGGATAGAAAGGTTCAGAGAGTTCAGAAGTGGGAGCCCAGGACTCAGTCCAAGGGTCTACAAAGCCTAGCCTGGAACAAGGAACCAGAGCAGAGCTCCAGGGAGGAACTACAACAAGGGAACCAGAGACTGTACTGGTTCCTGTAATGAGAATGATTCATTATCATCTGAAGTACCTATGGACTGTACGTTGTGTTTAGCTGATGACATTGAATCCCTTTGCTAGTGTATATTGGAGAGCTGAGGGAAGACAAAGGAAAAGAGAATATTTTTATTTGTTGAAGGAAGCTGCTATGTTTTTCTTTATCTGTTAAGCAGTTGCACTTTTGAGTAAAGAGTGTGAAGCTCAGCCAGCATACTTGTGTAAATAACCTTGAGCGAACAACTGAATAATTATCCTGATGCAACCTGCATAGAACCTTTTTGTTTGGGGAATAAATTTTGTCATCTTTGCCTTTACCACTGGTTTCATGACTATTTCTTCTTAGAAGGCAAAAGAACTACCACTCCCAGCAGTCTTAGCTGGAGCAAAAATAGTTTATCCCATCTTCTATAAGGAGAACATAATGGCAACCCTAACCCTCACCCTCTTAGCCTGAGGCGGAAATAGTGCAAACAAGAGGGCACAAAAATGCATGAATAAATTATAATATTTACAAAATTGAACCATGAGTAGAGACAATCTGGCGGACGGACGAGCAATGAAGATCTTTATGCACTTTTGGCAGAAAATAAACTATCAGTGTTACAGGCATCTATTCCAACAGAAATCTCATCTCACATGATGTCAAAAAACTTAAATTTCAAAATCAGATAACAGGTTCTTGATAAATTGCTCTAATTCCATAGTGGGATCCTTAAACAGGATGGAATAAAACTTATGATCACTCAGTTGATGAAGAATTTCTTCTTCATATTTGTCATGATCCTGTATAACAATACTACCCCCTTTGTCAGCTCTAATAATAACAATTGAAGACTCAACGTAATTCATCCAATGCTGCATGTTCAGCAGGAGTAAGGTTCCAGTTAGCTCGGAAAAAATAAGGATCCTCCATAACAGACACATCCTGAAGAACCAAATCCTTAAACGTACTAGTAACAGGGTCAACAGGATCTGGTGTCATCCAGGAGGATTTAGGATGTACTACAGACATGTCTGACGTAACCAGATCATTTTGAAAATAGACTTTAACTGCAACATCCTAATGAATCGATGAAAAGCTAGTCAAAATTGAAAAGAGCCATGAAAAGACGTCAGGACAAAACCCAAGCCATAGTTCAGAACCTGAAGTTGTAATGACAACAACGAAATTGTAGAAAGGTGAATCACTGCTGATTGGCTTTGGTTTAGGATTGAGTTACTGGACCCTGATGAGGTCCCCAATCCCATACATGACTTCTGCCTCTTCGGCAGCCTCACCACTTGCCTCTGCCATGGCCTAAAATATCCCCTGATTTATCACTACTGTCATCACTACTCCAATCAGATTCATCTTATGCTCCAAAAACGTCACCTGCTGATTATTTGCAGACAAATTCAGATACTCAAGTTTCAACCAGGGATATACCTCATCATGAAGATAGTCATACTCATCCCGCTTAAATTTCTTAATCTTAATCTGTTTAACTGATGCATGAAACTGATCCATAGAAGATTGAAATTCCAGCTTCTTATGTATATATTCAGACTCATTATTCTCCTTAAATTTCTCATGTAGCACTTCAATCAACTGAGACAGTTTTTGTTCAGATTTCTGAGTAAATTCTATAATAAGTAGCATTAGATCCATACTGCACTTATTCAAAATCCCAATCCACTTGTCCAAAAAGGCTGAACCAGATGTAAACAATTTAGGTATCTTAAACCTACGTAAACCTCTAGAAATCCTCTTTTCACGTATATACTGAGCCATGGTATTCCCATGTAGCTCAGCTCTATTGAAAAGACATTGCAAAGAATATAAATCATTTCAATTCTATTCACCAGAAGTTGAATGCGAAGACTCAAGCAATACCGTCCAGTGAATCAATTAATTTATCTGATCCTCAGAATAGCTAAACCCTTCTGATTGCATGACCCCTGAAGCCATATCAAATAGTATAGACTATAAACAATCAAATTAGTTACCAAATGCCTAAAGGTATAGATTAGCAATCAGCATATAACCAGAAAATTCGTACACAAACCTCTAATGGCCTTCGTCTGGCTGTTTTACTAGAAGGCTTGTGCATCCTCTATTGCTCTTGCAAAAAATACCTATAGAGATTTGTAACCTGGAAATGTGATGGAAAGCATATAGTAACAGGTTTCCTCAAACCCAATAAAACATTTTGCCAGCAATTTCAAAAAAATAGACACCCATCTCTATCAACCACTAACAAACCAGAAATGTTTTATTTTTATTCGGAATTCCTTTAAAAGTGTTTCTCCAAAGGCTAAACATTCCTATTATGTAATGTAATGTAATATGTAAAATGTTCCTAGTTCTTAAAGTTCAATGTACCTGTTCTGTTTGTTATAATGTAAACCGCTGCTGATGCTTGGAAGCAGCGGTATATAAAAGTTGTTCAAATAAATAAATAAATAAAATAAAATATTACAGAAAAAAAACCCCATAAAGTTCCATTTCTATCTTGCTTTAAAACAAGCTCACATGCAGTGTAGAGCTAGACACTTGGGAGTACTATGAAGTCTCTAATAAAGCATAGTATCCAAACCCATTTATCCAGGCTCGCATCCATCAAACACTACATCCCGTCTGGCTTGACCCGACAACCAGCTCTTTGACTGACTTTTATTGCTCCAGGGTTCAGGCCCTTTGTGATGACTTTAACACAATAGAGGTCTTTTACTAAAGGGCGTTAGCTGGCAAAGCTTTTTCTGGCGCATGCTGAATGTGCATTGGGACATGTGTTGCCAGTTAGCACAGATCCATGACAGTTAGCATGGGGTGATTCCCACGCTAACTGTGAAACCCGCAGTAGGGATGTGAGTGGGCAGGTTAGGAGTAGAGAGTGGACATGGTGAGGTCAGCGCAGTTAGTGCTGTTTTCATACTGCACACTACCTGCATTAACATGAGATCACCTAATTCCACCTTAATAGGTGGAGTTAAGTGCACCTGCACTAATGTGGTATTTTATTTATTAATTTATTTAAAGTCTTTTCTATACCGCGCTCTTCAAGATCAGCTCGGTTTACAAATAACGTTAGTTTTGTCCAAGCATGGGAGGGCCCGCACTGAACTTACAGAGAACAGGATTGATAAACTTGGATTAACTGGGGAAACTATATACAAGCTCTGGGCTAGGTATTTAGATTCTTAGGTTACTATATGCATGATCTTGCTAGGATTCTGGTATGTGCTAAGGGTCAGTGTTCTACCTACTGGGGAAATTCTTTCCATGCCCGACAGATACCGCAGTGGTGTTGCACCTAACATGCCATTGTTTCAGAGCTTTTGCCAAATTAGGTGCAACACCTTAGCTCTCTTTAGTAAGAGTCCCAGTCTGTACTAATCCTCTCCCTCTTCCATCTGTGGCTTCAGGGTCTCCCAAAGATAAGTCCACTACAACCACCATTCTTATCACTGGTCTTCCATTTGGCCAGCAACTTTACCCTCCAGAACATGTTAGACTGTTCCACCATATGATATTTCACTGTATATACCTGCTCTGTTAAATGTTATTTATGACATGTCTCTATACCCACTCAAGATCTCTAGTCTTATGTAATTGCTTTTATTTAATTATCTATATGCTATTCCCCAGTTAATCCTTGTTTTATTCCCCTGTTACCTGTAACTTGGACAAGTTCTCTAAATCTGAGTGTATTTTGTTTAATGTAAACCGCACTGATGTCAAATAGCGCGGTATATAAGAGCTGTTAAATAAATAAATAAATATTCACTCAGATATGGAAAAAAACTTGCTCGCTTGACCCTAACCCCTCAAAATGGCTAAGGGAGGCAATTCTAGACTTATTCCCCATTGCGCTCTTATTCATCAATCACAGTCAATCTACAAGTATTATCCCATCATTATGGAAGCAAGCCACCATATATCCTACTCTTAAGAAACCTAAACTAGATCCCAATCAACCTGTCAACTATTGACCAGTCTCCTATCTCCCTTTCTTCTCTAAGCTTGCTGAGAAACTCATTTTTGATAGACTCTATACCTTTGTTGAGAAAAATGAACATACATCACTCTCATTAATCAGGTTTCCATCCAGGTCATGGGACCAAAACTATTATTGTCATCTTACTCAGGGTAATTCATATTTTCCTTCACTGAAGTTAATCTGCTCTGACTGTATCACTCAACCTTTCTGCCACATTTGATCTCATGGATCACAAGCTTCTTCTCTATTGACTTAATGAAATAGGCATCCAGAACAGAGTACTGTAATGGTACTCTTTATTACTCATGGCCCATTCCTTTACAGTCTCTACTGGTATAGACACTTTCACTTTTCAACAGCTGGATTGCGGTGTCCCACAGGAATCTGTTCTAGCCCCTCCATTATTTAATTTCTTTTTTAGTGTGTTGGCAACTCTAATGCAGGACTTGAGAATCAGCATTTATATTTTATACAGATGATACTTTATTGATAACATATACAGATTTCTCTACTCCAAGCTTATCCAAGCTTAACACTTCTCTTGAGAGTCCTACTGGCTTAAGACCAATCATTTGTAACTCACAGTAACATAGTAACATAGTATATGGCGGCAGATAAAGACCATAATGATCCATCTAGTCTGCCCAGCAAGGTGGCAAGAGAGGGTGCACCTTCTGCTTCATGCAGGCTCCCCTCTCCATGCCTTTCTTTAGGGGTGTACCCACTGCACTGTGCAGATCACCCCATTTGTTGAGATAGCAGAGAAAATTAAGGTTATTTTGATTTTATCCTGTTGCGCTAAAGGGATCCACTCTGTCTGTCCAATGCCATTTTGAATTCTGTCACTGTATTTTCCCCCACCACTTCCATCGGGAGGGCATTCCACGCATCCACCACCTTTCAGTGAAAAAGTATTTCCTGACGATGCCTTTCAATTTACCCCCTTGCAGCTTCATGTTATGCCCTCTAGTTTTGCAGCTTTCCCATCTTTGAAAAAGGTTTGTTTGTTCATTAATACTCTATTTAAAGGTCTGTATCATATCTCTCTTGTTCCTCCTTTCCTCTAGAGTTTACGTATTTAGGTCTTCAAGCCTCTTCTCATATGTCTTCTGGTGCAGGCTCCAAATTATTTTGGTCGCCTTTCTCTAAACCATTTCCAGTCTTTTTATATCCTTTGCGAGATATGATCTCCAAAACTGAACCTAATATTCCAAGTGAGCCCTCAACAGTGACTTGTACAGTGGCATTAGCACCTCCTTCTTTCTGCTGGTAATTCCTCTCTGTATGCAGCTCAGCATCCTTCTGGCTTTGGCCATCACCTTGTCACACTGTTTCACCACCTTGAGATCCTGAAGAACATTTACTCTGAAGTCCTTCTGGTTCTTTCACACCAAGCTCTTGCCCCCTATTACATACAATTTCCTTGGATTTCTGCATCCCAAGTGCGTGACACTGCACTTCTTTACATTAAATCTTAACTGTCAAGCATTAGACCATTAGACTCTGTTCCAAATTTTTGTGTCATCTGCAAAAAGACAGACTTTTCCATTCTGTCCTTCAACAATATCACTCACAAATACATTGAACAGTACCAGTCGCAGGACCGATCCCTGGGGCATGCCACTAATCACCTTCTTTTCATCCGAGTTCCTCTTACCATAACCTTCTGTCATCTGTCAGTCAACTAATTTCTGATCTATTTCACCACCTTGGGACCCATCCCCAGGCTGTTCAGTTTATTGATAAGCTTCCTATGAGGAACAGTATGGAAGGCTTTGCTGAAATGTAGGTAGATCACATTCATTACATGCCCTTGATCTAGTTCTCTACCAGTCAAAGAACTCAATCAGATTTGTTTGGTATGATCGTGCTTTGGAAAAACCATGTTGCCTCGGATTATGCAACCTATTGGTTTTGAGAAAATCCATTATTCTCTCTTTCAGGAGCACCTTCATTATTTTTCCTGCCACTGAGGTAAAGCTTACTGGGCTCTAATTTGCCAATTCTTCCCTGTTGTTGTTTGCCATCAAGTCATTGTTGACTCAAAGGTGACCCTCTGGATAGTTGTCCTAAATTGTGTTTGGTCTTTTTTTTACATTCTCTTATATACTGCATCAGTGCAGTTTACATTGAACAAACTGAAATTACATTGAACAGGGCATTGTAACTTGGAGATAACTATTTTACAGGGAACATGGGCTATGGAGGGTTAAGTGGCTTGCCCAAGACCACAAGGAGCACCTGTGGGACTAGAAACCCCAGTCCTTCCAGCCCAAGGTTGCTGTCCTCTAGGGGGATTTGAACCCCCAACCTTCTGGCGTGAAGTACCTTGCCCCAACCACTAGGCCACTCCTCCACTTCTGTCAGGCAGCTCACTGCTGACAGACTGGTACCCATAGCTGCTGTTATTGTATCAATCCATCCCATTGCTGGCCTTCCTCTTTTGCATTGACCTTCTATCTTGCCAAGCATAATGTCTTTCTCTAATGATCTCTCTCTTCGCATGATGTGTCCAAAGTATGAAAGTCAAAGTCTTGTTATCTGAGCTTCTAAAGAAAGCTTAGGTTTGATCTCCTCTATTACTGACTGGTTTGTTCTTCGGGCAGTCCATGGTATTTGCAGTATTCGCCGCCAGCACCTATTACCACTTTTATGAAGAGGTATCATATCAGCCCTTCTCCAGTCCTGTGGAACTTCTCCTGTCTCCAAGGATCTATTAAAAACATCCTTTAAAGGCCCTGCCAGAACCTCTCTGAGCTCTTTCAGTATCCTGAGATGTATCCCATCTGGTCCCATGGCCTTGTTCACTTTTAGTTTTGCAAGCTGTTCTAACACATCATCTTCTGTGAATGGTGTGATATCTATACCATTCCCATTTGTATATTTGTCAATTACAGGTTGTCCTTCTCCAGGATTTTTTTTTTAGTAAAAACAGAACAGAAGTATTTGTTTAGCAGTTTCGCTTTTTCAATGTCACTTTCCACGAATGCATTCTCAGCACTTTTGAGTCTTGCAATTCTGCCTGTGATCTTCCTCTTCTCCTGAATATACCTGAAAAAAGTTTTGTCATCACACTTTACATTTTTTAGCCATCTTTTCTTCTGCCTTTGATTTTTCTATCCTTATTTCTCATTTTTCTCTTTTAGCTTAATCCTGAACTTCTTCTAAGTACTGCTGTCCCCACCACTGTGTTTACCTCTGCATCTGCCTTTGTACCTCATTCCCCATGTCAATTGATCTCTATGTGCCCCACTACTTCCCCACCTGTGTCTCCTCTGTTTAATGCTCGCTGTTTTGACTGGAACTTGTTGTTATACCCTCCTACACTCTTGTTTCTCCACCGTTGAATGTTCACCATTTTGATTGGTAGAAAAACGGTATACCAAAACCAGTTAAATAAATAAAATAAATAAATAAAATTACCCCAATGTTAAAAGATCTACACTGGCTACCTGTACCCAGCAGAATCAAGTACAAATCAACTATGAACATATTCAAAACTTTACATGACCAATCTGCAACATACTTATAGTCACTCCTTCACACACCAACAACCAACAGAAAAAGGCGAAAATGAAACAAGAATCTCTTTGACCTACCAGTGCAAATAATAAAGATGCAACAAAATACCCCCATCAGGGATTTTTACACCTACACAACAGATCTTTGGAAAGCACTCCCCAGTGACCTCAGGGAAACACACAAAATTATAGAATTCCACAAGGATCTCAAGACATTATTTTTCAAAGAACATTTCAACAACTAAATGAGATGCCCCCCGAGCAATAGCAAAATCATGGGCAGATACATCACAACCACTACTCTCCCACAACCACCCCTCATTTTTCCCCGCCCCCAACCTCTGACCCAATCTGTACATAATTTGTAAATATGTTGTAACCTAGAGACTACCGTTATCATTTGTAATCACAATATTCTATGCTGCTAAGGATTTAGAAGTTCTATGTAAAGCTGTTAAGTTCTTGTTCTTTGTAAACCACCTTGATTCACAGATAAGGTGGTATAAAAAAAAAACAGAAAAATAAATATATAAACAAAAAACTTCTTGTGAAATTTAGCTTCAGATATACATAAATCAAGGACTCATTTGCATCCAGTTGCTAAATTGGATGCAAAACAACTACTAAGTCATGGAAATGTTTGTGGTTTAGTACTTGACTCTTCATCTACTAATTCACCTTTATCCACATATTTATTTATACTGCCAAATAACTGTTTATGAAAGATATAGAAAAGGGAGAAATGATAAAAATACAAATTTGCACAATGGTTAGGAATTGTAAGAGGCTCTTGTAAGGCTGGGGAATTGGGCATCTAAATGAAAGATGAAAGACAGACTACTTCAAAGAGATGCTTATAGGAAAAATTGTCATAACTATAGTGTCTACCTATTAAGGGAGGGCTGTTTACTAAAATGCATGCAACTTTTGTCAATTAATGCATGTTAACATCAAAATTTACCATGAATTATCAGGTAATTGGCTGTCCTCAAGTTTTTGGCCAAAATGGGGGCGTGTCCACATCAAGGAGGAAGGAGCTTAGTAGCAGACACTTAACACATGTTAACAGTTACCACGCAGTATGTTAGAAGTGCTCTTGTGCTAATGCAAGGGTCTCCAAACCGTCCTGGAGGGCTGCAATTCTGCCAGGTTTTCGGAAAATCCTTATTGAATATGCATGAGATATATTTGCATGCACTGCCCCCATTGTATTTGAATTGATCTCATGCATATTCATTAGGGATATCCTGAAAACCTGACTGATTTGTGGCCCTCCAGGACTGGATTTGGAGACCCCTGTGCTAAAGGACAGAATACTGCCACTATCCAGATAGAGGTGATTTGTGCTGCTCTATATGGCCATTTGGGGCCAGTTGCAATCCAAATATCAGTGCTGAATCTCTGGACGTTTTTGGATTGCTGCAGCTGGGATTTAAAATAAATGCTGAGCATGCTGGCCCTTTAATAAAGAAATTAAAATTCTGACATTTTCTATGAAGCCTCTTTTCAGTGTAATTTGATCAAGCCAGGTTTATTAAATATGCTGCTTTGTTGCATAAGTGAATCTGGCAAGTATTTTAGCAAACTTTAAAGTTTTCTCTTTTCTTCTTTTAGGGCAGTGATCTCCAATCCTGGTGCTGGAGGGCCGTGAACCAGTCAGGTTTTCAGGATTTCCCTAATGAACATGCGTGAGATATATTTGTATGCACTGCCCCCGTTGTATTCAAATATATCTCATGCATATTCATTAGGGGCATCCTGAAAACCTGACTGGTTTGCAGCCCTCCAAGACTGGACCCCTGCTTTAGGGCATCATGGAATAATATAAAAGATTTGAAATACACTAAGGGGTTGAATTAGAGCAATTCTGAAATTTGTGAGCCGTTGCACTAATAGTTGAGACTTCAAATATAGTTCCTGTCCACTCATACACCTTTAAAACAAATGTACAATTAATTTAATCTTATAAAAATCTAGCTAAAGTAGAAAAGATCTCTCATATTTACTTATGTCATGCTTGGATGAGAAATGGCTGGGAGTCTACTTAAGAGACGTAAATGTCAAGAACCAAAAAGCACCACAAACAGTTAAAATAACTATGAACCTCAACATTTATTTTTTAGTTGGCCGTCGGCAAGTATTTCCTCATAGCAAGTTGATCACATCAGAAAGGGCTGGTGAAGTGGCCTTCTGGTATAAGGAGTAATTGGGGTCAGACTAAAAAGGATTGAAAGAGCATAATAGGTCAAAAATGAACTAGAGAAAAGTGGCAGTGCATGGATCATATTATATTGGTCAGGAATTAAACATATTCCCATAGGAGACTAAAAGTTAATACCTGAGCAAAAATCTTGACTTGAAGAGGTTGCTGTTTATATTCCACCAAAATTTCAATTTCTTTGTAAGCTACTAAAGGTATGATTATGGAAGTTGCACAAGGGTCTGATTATGGAATACATTTCTTTTAGACAAAGGTGGCCACCACAGCAATAATTCTCTATCTAAGTAAGAAAACTAGTAAAGGAATAAGAACTAGTAAAGGAAATACCACTTGGTGCTAATTCTATAAAGGGCTCATGGAAGTTGTTCACTAGAAACATATTTAAGTCCCTATTCTGGAGGACTTGGATCTATATAAAGGAGCGACAGCATGAAGGAGGACATATAGGGCTACTCCTCCTTTTCTGTCTTCTCTATCTCTTCTAAATAAATTATAAAATTATAGCCAGCTATGGCTATATCCCATTCATGCGACTCATTAAAACATGTTTCTGTAATGGTCACAATGTCCAAGTTCATTTCCACCATCAGGGCTTCCAGGTCAGCAACTTTGTTTTTCGAGCATTTGTGCTCATTGCCTTCCAGCTATTGTTGGTTGGCTTGCTCGTATTATGGACAGATTTTGTTCCAGACCTCTCTTCCCTCTTGTATTTGATGTGTGGATTAATATGACAACTATTACCAATGTTATTATGTTGTTGCTGGGAGTGACATCCTGAATTTGTTTTTTCCCATCCTTCATGCCCTTTCCCTAGCTTAAATGCTTGCCCATATATTACCTGCATTTTTCACTTAGGATCCTTTTTTCCATCACATATAGATGCATTCCATCAACACAGTACTGTATCTTGTTCCATCTATTGCCCCAGTTGCCTAAATATCCAAATCCTTCTTGTTTACACCAAGTTTGGAGACACATATTGAAGTTGGTTATGTGATTCATCCTCTCTTCCCCCTTATCAAGAATAGTTAGAACTTCTGAGAACACTATAATACGGCGAGAATAATTCACAATGCAAAGAAACGAGAACACATCACCCCAATTCTGAGAGACCTTCATATTCTCCCCATCGAAGCAAGAATCAAGTACAAAACTCTTCTACTCACCCACAAAACCATCCACCAAACACAAGGCACCCCTCTCCGTGCCCTACTGCCTCGCCCAACCCACAGCAGAACAACCAGACAATCCTCCAACAGCTCCGTTGCCATCCCCCACAAAAGAACCAAAGCAACTCAACGGACCTGCAACAGAGCCTTTGAACTCTATGCCCCATCCCTCTGGAACTCTCTACCAAACCACATCAGGAACAACGGTGATCTCCCATCATTCAAAAAGCAGCTAAAAAACATCCTATTCCAAGAACATCTCTGAATAGGAACCCCCCACTTATTTCTCTCCAAGATCTCCAAACCAGTAACTATGCTATCTTGTCAGTCTCTATGTTCATCCCAAAAATCATCAATGTTGAACCCCCGGTGATGGCTCCCCCCCCCCCACATTTTATTCCTCCCCCCCCCCCCCCGATTATATGTCCCACCGCTTTGACCCGGTGAAAAGCGGGATATAAATACAGTTAAATAAAATAAAATAAATAAATAAATAATGCTGACAATGGGTTTATGTTCCCCTCCCAAAAACTGAAAGTCCCTTTGTACTGTAGAGATAGTTTCTAGCCAGGTCATTTGTACTTAAGTGTATAAAAACATCAGTTTTGGAATACTTACTTTCCACTCTGACTATTCTAACAATTTGGTTTGTGTTCCTGCTGGCTGAAGAATCTTGGAGGCATTTGACCATCTTTTGTCCCTTGAACTGCATTCCCAAGCTAATCCCTTCGATGATGGAGTCTCCACGTAATAACAGTTTCCTGTTTTATGATTTTTTTGTTCACATTTGGGGCACTACCAGTAGATTGGATGTTAACCTTCTCATTTAAGGTCACTTCAGTTTCCACTAATTGGGCACTCTCATTTTCCAAGGCAAAGAAGGCATTATGCAGGGACATCTTTTGATGGAGAAGGTGTCTTTGTGTTACAGGTCACAGCCTACCAGAGTCTACTATGATCCACTGTTCCTGGGATACTTGATTTTTTGTGGGAGTGGTGGTGAGTTGTTTTCCATTTGTAACTGAATGGAGGTGTGTTTCATTACAGCTAATTCTTTCCTTAATATAATACATTCTTTATTTATAGCAAATAGCTTGAGACATATAGGGCATGCTCTAAGACTTCAAATGATTTATTTTTTATTTTATTTTATTTAGCTGTATTTATATCCCGCTTTTCACCGGGTCAAAGCGGTCAATTGGGGGATACATTTAACATGAGGGGATATGAGAGACATACGCTAATACTTATAGGGAACATGGGCAATGGAGGGTTAAGTGGCTTGCCCAAGACCACAAGGAGTGCCTATAGGACTAGAAATCCCAGTCCCTCCGGCTGTCATAGAATGAAGGCCCTATAGTTATTGCACTGAATACTTGACATGTTGATTGAGAGAGCTATAAAGCAGTTGTAGCAAAAGGAGAAAGTTGGGAATTCCACTTAATTGGAGAACAGATAACTATATCTGTAGAAGAATTCAATGTTAGAAAGATCAATAATATCAACAAAAACAAAATGTGGAGCTGGCTGTGGTACAAATTACCAACTACTAGTATTCAAAGTCAAGTAAAAGCTGCAAAAGAGCAAGACACTCATGAATGTAGCAAAATAGGACCGTGAGAATATACCACCAAAATTTAAAGACTGCCTGCAAAATTGATTTGCTGCTTTGAATACAAATGACAGAGCACCAGAAGAGTTATAGGATGACAGTGAGAAAGTTGTGCTCAAATTAAGTGAGAAGTCTCTACAAAATGTGAAAAAGCAAGAATGGCCAAAATGGATGACTGAAGAAACTCTGAAAATTGCCCAGAAATGCAGAGAAGCTAAAGTCAGAGGAGAAAGAGGGGCAATCACAGAACTCAACAGAGATTTCCAACATGCAGCAAGATGAGACAAGGAGACATACTACAATGATGCAGGCAAGGAAATAGAAGCAGAATCTATTAGAGGAAGAACAAGATTGGCTTTCCTAAAGCTACGAGAGTTAAAAAGAAAATTCCAGCCTCCAATTGGTATGCTACAAGATGCTCAAGGATTCATGTCAAATGATGCTGAGAAGATCAAGAAAAGATGGAAAGAATATACAGACTCATTATATAATAAAGATCAAATGGACAAAAAACCATTTCAACCTGTACCTTATGATCAGAAACCATTGGTAATGAAAGAAGAAGTCAAAGCAGCATGGAAAGCCTTATCAAAGAACAAAGCACCAGGTATTGATTTCATTCCCACTAAAGTATTATAACAATCGGACGCAGCTGTTGCTTTACTTGCAAAGCTCTGCCGGTAAATTTGGTAGACAATATTATGGCCAACTGACTGGAAAAGATCTGTGTTTATACCAATACTGAAGAAAAATGGAAGTTATTGCACAATTGCTCTGATCCCACATACCAGCAATATTCTACCAAAGATCATCCAACAGAGACTACAACCATACCTAGAAAGAGAATGGCCTGAAGTGAAAGCAAGATTCAGGAAAGGGCAAGGAACAAGAGACATCACAGATGTGAGATGGATCCTTGAAAAGACAAAAGAATACATAGAAGAAACATAGAAAAATGATGACAGAAAAAGACCACATGGCCTATCTAGTCTGTCCTTCAATATCAACAACTACAAACAGTCACCTTTTTTCCTTTAGAGATCCTCTGTGTTTTTCCCATGTTTTTTGAATTCCGATACTGTCCTCATCTCTACCACCTCCACTGGGAGACTATTCCACGGATCCACAACTCTTTCCGTAAAGAAATATTTCCGCATATCACTCCTGAATCTATCCCCTTTCACCCTCATCCCATGTCCCCTCATAGCAGAACTTGCTTTCAATTGAAAGAGGCTCTCTCCCTGTGCATTTATGCCACAGAGGTATTTAAACGTCTCAATCATATCACCTCTATTCCACCTTTCCTCTAAGGTGTACATATTAAGATCTTTAAGTCTGTCCTCATATGCTTTATAATGAAGACCACTAACCATTTTAGTAGCCACCCTCTGTATTGACTCCATCCTGTTTATATCCTTTTGAAGGTGCAGTCTCCAGCATTGCACACAATACTCCAAATGAAGCTACACCAAAGACATACAGAGGCACTATCACCTCCTTTTTTCTGCTAGCCATTCCTCTCCGTATGCACCCAAGCATCCTTCTAGCTTTTGCCGTCATCTTTTCTACCTGTTTAGCTACTTTAAGATCATAAGACACAACCACGCTTAGGTCCCGCTCTTCTTTAGTGGACAAAAGTACTTCACCCCCTATACTATATTGCTCCCTTGGATTGCTGCAGCCCAAATGCATGACCTTGCATTTTTTAACATTAAATCCCAGCTGCCAAATTCTAGAGCACTCTTCAAGCTTAGCTAGATCTCTCCTCATGTTATCTACACCTTCCTGGGTGTCTACTCTATTGCAGATTTTGGCATCATCTGCAAAGAGGAAAACCTTACCCGACAACCCTTCCGCTAAATCACTAACAAAGATGTTAAAAAGAATCGGACCAAGGACAGATCCCTGGGGTACACCACTGGTAACTTCCTTCTCCTCAGAGTGAGCTCCATTTACCTGTACCCTCTGTCGCCTCCCACTCAACCAATTTCTAACCCAAGCAGTAACTTTAGGGTCCATCCCTAGGGTGCTCAGTTTGTTTATAAGTCGTCTGTGAGGAACAGTGTCAAAGGCTTTACTAAAATCTAAATACATCACATCTAGGGCTCTCCCTCAGTCCAACTCCCTGGTCACCCAGTCAAAGAAATCACTCAGATTTGTCTGACAAGACCTGCCTCTGGTGAATCCATGCTGACTTGGATCCTGTAATCTGCTGGACTCCAGAAACCTCACTATTTTCTCTTTCAGCAGCATATAAGAACATAAGAACATAAGATATGCCATACTGGGTCAGACCAAGGTCCATCAAGCCCAGTATTCTGTTTCCAACAGTGGCCTATCTAGGTCATATGTACCTAGCAGTTTCCCCAAGGGACACAGGTTCCACAATGCTTGTATTGGTTCAAGCATTGATATCCTGGGTCCCTTCTTAATAATGGCTTATGGACCTTTCCTCCAGGAACTTGTCCAAACCTTTTTTAAACCCAGCTACACTAACATTCTTTACTACATCCTCCGGTAACAAATTCCAGAGTTTGATTACACGTTGAGTGAAAAAATATTTTCTCTTATTAGTCTTAAATAGTTTACCCTGTAGCTTCATTGCATGTCCCCTAGTCTTTCTATATTCTGATAAGGTAAACAATCGATCTACGTTTACCCGTTCCACTCCGCTCATTAATTTATAGACTTCTATCATATCTCCCCTCAGCCGTCTCTTTTCCAGGTTAAAGAGCCCTAACCTTTTTAGCCTTTCTTCATAGGAGTATCCTTCCATCCCCTTTACCATTTTGGTGGCTCTTCTCTGAACCTTTTCTAATAACTCTATATCCTTTTTAAGATACGGCGACCAGAATTACACACAATATTCAAGGTGCGGTCTCACCATGGAACGATATAGAGGCATTATAATATCCTTTGTTTTATTTTCCATTCCTTTCCTTATCATACCTAGCATTCTATTTGCTCTCTTGGCCGCCGCTGCACAATGGGCCGAGGGTTTTAACATGGTATCCACAATGACGCCTAAATCTTTTTCCTGGGTGGTGGTTCCTAATGTGGAACCTTGCATCGTGTAACCATAGTTTGGGTTGTTCTTCCCTAGGTGCATAACCTTGCACTTGTCCACATTAAATTTCATCTGCCATTTTGATGCCCAGTCTTCCAATTTATCAAGATCCTCTTGCAATTTTCCACAATCCTCTTGGGTTTTAACAACTTTAAATAGTTTTGTGTCATCTGCAAATTTGATAACCTCACTCGTTATTCCCCTTTCCAGGTCATTTATGAATATGTCAAAAAGCAGCAGACACAGCACAGATCCCTGGGGTACACCACTATTCACCTTTCTCCATTGGGAAAATTGGCCATTTAGCCCTACCCTCTGCTTTCTATCTTTTAACCAGTTCCTGATCCACAATAGTACACTGCCTCCTATCCCATGACTCTTTAGTTTTGCCAAAAGTCTCTGATGAGGGACCTTGTCAAAGGCTTTCTGAAAGTCCAGATACACAATATCAACCGACTCACCTTTGTCCACCTGATTATTCACTCCTTCAAAAAAACATAACAGATTAGTAAGACAAGATCTTCCTTGTCTAAAGCCATGTTGGCTGTCTCTCATTAGTTCATGACTATCTACATGCTGAGTAATTTTATTCTTTATGATGGTTTCTATCATTTTTCCCGGTATTGACATCAGGCTCACCGGTCTGTAGTTTCCCGGATCACCCCTGGAACCCTTTTTAAAAATTGGTGTTACATTGGCGATCCTCCAATCTTCAGGTATTAGAGATGATTTTAATGATAGTTCACAGATTTAGACCCCACCATGGAGTTGAATCACTCATCTTTATCTTTATCTTTATCTTTATTTGAGACTTAATATACCGCTCAATGCAATTGCGTCAGAGCAGTGCACAATGTACAAAAAAAGGCTGCAAGGAAAAGGAAAGGAACGCCAAATATATGATAGGATAGCTAAGAGAAAGGGAAAGGGCTAAAGAGAAAGGTGAGATTGACAGCATGACAGCATTAACAGACAACCTAATAAAGGGCACTGACAAACCAACATGGGGTTCATAGTGATCTTCCTTGACATCAAAGCGGCATTTGACTCCATACCACACAACCTAATCATTCAGTGGCTTCAAGCAATCAGACTAGAACTGGTTCAATTCCTACCTATCGGACCGACAACTCCAAGTAAAAATCAGCACCACAAAATCAGCACCATACATCCAACGCCAAGGAGTCCCCCAAGGCTCTGTCATCTCTACTTTAATATTAAACATCTTCCTCCAGCCAATCTGCATAGTCATAAAAACACATTACATTCTATACCACATATACACAGATAATGTTATGATATTTATTTATTTATTTAATGTTATTTTTATACCGCCTTATCAAACAATCAAAGCGGTTTAACAAACAAGAAATACAAAGGCAGTGAAAATATGTACAGGCAGTAATGACAATTACATGGTTAAATAAATTAGTGTGTTTTACAGAAAGAAATAATGCGCTATATACATTGTGTACTATAATACAATGTGAGCTATAATACAGCTTATTATATGATTGTTTTTTCTCTTAAACATTGAATTAATTATTCAGTTAGACCATAATGCTCGATAAACAGGACAGTTTTTAGTTGTTTTCTAAAGTCTTTAAGGTCCTGAGCTGCTCTTAAATCATTTGGAAGAGAGTTCCAAATATTTGGTGCCGCAAACGAGAATGCCCTTTCTGTTGTCTCTTTACGTGCTTTTCTAAAGTCAAGTGATGTGCTGACTCTGTTGGTGGATCCTAATCTTCTAGGTCTTTTGCTGACGTCTGATTGAATGAGAGTAGCCAGACTGTTTGCAGAACAGTTATGTTTGATTTTGAAAATGTATATAATGGTTTTATATTTTATGCGATATGCTATTGGTAGCCAATGTAGCTCCTTCATAATGGGAGTTATGTGCTCCTGGCTTGATAATCCGAAGATTATTCGAGCAGCAGTGTTTTGAGTGAGTTGCAAAGGTTTTAGTGACTGCTTATGAAGGCCAAGATATATGGGATTACAAAAATCAAATAATGGCGTGATTAAAGCATGGCAGACGTTACGGAAGTGGGTTGTTTCGAGTAGTGGTCTTAATCTTCTAATAATCTTCATTCTATAATATGCACTCCTGATTGTCTTACTTATATGTCTTTTAAGATTCATTTCTCTGTCAAGGGTCACTCCAAGATATTTTACTTCAGATTTTATGGGAATATTAGAGTCTTCTATCATGATATCAGGTGGAGGAGGGAAATCAGAGTTACGAGAAACAAATAAGGCCTCAGTTTTGTTGAAATTGATTTCCATGTTATTGCATTTGCACCAATCAGACATTTGTAGGAGACAATCTGTAATTCTATGATAATCAGGGTTATTAATTGAAACAGATGTAAATATCATTATATCATCTGCATAGATGGTATAATTAAATGTCATTCTTTGAAGGGATGTTGCAAATTGGTTGTATGTAAATGTTGAATAAAAGAGAAGAGAGGGCAGAGCCCTGTGGATCTCCTTGTAAAACTCTTATGGGTTGAGATGCTTTGTCACCTATCTTTACTTGTATGTGTCTCTCTGTAAGATATGACTGGAACCATTTTAATGTGGTACCATAAAGTCCGATCTCCTCTAATCTGTTTAGTAATCTTTTGTGATCCACAGAATCAAATGCCGCGGAGATGTCGATAAAGATCATTATGATGCCTTTCTTAGAGTCATCTATGGTACGGAGTATTTTGTTGAAAAGGTAAATCATTAAGGTTTCTACACCGTGATTTGGCCGAAAACCATGTTGATTATCGTCCAAAGGAGCATAAATATCAATATGATCTTGAAGTTGAAGCTGAACAGTTTTTTTCAATAATCTTAGCTAAAAATGGAATACTAGATATTGGCCGATATGCGACGGGGTTGTTTTTGTCTAATGTAGTTTTTTTTGGGATAGGTCTGACAGAAGCAAGTTTTAATTGAACTGGCAGTAGACCTTGAGTAAGTGAAATGTGTACCATGTGTTTTATAATGTGAAGGAAGCTTGATTTAGTAGCTTTGATCCATGATACTGGACAAGGATCAGTGGGAGAAGTGCTTGTATTTATTGTTGAAATGATATGGGCTAGTTGATCATTTGAAGGAGGCTTGAATGTATCCCAAATCCTATTATGCGAGACTGAATTTTTGTTCACTATAATTTTTGATTCTTTTTTAGAATGAAATTTGTCTTTTATATAATCCACATAACTCTGTGGCTCAATTATTATTTCACCTTCTGCTTTTTGTTCTTTTGTTAGTGTCTTCACAATTTCGAAGAGCTCTCTGGGCTTGTTGATGGCTGAATCGATTAAATTTGTGTGGTATTTTTTTTTGTGTGTTTAATGTGTTCATCATATTGCTTTAGCATTGTTAAATATAGTTGTTTTATGTCTATTGAATTGTGTTTTCTCCATTTACGCTCTATCCGTCTGAGCGCTCTTTTCATTTGACGTAATGCTATTGAATACCAAGGCTTGTGATGAAGTTTATTATTCCGTGGTTTCTTAGGTCTCGTGTCCGTTGCTCTGGCTGCATTAGAAATAATGTAATTCCAATTGGTTATTTGATTTCAAGCTCATCTGAATCTGTGGACAGATGAGGTATGGCTTCTTGTATAAATGAATCTCTGTCAAATTTCTTAAAACGTCTTTGAAAACTATAGTTGTCTAGGTGCACATTAAAATTTCTTGTTTGTACTAAAATCCCTATCTTAACTAAGTGGTGGTCTGACCAAGGTATTGGGGTAATGTAAGGTGTTGTAACAAGACTTCTTGAAATTATATTATTGGATACAAAAATGAGGTCAGGAGAATTACCAAATTTGTGTGTGGAAGCATTAATTATTTGTGTGAACTGTAGTGAAGACATAGCTTGAAGGAATGAATCAGAGTCTCTGTGGCTGATTGACTTAAGGTTAAAGTCTCCTAGAACTATTGTGGATTTATTGGGAGATGTAATGGCACAAATATTTTCAAGTAATGATGCAAGTTCCACAGGGGAAGCGTTAGGTGCTCTATAGTGTAGACAAATTGCCATATATTTGTTCTCAATACAGATAGAATTACATTGACGTGAGTTATAGGTGCTTTGAATTCTGAATTTTAAATACCTTTTTGCAATTATAAGTACCCCTCCTCCACGTTTTAAAGAGTGAGGGCAACTGTAAGCATAGTATGTATCAGGAACCAATTGGTTAATAATTCCATTGTCAGTTGGATTTAACCATGTCTCTGTAATGCAAAGCACATCAGGTTGAGCCTCATCTATATGGTCTACTATTGTATGGATTTTGTTGCATACAGATCTGGCATTAATTAATTCAACCTTCAGTAAATTGTGTGAATTGGGTAAAACTTGAGTTTCTTTTGCCCTGTATATAGAATTGTCATTCATGTATGTATATAAATATATCCAATAGAAATGTGGAATACAGATATAGATGTTTGACAGGCATTGGTATTGGAAATGTTGTGAGTGAATGAGGCATATTGGAAAGAGCAAAATAAATTGCATAGTTAAATTTAACATGAATATTATACTTGCTTTTTAGTTGAAGGCTGTTTTAACTTCTGTGTAAAGACTGTATACTTTCAAAACGGAAGGTTTTGCCAGGGTATTATTTATTATTGCATGCGCCTATGTTCCACGCCTAAGGGCCACGCCAAAGGGCCCTCTGGCGAGGCCCTCAGGCGCGGGCCCGCAAGGCGCGGGCGCGCCTCTGCTGCGGCGGTTTTAATGCCGTTGAGCAGGGCTGTGATAGGCAGTTCACTCCTCTGACGTGCAGCACAATTACAGCTCTCAGCTGAAGGAAATGGTGATCCCCGATGTTTAGGAAGCCTCTGCTGCGGCGGTTTTAATGCCGTTGAGCAGGGCTGTGATAGGCAGTTCACTCCTCTGACGTGCAGCACAATTACAGCTCTCAGCTGAAGGAAATGGTGATCCCCGATGTTTAGGAAGCCTCTGATGTGGCAGTTTTAATGCCGTTGAGCAGGGCTGTGATAGGCAGTTCACTCCTCTGATATATGCTCCTATCGACAGAATTAACCGGGTAATCACCCACATAAAAAAACTGTTTTATCCCCATCACCTACTAGCTCACAGAGTACAACATGACTATAAACTTAAAAAAAAAAAAGATATTCTATACATCAGAGACAGCAACTTCACCCCACCTACCACCATAGCCATCGATGGAACCCAATTGCAAGTAAAACATGAAATGCATTACTTAGGAATTACCCTGAATCAACATCTCTTCCTCTCATCCCACATAAGAAACATCACTAAAAACATTTACTACAAACTCAAGACACTCCATCACCTCAAACCACTCCTACTTACTCACAGTTCTCCAAGTACTTATCTTCCCATACCTCGACTACTGCAACCTCATCTTCGAAGACTTACCAAAATCAATAGTCCATCCACTCCAGCTTGCACTCAACATGGCAGCCCTCACACTCTGCAATGCTCACAGAGCTGAATGCATAACTCCCCTACTCATATAGCTACACTGGCTACCAATCGCCAAGTGCATACAATATAAATCCATCCTCACAATCTTAAAAATCATCAATGGCCTATCAGCCACAGACCTCCAATCACTAATCCAGAAAACACCTGAAAACTGAAACAGTTGAACTGGTTTCCTCAACACACTATACATACCAGTGTTTTACACTAAAACCAGTTCCAACACATCGAAGAGGGACTTCTCCCTACTTGCACCATCCCTATGGAACTCTATCCCTGAGAACCTACATACTACAAAGGACTTATCAGCCTTCAGAAAGAACCTCAAGACCTATCTGTTTACAGAGTGCTTCTCTGAGGACATAACTTGACCACCCAACAAGCAAAATCCATAACCTCCCCCGTCCCTCTCCCCTTCATATACAACCCCTATGTCATGATTACTGCAACTTGCTCTCCTGAAGTGACATCTTAACATCATGTTCTCTTCCCTCACAAACATTATTTACTACCCCTTACTAGAGGCATAATCCAGGTTTACCTTGATATAATGTTTCACCTGCTATACGCATACTCCAAGTTTATTACCCTGTTATAATGTATTACCATTTTGTTATAATGTAAACTGCTTTGACCACTGGATAAAGTGGTATATAAAAACTGTTAATTAAATAAATAAATAAACTATAGAGGACATGCTGAGTATTCTGCTGACAGTATACAGCCTTTGCACTCAGCATGCATTGAGTTTTGCTTCGAGCATACAGTAATGCAAAAACCTATTTAGTAAAATGACATTTAGTAAAATGACACTTTAAGAGTGTTGTAGAATACCAACAGATTTTATTGTAGAGATAGCTACAATTGCACACTGACTGGAAATGTCTCCAAATTTAATGACATTTTTTAGAAGAAGACAAAAGGCACAGCGATGCAGCACATCTTTGAGGTCACTTTCAAAGCTCTTCATGATTTGGGGATCTGAAAATGGGCATTCAGATGTGCAAATCAGAAAGATATCCCTGAAAACCATTTTAGAAAACTATATGTATAGACATCCCCAGCACAATCACATCCATGCTGCTTGGGGGCATGGTAGAGGTATGGCCTGGGCGGTCCTATGTAGACACACATCGTCGCATGATTTTATAAAAGCCCGTGCAAGTCTGGCCCTGGCTGCTGATGCATCCATGACTATCCCTGACCATGAAGAAGTTGCAGAAAAGTGCTCATTCTATGGCAGCAGCACTTGCAGAGGCAAGAGCGAAATGTGTTCTCACCACCACAGTACCTTTTGCTGGGTCAACAAAACCTGCATGTTAATTAATTGTCCTTTTATTTTCACTGTCCCGCCAACAAATATCTGCAAATCTAAAATGACAGCCTAATACTTGCATGCATCATCCTGAAATACCTCAACCGGCATGTCCATGTAACCACTTTTGCAGCCATGCATTTCGAGGATGTCCATATTTCTAAACTAACCTACAAACATGCATATACCCAGCCATGCCATTTGCACGGGCCTATCACCAGAACTGGTTGCAGGGACATACATCTTTTGGGGCACAGACAGAGTGATTTCAGATGCACTTACACATGCCTCCTTTCACTGCCACCACTTCCTCTCTATTTTAGAAGTTGTGACCTGCATGTTTCAAATTCTTCCTAGATGGCCCTTCTAAATGTGGCTTTTTGAAAATATATTTATTCTATTTTATTTATTTTACCACTATTTGTTTATTGCCATAGCTGGTTGTGTATGGTACTGCTTTTCATTCGTAGAAAACAGAATGGTACAAAGAAGAGAGAGGCCCCTTATCAGTCTAGACACGAGGCAAAGTCCAGGAGGAGGTAAAACACATCTATTGAAGGACAGAGAAGAGTTCACTATGGTAGATGAAATCCCCTATGTGTCCTTTCAGGGCCTTCAGAAAAGGAGAGCTCCTCTATGCTAGGGGTATCATTAGGAGCACCTCTGAGATGTTCCACACCAATCTAAATATAGGGATAGATAGCTGGAGGAGGGAAAATTGTAGCTGGAGAACTAGGAAAAGCCTCCTGGACAGTTTGTCTTCTAGTGTCTTTCTTATTGTTAGTTGGGCCCTTCAAAACACAATCATAATGTAGGGATGTATGCAGAGAAATCAGTTATGGTTTATTTTCAGTTCATTTGGCTTTTTCCAGATGTTTGGGGAGGCATGGCTGTGAATGTGGAGACATGGTTAAGGGATACCCAGGGACTGAGTATTCCCTAACCATGAGGCATGAATAGCAACATTTTAGCTGAAAAACATCCACAGTGTATAAAGAAGGACACACTCACTTATCCCTAATACTTAGCACAATGTCAACAGCAGTACCAGCAGGATTTGAACGGTGGTTACCCTAGTCCTAGCAAACTACTCTAACCATTAGGCTATCCTAGATGTCTGGATCTGAACTACTGTTCTGGGGATATCTAGGTAGATGCCCCTGTAGATGTCCATAATGGGTACATCTAGGTTTGTGAAATCTCGTCTGCACCTGGACGTGTCTGCATTTTTTTCAGATGTTCTAGTTTAGACGTTCCAGATTACACTTGGATGGCTCTTCTAAAATGCCCCTCCAAGAGAGTTAGGTCAGGGTTAGAGGTTTCAGTTTTGTGGAAAAATGGGACCATTTAAGGAATGCATGAAGGAGTATCTAAGTGACTTGATAGACAAGTTTGTATGGAAGAATTTATGGCAAGCACATATTTTCTGTTGGTAAGATTGCATGGAAAGACATAGGGCCTCTACTTTGAAAGGAAGTTTGGAGTGTAGCCTCTTTATGTTTATGTTTATTTCTCTTGATATACCGCCTTTCAAAAAAATAGAAATCAAGGTGGTTTACAATTTCAAATAAAGATAGAAAAGGGCCAAAGGCACCGAAAGGGAAAAGAAATGACAATATCAGACAGGATAGTAGAGAATATAGGTAAACAGGCAAACACACAGGCCAGAGAGGAGAGCACAGGACTACACAATGGCGGAGGGTAGCTCAAATGCGTGGTTAAACAGATGGGTCTTTAGCTGGGTTTTGAAAGTCCTGTAATTCTGTTCAAGTCTGAGTGAGGTGGGTAGGGAGTTCCACAGGCCAAGACCAGCGAAAATAAAATTCAGAATTACGGGTAGTTTGGAGGTGAGCATGTGAAGGGGAAGGAAGATGAAGCCGAACGATACGTATAGACCGGAGAGAATGACCGGGTATGTGAAATTGCAAAAGATCGGACAAGTACTGCGGGGTGTGAGTATATATAGCTTGATGAATCAGCATGAGAAGTTTATAGTGAATACGAGAAGCCATGGGGAGCCAATGAAGAGTTATGAGGAGGGGAGTTGTGCGTTCCCAGCGTGCGGAATGAGAGATAATACCTGCAGCCATGTTCTGTATGCATTGTAGTCTATGGAGTTGGAACTTGGGGATACCGGTGAGGACGGAATTACAAAAGTTGAGGCGTGAGATAACCAGAGACAGCATGAGAGTAGTGAGGTCCTGTGATGTCAAAAAGGGACGAATGACACGGATTTGCTGAAGGAAGAAGAAAGAAGACTTGGTGACATAGGAAATGTGGCCATGAAAGGACAGGTCAAAATCAAGAAGGACACCCAAATAATGAAAACTAGATACCAGTAGAATGGGGGGGGGGAGGAGAGAAAGAGGGAGCCAGCATAGGAGAGGGACTTCCATGAGTGAACCAAATAGCTACTGTTTGAGAAATATTCAAGTGCAAACAATTATCGACCAACCAATCAGTTACAGAGGAAAGGCAAGAGTTAAGGGGAGAAAGGTCAGGGTGGAGTGAAGAAGTATGATGTAGAAGAATGATATCATCAGCATAGTAGAAGGCAGAAAGACCAGATTGTTGTATCAGCAGTGCAAAGGGTGTCAAGAAAACACTGAAAAGCAGGGGAGCCAATACAGAACCTTGGGGAACACCACAGTGCAAGGGAAAAGGGTCTGAGGGAACATCAGAAGGAGAGCAGGAGAGGACAGTGAAAGACCTGTCAAAGAGATAAGAGTGAAACCATCTGTAGACAGTCCCCCGAAGACCAGCTTCCCGAAGGCGAGAGAGAAGAAGACAGTGATCCACGAGATCAAAAGCTGCAGAAAGATCAAGTGACACCGCTACCGAGAAATCACCACGATCATGTGCAATGTGTATTTCATTGAGGAAAGTAAGAAGCACCGTCTCAACACTGCGACAAGGGTGGAATCCAGATTGACAGGGGTGGAGGAAGTGAGTAGTGTCTAAGTGGTGGGATAGTTGTGCACAGACAGCTTTCTCAAAGATTTTGGCCAGGAATGGAAGATTAGAGACAGGGCAGTAATTGGTGGGACAAGAGGGTCAAGAGAGGGTTTCTTCAAGAGGGGGCGGAAGAGAACGTGTTTCCAGGAGTGGGGAAAGATACCAATAGAGAAACTAGTGTTGATGATAGTAAGAATTGAAGGGAGGAGGGCAAGATAGGGTGTGAGGAGCCACGAGGAGGGAATGAGATCAAGGGAACAGGTGGTCTTGTTGGCAGAGGGGATAGATTTGATGAGTTCAGAGCTGGTAAGTGGGTAAAAGGAGACCCAGACATGTGAAAGAAGAGAAGGGGGAAGGGGAGAGGAGGGAGAAGGTGAGGGAATAGATGGGGGGTAGTGAGGTAGGGATGCCCTAAGATCAAGAACCTTCGCACAAAAGAAGGAAGCTAATTGCGAAGCAGATAGGGATGATGATGCTGACTGAGTGAATGTGGAATTAGAACTGGTATGAAGCGTAGTGAGGGAACGAAGAACTCCATATAGATGGCAGGTTTGATTTGGGGCAGAATATATAGACATAGAAAAATATGTTTGTTTAGCCAGATGTAACTGAGAGCGATAGTGAGAGTGTTGGGCCTTAAATAGCCACAATGAGGATGAGGAGTGGGACTTCCTCCAAAACCGTTCCGCCCTACGGAGTTGGGAATAGAGAAGGAGGAGGCCAGAATGAAACCAGGGTTGGGACAAGGAACGACGGGAAGTGCAGGGTACTAGCAGTGCCCAGAGATCTAAGGCATCTGAGAGACGAGAGGACTACTGAGATGCCTGTGAGTCAGGTGAGAGTGGGGCTTGAGCTTTGAAGTTCTGTGTTCATCCAATAAGCCGAGAAATAATGTTTATCTATTTGTTCTCCTACAACAAAGGAGATACTATTGACCAATCCCAAATACAGGCAATCAGTAGGAAAAGTTTGAGCACTGGAGCTCCATAAGTTGGATAGAGGATTATCTCATAGAAACATAGAAACATGACAGCAGAAAAAAAACACATGGTCTATTTAGTCTGCCATTCCATATCAAATATTAAGGTCTCTTCTTTTCCTTTACAGATCTTCTGTGTTTGTCCCATGCTTTATTGAACTAAAATACTGTACTCGTCTCTACTACCTCCACTGGAAGAATATTGTATGCATCTACCACTCTATCCATAAAGAAATATTTCCGCATATTACTCCTGAGTCTATCCCCTTTCACCTTTATCCTATGCCCCCTCATAGCAGAGTTTGCTTTCAATCAAAAGAGGCTCTCCTCTTGTGCATTTATGCCATGGAGGTATTTAAACGTCTCCATCATATCTGCTCTATCCTGCCATTCCTCGTCATACCTATATTTATAACTTTAAGTCTGTCCTCATATGCTTTATAGTAAAGACCACTAACCATTTTAGTAGCTACCTCAGCACAGACTCCATCCTCTTTATGACTTTTGAAGGTGTGGTCTCCAGAAGTATACATAATGCTACAAATTAGATTGCACCAGAGACTTATACAGAGGCACTATCACCTCCTTTATTCTACTGGCCATTCTTTTTCCTAGGCACCCAAGCATCCTTCTGACTTTTGCTGTCAACTTTTTTACCTGTCTAGCCACCTTAAGAACATCAGAAACAATCACACCCAGGTCCCGCTCTTCTTTCTTGGATAGAAGTACTTAGCATCCTACAATGTACCACTCCGAAAATTGTTCCTATTTATGGGTGTATTCTGAGGTCCTGCTCCTGGTCCTTCATCTGTGAACACAGAACAGAAATATTTGTTAAGGAATTCAACTTTAACCTCATCAGCTTCTACATATTCTTCCCCTTCACACTTGAGTCTGACAATACTACTTTTGCACATCCTTCTCTCACTAACATATCTAAAAAATGTTTCATCTCCCCATTTTATTGCACTGGCTATTTCTTCTTCATATTGTATCTTTGCCTTCCTGACTACTTTGCTAGCTTCTCTGTTTTTCCAAATATAGATGCTTGTCATCCTCTCTGTGTGATCCCTTGTATTTTTCGAAGGCCTTCCTCTTTTTCTTCACCTTTTCAGCTACTTCTTTTGAGAACCATAGTGGCCTCCTTTACCGTTTACATTTATTTACCTTTCTTAAAAAAAGGTTTGTTGCCCTTAAAATATCCCCTTTCATTTTTGCCCATTGCTTTTCTACATCCCCCAGCTGTTCCCATCCCGCTAATGACTCCTTGAAGTATTGTCCCATCTTGGCAAAGTTAGTTTTCCTGAAGTCTAAGGCCCTCACTTTTGAATGGATTTTATAAACCCTAGTCCTAATACTGAACCACACCATCTGGTGATCACTGGATCTGAGATGATCTCCCACTATGACATCAGAAACACTTTCCCTCTTTCCCAAGTCCAGTATGACCCCTTCATGTGTGGATTCTGTTAATAGTTGCCGGAATAGTTCTCTTGTTTATGTTTATGTTTATGTTTATTAAAACTTGTTATACCGCTCAATACCATAGGCGTCTGAGCGGTTTACAAATTAAGACAGGCCCCACAAAATCATCTCCATACATTCAAACCCAAGGAGTTCCTCAAGGCTCCGCCCTCTCTTCACTAATATTCAACATCTTCCTTCAACCGATTTGCACAGTTATACAAGCGTACAACATCCCATATCACATATATGCTGATGATGTCATGATTTATGCTCCTATCAACACAGCCAACCCAGATATCACATACATAGCAAAATACTTCACCTCCATCACAGAATGGCTTGCAAATCAACATGACTATAAACCTCAAGAAAACAGAAGTCCTTTGCATCACCAGAGATAAAAACTTCACCCCACCAAACACCATAAATCTCAATGGTTCCCAGCTACAAGTAAAACAAGAAGTCTGTTATTTAGGAATCACCTTTGATCAATGCCTATCCTTCTAAAGCTACATCAAGAATATCACCAAGAGCATCTACTAAAAACTCAAAACAGACCAGCAGCTCAAACCCCTCCTAATCCACCATGAATTTTGCACAGTTCTACAAGCACTGGTCTTCCCACACATTGGCTATTGCAATATTATCTTCTAAGTCCTACCAAAAGCAGCAAACCTGCCCACTCCAACTTGCTCTTAACACAGCAGCCCACATTCTTTGAAATGCAAACAAAACAGAACTCCCTTGCTCTGAAAGCTACCCATTTTTTTAAAGTGCCATCAAGTCAGTGTTGACTCATAGCACCCCAGCTACTGCTGGGTTTTCTTGGCAACTGGAAGTAGATTGCCAGCCTTTTCTTCCAAGGCAATGGAAGGTAAAGTGACTTGCCAAAGGTTACAAGGAGTGCCAATGGGAATTGAACCAGTGATCTTCTGGGTATGAGGCAGCTGTTCTAACTACTAGGCTACTTCTCCACTCCATGACTGAATGCATAAAATACAAATTCACCTTCACAATTTTCAAAGTCATCAATAGCCTATCATTGACCTACCTTCAATCTCTTTTACAAGAGACACCAGACAACATAAAAAGACAAACTTGCTCCCAAAATACACTATACATACCAGTGCTATGCACAAGAATCAGCACCACCACTTCCAAGAAAACCTTTCACCAAATCTCCTCACCTTTTCTCCACTACCCAGAGGCCCTTCTTCTCTGTCTTCACACCTCTCCACCCTTACACGTTCTACTCCTTTACTCTCTTCCAGCAATTCGCTCTCCTCCCTGGGACTCTCTCCTCCTAACCATCTCTGATCTCTCCACACACTATCCTCGTCTATTGATTGCAGGTGACTTTAATGTACATCTTGACTCCTCCTCCTCCTCCAGGGAACACTCCTTCATTTCTTTCCTTCAGGATCTGTCCCTCACACAACATATTACCCTTCCAACCCACACTGCAAGTCATACACTTGACCTCATCATTTCCCCCTCTAATTTCACCTTCCTGTTAACTGACTTCCACACGATCCCTTTACCCTGGACTGACCATTACTGTCTAACTTTCAGCTGTCTCATTCCATCTTCTGTCCCTCTTTCCTCCACAGGCTCACATGCCGCTTTCCCTCCAACCTCGGTGCACTATAAACGTCATATTACCCCCTCACTCTTCAGCACTTTCCTGCTATTGATTCACTTCTACCTGCTGCATTCCCCTCCCTTTCACCTAACTTGCAGGTCTCTTGTTGGAACTCCTTCCTCTCCTCAGCTCTGGCCAGATGGCTCCACTGCAACCCCACTCTCCTCGTCCCCATTCTTCCCAACCCTGGTTCCATCCTGGCCTCCGTCTTCTCCGCTCTCATCTACATCGGGCAGAGCAGCAGTGGAGGACTTCCCGTTCCCCCTCTTCATTACAGTCCTTCAAGTAACACCACTCCCACTACCGATTTCAGGTTCATCTTGCTAAGCAAACCTACTTCTCTACCACAATCACAGCTGCCCCCAATCAGACTCGTCATCTTTATACTGTCCTCAGATCACTCACATCACTCCAGGATTCTTCCCTTCCCCCTCTTCCTCCAGTCATTCCTAGTCCACCACAACTAGCTTCTTTCTTCGATTCTAAAATTTTGAATCTTCATACATTCCTTCCGTATTGTCCTCCTCCAATATCATCCCCTCCCCCCCCTCTCCTCCTCCTACTCCTTCGCTTTCACACATTTGGAGTTCTTTTCACCCACTTACTAGTTCCGAGCTCATTAAATCTATTTCCTCTTCAAACAAAACTACCTCCTCTCTTGATACACTTCCCTCGACTTGGCTCCTCACCCCCTCACTTGCTCTTCCCCCTTTTATCCTTACCATGATCAACACTAGTCTTTCCACTGGAACTTTCCCATACCTCTGGAAGCACGCACTCATATATCGCATCCTCAAGAACCCCTCCCTCAACCCTCTCACTCCTGCTCAATACCGTCCCGTCTCTCACCTTTCTTTTCTCTCAAAAGTACTGGAAAAAGCAGTCTTTGCACAACTCTCCCATCACTTGGATACCATCAACTTTCTGCACCCTCATCAGTCTGGCTTTCATCCAGGTCACAGTGTGCAGACAGTCCTTCTAGCTTTTCTTAATGAACTACATGTTGCACACAATCAGGGTGATATTTCGGTGGTGGTATCTCTAGACCTTTCTGCGGCCTTTGACCTTGTGGATCACTCTCTTCTGCTCTCTCACCTTCATGACGCTGGTCTCTGTGGTACTGTCTTCCGTTGGTTTCATTCCTATCTTTTCTCTTGCTCCTATTCTGTCCTTTCTCACTCTTTCACGGCCCCCTCCTCTGCTCCTGTTCCTTTGCACTGTAGTGTCCCGCAAGGCTCCGTCCTTGCACCCCTCTTATTTAATATTTTCCTAGCACTCCTTGCCCTCCTCATTCAGCGGTCTGGGATAACGGCTTTCTATTATGCTGATGATCTTGTTCTTCTCCATCACACCTCTCCTCTTCAACCAGACCTCTCCCTCTCAACTCTTGTTTCCTTTCTGTTGCCTACTGGCTTTCCACAAACTGCTTACACTTAAATCTCTCTAAAACCATCGCTATCTGGTTCCCCCACAGTAGTCCCTGTCCACAACTAGCCCCAACCTTCACTGGATCCTCTATCCCACTAGTATCCAGTCTTCAGTACCTTGGTGTTCTTTTTGACTCTAATCTTTCTTTCCATGATCACATTTCCCACCAAAACTTCCTTTTTCTACCTTCGTCAGATCCGTGCTGTCCACCTCTTTCTCACTGTTCAAGCCCTCACTACTTTGGTACTCTCCCTTGCTGTTTCTCGTCTTGATTTCTGTAATTCTGTCCTCTCTGGTATTCCTCAATCTCAGCTTATAGACTCCAATGTATTCAGAACACAGCTGCCCGTTTACTCACCCACTCCACCCATTTTGATCACATTACCCCTCTCTTTCTGCACCTTCACTGGTTACCAGTTGACCATCGCATTCGCTACAAACTCCTTACCCTTGTGCACCAAGTCCTCTACACACACACCCCTCAATATCTTTCAGACCTCATTCAATCTCACAACCCCAGTCGTGCCCTCAGATCACTTCACATAAACCGTCTTCATCTCCCCTCTCCCTCTCGAGCCCACCTGCACTCTACTCGCACCTCAGCTTTTTTCTTCATTGGTCCCGCACTCTGGAACTCACTCCCCTCATCTCTCCGACATGAACAGAACCACCGCACCTTCAAAACATGCCTAAAAACTCACCAGTTCTCCTCAGCCTTTGACCTCCCTACCCCTCATGTGTGATCATTCTCCATGTCCTTAGTGTGTTTGTTCCTTCTGTCTGGTATATATGATCTGCTACTCACTGTCCTATTTATATTGTAATTTCCTTTCCTTTCTCCTGGCCCTTGGCCATACTTTTGAATTTTGTAATTGTACACCGTTCTGAGTATATCAAGTCTAATAAACATAAACATAAACCCATTTGGAGAAACTACCCTGAGACATTAAATAACTAGCCAACATGTATCTCCTTCTGTCCCTTCTAACCCCCTCCTACCCATGATCCCACTAAGTTGAATTCTTTCTTGATGTACCCTTTTAACTTCCCCCTACCCACCATGTTACTTAGACCCCCTGTGTTAATATCTCTCCAAGTTGACCACCCTGTTAAATGTACACAGGGTCATTCGGAGGCGTGAATACCAGGAATGGCTATTTGGGCCCTCTTCCAACCCCAACTAACTTCCCCACACATTGTATGGGGAAGTTAGACAGTGGTAGAAAAGAGGCGGAGCGGGAACGGCCTTAGGGCAGGCAGTGGGCGGTTGGTGGCCCTGGACATACAGGGTCAATTCCTTTTTTTTTGTTTTTCCAACCTATGTTTTTATTCAGTTTAAAGCAAGGTAAAAAAGACAATATTTATACATTTAAAGATGATACAGAAAACAACCTAGTCCACATCAAGGGGGAGTGAAAGTGAATTAATTGAAGAAACCAAAACAAGAAAATATACAGATTACAGAAATAAGGAGCACTGTCCAAAAAACTTATAAAGCTCTAATTTCTTTGCATTACAGAACACAAAAACATAATTACTGCTTCGAAGGAGCCTGATGAACAATAAAGGATTCTAAAGACGAAGTCTCAGAAAAAAACATATTTAGTGCCCTCTAATACCACCACACATTTGCAAGGAAATTTGAGGAAAAAAGATTCTCCAAGAGCTAAGACCCGGGGCTTTAAGGATAAAAAGGCCTTGCGCCTAAGCTGCGTTTTTCTAGAAAGATCTGGAAAAATATTTATCTTAGCCCCACAAAAAACAGCGTTCTTATTGGCAAAAAATAAACGCATAACAGAATTCTTATCTGCCTCAGACACAAAAGATACAAGAAGTGTAGCACGCGAGGAAATCAAATTCTGAGAGGATTCTATAAATTCAGATAAATCCATAGAATCAACCGGAGGCTTTGAAACCGCACTCGGGGAACCCGTAGCAAGAGGAACCCCGGCCACAGGTAAATAATAAAGCTTATTTATAGGCGGCTTAGTATTATTGTCATATCCCAAAACTTCAGTTAAATATTTATCAAATAATATCTGAGGGGATAACAACTGAGTAGAGGGAAAATTCAAACAACGAATATTCATAGCCCTCAGTGAATTCTCCAGTAATTCCTGCTGCGTATGTAAGGTGATACTATCCTTCATAAAAGATAAGGAAAATTTCTGTAAAGAAACATACTGCTTTTCCAAATTCTGATATTTAGCATCAAGAACAGCAATTTGAGAATCATGTTGAGCCATTTTTGCAACAGAGCCTTTCGAAAAATCAGAAAATTGAGAGGCAACAGAGGCTAGTGAGGTAATAGAGGACTCAATACGTGAAAGAACTGACAAAACGTCAACAAGAGAAACATTTTGAGGATCAACTTCAGCAGAAGCAACTTCGGAGCGTACAGCAACACAGTCCACCGGTAACTGGATAGCCTGTGGCAAAGGAACTACCAAAGGCGCACAGTCACACTCCAATGAAACAAAAGGGGATAAATCATCCCTGTTTTGTGAAGGAACTTCCAACATTAGAGAGGAGGTCACTGGATCAATAGCGTCCAAATCTGTAAGCAGGGCAGAGCTTGATAAACCCCCAGAGGCGCTATCTGGAGGGGAAACACACTTGGCAGCAGACCTAGAAGCAGCCTCCTCGACTTTCACCGATACAACATGCTTATCCATAGGACCGACAGTTTTAACCACTTTAGAAGGATTAACAGTACTCACATTGAGGGAGCGCTTCCTACGCTTGCCCATGCCAAGGAAGCCACCGCCAGAGCGCCGCGAGCGCCAAAGGAGCACATAAGGAGCAAGAAATGCCCCTTTAAATGCGCCCCTTCAAAGCGTGACCGCTACCACGTGACCGCAGAGCGGCACTGATCTTATGCCCCGTAGATGGCGTCGGGGCAGGCGCCGCGTGGATGCAGGCCCTAAAGGTGCCTGTAGAGACCACACAGCAGCAGAGCACAATCGGGCAGAGACTCCTTCCACTCACTCCCCATACAGGGCCAATTCCAATGTCGGCCCTGTATGTTCAGATCCGGCTGCTTGTATGGGGAACTTATTCCACCTCTGAGGTGGAATAAGTTCCCCTAGTCGGTGGGCCTGGCCATTGGAGGAGATAGGAGGGGATAGAGGGGATTCCCCGCAGCCCGGCCCTAGCCTTGGGAGGCAAGATTGGGGGTTGGGATGAAGCATTTTTACTGGCAGCCAGGGATCATGGCTTTTGAATGGAGAGCGGTGCCATGGCAACCAGACGCCATGGCGCTGCAGATCCTTTCAAAAGCCCTGACTGAGTTATCTGGGAAAGGCCTGTACTTGCAGGCTGACCAGAATCAGGGTCCCAGCCTGCACATACAGGCCTGGACATGATTCTTATCCCACAGGGCTAGATGTGCCCCGTGGGATCAGAATCCTGTCTAACTCTGCGTCCGGTTCCAACTGGGTGCACAGAGGGCCAGGACATGCAGGGCTGAATTGGGCCCATACTGTTCTGCTGTAATGTAAACTACTTTGACCACAAGATAAAGTGGTATAAAAAAAGCTGCTAAATAAATAAATAAATAGAGAATCTATGATATCTCTTTACTCATAGATGACACTACAGCAGGGATGTGCCAATCAACATTTGGCATATTGAAATAACCTATCAGTAGCACTTTTCCTTTCATGGCAATACTGCATAGGTCTTCTCTTAAATCCCTGTTCACTTCTTCTCCCTGCAATTCAAATGGGTTTCCCTTTCTTTCTTTCTAGTTTAATCCACAGTGCCTCCTTGCTCCCTTTTAAGCCCTGTAATTCTAAAGCTTTAATATTATTTTTTACATATAGCGTCACCCTCTTCCCCTTCTTCCTACCCTGTCCTTCCTGAATAAAGTATAGCCTGGTTAAATTAAATCCCAGTCATGGTTGTCCGTGAACCATGTCTCCATAACTACCACTAAGTCGAAGTCAGTCTCTTCCATTAAAGCCTCAACATCTGAGATCTTATTTCCCATTCTATGGGCATTTATACACACCACTTTCCAGATGTTGCCTCTTTTACCCATTTCTTGGAGACCTTACCTAGCCTCTGCCACCACATCACAATCAAGCGCTTTCCTCAAAGCCATGGTAACACTTGGATGCACCCAGATCCTCACCGAACCAACTCATATGAAATAAAATATCCTTGATCTCATATTCATGCCTTCTGACCTCCTCTCTAACCCCCATCAGGCACCTCACATAATACTCCTAGTACCATAGTCAGACCATACAACTATTCTGTTTCTCATCCATCTTACCTCACAGCAATCAACACAGACACCCATACCACTCACAACCCGGAGGTTCCGAGACTTCAGTAATGAACATTTCCTGGAAACAGTCATTCCACAACTCGATCTCATCCAAGCTGCAAATCTGTACCTCAACGAAATTACCCAAGGTTGGAACGATACTCTGTCCATGGTAGCCCTTGCTCCTCCAAGCAAGATAACAGTAAAATGTTGAAGCAGAGCCCCATGGTTCTCATCCTCACTCCAGAAGCAAAAAAATGACTTACACTGACTTGAACACTAATGGAGAACCTCAAGAGACTCCGTCCTAAGAACATAAGAACATAATATATGCCATACTGGGTAACACCAAGGTCCATCAAGCCCAGTATCCTGTTTCCAACAGTGGCCAATCTAGGTCATACGTACCTAGCAGTTTCCCCAAAAGACACAGTCAAGCATTGATATCCAGGGTCCCTTCTTAATAAATAAGAACATAAGATATGAAATAAGAACATAAGAACCAATCTTCCTATAAAGAACAACTTAAACTATATTGTAGAGAAACTAAAATGTAAAAAAATAATACTATACTAACCTTGTCATTGTTGAAATAATCAAACCAAGAGAACTTTTCTCCATAGCAAAAACGCTCATAAAAGAACCCAGTAAAGGAAACATGCAAGATAAAATATGCCCTCAGAAGATTGCTTCCTATCTACTCACCAAACAGATGCATGACCCTCCAGCAGAACAATTCACAATGACACCTGATTCTGAAATGGAATCCCAGAAGATATGAACCAATTTGAGCTCTCATCAATCAAAAGCAACAAAGACACAATACAGAGCCTTAACACAACAACCTCCACACTGGACCCCTGCTCGGTGGCCTGGATAAAGCTGACTAGATCACACCTTAGTACATACTTCATGAGTATTGTACATAAGAACATAAGAACATAAGAAATGCCATACTGGGTCAGACCGAGGTCCATCAAGCCCAGTATCCTGTTTCCAACAGTGGCCAATCTAGGTCATACGTACCTAGCAGTTTCCCCAAAAGACACAGGTTCTGCAGTGCTTGTACTAGGCCAAGCATTGATATCCTGGGTCCCTTTTTAATAGTGGTTTATACGGGGCCATGTGCGGAGACTCGGTGCGGGGTCTCATTTGCATAAAGGGCCTCATTTGCATAGATATTTGCATAATGCTACCATACACTAACGTTTAGTAAACATGCCTCTTAATGAGTGTATGGATAAAGAAAGACTAAAAGATTTCTACATTACTATAATCCAGTGCCAGGCACATTAGGAACGACTACAAACACTGCCCATTTAGAACCCATAGCAAACCCACTGTATCGTAACAGCACTACCAGGACTCATAAAGCACCATACCCTACCTATCAAAAGGCAACACTGCAAATATTAAACCAGTACATTTCAGAGAATAGCAATACATGACCTACTGGGGAAAGAGAACAAGGGCAATGTCAAATAGCAACTGCATAAACAGAATACCTCAGCTCAGTTACACATGCAGAACATAGACCATCACCAAACAAGGAATCACAATTTAGAAACAGGAAGACAATAATTAAACTGGGAACCCCAAAAGCCAAACTTGGAATGTACAACAACACTGTAGAAATAAAACTATACATTAATTTCCTCTTCTACTAAACAAAGCATAGACGTCAATGATGCACATTTCCAAGAGCTGACATATTCCAGTAAATAAATTCAAAATAAAGAGATATCTTTCTACCTTTTGTGCATTTTTTTTTCAGTTGCAATTGCTCCAGCCACTTTCTTCTGGTTTCTTCGTGTCTTCTGCTAACTCTCCATCATCTGCTGTCCATTTGTCCTTTCTTCTTTCTTCTAGTTTTTTTTTCCATTCTCTCTCTACATCTGCTTTAGCATACTAATCTTTCTCCTTTTGCTTTTTCCTCATTCCTATTTCATCCACTCAAATTTTACCCCTCCATCCTCAGTCCCCACATACTCTTCCAATACCCGGACAATTGTAGATTTTTCTTCCCTCCCACACAAAATATTTTTCCCCTCTCCATTTCACTCTCCCAGCCCCACCCCATTCTAATCCTCCTCCAAAATCAGCTCCCTTCTAGTTCCAGCCCCATCCAGCATCCGCTCCCTTCTAGTCCCCACATTAGCCCATTTCCAGTCCTAGCCCCCCATCAGCCCATTTCCAGTCCTAGTCCCCCTGTCCATTTCCAGTCCTATCCGAGTCCCTCCATCAGCTCATTTCCAATCCCAAACCCCCATCAGCCCATTTCAAGTCCTTTTCTAGCCCCATCATCAGCCCGTGTCAAATCCTAGCTCCCCTCAGCCCATTTCAATCCAAGCCCCCTATGAGCCTATTTCCAGTTCTAGCCACTCCATGAGTCCATTTCAATCCAAGCCCCCACCACAGCCCATTTCCAATCTTAGCTCCCCCCAAAGCCCATTTTCAGTCCTATCCTAGCCCCTCCATCAGCCCATTTCCTGTCCTAGGTCTCCCCCCCACTCAGCCCATTTCCAGTCCTAGTTCCCTCCCCTCACAGCCCATTTCCATTCAAAGCCCCCCTCCCCATCAGCTATTTGTAGTTCAAGCCCCCCTTCCACTCAGCCCATTTCCATTACAAGCCCTCTCCCATCAGAAATTTGTAGTTCAAGCCCCCCTTCCACTCAGCCCATCCCCATCAGCTATTTGCAGTTCAAGCCTCCCCTTTCCACTCAGCCCATTTCCAGTCCTAGCAACCCCCCAACCCATTACCAGTCCTAACCCCCCATCAGCCCACAGCACATTACCAGTCCTAACCCCATCAGCCCACCTCAACTCCTAATCCCCCCATCAGCCCATTTCCAGTCCTAGCCCCCCATAGCCCATTACCAGTCCTAAACCCCCATCAGCCCACAGCACATTACCAGTCCTAACCCCATCAGCCCACCTCAAGTCCTAAACCCCCCTCCAGCCCATTACCAGTCCTAACCCCCCTCCCTCCCATCAGCCCATGGAAAATTAAAACTAAAAAAAAAAGCTGGCTGCTGCTGACGCCGTGGTAGCGGCAGAATCGAGTGTCCCGCGGGGCCCCCCTTCCCGGCAGAGCACTCCCTCCCTCCCTCCCTGCCTGCTTGCTTGCCTGCCTCAGTCCCTCTCCGCTTCGGCTTCGAGCCGCGAATGGAGAGTTTCTCCCTCACAGCTCTGTTAAGCTCGCTGGGGCTTATGGGAATTTTCCCATCTGCCCCGGTGGACTTAACAGAGTCGCGAGGGAGAAGCTCTCCATTCACGGCTCTAAGCCGAAGCGTAGAGGGAGTGAGGGTGGCAAGCAAGCAAGCAGGCAGGCAGGGAGGGAGGGAGTGCTCTGCTGGGAAGGGGGAGCCCCGCGGGACACTCGATTCTGCCGCTACCGCAGCATCGGCAGCAGCCAGCTTTTTTTTTTTTTTATTTACTTTTAAAGCGGAATGTTCTTTGCATGGGGCCCCCTGAAATGCGGGGCCCTGTGCAAAAAACATTCTCGCTCAATGGACGGGCCAGCCCTGCTAAGGGTAACTAACACACCAAACCGAAAAAGAAAATCCCAGTTAACTTTCTTAGCCCAAAACTATATAAATATGCTAATAAAAACCGGCAGACTTATATAGTCCAGGAAATGATTCACCATAGAGGAGAAAAAAGACCTCAGTATGACTAGTTATCCCTCTATGTGGCAGTTAAACAACCATAGGGGAAATCTCTTCTCACACATTACCGGTCTTCAAAGAACTCCCCAAAATGTATCAAGTATTTTTTGAGTTAACCAGGGGGGTTTTCAGTTTAGTACACTAGTAGAAAAAACAGATACAAAGATGAAAAAAAACTCTAAAAACCTTCAATGAAATGAAATGAAACAAAAAGTCAATATTTTCCCTACACACCCCTAAAATTTAGGACTGCAAAAAAGCTTTCCTAAATTTATCTGAAGAACTCTACCAATATTGGACTCAGCATTGTAGCTATCCAGATAGCTCCCATGCTGACCAAGCTATACAGAGATTCAGCATCACCCACGTTCCAAATAATGGCACACAACATATGGAAGATCTCTGAACGCCATAGTCACCATTTAAATATTGTATAATGGTGTTTAAAGATTGATCCCATATATTTTAAGGGGAAAATCTTCTCCTGAAAGCTAATTAAGGACAAACTGGCTGAAATTTTAAATCAATCAATCCCGTTTAAAATATTTGATCATCAACCATAGCTTAAGTGAGGTGAAGGAAAAACCTAGGTGAAAAACTCTCTGCTGTCAAAAAAAAAGATTTGTTTATTTGTCAAGCTAGCAGGAAATGTTAAAAGCTGCTGTAACTATTTCTGTATGTGAGTGAGTGACAAATGTATATGGGTTGACCAGAAATTCACCCCTGGAAGTCTGACTGGCTGACTGATTCTTGGCATTATATAATAGTTCTGTTTAAAATGAAGTTTATATTTGATGTAGGCCTGCACATTTACTTGCAACTGAAGAATGGTCAATGCCTTCTATTCAAAACTCATCAAAAGTACTGAACATTACATGAAAACATTATAAATGGACCATTTTTTACTTGACCTTTTAAAAGATTTTTGTTGAGTGGGCTAACATTACTTTTCAGATAATAAACTGATGTTTATAGATGCTTTCAAAAGAAACAATATTTTTCACCTAATAGATTTTTTTTTAAAATTTTTATTTATGCAAGTTATCATATATTACAAGAAACACTTGTATACAGAACACAATCCATCCTCCAGATTATAATTATAATAGGCAAAATTACTTAAAAAAAAATAAACATACAGAAGGATTTATCAAATAGACCTCAACGTAGGCAAGGTGGACCACAAACGCAGGATAAATTATAAGCCTATAGCAGTTAAGGAAAAGGAGCAAACTCAAGGGCGGTGATTATATCTATTCGCACTAACTCTCTATCACAAGAGAGCTACTCATAGGAGGAGGTGGAGATGACTCCTGTACTAAAGCTAGCCTAGAAGACACAAAACTAGCCAGCTGGGAGGGTTCAAAAAAAAAAAGGAAACTATGCCCGCCTAATTTAACTAGGCACTTACAAGGAAACCTAAGAAAAAATAACCCCCCCAGCTGTACCACCCTGGCCCGATACAACAAGAACTGTCGTCTTTTCTTCTGAGTGGCCCTCCCAACATCGGGAAAGATACATACTTGGGAGTCTAGAAACATCTTACATGGCGTACGAAAAAACATCTTTAACAGCCAGTCCCGATCAACCTCTAGTGCAAAGGTGACTAGTAAGGTCGCAACCATACCCGCCCCAGATAAAGATCTCTCTAAAAAGGTAGACAGGTCTAGGCTGTTAGTAGATAATACCGGATTCTCTACATTGACCGCAGGTACAGCCTTAGCAGTAGGCAAATAATAGGCTTTGGAAATAGGAGGTAAAGACTCAACAGGGATCTTAAGAGTAGTCACCATAAACCTTTTAAACAATTCTATCGATGTGACAGAAGGAACTTTTGGAAAATTTAATACCCTTAGATTCCGACTCCTCGCAACATTTTCTAAATATTCCAAACGCCTATACAATATACCAGAGTCCTTAGGAAAAGCTTGGGCAAGTTCTTCCAAGTGCGCCAGGCGGGTCTCACAAGAGGCTACCTTAGCAACACATTCTAATTGTCCCAATTCATATGTCTTCAACTGTTGCCCAAACGATTTAAATTGCTGCATAATAGACTGTAACTGCGCTGTAATATTAGTAGACATCGAAGAAAAAGCAGTCCAAAGAGAATCAGGAGAAACTACCTCAGATGTCTCCAAACCAGCCCCCAAGCCTTCCGTAGCACTTCCCGCTTGTCCGGTCACCTGAAGAGAAGAGGCAAGTTCTCCCGGGGGCAGCACAGGGGTAGATGATCGCTCCAACTCACTCCTAAGCACTCCAGCTTGAACAGCCGTACCAAGCGGCGTCTGCAGTCCTCCCACAGCGCTGTCCTCCTGAGCCAATGCATCAGTAGACGGAAGCACTGGCTCCTTACCGCCACCCACTGGATGTCCTTGCATTGCTCCCCCAATCGGCTGAACTGGAGGTAGGCGAATCTCCGGACTAAGAGAGATCTCAAGGTCCTCAGCACTGTGGGGTCTTCCTTCCACCTCAACAGTGCTCAGCGGACACACCGGAGCCTCCACACCAACCTTGGCCGGAACCACGAAAGCGTCCATGGGTCCAAGACTCGTAGTTTTCCCAGCAACAGGACTCCCCTCACGCTGCTCGGAAGCCAGCTTAGCCTTCCTCTTCCTGCCCGAGTGCGGCATAAAGAAAACGGCAACCAGCGGTAAGTAGAAACAAGAAAAGAGAGGAGAGTCCCCGGAGCTAGTCTGCGAGCGTCTGCTCAAAACGCCATCTTGCCCCTCACCTAATAGATTTAACAAAATCTTTTCTGGTCAATATTTAAACCTCACCTTCAATGGCTTTATTTAACACAGGACAGGCTCCAGTTTTTAAATATTTTTTGTGTTTTCAGCACCATTATCTATAGAAGCAGATGCACTGAATATATATATACAGTAGAGACTACTGATGGATGGATGGTGATATTCAGCAGCTATCCATATAGCTAAGCAATTTAATTTAGGACAGCCTTTTTGCCGGCGTAAATTACACCACATAGCTATTTGGATAGTGAGTGGATATAGTCAACAATTCATAGAGCTTGGCCATGTAGAAGATATGGGTTAAGTTCTTGAGTTGGGACTATGCTCCCTAGATAGAAGGAACCGTCAATCAACCACGGAGCTTGGGCCAGACTCGGGGTCCACATTATTTGTATTCTGACGGAAGGTGTGGTTTGCGACATCAGAAAGGGGATTGTCACTGTGATGTCTAGACTTAGGTGATATAGGAATATATTAAAATACTGAAAAAATCAGTAGGTAGTAGCAAATGAAGATTCAAGGTGTCATAGCTCAGTATAGGTTGACTTCAAATGTGTTGAAAGCTTACAGGAGCAACAGCTTACAGCTCACTTATGGCAACAGGGGTGTGACCATGAGTGAGCTGTGCCCTGAACCACTTTGAAGTGAGGTCCACACAGTCAGTGGCAGCAGCAGCACAGACCAATGAGAGGAAAGATGGAGGTGGTGACATCATCGGCGCTGTCTTGTGCCCACCCTTGTTCACTTCTGGTCCCATTAAAAAATAGGCTATGTCCCTAAGAAGAAGGAACGTTCTGGGTCAAAAAATAATAAAACGGAGTCTGGCCTAAAAATTTTCAGATCAATATTCAAAAAGCCATGAATGACCTATAAGTGAATTCATTCTGCTGCTCCTCACTACATTTCCTCTCTTATTTCTCCCTTAACCCATTCTTGGGAACTCTGTTCTTCCAGCAGATCCCTTTTATATGTGCTCCTCTTCTACTGCCAACTCCAGACTTTCTTCTGCACCTTATGCCTGGAACAAACTACCTGAATCAATGTCAGGCTCCATCACTGACCCTATACAATTCCACGATAAAAACTCATCTCTTCGAGGCTGCTTTTGGATCCTGATCTGCTTAGTCTCCTCTTCACCACTTATGGGTTCCCTTATCATTCCTGTAGATATATCCTAATCCCCAGTTGTTGTTCTGTCTGTCTTGACTTGACTGTAACCTCTGATGATAAGGGGCTGTCTCTTACACCTTGTAGCTCTATACAAATATTAGCTGTAGTAGTAGTAGTAATGTACTATTATTTTAAGAAAAATTCAGGGTATTATACACATGATGTGGCATTTTAAAGAGGATGCCCAGGTAAGATCTGGGGTTTCCAGGCCAAAATGTCCAAAAAATGTAATGAACATTTACGTGTTAGTCTGATTTTGAAAACATGGACATCTCTGTAATGGATGGCCTCACCGCTAGAAAAACCAGAGTCGGGGACGTCTATCCTATGCTGAACTAAATTCAGCTTTACGTATAGGTGGTAATTTTCTAAAGTCATTAACGTACTTTTGTGGCAGGTTACGCACATTGTAAAGTATTGACCTGGGAAAATTATATGCACTGACATAACTCTGTGTATTTTGCCTGCAGGCATCGATGGAGGTTACATCTGGGCAAAGCATAGGCAGAATTCACATGTATGCAGATTGATTTTAGAATACCTTCATTCAGGTGTATACTTGTCTACTTAACACATGTTCATTTACGTCTACTATGGAGCAGGTGTCAGTATCTGCACCTGCCTTTAAGGCACAATCCTGCCCAGACACTAGTTTTTTATAAAGATAAGTAGGCATCAATGTGTTTTTATAAAATAGGCTTAAAAAAGATGTCTGCTTACCCTCTTTTCCCAAGGTGCTCTGCTCAAAATGTCCATCATCTACCTGACCCTCTAGAAACCAAAAGAACATAAGATATGCCATACTGGGTCAGACCAAGGTCCATCAAGCCCAGTATCCTGTTTCCAACAGTGGCCAATCTAGGTCATACGTACCTAGCAGTTTCCCCAAATGACACAGGTTTCGCAATGCTTGTAGTGGGTCAAGCATTGATATCCTGGGTCCTTTCTTAATAATGATTTATGGACCTTTCCTCCAGGAACTTGTCCAAACCTTTTTTAAACCCAGCTACACTAACAGCCTTTACTACATCCTCCGGTAACAAATTCCAGACTTTGATTACACGTTGAGTGAAAAAATATTTTCTTTTATTAGTCTTAAATAGTTTACCCTGTAGCTTTATTGCATGTCCCCTAGTCTTTCTATATTCTGATAATGTAAACAATCGATCTACGTTTACCCATTCCACTCCGTTCATTAATTTATAGACTTCTATCATATCTCCCCTCAGCCGTCTCTTTTCCAGGTTAAAGAGCCCTAACCTTTTTAGCCTTTCTTCATAGGAGTATCCTTCCATCCCCTTTACCATTTTGGTGGCTCTTCTCTGAACCTTTTCTAATAACTCTATATCCTTTTTAAGATACGGCGATCAGAATTGCACACAATATTCAAGGTGCAGTCTCACCATGGAACGATATAGAGGCATTATAATATCTTTTGTTTTATTTTCCATTCCTTTCCTTATGATACTTAGCATTCTATTTGCTCTCTTGGCTGCCGCTGCACACTGGGCCGAGGGTTTTAACATGTTATCCACAATGACGCCTAAATCTTTTTCCTGGGTGGTGGTTCCTAATGTGGAACCTTGCACTGTGTAACCATAGTTTGGGTTGTTCTTCCCTAGGTGCATAACTTTGCACTTGTCCACATTAAATTTCATCTGCCATTTTGATGCCCAGTCTTCTAATTTATCAAGATCCTCTTGCAATTTTCCACAATCCTCTTGGGTTTTAACAACTTTAAAAAGTTTTGTGTCATCTGTAAATTTGATAACCTCACTCGTTATTCCACTTTCCAGGTCATTTATGAATATGTCAAAAAGCAGCGGACCCAGCACAGATCTCTGGGGTATACCACTATTCACATTTCTCCATTGGGAAAATTGGCCATTTAGCCCAACCCTCTGCTTTCTATCTTTTAACCAGTTCTTGATCCACAGTAGTACACTGCCTCCTATCCCATGACTCTTTAGTTTTGCCAAAGGTCTCTGATGAGGGACCTTGTCAAAGACTTTCTGAAAGTTCAGATACACTATATCAACCGAGTCACCTTTGTCCACCTGTTTATTCACACTTTCAAAAAAAACACAACTGATTAGTAAGACAAGATCTTCCTTGTCTAAAGCCATGTTGGCTGCCTCCCATTAGGCCATGACTATCTATCTACATGCTGAGTAATTTTATTCTTTATGATGGTTTCTACCATTTTTCCCGGTACTGACGTGAGGCTCACTGGTCTGTAGTTTCCCGGATCACCCCTGGAACCCTTTTTAAAAATTGGTGTTACATTGGCGATCCTCCAATCTTCAGGTATTAGAGATGATTTTAATGATAGTTCACAGATTACTAATAGCAGGTCTGCAATCTCATATTTCAGTTCTTTAAACACACTTGGATATATACCATCCGGCCCAGGTGATTTGCTACTCTTCAGTTTATCTAATAGTTGTAATACATCTTCTCGATGTATCGATATTTCCTTCAATTCTTCCGCACCTTTAAATAACACTTCAGTCACGGGTAACATCCCTTCATCTTCCTCAGTAAAGACCGTAGCAAAGAATTCATTCAGTCTCTCCGCTATCACCTTGTTGCCTCTTAGTGCCCCTTTAACTCCTCTATCATCTAATGGACCAACTGACTCTCTCACAGGTTTTTTGCTATGAATGTACTTAAAAAAATCTTTATTTCGCGTTTTTGCTTCCAGAGCAAGCTTCTTCTCAAATTCTCCCTTTGCCTGCTTTATCAATGCCTTGCATTTGACTTGCCAGTGCTTGTGCTGTTTCCGGGTTTCGTCGTTTGGCTCTTTTTTCCATTTCCTGAAAGATGCTTTTTTGGCAACAACAGCCTCTCTGACCTCACCTTTAAACCATGCTGGCAGTTTTTTGGACTTCCTTCCACTTTTCTTAAAGCGTGGAATACAGCTGTTCTGGGCTGCCAAGATAGTATTTTTCAACAACACCCAAGCTTGATGTAAGTCTTTAACCTTTGCAACTGCTTCTTTTAGTTTTTTCTTAACTATTTTCCTCATTTTATCATAGTCTCCCTTTCAAAAGTTAAAAGGTAGTACTGTGAATTTCCGTACTATCCCTCCTCCGCTAATTAAATCAAAGGTGATCATGCTATGATCACTATTGCCAAGTGGCCCCACCACCCTTATCCCTTGCACTAGATCTGGTGTTCCACTAAGGACTAGGTCTAATATTGCATCCCCTCTGGTCGGTTGATGAACCAGCTGCTCCAAGAAGCAGTCATTTATGTCATCTAGGAACTTTATCTCCCTAGCATGTCCTGCAGTGACACTGACCCAGTCGATACCGGGGTAATTGAAATCACCCATTATTATTACTGCACTATAACTTTTGTTAGCTTCCTTGATTTCTTTGATCATTTCATCATCCATTTGTTCATTCTGGCCTGGTGGTCGATAGTACACCCCCACTGCCATCACCTTCCCCTTTTTACATGGAATTTCAATCCATAGAGATTCTACAGCAAATTTTGTTTCCTGCAAAACTTTAATCCTTTCTGACTCAATGCCCTCTCTAACATAGAGTGCAACCCCTCCACTAATTTGATCAGTTCTATCATTACGATATAGTTTGTACCCAGGTATCACAGTGTCCCACTGGTTGTCCTCCTTCCATCATGTCTCTGATATTCCAATCATATCTAACCTCTCATTTAGTGCTATATATTCTAAATCAAAAATCCCACTGGAGGACAGCAACCTTGGGCCGGAAGGACTGGGGTTTCTAGTCCCACAGGTGCTCCTTGTGGTCTTGGGCAAGCCACTTAACCCTCCATAGCCCATGTTCCCTGTAAAATAGTTCTCTGTGTGCTGTGCTTTCCTGTCTAATCAATGTGTTTATACCTCAAAAATTTCCTGTCATGATTTGACAATTTCCAATCTGTAATCAAAAAACCGCTGCTGATCGCTGGAAGTAGCGGTATACAAATGTATACTAAATAAATAAATAAAATAAATAAATAAACTCTTCCCTCTTATTTTTTAGACTTCTAGCATTTGCATACAAGTATTTTAGAGACTGTATTTTATTCATATTAATTTGGCTATTGTTAGACATGGGTAATTTGGGATCTTTAAGCTCTGTCTGCTCCATACTCAAGGGCATTTGGGCTACTTTACTCTTTTTTGGAACCTCTCTGCTTTTGGTAGTATCCTTCAAGGATACATTCTTCCAAACCATCCGCTCTTGGGCGACTGTCGGCTTTCCCCTATTATCTAGTTTAAAAGCTGCTCTATCTCCTTTTTAAAGGTTAATGCCAGCAGCCTGGTTCCATCCCGGTTAAGATGAAGCCCATCCCTTCGGAAGTGCCCCTCCTTTCCCCAGAATGTTCCCCAGTTCCTAACAAATCCAAAACCCTCATCTCTGCACCATTGTCTCATCCACGCATTGAGACTCCGGAGCTCTGCCTGCCTTTTGGGTCCTGCACGTGAATTTGACCCATTGGATCCTACCTCATTCAGACCAGTAGCGAGCCTCCCATTCGCCACAAATGTAATCGAGAAGGCAGTACAACAGAAGTTACAAGACCACATGGACAGAAACAATCTACATGATCTCAGCGACATAGATTCCGGCCTTCACACGGAGTTGAGACACGCATGGTCTCATTAGAAAATATGTTAATCAAGGGAATTCAAACCAAACAAACTGGATACACCCTCATCTTTCTAAATATATCAGCAGTGTTTGATACTGTATCACACAGCATTCATTTTCACAGACTTCATGGTACTGGCATACAGGACAGAGTTCTTCAATGGTTCCAATCCTACCTAACACACAGCTATCAACTAATCCGAACAAGCACTGGCACCTTCACCCCATACCGCCAGACTCAAGGAATACCACAAGGCTCTGCACTATCAGCACTGCTCTTTAACATCTATTTGCAACCACTCTGTTCCATAATACAGTCACACAATATCAACTTTCACTATATGTAGATGACATTATGCTATATGGACCAATAACCACTGCAAATCCAGTAAACCCACAGTTACCTTACTGCTTTAACAATGTCTCCAGGTGACTCCAAGAAAATAATCTCACAATCAGCCTCAAGAAGACAGAACCATTATTTGTTACAAAGGATCAAACCTTCACCCCTCCAACACACCTCACTTTGGGAACAACCCAGATAAGAGTTCAAACACAAATAAAATATCTGGGCATCATTATCGACCAAATCCTATCATTCAAGCAAAACATTGCAAAAACTGCAAGAACAATATTCTTCAAAACCAAAATGATACAGTACCTCAGACCACTCCTAGACCCCCAGGATTTCAGATCAGTTCTACAAACAATGAAACTTCCCCACCTGGACTACTGCAATGCAATATATCAAGGACTCCCACTCTCCACTCTCAACCCATTACGGACAGCCCTTAACACAACAGCCAGGATCACTCAAAGGGTGAAGAAACATCGTCCCAGTACTGAAACATCTCCACATCCTCCCGTTAGAAGCTCATATCAAGTACAAATCATTACTACTGACTCACAAAGAACTACACCAACAATAGACATCATATCTTCATACTCTACTACCTCAGCTGAACTCTGGAAGACCAACAAGGCAGGCCTCTAACAATGTTCTGACTGTACCATATGCAAGGACAAAGTAAAATCTCCAAACATGTACCCATGCATTTGACCTCTATTCCCTGTCCTGTGGAACTCTCTCCCAACCAAAATCCAGAACAAAAGGACCTCTCCCCATTTTGAAAGCAATTAAAGACCCACCTATTCAGAGAACACGTTGGCATAGATCTGAGCATCACTCAATGAATACATGACCAAGTTGATTTCAGATAAGTTTGAGACCAAGAGATAAAAGAGAATTGTAAATAAGTTAAGAAAGCCTGATTCATACCCAATCAGGAATGTAGATAAGAACCCCCTGTAAATATGTTATGATCCGTTTGTTGTATCTCTTGTTGTTTATTGTAAATCACTTTGACCCGGTGAAAAGCGGTATATAAGCATAGCTAAACAAAAATAAAATATAAAATTATCCTCACAATGCTATATGGAGTGAGGATGGAGCTGCTAGTTATCTACAATATAGCAATATTTAGACTGCTGTCCAGATAGCTAACTAGATACGTTTAGGGCATAAAAAAATGATTCTAAATTTATCTCAGTGACTTGGTATGTTTACTAAAATGCTCTTTTAGCACAGGATAAGCCCCCAAAATGATCACAGGAGTTGGCATTGACCCAAAATGGCATACCCAAAATGGCATACCCAAAATGTCCACCTGCAGTTATTGTGGGAGGATGTACCTCACTGTCCTAACTTACCACTACCCATTGAAGAGGCAGTAAGTGGAAGTGTGCTAAACCCATCAATTGTGGACAGCGCACACCAATGATGACTGCATTAACAATAATGTACCATCAACACCCACTCTCCATCTCTATCCCGCCCAGTCACTGCCCCTTCCCACATTAAGCATTAGCATGGGACTTTGAACACGCTAACCTGCACTAATAATCAGCATGGCATGCAGGTTAGCAGACATAAATCTTAATGAGTTAACACCATTCACATTATTTACATAAGAAATGTTTTTGACCTTAGGAATATTTGGAGTGTCCCCCAGAGTGAGCATGGATATTTCTGCTAATAAGCAAAAAAAATGGCATTTAGCAGAATTTGAGAATTAAAAAAATACAGAATTGTCATTTATAAGAGGGAAATGAAGTAAGAAAAATATAATCCATTGGTTAGCCTGGGAATTTGGCAACCTATAATTCTGACAAGCTCCGGAGGCTCTTAAAGAGAATAGATGAAACTGCCAATGCAGAGTCTGTTAGAAAGTGGTGAAGCATTCCTAGTGTTTTCCTCGATGAAAATGCTAATTAGCAATTGGCAATAATGAACCGGAGGCAAAATGATCACACACGAAATGTTACAAGGGCTCATTTGCAATATAAGGAAGAATTGTGAAGATATTAATGAAAGTGAGGGAGTTCAAAGAAATGGAAGAAAGATTAGGCAGACTGGCTCATTTATCATAACTGGAGAGAATGGAAGAAGTGCTGTGGTTAATGGAGGAGATGACTACACGGAATAAGTATTTAAGAGGGACAGGAAAAGATTTATGTAGGGTATTATTCAAAATATATGGAATTGGCAAAAACAGGGTTATAGGTTGCAAATAAGCATAAATTATCTTTCAAATACTGTAAGTAACTTTTTTTTTCTGTGCTGGTAGTGGGATCTAATAGTGAGCTATAATACTTAATTGACTAAAACTGCATGATGACAGCGACGAATAAATAGGTATTTAAGTATTCCTGACTGCCATTATGGAGTTGGATTTGGATTATACTTTTCTCAGAGGTTGAAGGAAAGTTACGTTCAGGTACAGTAGGTATTTTTCTGTCTCTGGAAAGCTTGCAATCAAAGTTTGAGCCCAATCCACTAAAGGGTTAAGTGACTTGCCCAAGATCACAATGAGTGGTAGTGGGATTCAAACCTGATTCTCAGCCCACTGTTCTGACCATTAGTTTTCTCCTCAAGTTCAATTCATTCAATTAAATATTCTAGTTGACTATTAGACTAGACAGATAGCTAGCTAGCAATATATATAGTTGACATCTTGCTAAGGGAGAGAGGGTAGCCCTAGGGATACTGTACAAAAGACATTTTAAGAGCGTAGCTATCACTTCAATAGGAAAACCTACTGTAAAAGGTAAAGGACTTTGGAGGATAGGAGGAGACTGAGCTCATGGCCTAAACTGGAGTAAATGAAAGATAAAAGACAAAAAGGCAAACAGACTGGAAATAGTGTGTGGGTATGTTTGGAGGGGGCGGGTATATTCACTGACGATGGCTAGCATTTCTAAAGCACATAGCTGTCGCTGCAGTATGCTAACCCCAGATATTCAATGCTGGGGCTATATCCAGCTACTGGTATTGAAGCTAACCTGGTGGTAGTGATATTGAGCTGCTGCCCAGTTAGTTCCCATGGGTAAAGAAAGACCAGAGGATGCTGTCCCCCATTGTATAGGGGTTTACTTACTGTAGGAATAGGGACTGAAGAGTGCCCCTTATTAGACAGAATGTTCCACTTTAGATATGTGGAGGGCATGTTGCTGAAGCCTCTGTCTGGGTGTGTACATATGTGTATATATATATTACTCATACATGCATATCTGTATGTACTGTGTATCTATTTTATATGTAAACATGCATATAGATGTTTTATTCTCTTATATACTGTGCTATTCTGCATAAGTGTGATTTACATTGAACAAACTGAAATTGCATATCAACTTGGAGATAACAAACTGAAATTACATATCAACTTGGAGATAACTATTTTACAGGGAACATGGGCTATGGAGGGTTAAGTGGCTTGCCCAAGACCACAAGGAGCACCTGTGGGACTAGAAACCCCAGTCCTTCCGGCCCAAGGTTGCTGTCCTCTAGTGGGATTTGAACCCCTGACCTTCTGGCCTGAAGTACCTTGCCCCAACCACTAGGCCACTCCTCCACTCCATGGATGTATATATACAGGTGGCCCAAAAAAAGTGAGAATATCTCGTAAATTAAAAGCTTAAATAGTTTACTTATTTACCTTTTTTAGCTGTATAGAGGGAGGAGTGGCTCAGTGGTTGGGACAGGTTACCTCAGGTCAGAAGGCCAGCAGTTCAATTCCCACATGGAGACAAGCAACCTCAGGCCAGAGGGACTGGGGTCTCTAGCCCCATGGCCCTCCCTGTGGCCTTGGGCAAGCCACTCAACCCTCCATTGGCTCAGGTACACTTAGATTGTGAGCCCTTCAGGGGCAAGGGAATAGAAAGTACCTGTTAGTATACATGTAAACCACACTGATTCTAAAGAGCATGGTATAATAAATAAATAAATAAATAACATCTTTATTTCAACAATTTCCAGTCACCATCTTTGTTTTTTAAATTTGTGAATCGTTTATATCTGTCTTTTGAATTTTTAAATAACTTATATACTACGAGATGTTCTCACTTTTTTTGGGCCACCCTGTATATATAGGGCCTGATATTCAACTAGGAAGGCTATGCGCCACTACGGCGCATAGCCCTGCCCGCTTACCCCTAACCACAGATATTCAATGCCGCAGAAAAAAACGCCACAGAGCCTAACTGGGCAGCAGTGATATTGCATTGCTACCCAATTAGTATCCGCAGCTAAAACTAGGCAAATAAAAAGCTAGCCTTGTTTTAGCCATGGATCGCTAACTGGGTAGTGCTGCAATATCGTTGCTACTCAGCAGCAGTCTCTGCCTCTGCTCCGCTCCGCTTCAGAACACCCCGAAACGCCCCCAACACGCCCTGATGCTAACTGGATAGCATCGGGGAACATAGGAGACTTAGGAGGGGATGTTCTACATCACTAACCATGTAAGTGCTGTTGAATATCCAGGCTTAATGCATTTATATGGTTTACAGGGCTGTAAATCATGTAAATGTCTTTCGAATATCAGGTCCATACTGCATATAGATATGCATATATAAATAAATATGCAGAGAAAGAGAGAGAGATATATTTAACAATACAATTAAATTATTTCTAGTATGTCTTTTACAGAGATCCTTTGATATCGTTTCCTGTGCTCTCTCCTCTCTTGTGGGTCCTGTCTTGTTTTTTTCTATCAAATGGCGCTATGGAAATGAGAAGTAGTCATAGCAAAGTGCCGCAAGTAGTCTGAGTCAGAGAGAAACCTTTGCTTCTGCTACGGCTTTCTAGCTGACAGATTGCTGAAAGTGAATAGGAAAAGGGGGATGCATGAGGCTTAGAACCTTTGGACAACTTTTGGACTGAAAACTAGGGCAAGTGTGTTTGGCCTGCCTTTAAAATGTTTTTCCTGCTTTGAATGCTTTTCTATGTTCAATCTGTGCTTATCAGCTGTTTGTAAAACATCCTCCCTGCTCTTCTGCTTTAAAACCTCTCTTTCCACCTAATTCCATTCCCTAATGGTCCTGCTCATTGCTGATGATATTTACATGAGTCACATTATTTTAACACCATACTTTCAATGAGGACTCGTCTACTGGTTAGAGTGTTGGCTTGGTTACCACAAAACAAGAGTTCAATTCCCACTATACTCCTTATGGCCTTGGGAAAGTCACTTAACCTTCCATTTCCTTGGAAGAAAGGCCTGGCAATCTACTTCAGGTCACACTGCTGGGTTGCCTGGAATCTGAATTGACTTGAAGGCTGTGATAAGGAAGCTTATAAGGGCCAAGGAAACAAGGATAAAGAGGGGGAATTAAGGGGGAATTTACCCTTATCAAAGGACCTGTATTGCCAGGTCAGAGATAAAAACCTCAGTTGTACCTAGAAACCAGATTGTACCAGGCTGCAATAGGTTGCAGAGTGTCCCTAGTGGTGAGAAGGAGGAGGAAAGCAAGCTCAGAGTAAGGAACCCTTACGTCACTGACTTTCCAAATTACTCAGCTGCCAAGAGGCAGACTGATTTACAACACTTGAGAGGAGAAAGGGCAGGGTTAGAGCCTGGGAGGTTTAAAGCTAGGACAGAATATTCAGGAGGGGAGAGGAGAATGAGTAGGAATGCCTACTGGAGGAGAAATGGAGCTGAAGCCCTGAGAACCAAGAGCCCATGCTGGAGGACAAGACAGGGAAGCTCAGATACATGCTGGCCAGAATATGAGGGAGGAACCAAGCCTTGACCCAGGTATGAATTTTGGAAGCCTGTCTGATGGGAAGCATTACAGATTTGCTGAAGACAGCGCTTGTCCTGATGGGAGGCAGTCAGCTAAGCCCTCTGAGCCAGAAGTAGAACCCATGCAGCTAGGAGAACAGGAATTAGTTCTGGAAGAGGATGATTCTTACATGGACTGTTCTTTATGCCAAACTGCCAAGCACAGAGAAGTCCTGAGAGGGAATACATCATAAGGGAACCTTCCAGAGTCCAGTACCCTAGAGAACCTGTATGTGAAGTGAAAACGTTCTTTGAAAAGGAAAATACTTGTGCTGAGAAGGTCTGCAGCTGCTTAATTGTTTGCTCATTGACCAGCTGAAGTCAGTGCAGTGCAGAGCTTATGCCGTACTCACGGTGGATTTAAGAAGTTTCTTTTGGAACAGAAAATGTAAAGCTGAGATTTTTGGTTTTGTTTTAAACAGCACTGCTAGGCACGTTTGCTAGCAGTGGCTGTGGAAAGGACTTTCTGCTTTGCATTGAAAGACATTACAAGCTGTTTGTGCTTAAGTTCAGTTATATCCTGTGGTACTAAATATAATCCTGGAGAAGAAATCCAATAGGTGACAATTTGTGAACCTTATTTGTGTTTACCTCATAAATAAATTCTGTCATTGCCTTAACTCTCGACCAACTACAAAAGAGTGTTTTTCTGCCTAAAAGTCACGTGTAACATGACTGGACTACCTTTCCCATGGTGCACTTCAAAGTCAGTCAGTCAGACACATTGCTGAAGTGGTGGAATCTGCTATAACAAGCACGCCCCTCCACACTGCTGTAAGGGGCTATGGGCGTGACAAGGCGCAGTTTGCAATTTCAACAATGAAAACAAAATTATCCACCCCTATCCTTCATGTCAAAAAACCTAACCTTGTGTTATGAAAAAACAAGATAGAAATAATAATTGTGCAAAATGTAGAGACTCTCATACAACAGTGTTATGAGACATTGGCTAATTTTCCATATTATAAACATAAGTCCATTTGATATCGCTCATGGTTTCAGCATCATCTATCAGGGGTTACTTTTATCAGGATTTCCTTCTTGGCTTTCACTCATCACAGTTTGACTCTAAATAAAGAAGAAACAGAGATGTGGATATTCAGCAGTGGAAGCAAACATGTCACTGCTGAAACTTAAACCCAGATATTCAATGCCAGGGTCATATGTGGAACACGGCATTGAATATCTAGGTTGCTTGGATGGCCAGGAAACAGCGATATTCAACCACTGCCTGGTTAGCTTCTGCAGTGAAAGTTACGCCAACCTTTGCCGTGTCTTGCTTTTACCGCTTTGCCATAACCGGACAGTGACTCAATATTGCTGCTGCCCGGTTATAGATGGGTGCCACCCCCAGAATGTTCCGATGCTAACCGGTTAGCATTGGGGGGTATAGCAGCGACACCCACCGATATTCAGCAGCACTAATGCAATAAGAGCTGCTGAATATCAGCGGGTGTCGCTGTATACAGTGTTAGGGCCGCTGAATATCCTGGCCAGGGGAATTAACACAGTTAACAGGTCTGCTAACCGTGTATCCTCCCCCCCCCCCACACACACTCACAGAGTATAATTTTATAAAGAGCAGCCTAGAGTTAGAGAGCAAGAACCCACACAAATAGGGGCGTTTTAGTCATTTATGTCATAAGTAGCTATTTACATCCTTGTTCTCACCCTGTTCTGTGAATACACATGAAAACATGATGACGCATACTTTCACTGGGGGCAGCACAGTGGCAGAGTTTGGGCAGAGTGTGGGTGAAGCACAAAGTTACATACATATATTATAACATGATATAGTTTGCCCACATTTTTTAGAAATCTACGCACAGGCATTTTCATCTGCTCTTGGGCTAGTGTGACTATGCCTTGCATTTACATGCTTTTTAAACACTTCTAGTGCTATTGCAGGGGCAGTAGCCTGGTGACCAAGAGACAAGGGTTTGATCCCACTGGCACTCCTTTTGGCCTTGGGCTAGTTACTTTACCCTCCACTGCCTCAGAAGAAAGGCCTGGAAATCTACTTCCAGCAGGGCTGGCACCGCTTGGTAAGCATGGCAGGAGGGGCGCCAGAGCTAAAGGGCACCAAAGCTGTGTGCCCCCAGGCTAAAGAGGAAAACAGTAATGCTTGTACTCACAGGAGCTGCCTGCCCCATGGATGCCAAAAAGTACTACTGGAAACGATTGCAGCTCCCACAAGCTGAAGAGAGGAGAGAGAAGCAGTGCGGCATGCACCCACGAGAGCAGCCTGTCTCACAGGCTGAAGAGGAGAGAGCTGTGATTGCTAAGGGTGCTGCAGAAGCTGGGGCCAGAGATGCACGGGAGGTAGAGAAATGCAAAGGGGCAGTGGTCTGGGGAAATAAAGCGGAGGGGTGGGGAATGGAGGGCAAGGGGTGAGAATGGAAGGAGAGAGAGAAAGGACAGAGGCTGGGAAGGGAGCAAAGTAGGGGGGAGGCAGCAGGAGAGTCTACAGGGAGGGGTGAAAGAGTGCAAGGGGTTGAAGACAGAAGAGAGGGGAGAAAAAGGCATATAAATATATGCTAAAAGGTGCATCACCCTGACACTCCGCCCCCCCCACCCCCCAGAAGGCACATTGGCACTCCATCCCCACACTGCACAAACATATATACACGGAAAGGCAGACAGCCCAACCCAGACACACACATCCACAAACACACACACAGGTACGCACCTCATCCCCACCCTGCACACCACATAGGCATCGCATCCACACACCACACACATAAGCATCACACCCACGCACCACACACCCACTGTCTGTAGAGAGAGAGAGATAACACCAGTTATGAAGACTCCTACACAGCCTTTGCTACCATAATGAGACACATTTTATGATCTCTCTTTGAAGTCTTCTTCCACACACACCCCAACCCCAAATATGTATAACTTGCAAATGAAGGAAGAGAAAATGCATCACATTGTCACACCATAAATGTGCTGTTTCACATGTACATACAGTCCCTGACAGATATTAACATACACAGCCACCCCCCCCCCACCACCACACTCACATACATACATACATGCAGCCCTGACACACTTCATGACACAGACATGCATGTAGTCCCCAACAGGCCCCAAGACATGCACACAAGTTCATGCACACATACACATACACATGCACATATATGTAGCACCTGATAGTCCCCATGGCATGCACCTACACAGACACATTTGCATGTAGTCTCCGGCAGTCTTCATGACACAGAGACACAAACATCTGCACCTGCTGACACACACACACACACATGCGTGCACCCCCAAACACTTCCTATGACACACAAAGATGAAGCCCCAAATAGTGATGCTATTGTGTCATTCTAGAAACATAGAAACATGACAGCAGATAAAGATCGTATGGCCTATCCAGTCTGCCCTTCCATACCAGCTAATGCAGTCCTTTATTTTCCTTTAGAGATCTTTTGTCTTTGTATCATGCTTTCTTGAAGTCAGATACAGCCCTCATCTCTACCACCTCCACTGGGAGACTATTTCCATAAAGAAACATTTCTACAACTTACTCTGCTTATACCCAGGGCTAGCAGTGGCTTTCCCCAGGTCTGGCTTAACAGCAGTCTATTGACTTTTTCTCCAAGAACTTGTCCAAATCTTTTTTCAACCCAGCTATACTATCTGTTTTTATCACCTCAACCTTATTTATCAGATTTATTTATTTATTTATTTGAACAGCTTTTATATACCGCTGCTTCCAAGGATCAGCAGCGGCTTACATTACAACAATAATCGAACAGGTACATAGAACTTTATGAACTATATTACATTATAACATGAATTGTGTAGAACATCATTAATGTATTACAATATAACAGGAACATTATTACAAAAGCGCTGAACAACTGTATATGCAGAGACAGAGCAGCAGTAGTATCTGTGGCAGCAATAGCAGGAGGGAGAAGAGGCATGGAAAGCTAAGTGGTTGTAACCTTTGTAGATTTTTGTATGGTTAAATAAACACATTGTGTTTGTTTTGATCACATTAATCCTTTGCTATCGCAGTCTGTTCATACAATGCTAAATATTTACTCGCCAATAATTATTTTTATTCCAGCAGTGCATTTATCCCTTCACTGCAATTTTCTTGTTATAATATTTGATTTGAAGGACAAATGCTAGCATCAGGTGAGCAGAGTTCACAAAGGAGCTTTGGGAAAGAAGGAGGTGCAGCCTACCTTTAATAGTAATGAGGGAGGAGGCACCAATCTGTACATTGCAGGGGGGCGCCAGAGACCCTAGCACTGGCCCTGACTTCCTGTTACACTTTGTCAAGAAAATCCAGAGACTGCTGGGTTGCCAAGAGTCAGCATTGGCTGAACAGCATACATTACATTTTTTCGCTACTATTTCATAAGAAAAGTAGGGGCCCGATATTTGAAAGGCATTTGCACGGTTTACAGCCCAGTAAACCATGTAAATGCCGTAACTGAGGATATTCAATGGCACTTACACGGATGGTGCTGTTGAATATCCCCTCCTAATTCCCCTACATGCCCCGATGCTATCCGGTTAGCATGACGGGGGTGTTCCGGGGAGGAGCAAAGGAGGCAACAAATGCTAACCGGGCAGCAGCGATATAGCATGCTGCCCAGTTAGCTACTGCAGCTTCCAGTGTGTGCGGAGATCCCCAGATATTCAATGCCAAGGCGGCATATGACCGTGGGGTTAAGGGTCAGCAGTCAGGGCCTGCCCAACTCAATATCAGGCCCTAGGTGCTTATCTATTCCTTATGAAATAGTACCTAAGTAGGAGATTACTTTCAGGCTTAAAGTAAGCACCTCATTATAAAATTATCCTCCAAAGTGTGCAATAGAAAGTTTAAATAGGCTTAAGCCTAGTGCCAAGCTGTGAATTGGTTCCAGTTGTTGATCCCTAGGCAAACCTTAAGCTGCTAGACTGCAATCCTAGGCAGCCACCTACTTTGCCTAATGTTTGGGCCAGCCCTGCTTAAACCTTCACAGTAACTGTCAGGAGCATGGCCAATATATTCCTAACAGTTGAAGCATGAATGTGTACTCTAACATGCGGTACAATAACCACACGTGCAGCTAACACCACCAGTTGAGGTGGTGCTAATTGCCACATGATATGCATAACTGTGCTAACTGTAGTGTGCTCACCACACTCATTCCACCCCTAACACACTCATTCAGTACTCTAACACACAATTGGTAGTTAGCGCAAAAATCAATGTGCGTTAACTGTCAGGCCTGAGCTGTAAGTTTTACCACGTGCCCAAGCATGCAGCTACAACACACCAAATCACACATTAACTGCTTATCACCCTTAGACAAAGGCCCCTTATTCAGTAACATCACCAAAGCAATGCTCCATTATAGAAGGTTAGTACAGGTGACCCAGATTCCATTATTTTGGATAATGAAGCACAGAAGGTATGAAATAACTCAAGAGGTACATGAAGTAGCATCAGTCGGGGCAGTTTCTCCAAATGGGTTAGTTCTGCACATACCATGACAATCATGAACCTCATGTCTAAGCCAGAATCTCAAATTTACTGATAATGCTCTGCGTAGAACTTGCATCATGCCAGAGAGAACTTCCTTCTGGAGTTCGTATGATGTAACATGTATGGGTAGTTTGGCAAGATGTACTTGGAAATTCCATTTTATCAAGCCTGTGGCTCCCAGTAAAATGGGAAATAGAAACATAGAAACATAGAAATATGATGACAGAAAAAGACCACATGGCCTATCTAGTCTGTCCTTCCATATCAACAACTACAACAGTCCCCTTTTTACCTTTAGAGATCCTCTGTGTTTGTCCCATGCTTTTTTTGAATTTCTATATCTTTCTGCTACATTTTCTTGGTCTCTGATTGTGTTTCTTGCTATTTCATAGAATAATCACTCAGAACTGACACCTCTATTATCAATGTAATTTTGGTGTTTTTCTCCTTTGCCACTATGACGGGTTTCCTCACATCCAATTTCTTATCTGTCAGAATGGGAACATCCCAGGTGATCATAACCTCTTCATTCTCTGTAATTCTCTTGGGGTCATGATCCCAGTGCTTTTCAGGCACAATGATGTAGTGTTTATAAAGTTTCCAATGGATGAGACCTGCTACTTTGTTGTGCCTTTCTCTATAGAAATTTTCTGCCATCAGCCAGCTATGAGATGAGTCACTGTTTCCAGGTCTTTCTTGCAAAATCAACATATGTCTGTGTTGCCAGTTTTTTCAATATTCGCTATAAACCATCTCATCCGTAATCCACTGTCCTGGGCTGCAACTCTCAGTCTCTCATCCTTCAGTTTCAGTTCACCTCTCCTTATTTATTAGCAAAGCTTGATATACCGCCCATACCGGAGTGTCAGAGCGGTGTACAAAGAAAAACATAATGTCTACTAGAAAAGAAAAGGAGGAAAAGAACGCCAATGGGTTGATCGGAAAGCAATAGTGAAAGAATGAAGAGAGGACAGAAAGGAGCAGAGTTAAACGCAGAAGTGGGGGAAGTACCAGGGGGTGGGAGTGATAGGGTGAGGGGAGATAGAGGCAGTATGTGACATCAGGACCATCATGTGATAACAGGGAGATCAAAGGCCTGGGAAAAGAGATGAGTTTTCAGTAAAGCTTTGAAACGAGGAAAAGAGGGTTTGGTGCGGAGAGAGTGTGGGAGAGAATTCTATAGGGCAGGACTTAGGAAAAAGAAAGCAGAATGACGAGTGAGTTTGAGATGTGCTTGGGATGGGGAAGGAAGAAAGAGACGGTTGCTATGAACAGAGCGGAGGAGGCGAGGAGCGGGCTGGTGGTAGATAAGATCTGATAAGTACTGGGGGGTGCCTGTGTGAAGAACTCTGTAAGTTATGATGAGGTATTTATAGATAAATCAGAACTTAATGGGGAGCCAATGAAAGGTGAAAAGACAAGGGGTGATATGATCGAGGGGGGAGGAGTGGGTGTCAAGACGGGTGGCAGTGTTTTGAATAAGTTGGAGACGACGGAGCTGGTAATTGGGAAGACCGGTGAAAACTGAGTTAACCATTCTTGTGCCAGTTTGAGATTGACAAAGGGTTCCTGGAGTAACACTTTGTATTTCCCACTGTATTTATGCATTTGCCACTTGTTCATCCTTATTTGATGATCTAATTCTTTAAAGAGATTTTTCTCTTGTTTTGAAAATTCTGTTGCTTTCTTTACTGTGTGTGCTTGTGGATTCTCACTCATTCCCTCTAATTGTCGGAATGCTTGTCCAAGTTTGATGATGGAGACATAGCCCATGTTCCCTGTAAAATAGTTATCTCCAAGTTATAATGCCCTGTTCAATGTAATTTCAGTTTGTTCAATGTAACCTGCACTGATGCAGAATAGCACGGTATATAAGAGAATATAAATAAGTAAATAAATTCTGGATGTTTGCTTTCATATTTCAGCACTATTTGTGTACTTTGGATCCAATGATGCTGTTAGGTAGGCCTGGAGGCCTATGATAGTAGCTCTGTATGTGTAATCAATCTCTATGAGGCCTAGTCCTCCTTCAGTTCTAGGAATGTACAGTCTTGGCATACACTGATTTTTATAAATTATCTCATGGGCATGGAGGAGTTTTCTTGTTGACATATCCAGTTTTTCAAGACCTTTAAGAGGCCAGTCTACAATCCTAAAGCTTGTATCTTAGTCCATGATGTTAAGGTATTTTTCAATAATGATTTTAACCTTCTATAGTATTTTTTTACTGATCTTTTCTCAGTAATTTCTCCTTGAGTGTCGTTCCTTTCTGTACTCCAACATATTTATATATGCCTTCCTGTTCAAGTTCCTTGATGTCACAGCCCTCCACCAGGGAGATGTTTTCTGTGTTGCTGAATTTTCCTCTAAAAAAGGTTGCCTCAGCACATTTGTCTAGGCCAAAAGTCACCCTCATGTCATTAAAAAAGCTTTTCACTATAAGGAGTTGCTCTGCTAATTGTTGGTCACTGGAACTGTGGAGCCTCAGGTTGTCTACAAATAGTAAACGGGATATTATCTTCAGGTTGTTATCTTCTTTAGGATTCAGGCTAAATCCATATCTCAAAGAGTTGATAAGAGTACTCATAAGATTACGCGCCATACGAAACAAAAGTAGCAACAAGGAATCTCCCCAAAATATTCCTCGCCGGATCTTGATGTGAATGAAGAATGATGCACTGACTATCTTCATACTTCAAAAATATGGTAGTTTGCCATGGTAAACTTAATGTATTCTATCAAACAAGGATTTATGTTATACAACTCAAGACAACTTATTATCCAAGTGTGGGACACTGTCAAAAGCTTTCTTACTATATCCATACTATACTGAGATTTCTGCTTTTCTTAGTGGTCTTATTTAAGATTAACTGGTTTTGGTTCCATGTGCTCCCCTCTTATTGCCCCTTTGCTCTATTGCCATAATTTATTTATTTAACAATGCTTATATACCACTTTTCACAGGGTCAAAGTGGTGTATATTCAGGTATGGTATATTTCCCTTGTCCCTGAAGGGTTCACAATCTACATTTTTTGTACCTGAGGCAACAGAGGGTTAAGAAAGTTGCTGACTGCTGCAAGCTGAATATCAGCCAATAATATATTTAGCAAGGTTAAAACCAACTGTGTGGTTTTGTACATGTTGCTTTCAATCAGTCTGCATCCTTGGACGTGCTGTTCCGCTCAGGAACTAGAAACCAAACAACCTAAGCCTTGGAAGCGAGCTTGTGTTTCTTTTTCCTGCATTATTTTGCTTTGCATCTTTCACCCTTTTCAGTTTTATCTTGCTATGTAGAATGAGACTGCAGTTTAGACATTCATCGAGGATGTATTATTTTTCGGATGTTTCCCCTCCTTTGCTGTTTTTCTGCACACATATTCTGGCAAGTGCTATGAATCAGTTGCTTCCTCCTCCAGGCTTGCTGAATTTCTTTAGCTCAGCTAAAAGTGTTTTGGTGATTTCTCTGTTACATCTCTTCTTTTCATGTAACCCCAGTGCCTCTCCGTGGAAGTAAATAGACTGTTGACATGCGCAAGTCTGCTCTCTTTACCTCTGGGCGTATGTTGGATAGGGAAAAGACAAGATTCAAGACTATTTTCATAGACTTCTGAGGTCTTCTCTTCAGAAACAAAAATGCTAGCACTCACAAATAAGCTATCCATGATGATTTGTAAAAAAAAAAATTTTACTGGAAAAATTTGAAGTATTATTTATTTCCTATGCTTGATCTAAATCGCAATATAGTTTTTAAAAATTTGTGGTATACAATTATTTTAAATACAGAAAGAAAATAAATGACATCAAAAACTAATAAGGTACTGAGTAATCATGTAAGTAGAATTATGGTTCCAAATAAATCTGAAATACCAATGAAATAGCAAGACTGCTGGATCCCTTAGGGAATTCCAGAACAGGGATTTCTCTGTAGCCTCTATAGTCTCCTGGACAACAATTTTCCAGCTCCCTCTGTGTTTCAGATTTTCTTTCTGTTCTTCTTCAGTGACTCACTGAACCACTCACTAAGGGCCTGATTTCCTTGTAAAGGCCTTATCCAGGATTTTTGAAGGGCATCGACAAACGCTGCTACCTGTGAAGCCTCTGCGGCTGCCAGGACATCCAGACTAACCCAGATTTTCACTTTTGCCACTGCGGAAGTGAAAATCTGAGTTAAGGGGTCAGTGGGCAGACTATGCATTGCCATGGCAGCGCATAGCCTGCCTAACTCAAAATTGGGCCCTACATCTTTATTGAAGACAGATTCCAAACACCATGGATATTCTTCCCATAGAACAGGCCTGCTGGCAATGGGAATCCACCACCCTGCAACCTGGATGCTCTCAGCCTTAGAGCCCTGACACTATCAGGTACTAGGGGTGGAAAAAAACACATCCCCCCGAAAGTACAAGGTTTTATACGCAACCACTATTGTAGTGCCACTATGCCAGGATATCATGCTGTTCTATTTTGCTGCAAGATACCTTTAGAGCTTTGGTGTTTCTCATAGTATGAGCCTTGCAGGAACAAAAGAGGAAGGCAATGCCTAGTATGGCCTGCCATGGGAAATGGTGGAGGTCAGCACTGTAACAGAATTCCAACATGTTTTGAATAAATACAAAGGCAGTTGTAGGAACAAGATTAAATGGTTTGGTAAAACACATCTCAAGGGGAGGGGTAGAGTCTAGCATTGATCTATGCACAGAAATGTACTTATTTGATTTTATATGCCACACTATTTCAAAATCAGTGTGGTTTACAGAGAACAAAAATCAACGCTTTATATAGAACAGGTATCAAAGAACAGAACAATAAACATCAGGTATTGCACTATAAACAATAAACATTTCACATTAAACAGGGGTGTCAACTTGGGTAGTAATAGGGAGAACTATCTACAGGCTGGTTAGTGGACTGTGAGAAGGAGGGAGGTTTGAGCGAAGCTAGCAGGCAGGATCCATAGCATAGCTATGGTATATGGTCATAATACAGTTGGAAACGAGGCATCTTTATTGCTTTCCTGAAGGCTGATAGGTTGGAAATGGAACAGATTGGGGCAGGGAGGGAGTTCCAGAGAATTGGTGTGTATAATGGGAAGGCTCGGTTCTTAGCAGCTTGGGATCTCTTTCTTATTGCTGACGGGATGGTGAGTGTGTTTGTCATATTTGTGCATCTCATTCTATTGTTTGGTGTCCAATATATGATTTCCACCAGGGAGATTGCAGAAAGGCTATGCAGGATTTTAAATGTCATCAAGAGGGTAGCTAGCTATTGGGAGCCAATGAAATTGCCTTAGAATGGGTGTCATGTTCAGATCTGGAGGCTCCATATAGGGTTTGGGCTGCAGTGTTCAAGGCCATTTGCAGAGAATGAATTGTACAGTCTGGCAGGACATGGAGAATGATATTTGCATTGTCAAAGTGTGGAAAGATAAGTGCCTGGAATACGGTACAGAAGTCGGCAGCCTCCAGCAGTGAACGTAGATGACGGAGGGTCCTTAATTTGTGGTATACTGCCTTGGTACTATTACACAGGTACACTAAAAAAAATTTTTTTTAAACTGCCTCTAATGTTTCGATTGATTTTTACGTTTTTTGGTGCGCTGAATCCAAATCTGGTAACCAATTTGCTCCATCACGTACAGATTTTTGCTACATTGGGTTAGCAGTTTGAGGTGAACGTTTCAGATTGAGTGCGATCGAGATAAAAGTTTCTTGGATGAATTCTTTATACTAATTGTTTAGTAGTTATTCAAATAAGAATAAAGAAAATTGTAACAAGGCAGCACATAAGAATAGAGTAATGTCAACAAAACACACTGTGATGGTAGCAAAATTGTCTGCACTTAAAACAGCCACATACATGTGCACAAACATTGAGCATATAAGAGCGAGGTTAGACACAAAGCAAAGCAAAGAAATGTGCAAAAAATGTTGTACAGGTATGTATGTAAGAATAGAAAACGCAAACCGCACCATTGCAATACATGAAGACAAACACCCGATGGTGTGAAAATAAAATTCTAATAAATGAGATCCGACACTGTGGTAATAACTAGCAAATTTTTATTTCAAAGTTTAGTAAAAACACGATATTTGTCAACACAGTTTAGAATTTAAAGTCATTCTTGGGTCAATCAATCTCCTGGTGGGCCCGTTTCTTCTTCCACCGAATGCTTCTCTTGGTGCGCTGCTTGGCGTATTTTTCATCTGGGGTTTCCCGCAGCAGCAACCAGCAGAAATCAGCCATCATAGTGGTGTTCCATCTTCCTTGGTACCTTCTCTCTGCGTCCTTGATGTCCTGGTGAAACCTTTCACCTTGTTCTTCACTGTACGCCCCCAAGTTTTCGGGAAAGTAGTTCACATGGGAGTGCAAGAAATGGACTTTCAGGCTCATGTTACAGCCTTGTTCTTTGAAGGCATTGAGCATCCTGGCAACAATATCCTTATAGTTCTCATCCCGCCTGTTCCCCAAGAATTTGAGAACAACATCCTTGAAGGAATCCCAGGCTTCTTTTTCCTTCTCAGACATCGTTTCAGCGAATGCTCCATCTGAAATGAGTTTCCTTATATCAGGGCCAACAAACACTCCTTCCTTTAGCTTTGCTTCAGAAAGTCGGGGGAACTTTGAGCAAAGGTACCGAAAGCACTCACCATCTTTTGGAAGGGACTTGATGAATTGCTTAATGAGACCCAACTTAATGTGGAGAGGTGGTAATAGAATTTTATCACGAGGTACCAAGCTCTCATGAAGAACATTTTTCTCACCGGGTCTCAAATACTCCCGAATTGGCCAGTCTTTTTTCCCCCAGTGTAGGTCGCGGGCCCGGCTATCCCACAAGCAAAGGAAGCAGGGATATTTGGTGAAACCGGATTGCTGCCCTAATAGCATGGATAGAATTTTAAAGTCTCCACAAATCATCCAGTTATGCTCATCATAACGAATCTTCTGAAGAATCAGGGCCAAATTCTCGTATTTTTCTTGGAGAATAACAGAGTGAGCAATAGGAACTGAAGCGAATGTGTTGCCATTATGAAGAAGAACACCTTTTATGCTGTCTTTTGACGAATCAATGAACAGCCGCCATTCAGCAGGATCATACTTGAGTTTAAACTTTTCCATCACTCCGTATATATCGTTGCAAAATACCAAATCTTCCTCTTTGCTGAAATACTTCAAAAATTGTGTCTCGCGGTTGCGGTACCAATAAAAAGTTGTTCCTGGTGACAATAGATTTTTCTGTTTAAGCCGAGAACCTAGCAGTTGGGCAGCATCTTGTGGGAGTCCTAAATCCCGGACTAAATCATTCAATTCAGCTTGAGAGAAAAGTTCAGGTTTCGGATCTGGTTCAGTTTCAAACTCGGAAGTACTGGACTCATCGGGAAAAGCCATCTGATGAGTCTATCATGATCAGAACCGTCCACACAAATATGATCCAAAGATTTTGGTGGTTCAGGCACAGGTACTTCGTTGCTATGAGGCATAGGCCTAATTGCTGAGGGAAGGTTGGGGTAACTTATTACGTTCTTATTTTTTAAGTTGTATCCCTTCACAATGCAAGAGCAAAAATAGCAGTCACTGCTGTGGTCTCTTTGTTCACGCCACATCATAGGTATTCCGAAACGAAATGCTTGTTTTTTACCTTTCATCCATAAGCGTAGATCTTCCTCACATGTCTTGCACACTTTGTGAGGAGCCCACGGTTTGTCTTGATCGCCTAACTTCAAACCGAAATAGGCGAAATATACTTTTTTAATAAATGCAGAAATGTTCCTCTGCCGCTTTTTCACGGTATATTCCCCACAAATAAAACAAAAACTGTCCGGAGAGTTGACGCAACCTCTGGCTCTGTGAGCCATCACAAATACACAGCACTGCAAACTACAACTATAGTGAACCACTTCGGAATAAAGCTGGATTACGACTGAGCAAACAAAAGGTAATAATGAACTTGCAAGAAACTGAAATTTGACAGGAACGTTCATGTCTCAACCACCGTGTTTGAGCGAGCGAACGAGGCGAGGTGAACAGGAAAGAACATGCGCCAGCGCGAGTACTGGATTTAGCCCCCCGCCTCCCAATTGTCCTGTTAATGTATAAAATGAATACAAAACACTCTAAAATATCATGAGGGAGTGTTTCTAGTTAGTTAACCATTACAACCTCTATTTTGGGCCAAGAAAATAAACTGCAGTCGGCTAAAAGAAATTATGTGAACATTCCTTATCTGGGTAAGAAATCTAATTTTGCAAGAAAACGTGACGTGATGGAACATTTTGGCTATTTTTCCTGGATTCAGCACCCCAAAATCTATAGGAATCAGTTGCAAAACTGGAGGCAGTTTTTTGGTAGTGTACCTGTGTTATTAATGTGTGTTTCCGTACTTAGTCATTGATCCAGGGTGACTCCTAGGTAATGCACTTCTTGCTTCATCTTCAGCTCTGCATCTTTGCCTGTACGAAAGATGGTGGGATGAAGGTTGGATCTTTTGTGATAAACAACACTTCAGTCTTCTTTCATAGAAACATAGAATGGCTAGCAGAAAAAAGGAGGTGATAATGCCTCTGTATAAGTCTTTGGTGCGACCTCATTTGGAGTATGGTGTGCAATTCTGGAGACCGCACCTTCAAAAGGATGTGAACAGGATGGAGTCGGTGCAGAGGGTTGCTACTAAAATGATTAATGGGCTTCATTATAAAGCATATGAGGACAGACTTAAGGATCTTAATATGTACACCTTAGAGGAAAGGCGAGATAGAGGTGATATGATTGAGATGTTTAAATACCTCCGTGGCATAAATGTTCAGGGAGAGAGCCTCTTTCAATTGAAAGCAAGTTCTGCTACGAGGGGACATGGGATGAGGGTGAAGGGAGATAGATTCAGGAGAGATATGCGGAAATATTTCTTTACGGAAAGAGTAGTGGATCCGTGGAATAGTCTCCCAGTGGAGGTGGTAGAGATGAGGACAGTAACTGAATTCAAAAAAGCATGGGACCAACACAGAGGATCTCTAAAGGTAAAAAGTGGACTGTTGTAGTTGTTATGGAAGGACAGACTAGATGGGCCTTGTGGTCTTTTTCTGTCATCATGTTTCTATGTTTCTATGTTTCTATAGAAACATGATGACAGAAAAAGACCACATGGCCTATCTAGTCTGTCCTTCCATATCAACAACTACAACAGTCCATTTTTTACCTTTAGAGATCCTCTGTGTTGGTCCCATGCTTTTTTGAATTCAGTTACTGTCCTCATCTCTACCACCTCCACTGGGAGACTATTCCACGGATCCACTACTCTTTCCGTATCACTCCTGAATCTATCTCCCTTCACCCTCATCCCATGTCCCCTCGTAGCAGAACTTGCTTTCAATTGAAAGAGGCTCTCTCCCTGAACATTTATGCCATGGAGGTATTTAAACATCTCAATCATATCACCTCTATCCCGCCTTTCCTCTAAGGTGTACATATTAAAATCCTTAAGTCTGTCCTCATATGCTTTATAATGAAGCCCACTAATCATTTTAGAGCCATCCTCTGCACCGACTCCATCCTGTTCACATCCTTTTGAAGGTGCGGTCTCCAGAATTGCACACTATACTCCAAATGAGGTCGCACCAAAGACTTATACAGAGGCATTATCACCTCCTTTTTCTGCTAGCCATTCCTCTCCGTATGCACCCAAGCATCCTTCTAGCTTTTGCCGTCGCCTTTTCTACCTGTTTAGCTACTTTAAGATCATCAGACACAACCACGCCTAGGTCCCGCTCTTCTTTAGTGGACAAAAGTACTTCACCTCCTATACTGTATTGCTCCCTTGGATTGCTGCAGCCCAAATGCATGACCTTACATTTTTTAACATTAAATCCCAGCTGCCAAATTCGAGACCATTCTTCAAGCTTAGCTAGATCCCTCCTCATGTTATCTACACCTTCCTGGGTGTTTACTCTATTGCAGATTTTGGTATCATCTGCAAAGAGGCAAACCTTACCCGACAGCCCTTCCGCTATATCACTAACAAAGATGTTAAAAAGAATCGGACCAAGGACAGATCCCTGGGGCACACCACTGGTAACATCCTTCTCCTCAGAGTGAGCTTCATTTACTTGTACTCTTTGTCGCCTCCCACCCAACCAATTTCTAACCCAAGCAGTAACTTTAGGGTCCATCCCTAGGGTGCTCAGTTTGTTTATAAGTCACCTGTGAGGAACAGTGTCAAAGGCTTTACTGAAATCTAAATACACCACATCTAGAGTTCTCCCTCGGTCCAACTCCCTGGTCACCCAGTCAAAGAAATCAATCAGATTTGTCTGACAAGACCTGCCTCTGGTGAATCCATGCTGCCTCGGATCCTGTAATCTGCTGGACTCCAGAAACCTCACTATTTTCTCTTTCAGCAGTGTTTCCAATAATTTACTCACCACTGAAGTTAAACTAACTGGCCTGTAGTTTTCAACCACATCCTTACTTCCGCTTTTGTGTAAAGGCACCACATGAGCCTCTCTCCAGTCCTTTGGCACCACTCCCGACTCAAACGAGGCATTGAAAAGGTCAGTCAGTGGAGTTGCTAGAATGTCCCCAAGTTCCCTCAGTATTCTAGGGTGTATCCCATCTGGTCCCATCGCTTTGTCTACTTTAAGTTGAGCTAGTTTCTCACGAACACAGTCTTCTGAAAATTGATCAAGATGTCCCTCACTTCTGTTCCTATTTGTGGGTGTTTTCTGAGGTCCTGCTCCTGGTTCTTCATCTGTGAACACAGAACAAAAATATTTGTTAAGCAATTCCGCTTTATCCTTATCAGCTTCTACATATCCCCCCCTCACCCTTGAGTCTGACAATACCACTTTTGCCCTTCCTCTTCTCACTAATATATCTGAAAAATGTCTTATCCCCCCATTTTATTGCATTGGCTATTTCCTCCTCCTTTTGAATCTTTGCCTTCATGACTACTTTGCTAGTTTCTCTAAGTTTTTCCAAATACAGATGCCTGTCTTCCTCTCTCTGTGATCTCTTGTATTTCATGAAGGCCTCCCTCTTTTTCTTCACTTTTTCAGCTACTTCCTTAGAAAACCATAGCAGTCTCCTTTTCCTTTTGCCTTTATTTACCATTTCAGTTCACGCTCAGGTTGTGCGTCAGAGCTAGTATGAAACTGCATTAAAACATTCTGTAATTCTGGTTTAATTGGGACTGTCCGTGGAGAATGGGGTGTAAAATAGTACATCATAAGAACATAAGATATGCCATACTGGGTCAGACCAAGGTCCATCAAGCCCAGTATCTTGTTTCCAACAGTGACCAATCTAGGTCATAGGTATCTAGCAGTTTCCCCAAAAGATACAGGTACCACAATACTTGGATCAAGCAATGATATCCTGGGTCCCTTTTAATAATGGTTTATGGACCTTTCCTCCAAAAACTTGTCCAAACCTTTTTTAAACCCAGCTACACTAACAGCTTTTTCTACATCCTCCGGTAACAAATTCCAGAGTTTGATTAAATGCTTAGTGAAAAAATATTTTCTCTTATTAGTCTTAAATAGGTTACCCTGTACCTTCATTGCATGTCCCCTAGTCTTTCTATAGTCTGATAACATAAACAATCAGTCTACGTTTACCTGTTCCACTCCATACATGAATTTATAGACCTCTATCATATCTCCCCTCAGCTGTCTCTTTTCCAAGTTGAAGAGCCCTAATCTTTTTAGCCTCTCTTCATAGGAGTATCCATCCATCCCCTTTACCATTTTGGTGGCTCTTTTCTGTACCTTTTCTAATACCGTAATGCTATATCCTTTTTAAGATATGGTGACCAGAACTGCACACAATATTCAAGGTGCAGTCACACCATGGAATGATACAGAGGCATTATAATATTCTTTGTTTTATATTTCATTCCTTTCCTTATGATACCTAGCATTCTATTTGATCTCTTGGCCGCCGCTGTACACTGGGCAGAGGGTTTTAACATGTTATCAATGATGACACCTAAATCTTTTTCCTGGGTGGTGGTTCCTAATGTGCAACCTTGCATTGTTCTTTCCTAGATGCATAACTTTTGTCAGACGGCTGCCTGGGTGAGAATGTTCACAGTCTTGGCAAGTGCATATATCAATATGATTTGCAAGGGATTGTGGGAAATGCAGTCAATTCACTCCAGACACAGCCGCTCACAATAATTAGTTGTGCTTGAGTGTAAAGCCAATAAGATATTTATTTATGGGGTTATTTCTCCCAACACAGATATGCTTGTAGCACATAAAACAGGATACTTGATTTCAGTGTTAAACTTGGAAAAACAAAATCAGGAAAACAACAGTTGAACTAGTCAGGCAATCAAATCAAAAAGAATAAAGACCTGGTTGGTAACAAACTGGTCTTCTCTGTAGGCTCTAGCTAATATTTTCTTAGCAGTGCATCAAACAACAAGCAAAACCCACAAAGAAGGGAAAAACTGTTCTTTTCAGGCAGGGGCGGCCCAAGGGGGGTGCGGGGCCATGTGCGGAGACTCGGTGCGGGGCCTCATTTGCATAAGTGGCCTTATTTGCATAAATATTTGCATAATGCTACCATACACTAACTTTTAGTAAACATGTCTCTTAATGAGTGTATGGATAAAGAAAGACTAAAAGATTTCTACATTACTATAATCCAGTGCCAACCGCCAGGCACATTAGGAACTACTACAAACGCTGCCCATTTAGAACCCTTAGCAAACCCGCCGTACCCTGACAGCATTACCAGGACTCACAAAGCACCATACCCTACCTATCAAAAGGCAACACTGCAAATATTAAACCAATACATTTCAGAGAATACTGGGGAAAGAGAACAAGTGGCAATGTCAAATAGGAATTACATAAATAGAATACCTCAGCTCAGTTACACATGCAGAACATAGACCATCACCAAACAAGGAATCACAATTTAGAAACAGGAAGGCAATAATTAAACTGGGAACCCCAAAAGCCAAACTTGGAATGTACAACACCACTGTAGAAATAAAACTATAAATTAATTTCCTCTTGTACCAAAGCGCAGACGTTAATGATGCACATTTCCCAGAGCTTTCATATTCCAGTTAGTAAATTCAAAATAAAGAGATATCTTTCTACCTTTTGTGCATTTTTTTCAGTTGCAATTGCTCCAGCCACTTTCTTCTGGTTTCTTCATGTTTTCTGCTAACTGTCCATCGTCTGCTGTCCATTTGTTCTTTCTTCTCTCTTCTAGTTTTTTTCCATTCTCTCTCTACATCTGCTTTAACATACTAATCTTTCTCCTTTTGCTCTTTCCTCATTCCTATTTCATCCACACAAATTTTACCCCTCCATCCTCAATCCCCACTTACTCTCCCAATACCCGGCCAATTGTAGATTTTTCATCCCTCCCACACAAAATATATTTTTCCCCTCTCCATTTTACTCTCCCAGCCCCATCCCATTCTAATCCTCCCCCAACATCAGCTCCCTTCTAGTTCCAGTCTCACCCAGCATCCATTCCCTTCTAGTCCCTGCATCAGCCCATTTCCAGTCCTAGCCCCCCATCAATCCATTTCCAGCCCTAGCCCCCACACAACCCATTTCCAGTCCTAGCTCCCCCATCCATTTTCAGTCTGAGTCCCTCCATCAGCTCATTTCCAATCCTAGCCCCCATCAGCCCATTTCTAGTCATTTCCTAGCCCCACCATCAGCCCATGTCAAATCCTAGCTCCCCTCCACTCAGCCCAATTCCAGTCCAAGCCCCCCATGAGCCTACTTCCAGTTCTAGCCCCTCCATGAGTCCATTTCAATTCAAACCCCCACCACAGCCCATTTCCAATCTTAGCTCCCCCCAACAGCCCATTTCCAGTCCTATCCTAGCTGCTCCATCAGCCCATTTTCAGTCCTAGCTCCCTTCCCTCACAGCCCATTTCCATTCCAAGCTCCCTCCCCATCAGCTATTTGCAGTTCAAGCCTCCCCTTCCACTCAGCTCATTTCCAGTCATAGCAACCCCCAACCCATTACCAGTCCTAGCCCCCCATCAACCCACTTCCAGTCCTAACCCCCATCACCCCATTTTCAGTTTAAGCCCCCCTATAACCCATTACCAGTCCTAACCCCCCATCAGCCCACTTCCAGTCATAACCCCATCAGCCCATTTCCAGTCAGCCCACCAAAGCTCATCGCGAGTCCTAAACCCCCCCCCACAGCCCCCAGCCCATTACCAGTCCTAACCACATCAGCCCACCTCAAGTCCTAACCCCCCCCCATCAGCCCACAGCCCATTACCAGTCCTAACCACATCAGCCCACCTCAAGTCCTAACCCCTCCCCATCAGCCCATTTCCTGTCCTAGCCCCCCATAGCCCATTATCAGTCCTAACCCCCCCATAGCACATTACCAGTCCTAACCCCCCCATCGCCCCATTTCCAGACACCCCCCCCCTTTGCCAGTCTTACCCCCCCTTTGCCAGTCTTAACACCCCCCCTTGCCAGTCTTAACACCCCCCTTGCCAGTCTTAACACCCCCCTGCCACTTGCCAGTCTTAACACCCCCCCTTGCCAGTCTTAACACCCCCTTATTGCAAAATTAAAAAAACAAACAAACTGTCTCTGGCTGCTGCCACTGCCGCTACCACCGCGGCAGCGGCAGAATGGAGTGTCCCGCGGGGCCTCCTCTTCGCGTTGAGCCCCTCTGCAAAGGCTTTCAGATTCGCGAAGGGAGAGCGTCTCCCTCGCGTCTATGTTAAGCCCGCAGGGGCTAATGGGAAATTTCCCATCAGCCCCTCGCGTCTAAAGGGGCAGATGGGAAATTTCCCATTAGCCCCTGCGGGCTTAACAGAGACGCGAGGGAGACGCTCTCCCTTCGCGAATCTGAAAGCCTTTGCAGAGGGGCTCAACACGAAGAGGAGGCCCCGCGGGACACTCCATTCTGCCGCTGCCGCGGTGGTAGCGGCAGCGGCAGCAGCCAGAGACAGGTTGTTTTTTTTTAAGTCATTTAAAAAAAAAGCAGAATGTTCTTTGCGCGGGGCCCCCTGAAACGCGGGGCCCTGTGCAAAAAACATTCTTGCTCAATGGACGGGCCGGCCCTGTTTTCAGGTTAACTTCTTATATCTTCACACATAGACTCAGAAGTGATTTCCTCAGAGCTCACAAGCAATTAGGTAAGGCTCAATTGCTAGCAGTTACCCAGCTGAAACCCCTTAGCTGGCTTGCTTTCTACTGCGTGGCTCAAAATCCTACTCAGGAGCTTTTCTGAGTAGATTAAAGAACAAGTTTGTATTTCTTTGTGATGGTTGTTGTACTTTATAACAGTAAATTACCAAAGGAGTTTAGACAAAGAGCAATCCATGTATTCACAGCCTGCATCTGCAACCCCTCCCCCTTCTTCAACAATCATGGGTTCAATATCATGGATTGGTACAGAGGAATTTCTCAATGGAGCACTCTCAGGTGAATACTTGTTTCCCTGCTGTCTTTCAAGGGTATAGCTAGGGCATAGATCAGTGTTCATACCTGAGCTTCCATTGCTGTTAGAGTTCCTCTCTAAATAGCCTGGCCAGTATGTAGTCCAGTTCTTATGTCCAGCCTTCCATTCCAGATCCCTGGACTCTGGATCTCTCTTCACATACCTTCTGGCACGGGTCCTAGGGTCCTTTCCAAGTGCAGCCGTCTCCCTCACAGGAACCGTCTGGAGATTCCTAGCTCTGCAGCACCACTATTCTGGTTTTCCCCAGTCCAATGGTGTATGCTGGCCTTTTGAATGTCTCCCAGTATACATACTGCTCTGGACTCCTTTAGACCTCCCAAATGCTTTTCTCTTCTTTCTTCCAAAGGGTTTCTTGCCCTCTCTGTCCGTCCGCACTGGCTTCTGCTTCTGATAATCCTCCAGATGATGAAGACCTCCAAGCTGAGGATATCTAAGCTGATTCTGAGGATGAGGATATCCAAGCTGATTCTGAGGATGAGGATAATTCTCTGTAGAATAAACTCTACCTTTATTCTGCTTTGATGAGTGCTCCACCCTAGCACAGCGCAACTTAACCACTTAACCCTCCATAGCCCATGTTCCCTGTAAAATAGTTCTCTGTGTGCTGTGCTTTCCTGTCTAATCAATGTGTTTATACCTCAAAAATTTCCTGTCATGATTTGACAATTTCCAATCTGTAATCAAACCGCTGCTGATCGCTGGAAGTAGCGGTATACAAATGTATACTAAATAAATAAATTAATCAGGCCCTGCCCTTTGAGATGAGTGCTTGGGGATTACCTCATAGCCCTCCTGATTGAACACACGTTTCCCCACTTCAGCTCCTCTAATGGCTGTTGGAAACCTGGTGCATTCTGGGACTGGTAGTCTTTTATAAGAAAATTCTGTTTTCTTATTTCTACCAGAACTGACAGGTTGCTTGTTCAGAGTCACTTCACCTTTACTATAGCTCCTTCCTGAGCTATGATAAGCTTCCTTATCACACTTTGCACTTGTCTACTTTAAATTTTATCGGCCATTTGGAGGCCCAGTCTTCCAATTTATCAAGATGCTCTTGCAATTTTCCACAATCCTCATGAGTTTTAACAACTTTAAATAGTTTTGTGTCATCTGCAGATTTGATAACCTCACTAGTATTCCCATTCCCAGGTCATTTATGAATATGTTAAAAAGCAGTGGACCCAGCACAGATCCCTGGTGTACTCTATTATTCACCCTTCTCCATTGGGAAAATTGACCATTTAGCCCTACACTCTGCTATCTATCTTTTAACCAATTCCTGATCCACAATAGTACTCTACCTCCTATCCCATAGCTTTTTAGTTTTGCCAAAAGTCTCTGATGAGGGACCTTGTCAAAGGCTTTCTGAAAGTCTAGATCCACTATATCAACTGACCCACCTTTGTCTACCTGTTTATTCACACCTTCAAAAAATAATAACAGATTAGTAAGACAAAGGGGCTTGTTTACAAAGCCGCAGTAGTGGCTTCCAGAAGATATCGGAGCCGTGGCTGCATTGAATTCAATAGGGCCGCGGCTCCAATATCAGGTTGAAGCCACTACCGCAGCTTTGTAAACAAGCCTCAAAATCTTCCATATCTAAAGCCATGTTGGCTGTCTCCCACTGAGCCATGACTATTTACATATTCAGTAATTTTGTTCTTTATGATGGTTTCTACCATTTTCCCAGTATTGACATCAGGCTCACTGGTCTGTAGTTTCCTGGATCACCCTTGGAACCCTTTTTAAAAATTGGCGTTACATTGACCATCCCCCAGTCTTCAGGTATTACAGATGATTTTAATGATAGTTCACAGATTGCTAATAGCAGGTCTGCAATCACATATTTCAGTTCTTTCAACACCCTTGGATGTATACCATCCGGTCCAGGTGATTTGCTACTCTTCAGTTTATTATATAGTTGTAATACATCTTCCCAGTATATTGATATTTCTTTCAATTCTTCCACAGTATCACCTTTAAATACCACTTCAGTCATAGGTAATATCCCTACATCTTGCTCAGTAAAGACCGAAGCAAAGAATTCATTCAGTCTCTCTGCTATGGCCTTGTCCCCTCTTAGTGCCCCTTTATCCCCTTTATCATCTAATGGTCCAAATGACTCTCTCACAGATTTTTTCTTTGCCTACCTTATCAATGCCTTGCATCTAACTTGCCAGTGCTTGTGCTGTTTCCAGTTTTCATCATTTGGCTTTTTTTCCCATTTCCTGAAAGATGCTTTTTTTTTTTGGCAACAACAGCCTCTCTGACCTCACCTTTAAACCATGCTGGCAGTTTTTTGGACTTCCTTCCACTTTTCTTAAAGTGTGGAATACAGCTGGTCTGGACTTACAAGATAGTGTTTTTAAACAACACCCAAGCTTGATATGTCTTTAACCTTTGCAACTGTTCCTTTTAGTTTTTTCTTAACTATTTTCCTCATTTTATCATAGTCTCCCTTTCAAAAGTTAAAAGGTAGCACTGTGGATTTCCTTACCATCCCTCCTCCATTAATTAAATCAAACGCGATCATACTATAATCACTATTGCCAAGTGGCCCCAAAACCCTTATCTCTTGCACCAGATCTGATGTTCCACTAAGGACTAGGTCCAAAATGGCTTCCCCTCTGGTCAGTTCATGAACCAGCTGTTCTAAGTTGTTGTAATTTATTTCATCTAGAAACTTTGTCTCCCTAGCATGTCCTGCTGTGACACTGACTCAGTCAATACCGGGGTAATTTATTTATTTATTTATTTTATTTATTTGTTTGGTTACATTTGTATACCGCATCTTCCAGTGATCAGTAGTGGTTTACATTAAACTTTTGTCACAGCAAACATTTGTTACATGTAACAAGAATCAAATTGTCTACATATGCATATCAGAGATTCAAAATTATACAGTGTAAACTATTTACAGTTATATACATTTATTTATATTGGGTGCTGGGCTGCACTGGTGTAGTGTGTTTCTGTGCTGTGTAATTGTGTGGGCTGAGTGAAAGGTATCGTTTAGTTGACATGCCTTTGTTTCATGTGCTAGGTGTGAAGCAATTAAGTGTTGTTATCTATGCTATGTTGTAGTATTCCTGGAATAGGTAGGTTTTTAGCCTTTTCCAGAAGTCTTATAGGTCGTTGATGTCTCTTAGGGGTATGTTTACTAAACTGCGTAATGTCATTCGCGGTAGGTTCCGCGGTAAAGGTAGAGATGCCCATATAAAGGCATGGGCGTTGCATCATTACAGCAAGCTGACAGCTAACACGTATTACAAGGCGCCTTAGACTAACGAGCATTACAAGGCACCTTGTAAGGCACCTTGCAAGGCACCTTGTAAGGCGCCTTATAAGGTGCCTAGTAAGGTGCCCTGTAAGGTGCCTCATAAGGTGCCCTATAGAATGGCATTGTATTAACCAGTAGGCTATACCTCCATGGTGTATGTCACAGCAATGTCTGGGTACAAAAGGACTGCAGGTCACCACACAAATTGTCTGCTCTGAGTGCCAGGATAGGGTAACCCCACCATACCCATGATGCAATGGGTATGCACATGCTGAATAGCAGTCTACAGCTGATCACCAAATGGGGTCTGCACCTCTCCGGTACCTCAGCTTGGAAAGACAAACTGACAGTGTGTGATACTGGCACAGAGTAGCTACAGACCATGCCATTGTGCAGGTTCTGTGGTCACCCTGAGGGATAGAATTGGTGCCCAGCACTAGGTCTGCAGTACATGTGGTGCTAGAGATAGGTCCTGCTGTACATCCCCATCACTACCAGTGTGTGACAGGTGTTCCGTGCAGTGCAGCCAAAGGTAATTTGGTGTCCATCTGTATCCTGCAGTCACATGCGGCCCTGTGGGACCAGACACCAGCCAGATTGGTGTGTACCCTGTGTTAGGGTCTGACTGACAGGGGCAGCAGTTATCAGGGCAGAGGGGTTCCAAGAATTGCATGAGGTGTGTGTAGCAGTGCCTTTATAGGTTGCAGTGGTATATACTACATACCCCAAAGGGTCAACATCACCCTTTTTGTAGGTAAAGAACAAGTGCCCCTGCGCCGGGGAAGCAACCTCCGTCCTGCTTGTATGGGACAGCCCTCCAGGGTTGGTGGGCCAGAGCCATACCTATGACTGGAGCAGCACAGTCTAACTGCAGACAGTCCACCAGCCTGCTCACAGAGGAACTATGTGCAGCAAGCAGGCAACTCAGTGATTGGGATCCCAGGACTGGGGAACACAAATATATCACTGGAGGCAGATAGTGTAGAGCGCTATGTGGGAACCTAGACCTGCCATGACCACTGCTCGGTCAGGGTGAGTGCCCTCCCAGCATGCCATGCTGTGGCCACCCTGTCCGTGCAGGTGGTGGTCAGGCACTACAGTGTCCCAGCCATTGCCCCACACTCTGTGAAGATGCATCCTGGCCAATCTGCCCTGTCCGGCCATACCCAAAATACCTTGTTCCTCATTATGCACCTATTCAGGCTAACACTGGTAACAGTGGGACATTTTGGGCCCAGTGAAGGGTGGGCAGCCACAGAACAATGGATAGACATACACACACGCTCACTCCTATTGCAGCATTGTACAAAGATAGGGGTGGTTGGCAACCCTGCCCTCCACACTGGTCCTGCTCACAGTGCTGACATTGCTAAACTGTTCAGGGGGTAGAAGTAGTGCTCTGGTGATAACTTCAGCTCAATGCTGGGGCCAACAGCCTGACTCTCCATGCATCTTTGCATTGTGGAGCCTGTGTAGGTGGATGTTTGTACCCCTGTTCGCCGCTACTTTGGGCTTTGCACATGTTGCTGTTGTATCTGCATTGTAGGGTAAAACATAGGGACATGCTCTGCAGGAATCACAGGTGGGGCTTGAACTTGTGACCCTCTGCTTCTGGACACACTGGCTGGGTGTACTGCACCACACTGTTGCCACAGATGCACAATAGTCCCTGGGGCTACCTGTACTTTTCCTCAGCCAGACTTTGTATGTTGCACTGCACACCATGTACTGATGCAGGGCATGGCCTAGGTCCACTGCAGGGAGGTGGCACCCCCCCCCCCCCGTCAAGCTGGCATGGCCATTTGCTGTCAGTGCTGGTAGTGCGCAGTCCCAGGCCATCCGCTGTGCAGGTAGGCGCCCGCCTAGGGAGCGGATCCCGGGGTGGGGGCCATACATGGACATCCTCACATTCCCCCATCACTGCCTACCAATATTATGTCCCTTCCACATGGGGGCGGGATGGCTGGGGGGATGTCAGGTCAGTGCCCTAGCAACTATTGGCTAGGGTGAACCAGATAGATATAGGTGGATTGTGTTTGGCCTTGGTCAGCTGCTGTCTTGCTGATTTCCGGTTTCTGTGTTCCTATGTGCCACCTAGGCGCCCGCCTGGTCCACCCTGTGCCCCAGCTGCCCATGCTACATGTCCCGCCTGCGGCCCCCTATGCTCCATTTGCACCATCACCATAGTGGCCATTTATACTTTGGCACTATGGTGTTGCTGAAAATGGAGCACTACTATCACATTTCTTGGGCTTCCTGCCTAGGCTGCACATTGCTGACACTTAAATGATTTCTCTCTCCTGCAAATGTGCATCTAACGGCAGGTTTTCATTCGCGGTAGGATTCAGCCCTTCAGTTCAGCGTGTTAGTGTGAAAGGGGCCTCTCCCCGCCCACTCTCCACCCATTGACCCCTTCTCTCCGCCCACTCTCCACCTTCTGTGGTGTTTACCGTGGCCGGGGACGTTAACGATCGTTAAGTAACGTTAACGCGCGTTAACGTTACATAACGCGCGTTATATAACGTTACCGCAGTTTAGTAAACATACCCCTTAGTGTGTTAGATAGATTATTCCATTGTGAGGGAGCTTTCTATGTGAAAGTTCTGTTACTTGTGAGAGTTTTGACGGTATGTATGGTGAGTGGGACGTGTAGGGTATTGAGGTTGTGTGCTCTTCTTCTCCTGTTGGGGGGTTGTGTTGAGATAAGGGTGGAGAGATAAGATGGTGCTAGGATGTGGATCAATTTGAATGTTGTTACTATTATTTTGTATCTTATGCGAGCATGAATGAGAAACCAGTGGAGTTCCATTAGTATTGGTGTAATATGGTGTGAAACCCGCAATTTCATTATAATCCGAGCGGTGACATTTTGTGCCTTTTGTAGTATGTTGAGGGGTTTTTTGGGTAACCCTTGGAGAATGCCATTGCAGTAGTCCAAGTGAGGTGTGGTGAGTGCTTGGACTACTGTTCTGAATTCGGACTGCTTAATAATGTTGCGCAGAGGTTGGAGGATCCATAGTTTGTGGAATATTGCCCGGTTTAGTAATCTTGGGTGTGTTTCCATCTTGAGGTTTTTGTCGAGAGTTACTCCCAGATATTTTATTTCATGTGTGATGTTGTATGTATTGTTGTTCAGGAGGATAGTTTGGGGGGGGGGGGTTAAAATCAGGGTTTTTGGAGATGAACATTACTTCGGTTTTCTTGTGGTTGATGCTCATGTTGTTCTGCTGTAGCCATGTTTGCGTTTCCTTGAAGCATGCTTCCAAATTATTATAGTTTGGATTGTTTGTGTCCATTTGCATATACAACCATTATTATTACTGTGCTGTAACTTTTGTTAGCTTCCCTGATTTCTTTGAGCATATCATCATCCATTTGTTCATCCTGGTCAGGTGGTCGATAGTACACCCCCCACTGCCAATGCCTTCCCCTTTTTACATGGAATTTCTATCCATAGAGATTCTACAGCAAATTTTTGTTTCATGCAAAACTTTAATCCTTTGTGACTCAATGCCCTCTCTAATATAGAACACAACCCCTCCACCAATTTGATCAACTCTATCATTATGATATAGTTTGTACCCAGGTATTACAGTATCCCACTAGTTGTCCTCCTTCCACCATGTCTCTGAGATTCCAATCATATCTAACCTCTCACTTAGTGCTATATATTCTAACTCTCCCATCATATTTTTTAGACTTCTAGCATAGATATGGTATAATATGCTGTATGATTGGATAATAGCGCAGATTGGCTGGATGTAGATGTTAACGAGCAATGAAGATAAGGATGGACTCTGCAATACTCCTTGTGTTTGCTGGTAAGCAGATAGTGTTTGAGCGCCTATGCGTACCATTGGTTGGCGGTTTGTTAAGTAGGATCTGCAGCAGTCTAGGGCTAAGTTCTGTATGCCTTTCTGTTGTTATTGAGTGAGTAGAGATTGTGACAGACTGTGTCAAAGGCCGATGTGATATCCAGGAATATTAGGATGAATCCCTGTTTCACTGTGTTCATGCCCATAATGAGATTGTCTAGGAGAGTGGCCAGGAGGGTTTCAACACCATGTTGTTGACAGAACCCATGCTGCTGTTGGTCTAGGGGAGCATAGGAATTGATGTGATCTTGGATCTGCTGCTGGACTATCTTCTCAGTTATCTTAGCCAAGAAAGGGAGGCTAGATATGTACCCAAAGTGATAAAAACTAGAGTACAAAACAACTAGGAAGACTGAGCAGGCCAATTGGCCCTTATCATCCATAATCTACTATCCCTTTTAATACTAGTAAGTTTAGTAACTGGTAGAAAATATTTCATCTGCTTCACCCAGAGTACTCATTAGAATCACTTGCCAAATATATTGCTGACTAATGGTTTCTGACAGAAAACCTAGTTATTGGGCTAGAAGATCAGCACCTTAATTCCTTGTCACTATTACTACTATGAGTACTAATAAAATGCACTTCTAGATGTATGCAGTTCTGTAGAGGCAAACAAAATAGAGGCAGTCTAGATGATTCATGCAAAGAAGACAAATTGTTTCTAATAATCACTTAGGTATCATAGTAAAACATACGTAAGAGGGCTATGATCAAAAATTAAGATTTTGGATTTCATTCCCAAACATTTCCAAACAGGTGGGTCTTTAAGTGGGACTTGAACATGGTCAGAGAGGAAACAAGAAGCCCTCATTCAGGAAGTCTGTTCTAGGCATATGGTGCAGCAAAACAAGGAGACCAGTCTGTTGTTAATAATGACAGAGAACAGGGGCGGCTCAAGGCAGTCTGCTGCCTGAGGCGAAGAATGAGATGGTGCGCCCCCCCCCCCACCTTAGAGGGGGCGAGGCTTTTTCAGAAATCCAATCAGACTGAACTGAATCAAAAAGCCGATTAGATTATATGGAGGAAATGCAAGATGTCTGCACACAGGGCCGTATCGAACTGCAATTGCGCCATGTGCGACTTGCAACTCAGGCGCACACCCCCCTCTCCCCCCATACCTCCATCCAGCACTGCCTGCTCTTTTCCTGCTGCTGCCACCCTCTGTTTTTTTCACGGCAGTGCCGGCAGAAGGGAAAGAACAGGCAGCATGGGACGGAGGTATGGGGAGGAGGGGGGGCATGCACCCAATCTGAAAGGCGCCGGCACTCTAAGCAGATCTGTCCCTCCCTGCTCTGACATTGTGTCGGAGGAGGGAGGGACCAGATCTGCTTAAAGTGCTGCGAAAAGGCTTTGGGCGCATTTTAACTGCCTGCTATTGTCCTGCCAGCGGCAGCAGGGCAACAGCAGAGAGCCGAAATGCGCCCCCCCCCCCTCCCAAGCCTTTGTGCCCTGTGTGGCTGCACTGCTTGAACAGGGCTAGGTTTGGTCCTGTTTGCACACCAAGGAACTAAAAGCAAGAATCAATAGCACAGTTTATAAAACTAAATTATAACCCATTTTTATTTTGTTATAAACTGCATTATGGTTCTCCCTTTTTCTTTTTCAACATATATTTTGCATCCACAGTAGGTGCAAAGCAAAACCAGGACATTCACCCACAGAACTCAATATTTAAAAAAAATAATCTGATTCTGATCATCTCACTAACAACAACAACCACTATTCTCCAGTACCAGGTATATTGTGAACTAATAAAAAACCCTACAACAAAAATCAAACCTACCATACCATATCAGCACAAACTTCCAAAAGTCATATAAGGCGCCCATCCAAAAAAGCATCATTGTAAATACTACAGTGGGCCCTGGAACAGCCATACACCTATTTGAAAAGCTGAACAAGTCAAATTAACATAAGAACATAAGATATGCCATACTGGGTCAGTCCAAGGTCCATCAAGCCCAGTATTCTGTTTCCAACAGTGGCCAATCTAGGTCATATGTACCTAGCAGTTTCCCCAAGGGACACAGGTTCCACAATGCTTGTATTGTTTCAAGCACTGATATCCTGGGTCCCTTCTTAATAATGGTTTATGGACCTTTCCTCCAGGAACTTGTCCAAACCTTTTTTAAACCCAGCTACACTAACAGCCTTTACTACATCCTCCGGTAACAAATTCCAGAGTTTGATTACACGTTGAGTGAAAAAATATTTTCTTTTATTAGTCTTAAATAGTTTACCCTGTAGCATCATTGCATGTCCCCTAGTCTTTCTATATTCTGATAAGGTAAACAATCGTTCTACGTTTACCTGTTCCACTCCGTTCATTAATTTATAGACTTCTATCATATCTCCCCTCAGCCGTCTCTTTTCCAGGTTAAAGAGCCCTAACCTTTTTAGCCTTTCTTCATAGGAGTATCCTTCCATCCCCTTTACCATTTTGGTGGCTCTTCTCTGAACCTTTTCTAAAATCGCTATATCCTTTTTAAGATACGGCGACCAGAATTGCACACAATATTCAAGGTGCGGTCTCACCATGGAACGATATAGAGGCATTATAATATCTTTTGTTTTATTTTCAATTCCTTTCCTTATCATACCTAGCATTCTATTTGCTCTCTTGGCCGCTGCTGCACACTGGGCCGAGGGTTTTAACATGGTATCCACAATGACGCCTAAATCTTTTTCCTGGGTGGTGGTTCCTAATGTGGAACCTTGCATCGTGTAACCATAGTTTGGGTTGTTCTTCCCTAGGTGCATAACCTTGCACTTGTCCACATTAAATTTCATCTGCCATTTTGATGCCCAGTCTTCCAATTTATCAAGATCCTCTTGCAATTTTCCACAATCCTCTTGGGTTTTAACAACTTTAAATAGTTTTGTGTCATCTGCAAATTTGATAACCTCACTCGTTATTCCACTTTCCAGTCATTTATGAATATGTCAAAAAGCAGCGGACCCAGCACAGATCCCTGGGGTACACCACTATTCACCTTTCTCCATTGGGAAAATAGGCCATTTAGCCCTACCCTCTGCTTTCTATCTTTTAACCAGTTCCTGATCCACAATAGTACACTACCTCCTAACCCATGACTCTTTAGTTTTGCCAAAAGTCTCTCATGAGGGACCTTGTCAAAGGCTTTCTGAAAGTCCAGATACACAATATCAACCGACTAACCTTTGTCCACCTGATTATTCACTCCTTCAAAAAAACATAACAGATTAGTAAGACAAGATCTTCCTTGTCTAAAGCCATTTTATTCTTTATGATGGTTTCTACCATTTTTCCTGGTACTAATGTCAGGCTCACCGGTCTGTAGTTTCCCGGATCACCCCTGGAACCCTTTTTAAAAATTGGTGTTACATTGGCGATCCTCCAATCTTCAGGTATTAGAGATGATTTTAGTGATAGTTCACAGATTATACAGGTCTGCGACTAAAAAGCTGTTTGATTATTTTCATCTAATTTCCATGTATTTTGGTGTGTTGAAAACTAAAATATTGAAAAAACTCCTAGACGTCATGATTTGCCACAACATGCAAAATTGTCTTCAAATTTATCAAATTTTTTCAAATTAATATTAATTAAATCAAATTACTATTAATTAATTCACATAAGTGCATTTAAGATATAAAATGCAAAAAAAACCTTAAAGGGGTTGTCCGAGTTATGTAAAAAAATATATAGCACTGTAAATCTAATGGACAGCAATATATACATAAGCTAAGCAAGTAGAAGGGGTTACTCTTTCCTAAAGAATCCAGTGTGAGGGAGACACAGGGCAGATAGCAGCAGCTCCGGTCAGTGCAGGGGGGGCATGGCCAGCACTGTGACGTCTCGTGTACAGACATAGAGCTGCTCTCTCCTGCATGCCACACTTGTGCACGAATCATCATCAGGTTCTTGATTCTAGGCTGTTCACACTTTTTCATCGCAATTCGTGTTAGCTCGTCATTCTTCAACCGTTATGTTATGGCTCCGCGAAAGTGTATTAATTCGCCAGACAGTTTCTGTTTCATCTGTGGTGAATGTACAGTGTTGAAGCAACAGCAGAATATTACAGACTTTGTGAAAAAAGTATACTTTTCATACTTTGGACTAAAAATTGGAGATCAAGATAAAGTCTGGGCGCCTCATAAAGTATGCAAACGGTGTGTTGAGGACCTCCGAAACTGGTTCAATGGTAAGAAAAAATCTTTCCGTTATGGGATTCCCATAGTATGGCGAGAGCAAAAGAACCATAGTGATGACTGTTACTTTTGTTCATGCGATGTGAAAGGGTTTAATTCCAAATGGAAGCATTCCATTTCATACCCCAATCTTCTCTCGGCAATTCGTCTCATCCCCCATGGCACAGATATACCAGTACCCAAGCCCCCTGCTACCTTGGAAGAGATATCTAGCTCCAATGAAGGTGAAGTCATACATGAACCAGATGACGAATCAAGTTCTGACTTTGAAGATGATACAAGACCAAAATTGTTTTCTCAGGAGGAGATGAATGATTTGGTAAGAGACTTGAATCTTCCCAAAGATGCCGATGAGCTACTCGGATCAAGGCTGAAAAGCAGGAATTTATTTTTGTCAGGAGTGTCATCTTCATGGTTCAGACACCGTGAAAAGGAGTTTGTTCCTTACTTCGCCCAGGAAGACAAGTTGGTTTATTGCATCAATGTCGAAGGTCTGATGGGTCAATTTAAAATCCAATATGATTCAGAGCAATGGCTCTCAGGGAACGAGTCCGTTCTCTAGAGGCTAAAGTAGCAGACTTGGAAAGACAGACAGAGAGGTACATAGACGAGATCTACAGGGATATAGTCCTGAAGTCCCACCTCCAGTCTGGCAGCATCCCTGATGCCATGGAGGAGAGAGGTCACGTGACAGGAGAGCATCACCCTGGTGTGGCAGAAAGTGATCCTGTAACTAGGACCTGTCCTCCAGGTGATGTAAAACTCTCTCGCACCGAGGAAGTTTCTCCAGGGCCATGTGCCCATGAGGGAAGGGTTAGGACAGCCATTATAGTTGGTGACAGCCATTATAGTTGGTGATTCGATCATTAGGCATGTAGATAGCTGGGTGGCTGGTGGACGTGAGGATCGCCTGGTAACATGCCTGCCTGGTGCGAAGGTAGCGGATCTCACGCGCCACCTAGATAAGGTCTTAGATAGTGCTGGGGAGGAGTCTGCTGTCTTGGTACATGTCGGTACCAATGACATAGGAAAATGTGGTAGGGAGGTTCTGGAGGCTAAATTTAGGCTTTTAGGTAGGAAGTTGAAATCCAGAACTTCCAGGGTAGCATTCTCCGAAATGCTTCCTGTTCAACGCGCAGGACCCAAAAGGCAGGCAGAGCTCCGGTGTCTCAATGCGTGGATGAGACAATGGTGCAGAGATAAGGGTTTTGGATTTGTTAGGAACTGGGGAACATTCTGGGGAAAGGAGGGGCTCTTCCGAAGGGATGGGCTTCACCTTAACCGGGTGGCTGGCATTAACCTTTAAAAAGGAGATAGAGCAGCTTTTAAACTAGATATTAGGGGAAAGCCGACAGTCGCCCAAGAGCGGATGGTTCGGAAGAATGTATCTTTGAAGGATACTACCAAAAGCAGAGAGGTTCCACAAAAGAGTAAAGTAGCCCAAATGCCTTCAAATATGGAGCAGACTGAGCTTAAAGATTCCAAATTACCCATGTCTAACAATAGCCAAATTAATATGAGTAAAATACATTCTCTAAAATGCTTGTATGCAAATGCTAGAAGTCTAAAGAATAAGATGGGAGAGTTAGAATATATAGCACTAGGGGGGGCGGAGCTTGCCGCGAAGGGAGATGGCTGCCTGAAAGCATGGCTCCCACCCTAATTACAGAATCCTGACCCTCTCCACCCACATTCGACTGAGCAAAGACTGATATCTCACGAGCAATGTCATCTCTAAAGCCGGCGCGGCTGGAATTCCATCCAGCAGCCAGGCAAACAGCCAAACGAGCGAAACAGGAGGCATCATCCCCTCAGAAAATGGCGCCGGAGAAGGAGTCTACTGACGGTGTTCGGGAGATTTTAATTGAGCTAAAAGCCGTCAAAGAAATGATCATCACAAATACCGCACCGCTAACTCAGCTACAAGTTGATGTTCAGGAGGTATAAGAGACTCTGCAGGATCTGGCCGGGCATATCTCTAAAATGGAAATAGAGGTCGCCAAGCATGAGACAATGCTGACTCAGGTGGGCCTCTTAGCTAAGCGGGTGGCTGTGTTAGAAATACAAATGGAGGATCAAAACAATCGGGCCCGGAGGAATAATACCAGAATCACTGGAATACCGGAGGGCCGGGAGGGAGCCGATCCTATCGCCTATTTAGAAAAACTTATACCAGAACTTCTGCAAATTAACTTTATCACTCCGCTTGAACTAGAGCGCGCTCATCGGGTTCCCTCTCACACCGTGAGCCGTGCGCAGCAACCGCGCCCATTTGTGGTAAAAGTGCTCCGATATCCGCAGGCCCTGCAGATTCTACAAACGGCTAAGCAGAGGCAATTGTTGCAGCTTGAAGGTCGCAGGATCTCCTTCTATCCAGACCTCAGTAAGAAAACAGTGGATCGGCGCAAAGAGCTCTTGGCCTGTAGACCCCTGATGCAGAAGCTACAGGCGAGATACGGACTATTTTACCCGGCGAGAATGCGTGTAACGCTAAACAATACCACACGGACTTTCGACAGCGGAGATGCTCTTCGGACCTTCTTATCGGATCACATGCACATGGATGTAGGATCATAGCAGGCCACAATGTCGGGGGATGTATCCAGTGAATGGCGACCGCGGGTTGAGCTAGAAACCCGAAGAAACCTACTAACTAACTCTGATGTGGAGGGTCCGGTAATCACAAGTTTAATTAAGGGGACAAGGCTGAGTGTATGTAATATTTTGATTGCTTGTGGGGAGGTATGTAATTATGGGAACTGTACGAATGCTCATTGATGTCTGATGGGGGTGGGTGTGGGTGAAATGGAGCTTTTGTAGACGGTTGGGGGAGGGGGTGCTAGGGGGGTTGTTTACAGAGGGGGCGGAATGAGCTCCACCATGCAAGATGTTCAAGTTTTTTTTGTTGGTAGTGGGATGACAAGACAATTTCTGTACTATGATGACCATCCAATACAATTGAATGTGAGGGTGTGGGTGACGAGTGCTATCACCACAGGGATCTACACTAGTGATCATGGCTAGCAGCAAATTAAGTCTCCTGACTCTAAATGTTCAGGGTATCTCTAATCCAATTAAGCGCAAGAAAATACTAACATATTGCCAGCAGCAACAGGCGGACATAGTACTCCTGCAAGAAACTCATCTCTCGCTATCAGAGTCCTATAAAGTGGGTGGGAGATTTTATCAAAATATATTGGCTACCCCAGCGGAAAAGAAGAAAGGTGGGGTTCTTATGCTGGTTCGGAAAACATTGACGCCGAAAGTGGAAGAGAGAAAGATAGAACCTGGAGGGAGATGGGCCAAGGCGAGAGTTCAGATCAGTGGTGAGACATATGTCCTGATGACGATTTATGGCCCCAACCAAGATGATCCATTGTTCTTCGAGCAGGTAGTGACCGAGCTACTAGAGACTGGATTGACGTGCATACTTCTTGGTGGAGACTTTAATTTAATACAAGATCCGTTAGTGGACCGTACCCCATATGGACAGCAGAATAAGCCTAAGGCCAGTAAAATGCTACAAAATATGATGGAATCGCTGGGCCTCGTAGATCCTTGGAGGCTTTTGCATCCCAAAGATAGAGAGTACTCATTTTACTCTTCGCCACATGCTTCACAAACAAGAATTGACTATTTTTTAATGTCCAAGACACTAGTGCCACAGATTGCAGCAGCCGAACTATGTGCGAAGACAGTGTCAGATCACGCTGCAGTTCAATTAACTTTAGATTTGGTAACACCAAAGAGAGCCCAGCCACGATGGCACTTCGACAGATCATGGCTTACGGATGAAGAGTTCCTGAGCTCCATGCAGATGGGAATTGCCAACTACTTTCGATGCAACCAGGTGCTAGAGATGCCAGTGTGGGCCTGGTGGGAAGCCTTCAAAGCTAGTATTCATGGACGTATAACATCCTTCAGTATTCATCGTAGAAGAGCTGATAAACTGAAACTGGCAGAGTTGGAACTAGAAATAAGAGTGGGTGAAAGTCTCCTAGCTAAGCGTGAGGATAAGGCTATTTTGCTAAGACTACAAAAGTTGAGATATCAATACAACTCTATTCTCAGTCAAGACGTGGACAAACAAATCAAGGCGCAGCAGAGTGTGTACTACCATGAGGGTAATCAGGCAAGTGCTTTGTTGGCACGCACGTTGAGAATTAAGAAGGCAGTGATGCGGATAACCGGCCTGCAGGACTCGTCTGGGGCCTTGCTACTGAGGGATGAAGAGATACTGAAGTTGTGTAAAGATTTCTATGCTACCTTATACCAGTCAGAGGTGGATCACGATGAAAATACCTTTTCCAAATTTGTCTCCGCGATTGTTGGGCCCAAACTTACAGAGCAGCAAGCGCTGTCCCTGGAGGAAGATATTACCTGTAAAGAAATCCAACTGGCAATTTGACAACTGGCGAAAGGTAAGGCCAGTGGGCCGGACGGCTTGCCTGTAGAATTTTATGCGACTTTTTCCAAGCAATTGTCACCCGAACTGCAAACATATTATACCCGGATTAAAGAAGAATGTCCTAGTGTGGGTGCAATAGCAGAAGCCACGATTGTCATTCACCCTAAGCCGAGCAGGGACCCCCAAAGAATAGAGAACTACCGACCCATATCCCTGTTGAATGCTGACTATAAAATATATGCTAAGATATTGGCCAATCGAGTCGGCAAAGTGATAGAGACGGTAATCCATCCGGACCAATGTGGATTTATGCCCGGCAGATCAACAGCAGATAATGGTCGTTTGCTTGCACATGTACTGCTAGGTGCGCAACAAGCTGCGGATCCGGTGGTGGGGCTGCCACTAGACGCCGAAAAGGCCTTTGATAGGGTCGAGCTCCCCTATCTTTTCAGAACAATGAGATGGTTCGGCATACAAGTGAGCTTTCTCAAGAGTGTGGAATTACTATACACCAGGCCTACTGCTCGAGTGGCGGCAAACGGTGCACTCTTGGCTGAGTTTAAGCTAACCAGGGGAACCAGACAAGGTTGCCCCCTATCACCGCTGCTGTTCAACCTTGCTCTCGAGCCATTATTATTGAAAATTCGACAACATCGGAATATCACCGGTATAAGCTTGGCCGGATGTCACAACAAGGTTTCCGCGTATGCGGATCATATCTTCCTCTTCTTGGAGCCCAGTTCGCTGTCTGCAGTCATGGCTGTAATAGATGATTATTCAGGTATCTTGGGATACAAGTTGAATTTGACTAAAACGACGATTATACCTCTAAACTCCCATGTCCAGTTATCAACGTTCAACCAGTACCCGTTTAAAGTACAGGGCTCTGCCTTCAAATACCTAGGTGTTACCTATGGTACTACACTGCGAGATACCCTGTGTCAAACCAAGGCACAGTGTGAAAAAATCGTATTAGAGTACACTAGCAAATGTTCCCCGCTGAACTTAACCTGGTGGGGCAGGTTGGAAACCATAAACATGGTTATGGTGCCTAAGATAAACTATATACTAAGTATGGTGCCAACCCTTTTAGAGCGGCGCTTTTATACCAAGCTGGAGAAGTTGATGCTCTCTTTCTTATGGTTCAACAAAACACCAAGAATAGCTGCGTGGAAATTAAAGTTGCCCAAGAAACGAGGGGGAGTGCATTTCCCAGATTTTCATTTGTACCATGCTGCTGCCCTGCTGAGGCAAGGTGTTCGTTGGAGTGGTGAAGAGATCACGTCTAGTGACCCGGTATGGTTGCGGGTCGAAGCGGCAATGAACAAGCCAATTCCGTTGTGGATGCGTATTGGATCGGATGCGGGCCCGCAGGGCTCATGCAATGAGATTATATGGGCCACTCAACAAGCATATCACGCCCTACTGATGGTCACTGAAGAAAATCGTGAGTTTACTGATGCTACCATTCTCTGGTTAAATCCGAAATTCAAAATAGATGGATGCAGCTTTCTCTGGGGAACATGGATGAAACAAGGCGTAATTTATCTGGGTCAACTAAACCATAACAAAGCGTTTAAGTCCTTCCCAGCACTACAGCAAGAATATGATCTACCAGCTAGCTGCATGTACCAATTGTGCCAATTGAGACATTGTTTGAGCAAAGCTGGGGTTCAGCCATTGTCGGTCAGACCAGGTCGGCCGTTACATCACATGATACTGGAGATATCGATGGGTGTACACTTAATATCCAAGATTGTTGCCCTCTTTTGGGACGGTGTGAAGAAAAGGTGTCAAGGATCACAACTTGTGTGGGAGTCCGAAGTGGGTGTGCTCGAGATGACTAAAATGTGGGAGGACTTCTGGAGTAAGCAAATACGAATTACGAGAGCTGCCTCACTCACACAAACGCAGTACTTCTTAGCTCATCGAGCATACTTGACACCAGTGAAGGTTTCTAAATGGCGGGCACAGGAGGGGAACCGCTGCTGGTTTTGCGAAAATGGAGTGGGCACGTTAATGCACATGCTTTACGACTGCCCTGCACTGCAGAAATATTGGCACCAAGTGTGGCAACGCATGACACATCTGTTGCAGATGGGGTCGCCCTTGGCATACCGGATAGTGATTTACAAGTCTCAAGCTGGAATTCCGGAGCTGGATCGATGTGACTATGCAATTTTTGATCTAATGCTGAGCTTAGCGCTGAAGGCAATCATGAGTCATTGGAAAACCTTCTCAAATTTGAATTCGGAATACTGGTGGAATCTAGTTTGTTTTCACCATGCCTGTGAAAAGGCCTATGTTGCTCAGAACCCGTCTTATCGGGGTTTGCTCAAAAAGTGGGATACCTTGAATGCACAGTTACTTGGTTGATATCTGTGGTGGAGATCCCTGGAATGGTGTAGCACTTGTCACCGGGAAAACTAGCTGTTGCTGGGTGATGGAGAAGCGGGGCCGTAAGATTATAGATCTGTTAAATCTTTATATTCAGTGGCCCATAATGTATGTCATCCAAAGCATTATATATGTTGGTATATGTTTTGTTCTATTGTTTGTGTTACTTGAAAATTCTAAATAAAGATTAAAAAAAAAAAAAGAATATATAGCACTAAATGAAAGGTTAGATATGATTGGAATATCAGAGACATGGTGGAAGGAGGACAACCAGTGGGACACTGTGATACCTGGGTACAAACTATATCATAATGATAGAGCTGATCAAATTGGTGGAGGGGTTGCTCTCTATGTTAGAGAGGGCATTGAGTCAGAAAGGATTAAAGTTTTGCAGGAAACAAAATCTGCTGTAGAATCTATATGGATTGAAATTCCATGTAAAAGGGGGAAGGCAATGGCAGTGGGGGTGTACTATTGAGCGCCTTGCCAGAATGACCAAATGGATGATGAAATGCTCAAAGAAATCAAGGAAGCTAACAAAAGTTACAGTGCAGTAATAATAATGGGTGATTTCAACTACCCCGGTATCGACTGGGTCAGTGTCACATCAGGACATGCTAGGGAGATAAAGTTACTAGATGAAATAAATGACTGCTTCTTGCTGCGGAAGCAAAAACGCGAAGTAAAGACCTTTTCAAGTACATTCGTAGCAAAAAACCTGTGAGAGAGTCAGTTGGTCCATTAGATGATAAAGGGGTTAAAGGAGCACTAAGAGGTGACAAGGCGATAGCGGAGAGATTGAATGAATTCTTTGCTTCGGTCTTTACTGAGGAAGATGTAGGGATGTTACCCATGACTGAAGTGGTATTTAAAGGTGCGGAAAAATTGAAGGAAATATCGATACATCGGGAAGATGTATTACAACTATTAGATAAACTGAAGAGTAGCAAATCACCTGGGCCGGATGGTATACATCCAAGGGTGTTGAAAGAACTGAAATACGAGATTAAAGACCTGCTATTAGTAATCTGTAAACTATCATTAAAATCATCTCTAATACCTGAAGATTGGAGGATCGCCAATGTAACACCAATTTTTAAAAAGGGTTCCAGGGGTGATCCGGGAAACTACAGACCGGTGAGCCTGACATCAGTACCGGGAAAAATGGTAGAAACCATCATAAAGAATAAAATTACTCAGCATGTAGATAGTCATGACCTAATGGGAGACAGCCAACATGGCTTTAGACAAGGGAGATCTTGTCTTACTAATCTGTTATGTTTTTTTGAAGGAGTGAATAATCAGGTGGATAAAGGTGAGTCGGTTGATATTGTGTATCTGGACTTTCAGAAAGCCTTTGACAAGGTCCCTCATCAGAGACTTTTGGCAAAACTAAAGAGTCATGGGATAGGAGGCAGTGTACTATTGTGGATCAGGAACTGGTTAAAAGATAGAAAGCAGAGGGTAGGGCTAAATGGCCAATTTTCCCCATGGAGAAAGGTGAATAGTGGTGTACCCCAGGGATCTGTGCTGGGTCCGCTGCTTTTTGACATATTCATAAATGACCTGGAAAGTGGAATAACGAGTGAGGTTATCAAATTTGCAGATGACACAAAACTATTTAAAGTTGTTAAAACCCAAGAGGATTGTGGAAAATTGCAAGAGGATCTTGATAAATTGGAAGACTGGGCATCAAAATGGCAGATGAAATTTAATGTGGACAAGTGCAAGGTTATGCACCTAGGGAAGAACAACCCAAACTATGGTTACACGATGCAAGGTTCCACATTAGGAACCACCACCCATGAAAAAGATTTTGGCGTCATTGTGGATACCATGTTAAAACCCTCGGCCCAGTGTGCAGCGGCGGCCAAGAGAGCAAATAGAATGCTAGGTATGATACGGAAAGGAATGGAAAATAAAACAAAATATATTATAATGCCTCTATATCGTTCCATGGTGAGACCGCACCTTGAATATTGTGTGCAATTCTGGTCGCCGTATCTTAAAAAGGATATAGCGATTTTAGAAAAGGTTCAGAGAAGAGCCACCAAAATGGTAAAGGGGATGGAAGGATACTCCTGTGAAGAAAGGCTAAAAAGGTTGGGGCTCTTTAACCTGGAAAAGAGATGGCTGAGGGGAGATATGATAGAAGTCTATAAATTAATGAACGGAGTGGAATGGGTAAACGTAGATCGATTGTTTACCTTATCAGAATATAGAAAGACTAGGGGACATGCAATGAAGCTACAGGGTAAACTATTTAAGACTAATAAAAGAAAATATTTTTTCACTCAACGTGTAATCAAACTCTGGAGTTTGTTACCGGAGGATGTAGTAAAGGCTGTTAGTGTAGCTGGGTTTAAAAAAGGTTTGGACAAGTTCCTGGAGGAAAGGTCCATAAACCATTATTAAGAAGGGACCGAGGATATCAATGCTTGAACCAATACAAGCATTGTGGAACCTGTGTCCCTTGGGGAAACTGCTAGGTACGTATGACCTAGATTGGCCACTGTTGGAAACAGAATACTGGGCTTGATGGACCTTGGTCTGACCCAGTATGGCATATCTTATGTTCTTATGTTCTTATGGCGTCTTTTTATAGATTCTTCAAAAAGAAGTCTCAAAGCAGTTTTACTCCACAACGGTTTTTACGCTTCCATACCTGTAGGTCATTCCATACACTTGAAGGAAATCTACAAGAACTTGGAATTGGTCCTTCGTAAACTTAAATATGAAGACCATGGTTGGCAAGTGTGTGGGGACTTGAAGGTCTTGTGCATGCTGCTCGGACAACAAGCTGGGTATACCAAATATCCTTGTTTTCTGTGTCTATGGGACAGTCAAGACCGACAAAATCACTGTACCAAGAAGAGTTGGCAGCTGAGGGTGCTAACAATCTGTGAAAAAAATGTCCTCCGAGAAACTTTGGTACCTTCCCATAAAGTTCTTCTACCACCTCTCCACATAAAATTGGGATTGATGAAGCAATTCGTAAAATCACTTCCAAGAGATGGAGAATGCTTCAAATACTTGGTCACCAAGTTTCCAGGCCTGTCAGAGGCAAAATTGAATGAAGGTGTGTTCATCGGACCAAACATTAGAAGGCTTATAGTTGATCAAGAGTTTGTCAATACCATGACGGATTCTCAAAAAGAAGGGTGGATTGCATTTAAAGAAGTCGTACAGAAACCTTTAGGCAATAACAAAGATCCTCACTACAAAAAGATCGTCGGACGAATGCTGAAAGCATTTCAAGCTTTAGGTTGCCTGATGAGTTTGAAAGTGCATTTCCACAAGTCCCACCTTGACTACTTTCCTGAAAATTTGGGAGCTGTGATTGAGGAACAAGGTGAACGATTCCACCAAGACATTAAAGAGATGGAAAGGAGATACCAGGGAAAATGGAGCATTACAATGATGGCAGACTACTGTTGGATGCTTCAGAGAGACAATCCAGATGGTACTTACAAGCGTAAATGCACCAAGAGGAGCCTAACAAGGAAGAAGAATCGAGTTTAGTGTGTGTAGGTGAGCTCATTTCAGTTCAAAAAAGGATTTTCATGAAAATATTGTAATAAGACTTTAATTTTATGTCTATTTCCATTTATTTTGAGGTATTGTCTTATTTAACATAGTTACCTAAATTGTCAGGAAACGTGATGTCCTATGACAAAATGGAGGTCATTTTTGGATTCAGCGCACCAAAAACATAAAGATTACGTGAAATAACCAAAACAGCTCACAAAAATTTTTTTTTGCAGACCTGTGTTACTAATAGCAGGTCTGCAATCTCATATTTCAGTTCTTTCAACACCCTTGGATGTATACCATCCGGCCCAGGTGATTTTCTACTCTTCAGTTTATCTAATAGTTGTAATACATCTTCCCGATGTATCGATATTTTCTTCAATTCTTCCGCACCTTTAAATAACACTTCAGTCATGGGTAACATCCCTACATCTTCCTCAGTAAAGACTGAAGCAAAGAATTCATTCAGTCTCTCCGCTATCGCCTTGTCGCCTCTTAGTGCTCCTTTAACCCCTTTATCATCTAATGGACCAACTGACTCTCTCACAGGTTTTTTGCTACGAATGTACTTGAAAAGGTCTTTACTTCGCGTTTTTGTTTCCGCAGCAAGCTTCTTCTGAAATTCTCCCTTTGCCTGCCTTATCAATGCCTTGCATTTGACTTGCCAGTGCTTGTGCTGTTTCCAGGTTTCGTCGTTTGGCTCTTTTTTCCATTTCCTGAAAGATGCTTTCTTGGCAACAACAGCTTCTCTGTCCTCACCTTTAAACCATGCTGGCAGTTGTTTGGACTTCCTTCCACTTTTCTTAAAGCGTGGAATACAGCTGGTCTGGGCTTCCAAGATAGTATTTTTCAACAACAGCCAAGCCTGATGTACGTCTTTAACCTTTGCAACTGCTCCTTTTAGTTTTTTCTTAACTGTTTTCCTCATTTTATCATAGTCTCCCTTTCGAAAGTTAAAAGGTAGTACTGTGGATTTCCTTACTATCCCTCCTCCACTAATTAAACCAAAGGCGATCATGCTATGATCACTATTGCCAAGTGGCCCCAACAACCTTATCTCTTGACCTAGATCTGGTGTTCCACTAAGGACTAGGTCTAATATGGCTTCCCCTCTGGTCAGTTCATGAACCAGCTGCTCCAAGAAGCAGTCATTTATTTCATCTCGGAACTTTATCTCCCTAGCATGTCCTGATGTGACACTGACCCAGTCGATACTGGGGTAGTTGAAATCACCCATTATTATTACTGCGCTGTAACGTTTGTTAGCTTCCTTGATTTCTTTAAGCATTTCATCATCCATTTGGTCATTCTAGGCAGGCGCTCGATAGTACACCCCCACTGCCATGGCCTTCCCCCTTTTACATGGAATTTCAATCCATATAGATTCTACAGCAGATTTTGTTTCCTCAAAACTTTAATCCTTTCTGACTCAATGCCCTCTCTAACATAGAGAGCAACCCCTCCACCAATTTGATCAGCTCTATCATTACAATATAGTTTGTACCCAGGTATCACAGTGTCCCACTGGTTGTCCTCCTTCTACCATGTCTCTGATATTCCAATCATATCTAACCTTTCATTTAGTGCTATATATTCTAACTCTCCCATCCTATTTCTTAGACTTCTAGCATTTGCATACAAGCATTTTAGAGAATGTATTTTATTCATATTAATTTGGCTATTGTTAGACATGGGTAATTTGGAATCTTTAAGCTCTGTCTGCTCTATACTTGAGGGCATTTGGGCTACTTTACTCTTTTTTGGAACCTCTCTGCTTTTGATAGTATCCTTCAAAGATACATTCTTCCGAACCATCCGCTCTTGGGCGACTGTCGGCTTTCCCCTAATATCTAGTTTAAAAACTGCTCTATCTCCTTTTTAAAGGTTAATGCCAGCAGCCTGGTTCCATCCCGGTTAAGGTGAAGCCCATCCCTTCGGAAGAGCCCCTCCTTTCCCCAGAATGTTCCCCAGTTCCTAACAAATCCAAAACCCTCATCTCTGCACCATTGTCTCATCCAGGCATTGAGACTCCGGAGCTCTGCCTGCCTTTTGGGTCCTGCGCGTGGAACAGGAAGCATTTCGGAGAATGCTACCCTGGAATTTCTGGATTTCAACTTCCTACCTAAAAGCCTAAATTTAGCCTCCAGAACCTCCCTACCACATTTTCCTATGTCATTGGTACCGACATGTACCAAGACAGCAGACTCCTCCCCAGCACTATCTAAGACCTTATCTAGGTGGCGCGTGAGGTCCGCTACCTTCGCACCAGGCAGGCATGTTACCAGGCGATCCTCACGTCCACCAGCCACCCAGCTATCCACATGCCTAATGAATGAATCACCAACTATAACGGCTGTCCTAACCCTTCCCTCATGGGCACATGGCCCTCGAGAAACTTCCTCGGCATGAGAGGGTTTTACATCACCTGGAGGACAGGTCCTAGTTACAGGATCACTTCCTGCCACACCAGGGTGATGCTCTCCTGTCACGTGACCTCTCTCCTCCATGGCAACAAGGATGCTGCCAGACTGGAGGTGGGACTTCAGGACTATATTCCTGTAGGTCTCATCTATGTACCTCTCTGTCTGTCTTATGCTTTCCAAGTCTGCTACTTTAGCCTCTAGAAAAACGGACTCGTTCCCTGAGAGCAAAGAGCTCCTTGCACCTAGTGCACACGTAAGACCTCTCACCAACTGGGAGAAAATCGTACATGTGACACTCAATGCAAAAGACTGGAAAGCCCCCATCCCACTGCTGGACTGCTGTCTGCATCTTAGTTTTAAGTTTGTGTTTAGATCTAAGTTCTTTACTTACTAAGGGTTGCTATGGATATTTATACTAATAAAACTGTACCTAATACATGTAATATACCTTGTTCACCTGAAGCTTAACTAATCTCAGGTCCTTAGTGTATGACTGATTTGGGTAATGAGCTTCACCTGAGAACACCTCCTGCCTTTTAAGATGTGTAAGTACCTATAAAGCTACGATTATCCCAGGGGTGGGTGGGTGTGGGGAGGGAGGGAGGGAAATAATACTTATTAAAAGAGGGCTGCTACACAGTACCCTGTCTTGTGTTGCTGAGGTAAGCTATATTCTGATTTGATTTAAATTATAGCTCTTAGCTGCTGCTAGGCTCTAACTTCTCATGAAATTTAAACTACAAGCTCTCTGCTGGGTTCTAAATTTAACCAGAAAGCTCTCTTCTGTGTTTTAAATTTAAGCTAAAAGTACTTTGCTGATGCTAGGCCCTGAGTGACTATTAAATTTAGACTACAAGCTCTCTGCTGGGTTCCAAATGTAACCAGAAAGCTCTCTTCTGTGTTTTAAATTTAAACTAAAAGTGCTTTGCTGTTACTAGGCCATGAGTGACTATTAAATTTAAACTACAAGCTTTCTGCTGGGTATGAAATGTAACCAGAAGGTTCTCCTCTGTGTTTTAAAACTAAAAGTACTTTTCTGATGCTAGGCCCTGAGTGACTATTAAATGTAAACTACAAGCTCTCTGCTGGGTTCCAAATGTAACCAGAAAGCTCTCTTCTGTGTTTTAAATTTAAACTAAAAGTACTTTGCTGTTACTAGGCCCTGAGTGACTATTAAATTTAAACTACAAGCTCTCTGCTGGGTATGAAATGTAACCTGAAAGTTATCCTCTGTGTTTTAAATTTAAACTTAAACTGCTGCTACTAGGCCCTGACTGATTAAACAAAAATAGTGGGTTCACAGATTAATTAGCTTTAATACAAATAATTCCTTTTAGAAAATTAGCAGAAGTATATACTCACAGTTGCAGATCTCTCTCCAGAAGTAACAGTCCCTTTTTCTAGTGCTTCAAGACAATTACTACAGTATAGTATAGATCTTTATATACAAACTGCATGTTAACAGAACACCTGACCTCAGTCACACACGCACAAGATTGACCCTCACCAAGTACAGAATAAGTAACCACAATCTAAAGTAAAAATAAAAATATGTAGACAAAATTTAAACTGAAACCCCAAGAAGCCAGAGTCCACATGCAGTGCAACGTCAGATAAATGAGAGTTGCAGCTCCCCAATACTGTGTAAAATATAAAAATAGCACAAAGTCCAATCACCAAAATTAAATAAAATTATTCTTTCTACCTTTGTTGTCTGACCATTTTATTCTCTGATCATGCTGGTCCCGATATGAGGCTTCTGCTTTCCTGTCTTCTCTTAATTCTCTTTCTGTGGTCTATGGTCCATGGTCCATCTGCCATTTCTTATCTCTTCTTTTGTTTTCTTCACTTCCTTCCATCAGCCCATTTCCAGTTTCAGTAACCCTCCCCAGTATCAGTCCCCTTTCCAGTCCTCCCCTCCCAGTACCTTCCAATGTCAACCACCTTGCAGTCCCATGAGTGCCACTAGTGTCCATTCCCTTCCAGTCCCCCTCCTTTCCCACTGTCAAGCCCCTTCTAGTCCAAATAGCATCCCAGGTATCAGCTCAGGTTCACTCTCAGTGCCACCCCCCAGTCAGCTCCCTTCAAGCCACCCTACCCTCTGTCCATCACATGTCAGCTCCCTTCCAGCATCCTCCCTATTACCCAGCTACCTACCACTTCCATCCCCAAGTGTCAGCTCCCTTCCAGCTCCACTTCGGTACATTCCAGGTGTCAGCTCCTTTACAGCCCCCTCCTTCCCTTCCTGCCCCATCCTTCCCCTGGCCGACCATAAGAACATAAGATATGCCATACTGGGTCAGACCAAGGTCCATCAAGCCCAGCATCCTGTTTCCAACAGTGGCCAATTTAGGTCATAGATACCTAGCAGTTTTCCCAAAAGACACAGGATCCGAAATGCTTGTACTGGGTCAAGCATTGATATCCTGGGTCCCTTCTTAATAATGGTTTATGGACCTTTCTTCCAGGAACTTGTCCAAACTTTTTTTTACACCCAGCTACACTAACAGCCTTTACTACATCCTCCGGTAACAAATTCCAGAGTTTGATTACACATTGAGTGAAAAAATATTTTCTTTTATTAGTCTTAAATAGTTTACCCTGTAGCTTCATTGCATGCCCCCTAGTCTTTCTATATTCTGATAAGGTAAACAACCAATCTACGTTTACCCATTCCACTCCGTTCATTAATTTATAGACTTCTATCATATCTCCCCTCAGCCGTCTCTTTTCCAGGTTAAAGAGCCCTAACCTTTGTAGATTTTCTTCATTGTAGTATCCTTCCATCCCCTTTACCATTTTGGTGGCTCTTCTCTGAACCTTTTCTAATAATGCTATATCCTTTTTAAGATACAGCGACCAGAATTGCACACAATATTCAAGGTGCGGTCTCACCATGGAACGATATAGAGGCATTATAATATGTTTTGTTTTATTTTCCATTCCTTTCCTTATGATACCTAGCATTCTATTTGCTCTCTTGGCTGCCGCTGCACACTGCGCCGAGGCTTTTAACATGTTATCCACAATGACGCCTAAATCTTTTTCCTGGGTGGTGGTTCCTAATGTGGAACCTTGCATTGTGTAACCATAGTTTGGGTTGTTCTTCCCTAGGTGCATGACTTTGCACTTGTACACATTAAATTTCATCTGCCATTTTGATGCCCGGTCTTCCAATTTATCAATAATACTACTTTAACGTTCTTTTCGTTTTCAATTTGTACTGATGCTGATACTTGTTTTGTTCTGAGCTGCAATACTTGAAAGTTCCCATACTGCTTCTTGTATTCTGATTTGACTGTACGGATTCACTGAATGTACTTATCCTCTGAAATGCGAATAAAGAACCTTTAAAAAAAAAAAAAAAAAAAAGATCCTCTTGCAATTTTCCACAATCTTCTTGGGTTTTAACAACTTTAAATAGTTGTGTGTCATCTGCAAATTTGATAACCTCACTCGTTATTCCACTTTCCAGGTCATTTATGAATATGTCAAAAAGCAGCGGACCCAGCACAGATCCCTGGGGTACACCACTATTCACCTTTCTCCATTGGAAAAATTGGCCATTTAGCCCAATCCTCTGCTTTCTATCTTTTAACCAGTTCCTGATCTACAATAGTACACTGCCTCCTATCCCATGTCTCTTTAGTTTTGCCAAAGGTCTCAGATGAGGGACCTTGTCAAAGGCTTTCTGAAAGTCCAGATACACTATATCAACCGACTCACCTTTGTCCACTTGTTTATTCACACTTTCAAAAAAACATAACAGATTAGTAAGACAAGATCTTCCCTGTCTAAAGCCATGTTGGCTGTCTCACATTAGGCCATGACTTTCTACATGCTGAGTAATTGTATTCTTTATGATGGTTTCTACCATTTTTCCTGGTACTGACGTGAGGCTCACCGGTCTGTAGTTTCCCGGATAACCCCTGAACCCTTTTTAAAAATTGGTGTTACGTTGGCGATCCTCCAGTCTTCAGGTATTAGAGATGATTTTAATGATAGTTCATTGATTACTAATAGCAGGTCTGCAATCTCATATTTCAGTTCTTTCAACACCCTTGGATGTATTCCATCCAGCCCAGGTGATTTGCTACTCTTCAGTTTATCTACCCTCTCAGTATCCGCTCCCTTCCAGTCCTATTCTACCATCCCCCCCTCCTGCATCAGCCCATTTGTAGCCCTAGTCCCTAGTTTTCTTCCAGGGCCAGCAGCACTATCCTCCCCTCCCCTATTAGCCCATTTCCTGTCCCAATCAATTTCTAGTCCTAGCCCCTTTTCAGACCACCCCAGTCTTAGACCCCCAATCAGCCCATTACCAATCGTAACCCTCCAATAAGTCCATTTTCAGTCCTAGCACCCCAATCAGCCCATTTCCTGTCCTAGTCTCCCCCCATAGCCCATTACCAGTCCTAACCCCCCATCAGCCCATTTCCAGTTTTAAACCCCCATCGGTCCATTTCCAATCCTAGCCCTCCCCCGATAGCCCATTATCAGTCCTAGCCCCCCTCCTGATCAGTCCATTTCCAGTTCTAAACCCCCATCAGTCGATTTCCAGTCCTAACCCCCCCTTCAGCCCATTTCCAATTCTAACCCCCCATAGCCCATTACCAGTCCTAACCCCCCATCAGCCCATTTCCAATTCTAACCCCCCATAGCCCATTACCAGTCCTAGCCCCAATCCTGATAAACCCATTTCCAGTACTAACCCTATCAGCCCATTTCCAGTTCTAACCCCCCCATCGCCCATTACCAGTCCTAACCCCCCATCAGCCTATTTCCAGTTTTAAACCCCCATCAGTCCATTTCCAGTCCTAGCCCTCCCCCATAGCCCATTACCAGTCCTAGCCCCCCTTCCGATCAGCCCATTTCCAGTTCTAACCCCCCCAATAGCCCATTAGCAGTCCTAGCCCCCCTCCTGATCAGTCCATTTCCAGTTCTAAACCCCCATCAGTCGATTTCCAGTCCTAACCCCCCCATCAGTCCATTTCCAATTCTAACCCCCCATAGCCCATTACCAGTCCTAGCCCCCCTCCCGATCAGCCCATGTCCAGTACTAACCCCATCAGCCCATTTCCAGTTCTAACCCCCCATAGCCCATTACCAGTCCTAGCCCCCCTCCTGATCAGTCCATTTCCAGTTCTAAAAACCCCCATCAGTCGATTTCCAGTCCTAACCCCCTATCAGTCCATTTCCAATTCTAACCCCCCCATAGCCCATTACCTGCCCTAGCCCCCTCCCGATCAGCCCATTTCCAGTACTAACCCCATCAGCCCATTTCCAGTTCTAACCACCCATAGCCCATTACCAGTCCTAACCCCCCATCAGCCCATTTCCAGTTCTAAACCCCCCAATCAGCCCAGTTCCTGTCCTACCTCCCCCTATCAGCCCAGTTGCTGTCCAAGACCCCCCCCCCCCAAACCCAGGGAAATTGAAAAAAAAAACCAACTCTGGTGTAAGAAGCAGCTGCAGAAATCCTGTTTCCCATCAGCACCTTGGGCTCAGCTTTAACAGAGCCACGGTTAAGGCAAACACTGTCCCTTCACCGCGGCTCTGCAAAGCGGAGCCGGGGAAACCAGCAGGCCCTCCGGGGGGGCGGGGTGGGCCGCGGGGCTCCTCATTCTTCCGCTGCCGCTGCTGGAGCAGCAGCGGCAGCTGCTTCTTATGCCGGAAGTTTTTTTTTTTAAAATTTTGAAGGCCGAGTGAGGCGGTGACGTGGTCTTTGTGGGGGCAATTTTTCCGCCCCCAAAAAGACCAAAAAGCTGCCGCCTGAGGCCACCGCCTCACTTGGCCTCATTGTAGAGCCGCCTATGACAGAGAAGGGTGCAAATACAGCAGCTTGCCTGTTGAACAGAGGTCACAAGGAAGGATGTGGGGGAATGAGAAAGGAGGAGGAAGAATGGGGCTGAAGAATGAATGCACTTGAAGGTGAAAGAATTAGCTTGAACAGAATGAACAAGGTGATAGACGCTAATATACAGCTGCTAGATAAACGTGTAACAAGGTCATAGCACAGCTGGAGGAAGATATGCCAAGCAGCTGAATTTTGCATAGACTGTGTGTGGAGAAAGATTGTTCAGTGGCAGACCAAGGAGGAGGAGACTGCAGTGATCCAAGTGGGATGTGACTAAAGAGAGATACGTTGTTTTTAAGTTTGAATTGTCACTCTAAGGGGAAAATTCACATATTTTTATAGTATACCCAATATCAGTGTTTGCAAGTAGATTAATTAGAAGAGGATCCTGAAGTTTATGAAGTGTTAACTAAGAGCTGGTTCATGAATTTTTAATCCATGCAGAAGTGAAGAATAACAAAGATTGAAGGAGCACTCTGTACTTGGTCTATACTGTAGCATCAATTCAGACTTGTACACAATAATTAGTTTGACCCTGCTCTAAGGGTCTGTGATAATTAAGTTGCTGTAGAAGACATTTCTATTAGCTTTTCAGTATCAACTCATATATTCTTGTGCTATGATGCACTGTTTTAGAAGGACAATCTTAAGATATTTTCAATTAACTATATATTATCCTTGCGATTACTGTGCATTATTTAACTGACTTGCGATATTTATATGCCCCAAGTTAACCTACTACTTACTTCACATGTCAGTAAAGTTCTCATTGTGGGAAGCATGTATGACCTTGGAGATTCATAGGGATATTGCAGAGAAATACAGATGGCAAGCACAAGAAATATAGAGCCCTTTTACTGAAGCCCACTAATTGCTTAGAACATAAGATATGCCATACGAGGAAAGGATAAAAAGGTAAAGGCGGCTGAAGGGAGATATCATAGAGGTCAATAAAATAATGAATGGAGTGGAACGGGTAAACGTAGTTCAGTTGTTTACACCTTCAAAAAGTAGAAAGACTAGGGGACATGCAATTAAGCTATGAGGCATCTTTAAGACAAATAGGAAAAAAACATTTTTCACACAACATTCAGTCAAGCTCTGGAATTTATTACCAGACTTATGTAACAAAAGCTGTTAGTGTAACTGGGTTTAAAAGAGGTTTGAGTGAGTTCCTGGATCTAAAGACCATAAATCATTATTAAAGTGGACTGGGAAAATCCACTGCTTACCCCTGGAACAAGCAGTATGAAAACTATATCTTTTAGGAATCTGACAGGCACTTGCGACCTGGATCAGCCACTGTTGGAAAAAGGATACTTGGTTTGATGGACCCTTGATCTGACCCAGTATGGCATATCTTAGGTTTTTATGTTCTTTTAGTTTTTTCTTAACCATTTTCCTTATATTATCATAGTCTCCCTTTTGAAAGTTAGATACTAGTGTCATGGATTTAATTGCTGTCCTCCTTCCATTTATTCAATCAAATGTGATTATGTTATTTTTATTCTCTTATATACTGTGCTATTCTGCATCAGTGCAGTTTACATTGAACAAACTGAAATTACATTGAACAGGGCATTATAACTTGGAGATAACTATTTTACAGGGAACATGGGCTATGGAGGGTTAAGTGGCTTGCCCAAGAGCACAAGGAGCACCTGTGGGACTAGAAACCCCAGTCCTTCTGGCCCAAGGTTGCTGTCTTCTAGTGGGATTTGAACCCCCTACCTTCTGGCCTGAAGTACCTTGCCCCAACCACTAGGCCACTACTCCACTCCACTATGATCATTATTACCAAGTGGCCCTAACACCATTATCTCTCACACAAGATCCTGTGTTCCACTAAAAACTAGATCTAAAATAGTTTCCCCTCATGTTGGTCCACAAATTAGCTGCTCCAAGAAGGAGTCATTTATTTCATCTACAAAATTTATCTTCCTAACATGTCCTGCTGTGACTGATACAGTTAATACCAGGGTAATTGAAATCACCCATTATTACTGTTATAACTTTTGTTATGGGGATCCAAGATGGTTCATGAGTAGAACGTGCTGGTTCCTGCTAGGGATACTTGAACCAATAGAATGCTCACCTCAGGATGAAGTACAAGGCATTAATTAATCTATTTCTAAGGCCCAATAGCTTGCTGATAAAGATAACCAACAACCTGAAAGTGAAAAAGTGAAATATACCACCTATTTCCCCTTAACAGGTTTTAGAGCCTATAAATCAAAGATTATGCTGGGGGGGGGGGGGGGGGACGGGACAAAACACTAATTGAAAGCTGGCTTGTTACACTGTACCGTAACTGACATTATATAATTTTAAAAAAGACACAGAGTTTATCAGTTTAAACCCAAAAAATTCCCTTTTTTCTATGGGGTCATTTCTGACCTGCAAATAGCGGGATTGGACTTCAGGTTGGATGTCCAACCCCTGATTAGGCCCGGTACCGTATTCAGATCTTCCTGCTCCCCACACATATAGTGCCTTTGTGAGAGAATGCTAGATGGGGATGGGAGGGAGAGGGATGGAGGTGGAGAGGGGCCGGGCCAAAGCATCTGGACATACAGGGCCTGTTCAGGTTAGGGTCCTGTACGTCTGCCGGCAACCACGGACATCAGGCTTATTCCATCTCAAAGGTAGAATAAGTGCCAGGCATCCCACCAATCAAGGCCTGCAGCCCCCCTGAGCCCTGTGTGCTACCACAGTAGTGCCCATGGTGGTGGTCAGGCAGCAGGGTGAAGGGGCACCTCGGGGTCCTGTGATACAGGTTCTCTGGCTGGACATGCGGGTGCCATGGTGACGGGACACCATAGCACCAGTACACCAGCTGGAGCATTAGGAGGGCTAGACGGGCAGCGGCGTGTACATTCCCCATGGTAGAATCAGGGGAATGTCAGGCCGTCCAAGTGCCCTGATTCTGCAACCACAGGAATGTATAGCTCCCACGGTCGCAGAATCAGGTACACATTGGCCCTTTCCATTTTATGGATGTCCGGATATGTCCCAGCAGGTAAAAACATTTGTTTTAGTATGCGCTATCTGCGGTGACACCTATTGTGTGGGCATGTCAGCGAGTGATCTCTAAGATAGGTGTTAATCAGGGTGGCGAGTGTACAGGGTAGAGGCAGAATGTGGACTTGGAAGGCACATTGCTTCTAATGTGAGGGCAATTGCTACACGCTCAGTGTCAATATGGCAATTAGCATGGGTGCACCTAATGATACTTTTATGGATATCGTTAGGTGCACCCTCATTAATTGTACTGCACATTAGCATATTTATCTGAGCTTTAATTGTCCTGACAGCTACCATGGAGACTTTGTACTTACCATGTTAAAAATACATGTTTAGTTCACAGCTTTAACGGTATTTAGTAAAAGAGCTCCTGAGGTGCTTTAGGGACAATCTTTTATTGGATCAACTTAATACATTTTGGGCCTGATAGTCAAAAAAAGCTGACATCCTAAATTTAGGCCCCAAAAATAGGCTCTTAAATTTGTGTCCTATTTTCAGCCAAACTTCAGAGTCTAAGTTTTCAGCTGAAAATTCATTTTAAATCAGGAGCTTAAACATTATGGGGTTCAATTTAGAAGCCCTATTCATGCTTGGACATCCAAAAACAGGCATAGAGACTTCGTCAGAACCATTGTAGAAGTTGGCTCTGGGGACACCCTAACGTGAAGATGTCCAAGTCTAAACAGGGGTGGCAGTATGGCTGGGGTGTTCCCAGGAATTGGAAGTTCCCACCTGATTTCAGAAATGTCATGGATATCCAGCATTGCCTCTAAGTTTAGACCTGCTCCAAGCACAAACCAGTATCTTAAAAGTACACTTTTTGGCTGAAAAATATCCAGAGGGTGTAAAGAATAAGGCACTCCTTCATCGCCAGTACTCAGTACAATGTCAATGACAGCAGCAGTAGGATTTGTACTCAGCTTTCCTGTCCTGTTCCTAGCCCTCTACTCTTTTTTTTTTACTTATTTATTTATATTTTCCAACAAAATACAAAGAAAAAACAAATCAAATTACAATAAAAACAAAACACAAAATACTTCTCTTTACCAAGAAACAAAATTTAAAAAAAAGGCTATTCACAGTCTACCCCATCCTGTCCCTCCCATTCATCATGGGATCATCAAAGACTATATAGAAGGAAAAAAACAGCTTAAGGCCCAAGAGGCCTGTAAGGGCTATGGAACATCCAAGCACTCCACTACATAAAACGAGAAGATTTGACTAATGACCCCTTATTGTATCTCATATCGAGCTTTGGAGATGTAATTCTGAAGGAGTTTCCACTTGAGAAAAGTGGAAGGCATAAGGGTTCTACCACACCATGGCATTTGCTCATATTTGCAGCATAAGCACATGCGGTTGGTTCCACCATTCGTGCCAACTAAGCTCTGCTGTATGTTTCCAGTTAGAAATAATGAGATGCAGGGCCACTCCCAACATGAAGTCAAATAAATACTGACAATCCATCTGTAACGATGAGATGCCAATTGCTGACCGAAAAACAACCACAAACCAGGAGATAGTGGCCCTGAATCCCAGCACCTCTTGAATGTGATTCCATATTGAAACCCAATTAGACTGAATGTTAGGGCAATCATACACTGTAGTAGCTGATAAGAATGCAATAAATAATACCCGGAGTCAGGCAAAGATTCAAGCCGGTTTAATGTGCACAGGCTCAGATTGCAGTAGCATTCAAAATGGTCTGAGCACAGAGCTCAGAAAAATGACAGTTTATATACTTTTCTTTTCCAGTCTAATACAGGCAAAACTCCTCATTGGCCACAGTGGCCCACTTACTCTCATCCAATAGACATCTCTGACCGGGCCCAGGACTCGCTCCCCCTGCTTGGGTCTTACTAGCCACGGGTCAGCAACTAGACATAACACTAAACATAATACTTCTACTACAGTATATTTTGCTACTTCTGCAAGGTCAGTTAGCCACAAAGATAGTGGAAGGCATATCAGAAGCATTCTTAACAAAAGCAAAACAAAGCAAGGCCAAACAAAATACTAAACAATCAAAACGCTAGACAAAATATTCTTACATTGTTCAGCTTCTCTACTATATTTTCATCCTAATTACAAGGTCAGTGCACATCTAGCAAAGATACAGTGGCGCGGCATTCTACTGAAACAGACATCTGGCTTACCTAAACAATAAACAAGAAAGTTTTAATTCTCTTATCTCCAGGAGAGCAGAACATGTTATCAAACCAGAATAGAACAGTATGTCTTTCTAACAGCTAACAGCATTCTGTAATTTTCCAAAATCAGCAATAACATTTCAAAGCAGGAGAAAAAGGGCTTCAGACCTAGCTTCAGGCCTAGCTCTGCTACATACTAGGCCATCGCCTATCACAACACCACATGCCTCAAAGTGCCGACATCTCCTCGACAAGACCAACACTCATTCCCAGCTGCCTTATCCCATTTAGCAACCTTTACTGGAGTAAAGTGAGCTCTGTGCGCAAAGAAGTACAAAGCTTGTGAGATAGAGGCAGACTGAGAAACCCTGTTTATCTTACTCCAGAATTTTGTCCAAGTTTCTGGAGAAAGGACTTCCCCAGTGTCATGTTCCCAGATTCGTTGAACACCAATGGCCTGAGAACTGTTGTTCTGAACCACTAGTTTATAGTAGTGAGAAGCCACCCCAGAGGCCGTATGTGCTGAACCTATCTTACTCAACAACCCCCACTCGTCAGACAACGATGTAATATCCAATTGTGATTTCTCTATACAATACCTCAGCTGAATCCACTGAAAGTAGAGATTTAGGCAAATCAAATTCACTTTGTAGAGAGGCAGAAGGTTTCCACTTGCCATCCATTATCAGTTGGACAACACTCCAAATGCCCTTGCTAAACCATTGTTGCCATGCGAATGAACTTTGATTAATTTTAAAAAAGGACTGTGCCAAATGGGTATTAGTTTTGATAGACAATCCTCCTTAGGAATTGCATTTGCTAATTGTTGAAAAGCTGAGTGTCCGATATAACCCTATGTGATTTCAACCTCTTTAAAGACACAATGCCAGGAAGGAGATTTTAAGGGAAAAGGAGTACTTATTCTCTCTTCTAGGTCAAGCCATACTGGACGTATACCTACAGCTCCCTCCACCTATCATGAACCTTGCTCTAACAAAAAAGAACAATGATAGGCCTGAAAGTCAGGTAAATTCATCCCCCCCCCCCCCCTTTCTTTTTTAGATTTAAGTTTCCTAGGAGCAATTCTAGGCGGTTTATTTTTCCATAGGAATTGAACCAAAATCATTTCAATTTGACGATAAATTTTACTTGTAAGAAAGACTGGTAGCATTTCTAGCACATAATTCACTTTAGGAGTGATAGGCATTTTTATAGATTCAAGACGACCCCACCAAGAGAGATAGACTGGCGACCACTTTGCTGTTATTGTACGAACTGTAGATAGGATCTCTCCTTCATTGTACTGTAGGGTTTCACTAAGTGGGTAGCAATAGTGAACTCCCAAATACTTCACCATCTTAGGCTCCCACACAAAAGGAAAATCCTCCAGATCCATCCTACACACTCTTGAGTTTAAGGGAAATGCAACAGATTTTGACCAATTAATTTTATAGCCTGACAATCCTGCGTATTTGTCTATCAATTCTAAAATAACCGGTATAGAGCTAGGCGTGGTGAATAGCAGCAAATCATTAGCATATGCAGATAGTTTATTTTCCATGCCAGCAATAGAGACACTCTTAACCGCGAGGCTTTGCCTTATCAATAGGGCCAAAGGTTCCAAGGCCAGATCGAAAAGAATGGGAGAAAGAGGACAACCCTGATGGGTACCACACCCTAGAAAAATTTCTCTAGAATGAGTCACATTCACAGAAATTTTCACACTTGGTCTCGCATACATAAGTTTGATTAGGTTGCAGAAACCCTCACCAAATCCAAACCACTTTAGAACAGGAAACAGGAAAGGACACTCCAGCCAATCAAACACTTTCTCTGTGTCTAGGGAGAGTCCCACAAGAGGGCCCTCTGTTCCATTCGCACCTTCCAAAACGTGACAAAGCACTCTGGCATTATTGGCTGTGGAGCTTCCCTCAGTAAAGCCACATTAGTCCGGATGAATCAAAGAAGGGATCAATTTGGGGAGATGAGCAACTAAGATGGTTGCAAAGATTTTTTAATCTGCAATTAACATCAAAATTGGCCGATAGTTACTGACTAACTGAGGGTCGCTCCCAGGTTTTTCAAGAACAACAATGTTTCCACTGGCGAACGCTCCAGTCTGTGCCTCGTTGTCCAAAAGAAGTCTATAATATTGTTGAAGGTATGGCTCTAAGGTTTTGGAAAAAGTTTTATAGAATTCAACCGGAAGGCCATCTGGTCCGGTAGCCTTGCCTATTTGCATAAAGTTAATAGCCTGGATAATTTCCATGACTCTGATATGCTTATCTAGTCCTGCAGCAGTTTCTTGATCTAATACCGGCCTCTGAATATTTGTCAGTAGTCTATCAAACTCCTTTGCATACAATGTAGGCAGAACATGCAAATCTATCTCATGTATATTCATTGTGGGAATCCTGAAAACCCTAATGGTCTAGGGTTCCCCGAGGACTGGATTTGGGAACCTCTGGCTTAAAGACTGCAGAAGTCAGGATTCTTGACCATTGCCCTCCAGAGCATAGTTCTTACACGTCCACCTTGACCAAAAGCCAGGCTCAACCCCCCCCCCAGCCCACTACTGTAACCATTAGGTTGTCCCAGACATCCAGGTTCTGAAATACGGTTCTGGGGATGTCTATGTACTATACTTGTCCCATAGACATCCATATTGGGCACGTCCACGTTTGTGAAATCGTATCTATACATGGATGTACCTGCATTTTTTTTTTAGATGCTCTGGCTTAGACATCCCAGATTGCATTTGGATGTCCCTTCTAAAATTCTCCTCCATGCTTATGTTTATTCATTTGCCTTGATTTATGACCCTAATTTAAGTGCCTTTACCAAAAATCAGTGCTAAGCACATATCCTTTTATCCCCGCTGTAAATCCACTCCTCTTACCATACACTTTTTATGCTCCTACATTGGGGAGTTTAATGAAATTTAGAATATACATTTTTGGCACTCATGCCTTGTAAATTTTCAAAGAGGCCAATTTAGGAACATAATTCTCAAAGTTAGGCACATGAATGCTTTGACTCCAGGAACAGGAAAATATATATTGTGGATGAATGTAACTTATCTTGAGCTACAACTGAAAAAGACATGATCTAAATCCAATGCTGCCCATAAACCATATTCATGCATAAAACACCGATTTATGTTTGCAAATGGGCTCTTATAAAATTAGGTCTTAGTAGTATGTGTGGTGTACTGTACAGTAGGCATGCTCAGAGTTAGCATATGAGCAGAGAACGGGCAGAGGAAATTAGTTGCATGCACATTTTATAAAATATGTTTGCGAGCATGTAAAGCATGTGCTAACACTTGTGCCTGCTCCAAAGCAGGCTTAATGTCTGGACTTTCAATCTAGGCTTGATTTCTGCGGGATTAGTACTAGTATTTTCTAAAGACAAATAGACACCAGTGTCTTTTGTATCTGTTAAAACCATGTTTATAAAATAGACTAAAAATAGACACCTTACTGCCCTATTAACCTAGGAGCCCTGTTATAAAATTATCATCTATGTGCTCTGAGGAATCGGTCGACGACTGTGGTTATTATGACTGTAGCTGCAAAAGGCTTGTGAGTGTCCAAATGTGTGTACTTTGCAAAGAGCATGCACTAGCATACTGTCTGGAATCTGCATGGATGCAGGACTGATGTGAAACAACCTGGAAGAGGGACCAGAGGGTGCCAGAGAGATGGGTAGGAGCAGAACTAGGAAGAGGGGTCTGGTGGGGTCAGGCGATAGGGAGAGAGTGCTGGGCTGTGGCTGGGTAAGGAGAGAATGATGGAGCAAATGTACCTTGAATATTCTAAAGGAGTCAGTGTATTACATGACCCCTGATGGTTTGCATTAACCTCTTGGATTTCCGTTGCCATCTGATGTCTTTTCCCAACTGTATGCATTTCGCATTTCAGCTTATTTCTGCACATTTTGAATGGAAGGAGCTGTAATACGGATCTGGGTGGGATCCCCTGAGCACTGAAGTAATTTCCTTTCATATGCAATACCTTATAAAATAAGGGTCACATGTGATTCCTGTTCATGATTAGACACCAGTTTTATTTCATTTGAAACTGAAGTGCTCCACAGTAGCCTTGAACAGTGCTGTTTTCTGTTCTCTGTGCTAACAGTTTAATGCTACTGATCATCTGCAAGTTTCTCCAGCAACACACAATTGGCTTCAGTAATTTTATGGCAGGCAGCATGGCCTGCTCTAGGAGATCGAAAAGAAAATTATAAATTTGCTGACTAATTAAAACTGCAGACATTATTTTATTCCAATCTTATTGTACAGGGTTTTTTTTTGGGTGGGGGAGTTGCATTCTAGACGTGTTTCTCAGGCTGGTGTTGGTATATCCTCTAGCCAGTCTGTTTTTTAGGATTTGCACAATAAATATGAATGAAACAGATTTGCATGCAAATCTACAGTATCTGATGAATATTCATTGTGGGTATCCTGAAAACCAGACTGGCTTGGAGGTATACCAGGACTGGCTCAAGAAGTACTCCTATAGAGTGTCTACTTAAATGGATATTTGTCAGTGAACTAAATGTATACTGTGCATTTAGGGGTAATTCTATAAGGAGCCATGTAAAGATAAACACCACCAATGTGCCTAAGGGGGTTATTTTAGAAGTCCTATTCATGCTTTGGACATGTGAAAATGGCATAGAGATGTCCAAAGTGCAGAGATATCTCCAGAGGCATTTTAGACGCAGAGTCTGTGGACATCCCCAGTGCAAGAACATCCAAGTCTGAATGGTGGCATGGTGGAGGCGTAACTAGAACTCCACTGCCTAATCTCAGAAATGTCCTCGACGTTGGAGTCATGTCTAAGGTTATATCTGCTCCAGACATGAATAGGCATTGGGAAAGTGCTTGCTTTGGCTATGAAACATTCGAAGGGTATAGAGAAGATGACACTCTACCATCCCTAGGACTCTGCACAATCATAATGACAGCAGCAACAGGATTCACTGGTCCTAGCCCACTACTTTAACCATTCTTAGAAATACATACTCTAGAATACTTTTCTTGGGATGTCTATGTAGATCCACCCTCCACACAGATGTCCATATTGGGCATGCCCCTATTTGTGACATCATGCCTGAACTTGGACATGCCTGCTTTTTTTCACTGCTGGCTTGGACATCCCAGATTGCACTTGGACATCATCTGTAAAATACCCCTTCACAACATGTATTTTCAATGACTTATGGGAATCGATGGGCCTTTAGATGTGCACTTTAGTCGGTTGCTGTTCTATAAGTACACATTAGGCCAATAGTATGTGCTTTCACTGTAGGCATTCACATAGGTGAAGTTTGGGTGGAGTGTGAATTTAGGTGCATACTTTATAAAATACGGCTGTACATGCATGAGATACTTGTGGTCATTTATGCCAGTCATAGGGCAGGTGTAAGCGATTGCACTTAGAGTCAACGTGCATTTCCCACTGCTTACGCCCCCCATTTTATAAAGTATGAGTGCACTTAACTTTATAAGATAGGAATTATTGATGTGCATAAAAATATGCCTTAACCGAGGAACATAAAATTTCCCTCTTACAGTACTACTACCTTGTTCTAAGGTTTTGCACTTAAATGAATGACAGATAGGCTGCATTAAATAGAAAACCATGTAGTAAAGGCTGGGAGCTTTCCCCTGCATTTTAGGAAATCTGTCCGGCTCCTAATGCAGGGGTTCTCAATCAAGTCCTCAGGAGAAGCCTAGCCAGTCTTGCTTTCAGGATAAACACAATGAATATGCTTGGAGGGGAGGGGGGTGCATTCAGTGGAGGCAGTGCATGCAAATTCCTCTCCTACATATTCTTTTTGGTTACACTGAAAACCTGACTGGCTAGGTGTGTCCCAGGTACTGGGCTGAGAACCCCTGCGCTAATGTGAAGCAGTGGTGGTTACCTCATATATTTACATACATAAATTTATAGTCTCTTGATCTGAAACATTCTCAGCAGATTACCCAATTGCATCTGAATATAAAAAGACAAATATGATAAAAATAATAGAATAAAACTAAATACAATGGACTATATGGACTATTTACAAATAAGCCTGACTAAACAAAAAGACCTTTCACTTTCTTTTTAAATTCAACACATTCATTGATAATTGCACATTAATAAGTAAATGTTTCCACAATATAGGTACCAGTAATGAAAAAATTCAGTCCCTGAAATCTTAATGGTGCATTAATCATTAGTGAGGTCTGATCCTGAGATCACAAAGAAAGAACCAAATTCCACTACAAAATGAGTGGGTAACGAAATAACCAACCATAGGGGTATGTTTACTAAACTGTGGTAATGTCACTCGCGTTAGGTTCCGCGGTGAAGGTACAGATGCCCATATAAAGGCGTGGGCGGGGCATCATTATGGCAAGCCGTGCCTTGTACTGTGCCTAATAAGGTGCCTTGTAACGTGCCTTGTACTGTGCCTCCACTCAGCCGCTGGACTATCCAAAAATTAATACCTCTTATTGTTGAAAACAAGTCTGTCATGAAATCTAATTGAAAATGGTGGAACATTGATGTTGACACTTCAAATTCTTGAATTTATTTTCAAAAACGTATGCAAACAGGAGAAATATTATTACATGTTGAAGAGGTTAATGACAAGCATTTTTTTCCTACCCCACACTGTGCACACTATGAAAAATTTAAACAAAACACAAAAACATAGACAAACAGAAATCAAATTAATAGCGGATAAGTTTATAAGGAGCTACGTAAGGATACACAAAATCAATGTGTGTAAATCATGTATTTTCAATGAATACTTTAGCTAGTCTCTAATGTATAAGTATGCACATTAGGTCAATGTCAAGTACAATCTCAAATTGACAGAACATGCAAATAGGATATCCTGATAGTCATGGGTGACTGGAATGTAAAAGCTGGCAACAAAGAAGAAGGCAAAGTGATTGGAAAATATGGACTTGGCAACAGAAATGAAGCTGGAGAAAGACCGGGAGAATTCTGCAAGATCAACAATCTATTCATCTCAAACACCTTCTTCCAGCAACACAAGCGGCGACTATACACATGGACTTCACACAATGGATTGTACACAAATCAAATTGACTAAATCTGTGGAAGTCAACAATGGAAAAGCTCTATAATATCAACAAAGACAAAACCTGGAACTGACTGTGGTACACATCACCAACTACTAATATGCAAACTCAACCTAAAGTGGAAAAAGAGCAAGTCACTCATTAATGTAGCAAAATATGACCCCGAGAATACAAAACCAGAATTTAAAAACTGCCTGCAAAATTATTTTGCTGCTTTAGATACAAATGACAGAGTTCCAGAAGAGTTATGGGATGATATCCAGATGGTTGTGCTGGAAGAAAGTGAGAAATCTCTATAAAGGTGAAAAAGCAAAAACGGTCAAAATGATGAATGAACAAACTCTTAAAATTGCCCAGAAATGCAGAGAAGCTAAAGCCAGAGGAGAAAGAGAGGCAATCATAGAGCTCAAAAGAGATTTCCAATGTGCAGCAAGACAAGACAAGGAGAAGTACTATAATGATACATGCAAGGAAATTGAAGCAGAAACTATTAGAGGAAGAACAAGATCGGCTTTTCTAAAGCTATGAGAGTTAACGAAAAAATTCCAGACTCGAATTGGAATATTATAAGATGCTCAAGGATCCATGTTGAATGATGCTGAGAAGATCAAGTAAAGGTGGAAATAATATACAGAGTCATTATACGATAAAGATCAAGTGGACCAACAGCCATTTCAACGTCTACCTTATGATCAGGAACCATTGGTGATGAAAGAAGTTGAAACAGCATTGAAAGCCTTATCAAAGATCAAAGCACCAGGCATTGATGGCACATAAATTAACAAATAATAGAGCCTTTTCTCACATAGCTCCAACCATTTGGAATTCCCTACCAGAGGATCTACGATCACTAACAGAGATCGTGGAATTCCGCAAAAAATTGAAAACATATTTATTCACTAAACACTATAATACAATGGAAACCCTAGAACCCATATTAGACAAAGGCTAAATAGCCACCTGTTCACATCAAGTACAAACCTAACTCTATCCGGATAACACTTATAGCTTAAACGAAATGACGATCCAAGCTCTTATGCCCAAATACCTCCACATGTATATAGTTGCATATGTTATGTTCTTTTTTAAGCTGTTCGACACTACAATACGTTAGTTAACTTGATACTTACGGTTCTAGCTTAAATATACTGTTTGTTTATAAAACTGTGTTTGTTTAATTTATGATGTTCTATGTAAAAGTTATGACGTTCTATGTAAAACAAACTGCGCTTTGTTAATTGTTGTTAATTGTACACCGCAACTGAACTTTGGAAGATGCGGTATATAAATGTTAAATAAATAAATAAATAAATAAATAAATAAATAAAATAAATAAAATTCCCATTGAAGAATTACAGCAATCTGATGCAGCCGTTACCATACTTACAAGGGTCTGCCAGGAAATTTGGAAGACAACATCATGGCCAACTGACTGGAAAAGATCTGTGTTTATACCAACCATTAAAGAACAGTGATCCAACTGACTGTGGAAATTATTACACAATCACTCTGATCGTATATGCCAGCAAGATTCTACAACCATACCTGGAACGAGAACTACCTGAAGTGCAATAAGGGTTTAGGAAAGGGCAAGGAACGAGAGACATCAATGCGTATATGAGATGGATCCTTGAAAAGACTAAAGGATATCAAAATGATATCTTGCCAAACAAACCTGATTGAGTTCTTTGACTGGGTGACCAGAGAACTAGATCAGGGGCATGCGATTGATGACATCTACTTGGATTTCAGCAAAGCCTTTGATATTGTTCCTTATAGGATGCTTATCAATAAACTCAGCAGTTTGAGGATGGGTCCCAAGGTGGTGAACTGGATAAGAAATTGGTTGACTGACAGACGACAGAAGGTGATGGTAAATGGAGCTCACTCGGATGAAAGGAGGGTGATTAGTGGGGTGCCCCAGGGTTCGGTCCTTGCCCCAGCATTGTTCAATGTATTTGTGAGTGATATTGCTGAAGGACTGTCTTTTTGCAGATGATACGAAAATTTGCAACAGAGTGGACTCCCCTGAGGGAGTGGTTAACATGAGGAAAGATCTACAAAAGCTGGAAGAATAGTCTAATGCTTGGCAATTAAGATTTAATGTGAAGAAGTGCAGTGTCATGCTCTTGGGAAGAAGAAATCCAAGGGAAATGTATGCGATAAGGAGCGAGAAGTTGGTGTGCACGGATAAGGAGAAGGATCCTGGTGTGATTATTTCTGAGTATCTCAAGGTGGCAAAACAGTGCGACAAGGCAGTCGCAAAAGCCAAGAGGATGTTGGGCTGCATACAAAGAGGAATTACCAGCAGAAAGGAAGAGGTACTAATGCCACTGTGTAAGTCACTGGTGAGGCCTCACTTGGAATAATGTGTTCAGTTTTGGAGACCATATCTTGCCAAGGATGTAAAAAGACTGGAAACTGTTCAGAGGAAGGCAACCAAAATGATTTAGAGCCTGTATCTGAAGCCTTATGAGAAGAGACTTGAAGACCTAAATATGTACACTCTGGAGGAGATGAGGGATAGAGGAGATATTATTCAGACCTTTAAATACTTAAAGAGAAATAATGAACAAACAAACCTCTTCCAAAGATAGGGAAGGTGTAAAACTAGAGGGCATAACATGAAGCTGCAAGGGGGTAAATTGAAAGGCAATGTCAAGAAATACTTTAACTGAAAGGATGGTGGATGCTTGCAATGCCCTCCCGATGGAAATGGTGAGAGCAAATACAGTGACAGAATTCAAGATGGTATGGGACAGACACAGTGGATCCCTTTACAGCAACAGGATAAAATCAAAATAAACTTAACCATCTAATTTCCCAACAAATAGGGGTGTCCTACATGGAGTGGTAGGTTCACTCCTAAACAAAGACATGGGGCAGGGTGGCCTGTACAGAGCGGCAGGTGCACCTACTCTTGCCATCTTACTGAGCAGACTAGGTAGACCATACTGGTCTTTATCTTCAGTCATTTACTATGTTACTATATGTGTTTTATTGACTACAGCAAGGCTTTTGACTGTGTAAACCATGAGAAACTCTGGGCCACATTAAGAAGCATGGGTATACCAGAACACCTGATTGTTCTCTTGCACAGCCTTTACATTGTACCAGAGTCTAAGCCAGCATCAATTCTCCATCTTACCTTCCAGAATTGTCTTGCAGTGCTCACAAGTGAAATGAGGTGCCCAGGATTTGTCCTGATCCCCAACAAGCATGCCAGAATATGCCTTTTAAGCTACACACATCTTGGCAGATGCTTCCACGGAGTACTTTTACGATCTTGTCTTAATAAAATTGCCACAGACATAGCAAAATGCATTTGCTGGATGCTTGCAGCCTCTTGATGCCATGTCAGTCCACTTAAGAAGCTAGAATGAAAATAAACTGGTGAGCTTAAGACATGTGCTCCTAGGTTTCCATTCTGTAAGGAGGCTGCTGAACGACTGTGCTCACTCCACACAAAGCCGTTGTTTATATAGACACAAGGCAGAAGTGACCTTAAAACGGTCACCAAAAGGCTTTTATTAAAAGTTCTCAAAAGTTATACAAAGTTCCAAAAGTTTTGCCAAGTTCTGGAAAGCTCTAGAAAGTTCTAGAATTTTCCAAAAGGTACTCCAAGTTTACTTTGCACTAAATCTATCTAGAATGTCCTGCAAAATAGGTAAGTTTCAAAAATATCACTTTCACGATCCCAAAAGTAATGATGATATCCTTCGACACCAAACCACCCACCCTCACAAAATTACAGCTCTGCTTCTCTGAAATCACTCAAGGGTTCACAAATAACCACCTCTCCATCAACTACAAAAAAACAAAGGCTCTCTTCATCACCAAAGACAGTACATTCACCCCCCCCCCCCATGACCTTAAGCCTAAACAACATTTACATTCAAGCACAACAAGAAATAAAATATCTCTGCATCACCCTGGACCACAATCTCTCCTTCAAACAACAAGTGATGAAAATGGCAAACTCAATCTTCTATAAGATCCGCACCCTTCAACATCTCCGCCCAATCCTAGATCTCCCAGACTTTGATCAGCATTACAAGCAGCCATCCTTCCAATCCTCAACTATTGAAACTCCATCTACCAAGTCCTCCCACAATCAACCACCCTTCCACTACTTACAGTCCTCCATGCCACCACACACATCCTTCTGGCAGCCTCTAAACATGAACACATAAACCCCATCCTCAGGCTTCTCCCTGGCTTCCCCTCAACAGTCACATCAAATACAAAACATTGATGATGACCTACAAAATACTCATGAGCCTCTCCTTCTCATACTTTTCAGCCTTCTCCACCCCTCCCAACCAAACAGAGAGAGCCACCAAACTACAAGCAACACTCTGATCATCTCCTACACAAAAACCAAGAGCACCCAGCAAGCCTCCACCCTCTCTATGGAATTCTCTCACTGCCACCATATGATGCACTAAAGATCTCTCATCATCTCTATTGCTAACACCATCAGCGATAGAGCCTTTACCTACACTGTCCCATTCATTTGGAATGCATTACCAAACAATTTAAGAGCCATCAAAGACTTCAGATCATGCCGGAAAGAGCTCAAAACACACCTATTTGTGGAATACTATGACTCCTCTACCAACAACCATCAACCTCAAGCACCCCATGCCCCTTAACAACCTCTACCTCTCCATTTCCCTCCCACACACCAATAAATATTCAATATAACATGTTTCTTGTACATAGTTATGTTAATTGTTACTTATTTATCATATTTGCCTTGTAAATACGTTTTTCCGATGTTATAATGTAAAGTTACTGTTTTGTTCTCTGTAAACTGCCACCGATCTTTGGACATGGCGTTAAATAAATATTATTAAATAAATAATTAAATAAATCGTTCTGGAAGCACCTGAAAACCCATCTATTCATTGAACACTATGGACCTGGAACTTAACCCTGCCTCCCCCCCTCCCCACACCACAACAAAAGCATTCCAATGTATATAGTTAAGTAATTGTATTAACCAATTCATAACTAAGCAGGGCCGGCCTGTCCATTGAGCAATAATGTTGTTCGCCCAGGGCCCCACACTTCAGGGGGCCCCGCGTGAACTCCATTATCGCACAATGGACGGCTACAAAGGGAGCCGGGGAAGAGCCTTTTCCTTCATACTGGCGGCTGTTTCTGTGAAGCCGCGAGTGCTGGGAGAGGTCAATGGCTGATGGGGGAATAGGACTGGAAATGGGCTGATGGGGGCTGGAACAGGACTGGAAGCGGGCTGATGGAAGTTGAAATAGGGCTGGAAATGGGCTGATGGGGGGCTAGGATTGGAAATTGGCTGATGGGGGAGCTTGGAGTGGAAATGGGCTGATGGGGGGGCTGGAATGGAACTGGAAAAGAGCATATGGGGGATAGGACTGGAAATGGGCTGTTGTGAGGGCATGGGAGAATGGGATTAGAAGGGAGTGGATGCTGGGTGGGTCTAGAACTATAAGGGAGCTGATTTTGGGGGAGGACTAGAGGGGATGGGGATGGGGAATGAGAATGGAGAGGGGAAAAGATATGTTATGTGGGAGGGAAGAAAAATCTACAATGGGCCAGGTATTGGGAGAGTAAGTGGGGATTGAGAATGGAAGGGTGAAATTTGAGTGGATGATAAAGGAATAAGGAAAGAAATGGGGGAAAGAGCAAAAGGGAAATGATCAGTATGTTAAAGCAGATATAGAGAGAGAATGGAAAAAATCTAAAAGACAAGAAAAGACAAATAGATAGAAGACAGAAGAAACCAGAAGAAAGTGACTGGAGCAATTGCAACTGAAAAAAAAAAGCCCAAACAGAAGGTAGAAAAATACTTTTTATTTTGAATTTACTAACTGGAATATGTCTGGTCTGGGACGTGTGTATTGCTAACATCTTTGCGTTTTTGTTTAGTGCATGAGGAAATTACTTTATAGTTTTATTTCTCCAGTGTTGTACATTTCATGATTGGCTTTTGGGGTTTGTAAACGGGGGCGCTGGTCGTGAATGGCCACAGTCTTAGCAGAGGCAAAAATATTATTATGACTTGCAAAGGATTGTGGGGAATGTAGTTCACTTATACCAGAATCAGCCGTTCACAAAATAATGAGTTGTGATGCACGAATGTAAGCAAAGAAAAATGGATTTTATTCATGGGGTTAATTCTCCCACACAGATTTACTTGGTAACACAAAAAGGACACTTGCTTTCAGTATTGCATTCAGGAAAATAAAACATGAAATAAGGTAACTGAATTTCTTAAGCAAAAATCAAATAAGACCTTGATGGGAAACAGAAAAGGTCTTTTTGATGGCTCATGCTAATAAGTTTCTTAGCATTGCTCCAAAAGCAAAAACAAAACCCAAAAGTAACAAAACTGTTCTTTTTTCAAGGATAACTTTCTTCTATTTGCACACACAAAAAGAAAAGTTTCCTTTCAGAGCTCACGTGCACTTGTGACTGGCTCAATTATCACCAATTAGCCAGCTGCAAACCCCTTTGCTGGTTCACTTTCTCTACGTGGCTCAATCCTACCCAAAAGCTTTCTTGCAGACTTTTCTGGGGTAGATAAAAGAACAAATTATAGTTTCTTTTGGTGGTTTTTGTATTATTGAGAAAGTATTTTACCACATCAGCCTAGACAGAGAGCAATCCATGTATTCATTCTGATCATTTAATATATCTCCTTCTTCCTCAAATATCATGGAATCAATATCCTGGTCTGGCTCAGAGGAATTCCTCAATTGTTCACTCTCAGGATAATATTTGTTTCCCTGCTGTCTTCCTGGAGAAAAGCTAGGGCATAGATCAAAGTTCATACCTGAGCTTCCTTTGCTGTTAGGCTTCCTCTCCAGTAAGTAGTCCAACTTTTATGTCCAGCCTTCCAATCAAGATCCCTGGACACTGGGTCTCTCTTCACATATCTTCTTGCAACGGTCTTAGGGCCCCTTCCACCTGCAGCCGTCTCCTTCAAAGGTGCCGTCTGGGAATTCCTGGCTCTATAACTCCATTCCTCTGGCTTCCTCCAGTCCAATGGAGTATGCTTGCCTCTGAAATGACTCCCAACACACGTACTGCTGTGGGCTCCTTCTTTAGACCTCCAAGATGTCTTTCTCTTCTTCCTTCCACGTTGCTGCTGCTGGCTCTGTCTGCTCTCTCTGCTCCTGATCTCCTTCTCACGATTCTGTCTGTTCTGTCTGTGTGTAGAAAATCTATTACTTTTAACGTGCTTAGAGGGACACTCCACCCTAGCACAGCCCAGCTGTGCTGAATCAAGCCCTGCCCTTGGAGATGAGTGATTGGGGATTACCTCATAGCTCTCCTGATTAAACACACGTTTCCCCACTTCAGCCCTTCTAGAGGCTGTTTGAAACCTGGTGCATTCTGGGACTGGTAGTCTTTTATGAAAACATTCTGTTTTAGTATTTCTACCAGCAAAGACAGGTTGCTTGTTCAAAGCCAATTCACCTCTTTTATAGCTCCCTCCTGAACTATGATAAGCTTCCTTATCACAGGTTCCAAGTTTAATTATTATCTTCCTATTTCTAAATTGTGATCCCTTGTTCTTTGTGTGGTGATGGCCTATGTTCTGCATGTGTAACCGAGCTGAGGTATTCTGTTCATGTAGTTTCTATTTGACAGTCCCACTTGTTCTCTTTCCCCCAGTGAGATGTATTGGTATTCTCTAAGATGTATTGGTTTAATATCTGCAGTGTTGCCTTTTGATAGATAGGATTTGCTTCTTTGTGAGTCCTGGTAGTGCTGTTATGATAGGGTGGATTTGCTAAGGGTTCTAAATGGTCAGTGTTTATAGTACTTCCTAATGGGCCTGGCGGTTGTCACTGCAATATAGTAATGTAGAAATCTGTTAGTCTTTCTTTATCCAGACACTCATTAAGAGGCACGTTTAATAGTGCATGTTAATATTATGCAAATATTTATGCAAATGAGGTTCCTTATGCAAATGAGGTCCTGCAATTAATCTCCGCACATGGCCCTGCACCCCCCTTGGGCCGCCCCTGTAACTAAGTCATTTACATGGAGTTAATATACATTTACTCCATGTTTTATTGTATCCTTCAGTCGATTGTAAACTGCTTTGACCTGGCAAAAAGCAGTATAAAAGCACTGCTAAATAAATAATTAAAAATAAATAAAATGTTTGTGGGCCATAATTGCCATTTCCTATGGTTTTGAGACATTTTACTGAAGTCAGCATTTTTGAAGTCTAGGACTTTGAGTATACTGTGATTGGATTCTGTCTTGGCACTTACCTCAAACCACACTCTGTGATGACCACTGCTGCTCATAAGGGCACCCATCCAGACATTCAAAACACTATCTCCATTCGTGAGTACAAAAGCCAGCATTGAACTTTCCCTGGTTGGTTCTATCACCACTTTTCTGAGCAATGCTTCTTGGAAAGCATCCACAATCTTCTTTTTACTTTTTTGCAGATTTGCAGATGGAATATTTAAAGTTACCCAATATGATCATTTTCCCCTTCATTGCTACTTTTGCAATATCAATGATCAAGTCTCTATCCATTTCCTCAGTTTGATTTGTCATGAACAGGTGGAACTTCTGACAATGCTATAGTGTTGACAACGGGTTTAAGTTTCCCTCCCAAAATCTGGAAGTCATTTTGTACTCTAGAAATATTGGGTCTGATATTCAAAGACATTTATATGGATTAGAAACCTGTAAACTGTGTAAATGCCGCTATAGTGGGATATTCATTGGCACTAACACAGTTAGAAGGTTAAAACAAGCCCCAAACTGGAAGAGCGCTGGCCCAGATGGAGTGACCAAATTTTGGCTCAAATAGTTAACATCACTCCACCAAGATCTGGCAAACTGCAAAAACCAACTGATCAAGAAAGGGACTTAACACCACACTGGCTTATAACGAGAAGAAAATTTCTCCTTCCAAAGGAGTACACAAGTAATATTTCCAAAAATTAGACCAATAACTTGTTTACCTAGAATCTCGGAAACATCCCATTTACTGTTTGTAGTGAAGAGCTTTTCTGACAACATCAGGATGACCTTTGGATTTGACAAGTATGTTATGGCAACTTTTTTTTAGAGGAATATTGAGCAAAACTGAAAACATCTCCCTGGCTGAGGGCTGTGGCATCAAGGACCTCAAACAGAAAGGCATATATAAATATCTCAGAGTAAAGGAAGGAATGACACAAGCAGAAATTACTGAGACAAAAGATCAGTAAAGAATACTACAGGAGACTAAAATCATTATGGAAAAGTGCTTTAACTTCATGGAATAACATAGAAGCCATAAATCAGCTGACAATTCCTGTACTCTCATACAGCTTTGGGACTGTGGACTGGCCTCTTAAAGATCTTGAAAAACTGGATATGTGAACAAGAAAACTCTTCCATGCCCATGAGGTAATTTATAAGAACCAGAGTATGCTGAGTCTGTTCATCCCTGGAGCTAAAGGAGAGGTAGGTCTCATTGAGACTGATTACATATATAGAGCTGCTGTCATAGGCCTCCAGACCTACCTAACAGTATCATTGGATCCAAAGCAAAAAGTGATGAACTATGAAAGTAAATGTACAGAATCTTTCTCTATCATCAAACTTGGACAAGCATTCCAATGCCTAGAATAAATAGATGAGAATCCACAAACACAGGGAAGGAACCAACAGAATTTGCAAAAAAATAGAAAAAAAAACTCTCCAAAGAATTAGTCCAGCAAACAAGCTAAAACAAGTGGCAAATGCACAAATGCAATAGAAAATACAGGTTATTACTCTAGGAATCTTTGTTGATCAAGAATGGACACATGAATGGTTAAGAAGAGGTGAAGTGAAGGTGAAGGATGAGAGACTGATAATTGCAGCCCAGGACAGTGGATTATGGATGAGGTGGTTTGCACCGAGCATTGAAAAAAACAGGCAAATCAGACATATGTAGATTCTGTAAGAAAGAGCTGGAAATAGTGACTTACCTCATAGCAGGCTATGAAGTTCTGATGGCGTAAATTTTCTATACAAAAAGGCATAAATGACTGCTTCTTGAAGCAGCTGGTTCATGAACCGACCAGAGGGGAAGCCATTTTTGATCTAGTCCTTAGTGGAACACCAGATCTGGTGCAATAGATAAGGGTATTGGGGCTACTTGGCAATAGTGATCATAGCATGAACACGTTTGATATAATTAATGGTGGAGGGATGTTAAGGAAATCCACAGTACTAACTTTTAACTTTTGAAAGGGAGACTATGATAAAATGAGGAAAATAGTTAAGAAAAAACTAAAAGGAGCAGTTGCAAAGCTTAAAGACCTACATCAAACTTGGGTGTTGTTTAAAAATACTATCTTGGAAGCCCAGACCTGCTGTATTCCACGCTTTAAGAAAAGTGGAAGGAAGTCCAAAAAACTGCCAACATGGTTTAAAGATGAGGTCAGAGAGGTTGTTGTTGCCAAAAAAGCATCTTTCAGAAAATGGAAAAAAGAACCAAATGACGAAAACTGGAAACAACATAAGTACTAGCAAGTTAAAAGCAAAGCATTGATAAAGCAAGCAAAGAGAGAATTTGAGAAGAAACTTGCTGTGGAAGCAATAACACATAAAAAAGACCTTTTCAAGTACATTTGCAGCAAAAAACAAGTGAGAGAGTCAGTTGGACTGTTATATGATAAGAGGGGTAAAAGGGGCAGAAAGAGGGACAAGGCTATAGTGGAGAGACTAAATGAATTCTTTGCTTTGTTCTTTACTGAGGAAGATGTAGGGATGTTACCCATGACTGACGTGCTATTTAAAGGTGATACTGCGGAAGAATTGAAAGAAATATCAATACACTAGGAAGATGTATTACAACTATTTGATAAACTGAAGAGTAGCAAATCACCTGGACTGGCTGGTATACATCCAAGGGTGTTGAAAGAACTGAAATATGAGATTGCAGACCTACTATTAGCAATCTGTGAAGTATCATTAAAATCATCTGTAATACCTGAAGACTGGAGGATGGCCAATGCAACGCAATTTTAAAAATGTTTTCCAGGGGTGATCCAGGAAACTACAGACCTGTGAGCCTAACGTCAGTACTGGGAAAAATGGTAGAAACCATTATAAAGAATAAAATTATTCAACATGTAGAGAGTGATGGCTTATTGGGAGACAGCCAACATGGCTTTAGACAAGGACGATCTTGTCTTACTAATCTGTTATGTTTTTTTGAAAGTATGAATAAACAGGTGGACAAAGGTGAGTCAGTTGATATAGTGTATCTGGACTTTCAGAAAGTCTTTGACAAGGTCCCTCATCAGAGACTTTTGGCAAAACTAAAGAGTCATGGGATAGGAGGCAGTGTACTATTGTGGATCAGGAACTTGTTAAAAGATAGAAAGTAGAGTGTAGGGCTAAATGGCCAATTTTCCCAAAGGAAAAAGGTGAATCGTGAAGCGCCACAGGGAGCTGTGCTGGGTCCGCTGCTTTTTGACATATTCATAAATGATCTGGAAAAGGGAATAACGAGTGAGGTTATCAAATTTGCAGATGACTCAAAACTATTTAAAATTGTTAAAATCCAATAGGATTGTGGAAAATTGCAAGAGGATCTTGATAAATAGGAAGACTGGGCATCCAAATGGCAGATGAAGTTTAATGTGGACAAGGGAAAGTTATGCATCTAGGAAAGAACAACCCAATATATGGTTACATGATGCAAGGTTCCAAATGGGGAACCACTACCCAGGAAAAAGATTTAGGCGTCATTGTAGATAACATGTTAAAACCCTTCGCCCAGTGTGCAGCAGTGGCCAAGAGAGCAAATAGAATGCTAGGTATCATAAGGAAAGGAATGGAAAATAAAACAAAGGATATTATAATGTCTCTGTATCATTCCATGGTGCGACCGCACCATGAATATTGTGTGCAATTTTTGTCGCCGTATCTTAAAAAGGATATAGCATTATTAGAAAAGGTACAGAGAAGAGCCACCAAAATGGTAAAGGGGATGGAAGGATACTCCTATGAAGAAAGGCTAAAAAGGTTAGGGCTCTTCAACCTGGAAAAGAGACGGCTGAGGGGAGATATGATAGAGGTCTATAAATTAATGAATGGAGTGGAACGGGTAAACGTAGATCGATTGTTTACATCATCAGAATATAAAAAGACTAGGGGACATGCAATGAAGCTACAGGGTAACCTATTTTTTTTCACTAAGTAATTAATCAAACTCTGGAATTTGTTACCGGAGGATGTAGTAAATGCTGTTAGATTAGCTGGGTTTAAAAAAGGTTTGGACAAGTTCATGGAGGAAAGGTCCATAAACCATTATTAAAAGGGACCCGGGATATCACTGCTTGACCTAAAACAAGCATTGAGGAACCTGTGTCTTTTGGGGAGACTGCTAGGTATTTATGACCTAGATTGGCCACTGTTTGAAACAGGATACTGGGCTTGATGGACCTTGGTCTGACCCAGTATGGCATTTCTTATGTTCTTATGTAAGACTCCTGTCTCTACTATGACCTAGAATGAACTGAAAGAATTTTCCATCACTGTCTAATAGACTTGGATAAGCATTGAGACAGCCCAGAATATTGAATCTCATATGTCACCAGTCTTGCAGAGGAAATAACCAATTCTGGCTGTGCACTATAAGTTGGTGTCAACAACTATTCTCTGTGATTGAAACATGCTCTTTTATAAGGAAGAAGGGGAGGAGGAGTGGCACAATATGTAAAAAAAAATATTAAAAAATTGAAACTGCATAGCTTAAAAGGGAGAGAGGAGGCACTGTGGGTTAAACTAGAAAGAGGAAAAAAGAAATCTAATTGCATGGGCATGATATACAGACCTCCCTCACAGGAGGTAGAGGTGGACAGAGAGTTAATTGAAGACATACACAGCATTGCCAGGAAGGGGGAAGTGCTACAGATAGGGGATTTCAATATGCCAGATGTTGATTGGCTCATTCTTGCTGCAGTATCATCTAGAAGTAAGGAGATCCTAGATACTCTACAGGGAGAACTATTCAGGCAACTGGTAACAGAACACGTGAAGAGGCCATACTGGACTTGGTGCTTACCAATGCTAAAAGTGTTTCTGATGTTATAATGGGAGATCATTTTGCATCCAGTGATCACAAGATGGTGTGGTTCAGTATTAGGACTAGGGCTGTTAAAATCCATTTGAAAGTGAGGGTCTTAGTCTTTAGGAAATCTAACTTTGCTAAGATGGAACAATACCTCAGGGAGTCATTAACGGGATGGGAACAGCTGGGGAATGTAGAAAAGCAGTGGGCTAAACTGAAAGGGGATATTTTAAGGGCAACCAACCTTTTTGTTAAAATGGTAAATAAAGGTAAAAGGAAAAGGAGACCACTATGTTTTTTGAAAGAAGTAGCTGAAAAGGTGAAGAAAAAGAGGGAGGCCTTCATGAAATACAAGAGATCATAGAAAGAGGAAGACAGGCATCTATATTTGGAAAAACTTAGAGAAGCTAGCAAAGTAATCAGGAAAGCAAAGATTCAAAAAGAGGAAGAAATAGCCAATGCAATAAAATGGGGGGGGGGGAGGGGGGCATAAGACATATGTATGTTAGTGAGAAGAGGAAGGGAAAAAGTGCTATTGTCAGACTCAAGGGTGAAGTGGGAGAATATGTAGAAGCTGATGAGGATAAAGCGGAATTGCTTAACAAATGAAGAACCAGGAGCAGGACCTCAGAAAACACCCACAAACAGGAACAGAAGAGAGGAGCATCTTGAACAATTTTCAGAAGACTGTGTTTGTGAGAAACTAGCTAAAATTAAAGTAGAATACTAGAATACTGAGGGAACTTGGGGACGTTCTAGCAGCCACACTGACTGACCTTTTCAATGCCTCATTGGAGTTGGGAGTGGTGCCAATGGACTGGAGAGAGGCACATGCGATCCCTCTACACAGAAGTGGAAGTAAGGATGTGGTTGAAAACTACAGGTCAGTTAGTTTAACTTCGGTGGTGAGTAAATTATTGGAAGCGCTGCTGAAAGAGAAAATAGTGAGATTTCTGGAGTCCAGAGGATTACAGGATCGGAGGCAACATGGCTTCACCAGAGGCAGGTCTTGCAGACAAATCTGATTGATTTCTTTGACTGGCTGACCAGGGAGTTGGACAAGGGAGAGCCCTAGATGTGGTGTATTTAGATTTCAGTAAAGCCTTTGGCACCGTTCATCACAGTTGACTGGAGTCAGTACAGAGGGTGGCTATTAAAATGGTTAGTGGTCTTCAATATAAAGCTTATGAGGACAGACTTAAGAATCTTAATACGTATGTACACCTTAGAGGAAAAGTGGGATAGAAGTTATTGATTGAGATGTTTAAATACCTCCGTGGCATAAATGCACAGGAGACCCTCTTTCAATTGAAAGCAAGTTCTGCTATGAGGGGACATGGGATAAGGGTGAAAGGGGATAGATTCAGGAGTGATATATGGAAATATTTCTTTATGGAAAGGGTGGTGGATCCATGCAATAGTTTCCCACTGGAGGTGGTAGAGATGAGGACAGTATCTGAATTCAAAGAAACATGGGACAAACACACAGGATCTCTAAAGAAAAAAAGGGGACTGTTATAGTGGTTGATATGGAAGGGCAGACTAGATAGGCCATGTGGACTTTTTCTGTCATCATGTTTCTGTGTTTCTGTTTTTATAAGCTTTCTTCAGAACAGAATCTGGATAACCACGATCACGAAATTTATCTAACATCTTCTCCGCTTGTTGTTTTAATTCAGCATCAGACGAACAAATATGTCAATATCTCAGCAGTTGTGAATAAGGAAGGCTTTTTTTCAAGTGATCTGGACGATTGTTTGAATAATGCAGCAGGGTGTTTTTATCAGTCAGTTTATTGAAAACTGTAGTAAAAAACCCAGTATCTGTCTTCTGCACTTTTACATCCAAGAAATAAATCAAAAATTCAACATTTCAAATGTAATGTTTGGATTAGATTGATTCAAACACTCAATAAAGGCTAAAAGCTGAACATAAGAACCTGCCCACATCAAAAAATATCATCAATGTATCTTTGCCATTTCAAAATATGGCAACTATACATTGAAGAATACACCCATTGAGTTTCAAAAAAATGCATATACAAATTTGCTAATTATGGGGCAAAAATAGCCCCGTTGCTGTACTTGAAATTTGCTGAAAAATTCAGACTTGCATACAAAATTTTATTTATTTATTTATTTATTTATAGTTTTTCTATACCGCGCTATTTACCATCAGCGCGGTTCACAGGCAACAAACTCGCACAGCAGGAAAAGCCATACTGCGTTTTACATTGAACAGGGAATTGCACACATTTTACATTGAACAGGTATTGAACATGGAACACAGGCTAACAATATACATCGTGGAACTATATACAATATGGGATTATATACAGGTTGATAACAGTAGTAAGATATCAATTAGGCATTTTCATCGTAAACATGGCTTGAGGGGTACTGTCGTATGTTAGCATGTTAAAGGCTAATTTGTTGGGGGCACAGGAGTGATATTAAGGAAGAGGGGATAAAGGAGGAGTGAACAGTGGTTGGTTATGTGATTTCTTCAGAGTTGAGGAAGTGCTGAAGAAAGAGGTGATGTTTCAGCTCCTTCCTGAACTGAGAGAGGCTGTTTATAGCTCGGATGTTTGCTGGAAGCGCGTTCCAGCAATGGGGGGCATAAAGTGCAAAGGCTCGGTTTCCTGTAGCCTTATTACATTTGGTGAATGCTTTTGGGAGGCATAAGGTGTTGGCAGCAGCAGCTCTTCTCAGTCTAGCGGGGGGGATGGGCCGGATAAGTTCGGAGAGGGAGCTAGATGTGCAGTTGTTAATGGCTTTGAATGTCATTGTCAGTATTTTAAAAGTGATTCTGCTGTGAACAGGGAGCCAGTGTAGATCTTTTAGGATAGGGGTAATATGGTCTCTTCTGGATGCTCCGTATAGGGTCCTTGCTGCAGTGTTCATTGCTATCTGCAATGGGAGGAGTGCACTCTTTGGTAGACCATGCAGAATGGAATTGGCATAGTCAAAGTGAGGCATCACCATTGCCTGAAACACTGTTCGGAAGTCTTTTGGCTCTAGAAGCTGTCTCATGTGTCGCATCATCCGGATTTTATGGTAAATTGCTTTTACTAGGTTACTTATATGGGCATCTAGGTCCAGGTGTTGGTCGAGGGTTATTCCGAGGTATCGTAACGAAGTCTTAGTAGGAAGCTCCGCACCACGTACCTTCAATGATGTAGGTGGGATGAATGTCTGATCTCTACTGATGAAAAGCACATCTGTCTTTTTCAGGTTTATCATTAGCTTCTGGGAGTGTAACTTCTTTTAAGTGCCAACTCTGCTAAATATAGAAAAAAAGTTGTTGGCACCTTATGCAGCCGAGGTTGCGCTTCCCACACAAATTCTAAAACCTGCAAAGCTTCATTCTACGGGATAGAAGTATACAAAGCAGCCACATCTAATGTAACCATCCATTTAACAATACTACTATCACAAATGGCTTGTAATGATTGCAAAAAATGAGTAGTATCTTTAACATAAGAAGGTATCTTTGGTACTTTTTTCAAAAACATGTCCAAATAAATTCCTACAGATAGGAGCAGTTGCTTAAAGGTATACAAAATTGGATCTATTGGGCCCGGAGGTACCCAATTAGACTTAGGGCAAACCACTGACCCATCCAATGTAATTGTCTGTTCAGAAAAAAATATATTCAATTGTAAAGATCTAATCAACTGTTCAATAGCTACCCGACTTTGAAATCCATCATACAAAGGGCCATTAATGAAAGACAGACCACGTGAAAGTACCACTTGTTATTCAGGCGTAAGTTCCATATCTGATAAATTAATAATAATATTGTTCAGCGAAAATTTACAGACCCTATTTTGCATCGAGACCTTATCAGTGAACCAAAAAATTTTCCTGTTGAATATTCTGACTCCTTTCTCTTTCTTGATTACATTCTCCTCTTCCAAGGCCAGACATAGCTTAAGGTATAGTACGTTGACTTTCATCAGTTCTTGAATCAGATGAATATGCAGATACTTCTGAATTCACTCCCTTCCATCCTGATCCCCTAGGCTGATTACGTATGGAGGGCCAGTTATAAATAGAACATTGACTTTAGATTTAGATTAAAAAAATTTCTGGAAATAGTTTGTGGTCAATCTAAGGTTTTTTTTAATGATGTTGATCATTAAAACTAAGCCATTTATAGAAACTGCCCTGAGTGAAAGTCTTCTTGGAAGCGGTCAAATCAAAGAGGTTCCCCCATTACATGGGGCACAGATCCCAAAATGTGGAAAGAGGGTGGTGTTGCCTGGAAAGGCAGATGCACTGATGCACTTTAGCCTGTTGTTGTGGAGTTAGAGAATGCATCTTTTGATTCCATTTACCCATGACTTATAAATGCAATGCCATTTCTTCTTTATCTTTCATTTCCAGCATAGTAGACCATGTGATCATCAGATGCAAAGTACTCGATGCCAGTCCATTTCAGTTTGCTGACACCTAACAGATCAGGTTGTACACATTCCATTTCATTCTTGACCACCTACAACTTCCCTTAGTTCATGCTTCGTATGTTCCATGTCCCAATATGCAGCTTCTGACTCTCATTTCATGCACAGCTACATCAGCAGTCAGACGTCCCAAGGGCTTTGATCCAACAATATCATAAATGCTGGCTTTACTCTGAAAAGTCTTTAGGATCTCCCCAATAGTCAGTTGAGTGCCTTCTGACCTGGGAGTCTCATCTTCTAGCATTATAGGGCAATTTGTTTTGTGACTATCCACTGGGTTTTTATGCCAAGATATGGAAGTAGACTTCCAGGCCTTTCTTCCATGCAGTTAATTCTAGTGTTGTTGCCGTAGTCACAGAAATGTGATCCTCCTCTGCCAACACCATCCCATTCTGCTGCTGTCCAGATGGGTGGTTTGTCTTGGTCTGGCACCTCAGATGAGGCCTATCCATCTTGGGAGACCCTGCCAGTAGTCAAACTACTGATAGCTTAGCCCTCAGCATCACTGATGCACACAAGCCCTCATAGCATGACAAGCTAGAAACCAAGTTCGAGTTCCTACTGTATCTTATTAAAAATTGGGATTCTTTACAAAAGTCACAATAAGCACTCACTGATAAAAAAAAGAAGCTGTTCTGATATTCCACTTTTCTATTCAGATAGACTATACTGGGGCTCCACTAAGGATATGAAAAGACTCCAAAGGGACATTCACCTTTGGGCGCATCCCTTCGGGCATATGCTTATGGGAACATGCCACAGACATGTTTTTCTGGTCCATCGGTGGCCCTACTAGATGACATCACTTGAAGGGCCACCTAATGTTGTCCCAGAATTCCCCACTGCACAGTCTCAATATAACTTGTGGGGAACTCTCAGCAACTCCCCTTTACACTGGGTACCTCTGACTCCTCTCCCCAAAGGCATTCTCAAAATCAAAATTCTTAAGCAGATAGGAATAATTAGGCAGACTGGCTGGGCTAGTTAGTATTTGATCCATCGTCTTCTACTATGTTAGTAAGTAAATCTTTGTTTCCATCAGAAAATAAATTTTACATGCCACAGGCTCTCTTCAAGTGGTAAAGCTATTCTGTCCGCAGCAGCTGTATCTTTCTAAGTAAGAGACATCTGCAGTTTGTGATTTTATTTCAACAACTTTGATTCTGCCATTGTCATTTAACTAATGTTTTCCCTGGGCGTGTTTGTTATGCAAACATATGCCTTATATCACTGGAAGCCTACTAATACTAGATTTCTTGTCATCTAAATTTATGTGGCTAGTAGTTTTCAAAATACTGTGGTTTAAAATGACTGCTTTATAATTGAAAAATATTTGAAAGTAATGTTTTAAATCTGTCGGGACCCAGCTGCCTCTTGCATGATTCAAACCTGCTAAAACACTCAAAAGCTGTGAAAATACATTTAACTTTGTTTTCTACACTTTTTAAGCAACCAACTTTACAGAAAGTTGGAAATATGACTATAATGGAACAATAATCATTGTGCATGGGATTGGATTTGATCAAGCAGAATTTTGGACATGCCTGGAAGTATCTACAGGGGAAACAGGACAGATTCAGAACTGGATGAGAATTGTGCAGCTGTAGAGATTTATACATATGGGAAGGACATGTTTCTTAGCTATTTTGGGAGATCTGTGAGTACTATCTATTTTATAAAAGTGATTTGAACTAAAGGCCCGATATCGAGCCCATGGTGGTCAGCGTTTCGAAATCACTTGACTGCAGTGGGCAAAAGTGAAACTTTTATTTTTTTAATTCAGATACATTCTCATCTGCACGACATCCATTGGAAGGCTGTTCCACTCATCTTTCACCCTTTAGGTAAAGAAATATTTACTCAGATTATTCCTGAGTCTATTCCATTTCACCTTCATCCCATAATCCCTCATTCCAGAGCTTTCTTTCAAGAGGAAGACAGCCATCTCCCATGCATTCTTTCTACAGGGGTATTTAAATGTCTCTCCTGCCTTTCCCCCAAAGTATATGATTACCCACTATAACATTAGAAACACTTTGCCCATTTGTACGCACCAAATACAGTATCACCTCCACCTGCATGGGTTGCATTACCAGCTGACGGAACAGTTCTCCCTACTTCTTGAAGACTCTGCAGCAGAGATATACCAATCAATATCTGTAAATTAAAATCTCCTATCAATAGCACTTCCCCATTCATAGCAATTTTGTGAATGTCTTCAGTTATATCTCTATTCATTTCTTCTGCCTTCAAGGGAAGTCTGTATATCACACCAATGTGATTGGATTTTCCCATTCCCTCTTTCCAATCTGAATAGATTAAAGCCTGGCATGACTATCTTCCAGTTATTGTTTTCCATGTACCACATCTCCATGACAGCCACAATATCTAGTCAAATTCTTTCATTACAGCTTGTAAATCTGGAACTTTATTTTTCATACTATGGGCATTAGTATGTGCAGCTGTCCAGATTTGGCCCTTTTTTTCCCCTTTTCTATACTATTTCTTAATGTTTTACTTACCTGAAGGCTTTTATTTACCCAGGGGCTTTGTTCACCCATCCCCGATGATCCTAGTTTAAAGTCCCCCTCAGTAGATTAGCCAGTCTATTGCTGAAGACACTTCTATGATAGATGGATTCCATCTCTGCTCTGCATCCACTGGAAAATCATTCCATGATCCTGGGAGCCATCCACGCAGCCAGGTATTCATCTCCAGGATGTGAGCTTGTCAGACGGCTGCCTGGGTGAGAATCTTCACAGTCTTGGCAAGTGCATATATCTATATGATTTGCAAGGGATTGTGGGCAATGCAGTTCATTCACACCAGACACAGCTGCTCACAATAATTAGTTGTGCTTTTGGGTAAAGCCAATAAGATATTTATTTATGGGGTTATTTCTCCCAACACAGATATGCTTGGTAGCACATAAATCAGGTTACTTGCTTTCAGTGTTTAACTTGAAAAAAAACAAAATCAGGAAAACAACCTTTAAACTTGTCAGGCAATTAAAGCAAAAGAAATAAGACCTGGTTGGTACAAACTGGTCTTTTCTGTAGGCATTAGCTAATGTTTTCTTAGCATATATCAAACAACAAACCAAAAGCCACCAAGAAAGAAAAAAACTGTACTTCTCAGGTTAACTTCTTGTATCTTCCCACATAGATTCAGAAGTGGTTCTCTCCTAGCTCACAAGCAATTAGGTAAGGCTCAATTGCTAGCAGTTATCCAACTGAAACCCCTTAGCTGGCTTGCTTTCTATTGCATGGGTAAAAATCCTACACAGGAGCTTTTCTGAGTAGATTAAAGAACAAGTTTGTATTTCTTTGTGATGGTTGCTGTACTTTATAACAGAAAATCACCAAAGGAGTTTAGACAGAGAGCAGTCCATGTAAACAGATTCTTCATCTGCTATCATTCCCCCTTCTTCAACAAGCATGGGCTCAATATCATGGATTGGCACAGATGAATCTCCCACTGGAGCACTTTCAGGAGAATACTTATTTCCCTGCTGTCTTTCAAGGTTATAGCTAGGGCATAGATCAGTGTTCATACCTGAGCTTCCATTGCTGTTAGAGTTCCTCTCTATATAGCCTGGCCAGTATGTAGTCCAGTTCTTATGTCCAGCCTTCCAATCCAGATCCCTGGACACTGGATATCTCTTCACATACCTTCTGGCACGGGTCTTAGGGTCCCTTCCACGTGCAGCCGTCTCCCTCACAGGTAGCGTCTGGAGATTCCTAGCTCTGCAGCACCATTCCTCTGGCTTTCCCCAGTCCAATGGTGTATGCTGGCCCTTGGAATGCCTCCCAGTATACGTACTGCTCTGGACTCTTCTAGACCTCTCAAAGGCTTTTCTCTTCCTTCTTCCAAAGGGTTTCCTGCCCTCTCTGTCCGTCCGGTTTGGCTTCTGCTTCTGATGATGATGATCCTCAGGATAATTCTCTGTAGAATAAACTCTACCTTTATTCTGCCTAGATGAGTGCTCCTCCCTAACACAGCGCAGCTGTGCTGAATCAGGCCCTGCCCTTTGAGATGAGTGCTTAGGGATTACCTCATAGCCCTCCTGATTGAACACACGTTTCCCCACTTCAGCTCCTCTAATGGCTGTTGGAAACCTGGTGCATTCTGGGACTGGTAGTCTTTTATGGGAAAATTCTGTTTTCTTATTTCTACAAGAACTGACAGGTTGCTTGTTCAGAGTCACTTCACCTTTCCTATAGCTCCTTCCTGAGCTATGATAAGCTTCCTTATCACAAGCTGCTTGGTCTTAGCTCTGACCATCAACAGGAGGACTGAGGAGAGTATCACCGGCACACTTAACTGTTTCACCTTCTCTCCCAGAGCCACAAAGTCACATTTTATACACTTAGCTGAGAACCTAGCAATATCATTTGTGACAACAAGGATGAGTAGCACTGGATAATAGTCACCAAATTTGAAGAGCCTCAGGAAACCTTTTACTTGGCATCAGGCAGACAGCACACCTCCCGGAACATCATGTATGGTCTTTATCTTTCATTGTTTTTTATGTTTTTGTGTTTCTTTGTTAAATGATTGTTTAAGAAACCATGGGGAAAATAGCTTTCACTGCACATTAGTTACATACTCCAAATAAAACACATCATATGGCACAGCTGGGATAGTTGTACCTGTGGATAGGCTCCCTTACTGTATGTCAGGAGCTAAGACTGGGCCCTGGATTGGTTGCAAAAAGAATGACAAATATTTTGGTTGCATGGTGGGCTGGGGAGTTAATGAAATGCAATATGTTTGAGGATTCTTGAAAACCAAATACATGGGGAAAATAACCTGTACTGTGTGGTAGATACAATCTCCTACAGACAAAGGCATGGGAAAGTAATCTGCACTGCATTGCAGGTTCTGTCCAAGAAGCCCTATTAGGCAGACTGGATGGACTATGTCAGTCTTCATCTGTCATAATTTACTGTATTGTTATGTTACTTTGCATATTTGTGTGTCTGTATGTTGTGGGGATATTTATATTGGGATGTGCGTTAATATGTTGGCGATTGTGTTTGTGTAGAGATATATAGAGGTGGCTCACTGGAAGAAAATGAGAATATCCAAATTGCAGTGTAGAAGTGTATGTGTATGTTGTGGATAGGATATGTGCTTCAGTGAGAGAACCTCCCATAGTTGGCCTAGATATTCATTTTCTTCCAGTGAGCCAAATTTGGTGACTTGTTCATCTCTTGTTAGGAGAGAACATCACCCCCATATGAAAGAATGGACAGACACAAATCTCTTTTACATTATTCTTTCCAAGATGCCACATATTATAGAACATAAAAAAGGATTCAAACCTCCAATGAATTCATTTTATAAAGTCATTCCTGCACGTTTGTGGCCGCATATGCATGAAAGACCTCTTATAAAGAGTAGTTACTCACCTGTAACAGGTGTTCTCCAGGAGCAGCAGGAATCAGTCCTCACATATGGGTGACGTCGGCACCGACGGAGTCCCTGTGTGGAGCATTTCCCCAGCTTTCAAAGAAAGCCTTTGGGAATTCAGCGCACATGCGCGGTCCCCTTCCCGCCCAAGGGTGCCATCTTGCTCAGTCTGATGACATAGCTAAAAGACAGCAAAAGTAGCAAAATTAAAGCATATGACTGCAACTCCAAGAGGAGGAGGGAGGGTTGTGAGGACTGATTCCTGCTGCTCCTGGAGAACACCTGTTACAGATGAGTAACTACTCTTTCTCCAGGACCAAGCAGGAAGTCAGTCCTCACATATGGGACTCCACAGCTCAGGGCTACCAGAGGCCCCAAACCGAAACAATGAGCTCCCTCTATAGCCTCAGCATGCAAGAACAGAATCTTCTCTGATAACGCCACTGAACGGTAGCCCAACACCAGGGCCGGAGGGTAGGAGTTGCCTAAACCCCAAAGAGATTATGGAGTACCGCTTGCCCGAAAGCACTGTCCCTGCGGGACTCCCTCTCAAGGCAGTAGTGGGCCACAAACTTCTGGCTTGAAGACCAAGCAGCAGCCCGGCAGATGTCTGCCAATGGAACAGAGCGGAGATGAGCCACTGACGCAGCCTTTGCCCTGACACGATGAGCCATAACTCGACCCTGCAATGAGAGGCCGGCTGCCCTGTAAGCCCAGGCGATGCAGTCAGCTACCCATATGGACAAAGTACACTTGGAGACAGCCAAACCCAACTTATTGGGGTCAAAAGAGACAAAGAGCTGAACCGCCCTTTGGTGCTCCCGCGTATGGTCAAGGTAGAAGGACAACGCCCTCCTACAGTCCAGGGTATGCAAGACCATCTCAGCCCGGCTGGCATGAGGCCTGGGAAAGAAAGTCGGAAGAACCACCTCCTGATTGAGGTGGAAGAAGGAGACAACCTTTGGAAGGAACTTAGGGTGAGTCCGTAAGACTACTCTGTTCCTATAGAACCTAGTATATGGTGCTTCTGATACTAGGGCCTGAAGCTCACTCACTCGCCTTGCTGAGGTAAGGGCTACCAGAAACAGCGCTTTCCAGGATATAAAACACAGAGGGCAAGTAGCCATAGGTTCAAATGGTGGGCAAGTAAGCCGTTGCAAGACCACATTTAAATCCCATTCAGGGGCAGGTGGACGCACTGGAGGCTTAAGCAAAAGCAGGCCTCTGAGGAAGCGAACCACCAAAGGATGGCTGGATAGAGACTGACCCTCCACCTGTGAGTGGTGTGCTGAAAGAGCACTAAGATGAACTCTAACAGAATTGGAGTTAAGGCCAGGGTTGGACAGGTGAAGCAAATATTGCAGCACCACTGGTACCAGGCATGAGAAAGGATTCTCGTTGTGTTGAGTACACCAGGTAGACAATCTACGCCACTTAAGGGCATACGACTTTCTGGTGGACTGCCTCCAAGAGACCAAGACTATGTCCTCCACTTCCCTAGGCAATAGTAAAGGCCTACCCTAAAGGAACTACCCTTTCAGCAGCCAGGCCATCAAATTGAGGGACTGGAGATTGGAGTGTAAGAGAGATCCTTGCTTCTGAGACAGGAGATCGGGTTGCGTCCCCAGAGGAAGAGGAGTGTCCACCGCTAGTTGCAAAAGCAGCGGGAACCAGGGTTGCCTGGGCCACCTTGGGGCTACCAGGATCAGCGAGGCTTTGTCGCTGAGCACCTTGAATAGCGTCTGGGACACCAGAGGCATGGGAGGAAATGCATATAGAAGGCCTGTAGAACATGGAATGAGAAACGCATCCGCTGCAACTCTGAGAGGATGCGGTTGCCTGGAACAGAACCTGGGAAGTTGACGGTTCAGAGGACTGGCAAAGAGATCCATGGTTGGAAGAGCCCATCTCAGGAAGATCTGTTGAACCACTAGAGGATTCAATTGCCACTCGTGCGGCTGCAGGATCCTGCTCAATCTGTCCGCCAGGTAATTTTCCTGACCCGGAAGATAGACCACTTTGAGAAGAATGCCGTGATTGACTGCCCAGGAGCACATTTTCTGCGCTTCCCGACATAAAAGTCAGGACCCTGTGCCCCTGTGTTTGTTCACATAGAACATAGCAACTTGATTGTCCGTCTGAACCAAGACGGACTGGCGAGAGATGAGATGGGAGAAAGTTCTCAGGGTTAAGCGGATAGCTCTCAGTTCTAAGAGATTGATCTGCTGTGTGGCCTCCCAAGGAGACCGCAAGCCTTGAGTACATGCCCCTTGGCAATGTGCACCCCAACCTTGAAGAGAAGCATCAGTTGTCAGCACCTGAGAGTGTGGAGGTGCTTGAAAAGGCACCCCTTGCACCAGATTCGGAAGATGAAGCCACCACTGCAGAGAAGACTGTAGTAGGCTGGACACCCTCACCTTGTCCGTGAGGCATTCTGTGGCTTGGTGCCACTGAGTCCTGAGTCCCCATTGAGCTGGCCTCATGTGTAGACTGGCATTTGGAGTTACATGGACCGTGGATGCCATGTGGCCTAAGAGCCTCAGGAATTGTCTGGCGGAGACCAGAGAATTGCTGTGGAACATCAATCTATGGGCCCTGTCCACTGGTAGAAAGGCCTTTGCCTGAAAGGTGTCTAGTCGAGCTCCTATGAACTCCATGTTCTGGGAGGGGTGCAAACTGGACTTTGCGAAGTTTATAACAAACCCCAGGTGCTGAAGCAGAGCGACAGTGCAAAGGGTGGCTTGATTGGCCTCTTGCGGGGATTGACCTCTGATGAGCCAATCATCCAGGTATGTAAAGACAAAGAGGCCTTGAACCCTGAGGTAGGCCGCTACCACCGCCAGGCACTTGGCGAATACCCTGGGGGCGGATGTAAGGCCAAAAGGCAGTACTCTGTACTGATAGTGGTTTCCTCCCACTACAAATCTGAGATATTGTCTGTGGTCTGGATTAATTAGGATGTGGGTATAAGCATCCTTTAGGTCTAAGGAGCATAGCCAATCTCCCTGCTGGAGGTAGGGTAGCAGAATTCCAAGGGTAAGCATCTTGAACTTTTCCCTCTCCAGGAACTTGTTCAGATTTTGCAAGTCTAGGATGGGCCTGAGGCCTCCTGTTCTTTTTGGTACCAGGAAGTACCGGGAATAGAAGCCTTGACCTCTCAGGTGGTGGGGCACCGGTTCCACTGCCTGTTCCTTGAGAAGACTTGCCAACTCCTGCAGGAGTAAGTCCCTGTGCAGAGGAAGTCTGGGAGGCTTCCCTGGAAAATAGGAGGGTGGTAGCTGGTGGAAGTGGAGGAGATAGCCCTTCTGGACTATACTTAGTACCCAGGTATCCCTTGTGACAGCTGACCACCTGTGGGCGTACAGGGCCAGCCAGCCTCCAGTGCTGATAGGGGCCAGCTGAGGAGGAGAGGCTATGCCACTGGAGTCAAAATCCCGCTCCCTGCTGTGCAGGAGACGGAGCTGGTGGCTTGGGGGTTTTCTGCCTATGGGGCCATGTCCTTGCCCCTTGGCCTGCTGACCCTGTTGGGGAGCTACAAAGGCCTGAAAATGAGGGTACTGTTTATAGGCAGATGACTTCCTCGGGAAAAAGGTCTTTTTCCCCGAGCCCTTCTTCTGAGAAGGGGCAGAGGTTTTTCTGGACAGCCTTGTCCGGGTAAGAGTCTCGGTCTCGAGTTCTGCAGCCTTGTCAGCCATGGGCTTGCCAAAGAGGTTTTCACCTTGGCAGGGGACATCGACCAACTTGTCCTGCACCCATGGCTCGAGGTCCGATGACTGTAGCCAGGCCTGACGGCGTGCACTGATGCTGGCCGCGATTACCCGGGCCGAAGCCTCGAAGCCATCATATGCTGCTTGAGAGATAAACGAGCACTCACGAATACCCGAGAACAGAGCATTGAACCTCAGCAAAGGTTCCTCGGAGAGACCAGCAGAGAACCCTGCAATCTCCTTTGCCAGGTCTCGAAGGTACATGCCCATGTACAGCTGGTAGGTCTGGACATGGCAAGCAAGCATAGAGCCCTGGAAGCACTTCTTACCGAGGGCATCCAGGTTCTGGGCCTCCCAGCCGGGAGGCACCAAGGAGTACATCTTCTGACTCTTCAGACGATGCATGGCTGATTCCACAACCATGGAGTGGTGCGGTAATTGTGCCTTTTGGAACCCGGGGCTCTTGAGGACTCGATAGATGGAATCGACCAGCTTGCTTAAAACCGGCATCGACGTCGGCGCCTCCCACATGCGGAAGAGCAACCATTCCAGCATCGGAGAAACCGGAACAGTAAAGGCCTCCTTCGGAGGAGAGTCATATCCCGCACGAAGTCCGAAAGGTGTCGGGTGACTCCTCATCCTCCGTCTCCCAGCCGGACTCCTCGGAGGAGGAATCAAATGGCTCCGGTCGGGCAGGCATCTATGCCTTCCACCCCGACACCGAGGGTACCGGCGTCGACGACCTCGGTCCTGAACGGGAGGCCGAGGGAGACCTTGGCCGAGGATCAACTCAAGCGCGCAAGGACTCGAGGATCAGCTCGGCCTCCGGGGTCGACTTGGACGTCGATGACCTGTTGGTCGGGGCAGATGCACCGGTGAGACCGGCGATCAGTGCCCGCTGCTGTTCCATGAAAGCAGCCAAGCTGTTCTCCAAGGCCGTCAACCTGAGTCCGAGCTCAGGAGACTCAGCAGCCCCCTACTCGGGCCCCGGCGGAGCCAGGCCCGACGTCGGCTCCCCTGGAGGAGAGTCCACAAGGACTACAGTACTCACGTGATGCAGGGACTCCATCTCCACATGAGGATGTTTTTCAGGCCTCTCCGACTCCGAAGACCTGGGACGGCGCTCGGGGCTATGCGACTTGGCCCTCGAGGAGTCAAGTGCGTCCACCGACGCCGCCCTCGTGGGTTTTTTCTTCTTGCGATGCTCCCACCAGGGAGACCCCCTTTCAGAGGAGCCTCCACGCTGCTCTGGGCTGGAGTCCCGAGATGTCGAGGCCTCTGACGAGGTCCGGGCCCGACCGGACGCGGAGTCAGAGAAGATTCTTTCCTTTTGGTGCTTCCGACTCCTTAATGCCTTCGAGGAAATTTTCCCACATGGACCACAGATCATCGGGTCATGATCGGGTCCGAGGCACCGGAGGCAGCAGTCATGTGTGTCGGTGAGAGACATGGGTTTCTTACACCGATCACACTTTTTAAACCCGCTGGCAGCCATCAAGGGAAAAAGGGCCCCTGCGAGGTCAAAAGACAGGGCTGCCAGTGAAAACAGAAAAATGGCACGTACGCTAGTCACTAAGGACAAAAACCGAAAAAAGAGGTCCGGGCTCGATACCGATGTATCTGGCCCAGGCGGGAAAGGGAAACTGGCGTCGAACCAAAGAAAAACAGGTTCACGCAGAATAAAATTGACTTTTTCCTTGGGTGAAACGAAAATACATCCGTCAGGCTCCGCAAAAAAAAGAAGGCTGAGCAAGATGGCACCCTTGGGCGGGAAGGGGACTGCGCATGCGCGCTGCATTCCCAAAGGCTTTCTTTGAAAGCTGGGGAAATGCTCCGCATGGGGGCTCCATCGGCACCGACGTCACCCATATGTGAGGACTGACTTCCTGCTTGGTCCTGGAGAAAATACCGATTGGCATAAAAGAACATGCTTTGGCATGGTTTGTAGTTTGCTGGTAGGTGTAACCGAAGGCACATTCTGGGTGGAGTGTGGATAGAGTTCTCATATTTGTGTGCACATTATAAAATACATTAATCTACACATGCACTAAGCTTGCATGCTCATTTGTACCTGTTTGCAAACAGGTATGCATGATTGTGCATATAGTCAAGGTGCATTCTCTCCAAGAGGGTAATTGTATAACAGGGCACTCTGGGTAGGCACTATTTTACAAAAACAAGAAGGCATCTATAGAAGAGAATGTACCCTGAATGTAGATATTGTCACTTACACTGGTTCATGAGCAGCTGCAAATGAAAACACGTACTTTATGCAAATATGCATGTAAATTAAGGTACGTGCAAACTCTGCCCGATGCTCTGCCCAGACTTGATTCCTTGGTTATGCCTACCAGCAAAGTACATGCCTTCATGCCAATATGTATACTTTTACACCAGTCAGTATTTTATAAGTGGTCATTTATGTACATTTGTGGCCTCATATGTGCAGGAATGACTTTATAAAATTATCTCATAAGTGTCCCAAAGTAGACAACATTGGACTAGAGGATTCATAAAGCACATTTTAGAAATGATGTCCAAGTGAAATCTGAGTCATCCAAGCCAATATGTTCCATAAATAGCCACACACATCTAAATTTGGGCATGATTTTGCCAACATGGATGTGCCTGATATGGTTGTCTATGGAGCCATTCATGTAGATGTCCCTGAAATAGTATTTCATCCTGAGAGTGTCTCAGACACATCCAGAGAAGGTGAAAACACATCACACATTTCTAAGATACCACATTGTGCTTGTGGAGAGTACAAAGGATGTTGGAGTGCCACCTTCTCTACATGATCCAAAGGTCTTATGGCCCAAACAAACACTTTTCCTGTGCCTATTCATGCCTGGTGCAGGTCTAAATTTGGACAAGGGCACAGACATCCCCAATCTGTCTGAAATCAAATGGGAATGTCTAAGACCACTGCCCCACCCTGGACAGGCCTTCTTGACACACACACCGAAGAACATCCCTCACCAAGAACATCTTCAAAAGCCTTTTGTGAAATGGCTCCGAGGATATCTCAGTGATTTGGACATCCGCATACATATCTTTGGACATCCAAATTGTGACTAAGCCTTTTAAAATGACCTCCATAGTCTTTACAGTAGAAAGCAAAGGGAACAAAGTCCTATAGAAATGGGAAATGTAAGAATGGAATGCTAGAAACACAGAGAAGATGAAGCTTATATGCAAAGTAACAAATTACAAGTTTATAGCTACGTGAAAAAAATACCAGTCCTTGAACACAGAGCAAACACATGCCTTGAGTTTACATTCAAAGGTTAGGCAAAAGAGGAGCAATAGTCCATTGAAACCACTCATATAAATGTTGGAATCGTTGTTTTTAGAAGCACAGCTGCTCGAATAACAAAGTTACCTGTTTTCTCCTTTAATAGACGCAAACTGCATCACAGAAAGTGTAAACACCACAAAGTGAAAACACAAAATAATAGAACAAAAAGCCACTTAACTTTTGCATACAAAAACCGATGCCACAACGGTTTTTAAAGAGTGAGATGTAAATCCACATGTAGGAGTTTCGCATCTTAGTAGCAATAGCAATACAGCACCGTGTTTCAAGCTCAGAACCATTCCATGAGCTCTGCATCAGGCATTTTAAGAACAGGACATCCAGAGAAATCCAAATTGTAGTGAAAAAGAACAATGGAACACAGCCCTTTAAAGGTGCCAATAAAATGATGACATAGCTGGTCAAAAAAACAGCTGAGTCATAACCACCAATAGGAAAAGTTCTTTTACCTCAAATGTAGTCTCAACCTAATAGCTTTGCTGGTAAAATGTTTAATAAAGGAGGACAATATTATAAAAACTCAAATGGAGGTTATGAAAGAAAAATCTAATTTGCCAGAGTCTGTTTTCAATTTGAATTTTGAACAGATGACTCAACAGCTTAATCAATATTGGGACAGTATCAGAAATGCCAAAATTTAAAAATATAAGTGTGATAAATTTGATTAGGACAATGACCAGGTCTATATATGGAACCAAGCAGTGAGATTGGACACTTCATTCCATTCCAAACATGGATCTTTTGAAAGTTCAAGTGATACAGAGGGAAGTGAAGGTTCCAATCAGGGTCATCATAAACAGGGTTTAGGTTTATGTACTCATATTGAAAGTTCATTTTCTAGTGACCAGGATTTTCAGAGAGGCTGGCCTCGCAGCCAGCATCTCCAACAACACTATCAAAATGAAGGATGGAGAGGTACCAGCACTCTCTCCAGGACCAAACATCAGTCGTTAATTTGAAGGGTAGTCCCATTACTAAGATTCAAGAGAACATTTTGAACATGGGCTTATTGTTTGTGCAGTTAATTTTTATGACCTGTTTCATATGAGATGGGCATTGTACCGTTTTTTATTTCAGACACTGCAAGTGACACTATTTTTTCTAATCAGCCATCTACATAAAGTGATGTATCATTTTTTAATCTTTCTAAATGGATACCTCTTGGCCCACCAGATCCAACAATTTTAGTATATCAGAAATTGGTCCAGCCAGATGTTTTTCCAGTTTGGCTAAGGGACAACTCCAGGCATTTAAAGAGCTTAGTTTGTGTTCTGACATAGTTATCAGAAGTACAGATAAAGGTGGAGAAGTGGTCATTCAATTGTTTGCTATCATCTGAATCTGCAATCTCAACTGGCTGATTCTAAATATTAAAAACCTTTACATGGGGATCCAACTCCATCTTTGTCTGATGAAATTTTGAATTTGACAAATTAAGCAGTTCAAGCAGGCTAGATAACCAATTGGGAACAAAATTTTATTTTAACGGCATCCATGTATTCCGATGCTATATATTGTACCAAAAATTCATAAATCTATTATAGCTCATCCTGGCCTATCTAGTCTGTCCTTCCATAACAACAACTACAACAGTCCACTTTTTACCTTTAGAGATCCTCTGTGTTGGTCCCATGCTTTTTTGAATTCAGTTACTGTCCTCATCTCTACCACCTCCACTGGGAGACTATTCCACGGATCCACTACTCTTTCTGTAAAGAAATATTTCCGCATATCACTCCTGAATCTAACTCCCTTCACCCTCATCCCATGTCCCCTCGTAGCAGAACTCACTTTCAATTGAAAAAGGCTCTCTCCCTGAACATTTATGCCATGGAGGTATTTAAACATCTCAATCATATCACCTCTATCCCGCCTTTCCTCTAAGGTGTACATATTAAGATCCTTAAGTCTGTCCTCATATGCTTTATAATGAAGCCCATTAATCATTTTAGTAGCAACCCTCTGCACCGACTCCATCCTGTTCACATCCTTTTGAAGATGCGGTCTCCAGAATTGCACACCATACTCTAAATGAGGTCGCACCAAAGACTTATACAGAGGCATTATCACCTCCTTTTTTCTGCTAGCCATTCCTCTCCGTATGCATCCAAGCATCCTTCTAGCTTTTGCCATCGCCTTTTCTACCTGTTTAGCTACTTTAAGATCATCAGACACAACCACGCCTAGGTCCCGCTCTTCTTTAGTGGACAAAAGTACTTCACCTCCTATACTGTATTGCTCCCTTGGATTGCTGCAGCCCAAATGCATGACCTTACATTTTTTAACATTAAATCCCAGCTGCCAAATTCTAGACCATTCTTCAAGCTTAGCTAGATCCCTCCTCATGTTATCTACACCTTCCTGGGTTTCTACTCTATTGCAGATTTTGGTATCATCTGCAAAGAGGCAAACCTTACCCGACAGCCCTTCCGCTATATCACTAACAAAGATGTTAAAAAGAATCGGACCAAGGACAGATCCCTGGGGCACACCACTGGTAACATCCTTCTCCTCAGAGTGAGCTCCATTTACTTGTACTCTTTGTCGCCTCCCACCCAACCAATTTCTAACCCAAGCAGTAACTTTAGGGTCCATCCCTAGGGTGCTCAGTTTGTTTATAAGTCGCCTGTGAGGAACAGTGTCAAAGGCTTTACGGAAATCTAAATACACCACATCTAGAGCTCTCCCTCGGTCCAACTCCCTGGTCACCCAGTCAAAGAAATCAATCAGATTTGTCTGACAAGACCTGCCTCTGGTGAATCCATGCTGCCTCGGATCCTGTAATCCGCTGGACTCCAGAAACCTCACTATTTTCTCTTTCAGCAGCGTTTCCAATAATTTACTCACCACCGAAGTTAAACTAACCGGCCTGTAGTTTTCAACCACATCCTTACTTCCGCTTTTGTGTAAAGGCACCACATGAGCCTCTCTCCAGTCCTTTGGCACCACTCCCGACTCCAACGAGGCATTGAAAAGGTCAGTCAGTGGAGTTGCTAGAACGTCCCCAAGTTCCCTCAGTATTCTAGGGTGTATCCCATCCGGTCCCATCGCTTTGTCTACTTTAAGTTGAGCTAGTTTCTCACGAACACAGTCTTCTGAAAATTGTTCAAGATGTCCCTCGCTTCTGTTCTTATTTGTGGGTGTTTTCTGAGGTCCTGCTTCTGATTCTTCATCTGTGAACACAGAACAAAAATATTTGTTAAGCAATTCTGCTTTATCCTTATCAGCTTCTACATATTCCCCCCCCCCCCTGCACCCTTGAGTCTGACAATACCACTTTTGCCCTTCCTCTTCTCACTAATATATCTGAAAAATGTCTTATCCCCCCATTTTACTGCATTGGCTATTTCCTCCTCCTTTTGAATCTTTGCCTTCTTGACTACTTTGCTAGCTTCTCTAAGTTTCTCCAAATACAGATGCCTGTCTTCCTCTCTCTGTGATATCTTGTATTTCATGAAGGCCTCCCTCTTTTTCTTCACTTTTTCAGCTACTTCCTTCGAAAACCATAGCGGTCTCCTGTTCCTTTTGCCTTTATTTACCATTTTAACAAAAAGGATGGTTGCCTTTAAAATACCCCCTTTCAGTTTTGCCCACTGTTTTTCTACATCCCCCAGCTGTTCCCATCCCACTAACGACTCCCTGAGGTATTGGCACATCTTCGCAAAGTCTAAGATCCTCACCTTGGAATGGATTCTAACAGCCTTAGTCCTAATACTGAACCACACCATCTGGTGATCACTGGATGCAAAATGATCTCCCACTACAACATCAGAAACACTTTCACCATTGGTAAGCACCAAGTCCAGTATGGCCCCTTCACGTGTGGGGTCTGTTACCAATTGCCTGAATAGTTCTCCCTGTAGAGAATCCAGGATCTCCTTACTTCTAGATGATACTGCAGCAGGAATGTGCCAATCAACATCTGGCATATTGAAATCTCCTATCAGTAGCACTTCCCCTTTCCTAGCAATGCTGCGTATGTCTTCAATTAACTCTGTGTCCACCTCTTCCTCTTGTGAGGGAGGTCTGTATATCATACCATTGCAAATAGATTTCTCTTTCCCTCTTTCTATTTTAACCCACAATGCCTCCTCTCTCCCTTTTAAGCTCTGCAATTCCAAAGCTTTAATAGTAGTTTTTACATATAGTGCCACTCCTCCTCCCCTTCTTCCTACCCTGTCCTTTCTGAATAAAGTATAGCCAGGTATAGTTACATCCCAGTCATGGTTTTCTGTGAACCATGTTTCTGTAACTGCCACTAAATCCAAGTCAGCCACTCCCACCAAAGCTTCAACTTCAGGGATCTTATTTCCCATGCTACGGGCATTAATACACACTGCTTTCCATATGTTATATGTTATATGAACATATATATATGTTCCATATGTTATAAATATATGTTAAATAAATAAATATGTTACCCCTGTTACCCATTTCCATAAAGGTATTTAATGTATCACTTACCTGGGGGCTTTCTTCACCCATCCCCAATGAATCTAGTTTAAAGCCCTCTTCAGTAGATTAGCCAGTCTACTACCAAAGATGCGTTGACCTTTCTTGGACAGATGGATGCCATCTCTGCTCTGCAACCCTTGGAACAGTATCCCATGGTCTAGGAAACCAAAACGCTCTCAATGACACCATCCACGCAGCCATGCATTCATCTCCAGGATGCGAGCCTCTCTGCCTTGGCCTTTACCCTCAACAGGGAGGATTGAAGAGAACACCACCTGTGCACCTAACTGCTTCACCCTCTGTCCCAGAGCCATGAAGTCACTTTTGATACGTTCCGAGGTATACCTGGCAGTATCATTTGTTCCAACATGGATTAGCAACATTGGGTAATAGTCAGTGGGCTTGATGAGTCTCGGCAAACTCTCCGTAACATCTTGGATTTTGGCACCAGGCAGACAGCATACCTCTCTGGACATCAAGTCTGGTCGGCAGATGGACGCCTCAGTACCCCTCAGAAGAGAGTCTCCAACCACCACTACCCTTCGTTTCCTTCTGGTCACTGATTCCGCAACTTTGGGGTACTTGAACTCTGGTTCTTCCCTTTTCAGGGATGCTTTCACCTCCTCCACTTCCAGGGCTGCATAATGGTTCTTCAATTTAAGGGCTGGAGAAGTTGGATTGGTGATTTTGCAGGCCCTGGTGACTTTTGTCCAACCATCGACTTTCTGTTGGCACCCATCTTCTCCTGTGCTGGAGAGCCTGGTTGCTGCAAGAAGCATCTCATCAATGTACTTCTCACTGGGAGAGATGTGATCAAATAGCCTGGCCTTGGAAATTATTCGGGCAGTAACATTCTGAGCCATTTGGAAAATGTTTTGGTTCTTGTTTGTTATGTCTTGGAGTATCCCATTGCAATAATCCAGGTGTGGAGCTATTAGAGCTTGGGTGATTGTTCTGAAATCATCCTTGTCTAAAAGTGGTCTTAGTTGTTGGATAGTCCTAAGCTTGAAAAAGATTGTTCTGGCTGTTTGCTTAATGTGAGAAGTGAAACTAAGTGTCCTATCAAAGGTGACTCCTAAGTATTTTATTTCATGTTTCACTGGGAGGGTGAAATTCTGGAGCTTGATATCTGAAGGAGGGGTGAAGTTGGGGTTTCGTGAAGTAAATCGTACTTCAGTCTTTCTGAAATTGGTGTACATATTTTTTGAGCGGGGCCATAGTACCGCTTCAGAGAGGCAGGCTGCTAGTTTATCCTAATTAAGGTCAGATATGTTAATTGGGGAGAACAACATGATGTCGTCCGCATAAATATGGTAGTTTATATTGTGTCTTTTGAATATGGTGCATATCGGTTGAAGGTATAGGTTAAAAAGGAGGGCAGAAAGTGCGGAGCCCTGTGGTATTCCCTGTTTTTGTGAGAAAGGCGACGACGCAACTTGATCAATTTGTACATATTGTGTATAGTCAGCTATATATGACTTAAACCAATCTATGTTTCTGGATGCCATTGGAATACCTATGAATTAATGAACTGGTCACCACAGTAACCGGGATAGGTGCCCTCCTTTGACCCCCAGACCAGCAACAAAATATTCATAGGGTATAGATCCTCTATTACTACTAGTGTAACCACTATTCCTACTTATCATTTCTATAATATTGCTACATATATACAGTGTAGTACTGATACACATACATTTCCTTCTTCATGGAACTTAAAATCTAATTAAGAAACTGGAGACAAAAAAAAGACTCTTCAGGAAAAGTATTTATTACAGAAAACAGTTAAAAATCAAGAAAGATGTGATCAGAGAAAGCAAAGATTTGAGATTTAATAGATAGTGCTTTAGATAGGACCTGAATTTAGCCAGAGTGGTGGAACAATGCACTAATACAGCAGTGCTTTTTCAGGAATAGCTTTCTGAAAGGTAAAAAGCATGTAATTAGGAGCTGATGACAGAGGAGAAGAACACATAAGAGCAGTATATCTGATAAAAGAGAGGCTGTGAGTTGTGCAGGAGTAGATAAGAGAAGAGGGAAAATGATGAGCCATAGAGTGTATTTGTCAGTAAGTAGGAGAAGTTTTAACTGTATGAAAAAGTAGATAGAGAACCAATATAGTGCATTGAAAAGAAAATCTACCCCCCCCCCCCAAAAAAAAAAAACCCTCATTATGTCAAGACAACCTAAAAAGTTGGTGTTATGGGTCATTCTTAACCTGGTTCCATACTTTGGGTTCAGCAGCACTGTAGCTCTCCACCTGTACTAGATGGAGGAAAACAAAAGGATACTTTCCTGATCTGACAAGAAGAACCAGGAGTAGTTTGAGCTGTACTACTGTTGGTCTGTAATTGAGTAGTTGTAGGAAGGATAGCAGAGCTAATGTGCGAGTGGCAATAATAGTGTTGGATAGAGCTATGGCCATTATGAATCTCACACATGATGGCTATGTATTTGTATTATATGTTAGGTATAATACAGAAATTTAGAAAGACTATGGTGGTCATTTCAGAAAAGATAAATGTGATGAGCATGATGTGGACGTGTCCAGCATACTGTAGAGATATCTGCATTGTGAGCACATCCAGAACAGTATTTTCCATCGATGTCCGATAGATGCCCACAGTGTGGGCCATCGAGGTGTGGACATCTCTGAAAGGGGTAAATTGGGCCATTTTGCAGGTGTGTCTCTAAGGTGCACGTCCAAGACGTATCATGGAAATCCCCAGAGTTGTGCAGGGTGTTGCCCCTGGACATGACATAAAGGTGGAATAAGCTGAGGGTTTTGCTGTCTGCCTGAACCGACTGCAAGAGTGGTGATTGCAGAAGTGTGGCAATTGAACTCTTTGCCTGACTGTCATCTGTGTGCAAGTATTAGTCATGTCAGTTCCCCCCTCCCCCCCCACACTCCTCCCAGTGCCTGTCTCCTCTGTTGTGTGACTGCTTCCCAAACACTCACAGACACTATCCCAGTCACCAACCCTGGTATTCTATACCCACTTCCTGTTGTATCTGTTGTCTCTGTGGCAAGGAGTCCTGTGAGTTGTGTTTGAAGTCCCCCTGGGCATGTGTTTGTGTGGCAGCCTGTGTGCTGCTAATCTGGTGTGTTGTGCTATGAGATGCCTGGTTGTGTCTGTGTATTCCCCTGCTCAGTATGTGTGCTGTGCAGTCAGTGTCTCTGTGTGTGTTAGTGTGTGGATTGGTAAGAGTGCCAGAGTCTGTGAGCACATCACTGGATGGTGAGGTGTACAGGATTTGTTGATAGATGGAGCCAGCAGACATGGAGGATAGGAAAAGGTGGCTAGTCCTTGCAATGCTGCAGGAGACTGATAGGGAGAGCAGGAGGGCAGCAAGAAGGCATATATATCACATGGTTCAGAGGTCTAGAACCCTGTACATGTATATGCCAGATGATCAGTGCCTCACTAGGTTCTGCTTTGATAGAGCAGCCATCCAGCAGTTCTGCCAAGAGCTGGATCCACTCCTCAGAGCCACAAAATACAGGGGACAGCCCATCTAAAGGTCACCACAGCCCTTGCCTTCCTTGCAACTGGCAATTTCCAGTCTGTGTTGGCAGCCACTGCATGCCTCAGCCAATTTGCAGTCTCACTGTGCATCTCACAGGTCCTGTGGGCCTTCCTAACCCACCCAGTGGAATACATAGTTGGATTTCCAACTGATAGACTGCATACATGTGGCCCTCAAGCTCCCCGGAGGCAGGGAGATGGTATTTAATAACCAAAAGGTATACCACTCCCTTAACATGCAAGTTATGCATGATGCACATGGAGAATTTACTGATCTCTTCCCCAGATTTCCCAGGTCATGTCAATATGCATAAATTCTCACCCAGTCCATGATCTACAAACAATTTGACAATGGTGCCATATCTGGGGGATGGCACTGTGCACTGTGCCCCCACCCCTAGCCAACCAGCCATATTCTGCAGAGTGCCCCCACAAATGGCAGGTACATAAAGACTTAATTATGTCAAGATAGGCAGTCCCCAGTGTTGGGGGCAAGTGTTGCAATTTGTCATTATTTGATGTAACAGATGTCAGTACTATGATTTGGTGTAAGGAGAAACTATCACCTCAAGGCAATTGGGAAAAAGTAACCAGTATGTCTGGCACTGAGGGATGTCCAGACAATTCTAATAACTTGCACTGTAGCAATGCAAGAACCACCATCATGCATTTGGTGTGTAATCTGAAAGGGACTCCCCCTCACCCCTGAGAATTGAACAGGCTGGCCCTAAACCGCTAACCCTGAGTATAGAATGCAAACATCCAGCAGAAGAGGTACCTTGGTGGAGGGTGGGTGGGAGTAGGGAGCATGCAATGTGCATTTTGCTGTACCACGGATGACTGGATGGCCTGGAGCTCAATGTACAATGTAAGTGTGGTGTCAAGATGAAGTCACTGCCCACTGCTATGGAGATGTAGGTCCATGTTGAGGTGCCATAGATCCTGTATCCTCCATGGGGACATACAAGCCTAATGCCCATCCATCATGAGCAGCATTCATTGGTGAAGCGGGATCAGGGTTGTGCCTCAGTGATAGCAAAAATAGAGGGCAGCACAGAGACTCTGGTAGAGCAACATGGCAGATATAGAAGTGGTGGTACATCTCACACCAGCAGGACTATCACTAGCAGATGACATTGAGCACCATAACAAACATATACCATTCAAAACAGGCCCAGTATTTAATAACAGCAACCACACAGTAGAGGCTGCTCCAATGATGGTATGGCTACAAGGAACTTGCCCCTTCCCACCAGCTAATGACCTAGTTTGAGGCCAACCTGCCCTGGGATTGAAGAGATTGGGGGATGTTTTGGCATCAGACATGGTGTAAGCAAGTCTGGTCTTGAACCTTTCCCGTTTTGTTTGTGTCAGTGGCTGAGTGGATAAGATCAAAATGGGTTCAATAGATAACACCAGTTTGCTTTTCTGAAAGAGAAGTAAAATGTTGAACCTTAAAGTTTAGCATGCAAAGAGCATAAAGTAAATTAAGTTAAACAGATTTTTATTTTAACTAGATATAAGTATTGCTAAATCTTGACAACAAATTAGTCTAGTACAGCAACATATAACAATTACATATATTTTTTTTTGGTTTTACAGTCATACGTTTCCTGAATGCACTCTGCTCAGCTCAGATAAGTATCTTTCTGTCTTGATTTAAATTTCTCTATTTTACACTTATCATAAATTGTGTAACCTCAGAATTGATACTTTGTGTTGTTTTTCGTTTACAGCTTTGTTCTTCAACAATCAGGTAAGTATACTTGTGTGTCCGTATGTCTGCTTTTATGTAACAATAAAAACATAAACATTTAATAAATAAAATGTTCATGTTTTAATCTTGTTTCTTCTGCTCCTCAAAAAAACCCCAAAACCCTACCTCTGACCAGTGTAAAAAAAACCCTCAATGTCTGTTGGTGTACCCTTATCTCAGCTCTGATCAGTTCAATGTGATGCTATTTGTCTCACATCTCTCCTTTTGGTTTGCTCCACAGGTGCCACTGCTATTCTGGAACATGGTGCAGTTGAGGAAATCCACCTCCTACCTCACTTTAAAAATAAATAAAGGAAAATCCTAACTAAGCAAATTATTTATTTTCTCCTAACAAAATAATTATTTTATACAACTAACAACTCTGTTAGCTGTCTCAGAATCTTAGGAAAGTCATAAAATCTTCTTGCATACACTCAACACTCATATTCAATTCTTGTCATTGAACATGGGTTTCAAGTGAGTTTAAGCGGAGACAGTTAATAACTTTCCTGTCTCTTAAGCCTTCTCTGGCCTTTTATATCAGTCTGTCTCTGAGATCTCTAATGCAAATATTTGCTTCTGCCTCACCAGTGCTCCTGGTTATAGTAATATTTAGTCAATGAAAACAGTCAGTTTAGCATCCCAACTACACCCAAACGTTTTCTTAAACACTTCTTTCAAACATCACACTCTCTCTTACAGCACTACTAGAATGTGGGCTGCCAGTCATTACCCTTAAATCAGTTTTTCACTCAGTCATACAAAGTTTTTGTTACGCTTTTAATAAGTTTTCTTTTGCCCCAGCTGTACCAGTTCTTAAAAGCAGGTCTGCACTCAATGACAGCCTCTAGTGATCTCCTTCAGCATTCACCTGTTACCTGAGTAATCTGTGTAATCAATTTGTGCTTCCATGGCATTGCCATGGATTAGCCAATGGGGCCTCAAGTAAGAGTCTTGTCATTCTGCAACTGTCTGTCATGGAACGTTTGGTATTTTCAGCTGTTGCCAGGGAAACGCCCAAAGACTTTCTATGTAAAATAATAAATTTAAACCTTCCAGTTCAAAATTACCACAGACAGCAGTCTTTATTAAATTCTCCCCTAAATTAATAATTTACTTTCTTTCCTTATAAAATCCCTTTTTACTATGCTACTGTATTACGTTGTCTTTTCTTATTTTGTACTTTTTCTCTGAGCGTTGTCAGCTTGCTTTGTATATAATTATCTTCACTGTTGCCAACTACATCCCCTTAAACAAACCATTGCCCAGTTTCTCACTTTTTAACAGTGTCATGCTTTTTTAAATCTTAGGACACCATCCTGTAGCAGCTGATAAGCATGCAATAAATAATACCAGGAGTCAGTTCAAAGATCCAAGCCAATTTATTGTGCACAGGCTCAAATGGACACCTTTTGTGTCTGAAAAGAATGAGCAACCAAATACAGCAGCAGATTCATTATATGCAATTTCACAGTTTGATACAGGCAACCTTTCTATTGGTCCCAAAGCCCCCTGCACCCGTCCAATAGGGGACCCTCTCTGGGCCTAGCATCCTGTTCCCCCTTCCCAGGCTATTCTGTGGCAGGTGCAGGCCTGTGACCCACGGTGTCTGACATAAGCAGGCCAGCATGGCTAGCTTGACCTGTAAATGAGGCCTGTGGAGAGGCATATAGGATTGCACATCCCCCAATATGCTGCTATTGTAAGATAGAACTCAGTAGAAGTATTGAATTAGCTTAGGTAGGCAGAACTGCAGAACTGAAAGATGGAAAAATACAGAAAAGACATGTTTAAAAGTTACTGATAAGAAAAAGTACATCTGCAAAGAAATAATGAGGAGTGCTGACAGATGAGTTACAGAACCTTGCTCTTCTGCACGCACAAATTGGTTCTATGGCCTTGAGAGTGTGAAAGTAACAAGTTGATGAACTGGCCATTGTAATTGGGACTAGAAGGGGGGCATGCAGGTGTCATGCCCACAGAAGGGACATAATTGGATAAACTTATCAGTACCGGGACCAATGGAAGAGGTACGGGAGGTACGGGAGGTTACCGGGACCAATGAAATGTTTTTCTATACCTAGAATGGAACAAAAGTCTATAAAAGTTGTTGTAATGCTTGAAAACTTCGCTCAGCCATTTTGAATTTGATTGGTTCGAGACTTGTGCACAAATAAATGATTTGGACCTTCTGAACAGACTCCTGGTATCATTGGTTTGTCTGCGCTTTGCTGCTACATATTCTTGGTGCGTTGGCCGGGAAGTTGTGGAATCAAAGTGTATATAGGGCAATATACCACGACTTTCCGCCTCTATAGGCTTGGTCCTGCCGGGATCGCACCCTTCCGACGAGGGCTGCTCCCTGGCGCCACCGGTCCCTTGTATCGGAGGGAGCTGGTCGGACCTCGGCGGGTGCCGGGCCCGGTTGGAGCCAACGCCTCGAACCCGAGTGAGGGGAGTCCGAGGTCCAACTCATGCGCCTGCTTGGGAAGTTTGAGGACCGGATCCAGTGAGTATAGTTTTGATTTTGGGTCTAGACAGAAATAGAAAGAGCAGTACTGCCATTGGAATTTGGAATTTGTAATCTCGAGATATTGGGAATTGGTAAGAGAGCATGATCAACTCTCAAGGAAGAGCCGAGTAACCCCGCATGGGAATTCGCCGGGTGAAGCCCTCATCCTTTTTGTAATTGGGAAAAAGACTAGTCAGAATAGATAGAAACGAATGCATTCTGCCTGCACCCGGAAGTGACGCGGTTGTTTCACTGCGATCGCGTTCCCCCAGGTCTCCCAAGCCTGTTGTTTGCCTCCTGTGCCTAACCTGGACCTCTGCCTGCACCCGGAAGTGACGCGGTTGTTTCACTGCGATCGCGTTCCCCCAGGTCTCCCAAGCCTGTTGTTTGCCTCCTGTGCCTAACCTGGACCTCTGCCTGCACCCGGAAGTGACGCGGTTGTTTCACTGCGATCGCGTTCCCCCAGGTACCTCAGAAAACTACAAAAGCAAGCTGCCGACGGCGTTCCGCGTTCTCACTTGCCTTGTTTAGATGCTATTGCTGGCTTTCGTGTACGTTGTATCTTTCAGGTCTCCCAAGCCTGTTGTTTGCCTCCTGTGCCTAACCTGGACCTCTGCCTGCACCCGGAAGTGACGCGGTTGTTTCACTGCGATCGCGTTCCCCCAGGTACCTCAGAAAACTACAAAAGCAAGCTGCCGACGGCGTTCCGCGTTCTCACTTGCCTTGTTTAGATGCTATTGCTGGCTTTCGTGTATGTTGTATCTTTCAGGTCTCCCAAGCCTGTTGTTTGCCTCCTGTGCCTAACCTGGACCTCTGCCTGCACCCGGAAGTGACGCGGTTGTTTCACTGCGATCGCGTTCCCCCAGGTACCTCAGAAAACTACAAAAGCAAGCTGCCGACGGCGTTCCGCGTTCTCACTTGCCTTGTTTAGATGCTATTGCTGGCTTTCGTGTACGTTGTATCTTTCAGGTCTCCCAAGCCTGTTGTTTGCCTCCTGTGCCTAACCTGGACCTCTGCCTGCACCCGGAAGTGACGCGGTTGTTTCACTGCGATCGCGTTCCCCCAGGTACCTCAGAAAACTACAAAAGCAAGCTGCCGACGGCGTTCCGCGTTCTCACTTGCCTTGTTTAGATGCTATTGCTGGCTTTCGTGTACGTTGTATCTTTCAGGTCTCCCAAGCCTGTTGTTTGCCTCCTGTGCCTAACCTGGACCTCTGCCTGCACCCGGAAGTGACGCGGTTGTTTCACTGCGATCGCGTTCCCCCAGGTACCTCAGAAAACTACAAAAGCAAGCTGCCGACGGCGTTCCGCGCCGTGGGCGCGCGCCGAAGGAGCGCGACCAAGGAGCAGGTCCTGCTCCTTGGTCGAGCTCCTTGGGGCGAGCGAGTGGCGCGGTCGTGGCTTGCCGGTCTTTGCGGTCTTTGCGTGCTCCTTGCTACTCTGCTTCTGTTGGTCTGCTCTCTCCTTTCAGGTAATTCCTCAGGGAAGGTTTCTTCTGACAGCGGTATGCTGACTATCCCGGTACTTTGGGGACGACGTCCCCTCTCCTCACGTACTTTTCTCTCTGGTTCTCTGGCTCGCTGTCCAGCAAATCTAATTCCCTGTATCTCTACTAGCACTCTTCCAAAACAGCCTGCTTCTCTGTCTCTGTCTCTCGCAACGAACTATACCTCTGTGTTTCAGGTCTCTCTGTTGAATTGCCGGTCTCTCAAATCCAAATCGCTATTGGTTTCTGATCTTATTATACAGCACTCTATAGATCTTTGCTTTCTCACTGAAACCTGGCTCAAAGAGGGTGATAGCCCTGTTCTCTCTAGCTCCCTCCCCCCCGGGTACTCAGCGTTTTCCTCTCCTCGGCTGGGCCGGGGTGGGGGGGCGTTGCCTTACTCTTTCGTGCCTCCATCACCCTTGAGGAGGTCAATTCGTCATCTATTCCACTTTCTGAATCCCTCCTTCTCTGCCTTCATTCTTCTCCCCCGCTTTATTTACTCCTCCTCTATCTTCCACCCTCCCTTTCTACTGAACGCTGGGAAGGAGTCCTCCAGACCCTCTCAGATGTTGCTTTACAGTTCCCCAATCTCATCGTCCTAGGTGACTTTAACATCCATGCTGACAATCCTAGTAGACCAAAGGATCATGCCTTTCTGAACCTTTTTCATGACATTGCTTTCCGACAACATGTTTCATGTCCCACCCATATAGCCGGACATACTCTCGATCTTGTCCTGTCCTCTTCTATGCTGTCAGCTGAGATTTCCCCCCCTTCCACATTAGATCTCCCTTGGTCTGATCACCGCTGTATTATATTTTCAATTTCCTGTTCCCCCCAGGTGCCCACTCCGTCTTCATTACCCTCCACACACCCCCCCTTTCGTCGCCACCTAACTCCTGACACCCTGAGTTCCTTTCCCTCCGCTTCTTCTGTTTTCCCAACAGAATTTGCATCACTTTCACCTAATAGCCAAGTCTCCCTTTGGAACTCTCTTCTCTCAGAAGCTTTGGATCAGCTGGCACCATGGCGCCCTTGTCATCATTCTCTCACCGCCAGTCACTCTCCCTGGTTTCACCCAGGATTGCGGCTGCAGCGTACCCAACTTCGCCAGGTGCAACGCCAATGGTCTCATCGTCAAACTCCCGAGCTATATGCACGCTTTAAGCAACTCTATGCTGATTACCGTTTGGCTGTTCAATCAGCCAAACGGGCCTATTATACAGCTGAGATCTCAGGAGCTGCGAATTCCTCTCGCCAGCTCTTCACTATCCTGCGGAAACTCTCATCCACTAACTCCCATAGTACCTCAACTATGGGGGCCCCTGACGCTCACTCTCTGGCTACCTTCTTCTCAGACAAAGTCCTTACCTTACGTGCCTCCTTCCCTATTCCTCCTCCACCTCCATTAGCACCACTTCCTACTATCTGTAGTTCGCTTGCCATTGATCGCTCACCCCCGCCTTCTTCCCCTGCGCCAAATCGAGCTCTTGCTCACATATGGTCCTCTTTCCATCCGGTGTCCTCTGCTGAAATACTTTCCACGCTGTCTACCTCTCGAAAGACCACATGTGCTCTGGATCCAATTCCTTCTCGTTGGCTGTCAGAGCCCTCGCTTCAGCTCATCCCAATTATCACTACCATCATAAATTCTAGTTTATCCTCCGGTCTATTCCCCTCCTCGTGGAAGTCTGCCATTGTTCACCCTCTTTTAAAACAATCATCTCTTGATCCCTCTGTCCTTGCACATTGGCGTCCTGTGTCAAATCTCCCCTTCTTATCTAAACTTCTGGAACGTTTTGTTTTTAATCAGTTGTCTTCTCACGTAGAATCCACTAACGCACTTCACCCTCGGCAAGCCGGATTTCGACAGGGCCACAGCACCGAGACTGTTCTTCTTGCGGTTTTGAATGAGCTTCACGTTGCACATGATCGTGGTGATGTTACTCTGTTGGTTTCCCTGGATCTTTCTGCTGCGTTTGATTTAATCGATCACACCCTGCTTCTCACTCGTCTTGCGGAGGTGGGTCTTCACGATACGGTTCTTCTTTGGTTTCGTTCCTTTCTTACGGCCCGATCCTTTTCCGTCACTCTTAATGGAACATCATCTTCCCCTCTTCCCCTCACCTGTGGTGTCCCTCAAGGCTCGGTTCTGTCTCCTCTGTTGTTTAATATTTTTTTGGCCCCTCTACTTCTCTTACTGCAGCAGTACCCAGTATCTCCCTATGTCTACGCAGATGACATCATATTACTCTATCACACTTCCCCACTTTCTCTGGATCTTTCCCCTTTCAATATCTGTCTCTCACATGTGGCTTCTTGGCTTTCCCAGCATTTCTTACGCCTGAACCCATCCAAATCCACGGCTATGTGGGTATCCCTCACTGGTTCTTGCCCCTCCTCTGCCCCTTTGATCGATTCTGTACCCATTCCTCTTGTATCCTCCTTTCGGTATCTTGGAGTAGTTCTTGATCCTTCTCTTTCTTTTCACGACCATATCTCTTCCCTCACTAGGCGTTGTTTTGCTACCCTTCATCAAATTCGAGCTATCCGCACATTTCTTCCCTTAGAATCATTAGTTACTCTTGTCATTGCCCTGATCACCAGCCGACTCGACTATTGTAATGTTTTCATAGCCAACCTCCCCAAGTATCAACTCCGACGCCTCCAACTAATTCAAAATACCGCTGCCCGTATCATCACTTTTGCCCGCCGTTTTGATCATATCACTCCTATCCTCTTTCGTCTACACTGGCTGCCCCTATCTGTCCGATTTCATTACAAAATTCTCATTCTCACACACCGTGCCATCCACACCCATAACCCTTTGTATCTGGCTGATTTGGTTTCCTTGCACACACCCTATCGCCAGCTCCGTGCTCTTCACGCTAATCGTCTGTCTCTGCCTCCCCCCTCCCATGCACATCTTGAAAAGACCCGTCACTCTGCTTTCTTTTTCCTTGGTCCCTGGTTGTGGAATACTTTACCTTCATCTCTTCGTCTTGAAAACTCCTATTCTCAATTTAAAGCATCCCTTAAAACTTACCTCTTCCAAAAAGCATTTGACCTTCCCTTGGACCCCCCCCCTGACGTAGTAGTTTCATTGTTTTTATTGTTGTCTTGTCTCAGCTAGATTTTGGTCCTGTTTTCCCCCTGTCTGTCGTTGTTCTAATTGAGTCAGTCTGTGTTTTGGTTGCGATTATTGTTTGTTGTTTTTGCTTTGCACTGTCCTTTCTTTTGCTTTCCTGTTATATTTTGGCGTTCCTTTTTCTATAGTTTGCAGTGTTGACCTTTTATTTTTTGTACACCGCTTTTATGTTTCGGCCTAAGCGGTTTATCAAATTTTAAATAAAGATAAAGATAAAGATAAAGATAAAGATTCTGGGATACGTTGCTAGCATGATTGTGTGAACGAAGTGTGAATGAGAGGTCTGGCAGCACGGACTAAGTGAAGGCGGACCCCTGAGTAGCGCATTTCCTGACCGGGCGACCGCGTTCAGGTCGCGAAAAGGGGGAAGCGATTGTCGTCTTGTCTTGTTATTTGTATTCCCTATACGTTTCCAGGGCCGTGAGGACCCCTTACCCACGGTCCGCCCTCCTTTTCCCTTCTGTCTGTTGTTGTGCGCACACATCGAAATGGGAGGGGCAGGGTCTACTAGAAACACTCCATTAGAATGTATGATCGCACATTTTAAAGAGGGATATTCAGGAGATTATGGTATTAAAATGACAGCAGCCCGTTTGCAGATTTTGTGTACTAGGGAGTGGCCCGATCTAGACCCCATCTGGCCCCGAGAGGGAACGTTCACTGTAGAGATTATTCAGTCAATACATCGTAGAGTGCGGATAGCGCACCCCGATCAGTACCCCTATATAGATTCCTGATTAAGTATTTGTGAAGATCCGCCCCCTGGGCGCAGCGCTGTTATGAGGAACAGTGCAGAATAATGTTAGCTAAAACAGATTCTAGACAGAAAACGGAACAGCCTAGAATGAAAGAGCAGGATAAGAAAGCCAAGAAGAAGCCCATCTTGGTAGATCCTGATTCCCCAGAAATAGTCCTCAGGCAGCCCCGAACCCCAGGTCCAATAAGAGTAGCCCGGCGTCCTGCCCCAGAACCCCAGAGACGGCCAGAGCCGAGGCGGGACCCAACCCCTGATCCCCCTCCCGGAGGAGAGAAAGAGGAAGAATTAGTGGAAAGAGAAGAGGGGGATATAAAAAGTGAGTCAGAAGCGGAGATAGAAGAAGGAGAAAGAGAGAATCCCCCAGACGAGGAGGACAGTGTACAAATAATTGAGAAAGCCAGCGCTAGCACTAGCACGCCAGTAAAAGAGAAACCCAAAGCAAAACCTGTTGAGAAAAAGAAAGTGACTCCTGCAAAGGCAACGACAATAACCCTTAGATCCCAAAAGACACCTATGGCGGCCAAACTGTTTCCCTTACGGCAAGTCCCGGGAGTGCCCGTAAAGAATGATAATGATGAAGTGGTAGCGGGACCCCTAACTTATGTATATCCCTTTCTCTACAACTGATTTATTAAATTGGAGGTCGCATTATGCCTCCTATACTAGTAAGCCCCAGGAGCTGACAGAATTAGTAACTAGTATTATGGAAACTCACCAACCCACTTGGCCAGATTGCCGTCAGCTCCTGACCACCCTATTCACAACAGAAGAACGAGCAAGAATTAGAAAAGCAGCTATTGAATGGATGGCAGAGAACCCCGTAGCTCCGGGACCAGGGCAGAATATAATAGACCGTCGGGAAGCAGCTCAGAGAGAATTCCCGAATGAAGACCCCCAATGGGATCCAAATACAGATGAAGGATCCACAGCCCTAGCCCGTTTTCGCCAAGGCTTTTTACAAGGCCTGAAAAGGGGGGGCCAAAAAGCTATGAACCTTTCCAAAGTTGCAGGAGTTATCCAAGGGATAGATGAGAGCCCAGCAGATTTTATGAGAGATTAACTGAAGCATACAGAATGTATACTCCCTATGATCCCGAGGCACCAGGAAGTTTATGTATGGTGAATTCTGCTTTTGTAAACCAGTCTCAACCAGACATTAGACGTAAATTACAGAAATTAGAAGGGTTTGCGGGCATGAATGCAACACAGTTAGTGGAAGTCGCTCATAAAGTGTATGTGAATCGTGATACTGAAAGACAGAGAGAATGTGATAGAAAGATGAAGAAGAAAGCTGATTTTTTGGCTGCGGCCATAGTTGAAAAGAAAAGGGGAGGTGTCCCTAGTCGAAGGAGCAGAGGAAGAGGGCGGGGTCAAGGCGGAGGCCGGACCCAGAGACTAGGCGTGAACCAATGCGCCTATTGCAGAGAGGAAGGACATTGGAGAGATACGTGCCCGCAACTCGAAGACGCCCAGCAAGATGACGACAACGATCATCAGTGGCGAGAAGAAAGACGAGGCCGTCCCCGGAATCGCGGAGGAGCCAATCGAGAACAATTCCAGCGAGAGAGAGGAGGAGGAGCCATTCAAGCATTGGCCACACCAGCCCATGATGAGGATGACGTGGATTAGGACAGACCGGGCTCCAAGTTTGCTTTAGGTCTCCAGGAGCCTATGGTCGGAATACAAATAGGAGACCAAATTATGAACTTTATGGTTGATACTGGAGCACAGCATTCAGTAATAGACAAAAAGATAGCCCCATTCACTACAAAAGCAGTCACCATTATAGGAGCAACTGGTGCGAAAGCCACAAAGTCTTTTCTTCAAAATCGAATATGCAGTCTAGGAGGACAGCAAGTAACTCATCAATTCCTTTACATGCCCGAATGTCCAGTACCACTACTGGGACGAGATATGCTAGCCAAGCTTCAAGCACAAATATCTTTCTCTGAACAAGGAGAAATGCAAATGACAGTAAATTCCCAAGCCAAACCAGCAGGAGTAATGCTGCTGACAGTTCCCCGAGAAGAAGAATGGAGGTATTACGTTGATGACTCCATCCAAGATACCTATTTTGAACAAACTCTAAAGAACATCGATGCACCACCTGGAGTATGGGCAGAAGGCAGTCCCCCAGGCCTAGCCAAGCATATAGCTCCAGTGATTGTAACCCTCAAGCCTAGTGCTACACCAGTGCACGTCAAACAGTACCCTCTCCCAAGAACTGCAATTGAAGGCATTCATCGCCACCTACAAAGATTGCTCGAGTATGGCCTACTAAAAGTATGTCAATCCCCATGGAACACTCCACTTTTGCCAGTAAATAAACCTGGGACAGATGATTATCGCCCAGTACAAGATTTGAGAAGAGTAAATGATGCAGTTGAAACCATACATCCAGTTGTACCCAATCCTTACACTCTTCTAGGACTGATACCTGCTGAAGCTACCCATTTCACTGTACTGGATTTAAAAGATGCATTCTTTTGCATAAGATTAGCCCCTGTAAGCCAAATATTGTTTGCATTCGAATGGCAGGACCCTATCTCTGGAAGAGGGGGCCAACTCACCTGGACAAGATTACCCCAAGGATTCAAGAATTCGCCTACCATCTTTAGTGCTGCACTGAATCAAGACCTTTCAAGCTATCCAGTAGCCCCGGGGAAGAGAGTGCTTCTCCAATACGTGGATGATCTGTTGATAGCTGCCATATCAGAAAGTGAATGTATACTAGCCACCAAAGACCTCTTGCAGTTACTAGATGAAGCTGGATACAAAGTTTCCAGAGCCAAAGCACAGCTATGCCAAAAAGAAGTGAAATACTTGGGTTTTCGTATTACCCAAGGAAGCAGAAGATTAGGCAGAGAAAGAAAAGAAGCAGTATGTAGAATTCCAACTCCAACAACCAGAAAGCAAGTCAGAGCCTTTCTGGGTGCGGCAGGATATTGCCGAATCTGGATACCTAACTTTGCCCAAATTGCCAAACCACTGTATGAAGCCACAAAAGGAGAAGAAAAGTCGCCACTGGAGTGGGGACTTGAGCAGGATACAGCCTTCAAGACGTTAAAGGAAGAATTGATGTCATCACCAGCACTTGGACTACCAGATGTCCACAAACCTTTCCACTTGTTTGTACATGAAGCACAGGGAAATGCCTTAGGCATGTTGACTCAGAAATTGGGAAATTGGGAACGACCTGTAGCCTACCTATCGAAACAATTGGACCCTGTGGCCAAAGGATGGCCACCTTGCTTGAGAGCAGTTGCAGCTACAGCGCTACTAGTGAGTGAAGCAGACAAACTCACATTAGGACAGAACATACGAGTCACTGTGCCACATGCAGTCCTTGCCCTTATGGAACAAAAAGCAAATTATTGGCTCACCAATTCCCGAATGTTGAAGTACCAGAGCATGTTATGTGAAAACCCACAAATACAACTTGAAGTGAGCCATGCCTTGAATCCAGCCACCTTGATACCCATCAGTGAAGAACTCCCAGAACATGACTGTATCGAAGTCATGGAGACTGTGTTCTCCAGTCGACCTGACTTGACAGATGTGCCCATAGACAATCCTGACCAGATCTATTATGTTGATGGGAGCAGTCTCATCCTTGATGGACGACGCTGTGCCGGATATGCAGTCGTCACTCAACACGAAGTAGTTGAATCATCAGCCCTAGCCTCAGGCACATCAGCCCAGAAAGCCGAATTGATAGCACTCACCAGAGCATTGCTGTTAGGAGAAAAACTTGTGCTGAATGTATATACAGATTCCAAATATGCCTTCACTACCTTGCATGCCCATGGAGCTCTCTATAAAGAAAGAGGACTCATTACATCCGGAGGAAAATCAGTCAAGTATGGTCCCGAGATATTGATGTTACTTGATGCAGTTTGGGCCCCAACACGTGTAGCTGTCATGCATTGCAGAGGACATCAAGCAGGAAAAGGAGAAGTTGCCCGAGGGAATAGATTTGCAGATGCCTCAGCACGACAAGCAGCTATGACAGGACAGATTGCCCCACAAGCTATGCCAATGCAAGCAGCATTGTTTCCAGTACCTTTGAATCTATGGACCCCACGATATACCACCAAAGAATTGGATTACTATTGTGACAGAGAAAATGGAGTACTGAGAGATGGATGGATTGAGCTGCCACCAGAAGAGGGCAGTCAACCTCCTGGACGTATAGTAATTCCTGAATTGTTAGGACCATCCTTTGTCAAAGCCTTCCACGAAGCCACCCACTATGGGAAGAGTGCTATGGAAAAAGCACTCAGACCACATTTCTACATCCCTCTGATGACAACCATATCAGCCTCAGTAGCACGTCAATGTCTAACCTGTGCCAAAAATAATGCCAAGCAAGGCCTTATTACGGCACCCCGAGTTCAGTCAGGAGGTGTCACCCCCATGCACAACCTCCAAGTTGATTTTACCGAAATGCCAAAAGCCAATGGATACCATTACCTATTAGTATTAGTTTGTACTTTCTCTGGGTGGGTAGAAGCATTCCCAACCAGAACTGAGAAAGCCCGAGAAGTTACCAAAGTCTTAATGAGAGAGATTGTCCCCAGATTTGGAATCCCAGCAGTAATAGGGTCAGACAATGGACCCTCATTTGTCTCCCAAGTTACTCAACAGTTAGCAAAAGCTTTGCAGATACAATGGAAACTCCACACTGCATACAGACCCCAGAGTTCAGGGAAAGTTGAGCGAATGAATCGTACCTTGAAAGCCCAAATGTCCAAGCTTTGTCAGGAGACACACTTGAAATGGCCCCAAGTGCTCCCCATAGCTTTACTCAGAATACGCTCAGCTCCTGTAAAGTCAACAGGATTTTCCCCTTTTGAAGTTTTGTATGGTAAACCCCCACCAATAGTGCAGGGAGTCAAAGGAAGTTTAGCCCAGATTGGTTCAGAAGTAACCAGACAAGAACTCCTAGCTCTTAGTTTTGTTCTGCAGACTCTCCATACGTGGATCCAAGACCAGTTGCCTATCAACTTGACGGAACCCTTGCATCCCTACCAGCCTGGCACTTCGGTGTGGATCAAAGATTGGAAGAAGACACCGTTGGAACCCCATTGGAAGGGACCGTACACCGTCATCCTGTCTACCCCAACTGCAGTAAAGGTAGCCGAGATCGACGCCTGGATCCACCACAGCAGAGTCAAGCCCGCCGCCGATCCTGAACCAGAGCAGTGGACAGCAGAGCAGCATCCTGATGTACCCTTGTGAGTTACTTTGAGACGGCAACCAGCAGCTTAGACACTTCATCACAAGTGCTTTGCAGTAGCCAAGTCTTTCGAAGAGGATTGCTGTTTTCCATGCAGCAACAGTTTTGTTTCAACGAACCCAATTTGTGACTACATTGACTAAGCCAGACTTCACAAGCCAACTGAAATTGCTAAAAGGTTGGTCAATGTGTACTGGACAACCTGAGGATCTTCAATCAACACTCAGCACCCGTTAAATTGCTTCATTAGCAAACGGGACGAAGAATAAAAGACCGTCGTGATCAAGATCAGCAAGCTGAGGATTCAGAAGAACTCCAATCAACATCAACATGTATCTTTGTTTTTGCTTTGCCTTGGTTGCCTTCTTTGGAGGTTTTGAACAGACTTATGCTCTACCTCCATGCACTGCTTGCATTACCTCTACTAGAACTGGACTGAAAGTAACTCAGACTTTGCTTTATCATTCTTACTATACCTGCAAGGGAACAGTAACTCGGTGTATCTATAACACCACTGAACTAAATGTTTGCACTCATGGCAAAATCAAAGCATGCTATAATCCGCATCAGAATCCATCCTATTACACGTTGGAAATAAGATGGAAGGATGCAGATGGACCTATATTAGCTGCTACACCACCACTTAAGGACATTACTAAACCTGCTGTTTTGAATTTTGATGCATGTAATGCTATTAATAGAGATAGTCAGTCCACCTGTGGTACATGGGAAAAAGCGTATCGAAATGATCATAAGTATATGTGTCCAGAAGGTGCCACAAATTGGTGGAAGTGTACAGGTAAAACGGGATCAGGCTATAGTACTGCAACAGCAGCAGACTACTATTGCCCGTATTGGGGATGTGTTTTTTATGCTACCTGGAACACTGGTATAACTGATGAGAAAATAGATAAACGAATGGCTACTTTAACCAAGCCAACCACAAATGATAAATGTCAGAAAGATGCTTGCAACCCCTTACACTTACGTATACACAATCCCCATGCATGGAAACAAGGATACAAGTTTGGTTTACGTATTGCTGGAGGAGCAATAGATCCAGGGACCATTGTGTATATCAGATTGAATACTCAAGCCCACAAGTCATCTAAATATCATATTCATAATACTTTTTATGAAGCTATGCATGTAAATAAGTTTGAGATCCCTCACCCTTCACAGAATTTATTTCTAGAATTAGCCGGAGCAGTAGTATCTAGTCTGAAGATCTCAGATTGCTATTTTTGTGGCGGAACCCAAATGGGAGACCAATGGCCATGGGAAGCCCAAGAATTGAATTATTCTATGACTTACAACCAGACTGAATTACACAAGACTACCAGTGAATGGGTGTTAGCGCACTCAATCGTTGGACGTCTTTGTTATGCCAGAACTGGACCCCAGTTCACCCAGAAGGTAGGACAGCTGGTCTGTCTTAGCCAGAAGTACTATAATGCCACGACTAAAAAGACAGCATGGTGGTCAGGAATCAGACATCCTGAACCTCCTAACCCATTAGCCAGATTTCCTGAACTTGCAGGTCTATGGACTAACCTTGCCAAAGTCCAAGCCTGGCAAGCCCCACCTGGCCTATATTGGATCTGTGGAAACCGAGCATATGCACAACTCCTGCCACACTGGGGAGGAGCATGTGTCTTAGGAACCATCATACCTTCTTTCTTCCTGTTAAACACTGAACATGGAGAACAATTAGGATATCCTGTATACACTACCCACAGACACAAAAGAGCATTGAGACAGAAAAGAGAAGCCTTACAGATAGGCAAGTGGGAGAAGTGGCAAGGTGATGATTGGCCACCAGAAAGAATTATTGAGTATTATGGGCCTGCCACTTGGAATGATGATGGTATGTATGGTTATCGTACTCCAATCTATATGATTAATCGTATTATTCGCTTACAAGCAGTAGTTGAAATAATCACTAATGAAACTAGTCATGCTCTTACACTCTTAGCTAGACAAAGTACTCAGATGCGCACTGCTATATATCAGAACCGCTTAGCACTTGATTATCTGCTAGCAGCTGAAGGAGGAGTATGTGGTAAACTGAATTTAACTAATTGCTGTTTGAAAATAGATGATAAAGGTCAAGTAGTTGAAGAAATTGCTAAAGATATGCAAAGACATGCTTATGTGCCAGTACAGACTTGGCACGCATTGAAATTTCCTAACTGGTTTGCTAATCTTTTCTCTTGGCTGGGAGGATTTAAGACTTTCATTGTTTTAGTACTAATCCTTGTTGCTATTATCTTCTTATTACCATGTTTAATCCCATGTTGTATGCGTTCCATTCATAATGCTATTGATAGTACAGTAGAGCGGAAGACCGCAACTAAAATAATGGCTTTATACAAAGCTAGTCCTAGTTGAAATCCTTCAATCATGATGTGATTCTTCTAAAAGTGATTTAATTCTCACACCTTATTGAGTAATAGGGTGAGATTAATCAAAGGGGGGAATGTGGCAGGTGCAGGCCTGTGACCCACGGTGTCTGACATAAGCAGGCCAGCATGGCTAGCTTGACCTGTAAATGAGGCCTGTGGAGAGGCATATAGGATTGCACATCCCCCAATATACTGCTATTGTAAGATAGAACTCAGTAGAAGTATTGAATTAGCTTAGGTAGGCAGAACTGCAGAACTGAAAGATGGAAAAATACAGAAAAGACATGTTTAAAAGTTACTGATAAGAAAAAGTACATCTGCAAAGAAATAATGAGGAGTGCTGACAGATGAGTTACAGAACCTTGCTCTTCTGCACGCACAAATTGGTTCTATGGCCTTGAGAGTGTGAAAGTAACAAGTTGATGAACTGGCCATTGTAATTGGGACTAGAAGGGGGGCATGCAGGTGTCATGCCCACAGAAGGGACATAATTGGATAAACTTATCAGTACCAGGACCAATGGAAGAGGTACGGGAGGTACGGGAGGTTACCGGGACCAATGAAATGTTTTTCTATACCTAGAATGGAACAAAAGTCTATAAAAGTTGTTGTAATGCTTGAAAACTTCGCTCAGCCATTTTGAATTTGATTGGTTCGAGACTTGTGCACAAATAAATGATTTGGACCTTCTGAACAGACTCCTGGTATCATTGGTTTGTCTGCGCTTTGCTGCTACAATTCTAACAATGATACAGTTTCTAGACATGGATACATCTCTACTGCAAGGTCATTTCTAAGCTCAGAGAATGTGAGAATGCAGAACACTGGAACATATCTATCATCAGCAGTTTAATAAAGGATTCATACAAACTTATCAAAAGCAGTTTAAAGCGGATTCTCAAACTTCTACTGACTTTGGTCTTTCTCAGCACTATTAATCTCTGGTGGGGGTGGGGACTCAGGCCTAGCTTACTGGCCTCTCATACGTTTTCAGGCTATTATAGGCCAAAGCCTACCACATTCCCCCCCTTTGATTATTCTCACCCGCAAGTGAGAAAGGGTGAGAATTAAATCACATATTATACTTGCGTAAAAGCATCATTTTGGGGTATAGGGTAATATTGCCACATAGCTAATACTTTTTTTGTAGCTGTCTTCCATTCTACAGTGCTATCAATAGCTGCTGGCTTTACTCGACTGTGAGGAATCTAGGGTTCGAGTTCTGCAACTTTAACTGCAGTTGGGGTTGATAAGATGACAATATAAGGTCCCTTCCAATGAGGTATCAATGGTATCTTTCTCCACTCTTTAATCCACACCGAGACTCCAGGCTTGAGAGGATGCAGGGGTTCTGTTAGATGGATGGGCAGCTGATCTTGTACCCACGTATGAAGACTCTGCAAAACAGAACTTAAAGCCAATAGTTCTTGTCTAGTAATTTCAGATCCAATCTGTTTCATATCTCCTTTTATTCCTTGTACAATAGGCGGGGGTCGCCCATACAGAATCTCAAAAGGGGAAACTCCTAAAGACTTAGTAGGGGCTAAGCGTATCCTAAGAAGGGCTATAGGGAGAACCTGGGACCACTTCAGGTGAACTTCTTGACAAAGTTTAGACAACTGAGATTTCAGGGTTCTATTCATACGTTCTACTTTTCCTAAATTCTGAGGTCTGTAGGCAGTATGCATCTGATAATGTCAATATCTCGGGGTCATACTTAATGGACTTGCCTCCTGAGGTTTTCAACCCTCATTCTTTGTACAGGGCCCCATGTGCGTGGAAAGTTGTGAAGGCATACTTGGAATCTGCGTACACATTTAGAAGGAGCCCTTTTCCTATTATCTGTGCTCTAGTGAGAGCTATCAGTTCAGCTTTCTGTGCTGAAGTCCCCGAGGCCAGGGCTGAGGACTCAACTACCAGATCAAGGGTCACTACTGCATACCCGGCACAACGATGCCCATTGATGACGAGACTGCTCCCATCCACGAAGAAAGTCCGTTCAGGATCCTCCAAAGGGACATCAGTCAGATCCGGGCGACTTGAGAATAAAGTGTCCATAATTTCTAAACAAGGAACACACAGGAGAGCAGAGCTCCTGCAAAGATCAGTAGGTACACAGGGAGCAGAAGCAGTGGACGACCCAGATGCTTAATGTAAATTCTGAAAAGCTTTATTGAAGATCCCCGACGCGTTTATTCAGTGTCGTCACGATTTTGACCATAAAGCACAGGGTCCTACGCACCTCTGCCTGCATGGCAAGCTAAGGACATTAATGTCCCTCAGTTTTAAACGGCATATCAGTGCATGATTCACAACTCTCCCCTTGAGAAAGGCGCAAGCCGAAACGCGTCGGGGATCTTCAATAAAGCTTTTCAGAATTTACATTAAGCATCTGGGTCGTCCACTGCTTCTGCTCCATGTGTACCATAATTTCTAAACAGTCATGATCAGGGGGGCCAGGACCAATTGGGAGCAACGTAGCAGGATTCAAAGCTTGACTGACCATCAATTGTAGCCGGGGATTCGCACACAGCATACTCTGATACTTCAATATTCGTGAATTTGTGAGCCAGAAACTTACTTTGTGTTCCATAAGGGTCAGAACAGAGTGTGGTACAGTAACTTGAAGACTTTGTCCCAGAGTGAGCTTGTCTGCTTCGCTCACTAGGAGGACTGTGGCTGCAACAGCTCTCAAGCAAGGGGGCCAGCCTTTTGCAACTGTATCCAACTGTTTTGACAAATAGGCTACTGGCTGATGCCAAAATCCAAGAGATTGAGTCAACACTCCTAAAGCATTTCCTTGTGACTCATAGACATGGAGACGGAAAGGTTTCTGAACATCCGGTAGACCCAGAGCTGGTGATGACATCAGAGCGGCTTTTAAAGATCGAAATGCTGCATCCTGTTCAGGTCCCCATTCCAATGGAGACCTCTCCATTCCTTTGATACAATGGCTTGATACAATGGTTTTGCCAGCAGAGCAAAATTGGGGATCCATATACGACAGTACCCTGCAGCCCCCAAGAAGGTTCTCACTTGCCTCCTGGTGGTTGGAGTAGGAATACTGCATACAGCTTCTTTTCATTCTGGTCCCAGGCGTCTAATTCCACTGGACAATTGAAATCCTAAATATTTAACTTCAGTTTGGCATAGCTGTGCTTTTGCTCTTGAGACTTTGTATCCAGCCTCATTTAGAAGGTGCAAGAGTTCACTGGTGGCTTGTAGACATTCACTTTCCGAATTGGTGGCTATCAGCAGGTCATCCACATACTGGAGAAGAACCCTTTTTCCTGGATCCACGGGGTAACTTGAGAGATCTTGATTTAGAGCAGCACTGAAGAGGGTAGGTGAATTCTTGAATCCTTGGGGTAATCGAGTCCAGGTGAGTTGGCCCCGCCTTCCTGTTGTAGGATCTTACCATTCAAGGGCAAACAAAAGCTGACTGACAGGGGCAAGGCGTATGCAGAAGAAGGCATATTTCAGGTCCAGGACGGTAAAATGAGTATCCTCGGCGGGGATCAGTCCCAAGAGAGTATAAGGATTTGGTACCACTGGGTGTATAGTTTCAGCAGCATCATTTACCCGCCTCAGATCTTGTACTGGGCGGTAATCCCCTATCCCAGGTTTCTTGACTGGGAGAAGGGGGGTATTCCAAGGTGACTGGCACTCCTTGAGAAGTCCATACTTCAGCAGTTTCATCAGATGGCAGTGGATACCTTCAATGGCTGGTTGAGGAAGAGGATACTGCTTCACATGCACTGGTTCCGCTCCTGGCTTGAGGATGACAAGGACAGGGGCTATGTTCTTCGCTAGGCCAGGTGGATTATCTTCTGCCCATATTTCAGGCGGAGCCAAAAGATTGGTGGGTATACAGGAACTAGCTGGCTTGGTTGGAAATACAATATAGAACCGCCATTCTTCTTCTCGGGGGACAGTCAGCACCATCAATCCAGCAGGTTTTTGAGTTTACAGTCATTTGCATTTCTCCCCCTTCAGCAAATGATATCTGCGCCTGGAGCTTAGCAAGCATGTCTCGGCCCGAAAGTGGAATAGGGCATTCAGGCATATACAGGAACTGGTGCGTTATTTTTCTGCCCCACTAGTTCACACATGCGGTTCTGCAGAAAAGGCTTAGTGGCCCTAGCCCCAGTAGCTCCGACAATGGTGATGCATCGAGAAGACAAAGGGGCTACTGGCTTTGCCACCACTGAGTGTTCTGCTCCTGTATCCACCATAAAGTCCATATATTGGTCCCCTATTTTCGAACTGACCATAGGCTCCTGGGGACCCAAGGTGAACTTGGAGCCCAGTCTGGCCTAGTCTTCATCCATGTCATAGCCCATTGCAACTGCCACTCCCTCAATAGCTTCTTCCCTCTCTCACTGGAACTGTGCTCGGTTCATTCCTCCACAACTCTGAAATCGACCTCCTGTTCTCCAGGGACTCCCTCCTCCCCTCCTGGGGGTGGAGTCAAGATGCGGGCATTCACTTTTCCAATGTCCTTCTTCTCTGCAATGGGCGCACTAATTCACACCCAGTGGGGTCCAATTACTTTCACGACCCCTTCCACATCCTCTGCTCCTTCGATTAGGAAAACCTCCTTCATGTCTTTCAATTAAAGCGGCAGCAAGAAGATCTGCTTTCTTCTTCATTTTACGTTCACTTTCTCTGTTACGTTCATTTTCACGATTCACAAACACTTTCTGAGCAACTTCCATTAACTGGACTGTATTCATGCCCGCAAATCCATCCAGTTTCTGTAATTTTCGTCTTATATCTCTCTGGGACTGACTGACAAAGGCTGCATTTACCATACGCAAATTCTCCTGGGCTGCTGGATCGTATGGGGTATACAATCTATAGGCTTCAGACAACTGCTCATAAAAGGCTGATGGGCTCTCATCCGGACCCTGGATAACTTCTGATACCTTCTCAATATTCATGGCCCTCTGGCCTCCCTTTTTCAGGCCCTGCAAGGCCTGACGAAATCGAGTTTGGGCCGTCGCCCCCCTTTCGTCATTCAGATCCCATCTAGGATCTTCATTTGGGAAAGCTGCAGTGGCTGCTTGTGGGAGATTCATTTTCCCCCCCTCTACGGGATTCTCTTCTAACCAGCGGATAGCTGCTTGCACAATTCACGCTCGCTCCTCGGTAGTAAAGAGAGTGGACAGGAGCGGGCGGCAATCAGACCAGGTGGGCTGATGAGTTTGCATTATACTAGACATTAACTCGTCAATTCTTGTTTTGTTTTGTTTTTTCAGTATAGGATGCATAATGCGTTTTCCAGTTCAATAAATCAGTAGTGGAAAAAGGTACGTAGATTAGACTGGCTGGTCCTGGTGCCATCTGGCCCTGTTCATTCAGAATAGGTATACCAGGTACTTGACGCAATGGCATAAGGTTCCCATCCCTTTGACTTTCTGTTGTACTTCTGAAATTATAAGGTGGTCTGGATTGTTGAAATTCTGCTCCCCGGCTTTGGCTGTCTGCAGTAAGTGACCCCCAACTGGCAAATGAATCCTTGCTGGCAGTGTCATCGGTGGACTGTGGTCCTCCCGAGGCACTCTGAACTGAGCCGGGGCTTCCGGTCAAGAGGGGGTGCACGTCCTCCTGCTGCGGAGGTGGCTGATGAACTACTTGGGGTACATCTGCAGGAAGGTGTCCCCCCTGCCTCAGGCTCTGCCCGGGGTGGTGGCAGAGCTGAGGGGACTGGCCTATAAAGATACTGGGACAGACAGAGTGGAATGTCTGGAGATTCTGGGGCAGAATAAACGGGCAGCTTTTTTTTTCCAGACTTCCGCCCCCCCCCCCCTTTGTGGTTGCTACTAATCTCCTACACTGTTCCTCATAGCAACGCTTTATCCAGGAGGGCTTTTTTCCCTTCACAAACACTTAACCAGGAATCTGTATAGGGGAATTGATCAGGGAACATTTTCTGTACAACCTGATAAACACGGGAAACTATACTAATATCAAAGATGCCCCCACGGGGCCATGAAGTGACCAACACTGGCCACTCCCTTTCACAGAGCATTCCTAATAGGGATGGAGACATTTTAATTCTGTAGTTTCCAGCAAATCCCTTGCTAAAATTCCTAGTTATACATTTCAACAGAATCTGTGTGGACTCCGACCCCCCCCTCCCCCCCATGATGACGTACTTGACAAAAGACAGAGGGAGCAGGCAGTCAGGCTGAATTTTCCTGAGGACTATGAGTCAGAACTATGCAACAATATTCCTCTGGGTGCACTTATTAAAAAACTTATTATTGCTGTAAACAAAGGGTAGGCAGAAAGCATAAGCTTAGATTGGTTGTAATAAGCATTATGGATGTGTGTGCTCATTCTAAATAGGAACAATTTAGATAAAGTCCTTAAAATATAAAACTATTATTTTGCAACATGTTATAACAACAATCCCAAAAGAAAGAACTATGGCTCCTAACATGACGGCCACATATCTGTTACGTACGACTAGAGTAACAATACTTGGCATGAAACTAACTGCCAGTCGTCGTCAGTACTAAGCTGAATAATGCAAAGGAATTACTTTAAATCTTACAGTTCAGAAAGCAGATATTCAAAAGTCATGAAACGGATACTTTTTTCATAAAGTTGGTGGATATCTGGAATGCATATACTCCCCTTTTCTTTTCTTTTTTTCTTTTTTTTTATAAACAATAAGTATGTCCTCTATGAGGTGCTTGCCACAGTATATAAAATCTCGTTTTTACTTTTAATTTTGCTCAATAGCATACGCAGTCAAAACCAAATATATATATATATATTGCTGCGCCCCCTGGCGGCCAGGCTGTCGCCTAGGGGCTGGAGATGCGAACTTTAATATGTTTTCCCTTGATGATTGCCTATAACTGTGTAGTTGTGTGGTTGAAATGATTCAGCCAAGAAGGATTATAGGCTCGCAGGATTTTTTTTTTTTCTTCAGCCAAATGAACTTCTTATTTATAGTTCAAAATATCAAAACATAAGTTGCGGGTGTTTTTCCCAGAGTAACCAATAAAGTGCTTCTATATTTAGCTTGCCAATCAAATCAACAGAAAGTATTTCTTCATACAAGAACAGCAGTGAAACTCTTGTCCAGAAAAAAACCAGCTTCCAGCGTGGCTTTTAAAACAGGTACAGTTTGCAACTCTCCAGTAATGCATAAACTTCTATTGCAGACTGTTTCCTTCTTCTCACAATCATTTGGTTTCTCTATCTGCTGTATTGCAAACTCTATACTTATTAGCCAACAGTCCTTTAAACACACAGTCAGAGCTTAGAATCTCAGCAACCTAATTTGCATATTCTGCTCAGCCGTGCTCTTCTTGAAAGCAGCTGCCAGGTTTTCAAAGTCTCTAGAAAACCTTCTAGCTTTCACTTATTTTGTATAACCTAGAGAGCAATCCATTTCTATGTCTGAGCTCACATCCTTTATCATAGGGGCTTCTAATTCCATGCTTTCCACATCTGACTCTATTTAAGAAACATTGGATTCAATCTCAGAACTATTCTGCTTTAACCTCTCTAGTATTTGTAACACTCTGCTTAATGCAGACTCTTCTCTCTTCTGAGGAGTGCTATTACATTTAGGAAGTTTCCTAACTTTCAGGAAATTCGTAGAGGATTTTAAACCGCTCACCTTACTTTGTGGAAGTAAGCTTCTGGAAGGCTTTACTGCTGAAGGCTCAGTTTCCATATAAATTTCAGGAGAATGGTTTCTGCTACTCACATGGCTTGCAATTTCCCCTGGGTAGGCTTTCCCTCTAAACGGAGTTCTCCTGTCTCTCTTACAGGTCACTGGGCTAACTTCATTTTTTTTAAATATTATTTTTATTGAAGATTTTTAACATTCTGACAATACAAATCAGAACAAGAAACATAATAAAACATACAAGAGAAACAATTTTAAACGAAAAAGATTCCCAAGTACAGCAGACCACATCACGGGGAATATTCAAATAAGAAAACAAATTTACAAGAAAACAAAATCAGACACTACCAAGTGCCTGATTAACATTAAACTAGCCTAAATTTCACTTCCGTAGTAATTAAGCATCAGACAGAGAAGAAGAAGAAGAGGAAACCCTCTGTACCTGCCTTTCCTTCTCCAAGAGCCATCTTTCTAGATCAGTAGATAACAAGAACACAAATTTATTTTGATCCATGGTAATAATACATTTGTAAGGATAGCGGAGAAAAAAAGGTGGCCCCAACAGCGACGATTCTATCTCTATAGGAAAGAAAGGACTTCCGACGAAACTGGGTCACACGACACATGTCAGGAAACATTGAAACCTTCCATCCACAATATAGGACATCTTTTTTCCTGAAGTGAGCCTTTAAGATAGAAACTTTCTCTTCCTCTGAGGACAAAGTGACAAGTAATGTAGCCCGCGTGGAAATATTATCCTGAGTGTCCTCTAAAAAAGCGGTCAAATAAAAAACCACAGGTTCTTCAGAGACAACTAAATCATCGCCATTGGGTTTAACCACCTTAGAGGGAAGGTAATAACATTTTAGGAAAGATAAAGTATCTGCATTAGTGATTTGCAATATGTCCTTAAGATATTTTCTAAAAAGAATTAAAGGTGATAGTAAAGATATACAGGGAAAGTTTAACACCCAAAGATTTTTAGATCTATGCATATTTTCCAAACTTTCAAGCTTCTGGGAATAAACCAAGCTATCCCTGACACTATCTGACTGCCAAGATAATAATGCTTTAACCTGAGTATCTAATTGTAGACAATTAAAGGATAAATTATCCACTCGCCGGTCAACTGCCTGGAACTTACAATATGTATCCCTGGTAAATTGGCATAATGAAGGGATCGTCTCCATAAGAAGAGACTCAGTTCTTTTAACCACTTGCCATATATCTATCAGGGAGATTGAAGTCCCAGCAGGAGAACTAACAAGGGGAACAGGCTCCTTCCAAACGACTACTTTAGGTAATGAACCAATCTCCAATGATTCTACGGAGGGAGAAGGCAGTCCTGAGAGTTCCAGAAAACCCGGAGGCAAAGGTGGAGTACGCTCCACCAAGCTAAGGCTAGCGCCCTCCAAAGAGGGAAGAGAAGAAACAGTACCTGAAGGAACTGCCAACGGCGTTGATACAACGTGCCGGTCCATGGGGCCCGCGATCTTTTCTGCGGTCTTTTCTGCGGGGGGGATCTTTTTCTTTCGCTTGCCTCCTGGCATGATACGCAGCAGCACAGCCTCCTAAGTTACTCCTAAGGGGCTCCCAAAGGGCGTGGCCTGCCCCTTCTGATACGCCCCTTAGGATACACCCACAGCTGACGCCCAGGCTGACGCCAGAAAGACAACGCCGCAATTTATATCCAAGGAAAAAAAAGCCGAGGGCCTTCGATGACGTGGGTGGAGCTGCCCCGAGGAAGCCGGCAGCTGCACACGCTGGGTATATCGCCCCCTCCACAGAGGAGCAACAGCTGAAATCTCTCCCAACAGCTCTGCAATACCAGGATCTTAAATAAGGGCCCTCGATGACGTGGGTGGAGCTGCCCCGAGGAAGCCGGCAGCTGCACACGCTGGGTATATCGCCCCCTCCACAGAGGAGCAACAGCTGAAATCTCTCCCCCACTGGGCTAACTTCAATACCTCTGGCTGGCCTCACCTTCCTCCAAGAGGTTTCTGGTGAAGTTCCCCTGACTCTCCGTGGTCCTTCCTTGGTTAGTTCTCTGAAGCTCCTAGGGCCTCCTCCCCTTCTGGAACCTTCAGACACATTCCAACCGGCACCAGAATCAGAGCTAGGACTCCTCCTTGTCCTTCCTCTCTCAATAGAAGTTTCTTCTTCTCTGGAAGTCAGTCTTCCAAGGCACCTCCTCTCCGTGTACTTCCTTTCAATGCACTTCCTCCCCAGGCTCTTCCTGCCCAGACTCTCCTTTCCTAGACCCTCCCTTTCCAGGCTCTTCCTTTCTCCAAGTTCCTGCCGTTTATATCTGTGATTTCCCTTTCTGCCTTCTAGCCCCTCCCCCAGCTGTCCCTCGTGAGCAGGGCTGGTAACTATGGAGCTAGGGCGTGTCTCTTTACTACAAACTTTCTGCAGGTAGTTTTTTTTCTGAACAAGGAGTTTTAATCCACAAACTCCTGGATTTGGTTCCTTTCTCTGGGGAAAATGACTGATTTTTCCCTCTTTTTGTATGCTCTCTCTCGGCTGCGCCACCACAGATACCCCCCCCCCCTTAAGATATTCCGGGCTGGCAGACAACTGTCGGCCCAGCACGGAATCCTCGAAAGGGGTCTTGATCTGACTGACAGTTATTCTGATCGGGTTTGATAACAGCCAATCGGGCTAACACCACCCGGTCATGCCATGGGCGCAATAAATTTATATGGAAAGTCTGCTGTCTTCCTTTCCTCATCTCTACTACATAGGAGACTGGTCCCACCTGTTTGACAACCCTAAAAGGGCCTTTCCATTTGGTCTCAAACTTTGGGCTGGACCTCTATCATTACGACCACTTTTTCCCCGATTTCCAATTGACGAGGTCGGGCCCTCAGGTCATAACGTTTTTTCTGTCGATTCTGACTGGTGGTAATATTCATTTCTGCCAGCTGAGTGGTACGCTGTAAGCGTCCTCTAAAATCCCTTAAAAAGTTTAGGACTTCTACTTCTTCAAGGGCTGGCTCCACCCATTGTTCCCGCATTATGTCCTGCACCCCCCTAGGAGGTCTCCCATACATCAACTCATAGGAGGAAACCCCTGTAGAAGACTGCTTGCATTCACGGCACGCGTACAATATGAACAGGAGCATTATGTCCCAGTCTGATATATCACCCCCTAGGCTCCTCCTCAACATTCTTTTTATTGTTTGATTTAGCCTCTCCACTAATCCATTGGATTGAGGGTGGTAGGCGGCTGTTTTCACATGGCAAATGCCAAAGGCATCCCATACCTGTGCGAGATATTTAGAGAGGAAATTACTGCCTCTATCTGTCAATACCTCTCGAGGAAAGCCAATTTCACAAAATAGCCTCACTATTTCCCCTGCAATGGTTCTAGCGGATGTATTTCGTAAGGGGATTGCCCACGGGAAACGGGTAGCTTGATCAATTATGACCAGGATGTACTGAAATCCCCGGGGCGTCCTCTTCAAAGGGCCTACGATATCCATAGCCAACTTATACACAGGTTTGGATATAAGAGGTACCGAAACTAATGGCACTTTCCGTGGATGGGACGAGGTAACCCTTTGACATTGCGGACAGGACTCACAGAACCTTGAAGTTTCCCTAAAAACTCCCGGCCAATAAAAACGAGTTAAAATTTGGTCTAGTGTACTGTGGACGCCTTTATGCCCCTCTACCAGGTGTTCATGGGCTAGTTTCAAAACCAAATTCTTAAAGGTGGTGGGGACCACTAACTGTTTCCGAGACTGTCCTAATTGGGGGTCTATGCTCTCCCGATATAATAGGCCTTCATCCAGAAAGAACCGGGGTAGGGTTCTCATCTCTATATTAGCGTAGGTAAAGGCTCTTGATAGGGCTGGGTCAGTCCATTGTTCTTCGGGAAATGTAGGAAACTTTTCTACTAAATCTGCAGGTGCCCAAGGCAATTCCTGCCCTGCTAACAGTTCTGCACTATTCTGCTTCCTGACCTGCTTACCCCTTTTCTTATCAGCGCTCCCCTTTTTAGGTCTGTTAGGAGGGGCTGTGATTAACTCCTCATGAGATGGCAAGTCATGTAGGGGTTCTTCCTCTGGGTCCGGGACGTCTATTTCTGGGTTGGCATTGGCCCTGGTGGACACCAGACCTGTCCTCGGCTGAATGCTCTTCACTAGGCCTCGCCTGAATTGGGGCCAGTCTTTCCCAAGTACTAAGGGGTGAGGGAGCTTAGGGACTATAGCGACTACCATTTCTCGCTCTAAACCTAAGCCCTTCACTTTTACCTTGGTCAAGGGGTACGCTGATGTGGCACCATGCACGCATCTTATCTTAATGGAATGCTCAGCTTGGGTTGGGGCCTGACCACTACATGCCGGTATATCAGTCCACAGCTTAGCTGATATCATGGACTGCTCCGCACCTGAGTCTAAAAGAGCTTCTGTGGGAATGCCTTCGACCTCCACAGTCAGCAAGAATCCTTCCCCATCGTCCTTGCAATGGGTGGATACCAGCGCTGTCCTAGCCTTGCAATTCCGACTAAAGTGTCCCTCTTCCCCACAAATAAAACATTTACCCTGAGCATACATACATTTTATTCTGGGCTTTACTCCTAGGATTTTTCCTGATAAAGTGTTCCCTATCTTTTCGGAGGCTCCACGCTCAGGACTTTTTCCACCATCCACCTTCATCTGGCTGACTAACCTGGCCTCAAGAAAACGTTCCGCCAGAGAGGTTGCTTCTTTGGTGGTTTTACAGTCCTGGAGGATCAGAAAAGATTTTAATTCAGTAGGAACAGCTTCTACAAATTGCTCCAAAATTATGCAATCCAGGAGAGAATCAATAGATTTACCTTGTGGTTCTAACCACTTCCAAACTAGGCTTTGTATGCGTTGGCATAAAGCTCGTGGCGTTTCTCCTGATTTTAACTTACACGCTCTCAACTGGCGTCTATAAACCATTGGGTAAGACCCATTCTATCCCTATTGGCCTTCTTAACTTCAACATAAGAGGAGGCTAGATCATTGGGCATCGCACGATAAGCAGCCAAAGCTTCACCCGTGAGTGAGGCTGTGAGGCGGACTGCCCATTGATCTTCGGGCCAACCGCTTAGTTGAGCCACTCTCTCAAAAACCTCCATGTAATCATCCACATTATCATCCTTGGTTAAAGGGCTAAAAGAAAAAATCCCCTTCCCAGGTAGTCCCAGTCCCTGTGAGGCTCCTAAGGAACCGGTCCTCAGGGCGTCAGAGGTCTTCCTTTGCTCCCCTAACCAGTCATCCATCATGGATAGGAGCGGTTGCTGCTGGTCCCTCATCATGCTGGCTACTCGCTCCTGGGCTTTAGCAGCTTCTTCCTGCTGATCCCTGAAGCGGTCTGCCACCCAGCTGAACAGATTGGGCTGCTCCATCTTCCCGGTGATGCTGAAAGAAAAAACACAAACACACACCAAGTGCGGCTCTTCCACACACAGGCTGTTTTCTAATACTTATGAGGACTACAGTATCCCACCCTGGCAGGCAATCCTAAAATAACCCAGTTTATCTACGGGTTATCTGCCAAAGGGGTTGACTCAGGCTCAGCGAGGTAGGCACGCTCTGGAAACACTGCTACGGTCCTTCCTTCCGCTGGAGGTCTGGTCCTAGGGTTGCTGTAATTCCTCCTTGGAATCTCTGGACTCCTTCCACGCCCTACTTATGTCCGGATATAGGTTTGAAGAAAAAATCCAACAACTACGCCAATGTCGCGCCCCCTGGCGGCCAGGCTGTCGCCTAGGGGCTGGAGACGCGAACTTTAATATGTTTTCCCTTGATGATTGCCTATAACTGTGTAGTTGTGTGGTTGAAATGATTCAGCCGAGAAGGATTATAGGCTCGCAGGATTTTTTTTTCTTCAGCCAAATGAACTTCTTATTTATAGTTCAAAATATCAAGACATATGTTGTGGGTGTTTTTCCCAGAGTAACCAATAAAGTAAAGTGCTTCTATATTCAGCTTGCCAATCAAATCAACAGAAAGTATTTCTTCATACAAGAACAGCAGTGAAACTCTTGTGCAGAAAAAAAATAGCTTCCAGCATGGCTTTTAAAACAGGTACAGTTTGCAACTCTCCAGTAATGCATAAACTTCTATTGCAGACTGTTTCCTTCTTCTCACAATCATTTGGTTTCCCTATCTGCTGTATTGCAAACTCTATACTTATTAGCCAACAGTCCTTTAAACACACAGTCAGAGCTTAGAATCTCAGCAACCTCATTTGCATATTCTGCTCAGCCGTGCTCTTCTTGAAAGCAGCTGCCAGGTTTTCAAAGTCTCTAGAAACCTTCTAGCTTTCACTTATTTTGTATAACCTAGAGAGCAATCCATTTCTATGTCTGAGTTCACATCCTTTATCATAGGGGCTTCTAATTCCATGCTTTCCACATCTGACTCTATTTGAGAAGCATTGGATTCAATCTCAGAACTATTCTGCTTTAACCTCTCTAGGATTTGTAACACTCTGCTTAATGCAGACTCTTCTCTCTTCTGAGGAGTGCAATTACATTTAGGAAGTTTCTTAACTTTCAGGAGATTCGTAGAGGATTTTAAACCGCTCACCTTACTTTGTAGAAGTAAGCTTCTGGAAGGCTTTACTACTGAAGGCTCAGTTTCCATATACATTTCAGGAGAATGGTTTCTGCTACTCACATGGCTTGCAATTTCCCCTGGGTAGGCTTTCCCTCTAAACGGAGTTCTCCTGTCTCTCTTACAGGTCACTGGGCTAACTTCAATACCTCTGGCTGGCCTCGCCTTCCTCCAAGAGGTTTCTGGTGAAGTTCCCCTGACTCTCCGTGGTCCTTCCTTGGTTAGTTCTCTGAAGCTCCTAGGGCCTCCTCCCCTTCTGGAACCTTCAGACACATTCCAACTGGCACCAGAATCAGAGCTAGGACTCCTCCTTATCCTTCCTCTCTCAATAGAAGTTTCTCCTTCTCTGGAAGTCAGTCTTCCAAGGCACCTCCTCTCCGTGTACTTCCTTTCAATGCACTTCTTCCCCAGGCTCTTCCTGCCCAGGCTCTCCTTTCCTAGGCCCTCCCTTTCCAGGCTCTTCCTTTCTCCAAGTTCCTGCCGTTTATATCTGTGATTTCCCTTTCTGCCTCCTAGCCCCTCCCCCAGCTGTCCCTCGTGAGCAGGGCTGGTAACTATGGAGCTAGGGCGTGTCTCTTTACTACAAACTTTCTGCAGGGAGTTTTTTTTCTGAACCAGGAGTTTTAAACCCCAAACTCCTGGATTTGGTTCCTTTCTCTGGGGAAAATGACTGATTTTTCCCTCTTTTTTATGCTCTCTCTCAGCTGCACCACCACAATATATATATCAGGAATTAAAATTCAAGCACGATTAACTCCTCATTCACTCAGGATTAAATAATTTTCAAGTCGCGATCTGGTAACTACTGGCTCGGGATGCTTCATAGTCCTGTCAGGGCTCTTAACCTCTACTTCGAAAGTCAAAGGAAAAACAAAAGCAGTTTCCTTAATTTCTCTATCATTTCTGTTTGGACCATAAAAGACAAGTAGGGCTGAGATATAACAAGAACAGTTGAGGAGCTCGAAAGGGGTTAATAAGAACTTAACCCTTTCCAGGCTGAGCCCAAAACTGTGGGGATCCAAAATTCTTACTAAATATTCCTACCAAATGATATATAATACATGACCATAGCAGAAGGAACATCACTATTAGAACATATTGAATAAGACAGGTACAATTTTCCTGAAATAAGCACGAATTAACCCAGCTGCAGGATGTGGATTAAAAATTGAAAGTAAGCCTTCAAAGGGTTAAAGGATACTAAAACATTCCTTTCTACGGGCTTTGTGAAAGACACACCCCTTCTCTCTCTGCTTGCTAGAGACTCACACTGTGCTGGAAAAAAACTGAAATCAGTGAGACAGCTGTCTTTGTACTTAGAAGTGACTCCTGAGTTGGTCTTTCCCCTTCTTTCTTCTTTTCTCAGTACTATTCCTTAATCAGTAAACTGTTTCACAAATTACCCAACAAAATAATCTTACATTATACCAGAAGGGAAACCCGCGGTTTCAACACATAACAAAAATCAGATACAAACAACAGACAGTAAGGACAGGGTAGGATGGCTGCAGGTGAGGGGTCCGTACAGCCCACAGAACAATGGGGGAGACAAACACCAAACGCTTCCTCCTTTTCGTGACCTGGGCGCGGTCACCTGGCCAGGAACTGCGCTACTCAGGAGTCCGCTCTCACTTGGTCTATATTTCAAGACCTCTCAGTCACACAGACAGTCATGCCAGCAACAAGAAATTATTTTTCAAATGCCCAAGGTTTTACTGACTAACCCAACCAAAGGGTCGGTGGCCTCTGCTCCGCTAACCCTTATGCGAAGCATACTAGGACCGCCCTTATGAGAGGTGATCAAGCTCTCTCGTCTTGCGCACTTATGCAAGACTTTCTCAGTTAGTCTAAACCAAATTAGTCTCGCATACTCATGCATGGCTTTTCCCCAGGCTTCACTGACTCTCGAATAAGAAAATGTCTACTCACCGGATCCGGTTTCCGATACAAACCAGTTCATGGGTTGGATCCTGGACTCCCCTCGGGTTCAGAGGTGTTGGCCAGCCAGAACCAGCAACCTGCGGAGGCAAGGAGGAGCCCTCTCCGATACAAGAGGACCGGTGGCGCCAGAGGTTCTCCTGCGATCAGTCTGGTGCGGCTCCAGCCGGACCAAATCTGGAGGCGAAAGTACATGGTATATTCACTTGAATACCATCCACTACTTGCACATTCCCGGCCAACGCTCCAAGAATATGTAGCAGCTGATAAGCATGCAATAAATAATACCAGGAGTCGGTTCAAAGATCCAAGCCAATTTATTGTGCACAGGCTCAAACTGACACCTTTTGTGTCTGAAAAGAATGAGCAACCAAATACAGCAGCAGATTCATTATATAAAATTTCACAGTTTGATGCAGGCAACCTTTCTATTGGTCCCAACGCCCCCTGCACCTGTCCAATAGGGGACCCTCTCTGGGCCTAGCACCCTGTTCCCCCTTCCCAGGCTATTCTAACAATGGTACAGTTTCTAGACATGGATACATCTCTACTGCAAGGTCATTTCTAAGCTCAGAGAATGTGAGAATGCAGAACACTGGAACATATCTATCATCAGCAGTTTAATAAAGGATTCATACAAACTTATCAAAAGCAGTTTAAAGCGGATTCTCAAACTTCTACTGACTTTGGTCTTTCTCAGCACTATTAATCTCTGGTGGGGGTGGGGACTCAGGCCTAGCTTACAGGCCTCTCATACGTTTTCAGGTTATTATAGGCCATAGCCTACCACAATCCCTTTACATGTTCAGGAAGCCCACCCCATGTCTGCTTCTCCTACATCCTACTCTGATCCCCACACACATTCACAAGTCTGGCTCCACTCCAGACCAACCCCCAGCAAACCTTTACAATTTCTGGGAGCATGGTCCCTTTAAATTTCAAACTAAGACCTGACCACAAGTGTACTCAAACCCCTTCCCTGTCCATAATTAGCAGCTTGCTGCTCTTTTTTTAATTTCAAAAAATGGTTTAGGGTCCTTTTAAATTTTAAAGCTTGTTTTCTTCTCTTGCAGCACTTCTCTTTACAGAATGGTGCATCTGGGAATGGCTACCTTCCTGCCATCGCTGCTCCGTTCCCCAGCCTCATTCAAGCTCCCTGCACACACTGACAGCCGTGGATTTGGTTGACAGCTCCCCACGGTCTTTCCAATTCTTTTTTAAAACATTTTTAAAGCTGCTGTTGCCCCAAGCACCATGAATTTCCCGTCTATCACAGCAGTGTTATTTCATGGGTCCCTTTTTGCTGCAGCTTACCACAGCCTCTGTTTTCCTGACTTCCAATGCCTCCCACATACCCAGAACCAGGAAAATATTATTTTTTTTCTTTCACTAGCTTACATTGGGATGAGAGTAACGAATACTGCAACTGAAAATATAACTGGATGTTGCAAATGTGATAGGCAACAGATGTACATCCTGAACAGAAAGTTCAAGCAAGTCACCAATGATATTTTTCTATTCCTACCCTTGTCCATGCAGGTGAGCATATACCCCTTGAGAGACACTGGCTACTGACCCCCATTGTGATGCCAGCTCATGTCCTGAGAAGCAGTACAACAGAGCACATAGGATCACTAGGGCACATCATAGAATGGACATTCAGGCAGCTGATGAGCCAGTTCATGTGTCTGGACAGGTCAGGATGGGAACTTTCGTACAGCTCTGACAGGGTCTGTGAGGTCTTCATGCTCTGCTTCATGCTACACAAGCTTACTGTGAAGGCAACCCTTGCCAGAAGCCTTGGAAACAATAACTGAGGAGGCATATGCAGAGGTTACGGAGCAGGCTGAGCGTGTACAGTTCTATCAAAGGGAACTGGCAGCAAGAAACAATCTCATAGACAGGCACGTCACATGAAGGTGCATGTTTAATGACCAACAAAGTGCAGGTGAAATACAATGCAACAATTTCCCCCAACTCACCAGTGCAAGATCCACCTATTAGAGGCACCCCCCCCCCTGCACACACACAGTCCAACATACTCCTACATACCTTTCACTCCCCTTTACCTCACACCCTTCCCCTGCATCAAACCCCTTTCCCCCCAAAAAAATCCCATATACACCAACAGCAGCCAACAATCTCTCTTATGCCTGAAAGGTACCCCCTTCCCCATGCACTTTTACATGCCTTCACATACCCCTCCCTCATACCCATCATACAACTCCCTTCCCCCCAACTGAACAAATTATCCATCACTCCCTATGCAGGACACATAAGCTTGCCCCTGTAAACAAAGTCCTAATTCTTGCTCCATTCATGCACCATCCCACAGCCCTTGCCTCTCTTCAATGGCAAGCACATGTACCTGGGCCAGTATCAGAATGGTGGATGGGGTGCTGGGTAGTATTTATTTATTATTTATTTAACAGTTGCTTATATACCGCTACCTTCCACAGATCAGGTGCGGTTTACAATGAACAAAGAATGAACAGAATAACAGGTCTGTTTTACATGGAACATTAATTAACTAGGTACAATGTTGCTAAGTACATTAAACTTGATTGGATTAAATATGGTAAATAATTTGTTAGGTAACAGTCAAACTATTACATAATTCAAACTATTTACATATATCTATTTACAGGATTTACCAATAGTTATTTAATCGGCTTTAATTGTAGTTAGATAGAGAAAATTTAAATTGGTATACTTTGCGTTCACTATTAACCATTTCCTGTTAGTGGTGGGGTATTTTCTAGTGTGCCGAAGTGGGAGGTGAATAGATATGTTTTTAATTTCTTGCGGAGTTCCTTTGCATCTTTTAATGCTCTTATTTCTTCGGGGAGGGAGTTCCATAGGGTGGGAGCCGCATGTGAAAACGCTTTTTTATTAGTTGTTTTTTTGGTAGTTGTGAAATCCTTTGGGATCCTAATTTTATTCGCGTGGCCTCTCCGTAGCGCAGTTTGGGATGTGTCTTTAGTGATAATTTTTGTTAAAGAGACTGGGGCCATTGTATTTAGTGTCTTAAATGTAGTGATAATCAATTTGTAATTTATTCTGGATTGAATTGGGAGCCAGTGAAGGTTTGCTAATATAGGTGTAATGTGCTCAAATGGTGGAACCTTCATTACGATTCTTGCTGCTGCATTTTGGGCAAGTTGGAGTCTCTTTATGTTCTGTTTTGTTGTTCCTAGTAGGGTGAGATTTGCGAAATCAAAGTGTGGAGTGATGATAGCCTGAATAATGCTCAGAAAAATCGTGTAGAAGTACAAGGGGACGTAATTGTTTTAAAATTTTGAGTTTAAAGTAGATTTTCTTAGTGATGTTTCTAATATGTGTGTCCATACTAAGGTGTGAGTCAATGGTGACACCTAGGTATTTTACTTCGTTTTTGATTGTAATGTTGTGATTTTGGGAGTAGTGATGTGTGTGTGGAGGTATGTATGATTGATTTTTAGTTACTATTAATATATCAGTTTTAGCATGATTGATGTGGAGATTGTGGTCTTTTAGCCAGATTGTTAATTCAGAGAAGCATTCTGATAACAGTTGTAGTGGGAGTGTTGGGATTGTGAATGGTATGTACATCATCATATCATCTGCGTATATGTGATAGTGTACCTCGACAAAGTACTACCCAAACTAGACACAACCACACCAGACATCAACTCAACCATATCAAATTGGAACCTAACTATTGAAAAAGCAGCTGTCCACACACAAGTCTTACACAAACAAACAAAAAAGACAGAAAAATGGTTCACGAAAGAGCTGACAAAACTAAAAAAACAACTGAGGAGACAAGAAAAGAGATGGAGAAAACTAAAATCTGATGAAAGCAAATCCCAATACATGCTCCTACTCATAGAATACAAAAACGCAATTAACAAATCAAAAAGAGACTACCACTCTAAAGTAATAAACTCATCCATCAACCGCCCAAGGGAGTTATTCGCGATAGTAAAAACATTAACCAAAACTAATAACAGCGAACCTAAACAACAAGCAATTAACATACAAACACTAGCAAAACATTTTGCAGAAAAACTAAAAAACAAGACCACTACCCCAACTCCTTTACTACCAAACACAAACCACGTATGAATGGACAAGTTTCCAGTTGGTAGAACAAAAACAACTTCTCAAATCATAACAATGATAAACACCACCACCTCCCCACTTGACCCATGCCCCGTTTCATGGATTAAGTGTGCGAAAGAGGAACTGGCGATAAATCTACAACACATAGTCAACCAATCCCTTTCACAGGGCATCATGCCTGATGCCCTAAAACTCACTACACTCCGACCAATAATAAAGAATAATAAGCTCGATTCAAAAGATCCGAACTCCTACAGACCCATAGCCAGCATTCCGTTCATAGCCAAAATTATAGAGAAAACAATTCAAATTCAGTTACAGGAACACATTGATGAATACAAACCCCTTGACTCACACCAATTTGGTTTCCGCCCATTCCATGGAGTAGAAACCCTCCTAATCACTCTTATGGACTTCCTCATCAAGGGCACAGATAACAAACAACATGGCTACCTACTCCTATTTATAGATATCTCAGCCGCATTCGATAACATTAATCACCTGACACTGATCAACAGACTAGAAAACCTAGGAATAGGCGGGATTGTCCTTAACTGGTTCAAATCCTACATTTCACACCGATTAATACGCGTCCAAATTGACCAACAAGCATCAGAAACATTCCCCCAAGGACAGGGAATACCCCAAGGATCACCCTATCAGCCCTCCTATTTAACTTGTACCTGCAACCAATAACTAACATATTTAAAAAACACAAGATTAATCACTTTATATACGCCGATGACATCATGCTAGCTATCCCCATAACCACAAAAAACCCTACATATGACCGCTATCCAAATGCATGGCTGAGACCTCCTCCTGGATGGAAACTAACCACCTCAGCATAAACTTCAAAAAAACCGAGGCAATGTTTGTGACAAGATCATCTATGACTGAGAACACCTACCCGGAAACAATCACTATCAACAAAACCTCCATACCTGTCAGAAAACAGGTAAAATACTTAGGAGTAATAATAGACCACACTCTCACCATGCTACCACACATAAAACAAACAGTAAAAACCATTTTCTATAAACTCAAAACAATTCAACACCTAAGGCCAATCCTAGAAACACCAGACTTTAGATCCGTAGTAGGTACACTGATCACCCCTCACTTCGACTATTGCAATAGTCTCCTAATAGGCCTCCCGCAAAAAAGCACATACCTTCTTCAAAGAGCACAAAACATCTGTGCTAAAGTGATTGCTAAAGCTCGCCTAACAGACCACGTAACCCCTATACTGCTAGACCTCCACTGGCTCCCTATTAACAGACGAATTAAATATAAAATTATCCTAACAACCTATAAACTTATAAACGACATAACCCCCTCACACCTATCTACATTACTGCAATCTCCAACCTCGACAAGGACCCTCAGACAAAACGCAGCCCACTCTCTCATCATACCAAAAACCATCCGCAAAACTAAGAACACCACCAGCTCCAGAGCATTCTCATTCGCTGCTCCTACACTCTGGAACGACCTCCCCATTGAACTTCGTACCATAAGAGACCTCTTCCAATTCAGAAAAGAATTAAAGACCTACCTGTTCACTGAACACTTCGAAGTCCCCTACTACCCCAAAGCCTAGCTCCACAACAAACGTGGTCACACATGCACAAACTCCCTTAATCCAAACAATGTAAACACAAGCCTGCCCCCCTCCACACACACGCCCCAAGACGACATAAAAAGGAACTAAATTCCAACACCTACACCAATTTCTGACCAACACAACACACACACCACACACTGTAAATATATATTTGTAAAAAGTTAGATGTGTTTGTTTTAATACCTACAAAGTTTATATTAATGTTCAATGTAAATAGTTGAATTCTATTGTTCTATGTAAAATGTATACAAACTGTGTACAAGACTGTTAACCTGTTATATGTAAACCGCCCTTGATCTCTGGAAGGGGCGGTATAAAAGAAATAGTTAAATAAATAAATAAATAAATACTTTGAATTTCTTGAAAATGTCACAGACTGGTTGAATATATATATTAAATAAGAGGGCGGAGAGGGCGGAGCCTTGGGGGAGACCAATTTCCTGTTTGTATGTTTTAGAAGTTTCTGTGTTAGTTCGGACGGTTTGGGTTCGATCAGTTAGGTATGAGGTGAACCAATTATGTACAGTTGAGTGGATTCCTATTTGTTTAATCTATTAAGCATTACAGCATGGTGTACACTGTCAAACGCTGCAGAGATGTCTAGAAAGAGGAGGATGAAGGCTTGTTTAGGGTTATCAATACCTCGTATTAAGGTATCAAGGAGTACTGTTAATAGAGTGTCTACGCCATGATAGGGACGAAAGCCACTTGTTGGTCATCAAGGGGGGCTGAGGTTTCTATGTGATCCTGTGTTTGAGTTTGAACGACCTTTTCAATTAGTTTTGCCATGAATGGAATGCTAGAGATAGGTCTGTAGGAATTAGGTGATGTTTTGTCGAGGGTGTTATTTTTTATTATCGGTCGGATTTGTGCATGATTGAGGGGAGGTGGTAAGTATCCTTGGCGCAGCGACAGATTGACTATAGGAAGGATAAAGGGGGATAGTGTAGGGAGGGTATGCTTGATCCAGTTTACCGGACATGGATCAAGTTGAGAAGTCGTAGTGTTCAAGTTTGAAATAGTAATCTTGAGAGTGTCTTTGGTTATAGGGTGGAAGTCGGACCATTTTTTTATTTGATGATGGTGGGAAAGGGATAGAGGATTTGGTGTGAATGCAAATGTTTTTGATTTATTTATGTAGTGGTTTGCTAGAGTCTGGGCAGAGATATCAATAGTATCATTGCTGGTGTCGTATGAGTTATTAGTTAGGTTTTGGACGATGCTGAAAAGTTCTCTTGGTCTATTAATGGATTTGGTTAGTATAGATGTGTGGTAGTTTTCTTTGCACCGTCTGAAGCTTCTTTGTACTTTTTAAGGTAGCTGTGATAAGCGTCATAAGAAGGGATAGATTTGGTTTTGCGCCATTTGGATTCAATATTTCTCAATTCTCTCTTCATTCGTCGTAAGGTGCTGTTGAACCAGGGGGCATCTCCTATTCTAGAGTTGCTTTTCTTCTTGGTGGGTTGCTTACATGTAGCTGCATTGTTAATTGTATTGTGCCATGTTGCGACGGCTTCATCTAGGTCAGTTGGTACAAGGGGGAGATAGGGAATAGTTAGATCAATGAATTCTTCAGCGTTAAATTTTGTGAATCTAGGTGGGGGGGGGGGGGGGGTATCTGTAAGTTATTTTTGTTGTTTCTTCCAGTGTAGGCTAAGGTGAATTTGATCAGGTGATGGTCAGACCAAGGAATAGGTGTACACACGAGCGATGACCGGTTAAAAATATTTTTGGAATGCTTCTGGTAGAAAGACTAGGTCAAGGGTTCCTCCTTTATTATGGGTCTTTGAGTTAATTATTTGGAGGAAGCCCATATCAGCTAATGATTCCAGGAAAAGAGCTGAGTGTGAGGGGGGTAGGGATGGGAGGTTAAAATCTCCTAGTAATATTATAGGGTTAGTGACTGTGGATGAGCTGAGGAGTTCTATTAGGGCATCTAAGTTTTCAGATTTTTGATCCGGTGGTCTGTATAATAAACAAATTTTGAAATGGGCAATTTTTAAGATGAGGGTGTCAATATTATTTGGGAGGACAGATCGATGTGGTTTAGCCTTTAGTTCTTTTTTTGACATTATAAGGACTCCACCCTCCTTTTGTTTTTTAGAGTTTCTGTGTGTATGAGTTATGTCATAGTTGTTCGTGTTGAGTTGGTTTAGGTAAACAAACATCAGAGTCAGTTAGCCAGGTTTCAGTAACACGTAGTATATCTGGCTTTTGGTCATTTAGTAAATCTATGAAAATAGGTAATTTATTTTTCATAGATCTTGCATTTATTAATATACAGGACAAGGTGTGTATGGTTGTCGGTTGCGTATGTGGATGGGTGAGAGTAGTAGGTTTTATATGTATTAGTCTGTGATGATTTATTTTTGTGTTGATGCCAGTGGGCATATGAGATGATGGGGATCTGGACGGGAGATTCTTTGTATTATTGGGATTGGTTTGTAGTTTTTGGTGTTTAGACTGTTGGGTCAGTGTGATTAGTGTAATAATTGTTAAACAGCTGCATAATAGTTTTAGCCAGAAGGTATTTGAGGAAGACATTTTAGATGTAACTGTCCTGTGTATAGTAGTAAGAGTGGCAGTGGAAGGGTATGCACAGTGTGTTGGTTTTGTTAAATGAGTATCAGAATGTATGCACAGTGTGTTGGGTTTGTTAACTGAGTATCAGAATGTAAGCAAATGACTATAGATACTGTGCGAGTAATTTGCTGTCAAGGCAGTAAAATACAGATTGGTTATTATCAGACAGTCCTGTGTAAGGCAGTTGGTTATCCAGACAGAAATAAGCAATTAATTGGATAGGTAGACAAAACTATCTTAAGGTGACAGATCAGCTAGAATACAATTAGCAGAGCAGATATCAGACATCATCTCCACAATCAACACAAGCACTGCTCCTACAGACCCTTGCCCAGTGTCATGGGTCAAAGCCACCAAAGCAAGCCTCATACCAAACATTCATAAAATGGTACACAAAGCACTCACTCAAGGACTCATGCCACAGCAATTAAAGCTTGCCTCAGTAAGACCAATCACAAAGAAAACTTCTCTCTGACAAAAAAGGACCCAGCAGCCTACCGACCAATCTCCAGCATACCCTTCCTCGCAAAAATCATCGAAAAGACGGTTCAACTACAACTTCAGGAAACACATTGACGAACACGGAACTCTCGACGACAACCAACACGGATTTTCGTCCCAACCATGGAGTCGAAACTCTCCTGATCTACCTCTTCGAAAGCATCATAAGAATAATTGACGACATCAGGAATGGAATTATAATGATCTTAATCTACATATCATAAGCGTTCGAAACAGTTTATCACAATATACTCCTTGAGAGACTGAATGAACACTGGTATACACGGTACCACTCCTAAAATGGTTCCACTCGTACCTAACAGAAAGACAGCTACAGGTCAAGGTGGGACAGGACACCTCCCGGCCCATAAACGTACAACAAGGAGTTCCTCAAGGATCCGCACTCTCAGCACTCCTTTTTCACATCTACATCCAACCAATATGCAACTTTATGAAAGAGAACAACATCCAATACTCAATATACGCAGACGATATAATGGTTTACTCCCCGATATCAAGCGTAAACACGGACTACTCTAAGATTGCAGACTGCCTTACCCCCCTGGCGAAGTGGTGCCAAAAACAACAATCGAGCTCTAACCTACCACCAGTCTGAAGGTTTAATCATCACTCGAAACCTCAGCTTCACACCCCCACCAACCCTTCCGATCCAACCCACCACGATACCGATAAGTTCGGAGGTGAGATACCTTGGGGTTTCTCGGGACAGTTTTCTCAACCTCAAACCACACAAGACAAAACAATCCAAAAAAGCATATTACAGGATGCGAATCATCAGGAGACTTAAACCACTCCTCTCTCCTGAACACTTCAGTTCAGTCTTTCACGCACTGATAACCCCAATTCTGTACTTCTGAAATACGATATACCTCGGACTACCAAAACAAGCTCTCAAACCACTACAGCTGCACAAACACTGCAGCTCGAATCATCTCCGGATCCGCAAGGCAGGCGCACATCACACCTACAAGAATGGACTTACCCTGGCTCCCATTCATTGCTCTCAGCAGATACAAGACTATCATAACCCTATTTAAGATAAAAGAAAAGACATCAGCCAACAGCCTCCACCTGCTCATACAACCGGAATCCAGCGCACGTCCCAGAAGAAGTCAAACACGCAACCGAGTCAGCACCCCAAATGAGTACAAGCACACACGCAAGGACACAACAGACAGAGCTCTCTCCATGGCTGCTCCAACACGATGGAACACTCTACCCAACGATCTAAAGGGCAACTCCAGACCTCAAAGACTTCAGAAAACAACTGAAAACCATGAATTCTGTTCAATAGAGCACTATGGTCACATCACATAACCTAAGAGAATGGATAACAGCACTCCAATCCTCCCAAACAACTGAATATATATAAAATATGATTCTAGCACCACTGTAAATAGCCCACCCTGTATATAGCTCAAACAAATCAAGCACCCAACACATCCCTCACACAACTAAGTTTTTATCCTCACTTGCATGTACAACGACACACCACTGTTACATGATTGCACTTGCTGTTGATAACAACCCGTGATTATTAAGAGAAGTGGGTTTTAGAAAATACTGTTTTGTTAATAAAATAATAAATAAATAAATAAATTAGCTGGGCTATCTATCTTAGTAGAATACAATGGTTATCAGCAATTGGGTTAATCTTGAGACAGTAAACTTATGGCAAATTGGTGGTTATGTGAACAGAGGATATAGAGGGAACAGACTCGTTTCCCAATGTATTTAGCTGGGCTGTCTAGCTGGTAAAACATGCAATGAATCAGCCAATTCAAATACAGTGTAGATAATGGTGGGAGGATAGAAAAGTGGATTACAAAGATGCTGGGTAAGCACCTAGAAAAGGAGTAATTCTAAGATGTGCTATGGTTTTGCGAACAAGAAAGAAGATTGTTAAAGTATTTGGTGCTAATATCAGGGAGGAGGATGTAGTAACCTCACCATGTGCGTTGCGTATGACGGTAAAAGACACTCGAAAGATTGCAGCTTAGATGATTCAACTTGATTGTCTTCAAGTTGTGTGGGTTAAAGTCCATAGGGATCCTTAGCTTCCGTTTGCGAGTGTCTTTCGTTTGTGTTGCAACTC